>OY728121.1:594752793-599752793 GCA_963277665.1 Viscum album
TCGAGGTGGATATATATTAGAGATTTTCCTCCCTTGGTCTATGTATGAAAGAATTCTAAAAGGCTGCCACCACCTTCCAAGGATATATTCTTTCTAGAATAAATGTTTTGCGTGATAAGGAACCCATCCTATATGGTTGGTGTCACTTTTAGATCATGTGATGCCTTACTCCTCAAGACGACTAGATAAGAATCAAAACCAAAGAGGCCTCAGACCTTCCCAAATCTCTAAAAGTGACGACTTCTCTGTTCTTATTGTAGAACTATGGAAGTGATGACTTCCCACCTACACATCCCCCTCCCCACCTCACCGAGTGTAGCCTCCCCTTGAAAAAACCCCCTCCCCACTTGCAAACTGCACATCCCCCACACCTACCCCCCCAACTACACCCACTTGCATAGCCCCCCCTCCCCAACCCCTCCTGCACATCCCCCCACCCCTAACTGTAAACCACACCCCCCACACGTACCTCACCCCATCACAATACCCTTGCCCAACCCCCTCCCCCTCGACATACACATCCCCACCCTGCATATCCCAACCCCACTACACACTCCCCTCCCCACCTGCACACTGCACATCCCCCCCACACCTGCACACCCCTCCCCCCACACACTACACAACCCCCTCCCCCTCCCCAACCGTAACATGTACATTGCCCCCCCTCCTCACCCCTAGCAGACTCCCATGCATAGCACCCCCCCCCCCCCCGACCTGCACACCCCCCTCCGGTATATCCCACCCCCCACTGCACACCCACCCTCCCCACCAGAACACTACACAGCGCCCCCCCCCCCCACCCCACCTGTAAACCCCCCACCTACATCCCCTCGTCCACCAGATACACACCCCACCCACACCTTCACTCCCCTCCCCCACCCACTACACCCCCACATTCACCCCCCCCCCCCCCACTTGCACAAACCCCTACCCCACACCCACCTTTCATCGTCTACCCCCAACCCGCACACTCACACCCACCCACACTTGCACAGCCCCCCCCCCCCCCACCTACACCCCCCTCGCATGCACAACCCCCTCCCCCCCACCCTACCACTGCACCGCCCTACCACTACACACTCCCCACCTGCACATCCCCCCACCTGCACACACCCCCTCCCCCACCCACTACACACCCCCACCTTCATAGCCCCCTCCCCACCTGAACACTTCACATCCATCCCACCAACACACCCCTCCCCACACCCACTACACCACCCACATGCAACCCCCCCCCCCCCCCCCCACTAGCACAACACCCTCCCCCATCCCCACCTGCATAGCCCACCCCCAACCTGCACACTTCCCTCCCCCACCCTCTTGGACACCCCCACCTACACCCCCGCATGCACAACACCCCCCCCCCCCCGCACACTGCACATCCCCCAACCTGCACACCCCCTACCCACCGCACCCCCCCCCCACAAGCAACCCCCCATACTTTCACAACCCAAACCCCACCCCCTACCGGTAGAGCCCCCCCCCCCCACCTACACCCCTCACATGCACAACCCCCACTCACGCCCAACAGACTACCCCCACTACATACCCCCACCCTGGCACATCCCCCTTCACCCGCTGCACATCCCGCCCCACCCACACATCCCCCTTCACCCGCTGCACATCCCCCCACCTGCACACCCCTCCCCCACCCACTACACCCCACCACCTTCACCCCCCACCCACTTACGCAAACCCCCTCTCCCCACCCCATTTAGCACATCCCCCCCCTACTTTCACACCCCCACCTGTACAACCCACCCCCACCTGCACACCCCCCCACCTCACCTTCCACCTACACCCCCCAACCAGTGGGAGAAAATATAGTACCCCTACAACACAAATAATTTGTCCCACTACTAGATAAATTAGTGATGGTACTGGTTCGAGAATGTAACACCCCGAGATTTTATGACATATATAATTTTTAATTGTATTGATGTATTCTATTATACACTACACCATGATTAGATTGTACTATACAAAACAACATATTAGCTTTCAGTATATGAAACACTATTCTTGGCTCGTGTTACAGTCAATTTCAAGTTTGTTTTGTGGAAAATATTCTACGCAACATTAAGTATAGATTTTGTTTAATGTATAAATGAAATAAGTTTTGATTATGTTATATGAAATACAAAACGATGATTTCACTACACGCAGCCCTGACTTGGCTTGCATAAGACGTAATCAAGACCTTCCTCGATAGCATCTGTAGTACGTAATACCGAGTTTCACTAAACGAGATATTATTATAATAATATTATGAACTAGCTGTTATGAATAGTAATACCCACTTTTTTGAAATTTTATAAATTTTATCTTTGAATATGGACTTAATTTTTGGATTCAGAATATCGAAATTAGCCTAGGGTGAATTTTAGTATTTTTATGAAAACTTTCAATTTTTGATGAATAGTGAAAACACTAGGTTACTAGTTCAAAACCGACTTTTTTATTTAAATTATTATTATTTAATTTAAATTTATTTTAGGTAAAAATTGATACAATAATACCTATATAAGTTAAATTTATTTCATTGGAGTCATTTTATATTAATTTTAGGATATATAGAAATTGTATTGAACTTTTCACCGTCTTATACCCACCTCCTCAGAGAATTTGAAAATTTACATAAAACATAATTTTACCGCTTCTGTGAGTGGAATTTAGAAAATATGAGAGAAATGGCTAATATCCAGGAGTAAAATGTGGATCAATAAGATAAAAATAGTTTTTGGGGGAATAGTAACTTTTTACTTTTATTTACCACAAGTTAAAAGTAAATTGGGTAATTAAAGGTAAAATGATATTATTATTACCCTAACACATGTCCTAATTCTATTGGATAAGTGTAATTCGACAAAAAACAACCTTAGGAAAAACATATTAACCTTTAGGTCCAATTTGATTAGATTAGGAGATTTATTATTATTTTATTTTTAGAACAGTTAAAATAGTTAAAATCAAAGTTTGATAAATAAGACATTTTTAATATAGGGTTATACACAAGATAAATTCAACTATAAATATTAATTATAAAGATAAAAATATTTCCTAGATAATTTAATTTTATTTATAATTTTTAGACATTAAATAAATTAATTTATTTTTTACACAATGATGATGCAGTAATTACATTATTAACGAAATATTAACATAATTGATGTTATAAATTCACAAATAAATGTAATTTGAGTCTTTTAATAACTTCCAATAAATTTTAAGGTTAATATGACATGTTATTATTGATTAAATTGACTTTTTTAGAACTAATAATGTTGTGATGATTTTTACAAAAATCGATTACCAAATAGTGTCAAAAATGACATAAAATAGTTTTTAAAACAAATATTATATTATTAATTGTTACTATATTACTAAAATTATACGGTTCAGCCAAATGACCTAGATGAGGATATATATATTAATAATGAACCACTTGGGGTCCGTTTGGCTTGTTATAGTAAGTTTATTAACCATATAGTGTAAGAAAACTTGAAGACATTGTAAAAGTTAAATTATTTAACAGAGAGTTAAATCTAAATGATATGGTTAAAATAGTAACCTAAACTTGTCTCAAACCTATTGGTTGAAAGTATTTCAACCCTTACCCACTTTTGCTTCTAAATAAATCAATTTGGAGCTATTATAAACCGAATATGACTTTATTATAAAATAATATTTTATGTTTTTCATAAGGTTCCCCTCTCCTTCCTTATAAAAGGGCACCTCCTCCCTCTTCTATTTACACAATTTTGAGCATTCAATATCGGCCTAACCCTGGACATTTACATTATAACCTTCCCTAGAAATATTATAGAGGTTATGGTCTCCTAAAAAGACCAACTATATTTCCTTAAGAGGAAGCTTAAAAGAGGTGTGTCGAAGAAGAGGTAATCTCTTCTACCTATTCTTTCCAGTTTCTTTCTTCATCAACTTCTTATTATTTAGTTTTTTCATTATAATGTAATAAAATCAGTATCCATAATATACTTATATGTTATTATAAATATGAAACAACCCAATTTCACATTCTATCCATCCTACAGAAAACGAAATCACCGCGTGCGCGTATGTACGAAATACCATCTCCATGCCGTGGTGTAATCTGTTTTTCCACAACCACCTTACTTGGATTGGTATAATGGTGAAAATAATAACTATATATAGTTATTATAACATCATACTAATTCTGAGATATTATATCACCCACTCCAATGCAATTCAATAATTATGGGAACGAGATCATCGCTCGTGCGTACGTACGGATTACCGTCTCCACGACGCGATGAGATTCATTCTCCATGTTAATCATTGAAGAATGATTATAAAGTATATATAATGAATAATAATGAAATATATGACATAATAATTATAATTTATTTATGTATATATATATATATATGACATCTACTTACTTTCATTCAAGTCAACAAGGAAAGGAAAACGCTGTTCATGCGTACGTACGACCTACCATCTCTATGAACGGTGTATTTCATTTCATTTATCTATCTATTATATATATATAATGAATATAAATGTTATATAAATCATGTTTTACATTTTGGAAGTAAGTAAATCATGATATAAGTAATAATAATATCAAGAACAACAAGTCCAAACATGTATGATAAATAAAATGATTTTACCCAAAACGCTGTTTTAACATGGAATTTACAAAATAACAGGTAATATAAAGTCATAAGTGACCCATGGATGATATCATAACAATGAATATTAATTTGTAATTATTCAATGACATTATTTAAATCATTATAAATGAGGTTTTGATATGTACGAAGCATATTAGACCTATGGTAAGGGATAAATTTTCCAATCTTTTTTTATCTGACATTGTTTATTCGTAAGTATTTACTGGGGTTATATTTATCATCCATGTACCTATTTTAAAAATATGGTTTCATGTATGTGTTAGTCCTTTTTACTTATTTTTTAATTTTACTAAATGGTATGTAAGGAATCTTTCCATTTTTTACCATTCAAGGTACTTTTAGACTTTTTTGGAAAAAGTACAAGAAGAATGTTTTTTTAACTTATACGGCATGAACAGATTTTTACTGTTTCATAATGCCTTATTTTCTTGAAGTTTACTCTACAAGATATCATGGTTATTTTCAATAAAATCCTTTATTTATATTGTTTGGCATTTTGTGAAATGAAAATTATTTTTAAGAAGAACGGATATTTTCCTCAAGAATTATTTTCAAGTGTTTTATCAAATCCATTTTCCATCTAAAATGGATTTATTTCATATTTGTATGTTTCAAGTATAATTTTATATGATTTATGTGGTTTCACTTTTCTTATAATGAAATGATATCCATTTTTTTAGTGTGGATTATGTTATTATGGGATGATGTTTATGAAATCCATTTTATACTTTTGGTAATGATGAATGATTTATGTTCATGTTGTGGCACAAGTGAGAATGATTTCATTATGAGATGGGTGGGACCTATATCTCCCTCCAATGCATTGGGTAAAGATTATATCTCATGAGATAGACATGGCTGGAATGGTATGTTAATCTGGTTCAGTGATATATGACTGTAATGAGAAGTGAACTCGATTCCGAAAGGGACTTTATCCACTAAGATGGTCTTTGCAGCAATGCCTTGGCTACTATGGAAATAATATCATGTGGTTAATGGTTTTCCACAATTAAATTTTTTATTCCCATGCTATTTTATCATGATTGATGTTCCTTTATGATCTATGACATACGTACTTCCATGATTTATTTCACAACTCATGATTTTGATGTTTAAACTTTACGTTCATGTATTTAAGTTCAAATGTATATGGCTTGTTTTATTTTCTCCATGCTTACCCTTAATGAGCATTTGATATCACCCTTTATATGTTTTCTTTTCCCCAGGATATAAAGAAATGTTTTAGATAAGAAAACAAAATGGGAAGATCTTTATGGGAGATTTTGAAGATCTTTCACCATGATTAGAAGATTATGTTCTGAGTTTTTAAAGACACTAAACTATTACGGTACTTCAATGTTGGTTTTTGTTATTTATTAAGTATTCTACAAAAGTAATGTAATTTCCATGTGCGCCATGATTTGGGTCTCTATAGTTGGTATCAGAGGAAATGTTTAGCTAACCTTTGGAAACTAGTATGTGGAAACTTTAGTGAGATCCCTGAAGATATTTCTATGTTATGTCTAGGGATGTCCCTAAGGTTTAGTATAACTATAGGTTACAGTCCAAGAGTTATGTTGAAAATCATGAATAATCTAGGGTGAACCTAAGGTATCATGGATTAAATAATGTGTGATAAGTTAGACATCCCATACGTTACTTTTAATGATTATGTGGTTCCTCATTATTTTAAATGTTTCTTACACTCTGGTTTCTGGTTTTAGTCAATGGAAGAAACAAGAAGGAATTTAAGTTAACGTTGATTCTGGTGGAAAAATTGGTGACTCTAATCAACAAAATCATGTAATGCCTAGATAGAAAGATATTGTTATTATTCCAAATCAGTCATCACGATATATGATTAACAAGGTGAACTTTGGTGGTATTACTATGTCATCAAATAAGTGGAAGATGAACATTTATACATGTTCTCATGAAGAGGAACATAGAGGAAGGAAGATGGAGCTTTCTACGTATCAAGAATAGGGGAAGAAAAAACTTGAGAAATACCTCAAGTGGAGGGGGAGTTGTTATCTGTATGGAGAAAAGGGTCATCGAGTGACAGAATGTAATGGAGTTCAATGTCTTATTTGTGGAGAACATGGTCATTACCCAACTCAATGACCTAAACTAAGAGGTTACATCTAAATAAAGGAAGGACTTATTCCATGAAAATCATTGAAGAGGATGGATTGAAGTGTTTATGTATTGCTATTCAAGAATGTTGTTGTTGAGGTACTTTTATGGTACATTGGAATATTTTTGTATTAGTCTATTATGGATTTCAATAATATTAGGGTACCGGTAACCATGAAAAGTTATTGAAATATTTTTTTAAAGTAGATGATATGTGCATAATGAAGGGATAAGGAAAAAATGAGATTTTTTATAGTATTCATGAGATCATGACTGATATAAGGACAAAGTGATATCATGGTTTGAGTAAATAGAAATTTTGGTATTTTGGTATGTGGAAAGAGTTAACTTTTGACACCATTCATATTTTTACAATGGTTCTATGGTAATTAAGGTTTCAAAAGAATAAATGATTAAGGTATTCACATGTTTGTAATGTGATCAACAAGATATATCTTATGATATATGGGGGATAAATGATGGTATTCACGTGCTTGTTATGTGACCTTTCATGTAATCGTTTTCTTTATACTTTGAGGTTGGACCTAAGTATTTTGGATAAGCCTAATGATTGGAATGAATTATGTTAGACATAAGATAGTACTGTTTAAGGCTAGAACTTTTTTTTATATTATTGCTTGAATGTTATAATAATGTAGTTTTAGAAAAACGGACAACCTGCAAGACGGGAGACAACCCGTCGCGTCAGACAAGGTTGCGGGAATCAAACCCACAATCGAAGTGGGATAGGCCTTTATCACCTACCAATGTCCTACAGGAAGTCCCTGGTTAGTAGAAACAAGTTTTATTTTATTTATAGGTATGATAGATGATGTTTAAGTCCATTTTAAGAACCATATACGATTAATCTCAGCATAGATGGACTTATGTATATAACTTTTTCTAACCTTATGTTTGAGACAGACTGAATGCCCTATCATTCTATCACATTATCTGTTAACACTTCAAAGATGACCAATTCAACTTAATTTCTTTAAGAGAAGAAGTTGAAATTGTTCAAGGCATAAACAACAGTATGATTGTACCAAAATCAAGTAAGTATTTTTTTAATTCGACAATTCTTCATCTTTAGGGAAATGATCTTGAAAAAAATGTTTTCCTAGTGTCCTTATATCCGATGAATCAGATGGTACCTTAAATCATCACAAATTTATGCCTTTGTGATTGTTGGGTTTTTCATAGCCATGTCCTCTACCACTCTCCATCAGAACTTGATGGTTAGAATTTTCTTCAATATCCATATTTCCACCTATGTTCTCCTATGTGGAAACCCAATGATGAGTTAATCTGGGTAACCGTAACATTTCTTACTTTACTTTTAAAAATTAAGTTGTAGTATGACTTTTACGATGTGGGTTTCTACGAACAAAACATTCATGTAGTAAACGATGTATAACCCCAACAAATTTCTTGGGCGAAATTAATTTTAAGGGGGGTAGAATGTAACACTCTAAGATTTTATGAGATATATTATTTTTAATTTCATTGATGTCTTATATTATACACTACACCAAGATTATCTTGTACTATACGCAACACCGTATTAGCTTGCAGTATACGAAACACTATTTTTGGCTTGTGTTACACTCAATTTCAAGTTCTTTTTGTGGAAATTATTCTACACAAAATTATGTATAGATTTTGTTTAATGTATAAATGAAATAAGTTTTGATTATGTTATACTCAACACCAAATGGAGCTTTCACTACACTCAGCCCTGACTTGGCTTGCATTACACGTAATAAAGACCTTCCTCAATAGCGTGTGTAGTACACAATACTGAGTTTCACTAAACAATATATTATTATAATATTATTGTGAACTTGCTGTTATGAATATTAATACCCACTTTTTGAAATTTTATAAATTTTATCTTTCAAAATGGACTTCTTTTTTGGATTCGGAATATCGAAATTATCTAAGGGTGATTTTTTGGTATTTTTCTAAAATCTTTCAATTTTTGATGAATAGTGAAAACACTTGGTTACTATTTAAAAACCCACTTTTTATTCAAATAATTATTTATTTTATATAATTTATCTTTGGTTAAAATTGATATATAATACCTATATAAGTTCAATGTAATTCATTGGAGTCATTTTATAATAATTTTAGATATATAAAAATTGTATTGAACATTTCACCGTCTTTTACCCACCTTCTAGGAGAATTTGAAAATTTTCATAAAACATAATTTTACAGCTTCTGTTAGTGGAATTTAGAAATTTTGAGAGACACGGTTAATATCAAGGAATAAAATAATTTTTGGTGAATAGTAACTTTTTACTTTTATTTACCACAGTTAAAAGTAAATTGGGTAATTAAGGGTAAAATGATATTATTATTACCCTAAACCATGTGTTAATTATACTGGATAAGTGTAATTTGACCAAAAAAACATTAGGAATAAAATATTACCCTTTAGGTCCACTTGGATTTTTTTAGAACATTTATTATTATTTTATTTAAAGAATAGTTTAAATAGTTAATATCAAAGTTTAATAACTAATACATTTTTAATATAAAGTTATACATAAGATAAATTATACTAAAAATATTTTTTAGAAATCTAAAATTCTTTCCTACATAATGGTATTTTATTTTTAATTTTTAGAAATTAAATAAATTAATTTATTTGTGACACAATGATGATGAAATAATTACCATATTAATGAAATATTAAAATAATTGAAGTTATAAATACCGAAATAAATATAATTTTATAGTTTTAAAAAATTAAACTAATTTTTTAGGATAACATGACAATTTAGTATTGATTCAATTTACTTTTTTTGAATTAATCATTTTTTTATGATTTTTTTAAAAAATAAATTACCAAATAGTGTCAAAATTGACATAAAATAGTTTTGAAAAAAATATTATATTATTAATTGTTATTATATTCCAAAAATTATAAGGTTCGGCCTAATTACCTAGATAAGGCTATATATATTAATAATGAACCACTAGGGGTCTGTTCGGCTTGTTATAGAAAGTTTACTGACCATATAGTGTAAAAAACAAGAAGACACGGTAAAAGTTAAATTATTTAACTTATAGTTAAATCTAAATGTTAAGGTTAAAGTAGTAACCTAAATTTTCATAAAACCTATTGGTTGATAGGATTTAGACCCATACCCACTTTATGTTCTAAATAAATCAATTTGGAGCTATTATAAACTGAATATGACTTTATTATAAAATAATATTTTTAAGTTTTCCTGAAGGTTCCCTTCCCCTCTATTTTAAAAGGGCACCTCCTCCCTCCTATCTTTACACATTTTTGAGATTTCATGCTCAGAAAACCCCTGACCATTTCACTTTTCAACTTCCCTAGAAACATTATAGAGTTTCTAGTATCCCCAAAAGACCAAATCTAGTGCCTTAAGAGGAAGCTTAAAAGAGGTGCGTCGAAGAAGAGGTAATCTCTTCTACCGATTCTTTCAAGTTTCTTTCTTCTTCAACTTATTATTCTTTAGTTGTTTCAGTATAAAGTAATAACATCAGTATCAATAATATACTGATATGTTATTATAAATATGAAACAACTCCATTTCACCTTCTATACATCCTATGGAAAATGAAATCATCGTGCGTGCGTACGTATGAAATACCGTCTCCACACCGTGGTATAATCTTTTTTTCCAGCACAACCTTACATGGATGGGTATAATGGTGTAAAGAATAAATATATATAGTTATTATAACATATTAATGATTCTGAGATATTATATCATCCACTACAATTCAATTCAATAATTATGGGAACGATATCATCGCTCGTGCGTACGTACGGATTACCGTCTCCACGACGCGATGAGATTCATTCTCCATGTTAACCATTCAAGAATTATTATAAAGTATATATAATGAATAATAATGAAATATATGACATGATAAAGCTACTGGATTTATGTGTGTATATATATATATATATTACATCTACTTACTTTCATTCAAGTCAACAAGGAAAGGAAAACACCGTTAATGCGTACGTACGACCTACCGTCTCCATGAACGGTGTATTTCATTTCATTTATCTATCTATTATATATATATATATATATACTGAATATATATGTTATATAAATCATGATTTACATTATAGAAGTAATTAAATCATTATATAAGTAATAATAATATCAAGAACAACATGTACAAACACGTACGATAAATAAAATGATTTTACCCAAAATGTTGTTTTAACATGGAATTTACAAAAGAACGGGTAATATAAAGTCATAAGTGACCATATATGGTATCATAACAATGAATATGATTCTTTAATAAGTCAATTAATTTATTTAAATCATTATATAGTAGGTTCGGATACGTACGAATCATATCAGACCTAATTTAATGGATAACTTTTCCAATCTCGTTTTTATAGGAGATTTTTTATTCGTGAGTATTTAATGGGGTTATATTTATCATCCATGTCCCTTTTTCTAAATATGGTTTCATGTATTTTTAAATTCCTTTTTACCCATTTTTTACTTTTAATACATGGTATGTAAGACATCGTTCTTTTTTTACAATACAAGGTACATTTTGACTTTTTTGGAAAAAGTACGAGAAGGATGTTTTTTTAAATTATACGGCATGAATGGATTTTTATGGTTTCATAATGCCTTATTTTCATGAAGATTACTCTACAAGATTTCATTTTTATTTTCAAAAAAAAAATCTTTTTATTTTAAAATTGCGTGGCATTTTGTGAATAGAAAATTATTTTTAAGAAGAAAACTTATTTTCCTCAAGAATTCATTTCAAGTGTTTTATCAAATCCATTTTTCATCTAAGATGGAATTATTTCATATGTGTATGTTTCAAGTATAATTTCTCTATTATTTACAAGGTTTCAATATTCTTATGATGAAATGATATCCATTTTTTTGTATGGATTATGTTATGATGGGATGATGTTTATGAAACCCATTCTATACTTCAGGTAATGATGAATGTTTTATGGTAATGTTGTGGAACAAGTAAGAATGATTTAATTATGAGATGGGTGGGGACAATATCTCCCTCCAATGCATTGGGTATTGATTTATATATCATGAGATACACATGGCTGGAACTGTAAGTTAATCTTGTTTAGTGATATAGGACTGGAACGAGGAGTGAACTTGATTTAGAAATGGACTTTTTCCACTATGATGGTCTTGGCCACAATGCCTTGGCTACTATGGAAATCATATCATGTTCTTAATGGTTTTCCACAATTAAATGTTTTATTCCCATGCTATTTTATCATGATTTATGTTCCTTTATGATCTATGCCTTATGTACTGCCAAGATTTAATTCACAACTCACTATTTTGATGTTTAAAAATTACGTTCATGTTTTGTAGCTCAAATGTATATGGTTTGTTTTATTTTCTCCATGATTACCGTTGCTGAGAATTTGAGCTCACCTTTTATATGTTTCCTTTTCCCCAAGATATAAAGAAAGGTTTTAGGTAAGAAAACAAAAGGAGAAGATCTTTATGGGAGATTTTGAAGATCTGTCACCATGATTAGAAAATTATGTTCTGAGTTTCCAAAGACACTAAACTATTACAATCCTTGAGTGTTGGTTTTTGATATGTATTAAGTATTTCGCAAAAGTAATGTAATTTCAATGTATTCCAATAATTTGGTCTCTATAGATAAGGGAAATTCATTTTCTATGTTTATGATGAAGTATTTGGAACATTCCAATTTCACATTCAAGAACAACAGATAACCATAAATAATGAGATATTACATTGGCTGAGGAAATGAACTAAACTCGGTTTCTATCTAGAATAAATGTTGGCATAATATGTTACTCCAACTCACCAATTTAAATTTGAAACAACTAGGATGGATCTTTAGAAGAGGAGGGGTTATCGGCTGGGAAGGGAGCATGACACTTGTAGGAAAAAAAATCAATCAATTGAATTTGGAAAGGGAAGTGGGGGCTTGGGCATATTTTCAAAAAAACTTTCCCAATGGTTTTAAAAACCATTGGGAAACATCACTATATCCCAATGGTTTTTAAAAACCATTGGGAAACATCACTATACCACAATATATCCCAACATTTTAGATAAATCATTGGTAAAAATCCTTATAAACCATTAGTTTTCAGAAACCGTTGGGTAAAGACTACATTAATCAATATATTCCAATGATTTTCAAAAACTTTTCGAAAAAAATACTTATCCCAATAGTTTAAAAAACCCATTGGGAAAATGGTGTTGGTACAAATATGATTTCTAGTAGTGATCCCTAAATTTCGTTTTTAGTATTTATTCACAGATATCCCATTGCTTGTGATGATATTCCCCAAGAAAGAGACTTCCTTCAACTAGAACTCACACTTTCTATAATTTTCATAGAACTTCTCATTTTTCACTGTCTCTAACATAGTTCTCATATTCTCCTCATATTCCTCCTTGGTTTTGGAGTATATAAGAATATCATCTATAAATAATACCACAAAATTTGTTGAGGTAATATCAAAATGCTCCATTCATCAAGTCCATGATGATTTTTGGAGTATTAGTGGGAACGAATGGCATCAATATGAACACATAATTCTCGTACCTCATACAAAAAGTAGCCTTTGGAATATCCTCCTCGTTTACCCTAACATGGTAATATCCCGACCACAGATCCACATTGGATAAGTATTGTTCTCCACATATTCGTTCAAACAGTTCATCAATTCATGGAAAAGGATACTTGTTCTTTTTCATGATTTTTTAGCTCATGATAATCAATGAAAAGGAGCATTGACCCATCTTTATTCTTAATGAAGAGGACTGGTCCACCCAATGGTTCAACAGTTGGGCATATAATACCTTTATACCAATTCTCATGTAGTTACTTATTAAGCTCATCAATCTCTACAATAGACATTCTATATGGAGACTTGGATGTTGGATAAACCCTAAGTATATGTTCAATCGACAATTAAACATATCTTCTAGGAGGAATCCATGAAAAAACCTTAGGAAACACAATAGAGAATTCCCTCACAATAGGAATGTCTTTGAGGATGGTTTGGTCCTTAGAATCAATCATCTAAGAATGTTAAGTGTTCTCATAGGGTAGTAATATCCATTATTTAGATGATGGTCCTAAAAAACATTCATCCTCCTATTTCCACATGTATAGAATCGGGGGTCGATTCACCATATAAAGAGTTATTTCCATTGTGAAGAAATTTATGATGGCTCTATATAGGGAAAGACAATCTGTGCTAAGAATTTCATCAAATTCTACCAGCGGGAGTATGATGAGGTTAACCGGGATGTCCAATCCACAAATTGTGGTAGGGGAGGATTTATATACATATGATGCAATAATTTCCCCATTTTCTATTTTCACCAACATCTCAAATTCCATGTTTTTCGGTAGTGTTTGTATTGTTCTATGAATCTTTCATGATGTAAAATAATGCATAAAACTAGAATAAAAATGAATGTTCAAAATTCATGAAAGAATAACCACTTTACCTACCACCACTTCGTTATTGGGATTCAATTTAGTGGTAGTGATTTAAAAAGTTATCCCTTACTTACTTGGAGGTAGTTGGTTACCTTAAATTACCCTTATATTAGGGAATTGGTTCACAGATTGCCCTAATTATTTGCAGGTG
The DNA here is from genome assembly GCA_963277665.1 of Viscum album. Taxonomy (NCBI): domain Eukaryota; kingdom Viridiplantae; phylum Streptophyta; class Magnoliopsida; order Santalales; family Viscaceae; genus Viscum; species Viscum album. The sequence goes on from OY728121.1 coordinate 594,767,263, forward strand.
TAGCAATGAACAACATGCTGAGGGTCGACCGAATCACTCCGTTACTCTGTCACACTAAGGGGCTTCTTTTTTTAGAAATTATTTTCAAGGTTCCTCTATCTTCCCCACATATAGAATTTACATTATCCCCTTAGGAAATTTCTGGGTCTCTTCTTTCCACACATTTGAATAGAGGTGTGCCAGAATTTCATAGAAACGTTGGATTTATCCATCAAACCATAAGAATTAAATTCCACTTTCCACTTCTTATCCCCATGATTCCCTTAAGATTCACCAACATCCACATTGACTTTGAGGGATCATAATAAAGTTTCCTCATAACTACCAAATCCATGGATCACCAGGGATTTCCATAGGCTAGGTTTTAGTGCACCAAAGAAGCCAAAAACCATGCATTCGAGGGAAACGAAAAAACTCGAGGCATAATGTTGAAGTCTTATGATGTTATCTTGGTATGACCCAATATATTTTTCATAATTTTTCTTAACGTAAAGGAAATCCATTTCTGTCTTATGTTGGATGGTGTGAGGAAAATATTCATCGAAAAACATTTTCCAGAAATCATTCAATTCCATCACCTCAAAATCTTCCTCAACATTCATTTTTTTATCAATGTAAAACATTGATCAAGTTTACTCTCCATACAAAAAGAATCAAGATTAACCCTATCTTGTTCAGAATATTGAATTAGGGGGAATATCTTTTTAATGGAGTTTATCCATGGTTCTATGATTTAGGGATCATCTAATCCACTAAAAGTAGGAGGTCATTGTCTCATGAAGATCTCTATTGTGACTTGTTCATTATTTGGTGGTGGTGGGGGGGGGGGGGGTGGAAATTCATCTTGATCAATGATTATATTAAAAACATTAGTTAACTGAGAGAGTATCGTGAAGAAGTTTATGATTCCCTCTCCCATTATATTGGGAATCTCATTAGAGTAGTCATCACATTGGTATTTTCATCGTTTGTTAGCCCAATTCCTCCTATTAATGGCCATTGGCTAGAATAAATGGAATATTAGGGGTACATATTTTAAACTATTAAAAGAATAATGGGGAATCCAATGACATTAAAGGGATAATTTATAAATTATATTTATCTCTATAACTTATTAATTTCTATGATTAGATCTAAGTTATCCATTGTCTACTTCCTAAAGTATATTCTTATGGGCTTCTTTTTTCCCTTAATAATGGTTCATACTACTCTTATGAATTTACCAAATAATATTTCCTGGGAGTGTTAAAATAGGAGTATAACAAGGACCATTTTTGGGCACCAGTTCCCATTTGAGTCTAGATTAATGTGGTTTTTTCATGTTTTACCCCTAGATACATATGTTCTAGATACACCTCTACAAGTTCATATCTAGATAGGTATATATTTTATTGATAAACCACTTACTCCATACTTACTAAAATTTAGGTATTATTTTTATATACTTAGTATTATCTCAAAGGCTATCACTAGTGTTTTCTAATACTAATACCAAAAATAACTAAACCAATCCTCTGATACTAACTATTACAACCCTGATCATTATTTTACTTTTAAACACGATTTATTATAGAAATTTCCAATTAATACAACTCCAATGTTTGAGAGGTCTAGTTTCTTTGGGCCTTAGTAACATTATATAACAAAATTAAACATGAAATACACTTCTCTTATGAGACAAAAACATTCCTTCATACTTATAATTACATGGGATAACCTGAGGACATAAATAATAAACGGGTGAGCTATAAAGCCTTTTAAGGTAATAAACATGGAATAACATGAGGAAGACAATACATGTTATAAAATGTGCATATTAATGGAGAATAAAAGAAACATGGACATAAAGGCTTGATATATCATGATAATCATAATATGGAAATGTGAAAACAAAATATTACATGATATTAGCATGATCCAAGGATCAATGTACATGGATTATCATGAGTAAAAACTCCTTATACATGAATTAGCATTATTAAATAAACATTGTACAAGGTGTATCATGATAATAAACATTAACCAATGCATTGGAGTTCTATCCGGGTATACCCTTCATAATCAATTTATTTTAATGTATAAATAGGCCACCTAGATCATACAACATGGACTCGTTGAACATCATAATTTATTCCAATAATAAGGAATGCAGAATAAATAGAATTAAGTACCACATATATAAGTACATGTGCATGAAGATGGATACCCTTGATAGAGAAATGTGTATGGAATTCACTACATAATGATTTTGGAATGGAAAATTGTGGTTCTATTTCAGTAGCATAGCGACGTCAAATAGAAATTCATAAAATATGTTGATGAGAGGGAAATGGTATCTCATCATTTATACATGAAATGTAATATAAGGGGATAATGGAACATAATATCCCAGTATATGTAATGGAATTTATATTCATAATATAAAAGAAATGATTGAATGGAAATGGGAAGAGAAAATCGCTTACAGAATTTCAGCACAGTAACAGTTGTACAAAGGAGGGATTAATGATAGATAACACGGTCAATCATCATTATAAAAAAATAAGGGATGTATGGAGAGGTTATAAAACATACCCCATAATTTTTAAATGAATATAGAATGGTGTAACAATATAAGGAATCTTGGAAAAAATAGGAGAGGAAGGAACCCTTACTGAATTTCAACATTGTAACGGGTGGGCTTAAAAGATCATAGGATGGATTAATTGAAGTTAAATGAATATAAAATAATTTATAAATCAAATGGATAGTAAGTTTTAATGTAATAACACGAACCCAATAATTCAAATGGAAATAAAATGGTATGACATAAAAGAAGTGCTTGAATGAAATGGAGAGAGGGAGATCCCTAACATGGATGTGTGATCCCAAAGGCATGACAGATGCTAATTAGGAGATTTAAGTGACATTTTAGGACTCTTGGGAGTAGGGGATAAGGTTTTTTTGATATTCCAAGATGTTTAGTGCATAGAAATTGGATCTTGGGTGTTTTTATATAGGAAAGTTGGGGGAATGCATTATTATTTTGGTTTTGGACACTACACACTAAAATATTCAATACCAAAAAACATCCCATGGGTTTTCCCATTAGTTTCTAGATAAGGGGAGTGGTATACATTATTTTATAAGGATAATTCCCAAATTTCTTAAAATATTTCCCTTTATTATGTGGAGGGGTTCATACATTCAAGTAAATGTTTTTAAAATCATAAAATATATTACATGTTTTGTTGGATTCACAATGGCTTTATAAAATAATTAAAATAAACATGAAATTACATTATTTTAAAGGGAAAACATGCATTTTTTCTAATTCCATTTTATAGTATTTAGTACAATATTATTGGGCAATTGTTATGTCATAAAAGGTACCATACATTAATATAGTTTTAAATTTTTACCCAAAAATTTGAATGTCTCAGAAAATTATGAAAAATTCACCACTGGATAATTTTGATATAATGATTTTAAAAATAATGTAATTTTTATCTAAATAATTTTCTAAATATTTTAATTTTTACTTTTAATTTAAAACCCAACATTTTATTGAAAATTGATGGGTTTTGACAAAACATGTTTTATGCCTTAATAAATATTTGATTTGTCTTCATAAAAATTATATGATCATTTATATTTAATAAATGTAATGTAATATAATATTTTAATATAATGGTATTTATTTAAAAAATCCTTTAATTCTTTAAAATTGTATTTCTTCATTGAATTTTAATATTAATCAAAAATATTAATTGTGCATTAAAAATCATTTACAAAGTAACAAAATAGAATGAAAGCATATTGATTAATTTATATATAAAAAATAATATACATAATCATAATGATAGGGTTTAGATTTATAACCCTTTATTATATCAGCATACTCCCTGAGAGTAAGGTGTGTGATGGTGTGGCTTTCTTGGGGTCGTTAGGTGAGCATAATTCAGGTCGTGATCTTGATGAGGTTGAACTTCTCCCATAAATGGTTTACCTCATGCTTAAGTTGTAGGACCTTGGCTTGGGATTGGTCTAGGGAAAATACTAGAAATTCTATCCCCCATGGAAGATCTAATAAATGGTCTTCATAGGGTGGAATTCTAATATTTGATTCCCACTATTCCATTGTCTATGCCAAAAGGATTTTCTAAAACCCTTTATTTATACAAGTCACATGATCACTATTCAACGACTATATTATCAATGTTAAGGATACTTAATAGTCATTAAAATCAAATTGGATATAATAAAACAAAAGGAGTGGATGTTTTTTCTATATCCATAAGATATTTAATTAAAATAAAGGGAATTTGATTCATAAATATTCAGGTTATTACCACAAGAAACATTATATTTAAAAGGAGAAGAGTCTCTACGTTGAGAGAAAATAATAAATATCTTCCACTTATTAATAATACAATAGGTGTTACACCTTATTTACTTAATTATTATGTAATAATTTTGAGTTTACATTTCAAGGAATTGAGTGTCATGTTCATTCTAAAGAGGAAAATGAGTTAACTAAGTAGAAGACAAAAATTTGGAATAATTATTAAATATCTAAAAAAACATGATTTATTACACAATGGTTGATTGTCAATATAATAATTAGGATGAAAATATGATGAATATTTCAAACTAGTTAAAATTAAGGGGGTCCACCCCTTGAGGGTGACAAAACATACAATAGATGTTGTCAACGGTTTTTCAGGCCATCTATAAGAAATATTAAAATTGATGTAACCCTATTAATTATTTTACCCTTTCCGTGATTATATCAAATATGTGTATAAAGAGGGAGTTTTGGTTGATGATTAATAATATATAAATATGGAGTAAATTATATTTTCACTTTGAATACATGATGTATTTGGTGATTGATATGAAAGGTATATATTTAAGGTATGAAATTTTTTTATACATTCTGAAGGATAAAAAATATGGAAGTTGTATCACATGTTAAACATGTTAATAGAAAGTATTAATGTCTTGGTGAAGTCACTCATGTTTTATACCCCATGTCATCCCATGAAGACATGGAAATAAATATCCAAAGAATCATTTTTATAGAAACATTTGGAATCATCCTCCTAATTAATTTTATTCTAAATGAGTCATTACAATTTATATTCAATAAGGGGAAAAAGATATTGAATTTCCTAAATAAAATGGTATTGACACTGAAAATAAAGGGGGAGATTTAAAGTCACATATATATTATTGATGATTATGGTTAAACTTGTAGTCAGAATATAATAAGGAATCAAATTCAAAAGATAATGAAGTCCAATATGATTATTGGCTAATCATGGAAATATAAATATTAAAATAATTTGAGAAACAATGAAGAAGGATGGTGGTGGTTCTTGGAGAAATGTTATGGATTCATTGGATGCCATTTTTTAATACAATTCTGCATGTTATGTATAATGATTTATGTAATTTTATTTAATTCCAAAGACTTATCTAAATGACGAGACATTGTTTACAACAAGATGAAAAATATTAAACTAATTTAGACATGAAAAATTTCATTATTTTATGAAGAATAAGAAGTACATGAATATATATATATATATATATATATTATGAAGGAAATATTTAGAAAATTAATTTTCGGTTTTGGGGTTTATATTTTAATGGTAATTATTTTCAATTATATATTCTTTGTGTGATAGCAGACAAATATCATACCATCTGAGATGGGGAACCAGATCAATCCCACACATGTGAGAGGTGGCCTCAACCATGTAGGAGATATAACTCAAATAGATTAGTGGTTGAAGATAATTTCTAAAGATTATGCCTTCATGGATAGGAATAGTGGTCTTGCATAACTCCCATATAGTGTATATGGGAATACACATGGAATTGACATAGAGGTTCTCGGGTGGACCAGATTGGTTTGGAGTTTCCTTAAGTGGTATTGTGGGAATTTATTCTAGGTTCTTACCTCCATGTTGGCAAGAGAGGAAAAAGAAATAATGATTTTTTCTAAGCTGAGTCCGAATAAAAAAATACTAATGTGGGATTGTGGCATGTGCTATACTATTCAGCTGATAAACTGTTTTTTTATCAGAGCTTCCTGATTAGATTTATCTTGATCATCTAATAACGTCATTTGATCATCTCCAATCTTAGACTATTGAGGTTTCATCATGTGATATTGAGAGAATCAATTTCTCCATACCCATGTTCAACATTCATCACTCCAACCATCTATAATTTTCAAATCGAGAGTATGATGCATACCAAATAATACCAAACCCATGTATAAAATCCACATCTTATTTGATAGTGTATAACTAAAGAATATGTTGTTATAGTGTGAGTGAATTCAATTTATTCTATAACACATGAACATAAAACTTTTTTATGAATAAAGATGATGATCTTGTGAAGATGAGGCACCACCCTTCTTGGATTTTCAATATTCCAAAGAAATTTAAGGAAATCCAAATTCATAAATTTATGAAATGTTTAGATTTTTTGGTTTTTAATTAATGTTATTAACATGAAATACTTTATGACATATTAAATATAAACATTATTCCACTTATGATTCAGAGGATAATGTTTTAAATGAACAATGATGAGGGGTGATCCTCGCAAATAAATACTTATGGTGGGATGATATTTTACCTATTGATACGACTTGAGATAGAGATATAGTTTTTGAAAATATGATTCCATAAAATCATTTTTTTAAAAATTGATGATCCACGTGATTCATTAATTGGATGGTCAAAATAATCCGTGAGCCAAACATTTATTTTGTGAAGAAATGAATATTCTGACCTTTTAATAAGTGAATAATGAACTTAGTAGTTTTGTAAAGAAATTGTGAATGTGTACCATGAGCTTTATAGATTTGTGAAGAACTGGTTCTCCAGAACCATATTATTTTTCATGTAGTTAATCTAATACCTAATTCTTGGTTATGTGAAGAAGAGGGTGACCATGATAAATAACCAGGTTATAAAAAAGAGAAGGGAGTTTCTATAGGCTATCCAAATCTCATGAGGGATTCATGAGATAGTGTGACATAATTGTGTGATGAATATGAGGATCCATGATTTCTTTTTGTGAGAATTTTTTAGAATAATACAACCTGCACCTATAAAATTTTCACAAAAAATTTGTTGTATATGGTCATATATATAGTTTCGAAGAGAAAAAAGTGAATTGTGTGGTGAATTAATGTTTTAAAATGTGGGTGAATAAAAATGGTCTAATAGTATGCATGTTGTACGTGATTACATAATAGCTAGAGTAAAAACCAAACGTGAATAAACCCATTGACATATGAACCATGTTCATTTTAGGGAATCTAAGAGTTTGAAGTAATAATGTGATTGAAAACATAGAAAATAATTAAAAAATATCTCATTCTCTAGTGGTTGGTGTATTCAAGTTGAGAATTCATAAAGGGTTCTAAATGAGTTGTAAAATTTTAATCTTTCTTTAAAAAATATCAAGGAAATAATATGGATCACCTACACACATCTGATTGAAGCCAAGAACTTCATTTATAGAATGATTATCTTCCAGAGAAATTTAAAATTGATGAAGAAGACAACAATGATTATTTTTTAGTCAACAAGTGTTGATAATTTTAGTAGTGAGCTGACATAGTAGCACTAGAAAGCATAAAATACCCATTACATTACATTGGTTGTCAAATATTAAATTACTGAGGAATAAAATTTTATTAAATATGATGAAATTCCATCCTTATGGTGATATTATTATCTTATTCATAAAGTTTTTGTATATATTCTTCGATGAACTGGCAGTGCCAGTATAAAAACTCTGTTGAATAACATGTTTTACTTATATATAAATCACAATTTATCAAATGTGATAATGTAAAAAAAGACGTTTTGAGGTTCATTTATTTTAATGATTTGGATAATTCCCACATACCGTTAATGTTTTTTTCACTCATTTCAAACATTTTGGTTTTATTAATATCAGGCATAATAATGAACCATTGTTTGTTGGATAATAAAGAGATTAACTCAATTAAAAACCCTTAAAAATGAGATCTGGAGTAGAAAACATTTGTTTATATCAAACTATTTATCATGAAATTGATTAAACTTTTTAACATATTCAATGTCTAAAACATAGAAATAAATATGGATAGAGTCTCATGAATTATTGAGTGAAAAATATGATAATGTAATGTTTAATTTCTTATATATCAAAAATATTGAATGAAGGATGCTGGAAACTACCTTAAGGGGGATGAGATATTATTTATTTTTGAAAGAGGATTTCATAGATAATCAAACTGATGTAAGTAAATGAATAAGTTTATTAGCATGATTGGATTATAAAAAGTGCAGCCAAAATCAGCTCTAATGGTTCAATGCCTTATGTATGGAAAACATGGACATTATCTATATCTTTTTTCACAATCCAAGGGATAATGAGGATGATAGGAATGAACAAACCCCAAGAATACTCGAAGAAAGTGGAGAATGTTTAAAAAATATTGATTTTATATATTATAATAATTTAATCAACTTCTTTAGAATTTTGATTATCAGATCTTTACTCTAGCCACTTTTAGTTTACTAGATTGTTTTCAAATTTTTCACTAAGATGTTTTGTTTATCTAGAAAAATATCAAATTGTATTCTAGATACATGTCAAAAATAAATTTTATATGAATATAAATCATAGTATGGGTCCTTAAAATGTATTTGATATAATTTTTGGTAATGAATCGAGAATTTCAATAAGGACACCAAATTCACTGATCCTTGAGATATTACCAATAAAATTCTCACTATAGAATAAAATGTATTATGGTGGAAATAATAACCAATATATATTATAAAGATATATCAACAACACATTATTAGAATATGAAAAAAAGACTCATATTTTTCATCAACCATCAATACACTGCAATCATGTGTAGTCCTTGATGTTTTTATTTAATATGAAAGCATCATGCCAAAGTTGGAATTAGAATAAAAATCTCCCCATTATTGCTAGTGGAATAGAAAGAAATGGTTAGGAAAAAAAGGGGAGGAATCCTAATGATCTTAGGTATGTGAGTAGTTATGAGATCAGGTTCAATTCCTAATAGCATGCGAATCCATGAAGCATGAGTGTGAATCAATTTGAGTATTAAAAGTCCCTATTAAGGCATATGAAGACCCACCTAGAGAAGTAATGGTTGTGAATCCATTCTCCACTAACCATTTGCCTAGTGGGTTTCATAGAGTGGCAAGTATTAGGATTTGTGTAACATGTGTGTGGGAGATGGGTGGTAATATATTAATGTTTGAAATGTTTTTTGTGGGATTAGATATGGAGGGAAAAGTCCAGTGTAGTTTAGGGGACTAGTCCAAAAAATTGTCGGGAGGGGCTGGAACATGGATCTCAATTCACCTTATGAGGAGGAGGATCATTACATATCAACATCATCATTCATCCTCAACTTCCTACTATAGTCAAAATGATAATGAATTATATTTTATGAGGCATTGATCTGTTTGGTGTATCTTTAATAAAAATAAGGAGCCAAATTTCATACTAATAATCCATTTATAATAATCTATCATTATTGATCTGAAACTATGTACTTATGTAAATTTAAAATAGTACATGACACAAAATCTTTAGTTGTATTTAATTCAAATTGTTAGGAAGAATCAAAATATTGGGATTATTATTTTTATAAAATATTATACATGATTTATAATTCATTATAAAATTTAATCTCATGTCATTTTATAGATACCATTAGCTAAATTTATTTTTCACTAATAGTTAAAATTTCAATGAGATAATTTATTTAAGGGGAGATGTAATGAAATGATATTTCACAATATATTTTTCTTAAAAATATAATATATTAAATAATTTGGTTTACACACTATTCTAAACTAAAAAAGAAAAATATTGATAAAATTAAAATGTTAAATATGATCATTAAAACAAGGCAAATAAATTAGTTAGACTAAATTAAAGTAACCAAACTATGAAATCAATAAATAATGTGAAAATACATGACATCTAGAAAGGGACATATTCCTAAAGAAGCTTATTTTCTGAGATTATAAAGGAGGTAGCATCATAAGGGATTTCCCTATAATATGATTAATCCAATCTCAAGAAATTATAGTTCTATAAAAACCATATATGGGAGAATTTCAAGATAATGGATATTTCCCCAATATCCATACTTCTTGAACAAAAACCAAAAAATATAAACATGCCTTATTTAATGCTCAGATCATATTCAGATATCATAAGGGGTTATTTAGTTATAAATTTGGTTTATATCAAGATATAATAAAATATTTATATAGATATATCATGAAGTTTTATAAATTTTGAATTATATTTTTTTAATTCTCATTAGGCATAAAAAAGTATTTTCTGGGAATTTATTCTTAATTTTAAGTAATGAAAATATTATGATTGAATAATAATAAGATATATTGATTATATAAATAATATATTTTCACATTATTTAATATTAATTTATTTGATAAATTTTAGTTAATATCTAACTTTTTTTCCTAAAAAAATTATTACACTATATTTTATGTTTTTAATTGAAAAATAATTTTTTGATATTTTTCATTAGAAATGTTTTTAGGTGAATAGTTAAATATATCATTTTTCTAATATTGTGACTTTAACACCATTATTAGTATATAATTATTGATTACAATTTTATAAAAAAAATATTATTGATATAATATTATAGAAATAATATGTATTTTATAATTTAAATTATAAAATTTAAAATTTATATTATTGTCCAGTAACATATAATCAATTTTTAGAACTCAAGTAAGAGTTTTCTCAAAAATTGTTTCAATACATTATATATTTATAATAATAAAATTATTTTTAACTCTATTGAAAATTTAACATCACAAAAATACCAAATATGTTTAACTGTACATTATACTTATAATCAATATTTTTAACTCTATTAGGTTCAAAATACCTAATATGTTTAAATTTATTTTTGAATGTTATGATTAAGATCAGTTTGATAAAAAATATTTATCACAAAAAAATATAAAATGTAAAAATTAATAATTCATGGGGTGATGGAAATGAATCATGTTTAAATTTTTTTTAAAAACATATATAAATCCTGATAGACTATATATATTACCCACCGCATTTTTTATCAAATTTTGGTGCCATATTCCTTGAGAATGAATCCCCATTATAAAAAATATATGACTCTTTCAAAAAAAATGTCATCTCATTTTCCTTATAAAAGATATGGTACTATCCTCACTTATGATTACCCAAAAACATACTAAATGTTTCTCAAAATCTACCCCAAACTATATTAAATGATTGTAAAAAACATAAATAGGTTTTTCTATTCTAAAAAGACTACCCCATATGTTCTTAACCCCCATTTAAAAGGAGATAATATATGAAGTGAGGTATAAATTCCAAACGACTCCACTTTTCACTTTCTTTATATGAAAATTCTCAACCACAAATTCAATTACAATATCATAAAATTATAATATCAGTATAAAAATTATACTGATATGTTATTATAATGATTGAACAATAATTAACCACCCTTCCCTTTTCCCTTCATAAAACCCAAAATGATATTCTTATGCGTGTGTGCGAACAATCGCCTCAAAAAAGAATTAGGTTTTTTCCATAACCACCTTAAATGGATGGTAATAATAATAAATATATTATGTAATTATTATATTTATTACAAATTTTAGATTCTTAAATGATAAAACATATTATAAATTCTTCTTGATCTATCTAAAATGAAATCATCAATCTTGTGTACATGGGGACTACCGCCTTTGTGGAATGACTGATTTCTATTTTTTATTTTCCTAGATGCCTTACATGGATGATAATAATAATGGATTTAATTGATAAATATTTCATTTTTCATATTATTAAGGTTTTTTAATAAAAAAATTAGAAATCATCGATTATATGATCCACAAATTATTATTATTAATTCAATAATTTAAAACAATCACATTGAGAAGAAAAAATTTAATTCAAGTGATGAAACAATTTCATATAACTTGATTAATCGGGTTATTACATTATAACTATAATATATAAAATTAATAAAGCCTAAATTAAATCATTATCCATCTATTTTAGAGATATTATATCACAATCACCTCATAATCATCTATTAGGTGCGGTCTGTTCTTGTTTCGGTTGGTTTGACCCCCTATTGAAATAATGATATGAAATTATATCATGGAAGAATCTAAAAAAAATTAATGATATTATATGTTCTAAAAGTGTAAATAATTTTTTTATAATATATAATTAATAAATAGTCAACAATTAAAAAAACTCCTTTCATTTGTTAAAAAATTCACCAAGGATTTCTTATTGTCAATCTAATCCTTACAGATAAAGAACGAAACACTGATTATGGAAAAAAGAAACATAATAATTCCTAATAAGTACTCCATTATAGTATATTTAATTAACTTAAAATGGTTAAAATAGATATATAATTGAATACCAACACTACTCCGATGAATTTATTTCAAAAATTAAAAGAAATAAACATCTTAAATGATAAAATAAGAAAAAAACAAATATACATGTAGATAATCATAATAAATGCAAATTATAAATATTGTTTGGTATTTCTTGGAATACTAGAGTATTATATTATATTTTATGAAATTAATTAATAGTTATTAATGGATAATATCTGTGATGCATTAGTGATTCTCAGGTGATTCCTGAAAATGTGATCGGGGAGTGATAAAAGAGGAGTAATTGCACAATAGTGAAAAATATGAACATGTATAAGACCCAACCATTGTCCCAAACATGGTGATGTGTAAAGAGGATAAGTCTAGGGAAACCATGCATATTTAAAAGATCGTTTTTTGATGGGGGATTCCCAACATGGGAAATTGGAAAGGGACCTTTTCATGATGGTCCCCTAAGTGGTGTTCCAGAACACCTATGAAAAATTGTAAAGAAAAAAATGGTTGAATTGGTTTTTATTGATGTTTATTGTTGATGAGGGAAAAAAAGGAAAAAATAAGAAATTTCATGTGACCAAATCTATGGTTCTTAGAGTTTTGAGGAATAACAATCTGTGTTTTTTTAATATAGAATAGTGTATAAGCCAGGGTGATTCCATTATTCTACATCAAATTTTTTTATTTTAAAATTTAAAAGATATGTGAAGGCCAAATCATTTAAATTAGAATGGGGAATCTTGGATATTACTATCTAAAATGAGTGGGAAGATTATTACTTGAAAAAATAAATTCTTATTTGTTCTTTTAGACATCAGGTTTTCACAAGAAGGGGAGAATATGGCTTAAAAGCTTTGTATTTAGGGGTATTGAAGGGTGTAGGGGATAAATTTTTTAACATGACGTCAAGGTGATCAAACCTAATTTAAACACATAGAGAATTGGGATATTTCATGAAAAATAAAAGGGTTTGAATCGGGTGATGCTGTTCCTTGATTTCCTGTGCTTCAATAATAACAAGACATGTTTTTTGCTCACAATTCAAGTGGTTTCAAAGGTGTATTATAACAAGTTAAAATATGGACTTAGTGGAGTTAAATCAATTATTTAAATAATATTTGTCCTAGGTTTCCATATATATTTTACATATATCATATTTTAATGTATTAATTTTATAGAGATTATAGAAAATCATGAAGAGTGTTATGGGCGGTTTTAATAGCCAATAACGGTGTGATTGTTATCTAATTTATCAGTATACCATATCCTTGTTAAATAAGGATATGGATAATGATTTTAAGGTGATAAATATTGAACATTGATTCATATATGAGTTCTTGAGGAATAGAGGAAGAATTTCATTGTAAGTTCTTTGAAAGATGGAGGATTAGACCGCTTGAATTTTATTTTCATTAAGGGATACTAAGACTTATTGATATTTGACGCATTGGATATTTTCAAAAAACTAAAATGGGGGATATTTATAGTAATCTCAAATTATTATATTATATTTTATAATAATAATGAAGAATGATTCATTAAAAATATCAATGATGATGATTATGTGATTCTTATGTGATTTATAACAATGTGATCTAGGAGTTATGGAGGAGCTAGAATTGAAACAAATCCATAATAGAAACAATTAGGTGACTATGTTTTTTCCCAATTGATGATATATGTAAAGAGGATAAATATAGGTGAACCAAAACCATAGAAAATTTTGTATTATTACCGTAGATTAAAAAAATGGTAAATTTTAAAGGGACTAATCTATGGTTGTCTCCATCGTGGTCTTCTAGAAGTCATGTGAAAAAAAACTGGTCGAACTTGCTTGTGGTGTTATTGATTGGTTTTTTTTGGTTGATTGTATAAGTGTTAATAATAAATAGGAAATGGAAAATGACTATTCCCATGATGGTCAACTTTTTGAGGAAAAATGACCAAAGTTTTTGAAACATGATATGAAGGAGATGTTGTAAGGATTCCATTGTTCTATGTCAATGATTTGAAATTTAAAATAGCCAACACAAGTGAAGATCACATCGTTTCACAAGAAATAGTGAACTTTATGTCTTCCTTTATATCATAGGGAAGAATAGTATGGAATATGAAATGTCATGCTGATATTTTGTGTTTAATTGATTTATTTTAAAAAAGAGAGTCATTATGGATTACAAGAAATTGTTCCGGGTGTATCGAATGGCATGGTGGGTGATGTTTCGAAGATAAACCCCAGCTGATCAACCCCAAGTTATAGTATTGGGAATGAAGGGTTATGAAATCTCAAATTAAGTTGTTTGAATCTGATTATTCTTGTGAATTATTTTTAGTGATTCAATAATAATGGGAAATGCTTCTTACCATTTACTCTAGAAGTCTTGAATATGGATTGAAACCATTTAGAGGATGAATTAAATAGAGTTAAATCCTTGGTTCTAAGGATTTTTATTCCAAGTGTTTTACTATATTGAATGTAAAACATATTATAAGATCTAAATTTCATGGAGTTCATGGAAAATCATGGAGAGTGTGATGATTATATTTTATAACCCAAAATGGTGTGATAGGTATTCATTTTATTAGATTACCATATACTTGTTAAATTGGTATATCAATATGGAGATAAAGGTTTTGAATGTAGAACATAGAGTCTTATCATAGTTTTAGAGGTAAATGCAGAGGATCCCCATGATCGTGTCTTGAAAGAAAGATGTATCCACCCATTAAATTTCATTGTAAAAAGAGAGATAAAAATAAATTAATGTTTTATGTCTTGGATATTGTTAATGAAATATAAAGGGGGAGGTTTTTATGAATCTGAAAGGATTCTATTGGATTTTTTGATAATAAGGAATAAGGAGTAACGGTAAATATCTATGATATAGATGTAGTGATTTTAAAATCATTATACATAATGATATCTGGTAGTAAAGTAAATGACGAATTCAAAAATAGTGAAAAATGGAAACCAGTATATATCCACATAGTCATCCCATCCATGGTAGTGTATAAAGAGGATAAGTTTATGTGTATAATTCCAATTGAAATGTGTTTGTTGTTAATGAAGATCTGAAAAATAATAAATTTGTAAGGAACTATGCCATATTGTACCCGTAATGGTTTCACAGACCACCTTAGTAAAATGGTCACATGAAATATGGTTGTTCAGGGTGTTTTAGTAGTTGTGTTTGCTAAGAGATGATAAAATGTGAAATTTAAGGTGGCCACATCTATAGTGCTCAATTTGATTCGGGACAATAGATAGATATTTTTAGAACTACATAGAGGATATGACATGGTTCTTTCAATAATATATATTTAAGATCTGTATTTTAAATGGGACAACATGGGGGAAGACCACTTTATTAATCTTGTCATGGTAATGGTTAGGTCTTCTTATCAGATAGGAGGAAGAAGGATATGGTGTATGTATATCCATGGTGATATGTTTTATTTTGACGTCTTCTTTTTCAAAGGAGGAAAAATGGATTAAAATTCATGGTTCGTGTAATATAAAATGAAATGGTGTCTAATGATCCACTGACCACATCATGGTGATCAATCCGAAGTTGTAGTTGTAGTGCCCTGACCCTAGAAGCTTCATGATGTTGTAATATTTTCTTACATTGGAAAGATTATATGGAATGAAATCTTAAAGGACCGGTCAGTTTCTATGTTTTGGAAAGCCATAATACATACATGATACCAATAATATATTAGGATATAGAAAAAACAAATATTATACATAATAAAATGAAATATATGGAATCCTTGAATCTCATTTAAATTATTCCTCTTCATTACATAATGAAAGAAATAAAAATAAGGATGAACTCAAATGCCATGTAAGGGAAAGAAAAATTGAATAAATAATGAATTTATGACATTAAATCAACATAGAAATTTGAATAACTAAAATCACATTCCATTCAAATAAACAGGAATAGAAATATTCAATTTGTCAAGGTGAGAATCTGAAACATATTCCATTTTATCAATAAATGGAGAGTGAAATGCATCCATAGATATGTAGATGAAATTATCTCATAGATAATAATATTAAATTAGATATTAGTTAAGGAAATGAGCAATTATACTATTTCATGTTTCCCAGGAACATAATACCTTTTTCATTAAGAGATTGTTTAAACTATTCTGGTTTTTCGAATTGATTCATCTAATGAGACTATCAATGCATCAAGGGGTTTACATTAATTGGTCCCCAACCTGTAGGGAATGAATTAAACTATCCCCAACCTGTGTATTTCAAGTGAAAATAATTCATCACATATCATATAATTGATTAAAAAAATGAAACTTATAAAAATATATCTATATTGAATAGATGATACTAATTTATCA
The DNA here is from genome assembly GCA_963277665.1 of Viscum album. Classification (NCBI taxonomy): domain Eukaryota; kingdom Viridiplantae; phylum Streptophyta; class Magnoliopsida; order Santalales; family Viscaceae; genus Viscum; species Viscum album. Next base: position 594,784,116 of record OY728121.1, read on the forward strand.
ATAATTCCACAGTAAATCAACTAACTATCAAAGTGAACACCACATGTAAAATGGTATATAGTTTAGGAAATAAATATATCCATTCCATTGGATTATGAATATTTAATAAAAATTTAATATAAAATAAAAATTATAATAATGAAGTGTTTATTTCAATATAATGTTAACAACCACAAAATAACGATGGATTCCAAAGTTAATCACATAGAACATTCATGAGAAAGATAATTATTAGACTTTCCAAAGTGTCACATACCACATGGAAAAATTTTATTCATAATTCCACATCAATTAAATGAAACATATAGTATCTTGAGAATAAAAGGATTCCTGATATAACATGTAAAGGGATAGTATATACACTATATAATAGTGAATTGTTGTAAAATAATAAATAAATCTAAATGGAATGCAAGTTGAGATGAAATCCCTTACCTTATCCTACTTCTTTTCTGGTATTTAACCTCCTTTATAGTGGTTTAAAACATGTTAACAACTTATACTAGAACAATAATTATATTTATGATATCATTTATGTCATTCTTAAATATATTGTTACCCATTCGATAATAACATTAAATTATTTCCACTACCGTTGGTGTTAATTTCTTAGTTTGTTGAGTATGTTTTGAAATTTATTTTTTTGTTCTTATTAAATATATTAGGATTTTATAATATATATAATGAAAAAATTCATTTAATTATCATATGAATTATTTATTTATAGCAATCCATGATATTTTTAAATAAGTAATGAAATGCACCATTCATGGAGACTGTAGTCTGTATATATGAAATAATGCTACTATCATTTTGTTGTCATTTTAAAATAATGATAAGTAAATGAAATGCAAAAATATATATATATATAATATAGTATAATATTAATTTCATATATGTCAAATTGGGTTTTTAAAATAATCCTTAATACATTTCTTGCAAAGTGCAAACAAATCACAATGCTTTAAGGAGACGGTAGTCCACACTTCAAGAAATGATGTTATCATATTTACAAAAAATTGAAAGTATAAATTTATGTATTATAAATGAATTAAAAAATAATAAATAAATAATAAATATCATATATATCATATATAAATTTTTTTTACCATAATTTACATCGTGGTATGCGATAAAGAAAAACCAAAAACTTCTCTTTGTGAGACGGTAGTTCACCGTACACAAGAACGTTAAGTTCATTACCCATCAGATGGAAGTGTGTTTAAGTGAAGGTTGAACTAGTAAAATAAAAAATATAGTATAGTATGTGTACTAGTGTTGTTATATAGCCATGTAATAAGATGAAATTAAATATTTGAATGTGAAAAAAAAACTAAATAGCTTAAGGTAGGATGTTACCTCTTATTTGGGTAATTTCATTTTGGTTTGTATGAAAAGGATTCATTTTTGTATTTTTGAACAAAGGTTGTATTCCAAGATGAAGTGATATATTTTGAGGATCTATTTGGTCACAAATATTTCCATAAAAAGTGTCTTCATAATTCTGAGGAAGGGGATAATTGAGTGTTATTTTATAGCGGATGAGGAGTGACACTCTTGTAAATTTTGGAAAAGGGAATTACACTATTGTGTTTCCTATTTAAAGTGGATCAAATAATCTTAAAAGTAAATAAAATCTAATATGGGGTCTAAATTGAAATAAAATGGATTTCTAACAATTGTTTTGTCATTTTGGCCCTTAATATTATGTTTTATCCCTTTGTTAATCTTAATTTCACTTTAATCATTTTAATTAATTTTAATTACATTCACTAACATTTTTGGTCAAAAACAAGGTTTACCTATTTAGAAATTATATAGTTTCTCATTAAAAATAATTAATACATTTTTCTAAATTCCAAACATATAATTGGAATAAATTCATTTAAATTTAATCTTGAGGAAGAGATTACAATACATATTTTCAATGTAAACACATTCAAAATGATGATAAATTTTTATATACAATTTCAATGTGAAATTTATTGAAATGACATAAATTGGAATAATTGGTAAAAAATAGTCAAATTAAAATTTAAAAACATTTTAAAATATAATTCGGACATATAAATAAATTATAAAAAAATTAGTTTTGAATGAGAATTAATTATTTTTCACTATTCGTTAAAAAAAGAAACTTCACATAAAAATAAAAAAAAATCCCCCTAACCTAATTTATATGTTATGATTTAAAATATTCTGTTTTTTTGAAAAATATTAACTAAAATTTTTCCAAAATTTTATTTAAAATAAATACTCCATTAAAAGGTGGAAAAATTACCTTTATAAAAATGTAGTATTTTATGTGTAAAATTGAGGTTTTTTTATCTTATTCCTATCAAATATATTAGATTAATATAGAAACAATTTGATTAAATAATATATATATATATACAGATATAATATTTAACCAATATCATTCACTAATATTTTTTAATTTAATTTATTATGATAAAACAACATTGTGAGCATAAAAATAGTTATATTTTCCTTTACATTTAATTGGTTTTCATATTTTCTTTCATTTAATTTGTAGCCAATGAATTAATTTTATATTTTTATAAATCATATATTTTAAAAATTTCGTTAAAAATTTTCATGACTAAAAATTTAACAGCTAGGTAATATCTTATTATATTAAATATTAATATTTAAATAATATAATGTTTTTTTGGGAAAACCGTTTCTTGTGTGTAATGACAAAAATGGTTAAAATCCTTATTGTGTGCGACATACACTAACTCGGTATCATAAGCATTGAAATATATATCTTATATTTAATTTATTTGAAATAGTAAAATCATTGTATTGTCTCGACGTATTATATTACCTTACACTCTTGTTGATGCATGTGATACACAATGTCAAATTCAATGTTATTAATTTATAATTTTAGGGTGTTACATTCTCCCCAACATAATTAAATTTCATCCTTGATATTTAACCATGGTCTCGGTACTCGAGGGTTTGATATTTGAAGATAAAAAATTGTTGAAAAACCACATTGTATATACAGTTACTAAAACATATTTTTAATAAGAATAGAAGGAAAATGAGAAGGTCTCAACAAAAAAAGTATTTCAAATGGTAGATTGTTAGTGAAATCCATGAAATGGAGGAAAATAATACTATCTTGTTCTATTCGGGGGTGATAGATAACATGTTCTGCTGAATGTTGATGATAAAAATCCACAAATTAATGGTGTGAAAATATGTCATTGATATCATCAAACATTTTGATAGTACGAAAAAAAATTCAGGACCATTTTCATAAAAATGATAATTTCTTACTCTCGCTAATAATATAATTAAATATAAGTTTAAATTTTATAAGAACAATATTATCCTTTAGTTTTTCATTAAATTATTTCTACTTCATTTCTTAGAAAAAGATTCCTCATATGGTGATGTAATACATTATACTCTGAAACATCATCCAAAGATCAACATTAATTGATTCATCAATGGTTAAATTTACTAAAAGATTATGATCCAACACATTAGAAGGAAGGTCTCTATATTTCCAAAGTGAAATTTTAATTAGCCTACAATCAATATGATGTATCTCATAGAGATCATGGGGAATTCATTTTCCCAGTGCCCCATCTCTATATAGTTTCAATACTGACTATTATTGTTTTCCTCATTCCTTTTTCATTATTTTTTCCTTGTTACCTTTCTCTATGAACTTAAAAAATACTCCCAGTCCATCCAAGAATTTTGCAAGGTGAATAATTCTATAGTTATCACATGTGGTAAAATCCTTCTTTCCGTTCTCCCCTTAATCATTCATTTTCTCTTCCTTTCTCTTATTATCTTGATTCCCTTTAAAGCCTTGTGACATAGAGAAATATTTCACTATCATGAGAGCACATAAAACTATTTCATCATATGAAGAATAGGTTTGAGATACCATAACACATAAGAGACATGGATTAAGATCTATAATGAAATGATCAATATTAAATTTTTTGTTATGTGTGAAATCTATATCACATCTTGAAAACCTGGTAAAGGTATCATCATACTCTAGATCTATTTCTTTCTAATTTCCATTAAACTATAGAAATTTATCTTCATAAATATTTTTTTGACCATGATATATATATTTATTGAAGAATGTATCCTTAAATGTTGTACAACCTGTGAGTTCTATTTCTGCTGATATCCTAGTGTTTTGGATCAACAACCACAATTGATCAGAATAACCTTGGATAAAATACACAGTAAGTGTAAAAAAAATTCACCACTACCCAAATCTATAAATATATTCATGCTAGACTTAATCCATTTCACATCCATCATTAAGTTAACAGTCTCACTAATTTATGGGGGGGATTTATCACATAAAGTGATCCAACATTGTATATTTTTATTGTGGAAGTGATTTCTCTATCCGGGAAAGGTTATGTTTCATAACCTGATTAATATTCTCTAATATATCCATTACTTTCTCAGTTACAATACTAGTAACATTGAATTTATAAGCTGGGAAACCTCTAAAATATCTACAAGTACCTATACACTTCTTCCTTCTAGGTTCCATTTCTAAACAACACAACATGCTAAATTATCACATAAACTTATGAAATTTTTATAATTCTAAATATTTTATACCACATAACATATTTTTATGCATCATAAATCATAGAATCATAAACATTGGTTTCTCTAGAGACACCTTTAAATATAAATCATTCAAAACGGACTACAAATTAAATGAAAACTATACTAATGATATCCCCCATGACAAAAAAATGTGTTGCATAGTATGGCCCATATTCATGTACAAGGTTACACCGAATTTGGGATGACACACCATGTCAATTTTATTACTCCTAAATATATATTCTCTAGAACCACTTCCACTTGTAGTATCCATATAGTGATATATTTATCAGAATATCCACATAATCTCAACCCTATCATAATTATAGGATATTGTACTTTATTACCCTAAATGTCTTTTTTTGGGTTATGTTCTTTAATCTATGTCTTCTAAATATAATTTCTAGTTTTTTATTAAACATTTTTTGACACCAACTATAATTCCCTGGCCCCATAATCCTAGAGCGACAACATTATTTAATTACATTGTCATGATTATAGGGAATAAAATCATAACTGACATATCTATTTAGCAGTTTTTGAAAGAAAGATTATGTATATGATACCCATAATACATTGGGAAATATAAAATAGGATACATAATAAAAATAATTAATTATAATCATTAATTTCTTTCAAAGGATTCCTCTTCATAACATGGGGAAATGAAACAAAACAAGGGTGAGATAAAATTCTCAAAAAGGGAGAGAAATATTGAAGATCTAATTAATTTATGGGAGTAAATAAACATGATAAGTGGAGTAGTGAGAAATACATGACATTAAAATAAACTAGATATGATATAATCAATATGGAATGGTGAGAAACTGAAAAATATTCCATTTAATCAATAAACTGAGTGAAAGTCATCAATATACATGTCAACATAATAATATCACGGATAATAATAATAATAAATTAATTATTAATAAATAAAATTATTAATTAATTGAAATCATGTTTCCCATGCACATGATATATTTTCCATCATGATATAGTTTAAGCTGTTCTAATTTGTCCAAATGATTCATCTCATATGACTCCCGATGCATCGAGGGGATTATATTAATCGGTCCCCAAACCATAGGTACTGCATTAAACACTCCCCGACCCATGTATTTAATTTCCAAAGGATTATTCATATATTTATTATTCAATTTATGAAAATAAATGGGGCTTATCAAAAAGTATCGGTATTGAATAGTAGATACATATTTATCAATAATCCATAAGTAAACCAAATAACTATCAAAGTAAACACCATATATAAAATGGTATAAAGTGTAGGAGATTATAATATGAATTTTAGGTGAATAATAATGATTAATAAAAATGTATTGTACCAAAAAAATTATCAATGTGAGTGTTTCTATAGAAAGATAACAATTATAAAAGAAAGTGATATTGCAAAGATAATCATTGGGAACATTCATGAGGTAGATAATTTTTATATATTTTAAAGTGTCCCATACCCCTTTAAACCATTTGAATCATAATTTTCCATTAATTAAATGATATTTAGAATATCATGATAATAATTATTTTCATGATATTACATGTCAAAGAGAGAAATATACACTATATAAAAGGTAATTGGTGCCTAAAAATAAATAAGTCTCAATGGAATGTAATTTGTGATGAAATCCCTTATCTTACCCTTTCTTTTTAATGCCTATTATTTATCCTATTATATAGTGGTTTATAAAATGTTAATAACTTATAATATAACCATTATAATATATATTATTTCATATATGATCTTTTTATAATGTCTTATTACATGTTTGATAAAAATCATTCATTATTTCCATTATTCTAGGTGATAATTACCTAGTTCTTCATGTATATTTTGACTTTTTGATATTCTTAATATTAAATAGATAGTGATTTAATAATATTAAAAAATTTAAAAATTATGTAATTATCGTAATATTATTTATCTAGAAAAATCCATAATATTGGGAGATAATAAATGAAATGCAGCATTTATGGAGATGATTGGTCGTATGTACGCATGAACACAACTTTCATTTTTCTATCATATTAGAAGAGTGATAAGTAAATAATAGACAATTATATTATAAATATTGTATAATATTAATTACATATATTTTACATATTTTTATTAAAATAATCTTTAATACATCCCATGTATATTGTGAACAAATCACCTCGCTTTGAGGAGGAGGTAGTCCAAACTTCCACAAACAAATGTTATCTTATTTATAAAAAAATATAAGGTATAAATGTATTTTTTTTAAATAACTAAATATTAATAATGAAATAATAAATATGATATATATAATATATAAACATATTTTCGATCATAATTTCTACCAAGAGAGGATGTAAAGGAAAAAACGATTAACATTGTATTGTGAGATGAGTTTTCCCCATACAAAAGAATTGTAAGTTTGTTTCCCGTTATATAGAAGTGCATGTATGTTTACAGTGAACCATTATCATTAAAATATACAACTATATTTGTGATACTAGTGTTTTTATATAATCATGGAATAAAATTAATTGAATGTTTGGAAAAATAAATAAAACTATATAGATTAAGGAAATATGTTACCTCTTTTTTTGGTAGTATCATTTGGTTTGTACCAAAGGGATTTTGTGGATGCATATATTCCAAATTGGAGGATTGTAGGATTAGGTGAGTGATTTATATTATCTATTTGGGTGGATATAAGTAGATCCAATGTGACTTGAGATGTGTGGGGAAGGGGGAAGCTTGTGGAGGAGGAGTGACACTCTTGTAATTTTTGGGAAAGGGAATTAATCCCATATTTTTTCAATTGAAAGTTGAACATATATAAGAATAAATTCAAAAAAATAGAGTATATGGTATAAATAGTTCCATAAAATGTATTTTTGGAAAATTTTCTAGGTCATTTGAGTCCATATGTATAAGGTTTAGTCTTTTGTTAAGAATATTTTCACCTTAGTCATTGTAATTAATTTTAATTTCTTTCACTGATTTTTAGGTCAAAAATAATGTTGTGTATATTAGACATAATAAATTATTATTATGACAAATATGGAATCCATATTAAAAAAATTAAAACCATATAAGTAATAAAAATTAATTTATATATAATCCCATATACATGACAAAAATGTCGATTTTCAAAGTAAAAACGTTCGAAAGCATGATAAGTTTTTATATTAAATTTCTAAGTAAAATTGATTTAAATGAAATTTTTTTGATTAATTAATAAAAAATAATACCTAATAAATCTTTAAAAAAAATATATAAATATAATTTATCCATCTATATAAATTAGATGAAAAATTAATTTTGAATAAAAATTCATTAGTTTCAATATTCATTAAAAATTGAAACTTCCTAGAAAAATACCAAATATTCACCAAAACATTATTTCAATTTTAATAAAAAAGGTATTAAGTTTATTTTTAGGGACATGATTTATAAAATTAACAAAATTTAGATTTAATATAGGTTCACAATTAAAAGGTTGTAAAATTCCAAATAAAAAATATAATATTTTATGCATAAAATTGGGTATGTCATTATCTTATGCATATCAAATAAGTTGGATAAATATTAAAAATATTTTATTAAGGATAATAAATATATATATATATATCACCAATATCATTCAAAAATTGTAATTATTTTAATTTATTGTGATTAAAAAGCTTTGTGAGCATAAAAATAAGAATATATTCCTTTATAAACTATTGGTATTCATATTTATTTATAATTAATTTTTAAATTATAAATTTGTTTTATATTTATGTAAAACATAGATTTTCAAAATTCAGCTAACCCTTTTCATAAATACTAATTTATAGAATATGTCATATCATATTGTATTAAATAATAATATTTTAAATTTATATTTTTTTAGAAAAACTCATTCTTGTGTGCAATTAAAGCCACTGAAGGAACTCGTTGTTCTGTGTGATGCATGCTAACTCAGTATAAAATTCATTTTATGATATATCGTAGATTTATTTTTTTTAAAATAGTTAATATATTTTAATGTCTCAGGGTATTATATTTGTATACGCTCTTGGTGATGTGTGTGACACAAAATATCAAATACACAATTATTAATTTAGAATTTAGGGGTGTTATATTATTATTGGACATGATAGGCTATGAAGAAATAAATTAGGTGTCTTCAATAAGATGATTTTTATGAATTATTTTGAGATTCAGTATTCATTGAAATTTTTTTTCCCATGATTCAAGATGTTTTAAAGTTGTATTACAATTGTTAAATGATGGATTAAATATAGTAAAATCTAAGCTAAAAAGGAGATTTATTTCATTTTTCTGGTAGATTAATGTATATAAAATTTTAAAATTATAATTTCATAGAGATCCTAAAAAGTATTATTGATTTTTATGGGTAGCTATTTTATCCCATAATGGTCTGTTATATAGCTAATTTATTAGATTACAATCTCATTATTAAATAGTTAAATAGATTGGGAGAAGATAGTATTGAACATTATACAAAGAGTCAAATCTGATTTTTAGAGGCAAATAGATAGGATTACCATGTTGGGGGTGAAAAGATAAAGGAGTTGGAATCCATTAAATAATCTTTCACTAAATAAGAGGATATTCTTGTTAAATCATCAAAGATGAAGGGAATTCTAGATTCACTATAGAAGAAGAAGGTGTTGTGAGGAGAGATCTATAGATTGTGAAAGAGATTCGTAAGAGCAATTCAATGGAGAACCCACTCATACATAAAGATACAACCAAATAAAATAGTGCTACTTAATGAACCTGTAAGTTTATAAATTGAATGCATATATTCCGTTCCACCGTACTGAGAAAAGAAAGGTATGTATGATAGAGATACCCATGTAATTATGTAAGATGTAATTGAACATTATAATATATTGTGTCTTGGTATGGAGTGGAGTTTCCTTAACCCATCAGAAAGGATAGTGATCCCTTATGAGTAATGGTGAACTTATAGTGATTGGTTCATAACACAGTGTTGATGAATGTTCCATTGATGTATCCTAGTGAGGTTGAACCCAATAATTTATCACGTACATAATTTATTTATTCATTCAATCCAAAAGAGGATAAATTAAATAATACCTAATATATTACATCAAAGGGATATTAATGTGACTGAATCACATCAATGTAAATAAATATATCATAGCAACTGACCCTTATGGTTCATAGGTTATAATTTATTTAAGGCAATTAGGACATGAAAGGAACACATTTTTTTATTAGTAAAGACAATAAAATCCCATATTCACCCTCACTTAGAGTATTATAACACTAAGCCCTTATATAGGGACTATAATGTATGAATATGGTTTTGAAATATTATGTTATGATATTAATGGGTTTTTATAAGATTTTAGAGTGCACTCAATTAAGAGAGGATAAATGTATTATGTTTTCATGGCTCCGATATTTTCTTTATGTCATAATCAATCTTATATGACTATTATCGTTCAATATTGATCTATTATAAACTATTATGATGTTATTTTGTTTTTACACCTTTTTACTCAATATATCCTGTTTCAAACTGATGAAATCCTTCTTTTTTATTCTATTTTTTAACAAAAAGTCATTTTATTAAGAGTAATTTCAATTTCTATGAAAGGATTTTTCTTCCATATCAATGATTTTACATCCCCCTAATTTTTTATTCTACCTATTAGAAACTAAAAATTTATTTATATATAATGAAACTTTTATTCCTATTTGTTGATTTTATTTTTTTATTAATTTCCTTTTAAGTATTTGGATTTTCAATAAAGAAGTTTTAATGTATTTAAAAGTATTTTCCTTACCATGATCTTATATTTTTCCCTAAAAATCACATTTTGACATATTTTTTTTCTTATGAGGGTCCCTTTATTGAATTTTTTTTAATGTAATGTTTTATGAATTTTTCACTTCATCCTTAGAAAATGGTTTTTGAAAAGTGACATGAAAATAAAACTTTTTAATTTGGTAATAAGAAATGGTTTATAGGGAAAATATTTTTTGTGTTTCTATTAAATTTTAAATGAAATTTCTCTAATGGAGAAATGGTTTATAAATAACCTTATAGGATACCATATTAAATAGTCATTTTGAGAGATTATTATTTGGTATCAAATGACCATTCATTATTTTGTCATATAAATTGGAAAATTTATGAATTCAATTTTATTCTCATGAGTCATTTATGATAAGATGAATTAATTGATATTAAGTGACACTCAAATATAGGGATAATTATGATGGTGTACCATATATTCATAAAATGAATTGGTTATGGTTTCACATGTCATGATAGAGTGGAGAAAGGATATATTTTGATTTTTTATAGTCTAAAGAGTTGACAAACATGTATATGTTCCCAATATTAATGGGAGGACCTATATAGACTAGTTTACAAAATTAAATGGTGGAAAAACATGAATTTATTCATAATGTACTCAAATTATTATATTTATTTGAGTTCTATCAAATGTGAAATAATTAAAAGCTATAACAGATGTTTATTATATTCAATATTCTAAGGATATTTCATTTTATTATTTTATTAATTTATTTTTTCTGGATTTATGTAGTGTTTTTATAAGACATGATTTTTTACCATTATTTGGTATTTTGAGAATATTCAATGGTTCTTAATTCTAAACCATGTTTTTTTTATTTTCAATTATGATCCCATGACCTTTTATCCAATATTTTCACCTCATTCAGGTTTTGACTCATATTTATTATTGATATGTTTAAAAGTCACCCTTAAAAAGCATTTGATCTCACTCATTTATTATATTTCCATTCACCATGTTATGAAGAGGTTTATATGATATGATATATCTAAAAGAGGATACAGAGGATCAAAATTATCCATACATGTTTACAATTATTTTAAAATAATATTTTCATGTATCTAGTACCTAATACACTAAACCTTTCTGTCCCCGAGTTTTCTGATGTTTTGTTATATGTATTATCTATAAATAGGAATCAACATATTATTTTTGTATGTTTATATTAGGTCGCCATATCTAGGAGATAATTTCACCCAAACTAAACTTTCGTCTCTCATGACACTTGATAGTCCCCTAGAGGAATATAACCAGATAGGGTGGGTGAGTAAATATACATCAGTTTCAAATAATAGTTCTCATTGATATAGTTCGATGATAAGTATGAAAAAATTTATCTATCATAAATAATTTAGTATGTTCTAAAATAAAATATGGGTTCCACTTGGGATTTTTAATTTTTCTACCTAGTCTTGGGTACATCAAAGAAGCATCAAATGATGATTAATCGATGTAAAAAATTCAATAAGAATCTTATTTTTTATTATTTCAATGAGGCTGCACTGACCCTCTAGGTTTAAATCTATCACAATATAGTGAAAAAACATATCTCCTCACCTAAAAAGATTCATGATACTCCTCTATGTTCCAAAACTGTTTTCAATGAATAATAATAGATCACACCAATAGTGTTGTAAAAATATTCTCTATCAACAATGAGATGAATTTTCATGATCCACTAGTGAGATAAAATCCTATTTCTCTTTCTCTTATTTATTTTAATTCTATAAAGGATCTTGGAATCAGATATCAATTCTTTATATTTTACTAATTTAATATACTCAACTTTTTTATAAAAATATATCTCCTTTATAAAAATAGAATATTTATCTTGGCCATATTTTAATCATCATTTTCCTTGAAAATATTTGAAACATATTCATAAATTATTCTCTAAAACCATGAAATTTTTTATTAGTTCAAAAAAATAAAAAAAATATAGGAAAATTCAGTTCTATAAAAACTATTTGAATCAACTAAATCATATTGTTTCATTATTTGTTATTACATAATGTACACCTTCACAAGAAAACTCTATTTTGTTTTCTAATTTTGAAACCACTATAGAATAATGAACTATGCTTCGAAATAATTTACTTCAACGAAATGAATTATTTTTTGGAATAATACAATCAAGGGATTGTTATATTTTGGGAAACTATATTTATGAACCTTTTACAATGAAATTAATAATCCATGGCATAACACATACTTTCTATTAAAATACTAAACATTAAAAAATTCCACTCAACTATAAAAAAATATCACTATTCTATTTAAAAAAAATTTAAAAATAAACTTCCTTTATCTTGAGATAGTGTAACATGATATATTAGTGGTCATTATTGTTTTAACTCTACTCATAATTCACACTTTAATTCATATATAGTTATATTTTAATGTGGCTCCCTTCCTTGCATTGCTAGCCTTTTTCAAGCTACAAATCAATAATGCATACATTAACTCCATTTGATGTGGTATATATGATCATGGTTAACCCATGAAAATGTCTCTAGAATATTTAAAGCCTATAATAAAAATATTGTATGAATATCTATGTCTTTTAGATACAACCTCACCAACCACTTCCCTTCATCTCTAACATCTATGATATTAACTCTTTAGGATTCATTTAACATTCTTAGAAGATTATTATTATGTTTTTCACTAAATACATATCCAAATTGTTTCATGATGATAAATAAATCCAATATAATCCCTTGTTTTATTGAAAAAACTTCAATAATTATTTAATAGGAACTATATATTTACATATCAATCACTATATGAGATTTTCCGTTAGATATTATAACAATATTGCTAATTATTTCACATTAATAAATGATTTATTACAATATATTACTCTTAATATTACCTGTACGATTGATAAATCAATTTTATTTTGGAAATAGGTAAATTAAATAAAAATTTAAAAGAGGAAAATATGGAATCTTTATTAAAAACATCCTTAACATACTCTTACTTAAAATTGCATGGGATAACCTGAGGACATACATTAGAAAAGGGTGGGAAACAAGGCATAGTACAAGAATAAAAAGATTCATAACATCAACATAATAATAAATGTTAGACAATAGGCATATTGAAATGAGTAATATTCATAAACATGAACTATGAGACATGATATAGCATGATACTTATAAAGGAATCATTGGAAATGTGGAAATAGTATAAAAACATCATATTAATCATTGGTCATAGATAACTTCCAATAAATCATGATGGGAAAATTCCCATAAATGAACCAGGTCCACTCCTTGTCCTAAAAAGATGTCTCATGAGAATAAACATTACCCAATGTATTGGAGAGAAATATAATTTTGGGTGCACCCATCACTTTCATTTCATTCTCATGCTTAATTATGCCTCATAGATCATAAAATATGGAATCATTTTTCCTAAAATCATTTTCCACAACCAAGTATTGAGGATTATATAAATTTAATTACTCAATCCAATATGCATATTTATTTAAAGGTGAACATCCTTGATAGGAATTAGGTACTGGTATCCCTACAAATTTTTTTGACATGGAATATAGCAATGAAATTTCAACATCATAATTGAGGGGGACAGAAATGTTCATGGGAGGATTAATGATAGATTTATGGGTCTCTAATAAATTATAAATCATATTTTAAGTATGTGGGATTTTGTAAAACACACCCAAACATTAATAATTTAATATAAAGTAGCATAAAATGAAGAAAATTCTTAAATAAAGGGGATAAAGAGAGGATCACTTACTTGAGTGTGTGAATACCAATGATTTTGAGGAGATTATATAGAGATTGGGGAACCTTGGTAGGGCTCTAGAGAGAGGGGAGTAGAGTAAGGACTTCATAAGAGGAGTTTTATTGGAGACAAATGTGATCGTGCATGGGTTTATATAGGAAATGAGTGGGAATTTATTTATTATTTTTCAAACTTTTATTTTAGACACTTTATAATAAAATAACACAACTAAAATATTTTCCTCGGTTTTTACCCATGGATTTAGAAAATGGGAGTAGATTTAATTATTTTATAAATACATGGGAATAAATTAAAAAAATAATACACTTGATTTAGTGGAATTTAGTCATACTATAAAATAATTTTTTTAACCTTATAATATATTAATGATTTTGAATAATTCATAATGTGTCTATGAAACTAATAAAATAAACATAAAAAAATTATTTTAAATAGAAACTATATATTTGGACCTGGATACCTTTTATAGTATTTATTACATAACTTTTGTGGAATTATGATGTTATTAAATACAAAGTATATTAATACAATATCAAAATTTTACCTGAAAAATCCTCTATCTTAGAAAATTATTTAAAATTCACCATTTGAAAATTTTGACATTATTATTCCAAAATGTTATTTATTTTATCTATATAATTTTAAAAATATTTTAATTATTAATTTTAAAATAAAATGGTTATTTTTAATAAATGCTAGGTTTTTTGACAATAATATTTTTTCAAACACTTATTATAATTACATTTTAAAACATAAAAATTAGATTGTAATTTATATTTAATAAAATATATTTAATAATAATATTCTATTAAAATGTTATTTATTTCAAAAAAATACATTAATTCATCAAAATAAATTTCTTAAATGGATTTTAATATTAACAAAATAATATTGTTTATTTTCTGTTGTATCAAAATAAAAAACCTTTATAAAGTTATAATAATATAATGGAAATATACTCATTATTATTTTAATAATAATATACATAATCAAATTTGTAGGTTCTTGATACATATCCCCTTAATACACCAGAAAACTCCATATGCCTAAGGTGAGTGACAATGAGATTTTCATGTGGTGGTTTGGCGAACAAGTTTTGGGTCATGATCTCAATAAGAATTAAATTCTTCTGTAAACTATTTTACACATGGTTAAGTTATTGGCTCTCATCATTGGATTGGTCAAGGGAAAATACCAATGATTCTATCTCCCTCATAAGCGCTGATAAATGCGCTTCATAGGTTAAAATCCTACTTGTGGATTCCATCACTTCCTTTGTCCCTGCCAATTATATTTTTTAAATCCTTATATTATACTAACCATTTGATCACTATTAAATGACTATAATATCCATGGTAAAGATTCCTAATGGTCATTTAAATTCAATAGGATATAATAAATCCAAATGTGTGAATTTTCTTTTTATAACCACGTTACATAGTTTGAAATTTAATAAATAAAAGGTGGAATTTTATTTTAATGAAATTCGAGACGTTATAATATCCCCCCTTTAGAAATTTTGCAGTTTAAATTTTCTTTTACCACACAAAAAATGAGGATAACGCTCTTTCATCACATCCTCTAGTTCCCACATTTCTTATTTAAACATTCATTTTATCTACAATACATAGACCATTTTCATTTTCTTATTTCATATAACTTTGCCTCTATGATCTAATATCTTCACCATATTCTCTTTATATGAGAGATAATTATCAAATGGTTCAACCTATGGATTGAGTACATGTGAGGGGTCTAGTATCTACTTTCTCAAAATGATACATGGAAAACATCATTTATTTGAGATAAGTTAGGTGGGAGTGCTATAGGGTAGGCCACCACTCCAATGAAATCAAGGATCTCAAATAGACCGATGTATCTTGGGCTAAGATTTCATAATTCCTAAATATCATGACTTTATTCCATTGAGATATGCAGAGGAAACCCATTTCTATAATATCAAACACTAAGATTCATTAATGATTGTCAGCATATCTCATTTGAGGACTCTGAGAAGTCTGAATGTGTGGATGAATAGTCTTATACTTTTGCAACATTTCCTTGACCATTTCTAGAACTAGCAGTTTCATTCTCCAACTTCAGCCCAACATGAATATGTTTGACACCTATTCCTATAAAGGTCTTCATAGGGGCCTATTTGGATGTTTTCATGGAGAATGTTCTTGAATGATAACTCAACTAGAGGTAAATATTGGCACCACCCTACATTAATGTCCATAAACTATTAGAATTCTGGCTATTTGCAATGTGCTATTTGTGACGGGATCTCATCACAAAAAATCTTTTGTGATGGGCCCCCATCGCAAATAAGCAGTTGTAGAAAATGGCGTCACAACTACAATTTTTTGTGATAGGCCCATCACAAAAATACTTTTTTCCATGGGATTCTTTCCCATCACAAATAGATCTCAGATTAAATACATTATACATATAAAAACATTTTCTGATAGGCCTATCACAACTACTTTTTGCGACAGGCCCGTTGTCCCGTCTCAAATAGTTCCCCATTTATATATGTTATTATCACGACCCCCTCCCACCAAAGATGCCCCTCCTGAGCTGGCAATGGTGAAAGGGAGATAATGACCCCCGAGTCACACCTCTAGTAGGCCCCGGGGTGGTGACTAGCACCAAGGGTATGAGTTTTCACAAATATGGGAGGCATTACACTTTTTATTTTTAAAGATCGTAAAATAGGACAAGTCAACCACCAAAAAGGAAAAGAACCAGTGTATATAAATAAACCCAAACAAAGCCCACATGCACGTTTAAATAATTTTTATAACAAGGTACAAGTACAAGAAATCTCAAAGAACAATACCAAAAGAAAACAAAGGTACAAAAACAAAAACAACTCCAACTGTCTGAATAGTAGGGTCCCGCACGGCCCTGGTAGTCCTCCTGGAAACCTGAAAGTAAACGTAGGGTGAGCATACAAGTATACTCAGTAGGGAAACCTAAAGCTCTCGTGCACAAGTGGGGAGACATCCTAATGTCCCGTGAGAACAATAGAGGAAACCTAGCAAGGAATTCTATCCACCCTACCTCACCAGCCACACTCACCAAAACACAAGCACAATAGGTAGTAGTATATCAGAAACAAGAGTATTGGGTACCCCACACCATTTCCCTTTAGTTTGCTGCTCTTCCTAACGACGAATGTCCTAACGCTGCCACACTCTCCCCGCCCGCACACACATGGGCCTCACAACCATGTATCCCACCTGCACACATCTGGGCCTCCCAACCACGTATCCCGCCCGCACACACCTGGGGATCACAACCACGTATCCCACCCGCACACACCTGGGGCTCACAACCATGTATCCCTCCCACACAAACCTGGGCCTCACAACCACGTATCCCGACTGCACACACCTGGTCCTCACAACCACTTATCCGGCCCGCACACACCTGGGCCTCACGACCACGTATCCCGCCCGCACCCACCTGGGCCTCATCCTGAAGATTCTTGGGAAACAGTAGAACCTTCCCAAAGAGACTTGGGATATAACCACCCCAATCAAAACCTACCCGAAGAGTCTTCGGTGTAAGTTCGTCTCAATCCATCATAGCCTAGGGGAGAAGGAGTAAGAAGGAGCTACTAACAAAGGGAAAAACACCCTCTCCCATAAAATGGGAGTGTTCGGCACTAAATGCACAACATGGGAGGGGTGCGATAAAACACAAAAGGTATAGATATATATATATATACCAACCACACAACCCAACCTATGGCTTCTAAAAAGAGAAACTGAGCACGTGCCTCGGCACTGCTACTACGAATCATGCATACAACAAACAAACCCAACCCCCTTTAGGTTTTTACACTCCAGTAGAAATAGTTATCTAGTTCCTTAACCACTGGGAAACTATCCACAACTAACCACAACAATCGTTCGTAAAACATAACCCTATCATCCACAAATCAAGTTATGAAAACACAAGCAACACAACAAATCCATTCTTATCAACCAACCGACCCATTGATTATAAAACCCATTCCATTACCATGCCCCACCATTCATTAACTCTTCCACTTTAATACCATTTATTATTTACAACCCACTATTCATTCACAAACAAGCCCATCCCTTCAGCCCCACTGCCAACCGCCATAACCACAACCACGTCGAAGCCACACATCCCCATCCCTTTAATACCATTTATCACAGCCCCACTTCCCATCACCATCATAACATGCAAACCAACCTAAAACCAATCCAACTGCAGCCCCGCTGCTCACCCTATCCACAAAAACCCACAAAACACCATCAACACACGCCTCGTAACCAATCCAACACCCACATTTCATTATTCCATTTTGTTTAACCCGGGTGATCACACAAGGGTTCCAGATTTTATCAGCCAACTTTATGTGATTAACCAATTTCCACATTCTACAAATATTCCATCCATAATAAAATCCAGAAGGAGATGGAAACATTTAAATGTGTAAGCAAAGGCCCCCAATGACCATGATTTTCAGTAGGTAGAGGCTCATTCAATTAACAACATAATATCACAGGATATAAAGAAACAGCAAAATCACAACTTCCCAACCCTGTTATATAAGTCATTTATTATCATTATTTAATGGTTCATCGATTTCTCATGAGAAAAATAGGATACCCACCCCGCATGATGCGCAAAATTAGAGAGAAAAAGGAAAGATCCCTACTTCAACAGGTTCTTGATCGCAACACTCCCCTAGATCAACCATAGAAGATGTCTGTCGGCATCCTTCACTTCTGTCGGGTCCTGAAAAAAACATCCTCTGGTGGAAGTCGGAAAGAAAGGGCTAAAGGAAAGACAACAGATCCAATCTCGGAAGCTCCGCCTTGTCGTTACAATCTTGTGGCCGCTAACAAATTGTAAATCGGAGCATGGACGAAGAAGTTATGGAAGAAAGAGCCTTTGATTCTCTTGGGGGAACTCTGCTCAGAGGAGAGGGGAGGGGAGGTGTGAGTTGAAGGGAGGAGGGGACCCCTCCTTTTATAGACTTGAAAAGAAAAAGTACACGGAGTGTACTTTATGGTACACGGAGTGTACTCGGTTCTTTCAAATGGTCTCTATGCGGCTTCCAACACGGCTCCGTGGCCGTTGACTGGTCAACACAAGGTTTGAGGGTAACACATACGCGGGGAGGGACTACACGGCGTGTAGTCTGGACACACGGTGCGTACTCATTTATTGAACACAGTAAGGACACGACTCCAACACGGTACACGTCCGTTGACTGGTAACGCGTATGCGGGGAAGGACTACACGGCATGTAGAACTGGTCACACGGCATGAACCCATTATTCCACACAGCAAGGACACAGCTTGCAACACGGGGTATACTCGAAAAGGGAGTACACCGCGTGTACCCAAACTACACGGCGTGTAGTTTCAAAATTCTTGAAAGTGTGAGAAAATTCCATTTTACCCTCCAGAACACTTCTTAACCTTCTTTTTGACAAAGGAATGGGCCGGAGAGGTCCGGGCCATTACAATAATTTATACTTAAACCTTTTCCGATGATCTCTTCATAAAAACCTATTTGAGACATGTTCTTTTATCATCACAAATATGTTTTTAAAAATATATATATACAATCTATTTGTGATGGGATCCCATTAAAAAAGGCCCCATCGTAAATACTAAATAAAATAAAAAAACTAATTAAATTATGATTAATGAAATAATAATAATATTATTATTTAAATAATTAAAAAATTAAAAAATTAAATTCCCCAATATTCATTAACAAATTTAAAAAAAATAAAAAATTATTATAATTATTATTATAAGAAGAATATAAAAAAATTATAAAATATAATACTAATAATCAATAAAATATAAAAAAATAATAACAAAAAATATTAAATTATGAAATATTCGCACCAATATAAAAGATAACAATTTTTAATAGTTCATATTACAAAAAATTATGAATTCAAATATTTTTAACATAAGAAAAAAATCCCGCGGGGGATAGTCTTCTGGAGGAGCTGGAGGTGTTGAGAAGATGGTGGAGGAAACTCCATCCCTAAACAATGGGTGAGACGGTGCATGTACTCCCTCTTCTCATGTTGCTTCTACTGCTATCGACACATCTCACCCTCGTGCTGTTGCTACTGTTCCTGCTGCCATCGACACATATTATCCTCATACTGCTCCTACTGCTACTGACGCTTCTCTACATGTTTCTGCTGCTGCTGTTGACGCATCTCTTCTTGCTGCTTTTGAAACTCTCTATAAACTCAGTCTGAACTCGAAACTACTCCTAATACAGTGATCCAGAAGATTAAAACTCTCCAAGAGCTCCTCTTGAGCTGGACGCCGACATCGCGACAATACCAGAATAAGTTTCATTAGTCAAATAAGAGCTGATAACAACTTCTCATCCCTTCATGAAAGCATACTGGGTCACCTGCATCCATGTCGCTTCATCGAAATAGTGGTCACTACTCTGATCAACCATATCGGCCTGACTCTCCACCTGTGTTTGAGATGCTATAGCCTTATATGAATCATACAGTTCCAATTTGAAATTAAAATATTGAAAATGATATATTTAGTTAATTTTCAAACTAAAAAAGAAATAATACTAACCACAATCTGACGCAGGTGATCATATCTAATATCTCTGGTGGCCGGATGAATGTACATCGTTCGATAAAAATCATACCCCGTAATATCAGGATTCATGACTTCCTATATGAAAAAAATTATATTTAATGTTACATAAAATATTTAAAAAAATACTTACTCGATACTCTCTATTCATACTGAATGTAAGGATACCCACATGATGTGTCATCTCCTATATCCCTCGGTTCTACTAGTCAAATGATGATATCCTCTAAAATACAACACTCAACCAGTGTGAACATAATCCATCCAAAACGTGAGATGAAATATACTTGGGTCAGTGGGCTCTAGATGACTCATCAAATACTTTCACTCCTACATTATTAATGATTGTGTCTCTCAAATTGTGCAAAAACTAATGGAAACACACATGCAAAGACACCTCCCATGCCTTGAGGATATCATCATGCATGCTATCATCGATTGGATACCATAATCCCAACAAATAATTTATAATATCAATTTATTAATGAAATAAATTTTAAAATAAATATTAATTATTTATATACCATCCAATGATTGAACATTCAGAGCTTCATATCAATGAGAATCATTTCCCATGTGATCCATGACTGAAAAAATAACTGCGCAAGATAGTACTCCCCAATCCAACAGGTACATGCGCAACACTATGAAAAAAGAATAAATAATAAAACAATTAGTATATAAATATATTAATGGAATCTAACTAAAATACATAGGTTACCGGACATCCCCATGCATGGATCGAA
The DNA here is from genome assembly GCA_963277665.1 of Viscum album. NCBI lineage: Eukaryota > Viridiplantae > Streptophyta > Magnoliopsida > Santalales > Viscaceae > Viscum > Viscum album. The sequence continues at coordinate 594,805,742 of OY728121.1, forward strand.
GCCAAGACATGGACATCACTCAGGGATAGGGTCTGGAATCATCAGTCACACAAGACCACACCCCCTTCGTGTACACCTGAACCACCAGTAGGTTGGGTGTTTGATGATCCCAAATCCACCTCATTAAAAGGTAGCTCAGCCTCTAGAAACTCACAAAGTAAATTAGGGTCCATCTGAAACTTAAAATGATTGTTGTTCATATATATTTGAAATTACAATTACATGTAGATATATATTAGTTATGATTATAACAATAATTTAACTATGTCAATGTTCACCTTCACCATCATCTTCATATATGATTATGTCAATGTCTTTATATTCACCATCGGCATCATTAATACACATATAAGTTTTAGTTTCATCATCTCTTGTCATTTTAGAGTCATTTGTTACATCATTGACATCATCTTCACCATCAACCCTTAATTGTAGGGTGTCATCATCTATATTCATGTCACTTTGTGAAAAATATGGATTTAGAGTAGTCTCTTAAGAAATCTCAGTTCCTTGTTCTTCATCAGAACCACATTCAGTTTGAGTAAACTGATTTTCCCGAGATTTTATTTTTATTATGGTCCACCAATAAATTTGGTATCTTGAAGTAGAACATTACATGGCATGACATATTTGATGTGTCTGTTGATCTAGTAAAAATGGTTTAATTTTTTAAACGGACTTTTGTATTTAATATCTAGGATTCCATGAATTAGATGAACACGGAAGCCTCTCTTAGTATCCAACCACCAACATTTAAATATTGTTATGTAATTTTTCCCTAGATAACACAGTTTAACAATTTTATCCAGCATTCTGTAATAAAGAACTTCAGTTTCTCTATGATATGATATTCTTAAATAAAACTCCACTATTCATTGTTTTTTAGATTCCCCATATACACTTTCATGAAATCAAAAACCATTCACCACATATCCATTAAAAGATTTAACCATTTTGGAAAGTGGGCTACTCAATATAAATAGTCGCTTATCAATTTTATAAGCATGTTGAGAAAACTGAATTTTTTTAAACAAATATCTTTATAATAAATAATAAAATGAACATATTTGTTAAACCATCAATAATTTATGTTACTAGTTTTTGAAACCATTTAGAAATTTTTTTGTCTGTGTTCTTCAAGAGAAGCCACTGTAATTTGTGGAAGTTGTTTCTTGATATTATTATCATAGAACCTATAAATAAAATAATATTACTTACTATAACGTAAATTATAGAATATTTGATAGAAGCACTCACAGTAGAAATGATGTCATTTCATCACAGTTGAGCAGAACATATGTATGAGCTCTATGATGTTCGTCATCTGAAAGCCATCAGTCATGAACTCCATCGAAGTAAAGATCTGGCTGATCAAAAACTGATAATATAGTGTCAATTTCATAATCAAAATTACCCTCATTCCAACCCAAGAGGTTGTGTTTTGAGGGATACTCAAATTCAAAATAATGACAGAAGAAAAAAGAAATTTATTTTTGTAAATAAGCTTTAACAATTGAGCTTTTAAATAATGCTTTGTTATGTACTTTTTTCATCAATTTTTTCATGCATCCCTCAAGTTTGTACATCCATCGAAACTGTACCAAACCTCCACATTTAGCTTTATCTGGAAAATGTTGTATTAGATGTTCCATTGATTCAAAGAAAGCATGTAGGGTGATTTTTTCCAGTTTACATATAATTACAACAACATCATCTTCCAGTTTTCTTAGTGCATCGTAGTCTGTTGTCACTTCACAAATGTCTCGAAAAAATATTATATGTTAGTTATCGAATCCAAAATCATATAATTCAAAAAACCTATGAATCCAATCAGTATTTTTCTTTCCATTATAACATGAAAATTATGAATTTTTAATCCTGTAATATGACGTTTCTTAACACACCTAGCCAAATTATAATCATAGCCATCTATAAGTCTCAAATCTACAATCCAACGATAATGTAATAAGCGAGTCTCTTTGGATAGTGTATAAGCTTTTTATTATTTATTAACATTTGTGATATGATATTTTGAAACAGTTTAAGTTCGGGATTTCTACAAATTTGGTAAATATATAATCGAGCCATTACATTAACATTTGTCTTACCAAGTGTATCCAAAACTATATGAAATAAATTATTAAAATAGTTCTTATCAATATGAATTACATCCAATATGTTGCAGACCAACAAATCAGACAGGTATGGAAGATCCCAAAAAATTCATTATTTTATCCAATTATGTTTTTCCCAAAGCCATAATTTTTCTGTAAGTTTAATGTTGTCCCAAACGTGATGGTAGGTAATAAAAATATAAATGATTTTAACTATGTTCCTAAGATCATATTTGGAGGATCATCCATTTCAATAGTTCCTTTTCTGAAATGAGATTTTTTCCCTCCGAAAAGGATGATTGGTTGAAAGAAATTTGTGATGACATTAAAAATTGAAAGGTTTTTTCCATTGACGAGCATAAAGGCAGTGTTGTCTATCATATAGTTAGGACATCATTTCATACCATGTGTACTGTAGCCAGATAATATTTGATATGTTTAGAATTCACTAGTCGTCCACATCAATTCAACTATTAATATGAAATTTTGTTTCACAGCAACATCATATTATTAACATGATTACTCCATAATTAATTTAACTCATCAATCAATGGTTTCAAGTAAACATAAATATTCTTTTTCAGATGTCTTGGGATTAATAAGGTCAAAAAGATATAGGGCTCCTTCATCAACATCCATAGAGGTAAATTGAAAGGAGTAATAATGACGGGAAAACATAAATACTGACTACTATAAGAAACAAATGTGCAGAAACCATCTGTAGAAAGACCCAATCGCATGTTCTGGGATACTAAACCAAAAGGTAGATGCAGTAGGTCAATACGTTTCCATGAATCACAATCAGAAGGATGATCCAAGATTTTACCAGTTGAAATTTTGGTTTTCAGCCATGAAATCATTTATGATGTGTTCTAAGACACAAATACATGCTGAAACCTGGGTGTAAGGGGATATATCTCAACTATTGTATAGGAATCGATCCAGATTTCACATGTTGAGAATCTCTATAGCACAATTTTCCAAATGTGGGACAACTATCCAATGAATCATTTTCACTAGAATATAAGATGAAATCATTTTCACATTCATGAATCATATGATAACTAATTCCCAAATTTCTAACTAGCCCCTTTCTCTCATATTAATTTGCAGGAAACACATTTCCTTTAGGTAACCGTGTTTTAATAAAAGAAAATAGCTTATCAAAATAGTTGTTTGAAATTTTGTTATTTGATTTAATAGCCATAAATTTTCCAACCACTTCTAATTTTCTTATCATTCAAGCAGTATATAATCCATCCTCTACAGACCTCAAAATATCATAAAATTTAGATGGTTACAACTTAGGAGTTAAATCAATATCATCTCGAGTTTTATTTTGCTGGATAGATGGACCTATAATATCAAGTTCTAACTTTTTTAACTGTGATGGATCCGAAATCATTTTATTAGTATCTTATTTAGAACTGTGTTCACCATGATGATTCCAAAAAATATAATTTGGTTGAAAACTAAACTACAAGAGAAGTCCCCCAAACTTGTCAAATGTGTCAAATGTTCTCAAACCACATTTTTTACAAGCACTCCTAATTGTTCCTTCTAAAACAAATTCTACTTTTGATAATAAAAATGATAAGAAAGCTTCAACACTCTCATTATATACAAGATTTAAACGAGAACTATTTGGATTTCTTCCCTGATTTATCCAAGCGCAATCATCTAATAATGACTAATGTGGACTTCTATGTTCCAAATTTTTCTACAAAATTTAAAATCATTAAAAAATTGGAATAATTTGAAATTAGAAAAACACTATACAAAAATAGATAAATAATTACAACTACATCTAAAAAATAACTATTAATTATGGTCGACATAATTTCCAGTGGATTAACGACTACTCTTTTTCCCAACAACTCATTTACTTGAAACTTTCTCACTCTAAAATCACACTGATGAAACTTCTTGGAGGTACACATATCCTTTCTCATGCAAATGAGAATGTATAAGCATAACTCTAAGAAAATTCTTCTTTTTTATTTCAATGTTAGAAAGATGCAAGTAAATGAGCCATCAGATAAAAGTGCCCCCTTTTCATCGGTGAATCATCATCTTGCTACTACCACCACATTAAAACATTATAAAAATTTTGGTCATACGAAGTCAAATTCAAACTCATGCATACGAGATTGGATATTAATACGTAGAAGCCTACTTTTTATTTTGTTTTGAGTCGATGAGAGTTGAAAAGAGAAAATTCATCGAATAATAGGAGTGATGCCAATCTACTAGAAATTGTTCCATGTTATTACAATTTATTACAATTGATTTTATTCCTAATTATTCAAAATTATTCCTAATTATTTCTAATTATTCATAATTATTCCTAGTTATTCATAATTATTCCTAATTATTACTAAATATTTTTAATTATTACTAATTAATCCTAAATTTTCCAAATTAATCATAATTAATCCTTATTAATCCTAATTATTTTTAATTATTCCTAATTATTCCTAATTATTCCTAATTATTCTTTATTATTCTTAATTATTACTAATTATTACTAATTATTTCTAATTATTTCTAATTATTTCTAATTATTCTTAATTATTGCTAATTATTTCTAATTAACAAAAATTATACTAATTAATCATAAATAATATTAAATAATTTTAATTAATCCTAATTAATCATAACTATTCCCAATTATTCATAATTATTCCCAATTATTCCAAATGAATCATAATTATTCCTAATTATTCCTAATTAATCTTAATTAATCTTAATTAATCCTAATTATTCTTAATTATTCCTAATTATTCTTTATTATTGACAATTATTGCTAATTATTGTTAATTATTGCTAACTATAGCTAATTATTCCAATTTATTGTTAATTATTGCTAATTATTGCTAATTATTGTTAAATATTGCTAATTATTGCTAATTATTTATAATTATTCCTAAATATTACTAATTATTTCTAATTATTTCTAATTATTACTAATTATTTCTAATTATTCTAATCATTGCTAATTATTGCTAATTATTGCTAATTTTTACTAATTATTACTAAATATTACTAATTATTGCAAATTATTGCTAATTATTCATAATTATTCCTAATTATTCCAAATGATTTCTAATTATTTCTAATTATTGCTAAATAATACTAATTACTGCATATTATTTCTAATTAATCCTAATTATTTCAAATTATTCTTATTTATTGCTAATTGTTACCAATTATTACTAATTATCACTATTTATTACAATTTATTACTATTTAAAACTAATTATTAGTATTTGTTACAAACTATTAGTATTTATTAGTACTATTAGTATTTATTATGAATTGTTAGTATTAATTACTAATGATTTGTATTTATAACTAATTACTACTAATTATTACCAATTATTACAAATTATTACAAATTATTCCTAATTATTACTAATAATTACTATTTATTAATGTTTATTACTATTTATTACTATTTATTACTATTTATTAGAATTTATTACTATTTATTAGTATTAATTACAATTTATTACAATTTATTATTATTTATGACTATTTATTACTATTTATTACAATTTATCACTAATTATTACTAATTATTACTAATTATTACAATTTATTACAATTTATTACAATTTATTACTAATATTTTCTCATTATTACTAATTACAACAATTTATTACTATTTATTACTATTTATTACTAATTATTAGTATTTATTGCTAATTATTTGTATTTATTACTATTTATTTCTAATTATTAGTATTTATTACTAATTATTAGTATTTATTACAAATTATTAGAATTTATTACTAATTATCAGTATTTATTACTAATTATTAGTATTTATTACTACTTATTACTAATTATTAGTATTTATTACTAATTATTAGTATTTATTACTAATTATTAGAATTTATTACTATTTATTACTATTTATTACTATTTATTATTATTTATTAGTATTTATTAGTATTTATTACTATTTATTAGTATGTATTACTAATTATTTCTAATTATTACAATTTATTAATATTTATTAATAATAATTATTATGTATTACTAATTATTAGTATTTATAAATAATTATTTGTATTTATTACTAATTATTAATATTTATTTCTAAGTATTAGTATTTATTACTAATTGTTAATATTTTTACTATTTTTTCTAATTATTACTATTTTTCCTAATTATTAGTAATTAACGTTAATTAATATTAATTACTGAAAAATACAGCTACTAATTATTAATTACCGCTAATTATTTATATACATCACTAATTGTCGTTCATAATTAATAATTATTACTTATTATTATGAATTAGTACTAATAATATTTATTTTATTATTATAAATAAATACTGATGACAAAACAATTTAAATCTAACTTAATTACAACTAATCAATAATAATTAAAATTAATATAACAATGAAATATATACTAAATTAAATAAAATACAAAAACCTATAAACTTGATCTCTTATTATTGTAGACATCTTCAAAACTTCTTCATAAAAAAAACTATCTCTGAAAAATTTTGACTCTAAAATAGAAGTTTAGAGAAGTAGAGAATATATAAACTGAGGGGGAGGGAGGGAAAACGGATGGGGGTTTCTATTGGTAAGATTAATTGCAACGAGACTGTTTGTGACAGAAATCTCGTCACCAATAGTAGTTTTTTGCAATGGGACCCGTCGCATATACCTTTGGTTCTAATAATTACTGTTAGCGGTTAAAAAGTTATTTGCGGTGGGGGATCCCCCATCGCAACTAGTGTTTACCGCCTCTCTGTATTTACGATGGGAGGTGCCTACCCGTCGCAAATACCCATTCCCACGGTGTGGCGCCAAACATCACCAAACCACGCCTAAGTTTTTGCAATGGGGCACCTAGTCCCATCACTAATAAGTAGTTATTTGCGACATGTTGATTGTCTCATCACAAATAACCTATTTGACACAATATTTGCGAGGGAATTTATTCTCCTCAGAAGTAACCGGTCGCAAAAATATGTTTTTCCTACAGTGATAGAGCACACTATCAACATATCGTATTGTGTCTAAATATTCTGCTCAGACTGGACATTAGTTTGAGGATGATAGCCCATATTTAAGTTTAGCACTTCATTTAGGGAATATTGAATACTTTTCTAGAACATGGAGGTGAATCTCACATCTCGATTAGATACAATCGATAGTGGTACACCTGCAGCCTTCCACTTCTCTTATGTGTATCTGTTCAAGTTAATTGAGTGAGAAATCTTCTCAAATCTCATTGAAGTGGGAAGCCTTTGTAAGAAATCCCACAATAACCCAAATATCATTGTTTCCCCTGGATTAATTTGTATGTTTGATGACAAAGTCTATGTTGATGTTTTCCCTTTTCCATGTTGGTATGGGAAATGGATGCCTCATCCCCATGAATTTTTTCTATTCTTCTTTCACTAAATGTCATAAAATACATGTAAGTGTATATTCTCTAATAACCTTCTTCATATTTCCCCACAAATTGTGCTTCTAGAAATCACAATACATCTTTATTTCTTCCTAGGTGGATGGATAAGGTTGAGCTATGTGAATCATATAATATCTACTCATTTATCTCAGGATTGGATGATACACATAGTCTTGACCCAAATCTCACTACTCATTCCTTAACATTGAACTCCATGGATTTCCCTTTCTTTATATTCTATACATTCTTATGAATTTCCACATCATCTCATTGGGAATCAATTAACCGGTCAAGAATTTATGGTTGAGTAATCATTTTTTAAAGGATTGATGATGTTCCTTCCATTATGATTCACATGTCCATCCTCTTCATGTCTAGGACGATTGGATCCTTCTCAATTCTCATTAATGATATAATTGCTGGATCATTTCTACTTAGAGTGTCTGATACTTTATTCACATTTCTAGGACTATTGTGTATGGAGAATTCATAGGCATTGCTGACCACTAACCATACATATTGGAACATATTCATTTCTTTTTGTGCGAATATATACTTGAGGGTTTTTAAATCTGTATATATTTCCCACATCTCCCTATTTAGAATATTCCACCATATTTTCAAAAAGAATATTACTACATCTAGCTTTAGATCATGTGTTGGGTTGTTCTGTTCATGAACATTCAACTGCCTTGATCCGTTGGCTATGACTTTGTGATTTTACATTAAAAAGAAACCCTATACCTTCTTCAAATCATCACTAAATATTGGAAAACTTTCACCACTTTTGGGTAATGTATGAAAAGGTGCAGTTATGATCATCCTTTTAATCTCGTTAAAGATCTCCCTACATTCATCGTTCCAAAAAAACATGACTCCATTCTGAGTTAGCATGGTCAGGGTGTTTGAAAATTTCAATAAATTTATCACAAATCGAGGATAATAAATAGATTATCTAAGAAATCTATCGATATATGTCAGAGAGGTTTGCCTCAACCATCTTTCTATTACTTTTTTTTTGACGGGTCCTCCGATATCACATTTCTTGTGATGATATTCCCTATGAATGAGACTTCCTTCAATGAGAAATCATATTTGATATACTTGGAATAAATATTCTCCATTTGTAAGGACTTTAGTACAGTGATTGGATGCTCCTCATAATCCTCTATAGTTTTGGAGAATATTAGAATTTCATCTATAAAGGCTAGCTCCAATTTATTGAGGTAATCTCTAAAAAATCTATTCATAAAGTCTGTAATGCTTGTTGAGGCATTAGTGTGTCCGAAGGGCATCACTATGAATATAAGGAACTCATACATTGTACGAAAAACAGTCTTTGGGATATCCTCCTTCTTCACCCATCCTTGGTAATATCACAACCATAGATCCACCATGGAGAATTATTTTTCTCCACATAGTAGATCGAAAAATTCATCAATATGTGGTAGTGGATACTTGTTTTTTTCATGATCTTGTTGAGCTCATGATAATAAATGAAAACGCGCATTGATTCATCCAACCTCTTGATGAATAGGAATAGTGCACCCCATGGTGAAGCACTTTGGTGTATGAACACTATATCCAGATTATCCTGTATTTTTTTCATTATGTACTCATGTACCACAACATCCATTATATATGGGTTCTTGGATAATAGAAATTCACAAGGTATAATATCGATTTAAAACTCAACCTATTGGAATAGATGAATTCTAGTAAATTCCTCAAGAAACACAACATTTTATTCCCTCACAATGGGAATTTATTCAAGTATTATTCTCTCCTGAGACTCAATCATTGGACCTGGATATACATTCTCAAAGGTAAATAATATCTATACTGTAGATGTTGGTTATAAATAATATTTATCCTCCACCTTGCACTTGTATAGAATCAGGATTCGATTCGAAATATGGAGAGTGATTTCATTTTCTTTGGAATTCTTTGTCTCTATATTGGGAAGTCCAATCCATACCCAAAATATATCAAATTTCACTAAAGGTAATCTGAAAAGGTTAAATAAGAATTTCAGCCCAAAAATTCTAATAGGGTAGGAGTTATATACCTGGGATGAAATACTTTCCCCATTTCCATTTTCAACCGACATCTTTACATCCTTGATTTATGGTGGTTTTTGAATAGTTTGACTAAAATTTTGTAATATAAAGGAATAATTAGTCCTAGAATAAAAAAGGAAATTCACTATTCTTGAATAAATAACTAGCATACCTATGACCACTTAATTTTCAGGATCCACATCATTGGTTGGGATGGAAAAATATCTCTCTTTCTACGATAGAGATTATCAGTTATCTCTGAAAATCCATGGATTAGTGAATTTGTTTTCAATGTTCCCTAGTTCCTTTTAGTTTTAGAAATAAAAAATATAATGAGGATTTACTAGAAAATTACTCTCTTCCAATGCATTATTTGGTCTCTCTTATAAGTATCCATTAGCTCTGTAAGGTTCCTTCTCACACATAAATAATATTTTTTTACCCTTATCCAATATTTGGAGTTCTTCTTTAAACACATTTGATAATAGAGATGTTGAAATTTCATGGCACCATTATAATTCTCCATCAGAATAAAAAAATTGAACTCCACCTTTTGATTATTATCCCTTTGATACCCTTGGGATACTCAAATCTCTATTTAAACCTTGAGGACACATCTTAAAATTTCCTCATATTTATGAAAGTCATAAATCATTGTGGATTTTTGTAGACATTATTTTGTCCGACCAAATAAGTTGTAAAACATTTACTCAGGGGTGACAACCAACTTATAGGAATATCATGAATTTATTGTGATTTTCCCCATATTCCCAATAGATTCGTCATCTTGTTTCGTAAGGGAATGGAAATACATTTATATTTTAAGAAAGACTGTGAAAGGAAAATATTTGTTTAAAACATTATATAATTCTATCCACCCCATCGCTTCAATCTCCTACTAATGCTTCGTATTCTGGATCAAGGTCCACCATTTAACATAAGATCCCTATATATGATAAATAGCATGTAGAACCTTCTCTTTTTATGAATATTTATGATGGATAAGATCTTCCCAATGGAGTTGATTAATGTTTTCACAATTAAGGGACAAGATGATCAACTAAATGTTGGTCACCATTCCACATAAATATCTCAATCATATATAGTTCTCTCTCATGGGGATTTGGGAAGTCTTCATAATCCATGATTCTATTCAGAACCTGAGTTATCATAGTGATTATCATCACAAAGTTCACGATTCTTGCTCTCACCGATTTGGGTATCTTGTTAGGGAAGTCATCAAATTTCATGTCACATTGACTGCTTAACTAATTCCTCCTATTTTCATCCATTAGGTAGAATAAAAGGAAAATTATGGATGAGTATTTTAAGCAATTAAACACATAAATTGAAATCCTTTTAAATTAAAATGGATAACATATAAATTACTTTTAGTTCTAAACATGTTAATTTATATTCTTCAATGAATGTTATCCATGATCTATTTCCCAATATATATTATTCTAGGATTTCCCCCCCTAAATAATGGTTCATAATGAACTTATTAATTTACCAAATCATATACATAGACAGTTTCAAAAAAGGTGTGCTATAAGTCCTATTTTCATGTACCACATTACACTAATTCGGGTCTGACACACCTTGTTCTAGTTCTTACCCCATGGTAAATTTGTTCCAGAACCACTTCCACTTATAGTATCTATAAGGGGATGTCTTTTATTTATTAACCAATTACTATATACTTACCTAAATTTATGTTTGTTTTCTTATACTTAGTATTATCTCTAAGGTTTTCTCTATACTGTTCTACTCCTAATCCAAACACAACTAACCTTTTCCTTTGATACAGACTTTAAAAACCATGCTTTTTATTTCAAATAAATGCATTATTTATTACATAAGATTACACTGGATACAACCCAGAAGATTGATAATTATATTTTATTTTGAAAATTGGTAAATTACATATAAATTTAAAATAGTATAAAACATCATCTATATTAAAAACATACATAACATTCTCGCACATAAAACAACATGGGATTACTTGGGGACAAACAAGAGAAAGGGGATGGCTACAAATCTCAATAAGGGAATAAAAAATGAATAATAGGAAGGGAATAATATATGTTTGGAAATAGGAAAATCCAAATGAGTTGGAATCATAAATTTGAACAATGAGAAATTATATAGCATGATATTCATATAGTCAACCGAAAAAATGTGGAAAACCCAAAAACACTGCATCATAAACATAGTTCTATGATAACTACCAATAAATCATGACATTAATAGTTCAATTAAAAAATCATGTCCACTTCCTTTAAAAACATGATGTCTAATGATACTAAACATTACCCAATTCATTGGAGAGAAATATAATTTAGATCACACTGGTCACTTTCACTCCATTCTCAGGCGTAAGTGTTCCACATAGATCATACAATAAGGATTCATTTTTCATCACATTTTATTCCTAGATCAAGGAATGTAGAATAAATAAATGTAATTACTAAATCAAATAAGTATAATTTCATGATGGTGAACATCCTTGGTAGGAGTTGGGTATGTGTATTCACTACACATTTGATTGGTATGAAATCCCATAATGAAATTTTGGCAGTATAATGATGGCACACAAATATTCATGGGAGGGTGTAATGAGAGGGAAAGGGCTCTATAATCACATAGAAATCATAAGTTAACTAGGGGGGATTTTTGAAAAACACACCCCAACTTTATCAATTGAAAATAAATTCTCATTAAATAAAGAATATTCTTGACTAAATGTGAGAAATATTGGTCCACTTAGTTGCGTGTGTGATTACAAATACATCGGAGAAGATTCTGGTCATTTTTGGGGAACCATGGGATGACACTAGTGTGGGGCAGGAATATTAAGGAAATGTTTCAAGTAGTTTTAGTTATATGAAATGGACTCCATATTATAAAATAACAAAAAACACCAACCATACCATGGTTTTATCCCTAGTTTAAACTAAATAAGTGTTTTTATCATTATTTTATATGTCCAATTTCAGAAATTAATAAAATAGTACACTTTCTTAGGTGGAAGTGAGTCATACTATTAAATAAACGATTTCAAAGCCTTAAAGTATATTAATGATTTTGGAGGATTAATAATGTATTTATATAATGAATAAAAAAACATAAAATCTCATTATTTTAATATAGAACACATATATTTGGAAGTGGGTACCTTTTATAGTATTTATTATATAACCATTGGTCCATTATGACATCATAATTCAAATAGTATATTTACACGGTATTTATTTTTTACCTGAAAATTAAATTGTCTCGAAAAATTATGAAAAAGTCACCATTGGAAAATTTAAAAATTATGATTCCAAAAATAATATTAATTTTATCTAAATAAATTTCTAAATATGTGAATTTTTTACTTTTAAAATAAAATTTACATTTATTAGGAAATGCCGGGGTTTTGGACAATAATATTTTTTCGAACCCTTATTAAAAATACATTTTGAATTCATAAAATTTATAATATCATTTATATTTAATAAAAATTATTTTATAATAATATATTATTAAGATATAATTTATTTTACAAATCCATTAATTCAACAAAATAAATTTCATAATTGAAATTGAATATTACCTAAAAAACACTTTTTTTATTTTTTGTAACAAAATAAAAATTATTTATAAATTAATAATAATTGGTTTAAAATAATTTCATTAGTATATAAAAAATAATATAAATAATAATAATATAAGGGTTTTGATACATAATCCTTTAACAATCCATAAACCTCCCTCATGGTAAGGTTCATGACAATGATATTTTCATGGGGTGGTTTGGCGAACATGGTATAGGATGTGATCTCGATGAGCTTGTACTTCTCCCGTAAATGATTTCAGTGATTCTTAATTTATTGGATCTCATCATGGGAATGGACAAGGTAAAACCCCAATGATTATATCTCCCAAAATATCATTGATAACTAGGATCCAGAGGGCATAATCCTACTTGTTGGGGTCATCACTTCATTTTTCTGTGTCAATTGGATTTATTAAAAGTATATATTTATACTAAGCATGTGATCACAGTTCGATGATGATATTATCAACAGAAATGATTATGAATTATCATTTAAATTCATAAGGATATAATTAAACCATACTAATGCCTTTTTTTCTATAACCATATTACATTATAAGACATTTAATTAAATCACAAGAGGAATATTATTTAAAATAGTTCGAGTTTTTACAGATATTATATCACTATTTTACGTTATCATCCACTCTATGATCACATGAGTCAATATATATATATATATATGAAAAATTGGAGTTATATTAATATTTTTTCTCCTTGAAACTGCCTAATCTAAAGACGTCAAACCATCCTATTAACACTAATTTATATGGTCCAATATCATGTATGTTAATCTTTTTATAAAAAACATCCACTTGATTAATAATTTATACACTCTCTCCAAAAATATTCATAAAGGAAAAAACATTCCCCCTACCAACCATGGATAACTCCCCTTTTTAGAAATTATATCAACTCATTCATATTTCATTTAACAATATATGGATGAATTTTATAATCCCCAACAATGTTAATGAACCCAAATTGAAATTCTATACATGTTAATAAGAATGGATTAGAAATGAAAATAATTATTCCATGAGATACACCATACCATTCCATGATCAATTTTTCAATGTTACCATGTGTATAGTACAAGAGTGGAATGAAAGACACCTTATGGGATTGAAATTCACTTTATTGAAGTCATATTTGTGGTTGGAGAACATTTGATTCCAAGATCAAACAAATACCTTTCAAAGAATTATTTCAGTAGTTAATTTTTTATAATATCTACAAAATTAATTTTCATAGACACATACTCTGACTTCATAATCCCTTATTATAATTTCTCATTAATAATGTGAGATTTCATCTCTATATGATTTAGTATTGAGTAAAAAATATAATTTTTCCAAAGATTCATAGTTATCAAGTTTCCAAGGTTCATTAAAATATGATATTTCACATCAACATTGATATCATCAATATATTTCTTCATCTTTAAGAACTAGGTACAAGCTTGATTGGTTGCAATTTAGTTATCTAATGTGATGATCAATGTGATACAATCCTACTTATTTATTATCCAATAAATACGAAACATTATTAGGTAAAATGAAACAAATGATGTATATTTTGGAACATCCATTTATGTATCTCAATATTAATCAATAAATAGCATAAACTATTACTTTGAATTATAATTGTAAAATATTCTAAAATCCATTATGCCTCTAACATATTATAGTATTCATTTCACTTATATGTTGTGTATTTACAAGGTATTTCGTTGAAACCAAGTGTAATAAAATGAAAAATGGTTTTTACTACTAGGAACAATATTATTTAAAATAATTTCTAATATTTTATCACATTAAACTACCCACCATCATCAAATCTTGAAAAAATCATCAAAATAGAAACTAGTGTTTTTATCACCTTGAATAATGTGTTCCGAATACATTTAACACCTCATTTCCATATTTGGGTTGAGAAATAAATTTCTCATGTCTTCCATGTAACACATTTAAAAAAAGAAAAAAAATTACCCACAAAACATTTTTCTTTCTAACATAAACCTCGTCAATTATAATAACTTCTTGCATATTTCCCTATTAGATTCATAAAATATTATTTTATAAATAAAAAAATCACTTGAATCCTTCAAAATTTATCATTTATTATGTATATATTATGACCAACCCGTCAAATTTTAATCAACAAGTTATCGAATGGTGTTCTAACCTATAATATCAAGCTATTGATGTTTACATCAACTAGAATAAAGCATTAATAAACCAAAAATATTTTCCTTCCATATTTAAAAACATGATAACCATATGGATGTTCAATTTTCACTTCCACCATATCGAATATATTAGGGAATTCTGATTTTATGTCAATTTGGAATAACTTATATATAATTTTCTCCATTATTAATAAAAAATGAATTTTCTCAAACTATTTTATGGGGACCAGTGTCTCGTCTATATAAATACATTTAAATTGGGAATATACCTTTCAAACTAGTCCTAATTTTTTTCAATTTCATTTACTTATTCAAGTGTTTGTTACGGAAAAACTATTTATTTTAATGTAATTTTTTTCCTCTAGAATATAAATATTCTTAATGATTACCCTTTAGAAAATTATCAATTGTGTGAGTATGATAAACGTGATATTCTAGGGATATCATGATCTCCTCAATTGTTAACAATAAATTACCTAGAATTTTTTCATAAGTGTCCATTCCTGTTAATCCATTATTTTTTTCATCTTTTTTATGTAGGAAGAATAAATATTTTTCTTCACTAATAAGGTGGATATTACCATTATTTTTATTCCCTTTAATAAAATTTTCACTATATCTTCCTTTGATAATGTAAGTATTCTTATAAATTTTATTACATTCCCTTTGTCACATATTTGTATCATTTGAAGAATGATATGACTTGGGATTTTTTTACCAATACATTCATTTACCTAATGTAATTTCCTTTCATTTTAGATTTCATGGACCAAGGATAATTAATCCTTTATGAGTACCAAATCGAATAATTCCTTATATATCATACTTCATGCATGTGATATGATTATTTTTTCTGATCATATGGTAATTATATAATTTAAAAATGATCCATATTATGGTTCTATATATTTCTTTGAGAACAATCTCTATAACTAAATTTAATCCATCCCTTTACTTATTAATCCATATTTTATTCTACACATAATTTTATGGGGGTTTTGAATGTTCCTCCTCTAGATAATATAGATAATCTTAAAATTTTATGGTTATAAATTTATTTTTTGTTTTCATCCCCCTTGATGAAGACTTTTGCTAGTGAGAATAACCTTATTAGGTATCCTGTAAGAACCTAGTTTTTGGAATAGGTATGGATCTTTTAAATTTCAATCTAAAGAATTACGTAGGACATAATATTGTTACCCAGTAGTTTAGAAACGTTCTCAGGGGGGTCTCAGGCATGTTCGGAGCCTCGAACCCAACTTTTTAGAAAAAAAAGCTTGTAACACTTTTTATAGTAAACAATTTAGGAATGCAGCACAATTTGGAAAACCATGCCTTTTATGTTTTTCTAGACAAAGCCACTATACCCAGTTGGTGCACGATTGAGGAGCCTAATAGTGAAAGTGTCCCTTCTTCCCAGGTAACCCTGCAAGGTTTGCACATATTTTTTCAAATCGTGTGGACAAACCATTCCCAATCTATTTTTTGTGTGTAAAATCTCTAAATTTCTCTTAATTGTCAAATTAAACTACCTCTTCCTCCATAATCCATAAACTACTGGGATTAACCTACATTTTTTCTCATTTTAGATATTTTTTATTAAAAAATATGGAAATAAAGAGATATCCTTCATCCACAATCTGATCGAGATTCCATTCATCACATTGGATGCACAATGGTATGTACTCGAGTCCACTTGAGTCATTCTCCTTCTCTCATTCTCTTGACCGTGATATCATGGGTACAAGATTTTTTCTCCTTTTTCATAGATCTACTTTGATCTGAGCCAAATGAAGGAAAATATCAAAGGATAAGTATTTTATAACCCTATGGTGGGTGGTCAATAACTCATCCCTAAAGTTTTTTAATTTTGGATTTGTCATGTGGGCCTCACATATTTCATCAGGTGTCGTTTAAGAAATTTATATTCCATGTTTATAATCATTACAACCGGTTGTTTATGCTCTTTAGAAATATGTATTTAACTTTTATTGGTTTCAACCACAACTCCATACCTTCCATGTTAATGTTTATGACATTATTGGGTTTTCTGGGTTTTGACACATTTTTCCCACATTATAATGTGCCTTGTCTAGACCACTCTAGGGGTATGCTTTTCAATATTAATTGATTTGATTAATATTGTTAATTTCATAATGGAATGTACCATGTATGTGTACCACTTGACTTGCCTAAGGTAAGTGCTTCAAATTGTTAATTGAACGTGAATGATTAACAGGTTCCATATACGTAGATCCCCTTACCACATTAATGGAAGGTTAAAGAACAAATCTTGAATATGGAATATTCGTTAACGGGATTAAAATGGTTTCATACTACCCTTATTTTTCTAAAAAATGAAAGGCAAGGCTTGAACCAAATGACTAGATTAAAAGATTGTGTGCTACTTAAACTTATCACACTAAAGAAGGGAAACCGTTGAACTGAATGAAATATTATATGACATAATAATTAATTAAAAATTCACTGACTTTAGTTCTCATTTCATTCTTATCAGATAATTCCATGAGTACTCAGGAAACACATTCTATTTTAGGGATACAACTATCTTAGGTTGAAATTGACCTAGATCTTGATGATTTTATGTTCTTGGATGCCCAGTATGAAATCATAGGTTCCCATCTAATTATTACTAGATGCCTTGGATACACACCTTGGATCCATCATTGAGAAGTTGGTGCCTGGGTTAAATCAAATCACACCATGTCTCCTCATAGAACTGTTTCACCTTGGTCGACCACCTTGGGCTCAATAGGCATCTCATTATGGAATGAATTGGACTATTTGTTTTGGAATAAACATCTACCCCATCCCAGGATACATTCCTACCCCATCCCAGGATACATTAATTACTTATTTGGAAACCCATGAGGTCTACATCACCTTGGTTGTTACCTCAGAACTTCAGGGTTTAATTTCATTGATCTTGGTTTCCTTATAACATCCTCAAACCTATACTATTTATACTATCATGAGGTGATGTTGGTGTGGGTTCTTCCTCACGAGACCTATCAAACTAAAATTGGTAATTACTTTTACATGTTCAGACACTAGATGAGGGCTGAAGCAGGTACTTGGGTATTTAGTTACATTGTACTACATTACGTTGTATATTCATTCTTTCACAACATTAAATTTTCATTACATAGTCTGGAGGTTATAGAAACCATTAGTAGTGGCCCATTGAGATTTATTTAACACCCTCTTCAGGTACCGTTTGGTACCTAGGGTAGATTACATGGTTGCAGGTGTTGATAAAGTGAAGCATATGACATAAAACAATTCGTTCCTTTCTGTTTAGTATGGATCTTGATAGAAGATAACTGATTCAGTACTCGGGATTCTTATGATAGTCTATGACATCTTTTTTATTTTATGGAACATGATATTCCCATGGTTGTATCCTTGTTTTATATCATTATAGTACATGACATATCATAATCTGTTTTTTAATGTTATTCTAGTTTTTTCTATTGTTATTAATATTGTTTCTATTTTCTATTGTTCCTTTTGTTTACATCCCTTGATTCTACTATTTAATTATGTTTTCTTCCACACATTGTACTAAACTTTGTTAATGAATTCATAGTCTCCCCATAGACACACCCAAGGCCCTCACTGCTAGTCAGAAGCCTCTGGCATTCATGGAGATGTGTTTGAGGCCATGTGGCCCACCGAGCTCAGGGCACCTATCAAGTGGAATCCATGTCCGAGACATTACAAAGTGGTATTATAGGTGGTTTTATTTTTCTTATTTACTATTTCGATACAATACATTGGAGATTAAGAATGGTTGGGACATGTTTATAAGCCTCTCTTGGGCATCATGAACACTTGTTTGGGGTAAAAACCAAGTTTCCTGGATTATAATTGTTGTTTAGATTTTCACTATAAAAATATATTTTATTTCACCATTGGTTGATGTACATGTTGTGTGATGTTATCTATTATTACTCTGTTTAATGGTTTTATTTCATCCATGGTGTGATGAAATGAGATCAAGGATCATTTTTACATTCATCATTATATACACCTAAAACTCGCATGTCATTCATATTTCCATGACATATATTTTAATTCCACAGCATTGGATTACTTAATATGCCAATGATTTTTGATTTATGGTGTGATAGTTAGATTATGACGGTGTTACTCTTTTTTTATGATTTATTTATCTCCTATATCAATTCTTGAGGTGTATGGGTCCTCATGGGTTGGGATGGGTAATTTACCGAGTCGAGCCATTATCATATAAATAAATGGGTATCATTTCTAGTGATAAGTGTATGGGAAATGATTCAATGAATATGACTATCCATTATAATGTGAATCATGATAGATAAAATGAATTGGTTGCACATTCTTATCCCACTATGTCATGTTTATGAATGGAAATTGAGTGAACCAAGAAATTAAATGGAAAATGAAATGACACTTATACTGGAGAACTTATTGATGCATGGCCATCTATGTTGGTAGTTGGGGTAGTATACCTTTGGTAGTGTGTTTTCTTAAGTTTATATTCCATTAGTGATTCTATCTTTCTTCTTAAGATTTTTTTTGAAGTGAGTGTTTGGAATTTTTAGACCAATTCCACCATGGAGTCCTCGTGTCGTATGATAGGATGTTGGGGATGACCATTCTACCAACATAGTGAGCCCTAAACTTCTAGTCTTACCTCTTGGAGTGCCACATGATTCACTATTTCCTATACCTATTCTGGGAACTGATTCCAATGTTCATGATATGTTCATACATATAATGTCGTCCATGAATGGTGCTCCATGTCTTGTACCAATTATAGCTGATCTAACTCCTGAATTCTAGTAGAAACATCCACATATCTTTTCCAGGCATAGTATTCTACAGGCTTATTAGTTGTGGATTTAATCCACCCTATCTATCATTGATCATCCAGAGATTCCTCTAGAGCGAAGGGTCAATATTTCCACTAAAATTATTTGAGATTCTGACAAGCATTGGTGTGATGTGATTACCCAGTCCGATCATCATCAACGCATGTTATTGGTTGATTTCTAGACTAATTTATATTATTAGTTTTTTTCCTCATACAGTAAGTGTAGATAGTGATAGAGAGTTCATACTTATAAAAGAGGATTCTATGTCAATTATGGAATATTCAGTGTGTTTCACAGAGTTGTAGTGATTTTCACCACTTCTAGATAGTGATGAGATTTTGTGTGCTTGAAGTTCCGAGGATGGGCTCTAGTATGACATCTGTATGCTGGTGAACATCTTCCGCCTACCTAATTTTTTTGAGATAGTCAATCTATCTCTAATCACTGAGTATAACCTGAGGGAGGACAATAGTACATGGTTTAAAGGATTAATGCTGCATCAGGCCGATAGTTCATCCGGTGGTAGGAAGCGTTCCCTTGAGGATTCTCATCAGAAAATCAATAACCAAAGTGTCAATTTCAACAATAGGTGTATTCAAATCCTCTGTGTGACAGAGACCCACTAGAGTGTTGAGATTGCAGTTGTTTATGGAATCTACAATGTTATATTAAGACCATTCCATAAATCCTTAATGGAAAATGATCTTCACCAACTCCACCTTCAAGAGAGAGTTTATTTTATGTTGCATCAGGAGGGGTGTTTGAATAACACCGACTAGTCTACCCAAGGAGGAGGTCGTGGCCAGGGTATCCAGAACCCTGATCACCAGTAGCAGTAGTAGATAAGTAATGATTGTGGTAGTAAATCTATTTCACAAGGTTATGGATCAGGCCATTTGAATGCTTTATAACCAATAACAGAAGATTAGGTTTCATGACCATCTATTGTACGAGGTACTATTCTTTGGGAATCTACAATAGTATCTTCTTTATTTGATTCATGTACTTCAAACTCATTTATCTCTATATATCTATTGGGGAATGTCTCGGACTACATACGTAATATCACTGTGTTTTAATGACCCTAGATATGCCATTAGGGTTATGAAAAGAGGCCATACTCTAGTGTAATGATTTTCCCCCTAAGGAAGGAAGTAACAATTTCTTATGGAACCCCTTTTTTCACAACATGATAGGCTTCGACATCATTCATGAAATGGATTGGTTGGTCCATCATCATGCTTTTGTAGATTGGAATCACGATAGGGTATCGTTAATTTCACCAGAGGGCATCAGTTATCTACATAAGGGTGAGGGTGATGTCAAGGCTTTTAGAGTGGGACTAGAGGATCATGGGACATGCATAGTGACTGCCGATATTGAAAATATCTTTAGAGAGGATCAGGGTTTACGTCAAGCTGATTTTCCTATAGTAGTGGATCTTTCCAGGGAAGTCTTTCCTCAAAATGTATCTGGCTTACCTCCTGAGAGAGAGGTAGATTTTGCAACTGAACTAGTTCAAGAAGTAGCTCCAGTGTCCATTCCTCCATATAGGATAGCACCTATAGAGCTTCAAGAGCCCAAGTGGTAGTTATAGGATTTTGTGGACGAAGGCTTTATACGACCCAATACATCCTATTTGGGTTCATCCATTATTTTAACCATGAATGAGGATGGAACCTTACATCTATGTTTAGATTATATAATGTTGAACCAACTAATGGTAAAGAACTAATAACCACTACCTAAAATAGATGATTTCCTTGACAATATCTAAGAAGAAAATGTATTCTCCAAGATTGATCTAAGATCAGGTTACCACCAGATATGAGTCATACCAATAGACATACCTCAAAAATCTCTCGGTTTCAGGAATGGAATCTATTATTACCTTGTAATTCAGTTAGGTCTTATGAACACGCACTCTGTTTTCATTGATTTATTGAATAGTGGTTTCCGTCCCTATTTAGACTCTTTTGTCATGGTCTTTGTGGATGAAATCTTGGTGTATTCTCACACTCATAAAGGCCATATCAATGACCTTGATATCATTTTGAGTACACTGAGAGAGAATAAGATTTATGTGAAGCTTGATAACTACTACATATATATAGGGAAACTCTACTTATTGGGTCATATAATATCAAAATAGGGAGTATCTATTGAACTAGAAAATTTGATTTACCTAGTTTCATGGGAGAATCCCAAGAACATATTTGATATATAGAGTTTCTTGGGGTAGGCTTGATATTATAGGTGTTTCATACAAGACTTATGACACCATACTTCACCCCTTACTAGTCTTACAAAGAAGGGTGTTAAGTACCCTTGGTCAAAAGTTTGCGAGAAATCCTTTCAGGTGCTAAATGGGAGGCTTATCTCGGAATTAGTTCTAATTCTTCCTGAGCTGGGTATGGGTTATACTGTCTTCTTTAATGCATCAGACATTGGACTTGGAGTAGAGATGATATAAGAGGAAAAATTTATTGCATATGGATCTCGGCAGTTGAGATCTCATGAGAGAAACTACCCAACATACGACTTTGATCAAGCATTTGTTGTTCATGTCTTACGTTTCTATGGATATAATAAATTGGGTGAGCACTTTGTGGTCTACATGGACCAAAAGAGCCTCAAATATATATTTTCCCAATGTGACATGAACCTCATAAAGTAGTGATGGGAAAAATATCTACAATCGCAAAAATTTTGAGCTTTCTTACATGCCTGGGAAGGGAAATATAGTTGAAAATGCTTTGAGTTAAAAAACTCAAACATAGGTCATATGGGAATCCAATGACGAATGAAAGTTAATGTCCCTCCTTTTTTAGTTTTATCTTTTGTTTCATTTTAGTCAGGATTAGTATTTACCTCTCAGCCTTTACAATCACCTCTTCCCTCCAAGAGAAGGGGATGAGTATGGATTTTTCAGACACTGAAGGCTTAGTTCTCTATGAGAGTATATCAGGAGATAACCCACCTTCAACTTTTTAGGTGGACAAAAAATGACATCCTACATCTATGAGGACATCTCTGGGTTCCTCAAAATATGAGAGAGGAGTTGATGAGAGAGTCTGATGCCTCTTAGTGGGTAGTTCATCCAAGAATCTCTAAAATGTATCAAGACATCTGATGCCAGTATTGGTGGACATGGATGGAACCTAAAATTGTTGGATTTATCATAAGGTGATCCACCTATCAGCAAGTGAAGGCGGAGTACCAAAGTCATGCTGGCTTGCTACATCCACTTCCAATCTCAGAATAGAAATGGGAAGATGTTGTTATGGATTTCATAGTTATCATCCCATGTTTGTTGAGGGGTAGCGATGCTATATGTGTATTCATTGACCGAATAAAAAAATAATCCCATTTCATTCCTATATAAGATAATTTCATAGTTGATGATTTGGGAAGACTGTATGTCTGTGAGATCATATGACTTCACAGGGTTCTATGTACTATCGTTTCAGATAGTGAGACTCATTTCAATTCTGGGTTCTGTAAGAGTTTATAGAAGGATATGGGAACTCAATTGCTTATTAGAGTATATTTTCACTCCTAGACTGATGGAAATTTGGAGCTAAAAGTATATGTTCTAGAGGATATATTTTGACAATGTGTCCATGATTTAAGTGCTTCTTAAGAGAAGCATATACCTCTTGTCATGTTCTCAAATCATAACAGCTTTTTGGAGACAATTCAGATGGATCCTTTTGAGGCCTTATATGGTAGGTTGTTCCATTATCACCTGTGTTGTCTAGAGGTAAGTAAGGTATCCCAACTAGGTCCTCATATAATTCAAAAGTCAACAATGAATGTTTAGTTGATCAGAAATAATATGACTATTTCTCTGTCAAGGTAGAAATATTATGTCAATCGCCATTGATGACCTCTTGAGTTTGAGTTCAGGGATTGTGTTTTCCTTTAAGTATCTCCCAGGCATGGACATAGATGTTTTAAAAAGTAGGGAAAGATGTCATCTCATTTTCTATTGAAGTTTGAGATTCTATAGAGTTGGTTCAGTTTCCTATAAGTTGATACTACCTCAAATGTATAGTGCCATTAATGATGTATTTTATGTTTCACAGCATCTCTAGTATCATGCAGATACATCTCATGCTTTTGATCTCGAAGAATTTGAGTTAGATGTTGATACTACCTTTCAAGATGATCCATTATGTAACATCGACTGGAGCACAAAGGATCTTCATGGCCAGTATGTCCCTCTAGTACGGGTGCTATGGAATCATGAATGAGTACAGGACAAGACATGGGAGAGGGAAGATGATTTATGTTCCCAAAGGATAGAGTTGTTGTGAGACAATGATTCTCCACCTTTTTAAAGTGAACTCAGGGACATGTTCTTTTAAGGTGGGATGATTGTGAGACACTATTTTTTCACATAGGTATGGATCCTTTAAATTATAATATAAATATTTACTTTGGACCTAATCTTCAAGAGTAAATTATATGAAAAGGTCTTAGGGGTGTCTGAGGAGTGTTCGGATCATGGAACTCATCATTTTGGGGAAAACAGGCTTGGCACATGGTATAGAGTAAGCTTCATAGGAATGCCGCATGGTTTGGAAAACCATGTGGGTTGAGTTTTTCTAGACAAAGACACCTTGCATGGTTGACGCATGGCCATGAGGCCTAAAATTTCAAGTTCCCATTTAACCTATTTAACTTTACACGGGTTTTTCATGGTTTTTCAAACCATTCGGACAAACCGTTCACATTCTATTTGTTTGAAAAAATTTCATGATTTCCCTTAATGATCTAATTAACCTCCCTCTTCCTCCCTAATCCAAAAAAATGGGATTAACCAACTTTTCTCTCATTTTGGTGATTTTTGAAGGAAAATTCAAGGAATGAATATATATACTTCATTTGGTAACCGATTGATATTCCTTTCATCAAATTGGATGTAAAATGGTAAGTACTCGAGTCCTATTGAGTTGTTCTGCTTTTCCCTTTCTCTGGAAAAAGATATCGAGGTATGAGTGTTTTTCTCTTTTATTAGATCTAATCCAATCCAATCCAAATCGAGGGCCAATATCTAAGGACAAGGATCGTAAAACCCTCAAGTAGGTGGTCTATAACTCATCCCCAAATTTGTTGATTTTGGATTTTTCATCTTGGACCCACCGATTTCATTAGGTTCCATTTATAGAATTATATGACATATTTATAATCATTAGAACTGTATGGTTATAATCATTCCAAATATGTGATTAGTTATTATTTTTTACACCCAAAACATCATAATTTCGACATCAAAGGTTATTCCATAATTTCGTTTTTAGTATTTTGATACGTTTGGCCCACCATTCGGGTGTCCCTTGGTTTAACCTCTCTAAAGGTAGGCATTTATATATTAATTATCTTGATTTATATCCTAAATTACATAACGGAATGTACCATGTATTCGTACCACATGACCTACCTAAGTTAAGTGCATCAAATTTATAATTGATTGTGTATTATTAATTAGTTTCATATCCATATCACCCCTTAACAAAATAATGGAAGATAGAGTAATGAAGCATGAATATTGAATATGCCTTAAATGGATAATAATGGTTTCCCCTACTTCTCTTTATCAATCTAATAAAAGGAAAGTCTTGAACCAAATTACTTTATTAATAGGTTGCATGCTACTTCACCTTATCACACTAATTAAAGGAATGGATTGAATGGAATGAAATATTAGCTGACTTCAAAATTAAACTGAAATGGACTGATTCGATCTCACCTTGGATTTTAATTGGAGAATTCCATGAGCACTCAGGAACCCCATTCCATTTCAAGGATACAACATTCCATGGATTAAAATCACATAGATCCCGATCCTTCTCTATTATTGTATTCCTAGGATGACATTATTGAATCCCATCATATTATCACAGGATTCCCTGGATACACTCCTTGGATATATCATTAACAATTAGGTTCCATGGTTAAATCCCATCATGCTATGTATCTACTTATCCCTATTATACCTTGATCAATTACCTTGGACTCGGTAGGCACCCCATTGTGGAATTACATAGACTATTCTACTTGGATTACACTCTTACTCCGTGAAAAGATATCGTTATTACTGATATGGAGACCCTTGAGGTCTACCTCACCTTAGTTGTCACATTGATACTTCACTATTAAATTTTGTTTATTATGGCTTCCTTGTTACTTCATGGAACCTTCACTATTTATACAATCACAAGGTGATGTCAGTGTGGGTTATACCTCAATAGACCTATGAATCTAAAATTGTTAATTACCTAATTAAAATAATTGGTTGCATGTTCAGACAATAGCCGACGGCTGAATCAGGAACATGGGTATTTAGTTACGTTGTACTTATTTACATTTTATATTCATGCTTTCACACAGTTACATTTCCATTACATGGGCCAGATGTTATAGACACCGTTGGTGGTTGCCCATTGAAATTTATCTCACACCCTCTTCGTGTGCTGTTTGCTACCCAGGGAAGATTACATTGTTGCAGGTGTGGACAAAGGGAAGAATATGACTTCAATCACTTGATTTCGTGCTATTTTGTATGGATATTAAAATCAAATGATTGATTCAGAGCTCATAATTCTTTGTATAGTCATTGATTTCCTTTATATTTTGTGGAACATGTTATGCATATTATTGTATCCATGTTTTCATAATTTCTAGTGCCTGAAATATTATCATCTGTTTTTTATTATGAATCCAATTATTTCATTTTTTATTACTGTTGTCTGTATTTTTCATTTTCCCTTCTATTTACTTATATTTATTTAGCTATTTACTTATGTTTACTTTCACCCACTACACTAAAATTTTGTAATGAGGGAATAGTCTCCCAACAAACATGCCCTTGTCCCTTACTACTAGTCTGAATCCTCCGGTGCTCAGGGAGATGCACTTGAGGCCATGTGGCCCACTGGGCTCGAGGCACCTATCAAGTGGAATTCGGATCCGGGACGTCACATTTCCTTTGTCACAGTTCATTTTAGTATTGTTTACTAGTTCATGTCTTTATGTTCATAACCTTGATAATAAAAATAGTGTTATTTAAAACCATACTATGTAAAATATATCATTGAAAACATGTAGTTTCATTCACAAACTATGTTTCTATATTAATATTGAAATAAAAAAAATTAAATAACCCATGATCCCTATATGTGTATAATGATTTCTATGTGAGAATACCATTTTTTATTTTCCGAATTGGGATAAACCTTGAAAAGGTGAAGTGATTATCATTTATAAGATCATGTATGTTTAAAACATGTTTATGGATTACATAATTGACATTGAATGATTCCCTCAACTATTCCTTGGTTATTACAAAATTATCTATATGTATCTTTTATATTAGTCTAATAGTCACAATGATCTAATACTTGTAACTAGAAAATTGATTATTGTTGAGTCTTTTCGATATCATCGATCCATAATGGTTAGTTTTTATTTAAATGGAAATTTTGATTCATAGATTGTGCTAGATATTTATAGTGTTAATATTATAAAATCCATATATTTAACATTAATATAAAATAACATCTTGATAAATGATTGATTCTTAGTGGAAATACCTTTAGATAAATTTAAACACACATATGCTCACTTTTTCATAATTGACAATGAGTGAAACTACTATAAAGTCAATCATATGTAATATTTCACTCATAATGGAAGTGGGGTTTCTCTAACACATCGAAAATCCCTTTTTATTTAATCTCACATAGCCTAGATACTTGTTAGTTTATTATTTCATAGGATAGATTTAATTTGACTTTTAATTTACATAGGTATGTTTAATTCCCTGTAGAATTACCACTTTTGAATAATCTTATGTAGAGGATGGTATTTATAACTAATATCATAATGGTTCCCCCTCCATGTAGATTAATCATATGTTGTTTTCTAACAATGGGGTTTAATGTAATGTTTTCTCACCTATATAGGAAATTTATTTCATGATCCCCCTTAACCTCAACTGATTATTCATCATGGCCATGATATCAAATTTAAATCTTGGATACTAAAATGGCATATCATTACCTTTCAAAAAAGAATTCACCTAATTTTAATGGGGTTTAATGTCTTACGGTATGAAATATTTCCACTCAATAGCACGTGCATAAATTTATTCTCAAATTTTCATGTCACCAAACACATTTCCAATAAATATAGGCCTATCGCATAATATTAAAAATTTTTAAATTCCATTAAAAATATAATAATTAATAAAATTTTCAATTTAATAATGAATCATTATAATATTTGTAAATTTTCAATTTATTTATAATTATGTGCAAAATATGGGCAAAATAAAATGAAATTAGACTAGAAAAAATGGGAAAATGTATCACGGTCACTCCCCTACACATAATCAACATATTTTCCTCATGGTAACAAAATTTAAATTACACCAATGTTTAGGACCTCATTCTATGAAATCCAATGGAATAGAGGTTAGAGAAATTAAGACCTTAATAATTAGAAACATTATTAATCCATTTATCTATAACTCCTTTCCACCCAATCCTTTAATAATTTTACGATACCTACTATATGAAATTTGAAATATAATTTTTCATTTATTTATTTTATTTTATAATTCAAAAACATTATACATCCCCTATAATAATTGGTTGTTATTTGATTTTTCGTAGACATGTTTTGTACATTAAACATATTAGGTGAGTTTAGAAAAATTGGAAGTAATCCATCCCAACAAAAAGGCACCCCAAGTCCAATATTTGAATCCAAGGATTAGAATACAGGTGGGAAGATGTCTATTAAATCTTTCAAACAATTATTTATTGATTTAATTAATATAAAAATGTGTTTTATTGATATAAAAATAATTATATGTCAATTATCATCATCTTATTTTACTCCAACATATATGATCTAAAGAAATTTTTTTAGGGTGGCTCTATGGTGTGTATGTTATTTAAAATGGACTTATGACCTAATATTTATTTAAAAGATCTAGTTTAACCATATTTTCTCGAAAATAATTTACATTAACTTCTATATTCTATTTCTAATACAAGGGTCACCATATATCCAATGAAATTTATAGTTCTTTGATGAGAGAGAAATAAAAATTCATATTTCAATTTTTATTAAAAGGCTACAAACATTACATAGAGAAATAAATATATAAAAAATGTACATCCTAAATTGTCCCCTTTTACACCCACATTATCTAAGTACTTCTCCCAATTAGTTTCGACATTTACAATATAATTAAATGTATTAAAAATGATAGAAATTATAAAATAAGTTGTATATATAGATATTACCATGTGAAACTATTCATATATAGAATATAGGTGTGTACATTCTTATAGTGTCTATTTATATAATTCTTCCTAAAAAGAATTTAGTTGGTTCTCATTTAACTTCAAAGGCCAATATGATTCCCCTTCATTAATGTTAATAGAATAAAATGAAAAAATATATAGTGTAAATTTATGGATCAATCCAATTTTGAAAAATATTTCATAATAAAAGGTTAAACATTAAATAGAAAAACAAAATTATATCTCTTGAAAGGATATTATACATTTGAATATGTTTATCACGTATATTTTTGGTTTTTTTCTTTTTACGATAAGGATTTATCATAAGTCACATTATTTAACTCAACTAGCTCCATCATTTAAATGTTCTCTTCCTCTATAGTCTTTCTCATGTAAATGTTCACAATCTATACAACCCATTATTCCATAATCTATAAATCAATAGTCATGTTAAAATCCAACAATAAAAAATTATATATGATAACATATTAAAGGGATTTTACATGTAGTTATACAAACTAACAACGTTTCATCAAAATTTTCTCTCCCATAGTTCTTATTCGATTACACTATCATTTAGGTGATTATTTTAATTTCTTGGTTAAAATCTTTAGAATTCATGTTTTTTTGGGATAGTAAATAGTAGAGGTATTATTTTGACCACTATAAATTTTCATGAGTGATCCAACACCATCGTTTAAAATATGTATTCCTTAATCACTAATTATTTCTTTAGGTATTTTGAACCTTTAAAGGATATGCGATATAAATAATTCTATAATAACCCATGAATCAATATTTTTAGTTTCATTATCTTCAATCAATTAGAAACAAAATCCACCCCAAAATACTTATAGATAAATCCAAATGATAAATGAAATGACCATGTAAGGTATAATCCCCAAATATCAGTTATCTGGGAAACAAATTCAATGTATGTTGTGGAATTTTATATATTTTTGAAATAACTTTAGGGAAATAGTAATCCATATAATAGATAAAAAAATTCAACCGTACTTAATAATTGGCCAATAACGTCTATCCTCAAATATTTTTTATAGTTATTATTTCAGAACCAAAATTCCCTCTACATGTGATTGTGTGGAAAAAAGAGTAATACACCATGTTTTTACTGTGTATTTATTTCCTTTAATTAAATAATATGTTGAATTGCATGTTTCATAGAAAATTAAAAAATAAATGAACCATGATATGTCTTATTGAGATAATATATTACAATACAATAATAAAATTAATAAATTTTGAGAATTTAATATGAATTGTCATTATGAAAATTAATAGGGGAAGAACCATAAGAGTAAATAAAGATACCGAGAATATATAATCGTTATCCTCATTTTTTTCCAAGATTTTTATTATTCCGATTTTATATATAGTAATAAGGTAGATAATTTTAAATGTTAAAGAGGTTTTGAGTGATAATTGAATGAATTAATGACATGTTCTTATAAGGCTACATGTAGAAATTAAATCAAGATGTAATATATGTAGTCATTGGAAATATGGATGTCGGATATATGGTTGTGAGAAATATAATCATTGGATATATGGCCATTGAGACTCTCCAATTCATAATTTTTTATGTTAAAAATAATATAATTCATAGATAAGAATATTATTATATAATGAAATAAATTGATTAATATATTATAAAAATTTAATTTTATATGTTACACATTATTAATATTATTATTAATGTAATGGTTTGGTAAATTTATAAAATTTAAATAATGATTTTAATCCTAATTGATTGATAAGATTAAACAATTAGAATATGAATAAATAAATTTAAAAGGATGTAGTAACAATTATTTAATGCGAAAATTATATATTATTCAAATAATTGCTTTTTGAGTATTGTGTATTTTATCTTAATAATTTTAATATAAATATAATAAATTATTAATATAATTTAAGGCCTCCATTTATAAACAAACTATCAATGATTTAATTTTTAATTGATATGAAATAATATTTTTTAAAATTAAAAATTGAAAACCCCTTTTTATAAAAAAAATTTAAGCTTATATAGAATTTATGTTTTTAATAAAAATTTAAATTCATCATATGTATAAAATAAATTATATTAAAATAATTAAAACAATGGAATCATCATGTTGATTTTTTAAATATTTTTCATCTTATATAGTTTTTTAGAAATGATTATAATGGTATAATTTATATAATGTAAAATGGGTAAAAAATTAGAAATTTAATGTGGATCAAATTTTTGATAATAAATTTATCCTAAATAACGACATATTTAATTTTTCCTAAATATTTATAAGACATTTAAGTTAATCTAGTTCCAATAAGGAAGCCTAAATTCTTCATTCCAATGAAATCCATGTTGAGGAGAAAATTCATCAAGTAAGTATCTATGTTATTATCTTATATTCAACAGTTTTCCCATATTTTGTCATTATAAAACTCATAATACACATTAATTATTTTAAATTTACATCATTGCAATTTTTATAAAATAATTCAACTATTATATAACTCTAAACTTTTAGTCATTCGTTTTTTTAATTGTTCTTGATTGAGTTAGTACAACCCCCCATATGAACTATTCTATACCAAAATCCCCATTTTTACAATGAATAATTATGAATATATTAATAATATTAATATATAATATCAAGGAGTAATATTTTATAGAAATATATTCTTTTATGTATGAAATAAAAAAGAATTTTCATTATAAATTGACTCATGGATATTAGTGAGTGACATGAAAAATGTTCATCAAGGATTCCATTATCCTAAAATATACCTATAAATTCCATAAAATTAAAATTTAAATATATAAATCATTGTAACATTTTAATTCTATTAATTTTATTAATTTTTAATGATTAACATTGTATAAAATAATGATAAATGACATCACCATTATGTAACATGTACGAAACAATCCAAACTACTGATATCTAATAATGAAAATCAAATTTTAAGAACTAATATATGTGTAATGAATGATTATAATTGAATTTATTGAATGGAAATATATATTAATAAATCTATTAAATTAGTTATTAAAATGTATGTATCTATAATAAATTATGTTAAACTTGGTTTAGGTATGTTGGGAGTAACGATAATGTTTTTTGTTCCAATATTACATTCAATTTAACATGGTTGTGAATATAAATTCATAAAGGATAATTTTAATGTATTTATCTAAAAAACTAACCCTATTTTATTCTCTTATTTGTTCCCTTAGTTTTACATGTCCTCTTACCTTTTCACATCTCATTTTGTTCATAGTTTTACCCGAAGTAATGTTTGTAAGGGAAACCAACCTTACCACTTCATTTAAATCAAGAATATTTCTCTTACATATCAATATTCAATATTTTTTAGGGATATAATTTAATCTAATTATGTGATCTACTATGTTATTTTTCCATTTAAGTGAGTTTATTTAAAAAATTGCTTCAAATTTTATAATTTTTTGTTTGATCATTTTCCACCAACATTGACCCTTTTTACAAAATGTGAAAGAATATTATTTTTAAGTGAATCCCATACTAATTAATTATCTTGATATCATTATCAATATTATTTATGAAAATTAATCTCTAATTATTTAGGGTATTTCGAAAATATATTTATTCACATTGTGTAATAAGAAGTTTTATATTAAAATTAAGGTTAATTGAAATTTTAATTGTATTTCTTCTTTTTCATCATTATAAATTTCACTACACTTTTATAAGTGTTTTTAATATTTTTAAACATCAATTAATGTTTCTTATTCTAAAAAAAGATAAAATTATTATACCATGAACATTTATTCCATTAATTTATCTTAGTAATTACATACATAAGATTTCATTAAACTATTTTATTCATGTGTTAATTAAGATATAATGGAATTAACATTTTCAATATGTTGATATGGAACACATATATATGGTTTTTCATTTTTGAGGGAGGTATTTTAATTATATATAAACTCAAGTAATAGGATCAACAACAATCTCTTGAGATGACTGGTAAGAGATAGTGGACCAATACCCTAAAGGGACTCAATCAACTATGTAACAGGAGGTCTTGGAATTATACATTCCTCCAAGGTGTTGGGTGAAGAGTTATATATCATGAGGTGACATGTTTGTGATTAGGGACAAAACATAATCCACTATGGGACTCTATCCATTATGTGATGATGGTCTTACTAGTAAGCCTCGATAAAGGAGATGATTTTCTATTCTTTTAATTTACCACATTCTTATGTATATGTTATGTTTTCATGGTTGATGATTATTAACTCATGTTTCCCCACCCTTTTTGTACATATATTATGTTATTCCATAATATTTATTCTATGACCCATAATTTTTGAACTATTCATTACTAAGTACGATCCTCTTATGTTTTTTCATGTTCCGTGGCTATGTTATCTTACACAAATGATCCTTCATTTGATCACTTATGATATTTGAATGTTATCTATAATGTTTACCCTTATTAAAATTATTAAATCACGCTATTATTATGCCTTCATTCCTGATTTCGGAAAAATAATATTAAGTATTATAAGTTAAAAGGTTTCCAATTTATAATAATTTTTTGATAGGTTGAGAATATTGTTAATTTAATTTATTATATATCAAGTCTCCAAATACAATAATCTTATAGGTTCTAGGATGTGATTTATTGTAATATGTAATTTACTTTCATATGAAATAATTTATTATGTAAACATGTTGTGATTGGGTGACCAAAATTTCCATCAAGAAGGGATTATTTATTTCTGTGGATCATATTTTGGGTAACAAGAGGATATGACCAAAAACAATCTATAATAAACTGAAAGTGATATAGGATGAAACCAAAATTACATATGTTGAAATTAAAGAGTCATAGTTTAGGAAATATTAGGACTAAATTTCTTTTTTATATTATTTATTCCTCTGGTTATTTTTATTCGATACTCACACTGAGTTTTTGGTTTCATTCAATATATAAAACCAAGATGAATCTTGTTAATAATTTGTGTCATAAAAAATATAATTATTTTTCAAATGAGAAACCAAATGGTATATGTGTTAGAGTTCAAAATCTGATGGACTTTCTCATCTAACACTATAAATATATTAAAAATAATATGAATCTAGATGAACTCTCTATCATAACAATGAAGGAACTAATATAGATTAATTACTTTATACATCGATGTCCACAAACCACTAGTGGGTTTTTCAATCCACTTATTGAAATATTGGGATAAAAATGATAGAAAATATATTTTCTGTTCTCCAATTCTTAAAAAATGAAATATCTATTATATCAATTGTCAATTGAAAGGTTATTGAAACCAAGGATGGAATATCATTAATATTATGAGGTTAGATATGGAAATTGACTCCATGGAATGGGGGGATTTTAATAAGGTATTATATTTTAAATACATTCTTCAAACTATTTTCACTAAATTCTATATGTATTTACTAGATACAAAACAATATGAGCATTAATTATTTAGTATATATGATGAAAATATCACAAGTATTTCAAATTATGCATATAGTTTAATTATTTTCCCTAAATGAGAAATTGATTATTTTTTATCTTCCTTAAAACACGCCTGTAAAAATTATTGGTTGTAAGAGAATTTGGTTGGTATAAATTTTTTTTATGTACCATGAAGGTAGAAATTTACATTTAAGCATCCATATATTTTTATGATTTTAGGGAAAAGAATAATTTGTTTAAAAAAAATAGACAAATAAAACACGTAGAGGGAAGAAAATTCATCTTCATATATGTTATAAATGTGGGAGGAAGTATTGGGTAGATTATATTAATGAAAATTTAAGTTTCTTATAATACAAAATGAAAGTCTATAAGACACAATAATATGGAATATATATATAAATTCCAATGATTGAAATAAATTAAAATAAATATCTTCTTAATGAACTACCTTAAATCAAATTTTGTAACCTTAAGAACTTTGAAAATTAGGGCAAAAAACACACAAATATAATAGTTATTCATGAGAATTTACATCACCATCCTCCATTTCTATGTGACTAAAAAATCATAGGAAACAATTTATAAAAATTATGGGTGTGAAAATGAAATAGTTAAATTTACCCTTATCATGCACTCTATAAGTGAAAATGACTTATTTGATTCTAGATCTACCAAATTACTCATGTTTAAAAGGTTTTTAAGATGATTAAATAACCAACTAAAAAGCTAGATATTTCATTATTGGTGAAAACTTCTAGTGGTGCTTGATTGAAAACCAAGTCTATAAATCCTCTCCAATAGAATATTATGGTAATGTGATTCCTATAATTCTTATTATTTTCCTTTATAGGAATTTGAAATTAGCTTGTGCATGGATTGGATCTCTATGAATAAATTTTATATTAATTTCATGTATTGTTAAGTCTCATTTCATATCATAAACAATCCTATAAACACATATCATTGTAAGGATGAACATGAACCCTCTATGGAAATTATATACCATATATTTCTCTTAATTCCCTATAATGTGGGGGTATTTAATTGAATTGTTTATGGTGAAACATAATGTGGATGGTTTTCAAATTATAAATGAATATGTTGTTGACTTCGTAAACATATATTTGGTCTTTCACAAGATAGTGAGGCTGAGTTTGTAATGGAACTCATACAAGGATTTATTCTATTCTCAAAGACTCTTTATATAATAATCCCTATTGAATTAGGGTAATTAAAAAAGAAAATCCAATATAATCTAGATAAGGGTTTCATACACCCAAGTGAATCACCATATATTTAATTAGTCCTCTTTATTAAGAATAGAAAACGTTTAATGTGTCTCAACTTCAATTATCATGTACTGAACAAAATCACGATCAAGAAAAAGTATTATCTACCCTATAATAATGAATTATTGGATCAATAGTGAGGGGATAAATACCTCATAGAGAATAACAATCGATTCAGATGTCATCAATTAATTGTGAAAACATAAGATATAACTAATACAACCTTTTGTATAAGATATAATAATTTTTATTTATAGTGATGCCATTTGGACGAAAACATTCCCCTACTGTCTTCATGGATTTAATAGACATAGTATTTAGTGATTAGATAAATCAATTTTTTGTTGTATCTATATATTATATTCTTTTATATTCCCCAAAAAATGTCAATCATGAAGATCATTTTTGGATTAGGCTATAGACCTTGAGGAATGATGAATTATTTATGAACTTATAATATTTTAATTCCGGCTGAATAATGTATCATTTGTAGGCTATGAAATCACAGTAATGGTTATATCTATGGATCATTCAATGATATAGGTGATCCAAGACCTGAAAAACCCAACCACTAAAATGTATAACATTAGTTTTCATGGATTTTTTATGATTTGTTTGATGAGTTTTAATAAATTTCTCAGAATTATAAAACCCAATAACAATGTTAACATAGAAGGGGGTCAAGTTCCTTAAGAAAGATTAATGTGAAGAAAATTTAAATGATATCAAGAGGAGGATGTTCAATGTACTTGAACACAAATGAAACTAAAGTGAATATGAATTTTTTAAATGCATTAATACATTAAAGAATGTATTGGTATGCGTCCTCAAATTGAATAATAATATGGTATCTTAATCCTTATATGAATATTCAAATCATGAGAAAAATTATCCTTTAAATGATTTTTAGATAGAAACAGTAATACATTCCTTGAAGATATATAGTAAACATATCTTTGGTGAAATGTGTGAAATAAACATGTATCACAATAGTATAATGTATATGTTAAAACTTATGTACTTGAAAATTCTTCAAAGGAGATGGTTGGAGTTGATCAAATACTATGACTACTACATACACTATAAACTTGTGATGAAATAAATAAGGATAATGCTATATCTTGAAATTATCATGCTCTCATATCCTTGATTTTGTTAAAATAGACCCAATACTCATGGATTTGTATATTATAGACCATGATATTATAAAGAAAGTGGAGAAATATTTTCTTACCCAAATGAATTCACAACAGTCCATCTATATAAATATCAAGAGGCACAAAAAGTGGACATAGATATTTAAAATATCATAGGGAATAGTTTAGGTCTAAGCTATAATAGTGATTTAATTATAATATTAGAGAAATTAATATTGATTCCATGAATAATATAATTGATGAAAGAGTCATTGGATTGATTGTTGGTATGTCGATATATCAAGGAATAAAAAAATACATCTATGTGGATGATGTTACCAAACCCATAAATATATGAAAATGGGGAAACATAAACTTGGATTTCGTAATACATATTCCTAAGACCTCTAAAGGAAATAATTCCATTTGTTTAATATTTTATCACCTCATTAAGTCATAACATTTCATTTCTATATTGGAACATTTCTCTCTTGGTCTAATTTTTAGGATATACATAATGGAAGGGGTAAATATGGATGAAGTACTACACTTAACTATATCTAAACAATATTTGAGTATTATCTTGATATTATAAACAAATATTCAATTTGAATTGGATTTATAGTTGTCATTTAGAATTTTTTTATCCTTATAATTATGTTTAATATAAAAGGACCATTCAAATTGTCGATGATATGTTCTGATAATTTTCAATGGATTTCAATTGCATATGAGATCTAGAAATACCCATGGATGAGTTCTCACATAATAAAATTTTCCATTATATAATTAAAATGGAATAATAAGAATATTTTTGTGGGAAGAGGTGAGAAACTTCAATATATTGGGATGAAGTCAGAGAGTGTCATCTGATGGGACTAGTTCCTACTCAAGAAAGTAGAGAGGATACAGAAACCATTCATTGTCACATTAGATTTCTAAAAAGTAGAAACAAAATTTATATTGATAATAAATGAAGAGATAACTAGTTTTAATTTTAATATAAGTTATACCTTTGAATATCACAATTGGGGATGGTTATTAATTGAAGAAAAAGGTAAAGTTGATTCTTATATCACATATAAAATTGTTGATCATGTGGGGACTGTATCTTATCATATAGAACTTCCAACTAACTTATCCAATGTTCAGGATGTGTCCCATGTATCAATTTTTATGACTTACATTCAGAACCATTCACACAAACATAACTTATCGGTTTTGAAACTATAACATAATATTTCTTATAATGAGTAACCAGAATAAATCATAGATCATAGGGATAATGTATTCTGAAACAAGAATACTAACATGGTTAAATTTCTATGGGGGAATCATAATACTAATTAAGTGTCATGGGAATCCAAAGATGTAATGAAGAATAAGTACCCTTCTTTTTTCATCAATGTAACGAAATTTTGATGGTGAATTATTTCAGGGGTTGTAGAATATAACCTACCATGATTTTAAATATTGTTTATTTAAATTATATAAATATTATTTTGAATATCTTGTTTCATAGTCAACAACTAGATAATAATATATGACTCATTTTACTAAGAAAAAACTATTACAATATAAGATAATCATTAAAAAATATAATGTAATATGAAACATAATTAATTAAATTATAAGATGAATAAAACAAGTGTTAAATAAAAATTCCTTGATCCAAAAATCATTATACTCAGGGGTTTCTATCAATATTATCACCCAGATTGAAAATTTGGAAATGAAAAAGAGAAATATAAATATTCTAGATATGTTGAAAGAGAATTTAATGAATATAATGAATGATTTAATAAGCTTATATATAGGATGGAAATCAAGCCATTATTTATATGGTTTTTTGAAATATACTCATTGGAGACATAGACATGGGAAATATGGTCAGGTGATATATGGTTGTTGTTTATATCCAATGGGTATGTTGTGTAAATGATAAAAATTTATTTCATAAATAAAAAAATCCATAATTTAATAAAATTATTAATATTTTATAAAAATTTATTTTTATGTGTAACATATTATTATTATTATTATTATTATTATTGTTTTCCTAAGAGTGGTTTGAAGTATTTATAAAATTCAATGAATTATAATAATAATAATTAATTGATAAAATTAAAGGGTTATATGATGAATTATTAAATATAATAACATGTGATTAACATTATTTAATGTAAAAAATGTATTTTTTTGAAGAAGTGTTTATTAATGATCATGTATTTTTATCAATACAATTAAAATTTTCACATTAAAATTATCATTAAAATGTAATATTTCAATTTATAACAATAATTTTAACACTCATGTAATTATTAATTGGAATGAAATTTTATTAAGAACACTTTAAGTTTACTAAACACTTTCTACCTTAAAAAACAATATTTTCTATAAATTTTTTATTTTAATACAAAATATATATTTCTAATACTTATATATTTAATTAGATTAAATTTATTTGAAATTTATAATCATCTCGATTAAATTTGGTAGGACATATCAGTTTATATTTTAAAAAAATCAATATAGTAAATAATTTTAAAAATTTAAAAGTGGTAAAAAGAGGTAAATTATAGTTGCCAATTTTTTGATAATTAGAAATAAATTTTATTCATTATAATATTCCTATTTTATGTGTATGAGTAAAACCTATATGTATTACTAATATTTATTCAAATAACTTACCTAACTCCCATGGGATTCCATATTTTCCACTTACCTAACTTATGTTTCTAATGAAATGTCTAGAAATTTTTACCAATAAAAGTATCTCAAATATATCCCTTCATAACCAATTTATTAATTTTAAAATATCTTCAATACATGCACACTTTACAACTCCTATTTATTCTAATAATTTACATAGCTTTTGGTCCCAAGAAGGAAACTTAAATCCTTCATTCTAAAGGAACTAGTGTCTAGAAGGTTAAAATTCATTAAATATCTATGTTGTTATCTATATTTTTAAACTAAAATATCCTATAAAATAGTTATAAAACTCATCCATAAAAATAATAATTCAATATTGGATTAATTATTTTTATAATATAATGAAACTACTATTATATTACCCTAAACACTTAATCATTAACTAATAACTTTTTTTCTTATTTGGATCAGTTCAACCACCTACATAAAAGATGTTATACCAACATTAATATTATAACCATGAATAAGTATAAATAAATTAATGATGTTATTATTTGAAAACAATGGGTAATATATCTCATGAATATGGTTAATTAATCATGATCAAAAATAAACTATCATTATTAATTTACTTTTTGTTATTAGAAAATTACAAAAAAATGTTCATTAGGGATTCTATTATCACAACCCATACACATAAATTCAAAAAACTTAATATGTAAATTCATCAATAATTGGAAAATAATTATTCTAGAACCTTTAATAATCTGATAATTAAGAACTCTTTTTCAAATAATGGGTATTTACATCGCCATTAAGAAACACGTATGAAAAAAATCAATATAACTAACATCTAATGAAGAAAACACAAATGTAACAAAGTAATAAATGGCTTATAATTGATTATAATTATAGGGAATAAAATGTAATAAGTATTAATAAGGTTAATAAATTGGTGAATAAAATGGTTGTTTTTATTATATAGTATGTTATCACGGTTTTGATGAAGAAAAGAGTAATCATCACAGTTTTCTTCTAATATCACATTTAACTTGAATTATTATGAATATATTTTACTATATGGAATTTATATGATATTTATCTCAATAATAACATCTATTTCCTTCTTATATGGTATTTTATAATTTTTACATTTCCTATTATCATTCCACATCCCCTTAAGTTTATAATTTAACCAAAGTATTTCTTATAATAGAAACTGGACCTAACACTTCTTTTTGATCGAGAATATTTTTTTTAGTGTAGATATAATTTATATTATTTTTTTAATATACTTTATATCAATTATATTCTTGATTAAGATATTTTTCAATGGAATTTTACTTTATTTCCAAAATAAATCATCTTTTAACATTTTTGTTACGACCTTTTACCACCAACAGTTACCTAAATCATAATATCTGAAAGGAAGATTCCTTTAAAATTTTTTTGGTACTGATACATTTTTTTGTAATTTTATTTAGGTTTGATTAAGAAATATATAATCTTAGTATTCTTGATTTTATAAAAGAAATTTATATTCCCATTGTGTTATAAAATAATATTTAAAAAAATTAAAAAGTATAAAAATCATTATATTAGTTCTTATTTTTTATCAAACTAAATTTAATGGTCTTATTAAATTAATTTTTATCAATATAAAAATATTTTAATTTTTATAATTCTTAAATTTTAATATTCTATAATGATTCCATTTATTTTCCTTCTATAGATGACTTCTTATTATTTGATATGGATGTTTTCGGGAAACCTGTTTCTTTTTACACGTTGAATAATATATAAAAGAAATAAGAATATTTTCAGTTTCATATTTTATGAATATATATGACTTTTCATTATATGTTGGTTGGGTAAAAAATAATATACCCATTTATTGCATTAGGTGATAATAATCTCATGAGACGACTTATAATAATGGGATAACCTAAACTCTTAAGGGACCATATCTACCGTGTGAGGAGTGGGTCTGGAATTATACATCACTCTAATGTATTGAGTAAGGCCTTATATCTCTTGAGATGGACTGATAGATCTTGGGGAGTAAACATAATCATCTATTGGAATCTATCTACTATGTCATGATTGTATTGGTAATGATACTTGATAGAACATATGATTTTATATGATTATCTATATACTCCATTATTATTAATATTTTATGTTTTTTGGAAACACTTTTGAATAATTTCCCCACTATTATTTCACATGTCTTGTTTTGTAACAAAATATACATTCCCTTACCCATTATTTATTAACTATTAATTAATGGGTATGACACTCTTATATTTTTTTATTGTCCTTTATTTTTTTAAATTCCCACAAACTCTTTATTATTCTTACAAATAATAATTGATTGTTTTCAATTAAATTTATATTTAATGAGAATCTAGGTTTACCATGTTATT
The DNA here is from genome assembly GCA_963277665.1 of Viscum album. Lineage (NCBI taxonomy): Eukaryota > Viridiplantae > Streptophyta > Magnoliopsida > Santalales > Viscaceae > Viscum > Viscum album. The sequence continues at coordinate 594,848,367 of OY728121.1, forward strand.
ATGTTTCCATTTCCCATTATTTATATAATAATACTACGTATTCAACTAAATAAATAATATAATGTGAAAAGAATATTTATGGAATAGGTTAGAGATATTTTAAAATAAGTTGATTATGTATCTAGTCTATAAAGAAAAGAAATATATAGGTTATATGTTGGGATTTATTGTGAGATATAATGAATATTCATGTAAATTTATTTAATATGTATGCATGGTTTTTATTTTTTTCCATTAAGGATAGAAAACAGTCACATTAATAAATACAGTTTTGTATAACATGGTTACTAAATATTTTCCTCATGTTTGGATCCCTCAAAACAATGTATTTAATATCTAATTTATGTTTCCAAATATCAAATTTATTATGATGGGGTGGAATGTTAAAATTTATCTTGTTGTTAAAAATTTAATCATACCAAGGATTAAAAAATGATACCAAATAGAGTTTCTCTTTTGGAAGGATATCATGAAACAGTATCATATATAGTTTATATTTCTATGGTGTGTATCGATGTTTTCCGTTATGGCCAGATAAATGGTTATCATGTTCTTTTTAGATCTTATATTTCTATTTTGAATTATTTATGTGGACGAATCTATATCAATAAGCTTAGTTTACATCCACTTCAATTAATAGTTATCACAGTGTTTCATTTTGTAAATAAATAGTTACTTTAGTACATAAAAGATATAAATGAAACATATCAATAGATAAAGAGAAAATAAAGTAATTACATATCCACAGTTATGTTGTTTTCATTATATTAATCAAATTTATTTAATGTATAAGTAATAGCATGTGGTTTTTTTACCTTTCATGAAAATATCTCTATGAATGCATGGTTTAATTCATTATATAAAAACAAAAATACCAACTCCCAAACGGGATGTTGAATAATGGATGGTGTGGTGTGTCTCCCATTCAGTTAATCAAATGTTATCCTATATGTTTCATTTAAAATAAATACAATTTATTATTATATAAGTTGGTTGAGAGTAAAATTAATGTTACTAAAATCTTGATTTAACCTCCTATAGATTCCCATACAAACAAAGAATGATTTTCCATGTCAAACAAATGTGGGGTATGATAAAGAGGTGATTATATTATATATATATATATACATCACTGTATTTCCCGGATATCTCATTCCCTAATGAAATCCCATACACAATAATAATGATAAGTTTTATAATATTAAAAAATAAATTCCTTTATATTTTTTTTGAATCCTTCATAAATATTGAGTGAAAATGATCAAATGAGGTTCTTAAAATAGCGAATTCATCTAGAAATACTAAAAATTAGTCCTCTATCATGTAATTTAATATGCCTAAATTTCTTCATCAAAATATACCTAATATATTTCATAACCCAAATAGTATCCTCTAATATTCAAGATTATTATATGGACATTTTAATATATGTTTATAGTGATACTCAAGTAAAATTCAGACTTAAAGGTAACCAAAAAAATAAAAATATTTTTTACCTTGATAATAATTCAGTAATTTAGTAAATAAAAAGAATGAGACCATGATATTCTCATGTTATTGGGTTGAATTTTAATACTTAATTAAAATTACTTAATAATTATGTATTCTTATGAGAATAAGTTCAATTTAATCATTTTCAATGGGCATGGGTTCCAATTTCATTTGGAAAAAATAGATGGAACTAACCCATTACGAGTTAGATATGAGATATTTTAGTCTATCATAAACTATTTTTTCAACAAAATCTTAAACAAAGTCTATAAATATATGGTTAATTAAACATTTGGGTTGTCTTACTAGTTAAGATTTATTTTTAAGTTATATTCAAAGCATGAAAAACAAGATTCTTGGTATGTATCTAAGTACCCATGTGATTTCATTACTATTTTTTTTAGGATTAAAAATAAGTCCATTTCATGATTTATAATGATATTGTTTTCTAAAGTAATCATTTAATAATTACCATCCACTTGGTAAAAATATTATATGTTTTATGTAAATGGTTTTGATTCTAGTTCTTAGGGTCTTATTAGTGGGGGTGTCAGCTTGGGTTCACCTACATGTTACATGATTATGAAGGGTATAAAAAAAGTTTTATTTCCAATGTTAAATATGTAATAAAAATCATAAATGAAATCCTATACAATATCGTTATCAATTTTGGTTAGTTTTGTTTCCAACTTTTTTTCAAAAAACATTTTATTTTCCCTCTAATTAATTTGAATACAAGATTTGTGTTGTGACTTTCAAAATTTCAGTGAAAATATCATATTGTTAATTTTAAAATTATAGATAAAAATGATCTATATTAAATATATATTATTCCTCAAGGATAAATAACATTCCATCCAATAAACATAAGTGAAAAACATTCTCACCAAACTTTATTGAAATAATTATTTCATGGAAAACTATTATAATATTCGTGGTTTCAAGAAATTTTATTAAAAAAATGATGTATTCAAGTGAATTATTTTTCTTTTATTACATCTATATGTCATAAATGATACCTAGGAAATCCAACCTCATCACATAATCAAATTATTCCTTCTGAATTCCATCCATGAATGTTACCCAATTATTGAGTTGTGACACACCTTTTATAGGCTCGATATCTCAAATATATAAATAAGTTTTGAGGGATAGAGGTAGGAAATTTATTAAAACTATAGAATAAAATAAATATTTAGTGAAAATTTAATTTCTAATAGTGTATTGTATAGGTTAAATATAATAGTATTTTAATTATTTTCTATGATTAATAAATTTTAAGGAAGACGGTTTTCTCTCTAATCAATCTCTCTGATTTCCAAAAAATTCTTTTATTTGTCAAATTTTATTTTTGAAATTTAGCATAACTAGGTATTTTATAGATTTATTTCAAAATAGGAAGGTTAATTTACATATTGTTGAATATTTCAAACCCATTTTTTAAAAATAATTTTCTGATACTTTCTTATGGTGTATCATCCTTGAAGGAAATGGTGGTGATGTGGCCTCTAGGTCAACCATATTTCACTTTAACATATCCACCTTTAATAACTTATTTATATAAGTAGTTTTCTCCCACAAGAGTTTATTTGGAAAATTTATCCTCATTAACATATTTTTTATATTCTCTATCAGTCATCAAAGATTTTTTCCTTACATTTCATTTAGGATTGTGAATAGATGGGAAGTAATATTACATGTCCTTTGGTTTTTGATGTTGTTAAAATTTGGAAAAAAAATTTAAAACTAGTTCTACAGCTCCATAATATATTTACCTAAATTTTAAAATATAGTTTGTTGAGTTCCTTGTTTTAAAATAGGTTATATTAACAAAAAATTAATGGTAGGTTCCTCTTTTAATTTATATTTCCCTTGAAGATAGATTCCGGGTGATGGTTTGGGTTTTCATCTCATTTTTTGGAATGGGGTTTTTTGTATGATTACTAAAAAAATTTTATGACTAGTGGCCTTTGATTAACTAATACACAGTATAAATTGGAATTTAACTTGAATACATAATTTTTAGGTTATTAGAACATCCTAATTTGGTACATAACATCACATGTCTGGAGGTCTTTCACTTATGAGGAATAATCTTTGTAGGTTTACAAAGATATAAAACATATAAATATTTAAGTGCATTTATCTATGATTATACCACTTTATCCAATTATATTTTTATCACATGATAAGTGTATTACTCAATTATATTTTAGACTAAGAGAGAGTTAAAATATTTTAACTCAGGAACTCCTCTTGTAGTGGTATTTCACATACCAAATTGTTAGGAAGTTTAAGAGATATTTTCAATTAAACCATTATCCTTATTTGGTGACCATTAAATGAGATTTAATATAAATTAATTATCCAATATTTATATATAATTTTCAATAATCCCCTTGAAAAATATTACTATGAAATAGATCTCCTTTATGAGTATGTGTCGATATTTCAAAAATCTTTTTTTGAACCTTTCCCAGTATTCATAGATAATATCTCCACTAGCCTTCATTATTACATCTATTTAGTTATTAAGTGTTATAATCCTTGAATAAGTTAAATATATATTAAAAAAATATTCTTTGAAGCTTATCCTAATAGGTAACTTATTTTGGTTGTAATTTTTATAACCACTCCATAGATAAACATTCTAAAGAGAATAGAAATTCCCTCCACTTGATTTAAGATTTTTTAAATCTTGTTAGATTGAAATTTATACCCAAATTACTATATTCATTGAATATTTTATTTTTATTCTTTACATGATAACCTATAAAATTTTTAAATAATTTGTATTTCACCATGTTTCAAATTAATGTAATGTAGTTTTTTTAAAAACTATTATTCTAATAAAATTATTTATGAGCACCCAAAACCTTAAGATTTCATTTATGTTGTGTTATTATTTTTATATGTTTTCATAGTTTGATTTAGTTTATGAATAATTAAAAAATTTTAATTGAGAATATTATAATAAAATTTCAAAAAACTTTTATTCTAGCAGTTAAATTTTTATAAGATTTCTTGGTCATTCCATAATGTTCTCTCAACCACTAGATCAATACTATATAGGTGACTATACCTTGATTTGTTCGTAGAATGAATTCATCAAAAAATGTTGAACACAAAAGGAATATTTAATATTACTATTAATTCCCAAAAACAATGATAGATTCTTGATACAAATAGCATGGGTTGGTCAAGATTGTAATTAAAAACATAATATAAAAATTAACTAGAATGGTGTGACTCAGGTTGTATCAAAATGAGGCTGTCATAATTATGTTTTTATGTTTGTTTGAATTTTCATGTGATGATGTGAAAATGAAAACTTATGGTGAAGAAATATGTGTGTGATCTTGAGAATGTGAATATAATTTATAGAGACTAATGGTAAGTAGCATCCTATAGTAGGATATTCCTTATCCAATCACTCCATCACATTTCCATTAAAAATAACTATATTTTTTTCACTATGTGGTTGAGTCCTCAAACACTCTATCTCGCAAAATTTGTTTAGTTCTAGCAGTTACATACAATAAACATTGAATGAACCATATTCACCTTGTCTAAATTATCAAGAAACATTAATCACTCCTTAATCAAAATATCAAATCATTACCATTGGAGAAGTGAAAAAGATGAATGAGTTGTGTTTTTGTTAGCCAAATTAAGAAAAAATATCTGATAAAATACATGAACATTATGAAAAAAACCAATTTAATCGAGATCATAAAATAAAACTCATATGATTAAAAATTATTGGAATATTGACATTGATTTTGGGGAATTCAAAACTGAGGGGTGGGGGATGTCTTCTCAGCTCAGTCACAATGGTTTTGAACACTATGACTAGATACACACAAGAAAACAAAAATCAATGTGATAATGGATAACTACAAAAAACTAACCTTGTAATAAATTTATAAGAAAAAATGAATATTATAAAAGGATTATTGATTATATTATGATTTCTTTGTAGGAGTTAAATCACAAGATAAAAACATTTGGATTTCTCATAGGAATATTTTTCTCCCTCTTTGGACAACAAACAAATTACATAATCCCATGATCCTGTGTTGTGTTTGACGATCCCCACATTGTAATCCCCCTTCCATAATTACCAATTTTGTGAAACGATGGAAATATGAGGTTATTTTCATTTTTTAGATTATACATGACAAAAACATGTCTATGGATAAAATCAAAGTGTTTGAATTATTATATGAATAATTCCTTGTTGCTTCTAGTATGATCTCAATGTCACCATCTTTATGGTTTGATATGTTTAGTGATCTAAGCCATATAGATTTTAAATTCAGTACCAAAAGCCATTTGGGATATCTAAAAGCAATAACAGTTGATTTTTATATAAAATAATAATATTATGTCAATGAATGTGATAGATATTTTTGGTTCTATTTTTACCCAGATCCTATAATCCAACCCTAAAATTCTTACATAGCATCTTTTCTATAGGAATTTGTAATACAGGTGTTTTATGAAATATTTTTTTAAATAATTTTAATTCATCAATAGAATTAATTTCATAGAATCGTTACTTTAAACGAACCACAAGATGTAATTAGTATAACATGACCATTATAAACGAGATTTTATATTAGTAGGCAAAAATAAAATTATCTATGAAAATGTATGGAGAATGGACTTGCTACCCATTATTTAGGAAAAATATAAACCAATTAAATGTAAATGAAATATTTGTTTTTTTTGTATGAATAAATTAATTTAATTATAATTAGTGAGATAAATTAATAATATTTAATGTCATATATTTAGTAAAATATTTTTTATATTCATCCAATATATTTTTTTTGTCATAGGACATGAATAAACCCTATTTTATGTGAAAACGCCTATATTTACCAAAATAGTAATTTTAACTCCTTTCAATTGAGAAACCAATTTAAATTAAAAAATTTAGAAATTAATAATTTTTATATGAAAATAAAACATATTATTTGTAACTAGGATATAAATTTTCACATTGGATAAATTTTTGATATTTTTCTGATAACTTTAATGTTTTGATGAATAGTAAAATATAATATGTTTTATTAAAGAAATATTTTTTCATCAAAATAATTTATATGAACAATTTATATTATTGAGTCATTTTAATGTATGAGTATATTATATTTCCACCAGTTAATATAATGTAAGTTGTTGGCCATAATTTTATGTTTAATTTTGACGTAAAAACATTTCAATAATTTTCAATATTGTAACTTTTAAAACCATTTTTCTCATTTGGATAATGAAATTAATTTTAAACTAATTACTGAAAAATATTTGTTGTGAATTTTGAAAAATATATTTAATATTTTGAATCGGTGGTTCCAATTTATATAAATATATTTCTTTTAATTTTGGACATTATGAACAGTAACTTCAGTCAGTTTTATTTGTACGGTAGAAGGGTATATCAGGTCAATAAGGGTAAAAATAATATTATAAAATTTCCCTAAAACATTTATTGACATTATTGGGTGATTTTGTTTCAACCTAAATAATCATTGGGTAAAAATGGGTTTCCTTGGAATCCACATGTATGTGATTTGGACATTTAATTTAATTTATTTAATTAAATGTTAAATATGCCTTACTCAAATATTAATAACTAAATCATTTTTGATATAATGATATAAAGAAGTTAAATAATACTATATATACTCATTTGAAATAAAAAATGGTTTACATTATCATGGCTATTTATTTTTACTTTTTAAGAAAAAATAATTACCTTAAAGTCCTATACATTGATGATGCCGAAATTATTTCATTGATGAAACATGAAAAAAATAGTTTTTATAAAATTTAAGAAAACTATTAAAAAAACAAAAAACTAGACCAACTGTTAATGGATGAGTATATCTTGACACTAATCATCAAAGGGTTGATTAATTGAACATTTGGAGCTGTATAAAAAATATTATGACACTTATAATTTTTTATTTAACGTGATGTTAACATTGTCACATTAATTTTTTTTAAAATATAAAATTTTGTAATGAATTATTTTACCAAATATATATTTCACTCTATGTTTTATTCTAAAATCTATAGGATTTATCTTCATCCTAGTATTTTTTAGTATTTATTCATTAAATAATTTTATTAAATAATTACACAAAACTGATGTATTAATTGTTTAATTATTTGAGATAACAAATAAATGTTTTTAAAATTATTAAAATAAATATAATTTTTTATAATTATTGTATAAAACTAATTTTATATAGTACCTTGACCTCCTAGTAATATAATTAAATATTTGGTTCAAAGTTAACTTGTTATTTTTATATTTTTTTAATAATCAACGAATTGAATAGTGTCTAAATAGATACTAATGATTTTTTATTAAAATATTATATTATTAAATTATTTAAAATTCAGAAAACATTTTTAAAAATATATAACAATTATGATATGGTCTAACAGGTTCTAAATTATTAATTTTTGGTCTAATTTACATCATCAAACAAAATATTTCACCCGTTGAATATTGAAATATTTGTTATTTAGTTAAAATTTAATAGAATAACAAAGTGTTAATTAAAATTATAAAGATAAAATTGATAAAAAAATTGTTTAACATTTTTTAGATGATGATATTACAAATTTACCTATTATTATATAGTAAATTATGACTTTTTGGTGGTTTTATGGGTTTTTTGTTTTAAATTATCATTTTTCGAGATTCGAAAAGTGCCCATATCCTCAATTATAAAAGGGAACCTACTCCCTCACTTATTCACCTCAATTTGGGCATTAAATCTCATAAATACCTAAAAATATCAATTTTAAACATCCATAGTCACGTTTTATAGGGGTTTTTATTCTTCAAAGGCCAATGTTGGGGATTTTAGAGGAGATCTAGGGGAGTTCATCGAAGATGTATTCTATTCTACTAATTCATTCAAACATATTTCTTATTTTAATTCCTATGAATGATTTGTTTCCATTATAACATAATAAATATAGTATCAATTATATACTGATGTTTTATTATGATAATGTAACAACCATATTCCACGGTTTATTCATTCTATGAAATAATGAAATGACCACATGTGTATATAAACAACTTACTGTCTCCATGTTGTGGTGTATTTTGTTTTTGAGGACCACCTTACATGGATGGGTATGATGATGGAAATTATAAATATATATGATTATTATAACATTATATTTATTTTTTAACAAAATATTTACCATACACTTCAATAGAATTCCATAATTTTGGGAATGATATCGTTGTTCATGCGTACGTATGACTTACCATCTCCACGATATGGTTCTATTCATTATAAATGATATATATTAAACCATGATTATATAAATGTATATAATGAAAAAAGATTTCATTTATTTTGTTGATATCAATTTGGAAATGATAAGACTATATCTTAATAAGGTGAATTGAATATATTTGACAAAACATGCCTAAGAAAATGAAGTAGTTACTACCTGAATAACAAGTAATAATGAAATGTTATTAGAAAACGAATGATTATATGATCCTATATGATGTCAAAAAAATTAATATTACTATTTAATAAGTCAATTAAATTATTTAAATCCTTATAAATAATGTTCAGATACATATAATGGATATCCATCCTAAGGTAAGGGATAAGTTCACAATATCATTATTATATGATATTTTTTATACGCAAGTATTTACTAGGGTATATTTACCATTCATTTCGATGTTATTTAAAAATTAATTAATATATATTCATACTATTAATATAAATTTTTTTAAAATACATTTTTATCCATTTCTATTTTCATACTAAGAGTTTTCAAAGTAATGTTTTATCATATTCCCTTTGAAGTAATTTTTGGATTATCCAAAAATAGTACAAGAATAATATTTTTTTACTTATATGGAATAAATGAATTTTAAAACTTTTTGGGTATATTCACACCTTGAAGATTCCCTTACAATATTACATGAATAATTTTAAGGAAAATTTTTTCTTTTAAAATTTCATGGAATTTTAGAAAAATAAAATGTTTTAAAAGAAGAATTACTGTTTTTCTCAAGAAATATTTTCAAGGGTTACTGTAAATGTTACATATGTTCTAATTTTGATATTTTCCATGTATTATATCCCTAATATTCATATAGATATTTTATTTTTATGATATAATGATAATTATGAACACCAATTTTCTCCATGGGTTATGTTATGATTGAAGCTTGTTTATAAAACCCATTTCATTTCTTGTGTTCTGATATAATAAATGATTTATGTTTTAATGGAACACATATGGATTTTTTTCATTATTTGATGGGTGATGCCTATATATCCATCCAATTATTTTTTAATGATTTATATATCATGAGATAGATAATTTAGGAATAGAAAATGATAAAGGTTTAGTAATAAAAGATTGGAATGGGAAGTTAACCCTTTTCTGCAATAGAAGGATGGAACAAGGAGTGAAAGTGGTTCGGTAATGGACTTTTTATTGTGTGATGGTCTTGGAAACTATCCTTGACTAATATGTATTTTTTCTATGCTTATTTGTAGGCCAAAAATTCCATGTATTATGTTATAGATTTTAGGAATATGTTCATAGATTATTTATAATAATTAAATATTTATCCCATGACATTATATCATGTTCATTCAAAAGTAGGACGTAATTTTTCAAATGTTATATTCTTATGTCTTATGATTAATCTATGATTTATATCTCCCTTATTTACTTATACTGAGAACCTGAGATCACCCTTTCTTATGTCTTTTCCCCTTATATTGAATAAGGGTATTCCGTAAGATATGTTAAAAAAGGGTATAGTTATGAAGGAATAAGTGGGGAACAATATAGAGTTGTTATGAACTAGTTTTTTTATTTTTCAATATTTCTAAATACGCTAATCCTATATGGTTATTGAAAGGGTTTTTGTTAGTGAGTATAATTCAATTTTATAATAATATCTATGTATGTAAACTACGGTACATTATAGCTAGGTTTAGAAAAATGGTATAATTAACCATCATAAACTAGGATGAGAAAACTTTAGTAAGAATACTAAGGACATGTTGAAGTATAGGTTACAATCCTAGTGTAATAGAAATGATCATGTATAATATTGGATAAGAAGAAAAGGGTGTTAAATGTTTATTCTTGATTATGTGGTATTCCCATTATGATTAGTGTTTCTCATGCTGTGATTTTTAATTTTTTTCAATGGTAGAAACCAAAGGGAATTGTGTTGATGATTAATGTGATGGGAAATGAAATAATTTTACTTCTAAGAAATTGAATGTTATGGTACCAGGAAGGAAAAACATTGTCACTCTTATTACACAACATTCTCAAGCTATGAATCATATTGGACATAAAAACAAAGAAATGAGGGAACAAAATTCAGTTGAGTCCTTCATGAGGTAGCATCCTCATTTTTTACTGGGTCTTCTATTCCACTAATGGATTAATAATGTATTAGTACCTGTCAAAAGATAATTTTAGTTCTCCAATGTTTATATCATGGTAAATTCATCATGTAAGTATATCATTTGAAAGGTGAAGCTGATCAATGGTGGATTCCTACCAAGAATAGGAGGCCAAGATATGAAATTGACTCTATAGAATGGTATGAGTTCAATATTTTTTTTTCAATAAGCAATTTTCTCAAATTCATTTATTTAATATGGATAAGGACTTCATTGATCTTATGAAAAAGGATAATGAATATGTTGGTACCTATAAAGAAAATTTTATAGGTATTTCAAGATATGCCAATGGAATTATTATCCAACTTGAGAGTAAAATAGATTAATTCTTTATTATCTTAAAACCAAATCATCAAATTGAATTTTACATATAGGACTTCAATAACTATGATGAATTAATCCAATGGGATCTCAAGGTTTATATTGATATTGGAATAACCCATCAGTTCTATGGGTTTGATAATTAGAAAAAAACAAAAATCAAGGGAAAATATAAAGACCATACTGAAAAGAATATGACTTTTCCCATATCCTCAATTTGTGGAAACATGCATGATAAAAATTTTCTTAAAGGTACTATCAAATATTTTGTGTGGGGGAGATAAGGTCATTGGGTAGTTGAATGCCAAAGTGATGGTAAATGAATGTCTAAAGATATGAATAGATAAATGGCTATAGAGAATGGACCTACCACATTTCAATTCTACAAGTGCAAGGAAATGTCACATTACACTGCCCAATGGTCTAATACAAGTTTTATCAGTGATGATTGATGAAAATAATAGCCTATGTCTAATGATAAAGGAATGTCACATGTGATCAATATTGGCGATGTGGAGTATGATAATGAAGTGGTGTAATGTACACATATCGTCCACTCTAAAGTAGAAAATGTTTTATTTGATTATGGATCCACTAAATCATTCATTTCTGATGATTTTTCTAAGGGTATCATTGTATTAACTCATCAATTAGATGTTTACTTACCTCTAACAACTCCTAATGGCACAATAGTCATGTCAAAAATATTATAATGTTTATCTAGTGGAAATTTTTGGGAAAGTGTTTCCAACAATTCAGATGATCCTTCCTTTACTATAATTTTATATGATTCTTGGAATGGAGTGGATTTCACCCTATAGTGATCAAATCAATTTCAAAGGAAGGAAGTGACATTTTATATTCTAGATAAATCAAAAATCATCTATCGATGGAAGAATCAATATGACCTTCTAGTGGAAATTTATTCTATCCCATGGGTCCTGATTCATATAAATGAATGTCATCAATCTCAAATTGTCGGGTAGATACTCACCATTATGAATAAAAATATTTTATAATAGTTTTATGATGTCTTTATATAATAATTTCAATGTCTTCCACTGAACCATGAAGTTTTTTTTGTATAACTCATAATGGGTGTTATGCCAATTTCAAAGACACCTTATAGAATAGACCTAATTGAGTTGCATGAATTGAAGAAAAAACTATAAGTGAATCTTGAAATGGAATCATACACCCTATTGTTTCACCTTAAGGTTCACCTATTATATTTTTTAATAAGAAATATTGATCGATAATAATGCATCCAAGAAGGGGATATGATAGAGGAATGCAAAGATAATTTAAAAGAGTTAAAAATAAGATTAGCCAGTGCAACAGTTCTCAAACTACCATATAGTGGAGAATGGTTTTTGATCTATAGTGATGTATCCATTAAAGGGGTAGGACGTGTTCTCTTGTAAAATGATATGGGGTTATCTTATTCCTTACGAGAATTGAAAATCCATGTGAAAAATTTCACAACTCATGATTTGGAGTTATCTGCAGTTATCTATTCATTAAAGATATAGAGCCATTATCAATATAGTGGAATGTGGGATATTTATACCAATCATAAAAGTTTATTAGGAATTTTCAAACAAAAGGAGCTTATTATTCACAAATTAATATGGTTATATTTGATTAAAGATTATGATTGATCAATACATTACCACCCTCGAAAATAAAATAATGTGGAAGCTGCTTTGAGTCTAAAATAACCATGCTAGCCTATCCATGATGAGGTTAAAAAGGGTCAAATATTAATATATATTTTATGGATATATCTAGAAATTTTAAAAGAACATTATAAAGACCTTGAATTTCTATGTAATTTTTTTAATTAAATGATAATTTTACGAGTTCACAAAAATTGACGGCGCATGATTCTAAGGCACGGAGTGCCCAGAATGAATTTCAAATGTTTATTTTAGGTACGTTCAGTAAATGTAAAAGTGGGTATTTATAAATTTTAAACCGGTGATTGGAATTGAAATATGAGAGTGTCTTTTAACTCGCAATGCCGATATTCTCATAAGGAGACTTTTACCTTGATGGCAGTTGGTCGAGGGGGAAAGTTTGTTTTTGGGTTTTTTGTGAAGAAATAAAATAAAAATAAAATTGTGAAATTTTTTATTTTTATTTGAAGCACCCATGTAAATATTGTGGATGTTGGAACACATGAGTTTTATCCTCCAAGTGGAAGTTGAGAATTGGGGACCACCAGACCTAAACCTCCCATGTGAGGTTATTTTAGGGGGACCACCAAGCCTAACCTCCCATGGGAGGTTATAGTGGTGGGGTCCAACCGAGGTCTAAACCTCTTCAACTCCCTCATTAATGTGGAGGATCCTCTTATGCTTCCTCCAAATTAATTTTTCCAACCCTCGGTATCATCCCTTTTTAATTTTTCCAACGCAACCCATTTATTGTTTCCAATTAATTAAGCCAACATTGAATTGCAAACAAATTAAGTAGTTAAACATATTTTATTTGGTTGGCTATTCATTTTTTGGCAATGGAAGATTAGGGAGAACTTGGGAGAAAACTCTCCAACGAAGAACTTCACCTCCAAACGAAGAACTGTCCACCAACGAAGAACGCCGACTTCCTTCGTCCTTCTTCCTTTGAACTTCTTCTGATGTGGGATGGCCTCATCTACAGTGAATTAACGACCGTACCACCTTCTTTCACCAACGTCATTAAGAGAATGGGGTAGGGTTTTTTTTCTATTTGATTATTTCATTCCATGTTCTCCCATTTTAATTATTTTGCGGGATTGGGAATAGATATTGACATGGGTTGTGGGGAATAATGTTTTAAAATATCTCCCATACACATTCATTCTTCGTTATTTGTGAACCGCTTGCTAGTACTATTAAAGTGGAGGGCGCGGGCCAAACGAACATGGTCCGACCCCTCTGCTGTTCTTATTTGATATGTTATTCAAAATGGAGGAAGGAGATAAAGGTGACAAAGGAAACGACGCTTCCACCCAGAGCCTCCACAGGTCACGCCGCCCCACGGTGCTTTGCCCTCCCAGCAGAACTGGACCCATGTTCGGTTGAGCTACCCCCGTTCGGACTGAGCCGCCGCACATCCCCGTGCCGAACCCCCTCTCTGCTCTGCTGCTATGCCAAGCCACCATGCCACCGTGCTGCCGCCCTACCGAGCCATCATGACGCTTCCGTGCCAAGCTGCCACGCCGTTTCCGTCTTTCGTGACGAGTCGTCGCGCTACTCCCGTCTGCCAAGCCGTGTCGTTGTTTTCCGAGGCGTGCCGCTATCCTGGCCGAGCCGAGCTACTTTGCAACCATTCTGAACTACTTTCCGGGCCAAACCGAGCCTCTTCTACCACCGTGACCTCGCAGTGGCCCTTAGATCTTCCCGAGATTCCCTCATAGTGGCCTAGTGAGCCGCCCCGAGCTGTAGCGGCCCGCTGCCAAGCTGTTCTACAGCCGAGCCACAGTCGTGGCACCCCTTCGATCTCGAGCCGCCTCCGTGACAACTCGCGGGACAGGATGAACCCAATGGGTTGTACCACTTCGTGGGCCAGGTCAACCTGAACTGAGTCAGCCTAGGTGGGGTCAGGCCGAGTCAGTCTGACTAGGTCAGACCGGACCCCGGCCCACTACAACTCATTTACTTTCTTTTGGCCATTACTTTGTCACCAGAAGTTCGTTTGATGAACCGTCAGCGGTGCTAGAATTCTTGGACCGAGAAAGTCCCTTTTAGTATATACCAATATTTTTTGGATTTATATGGGGTACAGTCAGGTTGGATCAAACACGAATCCAACTAGGACCCCAGGACTAAAAGGCTACTAACTTATAGACCGTACGTCTGATTGACACGTGGTCTATTATGTTGAGACCCATAATACATGACTAAACATTGAGACACTTCTTTATGGGACTTCTTGGTAGTTGGAGTATTTGACTTGTGGCTTGGGAAGTGGTTTCCCCAATCATGCTACTTATGAAACCCTAAGACTGGTTGAGACTTGACGGATACTGACCGTTTCGAATTAGAGTGAATCAAATTCCTAGTGGGGAGCACATTTTTGACACTGTAGACCCATGGTAGGGAGCCCCATGGTGACGCGGTAGAACCACAGTACTCAACAGGTGGAGTAACTTAGCAGGCTATGAGGTGGAGCAGATCTGTGTGATGCGGTAGACCCATGGTGGGTAGTGCCTCTGTGTGGCGCGGAAAACCCACGTTACATGACAATAGGAGTACCTCAGCAGTCCAAGGTTAGTGGGAATATTCTCTATGTGACATGGCAGGCCCATTGTACTCGATAGAGGAGGAGTTTTCTAGCAGCTGAGGTGTTTGACGTTGTAAATGGGGATTTTACTTGATACAACCCTAGAATAAATCCTAGTGTGAGCAGAGTCTGTACTTCAATTTTTTCCTCATGATTGAGATAGATTACTAGATAACTTAGGTATATGCATGGGAATATACCTATGTAGGGTTATCTATTGATTTCATACATTGTATTTTCTCCTTGTAGGATTTTGTGAGACCTAGAGGTTATTAGGGTCCCTACTGAGTATCATTATACTCACCCCTTCACGGGCTATTCCCACACCATATTGTGTTGGACGTAGATGATAGGCAACACTAACTGAGGCCTAGAGTACCAGGACTGGATGGTACCTAGAGGTGGACCTTATGACGAGTCGGTACATGGAGGAGACGGACAGACGGGGATTGCTGAAGTGGCGACCTGTAACTACCCTTCTTGTAGGAACCTCGGAGGACGACCCAGTAGTTTACTTCCCCTTTACTTCAATTGAATTTTATCACTATTTTACTTGTACTTTCCAGTTGTTCTTGTATTGTGGACCCTTTTACTTTTAGCACTCTTTTGTTATAAAGTTAACTTGGTGTTTCGTATCCAGCTGTGTGCCTACTTGTGTGTGCGTTTACAGGTTATAAAGGCAATGCCTACCCTATTTTGGGAGTTACGCCTTTGGTGCTAGTCGTCAGCCCCTGGCCTATGGAATCCGGGCTTGGGGCAGTCATGACACGGGCCCCGGGAGACGGGTTGTGAAAAATTGTTATCATAGGAGTCGGTTATACCACAGAACTAGGACTCTGATCTTTTCTGTGAAGCAATAGTGTTAAAGGTAATGAGTGTGATTTTTAGTTCATGGAGTCCAGTATTGGTGCGGTGGACAGCGTATCCATACACTAGGACTCTGCCTTCTGATTTTTGACTCAATTCTTGAAAAACCTGATTGCGTGTGTGTTTGCAAGAGTTTTCGTTGTGATCTTTTGAGTCAGCTCACCAGGTATAACTTTTAGATCACCAGGAATAACTATTTGACTGTGTCTCTCCTGTTTATTTTCAGGATTCCACCATAAAGACAATCATCTAGAGTTCCAAGAGTTGTAAGCATTGATATCCCACCAAGCGATGAGGCCTTGGTGCAGGGCCCTTTTCAAGTAGAGGTATGAGTTGAGGCACAAGCGGTACCATTCCCCAATGGGCCGATGATTCCACCAGCCCCAGCTGTAGATGGTGCACACCGCTTGAGAACGTTGCACAACATCCATCCCCAGAGGCCACCCAGGTTTAGGGGATAGACGGACCCACCAGTGGCAGAGGATTGGCTAGAGGCTGTGGTGAGAGTGTTCCGACTCGTAAGGGCACCAGCCGATCTCATGGTGTTCTTTCCCGCCATCCTTCTCCAGGAAGTAGCAAAATGATGGTGGAGCTTGATGCTCTAGGTTTATGAAAATGTGACAATTCATTAGGTAGACTTCGAGAGCCTGTTTTGGGCAGAGATTGTCCCAGTGACTCTTCACACAGAGTTCATACAATAGATTCTTCATCTACAGCAGGGCAGCATGACAGTAGCTCAGTATCCTGCGAGGTTCACTAAAATCTCATGCTACACCACAAATATGGTGTGGGACCCTTTCTTCCATGCCCAAACCATCGAGCAGGGACTCAGGCGGGAGATCAGGGCTTCGGTGATCTCACTGAGCATCCCGATGCAGGCAAGGGTGTTAGAGAGATCCCACTTTATTGAGGGTTTCCTTACTAAGCAGTCACAAATGGCGAGACCCACTAACAATCATCATATAGTGGAGTATTCTATAGCTGGCAGTAGATAGACATCACATAGGACCAATAGGACCATACCTACAGGTGGACGACCGCATGACTTAGGATTGGTAGTGCGGGGCACCCGAAGCGGAGCTCATCATGCCAAGAGCGGGCAGTGTTATGCATGCGGTGGGCTGGGTCACATGGCTAGTGACTGTCCGACCCGCCGTTCAGATAATCAGTATACGTTCGAAGGAACACCAAGGTAGAGATAGTGGTTCGACCGAGGAGGACCGCAGGAAGCATGCGGACGTGGCAGAGGAGATGGTCTTGGATCTGGCAGTGGGCGATGATTTGAGATGTTACCGATACCACCACCAGAAGGTCCACCCCAACCCCAGGGAGCAGGTGGACTGGGGAGACCTCACCTCCCATCAGCTGAGGCCTACGATCACGAAGCTCCAGAGATGATACAAGGTATGATCTGTGTCTACTCCACCATAGCTGCAGTACTTATGGACATAGGTTCCAATAATTCTTTTATTTCCACTACCCTCATTGGGATCTCAGAGATTCTGAAGGAGCCGTTAGCTCGATCCCTAGATCTAGAGAGTCCTACAAGAGTTAATTTGATGATTATGCACTGGTGAAGGTAGTTTGAGCTAACTCTAGGAGAATAGAGCTTCAGTTAGGATCTCTTAATGGTGTGTCAAGGTCTTACGACGTCATCATGGGTATGGAATGGTTATCTACATTCCATGCACATATTGACTATTTTAGGCGAAAATTGTGGTGTGTCCATACATATGGGACCAGGTTTACATTTAGCACATGATAGACTTTCCAGGAGGAGGGTGCAACCGATCACTCATCAGTTGGCTCACCATACCCTCGTAGCGGTTTAAGTGGAGAGTTTGAGTTATCCTCTAGTGGTGGACCAGTACGTGGTTGTTTTTCCTAATGATGTTACAGGTCTACCTCATCATAGAGAGGTGGAATTTTACAATGACTTGTACCCTGCAACGACACTGATATCTACACCAGTGTATCGGATGGCTACCACAGAGCTTCGTGAGCTGTAGGTATAGCTAGAGGACTTGCAGGGGAAGGGATTCATCTGGACCAGTGTTTCACCTTAGGTAGCCCTGATTCTATTTTCCAATAAGGAAGATGGGAGATTTTTTCATTGTGTTGACTATCGGTGCCTGAACCAGGTGACCGTGAAAAAAAAGTACCCACTATTGAGGATTGACGACCTCTTTGATTAGCTAAAGTGATCATGGTGTTTCTCAAAGATATACCTCAGATCAGGCTATCACCAGCTCAGTGTTCGAGATGATTATGTGTAGAAGAAGACATTTAGATGTCAGTACTACCACTATGAGTTCATATTTATTCCATTTTGCATTACCAATGATCAAGTAGTGTTCATGGGACTAATGAAAAAGATCTTTCAGTCATACCTTGATTACTTTGTAGTGGTCTTCATCGACAATATTCTGATCTACTCGACTACTAGGGAGGAGCATGCCTATCATTTGTAGGTAGTACAAGACACACTCCAAGAGAACCATCTTTTTTGTAATCTCTCAAAGTGCCAGTTCTGGATCCGAGAGGTTCACTTTTTGGGACTTGCCATTTCGGAGGCTGGAGTTACAGTAGATCTAATGAAATTTGAGGAAGTACATTCTTGGGAGCCACCCAGGAGTGTGACGGAGGTATGGAGTTTTCTGGGTTTGGACAGTTACTAAAAGATATTTGTTCCATATTCCTCTAGAGTTGCAGCACCACTATCATCCTTGAAGAAGAAGTGGAAACCCTTCGTTTGGTCGGAGAAATTCCATCGGAGTTTTTAGGAGCTGAGGTAGAGGCTGACTAGTGCCCCCATCTTGAGGCTTATAGAGGAAGGCGTAGGGTATATAGTCTACTATGGTGCATCAGGGACTGGGCTCAGATGTGTCCTGATGAAAGAGTGAGCAGTGATCACATATGGTTCTCGACAGGTGAGATAACATGAGTAGAGCAATGCTACCCATGACTTAGAGTTATCAGCAGTGGTCTTCGCCTTGAATATGAGGCGACACTATCTGATGGGCATGAATTTTACCACGTGCTCTGATCACCAGAGTCTCAGGTATATCTTATTCCGGAAGAAACTAAACCTAATACAATGACGTTTTCATGACTTCTTTTAGGACAATGACTTCAAGATAGTTTATACTCCTGGGAAGGGGAACGTTGGAGCAGATGCACTCAGCAGGAGGTTTGGTATACAATAGCTAGGAGAGGAAATATAGTATCTGGCCGCTTTGCAGATATCCTTTGTGGAATGTGATGGTGTTGCTTTCCTTCAGTCTCTTACATTCATTCCCCCACTTCTTCATCAAGTCAGGAAGGCTTAATGTGGGGATGCTGACTGCAAGGCTCGATGTTCTCAGATATACATAGGGAAAGCACCTGATGGATTTTCTAAAGGTGGGGAGCATGTCATCCTCTTTAGAATACGTACCATGGTACGAGAGGAACTTTACGAGGATGTGTTGAGGGAGTTCCACACATCCCCTCTAGCTGTATATCTAGGAGTGGTGAAGATGTACCGGGATCTCTGATGACAGAACTGGTGGCCAGAAATGAAGAATGAAGTAGAAAAGTTTGTTTCTCGGCGCCTCACATGTCAGCAAGTGAAGGTGGAGCATCAGGTACTAGTAGGATTGGTTCAGTCTTTAGAGGTCTGAATGTGGAAGTGGGATGAGATATCCATGGAATTCGTGATAGGACTTCCACATACATCTAGAGGTCATGACTCGATCTGGGAGATCGTCGACCGACTCACCATGTCGGCCCACTTCCTACCGATCAGAGAGAAAGGTTTAGTAGAGATATTGGGACACCTATATGTGAAAGAGATTGTATGGATAAATGGAGTACCCTCGACGATTGTCTCTGATCATAATGCATGTTTTACTTCCTGGCTATGGAAGGGGTTGCAGGAGGCTTTCAGAACACATCTTCATTTGAGCACCGCCTTTCATCCTTATACGGAAGGCCAGACTGAGCAGACCATTAAAACCCTCAAGGATATGTTGTGTTCTTATGTCCTTAACTTCGGTTGCCCCGGGGAAGATCAATTACCTTTGGTGGAGTTTTCATACAACAACAGCTGTCACTCCACCATTGGGATGACACCATTTGAGGCGTTGTACGGGTGACCTTGTAGATCACCCTTGTGCTGGACTGACCCAGGGGAGTCAGTAATAGTGGGACTAGAGATTGTATGGGCTTCCATAGAGAAGGTGCAGATCATCCAGGTGTAGATGAAGACTGCACATAGAAAGAAGAAGATATATTCTGATAAGAGATAGAGACCTCTGGAGTTTGAGGATGGATACCACGTCATTTTACGGGTCTCACCACGATGTTGTTTACAGATATTTGGACGAGGAGGAAATTTATCTCCGAGATTCATTAGACACTTTCAGGTCCTCAGTAGATTTGGTGAGGTGGCGTACTGATTAGCTCTTCCACTTTAGTTGCACCGGGTGCACGACATCTTCCACGTATACCAACTGAGGAGGTACTTTCCTGACCCTTCTCACATTAATGACCATTGAGAGATGGACGTCGATGATGGGGAGACTTATATAGTGGTTCTTATAGATATTGAGGATCAGAAGGAGCGGGTCCTTTATGGATGGTCGATACCTCTGGTGCGCATTCGCTGGCAGCACGAGAACCTCCAGGAGGGAACATGGGAGTGGGAGTCTCAGATGCCTCCTCAGTACCCCCACTTATTCCCATAGTTAGATTTGTGTCATATGGGGTTGTAAAGCCTGAGGTGGGGAGAATGTAAAGACGCATAATTTCAATGTAATTTCTTGTAATTATAAAAGAATTTTATGAGTCCGCGAAAATTGACGACGCGTGATTCCGAGGCCCGGAGTGTCCGGGATTAATTTCTGAAAATATTTTCATGTACATTTAGTAAACTTACAAGAGGGTTTTTATAACTTTTAAACTGGTGCTTGGAATTGAAATATGAGGGCACCCTTGAACTCGCAGCACCAGTATTCTCTTAAGTAGACATTCATCTCGACGATAGTTGGTCAAGGTTGAAAGTTAGTTTTTGGGTTTTTCATGAAGGAATAAAATAAAATAAAATTATTCAAACATTTTATTTTTATTTGAAGCACCCATGTGAATATTGTGAAGGTGGGACCATAAGATTTTTATCCTCTATGTGAATGATAATAAGTGGGGACTACTAGACCTTAACCTCCCATGTGAGGTTATGCTGGTGGGGGCCACCGAAGCATAACCTCCCATTAGAGGTTATGGTGGTGGGGGTGACCCGAGGTCTAAACCTCTTGAACTCCCTCATTAATGTGGATGAGCCTCTTGAGCTTCCTCCACATTAATTGTTCCAACCCTTGGTATCTTCCCTTTTTAATTTTTCCAATGCAACAAATTTATTGTTGCTAATTAGTTAAGAAAACTTTTAATCTCCAACAAATTAAATAGTTAAATATATTTTATTTGGTTGGATATTCATTTGTTGGAAAAGGGGGATTAGGGAGAACTTGGGAGAAAGATATCCAATGAATAACTTCACCTCCCACCGAAGAATGCTCCACTGACGAAGAATGCCAACCTCCTTCGACCTTCTTCCTTGAGACTTCATCCATCATGGGATTTCCTCGTCTACGGCGAGTCGACAATCGTTCTACCATCTTGCGCCAACCTCATCAAGCGAACGCGGTAGGGATTTTTTTCTTCTTGATTATCGCTTTCCATGTTCTCCACTTCTAATTATTTTGTGGGATTGGGAATAGAGATAGACGTGGGTTGTGGTAAATGAAGTTTTAAAATATCTTCCTTAGACATTTAGGCTTCATTCACTGTGAACCGCTTGCAAGAATCCTAAACGGAGAGGGTGCATGCCAAAAGATCATGGCCCGACCGCTCCATCATTATTCTTTGATGTGTTATTCAAAATGGAGGAAGGCGATGAGGGAAACAGTGCCACCACCCATGGCCTCCATAACCCACACAACCCCGCGACGCTTCACCCTCCCAGCCGAACCAGCCCCGTGCCTGGTCGAGCCACCTGCGGCCAGACTGTGCCGTCGTGCCGCCCCCAGCCAAACCCCCTCGTCGTGCCGCTTCCGTGCCGAGTCGCCTCTATGTCGAGCCTGTGCACGGCCCCAGACCAAACCCTCTCACTGCATTCCTTCTGTGCCGAGCTGTCGTGCCGCCACTGTCAGCCGTGCTGAGTCGCCACGCCGCAGTCATCTGCTGAGCAACAATGTCTTCCACCGAGCGGAGCCGTTGTCTGGGCCGAGCCGAGCCGGGTCTTCACCGTGCCGAACTAATGTCTGGGACAAGCCGACCCTCCACCCTCGTCATGCCCTCACCACCCAATCCGCCCTCACTACGGCCTTGCGATCTGCCCCTAGCCAAGATGGCCTGCGGCCGAGCTGTTTCACAGCCAAACCGCCCTCGCAGAACCACTCAGAGTCTGAGCCCCCTCTGAGGCCCCTCGTGGTCCAGGATGAACCCAATGGTTCAGGCCTCCCACTAGGCCGGGTCGGGGGGGGGGGGGGGGAGTCGGTCCGACTAGGTCAAACTGGACTCGGGACCACTATAACTCATTTACTTTCTTTTGGTCATAGCATTGGCACTGGATTTCCATTTCACAAACCGTTAGTGGCACTAGAAATCTTGGAGCGAGACGAGCCCTTTGAGTATACCCCACTTTGTTTTAGATTAAGATGGGGAATGGACAGGTTGGATCGAGCACGAATCCAACCAGGCCCCTAGAAATAAAAGGCTAGTAACTCACAGACCGGGAGTCTGATTGATGCAATGTTTGTTACGTTGAGACCCCTATGATGTGAAGGACCTTTGAGACACTTCTTCATGAGGATTCATGGCTATTAGTGTCTTTGACCTGTGGCTAGGGAAGCGGTTTCCCCAGTAGTGATATGTATGGAACCATGTGACTAGCTGAGACTTGATGACTACTGACCATTTCGACTCTAAGTGACTTGACTGGACCAGTGTAGAGTTCCTTGGTGACGCGATAGACCCACGGTGGGGAGCGCCTTAGTAACGTGGCAAACCCATGGTACTCGACAGGAGGATTACCTCAGCAGGCTACGAGGGGGAGAGTCTCTGTGTGACGTGGTAGACCCATGGTGGGGAGCACCTTTGTGTGATGCGGAAGAACCAGGGTAGTCAACATGAGGAGTACCTCAGCAGTCCAAGGTTAGTAGAAGCACCTCTGTCTAACACGGCAATCCCACTGTACTCAATAGAGGAGGATTTCTCCTGCATCCGAGGTGTTCGACGTTGTTACAAGGGATGTTACTTGATACTACCCTAGAATAAATCCGGGTGTGAGCTGAGTCTGTACTTCTATGCCTTCCTCATGATTTAGATGGATTACTCGATAACTTAGGTATATTTATGGTAATATACCTAATTAGGTTTTTTTGTTGATTTCATTCATTGTGTTTTATCCTTGATGGATTTTCTGAGACCTCGAGAGTCTCGGGGTCCCTACTGAGTATCATTATACTCACCCCTATGTGGGATATGCCCACACCATGTTGCGTTGGATGGAGAGGATAGATAGTGCTGACTGAGGTTGAGAGTACCAGGACTGGATGGTACACAGAGGTGGAACTTATGACGAGTCGGTACACGGAGGAGACAGATGGATGAGGAGTGATGAGGAGGCGATCTGTACATAACCTTCAGGTAGGAAACATGGAGGAAGACCCAAAAGTTGAGATCCCTTTTACATCAATTGAATTATATCATAGTTGTACTTGTACTTTCAAGTTTGGATTTTATTCTGGCCCCTTTTACTTTCAGTACTCTTTTTTTATACAGTTTACAAGGTGTTTCATATCCATCTATGTGCTTTCTGGTGTGTGTGTGTTTTTTTACAGGTTATAATGGAAATTGCATCCTAGTTTTAGGGAGTAACACCTTTGGTGTTGGTCTACAGACCCTAGCTTATGGAAGGTAGGCTTGGGGTAGTCATGGCATGGGACTAGGGGGACGAGTCATGGAAAATTGGTATCAGAGGAGTCAGTTCTACCACAGAACAAGGACTCTGATATTTTCACTGAATCAATAGTTTTAAGGGTAATGAGTGTGGTTATCATTTCAAGGAGTCCATTGTTGGTGCGGAGGCCAATGTATCCATACACTAGGACCCTGTCTTCTGATTTCCG
Organism: Viscum album; assembly: GCA_963277665.1. NCBI lineage: Eukaryota > Viridiplantae > Streptophyta > Magnoliopsida > Santalales > Viscaceae > Viscum > Viscum album. The sequence continues at coordinate 594,872,977 of OY728121.1, forward strand.
AATTAGTGCACAAAAACACTGATTGCCTGTGTGTTTTCAAGAGTTTTCATTGTGATCTTTTGAGTCACCTCACCAGGTATAACTTTCAACACACCAGGTATAACATTTTGACTGTGGTGCACCAATTTCTTTTCAGGATGCCACCATGAAGACAACTAGCTAGTGTTCTAAGAGTTGTATGAACTAACATCCCACTGAGCGACGAAGCCTCGGTGTGGGGACCTTTTCCAGTAGAGGCACCATCAGAGATACCAGCGGTACCACTCCCCATTGGCCAACTGATGCCACCATTACAAGAAGCAGATAGTGCATGCCGCTTGAGAAAGTTTCACAAGTTCCAATTCCATATGCCACCCAGGTTTGGGGGAGAGACGGACCTACAGGCAGCTGAGAATTGGCTGAAGTCTATGGTGAAGTCTTCTAACCCGCAGGGAAACGAGCTGATCTCATGGTGATATTTTCTACCAGCCTTCTGTAGGAAACAACAGGAAGTTTGGGGAGCTTGATTCTCTAGGTTCACGATGTGGTGACGCTTCTCTGGGTAGACTTCGAGAGCCTGTTTCGGGTAGATTTTGTCCCAGCAACTCTTCACATAGTGCGTATACATGAGCTTCTTCATCGGCCGCAGGGCAAAATGATTATAGCTCAGTATTCAGCGAGGTTCACTGACCACTCATGATACTCCACAGATATGGTGGGGGAAACATTCTTCAAGTCCATGACTTTGGAGTAGGGACTCACGTGGGAGATCAAGGCTTCAGTGATCTCACTCACCATCCCAATGCAGGAGGGGGTGTAAAAGAGAGCCCTCTTAGTGGAGAGTTTCATTGTTGAGCAGTCACCAGCAGCGAAACCCACTACCAGTCATCATGTAGTGGAGTCTTCTGTAGCTGGAAGAAGACCGATGTCAGAGAGGTCTAAGAGGACCAGACCTACAGGTGGACGAAAACATGACTCAGGATCGGTTGTGTGGTGCACCTGAAGTGGAGCTAGTAAATCCAGGAGGGGGCAGTGTTATGCATGTAACAGGCAAGGTCACATAGCTCATGACTATCTAACCTGCCATTCAGATGATCAGTAGATGGTTGAAGGACTACCAAGGTAGAAATAGAGGTTCGACTGAGGAGGTCTGTAGGGAGAAATCAGATGTGGCAGAGGAGCTGGTCATGCATCAGGCACTGGGAGATGATTTGAGATGTTACCCTCACAACCACCAGGTGGTACACCCCCAACCGCAAAGAGCACGTGAAGAGGGGAGAGATTAGCTCCAGGTAGCGGATCCCTATGATCATGGAACTCTAGATATGATACAAGGTACGATCTGTGTCTACAACACCATATCTGCAGTACTTATATACACATGTTCTAGTCATTCATTCATTTCCAATACTCTCATTCAGAGCTCAAATATTATGACGGAGCCATTAGCTCCATCCTTATGGCTAGAGACTCTTTCGATAGCAGATTCGACAATTACGCACTCGTTCTAGTAGTGTGAGATTACTCTTGGAGGTGGGAGATTTGGCTGAGATCTCCTAGTATCGACGTCGAAGGCCTTACGATGTCATCTTGTGTATGGACTAGTTATCTATAGGCGATGCACAAATTTACTGTTTTAGGTGAAAAGTGAGGTGAGTTTGTACAGATGGGACCAGATTTACCTTCACTGGAATGAAGGGAGCCTTTGAATCAAATGATGGACTTTCCTGGAGGAGGGTGCAGCAAATCATTCATCTATTGGCTAGCCTTACCCTTAGAGAGGTTGAAGTGGAGAGTCCGAGTTATCTTGTAGTGGTGGAACAATATGCAGATGTTTTCCCTGATGATGTTCAGGGTCTACCTCCTCACAAAGAGGTGGAATTTAACAGTGACTTGTTCCCCGGGATGGAACTGATATCTACACTAGTGTATTGGATGGAACCTGTAGAGCTTTTTGAGCTACGGGTACGACTATAGGACTTTTAGGGGAAGGGATTCATGCAGACCAATGTTTCACCTTTGGCAGCCCCAATTTTGTTCACCAAGAAGGTGGATGGGAGCTTGAGTCTTTGTGTTAACTACCAGTGCATGAAACAACTGACCGTGAAAAAACAAGTACCAAGTCCTGATGATGGACGACCTCTTTGATCAGATGAAGGGAGCATGGTGGTTTTCAAAGATAGACTTTAGATCATGCTAACACCAGCACAGATTTCGAAACATGGATGTGTAGAAGATGGCTTTTATATGTCGGTATAGAAACTATGAGTTATTGGTTATGTCATTCGGTGTAACCAATGATCCAGTAGTGTTTATAGGACTCACGAATAGAATCTTTCAGCCATACCTAGATCGGTTTGTAGTGGTCTTTATCGAAAACATTCTCACCTACTTGACTACTGAGGAGGAGAATGCCTATCATTTGCAGGTAGTACTTGACACACTCTGAGAGCATTAAATTTATGCTAAGATCTAGATGTTCTAGTTTTGGATACGAGAAGTTCAATTTTTGAGACATATCTTATCAGAGGCTGGAGTTGCATTAGATCTAGAGAAGATTGAGGCGGTACTTTCTTGGGAGCCACCTAGGAGTGTGATGGAGGTACAATGTTTCCTTGGTTTGGCTGGTTAATACTAAATATTTTTTCCATATTTTTCCAGAGTTGCAGCACCACTATCAGCCGTGATGAAAAAGGGTAAACCTTTCATTCGGTCAGAGAAATTCCATCAGAGATTTTAGGAGCAGAGGAAGAGGCTGACTAGTGCCCCCTTATTGATGCATTCAGAGGATGGCATAGTGTACATAGTCTACTACGACACATTAGGGACAAGGCTCAGATGTTTCCTAGTGCAAGAGTGAGAAGTGATTGCATATATTTCTTGATAGCTGAGACTGCACGAGCAGAACTACGCTTCCCATGACCTAGAGTTAGCAGCAGCGGTCTTCGCCCTGAAGATGTGGCGACACAATCTGATGGGCAATTGTTTTACTATGTACTTTGATCACAAGAGTCTCAGGTATATCTTATTCTTGAAGGAACTGAACCTGATACAATGATGTTGTCATGAGTTCTTTTAGTACAATGACTTCAAGATAGTTTATACTCCTGGGAAGGGGAACGTTGTAGTAGATGCACTCAGCAGGAGGTCTGGTATACAACTTCTAGGCGAGGCAACAGAGCAACTGGCTGCTTTCTAGATATCCTTCATAGAATGTCATAAAGCATCTTTCTTTTAGTCTCTTACAGTCACTCTCCCACTTCTTCATCGAGTCATGAAGGTGCAGCATGGGGAACCTAACTGCAAGGCTCGACATGCTCAGATATCCACAGGGAAGGCACCTGATAGATATTATGATGGTGGGGAGTACGTCATCCTCTTTAAAGGACATACCATGGTACCAGTGGAACTTCAGGAGGAATTATTGAGGGAGTTCCACACATACCCTCTAGATTTACATCTAGGAGTGGAGAAGATGTACCAAAATCTTCGATGATAGCACTGGTGTCCAGAAATGAAGAAAGCAATAACAGATTTTTTCTATCTGTGCCTCACATGTCAGAAAGTGAAGGTAGAGCATCAGGTACCAGCATGATTGGTTCATCCTTTAGAGGTCCCAGAGTGGAAGTGGGATTTGATATCCATGGACTACGTGATAGGACTTCCAAGTAAATCTAGAGGTCATGACTCGTTCTGGGTGATCATCGACTGACTCACCTAGTTGGCCCACTTCCTACCGATCAGAGAGCAGGGTTCAGTAGGGATCTTTGGAAGCCTCTATGTGCAGGAGATAATACAGCTACATGGAGTACCCTTGACGATTGTATCCGATCGTGATGCACCTTTTACTTTCCGACTATGGAAGGGGATACTGGAGTCTTTTGTAAAACATCTTCATTTGAGCACTGCCTTCCATCCTAAGACGGATGGCCAGACTAAGCAGAACATTCAGAGCCTCGAGGACATGTTGCGTGCTTGTGTCCTGGACTTCAGTCGCAGCAGGGAGGATCACTTAAATTAGGTGGATTTTGCATACAACAACAACTAATACTCAACAAATGGGATGGCACCATTTGAGGCATTGTATGGGTGACCTTGCATATCAACCTTGTGTTGGACTGAACTAGGGGAGTCAACACTAGTGGGACCAGAGAAGGTACATCCTACCACAGAAAAGGTTCATATATTCTACGAGTAGATGAATACTTCATAGAGAAGGTATAAGACATATGATGATAAGAGACAAATACCTTTAGAGTTCGAGGATGGCGGCCACGTCTTTTTACGGGTCTCACGTTGATGATTTTTGCAGAGATTTGGCCGAGGCAGAAAGTTATCTCCGCGATTCATCAGACCCTTTTAGGTTCTCATGAGACTTAGAAAGGTGGAATACCACTTAGATCTTCCTCCATTGTTGCATTGGGTGCAATATGTCTTCAATGTATTCCAACTGAGGAGATACGTGTATGACCCTTCTCACATTATCGACAATGGTGAGCCGGATGTCGACGATGGGGTGACTTTTAAAGAGGGTCTAGTAGAGAATGAGGATCGACATGAGTGGGTCCTTCATGGATGGTTGACACCTCTAGTGCGCATTCGTTGGCAGCATGGTAACCTCCATGAGAACAAATGCGAGTGGGAGGATCAAATGCAAGCTCAGTACCCCCACTTGTTCCTTTAGTTTGAGTTGTGTCTTATAGGGACGTAAATCCTGAGGTGGGGAGAATGTAATGACCCAAAATTTATATATAATTTTTTTCATTAAATGGTTATTTTGAGAGTCCGTGAAAATTGACATCGTGTGGTTCTGAGGCCCAGAGTGCCCGTAATGAATTTCTGAACATTTTTTAGGGTACGTTCAATAAACGTACGGGTGAGTTTTTATAACTTTCAAACCGGTGCTCGGAATTGAAATTCGAGGGAACCATTGAACTCAAAGTGCCTATATTCGCTTAACGAGACTGTCACCTCGATGGTAGTTTGTCGAGGGTGAAAGTTAGTTTTTGGGTTTTTCATGATGGAATAAAATAAAAAAATTCTGCAAACATTTTATTTTTATTTGAAGCACCCATGTGAATATTCTAGAGGAGGGACCCTTGGAGTTTTATCCTCCATGTGGATTTTGAGTAGTGGGGACCACCAAACCTTAACCTCCCATGTGAGGTTATAGTGGTGGGGACCACCCAAGTCTAACCTCCCATTAGAGGTAATGGTGGTGGGGGACACCTGAGGTCTAAACCACTTCAAGTCCCTCATTAATGTGGAGGAGCCTCTTGAGATTCCTCAAAATTAATTGTTCCAACCCTTGGTATCCTCCTTTTTTAATTTTTCCAATGAAACCTAGTTATTGTTTCCAATTAATTAAGACAACTTTGAATTTCCGACAAATTAAATAGTTAAATATTTTTTATTTGGTTGGATATTCATTTGTTGGGAAATGAGGATTAGAGAGAACCTGGGAGAAATCTCTCCAATGGAGAAATTCACCTCCTAATAAAGAACACTCCACCAATGAAGAACGCCGAACTCCTTCGACCTTATTCTTCGGGACTTCTTCCAACGTGGGAATTCCTTATCTATGGTGAATCGATGACCGTACTGCCTTCTTGCCGCAACTTCATCAAGCGAATGAGGTAGGGTTTTTTTCTATTTGATTATCGCTTTCCATGTTCTCCCCTTCTAATTATTTTACAGGATTGGGAATAGATATTGATTTGCCTTTTGGGAAATGATGTTTTAAAATATCTTCCATACACGTTCATGCTTCATTCTATGTGAACCGCTCGCTACCACACTAAATTTAGAGGGTGTGGGCCAAATGAATAAGGACCAACCCCTCCGTTGTTCTTCTTTGATGTGTTCTTTGAAATGGATGAAGGAAACGAAGGCAAAAGTGTCACCACATGCAGCCTCCACAACCCGTGCTGCCTCGCGGCGCTTCGATCACTCGGCTGAACCGACTCCACCCTAGCCGAGCCACCCACAACCGGACCAAGCCGTTGTGCCTCTCCAAGCCATCGTGATGCCCCAGCCTAAACCCCCTCGATATGACGCCTCTCTACCGAGTTTCCACGCCATCTTAGGTCGAACCCACTCGTCGTGCCGCCACATAGCCGCTGTCTGCGGTGCTGAGCCGCCACACCTCCGATGTCCACCGAGCTACCCCGCAGTCCACCGAGCCGCACCACTATCTGAGCTGAGCCGAGCCGCACCATCTCCATTCCGAACAGCTGTCTGGGACAAGGTGAGCCAACACATTTATCATGCCCTTAACATGGCCCTCTAAGCCGCCTGATCCACCCTCACTGTGGCCTTGCAAGCCTCCCCGAGCCAAGTCGGCCCTAGGCCAAGCCGTTCCACGGTTGAGCCACCGTCATGGCACCCCTCCGAGGCTGAGCCGCCTCCGTGGCCCCTCGCGGGCCAGGACGTACCCAATTGGCTGGACCACCCAGTGGGCCAAGCTGGACCCAGTGGGTTTGGATGAGTCGATTTGAACCGGGTCGACCAAGGCTGGGTCAGGCCAATTCAGTACAACTTGGTCGGACTGGACCCAAGCCCACTACAACTAATTTACTTTCTTTTGGCCATAACGTTGGCCCAAGACGTCCGTTTGACGAACCGTCAGTGGCGCTAAAAATCATGGAGCGAGATGGTCGCATTGAGTATACCTCACTGTGTTTTGGATTAAGATGGGGAATGGTTAGGTTGGATCGAGCATGAATCCAACATGGCCCTGAGAATAAAAGGCTAATAAATCACAGACCGGGCGTCTGATTGACGCGTCGTCAGTTTCATTGAGACCCATATGAAGTGACAGACCTTGGAGACACTTCTTCATGGGACTCCATGGTAGTTGGATTATTTTACATGTGGCTTGGGAAGCAGTTTCACCCACCACGATACGTACATAACCCTACGACTAGATGAGATATGACGCCTGATAACCATTTTGACTCGGAGTGACTTGACTGGCCTAGTGGGGAGCACCTTGATGATGTGGAAAACTCATAGTGGGGAGAGCCTTGGTGATGTGGCAAACCCACGGTACTCGACAAGAGAAGTACCTCAACCGAATACAAGGGGGAGAACCTCTGTGTGATACGACAAACCCACAGTGGGGAGTACCTATGTGTGATGTGGCAGATCCACGATATTCAACAGGAGGAGTACCTCAGCAGTCCAAGGTTATTGGGAAGCGCCTCTATGTGACTCGACAGGTCCACTGTACTCAATATAGGAGTATTTCTCCAGCAGTCGAGGTGTTCGACGTTGTGGCTGTGGATGTTACTTGATACTACCCTAGACGAAATCCTGGTGTGAGCTGAGTCTGTAATTCTGTGTTTCCCTCATGATTAAGATGGATTACGTGATAACATAGGTATATATATGGCCATATACCTATGTAGGATTATTTTTTGACTACATACTTTGAGTTTTATCCTTGTTGGATTTTGTGAGATCTAGAGGGTCTCGGGGTCCCTACTGAGTATTGTTATACTCACCCCTGCACGGGCTATGCCCGCACCATGTTATGTTGGATGCAAATGACAGACAACACAGACTGAGGCTGAGAGTACCAGGGCTGGATGGTACCTAGAGGTAGAACTTACGACGAGTCAGTACACGAAGGAGACGAACGAATGAGGAGTGCTGAGGAGGCGATCTGTACCTACCCTTCAGGTAGTAACCTTAGAGGATGACCCAATAACTGACTTCCCCTTTATTTTAGTTGAATTGTATCAAAGTTGTACTTGTACATTCCAGTTGGGCTGGTATTCCGGCCCCTTTTACATTAAGCACTCGTTTGATATAATGTTTACTTGGTGTTTCATATCCAGCGGTGTGCTTTCTTCTGTGTGTGTTTACAGGTTATAAATGCAATGCCTTCCCAGTTTTTGGGAGTTACGTATTTTGTGCGAGTCGCCAACCCCTAGCCTATGGGAGGCGGGCTTTGTGTAGTCACGACACGGGCCCCGGGGGATGGGTCATGACGAACGTGAGAAATATTACCTTTCTAAAATTAATATTCAATCATATATACATGTAATGATTATGGAGGTTAAGAAGAAAGATGTACAGCTATAATATATGGTGATAAAGTTTCCTGAATACAACCTTGATTGTGATTGAATAATAAGGTTTATGAACTGTGTTTGTATTCCTCCCATTCCATAATTGAAGAAGGATCTATTGGATGAGGCTCATAATTCATCATTCTCTATTAATCCAAGAAGAACCAATATTTACAAGGACCTGAATGAGTATTTATGGTGGGATGGAATGAAAAAAAATGTTTTTGAATATGTCTCTTAGTGATTGGCTTTTTCGAATGTTAAGGATGAGAGACAAAATTCTGAGGGGATGTTACAATGATTACCCATAATATAATGGAAATGAAAAAAATCACTGTAGAAATTTCCATCAAACCTTTAAAAACATCTAAATTCCATAAATCTATATGGATTATATTTGATCACTTTATGATGTTGGAACACTTCATTACTATTAGAGATGATTTCTCAATTGATTAGATTCCCAAGATATACGTAATGAAAGTGGTAAGATTTCATGGAGTACCACTTTACATTATATCTAATCGAGATCTGAGATTTACCTCAATGTTTTAGAGAAGTATTCCGTAGGATTTGGATTAGGTTTCTTGTTTTAGAAATTATTATCATCTACAGATAGATGGCCAGTATGAGAGGACAATTCAAACTTTAGAAGACATGTTCAGAGATTTCTATATGGATTTAAAAGGTGGTTGGGATCAACAACTATATTTTGAAGAATTTTATTAAAAAAATAACTTCAACTTTGGTATTAAAATTGATCTTTATAGAAGCCCTCTATGGAATGATATGAAAAAATACAAATTTTTTGTGTGAAATTGGGGGGGAAATCTCATAGGACTAGATCTTGTTGATGAAATGATAAATAAGGTCTTATCTATTCAACAACACATAAGATTAGCTCAGAGTCAACAAAAATGATATACTGAATATATATGAAAATTAATAGTGTTTTAAGTGGGTGAAAAGGTGTTTGTATGAATACCTCCTTAGAAGAGTGTAAATATATTTGGAATGCATAGCATATTGATCCCTAGTTATATCTGTTCTTTTAAAATTATTGATTATGTATGGAAGGTAGATTATATATTGGGAACTGTACAAAATCTCACTGAAGTTTATGAAGTGGTGCATATATCTATCCTAAAAAATTACATACCTGATCCTTCATTTATAATAAATTCAGAAGTTGAACTATTAGAAATAGATCTTTCTTATGTAGAACAACCTATATTGATTCTGGATCATATCGAAAAACTTCTATGAAACAAGACCACACAATAAGTTAAATTTTTATAGTGGAACCACCAATTTAAGGAAGCTACATGGGAATATGAGAATGAGTTTATGAAGAGGTATCTCATCTTAATGTATCCAAGTGACAAATTTTGAGGGATTAATTCAGTTTAATGAGGTCGAATTTAACATCTAGATGTTTTATGAAATATTTTTTTAAATAAATTTAATTCTTTAATAGCTTGAATTTCACGCTATCAAGAGTTTAAACCATCAACGAGATGAAATTAATATTACATGACCATTATAACATACCCATTATGTTATAGGGAATAAATATAACTAACTTATGAAAATTTATATTGAATCCACTGGTAACCAATTATTTATAAAAAATATAAAACAATTAAATTTAAAGGAAATATTTTTGTTTTGGTGTTAATATATTATGTTTATTACAATTGGTAAATGAAATAATGAAAAATATATGTTATGTATATAATGATGTATTTTATATATTCATAAAATATATATTTTTAGTTATAGGATATGAATAAAACAAAATTTATGTATAAAAACATGTATTTATCAAAATGGTAATTTTTCCACCTTTTGAATGGAGAACACATTTTAAATTAAAATTATAACCCATTAATAATTTTTATATGATAGCACAAAGTTCTAATTGGACGTGTGATATAAAATTTTTATTTGGATAAATATTTGATATTTTGCTGATAACTTTCTATTTTTGATGAATAATAAAAATATAATATGTTTTAATTGAAAAAACATATTTCATTGAAATAATTTATATAGTCAAATTATATTATTTAATTGTTTTAATGTATAAATATTTTATATTTTAATCATTTAATATAATATAGCATGTTGGTGTTAATTTTAAATTGAATTTATGTGTAAAAACATTTGAATATTTTGAAATGTTTGAATATTTAAAACATGTTTTCTCATTCCGACAACGAGATTAGTTTTAAATTAATTACTGAAACTTATGTGTATTGAATTTTTTTAAAATTGATTCCATATTTTTAATCAATGATTCCAAATTATGTAAATATATTTCTTTTATTTTTTGACATTATGAATAGTAACATAAGTAAATTTTATTATTACGGTAAATAGGTAAATCATGTAACCAAGGTAAAATATAATATTATTAAATTATCATAACAATTTCCCTAACATCATTGGATGAGTTTTCTAACCTATATCATCATTGGTTTGAAACGGTACCCTTTGGATTCCACTTGGATGAGATTAAGAAATTTAAATAATTTTAGTTAAAGAAAAGTAAATATGACTTACTCAAATTTTAATAATTATATTATCTTTAATATAACACTATACATAAAATAAATTTGGATTGTAAATACTCATCTAAAATATAATTTTTCTTCATTATCATGGTAATTTAATTTCAATTTTTAGGAAAAATATAATAACCTTATGGGCTTATATATTGATGTTGCACAAATTATTTCATTCATGAAGATTCAATAAAATAATTTTTATTAATATTCTAATAACCATTAAAAGAGAAAAATATGAAAAAAAATATTTTTCATGTATATATTGACCATAATTTTTCAATGGTAGAATTATTGATCATTTTGGGAAATATGGATATGATTATTAAAATTATAATATTTTATTTATTGTGATTTTAATGTTGTCACATTCATGTTTTAATAAATATAACATTTGTAATGAATGATTTTACAGAACATATATTTATATATAAGTAATATTATGAAATATATAGCATTAATCTTTATACTAGAATTTTATTTTTAATTTTTATTCAACAGATAATTATATTAAGTAATTATAGAAAACTAATGTAGTAATTGTTTTACACAATTAGATAATAAATAAATGTTATTAGAAATATTAAAATTAATATAATTGGGGAAAATTAATATATAAAAGGAATTTTATTGAAGGCCATGACCTCATCAGAATATACTAAAATATTTTCTGTGATGTTAACTGGTTATTTTTATATTTTTTAATAATCCATGAATTGAGTTGTGTCAAAATTGACAATACTGATTATTTATCAAAAAAAATATATTATTAAAATATTTTTAAAAAATAAAACATTTTAAAAAATATTTAGTAATAATTTTACATTCCAAAATTTTCTTAATTATTCAATAATGGTATAATTGACTTCAATTAAGTAAATATTGCACCATTTTTATATTGAAATATTTTCACCTTAGTTAATATTAAATAGAATAAATAAGTGGTAAATTAAATTAAAAGGATTAAATTGATAGATAAAATTCTATAAAATTTATTGGATGACGATATTAAAAAATTATATCATCATATACTCTAAAATAGTAGAGTTTGGATCTTTTTTGGGTGGGTTTTTATTTTATAAAAAATTAACATTTTTGGAGATTCTAAAATTGCACCTCATCTCAATTATAAAAGGGAACATACTCCCTAACTTATTCCCTTCTCTTTGAGTATTAAAGATAGTCCACACACAAAATATTTACATTATCCTCTTCTGTAGTCGCATTATCTTGGTTCATATATTTTCCAATGACCAACTCTAGTTCTTGATGTGGAGGTCAAGGGGTGCTCGCTGAAGAAGAAGTAATTTTCACTACTCATTCTTTCAAACTTAGTTTTTCATATGCATCCCATTCATGAGTTTGTTCCATTATTAATTAATAAATGAAATATAAAATATATACAAATATGATATTTTTATTATTTAATAACCCCATTCCTCCTTCATTTCATCCTTCAAAAATTAAAATCACTACGCGTGCATACGTACGACTTACCGTCTCCATGTCGTGGTGTAATCTATTTTTGACAAAAACCATTGCTAGAAGCATATAATGATAAAAGTAATAAATATATATTATTATTATAACATGATATAGATTTTTTTAACAAATTTATATACCATACACTTCCATACCATTTCACTATTAGGGAATGATATTGTCACACGTGCGTACTAATGGATTACCATGTCCACGATGTGTTGTAATTAATTTTATATGAAATCCACTATGGAATGATTATATAAATATATAGAAAAAATAAATATGATATATAAAATATTAATATCAGTTTAAATTGATATAACTATACAATAATTAGGGGAACTAAAACTTATTCGACAAAACATGCATAAGAAAATAAAGCTGTTAATTACTGAATAACAAGTAATAATGAAATTTTATTAAAAATTGTATGTTAATATGATCAGTTATGATATTATAAAAATCACTATGATTCTGGAATAAGTTATTGAACTTATTTAAATCATTATTGATGGTTGTTTGGATACATACAAAGTATATCAGACCTATGGAAAGAGATAATATTAAAATCTCATTTAATACATTATTTTTTATAGGTAAGTATTAACTAGGTTTAATTATCATCCATTTCCAAATATTAAAAAATGCATTAAGAAATATTCTTATAATTATTATTAAATATTATAAATTAATTTTCATCCATTTATATGTTTTTTCTATGTGGATTCAACAGAATATTTTGTTATTTTCCTTATGCGGTACTTTTTGACATAACTTGCAATAGTAGGAAAAGATTGTTCTTTTTATATTATACCACATAATTATATTTTTATTGATTTTATGATGTATTCATTACTTTAATTTTTCCGTACAAGACTACTTGATTATTTTCAATGAATTATTTCTTAAAATTTCATTTAATTTTAAGAAAAAAACCTTTTAAATGAATAAAGGTTATTTTTCCTCATGAAATATTTTCATGTGTTATCCCAAATGTTGCTTATGTTTTAATGTGGATATTTTTTCATGGATTATATCCCTATTATTCCTATAGTTGGTTTATATTTATGATAGAATGATATTTATGAAATCCACTAATTTCCATGGGTTATGTTATGATTGAATGATGTTTATGAAACATATATCTTTTTATGGATTCTGATATGATGAATGATTTATGTTCTTGTGGCCCACATATGTATCATTTTAATCATGTGACAGTTGGGACCTATATCTCCATCCAATTAATTAAGTAATGATTTATATCTCATGAGATAAGAAAGGATGTAATGGTAAATGATCTTAGTTCAATAATACCTCACTAGAACAAGATTTAAACTCGGTTCAGTAATATATTGTTGGAATGAAGAGTGAAATCAGTTTAGAAATGGAGTTTTTTCGCTACGAAGGTCATGGTAGTGAGCCTGGAAAAATAAGAAATTATTTTCTATGCTTATGTGTTTGCAGAAAAAGATCATGTCTAATGTTTTTATTTTTTTGGAATATGTCCATTGATTCATTATGAACTTTAATGACTTATCCTAGGACATAATATCATGATATTTCATATATAGGATAATATTATTCAAATGCAATGTTCGTATTCCTTATGAGTATGATATGATGGATATCTCCCTTGTTTACACTTACAAAGCATCTGAGATCAACCTTTTTATGTTTTTTTACTCATGTTATGAAGAGGGGTATTATGTAAGAAATGTCAAAAAGGGGTCTAGATATAAAGGAATAAGAGAGAGATAATATAGATGTCTTATGAACCAGTTATTTACATTTCCCAATTTCTAAAGACACTAAACCTATATGGTCCTATCATTATTTTTTACGTTTTTTGAATGAATATTTTTAATGTTTTAGTAATATCTATGCATGTATAATATGGAATTTTATAGGATTAATCTCATGCAAAACCTCTAATCATAGTTGATGATTCTTATTAACTATTCTATCCAACTAAATTCATGGGAAATGTCATTGGTATGTAAATTTCTATAAAAAATTATTTATAAAATAGGTTTTCTTGTACTCAGATATATAATAATTCCCCTTATTATCTTAGAAACATATCTTTTCTCCAATTTACATCACACCAAAAAAAATTCTAATAAAGATAGGCTTGATCAAGAATATTCAACATGATTAATATCAAATAAATATAATCCAAATAATTATTAAATTTAATTATAATTAATGGAAAATGGGTAAAAATAAGATAAAATCCCATTGAAAAAACTAAAAAATATTACTTTATTATATATCTCTCTCTATTTATTCTACCTTCTATATATTCTTAATTGTATAACTTTTCAATATTATACCAAGAGTAAAGTGCTTCTCTTGATCTTCGATATTTTCCCATTAACTGATGATTTCTCTAACTTGACTTGATCTTTCATTATGTTATCCAAGAAACTGACAATTCTTTAATGTTCTATAATTTTGAGTTTAATCTGAACCACCTTTTTTGAGTTTTGTAGAATTCCATAATTGAAATTTTCAATATCCCCCATCCAAATTGACTTATCCACTTCATAATATTATATATTTATCTTCAATTTATAAAAAAAATAATATTCATTCATTTTTGGGGTCTCCAAACCTCAATTTCTTAGAGTCTAGTGCACAAATCGTCATTGAGGTCAACTATTTCTTATTTTATGAATCGTTATCATTTCTATTGAAACATCTTACAGAACTATATTATGAGTTTTCTTACTATTACATGCTAAAATAAATTTAGATTATGTTCCTCCATAAATTATCCCCTTAACCTATTACATGTTCATGGAATGTAAATACATGAATTCAAAAAAATATCTTTCTTTTGGACCATCTTATATTAATAGATTCCTCAATTCAATGAATACGACATCCTAAAAATTCTCATTAGTATGAACATAATTTAATTTTCCATAATCTCATCTGAAATAACAGTTATGTGAAGACTATTTACTGTAATGTATTTTTAATCATTTCTATCAATCATCAATTTTTTTCTATGAATTATACTAAAAATAATATTAGTGTTCTCCACCAAATATTTATATCATTGAGGCATTCACTGAGTCTATGAATTTCCTCTTAATTAATGTTAACACACTCATAAAATTTATAAATGGGCTCATTTAGGTGAATCCTCACATATTTTACTTATTCCATAGAACCTATAATTTTTATTTAAATTCAATTAAGGTTATTTTTTAGATATCATTTAATTTTCAACATAACCCTTTGTGGATTTACATGATATCTCGATATCATATATTGTTTTAGAATAAGATATTCCTAATGCATTAACCCATTATACCTCATAATTTATCTCCCTTTGATATCTCTCTAGAAAATCCCCACTCTCTATTGGATAAAATTTTATAAATGATATAAATCTGGGCATAATGATCAGAAATAGTTTCATATCCAATTTTCATGTAAATAAATTTTTTCCAACAATTATTGGAAAACATTTGTGCCTTATAACAACTTCTGTGGACTCCATCAATGAACTTCCCCAAATTGAATCATTCTTATTTGATACCACTTATTGTTACTATACTTAGAATACACCTTGATTGGGTGTGGGTGAATTAGAGAATTTCTATTTCAAATGACCCTTTCCAACAATCATGTTCCATGATTAGTGGGAATACTACTATACATTAAGATGACATCTATAAGCAATAGAATAATTAAATTTTGAGTTACGTAATTTTTATATGTTTCACCCACACTGGACCATTTTTTAGGATAACATGATTGTGATGTTCTATTTCACCAAATTTACATATTGAAATACTTTTCTGTTATAGTTTCAGAGCATAAACATTAACCCTATAGATTAAAAACACTTAAAACGTTGATAAATCACCACTCTATTCACATTTTTATAATTTATTTATCATTTATGTGATTCATTAATCATTCACTAAAAATAATGATATTTTACACTAATGGTGGTATAGAAATATTCTCCTTCTTCATTGACATGATTTGTCTCCATGAACTTCAAATGTTAAATTTTTTTGATCTTATCCAATTATATCATTAATTTATAGAAAATCTAAAACTTCTATTTCCAAAATTATATTTTCCTTACAGATTTTGGTACCCTGCACTGACCACTTTTAGTTATTATAAATCTCATGTGGCTCTATCTATTTTCAAAGGTGGAGAAAATCAGTATCTCCCATAGTGGTGATGATGGTACCTTTTACTAGATAATAATATGTGATTCTTTATCATCCCTTAAATGATATTATTTTGTTGTCCGAGACACTTTTATTGATTTAATGAATGTTTTGGAAACCCTTCCCATTAAGAGTACCGATTACCATTGTTGTGAGAGAAATTAGTTGATATAATACATCAATGTCATCATATATAGGTTTCATAGTTTTTCTATAATTATCTTAGTGTTAGATTAAACTATGTTTTAAATCCACACATCATGGATCTTTCAAATTTATATAAAAAAAGAGTAGGTAGGCATTGTGAAGTCTAGATTGAGTCCATGTGAGGGGTTTTCTAGGTATCCCTATAAGGGGAATCGATATCCATGTAGTTAGGTGACACATAACAGGACAAGCCCTTACTTTTTAGGTCATGGAAAAATGACTAATTTGGTTTCTTTGAAGGTAATACTATAATTAACAAATGATGTTCATTTTTTTTCTGTTTTGGACAATGATCTCTTATAGTTTGTGTTAATTGTACTAGGACCTATTTTAAGAAATTTTTCATCATGTGGAGTACATTATATATCATTTAGTTTATCTCTGTTAAATAATGACTATATAATGTCTATTTAAGATTCATATAACTAGGTCTAATATGTAAAATAAATATATTAATGGTTTGTGTGGTACTTAATCATGAGGGACCCTTTATGGTATATTATGTTTCTTAGTAATTAATTTGGAAAGGATGTTGTTAGTAATTTCACCCAGTATAAGACCATGTTATGTATGGATATGTAGTAATATGGACAATATTGTTTTTAACTTGGGGAAAGGAGGTCAATGAGGTTATTTTGAGTAATTCATCCTAAGTGGATGACTTGGATATAAAACTATGTGTAAATGAGGCCCATGTATATAAGAGAAGGATTATTCATGAAGTAACAAACTATAGGATAAATATTTCATAGTGATAGACAATTTTAAGGAGACCAATTTTTTTCTTTAATAAGATTTAATTATTTTTAATATTGGAGTTCATTTGGAGTGGGTAGATTTATCCAAATTCTTCGGGTTTAAAGGCTATTGGATATATATATATTTTGTGAGTATCCCTCCATGATGAAGTTACAAATGATTTATTCACAAAGGATATTATGAAGAAAGATCTATGAAGTATTCTTACGGGGATGTAATTACTACATTAATCCTACATAACATCATTCCTCTTACCTCTCTCATCAAAAGGATTAAAAGATACCTTATACAACACAACAAAATATATTTTTTTAGGGAAATTATGTAAATGAGATCATTAGTCCCTTAGACTCAATTCCTTATAAATTTTCAACCTCTATTAGAGTGTGTTATAAAGGTAGTCACAAAAAAAATTAATCTCATAATTGGGGGAATTATCATCCCAAATGAAGTAAACGATCACATAAGACTTCTTTTCAAATTGTACAAATGACAAATAAGGGACCCTTGGAAAAATATACTAATGTTTCCCCTAAAATTAACTAATATATGAGATTATTTTTCTTTGAAATATAAATTTTCATGAATAATAGTCTAGATAAATATTATTAAACCAAAAAGTTTGACCACCTTTTCTTTGAAAATTGATTACTAGGGTTATGAGAATTCCATGAATCCATATAGGGATTCAACTAATGTCTAGTAAATGAGAGATAATTGTCCCTTGGACAATATTTAATAAGATTTGGATGATTTTTAAAGGTTTCATTATGAATTTATTGTAATTTAAGGGAATTTATTCTTTTCATTTGCAGATCTATGATGCATTACCCAGTTCAATATTACAAATTCACAAATCCTACCCACATAATCTCCATAAAGTGACTTATAGGGTATATAGAACAATATATATCTATAATTAATCACCTCTACTACACATCAAATGAGTTCCTTCATAAATATGATGATCGTTTTATGTATTTTTTTAATCCTACACAATTTCTTGATGGGTGAACATATCATTTTTTCTAAAAATCGAAATCCAACTTATAATGGCCATATGGGTGTCCTTTTAGGATACAAGAGTAATAAAATTTATTCCAAATAAATAAAATACTACCCATGTTATGAATTTTACCTATATTAACTATTTTATAGTGTTAAAACCCATCTAGAAAATAATAAATTTTATATACTTTCAATAAACATTTCATCATTAATGGATAGAATAATTGTAATACACCACATTCTATCATCAATGGATAGAATAATTGTAATAAACTCATTAGGATTATCTCACCACTATGTCACTATACTAGGTAATGTTTTTAATGAATTTACGTCCCCTAGTAAGTGAGAAATCATGTAGTTCACATATGTCCAATTTGAATCTTTTTTATGCACTATGATACTTTTCTTCCAAAAAAAATGATGTGCCTCATCTATGTAAGATTTTATCATGGATTCAATGTCGTAGTGAATGGGGAGAAAAATCAACTGATATAGATTTACTAAACCAAGTAATCTTTTCAATAATTGGGTTATAAAAAATCCCTAAAATATAAAAACATTGAATTCTGGAAAAGATTCTTGACTTGAACACATCATTGCATGAAATAATTCATTGAAGTGTAATGATCATCGTTACCAAAAAAACCACCAACAATGTTTTTTTAATTTTGAAACCACTATGTAATTATAACTTGCATTGTATTATAATGCTAATCCCCTCTTAGAGTAATTTATTAGACTACAATAGTCATGATTCGGTGATGTTTTTGGAAACCATGATTGATCAACCTTCAGTGGAATACTCAATAGTGCATTAAATATTGTATTCTTTCCAATAAAACTCTTGAATTTTAGTAATTCCACTTCTTCAGGAAAAACCATTTGTCACAGTGTTGTTAAAATCATAAATTAATGGCATACAATCCAACTCAAGATAGTATAGCACTATATTTGTATGTTTAGTTTATAATTACACAATCTTTAGCCTTAAGACACACATTCAATCATACGTAGAACTATTGTGGTGTTCCTCCCTTCCTTGTAGAAGAAACATTCTTCCATATATAATATCACTTAATCTTATGTATATTCCCTATGGAATGGTAGATACTATCATGGTATGACCAATAAAATATCTAAATATAATAAAAGAACAATATTATGACAATTGTAACACGCTACACTATTTGATAGTGCAGTCTCTATCTTCCAGTCATAACTTTTTCAGATAGTTCTGAACTACTCTAACATCCATTATTTAAATTTCATAGGAAATTATTCATATTATTGGAAGATAATAAAAATGTATTTTCAAAAAATATTACTCAAAAATTATATACAAGTTTTTTTTTATGAAAACATAAAATCATTATTAATGGCATTATAGATTGATATATTGGAATATTTGTAATTTTTGATAAACTAAATAATCATTTATTTTTTTCTCTTAATCACATTAATTGTTATTCACTTCAATATTATGTTTTACAAAATCATTTATTCGACTCAAGGTGTCAAATATATTTGAAATTTCAATTTATAATGGTATATATCTATAGACCCTAACAAGATAAAATTTACGGGATAATATGGAGTAGTAAAAAATGTATTTAAAGTAAAAAAACATCTATTGGACTAGTCTGGTATTATCAATGCTTTTTTTGTGTTTTATAATTCCTATATTTTTCAATTTTGGCGTTGAAAAAGAATAATGTTCCATTTAAATGGAATAAAAAATTCCATAGATATTTTTTTAAAGAATAATAATAAGTTAACATCATAGATTATTCTCATATCTACTGATTTAGGTTATTTTATTCATGTATTGTGATAATTTCATAATGGGACCTATATAAGACATTATATATGGTGATCATGTTATATCTCATGACTCAAATCATAAAATAAATTACCTAAAACTTGTAGTGGTAAAGCATGTTTTGATAACATTTCATTACTACCTTTTTATTGAGAATTTTATTGTATATATGGATAAAATAGTTTGAGGTTTATATTCATTCAATGTGATATATATTTGAAGAAATGGCAATGTATGGAATATAATTAATCCATTGTGCTTGAGATGTACTTCACATCACGTAATGAAAATATGGTAGATGATGTTTGGGGCTATAAATCCCACACATGTGTAGTTTATGAATTCAAAGATCAGTAAAAAATAATGATTGTAGGGGGAATAATTCATTAATATTATCTTGAAAAAGATTACGGAGTTATTATAATGACTATAATAGTCAAATATAAAATTTTGTACCAATTTTGGTATGTATAATTATCTAAATAAGAATTTATTTCGTTGGGGACCCCTTAAATTATAGTGATACCACACATAAGTTGTCTAAATCACACGATTGAATACTATATTTTTCGAACTATAAGGTTGTTCTCTCCTCCTTATAGGATTTCATACTTATGTATTGAAATCATTCAAGTTAGAATGTTCAAATTAATACTACAAAAAATTTCGTGACATGAAATAGAAATTTTAGTGGTTGGGATGAATAAAGGGGTTATAGGTTTTTTCCTAATATACTATACATATCCATAATTATATTATTTCAATAAATGCTGATTCAATTAAATAAATTTTTCCAAATTAAAATATATTTTTAATCACATTTTTGAATAAATTTTATATAAATAAAACAATTTGAGTGATTTATAATTAAATCAATAAATTAACAGATTTTGTATTTTTTGCGAGACTCATTCAGTGGGGGGTTTACAAAAAATTCACATGAACTGATTAAACTAGGTGATGTTTCAACACTGATTATTTCTAATATAAGTCCTAGGATTAATTTCATAATTGATAATGTTTTACGATATTACTTTGACACATGGCAAAATTTTAATAACTATTATCATCTTTATAAAGAAGGTGAAACTATGAAAATTTTATAGGTATTATACAAAATTTTATATCTTATGTCATGGATTTTATGGGCCAATGGAGAGATTATCTTTTGAAGGATGAATTTTCTTATAAAAATATAGTTATCGAACAATGATATTTACAACCCCTTTTAATACACATTATGGGAGACCAAGTCAATTTACCATCTTCATTAAAGAGACTAGTGAATACTATTTAGTTAAACTATGTATAAAACAAGAAAATAATGATAAGATTCAATAGATAAACAAAACTAATAACCACTTAAAAATTCCATAAAAATTATTATGTCAACCATTAATGATATGCGTTGAGATTTATAGTAGAAAATAGTGTAATTTTCAAAGTATCACCTTAATTGGGGAACTGGTGTCTTATTAAGAAACTAAATTCTTTTCCTTAATATGTATAACCAATTACTATCATTGGATGTATTGGGTATGTTTTATATTATATTTTATACATCTAATTATTTTTCAATCGATAATGTATTCTTTATTTCATAATAATAGAATTATAAACTATGTATCTCAACAGTTATCATTTAGGAACATTTTGATTTAGAGAAGGATTCTAGTCTTATTCAAAAACTGTTTTACCTCATTGACCAACAAGAGAAAATACTTTCTTGTTTTTGTTCATTGGTATCATTCTTTGATAACATGAAACCACTCAAGAAGAAACATGGGTGCCTAAATCAATTATTGGTCAATAATGGGTCAATCCCTTTAATAAAAAAATGGTTTCTAGATTCTGAAGGACATAATTTCTTAGGTACTCTTATAGTATCCCCAATGGGGTTAAAAAAAGATTTATGTGGTTCTACTAGTTTATTTAAAATAATTTTTCCAAGGTGAAAAATATAAAATTTTGGAATGTTCTATAAAATATAAAAAAAATTCAAGGTTTAATATGATTTGAATATGTTATAAAGTATTATGAAGTTGATATTATATGTTTTGGACAAATTTAAATCTAACCCATGCAATTTAAAAAATAATTTTAATGTTAGGAATTCACAATTGGTTCACAATTCTGTGAACCATGAATGAAAATATTACAGCTTGTAAAATTTTCAATTAAAAATTATATATTTAGATAATCCTGATCTAATACCACACATTTAGAACACCCCCAATTTGAATTTCAACGTTTATAGATATTTTTATGAGGATATTGACCATTTAATCCCTCTAAATTTATAATTATAATATTCTTATTTAGTGAAATTTAAAATTAAATTTAATTTATTCTATATTTCATCAACTCTCTTATTTTATAGACTTTTGGAACCCATTCCATGGGTTTTAGTGAAATATAGGGAAACGTAGATGATAATTTAGATTTATTGTATTTAATCTTGGATTATGTATAAAATAATTAAAGATCTATATCAGATGATCTCTATTCCACTTTGGAAAAAATGTTTGAGGTAAGTTAATTCTTATATAATCGAATATTTTGTAATTTTTTGGATTAGATATTTCATTTAAAAATAAATCATTTCATTTTTTTAAAAAAAATTAATTCATATAGTTTGATTAATGATGGTAATTGGATTTGGTGAGGGTTGTTTTCTTGGAAATGGTATTATGGATTTAATGGGTTTGTGTGTATTTGTGTTTTCTAGAAGATGGGAATTTCAAAATTATGGGTTTAGTAATGAATATTTGTTATTTTTATGGATAAAATAAATTTGGATATTATTTTATGTATTTTTTTGTTTAGGTTAAAAGAAGAAGATATGGTTACTAATTTATCCTAGTAATCACATTCTTAAGAGGAGAATTGATTGATTTGAAAGGACATCAGTGTAATGATTCTGGGATATTAGGTTAAAAATACACCCATGAGTACATTTTGTTAGTATGATGATATTTAGGTCATATAGAATATATAACCACTAATATTTTAAAATAGAAATTAGTGTGTTAATAGTTTACTTTAAAATCATATAATTTTTACCATGATATATGGGCATTTTTTATATAAACCCTTTATCCTTGTCTATTATTGAATTCATTTCATTTGATTATTCTAAATATCATGGCCTTGGTAGGTTTACATAAATTATATTTCATATTACACTATTTTCATTCTATAGGGTGAATAAGAAGTCTTTTGGGATATTATACTGAGTTGTATTACTCACCCCCAATATACATACCTCTACGTTTGTGTAGAATTTTATCATCAAGATATAAGAATAAGAGTGACATCCTTCATTAGTAGTAATGAAACTTAGACACATTGGAGTTACTATAAAGGTCATAAGGATTACTGGTGATTGATTGTCACATGAAGAGTTTTACAAAAACATACAGTAATTAATGGATAATACTAATTTTAGATATTCAATCTATGTCTACATTAACATTTATTTTTGGTAAAGTACAATTTTTTCACTGTGATAGTTTTTATAATATTGATTATTTTATATTTTTTCCAATACTATATCAAATTATGATAAATATTAGTATTTTATAGTGGTTAGTTTTTCTATTTTATGTTATTGGTAGTTAGAATATCAAATTTATAGAAACTGTATGTAAGGTTTTAGAAAAATCATTTCAATAATATACTATGTTTTATTGATAAAAAATATCTCCCAAAGTAATTTTTTAAAATAAAACAAATTTTCATCTACCTTGGGTAATCGAGGGGGTGAAACTATGTCTTAGTAGAATTATGACTTAGCTAAGTCCATTTCTGGTAGGTCAGGTGTGTATGATATTTTATATACATTTATAAAAAAATTATAAGTATTACAATATATTTATAATATTTTATAGGCATATATTTGATTTATTTCATAATTTAAATGATAGAGATGAAAATCTTTGTAACAAAATTTATTCAGACATCAGTTAATATTTTTTATAAACCATATACATTCCCCTTCATTATTGATATCACTATAATTTTTATTGAAAAATATTTTTATGAATTTTAACTATATATTCATAGGGTTCTTATAAAAATTTATTTTTTAGTGAACCTCAAATGTCCGCATAACCAATGAACCTATTACATTGAGAAAATTTATTAATTGTTTTTGAATTATAAACCACATCGCTTTTTCATAATGGATATATTTTATTTATAACATTACAAACTTATCCCAAGATTTATATTCTAACTCTATATAAAATTTATTAAGAATTTTAAATATAAAAAAAATGAGATGTAGGAATTATTTGTATCAATAAATTTCAATTCATCTCAAACTAAATAGTAATAGAATTTTGTTCTAATATTTGAATCCTTTATTTTCATTTAAATCAGATTGAAAAAATAAATACTATTATAGATTTTGTATCAACTAAAAAATATTTTAATTATAATGTACAAACAATTTTATGTAATATTATCATTTATGAATTGAAATATTTATATAGTAGCTTGGTTAATTGAATTAAATTTTGAATCATGTGTTTGGTCACATGATTAATCATGAATATTATCATGGAAATTAGTTGAACTAGAATTCATGGTATCATCCACATACATGAAGTTAATCCAAATTCCTTTAAAAATTTAACTTTATATGTTATCTTTACATAAATTTTCGTACCTCTTTATTTTATTCAAAATACTTCTATGACTAGTTTTTCTCTTTTATTCATTAAACTCATATGAATCATAGGATTACAATAAAATACATTCATCCCTAGTTTCGTTATATTATCCCTAGTGAAATTTTAATTTTCGAAAATGAATATAGATCTATAATCATAATAAAATAAAACAATGTACTAAATAGTACATAAATGAAAAAATTTAATAATTGAGTACAAATAAGAAAAGAATTATTCTTATCTTTGTAATATAATATTAATTAAAGTTAACTCATCCCAAAAATAGGAACCACATTTTTTAATTAAAATAATAGTATTAATTTAGAATGTTGTTAAACCTGTTGATTAGAGTATTACCTAGAGTAGTAAATAGAGTCAATGCCTATATTGATCAAATTTTTTAGTCATTTATAAACTCAATAAAATAATGAAAATATAAAATAGAAAAATAATAAAATTACATAATTTAGGTTCCTGATCATTAATATTTATTATTCATTATATTATTTCAAATAAGTAGATTTAAAATAATATAACAATTTATTTTTTATTATAGGAGTTATACCTAAATAAATCATTTTTCCAATATCTATTCTATAATCATAAAATAAATCAATTCCTTGATTTCATAATGAGTTAATTTATCAATTAGATTATCTAAAATCATGTTTAAAAATAATTATGCAATACCATCGAGGGTATATTATAGTTTGGGTTGATGAGGAAATGAATAATGGAATATTGATATGTGAAGTGAAAAAGAAGATGTAAATTATTTTAATTTAGATGGGAATGGGTATGATAAATATGGACCCCAATGAGGCTTTCACCTTGAAATCATTTTTAAAAATACACTAAAAAGGTTTCTAAATTCATAAATAAATATTAATTTAATTCACCTATGATTGTAAGAAAACATAAGTATATAAATTCAAGAAATAAATTCAAATAATTAGTGTCCAGTTGGGGTGAAAAGAATGTATCTATTTATAAACAAATTAGAGATACATATGTAAAAAACATAGTTCAACAATGTCAAAAGTCTAAACTAATATTGTTCACATTATTTTTACATTTATATGGATTTGTGGGAAAAATATCAACCTATAAGGCTTAATATAACTAATAAAAGTCTTTGATGATACCCATGAGTACATTAGAGACACATATCCCACTACATTGACATTGAATGTTTCTATTATGATTGTCGCCTAAAATTCAAAAGAGTTTTTAGTGGGAAAATAAATATCACTTTTTTGAATTAGTTTGAGTGATTAGAGAAATGTTTTATCCACTAATGAAGGAATTTTGGAAATCTTCTATTAAATTATGTATTAAACCATGTAAACACTATTTCATCTTACTCAATCCTCCTCTTATAATTGGTTCATCAATTCATTATAATCGATCCAATGAACATGTAGTCATTCTGAAATTATTCTCTTATCCACCACTATACTCTCCATTATTCATACCGTAGAAGTAACATTCTCCATCATTTTATAGCTTTATAAAAGTATTCTTTTTTTAATATTAAAAATAAAACAACTAAATATTAATGATATTATATTTTTTACTAACATTTCCATAAGAAAATGTAAGGTAAATCTTAGATACATTTTCATTAATCTTATATAATTCCTATAATGGAATATGTAATTAGGGATTTTTTTTATAATGATTTGGATAAAAATACATCCTTTCCAAAATTCATCTAAACATAATCTCTTGGATTAAGATTATGTTTTTTTTAAATATTTGTATCTTTATTTTTATATTATTAATTTCATACTTCAATGTTTTATTTTAATTTATAATGTAAATCCTATATAGTTTTTTTCTTTTAATCTACTCCCAAATAAAAAACTCATTAATAGGAAAACATAGAATATCTAATGGAGACGGTAGGGTAAATCCATATGCCATTTTAAATGGTGATAATTGAGTAGTATAACACACAACTTTATTATTTGAAAACTATATACGTGGTAAAAAATTATATAATTAATTATATTTTTAACTATTTCATATGAGGGTGTAAATATTAATATTCATCACTTATATTTTCCATCTATCTGAGGTCGTACAATTGATGATAACAATAACATAGTCCCTAGTTTTTTTATTAATCTTCAAAAACAGTGGATAAAAAATTTAATATCCACATTACATATAATTATTTTGGGAGGTCTTTGTAATATAATAATTTTATTGAAACAAAACTCCTAGATTGGTACAATCATTGGTTTTTAAGTATAAAATTTAACATATAAATTTTCTAAATCTTTCCAACATAATAAAAAAAATTTGATGATGAGAATACCGTCACAAAATACCTTGAAATATCAGTCATATGATTATATGAAACAAAAAAGTGGAAATACAATAAAATAAATTAACCCTTGTATGTTTTTATAAGTCATACATCTATTACAAACAATTATAACATCTTTTCTGATGGTTGTCCAATAAAAATATTTATGTAAAGAAGCCAATGTTTTTTAACCAATAAATGACCCATTAAACCACTAAATATTTTTCTTTTATAGATAGATATAAAGATAAATAATTTAAAATACATAATTCTACATTTTAAAAATAAACCCATTATTTTAATTAATTTAATTAAATCAATTTATTAACAAATTTACCAAATTTCTAAAAAATATAAATAATTTTAACATCATACTTTAAGTATATCATGCCTAATAAATCTAAAAAGAAGAGAATTAAAAAGAGGGATCCTTTGAGAAAGATGATTGGAAGCAATATTTTACTTTAATTTCTTATTCTTGATCATATATGGGAATATATTATTGAATTATAGAAAATATTCATTCACAATATTTATCATAAGTAAG
Organism: Viscum album; assembly: GCA_963277665.1. NCBI lineage: Eukaryota > Viridiplantae > Streptophyta > Magnoliopsida > Santalales > Viscaceae > Viscum > Viscum album. Next base: position 594,900,618 of record OY728121.1, read on the forward strand.
GAATTACAATTCTTGAGCCTTTCATGGTCAAAATCAATAATTAACTCTTCAAATTGTATTTATTCTTTACATGCATTAGAAGATAATTTCAAAACATAATTTCCATTATCATAAGTTTAAAGATTCAATGTTTATCTAATTATTTTGTTACCAAAATAATCAATTTGATGTGGCACTTATATAAAAACATCACTAGTACCAACTCCCAGTACATCACACTCCATTTTGGAAACATTTATAAAATATGTTTGAATGAATGCTTATGTGTGGTCCATTTTTTCATTTAGTGTTTTAATTTTTTTTTATTTTTTTCATCTCATTTAAATAACAAAATTTTTATACTAAGTCCAATAAGTGCTTAATAAATAGATTAAATAAAAAACATCATGTAGGAGTATTATAATCCATTAAAACTATTAATTTCATTATAATTATTTGGTATGAACCAAAAATTGATTTATTTTACCTTTCCCCATCATAACTAATCAATTTAGATATTATAAAAAACCATGAAACACTACTAAATTAGTGAAAATGGGTCAATTTTAATTATTTTAAATAATTTTATTATCTTTATTAGTTTCTAACACTTAATAAGGGTTCTAAACATGGTCATATAAGGTTTTTATACGTACCGTTATATCCTAAATATTGGAAAAAATGATATTTTTTATGAGTGAATGAAGAATATGGGTCAATAATCTCATGAATGTAATAATTGTATTAGTTAAACGAAATGGGAGAACTAACCGATCATAAAAAATAAACATAGTTTTAAAGGTAGTTTTCCATTTATATCATTATTTAATTTTAATTGATTGATATCCACTTTTAAGATAATTTTTTTAAAATTGATCATCCATGTCATACTCATCAATAATATTATCAATTTGTGGGATAAAATAGAAGTACATAACTATTATTATGTTTTTTAAATAAGAAACCAAGAAAATTTATGATCTTTTTTATTTATTAGTTACTATTATCACTGAAACAATGAATTAAATATTTTTTTCCCAAAAAAATAATTTATAAATGTGTTCTTGAATATGGAATTACATCTCACTAGTATCATATATATTAGCATTATATTTTAGAGAACCTGTAATTACACATACAACTATGAAATCAAATTTATACTCAATGCCTCCTAATGGAGTAAGGCCATATTCATTTTCATTAAAAAACCATTATATTCTAGTTGAAATAAAACAACATAATAGGGAATAGAATGATGATGTTTTTTAGTTGTAATGTAATAATATATATTATTTTGTATAAAACATTATCCCTCAATAAATATCTCCGCAATTCAATTTTTTTAAAAATAACTCACTTTACATTCCCTATATTTTACTCACTTATACTTTCTCACCCATCACCCTCTTTTATTCATTTCTAAATATCTCTTATATTTTTTCACTCAACTAAGAACGCTCATATTTTTCTCACTCCCAATTTTTGAACATTCATCCCACGTATTTTATTTTTCTTATTAATACTCAATTATCAACTAGTCTAGATATACTTATATATGAATCAAATGAGTAAATAAAAATTTTATACCCCTATAAAAATTGAGAAATAATTATTATACCCATCATGAATAACGATCCTATCAATCTTCCTCGGTATCATAAGTAAAACAATTATGGAAAAAACTATAGAAACATAACAAAGAACCATTTAATGATATTTTACAATGAAAAATGAATGTATATATTGTTTTTTGGCTCAAAACCATATACTATAAAATGAAAATTGAAACATATAGGGTCTATAATGATAATGAGTATGAAAATTAAACTACTATATAAGTAAGGTTCTAGCCATATTAGTACCACTCCCATTATCTTTTATTATACTATATTTCTTTTCATTTATGAGACATCCAGTATGAGAAACTTGATCACAATTATCCTCAAAATAATTATCTTTTAGTTCAATTTGTACATCAATCGTTTCCACAAATGCATCTCCATAAATTTTTTAATAAATTTAGAAATTTGAAAAATCCTTCAAATAAGGAATTTCATTCACAATATATCTATCATTTAGAATTTCACAATCATCCAAAATAATAAAAATCCTATTTTTTACACATTGAGATTCCATATGGACACATACATATCACTTAAAAAACCTAATAAAATTTTATTAATAAAAGGAATTTGAGTCACTTTTACATTGAAATTTTTTAGTGAAAAACGTGTTTTCAGAATCATCTCCTGATTTTTGGAACAAATCACAGATCTCTTGATTTTGATACATTAAAATTCTAGGTCAATTTATAATTTTTCAAGTTATCATTGCAAAAATAATGCAAAAAAACTTGTCTCCTTGATGAATGTTGTTTATTTTCTATATTTATCACATTATATGGTAACTATTCTATTTCAATGTAGGTTTAATCTTCTTTAAGGTATTAAATCATTAAATTTAATACATTGATAAGATTATCCTTTGTAGATTCTTATTCCTCATCAAAATTGGATCAAATAATTGATCTATCTGATCCTGTTTATTGGCACTCTACACACATAGAATATTACACATTCATTTATAATAGAAAGTAAAAATAACAATAGTGATGAATAGAAATATACCTTTTATACATTACTATATTCATAAAATCCCAATATCAAATTAGTATTTCTACCTTCTACCATTAAATTACTCATAATTGGTCTTAATAGATTCATTCATAGACAATGAAATTAACTATAGTAAAGAATACCATTTTCACCCATGAGTAGGTTTGAAGTCTAAAAAAAATTATTCTAATACTTTTGTAATTACCCGAAAATTTAAAGGAAATTTTTTTAAATACTATGGAATTTTACGAGTCTGTAGATTTTGACGGCGCTTGATTCGGAGGCATAGTGTGCTCAGAATCAATTTCTGATGTTTAGCCCAGGTACGTTCAGTAAACGAATTTGCTGGTTTTTTCTAAATTTTGAACCAGTGCTCGGAATTAAAATCTTAAGGCACCGATTAACTCAGAGTGCTGGTAATAGCTAAAAGGGACATTTATCGTAGTTGCACTTAATGTGGGTTTGAAGTTTCTTTTTGGGGTTCATTTGAGTAGTAAATAATATTTTTGTACAATTTTATTTTATATATGGAGAGGTTAATTCCTCCCATGGTAGTTAAGTGTGGGACCCATAGACACCTAACTACCCAAGGGTGGATGTTAGTGAGGTAGGGCGAACACGAGCCTCAACCTTTTAATTTCCTCTAAACTCATTAAAACCCCCTCTTTAATGTGGAAACCCCCTTTTTTATTTTCCAACACATATAATTAATGGGAATATTCCATCTCCCTTACATTAATCAATGTTCAACACGTTATTAAATGTGGTGATTTAATTTTTGAAGTTTCCTTGCATGTGTAATTAAAAAATATGAGAAGCCTATTATTTAATTTTGGGGAAGAGATTTCGTTGTGCGGGAGAGATGAGGAGAGATTTTGAGCTTTTGGAAGAATATCGTTCTCCAATGAAGAACGAAGAAGAACACCGACCTTCGATGAAGAACGATGAAGAATTCCGGTTCCTCGAAGATTGATGACGCACTACATATTCTCTTCTCCACGAAAAGAGAGGAGAGTCCGCTTCCTCCTCGGCACACTCCGACGTCGCCTACGATCTCTTTCCCTGTGACGACATCTACCACAATGACGACATTCGAAATAGTTTGTTGAGGTAGGTTATTTTTTATATTTCATTATGTGATCTATACCCTCAGCATGGCCGGGAATTATTGGGTGATGTTTTGAACCACTAACATGGTGGGTACGGACTAACGAACAAGTCCGAACCCACACCTATTTTGTTCTTGATGCGCATAATATTTGGTGACGATTAAGTGGGACCAAAATGGTGATTGGAGGCCTTCACAGTGATGTACAGGTCCTGAGCCGACTGAAAGAGTAGACAAGAGTAAAATCGGACCACCGGAATGACTCTGCTGGCCCGCGGAAGCCCCATGCGGCGCGGGTCATCTGCGACTGGCACCGGTGGGCCACCCGGAGGTGGGGGCGCCCTGGCGCGCCGCCGACAGAAACCCAATGCGGATGAATACATAGTGGAGTGGGCAGGATCCCGCGGCCATCCGGGATCCAGGGGACCCGCGGCGCCTCCCTGTCGCAACGTCTGTGGAAAGCGGGGACTGCACCCCCCGCTCGGCTCGCTGGCCGAGCCAGCGCACCCCCCCCCCCCGGTCGGGCCGGGGCGGGTCACGCGGACCGGGTCGTGACAACCGGGTCAGGCTGTGCCCAGCCGGTCTAGGTCACACCCTACCTTGTCAGACCCCGACACGGGTCGGGTCAACCCGGTTCGGGCCGACCCAGGGGGGTTGGGCCGGGTCGGACGAGACCCAAACCCCCCACTTCAGACCGTTTTCGGTCTTTTTCCCATAACATGAGCTAAGGACCTCCGATCGACGCACCGTCAGTTGCGTAGGAATCCTTGAATTGGGACGGTAATTTCGGTATACTACACTAAATTTTTCGGTAATGTTTGGATACGTTTGGGTTTTTTTGAAACCGAAACCAACCGGGCCTTTGGGGCAGAAACACTTATAACATAAGGACCGGAGGTCCGTTTGATGTTCCGTCAAATAATTTGAATTCCTCTTGATGAGAAAGTTCTTTTTTCTTACTTCACTTGAGATTTGGCCGCAGATGGAGTATGGTCGGGTCCGTTTTATCTTTAAAAACCAACCGGGCACCTAGGACGGAAAAGCCAATAACTCTTAGACTGGGCGTCCGATTGACACACCGTCTGTCGCGTTGGGGTTATTTTGATGAGACAGAACTTTGGAATACATCATATATAGACTTCATGATAGTTGATGTATCGACTCTCTTGCTCGAGGAGCGGACCCTCCTGGAATTGAGCATGCTGTGTGCGGAAACCCTAGAGCTGGCTACGATTGCGACAATGACGACTGCACTTGGATCCTTCGAGGGTTCAGCAGCGAGGACGACTGCACTTGGATCCTCCATGGGTTCGGTAGCGATGATGACCATACTGGGATCCTATGTAAGTTGGATGGTGATGACTAATGTTCTTTTTTCCTACCTGGGTCCGGCAGAATTGACCATTGTACTTGTATCATGAGTGGGTCCGGCAGAGTAGCCAGTCTTGTATCCTATGTGGGTCTGACAACTTAGCTGGTCTTCTATCCTATGTGGTTCTGACATCTTAGAATATTCAGTGGCTACATCTGATCATCTCTATCGCTATAAAAAATATGTATACCTATGTGATCTAAGTCTTGATTTTCAATCATTATCATCAATGTGATTGACTTTCTATCCTGTGTGGATTGGGTTGTGATTTTCTATGTGGATTGGGTTGTGTTTTCATGTGTGGACTAGGTTGTGTTTTCCTATGTGTACTAGGTTTTTCTTGTACTCGAGAGTTGGAGTCATTTTGTAATTGATGAATTAGGTATATGTATGGGCATATACCTAAGTAAAGTCGGTTGATACTTCGTGATTGTATCTTTCCTTGGTGGTTTATCCTTCGTTGTTTCTGAGATACCTTCTGGGGTATCAGGGTCCCTACTGAGGATCTTATATTCACCCATACATGGGATATGCCCGCACTACATTGTGATGGATGTAGATGATGCACAACACTGATTGAGGTGTAGGCGTGTGGATCTGGGCAGTACCCGGAGGTGGACCACTTGGCGGGACATAAACGGAGCAGACGATCAGACCCGAGGAGCTGAGGAGGCTATCTGTACCCACCCTTCTGGTGGGATTTCAGGAGGATGACTCAGTGTTTCTATTTTAATTACTCCTGTTGTACTTCCCTTTCGGTTGTACTGTACTTTTAGTTGGGTTTGTATACTAGCCCATTTACTTTTCAGCACTTACATTGTACTGAGTTTTAATTAGTGCATACTTCACTTGTGTACTCTGTTATGTTTTTTGTGTACTTTATAAAATGATATGTCTTTCTTTTTTTTAGGATTTACTCCTTCGGTACTAGTCTCCAGCACCTGGCCTATGGAAGATGGGCTTGGGGTAGTCACGACATGGGCCCCGAGGACGGGTTGTGACAAATTGGAATCACAGGAGTGATTTCTACCACATAACTCAGGACTCTGATCATTCCTTTCTGTGAATCAATATTTTAAATAGTATTGAGTGTGGTTTTCAGTTCAGGGAGTGTAGTGTTGGTGCGGCAGCCAACGAATCCATACACCCGGACCCTGACATTGGATTTCTGACTTAGTGCACGAAAACACTGATTGCATGTGTGTTTCCTTTCTAAATTTTTCTTTGTGATTAATTTTTGTCAGCTCATCCGGTATACTGTTTAACCATAGTGCACCTGTTTCTTTTTAGGATGGCCCCATGAAGGCATTTAGCCATGTTTCCTAGTAACGTGGGGGATGGAAGCCCACCGAGCGACGAGGCCTCGGTGTAGGGCCCAATTATAGTGGATGCACCAGCGGTACCACTACATATTGAGCCACCGATGCTACCAGCCCCAACGGCGGAGATTGCATGCCACCTGAGCACGTTGTGCGAGTTTTAGACTGGTAGGGACACTAGCTAATCTTATGGTGATCCATGCCATGAGTCTCCTTCACGCAGCAGTAGGTAGATGGTGGATCCCGATGCTCCAGGTGCACGATGAGGAATCTCTACATTGGAAGGACTTTGAGAGCCTCTTCCGCTCGGAGGTTGTTCCAGCCACCCTTCGTGTGGTGCACATCCAGGAGTTACAATAGCTGCAGCAGGGCAACATGTTAGTATCCTAATACTCGGCGAGTTTTACCGACCTCTCGCGCTACTCTACAGACATGGTATGGGACCCATTCTTCGGGTCCCAAACATTGGAGCAGGGACTAAGGCAAGAGATCAGAGCTTCAACGATTCCCCTTAGCATCCCAACGCAAGAGGGGGGCTGGAGTGATCCCTGTTAGTTGAGATCTTTCTTGCCAAGAATCTATCAGCAGTGATACCCACATCAGGATGGCACAGAGCAGAGTCTTCTGTAGCCGGCAGTTGACAGATGTCGCTGGGGTCCAAGTGGATCAGGTCGTCAGGTGGGCGACCTCTGGATATAGGTTCGGCTGTGCGGGGCACACAGCGCAGAGCCAGCCTTATGAGGAGCAGACAGTGCTATGCATGCGGCGGGCAGGGCCACATGGCTCGTGACTGCCCGATCCGCCATGCAGACGAGCAGCAGACAGTGGAGGAACCTCTTAGGCAGAGGTAGAGGTTCAACTGTGGCGGTCTGCAGGGAGCAGGCAGACGAGGTAGAGGAGCTGGCCGAGCAATGGGTGGTGGACGACGCTTTGAGGCTCTACCACCACAACCCCCAGGAGGTCCACCCTGACCACAGGGAGCTGGTGGGTAGAGGTATGATCAGCTCCAGTCAAAGGAGGCTTACAACTACGGTGCACCTGAGATGATTCGAGGTACTACCTGTGTCTACTCCACCCTTGATATAGTTATAATAGACACAGGTGTGAGTCATTATTTCATTGTCGCTTACCTTGTTCAGAGCTCAGAGATTCTGATAGAGCTGTTGGCTCGATCGTTATGGTTAGAGACACAAACAGGAGCAGACTCGACGATTACGCATTGGTGCTGTCAGTGTGAGCTTACTCTAGGAGGCGAGAGCTTCGGCTGGGATCTCATTGTAGTGGTGTTGAGTCCTTACGACATCATCTTAGGTATGGACTAGTTATCTAAAGTTCATACCAAGATCAACTGTATTAGGAGCAAGGTGAGGTGTGTCCACACGGATGGGACTAGGTTCACCTTCACTGGAAATAAGGGAACCTTCACATCATAGGATGGACTTATGTAGAGAAGAGAGCAGCCGATCATAATCAGTTGGCTGGTCTCATCCTCGGAGCAGTTGACGTGCGAATTCCGATATTTCTTGTTGTGGTGGATCAGTATGCAGAAATTTTTCCTGACGACATTCCAGGACTACCTCCTCGCAGAGAGGTAGACTTATACATAGACATGTACCCCTGTACATCACCAATATCTACTCCAGCATATCGGATGGATCCCACTGAGCTTCTGAGCTGCAGGTACAACTGGAGGACTTAAAGGGGAAAAATTTTATCTGACCCATTGTTTCACCCTGGGCTTCACCAATTCTATTCACCAAGATGGAAGATGGGTGCTTGAGACTGTGTGTCGACTACTGTCACCTGAACCAGGTGACTGTGAGGAACATGTATCTGCTTCCGAGGATTGATGACCTCTTTGATCAGCTCAAGGGGGCATGATGGTTCTCGAAGATAGACCTCAGGTCGGGCTATCATCAGTTCTGAGTTTGGGATGAGGATGTGCAGAAGATGTCCTTCAGGTGTCGGTATGGCCACTATGATTTATTAGTCATGCCCTTTGGTGTGACCAATGCTCCAGTAGTGTTCATGAGTCTCATGAACAGGATCATCCATCCCTACCTCGATCGGTTTGTCGTAGTCTTCATTGACGACATACTGATTTACTCGATTACCGAGGAGGAGCACGCCTACCAATTACTGGTTGTACTGGATACACTACGAGAGCACCGGATTTATGGTAAGCTATCGAAGTTCCAGTTCTGTCTTCAAGAGGTTCACTTCTTGGGCCACATCATCTCAGAGGTGGGAGTTGTAGTGGATCCCATGAATATCGAGGCAGTACTTGCTTAGGAGCCACCTATGAGAACGACAGAGGTGCGGAGTTTCCTAGGTCTATCTGGGTACTATCTGAGATTTTTTCTAGACTTATCTAGAGTTGCAGCACCACTTATAGCTTTGAAAAAGAAGGGGAAACCCTTCGTGTGGTCAGAATTGTGCCAGCAGAGCTTTCAGGAGCTGAGGCGGAGATTGACCAGTGTGCCCATCTTGAGGCTGTCGGGGGAGGGAGTAGGGTACATAGATTTCTGCGACACATCAGAGAACAGACTCAGGTGTGTCCTGATGCAGGAGCTATAACACCTCGAGCTTCCATGATACACTTCTCTTTCAATAATGCAATAGCTTGCATTGTACGCAAGTTCGAGGTTCTAACACACACCACAACCAATCAAAGTAGTCATCATGAATAGTAATACCTAATTTTTGAAATTTTATAAATTTTATCATTCAAAATGGACTTCATTTTTGGATTCGGAATATCGAAATTATCCTATGTTGAATTTTTGGTATTTTTCTGAGAACATCCAATTTTTTATGAGTAGTGAAATATACTTAAAAAACAACGTTTTTCATAAAAATAATTTATAGTGAAAAATTATAATATTGAGTGGTTTTAAAGTATAATTAGAATATATTTTTACCATTTTATCCAATGGTATTCATTATAATTAATTTCACTTTGAAATTGGACATAAACAATTGTCAATCTTTTGATATATATTGTTTCTTAAAAACACGCTATTTGTTGTGACTGTGGGGGTTAATTATAAAATTAATTAATTCAACATATATGTTTGGAATTTTGTAAAATAGACATCATTTTTGAATTCGGAAAATCAATTATATCTTAGGGTGAAATTTTGGCATTGTTCTGAAAAACATCAATTTTTGATGAATAGTGAAACCACTATGTGGTAGTTAAAAAACTGATTTTTCGTTTAAATGAAACATTACCACTTCTGTGATTTGATTTTATAAAATCTGACATACATGGTTGTAATTAAGAAGTAAAATTTTCTTCAATGGGATTAAAATAATTTTTTGGGGAATAGTGACTTTTAAGTTTAATTAATCACGATTAAAGGTATTTAGTGAAATTTAAGGTAAAAATGATATTATAAAAATATGGAAATACCTTTACACTTGTCCTACCATTATTGTATGAGTCCTGGACGACCATGAAAATCCAAGGGTCAACTTGGGGACCCCATGGAGCAAAATCGGTAGGAAAATGACATTAAAAACGTTTTATTTAATGTTAAAATAAAAATGTCAGAAACATGAGTTGTTTTACTAAAAACAATTTTTAAATGGGGTTATACAAGTCATATTTTTTACTATAAATATTTATTAGAAATATAAGAAAATTTCCTACATCATTATTTTTTTTAATAATTTTTAGTCATTAAATAAATTAAATTATTTATGACACCATGATGATTTAGCAATTACCTCATTATTTAATGATATAAATAAAATGAAAATTTAATGCAAAATCTAAGACCTACACATATCAAAAACCTATTGGATGGGTGTATTTCTAATTATTATCACCTTATCCTCTAAATATATAATTTTGGGACCTTTTAAATCCGAAAAGCATTTTATGATAAAGTAACCTTTTATAACTTTCCAAGAGTGCCTCTCCTCTCCTCTTATAAAAGGCCCCCATCTCTACCACCATACTCACACCACTCAAGACATTTCCTCAGCAAAACCCTGCCCATTATGTCTCTCCAAATCCAACTCTTACTACTAGAAGCCTCACTTTGGGCAGAAGGCTTCCCAAGGAAGCCTTTGAGCTCAAATCAAAAAGAGTTACCCGTTTTAAAGGTAGTGTTTTCTCTTGTGTTTTTATGTTTTATTTTGCTTCTCCGACCCCCTAAACTCTTTTTATTCATTTATTTTCTAACAAAAACAGTATCCTAAATATACTAGGATGTTTTTAAAAAAAGGATTCGATCTTCACTTACACACACCTACATATAATGGTTAAAGAACATACTGTTTCTGTGGATGGCGAATTTCTGCCTCACGAAAAGATGATTGTTCAACACTCATATAACACCTTAAAAGGTGGAAATTAAGATGTAACAATATTTATATATGATATATAACATGTTTATGTTTTACTTAGGCTTCTTTATTTTTTATTTATGTCATACCTTTATGGTTTCTATTATGGGTAAATGCAATATTTTCATTTTATGAAATGCGGACTACCGCACCCTCAATGTGATTTGAATCGTTAATTCCATATGTGGGATGTATAAAGGATGGAGTAAATTTTATTATACAATATATTATACTGGAATTATATTATACCTTTATATAATTATAATTTCATTCCATTAAATACGAAATAGAAATGAAAGTAGTGTTCATTTGTACGTACGGCATACCGTCTCCATGAACGGTGCATTTCATTTATTACCTCTAAATATTATGTAATATTATTAATGCATTTATATACTGGATACATATGATATATATGATATCTAAATCATGAATATAATTCTGGATATAATGGATATTTCACCACATGAACAACTTCTAATTATAAGATGTTTATTTTTGACTCAAGTACCAAAGATCGACAAAATGACCGTTATTAACATAAATAATTACATAATGTTCATAACATGGTAATAAGTGATATAAAAGGAATAATGAACATGGAAAATGTTCTTAAGCAAATAGAAATTAACTCTAGTTTATTGTTCAGGAGGTTAATGAATGATTGAGTCAAGTCGGACATGAGGTAAGAGAACTTCTTAACCCAATTTCCATTCTTTGGGTTAATCTCCTACTTTCAAATTATGTCATGATATTATTATGTCCTATCTGGTATTTATACTTTCTTTTTGTGTAAATATAGAAAATTCACATAATAGATCTATTTTATTTAAAAATTATCTTTTTAAGGGACTTCGTCTCAATCTCCTTTCATTGAGGCATATTTTGTTTTATACACAAATTTCGTTTATACGGTGTATAAACCCCTTTGACTTTTCTGTTTTTTTTCAAAAGGAATATCTTTATACGAATCATTTTACTAAACTACAAAATGGAATGTTTTTTTGTCGTACGTATGCGGTGACAATGACTTCTCCGCCACCGTGACCATTATTTGAGTTTCGGCTTCCTCTACAAGCCATAACATTTTTTTCAATGAAAAATAAATAAAAATTTTAATTTTACATTATTTTGGTATTTAAAATGGTTTTGAAAGTGTTTTTATTATATCAATGTGTTGTATTTATATCTTGTGATTGAATTGTGGAACTGTTATGTTTCCATTATGCATGTTTTATGTGATATGATTATGTTATGGTTTATGATATACTTAAACCTATTCATATGAGGAATGCATTGGACTTAATAAGTGATGGGTGGAGCCCGCTATAGCTCCTCGATGCATTGGAATCTCTCATGAGACAAACTAGTGTCTTGGAACACGCCCTTGACAAAATCTTATTTGTAGTCTTGGCACGAGGCCTTGCCTACGTGGTTATGATAGTCTGGAATTGTGTATTCCATCATTATGAAAGCGGTTATTGATATTGCGTGTGATTATTCAACCAGTAGAATATTCATGTGAATAAGTAAATGGAATTATTTCATTTTATTTTGCCATATTATTCTGAATTTCAAGTTTAAAAGGCTTTTTTTAGTTATACTTTGACTTAAATAGTTATGTTTATTTATGAAAGCTTCCGCTATATTTTTAACCTTACTGAGCATATGAGATCACCCCTTTCAATGTTTGAATTTTTCCAAGATGTGAAGTAGTATTTTAGGAATGACCTGCTAGGATAGTCTGAAGGGGATATGAGTGTGGAAAATGGAGACTATGTTATTGTGATTTTTCACATTAGGATGTAATGTAAGACTTATGAATGTATCTAGTGTTTCCAAGGCAATTAAAATAATTTGTCTTTCAAGACATGATCTTTTGTGATCATGCCAATGTTACATAATAATGCACCGACTTTGGGTAACTGGGGTCGGGGAGTTACAATTGGTATCAGAGGCAATTTATTACTAACCATGAAAGCTAGATTTAGATAAACTCGGATTATAACACATAGCCCAACGATAGACTTTGAGGATTAGTATATAAAAACATCCTAGAATTTTGGTATTATAGATATTTTGTGAGTTTTACGAGCAATACATCCCTGTCTGGATACGAGCAGATAGAGGCGGCTCTGGCACAGATGTACCTAGGGGTAAAACCTGAATACACTGCTTTGAGCTAGACTCGAAGGGGAACTGGTGGACGACAACGGGCCTTGCTGCACTCTTGGTTACGACATTCCCGGGGGATATTCTTAGGATAATTATCATTTTCTTTAAAAACCATTATGAAGGGCTTATGAGAACATATTTCCTCAAAGAATTTTTTTATGATTATGGATTATATCCATAAATAGTTAAATTTATGTTAAGTGTATTACAAGTATGTAATTATGTATTTTAATTCATAAACTAATCTAGTTTATGCCATTGTTTAGAAATGGCACCTAGTGGGAGGATTGGAAACTGTATCAATGCACACACTCCGTGTAGGGATTTCCCTCCTGCTCAAGATAATTATTGTGGAGCTAGAGATACAACTGGAGATGATCAACATATCACCACACTGGGACAAATCACTTAGGTTATGAATAATAACCTTTCTCGTATGGAGCACCCTGATCCGCAATGTGGAGGAACAATGTTAGACCGCTTCATGAGGCAACAACTGCTAACATTTAATGGGGGGACAAATCCATTAGTATCTGAGCAATGGATAAACTCCATAGAGAAAATAATCCATGCCTTGGGGAGTAGCGAAAGGGAGAAGGTTGTCATGGTAGTTTACCATCTCACTGGATATGCCGATCAATGGTGGTCGCTGATTCAAAACACAAAGGAAGATGAAGAAGTATCAATTATGGAATGGAGTGAATTAAAAGAGATTTTCTTATAAAAATACTTCCCACATGACCATAGTGCAGATATGGAAAGGCAATTTCTGAGTCTCCGGCAGAATGAGGATGAGAATGTCACAAAGTATGAGGCTAAATTTACAAGGTTAGCGAGGAATGCTCCAGATTATATACGTAACCCAAGAAGTAAGATTGATCGTTTCTTTTATGGGTTAAAACTGTTTCTCCATCGAGCATTAGTCTCACAAACCTTCTTGTCGTACGAAGATATTGTCTCATGTGATATCAAGACATAAAAGGAATTCTCTAAATCTTATGACAATAAAGTAAAGAAAGAGAAGAAGATAATGGTGGAACAAGAGACAGATAAAGGGAAAAAGGGACAGAATTATTTTCCATTATGAGATAATTTTGGGAAGAATCTCCTCGGTACTTGCCTAAAATGTATGGGAGTTTGTTATAAATGCGGACAAAATGGTCACCAAACTCGTGATTGCAAGGGAAAGAAAGAGGCTATCAATGATGAATGCTAAAATTGGAGGGAAATGGGGAATTATGCAAATGAATGTCCTAAGTGTCAGGTAAAAGTACCTCAGAAAAGGCCAAGGGATCAAGTCTAATCTTATGTTATTACTATAGTTGAAGTGGAATAATCAATGTTTTGGGGCTTTTCGACTCAAGGAGTATATTATGGTTATAATAATAATGTGATATATATAAGGATTGTACTGCAGTACTTCTTGTTCTCATTAAGGTTTTAATATGATTAATGTAATCATATTTTTAGTATGTATCAATAAGAGAAACTTTACTTTGTTTGTGGAATCTGAGGTTACAATTGATTTTGGAATTTAGAAACCGTTTAGAGAAATTCTGGACAGAGGTATTTTGGATAACTATAAAGGTTGGAATGAATTAAGTTGAACTTTGGATAGTATTGTTTAAGATTAAAACATTTCTGAAGATTATTTTTGGAATATTATAATACTATACTTTTAGGAAAAGGAAAACCTACAGGTTGGGGGATAACTCGTCGCGTCAGACAAAGCTGCAGGAATCGAACCGACAACCATAGTGCGACATGCCTTTATTACCTACCACTAGCCTACATGAAGTCCCTGGTTATTACAAAATAGTTTTACTAATCTAAATGGTATGTGGTAATATTTGGAATATTATACAATTAGGATAAATAGAATATTTTTCAGTTATGTTACCATTTGGAGTGAAAGATAGGTTTGTGGTAAAAATTTATTAAAGAATGAATGTTTACATGACAAGTATATTTCCTTAGATTCTTAGCAAATCTCTTAAATAAATTCCTCATATTTATAAAAGGTAACTTAAAACAAAAACTTTGTCGGTTAAATTTTCAAACTAGGGAATCAATGATCGTTTAACCAATCAAAAGTTTGTGATTTTCTTATAGTTAAATTTATCCTAACCCTGTTTTCTATAACTCTCCATCAGAACTTGATGGTCTGTTTTTCCTCCATATCCATATTTTCATAGAATCCTAATATGGGCTATCTCGGGTGAACTTTGTACTTCTATTTATTTCTTTTAATGTTATATTTTTATTAATCCTATTTCCGATATTGGTTTTTCACAAAGGTATTCTCTATTTTCAACCTTTTATTTTCGAAGTTCATTTTCAAATTGTGAGGATGTAATTTATTGAAGGACGGGAGAATGTAACACCCCGAGCTTCCATGATACGCTTCTCTTTCAATAATGAAATAGCTTGCATTGTACACAAGTTCGAGGTTCTAACACACACCACAACCATTCAAAGTAGTCGTCCGGAATAGTAATACCTAATTTTTTAAGTTTTATAAATTTTATCTTTGAAAATGGACTTCATTTTTGGATTCGGAATATCGAAATTGGACAATGTTGAATTTTTGGTATTTTTCTGAGAACATCCAATTTTTTATGAATAGTGAAAAATACCTAAAAACAACATTTTTAATAAAAAAAATTTATAGTGAAAAATTATAATATTTAGTGGTTTAAAAGTATAATTAGAATATAGTTTTACCATTTTATCCAATGGTTTTCATTAGAATTAATTTCACTTTGAAATTGGATAGAAACAATTGTCAATCTTTTGATATATATTGTTTCTTAAAAACACGCTATTTGTTGTGATAGCAAGAATTAATTATAAAATTAATTAATGAAACTTATATGTTTGGAATTTTTTAAAATAGACATCATATTTTGAATTCATAATATCAATTATATCTTAGGGTGAAATTTTGGCATTGTTCTGAAAAACATTAATTTTTGATGAATAGTGAAACCACTAAGTGGTAGTTAAAAAAATGACTTTTCATTTAAATGAAACATTACCACTTCTGTGATTTTATTTTCAAAAAACCAACATACATGGTTGTCATTAGGAATTAAAATGTGGTTCAATGGGATTAAAATAATTTTTTGGTGAATAGTAACTATTAAGTTTAATTAATCGCGATTAAAGGTAATTAGTGAAATTTAAGGTAAAAATGATATTATAAAAATATGAAAATACCTTTACACTTGTCATACCCTTATTGGAGGAGTCATGTCAGACCCAGACAATCCATGGGTCGACTTGGGGACCCCATGGAGCCACTTTGGTAGGAAAATGACATTAAAAACATTTTATTTAATGTTAAAATAAAAATGTCACAAACATGAGTTGTTTTACTAAAACAGTTTTTAAATGGGGTTATACAAGTCATATTTTTTACTATAAATATTCATTAGATATCTAAAAATATTTACTACATCATGATAATTTTTTTATAATTTTTAGACATTAAATAAATTAAATTATTTATGACACCATGATGATGCAGCGATTACCTCATTATTTAACGATTTAAATAAAATGAAAAGATAATGTAAAATCTAAGACTTAAACATGTCAAAAACCTATTGGATGGGTGTACTTCTAATTCTTATAACCTTATCCTCGAAATATATAATTTCGGGACCTTTTAAATCCGAAAAGCATTTTATGATAAAGTAACCTTTTATAACATTCCAAGAGTACCACCCCTCTCCTCTTATAAAGGCCCCCACCTCTACCACCTTACCCACACCTCTAAAACCTTTGGGTTGGCCAACCCCTGCCCATTTTGTCTCTCCACATCCCAATATTACAACTATAATCCTCACATTGGGCAGAAGTCTTCCTAAGGAAGCCTTTGAGCTCAAATAAAAAAGAGTTACCCGTTTTAAAGGTAGTGTTTTCTCTTGTGTTCTTATGTTTTATTTTGATTCTCTGACCCCCTAAACACATTTTATTCGTTTATAAGATGGATCTTATCTACACTTACACACACCTACATCTAATAGTTAAAGAACATATTGTTTCGGTGGATGGTGAATTTCTGACTCATGAAACGATGATTGTTCACCACTCATATAACACCTTAAAAGGTGGCCATTAAGATGTCACTATATTTATATATGATATATAATATGTTTATGTTTTACTTAACCTTCTGTATTTTTTCATTTATGGCATACCTTTATGGTTTCCATTATGGGTAAATGCGATATTTTCATTTTAGGAAGTGCGGACTACCGCCCCCTCAAAGTGATTTGAATCATTAATGCCATATGTGGGATGTATAAAGGATGGAGTAAATGGTTTTATACATTATATTATACTAGAATTATAGTATACCTTTATATAATTATAACTTCATTCCATTAAATATGAAATCGAAATGAAAGTAGCGTTCATGCGTACGTATGGCTTACCGTCTCCATGAACGGTGCATTTCATTTCTTACCTCTAAATATTATGTAATATTATAAATTCATGTATATACCGGATATATATGATATATATGATATCTAAATCATGAATATAATTATGGATATAATGGATATTTCACCACATGAACAACTTATAATTATAAGAAGTTTATTTTTGACTCAAGTACCAAAGATCGACAAAATGACCGTTATTAACTTAAATAATTACATAATGTTCATAACATGGTAATAAGTGATATAAAAGAAATAATGAAAATGTAATGGGTTCTTAAGAAAATAGAAATTAACTATAGTTTATTATTCAGGAGGTTAAAGAACGATCGAGTCAAGTCGGACACGAGGTAAGGGAACTTGTTAACCCATTTTCAATTCTTTGGGTTAATCTCCTACTTTCAATTTATGTCATGGTATTATTATGTCCTATCTGGTATTTATACTTTATTTATGTGTAAAATAGTGAATACACATAATAGATCTATTTTATTTAAAAATTATCTTTGTAAGGGACTTCGTCTCAATCTCCATTCATTGGGGAATATTTTGTTTTAGAGACAACTTTCTTTTATACGGTGTATGAACCCCTTTGAATTTTATGTTTTTTTCAAAAGGAATATTTTTATACGAAGCATTTTACTAAATGACAAAATGGAATTTTTTTTTCATATGTATTCGGCGACAACGACTTCTCTACCGCCATGAACATTATTTGAGTTTCGGCTTCCTCTACAAGCCATAACTTTTTTTTAAAAGAAAAATAAATACAAAGTTTCAATTATACTTTATTTTGGTATTGAAAATGGTTTTGAAAGTGTTTTTATTATATAAATGTGTTGTATTTATATCTTGTGACTGAAATGTGGAAATGTTATGTTTTCTTCTATGCATGTTTTATGTGATACGATTATGTTATGGTTTAGGATATATTAAAACCTATTCATTTGAAGAATTCATTGGACATAATAAGTGATGAGTGGAGCCCGCTATAGCTCCTCGATGCATCGGCATGTCTCATGAGACAAACTAGTGTCTTGGCATGAGGCCTTGACAAAATCTTATTTGTAGTCTTGGCACGAGGCCTTGGCTACGTGGTTATGATAGTCTGGAATTATGAAATCCATCATTATGAGAGAGGTTATTGATATTGCATGTGATTATTCAACTAGTAGAATATCCATGTGAATAAGTAAATGGAATTATTTCAATTTATTTTGCCATATTATGCTGAATTTCATGTTTAAAAGGCTTTTTTAGTTATACTTTGCCTTAAATGTTTATGTTTATTTATGAAAGCTTCTGCTATATTATTATCCTTACTGAGCATCTGAGCTCACCCCTTTCAATGATTTAATTTTTCCAGGATGTGAAGAAATATTTTAGGAATGACATGCAAGTATAGTCTGAAGGGGATATGATTTTGGAAAATGGAGACTATGTTATTGTGATTTTTCACTTTATGGTGAAATGTAAGACTTATGAATGTATCTAGTGTTTCCAAGGCTACTAATCTAATCATTCATTCGAGACTTGATCTTTTATGATCATGGAAATGTTACATAATAATGCACCGACTCTGGGTAACTGGAGTCGGGGAGTTACAGGAGTGAGCATTGATCACTTACGGTTCATGATAGTTGATGCAGCACGAGCAGAACTATGGTATCCATGACCTGGAGTTAGTAGCAGTGGACTTCGCCCTAATGATGTGGCGACACTATCTGATGGGAGAGCGATTTACTGTATATTCTGACCACCAGAGTATCTGGTACATTTTCTCGCAGATGGACCTGAACCTGAGAGAGCGGTGATGGCTCGAGTTCCTCCAGGAATATGACATTCAAAATGACTATACTCCTGGGAAGGGGAACGTTGTGGCTGATGCTCTCAGCAGGAGATCGAGCATTCGACTAAATAGAGAGGCGAAAGAGCTGTTAGATGCTTTACAGATATCCATTTTGGATTGAGATAGGGCAGCCTATCTGCAGTCCCTCATAGTCACTCCTCCACCACTTCAGTGGGTCAGAGAGGCACAGCTTGGGGACGTTGAATCTGAGGCATGACATGCTCAGATATCCTCAGGGATGGCACCCAATGGATTTTTTGAATGAGGGGAGCATATAATCTTCTTCAGGGGATGTACCATGTTACATGCTGCACTACAGGAGGAGGTGTTGAGGGAGTTCCACACTTCCTCTCTAGCGGTACATCTAGGAGTAGAGAAGATGTATCAGGACCTTAGACGACTACACTGGTGGGTGGGTATGAAGAAGGCTATGGCAGAGTTTGTATATCGGTTCCTCACTTATTATAAAGTGATGGTAGAGCACCAGGTACCTGTAGGATTCGTACAGCCCTTAGAGGTCCTGGAGTGGATGTGGGACAAGATATCCATGGATTTCGTGACGGGGATTACATGTACTTCCAAAGGACATGACTCTATCTGGGTGATCGTAGACCGACTCACAAAGTCGGCCCACTTCGACCCGATCAGATAGCAGGGATCAGTAGAGAGCATGGAACGCCTCTACATTCAGGAGATCGTATGGATTCATGGTGTTTCATAATCTATCATCTTTGATCGAGACACTCTCTTTACATTACAGCTTTGGAAGGGGTTACAGGAGGCTTTTGGGACGTAGCAACGCTTAAACACTGCTTTTCACCCTAGGAAGGATGGCCAGATGGAGAAAACCATTCAGACACTCGAGGAGATGCCTCGTGAAGGTGTCCTTTACTTTGGTCGTAGTTGGGAGGATCACATACCCTTGATGGAGTTTGCGTAAAACAATAGCTACCACTCCACCATCGCGATGGAACCATACGAGGAATTGTACGGCTGACCTTCCAGATCACCACTGTGCTGGACTGACCCTTGGGAGTCATCACTCATAGGACCAGAGATGGTTCAGGCTATGACGGAGAAGGTGCAGATCATCTAGGAGATGATGAGGACTAAACAGAGCAGACAAATGTCCTATGCTGATAGGAGGTGGAGACCACTGGAGTTCGAGGATGGAGACCACGTTATCTTATGGGTATCACTTCGACGTTGATTGTGGATATTTGGTCAGGGCGGTAAGTTATCTCTGCGCTTCATCAAACCATTCCAAGTCCTCATTAGGGAAGTTGAGGTGACTTACCACCTGGACCTTCCACCTCAGTTGCACCAGGTGCACGACGTCATCTACGTATCTCAGTTTAGGAGATGCGTGCACGACCCGACACATATCATCAACCACACGAAGTAGGACATTGATGACAGGGTGACATTTACAGAGGTCCCGGTGGAGATCGAGGATCGATAGGAGTGGGTCCTATGTGGATGGTCGATTCTTCTGGTGTGCATTTTTTGGCAGCACATGAATCTCCAGGAGAGCACATGGGAGCGGTAGCCTCTGATTCATGCTCACTACCCTCATTTGTTTGTCTAGTTTATGATGTAGCTTTATGAGGACATAAATCCCTGAGGTGAGAGTAATGTAAAGACCCATAAATTTCAAAGAATTTTTTCTTAAATTCTTTGGAATTTTACGAGTCTGTGGATTCTGACGGCGCTTGATTCCGAGGCCCGGTGTGCCCGAAATCAATTTCTGAAGTTTATCTCAGGCTCATTCAGTAAACGAATGAGCGAGTTTTTCTAACTTTTTAACCGGTGCTCGGAATTAAAATCTGAGGGCACCAATGAACTCACAGTGCCGGTAATTGCTTAAGGGGACATTTACCGCAGTTGCATTTAATGTGGGTTTGAAGTTTTTTTGGGGTTCATTTGAGAAGTAAATAATATTGTTGTACAATTTCATTTTATATCTAGAGAGGTTAATTCCTCCCATGGGTAGTTAAGGGTGGGACCCACAACCACCTAACTACCCAAGGGTGGATGTTAGTGAGGCAGGGCCCACACAAGCCGCAACCTTTTAATTTCCTCTAAACTCATTAAAAACCCCTCTTTAATTTGGCAACCCCCTTTTTTATTTTCCAGCGCATATAATTAATGGGAATATTCCCTCTCAATTCCTTAAATCAGCGGTCAACACGTTATTAAATGTTGTGATTTAATTTTGGGAGTTTTTTTACATGTGTAATTAAATAATATGAGGAGCCTTTTATTTAATTTTTGGGAAGAGATTTTGTTGTGCGGGAGATATCAGGAGAGCTTTTGAGTTTTTGGAAGAACTCCGGTCTCCGATGAAGAATGGCGAATAACGCCGGCCTCCGATGAAGAACGACGAAGAACGTCGGTTCCTGAATGATTGTCGATGCGCCACAAATTCTCTTCTCCACCACAAGAGAGGAGATGCTTTTTCCTCCTTGGCGCACTCCGTCGTTGCCTACGATCCCTTTCCCCACGATGCCGTCTACCGTGACGCTAACGTTCGACATCGATTGTTGAGGTAGGGGATTTAGTATATTTTATTATGTGATCTATACCCTTGGAATGGCATGGAATTGTTGGGTGATTTTTTGAACCACTAACGTGGTGGGTACAGACTAACAAACAAGTCTGAACCCAGAACCATTTTGTTCCTGATGCGCGGAATATTTGGTGATGAAGAAGTGGGACCGAAATGGTGATTGGAGGCATTCACAGTGAAGTACG
This sequence comes from Viscum album, assembly GCA_963277665.1. Taxonomy (NCBI): domain Eukaryota; kingdom Viridiplantae; phylum Streptophyta; class Magnoliopsida; order Santalales; family Viscaceae; genus Viscum; species Viscum album. The sequence goes on from OY728121.1 coordinate 594,922,596, forward strand.
GGTCCCAAGGTGACCACAGTAGTAGAGGGGAGTAAAATAGGACCACTGAAATGATTCTGGTGGCCCGCGGAAGCCCCCTGCAACACTGGTCATCGGCGGGCCGCACGGTGGTGGCGGCCCCCCGGCGCGCTGCCGGCAGAAGCCCAACGCGGCTGAAGATGTGTTAGTGAGGGAGAGATCCCGCAGTCGCGTGGGATATAGGGGACCCACGATGCCACCATGTCGCCGCGTCTGCGGAAAGCAGGGGGTGCACCCCCCGCTCGGCTTGCTGGCCGAGCCAGCGCACCCCCCCCCCCCCATCGGCCGGGCTGGGGCGGGTCACGCGGACCGGGCCGCGCCGACTAAGTCGGGCCATGCCCTACCTTGTCGGACCTGGACCCGAGTTGGGTCGCCCCTGTTCGGGCTGACCCATGGGGGGGTTGGGCCGGGTCGGACTAGGCCCAGACCCCCCCACTTCAGACTATTTTTGGTATTTTTTCCCATAACATGAGCTAGGAACTTCCGATCGACGCACCGTGAGTTGAATAGGAATCCTTGGATCGAGACGGTCATTTTGGCATATTAAACTCAATGTTTTGGAAAAGTTTGGATATGGTCGGGTTGGTTCGAACCCAAAACCAACCGGGCCTTTGGAGAGGAAACTCTTATAACTTAAGGACCAGATGTCCGTTTGATGTGTCGTTAACAGCGTTGAATTTATCTTGATGAGATGGTTCTTTTGGATTACTCCGATTAAGTTTTGGACGTAGCTGGAGTATGTTCAGGTTGTTTTTATCTTAAAAAACCAACTGAGCCCCTCGGACGGAAAAGCCAATAACTCTCATACCGGGCGTCCGATTGACGTACCGTCTGTCGCGTTGGGTTTCTTTTGATGAGACGGATCTTAGGAATACATACCCTCTGGACTTCGTGAAAGTTGATGTATTGAATCTTTTTCTCGAGCAGCGGTCCCTTCCGAAATCGAACATGCTGTGTGTGGAAACCCTAGATCTGGCTGCGACTGTGACAATGACGACTGCACTTGGATCCTCCGTGGGTTAGGTAGCGAGGATGACTATACTTGGATCCTCCGTGGGTTTGGCAGCGATGACGGCGGTACTGGGATCCTATGTGGGTTGGACGGCGATGAGTACTATTCTTTTATCCTACATGGGTCTGGTAGAATTGAACTCTGTACTTGTATCATGAGTGGGTCTGGCAGAGTAGCTAGTCTTGTATCCTATGTGGGTCCGACAACTTAGATGGTCTTGTATCCTATGTGGTTCCAAATGTTTAGAAGATTCAGTGGATACATATGATCATCTCAATCTCTATACGAAATATGTATACCTGTGTGATAAGAGTCTTGATTTTCAATCATTATCATCAATGTGATTGATTTGATTTCCTTTGTGGATTGGGTTGTGCTTTCATGTGTGGACTAGGTTGTGTTTTCCTGTGTGGACTGGGTTGTGTTTTCTTATGTGGAATGGGTTGGGCTTGGGATCGAGAGTTGGAGTCATTTTTTAATTGATGACTTAGGTATATGTATGGGCATATAACTAAGAAATCCCGGTTGATACTTCGTGATTGTATCTTTCCTTGGTGGTTTATCATTCGTGGATTCGGAGAGAACTTTGGGGGTCTCGGGGTCCCTACTGAGTATCATATACTCATCCCTGCACGGACTATGCCTGCACTACATTGTGTTGGATGGAGATGATGGACAACATTAATTGAGGTGTAGGCCTGTGGAGCTGGGCGTTACCCGGAGGTGGAACACTTGGCGGGACGTACACGGAGCGGACGGCCGGACCCAAGGAGCTGAGGATACTATTTGTACAAACCCTTCAGGTGGGATTTCCGGAGGACGACTTGGTTTTTCTATATTATTTACTATTGTTGTAATTCCCTATCAGTTGTACTGTACTTTCAGTTGGGTTTTTATACTGGCCCATTTATTTTTCAGCACTTACCTTGTACCCAGTTTTACTTAGTGCTTACTTCACTTGCATACTATGTTGTGTTTTTTGTTTACTCTATAAAGGGAAATTCGATCCCTTTTTTCATGATTTACGCCTTTGGTTCTAGTCTCCAGCCCCTAGCCTATGGAATACGGTCTTGGGGTAGTCACGGAACGAGCCCCGAGGACGGGTCGTGACAACTTTTCTCTTAAGAAACACGGTTACTAAATGTAATATAAAATATAATCAAGGTATATGACATAATAATAGAAAAATATTTGTGAAAACTATAAAAATTACAAAATAAAAATTGGTCTGAAACAATGAATTATAAGAGATTTTTGATGTATAAAAGTGGTTGTGTAATAAAATTTCATTGTACATCATCCCATGGTATACTGGGAGGCATTCTTGATGTGACGTGATTGACCGTATCAGGCACCGTTTACTGGCTTATGGGTCGGGATGTTACAAAGTGGTATTATATGGGTTTTGTTTTATTTTTCTCTATTGTTTTGGGCAAGGAGATAGGGCACTGGGAATATTTCTGTGCTTGGTAAATATCCATGTCTAAGGGTGAAAGACCAACACATAGGGAAATATCAATGTTGTAATGGATGATATTATTTCTTATGTTCTGCATTGAACATGTGAGCTAGGTTCACAAGACCGATCTAGTGCTCGAGATTATCATGAAGATCTCACATTGGAATTTTTATTCATTTTCTTATGTATTGTTTTGTATTTTATCTTCATATATATGTTTATTTCTTAGATTTTTTATCCACATATTGAAAGACAAGCATGAATTTCTCTTAGGTGTTGTCTAGTTTATCAGCTATTATATTTATCATCAGATTCTCTAACTTTCATTTATATTGTTTCCACTGTTGTCTGATTCATTTATTATATCTTATACCACCGTTCTCCACTTATTATTATTTTACAATATCCCCTCCATACCATCATTAAACGTTCACTAATATTCGCTAGCCTTTGGAATATGATGAGGTGTACATGAATCCATGTGGTGAGCATTACGTCTATTGGTTTAAAGTGTGTCTAACTGGGAGCCATAGAAATGGTTCCTTGAGCTAGTTGGTCAGATGGCCTTAGGCGTGCCTACTCGTATGTCAGAGGCTACCAACTAGTATCAAGGGTGTAATGATTGTATGGTGGGAAGATTATACACTCGTAATCAGAGTATCCTAGAGGTATAATATATAATAAATAATCAATCAACATTAGAAAAATTGTAAAAAAAGGATGTAGCTGAAGTTTAGTAAACATAACTAGTAAAAGGAAATGTTAGCTAATAAAAAATATATAATGAAGTATTATTGTATAGATAAGGCTAAATAAATATAGTAGTAAACATAAATCATGAGTTTAAATACAATACATGAAATTGGGAATGAAAAAAAGACACAAAGGCCATCTCCATGAGCATCCTAAGATCTAGCTCAGTCATGTGCTCTAAATTCGGGACACAGGTATGAAACCACAATCCAAGGATATTGATCATGAAACCAATGATGTTTGTTCAGGTACCCCGGTGCAATGGTATCCCAAACAGGGTGTTAGATATAAATAGTAGGCCACCACTAATGGTTTTGAATTTAAGAATCATTTGAATAAAATATACAGTAGTGTTTAGGTATGATAGGTAATGAAATAAATAAATAAACATAAACACATTAGGAAAAATTTTCTCAGGGAAACCTGGATGGCAATAGCTACTTTGGCCAAAGCTAAAGTAACTTTTACCACAGTCAAACATTCAATATATAGTATATATATATGGATATATATAATATTATTCTATTTGAACACATGAAAATGAGCGTAACTAGGATTCCATAAAATTCAATTGTAAATATAGACTGAACCCAAGCATTTTATTTGGGCTCATGAAAACATCCTTAGGTTAAAGAAATTAGAATTATTGGAATTTTCTATAAGGAATATATAGAATTTAAATAAGTTTTGACCTTCTCCCATCCAAGGAAAACCATATAGAGCAACTTGGGTATCACACTAGGTGCATGATAAGTACCCGACACCATAAGAGTCTATCTAAGGTGATCCATAAAGTCATTCCAAGTGTCACTCTCAGAATGGAGTATATTATTACCCTTTGATCCCATCCTTGAATGATCCATGATATAAGGAATGTAATCAATATATTATCAATCAATTTTTCATTAATTTATAATATTCTGTACTATTCCACATGTCAGACTCTCTATGCATTCCCCTTTTTAATATGAAATTTTATGTGTGTATTTTTTCCTAGATATAGATAGTCGTAGTGATTTAATTTAAATTATTGGATGATTTTCACTACAACATGAACCATCATTTGGGTGCGTTACCCATGTCACATGACTTATGCCCCCTTTAAGGTAATTAATTCACCCATTCTAGTGATGTTACAAATTCAAAATTTATATTTACCTTCCTACATTTTAAACCGCTTGGAATATGTTGGTTTAATTCAATTATAAGAGATTTTTTATTTTAATAAAATTCACAATAACATGGTTGCTGTTTCTTTTTCCATATTATATTTTAAACAATCTATAATTTATATTATAATTAAAGAGGGGAAATTAATTGGAAATATTTTAAATAAATAAATTGGCAGGGCCGACTTGTGGTATAATTGTCTTGTTGTAGAAAGCTTAAATACATGGCCTTTATTATACTTTAAATGAAATTCTTGAATGGGTATTGACCTCTTAAAAGAGACGTGACTAGTGATGTGAAAAGTATATGAACATGTACATCATCTTAGTTAAGTTTAAATGATAAAATATATCATGAATGCTTTGAGAGATACTTTTTTTCCATTTATGTAATACCATGGATGGGCTCCAAGGATATTGTGATTATATCATCCCTTGAGAGATAATTTAGTTTCTTTTTGATGGATTTCTGAGCATGGGAGGTAGAAACCCATGGTTTACGTGGTGTGTAAAATTTGCACACTATGTAAATATCCTAGATTTATTTATTAAAAAGGGGTAGGGGATATTTCTTGAAAAATCCCCTCTCTTCCCATATAGGAGTAGGTAAATATGAGGATCTCCCACCACACCTCACCTAGGTTCTTTTGGATCACCTCCTTATGAGCATAATTTTCATCATCGTTGGGTGAGTGGGATCTAAAATGGTAGTCTCTAAAATCATCCCTCTTCATTTATTCACCCCTATTCTTATCTCCTGTGCTTTTTTTGTGAGATCGTATTCCCTATTATTAGGGTTTTCATTAATTCTTAGGATTTCTCCCATTCTGGATGAATTCATGGGCCGACACTGGATGGAATATTGATATGAACCTAAACATAGTGTTCTATCTCTTTTCCATAAAATATCATTGCATTTATATCATGTATTTTTATTTCATGCACTGGACTCCTCCAGCATCACCTCCATATATCGTATTAATTAAATTAAATAGTTTTCCTATACCAGATATTGTCCTTGATAATTGACAATCAATGTTTTTGGTTTATCACCTTGATGGGTGCCACCTGTATGGGTGTTCCCTTCCTTAAAATCATATAAATACTGATGATCAAAAATGATATTAAATCACAAATTAGGGTGTATTTTTGCACTTGTAATTAATTATTTTTAAAGATAAAATGATCTAAGAAAACTGATGGGCCTTGTGTCAGGTACTTGTTCTTCATTTCATCATTTTCTTTATTTAAATTAAATTAATTATTTAAATTCATTTAAGTATTATTGTAATAATAACTTATTTTATGGTATTAGATCTTGATGTCTAAACCATATCTCCATATTAAGATGAGGGTGTCATAAGGGTCCTAAATTATGGTTTCCTTGGATGGGCTCATCATGAATTACAATTAAGACTCATTTTATTGTAAATATGATAGGAGTGATACTTTCTGGCTTAAGAGTTTCCATGGATGGGCTCTATGGGTGGACTAAAGACCTATCCCTGAGTGATGCCGGTTCCCTTGGGGACTCACCATGGGTGGGTTAGATGAAAATATGGTTATATCATTAAATGATTGATACTCAGTCCCCTATGTGAGATACATAGGATGGGATCAAAGGTTCATTCTTAAACTATTTATAGAGTTACACTTGGTTTTTATTTTATGGATTTCCTTGGACGGACTCTATGAATATTGGAATTTATAGAGATAATAGAGTGATACTTAGGATTCCTTTTACGGATCACCTTGGATGGGGCCATGATACTACATTACTAAATTATTGATATTCCTTATATAAAAATCCATGTTTTACAACCTATCAAGTTAATGTAAAAGTCCTCCAAGGAAAATAACATGATTTTTCTTGGCAGAATCTTGACACTCTATTTTTTATGACCAATGTTACACCATATTATATTTTTATAAGTTGAATTGTGTTCTGGAATATATGTCTTAAACCGAAGCTGTTACAGTATGTTGGGAATCCAAGTGGATACCAGAACAATATGTTTTATGTATTTATTGTATTACATTTATTATAAACCTCTAGTCTACACATTTTATGCACATAATGGATTTTTCTATACACTATTAGTGGTGGAAAACTGACAATATATCAGACCCTTCTAAAGATTCCCTTGGTAAATGAGAAAACATCATAATTTTAGGTATTGATTAAGGGAAGCATCTATATTCTAATTAATTTTTTTAAGTACTAGTATAGAGTATGGGAGTATAGGAACAAGCATATGATTATGATTCATTTATTGGTAGCCTTTTTTCCATCTTATAATTTTTTTTAGGATGTGTTATATTCTGGCCTCAAAATTATCCCATATAAATTATTTTTTCTATAGCTACAAGACATGATCATCATCATTTTCTTGTCTAATTATGATTCAAAATACAATTTTTTATTTATCTATACGCTTTATTACTATTCTACCTCTTGACTATTATTGTTTCTGTTACATACCATATATATTTAATGTTTTTTTACCCCCTAATTCTTTATGGAATCATCCACCCATGCACAATCCTTTGTCCCTCATTGTCAGTCAATAAACACTAGCATATGTGAAAAAATAACTGAGGACATATGACCAACCACCTCAAAGAAGCAATGAGTGGGTAGAATACCTATAGTTGTTTAACATTGAGATTTATCATACACTTAGAAAGGGTAATGTAGTAGCTGATGCACTATGTCATAAGGCTTAAACACAGTCTACCCATGAGGTCATTAGTGGGTGACAGTTAGTGGGTCTATTTTACGAGATGCACCTGGGGGTCCAGGAATGTCCTGGGAAACTTGTTCTAGTAGTTTTAGTTTTGACATCCACCCATATGGGGTGGGTAATTGTGAGAATTATTTTTTATCCCATTGGTGTAGTACTAAGGAAGAGTGTCTCTGGAGAAGACCCACCTCCTTGTTGGGTTATGGGTGTGGATGAGATTCAATACTCCCATAGATTGTCTGGGTACCTTCATACATAGGGTAAGAATTGATGTGAGAATATCATGCATCTATTTGGGTAGTTCACCTTGTCCTTATAAATATGTACCGAGATGTACACTGCTATTATTTGTGTATTTGTTTTCATATGTTGATTTTATGTCTTATATCAATATTTCAATTCTGATAATGAGTTGTTTATGAGAAATTTATTTCCTCTATCCATTCCTAAGCCTAAATGGGAGGAATGAAGCATAGATTTTGTTACAGTTTGTTGAGATCCTCTCGAGATATTTGGGCACTATGGGCGATCATCAAAAGTTTGACCAAGGTATCACACATAAAAAATATCATAGAGGACATCTTAGTTGATGGGATTGGGGGGATTTATATTTGGGATATTTTATTCCTACACAGTGTTCCATGTTCTATCATATCTGACCGAGATTTCCAGTTTACAACATGGTTCTAGTAGGGTGTACATAGTCAACTGGGTAAACATGATCTCTTGAGTACAAGATATCACCCTCAAAATAATCAAATGTATGAATAGATTATATCGGTGTTAGAGAGAAATATTTAGGTATTTCTTCCACTATTTCAATGTTCCATGGGAGAATCATATACCACTCTTTGATATTTCCAACAATAACATTTTAAAGGAAACTATTTAGATATATCCCTATGATACCCTTTATGACAAGTCATTTCATTCCCATTTATACTATTTAGTGGAAGGTTAGGCATGAGAAAATTTTCTTCATCTCATTGATGATTCTTCATAGAAAATAAAGATCATTCAGAAATGAATGGATATAAAATATTCCAATAAGATGTACTGTACTAATCATCACTATAAACCACTAGAGTTTGAGGTGGGACATCATGTATTTCTATGAGTTTTTAAAAAATTATTTTATATACAGATTCATGGATGAGGAAATCTATTGCCTCATTTTGTTATACCTTTTGAGGTCATATGAAGAGTCAAGACGATATCCAATTGGTTGGATTTACCTCAAACTTACTGGGCCATGCATGATGTCTTCCATATATCAAAACCTTTTCATTATTATTTTGTAGGATGTCAAATTTTGGATCCAGAGGATATAGGTATAAAGGAATAATTTTTAAATGAGGGTCATACTATACATATCATTGAATAGATCATAATGGATATCTGTGGAGGTTAGTCTATTTGGTCTAGGTGCTATGGAAGCATGGTCGTGTATAGGATGGGGCATGAGAGATGTAGGAAAATGTAAATTCTTAGTGGCTTTAAATTATCGTAGGTGATGTTCTACCACCCTTAATAGGGAAACTTAATGAAGAGTTATTTTATAGTGGGGAGGTTTTGAATCCCCAATTTAGAAAAAGGTACCTTTCTTTAATTCTCTTTAAACCTAGAGATCACGCCTAAGGGAAGGACTATTTTCTTTTGGAAAGGATGTAGTAGGAGGGTTTGATCTGGGATACTAACCAAACACATGGTGTGTAGTGAAATACATGATATGAAATTATCATAATAGGCCCCTTTCAAGTCATGAATGAGTTTTATATAGAGGAGAAAAAAATGATATTTGCATGGCGTGTAAATATTAGTTTATGTGTAAATACCCATGGTATTTTAAAGGAGCTAGGTCATATTTTTTTGAAAGGGGCCCTCATTTTCTCCAATAGAAGGTACACAAGGGAGATCCCTCTGATGGAAAACTTAGCTTCCACCAAATATTTTCCACTGAAGCTCTTTTTTCATCACCATTGGGTGAATTGGATGCGGAATGGTATTCCCCACATTCCTCTTCCTTCCTTTCATTGGTATCTCTCCATATTTTGGGCTATTTTTGTCCGAAATCATATACCTTAATTTAGGGTTTCAATTAATTCATCCAATTTCTTCTATTATAGATTGATTGAAGGGTCAATACTAGACTAGTATAGTGATGTGGGACTATTTTAGGTTGTATAGATCATTTCCTTAATGCATTTTTGAATTTATATCATATATCATTATTTCGTACACCGAAATCCTCCAATGTCACCTCTATAATTCTTATTTAAGTAATGTAATTGTCTCCTCATGGTTTTTATGGTCATACCAAATAGAAAATCAACATAGATATTTGATCACCCAGACATGAGACGCACCTATGGGTGAGCCGTTCTTTAAAGTCTTAAAAACATATTTCATTAAACTGTTAATCCCCAATTATGTATGTACTTTCCATTGTAATAAATGAATATAAAAGGTGAAAAGAATTAATAGAAATGATATCCCATGTGTTTAGCCCCCTTTTCTTTATACTAGAGTAGTAATGGGTGAAATAAATGATTTTTACATCTTGTTAAAAATATTTGGGTGGCATGGTATTAATTATTTCTAACCATATAATTATATTCAAATAATATTAGGGCGATACAAGGGTCTCAAATTAAGGATGCCTTGGATAAGCTCCTCCTTGTTTATAATTAGAACATGTAATGAATTATAAATAGAACGGGATAGATAACTTGATCCTTATGAGATTCCTGGGATGGAATCTCTAAATGTATTAATTAAATACCCATGGGAGATACTGATTCCCTATGGGAGTCATTTGGGATGGGTTTGGTGGAAATATAGTTATATTATGACACAAGCGATATCAGTCCCATACATGAGATACGTGTAATATCTCAGATAGTCTTTCTTTATCCCATTCTGAGAGTGATATTTTGGATGCGTTTTTGGATTGTGTTGGATGGAATCTTATAGTGTTGGTTATTCATATGTATCCTAGTTCTATACATGGGTTCCTCTGTATAGTTTTCCTTTCACCATCTAAGGATTAATTTCCTTAAAATCTGGAGATTTCTTATATTAAATTCTTGAATTATATTTTATTTAAAATAAGGATGAATCATCTATGATAAATAAAATACTTTAGATACATCCTTGGAAAAATATTTAAGATTACCTAGTTAATACTCCTATATCATATCTGTATATGTTAATCATGGTTTAGATTTATCTGGATTAGTCTGAAATATGTAGTGTTCGTTGGGTATCTAAGAGGAACCCATACTAATGTGTTTCATTTATTTATTTCATTACATTTTTATGTCCATAAAAATTACTCATTTTAAATCCACATACTATATTTTTATAAAAAATATAGGTTATGAACTTCTAGGTATATCACAAACCCTATTTGAGTCCCCCTTGGAAACAGAGAAAACATCATAATTGTAGGTATAGATAATGGGAAGTGGTTAGCTTTCAATGCCTGATTTTCTGTACTAGGTTATAGTACATGATCATAGAACCAAACAAGTTCTCTTGAGGCTAGTAAAAAAATATTCTTTTTATATTGAAATTTTTATATTCTAGTTTCCCCAGTATCTCATGTAAACCATTTTTTTATTTTTACATGACATGGTCTCCATCGTTTTTATTCTATTTGTTATTTTTCTTCCACTTAGTAATTTATCTAGGTGGTTTATTTTTATTTTGATGTTGAATATTTGTTTTTGTTTCTAATAAATATATCTATTATTTACTATAATGCTACACTATGACCCATGATGTTATAGTCTTCCCACGAACACACCATAATCCCTCAATACTATTTGGAAGCCTTTTCCATATGGGGAGGCAAGTTTGAGGTCATGTTACCAATGGTTTTTGGGGCACCACGTAGTGGATTCTAGGGTGGGACACTACAAAGGGTAGAATATAAAGGATTGTAAAATAAAATCATATATGATATTAAATGAGTGAACACAATTTTTCTACTGAGTATTTTTTTATGTTATTTCCACTACAGAATTGTTTTCAATTAAAATAATCCATAAATTAGTTATAAATAGTTTACATTTTTATTTCTCAAATAAAACAATTTGAATATTTCGTAATTATCTAACATAAGAAAAGATGATGTAAAAGGGTAACATAAAATCAATTTCTATAATTTAGATATTATAAAATCCATTTAATAAAAACATCAAAATTAATGTGGATATGAATTAGTGATAGTTAGATTTCAAAAGTGTGAATCGATAGAATAAATTAAATTAGTTATATCTTTGAAATTATATGCCCATTTTTTATTAGGATTATAGATATCTTCTTGCTGAACCACCAGACGATATACCCTATAATTTAATAGATAAAATATTTTATTAATGCAATCCCATGAAATATTTTCTAGAAGATGGAAGATATATCACACCCAAATCACTTTATTCATATAAAAACATCGAAAAATTTTAGGATATAATTATCAAAATATAGTGATTGAAAGAATTAAAGACAAAATAAGAAAAAAAATCATTGTTCAGATGTGCATCATAATCCATGGGGGATGTGAATTTACTTCGATTAAAAAAATAGTGGATGAATAATATTCCATTATTTTAAATCAAATTTTATTTCAATCATCTAAAAACAATGTCTTCCCATTGTATAAAATAGTCTCCACCTATTGATCTATATGGGGAGAATTCCACCCTATCTGATCTCTATGTAAAACCCTGTATTCTATCAATGAATTCCATCACCCAAACTCCTTCACCCAATGCATTTTTTTTTCATTCCAATACTATAAAAATAAAAACCCTAGTATTCATTCTGTTGAGGGATAATATTTAGTCAAAATATGCATGATGAAAATTTTGTTCAAAATAATCTAGTATACATATCTTATACACATCAAAGAATAACATTTTCCTTCCACTATTTCCATCAGAGTGGTGGAAATTGGTGTATATGAATTTCCACTTATATTTGTATAAGTTCAATAGCCTAAAAATGTTTTCACAGGTATATAAAACCTAAAATTTAATAACATAACAGTCATTTTTTATTTACAAATGATTTCTCTATCAAGATTAGTAAAACTCTTTTCGTCCTCAAACTTAAATTTTAGCTGCTTAGTCCCCCCTATGATTCTAGTTATCCCATCCTGATTAAGGCATGAAACATACTTATAACATCTAAAACTATGACTTTTTCAATATATTTTCCAGATTCTAATCCGCATAAATCATGTATAATTGCATTGATCCATCCTCCAATGAAAACTTCTATATGATTTGATAGTTCATCTAAATATTCAATATGCTAAAATAAATCATTTAAAATTTTTTTTATTAAATCACACATTGTAGTAATAAAATTGAATCACAAAATCTTTCCTTGTTTCAATAAAATTTAATCATTGATGTCTTACTTCTTGATTCCCCTCTAAAATTGAACAAATATCCAGTGGATCTCTTATAAGGGTGTGAATTACCTCTAAATTAAATGTTATAAAAACCTTGAAAGGACTCATATATTTCAATGAAAATATTCCAATACTATAAAACCCTTTAAGAACTAGAAAATCCACATCATTTCCTTCTAATTTTCCCATTTGGGATTTAAATTCTCTTAAAATGATACTGACTACTTGAGTAATTTATAGTAAATTAAAACTTGTGGATTACATCAGGATTCTAACATTCAATGAAAGAGGAATATTATTGATGTACTCAACCTCATCATCCTTTTCTGATTTCGTCCCTTTTCACAATTTTAAATTTATGGTGTTGGGTATGATGAACTATTTCACCTTACTCAATCCAAATATCTCCAATAACATTAAAATTTAATATAAAATCCATTTACAAAGTAAAAAAACTCGATTCCATCACAATTTGCATCACTGTGATTTTTTATTCATACTGAGGTCATCTATCTCAATTTTTGTTTGAAAATTATTTCTTTCCCCCCCATAATTTTCCTTTACTATACTATAATTAACCATTTCATCAATATAGATAAGTTGGAATATGTATCACCCATTATTGAAAATTATCTGAGAAAAGGATATCATTTATCTATATAAACATCTTCTGCATCATGAAATTATTAAACATGCAATTCAACTATATAAAAACATTCTTTAAACCATAGAGGCTATATTTTAGGCTAAAAACAAGGTAATGGTTCCAATTGTTCACAAAACTGGTTGATTAGTCCATGAATATTTCCCCATCTAAGTCCCCATGATGGAATTTTGCCTTCACATCCAATAGTTCAAGATGAATTCCTTATATGTAATTCATACATAAAATTATCTCAATATTCATATACTTAACAACCCATTAAATACTTTTTGATAAATACAGACCTTTAATTGTTGAAACACCTTGATGACTAGTCATTCCCTATACATATATTTATCATATTCTACTTCTTTAATTCAATACACCCATTTGTTATGAATAACATTATTTTTACTATGACAGTCCATTAGTCCTCATTTTCAAGACACATAGAGGGAATCCTAATAATCCATTTGGGATAACTCCCACTACATAAATTCATTTATACTTATATCGTCTCTAAAAATTTTATGATCTCTATCATCTCTAACAATTATGGAATAAATATCACTTGCATAAAATTTTACTTGGATCTTTATGTTTGTTGATCATGAGAACTCCAATGTGGATCAGTAGCTTTCAATACTACAACTTTGCGAAATTTATCTTAAAAAATTCTTTATTCCAAAACTCAACACATATTTTTTTAAATCCTAGACATTTATTCTTTTTTTCAGGGAAACACCAAGAGGTATTCTCTAACTACCAAATTATCCATTAGATTGCCTCATGTTCTGGTTGATGATGGTATTACTAAATTCTTTAATAAATCCATAACTTCTAGACTTCCATTTATTTGAACGTTAACCTATGATAATAATTTATCTCATCACCATTATCAGATATTTTTTATCCTGCCATAGAAAATCTTAATTAAAATATACATGTAAACATCAGTTAATCCTCCATGAATTTTTATATTAGAGTGAAAAACCATGCTCTTTTTCACCATAACTAATAGAGTAACACACTCATGACATAAATTCAAACTTGTAAAGCTCATTGGAATTAATGCGTAAGTAGGAAATTGAGATAAAGAGTTTGATATGTGTTAATTCAACCTTACTTTTGGTAGTTCATACCCCAATATATAAGGGGGACTTTTTTGATCATGTATTCTTCACAATTCATAACCTCTATTTAAAATATCATGTGATGATATATGTGAATTATCATGATCATTTCATTTTAAAAAAATATATTATTCATCCTCTCCATGACTCCATTATGTTATAGAGTTCCACGTATAATATTTTCAAACTATATACACCTCCAAAAAAATAACATCCAGAACTCTCTACTTCCACACTCATCACTATTATCATACCTTTGACACATATCCTTACAACCAATTTATTTTCCCACCATTGATCTCCATAAATTAATGGTTTTGAACACGTTATTCTTGTTTTTGATAATTATTAACAATAATTCCCATGACTCTTAAATGAAAATTGTTACCTAGGATAAAGACCATACATGATAAAAAATTATAACTATCCTCAATATATCAATATTCACTAACACTGGTCTATAATTCTTTAATTTCATTATATTACATTTAGTAAGATTCAATCCACTGCTCTCTAAGGATAAAATATTATCATGTCGCATAGTCCTGGCTTCTTATCTTCAGCATGCCATTATTATTGATGATATACATCCCTTTATCAATCATGTGACCCATAAAATCTTTTTATAACATTTTAAATGACAATTCTACTATATAAATTTCAAATTCTAATATACTCTTGAGGTAAAAAGTCCCATAAGTTTTTCCTTCACCGTAACTATAGAGCCATGAGAGTGTTTCCATGCATGATATATGAATATTGTATATAAAATTTTACCAATTATCCATACAATGAAATGGAATTTTTTTCTTAATGCAGATATGATATCCAAACCCTTGAACTCTGTGTATAATTTCATTCCTTATTTGGATAGAGATTTCACTATTTCCTAGAATCTCAAGAACCTAATTATATATACAATAAACCTTTTCTTGTCTTATATATATATAGTTCGTTACACTTTCTATATCATATGTTATGTGAAAACAATGACAAGAGTCTAATCATTTAATCAATATAACTATAATCACACAACAATATACCACACTTATCATCTAATATAGAATTTATAGAATAAATTTTAGAAATGTATCTTCTAAAATTCACTCTCATCTCATTAAAATCCTTATTCTAGAGACCTATCTTCCCATGATTCCAACACATGGGGAATCCTTTTATCATACACTCCCAGTGAAACATATTCTCCATTTCTATTACCTTTGAACCTTCCATGTTATGAAACAACCCCTTCCTTTTATAGTATTGGTATATCAAGAAGCATATTAGATTTATTTACAATAAATGTTGTCATTAAATATTAGGTCTCTATCATCAAAAAACTCAAGGTGAATATTTCCTATTATGTTTCTCACATCAGTGACCATCAAAAACTACAAATCTGGGAGTGATGAAAGAAAAAACATACTTCATATCATTAAGGTTCACCATCACTTACTTCGTATAACATTGAATCATGTTGAATTTTTTGATATATTATATCATTGGTTTCTCTTATAATATCAACATGAAAAAACTTCTAGAAAAGGAACATCAATTTTAATTATAGATAACATCTCATAATTGTCATGTGTTTTTCACTACCTAGATATTATAATCCATGTTACATGATAATAAATATGGATCAACCATAGTGTTTTATATCTATCTTATCCTATTATAAATTATTCATTACTTTCCTCTTGGTTCATATTAATGAAAAATCATGGTCCTTTTATAACATACAATACTTTATCACTATTTTCTAAAACAAAAATTTTCTTCCATAAAACTTCTATACCAACACCATAACTTCATCTAGTTTCATCTGTCATGAAACTAATTAACACAAAATAAGTTCCCAAACATGTAAGAGGGATTAAAACTACTTATCAAAAACCATACTATAAGGAAAATGGAATAAAGATGATAGTATGCTGAGTATCAAAACACCATCACCATGGTTAACTCATATAAAACTCCAAATAAAGATATAAAACCACTTTTGGGGGTCATGGATATATTTTGGTTAAATAAATTAATATTGTCCACTTGAATATACCTATTAGAACAAAGTACTAATGTGAGACCATGTTGTTATGTCTGGAATGTTGAAGATACAAT
Organism: Viscum album; assembly: GCA_963277665.1. Classification (NCBI taxonomy): domain Eukaryota; kingdom Viridiplantae; phylum Streptophyta; class Magnoliopsida; order Santalales; family Viscaceae; genus Viscum; species Viscum album. Next base: position 594,939,070 of record OY728121.1, read on the forward strand.
TCACCCAAATCACATCACCATGGTGCACAAACTCTAAATAAACATAGAAATGAGTAATTAAATGATAAGTATTCAAATATGTAAAGTAAAAAATAATAAAATCTTTAATATGGTCTAGATTAGATTTATAATCCACTAGAAAAAAAATACTTTAATTTAATTGAGGAAATAGAAGATGGTGATAATTGTATTAGTTCTAATCACAAGTGATTTTACATTAGTAGATATTAGTTTCCATCCATTTCATCAGGTATTCTTTTACTCCAAATATTTATGAGGAGAATTCCACTGAATTCTATCTCCATGGAATCCTATGTCATGTTAAATAATTACACTACATTAAATCTTTCACCAGATTAATGAACATATTATGAAACTTTTATGAGAAAACCCTTATGTTTTCTCTCTAAAAAATATTATGTATTCCATTTTACAAAAAATCTACTAAGAAAAAAACTCATATACTCTTCAATAGAGGAAATAGTTTTTAGGTCCTTTATTTCCTCCACACAGCTTCAAACAGACTGATTTGAATGATAACCTTTTATTGAAATCTTCTTGGTGCAACTTCTGTTCGACATCATCAGAATTAAATATCTTATATACTATAATACATCATAGTTTTTACTACAGAAATGGAATTAGAGTTTTTATAATTAGTGTTCAATAATTTATCCTTCAATTACTCAATGTTATGTGGCCCAAAAAAGTTTTTCATGCACAATTAGAACCTAATAATTTTAGTGTTTCCAAATAAAAAATAATGGTGAGATTATGTGAAATTCACATATCATACATCTATAAGTATAAAGTAAAGGTTGTAAAAAAGTAGAAGAAGAATGTGACCAAAATATGTGATTTCCAAAAATGAAAGAAATAAAATATTATGGAAGAAATTTATATTAAATGAGCCTTGTTTCCATAACAAGGCTCTACTATTAATTGAAAAAATTCCATAAGAGGTTTTTTTAATTGTTTTATTCATGGTAAAAATGTATTGACAAAATATAAATAAATAGAATTAAAAAATATGTAAAAAGGTAGCTTTAAAGAGAAAATGGATGAGAAATTTGGACCCCAAGGAGACATTATCCTTATAAACAAAATTATAAATATTCCCCAAAGGTTCATTGCTACTTTTTTAATACATACATTTACTCAAAATTAAATATAATGATAAAGGGATATAAATTATATAAAAACATAAAATTTATTGTTAGTAAATTTTGTATAAAAGGTGACTATTTGTAACTAAATGAATGATTCACATGTCAAACATTTTGTCTATAAATTTGAAAATCCTAAACAAAATGATTATAAAAAACAGATTTTCATGGATTTACGGGATGAAATGTACCCCAATTGGCCATTATAACACTACCCAATGTCATTCATGTATCCCACTACAACTTGAGAGACAAGTATCCAACCAATTTTAATGTTAAAGGATTCTTGTAAGGATACATCTTGGAATTAATTGGAATATTTGTTTAGCACATTTATGTGTATTTTTTGGAATTAATAATAATTATTATAGTAACATTTCCATGTCCCATGAAAGTATTATTGGTATTCTATTATAAATTCATTATTATTCCATATAAATTCTCTTTTATCCTCCTTAACAAACTTCTTATCATTGGGATAGTAATTCCATGAAATAGCTCCACTTTTGTTGTTGGATTTGGGTCATGAAGATCTGCTTCTGTGTCACACTATCAGTTTCAATTTATTTCAATAAATATTTTTAATCATATAAATAAGCCCAATATTATTCAGTAATAATTAATGAAACTTGGATTATTTATTTTACATGTTATAGTGTAATTTTTAGATTCATTAATAATAGTTATGAAACAATGATAAAAAATTATAAAAATAAATATAAATATGAAAATTTTATAAAATATCCTTAATTATGATGAAAAATAATTCAATAAATATCCCTTCAATCAAATTCTAGCATAATAGACTTTATCCTAGCATACTCAACTGATCAGACATCATTGAAGAATGGATCTAAAAAATCATTAAAAACCAAATCCATAGTTTTACAATAAAAATAATTGTTTAAAATACCCAATTATAAGTTTGATTTAGTGTGTTCCTGTCAAGTTCTGTTTTTTAAGAAGAAGTTTTAGGGTTTATTTATAGATTTTTTTCATTAATGATTGGATAAAAAGTTAGAAATTGAACCCCATTTAATCCATTATCTTCTTCAACACATGATTCATTACCCATATCCTTATTTGTAACATCATATTTTTTATTTATTAATTAATTTAAATTAAAATTAAAATATTTATATTCCACAAATCAAAACACTATTTTCAAATATTCATTCAGATAAAATATATTAATCTACCAAATTTTTAAGTAATAACACCCCTAAAATGGGTTTATTTTTAATTATTCTTATATCCATATATTATTTTTGAAAGCCTTAAAATAGCATGCCTTAAATTTAGTGGTGCAGTCTCTTTTTTTCTCAATTTCAATTTTGTTTCTATAATCCCCTAGAAAATACAATTAGAAATTATAAATGTAATTTTTTTTCAATCCACTTTAGCATTACTTGTTATTTCATGTAATAATATATATAAAAAATCTTCTTTAGTTCTTCACTAAATTTTCGTATGAAAATCAATACATATATTCATTAAAAATATATCATTAAAATATATGTACTTTTTGTATCTAAACAAAAATTTGTGTGTTATAGATATAATTATTTAATACATTATTTCCAGGATGATATAATTTGTTATAAATATGTGATCATGGGATAGCCACGAAAGGTTTTCAGATGTTGAATTAGGTGATGTAAATGTCTTGTTTTGGACCTTGATTCCTTTGGATTTTTATGCATGTATTTTTTAAGGTCCTCTTGAATGTATTTTTAAACTATTTTCATAACAATTTTTTTTATATATTTTTCATGAAATTTTTTATTTATTTTCTGGTTTCAAGAAAATATATTAAGTTTTCACATATATTCTTACATGTATTATTCTCAAAATGTGTAATTTGGGGAATATAAATCAAATTTATGGGTCCTTCCAAGATTCTGACAACTTTTGAAGCTTAGTCTTGGTATTAATAATAAAGGGAAACACTCCCCTTAATTTTTAATAATCCCCCAAATCTAGAAATCACACTTTGATATTTATGTAATCATAAATGACTATTATAACACTTGGTTTATGAATTGAATCTTCTTAAAGACAATGTCACTATAATAGTTATACTTTATATATCTTATCCATGCATATAAGGTATCATTGTTTTATTTTATTTACATTAACGTTGAAACTTTTTTATTATTTCACATTATTTTATTATACATTAACATTAACTAAAATACATAAACCCACTAATAAATTTTTTAAATTTTATATCATTAAATCTTCCAAATAAAAGTTTTTTTATTCTTTTCTATTTCATTTTATTATACTACATAAGTTCTCATGCCTATGCATATAATTTTTTTTACTTATTTCATTTTTATACATATTCCCCCACATTAAAGCATAATTACAATTAATCAACCATTTGAAAACATTCTATTTTAATTAATTTTAACAATAATATTAATAATAAATATTTTTCTATCCTGTGAAATTTTAAATCACTTCATATAAAGTTAAAAAAAATTTATTTTGAATTCAAAAATATATTAATTGTAATTTTATTGTAAACAATTACCATAAAAATATGATAAATATAAAAAATTAATTATTTAAAATAATAAATTCATAATCAATATATCAAATAATGGAAAAAAACATTTCATACATGGACAAAAATTATATACCACTTGATGAAAATAAAAATACTTAAAAAAGTTTAAAACCTGAAAAAATAATTTGTTCTAAAAAACAACATTCTACACCACCTGCTAAAGTTTTATATGGATTATTTACTCGTTATAACCCATACATAGAATATAATTGTATTTTCATACCTCTTAAATTTTTAAACTATCCCACTATGTTCTGTAATTATGTGATGATCCCCCATAATCCTTACTAATTGATTAATCTGAACCTACCAAAGGAATGAAACTCATTTACCAATCATATTCATTTAACTACATAAAAAAATGGTTATAATAGACCTCCCTCGCTAAACATTTATTCTCCCAGAAAACATATCATATTATGACTGACCGAATTATATCTATAGAAAATTACTTTCCGCCTGGTTAATCCAACCAATAATTTACCTTCCACATCTTATTCTATATGGGTGGTTAAATATATAGATTATCACCAAATTTTTATGTTTTTATCACTTATATTGTTCCCTTTATAATAACCCTAATTATTCAATTCACTTATCATATTTTACCACTTTTCTTGTGGCTCTTTAAAAATAATATTTTTCAAAACCTCAAAAAATTGTTTTTTATTACCATCTTGATATTAGATGAAAATTTTCAAATATAACTAAAATATTCTCGATTTTACTTATATTTTATGTAAAAGATCCCTAAAAATAATACTATATCATATATTTTAAACAATTCTCCATTACTATCATGTTTACCTATTGTATCCTCATAGACTCTTAATTACCACAATCACTCAAGAACTCCTCCAAGTTATTTCTTAATTCATCTCATTCAATTATTTTTTGGGGAATCATGATTCAAATGAAATCAAATAATATATCCAACCATTCCTATTAAATAAATAGTTTCATATCTTTTAGATAAATGGTTTTTTTAATTATTAAGACTTATATATTCAAACTTTTATTATTATGTCTTCCATTTAATAACCTTATATAACTTATTAAATTCACCCACAAATTTATTTAGTCCCTAAAAACTCATATTATAAGAAAAACAATTATGACCTCTCCACATATAAAGGTATATATTTTTCATTTATTTTTTTATAAAAATTATCATTTATTTACAAGTAAAACTTATTATTAATTGTTAAATGTACTATGATCCATTAAAGGACATATAAGGTGTCTTCCTCATAAAATATGTGAAAAATGTTTTTTTGTTATTGGTAGAAACAAATTTTATAAATATTCATATGAGATTAAAATGGTCAATAATGTGATATAGTTGAATTCTCATTTTCCACAACATGATTTTATCAATAGTATGATTTTTCACTATGTAATGTCTTTTATCACAATGTATTAAAAATTGTTATCAACTATTGTATTCATTTTATTATATTTAACTTATTTTTCTTCTAAGTAACATGGAATACCATAGTCTTGGAAGGAATACAATGTAATATTATTCCTCATTTATAGATTCATTATATGAAATAATTTATGGAACACTTATTTACTTTTCTGTTATCTACCAAATTGACAATGAAGATTAATGTGAAATTCCCTAATACTATTTGAAGCTAATATTTTGAATTTTCATCCCCTAGAATGATTTGTTTTCTTATATAACAGTTTTTCTTACCCCATTACTAGTTTCTATGACATGAATCATAATTTTAGTTTATGGAATTATCATAAATTATATCCTATGAAATTTTTTGGTACCCCCAACATGCCATATAATTATAAAATCTCTTATATCACAACTTCTAAATCAATAAAATCCATTATGAAATATTATAGGTCACTCAAAAAACATAGTGATAGAAATAAAATGCATGATATGAAATATATATTATAATAATAAAATAATCAAAGGATATACTATAATATATCAATTTACAAAAACCAATGTAAAATTATTAAACCCATTTTATTAGTTATTGTGCATGTGATTTAACATCCACCCAGAATTGTACCCATCAAAATTTAATTTGATAATAGGATAAAATGGGCCAAATTTTAAATTGTATCTTAAGTACCATGATTTTATATGGGTTAATTTCATTTTTTAATGAAACAATATATCCATTCTTATTATTTCGTGAAAATAAATTTTAAATTCAATTAAATTAATCACAAAACAAGTAGAAATAGATAGTCACATTACCATGAAAGTCAAATCCTAAACACACCCATCCACATTTTGATTGAATCATGTCATTCTTTATTCAAATAATAGATCCTTTAGTTAAAACCTAAAACTCTAAATAAATAATTTTTTAATCAAATAAGAATATAAATAATTCATAACTATATACTCAAGGTTGAACCAATTACATGTATTTTCTAAAATCATCCTCTATAGCTCTTTTCATATATTTTATATCGTTTCAAACATTCATTTAATTATATAAATATTATAACCATACAAAACTCTAAACATGTACACAAATATCTTCATTAATAAATATATACATAGATTCATGAACACTTCCCCACTTGTTAATACACCAACATAATGTATACAAACCCATACAACTACAACCCCTATAAAAATGCATGCATGGATTAACACCCATCCAACCATGTAATGTGTATTAGTGACTTATAGTAAGTCTAAAGATGTATAAAACACATATTAAAATAAAATATCTATCTAAGATAGGATTATAGTAAGTACTAAAAATAAGAGTATAAGTTTTTTATTTTTTTAATGAACCTTTAACTATCATTATACACAATGGTTATCTCAAAGAAACAATTAAAAGACTTTTTCTTTTATAGGTAATCCATTGATTGCGTGAATCATGGATTAATTTTAAATAAACCTCCCTTACTTCATTTTATATTTTCACCTTTGGTTTAAGAAGAAATGATGAATAAGGGAGTCTCATAAAATAAATTTTTGAATTGTGATGTTTTGTTTTAGGATATTACAATTATATATATATTTTTATTACCTAATGATACATAAGAATAATGGTTAATCATAAGATGAACATTTCAAGGGTTCTCTATATTATTACATAATATATTTCAGTAAATTTTAACTCTAATTTTTCACTCAATCAAACCATTAATTCATTTCTTAATTTTTTTTAAAAAATTATAGTATGTCATATTTCATTTGTATAACATAAAATGATACATTGTGTTAACCTTTCATGATATCATACATAGAAATTGATAAATAATAGGTGTGTGATGTCAGATATTTCTAGTTGAAATATCCTATATTGATTACCATTATTATCAATACCATGAAATTGATATAGCCAATACTGTTTCCAAAGTTATTATATTTAGGACACATATATATTTTAATATCTCACTTGCACTAAAAAATATAATACTACATTCTTATTTCCCAAAATTTAACATCATAAGAAAAAACCAATAAAATTATACCAAAAAATATTTTTGGATAATGTATTAAACTATTCTCAATAAGTTATCAAATAAAACATTCTTTATTTATTAAAAAGTATCTTTAACAAAACACATTCCAATTTATATATTCTTATGTATAAACATGTAGTACTTTATTGAATTGAAAATTGTAATGTATTACTAATATATAATCCCAAGTAAATGATTCCCTCTATAAAATCAATATTAATATTCATGATATAATGGGCGTGGGAATTCTCTCAACTGAACCTTCATATTTCTTTATAATCATCCAGCAATACTATGTCTATTGTACATGACTCTCTATATAATACCATTATATGAGGAATAAAGTTTATTAATGAGCCATAAAACATATAATTATTATATCTTATAAACCATGCATACATTATTCTCTATGTAAATACTGAAAGTTAAATGAATACATAAAATAAAATTCATTAAAAAGATGTCCACCTCACATATATCTAAACATAGTATGCCTTAATTATTTCTTATACTTACTTTATAGTCGTTGTGTATGTGGAACACATCATACATGATGATAAATCCAATCATGGTTAAGAAATATAAACTACATGATCTGTGACATACCCAATTACCCTTATATTATATTGACCTCAAGGATTTTGTAAGACATATATGTATAATGGTTCTTATGTAGTGATCATTTTCAACCTCGAGTAATGGGGATCACTCTAGAATATATACCGTGAGGATACCAATGAAATTATGTATGAAATTGTTTATAACATAATAAAGAGAGTCTACCCATAAAAAAGTCCCATTTTTATTTCATGAGTGATCTTTGTATCTATACATGAGCCCCTACTCATTTTAATGTTTAGATTTTTTCATAACTTTTGTCTTTAAATAACAAAGGTTGATAGGGATAACACATATATTTACCTAAATGGGGTTAGTAATAAATATATGTAACCCATATATTTACCTATATGGTGAAATTTTCATTTAATATAGTAATATAAAATATTTTGTATATGTTAAATCATTTATCATATGAATAGGATCAGAATATATTGTTAAAAATGAATATATATGAGTTAAACCATCCACATTATAATTTGAATTGAATTTAAAGTACCATAAGTTTTTTTATTTTTGAATTTATTTTTATGATGTGTTGCATAATTTTTTCCACAATCATAACCATTCCACTGGGGTGAAATTCTCCAAGTCCTTCGGTATAATCCATGATCACTAGATGTAAGATATCGTTACCAATGGTCTAAATGTATCACTTGGGGAGAAATTTACCCTTAAATGGATCATCGAAATATATATATATATATATATATATATATATATATATATATTTCTAAATGAAAATATCTATTTGAATAACATAACACACATTGATAATAAAACATTACATGAGCTAAATAATTTATAACAATAATATGTAATCAATCATGTAAAAAACGTAACTTAAACATAGGAACTGTAGTATAAACAACTAAATTGTCACAAAATGAAACAATAAAAAATATCTCATGAATAAATCCATACGTTCATCGCTCAATCATTTCCATGAATCAATTGTCTCTAATCATCCCCATATAAATAACGATTTCCCGTAAATGTATCACCATGAATTAAATATATATACATAAAATATTTATACCTATATATTGTGAGAAAAATCATTACATTAAACCATAATAGCCAAAGAATATTTTGATATCTAACATGATCTTATATGTGTTATGTGTTATTATAAAATAACTTTAAAATATTTTATAAAAAAAATCGCATCTTATATAATGGGGTCCAAATCAAGACACTCTGATTACAATTCTATAATATTTGTACAATATCAGTGAATAATCATCATGTTTATCAATATATCATAGAAAAAACATAACTTATGATATATTTTTAAAATCATTGGTCAAATCCTCAGATCAGGATTAATACTCATATATTATAACATTACCATTGTAAATAGACAAACCCTCATATCGTATCACAATATAATTATAAATCAATTCAAATGATCAAATATTTCATTAATTAATATTTATATCATTTATTTCTGTAATTAATCAATAATCATATAATAATAGAATTCATCACACAATTAATCAATTGTTATGTAATATCATTTATTTCATAATAACTAATTAATTATGAAAGATAAATTAATTTTTAATAATTACCAATTTAATTTTTCACATTATTTAGTTCTTAACCATAACCAATGTAATTCAAAAACACAATTTAGTGTTGTATTTATTTAAAAAACTAGATTTTCATTATTCATGCCTTTCCCCTTCTCAAACAAACCTATCACATAGTTTTTAACCTTTAACATTCAATTAATACTATAAAAATACAAACTCTTATATTACTTAATAATTTTTTTACAATATATCATTTTGATCAAAAAATATTATGTTATCACACAAACACATTTATTATAAATTAAATCACTAATTCCAATTTTTCAAGAAATTTTCATCATGAAATATAACATTAAAAAACCATAGAACAAATATCATTATTTCATGATTAAAAATATATAACTCCAATTCTTCATTAAAATTTACACTAACTCAATCCTAGGAGTTAAAAAATAAATCATATTATTATTAGAATAAATTTATAATTTATAATAAATTTAGATAGTTTCCTCATATGTAATCTTAACATTATTTAATTCATAAATCAAATAAATTAAAATATATTTATTAACATCCTTAAATTATATAAATCAATCCAAAACATACCTATTGTAACATTATTCCACAATTTTGGTAAAATTTATTCTCTAATATTTTTTGTGATCCAATAAACACACTCCTATTTTTAATATTTAATCAGAAATCAATAATATGTGATAATTATGAGATTAAATTTGTATTATCACATAAAAATGTATATTAACATCATTATATCACACAGCATAAACAACAAATATCTTTAAGATTGAAAATATCATTAACCATTTTAGTTCATTCAACTCCCAAAAATGAATCAAAATTATTTAAAATTAACCCCTCATAATGAAGTTTTTCAAGTGAAATTCATTCAATTCACAAAATTACCCTCTTATTCATTAAATTCATATTTATAATAATTTTTCACACTCATTTCTCTATTCATGAATATTAGACACATGTTTTATAAGAAATTGAACTATTAAAATTTTAAAAAGTGACTAAGATCAACTACATCTAAATAATTTATGAATCTTCACCTCGAATAGAGAATAAACCCATCCTCAATCTAAAGGGAACAATAATTTCTCTAAACTATAAAAAGAGGAAAAATTAGAGCACAAAAATATGAAAAAAATATCACCATTGAGTAAAATAATACATATAATTTTAGATGTACCATCATCAATAAAACATATTTAATGGATATAAAATCATTTAATCATTGAGAATACTAGATGTAAAGTATGATTAGGGGGGAAAGGTGAGAAATATTTATATATATTATTCATCTAAAGGAGGAGAAATAAATATTTAATATAAATTTCATAATATCAAAATTACATATAATTCCTTTATTAAAATTAAGTTTAGGAAAATAACAAGGTACCTAATGGATATTCACTGACTACCTAGTTTTAATCATCAGATACCCTATCGATCTTGTTTTTTATGTTCATCCTACCGAGTACATAGTAGGATGACCTAGAATAATACAAAACAAATTACCAACATTTCCTTTATACTAATCCCTTTATATCAAAAACATTAAAATTCAATCCTAAACACTCTTTTCATGGCCAAATTTAACATTAAGAAATAAAAAATATGCACTAAAAACATATAGTTATTAATAACTCCACACAATAAGGATTTTTAACAATGAGGAACATTATTGAGTGAATTTGGTGAAAATATCAAGCTACTGGTACCTCATATCATTATCTTATCATGTAGTACCTATTGTAAAAGTCCATGAATCCATAACACAAGAAGAAAATATCATGGTCTTTCTTTAATGTGTTTTTTACATTGATCATCGATACTCAGTTGATGATTAGGGAATAACACATCCATCCCCAATTATACAACATCTTATCTATATAGATGAGAAGATTTTTGTTTATATATCTCTAACTGAGATATATGAATTAAATCATGTATTATATTATACCTTAATGGAAAAGTAAAATTCTAAACAACATCATTAATATATTTAGAGAAATCAAATATATTTATAAATAATGGTTCCTTCAATTTCCATCCCAAAAATTAATTTCCCAATTATTGTGATACATTAAAAAAAATAAGATCTATAATATTAAACTCACGATGTTTGTGTCTTCCTCAATATAAAAATTAATTTTATAATATATAACTAGTCTATTTTTTATCAACCTATCCTTATTTATGGGATATTTTCCCAAAATAGTCATAGTCAAATATTTCTCATCAAACTCTATCCTAAATAATGTTGATTTGTACTATCTAATAAATAATTCCTAAAAGATATTTTTATAAAAAGACTCTACCAACACCAAATGGTATTTTATATTCTTATATATAAGAAAGGACACATATGTAATAATGTATCCACAAATATTTTCAGAGTGCATTATGTTTTACCATAAATTTGAGTTTTATAGACAACATGTAACTTCAATTGAGTACTCAATGATCTTTCTAACCCCTTCCAAAAGTGATAATTAAATCTCATTTCTTAGTAAAATATAATACTTTTATCTACCATGTTGTATTGACTTGTACTTGTAAAATCATTTCATAGAGGTGAATCAATATAAATCCTCATGTGCCCTACCTGATAATAAGAAACTAATGACTAGTGTTCATGATCAAGGAACACTTATTGGGGAGTGAATTATTCTATGTTATTCCATCACGTCAAACAAACTAAATCAGAGTAAACAAATTATACAAAAAAAAATTGGAATAAAGTGACAAAAATAACTTATATATGCTTGAAGAAATATCTAAACATGCCCAAAAATCCCAAATAGTTATCTGAAACTCCAAAGTAAGGCTCAAAATGAAAAAGAAATATAGTACAATTGAAATTGACCATAAATGGAAAAGTTAGAATCCCACACCACAAGTCTCTAATTACTCATGATAAATGCTCAAAATTATAACATGTCACTAAATCCCAAATAAATAATCATTTTTCATCTCCAAAAAATAAATTTTCATGTAATATGTATTCCAATAATAAGTATTCATATAGGATGTGAGAGTGTAATCCTTAGTTTATACCAGTAAAAATTCAACCATATCTAGGAGTCAGTATGTGGATACATACAAATATTTGAAGGCTTAAATTATTTAACATATAATTATTAAAACATGAAGAAAGATATAGGTGTGAACCTTATATCCTGAAATAATCGTACATACTTCTGCCAATAATAATACCTACAGATAAAGGATGTTAAACCCATATATCTTTAGATAACCTTGTCCTCACCCATTTATAACTATGAATAAGGCATAAAAATATCCCGATTGTTTTAAGTCATGTGATCTTATACCATCGTATATATTTACCCATTAAGGTAAACCTATACCATGAGATGGAATATCACCTATTATACCACACAGGTAGAATAATTTCATTTCATGGAATATTTCATATCAACCATTAATATTCTCCTAACAAGTTTATATAACCATATAACCTTTATAAAATAATAATTTTTTAGTGATATGCATCTCATGCATTATAGTATTCATAAAAAAACACATCAATATTCATAAATGTGTTATCATGATTTAATAACTAATACACTTTTTAAATTCACCACAAGAACAAATAATCACAAACACACATCCATGGTTTTACACACCATTCCTAAAACACTCTTATCACATTAAAATATCATTTTCCCCTTAAACAAATAACTCAACTACTCAACCTTAAGTAATGAATTACCCATTATTAATAACATTTTAATTACATTAATTACATTTTTTATCTTTTAAATATCATTTTATACACTGTATTATTAAAATAAAATAATTTAAACAATACAAAAATAAGTGACTCTGGCATATAAATATTCAAACACTCAGATCCCAATTATCAACATACAATAATAAATAAATTAAAATTAAAATTTAATATATAAATGCGACCAAATTATTTATATAAATAAAAAATAGTGTAACCATCTACACATCTACTAGAACACAATCCCACCGACCATTCATGATTTAGATCATCGAAGGAGATATTAGAGAGAGTAAAGCCAAAAAATCTTCTGAACAGAAATCATTCCCATATCATTAACTATTTGACTATCACAAATTAGATATATGTTTGAAAATTACAACTATCAATAAACTATAACCCAAAACACATCCTTAAACTTAGATTAATATTGAATAATCATTATAACTTTTATCATATCATTATCCAATTTCAATACGTGAATAAAGATCAACTGTATAATACCATCTTTCCTATAATTATCTTTACTTATTAGATAATAGGTAATGAACATTGATAAAAATATACCTTTTAATAATTTTAATACTAACCACTAAAAAGGTCATAAAACACTATAGTACATCATATTCAAGCTAGGATTTACTACCCATAGAGAAATGTGGAAATCATACATCCCAAATTCTTTTTTATCTAATGAAACTATAAGTTCTTCACATAACTAAGGAGTGAATCAATGTCAAGAGTCTTCATTGGAATCTAATTCACTCTATATATTATTTAACACCAATCCTAAAAGTCCAAAACATATCTTTTTCTTACTCTCTCCATCAATGATAATCTTATAGTGTTGGCTGATAAAACCATAAGTCTATTATAATTAGATGAATCAGGAAATTTCTATGATTGTAGAGTAATGATTTTCCAAAAAACTATTGACTCCCAAACCACATAAATTTTATAATTACTACTCAAATTATACAAAAACAAATTTTTACCATGTGTATCTATTATCTCAAAATCATATAACTCAATATACTCAACACGTATTATTTTCTTGAGTATTTGTATTACTAGGAAAAAATAAACTTTGGAATTTTATGATTGGTTTCAAATATAATCCTTTTCTACAAAAAATATTGTAGAAAATTCATGATTTTAATGTCTCAGATTTTCAGTGTATCATTTTTAAATTTTATATGGAATTATTTTGAGACCATTCTTTTCAACGAAGTATGATTCTAAGGCTCGGGTGCCTGAAATAAATGTACAAAAAAAAATTAAATGTTTAAATAGCTCACACAAGAGGTTTTCCTGAAAAGGTGGAATAACATTTAAATGGATGCCTGGATCAGAATTCTGAGGGAATCATTGCATTAAGAGTAGCAACTTTACTTTAGGCATGGCCTAATATCAACCAGCATGGTTCAGCTACAAAAGTTAGTTTTTGGATTTTTAAAGGAAATAAAATTAATTTGAAATTAATTTATTTTAAATGTTTCTGTTTTTTGAAATTTCCCAATTCCTCCCCTTTAAATACATTCTTATTCCATGTTTTCTAGGTTAACTGCATAACCCTAGGAATTTTGAAATTGCCATTGAATTTTTGGTGGAGAACCCGTTGGCGGACAACGACAATGCAATCGATCGACGCATATCGAATTCGACGAACCTCATCAACGAATGCAGTGTAGTGATTGTTCTTCAACCGAATCAAGGTAGGGTTGTTATTTAAATTCTTATTTTCCTCATTAATGGATGAAATGATGAACATGGATCAACCCACAAACATGGTGATCTGAGGATCGTTCATTCTTACTGGAGGGTGTCACTTTTCTTTTTCTTTTGGGGGTTTTTGATTCGAGAATTGATTTTATGATATTTTTGGAATTTCCATTTTGATTTACCTATTAAACCTATTAATGATAGAGGATTGATACTGTTAAAAACCATGATGGAGGTGCATTCACCTTTTTTTATTTTTTTCCTTGCTCCCTTTTTCCCCACGTTCTTTGTGTTCTTCGCGGGGTTATGAACAATGGATCATTACACATCATTTTCACAACTCCCTGATCGAAAATTGGATATCTAACATCATGTCAACCCATTGGAAGTGTGATGATGATGGTGGTAGATGAATCGACAGTGTTCAGGAGTAATCTTCCTTCGATCATTCGTGGTACGGATGACCAAAACAAGTTTTTGAGGGAGATTAAACCCCATGAAACTTTGATGGAATGGTAGGAAGACTTCAAGTCATGAGTTTCAAGGTGAACGGGTGGTAGGATCGAAGATTAGAGGAGATACTGGGGCACGGTGGTGACAGGCATTGTTTCTGCAGATTTCTGATCAACATGACATGTTTTCCAAATAACATGTCGTGTTTGACCGACTTAGTGGAGGCTATGGATTTGGGATACGTATAGGTTCCACGCGGCATATGACTACTATCACACAGTGTTTGGGGATTTACCCAAAGCTCATCATGTATCTAAGTGGATATATGGTCACGGGGTGGAGTACACGCCACGTACTCCACCACACTACCATTCGAGGACAGAAATGTGAGTCACCTAGGGTTCTGATTACAGGGGTTAGAATTCACAGATTGAGGCTTTGTACAAGAATATGGAAAGCATATATGGAGAGGATCCCGCATACCATAAAACAACATGTGGTTTTTCATACATGTCCTATTTTTGCGTTTTACACAACAAGCCTTTCGACATGGGCCATTGTACATGGGTAGTACCCAGGGTCATAAGACATGGTGTGTGACACATCTTCATGTCATGTACTTATTAGTAAATGGATTTTTCTTCTTTTCCACCTTTCATTAGGGAGGTTACATATGTATTCATGCCCATTTTTCTCATTCCAATGATGGTCATGTATCGTTACCACTCATAGGAGTATGATCCATTCAGTAGGGCTTTTCGAGATAGAGTCAGGTATCTCTCCAAGAGGCCCATAGTAGGATCCTCTATCTATTCTTGACCCTAGGTAGAGTAAGGTATCAACATTAATATTCTGACAGGATGTCCATCCTCTACTTAAAATGTGAATTCAAATGAGTTGCGGTATTCTCCAAGGACCTAACAATGATCCACATTTGTGTATCGTGATCTTTACCCACTTAGGAGTGTGTTCTCCCAGAATGAGTGTAGCTATCTCTCATGACTTTTCCAGATGGAAAGTACCTCTTAGACAAACTTCATCAGAGATATCAGACTAATAGAGTGAGTTCACTTGGATGATTTATTCATGTAACCTTCGAACTGAATTCCTATCATCGGTATGTGGTTGTGTGACTTGTCTCTAGACCACGGGTCTAGGTTTTGAGTGTATCTGGTTTCTGTTTCTCTTGATATTTGTTCAGTATAAATATACTATATAGAGCTAGTTTTACCTTAACTTCATGTATTGTTTTGTGGTTTTTGGTGTCCAATACTGGGTATTGTTTTACTTACCCATGCACTGGCTTTTCCCGAACGTGTCGTGTCTTCTGCAGATGAGTGACTTTTTGACGGAGTTTAGGACGGACTAGTACCGGACTAAGCTTTCAATGTTCCCTATAGGCCAAGATGTTCCTATTTATATGAACATTAGTCCATGTACCTCGTTGTGCTTACAGGATGGAATTTTTAGTTTTCAGAATCTTGTTTTTATTAGGCTTGTATTCTGACCCTGTTTACTTTAAGTACATTACTTTCGATTGTACTCTTTCGGGTGGGATTATTTGTATGGATTCATTTATTTTCCTTAGTGGTTTCCTTTACATTACAGATTTTGTGGGATTAGATATGTGTGTGTTTTTGTGTGTCCAGGTACATAGGTCATGCCTCCCATTTTAGTGATATGCCTACTTGATACTAGTCACCATGCCCTGGCCTATTAGAGGTGGTCTTGGGGAGTCACGGTGTAAACCCCACTGGGATGGGTCATGACTGAGTTTTATCAGAAGGAGGTCAGTTGTACCTTAGAACCAATATTCTATGAGATTGGGTTGGGGAAATAGTGTTATGTGTTTCGAGATTAGCTATCTAGCTAGAGACTCCAGTGTTGGTGCGAGCGACCGACGTATCCATACTCCAGGACATTGATAACCTGCAATTCGACTTGGTCCATGAAAAAACTAGTTAATGGGAAATAAGAGAATGATACATGAATCATATAGGAATGGGTTGTGTTTTCCATTCCCTTGTGTTAACTGTTGAGATATACTCATTAACCACGGTATAACTTGTTCTTTACAGGATTCCTCCGCGATGCATAACTGCTTGGATTTAGCAATGCAATCACTAGGATGACCCCCTCAGTGACGATACTTCTAAACAAGGACTAGTTCCCCAACCATTACCTCCTGGCGGTGCACCTTCTATACCACCACCAATGGAGTATCCTGTGGTATCTATAATACCAAAAGACGAGGGGCACCAGCTGAGCATACTCCATGAGTTTTAGAGACAAATACCCCTCAAGTTCTAAGGTGAGCTAGACCCTCATACAGCGGAGGACTGACATAAGGTGGTGACAAGAGTGTTCTGTCTGGTGAGGGAAATGGCGGACCAGATGGTGAACCTTGGAGAAAGCCTTCTTCATGGTTTAGTGGGACAAAGGTGGATTCTGACAACTCATACCCATGTTGAGGAGACTCTTTCCTGGATGGAGTTTGAGAGACTCTTTAGGTAGGAGTTCTCTCTCATTACGCTGAGAGAAGTACATTTCCAGGATCTTATTGGGCTATAGTCAGGCAATCTAATAGTACCTGACTATTCATCGAAGTTCACCAGCCTCACCAGGTACTCGACGTATATGGTCAGGGATCAATACTTCAGAGCTTGGACAATCGAGAGAGTTTTACAACATGATATCTAAGATAGTGTCATGGCTCTATGTATTTAAACTTATGCTGGAGTTCTAGAGTGGGACTTGGTGATAGATATCTTCTTGGAACAATAGAGAAAGCTGATGGTAGTGAATAGTAGGAAAATAGGTGTAGAGACCTCGGCAGCCGACCACCAATGTTAGAAATAGGGATCTGGATGAGGGAAACTTCATAGGAAGACCCTAGACAGTAGATTGATAATCCAGGGCTCTCTGGATGGATGCAGTCAGCCAAGGGAAAGATGACGCTTCTCATGTGATGGTAGGGGACATATCGCTAGAGACTGTTCAACCCGTCATGTTGCTGACAAGGAAGCGGTGGATGGACCACCAAGGTAGGGGAAGATAGTGGAGTAGATAGACCTACCATGCAACAGACATAGAATAAGAGAAGGGAGAGCTTCAGGTGGTGGTAGATGCTTCGATCTACTTCCACCACCACACCCAAAAGGTTCGCACCAAGCGTAGGGAGATGGGTGATAGGGGATGGGGCAGCTACATGTGGTCGAGGAATACAACCCCAGGACTCTAGTGATGATATGAGGTACGATATTTGTCTTCTCTACCATAGTTTCCATACTAATAGACATAGGTTCCAGTCATTCATTCCTTTCCAAATGTATTGTGAGAATCCTTGAGATTCCATTAGTGTCATTTAATCAATGCTTAAGCTTGCAGATTCCTACCAGAGGGGTATCGATAATCACACACCATTGCAGACAGTGTTATCATACCCTTGAAGGTGAGAGTTTTAGTTGTAACATCTTGGTGGCAGCATCAAGGCCTTACGATGTCATTCTTAATATGGATTGGCTCTCCTCGGTCCCTGCCCAGATTTACTGCTTTAGGAGAAGATTTTAGTGTGTCCGCAACAACAGGATGATGTTTTTATTTTGTTGGTGAAAAGGAGACCCAGGCAGCACATAATGGGCTCTTGAATAAGGGGGTGCAGCTGATCACTCATGAGTTGGATAGCCTTAACCATGGAGTTGTAGATGCTATGAGATTCTATCCCCCAGTAGGAGTGGCGGAGTACGAGGACGTCTTTCTCAAATATGTTCCATGACTTCCTCCCCACTAGGAGATCGACTTATGTATCGACTTAAACCCCAGGATGGCACTAATTTACTCAATATAATATCAAATGGATCATGCAGAGCTTTGAAAGCTAAGGGTGCAGCTGGAGGATTTGCAGAGCATGGGTTTCGTAAGACACAGTGTTTCACACTAGGTGGCCCTAGTTTTGTTTGCGAATAAGGTAGATGAGAGTTTTAGGTTTTGCATGGATAATCAGCGCCTGAACCAAGTGACGGTAAAGAACAAGTATCCACTGCTAGGGATCGACGAACTCTCCGATTTGCTGAGACGAGCAAAATGGTTCTCTAAGGTTGACCTTTGATCATGATACCACGAGTTGCGAGTACAGGATGATGATATACCGAAGATGGATTTTAGAAGTCTCTATAGTCACTATGAGTACTTGGTGATGCCATTAGGCATGACGAACTCCCCCAAAGTGTTCATGGTACTTATGAAACTGCTCTTCCATCCATACTGGGAATGGTACGTAGTGGTCTTCATCGATGACATCCTTGTGTATTTGACGTCAGAGGAGGACCATGCGAGACACATGAGGATGGTCCTAGACATACTATGAGAGCTCCAGCTTTATTGGAAGCTTTTGATGTGCTAGTTTTGGATTTACGAGGTCCAATTTGTAGAACACATCATCTCAGAATATGGTGTGTTTTTGGACCCATTTAAGGTGGAGGCAGTGTCAGCATGGGATCCACCTCTGAGCGTGATGGAGGTTCGGAGCTTCCTTGGGTTGGCATGATATTACCAGAGACTCATTCCTAGTTACTCCTAGATATTAGCATTGATGAAAGACATGAACAGGTGGGGGAAACCCTTCTTGTAGACAATGAAGTTCCAGTAGTCTTTTGAGAAGTTGAGATAGTGTTTGCTGAGCACCCAAATTTTATGATTTCCCGAGGAGGGTGACGAGTACATAGTTTTTTGGGACGCATTTGAGACTAGGATTGGTTGTGTCCTGATGAAGATATAGGAAGTGATTGGTTATGGTTCATTCTAGCTTAGGCCACATGAGAAGAACTATGAGACCCAAGATCTTGAGTTGGAAGTGGTAGTCTTCGCGTTAAATATGTGGTGACACTAATATATTGGTGATCGGTGTATCATTTACATTAAACAAAAGATCCACAAGTGCATATTCTCACAGAATAATCATAATTTGAGATAGAGGCGTTTTCTAGAGTTAATATAGGAATATGTTTTTTAGATCTTCTATACTTATGGGAATGTGAACAAGGTGGTAGAATCTCTTAGAAGAAGATTGAGCTCACAATTGTTGAGTGAGGTGATGGAACATTTTGCCTCATTACAGTTATCCTTTGTGGGCAGAAAGCAATCATCTTACCTTTAGTCGATGGTTGTCACCCATACACCCATACAATGAGTTAGGTAGGCACATCTTGTGGAAGTTGACTATGAGTATTTATGTGCTCAGTTTTCCTTAGGTCGTGCCCCTAATAAATATTCGCAAGCTGGGGAGAACATATTTTTTTTTAGAGGATGAAATGTTGTACAAGTGGAATTGATGGCGGAGGTCATGAGGGATTTTCATACATCCCCCTTGGTGGTACATCATGGAGTGGAGAATATGTACTAGAATCTCTAACGGTAGTTCTGGTGGTCAGGCATTAATAGGGCAGTAGTAGGGTTTATTTCTCGATTCAAGATGTTCCAGAAGGTGAAGGAAGAGCACCAGGTTCCAGTAGGGTTAGCTCATCCCTAGGAAGTGCCAAAGTGGAAGTGGGGTGGAATGTCGACGGATTTCATGATAGGCATGCCACGAACGTCCAAGAGGAATGATTTCATCAGGGTGATCATTGATCAAATCACCAAGTTGGCCCACTTCCTTACTATTAGGAAGAGGAGTTCCATTGAGATCTCGAGACACCTATATGTGCAGGAGATAGTTCGACATCAAGGATTACCTTTGATAATATTCTTAGATTGATATTTCCACTTCACATCCTGGTTGTAGAGGGTATTGTAAGAGGCTTTCGGGACTCAACTGTGCTTGAGAAAAGCATTCCGCCCTCAGACAGATGTTGAATGGATAGGACCATTTAGGTTCTAGAGGATATGTTGTGGGCCTATATCTTGGACTTTGGTCATAGTTGGGAGGACCACCTACCCCTGGTGGAGTTTGCGTAAAATAATAGCTACAATTCCACCATTGGTGTGGCAACATTCGAGGCGGTATATGGGAGACCCTTCTGATCACTGCTTTTCTAGACTGACCCTGGAGAGTCAGCACTCAGGGGTCCGAAGTTGGTGCAAGTTACCACTAAGAAGGTGCAGATATTCCAGGAGTGGATTAACATTGTACAAAGCCGAAATAAGTCTTATGCTGACAATCCATGAAGACCTCTGGTGTTGGAGGAGGGAGACCATGTCTTCCTTCACGTCTCACCTCGATAAAGGTTATAGAGATTTTTCCAAGGCGGAATGCTATCTATAAGGTTCATCATACCTTTTCAGATACTGCTCGGAGTTGGAGAGGTGGCGTACCTCCTGGCACTACTTCCACAATTGCACCAGGTACATTATGTCTTCCAAGTGTCAGAACTGAGGAGGTATTTACATGACCCATCACACGTCATTGACTTGGGAGAGCTGGACATCAAGGATGGAGTGACCTTTGCTTAGTACCCAGTGTAGATAAAGGAATGGTAGGAGAGGATCCTTCATGGGTGATTGATTCCCTTGGTGAATGTCTGGTGGTGGCGGATGAATCTTCAAGAGAGCATGTGGGAGCGGGAGGCTCAGATCCGTTCCTTGTACCCATGTCTTTTTAGTATACCTATTTTGGATTTTTGGGGATGAAAATCCCCATGATTGGGAGACAATAATGTCTAAAATTGTTTTGTATCATTTAGAAATATTATATGAAATTATTTAGAGCCTATGATTTTTAATGGCATGTAATTCCAAGTCACGGAGTGCTCGGAATAAATTTTTGAAATTAATTAAACATTTATACAGTGCGTGCAAGAATTTTTAATGAAATAGTGGAATAACATTAAAACAAGTCCCAAATAAAATATCCAAGGGCAACTTTTCCTTCATAGAATCACCTTTACCTTAGTCAGGGCCTAACATAGACCAGCACGGGTTGGCTACAAAATATAGTTTTGGGCCTATTTAAAGAAAATACAATAAATTGGCAATTAATTTATTTTAAATGTTTCCATTTTGTGAAATGACATAATTACTCATAATTAAATACATTCTTGTCGAAAATTCATAGGGATAGCTACATGACCCTGTGAATTTAGGATTTTCCATTAAAGCATTGGAGGAGAACCCATTTGTGGATGACGGTGACACAATCGATAGACATATCTCAGATTCGACGAACCACATCAAAAAATGTGTTTTGGTGGTTTTTCTTTAACCGAATCAAGTTAGGGGTTGTTATTTCAATTGTTCGTTTACCCTTTCATGTATTAAATGATGAATAGGGATAAACCCACAAATAGGGTGTTCTGCAGATCGTGTGTTCTTGAGGGAGGGTGTCACTTTCCTTTTCATTTGGGGATTTTGATTTGGGAAATGATTTTATGATAATTTATGAATTTTCATTTTTATTCACCTATTAAACATATTAATGGGACTATATCGACGCCGTGATTAATGATGGTAGAGTTATGTCCCTCCATTGTTTATTATTTTTCTTCCTCCCTTTTATTCCCGTGTTCTTCGTGTTCTTCCTGGGGTTTTGAATAATAGATCATTGCACATCCTTTCCACAACACAATGATCCCAAATTATATTTACAATATTGTGACGACCCAATGGAGGTGGGGTGATGATGGTGGCAGCCGAATAGAAACGGTTTGTGAGAAATTTTCCTTCGACCGTTCGTGGCGTAGATGATCGAAACAGGTATTCACGGCCGATCAAACCCCTGAAACCTCCAGAAACATGGATTCAAAGGTAAGACGACCTCATATCTTGAGTTTATAGGTGATAAGGTGGCCAGATCAAGTATTGGAGGAGGAAATGGGGTGTGGAGGTGACAAGCGTAGTATCTATAGATTTTCAATCAACATGTCATGTATTCTGAATAACACGTTGTGTTAGACCAGATCAGTGGAAACTAAGGCTTCGGGTTACAGACAGGTGCCACATGGTGTGTGAACACTATCACACAGAGTGTGGGCCCTTTTTTGAAGCTTGGAATGTATCTCGGAAGATACATAGACATGGGGTGGAGTACTTGTTATGTACTCCACCACACGGCCATTCGAGGCCAGAAATGTGGGTCACACCTTGTACTGATTACATAGGTTTGCATTCATGGGTTGAGGTCATGTATGGGAACATGGCCAGTGTATAGGGAGCGGACCCTAGACACCTTGAAAAATTGTGTCATCCTTCCTACATTCCATGTAGTTTCATTTTACACAAAAATCCTTACGACATGGGCCGTTGTACAGGGGCAGTACCCGTGGTCAAAAGACACAACGTGTTACACTTCTACACTCCATTTACCTCTCATTATATGGCTTGATATTATTTTCCACCATTCCTTGGATAGGTTTCATTTGGTTTAGTGCCCCCTTTTTCTCATTCCTCATAAGGTTAGGTATCGTTTCCATTTATAGGAGTATGATCCCTTTAGTAGGACATTTTGAGATAGAGTCAGGTATCCCTCTGAGAGGCCCTGAGTGAGAACCTCTATCCATTATTGACCATAGCTAGAGTCAGGTATAAACAAGACTATTACTACAGGATTTCTATCATCTACTTATCATGTGAATATGGATGAGTCGCAGTATCCGCAAAGGCCCTCGTAGTGATCTTCATATGTGTATCATGATCATTCCCCACTCAAGAGTTTGTTATCCCGAAATGAGTGTATCTATCTCTTGTGACTTTTACCCACAGATAGTACTTCTCAAATGGACGTCTTCATATCTATCAGACTCATGAAAAGAGTTCTCCTAGATGAGTGCTTCGTGGAACCTTCAAACTGAATCCCTAGCGGTAGTATGCGATTGTGTGACTTGTCTCTAGACAATGGGTCTGGGATTGAGTATATCTAGTTTGTGTTTTTCTTTCTTTATATTCAGTATACATATACTGTGTATAGCTGGTTATACCTTTACTTTGTGTAATGCTTTGGGTTTTTCGGTGTCCTCTAATGAGTATTGTTATACTCACCGCTGCAAGGGATTTCCCATACGTGTTTTGTCTTGTGAAGATGAGCAGTCTTTTGATGGATTCCATGGTCGACCAGTACTAGACCGAGATTTCTGAGTCCCCTATAGGCTAAGGTGTTCCTAGGGATTTGAGCAGCAGTCCTAGTACCCATTTGTGCTTACAGGTTGGAATTTTTAGTTTGAAGAATCTTGTTTTTGGTGGGCTTGTATTCTGGCCTAGTTTAAATTCAGTACTTCACATTCCATTGTACTCTGTTCGGTGGGTTTAGTTGTATGCATGAATTTTTTCCTCAGTGGTTTTCTTTAAATTTCAGCTTTTTTTGGTCCTGGAGATGTGTTCATGTGTAGAAGTACTTAGGAAACCCCTCCCATGTTAGTGATATTCCAACTCAGTGCTGGGCACTAGCCCCTGGCCTATTCAAGGTGGGCTTGGGGAGTCAGGGAAAGAACCCCACTGGGATGGGTCATGATAATGATCACAAACACCACAAGTTTTAGCTCAAGATAATGAAAGGGATGATTATTTTAATGTAAATTAATTTATCAAGAACCATGTAATACTAGTTGACACTATTTTATTAACATAAATACATAACCCAAACTAGATGCATCATAGTAAACCTTATTTAAATTACTCTTACTAGGAAAGATAAGAATAGTTTCAAAATTCAATAACATCTTAAATTCCAGAAAAGATACTTTATAATGATCATACCATGATAAAATTACCCATTTATTTTTAGTTAAAACATCATTATTACCATATTAGATATATTCGGAATGAATGGGACATAAATCCCATAAATACACAATAAACTATGAATGTAGTAAATACTATTGTGTACGCCCAAAAACATCATTTACATGTATTTTTTGGGATCAATTAAAATTATAAAAATGAAAATCAGCTGCATAAGAAACCTCACTTCTTGAATAAAAAAATATATGTTTTTAATATTAGAATAATGTTAATGATTCCTCAACATCTATAAGTTAATTGATAACTATACCACGTTATTCTTATATGATCATGAATAAATCGATATATCATCAAAGAACATGATCATGAATGATACATGATCTGGATGAGATATAGAAATTATCAAAGCTATAAATATAGTTATTTTATTCATTACCCAAAATTACATCATTAACAACTCAAAATGGCCAATTCAGGTCCAAGACATATTGTCTTATACATGCTTATTTGGAACCATGTAATGTACGGAACGAGAATAGCCCAAACAACCTCAATTAAAGTTAGACCTATCACCATTGGTGTGGATCTCCGTATTCTAGTGGGTTTTAATTAATAGTTGGGGTTTATATTTGATGTGAGGAGACTATACCGTGAGCATCATATAACCACAACTATCAATGTAAGTGATAAAAAATCATCAACCACCATAAATAATAAAATAAAAACTTCATAATAATTATATTACCATATAAATACCAAATGTAAGGACCTCCATATTCTTGGGTTATTATTATAATTTAATTCTAATATTTTAATTATTTTTTCATTTGAAATTTTAGTTATAATGGAGATAGAGGAAATTGAAAGAGGGTGTAAGGAAGAGAATAAGGTATCTTATTTTTTCAATTAAAAACGTTGTCTTGTATTTGGTACCTAGGATTTCCTAGGGGGTTCACTAAAAATTATAGTTCTATTAGGTATATAGTGGTCTTAGATAGGGTAAAATGTAGAGATGTATGTTTTTTATTTAATAATTATAGACATATTTTCTATTCAAAATAAAAATATACCTTCTAAAACCCCTTGATCATGGATGTTCAGCTCATTTGATCCCTATTTAAACATCTCTCAATATCTTCTCTCCCTAATTTCCCTGCAATGAAAATGCACCATCAATCTTATTCTAGAGTTCCATTTAGTAGACACATTAGTTCACCTTATCAAGAGGTTCGTTGATGATTACTTTAATATTATTTTTTTATACTTCCCTCATGGAAGACATTTTTGTATTATAATTCTCTAACCTTGGTATTTTGAAGTTCATTACATCCTTAAATTTTAGTCATTTCATGAAAATATAGAGGTTTAGCTTATGTAAATCAAAGGAAAGCATGACGTTTCACTTATTTTATTTCTTTATCTATATTAGTAGTTGTTAAATCCCAATTTCATACTTGTTATTTGTTGAAATTATCAGTATATTGTGGGATATCGTATATATATTACCCCTATAAATCTCTTTGAATTATTTTTTATAAGTGACACATTTTTACTCCCATTCTCATAAAGGGTTTGTTAGAAAGTATATGGAGATATTTTAATTTTTATATAATGAAGTGTTTCCAATTAGTAAATGATTTATAAATATTTTAAGATAAATATGAATTATTTTAATTTTATTGGTTCAAAATTATCTTATTTTAATTCCCCTAGCATATTAAATATTCTTTATTTTTTGAATTTTGACTCATTATCACATTTAGTATGATGGGTATATTTGGTGATATAAGTAGGGGTACAATCATTTTTTTATACTTTTATCCTTTATGGTTATGATTATTCCACATATCATATTACATGATATGTTTTTCAATTTGTTACACATTATTTCGATATGATCTTATGGTTATATTGATCTTGTTGGAAAGGGGTATGTTTTGTTATCTAATGTATGAGTAGGTAATCATCATGATCATTAATATGTATAAAAAATGGGATGGGTTTTCAATGTTTCAACATAGTATACACCTTCTACTATTACTAATGGTATAAGTGAACATATTTCCCAAAATTTGTCTAATTTATTTCCATTCCCATTATTGTAGTAGTATGGTACCCTGACTCAATTAAATTTACCCATCTTAGATTCTAGGATTAGGCTTCAAACAAATAGATCTCTTTTAGACGCTACATGTATTAGGGATTTGTTTTCTCACTTATATTTATGTAAAATTTCTCTATATAGAATATTGAAAATCATTTAACTATTCCACTTTATTTTTATTATTTATAAAAACATTGTAGTTTATCATAGGCTAAAAAGATCGGTTTTGTGACCAACCCCAATGTTTATAATACTAATACATTATA
This sequence comes from Viscum album, assembly GCA_963277665.1. Lineage (NCBI taxonomy): Eukaryota > Viridiplantae > Streptophyta > Magnoliopsida > Santalales > Viscaceae > Viscum > Viscum album. The sequence goes on from OY728121.1 coordinate 594,966,421, forward strand.
TGTATCATTATATGTTTATTTTGTATCCTTAAATATGTAATCTTGGGAAGTGAATGATCCTGGAGTAAGGGAACTAGTTAAACATTGAGTTTTGTTTTCAAGAATTTTCATTTGGAGGTTTTGATTAATATATTAGGCTTTAATGATGGGGTCATCATAGAATGATAATATATGAGTACTCTTAAATTGAATTTCTATTTTTTTATTTACGGAATTTTTATTTTTATTTGTATCTATATATCAATATTTTTCTAGTTTCACCTATAAATAAACATTGTAGGTGTTTTGTACCAATATTGTATGATCTTGAAAATTTTTATTATTGGTTGTCTCAATTTTTAACTAAGTAACCCATTTAATAGGTACCTTCATAAATGTTATTCATATTTTGGGTGAATATTTTCAATGTAGATAAAATTTATATTAATTTTTAGCATGAAATTTATATTGCTTATTAAAAAATAGAAGTGAGAAAAACTATATCTCAAATTACTATTCATTCATCCCTAAATTCTTAAAACAAACTTTAGTTATTGAGATGTGTTCCTGAGGTATTATAATGACTTAGTATGAGATAATTTCAGTATCCAAGTCATGTTGATTACACTTTACCACATGTTATATCTAAATAAAAACCCACATTATTGTTTATAATGTTTTACATACATAATAGGATCCCACATGGGCCGATCAGATACAATACTATCTAGAAAATATGAATAAAAAATCAGAGATTTTCCTTGTCTAATATCAAAATCAGTCAATACATCAAAATCACACCTCAACTTTAGGGCCCTCTCCCTTACGTACATTTATGATCATAAATTATGAAAATTCACCAAAGTAACTGTAACGAGTGGGAGTAAAACTCACCAGATCAGTACCAATGTTTTCCTTTAAGATTTCAAAAAATATAAGTTAAATTATGATTTTATATGATAAAAAAAATTAAGAAACAATAACTATAATTATAATGTCATCAGAATAAAATAAGGAAATTTATGTGAAACAATAACTACATTGACCTATACTAGAATATTTCTCAATATATTACCTATAATATCTAATAATAGGAACAACATTCAACTAATTTACAACACCAAGTATAAATTGGGAATATTTTCTCGTTCTATGAAAATAATAATGATAAATGGGAATGTAATTACTTACCGTAGTAAATTTCAAATTAATTGGGAACATTGACCCTCACAATGGAAAATATCAATGTAAATATGAATATCATCCCCTTACATAATAAGGAAAACAAATAAATGGGAATTTCATTGCTCTCTATAAAAAATATCAAGTTAAATCTCTATATCATAACTCTCTATAAACAACCTCAATGTAGGTGGTCATATCTTCCCTCTCCATATGAAACTATAGAAAAATGGGAAGATCATTCCTTACCATAAGAAATATTTATCTAAATGGACATATTATCCCTCCACATGGGAAATATAAATTTAAATGTGAACATCATACCTCTCAATAGGAAACACCAAAATTAAGGGGAATATCATTCTTGGCCGTATTAAATATCATAGTAAATGGATATATCAGCCCTTTCCATAAGGACCCACAATGTAAGTGTGAATATCTTCCCTATGTATATTAAATATAAAAAAAATATAGGGATATTATCCCAATCCATATTAAAATTCAAATAAATGTGATTCTAATTCCTATATATAGTAAATATAAAAATAAATGGGAATATCAACTTTTCTATAGGTATCATTGAATACATAAGAATATGATCCCTAATTTTCCACAATATCAAAGGTAACTATTCATATCAACCCAAGAATTTACCTTATTAATGGAATTTTGGTATATCATCAAATTACATTTTTATGTAAAAATATATCTAAAGGAACATAACATTTCATATTATGACATCAAATTTATTTTAAATAACTCACCAACCATATCACATAGATAAACAAAAAAGGATTAAAATGGAATCAAATTTAAAATTACAATTAAAAATTAGGTTGGGTCTCTCACACATAACAACTTCTATCTTAACATATATATGTAAAAATATATCGAGAAGCATATAAAATAAGTGGGAAAATCATTGAACCATTTCTCCTTGTTAAATAAGCTAAGAAGTTATCAATTAAACCAAATACCCATTCTAATCCAAATTCTCAACTTATCTCTATGTTTAAATGGTTTTATATCATTTAGAGACAATATAAGAAACTTATCAAGGCCTAGTATGTAAAAATATATACAAAGAAACCCTATAAATCTTTAAGCACAATGTTGTTAACACATTATATCATGATCATGATCATCGACAACCATGTATTTTATCTCTTACCTGAAGGAAAATTCACTGAAGAAATAATCCATATTCCACCCCAAAAAAAATTGGGGTTCATTTCATGTCATGTGTTAACATCAACCAAAATTCATATATCTCATGCTACATGAAACTAACATAAGTTAATTATAAACAATAAAATACACAAACCTAAAAGTCATAGGAAACCACTCAGTAAATATTCTATGTTTAATTATCCTCAACTAAAATAAATCATTAAACTAGAGACCCCCACCACGAACAGGACAATTTAGGGCTTTGATATGAAGAATATTTTAAAATAAATTGAAATAATAGAAAAAATTGAAGGGACCTTAGACGTACCCATATTAATCCCCTAGAATGGTAAACACAAGGATTAGAGCATAGGGAAGTACTAAAATAATTTTGGATAAATAAATAATTTAGATGAGGTTTATTTTATTCTTGTATTTGAGAGTGGGTAATTTAATAATTTTTATAAGTTTTAAACAAATTAATTAATTATTATTACCAATTTTAAAAAACACATTTGTAACAACCCAACCCTAATTACACCGAGTCGGTTCATTATTATATAACATAGGCATGATCACAAGAGATCATGTCTCGAATTACCAATTAGTTTAGTAGCCTTGTAAGTACTAGATACATTCATATGTTTTACATTTAATCATGAAAAAATAACATTGTGACCCCTTTTAACACACTAATATCCTTGGACAATCCCTGAAGGTTAATCAATATATATATTTTCACATCCTGTGAAAAAGAAAACATAAGAAAGTGGTGAGCTTAGATGTTAATTAAGGATAACAATATAGCATAAACTGTCATAAATAATCATAACCAATTAATGAAATGTATGGGAATAAAACAAAATACTTTTAAACATAAACATCAGAATAATATGGAAAAGAAAAATCAAATAATGTAATTTACTTATTAACATTGATATTCTACTAGTTTAATAATAACATGTAATATCAATAGCTAATTTCATAATGATCGAATGCATAATGCCGGACATCATAACCACATAGTCAAGGCCTCATGCCAAAACAACAAATAATATTATTTCAAGGAATTCTTCTTGGAAACTATTTTTTCCCATGAGACCTAATGATGCAACGTGGAGCTATATTGGGATCTACCTGTCACTTACTAAGTCTCATGGATTCCTTATATTGAAATGTTGAAATATAACATAAACATTCATATTAAAACTAGCATTAGAAAGGGTAATACTATAACCATAAAACATGAATGGTATAAAAATAAAACATCCACATTCAAACATATCAAAAAACATTCAATACAATATGGAATATTTTATCATAATAAATCAACTTCAATCAACTGTAAAATCCATCAAAGAATGTTGACATAGATTAAATCAAAACTGTTAGAGAGAAATATCTATTTCTATTTTGAAATCATTTAAAAGTCACATAATTATTAAAGAAAAAAAATATTCTAAAATATTCTTATAATATTTTAAGGAAATCTTCAATGGTGTTATAATGGAGGAAAATAGCCACACCCTTCGTATATGTTACAAAAAAATTGATATCTTAATTTGTCTAAAATGTCATAAAGTACCTTGTTTAGAAAACGACAAAAACATTCCTTTCGAAACATTTTATTAAAAGAAAACCAAGGGTTTAAATTAATTTAACACATATTCTATGAAATAGTAATTTTTTTAAATATATTTTAAAGAAACTTAGATGTGGATGATAAAGAGGTCCCATTAGATACTTACGTATATACAACCTCAGATAATAAAGAGATTGTAAAATTAACCCTGACCTTGTACTTTTCTTTAGTTGAGGGCACGTTAACCTCCTATATAATAGTTAAATCATTGTTATGAAATTATACAAAAAACAAAATACATAAATATGATATCATATATGATCTTCTAATATTTCATTGTTAATAATATTTCTATAGTATCATTGTTTCAGGTGTTAACTGATTCGTTTTATTTTATATGAATTGTTATGTAAGGAATTTTTATTATGGATAAGATTAATTTTATTCATATATATAATGATATTAAGTTCATAAAAATTATTTTTAATCATAAAATGAAAATTATTCGTCAATGGTTATCCTGGGGGAGGAATCTCATCGCGTTCGTGGAGACGGTAATCCATATATATAAACAAGCAAAAATATAATTATATTGATAATTAAATCATATGTAATTGGATGGTATAACATATATATAGAATAATTAACATGTTATATTTATTATCTACATCAGTTATACTCATTATTATACTCATCCAAATAATGAAGTGTTGAATAACAAACTACACTACAACGTGGAGAGTGTAAGTCGTACATACGCACATATGATGACTTTGTCATTTATAGGATAAATTGAATGATGAATATGGTTTTACCATATTTATAATAACATAACAGTATGTATAAGGTAGGGGATTAATTACTTTCATATGAAAACAAAAACGAAATAAGAAGTGGAAGAAGAAAAGAACTTCGAAAGAGGTGATGAAATTATTACCTCTTCTTCGGGTTCTTCCATTTGATTTGATCCAAAGGGATCATTAGGTTTACATTATGATTAATGTAAGGCCCTTAGGTTGAATTTTGGGATGTTTTGAGGATATTTGAGTAGGTATTGGACGATCCAAAAGGTTTAGGGGTGTGATTTTGAGAGAAGGGTAACTACCCTTTTATAAGAGAGGTGAGGGTCACTTTAGGAAAAGATTGAAATATTAATTTAGTATACAATCATATTCGGTTTATAATGGCTCAAAAATAATTTATTTAAAGGATAAGGTGGGTATGGGTCTAAAAACTATCAAAAGATAGGTTTTAGACAGGTTTAGGTCACCATGTTAACCTTATATTTTAGATATAACATTTAGTTAAATAGTTTAACTTTGACCATGTATTCTTGTATTATTATAATAAATGGTAAATAAACATACTATAAAATTCGAAGAGAACCACAAGTAGTTTATTAATTACATACATATCATTATATTAGTCCTTTTACTGAACCTTATATTTTTATGAGTATTATATCATTTAATAATATTGTATTTGTTTTGAAAACTCATTTTTGTCAATTTTGATACTATTTAGTATTTGGTTTTTGTGAAAGTAAAAAAAATATTTCTTCGAAAAATATACATCCAATCACACATAAAATAAAATATTATCCTAGAAAATTAGTGTAATGCATCAAATGTCTCAATTTACATTAATTTGGATATTTATAATATCAATTGTTTTAATCTTTTATTAATAAGGTAATTACTGCATCATTAGTGTGTCATAAATAAATTTTATTATTTAATGTCTAAAAATTGTAAATAAAATACCATTATATAGGAAATATTTATAGATCTATAATTAATAATTATAGATTAATTTATTGTATTTATAATTCTATATTTAAAATGATTGAGATATTAATCTGTGAATGTAACAATTTTTAATCTTCTTTAAATAAAAAAAAATAAATTTCACAATCTAATACGTGTGAATCAAAGAGGATAATATTTTATTTATAAGGTTCATTTTGGTAGAAATACACATATATAATTGAATTAGGACATGTGTTAGCGTAATTATAATACCATTTTTACATTTAATTACTCTATTCAATTTTAACCATGGTAAATAAAATTTAAAAGCTACTATTATAAAAAATTTATTTTAATCCTATTGAACCAAATTTTACTTACTGATTTCAAAAAAGTCTTAGGGATTTTAAATATTCAGTTCATAGAAACAGAAAAATTATGTTTTATGCAAATTTGCAATTGTGCCTAGAAGGTGGGGAAAAGACGTTTAAAAGTTCAATAAAGATTTGTACATCCAATATTATTAAAAAATGAATACAATGAATTAAACTAAACTAATATAGGCATTATGTATCTATTTTTACTTTAAAATAACTTTAAACAATATTAATAATTAATTAAATAAACTTTTGTTTTAAAGAATAACACTGGGTTTTTCAGTATCCATCAAAAATTGAAAGTTTTCAGTAAACTACCAAAACATCACCCAAAGCTAATTTTGATATTCTGAATCCAAAAATGAAGTATATTTTATAAAATTATATTTTTATGTGTTTCTAATATTAAATTTATTATTGTTTCTAAGAGGACATAAATGTAGTTCTTTTAAGAAAACAATTTTTCTAAATATATAACTATTTTAACGAAACATATACATTTCATTATTAATATGTTGTATTTATGTGAAGAAACTATAAATAATAATAAAAAATTATTCTATTCAATTAATATCATAATATTTAAATTATAAATAAATATATTGTTTAAATAATTATTATATTAATGTGTTGTTTCGAATAATCTCAATATTGTTTATAATGAAAGCCGAGTCAGTGTTGAGTGCAGTATAAGCTATTAAATTACATAAAATGTATAATTTAATATGAAATCATGGTGTGTTACATTCTCCCCTCCTTTATTAAATTTTTTCCTCCCAATTTAAAAATATTGTTTGAAAATAAAAGGTTAAAAATATAAAAAATACCTTTATAGAAATCCCACATCAAAAATAGGGTTCACAAAATTTAGTCTTAATAAGAGGGAAAAGGAAATGAAAAATTCACCACCAAATTAAGATTTCAAATAGGAGAACATTTGTGGAAAATAGAGACACATAATTTGAGGAATAATATAAATATTTATATGGAGTGATTGAGGTCATAAATGACAAACAAGTGAATAATAAATAGAAAATTGAGGACCTCAAGTCCATAAATCTTTAATAACTTAAAATATTTTTGGTTTATAAAAACATAAGGTATTAAGATAATTTTTTTTTGGATCTATGATATTTTCCATAAATTTGAAGAATTAATATCTTCATAGTATAAGAAAAAAATACTTGACAAGTAGAGTTCCATAATTTAACTAATTTTTACCACAAACACATCTTTCACTCTAAAATGTAATAGAACTCAAAAATATTCTATTTATCCTAATCTTATAGGGTTTCAAAAAAATGAATTTAAAATTAATCTATCAGATCATCAAAAAACAAAACTATTCAAACTAGGGAATCACGTAAGACAGTGGTAGGTGATGCACCATTGTCGCCATTCAGTTGCAGTTTCAAGTCTCGTGGCCTTACCAGATGTCACGAGTTTTACCCAACCATCGAGTTGTCCTTTTTATAAAAAATAAAAAAAATGAAGAAAAATTTCAACCTTAAACTATAGTATACAATGTCCAACTTAATCTATTCCAACCTTTAGACTTATCAAAAATACTTGTTTTCAAACTCATAGTCCAAAAATTTATAAGGACACAATAACATAATTATGTTCTCTTTTTGCCACATAATATTATTTTTTGTACCTTCATCCTATATTCTATTAAAACATGATAACACCCTAAATTACCATAAAACCTTATTTATTATATTCATGCTCCCTTATTCCTTATATAATACTAGATATATTATTTATATCGAAAATCTTTTAATACTCCAACAATGATAGAATAAAAGAACCATTAATCAATTCCACGCTAGTCAAGAATATCCAATAGAATTTTTGAAAATCAGCCATCTCTTATTCCAAAATCACTACCTAAATATTAGGACCATATTAAGGTTTATCTTTCCTTCAACCATGTATTTTCCAAAAAGTTTAACTTGTTGTTACGTCACTTTTATTAGTACCGTATAATCTCAAATACTCAATGAAATAGTACTACAGTACTATCCTTTTTTATTTCCAAACTTAATATAACCAATTATAATGCCCTAGCCATAAAAATTACCTAATACTGAGTTATTACAAGAATACACATTGAGGATCTTTTCAGGTTTAAAATTTTAGAGAATTATAACATAAATCATGCATTACATTCCACATTTAAACAACGTGGTTACATCAAAGACAATATTCACTTTTCCCATAAAAGGAAACATATTTAAAATAAAATACTGATTCTTTCATGACACTTCCTTGACACTATCCTCACATCATGTACCTTTCCCTTGACCTGTAAAAAACATTTCAAAAACATGGGATGAGCATAAAAAGCTCAGTAAGGGATATGAAAATACGGAAAGAAAACCTTAGTCCATGTATACATAAGAATCAATGAAATCATAATTTTACTCATAAAACATAATACCTTTATCAAACCTCATGAAATCATAATATTTACGAATAACTCATAGAAATCATAATACATAAAGGTAACTTGAGGCATTCATAACATTCATAGGGGGTACCCCTCATGGTTATGTTTGGAATACCCATCACAGTATATTCCCTAGATCTCTTTGGAGAAACCTTAGCGTTTAACTCCTTCGCGTTACCCAATTCATTGGAGAGCTATATCGGGCTCACCTGACCTTATTTTATCATGGAACCACCCATATTCATAAACAATTCCCAAGAACCATAACATAGTCACATCATATAAAAAATTAATAAAGGAAACATAACATTTACACATTTAAATCACAAGATATCAATACAACACATTGAAATAATAAAAAAATTATCAAAACCATTTTCAATATCAAAATAAAATAATAGAAAAACATGGTATTTATTTTTTATTTAAAAAAAGTTACGGCTTGTAGAGGAAGCTGAAACTCTAATAATGGTCACAGTGGAAGAGAAGTCGTTGTCGCCGCATACGTAAGACAAAACATTACATTTATCATTTAGTAAAACACTTCATACAAAAATATTCCTTTTGAATAAAATTAAAAGTGAAAGGGGTTTATACACTCTATAAAAGAAATATGGGTATAAAACAAAATATGCCTCAATGAAAGGAGATTGAGACGAAGTCCCTTACCTCGTGTCCGACTTGACTCGGTCATTCTTTAATCTCCTGAATAATAAACTAGAGTTAATTTATACTTTATTAAGGACCTTTTTCATATTAGTTCTTCATTTTAAATCACTTATTACAATGTTATGAACATTATGTAGTTATTTAAGTTAATAACGGTCATTTTGTCGATTTTTGGTACCTGAGCCAAAAATAAATTTCTTATAATTACAAGTTGTTCGTGTGGTAAAATATACATTATAACCATAATTATATTCATGATTTAGATATAATATATGTCATATATATCCAGTATATACATGAATTTATAATATTACATAACATTTTGAGATAAGAAATGAAATGCACCGTTCATGGAGACGGAAAGCCGTATGTACGCATGAATGCCACTTTCATTTCTATTTCGTATTTAATGGAATGAAATTATAATGTTATAAAGGTATATTATAATTCCAGTACAATATCATATATAACATCACTAACTCCATCCTTTATACGTCCCACATATGGCATTAACGAATTAAATCACTTTGAGGGGGTGGTAGTCCGCACTGCCTAAAATAAAATTATTGCGTGTACCCATAATGAAAACCATAAAGGTATGCGATAAATAAAAAATACAGAATAATAAATAAAACATAAACATAATATATATCATATATAAATAGAGTTACATCTTAATGTCCACTATGAAAGGTGTTAAAAGAAGATTGAATAATCATCGTTTCATGAGGCAGTAATTCGCCACTCACAGAAACAGTATGTTCTTTAACCATTAGATAGAGGTGTGTGTAAGTGTAAATAAAATCCTTCTCATAACAAAATCCTGTTATATATTTAAGATACTGGTGTTGTTACAAAATAGAGGAATAAAAAAAATTTATGGTGTTTGGGAAACAAAATAAAACAACATAACATTAGAGAAGACATTACCTTTAAATCGGGTAACTCCCCTTGGTTTGACCCAAACGGGTTTCTTGAAGAGCTTTCTACCTAATGTAAGAATTATATGATTAATATAAAAATTTTGAGAGATAAAATGAGTAGAATTTGGATGAGCCAATGGCTTGAGAGGTGTGGGTAAAGGGGTAGAGGCGGGGGCCTTCAATAAGAGGGAGGAGGGTCACTCTTGGAAATTCTTGAAATGTTACTTTATTATAAGATGTTTTTCGGATTTTAAAGGTCCCAAAATTATATATTCCAAGGATAAGGTGATAAGGGTTCTAAATCCAGCCATCCAATAGGGTTTTTACAAGTTTATGTCTTAGATTTTACATTATCTTTTCATTTTATTTAAATCATTCATTAATAAGGTAATCGTTGCATCATCATGGTGTCATAAATTAATTATTTTATTTAATGTCTAAAATTTTTAAAAAAATTACTATGATGTAGGAAATATTTTAATCTTTCCAATGACCTTTTATAGTCTAAGATATTTTTTACACAGACAAAACTAATTTTTGTTTACTTGGGTGATACATACTTTGGTTATACTTTCCTTTTAAAAAAATATAATAAAAGGTCAATATCACACTAAAGTGATTGCATGGGGTCTCAAAGTTGGTACAAGGTATCCCATGGTTGGCCATGACACAACCAGTAACATTAGTACACATTTTGGGGTCATTTTTCATTATTATGGTATTATTTTATTATCCTTAACTACCCGATTACTAATTAATCATGATAATTAAAGATAATTACCATCGTTACTATTCATAATGTCCAAAAACAAAAGAGTATTAATTAAATAATTTATACCTTATGATTCCAAATTTGTAAAAAATTTTACCAAATTCCAAACATAGAAATTTCCGTAATTAATTTAAAAATAATTCTCGTTGTCAAAACAAATAGCGGGTTTTTTAGAAACAATATCTTTCAAAAGTTGGACACTTGTTTATGCCCAATTCAAAAGTGAAATTCATTACAATGAACAAAATTAGATTAAATGGTAAAAATTAATTCTAATTACACTTTAAAAACAATTAAAATGATAATCTAACAATATAATTAAATTATATGAAAAAGCATTTTTGAAGTAAAATGCAGTATTTTTCACTATTCATTAAAAAATCAACATTGTCAGAAAAATACCAAAAATTTATCCAAAGTAAATTTCAATGTCCCAATCCTAAAGAATAAGTGTTTTTTGAAAAATAGAGCTTATAAAATTTTCAAAAGATATATTTACAATTGGTTCTCCATCAAAAAGCAGTAAAACAATATTTTAAAAATATTAGTGTATTTTATGCTTAAGATTGGATATATTCTCATTTTATGCCTCTAAAAAATTATTTAATTCATAAATAGACATAGATATGAAAATATATAATTCTTTACTTACATGGGATGTTACATCCTTTCCCCCTTTAGAAAATTTCATCCCCATAATTTATTTACTTATCCAATAAGTGGGGGTATTTATCACTCGTTTAATTCTATGATTCCCATGTTGCCTCTTCTATCATGTGGTTTTTCCACATAATCATTACCTGAAGAATAACCTTATTCGCAACACATTCTCCCTGTGGTCAAGAATCTGGATTGGTTGTTCCTAATAAGAGATATTCTCTTCCAGCTGAACTATCTATGGACTCAAAACATGAAATGGGTCTGGAATGTACTTCCTTAACATTGAGATGTGAAAAACATTGTGTACCTAAGATAAAATCGGAGGTAAAGCCACTCGGTTTGCAACTAATCTAACTCTCTCCAGAATTTCATATGTTCCAATGAACCTTGGACTCAGCTTTCCTTTCATACCAAATCTCATCACACTTTTCCATGGAGAAACTTTGAGGAAGACATGATCACCTACCTCAAAAGAGAGATCCTTCCTCCTGTTGTCCGCATAACTTTTCTGCCTGCTCTAAGTTGTTCTCATGTGTTTCTGTATCAGCTGAACTTTTTTTGCCAACTCTTCTACCAATTATGGTCCCATAAACATCCTTTCACCCACTTCATCCCAAAAAGTTGGAGTTCGACACCGCTTCCCATATAATAACTCAAATGGTTCCATCTGTATACTGGAATGAAAAATGTTATTATATGAAAACTCAACCAAAGAAAGATATTGGTCCCAACTTCCCTGATAATCCATTGAACAAGAACGTAACATATCCTCGAATGTCTGAATTTTTTATTCCGACTGCCCATCTATTTGAGGTTGAAAAGATATACTAAAATTTAATTCAGTACCCAACAACTTCTGAAGGCCTTTCCAAAAGTTATAAGTAAACCTTGGATCACGATCAGATACAATGGATAGGGGAACTAAATGTAACCTGACTATCTCTTTAAGATACAAACAAAAAATTTGACCTAGGGAAAATTTATCTCTTATAGCAAGTAAATGAGCACATTTAGTCAAGAGATCAACAATAACCTAGACTGAATTATTACCTCGAGGTGTCTTTAGAAATCCCACAACGAATTCCATGGATATATTTTCCCATTTCCACTCAAGCACTGGTAAAGGCTGAAGCATCCCTTTTTTTAACTGCCACTCTACTTTAAACTATTGACATGATAAGCACTTCACAGTAAAATCAGAAATATGTCTTTTCATTTCGTCCCACCAGTAATACTCCTAAATATCTCTATACATCTTAGTACTGACAGGATGAACTGAAAATGGGGAACTATGAGCTTCACATAACAACTCTCTCTTCAACTGTGAATCATAAGGTAGACACAATCACTTCCCAAATCTCAAGACACAATCATTATCAATGTTGAATTCAGGTAATATACCCTTCTAAACCAGCTCTACCTTTTTCGGCAACTCACCGTCTTGCTTCTGAGCTTGCTTAATTCTGTCTGTTAGAGAAGATTTCACTGATACCTGAATCAAAACAGAAGAACACCATGCACCAACAACTTTTATGCCAAAGTTCATCAAATCCTTAACCAAAGGATCACATTCTAAGCGCAAAATTGTTAATGAAGCATTACTTTTTAGACTCAAAGCATATGCCACTTTGTTTGCTTTTCCCGGATGGTAATGAATTGTACAATCATAATCCTTGATTAATTCTAGCCATCTACTTTGTCTCAAGTTCAATTATTTCTGAGTGAAAATATATGTTAATATTTTTTGATCGGTATATATTTTACACTTTACTCCATAAAAATGATGCCTCCAAATTTTTAAAGTGAAAACAACAATAGATAATTCAAAATCATGTGTAGAATAATTTACCTCATCGGTTTTCAACAGACGTGAAGAATAAGCAATTACCTTATCATTCTTCATTAGAACAAAACCAAGTCTTTTTAATGAATCATCATTGTAGATAACAAACTCACCATTCCTTGATGGTAGTACCAAACCTGCAGAATTCACCAATCTTCTTTTCAATTCTTGAAAACAATCATCACATTCTTTTTTCTAGATAAACTTAACACCCTTCTAAGTTACCTTCTTCAATGGGCTGGAAAACCATGCAAAATTTTTAACAAACCATCGGTAATAGCCTGCCAAACCAAGAAAACTACAAATCTCGGTTACATTTATGGGTCTTGGCCATTCTTCAACAACTTTTGTTTTTGAAGGATCAAGAGTTGTTCCATATTTAGAAAGAATGTGACCAAAAAAAAGAATTTGTTGCAACCAAAACTCACACTTTCTGAATTTCCCATAAAATTTATTTTCTTTTAAGGTTTGAAAAATAACCCTTAAATGACTTTCATTCTCATCTTTACTCTTAGAAAACACCAAAATATCATCAATTAAAACAACCACAAACTTATCCAATAACTCATGGAAAATTATATTCATAAGGTCCATGAACACAGCAGGTCCATTGGTTAACCCAAAATGAATTACTAAAAATTCATAATGGCCATATCTTTTATGAAACACGGTCTTCGGAATTTCTGCTTCCTTTACCTTCAACTGATGGTACCCCGATCTCAGGTCAATCTTTCAAAAATACTAAGCTCTTCGGTGCTGATCAAACAAATCATCGATATGAGGCAAAGGATATCTGTTCTTAACAGTGATGTTATTCAAGGATCTATAATCAATGCGAAGTCTCATAGAACCATCTTTCTTTTTAAAAAATAAGACAGGAGCACCCCATGGTGATGTGGTAGGTTGAATGAAACCTTTCTCTAATAAATCCTGCAATATCTCCTTCAACTCTAAAAGATCAATTTGATCCATTCGATAAAGGGGTTTTGAAATTGGTTAGAATCAGGAACTAAGTCAACAGTAAATTCATCTTCTTGATCTGGTATTATTCCGGGAAAACCATCGGGAAAAACATCAGGATACTCATTTACCACTGGAACATCATTAATTTGAACAGTTCCTTTGTTTTCAACAATATATGGAAGGTAACATTCATTTCCATCTTTTACAGGTTTCCCAACCTCTTGATATGTTATCAATAGTAATGGTTCATTCTTGTACACAAACGGAATGTCTTTCTGGAAAGAAACTTCATTAGCTCTACAGTCAATCTTAGCATGGTAAACAGAGAGCCAATCCATACCCAGGATAACACCTATCTCTACTAGAGGTAAAATAATAAGGTTTTCTAATAGGTTCTTTCCATGGATAAGGATATGAAGATTCTTATAAATTCTTTTTGCCTCAAAATTTCCCCTAGGTGTTTTTACCACATGTTCAGGAGTCATTTCTTGATATGGAATTCCCAATTTACTAGAAACGTTTTCAGAGATAAAAGAATGTGTAGACCCTGAATCAAACAACACACTGGAATAATCTGAAAAAACATACAAAGTACCTGATACTACTTCATTTCATGGACCAACATCTATTGTAGTAGTTGCAAAGGATTTCACCACACCTTTATGCTTGTAGTCTGAATGATTCTCATCATTAGAGCTCTTCTTCAGACACTCGTTTACATAATTACCCATCTCATTGCACTGGAAAAATTTCACTAACTGTAAATAAAATTTGTTCTTACCATCACCCTAATATTTTCCAGTTCAATCACGAGCCTTATGTCTCATCTTACCTCATAGGTAGCACTTTACAAAATTCAAAAGACATTCCCCAGTATGCCTTTTACCACATTTATCACAAACTAGAAACTTAGTTTTCTTACCATCTGACCTTTTTGAAGGATTCTTCCATTTCCCCTGCCACCTCAGTCTCTTCTTCTGTTGGTTGTTATAGAAAACATGATCATCAGAAAACTCCATTTCCACCTTCTCGGCACATCGAACAAGCTTTTAATAACATTTCAACTAACAAGAAGCTAATTCCCTTCAATATTTTGGATTTAATACTGAGTAAAAGTGATTGATTTTACTATCAAGGTCTCGGATAAAATTTGGAACATACATTTCCAATTGAGTGAACCTTTCTTCATAAGTAGCCACTGAGTTGTCTTGTTGCCTTAATTACAAGAATTGTTTTTCCATCATAAATAGAACTACCTTAGAAAAATATTTCTCACAAAACATACCTTTAATTCATCCCATTCAAGGGAATCAATCCCATCAGCGTCCCTGATATTTTTAACCATCGACCACCACTGATCTGCTTCACCCTCCAAACGGTAAACAACAAGGCCGACCTTTTGATTGTCTGAACACCCCATGACATTGAAAATCTTCTTCAGTGCTTTAATCCACCCTTCAGCTAGCACATGGTCAGATGATCCTCTGAATGATGGGGTATTTTTCCTCATGAAATGTTCCACCACTGACATCTTCCTCTGTGGTTGATCTTGTTGATCTCATGCATGGATACTGCCACCATTTATTTCTTGAGTCAACTGCACCATTACTACAAAAAACTGTTCAATTCAAATTCTGAAAATCTCAAGATGCTGATTTGGAATGTCATTTCCTTTTGTATTCCTTCCTAACACTGCTTCCATGTTTCCTATGCGGAAAACCATTCTGAACAAAAATGTCTTAGATGAAGCAACATGGTAATCTTAAAATTCTACATCATTTCAATTTGACCAGAGAAAATTTTATTTGGATAATAATTTAATAGAATTATAACTCCAAAAGTTATCTAAACCAACCTTTGATAGAAACTATAAGGCCCTAGCCTTAAACATAACATATTCTTGAGTTATTACAAGAATACACATTGAGTATCTTTTCAGGTTTAGAGTTTTAGAGAATTATAACATAAATTATGCATTACATTCCACATTTAAACAAGGTGGTTACATCAAAGACAATATTCAATTTTCCCGTCAAAGAAAACATGATTAAAATAAAACATGGATTCCTTCTTGACACTTCCTTGACACTATCCTCATATCATGTACCATTCCCTTGACATGTGAAAAACATTTCAAAGACATGGGATGAGCATAAAAAGCTCAGAAAGGGATATGAAATACGGAAAGAAAACCTTAGTCCATGTATACATAAGAATCAATGAAATAATACATTCACTCATAAAACATAAGCCCTTTAACATACCTCATTAAATCATAAGATTTATGAATAACTTATAGAAATCATAAGACATAAAGATAACTTGATGCATTCATTACATTTGTAGGAGTAACCCTTATGGTTACGTTTGGAATACCCATCACTGTATATTACCTAAATCTCTTTGGAGAAAACATAGCATTTAACTCCTTCACGTTACCCAATGCATTGGAGAGATATATCAGGCTCACCAGCCCTTAGTATATCATGGAACCACCCATCTTCGTAAACAATTTCCAAGAACTGTAACATAATCTATCATATAAAACATGCATAAAGGAAACATAAAATTTCCACATTTCAATCACAAGATATCAATACAACACATTGATATAATAAAAACATTATCAAAACCATTTTCAATACCAAAATAAAAGAAAAGTAAAACATGGTATTTATTTTTTATTTAAAAAAAGTTATGACTTGTAGAGGAAACCGAAACTCAAATAATGGTCACATCGGAGGAGAAGTCATTGTTGTCGCATACGTAAGAAAAAATGTTCCTTTTGTCATTTAGTAAAATGATTTGTACAAAAATATTCCTTTTGAATAAAAGTAAAAGACAAATGGTTTATACACCGTATAAAATAAATTTGTGTATAAAACAAAATATCTCTCAATGAAAGGAGATTGAGACGAAGTCCCTTACCTCGTGTCTGACATGACTCGATCGTTCTTTAATATCCTGAATAATAAACTAGAGTTAATTTATACTTTATTAAGAACCTTTTTGAAGTTCATTATTCCTTTTATATCACTTATTTCCATGTTATGAACATTATGTAATTATATATGTTAATAACGGTCGTTTTTTTGATCTTTGGTACGTCATCCAAAAATAAACTTCTTATAATTACAAGTTGTTCATGTAGTAAAATATCCATTATATCCAGAATTGTATTCATTATTTAGATATAATATATATCATATATATCCAGAATAATCATGAATTTATATTGTTACATAACATTTATAGGTAAGAAATGAAATGAACCGTTCATTGAGACGGTAAGTCGTAATTACGCATGAATGCCACTATCATTTCTATTTTGTATTTAATGGAATGAATTCATAAGTATATAAAGGTATATTAAAATCCAAGTATAATATCATATATAAAATCATTAACTGCATCATTTATAAGTCCCACATATGGAATTAACGAATCGAATCACTTTCAGGGGGCGGTAGTCCGCACTTCCTAAAATGAAATTATCGCGTTTACCCATAATGGATACCATAAAGTTATGCCATAAATGAACAATACAGAATCATAAGGAAAACATAAACATAATATATATATTATATAAATATAGTGACATCTTAATGGACACCAGGAAGGGTGTTAAAAGTCGATTGAACAATCATAGTTTCGTGAGAAAGTAATTCGCCACTCATAGAAATAGTATGTTCTTTAACCATTAGACGGAGGTGTGTGTAAGTTTAAATAAAATCCTTCTCATAAAAACATACTATCATATTGAATATACTGGTTTTTTTTACAAAATATATAAATAAAAGAGTTTAGGGGGTTTGGGAAGAAAAATAAAAGAAATGAACATTAGAGAAGACATTACGTTTAAATCGGGTAAATCCCATTGGTTTGAACCAAAATGGTTTATTGAAGAGATTTCTTCCTAATGTAAGGCTTCTATGATGAATAGAGGGATGTGTAGAGATAAAATGATCAGATTTTTGCCGAGAGAATGGCTTGAGAGGTGTGGGTAATGGGAAGAGGTGGGGCCTTTTATAAGAGGGAGGAGGGGCGCTCTTGGAAATTATTGAAATGTTAATTTATTATAAAATGATTTTCGGATTTTAAAGGTCCCAATATTATATATTTTGAGGATAAGGTGATAATGGTTATAAATAATCCAATACAATAGGTGTTTGACAAGTTTAAGTCTTATATTTTACATTATAACTTCATTTTATTTAAATCATTCATTAATGAGGTAATCGATGCATCATCCTGGTGTCATAAATAAATTAATTTATATAATGTTTAAAAATTATAAAAATATTACTATGATTTAGGAAATCAGTTTATATTTCCAATGACTATTTATAGTTTAAGATATCGTTTACAGAGACAAAACGAAATTTGTTTTACTTGGGTGATACATACTTTGGTTATACTTTCCTTTTAAAAAAATAATATAATAAAAGGTCAATATCACACTAAACTGATTCCATGGGGTCCCAAAGTTGGACCAAGGAATCCCATGGTCGGCCATGACATAACTAGTAGCATTAGGACACATTTTGGGGTCATTTTGTATTATTATGGTGTTATTTTGTTGTCCTTAACTGCCTGATTACTAATTAATCACGATATTTAAGGATAATTACCGTCGTTACTATTCATAATTCACAAAAAACAAAAGAGTCTTAATTACATAATTTGGACCTTATGATTCCAAATATGGAATCCATTTTACCAAAGTCCAAACACATAAATTTCAGTAATTAATTTAAAAATAATTCTCGTTGTCAAAACAAATTGCGGGTTTTTTAGAAACCTTATCTATCAAAAGTTTGACACTTGTTTATGCCCAATTCCAATGTGAAATTAATTAAAATAACCAAAATTGGATTAAATGGAAAAAATTTATTCTAATTAATCTTTAAAAACAATTAAAAATATAATATATCCATATAATTAAATTCGATGAAAAAGCGGTTTTGAAGTAAAATGCAGTATTTTTCACTATTCAATAAAAAATGAACATTGTAAGAAAAATAACAAAAGTTTATCCAAAGTAAATTTAAATGTCCCAATACTAAAGAATATGTTTATTTCAAAAATACATAATTCTTTACATACATGGGATGTTACACCAGTACATCACTGGTAAAACACTCCATTGACATAATTTATTAATAAAATTATAAGAACACTAACTATTCCACTTCATATATGGAAGTGTCATAACATGATTATTATCTAATAGAATAATTTGGGGTATTATATAATGACTAGTACATTGATTCATATAGTATCCCAACTCCTTTCTGATGAAGCATTGTACATTTGAAATGTCTTTCTTACCCAGGCAAACACGTACTTGGTGACCTTTTTCTCTACATGTAAAACAAACTCCAATTCCCTTGAAGTATTTAAAAAGGTGATTCTTTCCATAGTTATCACATATTGAAAAATCCTTCATTCCCTTCTTTCCTTTATCCATCATTCTCTCTACCATCCTTTTCTTCTCTGTATTCCCTTCAAATCTATAAGACTCAGAGAATTCTTTACATATATTATTAAAACATGATACTATTTCTTCATATGATGAGAATACATGGGAGAAAATTTCCCTTCTAAATGATGTCATAAGACCATGAAATATATGATCCTTCTTACTCTTTGGATCATGCATATTTTTGGAGTTCTCATTCCTACTATTGGGTACCATTTCTAAACAATAGCATACACTAGGTTAGGTTATGAATCGCAATGCATTAATCCAAACTTGTAAAATACCTAACATAAATTGAACAGTTTATTCATATAATCAATCATCATAAAAAATGTTTTATTTGAGTAATTATTTAATAAAAATCCTTCAAAATGGTTTTTCATGAAAATTTGAATTATCATAATAATATCCCCTAGGAGGGTCATAACCAAGAGTGCAGCAAGGCCTGTTATCGCGCACCAGTTAGCATTCGAGTCTAGATTAAAGCTATGTTTTCAGATTTTAACCCTATAAACATTTGTGCCAGAGCTTCCTATACCTAAAAATATCCTGAAATAGATGTATTTCTTGTAAAATTAAAAAAATATCTCCATTAAAAAAATTCAAGTAAGATCTGCTATACTAATCCTCAAAGTGTATCTTAGGGTAATGTTATCTAATCAATGTTTTTTCTAAATCTAGCTTCCAAAGTTTGTACTAAAGGTCCTATGATAACAACTGTAATCCGTGACCCTAGTTACCTAGATTCAGTGAATTATTACATAACATTGGAATGATCACAAGAGATCAAGTCTCCAAAGACCGATTAGTTTTGTGGACATGGAATTAATAGATACATACATAAGTTTTAAATTACATCACGAAATAAAAAAAACAAAATTTTGTCTCCATTGAACACACTCATATCCTTGGCCTATCCCTACAGGTTAATCATATTATACTTTTTCACTTCCTCGGAAAAAGAAAACATATAAAGGGGGTGAGCTCATATGTAACACCCCAACCCCAGTTACCCAGAGTCGGTGCATTATTACATAACATTGGCAGGATCACAAAAGATCATGTCTCTAAATACCCATTATTTTAGTAGCCTTGGAAACACTAGATACATTCATAAGTCTTACATTACATGATAAAGTGAAAAACTACAACAACATAGTATCCATATTCCACACTCATATCCCCTCAGACTATCCCTACAGGTCAGTCATAAAATACTTCTTCACATCCTCGGAAAAATAAAACATAGAAAAGGGTGAGAAGAGATGCTCAGTAAGGTTAACAATATAGTGTAAACTTTAATAAATAAGTAAAAAAATTTAAGGCAATGTGTAAATAAATCAAAATCCTTCTAAACTTTAACTTTAGTATAATATGGAAAAAATAAAATAAAAAAATTCCATTTACTTATTCACATGGATATTCTACTAGTCGAATAATCACATTCAATATCAATATCAACTTTAAAAATGATGTAATGCATAATGCCAGACAATCACAACCAAATAGTCAATGCCTTGTTCCATGACTACAAATAAGATTTTGTGAAGGACGTATTCCATGGCACTAGTTTGTCTCATGAGACCTACTGATGCATCGAGGAGCTATAGTGGGCTCCACCCGTCACTTACTAAGTCCAATGCATTCCTCATATGAAGAGGTTTAAACATAACATAAACATTCCTATTAAAACTCACATAAGAAATGTTAATACTTTCTCCATAAACCATTAATGGTATAAAAATAACACATCCACAGTCAGACATATCACAAAATCTTCAATACAATATGAATGTTTTGTATCATAATAAATCAACTTCAAATATGCTTAAAATCTATCAAAGGATGTTGACATAGAAGAAATCAAAACTATTTGAGAGAAATGTATTTTTTCTAAATAATTTAAAAGTAACATAATTATAAAAGAAAACATTTACTTTGAAAATATTCTTATAATCTTGTAAGGGAAGATTCAACGATTTTATAATGGCGGAAAATAGATGCACCCATCGTATATGTTAAAAAAATACATTCTTACCTTAATTTTGTCGAAAAGGTTAAAAATGACGTTGTTTGGAAAACGATGGTAATACTACATTATAAAAATATAATTAAATTTCAAACATGGGTATAAATAAATTTAACCCATATTATATAAAATAGTAAGAATGTTTTGAAATAAATTTTTAAGAAACATGGACGTGGTTGATAAAGAGGTCCCAATAGATAATTACATATAAACTACCTCAGAAAATGAAGAGATTGTAAAATAAACCCTTACCTTGTACTTTTATTTGGTCGAGGGTAGGTTAACCTCCTGTATAATGGTGAAATAATTGTTATTAAATTATAAAATAATCATATACATTAATATGATATCATATATGATCTTTTAACATTGTTTTGTTAATAATATCTTAGTATTATCATCATTTCGGGTGTTAACGGATTAATTTTCCTTTATATTCATTGTTATGTGAGTCATATTTGTTATGGATGGGATGTATCTTATTCATATAAAAAATTATATCAAGTCTTTAAACATTATTTTTAATCATCTAATGAAAATTAGACTTGTATGGATATGATGGGGAATGAATCTCATCGTGTTCGTGGAGACTGTAATCCGTACGTACGGACGAGAGAAAATATCATTCTTTTGATATTAAAATAATATATAATTGGATGTTATATCATATATATATAATAATTATCATGTTATATTTATTATTTACATTAATTACATATCATTATTATACCAATCCAAATAATAATGTATTGAATAGAAATTACACCACGACGTGGAGACGATAATCCGTACGTACACACATATAGTGACATTTCATTCAAAGGATGGATAGAATAATTAATATATATGTACCATGTTTATAATAAAATCGCAGTATATAGAATATTTTGGAGTTATTATTTTAGAATGGAAATAACAAAGAAAGAAGAAGTTGAAGAAGAAAAGAACTTTAAAGAGGGTGGTGAAATTATTAACTCTTCTTCGGGTTCTTCCTTTTGGTTTGATCAAAAGGGCTCCATAAGTTGGATTTATGACTAAATTAAGGCCTCTAGGATGAATTTAGGGAAGTTGAGAGGATATTTGGGTAGGGTTTTGCTAATAAAAAAGGCTTTTACTGTTTGAATTAGAGATAAGGGGGAGTGCCCTTTTATAAGAGGGGTGAGGGGCACCTTAGGAAAAGCTAGAAATATTATTTTATAATAATATGATTTTAGGTTTATAATGGATCCAAAATGGATTATTTAAAGGATAAGGAAGGTATGGGTCTAAAACCACTGAACCAATAGGTTTTATATGGGTTTCGGTCACTATATTAACCTTATCTTTTAGATTTAACTCTTAGTTAAATAGTTTGACATTTACCATGTCTCTTTGTATTTTTATATTATATGGTTAATAAACTTACTATATACTTTCAAGAGAACCCTAAATAATTAAATAATGATACACCTACCATTATATAAGTCATTTTTCTGAACCTTAGATTTTTAGGAATAAATATCAATTAATAATATAATATTTGTTTTAAAAACTCTTTTATATCAATTTTGACACTATTTGGTATCTTGTTTTTTCTAAATTCATAACAACATTATTTTATCGTAAACAATTAATCTAACCAACCCTAATATGTCATATTAACCTAGAAAAGTATTTGAATACAAAAAAAGTCGCAAATTACATTTATTTAGATATTTATAATATCAATTATTTTAATATTTAATTAATTTGGTAATTACTGCATCATCATTGTGTCATAAATAAAATAAATTATTTAGCGTCTAAAAAATAAAAATAAAATACCATTATGTAGGAATTTTTTTATGTTTCTAATGAATAATTATAAGCGAATTTATCTTATGTATAACCTTATATTAAAAATGTTTTAGTTATTAAACTTTGATTTTAACTCTTTTAACTATTCTTTGAATTAAATAATAATAAATGTCATAATCTTATCCAAGTGGATCAAATAGATTCATATTTTTATTCCTATGGTTTTATTTGGTTAATTTATACTTAGCCAATAGAATTTGGACATGTGTTCGGGTAATAATAATATCATTTTTACCCTTAATTACCCTATTTAATTTTTATCGTGGTATATAAAAGTAAAAAGTTACTATTCACCAAAAATTATTTTTATCTAATTGAACCAAATTTTACTCCTTGATATTAACTATGTCTCTTGAATTTTTGAAATTCCACTCACAGAAGCGGTAAAATTATGTTTTATGTGAATTTACATATTCTCCTAGGAGGTAGGTAAAAGACAGTGAAAAGTTCAATAAAATTTTTATATATCTAAAGTTATTATAAAATAAATCCAATGAATTACATTCAACTTATATTGGTATTATGTATCTATTTGACCTAAAAAAATTTAAATAAAATAAATAATTATTTAAATAAAAATTCGGTTTTAAACTATAACTCAATGTTTTTCACTATTAATCAGAAATATAACGTTTTCAGAAAAATACCAAAAATTCACCCTAGGAAAATCTAGATATTCTAAATCCAAAAATGAAGTCCATTTTAAAAGAAAAATTTACAAAATTTCAAAAAGTGGGTATTAAAATTCATAATGGCTAGTTTTATTGGTTGTGGTGAGTTATAACTCAAAGTTTCATACAACAGATGCCACTGTATTATTCATAGAGAAGCATAGCGTGGAAGCTTGGGGTGTTATATTCTCCCTTCCTTAAAATAATTTCTTCCTTGAAATTTATATAATATTTCGACATAAAAAGACTCGGGTGGTTCTTCATCATAAGTTCCTAGGGTTCCCACGTTTCCACTTCCATCTTATGTTTTTTCCATAGAACTTTTACCATATGAGTCGTCCAATTTCTCACCACTTGTTCTCTTGTATCATGAGTCTTGACAGGCTCTTCGCAATAAGACAGATCTGGTTCTAGTTTTAATTCATCATAGGTGAGTACATTCATTGGTTCAGGCATTTATTTTCTCAACAGTGATATGTGGAAGAAATTGTGAACTTTGGAGAGATTTCGTGGCATTACCAAACAATAAGCTACAACCCTAATTCATTCCAGAATTTCGAAAGGTCCTATGTA
Source organism: Viscum album (assembly GCA_963277665.1). Taxonomy (NCBI): domain Eukaryota; kingdom Viridiplantae; phylum Streptophyta; class Magnoliopsida; order Santalales; family Viscaceae; genus Viscum; species Viscum album. Next base: position 594,991,332 of record OY728121.1, read on the forward strand.
CCTAGGACTCAATTTACCTTTCTTACCAAAACGTATAACTCCCTTCCATTATGATACCTTCAAGAAAACATGATCTCCTACCTAAAATTCCAAAACCTTCCTCTGGTTATCGTCATAGATCTTCTGCTTACATTGAGATACTTTGATGTGGGTTTGGATTACCTTTACCTTTTTATCGTTTCCTCAACAAGTTCTGGTCCTACAAGTTTTCATTCACCAATATCATCCCAAAACATTGGTGTGCGAAATATATTTCTATATAACACTTCACATGGTTCCATCTGAATACTTGAATAGAAGCTATTGTTATAGGAAAATTCCACCAATGGTAAATATTGATCCCACATACCCTGAAAGTCAAGTGAGCAGGATCTCAACATGTCTTCTAAGGTTTGAATAGTTCGTTCTGATTTTCCATCAGTTTGGGGGTGGTAGGCAATGCTGAAATGAAGTTCAGTATCCATAGCTTTCTAAATACCTTTCCAGAATCTTGAAGTAAAATGTGGATCACAATACGAAACAATCGATAGGGATACTCCATGAAGTCTCACAACTTCATTAATATATAGTCTTTCTAGATGTTCAAGTCGTAAATCTTCTCTCATATCAAGAAAATGTGATGAATTGGTAAGATGATCAACAAAGACCCATATTACATTATTCCTTCTAGGAGTCTTTGGTAGTCCCATGACAATGTCCATCATGATATTATCCCATTTCCACTTAGGTATAGGAAGAGGTTGCAATAATCTTCTAGGTTATTGCCTTCTAGCTTTCACTTGTTGACAAACCATACATCTTGAAATGAAATCAGAAATCTCCCACTTCGTGTTGTCCCACAAAAAAATGTTCCTTCAAATATCTAAACATTTTGGTTCTCCCAGGGTGTAGAGAGAAATTGGAACTATGAGCATCATCCAACAATTCCCTTTATAGATCAAGTATATCAGGAACACAAAGTATCATCCCAAATTTCAAAATTCCATCTTTATATATGAAGTCACTTAATCTCCCATCATTCACAGATTTAATCTTCTTTTCAAATTCCTCATCATCATCCTGGGAACTTTTTATCCTCTCTAGTAAATATGGTTTGGCAAGCATTTGAAAAATAATTGATGGTTCACCTTCCAAGGTTATTCCCATATCCATCTTTCTTTCTATCAAAAAGAATATGCGCTCCCCATAGAAAAACACTAGTGAGAATAAATTCTTTATTACTCAATTCCTTTAGTTGATTCTTTAGTTCCACTAATTCCATAGTGGCCATTCTGTAAGGGGTCTTCGATATGGGCCTTGAACCAGAAATTAAGTCAACAGAAAACTCAATTTCTCATTCTAGAGGATGTCCTGGTAAATCTTCTTGTAACACATCAACATATTCATTTACAATAGGTACATCCTGTATATTAAAATTCCTTTCCTCACCTATAGTTATTTCATTATCTTCCTCCCCAATAATTGAATTCAGTTTAGATACTGGGGGTCGATCTAGATGAGAATCAGGTGGTGGTGATTCTGCTCTAAAGATAAGGTGTTCTTTATTATCATCATCAAAAATCATATCCTCTTTCTTCTTACAATAAATCTTCATCTCATGGTCCAAAATCCAATCCATACCGATGATTATATCAAATTCAGTCATGGGTATGATGAATAAATCAGTAGATAAAGAACATTTATATATTTAAATGTGAACAGATTCACAAAACATTGTTGTGATGATACTTCCCTTAAGAGTTTTAACTGACAACTCCCTTGTTAAATAATTTTGGAAATATATAATTTTCTTAGAAAATTGGAAGATATGAAACAATGCAATGATCCAGAATCAAATAAAGCATTGTCTAAACATGAAGAAACCATTAAATTAACTGCCACTACATCTTTCAGAGCTCAACCTCAGCAGTAGTGATAGCATAAGCTTGGCCTTGAACCATTGGACTTTTCTGAGGTATGTTCCCCCAACACTTAGGAAATTCATTTTCATAATGCCCCCTTTCTCTACAATTGTATCATTCAACATCGACAGCCTCTTTCTTCCCCTTGCAATCATGAGCTTGGTTGCCTTTTTCACGAAACTTGTAACAGACTCTCATTCCCTTCAGGAAAGTACCAGGGTGTTTCTTCCCACATTTGTTGTAAGATGGATATTCAACATTTCCTGTCTTCCCCTTATTTCCATTTCCAGAGTGTACGTCATATCTCTTCTCCTCATGCTTTACTGAAAAGTCATTAGACTTAGACAATTCTTTTTCTGTCTTGATAGCACATTAGACAATATCTTCGTACGACGAGAAGGATTGTGATACTGACGCTCGATAGAGAAATGGTTTTAACCCATCAAAGAAACGATCAATATTACTTCTTGGGTTATGTATATAATTTGCAGCATGCCTCACTAACCTTGTAAAGTTAACCTCATACTTTGTGACATTCTCATCCTCCATTTTCCTCAGACTCAAAAATTGCCTTTCCAAATATTCTCGATGGTCATGAAGAAAATATTTTTCAAACAAAACCTATTTAAACTCCATCCATTCCATATTTTATACTTCATCATCTTCCTTTGTGTTTTGAATCAATGACCACCATTGATCAGCATCTTCAGTGAGGTGGTAAACACCCATGATAAATTTTTCCCTTTCACTACTCTAGAAGGCATGTAATATTTTTTCTAAGGAATTTATCCATTGCTCAGCTACTAATGGATTTGTACTCCCATTGCATGTTTGTGGTTGTTGCCTAATGAAGCGATCTGACATTGATCCTCCATATTGTGGATCATAGTGCTCCATACAGGTAAGGTTATTATCAATAACCAAAGTGAGTTTTCCAAGTATGGTGATAAGCCGATCAACACCAGTTGTATCACCAACTCCACTATAATTATCTTTATAAGGAGTGAAATCCTTAAATGGAGTGCGTGCATTGATACATTTTCAATTCCTCCCACTAGGCTCGATTTCTAAACAATGGCATAAACTAGATTAGTTTATGAATCAAAATACATAATTCCAAACTTCTAAAACACTTAACATAAATTGAACAGTTTATAAATATAATCCATAATCATAAAAAATGTTTTCTTTGAGGAATTATATACTCATAAACCATTAATAATGGTTTGTCAAGAAAATGAGAATTATCCTAAGCATATCCCCTGGGAGTGTCGTAACCAAGAGTGCAGCAAGGCCCATTGTCATGCATTAGTTCCCGCTCGAGTCTAGCTCAAGGCAGTTTTTTTGAGTTTTACCCCTATGTACATCTGTGCCAGAGCCACCTCTACCTGCTCATATCCAGATAGGGTTGTATTTCATGGAACACTCACAAAATCTCTACAATACCAAAATTTTAGGAAGTTCTTGTATAATAATCCTTAAATTCCATTCTTAGGTTTATGTGCTCTTATCATAGTTTATCTAAATCTAGCATCCATGGTTTGTACTAAACTTCCCCTAATACCAACTGTAATGGCCGGACCCCAGTTACCTAGAGTCAGTGCATTATTACATAACATTGGAATGTTCACAAAATATCATGTCTCGAAAGATCGATTAGTTTAGTAGCCTTGTAAACACGAGATACATTCATCAGTCTTACATTACATGATAAAGTGAAAAACTACAACTACATATTCTTTAAATTAAACACTCATATCCCCTCAGACTATCCCTGCAGTTCAGTCATAAAATACTTCTTCACATCCTGGGAAAAATAAAACATATAAAGGGGTGAGATTAGATGCTCAGTAAGGGTAACAATATAGCGTAAACATTCATAAATACGCATAAACATTTAAGACAATGTATAACTAAAACAAAATCTTTTTAAACATGAACATCAACATAATATGGAAACAATAAAATTAAATAATTACATTTACTTATTCATATGGATATTCTACTAGTTGAATAATCACATGCAATATCAATAACCACTTTCATAATGATGTAATGCATAATTCCAAACTATCATAACCACATAGTCAAGGCCTTGTTCCAGGACTAAAAATAATATTTTGTCATGGCCTTGTGCCAAGACACTAGTTTATCTCATGAGAACTACCAATTCATTGAGGAGCTATAGCGGGCTCCACACATCACTTACTAAGTCCAATGCATTCCTTATATGAACATGTTTAAACATAACATAAACATTCATATTAAAACTAGCTTATGAAATGTCAATACCTTCTCTATAAATCATGAATGGTATAAAAATAACACATCCACATTCAAACATATAAAAAAACTTCAATACAATATGGAAGTTTTGTATTATAATAGATCAACTTCAAATAATCTTAAAATAAATCAAAGGATGTTGACATAGATTAAATCCGAAATATTTGAGAGAAATATCTCTTTTTTGAAATCATTTAAAAGTCACATAATTATAAAAGAGCACTTTTACATTGAAAATATTCTTATAATCTTTTATGGTAAGCTTCAATGATTTTATAATGGTATAAAATAGCTGCACCCTCTGTATAAGTTAAAAATACATTCTTTCCTTAATTTTTTCGAAAAGGTTAAAAAGGACCTTATTTGGAAAACAATGGAAGGATTACTTTATAAAAATTAAAACAAGGATGTAAATGAATTTAACCCATAGTCAATGAAATATTATGAATGTTTTGAAATAAAATTTTAAGAAACATAGAAGTGGATGATAAAGAGGTCCCAATAGATAATTACGTATAAACAACCTCGGATAATGAAGAAATTCTGAAATAAACCCTTACCTTGTAACTTTCCTTGGTAGAGGGTAGTTTAACCTCCTTTTTAGTGGTTAAATAATTTTTAATAAATTATACAAGAATAATATACATTAATATGACATCATATATTATCTTTTAACATTGTTTTGTTCATAATATCTTAGTATTATCGTCGTTTCGGGTGTTAACAGATTCATTTTCCTTAATATTATTTGTTATGTGAGTCATATTTTTTATGGATGGATGTATCTTGTTCATATCCAGAATTATATCAAGTATTTAAACGTTATTTTTCATCATCTAATGAAAATTATTATTGAATGGATACGATGGGGAATGAATCTCATCGTGTTCATGGAGACGGTAATCCATACATATGCACAAGCAACAATATCATTCTTTTGATGTTAAAATAATATATAATTGGATGTTATATCATATATATAGAATCATTATCATGTTATATTTATTATTTACAATAATTACACATCATTATTATAACCATCCAAATAATATTGTATTCAATGATAATTACACCATGATGTGGAGACGATAATCCTTACGTACGTAAGTATGGTCACATGTCATTCAAAGGATGGATAGAATAATTAATATGGATGTAAAATAATTATAATAACCTCAAAGTATATAGAATATATTGGATTTATTATTTTATAATGGAAATAACAAAGAAATAAGAAGTGGAAGAAGAAAAGATTTTGAATGAGGGTGGTGAAATTTTTACCTTTTCTTTGGGTTCTTCCTTTGATTTGATCAAAAGGGCTCATTAAGTTGGATTTATATCTAAATTAAGGCCTCAAGGATGAATTGAGGTATGTTGAGAGGATATTTGGGTAGGTTTTGGCTGAGCCAAAAGGATTTGAAGGTGTGAATTAGAGAGAAGGCAGAGTTCCCTTTTATAAGAGGGGAGAGGGGCACCTTAGGAAAAGCTAGAAATGTTATTTTATAATAAAATAATTTTCATTTTATAATGGCTCAAAAATTGATTATTTAAAGTATAAGGTGTGTATGGGTCAAAACCCACTCAAAAAATAGGTTTTAGACAGGTTTGGGTCACTATATTAAATTTATCTTTTAGATTTAACTCTTAGTTAAATAGATTGACATTTACCATGTGTCTTTGTATTTTTATATTATATGGTTAAAAAACATACAATATACTTCCATGAGAACCCCAAATGGTTCATTAATGATAAAAATATCAGTACATAATTCGTTTGACTGAACATTATATTTTTAGGAATAGAATATCAATTAATAATATAATAGTTTTTTAAAAAACTCTTTTATGTCAATTTTGAAACTATTTGGTATTTTGTTTTTGATAAATTCAAAACAAAATTATTATTTCAAAAACAATTAATATAACCAAACTTAATATGTCATATTAACCTATAAAATTATTTTAATTCATAAAAAGTCTCAAATTACATTTATTTGGATATTTATAATATCAATTTTTTTAATATTTCATTAATTTGGTAATTACTACATCATCATTGTGTCATAAATAAATTAAATTTTTTATTGTATAAAAAATAAAAAAAACCATTATGTAGGAAATATTTTTATCTTTCTAATGAATATTTATAACCTAATTTATCTTATATATAACCCTATATTAAAATAGTTTTAGTTATTAAACATTGATTTTACCTCTTTAAACTCTTCTTTGAATTAAATAATAATAAATGTCCTAATCTAATCCAAGTTGATCGAAGAGGTTCATATTTTATTCCTAAGTTTTTTTAGTCTACTTATACTTATCCAATAGAATCAGGACATGTGTTATTGTAATAAAAATATCATTTTTACCCTTAATTACCATATTTACTTTTAATCGTTGTAAATAAAAGTAATAGGTTAATATTCACCAAAAAATATTTTTATCTTATTGAACAACATTATAATATTTGATATTAACCATGTCTCTCGGATTTATGAAATTCCACTCAGAAAATAAGTAAAATTATATTTTATGAGAATTTTCAAATTCTCCTAGGAGGTTGGTAAAAGATGGTGAAAAGTTCAATAAAATTTTTATATATTTAAAGATATTAAAAACTAACTCCAATGAATTACATTGAACTTATATAGTTATTATGTATCTATTTTTACCTAAAACAAATTTAAATAAAATAAATAATTATTTAAATAAAAATTCGGGTTGAAACTACAACTCAGTGTTTTTTCACTATTGATCAAAAATTGAACGTTTTCAAGAAAATACCAAAACATCACCGTAGGATAATTTTGATATTCCGATTCCAAAAATGAAGTCTATTTTGAAAGATAAAATTTATAAAATTTCAAACAGTGGGTATTACTATTCATAACGGCTAGTTTGATTGGTTGTGGTGAGTTAGAAATCAAAGTTGCATACAACACGTGCTACTATATTTATTCAAAGATAAGTGTACAGTGGAAGCTTGGGGTGTTACATAATATTCTCAAAAAAGATGACAATATAGTGAAAACAATCACAAATAATCTTAAACATTTAAGGAATTTTATAAGACTAAAAAATTCCTTCTTACCATAAACATCAGCATAGTATAACAATGATAAATCAAATAATTCCATTTACTTATTCACATGGATATTCAACTAGTAAAATAATCACTGGTAATATCAATGGCTAATTTTATAATTATGGAATGCATAACATTAGAAATCATAACCACATAATCAAGGCCTCATTCCTAGATAAGAAAGAATATTTTTTCAGGGACTTGTGACAAGATACTAGTTTGTATCATGAGACCTACCGATGAATCGAAGAGCTATATCGGGCTTCATCCATCACTTACTAAGTCCAATGCACTCCTTATATGAATAGTTTGTAACATAACATAAACATTCATATTAAAACTAGAATACATAATGTTAATACATTAACCATAAACAATGAATGGTATAAAAATAACACATCCACAGTCAAACATATCACAAAACCTTTAATTAAATATGGAAGATTTTATCATAATAAATCAACTTTAAAAAAGTGTAAAATCCATCAAAAGATGTTGACATAGATGAAATCAAAAATATTTGAGGGAAATACATATTTCTATTTTAAAATAATTTAAAAGTAATATAATTATAAAAGAAAACATTTATTTTAAAAATATTATTATAAGCTTGTTAGGGAAGCTTCAAAGGTGTTGTAACGGCAAAAAATAGCAGCACCTACCGTATATGTTAAAAAAACATTCTTACCTTAATTTTTTGAAAAGGTCATGAAGTACCTTGTTTGGAAAATGATGGAGAGATTCCTTTCAAAAAAAATTAGAAAAAGTAAAACATGTTTATAAATGAATTTAACCCATATTCTAGAAAATAGTAATAATGTTTTGAAATAAATTTTTAAGAAACATGGATGTGGATGATAAAGAGGTTCCAGTAGATACTCAAGTATAAAAAACCTCAGATAATAATGAGATTGTAAAATTAAAGCTTACCTTGTAATTTTACTTGGTCGTGGGTATATTAACAAAATATATAATAGTTAAATAATTTTTATTAAATTATACATGAACCACATGCATAAAATTGATATCATATATGATCTTAAAATATTGATTTGTTAATAATATATCTGTAGTATCATTGTTTCAGGAGTTAACTGATATATTTTCCTATATATTATTTGTTACGTAAGACATGTTTGTTAATTATATGATGTGTTTCAATAATATATAGAATTATATTATGTTCGAAAACATCATTTTTAATCATAAAATGAAAATTATTCTTGAATGGTAAAGATAGGGGATGAATCTCATCACATTCGTGGAGACGGTAATCCATATGTACACACGAGCGACAATATCATTATATTGATGGTCAAATAATATGTAATTGGATGGTATATCATATATAAAGAATCATTAACATGTTATATTTTTTATTTACATCAGTTATTCTCATTATTATACCCATCCAAATAATGAAGTGTTGAATAACAAACTACACCACAGCGTGGAGAAAGTATGTCGTACATACACCCGTATGTTGACTTTTTCAATCATAGGACGGATAAAATAATGAATATTGTTGCCCCATATTTATAATAACATCATATTACATAGTTTTTACCGGATTTATTACTTTGTTATGGAAACAACAGAGAAATATGAAGGGGGAGAAGAAAAGAACATTGAAAGAGGTGATGAAACTATTACCTCTTCTTTAGGTAATTCCTTTTGATTTGATGAAAAGGGATCCTTAGGTAGGCTTTATGATCACTGTAAGGACTCTAGGATGAAGTTAGCGTAGTTGGAGGGATATTTTAGTAGGGTTTAGAAAAGAAAAATGGCTTTGGAGGTGTTATTTGGTGAGAAGATGAAGTACCCTATTATAATAGAGTTGAGGGTCACTTTAGGAAAAGGTTAGAATTTTAATTTATTATACAATCATATTCAGCTTATAATGGCTCCAAAAGGATTCATTTAGAGGATAAGGTGTTTTTGTGTCGAAAATATCTCATCCATTAGGTTTTATATTGGTTTAGGTCACCATATTAACCTTATATTTTAGATTTAACTCTTAGTTAAATAGTTTAACTTTTACCATGTATTCTTAGATTATTATAATAAATGGTAAACGAAAAAACTATAAAACTCCAACAGAACCAAATGTGGTTGATTAATGGAATATATATCATTATATAAGTCATTTGGACAATCCATATATTTTTAGGATTATTGTATCATTTAATAATAAAGTATTTTTTTAAAAACTCATTTATGTAAATTTTGATACTATTTAGTATTTGGATTGTGTGAAAGTAAAAAAAATTGATTACTAAGAAAAAAATAAATTAAATCAATATTAAAATGTCACATAAACCTAGAAAATTAGTGGAAGGCATCAAAAGTATCTATTAACATTAATTTGGATATTTATAATATTAATTATTTTAATATTTCATTAATAAGGTAATCATTGCATCATCAATGTGCCATAAATAAATTTTATTATTTAATGTCTAGATATTATAAATAAAAAACCAATATGTAGGAAATATTTTTATATTTATAATGAATATATATAGTTTAATTTATTTTATGTATAACTCTATTTTAAAAATTCTTTAGTAATTAAAATTTGAATTTAACACTTTTAGCTCTTCCTTAAATAAAATAATAATAAATATCCTCATATAATACAAGTGGATCAAAGAGGATAATAATTTATTCCTAAGGTTTATTTTGGTTTAAATTCACATATCCAATAGAACTATGACATGTGTTAGGGTATTTATAATATCATGCTTACATTCAATAACCATATTTACTTTTAACTATTGTAAATAAATTTCAAACATTACTATTCACCAGACATTATTATCATCCTATAGAAAAAAATTTAATTATTGATGTCAACCGTGTCTCTCATATTTTTGAAAATAAATTCACAGAGGTGGTAAAATTACGTTTTATTCAAATTTGTAAATGTTCCTAGAAGATGGGTAAAAAATGTTAAAATTTTCAATAACATTTAGTATATCTAATCTTATTATAAAATGACTCAAATGAATTAAATTGAACTAATATAGGTGTTATGTATCTATTTTGAGTTTAAAATAAATTTAATAAAAATAACAATTATTTGAATAATATTTAGTTTTGAACAATAATGTATCATTTTTCACTATTCATCAAAAATTGAATGTGTTCAGAAAAATAGCAAAAATTCAACCTAAGCTAATTTTGATATTCCATATCTAAAAATGAGGTCTATTTTACCAAATTCAATTTTTTATGAGTGTCTAATATTAATTTTTTTATTGTTCACAAAAGGACAAAAAATTAATTCTTTTAAGAAAATATTTTTTATAAATATATTACCATTTTATCAAAACATATACATTTCATTATAAATTTCATGACCCGACTCTACCCGAGCTCGAGCCAAAACTACCCCAAGCCTTCCATGATAGGCAAGGGGCTGGCAACCAACACTGAAGGCACAACAACTCGGGGAGGCCTTTTCCTAAGTACCTGTACACACACATGAAGCACACTCAATGCAAAAGTGCAGAGTAAAAAGAAAAGCCATGTACCAACTGCTATACATAAACCATATATGTGCATCAACCTCTACGCTGTACAAAGAAAGAGATGGAGGTAAACTAAAAAGAAAAGGGGAAAACACGTGCCCAACCAGAAAAGTGACATAACCCGGCAACAGGTAAACAAAAGAAAACACCTGGGAGAGTCCCATTTATTTGGCGTTCCCAGTGTAAACGCACTAAAAATTTAGTTCTGGCCACACCGGGGCTCAGAATTACACGCTGTCTAAATGCACTGCTCTGGAATAAAATAAAAAATATTCCAAAGTCTTTCGAAGCAAAAAATGGGTTTTTACATCATTCCCTCCTTCAATCTTTTCATCCCCTAAAAGAAAAACCGAAGCAACAACTCAGGGTACTAAGCCAGCACCGGGATCTCCCATACCCATAGGAACTCTTACACAGCTCTGCGTAACTACACACAGACCAAAGGATTGACCTGTGTCACGCGAGGTTTTCCCTTTCCGATGACGTGCATAGGAGCACGGACACTTCCTCTCAGGTAAGCCATGTGGGAGACATCATGCACCCACTCTAGACTTTGGGTTAGGGAAAGGTAGTAGGGAACCTCTCCATCACTTTGCATGGTCGCAAATGGCCCGAAGGATCTCAGGGGTAGCTCAACTCCCCAACCGAACCCCTACGTCGCATGTCGCGACTGGAATCACCGCTTGGACCTAGGACAAGGCCTGGTGATTCCCTCCTTCAGAATATCCATATGGTGAAACACCCAAGGATACCTAGTCATGCATGGTCTCATAGTTGATGTCCCACAACCAAGTCTCTATTAGACACTCGAAAGGAAAAGGATTTGACACCATCGACTAGAGAAAAAGGTCTCACGCCTTTTACCTTACCAACACAGGGTTACACTGACACCCCGCACCACCCTAATAACAACTCAAACAGTGAGCAGGGAGAAAAGAATTTCACACAGAGAGTCTAAATATTATACAGCAAAAGGTAGAAGAGATGTAGAGCATACCTCTTATCACCTCATGCCCTACAGGATAGTAGAAATCCAAAGCTCGCAGTTGTCCGTGGTCCTAACTGTCAGCTCCCGGATCCTGACGTGGACTACCTAGTGGTGATGGAAAGACCTCGTAAGGTCGTCTTCCACTTCTAGATCCTCCCACTCATCTACTAGAACCACCTCTCTAGGTACTACTCCGATCATGGTGCTGCCTCCGGCGTGGTGGTGCACCTGCTGCCTACTCGAAGCTCTCCACATGCCAGGTCGGTCAGTCTCATTCCAGGTGTCTTCGCCCATCGCAAGCATAGCACCGACTTTCTTCGGGCTGCATTGGTGCCCAACAACGCCACTATGGTGTACCACCATGCTCCTAAGTCCGGTTCTCAGAAATCCATCTGCATCGAGGTTCTGCTTCTCGATGCCCGCTAGCTGCGGTAGACGTCTCGGCTCCAACGTGCCTGCGGCCACCATCAACTCTAGAATGTGATAAGAAGGTCTCTATCTATAAGGACCTGAGCTTATTACATAAATGATCTTGAATTTAATAAATAAAACACTTCCTTTTAAATTGAGTAACTTTTCATGTTTAGAGATTTAGATAATTAGGACATAATACATTCATAACATTACACATTGTTACATAGTGGATACCATAAAAATAGTTTCTATTTTTCTCAAAATATAAAACATTAAAACATAATAGAAGACTCCTTGAAAATTATTCAAAATTTAACACGTCTTCCTTCCTTGCATTACACATCCATTAACCTGTGGAAAATCATTTAAAATATTTGGATGAGCACAAAAGCTCAGTAAGGAATGAAAAAGATGTAAAAATCACATTAGTCAATGAATACTCATAACATATGAAAACATTTTCAAAATACATAGTTTTCACCCATAAATACTTACATTGTGTAACTAGAGATATGCACAAGATCCACAAAAACATGATAACATAAATATAATCATAGAGGTATCTTGAGGCATTACTTACATAATCTTGTAACTATCCTAGCTACCTTAAAATTTGTAACCCTCACGACTACCTTACTTTGTATAACCATCATAGTTACACTTGGTGTAACCATATGGCCAACCTCCAACATACACATAACCAATGAATTGGAGGGAAATATAGGTCCCACCCTTCGTCATAAAAAATTCCCTAGAACCAAAAAATAATCATACAACATGAATAATAGCATAAAAACATTGCTTTTGAATTTTCTAAAAACAGAATTTTAAAAGAGGATTTTAGAAGAAAAGTCCCTCATAAACGTCATATAATTGAAGTGAGACTTAATAGAGTGGATGTAATATGTATATACTCTGTTAATACACTTTTTAAACATATTATAATAACAATTCATCACACAAACAATTCAAATACCACATAAATAACGAAGTAGAATGTTAACCCAAAGAATGGAAATCGGGTTAAGAATTTCCTTACCTTAGGAATGTCTTACTTAAAACTTGTTTAAACCACATGTATAATGGTTAAAAGAATGTTATTAGTATTTTACAGTACCATTTTATTTTTTTTAACATATTATATGGTCATTTCATAACCTCATTTCACCACTTAATTGTTAGTATTTTGTTCCTTGCATTATTTTGGGTGAGTTCTTTTATGATTTTCACGATCCATTCCTAATGAATCATTCTTGATGATTGGAAGTAAAACTCAACAATTGGAATGGAGTAGTATTTACATATTTCCAGTACCATATATTATACCATTTATCACTTTGATTCTTTATATGAGGACGATTCATAAGATAAAACATTAATTATGTTCGTTTAGATCATTTATGTGGTTCTTTGATAATAACAACCTCATTTAGTCTTATAAATTATAACCATGAGTAATAAAGAAATACAGAACCATATATGAGTTATAAAACATATATTATAACCTGGTTCAACCATATAAATGGTTTCATGACAAGACATGAATGAATTAATGGAAATTGAAAATACATCATCCATGATGTCGGTAATTCGACACAAATGGACAATGTTTTTTATTCTTTAAATAAGTGGATGAGGAGAAGAATACTAATGATGAATTTTCTATAAAATGGGAACATAATTAATATACATGATTCTGGAGTTTTCATTCCCATTGGATAAGAGTGAGTGAGGGAAGAAGAAAAATGAATCATGAAATAAAAGAAAATCTTGAGGAATTTCTCACAAAAATTCCGCATTCTAACGACGTCTCTTAAAATTTCATAAAAACAAGATTGATGTGAGAAATGGAATATCTCATCATTAATAAATAATATGGATAGTAAGGGGAAAATTTTAATGATATATCTCAACACAAGACAAAGTTAATGGAAGAGAATAACATAAAATGAAAGAAAAGAATGAAAATAAAAGAGGATGTTTACCTCTTGATCTCTTCTCCTTGAGATCCTCCATAAGGGCTTTGGTATTGGTCTTTTGGTGAGACCAGAAGCTCTAGGATGTGGGGAAGAAGATTGGGGAGGGAATTTGGCAGAATTTAGACAATTATCAAGGCTTGAGAGGTGTGGGAGGAAGAGGGGAGTGAGGGTGGTATTTATAGTCGAGGAGAGGAGGTATTTTAGATTATTTTAATCATTATTATAATATTTTTATCAATACTATGAATAATCTCAAATCAAGTAGTCCTAAATAGTGATAATTTCATGCGAGCTAGAATAATGTGGCCTTGAATCACTTATGATGTCATAAATAGTGCATGTTTACTGATAAATTGATTATACGGTATTTTATCATATTTCACTATTCACTGAAAATTCAAGAGTTTCAGAAAAATACCAAAAATTCACCCCTACCATTTTTCAACATGTAGAATTCAAAAGTGAAATCCATTTTTCAAAAATAATTTTCTATGTATTATTAATTTAATTTTTAAATAAGGTCACAGTTAATTTGAAAAATAATAATATTGATGTGCAATTAGTTTTATGTGACATTGGAAAATTAATTAAGATCCCATTATCCTATTGCCTTGGGAAAATAAAATAATATTATTATTTACTACTCATTAGTGTAATATTACTATTCATATTACCATTCATATTACTATTAATAAGGGTATGTTACTATTCACCAAAAAACAAGTTTGTTCTATCAGACTCCAAATAACATACTAAACACAAATGTAGATGACAGTTCCTTAAAATTTAGAACACAGAAGTAGAAAAGTTATGTTTTAAAGGTTAATTAAAAATATATATTTAAAAAAATCCATGCATTTCTATTTATATTTAGAAAAAATTGGGGTGTTACATTATCCCCACCTTCTTGAAATAGCGTCCTCACAATTTTATTTACTTATTAAACAACTGAGGGTATTTTTCCATCATAGCATTTTCAGAATCCCATGTTGCTTCTTCAACCATGTGGTTTCTCCCTAAAACCTTAACCTGGTGGATTACCTTGTTCCGAAATACCTATTTTCATAGATCAAGAATCTGAACTGGTTTCTCTTCATAAGAAAGGTTCTCTTCCATCTGAACTGCTTCTGGGTTCAAGACATGTGATGAATCTGGCACATACTTTCTCAACATCAAAACATGAAAAACATTGTGTATCTGAAACAAGCTCGGAGGCAATGCTACATGGTATGAAATTGTTCCAACTTTCTCCAAGATTTCAAAAGGACTGATGAACAATGGACTTAGTTTTCCTTTTTTACTGAAATGCATCACACATTTCAAAGGAGAGACTTTAAGGAAAACATGGTCACCTACCTCGAAAGAGAAGTCTTTCCTTATGTTATCTATATAACTTTTCTTCCTGCTCTAAGTTGTCCTCATGTGTTGCTAGATCATCCTCAATTTCTCAGCCACTTCTTCAACTAATTCAGACCCCATAAACGTTCTTTCACCAACTTTATCCCAAAACGATGGAGTCTGACAACGCTTCCCATACAAGGCCTCAAAAGGTTCCATCTGAATACTGTAATGAAAACAATTATTATAAGAAAACTCAACTAATGAAAGATGTTGATCCCAACTTCCCTGTTAGTCCATTGAACACACTCGAAGAATATCCTCAAAAGTCTTAATCGTTCGTTCTGATTTCCCATCTGATTGAGGATGAAAAGCTGTACTGAAATTTATCTTTTTTCCCAATGACTTCTGAATTCCCTTCCAAAAGTTATAAGTGAACCTGCGATCTCGGTCAGACACAATGGATAGAAGAAATCCATGTAACCTGAAAATCTCCTTGAGGTACAATCGAGAAAGCTGATCAAAATTCATTGTATCTCGAATAGAAAGAGAATGTGAAGACTTTCTTAGCCGATCAACAATAACCGAAAATGCATTGTTACCTCAAGAAATCATTTGTAGTCCAACCACAATTTCCATGGATATATTCTCCCATTTTCACTCTGGCACTGTAAAAGGATGATGCATCCCCTCCAGTAACTGTCGCTCTGCTTTAACCAGCTGACATGTCAAACATTTCATTGTAAAATCAGCAATATCTCTCTTCATCCCATTCCACCAATAATAATCCTGAAGGACTCTGTACATCTTAGTACTTCCAGGATTAACAGAAAATGGAGAACTATGAGCTTCACACAATAATTCTTTCTTCAATTGGGAATAATAATGCACACACAAACTTTTTCCAAATCTTAAAACATAATCTTTATCAAGATTAAATTCTAGAAACATGCCCATTTTAATCAATTATAACTTTTTCTATAGCTCATGGTCTTCCCTCTGTGCTATCATAATTATCTATGACAATGATGACTACACTGAAACCTGAAACAAAACAGATATATTCCCTACACCAATAACTTCTAAGCCAAAATTCATCAAGTCATTAATCAAGGGATCATGTTCCAAACGTAACATCGTTAATGATGCATGATGTTTCCAACATAAAGCATCCTCTACTTTGTTTGCTTTTCCAGGATGATAATTGATCATGCAGTTATAATCCTTTATCAGTTCTAGCCATCTTCCCTACCTCATGTTTAATTCCATCTAAGTGAATATATATATTAGAGTTTTATGGTCAGTATATATTTGGAATTTGGCTCCGTATAGATCAAGCATCTAAATTTTCAAAGCAAAAACCACAAATTCCAATTCCAAATCATGTGTGGGATAATTTAGCTCATGAGGTTTAAGTTGTCTTGAAGCATAGGCAATTAACTGAGCATTCTGTATCAAAACACAACCAAGTCCCTTCAAAGTAGCATCATTGTAGATTATAAACTCACCATTTCGGGAAGGTAAGGCCAAAACTGGATCATTCAACAATCTCTTCTTTAGTTCATGATAACAAACATCACATTCTTATGTCCAAACAAATTTAACATATTTCCGTGTTAACTTAGATATCGAGCTAGATAACCATGCAATGTTCTTAACAAACCGTCGGTAATAACTTGCTAAGCCTAGAAAACTACGAATCTCTGTAACATTTGTGGGTCTTTTCCATTCATAAACTACTTTTTTTGGTAGGATCAACTGTTATTCCATCCTTATTTACAATGTTCCCAAGAAAAGAAATCTTTTGCAACCAAAAAATCACAGTTTCTGAATTTTCCTTATAGTTTCTTTTCTATTAATGTTTGTAAAACAACCCTTAGATGTTTTTCATGCTCTTATTTAGAATCCCTATTCCTTCTATGGAAAACCATTCTGAACAAAAATTTCTTATATGAATAATCATGGTAATATTTAAATGATATAAAAAATTAAACATAGAGTGAAAATCATTTATGGCATTTTATTAACATCACCCTAACCCCTAAAGTTATCTAAACCATCATTTGATACCAACTATAAGGACTTGACCTTATTACATATATAATCATGAATTTAATAAATAAAAACATCCTTTTAAATTGAAGATCTTTTCGATTTTATATCTTTAGATAATTTGGACATAATACATTCATAACATTACACATTGTTACATAGTGTATACAAGAAAAACAATTTCCATTTTTCTCAAAATATAAAACATTAAAACTTAAAACAAGACACCTTGATAATTCTTTAACATTTATCATGTCTTCATTCCTTGTGTTACACATCCATTAACCTATGGAAAATCATTTAAAAACATTGGATGAGTAAAAAATATCAGTAAGGTATGAAAAAGAAGGAAAAATCACATTAGTCCATGAATACTCATAACGTATGAAAACATTTTCAGAAGACATGATTTTCACCCATAAATACTTACTTCGTCTAACATGAGATTTAAATAAGATCCACCCAAACATGAGAACATAAATATAATCATAGATGTATCTAGGGTCATTACTTACATAATTTTGTAACCATCTTGGTTACCTTAAAATTTATAACCCTCACGGCTACCTTACTTTATAAAACCATCACAGTTAAGCTTGGTGTAACCATACAGCCAACCTCCAACATACTCATACCCAATGAATTGGAGGGAAAATAGCTCCCACCCTTCATCATAAAAAATTCCAAAGAACCAAACAAAATCATACAACATGAATAATAGCATAAAAACATTTCTTTTGAATTTTGTAAAAATAGAATTTTAAAATAGGATTTTAGAAGAAAAGTCCCTCATAAACATCATATAATTGAAGTGAGACTTAATAGAGTAGATGGAATATGTATATACTCTGTAAATAAAAATTGTTAAACATATTATAATTACAATTAATTACACAAAAAATTTAAATACCACATAAATAATGAAGTATAATGTTAACCCAAAGAATGGAAATCGGGTTAAGAATTCCCTTACCTTAGGCTTGTCATACATCAAACTTGTTTAAAACTTCTTTATAATGCTTAAAAGAATGTTAGTAGTATTTTTCAGAAACATTTTCTTGTTTACAACATCTTATATTGTCATTTCATAACCTCATTTCACCCCTTAATTGTTAGTATTTTGTTCCTTGCATTATTTTGGGTGAGTTCTTTTATGATTTTCAAGATCAGTTCATGATGAATCATTCTTATTGATTGGAAGTGAAACTCCAGAATTGGAATGGAGTAGTATTTACATATTTCTATTTCCATACATTATACCATTTATCACTTTGATTCTTTATATGAGGATGGTTTATATGTTAAAACTTTAATTATGTTCGTTTAGATCATTTAAGTGGTTCTTTGATAATAACAACCTCATTTAGTCTTATATTTTAGAACCATGAGTACCAAAGAATTACAGAACCATATATGAGTCATAAACATATATATTATAACCTGGTTCAACCATATAAATGGTTTCATGACCAGACATGAAATAATTAATGGAAATTTAAAATACATCGTCCACGATGTCGGTAATTCGACCCAAATGGACAATGTTTTTTATTCTTTAAATAAGTGGAAGAGGAGAAGAATATTGATGATGAATTTTACATAAAAATGAGAAAATAATGAATATACATGATTCTGGAGATTTCATGTCTCTTGGATAAGAGGGAGTGAGGAAAGAAGAAAAAGGAATCATGAAATAAAAGAAAATCTTGAGAAAATTCTCACAAAAATTCTGCAGCCTAACGGCATCTCTTAAAATTTCATAAAAACAAGATTTATGAGAGGAATAGAATATCTCATCATTCATACATAATATGGACAGTAAGGGGAAATATTTAATGAAATACCTCAACACAAGACAAGGGAAATGGAAGAGAATAACATAAAATGAAAGAAAAGAATGAAAATAAAAGAGGATGTTTACCTCTTGATCTCTTCTCCTTGAGATCTCCTTAAGGGCCATGGTCATGGTCTTTTGGTGATACCAAAATCTCTAGGACATGGGGGAGAAGATTGGGGAGGGAATTTGGCAGAATTTAGACAATTCTCAAGGCTTGAGAGGTGTGGGAGGAAGAGGGGAGTGAGGGTGGTATTTATAGTGGAGGAGATGAGGTATGTTAGATTATTTTAATCATTATTAAAATATTTTTATCAAGACTATGAATAATCTCAAATAAAGTGGCCCTAAATAGTGATAATATCTTGTGAGTTCGAAGAAAGTGTCCTTTCATCACTTATGATCTCATAAATAGTGAATTTTTACTGATAAATTGATTATACGGTATTTTATTGTATTTCACTACTCACTGAAAATTCAAGAGTTTCAGAAAAATACCATAAATCCACCCGTACTATTTTTCTACATATAGAATTCAAAAGTGAAATCCATTTTTCAAAAATAATTTTCTAATTATTATTAATTTAATTTTCAAATAAGGTTACAGTTAATTCGAAAAATAACAATAATGATGTGCAATTAGTTTTATGTGACATTGGAAAATTAATTAATATCCCATTATCCAATTTCCTTCAGAAAATAAAATATTATTATTATTTACTATTCATTAGGGTCATATTACTATTCATATTACTATTCATAAGGGTATGTTACTGTTCACCAAAAAACAAGTTTGTTCTATCAGACTCTAAATAACATACTGAACACAAATGTAGATGACAATTTCTTGAAATTCATAATATAGAAGTAGAAAAGTTATGTTTTAAAGGATAATTAAAAATATCTATTTAAAAAAAGTTCCATGCATTTCTATTTATGTTTAGAAAAACTTGGGGTGTTACACTGTCACCAACGCCTTCTCTAGCACCCCGACATATGTGGAAATTCCCAAGGGTACTATGATAGCACAAATCTCTTGGTGGAGACCCTTCTCAAGCTTCCACGCTCAGAAGTTATCATCGTGGACCACGTTTGGGTAAAAGTGTGCACGGTCTGCGAAACTAGTCGCATACTCAGCCACCATCATCCCTCCCTGCTGAAACTGTAGGAGCTCATGAATTTGATTGGAGCATAAGTAGGAGGGTAAAACTCCTCACGAAACAAAAACTAAAATTTTCCCCACAAAAGCGACGACTCATCAAGAAACTGAGTCACCAGACTCCACCTACACCAAGATGCTTCGCGGAAAAGGCTAGAGGCCAATGCCACTATAAGATCTTCCAGCATCTGCACAAGCCTGAAAAGGAAAACCACTATCTCGAGCCAAACATCTGCTGCCTGAGGGTCTGGGTCACCACCGAACCTCAGCGGTCTCTGCCACTGGAACTCACGGAGCGCGCCCAACCTGCGCTCAAACTCAGCCTGCTTTGCTGAAGCTGTCTGCTGCTCAACAGGTGGGGGTACTGCTACTAGCCCACCCAGAGAAAGGGGCTTGCATGATGGGTCCTGGACTGAGGCCTCGTAACTCACAGGGTCTTCGTCACACACTAAATCTGGTATCCTGGCTGGCTGTCTTCGCGGAGAAATCCAGAATATTATCAAGGAGTGTCGTGGTCAGATGAGCATATTTGTATATAAAAATAACAACAATGGGGAGCTGACTCAAGAAGGACTATCAAAGACTAAATCCTATGTGATTCACAACCCAATTTTCCCTACAAAGAGTGTCTCAGCATACTGAGTTGACAAGCAGGTAATCAGGGTCCTGGTGAATGGATACCTCAGCCGTCGCACCATTATTGGACTCCCTGGACTGAGAGCCTCTCTCAAGAGATGTTAACATTTTTGCCCTAAATCCCAACCAATTCCTTTTTAGGGACGTCCGAACAATGTCCCAAGAAACAAACCACCTCTGATACCACTTTTTCATGACCCGAACCTACCCAGGCACGAGCTGCAACTACCCCAAGCCCGCATCCATAGGCCAGGGGCTGGCGACCAGCGCTGAAGGCACAACAACTCGGGGAGGCCTTTGCCTAATTAGATATACACATACATGCAACACACTCAATGCAAAAGTGCAGAGTAAAAAAGAAAAGCAAAGTACCAAATGATATAAATAAACCACAAATGTGCATCGACCTCTATACAGTACAAAGCAAGAGTTGAAGGTAAACTAAACAGAAAAGGGGAAAAACATACGCCCAACCAGAAAAGTGGTACAACCCAGAAACAGTTAAACAAAAGAAAACACCAAGGAGAGTCCCATTTATTTGGCATTTCCAGTGTGAACGCACTGAAAATTTAATTCTGGCCACACCGGGGCTCGGAATCGCACGCCTTCTAAAGGTGCTGCTTTAGAATAACATAAAGAATATTCCAAAGCCTTTCGTAGCAAAAACTAGGTTCTTACAATAAATATGTTTTATTTATTTTAAAACATTATAAATAACAATAAACATTTATTCTTTATTATTCATTTCACAATATTTAATTGGTAAATAAATGTATTTTTTAAATAATTATAATACTAATGTGCAGTTTCGCAGAAGCTCAATCTTTCATATAATGCAAGACACATTGGTGTCCTATGCAATATAAGCTATTGAATTACTTTAATGATATAATTTCCTATGAAATATTGGGGTGTTACAACAACATACAACTACTGGGAACTTGGACCCCTTCCATCGGGTACTAGATACCTCTACAGGTACCCTAATAAAGGCCATTTGGTGGTCAGTGGTATAGATAGACCCACTCTCTCTCTTTATTGGCCACGAGGTACATTATACCAAGACACTAGCTACTCAGTGATATATATTAAAAAATAGAGATTTTATATACCACATTCATTTTTAAAAATATTGAACCTCATCCTTCAGCAACTCCTATAAAAACAAAACCCCATCAGAATATTGATCGTTTGTGAAAACATTAATTATGTTAAAACCTTGTTGTGAGTGAGATGTTACAAAGGGAACATCATATAGTATATCATCTTCATGATGTTCCCTAAGAATGTTCGGAGAAAAAATTCATCCACTATACACACATAACAACCTCTTGCTCTTATGAATCCACTAAAATATGTATATGTTTCCATAGAACATATAGCAACAATATATTCTTCCCAAAAATAATATTTTTCATTTGGTCAAATATGTGTACTAGAAATTCCTTAATTGATGAATCATCCTCTTGCTCATTGTCAATGTCATTTATTTCATGATAATGGTCATGGTGATATATCTAATGCAAATATATATGGAACACGCCATTCATTGGAATATATATCAATGAAATGTAAAAATAGAATGTAAATATATCAGTCACCATTATAACATTGATTATCCATATGAACATGGGTAATAGCTTCCCCGGACATGATATATGCCTCTTTCCCAATATTTGTTTTGTTTTCACGAATACCAAATTTACTACATTAAACTCCAGATAGAATCTTCACTATTCTAGGTACGATTCATGTTTTATTTAAATGATCATCACTAGCTTCCTAATCAATCAAATATTCATTGATTCAACTATCAAAGGACTCAACCCAATAATAAAATCCTCTCTTGCCTCATGTCAACATAGAGGAGATCAATAAGACACACAGTACAAGGCCTTAAATGGTCCTATCTGAAAATATGTTTCATAACTACCATTATAGGTGAAATTTTTTAAGGTTATATTACTCCCCCATGACTCACCAAAATCCTAGGTATATACTGGAAGCATTTCCAATATAATTGGAATGGTATGTTTAGACAATCCATCACCCTGTAGATGATATGTTGTATTCAGAATAATAATAGAATTCCAATCCATTTAGAATTATTTCTATGTATTATAAATGAATTAATAATACATATATGAAAAAATACTCCTTGAAAATATATATATATATATATGCTATCTACTAATCATATATTTAAACTAGAACACTAATAGGCTATGTCTCCATAATTAGTACAAAATAATCCACATTAGTTAGCCAAAAAATGATAAACCAGATCAAATATTTGCATTGAGGTGACTATATAATCACTTTCAAAATATCCATCAACACATAATCCCATTTCCTTTAGGGAATGAGTAATGGATAAATAAGGCACATAGGTCTATGCTGATCTTTCTTGACCTATTTAAACGGGAAGCATCATGCAATGAACCCCATAATGAACCACTTTATCATGAGCCACTAAAACATCCTAAGGATGTTTTTATACATATTTTTATTCCCAACATGGATAACCAATCTCATGTTATGTGGATCCTACATTTACTATTCATGCATACTTATAAGGACCCTAAATAAACTCATACATAAAGAGTCATATCATTTTCCTGAGTTTAATCAGATGGTGGCTCCACATCAGACATGGTTTCCCTCATAACACTATAATAATATTTTGATAGATGAATCTCCATTAATCTTGAAATTATTGATGAGTTATTACTTATAGATTTATGTTATAATTCTTTGTGAATAGATTCATTAGATATAGATTCTATGAGACACTCACACCCCTTGATCCTCAGTCCTTTTACTCGGTGTATCTGCCATAATATTCTCTTTCATAGGGGAGTTAATAATCAGAATTATAATGAATTATAGGTAATTGACCCACATATTTTACTAAAATACCATTTTACATTGTGAAATGATGAAATCTAGGATATTGTTTTTATTATGGACTATAAATATCACACCTAAAAGGTAGTGACACAAATATCACTACACGAGAACTTTTATTGCATGCTTTAAATCAAGCATTAGGTATTTTATCTCATGTATTATTAGATACATAGTACCATAAGTGACTACTCACACTCCATATATTAGAAATACTTGAATCCCAACTCTTGATGTATCAAAATAAGAAGTAAACTCCTTATAAACCTCAGGTTACATCGGGGTCAATATTGTCATCAAACTACACTCTATCTTTCAAATGGATTTTTCATAACATTATGACCACTCAAAATTGACACAATTAGTGGTTATATTAATTATCATTTATTCTAATTGATATATATTATAATAAAATCCCACATTGTTTCTTCACAATCAAAGCCACCTTTGAATCTAAAAAAATGAAGTCACTCCTAAGAAATCATTAATTTATCCTTATTTAGGCCCACTGATATTTATACCATTTATATCATGTTCCCCAAGAAATAAGAATTTATAAATCCATAAATGAATCATTATGAGGATTATATAAATATGATTATCTCTCAACATGATCATATGAACTCTAGAGGTTGAGCATGATCCTAAATTGATTTGGATGAAAAACAAATATCATAAAAAATAAGCATGAATGAATCCATTATGGGTGGAATAACTGATGCATCATGGAAATAAAATCTATTCTCTAGTTCTTAAAACCAAATGACATAAATAGGGACTCATACATGCTATATTTTCTACTTAAAGAGGTTTACGAGATATCCATTGTCCTCACTCATAACTGGTGATATACCAACCTCATATCAATGTTATATAACCACTTAAATACCATAAATTAAATGAATAGGTTATATATATAAGTAATATGATAATAGTTCTTAACTGTCATTTTTTAGATTCTAGTAATCAATAAAAAACACAAACTACCATCACCCATCGTAGAGAACAAAATAGGTGAACCCAAAGGTGATGTTCTTAGGTAAATGAATCCCTTCACCTCCAAGTCATATAGTTGTACCATAAAAACATTAGTATCCATAGGATACAAACCCTATAGAGGAAAATATATCTAATATACACTAATAATTAGATTAATTTTGACCATTACTTTTAACTCATATATCAACCCTAATAATACATTTGAAAAAAATATCGTTGAATATGTCAATAAACGTAGGAAACACTAGTTACCCCACATACTCCTCAACCATTAGAGAAATACAAAAAAATAATTAATAATAATCATTTTGTTAATTTTTATGTCTTAAATAAACTTCCTACATATCCCAAAATCAAAAAATGGTATAACATTCACACTCAATATATGTGAAATATACCCATTAAATATTATGGTTGATGTGAACTCAATAGAAAGTAAAAAAATACATTCTGAGGATTACCTAAAATAAATGAATATATAAGTCAAAGAAATCCTATATATTATCATAACTATTAATCATGGTAGTGTACCCTATACATATTTCAATATACTCATATAACACTCCTAAGAATGTATTAATAGTCATAACCCCTGATAAATTCTCCATGACCAGAACCAAATAATTATCTTATTGAACATATATGATTGATTATAATGAAACCATGTCAAATAAAATAACTTTTATGGTGTATGTAATGAAAATAATTCCATGAAAAATAAATTTAATAGTTTCATGTTTAGTAAGAGTTTTCTCAAAGTATATATATGGTGTTATCCCCCATTTTAGAGGGTGTCTCAATCTGATCAAGGATAGTCTATAAGGACACAATCCCAAACTCAATAACCTATTAGCCCCCATCACATGAATATATGGGTGGACAATTCATATGAAACTCTTTTATAAAATCTAATATGTAAGGCACATCTCTTGGAGATGGATTCCCTCTTCATTGAATATCATAATTCATACTCTCATAGAGATGGTGATCAATAATTGGTTCTAGTGCACCATGAGGTTCCCTCACTAATATTAGTGACGCATACTCTTCCCCACCATTTATGTTCTCAACCAATGGTCTACATGGTGGGAAATAACTAAAATTTAGTAATGAAGGTATCAATATAAATTTCTAAAAATTCATGAAAATATATTTGAGGATAATATGTTCCAACCATTAGATCCTACCACTACACACACACCCTATCATCTCTAGGGTATCTTATAATAGGGGAACACAATAACTAACCTACCCAGTTTTAGGTTTTAATTAATAATATATATTGGACTCACAAGATCATTAATTATATGATAATATTAATGTAATAACTAATCATCAGTTTGATTAGGTAGAGTTCCCATAGAAATTCATATAGGAATATGTTGTGTGACTTATATATTACACCAGAAATAAACAATGTATTTGTGATCAATGAAATACTAGAACAACTGAGATATTTCAATATTATATAAAAAAACATGTCAAATAAATTCATTCTATTTCCCATTATGGGTGAAGAGTATAACCATACATAATAAATCATACATCATGTACTTTAAAATGAAAAACATTAAGAAAATTAAAATCCAGGAACAATAATCACACCCTTAATAATTGATACTTACACCATACAAATGTTTGATCCACCCAAACATGTGATTAATTAAAATATATGACAATATATTATCTCTATCAACCATATCCAACAAAAAAAATTAAAAATAAAAATTCTCTTATAAAACTTTTAATGTCTCTTATCATTTTTTTCTAAAGAGAACATATTTTTCTTAGCCACATGACCTCAGGATTTCCTTTAAAAAATACAATGGTTGTTGACATGTAGTGAGGTTATAGTGGTAATGTGTAGATAATATACCCTTAATATCGTATAACCATAATTAACAACCTGTGTAATAATAAATCCCCAATCACCATCAATAACAAAATATGGTTGTTATAACTATGATCCCACCATAAAAATATAATACCACATGTTATACAAAATGAAAACCCACTATAATGTCACATTAGGGATGCATACCTAAAAGGATCCTAATGTAGATTAATCATTTTAAATAATATCAAAATGAATAAAAGAATAGTTATGACTAAAATCATATGTTTGATTCTCTACATTTTCATGTTGTACTTCATCCACATATCCATGTCACCCATTAACTGACACACCCATTCCCATACAATTAACCTTCATTACAAAGATTGCATTCATGTCAATTTTATCAAGTTTTGGTTTGTGTAAAAATAATAATCCCCCACCAATGGTGGCCTAGAAAATATATAATATATATGTTCATGTATAATTTCATATGAAAAAAATAAAAAAAATAGTCACAAAAACCATCACATTATCAGGGAAAACTATCGACTCAACCAGTGACCATAATTACCTAAGACCATTATTTTTCAATTTGTTCATGTCACATATAATATCGAATAATTATCATAACATTTAAATCATTTACAATAATTACTATATATAAGATGTAATATCTAATTTATGACTACAATCAAGGTAAATGTTCCTTTCATCTCTTTCCACAATCAATATCATCCTAAGTGGTCATATCATCCCCCACTATATTCAATATCATTGTGAATGGTTTGATTCTCCTTCACCATAAGAACAAAACTAAAAGGCCATATCATAACTCAATATTGGTAATAGAAATGTGAATTTTCATATTATAACATGATATAAGTAAAATTAATGTATGTGGGTACATTGTCCCTTTCCATAGGCAACATCAAAAAAATTGGAAGATCCTTCCTTTCCATAAAAATATCACAATAAATTATCACATCATTCATTTTATTAGAAATATCAAAGTAAATATTTATATCATTCCTTACTATATGGAACAATATAACAAATGGGTATATCATCCCTAATCACATGTAATATGAGACTAAAATAGGTATGTCATCCCTCTCCATATGAAACCGAAAAACAAGTGGTAATATCATCCGTCATTACATAGAATTTCCAAATAGATGGAAACATCATCCCTTTCTATAGGAAACATAAAAATAAATGTGAACCACATCCCTTTCTATATTTAAAAAAATGGATGTTAATTCACTCTTTTCAATTCTTAACATTGAATAAATGGTCATATCATCCCATTCTATCAACAATATCATTGTTAAGTGGTTATAAAATCTTATTCCTTTCACATATTAAGGTCAAGAAGGCATATTATACAACATATTTCATATATCAGAAAATATACCTTACGTAATATCATATTAAATATCGGAACATCTCAAGAATATTATATATAATATCAAACGTATCAGATGGATAACATAAAAGGGATTGCATTTCTGTCTAATTAGAAATTTAAATTAAATATTTGTTTGGTTATCTTATACTAGACCCCTAATATCTATCACATATCTAGGGAAAATCTATCCAAGACTATATAAATTAAGTATTTGAATCCCTAACCCCTCTCTCTATGTTGTGTAATTGATAAATCCATTAATTAAACAACATTACAATTCTAAACAAAAATCTAAAGTTATCCCCTAAAATAAAAAAAATCACCATAAATAATAGATAATATATGGAACCCAACATGGTCTACAATTTCAGAATATATCAAAGTAATACCCACTATGATCTAATAAAATGTTTTATAAGAGTTTTATTGGATCTAAAATCCATTAATGATCATTGAGTGTTTTCTTATATACAGGACCACTTACATCCCAAATAATCAATAATCCACACTTATGTCATTATAAAATATAAATATAAGTTCATTTTATGTCATGAATGAACTTCTACCAAAACCTATAGATTACACATTATATGAAACACAATTAAAAATATATTAAATTTGAGAAACCACCATCCATGTAATATTATGACGACACTATTAAAATATTTTAAGAAAATTTATCCCCAATTAAAAAACTATAATCTATTAAAAAATAGGTATTTAATATGAAGAGTGGTGAAAAATATGACAACCCAAGAGAAGAAGAATATGAAACATTATAGGTTTTTTTAATAATCTGATAGAATAGATGAAACATTTACTTAATAACGGAAAAAAGAATAAATCATGGATTGAGGTAGAAAAAAAAGATATAGAGGGTCCATGATTATTTTGGTGGGGGATGAATATATGTATTATTATAATTTTAAAATAATTGTTTTTATAATATGTTAATAAAATATAGAAGGAGGTTATTAGGTTCCTAGTACCCTATAACCAAATATGATATACATCCATGTGTACCCAATTAGAATCTATTGGGTGGGTGGTGTCCCACCCAAGACAGCCCCTCCCTACCTTGGTAGTTGGGTACTCATTACATAGACACCATGGACCTTGTTATTTATTTCACTAGAGACACATTTTTTCCTTGAGTTCATTTGCAAAAATATTGAACCTATCCTTACCTAACCCCTCAAAATTACAATCACCATAAAAACACACAGGGGTTCAAGAAACATTAATCAAGTGCATACATGGAATATTTTGGTTTCTAGACACCATGATATGATGATATCCTATAAATGTATTAATTTTAGAAAACTATCAAGACCTTTATATCTAATAAAATCGATCATCAAAACATGGTAATAGATATTGGTTCTTAATGGTGACTTGATTATTCCCCCAAAAGTGAGCACATAGTCTCAAGATCTCATCATAAATATTATTGAAATGCATAGAAACACCCCAAGGTGACACACTATACCTAGTGAATCCTTTTGATTTAATATATTCCAAATGATTTTTTAATACTCACAACTTTGTTAGTGTTACATGGTAAGGACAGATAATAAAATATTAGTCTCTAGATACAAGTATTTCAAAAATAAACGTCACTATTTATAGGAAAACTTAAAAATACTTATAAAAATATCCTAAAATAGATCAGACATGGATGGAATGAAAACAAAATCATTACCCTCAATCGAACCTAAAACCAATATCTTTATATTAGATAATAAGTTTCCACAACTAATCGAAATAAAATCAAGATTTAACAACATGATAATAACATTCATCCAAGAAAAAATAATTCACATAAATTAAATGGAAAAACACTCATCTATATTAGCAGTTAATATCATCATGGAAAAACATTAGCTAGGTCATTCCTAGAATTAAATCTAAAACCATACATCTATAAAAAATTAATTTTTCTAATATTCACAAATCAATTAGTTACATGGGAATAATTTGAATGACTCTTGATATGTTAAAATTTATTTCTGAATTTATTTTCCAAATTTATCATTTAAAGAAACAAAAAATATATAATCATAAGAATATAACAAAGTAGTGTTAAATGATTTTTTACACTGGAGTCATAAATCACTATGAAATGTGTAAGTGGCTATTATTATAACTCTAATTTTTTATATTTACTCTCCAACATTTTCTAGTAACAAATCCATAACATGAATCTATCATGAAATCGACCAGTGATCCAAGACATGGGTTAAAATCAATGAACGCCCCTTTTTTCATCCCCAAACCGATAGAAATTCTAATAATGTCAAATCTTACCACAAGAATGAAACTTCATTATCTCACATGAAGGAATGGATTGTATATATCCCAATTTATACACCATATTCCTTCAATATGTTTTTTTATTAAAGAATATAGAAAATATAATTCCTTATATGTGATCTAAGGTTTCTCGCTACCCCGTTGGTAATCATAAATGTTTCTATTCATACAAATTATCTACCCACAAACACCTAAAAAACCTCATAGTCATGAAAATTATTTTTATTAATCAAATACTTTTATAAATCATCAATAATATGATAAAATATTTCCCTATATGGGAATAAATCTTCATAAAAAGTCTAAAATCAAATCAATGATCATTAATAGACTCATCCACAAACAATTTTTGAGAAAAATAAATCATGTAATGGAATATGTCTACATAATTCAAGGATGAATTATCTCTCTATTTGAACACTATAAAATCATGAACCTTATCTATACTAATATTATATACATCGAACTAATAAGGTAATAATGTTTTGAATGCATCCCAAATAAACACCTTTATCTTCTTTGTCAATAAGGGAAGGTAATAAATTATTGTGGGGGTCCCTCAATCAAAACTACAACAAGTTTAATCTTATTATTATATTATTCCACGATAAATTCTTAAATTATACTAATAATCTTTATTCATTTCACATTAAGGTCCTATAACTCTCCTTAATGTAAGAGGATTTTATTCCCAAAAAATAATTATCCTAAATCATCATTACTATCCCCATGAAGGCCTTGCTATCATATTTTTAATCACCCTATGTAAACTCTCGCTAATTTTAATCAACATTAGAGTCTCAATAATACTCATGGGTAATTAATTTTTATATAACCATTTGTGAAAATCCTCATTAGTTGGATATAATGTAATTATTGATGGATTTTTATGTCTTGTTTTTTGAAAATAATTTCCAATAAAGAAGGTGGAAATTATTATGCATTATGTGTATATCCACTGTTTAAAATAAAGTGATAGTAATGATAATGATTATGGTGTTGTTTAGGTTTAGTGAAAAATGGAATCTCTTGATATAATTTTTAATGTCTATAAGATTTATGGAGGAACATTAAACCTTATTTTGTTTAATACTTTGAACCTCCGTGCTAGTGTAATGTGCTCAACACTAGTTAATTAACATAGAATAACATGACTACCACACATTTATAGAAGAAAAATAGTCTATGAGAAAACCTAATGGTAATATATCTTCATTATATTATGTTTGAGCATTATAATAAGGTTGGTGATTGGTTCTTGTAAGGCATTGTGTTAGTTGGATAATGCATGCTGGTCAAATGTTTTGAGGAAATAAAGTTATGAAAATGATGTAGTATAATATTTGGATTATGGTAGGTTGTATAAAGCACAGGGCTTCCATAAAATACTGTATTACCCCCTTAATTTGTGTTAAATGGATGTTTTGATGAGTATTAGTGTCACACCCAAATATTTTGTTTCAGCATTTTTCCGGTTATTTTTTGGATCTCAGGTTTCTTCTCTTGTTATGGGTGTGATGGGTTTAAATTATAATGTATTTACTTTGTTTATTTTTATTATAGTTTTTATAAATGGATTTATTAATGATTTGTTTTTGAAAATGGATATTTTTGGATTTTAATTGGGTGGAAAATAGTTGGATCATGTTTACGAAAACCATTCGCCCTTTCCCAGGAAACTATACAGCCAAGTAAAATTATAGGATAGTGGCTAATGCAATGTCAGGGAATGTTCTGTAAACCATGTAAGAAAAAAAAATTCATGTTCCTCTTCGACATTGAGGGGAACATAGTTTCCACATGTTTTATCAAACTATGCATGAAAACTGTGTGAATATTCCAGGTCATTAATATTTTGAAATTTCCACTTGTGTGCTATCGAGATTTAACCCTAAATCACCTTCCATTTGACCCATAAGGGGTTTTCTTCTATTAGAGCCTTCTCCAGGCCCCCTTTTTCCTCTTGGGGACCATTCTACGGGTGATCGTTGTGTATAATCTTTAAGAGACTGTCAAGTATGTGTTTTCTACATTGGATTCTCCAACCATTTAGGGTGTATCTTCCTTCCTCTTTGAGTTATTATTCTCCAATGGGTATAATTACCTAATACATGTATGATATTGAGTTTTTGAGTGAGATAATGTTGTTTTTTTTTCAATATTTAATTGTTAGGGGCTTGTGATAGTACGATTTGTTTTCTCAATTATTATTGAAAAATTATATACTCGAGGAAGGTGGTTTCATGCTCTAACATTTTCATACGCTTTTGATATTATTTAATGGATTTATAAATGTGTTCAATGAATTTATTTGGTTGTGAAAAATGTGTTTTGGAATGTGTTTTTCAAAAATATGAGATAGAAATGGAATTTCAAAAAAAAATAGGAATTTTTTTGTTTTATTTATTGTGGTGCTTTATGTTAGAGTTTTTATAATTAAATGAAAGGGGATAAAAGTTTTTTTAAGGGATCTTGATGTAGAAATGTGTTGAAATTGGGTTTTTAAAGGAAAATTAATTTTTTGGGAATGTTTTTTTGGTGAACCTTTTAAATGTGATTTTTAAAATTATATAAATCATTTGAAACACGTTGTGAAGTGAATTTGGTTTATGTGTGAATTTTAAAGGGATTTTCCCATGAAAATTATTTGATTAAAGGTGTGATTTTAATGTAATGTTCCCAAATTGGTTTCATTAATTAGGAATGTGGGGTAAAGTTAATTTTGAAATATTTTTAGAGTGTGTGTTATAATGGAATGTTTCTTGTTTTTGTAAAATGGTGGTTTCCACGTGATGATTTATAAAAGTGGTGTTTCTCCAGGGTGTTTATGTGTTTGGATTGTATATGTGAATGTGATTACTTGTGTGAGATACGAGGTGATAAATTGTGCACAAATGGAACATCAAGTATCTAGGACGGAAACTTGAACTATTACGCTTGTGATTCAGAGGTGGAAAGCCCAATTCTTCTATTGGATTGACACAAGTTGACTTAGAAGTATAAACTCTAGGATTAACTTTGAATAATTGAACATTACAAAAATAAATAAACTATTATAATAATTGGATACCACTAGTCACTTGGGATGATCCCTTCAAATGGATTATTCATGAGAATGATGTGTGTTATGGTTGTTAAACCATGTTTCACTAAGGTATGATGTTTTTAGTGTCACAATTATGCTAGTTACCCTTTGGGATTTACACATGGTGATCTCTTGCGAAACAATTATGTGTTGTGGTGCCATCTGTAGATGTACGATGGAACTTGTGTGTACATAATTTTAAAGAGATTTGGATGATAAATGGTTTTTTATTGAAAATAGTACTATTGAGAATGGTTTTCCTTAAAAAATTATAAAAATATTACAAAGTATTTTATATAAATGTAAATGTTTATTTTTATTTTAATGTTATATCAGGGAATTTTTCATTTTGTGTGGTATCTTTAGGGGATTTGTAACATACCCTACATACACCTTTGGGGGTATATCTACTCAGTTACGTTTGAATCATGTAAAGGAAGTTTGTGTGGAGATGGTGGTTCAGGTAGCTTGAGATCCAATTATTTTGGGTGGTGATCATGGTGGATTGATGGTGTTGTACTTCTTATTACATGGATTTCTTTGGTGGTTTTTTATCCCGTTTCCATTGTAGTATAATTGAGTTTTTTTAAAGTTGTAAAATTTGATTTTGAAAAATTGTTGTACCTTATTTGGTTATATTTTTTGGTTTTTTATTGTGGGTTGATTAGGTTTATACTCATGGGTGAATTCATTCCAAAAATATATTGTTGGTACCTATACATTTGTTTCTAGCCTATGGGGATTGGGAATTCCCATCAGGAAATGCCATGGATTGGGTTTGGTGTCAGGTTGAAATCCACTCCAAAATGGTTCTTGAAAAAAATTGTATCAGAGAAGGTGATACTCTTTAGAGGACCATACATCAGAGCACCCTCTGTTCTTTGGGATGTCAAGGTAGATGGAGTAGGATATTCATAACCATATAGAGTATGTATGATTAAGTTTTTGGGAAACACTTTTTATACCAATCCCTAGTCATCCATGAGAATTCCAGTTTTATTTGGTTTTTAGGATTTTCTTATTGTATGGTTTTTGGGAATTCATGTGGGAGTTGGGCGAGTGATCTTAGTGAGATCCCAGGGCTAGAAAATCCTTGGGGAGATAAGTATATGGTCTTATAATACTTTCTATAATAGTATTTCTATTGTAATATGGCCTTTAAACATATTTTCAATTCACCCATCAATAGTTATTTGTCCTTGTAGATTTTTTCGGTATTCCTTATTTCTAGAAAAACTATTCTGTGAACCCTTATTTTAGTAATTATGAGAAAATAAATTTTAGAGTGGAAATGGTTTGTTTTTCTTGAAGATGTAAAATGTGTTATCAGAATCATTATGAAGTAAGCTTTAGAAAAGTGGATTTTTATCAAATTATTTTTGAGTAAATGGTGATATGTTTATCGATATTGGATTTTTATATATAATAACTTGGTTTTATCCAAATATATTTTCAAACAATGTGATTAATTTTCGAGAGGGTTTTGGAAATTTGTTTTAAATGATATGAAATGAGTTTTAATCAAATGGTAATTGATGTGATGTGCTTTTTGTGCATTTGAATATTTTTTTAAATGCTTTGAATTAGATTTTTTAATTGAGTTCATAGAATAATGTTTTTAAAAAGGATGAAATGATTTAATCTGTTGGATTTTAATGTGATTTTTAACTTAGTTGTGAGTGTGTTCTTTAATAGATTTTTTAATTTTTAAAAGGGAAGTAAGTTGATAAGTTGAAATTGTGGGTTTTGTATTTTATCTTGGATATGTTTTTTATCTTTCATATTTCCTTGAGTTACCACATGCACAGACATGTGGGGAAAATTTGATGATTTCCTAGTTTGACATGAGAATATGCATTTGTGATGTTCCATTGAATAACAATGGTGGGTGTGTAACCTACCAATATTTTTTAAAAAAGTGATATTTAGAGAAGATGTAATTTTTTTATAACTATTAGTTGTGTGGTGTGTCGCCTTGGGATTTTAGAATGCTTCTATCAAGGTGATTTGAGTTTGATAAATCCTTTTTGTTTGAATGCTGTTTCAAGTTTAAGATATTTTTGATGAGTTGGTTTTGAAATAATGGTTAGTGTATAATTTTGAAAAAAAAATTGTGAATCCATTCAAATAGTTCCCTTTGTGTATTCAGTGATTTTTGTGGAAACTATTTTACAATGTTTTAGTTTAACTGGGTTATTGGGTTCTTTTTTTTAATCTGTACTCTGTCACAATATTTGGTGGATATTCAATGTGCGGATAAAGGTAGTTCACCATTAGAATACACTCATGTTGACAAATCCATTGATTTTAATCTTGAGTTTTGGAAGTTGAATAATCTTATCCATAATATCCTTGAGTATTTAAAGGTGAATTTTTCTACCTCCTTGAGTGATGGTCCAATTTGGAAGCATTAGGGTGAGTTTCATTTATGATAATGGGGAATCATCCTGAATTTGTTGCTGTTTGTTGCAATATTAATAAGGGCCTCTCAATATTGCATCATATATTTTGGGTGTTGTATCATGTATTCCCACTATTGTGTAAAGTCTAGTCATAAGAAGTCATTTTTTCTATTTTAAGGAGTAGTGCACAGTTGGGGGATCAGTTTAAAGTTGAATTATTTATAATGATTCTTTGGTTATAATGGTTATGTCAAGTCGTGTTATATAATTTCAAATTCTCTGGAAAAACATTGTGGATGTTATGGAATCATTTGAGAACACCTAATTAAATTGAAGTTTTTTTCTTCCATAATAATTCTAGATCTTTTCAAATTTATACGAAGGTGTATTTCATGGAATTCTTATTTCCTTTGTTCTTCATTTTAGGGGAAAGGGAGTGATGCATGTGCATCTTCTTAGTCCTCGTCTTTGTGAAAGCATCAATTGGGGGAAATATGTGAATCATGGAGAATTTTTTTTCCTGGGGTTCTACATGGGATGTTGTGTGGTCACTTATGAAACTATAATATAGAGTTTTGATTATGTATTTTAATCTCTTGACTATTAGGTTGTAGATGCTTCAATCATCGGGGCTCTATCTATAGGCCTCAGAGTGAGGATGGAACATAGTCAGGAATCCTAGTGGTGTGAGGGACCTTAGTCTGGCTTTTGTCTCTTGTGTTATAATGGAGACAATATAAGTATCCTATGGTATATTGTTCATAGTGTAAATTTACCCTTTTAAGAAAGGGAATTGAGGCCTTATCTCTTTGTTATTAGCCTTGCGGTTTGAGAATAATTCCTCGGTTCCCAAGAGGCATAGTAAACACATATTCTTTTGATTATATTGGATGAGGATTCTATATGGGGATTCATGTTTGGATTTCCTTGTGCAGTTATCCTTTGTGAATTGGTTTTATAATTTCTCATGGGTGGGTTTTTCTCTCATCAATGGAGGGCTTTTGTTGACTAATGTTTGTTGGTCTATGCAGGAGGTTCCTATGTTCTCCCCCATTAGGTTTCCCATATTGTTATATGATAGTTCGTTATGGTGGTTGTTTCTTATGTTGGGGACACCCATCATGGGTCTCGTTGAGATAACTTCTTGAGTAAATAGGTGATAGATTATTTCCAATAGTGGGGAGTTCATTTTGGACTCCCCATGAAGATAACCAGGTTCAGTCTCTGGTGTATCATGGCCTTGAGACGTTTCATTTAGCAATGTCCGCTCAGACTATTCTTTCCATGTAAACATGGGGCATCTGGAGTGTGGCCTATGATCTTGTTTGAATTAGAAATTGGAAATGTTGTGGTTCATGTTTTTTGATACTCTTCTAGATTGTGTTTGGGTTTATTTTTTTAGGAAATAAATATGAGTTTCATTTAGATGTTTGTGACGTTTTTTTGGATTGATATGATGGATTATGTAGTTGTGTTAATTCCTTTATTTTTTGATCGATCAATTGAAGGTGTTGTGACTTTATGGGGGAAGAAAGTGTATGGTGGGGAGTCCATTTTGACCCCAATTCAAATCTAGTAAATCTCAGTTTCCTTTTGTGTCATTCATTATTTTTCCTTATTTTTTGGTTTTTGAGTAATTTCCTTGAGTTGTGGAGGTGTATCCGTTTTTTTGAGATAAAACATCGCAATGAATTTGTGAGGGTGGAAAAATTTCATGGTGGGAATAAATATCACAAACAGATTTTTGTTTTCATCATTTGTCCCGATTTATTTGTGGATCTCAGTTTTTCTCTAATGTTAATAGTCTTATGGGTTTATATTTTGAGTTATTTACTTTCTTATTTTCATTATAGTTCTTATCCGTGGGGTTCACCCTAGAGTTTTGATAAAAATGGAAATTTTTTGGATTATCAATAGGACACGCACGATTAGTGTATAGTTATGGAAATCGTGCGCCCTTATCCAAGAAATCATGAAGCCATGTGACATTTTGGGATAATGGCTACTGAATATTTAGAACATTGTCAGAAAACTATGTGGGATCACTGTGTAGCCTATTCCTATTGGAAAGTGAGGTGAACATGGTTTCTATATGGTTTAGAATATAGTGTAAGAAAACCATGCAACTTGTCCAGATCATTAAAATTTTGAAAATTCATCTTATACCCTCTAGGTATTTACCCCTAAATCACCTCCCATTTGACCCATATGGAATTTACATCCATGGGATCCTTCTCCATGATTCCTTGGTCCTCTTGAGAATTCTTCCTTGGTTTATTTTGTTGGTGGAACTTCAAGGAATCATCATGTATGTGTTTTCTCGCTTGGATTCTCCCTCCATTTAGGGTTTCTCTTCATCCCTCTTTGAGTTCTTCTATTTCAATGGGTACAATTATCTAATTTCAATCTCATATTGTGTTTAACAGAGAGAACAAGATTTTTCTTATGGAATCTAGAGTTTTATGGTCTAATGATGGTTTGGTTGTCGTTTCACACCACTTTCTAGAAATTTCAATGCTCATGGTAGATGGTTCCATCCACTAAAATTTAAAATGACTATGATATGTTTATTAGCGTCATAAATGTGTTATATGAATTTATTGTGTGGTTAAAAAAGTGTTTTGGAATGATTTTTACATGAATAGGTGATATAAATTGGATTTTCAAAGGAAAATGGGTAGTTTTTGTCTGTACTTCATTGTGGTACTTCTTGGAAATGTTTTTATAATTATTTTAATGTTGTGAAATGATTTTTAAGTGAACATGAGGTGAGAATATTTTTAATTTTTGTTTTTAATAGGAAATGGATTATTTGGACATGTTGTTTTTTTCAACCATTGAAATGTGAATTGTGTACTTTTGTAAATAATATGATGCACATTTTGATTGTGAACTTGGTTTATATGTGAATTTGAAAGAGTATTAGACCATGTAAATGATTGGAGTAATCATTAACTTTTATTATAAAGTTTCCAAAGTCGTTTCATGAATTTTTAAAGTGGTGGAATGTTTTTTTTGAAGTGGTTTTAGTGTTTAAAAATGGAATGTGGCTTTCTTATAGAAGATGGTGGTTTCTGTGTCACGATTTTTAAAAGTGAATTTTTATAGTATGTTTATGTGTTTGGAATGTATATGTAAATGTGATTAAATGTGAGAAATATGAAATGAGAAATTGAGCATAATGGAAATACCATGTTTCTAGGTGTACATCAAGAAACTTGTGTGCCAGTTATTCGGAAGTGGAATGCCAAGATTCATCTAGTCGAGGGACACTAAGTGACTCGAAAGTGTTGAGTCCTAGATTCAATTAGCATGATTGATGATTGCAACACTAACTAAACTATGATGATTATGGGACACCAGTAGGCCCTTGTTATGATCCCTCATATTGGATGTTTCATGGGAGCGATATTGGTTATGGTTTTTATACCATGTTTCACTAAGGTATGAGGATTAGAGTTTCTCACATGTGGTAGTTACCATTAGTGATTTATCCACGGTGATATCTTGTGAAATGATTCTATGATGCGATTCCCTCCATTTTTATATATTGGAACTTGTGTTTACTTCCTTTTAAATTCGGTTTGTCGATGAATGGTTTTCCTTGAAAGAGTTTCTTTGATAGTGGTTTCTCTAAAAAAATGTTGAAAATGTTTCAAAGTCCTTTTTATAAATGTGTATGTTGATTTTTCATCTAATATTATAGCATAAATCATTCCTTTTGTATGGTATCCTACTTGAATTTATCTCACACCATGTATAATCCTTTGGATTTATTTAGAATTGGTAATTTTTTCTTTGGAAAAGGTAAGTTGTATGGAGAAGGTGGTTTGGGTTACTAGAGATCCACTTCTTTAGGTGGTGATTTTTGTTGGATTTATAAGGATTTCACTCTTTTTAAAATGATTTATTTGGAGCGTTTTGTTATTCTCCTTCTACTATAGAACTTTTTATTTTTGTTTCGAGTTGTAAAACTTGATTCTAACAAAATTGTACCTTGTTTTCTTATATATATTTGGTGTGTTTTGTTTGTTATTTTGGGATGATTATAATTACACTAATTGGTGAAATCATTCCCAAAATATATTTTTGGTACCTAGGCTCTAGTTTATGTCTCATTGGATCCAGAATGTCCTTCGGTCCATGCCTCTAACCAAATTGGGTTTCAGGTTGGATGGATCTCCGACATGGTTTATGACCACAGGAGGTTTCATATTCGTAAAAGACTCACATGAATTAAGACACTTTCCAAAATAAGACATAAGAAATTTTTTTGGTTTATGTTAGATACATGAATATAATTTGATGAGAAGTTATTTATTGATCCTTGTTGGATGAAGGATTTTGTATAATAAAATTTTTAAAAACATAATTAAGTGAAATAATTTTTGTGATGATTGTCACTACTGGAAAATAGGTCTATACCCACGGTTTTGCAACAAACCGTGGGAATAGGGATAGCATGGGAACCTATACCCACGGTTGTGCGAAAAACCATGGGTGTTGTTTTCCAATAAGACATATACCCACAGTTTTGGAGAAACCCGTGGGTATATGGTATTTTCTGAAGACATATACCGACGGTTCTTCATAACCGTAGGTATTGTAGTATTTTCTTGGAAGACCTATTCCCACGGTTCTCCAGAACCGTGGGTATAGCATTCCCGTGCTATGGCGGGGAAAAACATTAGGAACGAAACAAAAAAATATTTTGCGGGAATAAATTTTTTCACAGACGGTTTTAATATATATTTGCAGATGAATATAAATATTACAAGTAACAATGTCAGCTCGGTTGTCACCTTAGTGAAAAGCGGCTTTGAGGTTAACTGTCAGACAAGAGTTCGAATTCCCATGGCCGCGCTTTTTGTATTTAAATACCCCATTATATTAATATATATACACCGATATATGTACATATAACAAATAAACTTAACAGCTCGGCTGGTCCGGTGTTCTGTGCGGGCGCGAGGAGTAGCAGGAAGTGCGGGTTCGAAACCCCGTAATCTCATTTTTTGAATTTTAAAACCCAAAGTGGATTATATTAATATATATAAGCAGATATATATATATATACATAACAGATAAAATTCACAGCCTGGTTGGTCCGATTGTGGAGAGCTGCCGCGGGGCGCTGAGGGAGGCGCGGTTTCGAAACTCCATGGGCGCCTATATTTTGAATTAAATCCCCATGGTTTGAAAACCGTGGGGTCTGTTGTGTGCCACGGTGGCACAGTAGTGTGTCACATGTTACACCCCCTATACCCATGGTTCTCCAAAACCGTGGGTATAGGCTAAGACCCCTATACCGACGCCTTTCTAGCCCACGGTTCCCAAAACTGTGGGTATAGGCTATACCCACAGTTTTGGGGGCTATACCCACGGTTTTGAACCGTGGGTTTTTCCAGTAGTGTGTTATGAAAAATATGGTAGTGAGAGAATTTATCCATGAAAAGAGTAATGTGATGGAATTTACATGGGAAATAATTGGGAAAACTCACCTAAGTGTGGGTAACTGGGTAAACCATACATGGGAAAATTAACCTATATAAAGGAGTTATATGAAGGCCCTGTGTAGACCATACCTGAGGAACTGAACATGAGTAAAAATAGATAAATGAACTATGAGAAATTTCACTGGAATGAAAGATAGTATTTTGGTGAATAAATACCAAAGGGAGTCCTTAAGATAACAAATTTATTTATAGAAACATACTCTTAACATAATGATGATAATAAAATCACAATTTATTATTGATATAGATGAAACCATCATTTTTTTTAAATTATGAGTACTTCCTATTAATTAGTTAGTAAATATAATTCAATATAAGTGATTTATGAGAAGCAGTGATCTTATCTCTAATTTGAATTTTAAAGGAAATGATCCAGACACTGTGTAATCATGACCAAACTACCTTATCCATTGAACATGTAGTGATTTATGGATTCTAGTACATCGGAACAAAACCGTTTTTTTGACCATTTCACAAAGAATTTGTAGTGAAAAAGTGTATAAATTATTAAATGTTTTTGTTTATATTTTTTATGGTGGATTTATAAATAACTATGATGACTTTAATGAGTTACTATAAAATTTGGAATAAGATAAAATTAAGAAAAATGAATATTTTCACAAC
The DNA here is from genome assembly GCA_963277665.1 of Viscum album. NCBI lineage: Eukaryota > Viridiplantae > Streptophyta > Magnoliopsida > Santalales > Viscaceae > Viscum > Viscum album. The sequence continues at coordinate 595,033,631 of OY728121.1, forward strand.
CCAATTCACACCTCCAAAATAAATGTTTCTTAGGTTTCAATAAGTGAAATTATAGACAAGGTTATATATTTTAAATCTATAAATTAATGATCTTCTATATAGAAAACACTATTAATACAAAAGAAGAACTTATATTCGAAAAAAATATTATTATATTTGGATAAAAAATATGATATAGAACATTAGATCTTTATGAATTTATGTTTTCTCTACCACTATTCATCATATACACTTTGGTGATGAATTATAAATATACATGACTGGAGAAGATAGAAATATCTTAGATGATGATGTTAAAGCACAAAATGATTTATATAGATCTATTTCAAACTATACATACATGAAAATTGTATTCTACACTAGTGATAATGAAATGTGGGATAAACATGAAAATGTATATATAGGCTACACCAAGGTGAAATATTCAAATATTCAAGTGATACATACTATGTCTAATGAATTAAAGATGTTCCTGGATAAAAATGATAATAGTTCCTTTAATTAATACCCTTTGCTTGGGGGTGCTACTAGGGGAATAGATGATGAAATAAAGGATATAGATATTGTAAGGATGATATTTTTTATGTTTCCACCATAATTTAATCCAAAAGTACCAATTATTAAATAAATGTAATTGAAATCCTCTCGTTGGATTATTTTATAACTAGTTTGTAGGCCTATAAAATGTTGGGTATTCCAAAAAAGATATCAAATAAAGAATTGAAGGAGATGTCACTCAAATCTAGGAATATAATCAATATCACTAAAGGTATTGGTAGATAATGGGACATGGATGATGAACATCTATAACTTGTGGCAGGAAAATGAATAATAGGTAAGTGTATATTTTAATTTAAGATTCCCTTGACACATTTTGGGTTAGGGAAAGATGGAAACAGTTAATAAAGGTACCTAAGAGTATTATATAAAAAAGAAAGTGTAGTGACATTCATACAGATGACTCAAAGGATATTCCTTCACAAAATTGATGCAAAACTAGGAATTTCATTTGGAAATAAGTTTCAAAGGAATGTATTTGGTAATAAAATATGAGAAAGATAATTAAGCCTCTCACAAAGAAGTAGTAAAAGAGTTTAAATATGATATACATGGTGAAATTATTCATATATTGGATAAGAAATTCTGAAAAGGAAAACATGAATTGACCTAAATGAGAACTGGATCTCCTTGTTAAAAATGAGAGGATATTTAAGATTTTTATATTAAATTAATGAAAATTAGAAATATCAGTGAATTTGTGGAGGAATTTTTTAAATATATGGATCGTATCAATAATAATATTTATAGTATACAAAAATCACTAGAAGATTAGTTCTTCAGTTATGTGAATTCTAAGAAATTAGATAACTTTAAATTTATGATTCAATAATACTAGAAGGTTAACACTGAACACAATTAAACTGTAAAAAGGAGAACAGAGAAGTTAAGCACTCTTAATGAATAATTATTTACATTAATAATTAATATTGAATCAAAAATAAAATCTAGTAATCTAAATAAGACACTATTCTTATAATATTGTCAAATAAATAATATTTCAATTGAAAAATAGTGCTCTAAAGCTGTTATGAAAATACTAAGTGAAAAAAGAATGATATATATGGTTAAATGATGAATTGGTTGTGATGTTAAGATATCAAATTCAGTAACAATAATGGGTGTGTGAAAAGAGAATAAAGAGGATGGTGATTTTAGTTTCATTACTAAGACACGCATTTCATGGAAAAAGCCACCACTTGTAAAAGGAAATAAGCTTTTTTTGGAAAACCTATCAATATTTGAGGATTAATAAATGACCCAGAAGATTCCTTAAGGCAAATTACTTATAGAGAAATAATGAAGAGGATATAATTTATCATATAAAATGTAAATTATGTGGATTTCATGGCCACACAAAATCCTATTATAATTATATAAAGAGTTATTTGAATATAGAAACACCCATAAGTTAGTAAATGAAAATGAATTTATTTTTTATAAATTGAGATGAAATATAATCTACATTATGTGTAGTAAAAGGTGTATGAATACAATGTTACAAAAAATGATTTTATTATGAATAATATATTATCTATAGTAATATGATTATGGTTATGCTTATACTTGCCAATTTAAAAAAATAGGAGAGTTCATCTTATGCCTTAACTCAGTCAGGTATTTCATGGAAGGAAAGAACAAAAGAGAGAGATCCAATCATATTGAAATCATTCTCAAGGCTATAATGAGCAGTAAAATATAAATTATTTATAGTGTGTGTTCATCCCATGAGACATAAAATATGAACTAAATAAATAATGTTACAGAAATAGTTGACAAAATACATCATTTTGAATTAATGGGGATATCATAATTGAAGGCAGTGGCAATACATCATTAGGGGGAGATGAGATAATAAAAAAATCACTCTATATAGATATATTTCAACACAACCTCTTGAGTATGATTTAACTATATGACTTTATACCAGATATTATTCCAACTACCAATTATTCCTGATAAATGAAAATGTAGGGATTCACTTTATGAAATTATTGAGGACGAATATAAACATATATCTACTTAAAAGTAAAGACAATAATTATTTTCTGATGTTGTCATAGGAAAATAGGTTATTGAATAATATTCTTAGACACATTCACTAATAGAAAAAGGAGAACCTATCCCAAATAATGAATATAGTGATTCTTCCAAATTTTAAACAACCTCATAATAATACTTGTGATTATTGTATATCGGGAAAGGCACTATGAAATCCATATTAATAATGGAATAAAAGGGAAACCAGTCCCATATAATTGTTACATACTAATTTTAGTGTCCCAATGAACATATAAATGAACAACAAAGAAATATATTTTAATTTTTTTATAATTATAGTATCATTACTTGAGTTATGTACATGTAAAGTAAGAGGGAAGTGATGGATTTCCTAAATAAGTTCTAGTGAAAAGTATAAAATGAGACGAGGTGCATAATCAAGATATAAAAATATAATTTTAGAACAAAATACACATTTATTGGATTTAATAACTAAATTTAGGTGCATATAATTATGCATTAAGTAATTTCAAAATGAACAATACAGTATAATGTAGTTTTTGAACAAAAAAATGGGCATGGGAATAATATATCCCAGGAATTATTTTTAAAATTTGTGTCTCATGTGACTATTATATGAAGAATGTTCTTGTTGTTATGTACCCACAAAACTATGAGATTCCTGGCCATAGGGAAGAGAGGACACTATATGAAATGTGTCACGGAAGTAGGACCATGCTAAACAATTTAAGGTACTGAAATGTAGATGATGCAATAAAAAATAGTTTTTTTCATGGAATGTTTGGTGACGTGGAAAATGTACAATTGGTTCTAGATAACAAAACAATTAATATATTCTAAAAAAGATTCAATTAGAGAATATATAAAATTTTTGATACAAAAGACATCAAAATTCAAAAAGTAAAAGTATTGTAAGACTATGATGAACTTAAATTTCAATAACATTTACAATTAGGAGGATTAAACTAACACAAATATTGTGGATGAACAAATCTCACCAAGTGATAAATATTTTAAGGTTGATTCAGAAGAGGATATGATTACTAAATAAATTCAACATGTTCCTTATAGGATAAATATGATAATTAAAGTTCATTCATCAAAATTATTCTAGATATAACTTATCCTCAAAATAAATGAATAATAAAGATTATAGATTATGTTTTCTTACTATAAATGGTAGAACCATTATCATTTGAAGAGGGAAAAAGGATGAAAAATGGATTAGATCCGTACATTTTGAAAAAGATAAAATCAACAAAAAATAGAGGAATTATTAAATAGTCTTAAATATCAAAATGGGATTAAAACAGAGGTTATCTTCAAGAATTCATTTAATGAGTATATAAACACGATGTCTATTTATTTATGACTAGTTTTTAAAGGCTATATGAGGATTAAATTGTTTAATATTTATGAAAAAACATCACTAGTGGATTGAATTGAATCTATAAATATCTTTTTGGAAATATTGATTCAAAAATGGATCAAGATCAATAATAGTGTAATTAAAACAAAATTATGGATTGGTGAGATTTAAGAATTGGTTTGAAATGAATATCTAGTAGATTTCATAATTGGGAAGATGAAACTAATATTTTTTAGGTTTAATAAGGCCTTATAGGACTTGAAATAGAAATTATAAGAATATAATGTGCATCTAGGCACATACTTAAAGAATCAGGAATTTAAAATAATCTGTGCTGTTCCCAATATCGTTGTAAAAACATCATGGAATAGGAGATCATGAAACGAGTTTATGTCGATGAAATCATATTATGAATAATAAAGTATAGATTTATGGAGGAATCTATTAGTATAATGAGTTAATAATTTTAAATCACTATTATCTGTCAACTCACATACATTATGGGGTTTCATGTGCTTTTAAAGTAATGATTCAATTTTGTATCTTAGGTTATACATGTAGATAGGTGATGAATAAATTTAAGATGAAATATTCAAAACCAATGTCTATTCTAATTTTGGTTGGATGTGATACTGGGAATCATAAAGATTGTAAATCTATAGATCTCACTATGTAATGATTAAAAACAGGAGTATTTCTATATAGTACCATAACATTGATGGAAATTATTTTCTAAACATGTTTAGAGACTAATGTATAAAGTGGTTAAAATTTGGTACATCTCATAGATGTTAAACAAATCATGATGTATATTTAAAAAACTCTCATTTTTTTCTTACTCTTTTATGTTGAAAAGAATATTGAGTTATTAGTGTTTTTTAATTAGGAATGGGTCATCAATGTGGATAATTTAAATTCCATTAGTGTACGTGTATTTTTTATTGATAGTTAATATATTTTTTGGTTTAGAAATACACAATAAAATAATTTTCTAAGAAAATTAGAAGTGTAATATATTATAGTAAACGAGTAACATACCAAATATTTATAGATAAATCAATATATTCAGGATATAGGGAAATAATTAGGGAATCTAATGGTTATATTATATGACAATAGGAGTGTTATTGACCTCATAAAAAATACAATACGACATTTTTAAACAATGCATATTGATATCATGTATAAATTTATTATTGAAATGTTGGAGAAAAGAATGGTCATAGTATAGCATGTTTTGAAAAATTAACAAGTGAAAGAAATGATGAGAAATTCATTGGACACTCCAATTTTTGAGAAAATTCATTTGATATATGGTGTTAAAAATTGTCCCATATCTTAAGGATGATAGGATTTCGCCCCTCTCCTTTTTTATGTCAAATTTATTATATGATCTATTTCAGGCTTGTTTGATTCTTTCTCCTTCGGTTTACTTTTAAAGGGGTAAGGGATAAACATTAAAATTCACTGGTGAACAGTATAGTCTAACTTGGCCTCCCAACAAGTGTTTTTAGTGATCAATGGAAAATGGTGATTGTTCTATGATTATTCTCACAAGGTGGAGTACATGATTTGAATGTCATAGGGATAAATTATCTATGAGGAATGGGAAAATAGATGTTGATTGAGTTATAAGAAAGGGGTTATTGTATGAGCAATGATGGAAGACCTGGAATGATCTATTGAACTCTATTTTTCTACACTATAAAATGTTCACATAGACTTTGATATATAGATTAGATATTCAAGTATCATTTGGATAAAGTTAATGAGGTGTGAAGGTTTTAATTGTAATTTGTATTTTATTATATAAAAATGATAATCATTTAAAATTTGACAATAAAAAATATTGAAATTGCTCTATAGAAACACAACATAGATATTCATTTTCTTATGGTCTTGTTACATATCACATTAATACACCATGATATTTTCGATGGTTAGGGTTTTTTATGGTGATACATTCATGGGGTGGATCTGTATACATGATCTGGGGAGTGATCTCGATGAGCTTGAAATTCTATGATAGGTGGTTCCACTTACTCCTAATTTGTCTGATCTCATATTGGGCCTAGTTAAGGGAAATTACTAGAGATTCTATCTCCCATATAATCTATAATAAATGGGATTCATAGGGTATGATCATATTAGTTGAGGATAACACTTACTTTTTCTATGTCAATTGGATTTGCTAAAACACTATAATTATACTATTCTTGTGATCACGGTTAAATGACTATAATAAATAAGAATAATGATTAATGGTATTTTAAATCATATAGGATTTAATAAAACCAAATAATTTATTTTCTTTTCTATATCCATAATATATTATATGTCCATTGACTAATTCACAAGAGAAATTTTATTTTTAAATGTTTGGGTCGTTACATGATTGGTGTTTCATTAATTGATGATTTTTATATTGATACAACATCTCAATAACAAAATAATTATTATTACTCACACATTTACATCATATTATACCATTAAGTGTTTTCTAATATTTAGTAATGACATAAATATGTAGTATCGATCATGAGGGAGGTTAAATTGACACAAATATGAATATACATAGTTTTAATTAATTATTTTGCAGTGGTTTTGTTACAATATCATTACACAAGGAGCATAATGGAACAATTTTTTGGTTCATAGTGTTAAATTTTAGGATTATAATTAATTAAAAGAAAATTTAATGGATATGAAAACATTATTCAATTTTAATAAAATATTTTCCTCTTCATATGCTTATTTTAAGAAATTAAACTATAAATGATTGTTTGTTGTCATTATAATTAATTGGTTATTAAAATTTTCACACAAGAACATTATTGATATAATAATTATTATATTTATCCTTTAATACAATACCTATATCCAAACTTTTAATGTGGTGATGTAAAATGAAACATGTTATGTCGAAAAGGTGGTATTCCACACAATGTAAAAAGGATGGTTTTGTTTTTCTTAATGGATTGGGTGTATGGTTAAATAGTGATAATAGAAATAATATTGTGACAATAAAGTATATATATGATAATGATATCATTATTTTTTGTTGATGGACTATATTTGAAAGAATATAATTATGAATAAATCTATGAAGTTGATAATACTGAACTAGAGGATGTGATTGTTCCTTGGATGTATCAATTAATTTTATGTTCTTAGGATAACTATGAGTAACCAGGGGATTTTTTTATTATGAGGTAAATGTGGAATAATTTATATTAAAAAATATTAATAATGGTGTCTCTTGAAGTGGTAAATATTTTCCCATTATATAAGTTATGTAAACTGTAGTTTTGAGAACACCTTGACATTTTTCTACAATTCCACAGAACAATTAAAGGTTTAATGGACCGAAAGTGGAAAAAATATATGATTAAAATGATTTTTGTTTCATACATTACTAACCCCATCATTGTTATGCAATTATTAATTATTTTGGTGTTTTTGGTCTATTTTTTATATTTTACCCTAATTTCTCTTTACCTTGGTAAATTATATCTATCCTTGGTGATTGATTTTATTGAAAATTATTAAGATATGAATTTTATATAATTTAAAACATATAATTTGAAATATAAATATAATTTTATCAAATATTTTTTTTAAAATTTTCAATGGTTAATTTTAAAATAAAGTCACCTAATAACATAAAAACTATTTTTAGATAAATATCGCTTTTTAAGAATTAAATTTATATATAATGTATAATTATATGGGTTACTAATTTTAATGACCTAAATTGATTTATTAAATAATACATAAATGAATTGAAGCCTAAATTTATATCCAAAATTGAATCTCCTTTGAAAATACTTTATTCGATGAAAAGCCATAAAATAGTTTTTATATATTGTATCATTTTAATTATTTATAAATATTTTTATGATAGGTTATCTATATTGGAATAATATTCTAATATATATAATGTTATTATTTAAATTCATTTTTTCATTAAAATAATCTCTAAACTTATAGGTCATTATTATATAATGGTAAATCCCTACGAATTACATGTTTCTGGAAACAATAATTTTTTATTAAAACTAAACTTTTTTGAAATGATCATAAATTCATACTAATGAAATTTCAATTTAATGAATAAAAAATGGAATTTGTTTCCTCATTTTAAAATTCTGAAATTTATTCTTTATATAATTTCTCGAATAGAGGCTCTTTAATGTATGTCATTTTGCAATAGTATATGGCATGTTATTTACGTGCTATAATAGAGTCTCATTTGTTATATCCCCCCCCACCAAATAATTTCACTATTGAAATTGGGTTATATAATAACTATTTAAAAATTGGGGTTATTTTTTCCTTATATATATTCTTTAGGATCCCTAGTTTTCTAATCTATGTTGTGATTTATCCAATGTACTCTCACCAAAAAAAGTTATACAATTCCACAATACATTCTCCCTAGTGTTAAGAATCTGGGTGTGCTCCTCATTATAAGTCAAGTTAGCCATTAAATACATTCCCTTAGGTTTTATCTCATGTATTAGCTCTAGAAATTATTTCATCGGTAATTAAACCTGGAATAAATTATGTACATATAATTTTTGGGCAAAATATCCAATTGGTGAGCTACCACCCCAATAATTTCTTATATTTGAAAAGGCTCAATGTTCCCAAGGATTCACTTCCCCATTTTAGCAAGTCTTAAAACTCCCTTCCACTGTGAAAAAATCAATAATACATGATCTTTGACTTGGAATTGAATTTACATCATTTCATTATAAGCATAAATAATATTTTATGTTATAGTATGATTTAATATGATCTGAAATAGTTCATACTTTAATATTTTTATCCTCTATAATATTTCAGAAAACATACATTCCTTGTCCATACTCATCCCAAACATGATGACATAATATTTAAATATTAATTCTATCAATTTATAATCATTAAAAAATTTAATATTCCATCATAAGTTCTCATTAACCTTGTAGGCATTCTCTATCCTCTCTAGTAATGATGGTCTGAAAAGTTCATGGAATGGGAATGATGGATCCCCTTTCCAATGAATCTCCAAATCCATATTAACATGATATCTATATTTAAGATACATTTAAATCTTATAATGAATATAACACCATGAACCATCTTAATCAATACATTATCAACCCAGTTTCCCATCCTACGGTGGAAGTTTTTTGAGAAATCAATATCCTTGACTAATTCGAACCATCTTATTTACCCCATGTTGATCTGCTTGTTACAGAAGATATACATAAAACTCATGTGATATATATATATATATATATATATATATCACATCTTTCATCATAGATATACTACCTATATAATTTCAAAAAAATACTATGACTGTCAGCTCAAGGTCATGAGTTGGGTATTTTGTTCATGGATTTTCAATTTCCTTGTTACATTTGAAATCATAATATCAATCTCTATATGGATACAACCAAGTACTTTTTTATACATTAATATAAATTAAAAATCCTTCTTTAACTGGTGGTTGAGTATAAATTTTTACATTATTCATTCCCTTATTAATCTCTTAAAAAACATTCCCCAAATTCAATTAACCGTGTGAATTTACCCCCATTATTTGTTAACTGAGTCACTAGGTTGGCCAACTTAATGAAATATTGAACAAAATTCCAATAGTAACTAACTATAATTAATTCCATTCAGATATTAATTATGTTCATCGATGTAGTTCATTATTTCCCTACCTTTGTCTTTAAAGGTTCAATATATATCAAATCTATCAAAACAGTATTTCTATGAAAATAAAATTCATTGATAAAAAATTCACACCTAATATAAGTACCATATAATTCTTTTTTATACGGGTCTACATAATTATTTTTGGATGACTCTCATGATCTATATAGATCTTACAATATATCAATTTTTCATATATTAATACAACCAAAATGTTATCAAGATACTCTTAGAATACTATATTCATCATATCCATAAAGACAAAAGGTGCATTAGTTAATCCAAAAGGTATTATTGTAAACTCATAAGGTTTATACCTTGATTGAAATTTAGTATTTGGTATATCATACTTAATCAAACAGAAATAATTTTAAATATAGTGAATATAGATCTTTGAGAAGTATTGGGCTCTATGATGTTGATCAAATAAGTCATCAATGTGTGAAGAAGGATATATATTATTTATATGAATGGAACTGATCACGCTATAATCAATGAAAAATCTCAAAGAACCACCCATATTATTCATTAATAAATCGAGGGCTCCATATGGTGAAATTATAATTTATATAAGTTCTATTCCACTCGACTCATGCATTTATTTTTTTAACTCTAACTACTCCAATAGCTTCACTTCATTAAAAGATTTAAATATAGGCCTCAAATCATGAATGAGTTAAATTAAGAACTCAAATTCATGCTCGGGTGGATAATCAAGAAATCATTATATAAAAATCAATGAATGATTATAACATAGGTATATTCTCAATTATTATGATATCATACAAATAAATATATCTCACTTGATATTCAACTTTACCAATAATTTCAGTAACGATAGCTACTGGGGGTGGGTTTAGAAAAGACTTAAGAGGCAAAGACTCCCCCTTCTGATGGTAGACCATCATGATGAATTTTTTATTTTACTTCTTCATAAAGAGAGAATTTTTTTCTTTATTTAGTTAAAACATTTTGAAAATAAAAATGTATTTGTAGTTCCAATAAATTTGTAAAGTTATTATCACATGAAGTGATCCATCGTAGTTACACCATATTGTGAATTATCATAATTCTCTATGTGAGTAAGATAATGGTTCATAACAAAGGTAAAATACCCCAAAATAATTATTAACTAATTATAATCAACTCCACATTCATAAAATATCTCAGGGGGATATCTTTACATTGACTATGGGTGTAGATATTATTATCATTCTTCATGTTAGTCATTATCTTTCTATAGTGACATTCATATAAATATCTCAGGATATTTAATTGTAAAATAGAATTCCCAATTTGTTTTTTATAATGATACAAACAAATAATCCTCTATTATCAAATTAATTATGATATATTTCTTATTTTATATAAATTTAGTCCCTAAAGTTTCTAAAAAACATTCTTGGATACCAATTGTAATATCTTAAACTCCAAAAATCTAGATCTGGTAGTTATATTTCATTATTGGTATAAAGTCGATGAGTTTTTGATGGATAAAATAGTTTATTAGTATTAAAATACTAGATATAGACATAAAGTATGCATTTATGCACAAGATAAAACATTAAAATAATGCAAGAACATTATTATCCATTCTTTCATATCTTTAAAAATGACACATTGTCCTCTTTTAGGTTTCATGGGGTATAGAAAAAAACAAAGGTGATATCAGATTCTCAGAAAGGGGTAAAAGATAGTGGAAGAATACATAAAATAAACATGGAATAATTTATATTTATAGAAATTATTAAAAACATGAATCCTTAATAAATTAAAACTATGGTCATGTTATATTAATGAAAATAGATGAGAACATTGTTAATAATAATCAATGATCTCATAATTGGGGAATAAATAATTTTAAAAATAAAAAACATACTATCATGACCATTTGCCAATGACATATACTATAATTAGAATATCTAGACACTAATACCAAACATGTTTTATCTTATGAGACCTTTTGATCAATTTAGGGGATATATATGGCTAGGCCCTACATGTCACTTGTTTATAGAAAGTTTATTCACCATAAGAGTCAAAAAAATATTTCATACAATTACATGAAAAAAATTACTTAATAAACCATTATTAAAAATATATTGATTAATATGGACATAAAATACTTTCCCATTAAATATAATAATGTGGATGTCTATGAGAACATCACTTAACCAACTTGGAATCCTCGGCGTATCATCATAGTAACATGAAGTGCACTTGTCCAATAATTATTATTGGGAGGGTAATTAAAATGTAATAGGAAATTCATGGAATATTATAATTATAATCAATGGAATTCATTAGTATGATACCAGGGAAACTATATGAAAATCTATCATCATTGTTCATTAAGACCATGTGAATTTTCCAAAGCATATCCCATTAGAGTGTCTCCCTGGGTGTACAGTCTCAGACCCACTCATAACAATTCAGGTTAATGATTGATTTGATCCTCAAAATACTATTTTTTTGGTTGATTAATCCTTTGTTCATCTGTGAAATAAATTCATCAACATACCAGTATCCAAATAGGGATGTGTTTTCTACGAAATTTCCCACACCTTTACATTTACAAAACATAAAATTATTTTCCACCAAGGAAAAAGTAATTTTGAATTGAAGTATTAGGATAGGTGTTTTAAAACATATACTATTTAATCTGTTTAATTTAATTATTATCATGGAAAAATTATTCCATGGAAATGTATTCACCAAATTAAAGTAAATTGGTGGTGATTACAACATGTGTACCAATGAATGTAAATTGATACTGAAAACCCCACTATTGGCTTGGGTAGAAATTTAATAATAACCTATTGAAAATTGAAAATAAATATAATCCAAAAATACCATGAATAAAGTAATTTAATTATCTAACAACTCAAATAGGTAGTATATACACCACATATAGTAAATTAGGTGGATAATACAAAACATGTCTCAGAGTGGGGAATTTGAGATGAAAAACACTTACCTCTTATCATAAATTACATGAACATACTTTTAACAACATGTATCATAAAAATATACTTATTAATAACATAATTTATAAAATCAATCAAATCAATTTTAATTTAAACTCTTCATAAATGGTCATTCTGTATGAGAATGATTTCACTTTTTTACATTGGGGTTTTATAGTTTTGAACGTTCGTACTAGTTTCATAATAACTGGGTCCATATTCATTATTATTTCAAAGTTCTTTATTACAAGGTAATTAAAGTAACTATAATAGTTTCTTTATAATAATTAATGTTGTGTAAAATTCTTTTTTTGGGGGTTTTTCAACCTTATCTATGTAGAAATAGCTGATAATAACCATGCTTTAGTGGTTTTTGATGAACGAATGGAGTTTTATTAAATAATGAATTAGATATGAATATAATATATAAAAAACAAGTAAAAATAATTATTTTAACATTTAAATCGTATTACACTAGTAAATATGTTCCCATAGTAATCCATCACATAATTTTGTAGTATTTTTTAACTAGGTGGATAAACCTACCAAAACATGAACATAAAATGTTTTAATGAATGATAATGAGGTGGTTTTATTATAATATCACCGTACCAATATAATAATGATATACTTTAGTGATTATTAGTGTGATAAATCATAATTATAATGATTTATATCAGTATTTATTTGATATGAAAACATTACAAAATATTAATAAGTCAATATCCTCTCAATACGTTTATTTTACACAATTAAACTATTAATGTCTATTTATTAGTCATATAATTAATTGGTTCTTAAATTTATAAAAAAATAACTTTATTTATATCATAAAAATAATATTTATCTATTAATGACATCCTTATATATAACCTTGTAATACGATGAAGGAAAATTAAACATGTATTTTCATGAATGTGATAGTGCGTACAACACACTTGAAACTGTTCTTTTCACATAATGGATGTGGTATATGAATTAATAATGATAATAAACTTAATATTGTAAAATAACAGTTTATAAATTATAATGAAATCATTATAAAAGTTTGTATTCAATAAAAATTAAATAATATGATCTAGAATAAAATAAGTAAGTTGAAAAAATTCACGTTTGTGACAAGATTTTTATTTGGTAGTCTCCTTAAATTCAAAGGGATTGAGCATAATAAGAGTGAATATGGGATTTTTTAATTAGGATAGAGTTATAATGAGAGAAATATAACATATTTATAATGATAAATTTAAAATAAAGGTGTATCATCATGTGGTGAATATATTCCCCTTTTATATGTTAAGGGAAGGGTTGTTTTGGGAACACCTCCACATTTTATATAATTTCATGACACTATTCAATGGTCAATGGATCAAAAATCAGAAAAAGAAGAGAGTAAAATGATTTTGGGTCAAAAATCACTCCAAACACAACTTTTTGGGATAATTTTATTTGTGATTGATAGGTTGTTCATTTAATATTTAACATTTATGCTAATTTATCATTACCACGATAATTAATTTATAACATTATTAATTAATTTTAATGATAAAGATTTAGATTGTACATTTAAATAATTTTATACATATAAATTTAAATTTAAATATAATTTTATAAAGAAAATATATAAATTAGTGAAAGGTTAATTTTTTAAAATACACATAATCATGAATAACCGGTCTTTAGAGAAGTTAAAATTTTAACCCTAAAATATATATATATAATGTAAAATTATGGTGGTTATTGATTTAAATTATCTAAATTGATTTATTATAAATTAAATAATCGATTTTAAGATATCATGTAAATCTAAAACTGAATATCCTTTGAAAATATTTTATTTAAGAAAAAGATAGAAAGTAATTTTTATTTTAATGTGACAATTTAATTAGTTATAAAAAATTCCAAATGTTTTCTATGTGAAAATAATATTTTATAATATATATTATTATTACATAAATTTATATTTTAATACATAAATTTTTTCTAAACATCTAATTCATTCTTATATTTTGTTAAATTTATATAAATTACAAGTTTTACGAAAATCCTAATTTATGACTAAAATTTGACATTTTCCTAAAAAACTAAAAAATTCATACTAGACTAATTTTGATTTGATGAATTAAAGATGGGATAATTTTATTAAATTTTAAATTCAAAAATTTATCCTTTACATAAACTATTGAATAAATTCTCTTTAAAAGGTCCATTAGTACAATAGTTCATCATATGATATTTACCTATTATAGTAATGTCTCATGTGTTACACATATGATATCATGATTTTTCTTTTGATACATATGTAATGCTTCTTTATAATTTTTATTCCCTTACTGTAATTTTTGCCTCACCCCTTTATCATATGTATTATCTAGGATATCTTATTAATTTATATTATCCAAAGGTCTTTGGGGATCATTATGGGTAATAGTATAAATATATTACATTTTCTTATCATTTTGATGATTTATGAACATGATATTCCCTATATAAATGGAATCTATATGCTTGGGTTCTTTTCATTGTATATTTATTTCAAAAATCATGTAATTATATGGGTAAAAGTATTGAGCCTCTATGAAGTCCCCATATTTGAATTCTTTATCACTATACCATGGGACTATTTGGGTTTGATGGATAAGCACTCTAATTTCAATTTTTCTGGAGTGATTCTGTTGAAATAACAACGAATCATAAATATTTGATATTATCCAACTTATTTTTGCTATATTTGTTATTATCCCTTGACCTTATATCATCATTTACCATTCCTCTATTATATATATCTCACAAAAACACACACATACACACACTTCTTCATGATAATGAATGACCATTGACCCTAAAGTTGGCTAGTAGTGGAAGGGGATTTTGGGTTTGTCAACTAGAGCCGAAGGTGAACGCCATATGTTCGACTAATTATGAGACACATAGTGAATTGATTTTTGTGGTAGGTCATTGTATTTGGTGATGGGGTACAACAAGGTATTCTATGTGAGGGGAGGAAATAAATTTTTGGGTAGTTGGTATCATGGTGGTGTGGTGTAAAGAAGTTGATAAAAAATATACTGGATTTTGGACAATGGGGTCTCCAAAATTCATTGGTGAACACATGAAATGGATATAATGAACCCAACTAGTTTGTTATAGAATATTAAATTAAAATGAATTAATATGAGGATGGAACAAAAAATAATAATTAAATGATGAATATAAATAAAATAAAAGATAGGTTGCCTGGTTTGAAAGAGTGGAGGAAGGTCATAGGAGTATCCCCTTATTTCATGTGGGAAAAATAAGGGAATTTATTTTAGAAACAAAATTAGGGGTGTATCCCTACACTTGTAGTGGTAAAACGGGGGAGTGAACCCCATTTCCTATATTTTTATATATAGATAATTTTATAAGTTATATAATAATAATAATATAATTATTATTATTTAAACTTGTTTTTATTCCATTTTTACACTAAGACATCTCCTTGGAGAAAAATTTGTTGCATCAGAACCCATAAATTGAGATATATAACTCAAGAAAGATATGGGATACGTAATTATAGCTAATGTTAGGGCCTCAGGTCCCAACACATAGAACCATTTGGCTCTGATACTGTAAAATTCATAATTTTATTTGAGTGTCAATTTTGTGGAAATAAAAAAGAAAATCCTGATTATTTTTCCATATATATCATATGAAATGGTGATCATGGATATAAAATCTTTTTTGAGGTGAGATAATAAAATTTTGGAATTAAATCTATTTGACTAATGATTGTTTTGGGTTCAACTATCATAGTGTTCTTAAGGAAGAATAATCTCTATAGTACTATAGTTTTGTCAAGGCATGTGTCTCATTCTGTGTTAAGGAATGGTTGGAAATTGCCCAATTTAGTCAAGACATGGGATCCACTACAAATTGATCCTAGAGTGTTGGTATTACCCCATTTATATTACCCAAGATATCCTATATATGTAAAGTCATATATCCCCTTTCTAAAGAGAATGGGAGGGGTGTGGCATCCACTATTAGAGTCACTATTCCAACAACATACCTGGGACTTGGGATCCTCCACTATAGTTCCTGTGAGGTTACACCAGTCGACTGAAATAGGAATATAAATACAAGAACTATGGTATCAAATTGGATGGACCATAGGGAAATGTTTTCCAAACCTATTTAGAATGCTACAGTGATGAGCATGATCTCATTCTCAGGATCTACAAATGGTATAGTAATTGTTAAGGTTGAGAAATTTAGAATTATTTAGGGATTCTAACACCCCCACAACCCCCAGGATTCCATTTTGATGTGGATTATAGGTGTTTATCAAATTTATGAATCACTAACTCTTTAAGGATTCATGATTTCTTCCTTTCATTTATAGTGTGACTATTAAGTAATTCATTTGAAATGATTAGTATCTTTCTTGAATCATTTGGTATTCTAATAGTAAATAATATCAAGATTATTCTTCCTTATAATTAAATCCCTTACTCCCCAATACCATGATTTTTTTGGGATCATGGTGTTTTCAAGGTCTTCCTCCTCGATTATTATCCTACCATAGGTTTAGATAACATGTTTGTTGTGTTCCTTTAGTGATTTTCATGGAATCTGACTTGGTATGTATCTACTCACCCAAGAAAATGAATTATGACCACAATGTTGTGTCTATATAGATGAAGAAAAACTTAAAATATGGGTGGGGTAGACTTGGAGTTGATTTTTCATTTTCAAAACAGGTTCATTATGCTAATTGGTGACTTGTTATAGAGTATGGTGATTATTGATGTTAGTAATAACAATTGATTCAAGATTGTAATCCCAAAGTAAATGTAGTGTGGATGAACATCTAAGTGAACTATGTTTTAGAGACTGAATAGGAATATTTTTCTTTTTTATACTTTTTGATATCTACATATTCTTGTTTTTTTAATAATTCATTATATTTAGTTTAGTCTAGTTGGTTAAATATATATATTTTAAAAGTTATGGATATATTTTATAGTGGAGACATATATCTGTTTCAGTTTGATATAATCCAATCCCTCCAATGTTGTGAGATATTTCTACTTGCTAAAAGTCACCATTTTCAAGCATATTAGAGGGGGTTTGGGGTGGCAGCCTCAACATATCAATGGCCCAGCTAGGGGCCCAGTGGGTCACCTCATGTTAGAGTTATATAAGAGAAGGTTTGCTTTAGGTATAGAGTTTGTAGATATTTTTCATGTTGTAAGTCAGTTTGGGGACACATGGAAATGATGACAAGGGGGTCTTGAGTACATGTATTAAACATTAAAGACCTGTATATTTTTGTTGGATGTTATATCATTTTCACAGGACTCTGATAAACTAATAATTAACATAAAATTTTTAGGAGTCAATACAAGGTATAGTTAACATTTCTAAATGATTCATATAGCTTTCACTCATGATCATTCATGAATTTTCCATGCCTACCTATAGAGATATGCTCTAATACTTGTGGATTCTTCCAATGATGTTTGTTACTCATTTATGTTAGATATTATATAAAGGAAGGATTGTAAAGATAATTATCATGTAGTTAGGCCCTTCCTCATTCATATAGCGAGTGATTATGTGTATTTTTTAGAATTGGTTGAGATATATCATTTCACTGTGATTTGTGGTAGTCTCTCTTCCATTCATTCATAGAATAGGTATATTGTGAAATAGATTTTTTGTTCTTCATATTGAGATAATTCTTTCCATGTTTAGATATAGTGTGTGTGTTTTTATAATCAAGTACAACCTAAATTTGTGTGAGTTGGGGAAGATAACAATACATATTTTTGATTCCATCTGGTTTGGCATGCACTAACCTAAAGATGACTCCTACTTTAATATCTCAATATGACATTGTGAGTCATCATGGGGGGAAATTATATTTATCTTCTTTAACTTCGGATGGGATTGATCTAATTTGTAGGTATTTTGAGCCCCTCTAAATGATAAATATTTATCATAAAATGATAAACTATCCTTTTTGTATCACAACCATGATAAAATACATTCTGATTTTACCAATCATTATGATATTATTTTATAGGCATGTTATTAATGTAAAAGTCTATGCTCTATGAATTTGAGATATAATATAGGTGAAGGGATTAAAATCTACATTTTTTCTTTCATGCAATACTTCCTCTTCCATATTCACACAACCTTGAATTGTAAGTTTAATGATTCATGAAATATACCCATCCTGGATGGGGAAGTAGGAAAATTTAACACCTAAAGTCAGTTATAGTAGTGTTTTGGATGACCTCGTCATTATAATTGGTGATAAAATTAAGTAAATACTTATTTTAGATCACATTGATCATTATTGAGTTACATGGATGAGGTCATGTGTTGTGAAATAGTAGTTTTATATAGGTGGAATATGAATCATCTCCAGTAAAAACCATCACTAGTTAGTTCATGTTCGTCCTAGAGTTTAGTCAAACTGAGTTCTAGGATTATTTACACTGAATAAGACTATATATGGGTGATAGTATTATAAATCTGAGAATTAATCATATACACTCCTCACATACCATTGTACAAGTCAATGTAGTCATGAGATATTCAACCAACATTGTATGATGTGAAGTTTGAGATTCTGATAGAACCCCAATCTGATTAGAACATGGTCAGGTAATGAGTTTCTACTATTGATGAATGTTATTCAATAACACAATATGGTGAAGTGAGTTTATTAATGATGAATAATGATGTGTTTTCATATATTCTTCCATGGCTGAGAAGAGGTATGGAATTACCCACCTTTGAATGAATTAGCTACCCATCATCGGTGTTGTAATGTATTTAGTTATTATGTTAACAAGGAGGGTCCTTTTATCAATATTAAGAAAGACCCCCTTTAGTGTGGACAACAAGGATGGCCCATTATTAGTTAATATCTACAACATATCCATTAGTTATCATGGATATTTATGAAATATTCCAAGATGAAAACTCACTTATTGTGAATATTGAAGAATGCATCAATGATTTCGAAGGGTATCCTATGGTTAAACCTTACCAAAATGCCATTGTATGATTTGGTTTCTAATAATTGTATTGTTTTAAATTTTTTCTAAGTTGGATAATGATCACCCTTGTGGTTTTTGTATGTATATAAACTAAAAGCTTTTAGGGATTGGTTTTTTCAAAGGTTTTGGGGAAAATTAGGTATTTTTACTTATCATTCCATGGGAGTAGAATCTATGTCATAAACAGTAACAATATGAAATACAGCTTCTCGGTGAGAATTCAATCTTTGTAATGTCAAATCTTTGACTGTTGGAGAGTTCAAGTTAGTGAAATAGAGTCATGGTGGTTTATTATTCCAGTAATGGACTCTGTTTTCTGAATATGGAGGAGTTTCTTGGGGATCTTGTGTTGGGGTTATTGTTTCTTGTGTAAAGAGGGGAATATTTCTCAACTATGATCAATAGTGGTGGCCCAATACTCTTCCATTGCAAGATGGAGTTTCACGATTTTGATGGGTTTTAATTTTTTATTCAATGTTATTAGGTATTTTTATTGTTTCAAGAATGCCCGGTGCATTATTTTAATACATTGGCATGAATATAAGGAAAAATTTACCAAAATACCTATCAGTTTAAGAGTCTTGGAAAATAGATTACATACATAAACATTGCATTACACTTTCTAATATACAAAACAAAAAAATAATCCTTTGATAATTCCATTGCACACATAGCATAATCCTACATCTCAAACATAAAAAACATCTTGGGATCCTAGGAAAATAAAACATAAGAAATGGGAGAGCTCAGATGCTCATTAAGGGTAAATAATTTATCAGAAGCTATGAACTTTTAAGGAAAGATGTGTAATAAAAATAGTAGCCTTTTAAACATAAACTCAAACATAATATGGAAAAAATAAATCAAACATTACCATATAAACATGCACATGGATATTCTACTAGTAGAATAATCACATTTAATAACTAATTTTATAATGAGTGAATGTATAGTACCAGAATTTAATTACTATGTCAAGGCCTCGTGCCAGGACTTAGGGGCTATCTGTAACCAGACCCCAACCCAGAGAGCCTCTGTAACTGGACTCAAACACAGAGAGCCTCTGTAACCAAACTCCAACCCGGAGAGCCTCTATAACCGGACTCCATCCTAGAGAGCCTCTGTAACTGGACTCCAACACGAAGGGTCTAATGTAACCAGACACCAACCCAGAGGGCTTACTTTTACCGGTCCCCAACCCGGAACATACTAGTCCAATACAATCATCTTATGAAAAGGATGAAATATAACAAAAACATTCATATTAAAACTAACATACGAAATGTCCATACATTAACCCTAATCCATGAATGGCATAAAAATAACTCATCCACAGTCAATAATATCACAAAACCTTAAAAAAATATGGGAGATTTTTATCATAATAAATCAACTTCAAACAAGTGTAAAATTTTACAAAGGATGTTGAAATAGATGAAATCAAAACATGTCAAGACCCGTCCTCAGGGCCCATGCCGTGACTACCCCAAGCCCGCCTTCCATAGGCCAGGGGCTGGTGACTAGCACCAAAGGCGTAAATACCAATAAAAAGGGAAGACATTGCCTTTATAAAGGAAAACAAACACCCCAGAGTACACAAACTAAAGTAAACACTATGTAAACTGAAAACAGAAGTCAGTGCTGAAAAGTAAAGGGGCCAGAATACAAACCCAACTAAAGGTGCAGTACAACTGAAAGTAAAGTACAACTCATGGAAAACAGGTGAAAGGTGAAAAGACACTCCTGGATCATCCTCCAGTTTCCTACCTGAAGGGTAGGTACAGATCTCCTCCTTAGCACTCCATGTCCGTCCGTCTGCTCCGAGCACCGAATATTCATGAAATCCACCTCCGGGAATTGACTCGACGTGGTATCCACCTCCGGGCACCGACTCGTGATATCCTCCTCTAGGTACCATCCAACTCTACAAGCCTCAACCACAATCAGTGATGTTTGTCGTCTGCAACCAAAACAACATAGTGCGGGCAAAGCTCATGAAGGGATGATTATACAATACTCAGTAGGGACCCTGAGACCCCTGAAGGTCTCCCTGAATCCACAAAGTATAAACCATAAAGAAAAGATACAATCACGAAGTATCATCCAACACTACTTAGGTATATGTCCATACATATACCTAAGTCATCAAATCCAGTTCACCTCCAACTCACGATCTCTATTACAATCCAGTCCACTCAAGAAAGTAAAACTTAATCCACACAGGAAAGTATGACCCAATCCGCACAGGAAAGCATAATCCAATCCACACACGATATCAAGTCAATCAGATCGAAGGTAATGATTAAAATTCAAGACTCAGCTCACACATGTATCCATTTACGAAGAGGGGTGGAGATGATTAGATGTAGCCTCTGAATCATCTCCATTGCCGAACCCACGTAGGATTCAAGTTTAGTAGTCATCGTTGCCGAACCCACGCATGATCCAATTAT
Source organism: Viscum album (assembly GCA_963277665.1). Taxonomy (NCBI): domain Eukaryota; kingdom Viridiplantae; phylum Streptophyta; class Magnoliopsida; order Santalales; family Viscaceae; genus Viscum; species Viscum album. The sequence goes on from OY728121.1 coordinate 595,055,766, forward strand.
AGTAGTCATCGTCATCGAACCCACGGAGGATCCCAGCACGGTAGTCGAACCCACAGATGATCCCAGTACAATAGTAGTTCTCATAAAACCCTTGGAGAATCCCAGTATGGTATTCATCCTCGTCAAACCCATGGAGGATCCCAGTATAGTAGTCGTCCTCATGGAACCCACAGAGGATCCCAGTACGGTAGTCGTCCTCGTCGAACCCACGGAGGATCCCAATGTTGTAGTCGTCCTCGTCGAACCCACAGAGGATCCTAGTACCGTAGTCGTCCTCATCGAACCTACAGAGGATCCGAGTAAGGTAGTCATCCTCGTCTAACCCACGGAGGATCCGAGTATGGTAGTCGTCCAAGTCGAACCCACAGAGGATCCCAGAACGGTAGTCGTCCTCGTCGAAGTCGCAGTCACAGTCGTAGCCAGCTCAAGGGTTTCCGCACACAGCACGCTCGTTCCAGGAGGATCCGCTCCACGAGCCATGCGGTAGATACATCAACTGTCATGTAGACCTCATTTGATGTATCGTAAAGTTCCATCTTGACAATAGGAACTCAACGTGACAGACGGCGCGTCAATCGGACGCCCAGTCTGAGAGTTATTGGATTTTTTGTCCAAGGGGCCTGGTTGGTTTTTAAGTCAAAACCAACCCAATCGTACTCCAACTTCATCCAAACCTCGATCAGAGTAAGCCAAAATAACTGTCTCACTGAGAGGTACTCAACAAAGTTGACAGCATGTCAATCGGACGTCTGGAATTCAGGTTATAAGTGTTTCCTCTTTGAGGGCCCGGTTGGTTTCATGTTCGAACCAACCTGAACATACCCAAAGTTCTCCGAAACCTTGAGTGTATCATACTGAAATGACCATCGCGATCCAAGGATTGCATGTCAACTGACAGTGCGTCAATCTGAGGTCCGTAGCCCAAGTTATGAGCCTTTGAACGAGGCTGTCCGATTTTAGGGGGGTTTGGGCTCATACCCACCCGTCCCAAAACCCCCTGGGTCGGCCCGAACCGAGTCGACCCAACCGATGACCAGGTCCGGCCCATTAGGGCATGGCCTAGCCCGGCTGGTATGGCCTGGACCTGTTGGCGCGGCCCGGCCCGGCGCGGGGGTCCGGCCCTGCGCGGGAGGCCTGGCCCTGCGCGGGTGGTCCGACCTGATGCAGCCGGTCCACGTGGTGTGGCACCCGCGTGCGGAGTGCACGCACCAAGAGGGGGTGGGGGCGCTACCACCTGGTCAGGAAACGACATCCCCCCCCCCACGTGAAGGGGGCCAGCCCAGTCTGCCGCCGGGGGTTACGACCCCTGGTCTCCCCGCCGAACAGCCATCCCGGTTGGCCCGCAGGTGTCGCCACCGCAGGACCCCCCCTCGAGTGTCCTGTCTCCCTTGAACACCGGTGACCAGTGGATCTGGCTTCACCCCTTTCAGAACCTCCATGACTAAAGGTGGCGGCTTCCTCTATCTTGCTGGCGGCCGGTGATGCTGGCCGCCTCCTGTTGCTTCGTCGCGACCAAAGGTCTCGGCTCCTTCCCGACCGGCAAAGCGCGACGATGCCGCGACCCGATCTTGGCCACGGGTTATTCGGCTTTGGCACTACACAACGGCGCCGTGTTTCTTCGCCGCGGACCACTCCGGTAGCGGTTCACTCATTCCCACGTGGTGCAACGGCACCGCGTTGCCTCCGTTCCAATCTGCATCAAGACCCAACAACAAAGGGGATGAGGATCGACCATTTTCGTGCGGTCCAGCCCCCTCCCTTTAATTCGATAACAAGCGGCTAAAGAATATAATGATGGACTGAAAAAGAAAATTCATGAACACGAAACCAAACCCCTACCACGTAAAGTCGTCGCACGATGTCGATCCATAGAAAGAGGCATGAGTCGCGATGATCGAACGTCACAGTAGATCAGTGCCGATTTCGTTGACGTGGGAGGAAGAGTCATCTTCAAGGGTGACATTCCCCGTGGTGGTATCTCCTCCCTTGACGCGGAGAAAGAAGAAGATAAGGCACGTCGTTGGTGACTACGCCTTCTCCGCCGGAGGCGTTCTTCATCAAGAACGTTCTTCATTGGAAGGAGGTAGGTCTCCTCCAATTTCTCTAGAGGTTTTCCCACACCCAAAATATTTTTTCCAAATATTTTACAAGGCCCCTTTAATAAAAACATTTCCATGAAGAATGAAACAATTCAAATAATTTTTGACACTCCAAAATAATTAATAAAAGTATTAATTATATGGTTTGACATATTTAATAGAGAGAGGAGGGTGAGAGGTTTAAAATTCCAAAAGAATTATAAACACCCATATTAATTGAAGCCATTAACTAAATGGTTTGGAACACATTAAGTGAGGAGAGAGTGGATGAGTTACACATTAAAGCTAAAGGGGGGTTATTAATGGGGGTTTAGGAAATTTAAGGAGGTGGGGCTCGTGTGGGACCCACCCCAACTTGCTCACAACTTCCTTTCCCTTAATTCTTAAACCACTAGAGGTATAATAAAATTATAATTGTAAAACAACTATAATTTTATTCATCAAATTTTAATAACTCCACCTGAGCAAACACACCTCCAGAAAAGGTGTTCCTAAGAAATTACAAGAGTTGTGGTTTCATCGGTGCCCTCAGATTTCGATTCCGAGCACCGGTTCAAAAGTTAGAAATACCCGCTTGTCCCTTCACTGAACGTACTTGATCTAAACTTCGAAAAATGATTCCGGGCACACCAGGCCCCGGAATTAGGTGCCATCAACAAACTGTGTACTCGTAGAATTCCCAAAAGAATTAAGAAAAAAAATATCCCTTGAAATTTATGGGTCTTTACATTACTCCCACCTCAGGGCTTTATGTCCCCATATAGATAGATCACAAACTAGGGAAACAAAAGTGGTACCGAGCATGCAACTGAGCCTTCCTCTCCCATGTGCTCTACTAGCGGTTCATGTGCTGCCAGTGAAAGCGCACTTGAGGAATCTACTGCCCATGTAGGACCTGCTCCTATAGATCCTAGTTCTCCACTATAACCTCTGTGAATGTCACCCCATCATCGATGTTCAACTCCCTACGGTCAGGGATGTGTGAAGGGTCATGCACGTATTTCCTTAGTTGAGATATGTGGATGACATCATGCACCCAGTGCAACTGAGGTGGAAAGGTCAACTGTAAACAACCTCGCCTACCCTACCGGGGACCTAGAATGGTCCATTGGACCTCAAGGATAACTTTCCGCATCGGCTACATCTCCGTAAGCCTCGTCAAGGTGATACCTTTATAAGAACGTGGTACCCATCCATGAACTCTAGAGGCCTCCATTTCCAGATTAGAACTGAAACTAAAAACTCCTATAGCCACAAGGGTAATGTTGGCCGACCCAAGAGTGGTTGGCTACACCTTCCTAGGCATGAGTTAATCTTGTGCTGCCTGGGGTTTCCTTTTTCGCTGACCATGGAAAACTCATCCCGGCGTTTGCCTAATTCCATCAATTTTTTATGAACTGTGATTCTCCAGTCCATACTCAAACTAACGTCATAAGTCCTCGACGCTACCACCAAGAGGTTCCAACCGAAACTCTCGCCTCAAGGGTCAGATCACACCATCATCATAAGTGTGATTATCGAGTCTCCTCCCAATGGTATCTCCAGAATTGAGGGTCAAGTCAATGGCTTAATCAGAAACTCTAGGTTTGGGACAAGATTCATAGAAGGAAGGGATGATTCTTATCGATGTTTCTTGTTTCAGAAGATAGAATAAGACAATGTCCGTACTTCGAATCGTCCTTAGAGCCTTTCGGTCGCACTCCCTGACCGCATGCAGCTACTCTTTCCCCTGCCCTCCAACTCCCTGAGCCTAGCGGGGATTTCAAAGGCGGGTGGTTGCAACATGTCAATTTGTTCACCACCCCATGCTTCTCTCCTAGCTCTACTTCCATGTCTGCTGCCTTACAGATTCATCTGTCTTTTTCACTTCCTCTACTTGAAACATTTTACACACCCATGTCTCTGAGATTGGCACCAGTTTCCTACTTCCCACTACTAACCTTAACAGGCTGCATCCACTCATCCAAAGAATTATCAACCAAAAAGGATCTCTCTAGAACCCTAGTATAAGTAGGAATGCATAGAGAAAGAAGTGCTGGATCAGATTTCCTTTAGACACACCTCACTTAGAAGTCTGAGCCCTGAAGCACCAAACACATCGTAGTGATCGAGTACCAGGAATGGTTTGGTATGCCACGATGAATTCTCAGCTACCGACATATCATCCTGGCGAAGATGTATAAGCTCTAGAAGACTATCAACCACCTCCTCAAGCTATTCCTCAGCCACATGTGAGTCGGGATTTCCTCGAAACTTGAGGGAAATCTGGTGCTGAAACATGTAAGGCACTAAGCCTACAAGTGTCCTCTACTGGTACCGCCGGTAGTGTCTGTTGACCATCAGGTAGTGATGTAGCTGACACACTATCGGAAGTTACTATCTCAAGCATCAGTCCACATACCTAATCCTATTCACTATACATACCAACCTCATGGTCACTCACTGGGAAGAACAAGTATCTAAGTCCTCCATCCGCTCTACTAGTGTCTAAACTAGGCGTAGAACTCTAACAATCGCCTCCATCCAGTCCACTGCTTCCTAGGAATATGTCTTGCCTCATAACCTCAGAGGCCTCTGCTGGTGGAACTCGTGCAACACGCTCTATCAGTGTGCACCATCCAATAGTAAAACTGGTGGCATCTTCTGCCTAATAGGTGGTGCTGCTGCTGGTACACCACCCGAAGGTGCCAACATAGAAAGAGGGCTATACACTGGAGTCTCATTGCTTGGTGGGCCGTCATCGAGTACTCTCTTGGAACCCTAGATGGATTCCATCATGGGGCCATCCTGAAAAGATATAGGTGCGCCACAGTCAATACAGTATACCTGGTGAGCTGACAGAATGTAATCACAAAGAAAACTTTTGAAACACACATGCAATGAATGTTTTCGTTCACTGAGTCGGAAATCAGAAGTCAGGGTCCTGGTGTATGGATACGTCGGCTACTGCACCAACACTGGACTCCCAGGACTGATAACCACTCTCAAATACCCTTAACACTATTTCTTTATGTAGAGGAAGATTAGAGTCCTATGTTCTGTGGTAGAACCGAACTCCTCTGATACCAATTTGTCACGACCTGTCCTTGGGGCCCATGCTGTGACTACCCCAAGCCCGCCATCCATAGGCCAGGGGCCGACGACTAGAACCAAAGGCGTAAATCCTGATAAAAAGGGAATACATTGCCTTTATAAAGGAAAACAAACACCATAGAGTACGCAAACTGATGTAAACACTAAGTAAACTAAAAACAGAAGTAAGTGCTAAAAACTAAATGGGCCAGAATACAAACCCAACTAAAGGTGCAGTACAACTGAAAGGAAAGTACAACTCAAGGACAACAGCTGAAAGGTGAAAGGCCGCTCTTGGATCATCCTCCGGATTCCTACCTGAAGTGTAGGTACAGATCTCCTCCTCAGCACTCCATGTCCGTCTGTCTGCTATGGGCACCGATTCGTCGTGAAATCCACCTCCAGGCACTTACTCGACATGGTATCCACCTCCGGGCACCAACTCGTCATGAGATACTCCACTGGGAATCATCCAACTCTACAATAATTATAATGAACCATACTTTACATACATTGTTAATACTTCAAAACTGAAGAACACTTATTACAACATATGCCAAAACCACAAAGGACCATATAGGTATAGTGTCTTTAAAAACTAGGAAACATAAACAACTGGTTCATAAATCTTCTACAGTGTCTCTCATTTATTTCATCATATCTAGGGTCCCTTTTAGCATATTCTACTTAATATCCATCTTCCTGACCTGGGGGAAAGAAAATACACAAAAAAGGGTGAGCTCAAATGCTCAGCAAGGGCAAATAAAGGAAATAAAAATCATATCATATCTTTTTGAAAATCATAACCTGCAAAAGTGATCCTAATATCTTAACATGGAATAAATCATAGAAATGAAAATGAGATCCCCATAATCATAACATAAAACTTGAAACTTTGTGGCATGCACACATAATCATGGAAAATCATTTCTTGTTAGTTCTGACTCATTGCCAAGACTATATTAGCGGACAAAGTAAATTTCTAAACCGAGTTCACTCCTCGTTTCAGTCCTGTATCACTGAACCGAAATAACCTTCCGTTCTAGCCATGTATATCTCATGAGATATAAATCTTTACCCAATGCATTGGAGGGAGATATAGGTCTCACCCATCTCGTAATGAAACCATTCTTATGTGTGCGACAAAATCATAAACCATACATCATAGCATAACCCATGTAATAAAAATGGGAATCTTAAACATCGTGACATCATAAAACAATTAATATAAGATAAAGGAATTCATAAACAAAATTCCATCACAACATAATCAATTCAATGTAATAATAGGGATAAAAAAATAGAACCCTTTATTATCATAGATGGAAAATAATTTTGATAAAACACTTGAACTCCATTCTTGAGGAAAATATCCTTTCTTCTTCAAAAACATTTTTCCTTTATTAACATGTCATCTGACTTTAAACTAAAAGAAGTTGATTAAAAATAAAATTGAAAACTTGTAAAGGAAGATTCTTGGAAATATTGTTTTAAAAATCCATTCATGCCGTATAAGTTAAAAAAACATTCTTCGTACTTTTGTCGGAAAAGTCGAAAAGTACCTCGTACAAAAAAACGACAAAAGATTCTTTCATATTCTTTACTAAAAACTCACCGAAGGGTAAAATTGGATTTAAACTATTGTAATTGGATGGAAACAATATTACATATTGAGGGAACATGGATGTGGATGATAAAATACACCCCAGTAAATACCAAAGTATAAACAATCTCGGATAAAAATGAGATTGTGATATTTCCCCTTAACTTAGGTCCGATTTGCTTTGTATGTGTCCGAAGCTCCTGTATAATGGTTTAAATAATGTTATTGACTTATTACAGAAACATAAATATTGATATGATATCATATATGGTCATATTCTTAGCTTCTTATTAGTAATATTTCATTTTTATTTGTTACTCGGGTCTTTATTGCCTTTTGTTCTTATGCATGTTTTGCTAAATAAATTCTTATTATTATTTTAAGGTTATAGATACCTTATATCCAGAATGGTATTAGTGTAACATATATCATATTTATTCGTTCAATTCATTTATATAATTACTATGTAATGATGATCATGTAGAACAAGTCGCATCACATCGTGGAGACGGTATTCCGTACGTACGCACGAGTGATGATATCGTTCCTATGATCGTGGAATTGTATTGGAGTGTATGTATACTATTTCAGAATCAATATCACTTTTTAATAGTCATATATAGTCATTATATACACCATTATACCCATCCAAGTAAGGTGGTGGTGGAAAATAGATTACACCACGGCGTGGAGACGGTATTCCGTACGTACGCACACGGGGTGATTTCATTTTCGGTAGGATGGATAGATGGTTAAATAGGGTTGTTTCATAATTATAATAACATATCATTATATGAGTGATACTGATGTTATTACTTCATAATGAAACAACTAAAGAAGAAAAATTTGAAAAAGAAATAAATTGGAAAGGATCGGTAATGGATATTACCTCTTCTTTGAAGTGCTTCTTTGAGACCTCCTTTTAGGGAACTAAAATTGGTCTTTTAAGAAGACCAGGACCTCTAGGATGTCTCTAGGGAAGTGGATAGGAGAAAATGTTAGGGGTTGTCCGAGCTTGAAGGCTCAAAGTTGTGTGAGGAAGAGAGGGAGGAGGTGCCCTTTTATAAGGGAGGAGAGGGGCACCCTTGGAATAACTAAAACTATTATTTTATTATAAAGTCATGTTCGGTTTTAAATAGCTCCAAATTGATTTATTTCGAGGCTAAGGTGGGGATGGGTCGAAATCCTCTCATCCAATAGAATTTAGTCAAGTTTAGGTCCCTATTTTAACCTTATCATTTATATTTAACATTAAGTTAAATAATTTTACTTTTACCGTGTCTTTTTGTGTTCTTATATTATAAGGTTAATAAACTTACTATATCAAGCCAAACGACCCCCAAGTTGTTTATTATTAATATATATAACCTTATATAAGTCATTTGTCCGAACTTTAGATTTTTAGGAATAAAATAACATTTAATAATATAATATTTATTTTAAAAACTATTTTATGTCAATTTTGACACTATTTAGTAATTGATTTTTGTGAAAATCATAACAGAATGATAAGTTCGAACAAAGTTAATTAAATCAATACTAACATGTCATATTAACCTAGAAAATTATTTTAATTCATAAAAAGTCTCAAATTATACTTATTTGGGTATTTATAATATCAATTATTCTATTTTTTTCACTATTATTGTAATTACTGCATCATCATTGTGTCATAAATAAATTACATTATTTAAAGGATAAAAATTAAAAATAAAATACTATTATGTCGGAAATCTTTTTAGCTTTCTAATGAATATTTATTGTCGAATTTATCTTATGTATAACCCTATATTAAAAATAATTTAGTTATTAGAATTTGATTTTAACTATTTTAACCCTTCTTTAAATAAATTAATAATAAATGTCCTAATCTAATCCAAGTGGGCCTAAATGGTCATATTTTATTCCTAAGTTTGTTTTTGAAGAATTAATCTTGTCCAATAGAATTAGGACATGTGTTAGGGTAATAATAATATCATTTTTACCCTTAATTCCCCTATTTACTTTTAACTGTGGAAAAAAAGTAAAAAGTTACTATTCACCAAAAAATTATTTTCATCTCATTGAACCACATTTTACTCGCTGACATCAACCGTGTCTCTCGGATTTTTGAAAATTCCACTCACAGAAGCAGTAAAATCATGTTTTATGAAAAATTCAATTTTTTTAACAGCCACTTAGTAGTTTTACTACTCATCAAAAATTGAAAGTTTTCAGAAAAATACCAAAATTTCACCTTAGGCTAATTTCGATATTCTGAGTCCAAAAATGAAGTCCATTTTGAAAAATAAAATTTATAAAATTTTAAAAAGTGGTTATTACTATTCATAACGGCTAGTTTTAATAATATTTTTATAGTATATCGTTGTTTAGTGAAACTCGGTATTGCGTATGACGCAAGCTGTTGAGGAAGGTCGCGATTTCGTGTAAAGAAAGCCAAGCAAGTGTTGTGTGTAGAAAAATATTCCTTTGATGATTTATATTACATAAAAGTCTCGGGTGGTACATTCTACCCCCCTTAAAATTAATTTCGCCCTTGAAATTCATCACTTTGTAACAAATAGATGAGGATACCTCTCCCTCATCATATCCTCAAGCTCCCATGTAGCTTCTTCTAATTGGTGGTTTCTCCATAAAACTTTCACCAATCGAGTGGTCTTGTTTCATAGGACTTTTTCGCTACGATCCAGAATCTCTATCGGTGGTTCTTTATAAGAAAGATCTTGCTCCAGCGGTACAACTTTTGAGCTGAGTACATGTGAAGGATCAGGTATGTACTTTCTCAGGAAAGATACATGGAACACATCGTGAACTTGAGAGAGATTAGGTGGGAGAGCCAATCGGTAAGCTACCTTTCCAACACGATCCAGTATTTCGAAAGGACTGATATATCTAGGGCTCAACTTCCCCTTGCTTCCAAATCTCATAACCTTCTTCCAGGGAGATATTCGTAAGAACACATTATCACCCACTTTAAACTATAGGTCCTTTCTTTGGTTGTCGGCATAACTTTTCTATCGATTCTGAGCTGCTCTTATGTGTTGTTGAATAGATCTGACCTTTTCTGCCATTTCATCAATGAGATCAGGTCCTAATAGCTTTCTTTCCCCAACTTCATCCCAGCAAGTTGGAGTCCTGCATTTCTTTCCATAGAGAGCTTCATAAGGAGCCATCTGAATACTGGAGTGAAAGCTATTATTATAAGAAAATTCCACCAAAGGTAGGTGTTGATCCCAACCTCCTTTGAAATCCATAGAGCAAGCTCTCAACATATCTTCTAGGGTTTGAATTGTTCTCTCAGACTGACCGTCTGTCTGAGGATGATAAGCAGTGCTGAAACTCAACTTTGTATCCAGAGTATGCTGAAGACTTCGCCAGAACATCGAGGTAAATCTTAGATCCCGATCAGATATAATAGAAAGTGGTACTCCATGCAATCTTACCACTTCTTTTACATATATCCTGGCAAGATGATCTAGAGAGAAATCCTCTCTAATAGCAATGAAGTTTTCAGACTTTGTAAGACGATCAACTATGACCCAGATAGCATTATTCCCTTTGGATTTTTTAGGAAGTCCTATGACAAAGTCCATAGTGATGTTTTCCCATTTCCATTCGGGTATGGGTAATGGTTGTAACAACCCCTTAGACTTCTGTCACTCGGCTTCAACTTGTTGACAAACCAAGCATCGAGAGACATATTCAGCAACATCTCTTTTCATGCCATCCCACCAGAAGTACTCTTTCAGGTCCCTATACATCTTCGTGCTTCCAGGATGAATAGAGAATGAAGAACTATGAGTCTCATCCAGCAGCTCCTTCTTTAATTCGGGGATGGGAGGAACACAAACCCGATTCCTGAACTTTATTATCCCATCACAATCAAGGTTGAATTCAGGAACATTTCTCACCTTCTTTTGTAACTCTACATATTCATTCTATGCCTCTTTAATCATCACATGTATAGATGGTTGAACATTCATTTGAGAGAGATAAGATTTTTTCCCTTCCATTATAATTCCAAGATCCATCCTTTGTAAATCCATAAATATTGGATCTTTTGTGATCCTCATCATGGATAAACTAGCATGGTCTTGTCGACTTAATGCTTCTACCACCTTGTTTGCTTTCCCAGGGTGGTAATGGATTGAGTAGTCATAGTCCTTAATCAGCTCCAACCATCTTCTTTGATGCATATTCAGCTCCTTTTGTGTGAAAATATACTTTAAACTTTTATGATCAGTATAAATATCACACCTTTCACCATAAAGATAATGCCTCCAAATCATTAATGCAAAGATTACCACAGCTAACTCCAAATCATGTGTTGGGTAATTTTGCTCATGGATTTTCAACTGTCGTGAGGCATAAGCTATCACCATATCATTTTTCATAAGAACACACCCCAATCCCATCTTGGATGCATCACTGTAGATCACAAACCTTTCTCCACTACAAGGAAGTGTGAGCACATGTGCACTGGATAACCTTCTTTTCAACTCCTTGAAATTCTCTTCACATTCCTCTGTCCAAACAAACTTAACTCCTTTCCGAGTCAACTTGGTGAGTGGATTAGATAATCGTGAAAAATCTTTTACAAAACGTCGATAATATCCAGCCAAACCAAGAAAAATTCGGATCTCGGTTACTGTTGTTGGTCTCGACCATCTTTCGATAACCTCTGTTTTTGATGGATCCACAGATATCCCCTCTTTTGAGATTATGTGACCCAAAAATGCAACTTTTTGAAGCCAAAATTCACATTTGGTAAATTTGGCATAAAGCTTCTCCTTTTCAAGGTCTTCAATATAGTTCTCAAGTGATCTTCATGCTCGTCCTTTCTCTTTGAATAGACAAGAATATCATCTATAAAGACTACCACAAATTGATCAAGATAGTCTCTAAAGACTCTATTCATTAGATCCATGAAGATAGCAGGGGCATTAGTAAGACCAAATGGCATCACTATAAATTCATAGTGTACATACCTTGTACGGAAAGTCGTCTTTGGTATATCCTCCCTTTTGACCCTTAATTGATGATACCCTGAACGAAGACCAATCTTGGAAAAGTATTGAGCTCCGCGTAGTTGGTCAAATAAGTCATCAATGCGTGGGAGAGGATATTTGTTCTTGATAGTGATCTTGTTAAGTTCTCGATAATCAATGCAGAGTCTCATTGATCCATCTTTCTTCTTAACAAATAGAACAGGTGCTCCCCAAGGTGACGCACTAGGGCGTATGAATCCCTTATCAAGATTCTCCTGGAGTTGCTTCTTCAATTCCTGCAACTCAATTGGGGCCATTCTATAAGGTGTCTTTGAAATAGGAAAAGCACCCGGTATGAGTTCTATTGAAACTCAACTTCACGATTTGGTGGAAGAACCTGTAATTCCTCCTGAAAGACATCATCAAACTCCCGTATGATGGGCATATTCTTAATCGTGATTCTCTCACAAACCATTTGAGATAAATAAACTTCATTTAGGGGAATCAAGACCCATAAGATTGAAGGAATTTCCACTGGAAGGTTATATTCATCCTTGCATCAAAAGACGATCATAGATTGATCTGGAATATGAAATGTGACTTCCCTTCTATGGAAATTGATATGAGCTCCATGTAGAGAAATCCAATCCATGCTAAGAATCACATCAAATTCCACTATAGGAAGGATCACAAGATTTACAGGAATCACTTTCCCACAAACTTCAATCGAAGAAGATTTATAAACTTTTGATGCGACTGTTGTGCCATTAGGTGTTGTCATAGATAACTCAACATCTAATTGTTGAGGTAATACGGTGATACCCTTATAAAATTTTTCAGAAATAAAAGAGTGGGTGGATCCAGAATCAAATAAAACATTCTCTACTTTAGAGTGGATGGTATGTGTACCTTTCACCACATCGTTATCGTACTCCACATCGCTAATAGAAATTGCATGTGACTTTCCTTTGTCTTTAGCCTTAAGAGTTTTCTGACGTCAGCCATCATCATCAACCCTTGGATTTGGGCATTGATTGTCATAATGCCCCATCTCCTTACACTTGAAACATTGAAGTGTAGTAGGTTCATTCTGTGAATCCCCTCCTTTGATTGCATCATTAGACATCTTCTTCCCATCATTGCGGCATTCAAATGCCCGATGACCTTCCTTCCCACATTTGAAACATTTACTTGTCCCTTTAATACAACTCCCTCCATGTTTCTTTCCACACTTTGTGCATAAGGGAATGTTCATCTTCTTTTCAGTGTGCTCTTCAGATTTTCCTTTAAATTACATTTTCCTCTTCTTATCAAACCCATATGATTGATGGGTTACTCCAATCTCCATATCAACTTTGAGAGCACATCGAACGATTTCCTCGTAGCTATTGAAGTCCCTTATGGATAAGGCCCTTCGAAGACATGGTTTTAATCCACTAAAGAATCGATCGATCTTACTCTCAGGTTGGATAATAATACCAGAAGCATACCTTGCAAGTCTTGTAAAATTTGCTTCATAGGTACCAACAGATTCATCATCCTTTTGCTTCAGTTCGAGAAACTCTTTCTCCATCATTATTCGGAGAATACGAGGGAAGTACTTATTGAAAAATAAGTTCTTGAACTCGTCCCATTCCATGGACTCAATTTCATCCCTTTGCCTCGTATTCGTAATAAGATTCCACCATTGATCAGCATCACCTTCCAAACTATACACCGCTAAGAAGACTTTATCATGCTCAGAACATTGAAGAACTGAAAATATATTTTCAGTACTACTAATCCATTGTTCAGTAACTAATGGATTAGTAGACCTGCTGAATGAAGGTGGACGCTGTCTCATGAAGGATTCAACAGAATGTTGCTCCTTCCTTTGCTCGTTTGGAAATCCTGCATGATTCATAGCTTGAGAAAGTTGTGTGAGCATGGCTACAAGATTTTTCATTCCATCTCCCATAACGTTTAGTTGCTCAGGGGGACAATCATTGTATTGTCCGTCGCATTCCACATTAACACGGTTCCTCCGGGTTCCAGCCATTGACTAAAAACAAGAAGAATAGTGTGAGCAACACTAATTATAATAGGAAAACCACATAATCAAGAATAAAATTTCACACTTAAGGTCTTATCCTGGGGTATTCATGGCCATTTCTAAAACACTAAGATTGTGTTCTATGCTTAGAATTATCCTTAGGGTTCTTACGAAGGCTTTCACATCCAAGTTTCCAAAGGTTGACTATACCATTCCTCTGATACCAACTATAACGGTCTGGAATTACTTCCAGTGGACTATAGCTGATACCTATCAGGGCACTCCATGGGCGGCTACACCCCCTGGGCGGGACACACCACCATCCCCAGTGGCAGCCATTTCCTCATAAAGCCCTTGGGCGGAGAGCCATGCTTCGTCCAACGCTCACATGTGAGAGTTCCAAAGGATTGGATACATTCCTACCTCCTTTGCCTCTGATACGAACTATTATGACCCATAATTTACATACATTGTTAATACTTCAAAACTGAAGCACACTTATTACAACATATGCCAAAACCACAAAGGACCATATAGGTAGAGTGTCTTTAGAAACTGGGAAACATAAACAACTGGTTCAAAAATCTTCTACAGTGTCTCCCATTTATTTCATCATATCTAGGGTCCCTTTTAGCATATTCTACTTAATATCCATATTCCTGACCTGGGGAAAAGAAAACATACAAAAAAGGGGGAGCTCAAATGCTCATCAAGGGAAAATAAAGGAAATAAAAATCATATCATATCTTTTTGAAAATCATAACCTGCAAAAGAGATCCTAATATCTTAACATGTAATAAATCATAGAAGTGAAAATGAGATCCCAATAATCATAACATAAAACTTGAAACTTTGTGGCATGCACACATAATCATGGAAAATCATTTCTTGTTAGTCCTGACTCATTGCCAAGACTATCTTAGCGGACAAAGTCCATTTCTGAACAGAGTTCACTCCTCGTTTCAGTCTTGTATCACTGAATCGAAATAACCTTCCATTCCAGCCATGTCTATCTCATGAGATATAAATCTTTACCCAATGCATTTGGAGGGAGATATAGGTCCCACCCATCTCATAATGAAACCATTCTTATGTGTGCCACAAAACCATAAACCATACATCATAGCATAACCCATGTAATAAAAATGGGAATCTTAAACATCGTGACATCATAAAACAATTCATATAAGATAAAGGAATTCATAAACATAATTCCATCAAAACATAATCAATTCAATGTAATAATAGGGATAAAAAAACAGAACCCTTTATTATCTTAGATGGAAAATAATTTTGATAAAACACTTGAACTCCATTCTTGAGGAAAATATCCTTTCTTCTTCAAAAACATTTTTCCTTTCTTAACATGTCATACGACTTTAAACTAAAAGAAGTTGATTAAAAATAAACTTGAAAACATGTAAAGGAAGCTTCTTGGAAATAATTTTTTAAAAATCCATTCATGCCGTATAAGTTAAAAAAACATTCTTTTTACTTTTGTCAGAAAAGTCGAAAAGTACCTCGTACGAAAAAATGTCAAAAGATTCCTTTCATATTCTTTACTAAAAACTCACAAAAGGGTAAAATTGGATTTAAAATATTGTAAGTGGATGGAAACAATATTACATATTGAGGGAACATGGATGTGGATGATAAAATACACCCCAGTAAATACCAATGTATAAACAATCTCAGATAAAAATGAGCTTGTGATATTTCCCCTTACTTTAGGTCCGATTTGCTTTGTATGTGTCCGAAGCTCCTGTATAATGGTTTAAAAAATGTTATTGACTTATTAAAGAATCATAAATATTGATATGATATCATATATGGTCATATTCTTAGCTTCTTATTAGTAATATTTCATTGTTACTTGTTACTCGGGTCTTTATTGCCTTTTGTTCTTATGCATGTTTCGCCGAATAAATTCTTATTCTTCTTTTAAGGTTATAGATACCTTATATCCAGAATGGTATTAGTGTAACATATATAATATTTATTCATTCAATTCTTTTATATAATTACTATGTAATTATGATCATGTAGAACGAGTCGCAGCACATCGTGGAGACGGTATTCCGTACGTACGCACGAGGGGTGATATCGTTCCTATGATCGTGGAATTGTATTGGAGTTTATGTATACTATTTCAGAATCAATATCACTTTGTAATATTCATATATAGTCATTATTTACACCATTATACCGATCCAAGTAAGGTGGTGGTGGAAAATAGATTACAACACGGCGTGGAGACGGTATTCCGTACGTACGCACGTGCGGTGATTTCATTTTCCGTAGGATGGATAGATGGTTAAATAGGGTTGTTTCATAATTATAATAACATATCAGTATATGAGTGATACTGATGTTATTACTTCATAATGAAACAACTAAATAAGAAGAAGTTGAAGAAGAAATAAATTGGAAAGGATCGGTAATGGATATTACCTCTTCTTTGAAGTGCTTCTTTGAGACCTCCTTTTAGGGCACTAAAATTGGTCTTGTAAGATAACCAGGACCTCTAGGATGTCTCTATGGATGTGGAGAGGAGAAAATGGCAGGGGTTGGCCGAACATGAAGGCTCAATGTTGTGTGAGGAAGAGAGGGAAGAGGTGCCCTTTTATAAGGGAGGAGAGGGGGACCTTTGGAATAACTAAAACTATTATTTTATTATAAAGTCAAGTTCGGTTTAAAATAGCTCAAAATTGATTTATTTCGAGTCTAAGGTGGGGATGGGTCGAAATACTCTCATACAATAGAATTTATACAATTTTAGGTTCCTATTTTAACCTTATCATTTAGATTTTACATTAAGATAAATAATTTTACTTTTACCGTGTCTTTTTGTGTTCTTATACTATAAGGTTAATAAACTTACTATATCAAGACAAACAAACCCCAAGTTGTTTATTATTAATATATATAACCTTATCTAAGTAATTTGGCCGAACCTTAGATTTTTAGGAATAAAATAACAATTAATAATATAATATTTGTTTTAAAAACTATTTTATGTCAATTTTGACACTATTTAGTAATTGATTTTTGTGAAAATCATAACAGAATGATAAGTTCGAAAAAAGTTAATTAAATCAATACTAAAATGTCATATTAACCTAGAAAATTATTTTAATTCATAAAAAGTCTCAAAATATACATATTTTGGTATTTATAATATCAATTATTCTATTTTTTCACTATTAATGTAATTACTGCATCATCATTGTGTCATAAATAAATTAACTTATTTAAAGTCTAAAAATTACAAATAAAATACTATTATGTAGGAAATCTTTTTATCTTTCTAATGAATATTTATTGTCGAATTTATCTTATGTATAACCCTATATTAAAAATGATTTAGTTATTAGAATTTGATTTTAACTATTTTAACCCTTCTTTAAATAAATTAATAATAAATGTCCTAATCTAATCCAAGTGGGCATAAATGGTCATATTTTATTCCTAAGTTTGTTTTTGAAGAATTAATCTTTTCCAATAGAATTAGGACATGTGTTAGGGTAATAATAATATCATTTTTACCCTTAATTCCCCTATTTACTTTTAATCGTGGAAAAAAGTAAAAAGTTACTATTCACCAAAAAATTATTTTCATCTCATTGAACCACATTTTACTCACTGACATCAACCGTGTCTCTCGGATTTTTGAAATTCCACTCACAGAAGCGGTAAAATCAAGTTTTATGAAAAATTCAATTTTTTTAACAGCCACTTAGTAGTTTTACTATTCATCAAAAATTGAAAGTTTTCAGAAAAATACCAAAATTTCACCTTAAGCTAATTTCGATATTCTGAGTCCAAAAATGAAGTCCATTTTGAAAAATAAAATTTATAAAATTTTAAAAAGTGGTTATTACTATTCATAACGGCTAGTTTTAATAATATTTTAATAGTATATCGTTGTTTAGTGAAACTCGGTATTGCGTATGACGCAAGCTGTTGAGGAAGGTCGCGATTTCGTGTAAAGAAATCCAAGCAAGTGTTGTGTGTAGAAAAATATTCCTTTGATGATTTATATTACATTAAAGTCTCGGGTGTTACAAGCCTCAACCATGATCAGTGATGTTTGTCGTCTGCAACCAACACAATGTAGGATGGGCGAACCCCTGCAGGGGTGAGTATATGATACTCAGTATGGACCCCGATACCCCCGAAGGTCTCCCTTAATCCACAAAGGATAAACCACAAAGAAAAGATGCAATCACAAAGTATCATCCAACACTACTTAGGTATATTCCCATACATATACCTAAGTCATCAAATCCAATTCAGCTCTAACTAACGAGCTCTAGTACAATCCAGTCCACTCAGGAAAGTAAAACTTAATCCACACAGGAATGTACGACCCAATACATACAGGAAAGCATAATCCAATCCACACAGGATATCAAGTCAATCACATCGAAGGTAATGATTGAATGTCAAGACTCAGCTCACACAAGTATCCATTTACCAAGAGGGGTGGAGATGATTAGATGTAGGCTCTGAATCATCTACTTTGTCCAACCCATGTAGGATCCAAGTTTAGTAGTCGTCGATGTCGAACCCATGGAATATAAAAGTATAGTAGTCGTCGTTGTCGAACCCACGGAGGATCCCAGCATGGTATTCGAACCCATAGAGGATCCCAGTACAATTGTAGTCCTTATCGAACCCACAGAGGATCCCAGTACAGTAGTCATCCTCGTCGAACCCACAGTGGATCCCAGTACGGTAGTCAACCTCGTCAAACCCACAGAGGATCCCATTACGGTAGTCATCCTTGTCGAACCCATGGAGGATCCCAGTACGGTAGTCGTCCTCGTCGAACCTATGGAGGATCCGAGTATGGTAGTCATCCTCGTCGAACCCATGGACGATCCCAGTATGGTAGTCATCCTTGTTGAACCCACAGTGGATCCCAGTACGGTGGTCGTCCTCGTCGAAGTCGTAGTCGCACTTGCAGTCACAGCCAGCTCTAGGGTTTCCGCACACATCACGCTCATTTTGGGAGGATTCGCTTCACGAGCCATGGGGTCGATACATCAACTGTCACATATACCTGAGTTGATGTATCTTAAAGTTACATCTCTACAATTGTAACTCAACGCGACAGACGGTGCATCAATCGGACGTCCGGTCTGAGAGTTATTGGCTTTTTCGTCCCAAGGGCCCGATTCTTTTTTAAGCGAAACCAACCCGACCGTACTCCAACTGCATCCAAAAGTTGAGAATAGTAATCCAAAATAACCGTCTCACTAGGAGTTATTCATCAAAGTCGATGACACGTCAATCAGACGTCCGAAGTTCAAGTTATAAGTGTTTCTGCTCCGAGGGCCCAATTGGTTTTGTGTTCGAACCAACCCAGTCATACCCAAAGATCTCCGAAACATTGAGTGTAATATTCCGAAATGACCACCTCGAACCAAGGATCGTATTACAACTAAAAGTGCATCAATCGGAGGTCTGTAGCTCAAGTTATGAGCCTTTGAACGAGGATGTCCGATTTTTGGGGGGTTTGGGCCCGGACCGACCCGGCCCAATACCCCTTGGGTCGGCCCGAACTGGGTCGACCTGACCCGGGTCCGGGTCCTTCCCATTAGGGCGCAGCCCGGCCCGACGCGGGGGTCAGGGCCGGTGTGGGCGGCCTAGCTCGGCGCGGGCGGCCCGGCACGGCCGGTCCGCACGGTGCGACACCCGCGTGCAAAGCGCACACGGAAGGGGGGGCACTGGCCCCTAGTCTCGAAACGGTGCCCCCCCCCACGTGGTGGGGGCCTGCCTAGTCTGCCGCTGGGGGTTACGTCCACCGGCCTCCCCACCGAAGGGCCGACCTGGTTGGCCGGCCGGTGCCACCACCGCGGGACCCCCCTCGCGTGTCCTGTGTCCCTTGAACGCCGGTGACCAATGGATCCGGCCGCCCCCCTTGCAGAACCGCCGCGACTTCCTCTAGCTTACCGGCAGCCGGCGAGGCCGGCCACCTCATATTGCTCCGCCGCGGCCAAATTCCGTGGCTCCTTCCCGACCGGCGCAGCGCAACGGTGTCGCACCCCTCCGCCACGACCCGATCCTGGTCGCGGGTTCTTCGGCGTTGGTGTCGTGCGACGGTGCCGCTCTTCTTCACCGCGGCCTGCTCCGGCCGCGGTTCCATCATTCCCGTGCGGTGTGATGACACCGTGTTGCCTCCGTTCCAATCCACATCAAGACACAACAACAAAGCGGAGGAGGGTCAGCCGTGTTCGTGCGGTCTGACCCCCTCCCGTTAATTCGATAAGAAGAAGCTAAAAAATTTAACGATGGACGACAGAAGAATATTCACTATAAGGCCCTAGCCTTAAACCTTACTTAATCTTGATTTATTACTAGATTACACATTGAGGATCTTTTCAGGTTTAGAATTTTAGATAATTAGATCATAAAACTTTCATTACATTCCACATTTAAACAAAGTGGTTACATAAAGATAGTATTCATTTTTTCCCATCAACAAAAACATATTTAAAATAAAACATGGATTATTTCTTGACACTTCCTTGACACTATCACCATATCATGTACCTTTCCCTTGACTGGTGAAAAACATTTCAAAAAACATGGGATGAGCATAAAAATCTCAGTAAGGGTTATAAAAAATATAGAAAGGAAACATGAGTTAATATATACATAAGAATGAAATCATACTTTACCCATAAAACATAGGCACATTAACACATCTCATCAAATCATGAATAAATCATAGAAATCATATGACATAAAAGGTAACTTGATGCATTCATAACATTCTTACATAGGGAGTAACCCTCTTGGTTACGTTTGGAACACCCACCACAGTATATTGCCTAAATCTCTTCGGAGAAACCTTAATGTTTCACTCCTTCACGTTACCCAATGCATTGAAGATCTATATCGGGCTCACCCGCCCTTAGTTTATCACGGAACCACCCGTCTTCATAACAATGCCCAAGAACCATAACATAATCTATCACATAAAACATGCATAAAGGAAACATAACATTTCCACCTTTCAATCACAAGATATCAATACAACACATTGATATAAAAAAATTATGAAAACCATTTTCAATACCAAAATAAATGAAATGTAAAACATGGTATTTATTTTTCTTTTAAAAAGAAGGTATGGCTTGTAGAGGAATCCTAAACTCAAATAATGGTCGCGGTGGCGGAGAAGTCATTGTCGCCACATACGTATGACAAAAACATTCCCTTTTGTCATTTTGAAAAAGCTTTGTATAAAAATGATTCCTTTTGAATAAACGTAAAAGTCAAAGGGGTTTATACACTATCTAAAAGAAGGTTTTGTATAAAACAAAATTTTCCTCAATTAAAGGATATTGAGACAAAGTCCCATACAAAGATGGTATCCTTGTATTAAGGATAAATCAATTACATAACAATGTGTGACAAATGAATACACGAAATATAAGTGGATATTAAGTGTAAAACAATCAGTGGTTATTCACACATATTCATAGAACGACATATTTAAGGAGTACATGTTTATCCCAATGAATCAAATTTGGGTTAAGAAGTTCCCTTGCAAAAATTTGACAGCCTAAATGCGTCACTACAAAATTCAGAAAATTAGTTGATGAGAGATAAAAAGGGTATCTCATCACATGGACATAAAATTTAAATCAATAAGGATATATAAGAACATATCCCAACATAATAGTATGTGAATTAAAAGAAATAACAAAATAAGTCTTTTAAAAAGAGGAGGGTGAAAGGTTCCCTTACCGACATGGGTATCCTTAAAGACATGTACCCCGTGAGAGAAGAACAATACAAAATTGATGTAAATACGTATTAATGAAATTATATTACACAATGAGTGAAACAATGGGCAGTAAATACACCACTCAAAGGAAATTGAGGCAAATGTAGCATAAATCTCAAGGGAATAAAAGTGAGATGAAAAATCCCTTACGAAAACTCGGCAGCCTAACGACGCCACTTAAAACATTCAAAAATGGATTGATGAGATCAAATAGGGTATCTCGTCATATTAACATAAAGATTACAGAAATAGGAATATAAAAGATCATCCACCCCAACATAAAAAATATGAGCTTAAAAGAAGTGACATAAAGGAGAGTACATAAAAAGACAGAGAGAGGTTAGATCTCTTACGAAAATTCGGCAGCCTAACAGCGCCACTCAAAACATCCAAAATGGATTGATGAGAGAGAACACGGTCTCTCATCATATGAACTTAAAAATTACAGTATGATTAATATAAAAGAACATTCCAATAACAAGAAAAATTTTCTTTAAAAGGAATGACATAAAAGAGTGTACTTAAAAATAAAGAGGGGAGTATGATCCCTTACATCAAGTCCAACTTGTCTTGTTCGTTTCTTTATATTCCTGAATAATAAACTTTGGTCAATTTATAATTTCTTAAGAACATCCTATAAGGATTATTATTCAGTTCATATCACATATTTTAATGTTATAGTAATTGGTTAATAATATGAGTTCATATCAGACGTTTTTGTCGATGTTTGGTACATGAGTCGAAAATTGAACTTGTTGGAAAATAATTTTCCATGTAGTTATAGGTACATCATATCCAGAATAGTATTGGTGTTTTAAATATCATATATATCCAGTATATATTCATTTTATACTATTCCATATCATTTGGAGATAAAAATTAAAAGCATCATTCATTGAGACGGTAGTCCGTACGTACGCATGAACGCTACTTTCATTTTTTGTCATATTAATGGAATTAAAACAAAATGAGATATATATATATAGGTGTTATAATTCAAGAATTATATCCATAATTTAGATGTAATATATTACATATATATCCATTATATATATGTACTTATAATAGTACATAACATTTTGAGATAAGAAATGAAATGTACCGTTCATGGAGACGGTAGGCCGTACGTACGCATGAATGCTACTTCCATTTCTATTTCATATTTAATGGAATTAAAACATAATGATACATAATATTTTTTGAATTCCAGTATGATATCATATATAATATCATTAAATATATCCTTTATACGTACCACAAATGGTATTAACGAATCAAATCACTTTGAAGGGGCGGTAGTCCGCACTTCCTTAAATGAAGATATCACGTTTACCCATAATGGAAACCATAAATGTATGCAATAAATTAAAAATATAGAAGCTTAAGTAAAACATAAAATTATTATATATCATATATAAATATAGTTTCAACTTAATGGCCACCTTTGAATGTGTTAGAATAATGTTGAACAATCATCGTTTCGTGAGGCAGAAATTCGCCATCCACAGAAACAGTATATTCTTAACCATTAGATGTAGGTGTGTGTAAGTTTAGCTCGAATACTTCTTATAAAAAAATTATAGTATATTTAAGATACTGTATTTGTTACAATATAAATGAATACAAAGATTTTAGGGGGTTGGAGAAGCAAAATAAAACAAAAGGACACAAGTGAAGACATTACCTTAAAATCAGGTAACTCCCTTTGGTTTGATCTCAAAGGCTTCCATGGGAAGACTTCTGCCAAAAGTGAGGCTTCAAGGTGTTATAGAGGGATATGGAGAGACACAATGGGTAGGCTTTGGCCGATCCAAACGCTTAGGAAGTGTGGGTATGGAGGTAGAGGTGGGGGCCTTTTATAAGAGGAGAGGAGGGGCACTCTTGGAATGTAAAGAAATGTTACTTTACTTTAGAATGAGATCCGGATTTTAATTGTCCCACATTGATGTGTTTCAAGGAAAAGGTCATAAGGGTTCGAAATACACCCATCCAATAGGTTTTGGACATGTTTAGGTCTTATATTATACATTATCATTCCATTTTATCTAAATAGTTAAATAATGAGGTCATCGCTGCATTATCATGATTTCATAAATAATTTAAAATATTAAATGTCTAAAAATTATAAAATAACTCCTATGATGTAGGAAATCGTTTTATCTTTCCAATGACTATTTATATTTTAAAATCTGACTTGTATAACCACATGTTAAAATTGTTTTAGTAAAATATCTCATGTTTGTGTCATTTTTACTTTAACATTAAATAAAAAGGTATTTATATCATTTTCCAACCAAAGTTGCTCCATGGGGTCCCCAAGTTGACCCATGGATTGTCTTGGTCGGCCATGACACATCCAATGAGGGTAGGACATGTGTCTATGTCATTTCATTTTATTAAAACATTATTCTTACGTTAAACTACACTAATTACCTCTTATCATGATCAAACACTTAATAAGTTACTATTCACCAAAAAAATTATTCTAATCCCATTGAACCAAATTTTACTTCTTAATGACAACCATGTATGTTTTATTTGTGAAATTCAAAACATAAAGGTGGCAAAATTTCATTTAAACGGAAAATCATTTTTTATAAGTACCACTTAGTGGTTTCACTATTCATCAAAAATTGAAGTTTTTGAGAAAACTACCAAAAATTCATCCGAAGCTATATTTGATATTTCCAATTCAAAAATGATGTCTATTTTACAAAATTAAAAACATATAAGTTGCGTTAATTAATTTAATAATTAATTCCCGATGTCAAAACAAATAGCGTGTTTTTATGAGACAAAATGTATCAAAAGATTGACACTAGTTTAAGTCCAATTTAAAGTGAAATTAATTCCAACGACCACTATTGGATTAAATGGTAAAAATATATTCTAATTTAACTTTAAAAAAATTCAATAGATAATCTAATCATATAAATAAATTAGATTAAAATGATGTTTTGAATTAAAATACAACATTTTCACTATTCATTAAAAATTGATCTTTTTCGGAAAAATACCAAAAATTTACACAAAGTAAATTTTGATGTCCCGATTCTAAAGAAGAATTTTATTTTGTCAAATATAACACATAAAATTGTCAAAAGTGGATGTAAAAGAGGTTCGCCATCAAAAGGCGGTTGATCGACCTTTTAATGAATATTGGAATGTTTACGCTTAAAATTGGATTCATTCACATTTTTAATCCTTTAACATTTATTGTAAAGAGTAAAAATATTTGACAAACATATATAATCCTTTTTTAGTTAGTTCTGTTCATTCCCATCATTACCATGGCTAGTCGTTAACTACCATTTAAAATAATATTATTTTATTATTAGAGTGCAACGCATGATTCCCAAGAAACTCATTTTTGCGTATTGGGTATGCCATCATTCATAGAGTCCCCTTTAAAGTAATATTAATATTTTATTCACAAATATGGATAAATATGAAAATGTCATATTCTTTATTTTCCTGGAGTGTTACATCCTTCCCCCCTTGTGGGAATTGCGTCCTTGCAATTTTAAAAATTGGGCTTGGAAATTTCATTGAAAATCCCACATCAGAACAAGAGTCAGTAAAAACAATCACTTTAAAATAAAGAAAGATAAGTACAAAGGTCACCCGAGTTAACCCATACTAGGATTCCAAGTATGAAAATATGGACATGGAGGAACAAACAAAGGGTCATGTTCTGATGGAGAGTGATAATAAACATGTCTAGGAGAAAGTTAACCATATGAAAATCACAAACTTGTGATGGGTTAAATGGTATTCGATTCCCCAGTAGGAAAAGTTAACAGAAAACATTTTTGTTTTAAGTTACTCTTCATTGAGGAATTTATTTTTGATCTTAAGGAAATATACTTACTTATGTTGACTTTCAACTTTTACTAGATTTCTTACACAAACTCATACTTTCCCCAAAAGATGAGTATTTAGGAGGACTTGTTCATATTAAGAGTACTATAATCAACTTCTAGGGGATCACCTAATCCAAAAAATAGAAATATATACTTCCCATGACTTTTGACTTTAACCAAAACCAAAACCAAAAAGGTTAGTACAAGATCAGATAATCCAGAAATGGACAACCCTTTATAAAAAGAAAATACATTCTTAATCTCCAAAATTTTTCTAACAAAACCCAAAGTTCAACGAGGACCATCCGATAAAAAATTTATCCATAAAATTCTTCAAAGTAAACCAAACTAAGATTGAAACCCAAAAATTTGAAGGATTTAGTCACATAGTCTTCCAATTTAAATCGTAACATTTATCTCCAAACAACATCAGTTGCTCTTAATGTCTCATATTGAAAAGTAATTAACTTAATCACATATCCTCCATGATAGGTTAATAAATTTCCATAGATAACCCAAAATCAACTTACCCTTAATTCATAAAATCATATAACTAAAAATAATCAGTCAAACTAACCAGGGACTTCACGTAGTCCAGTGGTAGGCGATAAATACCAGTCGCACTTTTTTTGTAGGTTCGATTCCCACAGCTTTGTCCGACACGATGGGTTGTCACATGGTCTGCGTGTTGTCCTTTTTCAAAGACTATATAATTATTAAATATTCCCCAAAATGAGATAAAATCTTCAAAAAATAATCATAAAAAATTTTAACCGCATCTTTATCTCATGCCTTTGATTTTCCATAATAACATATAATTACCCATAATTGCATCAATAGTAAGGATCATATAAACCCTAATGGTTACCTTTATAATTATTACCTGAACTTCTACATCGATTGGTCATCTCGTACATGATGCATTACAGAATATATCAAGGTTCAAGTGGATGATCATGACTCCTTGATAGTTGGTTTAGAACAACCACGAGTTTCCTCATTGAATACCCCATTTCATCCAGTCTCTTAATCAGAGAACCACCACAGTTTCCTTCAAACCTATTGTCACTTTGGTGCCTGCTAGATCCATCCATTCAATAAAAACAGAAATTTCAGTGTGTGTATATCAACAAAACCATCATGCACTAAAGAGGAAGATAACCACTAAGATATACTTACTTATTCACTTTATCTAAAACTAGGACTCTTTCTGAAATCCTAACCATTATGGGAATGTCACTTATGCTTAGAGGATACCCTAACCTCTAAAGTTATCTAAACCTCCCTCTGATACCAACTATAAGGCCCCAGCCTTAAACCTTAATTAATCTCTAGTTATTACAAGATTACACATTGAGGATCTTTTCAGGTTTATAGTTTTAGAGAATTAGATCATAAAACTTGCATTACATTCTACATTTAAACAAAGTGGTTACATAAAGATAGTATTCATTTTTTCCCATCAATGGAAAGATATTTATAATAAAACATGGATTCTTTCTTGACACTTCCTTGACACTATCATCATATCATGTACCTTTCCCTTGGCCTGTGAAAAACATTTCAAAAAAATTGAGATGAGCTTAAAAAGCTCAGTATGGGTTATAAAAAATATGGAAAGGAAACATGAGTTCATATATACATATGAATGAAATCATACATTACCCATAAAACATAGGCACTTTAATATACCTCATCAAATCATGAATAAATCATAGAAATCATTAGACCTAAAAGGTAACATGAGGCATTCATAACATTCTTACGCAGGGAGTAACCCTCTTGGTTACGTTTGGAATACCCACCACAGTATATTCCCTAAATCGCTTCGGAGGAACCTTAATGTTTCACTCCTTCGCATTACCCAATGCATTGGGGAGCTATATCGGGCTCACCCACCCTTATTTTATCATGGAACCACCCATCTTCATTACAATGCCCAAGAACCATAACATAATCGCATCACATAAAACATGCATAGAGGAAACATAACATTTCCACCTTTCAATCACAAGATATCAATACAACACATTGATATAAAAACAATATAAAAACCATTTTCAATACCAAAATAAATGAAATGTAAAACATGGTATTTATTTTTCTTTTAAAAAGATGGTATGGCTTGTAGAGGAAGCCGAAACTCAAATAATGGTCACTACGGAGGATATGTCATTGTCGCCGCATACGTATGACAAAAACATTCCCTTCTGTCATTTAGTAAACGCTTCATATAAAAAATATACCTTTTGAATAAACGTAAAAGTCAATGGGGTTTATACACCGTATAAAATAAGGTTGTGTATAAACCAAAATATGCCTCAATAAAAGGAGATTGAGACAAAGTCCCATACAAAGACGGTATCCTTGGATTAAGGATAAATCAATTACATAATTATGTGTGACAAATGAATACACGAAATATAAGTGGATATTAAGTGTAAAAAATCAGAGGTTATTCACACATATTCATAGAACAACATATTCATGGAGTACAATTTTATCCCAAAGAATCAAATTTGGGTTAAGAAGTTCCCTTGCAAAAATTTGACAGCCTACCGGCGTCACTACAAAATTCCGAAAATGAGTTGATGAGAGATAAAAAGGGTATCACATCACATGGACATAAAATTTAAATCAATAAGCATATATAAGAACATAACCCAACAAAATATTATGTGAATTGAAAGACATAACAAAATAAGTCTTTTAAAAAGAGGAGGGTGAAAGGTTCCCTTACTGACATGGGTATCTTTCAAGACATGCACCCCGTGAAAGAAGGAAAATACAACATTGATGTAAATACTCATAAATGAAAGTATATTACACAATGAGTAAAATAATGGGAAGTACATAAACCACTCAAAGGAAATTGGGGCAAATGTAGCATAAATCTCATGGGAATAAAAGTGAGATGAAAAATCCCTTAGGAAAACTCGGCATCCTAACGATGCCACTAAAAACATACAAAAATGGATTAATGAGATCAAATAGGTTCTCTCATCATATTAACATAATGTTTACAGAAAGATGAATATAAAATAACATCCCCCCCAACATAACAAATATGATCTTAAAAAAAGTGACATAAAGGAGAGTACTTAAAAAGAAAGAGAGATGTTAGATCTCTTACGAAAATTCGGCAGCCAAACGACGCCACTCAATACTTCCAAAAATTGATTGATGAGAGAGAATAGGGTATCTCATCATATGAACATAAAAATTATAGTAAGATTAATATAAAAGAACAACCCAATAACCAGAAAGATGATCTTTAAAAGGAATGACATAAAAGAGTGTACTTAAAAAGAAAGATGGGAGTAGGATCCCTTACCTCAAGTCCAACTTGTCTTGTTCGTTTCTTTATATTCCTGAATAATCAACTTTGGTCAATTTAAAATTTCTTAATAAAATCCTATAAATAATATTATTCAGTTCATATCACATATATTACTGTTATAATAATTAGTTAATAATATGAGTTCATATCAGACATTTATGTCGATGTTTGGTACATGAGTCAGAAATTGAACTTGTTGGAAAATAATTTTCCATGTAGTTATAGGTACATCATATCCAGAATAGTATTTATGTTTCAAATATCATATATATCAATTATATATTCATTTTATACTATTCTATATAATTTGAGATAAAAATTAAAAGCACCGTTCATGGAGATGGTAGGCCGTACGTACGCATGAATGCTACTTTCATTTTTTGTCATATTAATGGAATTAAAACAAAATGAGAGATATATATATATGTTATAATTCCAGAATGATATCCATAATTTAGATGTAATATATTACATATATATCCATTATATATATGTACTTATAATAGTACATAACATTTTGATATAAGAAATGAAATGTACCATTCATGGAGACGGTAAGCCGTACGTACGCATGAACGCTACTTCCATTTCTATTTCATATTTAATGGAATTAAAACATAGTGATACATAATAGTATTTTAATTCTAGTATGTTATCATATATAATATCCTTAAATATATCCTTTATACATGCCACATATGGTTTTAACGAATCAAATCACTTTGAGGGGGCGGTAGTCCGCACTTCCTTAAATGAAGATATCGCGTTTACCCATAATGTAAACCAAAAAGGTATTCCATAAATTAAAAATATAGAAGATTAATTAAAACATAAACATATTATATATCATATATAAATATATTGTCATCTTAATGGCCACCTTTGAAGGTGTTATAAGAATGTTGAACAATCATCGTTTCGTGAGGCAGAAATTCGCCATCCACAGAAACAGTATGTTCTTTAACCATTAGATGTAGGTGTGTGTAAGTGTAGCTATAATCCTTCTTAGAAAAAAAATCCTAGTATATTTAAGATACTGGATTTTTTACAAAATAAATGAATAAAAAGAGTTTAGGGGGTTGGAGAAGCAAAATAAAACAAAAGGACACAAGTGAAGACATTACCTTAAAATCAGGTAACTCCCTTTGGTTTGAGATCAAAGGATTCCTTGGGAATACTTATGCCCAAAGTGAGGCTTAAAGAAGTTATAGATGAATTTTTAGAGACAAAATTGGCAGGGGTTTGCCAAGCCAAAGGCTTTGGAAGTTTGGGTAAGCAGGTAGAGGTGGGGGCCGTTTATAAGAGGAGAGGAGGGGAACTCTTGGAAAGTAAAGAAATGATACTTTATTTTAGAATGAGTTTCGGATTTTAATGGTCCCAAGTTGATGTATTTCAAGTCTAAGGTGATAAGGCTTTTATATACACCCATAAAATAGGTTTTGGACATATGTAGGTCTTAGATTTTACATTATCTTTCCATTTTATTTAAATCGTTAAATAATGAGGTCATCACTGCATCATCATGATTTCATAAATAATTTAAAATATTTAATGTCTAAAAATTATAAAAAAAATACTATGATGTAGGAAATATTTTTATCTTTCCAATTACTATTTATAGTCAAAAATCTGACTTGTATATTCCCATGTAAAAATTGTTTTAGTAAAACATCTCATGTTTGTGTCATTTTTTACTTTAACATTAAATAAAAAGGTATTTATGTCATTTTCCAACCAAAGTGGCTCCATGGGGTCCCCAAGTTGACCCATGGATTTTCTTGGTCGGCCATGACACATAAAAGGACGGTAGGATATGTGTATAGGTCATTTCGTTTTATTAAAACATTATTCTTACCTTAAACTACACTAGTTACCTCTAATCTCGATTAAAAACATAATAAGTTACTATTCACCAAAAAAATTATTCTAATACTATTGAACCAAATTTTACTTCTTAATGACAACCATGTATGTCTGATTTTTGAAATTCAAAACACAAAGGTGGAAAAATTTCATTTAAATGGAAAATCGGTTTTTATAAGTACCACTTAGTGGTTTCACTATTCATCAAAAATTGAAGTTTCTCAGAAAATTACCTAAAATTCAGCCGAATATATATTTGATATTCCAAATTCAAAAATTATGTCTATTTTAAAAAATTAAAAACATATAAGTTTCATTAATTAATTTAATAATTAATTCTCGTTTTCAAAACAAATAGCGTGTTTTTATGAAACAAAATGTATCAAAAGATTGACCCTAGTTTAAGTCTGATTTCAAAGTGAAATTAATTTCAACGACCACTGTTGGATTAAATGGTAAAAATATATTCTAATTTCACTTTAAAACCAATTCTAAAGATAATATAATCATATAAATAAACTAGATTAAAAAAAGTTTTTGAATTAAAATACAACATTTTTCACTATTCATAAAAAATTGAAATTTTTCGAAAAAAATACCAAAAATTTACACAATGTAAATTTTTATGTCCCGATTCTAAAGAAAAATTTTATTTTGTCAAATATAACACATAAAATTGTGAAAAGGTGGATTTAAAAGAGGATCTCCATCAAAAGGTGGTTAATCGACCTTTTAAAGAATATTGGAATGTTTACGCATAAAATTGGACTCATTCGCATTTTTAATCCTTTAACATTTATTGTAAAGAGTAATAATATTTGACAAACATATATAATCATGTTTTTAGTTAGTTATGTTCATTCCGGTCATTACCATGGCTAGTCGTTAACTACCATTTAAAATAATATTATTTTATTATTAGAGTGCAACGCAAGATTTCCAAGAAACTCATTGTTGCGTATTGGGTATGCCATCATGCATAGCGTCCCCTTCAAAGTGATATTAATATTTTATTAAAAAATATGGATAAATATGAAAATTTTATATTCTTTATTTACCTAGGGTGTTACATTCACGAACACAAAACCAAACCCCTACCTTGTAAAGTCGTCGAACAGTGTCGAGCCGCAGAAAGAGGCAAGCGTCGTGATGATCGTACGTCACGGTAGATTGGTGCTGATTTCATTGACGTCAGAGGAAGAGTCATCGTCGATGGTGAAGTCCCCCACGGTGGTATCTCATCCCTTGTCACAAAGGAAGAGGAATATAAATCACGTCGTTGGTGACTACCCGTTCTCCTCCGGAGGCGTTCTTCGTTGAGAACGTTCTTCGTTGGAAGGAGGGAGCTCTTCTCCAATTTCTCTAGAGGTTTTCCCCCACCCAAAATATTTCTTCCAAATATTTTACAAGGCCACTTTAATAAAAACATTGCCATGTAGAATGAAACAATTCAATGAGTTGTTGACACTCCAAAATAATTAATAAAAGTATTAATTATATGGGTTGACATATTTAATAGAGAGAGGAGGGTGAAAGTTTTAAAATTCCAAAAGAATTATAAACACCCAAATTAATTCAATCCATTAACTAAATGGGTTGGCACACATTAAGTGAGGAGAGAGTGGATGATTTACACATTAAAGCTAGAGGGGGGTGTTTAATGGGGGTTTAAGAAATTTAACGAGGTGGGGATTATGTGGGCCCCAACCCAACTTCCTCACAACTTCCTTTCCCTTAACGCTTAAACCACTATAGGTATAATAAAACTATAACTGTAAAACAACTATAATTTTATTCTTCACATTTTTTACAACTCCACTCGAGAAAACACACCTCTGGAAATGGTGTTCATAAGAAATTACCGGCACTGCGGTTTCATCGGTGCCCTCAGATTTTGATTCCGATCACCGATTCAAAAGTTAGAAATACCTGCTCGTTCGTTCACTGAACATACCTGAGCTAAACATCGGAAAATGATTACAGGAACACCGGGCCTCAGAATCAGGTGCCATCAGAAACTGCGTACTCATAGAATTCCAAAGAAAAGTAAGAAAAAAAAGTTCCCTTGAAATTTACGAGTCTTTACATTACTCCCACATCAGGGATTTATGTCCCCGTAAAGATACATCACAAACTAGGGAAACAAAAGTGGTACTGAGCATGCAATTGAGCTTTCCGCTCCCATGTGCTGTCCTAGAGGTTCTTGTGCTACCAGTGAAAGCGCACCTGAGTAATTGACTGTCCACATAGGACCCACTCCTATCGATCCTAGTTCTCCACTAGAATGTGTGTGGATGTCGCCCCGTCATCGACGTCCAAATCCCTGTCGTCGATGATGTGTGGAGGGTCATGCACGCATTTCCTTAGCTGGGATATGTGGATGACATCGTGCACCGGGTGCAACTAAGGTGGAAATTTCAAGCGGTAAAACACCTCGCCTACCCTATTGAGGACCTAGAAAGGTCCGTTGGACCTCGGAGATAATTATCCACCTCAACTACATCTCCATAAACCTCGTCGAGGTGAGACCCATATAAAAATGCGGTCGCCATCCTCGAACTCTAGAGGCCTCCATTTCTTGATTAGAACTGAAACTCAAAACTCCTATAACCACGAGGGTAAGGTTGGATGACCCAAGTGTGATCGGCTACACCCTCCTAGGCATGAGTTAATCCTGTGCTTCCTGGGGTTTCCTTTTTCTCCATCCAAGTAAAACCCTTCCCGACGTTTTCCTAATACCATCAATTTGTGTATGAACTATGATTGCCCAGTCCATACTCAAACTAATGTCGTAAGGCCTCGATGCTTCCAGCAAGAGGTTCCAACCGAAACTCTCGCCACAAGGGTCAGATCACACCATTGGCATAAGTGTGATTATCGAGTCTCCTCCCAAAGGTATCTCCAGATGTGAGGGTCTAGTCAACGGCATAACCAGAAACTATAGGTATGGGACATGATTCATGGAATGAAGGGATGATTATTATCGATGTTTGTTGTTAAGGAAGCTAGTATAAGACACAGTTCGTACTTTGAATCATCCTTAGAGCATTTCGGCCGCACTCCTTGAACGCATGCAGCTACTCTTTCCCCTTCCCTCCAGCTCCCTTAGCCTAGCGAGGATTACAAAGGTGGGTGGTTGAAACATGTCAATTTGTTCACCACACCATGCTGGTCTCCTAGATCGGCTTCCACATCTGCTACCTTACAGATTCATTTGTCCTTTTCACTTCCTCTACTTGAAACATTTTACACGCCCAAGTCTCTGAGACTGACACCAGTTTCCTGCTTCCCACTACTAACCTTAACTGGCTGCATCCACTCAGCCAAAGATTATCAACCACAAAGGTTCTCTCTAGCACCCTAGTATAATTAGGATTGAATAGAGGAAGAAGTGTTGGCTCAGATTTTCTTTTAGATACACCTCACTGAGAAGTCCGATCCCAGAAGCACCGATCGCATCGTAGTCATCGAGTACCAGGAATGGTTTGGTATGCCACGATGAATTCTCAGCTTCCGAAAAGTCGTCCTGCCGAAGATGTATAAGCTCTAGAAGACTCTCAACCACCTACTCAAGCTATTCCTCAGCCTTCTGTGAGTCAGGATTGCCTCGGATCTTGAGGGATATCTGGTGCTGAAACATGTAAGGCACTAAGCCTACAAGTGTCCTCTACCGGTACCGCCGGTAGTGTCTGCTGACCAACAGGTAGTGATGTAGCTGACACACTACCTGATGTTAATATCTTAGGAATCGGTCCAAATACCGAAGCCTCTTCACTATACAGACTAACTTCCTAGTCACTCACTGGGAAACACAAGTAGATAAGTCCGCCATCTGCTCTACTAGTGTCTAAACTAGGAGTAGAACTCTAGAAATTGCCACCATCCAGTCCACTACTTTCTGGGAATCTGTCTCGCCTCGTAACCTCGGAGGCCTCTACTACTGGAATTCATGCAACGCGCTCTATCAGTGTGCACCATACACTAGTACAACTGGTGGCATCTGCTGCCTAACAGGTGGTGGTGCTGCTGGTACACCACCCAAAGGTGCCAACATAGAAAGAGGGACATACACCGGAGTCTCGTTGCTCGATGGGCCGTCATCGAGTACTCTCTCGGAACCCTAGATGGATGCCATCGTGGGGCCATCCTGAAAAGA
Organism: Viscum album; assembly: GCA_963277665.1. Classification (NCBI taxonomy): domain Eukaryota; kingdom Viridiplantae; phylum Streptophyta; class Magnoliopsida; order Santalales; family Viscaceae; genus Viscum; species Viscum album. The sequence goes on from OY728121.1 coordinate 595,090,583, forward strand.
TATAGGTGTGCCACGGTCAATACAGTATACTTGGTGAGCTGGCACAAAGTAATCACAAATAAAACTTTTGAAACACACATGAAATCAATGTTTTCGTGCACTGAGTCGGAAATCAGAAGTTAGGGTCTTGGTGTATAGATACGTCAGCCGCCACACCAACACTGGACTCCCTGGACTGATAACCACACTGAAATACCCATAACACTATTTATTTACATAGAGAAACATCAGAGTCCTATGTTCTGTGGTAGAACCGAACTCCTCTGATACCAATTTGTCACGAACTGTCCTCGGGGCCCGTGCCGTGACTACCCCAAGACCGCCTTCCATAGGCCAGGGGCTGGCGACTAGCACCAAAGGCATAAATCCTGATAAAAAGGGAAGGAATTTCCTTTATAATGGGAAACAACCCCACATAGTACACAAAATTAAGTAAACACTAATAAACTGAAAACTGACGTAAGTGCTGAAAAGTAAATGTACCAGAATAAAAAACCAACTAAAGGTGCAGTACAACTGAAAGTAAAGTACAACTCAAGGAAAATAGATGAAAGGTGACAAGCTACTCCTAGATCTTCCTCGAGTTTCCTACCTGAAGGGTAGGTATAGATCTCCTCCTCAACACTCCATGTCCGTCCGTCTACTCCAGGCACCGACTCGTCGTGAAATCTACCTCTGGGCACCGACTCAACGTGGTATCCACCTCCGGGCACTAACTCGTCATGAGATCCTCCTCTGGGTACCATCCAGCTCTACAATCCCCAACCATGATCATTTATGTTTTTCGTCTGAAACCAGCACAATGTATTTCAGGAAAATCCCATGCATGGGTGAGTATACGATACTCAGTAGGGACCCCAAGACCCCCGAAGGTCTCCCTGAATCCACAAAGGATAAACCATAATTAAAAGATAAAATCACGATGTATCATCCAACAATACTTAGGTATATTCCCATACATATACCTAAGTAATCAAATCTAGTTCAGATCCAGCTCACGAGCTCCAGTACAATCCCGTCCACTCTGAAAAGCAAAACATAATCCACACATGAATGTACGACCCAATCCACACAGGAAAGCATAATCCAATTCACACAAGATATCAAGTCAATTACATCGAAGGTAATGATTGAAAGTCAAGACTCAGCTCACACAGGTATCCATTTATGAAGAGGGGTGGAGATGATTAGATGTAGCCTATGAATCATCTCCTATGCCGAACGCTCATAGGATTCAAGTTTAGTAGTCATCGCTGCTGAACACATGGAGGATCCAATTATAGTAGTCATCTTTGTCGAACCCACGGAGGATCCCAGCATTGTAGTCGAACCCACAGAGGATCCCAGTAAAATAGTAGTCCTCATCAAACCCATGGATGATCCCAGTATGGTAGTCTTCCTCGTCGAACCCACGGAGGATCCCAGTACAGTAGTCGTCCTCGTCGAACCCACGGAGGATCCCAGTAGGGTAGTCGTCCTCGTCGAACCCACAGAGGATCCCAGTACGGTAGTCATCCTCATCGAACCCATGGAGGATCCCAGTACGGTAGTCGTCCTCGTCGAACCGACAGAGGATCCCAGTACGGTAGTCATCCTCATTGAACCCACAGATGATCCCAGTACGGTAGTTGTCCTCATCGAACCAATGGAGGATCCCAGTACGGTAGTTGTTCTCGTCGAAGTCACAGTCGCAGCTAGCTCTAGGGTTTCCGCATACAGAACACTCGTTCCGGGAGGATCCTCTCCACGAGCCAAGGGGTCGATATATAAACTATCACATAGAACCGAGTTGATGTATCTCCAAGTTACATCTTGACAATATGAACTCAACGTGACAGACGGCGCGTCAATCGGACTCCCGGTCTGAGAGTTATTGGCTTTTTCATCCTGGGGGTCCGGCTGGTTTTTAAGTCAAAACCAACCCTCCTGTACTCCAACTACATCCAAACCTTGAGTGGAGTAATCCAAAAGAACTGTCTCACTGAGAGGTATTCAACAAAGTCGATGGCACGTCAAGCGGACGTTCGGAGTTCAAGTTATAAGCGTTTTCACTTCGAGGGCCTGGTTGGTTTCGTGTTCAAACCAACCTGTCTGTACAAAAAGTTCTACAAAACCATGAGTGTAGTATAACGAAACGACCATCTCGATACAAGGATCACATATCAACTGACGGTGTGTCAATCGAAGGTCGGTATCCCATGTTAAGTGCCTTTGAATGAGGTTGTCGGATTTTAGGGGGGTTGGGCCCGGACCGACCTGGCCCAAAACCCCCTGGGTCGGCCCGAACTAGGTCGACCGGACCTGGGTCCAGGTCCGGCCCATTAGGGCGCCACCCGACCCAGCTGGCGTGGCCCGACCCAGCCTGCGCGGGGGCCCGGCCCGGCGCAGGCGGTCCGGCCCGGTGCGGCCTATCCGCGCGGTGCGGCCTATCCGCGCGGTGCGGCGCCCGCATGCGGAGCACACGCAGAAGGGGGGGGGGGGGGGCGCTGCCCCACTGCTCTCAAAACGGTTCCCCCTACATGGAGGGGTCTCACCCAGTCTGCCGCCGGGGGTTACGACCCCCGAACTCTCCACCGAACGGTTGGCCCGGTTGGCCGACCGGTGCCGCCTCCGTAGGACCCCCCTCACGGGTCACGTCTCCCTTGAACGTCGGTGGCTAGTGGATCCAACCACCCCCCTTGCAGAAGCTCCACGACCAAAGGCCGCGGCTTCCTCAAGCTTGTCAGTGGCCGGCGAGGCCAGCCGCCTCCTATTTCTCCGCCGCGGCCAAAGGGCGTGGCTCCATCCTAACCGGCGCAGCGCGACAGCCCCGCGCCACTCCACCACAGCCCGATCTTGGTTGTGGGTTCTTCACTTTCAGCGCCGCGCGACAGCGCCACGCTTCTTCAGCACGGCCTGCTCAGGTCGTGGTTCTCTCATTCCCGCGAGGTGCGACAGCACCACGTTGCCTCCGTTCCAATCCGCATCAAGACACAACAACAATGGGAGGAGTGCTGGCCATGTTTGTGCGGTCAGGCCCCCTCCCGTTAATTCAATAACAAGTGGCTAAATAATTTAACTATGGATGGAAAAAAATATTCACAAACACAAAACCAAACCCCTACCTCGTAAAGTCATCGCACAACATCGACCCACAGAAAGAGTTAAGTGTCGCGATGATCGGATGTCACGATAGATCGGTGCTGATTTCGCTGGCGTCAAAGGAAGAGTCATCGTCGATGGCTATGTTCCCCACGGTAGTATCTGATCCCCTCACGCGGAGAAAGAATAAGAGAAGTCACGTCATTCGTGACTACGCGTTCTCCGCCGGAGGCGTTCTTCATCAAGAACATTCTTCGTTGGAAGGAGGAAGCTCTCCTCCAATTTCACTAGAGGTTTTCCCCCACCCAAAATATTTCTTCCAATTATTTTACAAGTCCCCTTTAATAAAAACATTTCCATGCAGAATTAAAAAATTCAACGAATTGTTGACACTCCAAAATAATTTATAAAAGTATTAATTATATGGGTTGGAATATTTAATAGAGAGAGGAGGGTGAAAGGTTTATAATTCCAAAATAATTATAAACACCCAAATTAATTCAAGCCATTAACTAAATGGGTTGGCACACATTAAGTGAGTAGAGAGTGGATGAGTTACACATTAAAGCTAGAGGGGGGTGTTTAGGAAATTAAAGGAAGTGGGGATCATGTGGGTCCCACCCCAACATCCTCACAACTTACTTTCCCTTAACGCTTGAACCACTAGAGGTATAATAAAATTAAAATTTTTAAGAAACTATAATTTTATTCTTTACGTTTTTAACAACTCCACCTGAGCAAGCACACCTTTGGAAAAGGTGTTCCTAAGCAATTACTGGCGCTGCGATTTCGTCGGTGCCCTCAGATTTCGATTCCGAGAACCGGTTCAAATGTTAGAAATACCCACTAATTTGTTCATTGAACGTACATGAGCTAAACATCAGAAAATGATTTAGGGAACACCGGGCCTCGGAATCAGGTGCTGTAAAAAACTGTGTACTAATAGAATTCCAAAGAAAATTAAGAAAAAAAATTCCCTTGAAATTTATGGGTCATTACAAATCTATTTGAGAGAAATATCACTTTAGATATCGAAATCATTTAAGAGCCACATAATTATAAATAAAACATTTATTTTTAAAATATACTTATATGCATTCAAAGGATGCTTCAATGATGTTATAATGGAATAAAATAGCCACACCCACTGTATAAGTTAAAAAAAATTTTACCTTAATTTTGTCGAAAAGGTCATACTGTACCTTATTTGAAAAAGGACGGAAGGATTCTATTCAAAAACATATAAGGTCAAAAAATGGTATAAATTAATTTAACCCATTTTCTATTAAATTTAAAAAAAAATTTGAAATAAATTTTTAAGAAACATGGATTTTGATGATAATGCGGCCCCAGTAGATAATTATGTATAAACTACATCAGATAATGAATAGATTGTGAAATAAACCCTTAACTTTTACTTTTTCTTGATCTAGCGTACAATAAAGTCTTGTATAATAGTTAAATAATTGTTATTAATTTATACAATAACCATATACATAATTATGATATCATATATGATCTTTAAATAATGCTTTGTTAACGATATTTTTGCATTATCGTCGTTTTGGGTGTTAACTGATTCATTTTCCTTTATATTATTTTTTACGAGAGTCAGGTTTGTTATGGATGGGATGAGTCTTACTCATATCCATAATTTTATCAAGTCTTTAAAAATTATTATTAACCATCAAATGAAAATTATTCTTGAATGGTTACGATGGGGAATGAATCTCATCGTGTTCGTGGAGACGGTGATCCATATGCTTGCACGAGTGATAGTTTCATTCTTTTGATATTAAAATTGTATATAATTTGATGTTATATCATATATAAAGAATCATTATCATGTTATATTTATTATTTATATCAATTATACATCATTATTATTACCATCCAAAAAACAATTTATTGAATAACAATTACACCACGACGTGGAGACGGTAAGCCGTACGTACGCACGTATGGTGATATTTTATTCAAAGGATGGGTAGAATAATGAATATGGTTGTACCATATTTATAATAAAATCATAGTATTTAGAATATATTGGAGTTATTATTTTTAAATGGAAACAACAAGGAAAGAAGAAGTGGAAGAAGAAAATATCTTGAAAGAGGTGATGAAATATTTACCTCTTCTTCTGCTTCTTCAATTTTATTTGATCAAAAGATCTTCTTAGGTTGGATTTATGACTAATGGAAGGCCTCTAGGATTAAGGGAGGAAAGTTTAGAAGAGATTTGGGTAGGGTTTTTCCGATCCAAATGTCTTTGATGGTGTGAATTTGAGAGAAGGGGGAGTGACCTTTTATAAGAGTGGTGAGGGGAACCTTAAGAAAAATATTGAAATATTATTTTATAATAAAATAATATTTGGTTTATATTGGCTCAAAATTGATTTATTTAGAATCTAAAGTGGGGATGGGTAATAATCCTCCCAACTAATTGGTTTTAGAAAAATTTAGGTTACCATTTTAACATTTTCTTTTAAATTTAAATCAAAGTTAAATAATTTAACATTTATAGTGTCTTCTTGTATTCTTACATTATATGGTTTATAAACTTACAATAAACATCCAAGAGAACCTAAACTGGTTCATTAATGACATATATAATATTATTTAATCCCTTTGGATGAACCTTATATATTTAGGAATATTATATCAACCAATAATATAGTACTTGTTTTAAAATATAATTTAACACAATTTTGACACTATTTTGTATTTTGTTTTTGTGAAAGTAATAAAAACCTTATCACTTCAAAGAAAATTTATCTAATCAACCCTAACATGTCATATTAAACTAGGAAATTTGTTGAATTCATCAAAAGTTTCAAATTACATATATTTCGATATTTATAATATCAATTATTTTAATCTTTCATTAATAAGGTAATTACTACATCATCATTATGTCATAAATAAAGTAAATTATTTAATGTAAAAAAATTATATATAAAATAATTTTTATAGGAAATATTTTTATATTTCTAATTAATATTTATAGTCTAATTTACCTTTTCTATAACCCTATATTAAAATGATTTTGTTATGGAAACTTGAATTTAACACTTTAAACTCTTCATTAAATTAAATAATAATAAATGTCCTAATCTAATAAAAATATACCTAAATGGCCATATTTTATTCCTGAGGTTGTTTTTGGTTGAATTAAACTTATCCATAAGAAATAAGACATGTGTTAAGGTAATTATAATAGCATTTTTACATTAATTACCCTATTTACTTTTAACTGTTGTAAATAAAAGTCAAAAGGTATTATTCACCGACAATTATTTTCATCTTATTGATCCAAAGTTTACATATAGAGGTTAACCATGTATCTCATATTTTTTATATTCAACTCACAGGAATGGTAAAATTAATTTTTATACAAATTTTCAAATGCTCATAGAAGGTGGCTAAAAGACTGTAGAAAGTTCAATAAAATTTTATACATCGAATTTTGTTATAAAAAATATTTCAATAACATAAATTGAACTAATATTGCTATTATGTATCTATTTTGATGTAATATAAATTTAATGAAAATAATTAATCATTTAAATAAAAGGTGGGGTTTAAATAATAACGGAGTGTTTTTCACTACTCATGAAAAATTTAAAGATTTCAGAAAAATTACAAAAATTCATCCAAAGATAATTTTGAAAATTTGAATTGAAAAATGAATTCTATTTTACCAATTTAAAAACATATAGTATTCATTAATTAATTTAAAATTAATTCACATTATCAAAACAAAAAAGATTATTTTTTATAAATAATAACTATCAAAAGATTGACACCTTTTTATGTCCAATTTCAAAGTGAAATTACTTAAAATGACCATAATTGGATAAAATGGTAAAAATATAATCTATTTATACTTACAAACCATTAAAATGTATAATTTAACACTATATATTTTTTTATTAAAAAATTGTTTTCAGTTAAAATATAGTACATTTCACTATTCACCCAAATATGAAAGTTATTAGAAAGCACCGAATATTTATTGAAACTAAATTCCCATGTCCTAATTCTATGAAAGAAGTTTATTTTGTCAAATTGAATATATAAAAGTTTCAAATATTGTACTAAAAAGTCTTTTCCATTAAAAGGTGGTAAAATTGCATTTTTTGTAAAATATTTCTTTTATATGAAAAAACGAATTTGTTCTTACATTATGTCAAAGAAACACATAACTTGTATTCTAAAAATATAAGGACTCTATAAAGTGGAAAATTCAGTTAATACTACTTATAACCACTATTGAACGGCTAGTTTGGTATGTCATGGTGTGCTTGAACTCGGTGTTGCGTGTAGTGCAAGTTCTTGAATTACTTTGAAGAAATAATTTACGATGAAATATTGGGGTGTCACATTCTTCCAACCATATATAAATTGCATCCTAAAAATTTGAAATTGTTCTTCAAAAATAAATGGTTGAAAATAGAAAATACCTTTGTGGGAAAACCTACATCTAAAATAGGGTTAATAAGATTTTGTCTTAAAAAGAGGAAAAGGGAAATGAAAGGGTCACAACAAAATTATGATATCGATTAGGAGAACATTGGTGGAAATTAGAGACACAAAATTGGAGGAGAAATGTAAATATTATATAAGGAGTGATTAAGGTCATCAATCACAAACAATTGAAAAATTGAGGTCCTCAAATCAATCAATCAATGATGATTTAAAATACCATCAATTCAAAAAAAAACATAAGTTATTATGATAACACATTTTTGGTTTCAAGATCCCTTCCCTACAGTTTATGAATTAATTTATCCATAGAATAAGTGGAAAAAATTATATATTATATATATATTTCATAAGTAGAGCTTCATCCTTCAACTAATTCCTACCACAAACTCATCATTCACTCTAAAAGATTTCAAAAAAATATATTCTTTTTATCCTAATTGTATAGGGTTCCAAAAATAATGAATTTATAATTCACCTATCAGACCTTTTAAAAAAATAGACTATATTATACAATCCAAGACATCACGTAGGACAATGGTTAGTGATGCACCATCATCACCCTTCCGTTGCATGTTCAAGTCTCGTGGCCTTGCCGGACGCGACTGGTTGTCGCCCGACCTCTAGGTTGTCCTTTTTATAACAATCCAAAAATAACTTAACAATAGTATCCAATTTCAAACATAATCAATTCCCACCTTTATACTTATCCAAAATACTTCTATCGAAACAAACAATACAGAATTAATAAGGAAGTTAAACACAATGAAGATCCTTTTTGTCACGTAATAACATGTGAATACCTTCATCATGTATTCTTTTAAAACATGGTAACACCCTGAATTACCATAAAACCTTATTTATTACATTCATGTTCCCTTATTCTTTATAGAGTACTGGATATATTCCTTATGTCCAAAATTTGGAATATTCCAACAATGATGAAATAAAAAAACTATTAATTAGTTCCAAGTAAGTCAAGAATATCCAATAAAATTTTTCCAAATTAACCATTTATTATTCCAAAATCACTACCTCATTATCGGTACCATATTAAGGATTAACTTTCCTTCAACCATGTCTTTTCCAAAAAGTGTAGCTTACTATTATGTAACATTTCCTAGAACCACGTAATCTCAAATCCTCAATAAAATAGTACTAAAGTACAATTTTTATTTATCTCCATAATTCATATAAACAGTATATTGTTGATACAACAATAAAATTAAATCATTATTTAATAAAAACATAAGAAAACTAGTTATTCTTCATCATCTGAGGTAGTATCATAACTGGATTATTATCCAATAGCATCATTTGCGGTATACTCTGATGACTGGGACATTGATTCGTGTAGTGTCCCAATGATTTGTAGATGAAGCATTATAAATTCGAAACATTTTTCATACCCTTGCAATCATGTACTTGGTGTCCTTTTTATCCACACTTATAATATACTCTCATTCCCTTCAAGAATTTACCAAGGTGATTATTTCCACATTTATCAGATATGGGAAAATACTTCTTTCCCTTCTTCCCTTTATCCATATTTCTCTCTACCATCATTTTCTTCTCTTACATCCCTTCAAAGCCATAGGACTCAGAGAATTCTTTACTTATTCTATTAACACATGATATTATGTCTTCATATGTTGAGAATACATGGGAGACTATTTCCCAAATAAATTTTGGCTTAATACCATGAAAGATATGTTCCTTCTTACTCTTTGGATCATACATATTTTTGGAGTTCATATTCCTTCTATTGTGTGCCATTTCTATACAACGACATACACTAGGTTAGTTTATGAATCACAATGAATAATTTCAAACTTGTTAAATAGCTAACATTAATTGAACAGTTTATGGATACAATCCTTAATCATAAAAAAAATTATTTGAGGAGGTATATACTCACGAATCCTTCATAATGATTTGTAAGGAAAATGAGAATTATCCTAAGCATATCCCCCTGTAGTTTCATAACCAAGAGTACAATAAGGCCTATTGTGATGCACTAGTTCTCGTTCCAGTCTATCTCAAAGCAGTGTTTTCGGGTTTTACACCTATGTACATCTATTCTAGAGCCGCCTCTACCTGCTCGTATCTAGACAGGGATGTATTTTCATAGAAAACTAATAAAAACACTACATTACCACAATTATAGGAAGTTGGTCTATACTAATCCTAAATTATTATCTTAGGGTAATGTTTTCTTATCATAGTTTATCTAAATCTATTTCCAAGGTTATTCCTAAACTTCTTCTAATACCAACTTTAACGCCCCAACCATATATTCCCAAAGTCAGTGCATTATTTTAATACATTGGAATGATTACAAGGAATCTAGTCCCGAAAGACCAATCAGTTTAGTATTCTTGGAAAATAGATTACATACCTGAACGTTACAATACACTTTCTAACATACAACACAAAATAAATAATCCTTTGATAATGCCATTGTTCACTTATGTTAACCCTGCATCTCAAACATAAAACACTTCTTGGGATCCTGGGAAATAAAACATAAGAAAGGGGTGAGCTCAAATGTTCAGTAATGGAAAATAATTTAGTATAATCTATTAACTTTTAAGGTAAGATGTGTAATAAAAACAATAGCCTTTTAAACATAAACTCGAACATAACATAGAAAAAATAAATCAAACATTACCATATAAACATGCACATGAATATAACAACTAGCGAATTATCACATTTAACAACTAATTTCATAATGAGGGAATTTATAGTACTGGACTTTAATTTTTGTGTCATGGCCTCGTGCCAGGACCTAGGGGCTAACTATTACCAGACCCCAACCTAGAGAGGCTCTGTAACCAGACTCCAACACGAAGATCCTCTATAACCGGACTCCAACCCGAAGTGCCTCAGTAACCGGACTCCAACTCAGAGTGCCTCTATAACCGGACTCTAACCTAGAGGGTCTGCTGTAACCAGAACCCAACCTAGAGGGCTTAATTTTATTTGTCCCCAACCTAGATCATACTAGTCCAATACATTCATCCTACGAAATGGTTTAAATATAACATAAACATTCTTTTTAAAACTATCATACGAAATGTCAATACTTTAACCATAAAGAATTAATGACATAAAAATAACTCATCCATAGTCAGACATATCACAAAACATTAAATAAAATATGGGATATTTGTGTTATAATAAATCAACATCAAACAATTGAAAAATTTATCAATGGATATTGATATAGATGAAATCAAAACTATTTGAGAGAAATATCTCTTTCTATTTTGAAATAAATCAAAAGTGATATAATTATAAAGAAAACATTAATTTTGAAAAGATTCTTATAAACTTGTAAGGTAATATTTGTCGATGTTATAATGGAGGAATATAACTGCACCCGCTGTATAGGTTAAAGAACATTCTTACTTTAATTTTGTCAAAAAGATCTTAAAGTACTTGTTTGGAAAATGACAGAAAGATTACTTTCAAAACATATAAGGTCAAATAAGGGTATAAATAACTTTAACCCATTTTCTATTAAATAGTAAAAATGATCTGAAATAAATTTTTAATAAACATGTATGTGGATGATAAAGAGGTCCCAGTAGATAATTACGTATAAAAAACCTCAAATAATGATGATATTGTGAAATTAAACCTTACCTTGTCCTTTTCCATGGTCGAGGGTACATTAAACTCCTATATAAAAGATAAATAATTGTTATTAATTTGTAAAAGAACCATATATATAATTATGATATCATATATTATCTTCTAATAATCCATTGTTAATGATATTTTAGTATTATCGCCGTTTCAGATGTTAACTGATTCATTTTCCTTTATAATATTTGTTACATGAGTCATGTTTGTTATGGAAGGGATGTTTCTTATTCATATCTCGAAAGTTATTAAGTCTTTAAAAATTATTTTTAATCATCAAAAAAAATTATCCTTGAATGGTAATGATGGATAATTAATCTCATCGCATTCGTGGAGATGGAAACCCATATGTACGCACGAGCGAAAATATCATTTGTTTGATAATAAAATCATAAATAATTTGATGTTATATCATATAAACAGAATAATTTTTATGTTATATTTTTTATTTAAATCAATTATACATCATTATTATACCAATCCGAATAATAATTTATTGAATAACAACTACACCACGACGTGGAGACGGTAAGCCCTACGTACGCACGTATGGTGATATGTCATTCAAAGGATGAGTAGAATAATGAATATGGTTATAACATATTTATAATAACATCATTGTATATTGAGGATACTGGATTTATTATTTTAGAATGGAAACAACTTGGAAAGATGAAGTGGAAGAAGAAAAGAACATGAAAGATGTGATGAAATATTTACCTCTTCTTCGGGTTCTTCCTTTTGATTTGATAAAAAGGGCTCCTTAGGATGGATTTTTGACTAAATTAAGGCCTCTAGGATGAAGTTAGGATAGTTGAGAGGATATTGTTTCAGGGTTTGTCCTAGCCAAATTGCTTTGAAGGTTTGAATTTGAGAGAGGGGGGAGTGCCCTTTTATAAGAGGGTAGAGGGGTACCTTAGGAAAAGATTGAAATATTATTTTATAATAAAAAAATATTCGGTTTAAAATGGATCCAAATTAATTTATTTCGAATCTAAAGTGGTGATGGGTCAATATTATCTCACCAAACAGGTTTTAGACAAGTTTAGGTTACCATTTTAACCTTATCGTTTAGATTTAACTCTATGTTAAATAATTTAACTTTTACCGTGTCTTCTTGTATTCTTACATTATATGGTTAATAAACTTACTATAAACATCCGAAAGAACCTCAAGTGGTTCATTAATGAAGATTATAATATTTTTTAATCCCTTTGTCTGAACCTTATATTTTTAAGAATATAATATCATCCAATAATATAGTAATTGTTTTCAAATTTAATTTATGTCAATTTTGACACTATTTGGTATTTTGTTTTTGTGAAAGTCATAACAACCTTATCACATAGAAAACACTTTATATAATCATCCCTAACATGTCATATTAACCTATAAAATTATTTTAATTCATCAAATGTTTCAAATTACATTTATTTGGATATTTATAATATCAATTATTTTAATCATTCATTAATAAGGTAATTACTGTATCATCATTGTGTCATAAATAAATTAATTTATCTAATGGATAAAAATTATAAATAAAATACAATTATGTATGAAATATTTTTATATTTCTAATGAATATTTATAGTCTAATTTATCTTATGTATAACCCTATATTAAAATGTTTTAGTTATGAAAACTTGAATTTAACACTTTCATCTTTTCTTTAAATTAAATAATAATAAATGTCCTAATCTAATCCAAGTGGACCTAAACGGTCATATTTTATTCATAAGTTAGTTTTTCATCGAATTAAACTTATAAAATTGAATTAGGACATGTTTTATGGTAATTATAATATCATTTGTACCTTCAATTACCCGATTTATGTTTAACTGTGGTAAATAAAAGTCAAAAGTTACTATTCACCAAAAAATATTTTCATCTTATTGAAACAAATTTTACATAATGAGGCTAACCATGTCTCTCGGATTTTAGAAATTCAACTCACAGAAGTGGTAAAATTTATTTTTATACAAATTTTCTAATGCTCATAGAAAGTGGGTGAAAGATGGTAAAAAGTTATATAAAAGTTTATACATCTAATTTTATTATAAAAATTATTCCCATTAATTACATTGAACTAATGTGGTTATTATGTATCTATTTTTACTTAAAATAAATTTAAATATTATAATTAAATTTTTAAATAAAAAGTGGGTATTAAACAATAACGTAGTGATTTTCACTATTTATAAAAAATTGAAAGTTTTCAGAAAAATTCTAAAAATTCAACCTAATTTTTTTGGATATTCCTAATTCAAAAATGAATTCTATTTTAAAAATTTAAAAACATTAAATTTTCATTAATTAATTTAAAATCAATTTTCTTTGTCAAAACAAAAAAGTGCATTTTTATGAAATAATAACTATCAAAAGATTGACAATTGTTTATGTCCAATTTCAAAGTGAAAATACATACAATGGCCATAATTGTATTAAATGATTAAAATTTAATCTATTTATACTTCCAATCCATTTAAATGTATTATTTAACACTATAAATTATTTTGATTAAAAAGTTGTTTTCAGTTAAAGTGCAGTGTTTTCACTATTCACCCAATTATGAAAGTTATCAGAAAAACACCAAAAATTCATTAAAACTAAATTCTTATGTCCTGATTCTAAATAAGAAGTTTATTTTGTAGAATTTAATATATAAAAGTATCAAATATAGGATTTAAAAAAGGATATATATTAAAAGGCAGTAAAATTGCATTTTTTGAAAAATACATATTTTATCTGAAAAAATGAATTTCTTCTTACATTATGTCTAGGAAACTCAAAATATGGATTCAAAATTATAAGGATTATATATAGTTCAATATTCAATTAATATTTTTCAAAACTGCTTTTGAACGGCTAGTTTGGTAAGTCGTCGTGCGCTTGAAAACGATGTCGCGTGTAGTGCAAGTTATTGAATTACTTTGAGAAATAATGTACTATGAAATCTTGTGGTGTTATAGTTTATTACTAGTGTGGGTAACATAATGGTGGGAAACACATCAATCACTTCTCTAGGTGGATATTATTTTCCTCCTGATGATTGTATTGGTTGAGGTGATGGTAAATCCAAGTCGAGGACACATTGGTGGATCAATAATACCAATATGGAAAAATCATTAAACCATTATGTATGTCCCACCATAATGAAACTCTTATTATATTATGTTTAAGGATATATTATTGAGATATTGTGGTTTTTTGTCACTCGTCCATGTGTTATCTTGGGGTCTAGAGTCATCATGGAAAAGTCATCTAAATAGTTAGGTTGTAACATGCCGAGATTTTATGAGATATATTATTTTAATTTATTTTATGTCTTTTGTTTTACACTACACTAAGAATATTTGTGCTATACTACACATAGTGTCAGTTTGCAGTATACGCAACAATATACTTGGCTAGTGTTGCACTAAATTTCAAGTTCTTTTGATAGAATTGATTTCAAGAAACACGAATTATATATTTTGGTCAATTTATAAATGAACTAGGTTTTTATTAGGTTATAAATAACACCAAAGGAATATTTCACTATAGGAAAAACTGACATGGTTTGCATTATACGCATGTGTGACCTTCCTCGATTGCTTATGTTGTACGCGATACAGAGTTTCACTAAACAACAATATATTGTTATAAATTTTATTTTTGAATAAGATATAAAGTAGTACTTATGAATATCATTATCCACATTTTTAATTTTATATAACATTACCATTCATCTTACATATGATATGAGATCAAAATCAATTTTTCGGTGAAAAGAAGCAATTTTAAAAAAAATGCAGTTTTACTGTCTTTTGATGGTGTACCCATTTTAAATCTTGTTTGGACACTTTTATAAGTTATATTTGACAAGATAAAATTCTTCTTTGAAATAAGGAAATAAAAATTTACTTCGGATAAATTTTTTATATTTTTCTAATAACTTTCATATTTCGATGAATAGTGAAAATAAGCTTAATTTATATTGAAAAAACACTTTTTTCATAAAAATAATTTATATGGTTAAAATATATTATTTAATGGTTTCAAAGTATAAATATAAAATAATATTACAATTTAATATAATGTAGGTCATTATCATTAATTATTCATTGAATTCATAGGTAAAAACATTTCAATATTTTGCAATGTTCTAACTTTTAAAACCCATTTGCTCAACAACGAGAGTAATGGAAAATTAATTATTGCAACTTATGTGTTTTGAATTTGGAAAAAATAGATTCCATATTTCGAATCATAAGGGTCAAATTGTGTAAATAGATACCTTTTATTTTAGGAAATCAGGAATTGTAAATTTAGTAATTATTTTATTACTATGGTTAAAGGCGATTTAGGTAATTAAGGGTAAAAATAATATTATAAGATTACCTTAACACATGTAAAATACTATTGGATGATTAAATTATAATC
Organism: Viscum album; assembly: GCA_963277665.1. NCBI lineage: Eukaryota > Viridiplantae > Streptophyta > Magnoliopsida > Santalales > Viscaceae > Viscum > Viscum album. The sequence goes on from OY728121.1 coordinate 595,106,224, forward strand.
TTATCATCTATTTTTTGAAATTTAATCATGTTTTTTACACTTACCTATGAAGATGACTTGAATGTAATAAAAACTAATGAAATGGACAACCCGTCACAATCTCTGTTCATATAAGTGTATTAATTTTAATATATGGATATCTAGAAGATAAATATACTATAGAGAGTCTATAGAAATATAAAATAATTTAACACATCATAAAAATTAATTTAAAATTTTTAGAGATTAAATAATTACAATTCAGATGACACAATAGTTATGTAGAAATTATTTTATTAATATAAATATCAAATAAATGGTTTTAAAATTGTTAAAATAAATATAATATGAGCTAATTAATGCTCTCATTTAATTTTATAAGGGACTATGACATGTTAGGAATTTATTTATTATTTTGGATTGAATTTATCTTCGGTGTGAATTTTATTTAATGTCTATTAAATGAATAGTGTCAAAATTGACATTACTGATATTTTATAAACATTACATTTTATTAAATTATTTTAAAAAATAAAAATATTAAAAAATAAAAACATGATAATTATAAGGTCTGAAATATCATAAAGTATCCATTTATTGTCAACTAACACCACATAAGTAAATATTCATTGCAATTAAATATTTAGAATGTTACTTCCAAAATTTAACTTTAATAGAATAACTAAGGGTCAATTAAAATGATAAGGTTTAAATTGATAATATAAGTTGTCAAAAATTTATTGGTTTTTGGGATAACAACCCTATCTCATCTCATATTTTAATTCGTGACAATTTGCATTTTTTTTGGTATGGTATGAGTTTATTATAAATTAATATTTTTGAGAGTTTCTTAAAGTTTCTCTCTCTTATCTTATAAAAGGGAGCCTCCTCACTCTCATCTTCACTCCATTTTGAGCCTTCATGATCTTCCAAGCACTTCTCCTTACATGTATAAACTTACCTAGTAACATTTTGGAGGTTTTGGTCTTCTCAAAATACCAACTCTAGTGTCCAAATTAGAAATTCAAAGGAGGCACGTCAAGGAAGAGCTAATCCCTTCTACCGATTCCTTCAAATTTATTTCTTCTTATAATTCCAATTATTTAGTTGTTTAATTATAAATTAATACCATCAGTATAACTAATATAATTATTTGTTATTATAAATATTAAACAACCCTATTTCTCTTTCTATTTATCCTATGAAAAATGAAATCACCATGCATTCGTACGTACGGCTTACTGTCTCCGCGCCGTGGTGTAATATGTTTTTCACCACTACCTTACGTGGATGGGTATAGTGGGGGAAATAATAACTATATATGATTATTATAACATTATACTAATTCTGAGAAATTATACACCATCCACTGAAATATCGTTCAACATCCATGGGAACAATATCGTCTCTCGTGCGTACGTACGACTTACCGTCTCGACGACGCGATGAGATTCATTATCTATGTTAACAGTTCAAGGATAAATATAAAGTATATATAATAATTAATCATGAAATATATGAAATAATAATTCTAATAGATTTATTTATATACATATATACATCATTTACATTATTTCAATTTATTAAGGAAACAAAAATAGCATCCTTGCGTACATACGACCTACCGTCTCCATGAACAGAGTATTTCATTCCAATTATCAATCTATAATATATGTGTATATACAAAATATATATGATATATAAATAATATTTTACATTATGGATGTAATTTTATCATGATATAAGTAATCATATAAATAATAACAAGTCCAAACACGTAAGACAAATGAAATTATTTTTACCCAAAACATTACTTTAAAATGGAATTGACAAATAAATGAGTACTATAATGTCATAAGTGAATCACATATGAAATCTTAAAAATTATTATGGTTCTATTACAAGTAAATTATATTGTAAAACCTACTATATATGATTTTTAGACACATATATAAGAAATCGGACCTATGGTAATGGATAATTTTGCAATTTCATTCTTTTCTGATATTTTTTATATGTAAGTATTATCTAGGGATATATTTATCATCCATGTCCATGTTTTATAACAAAATCATAAAATGTTTAATATTATTTTATGTATGTTTATATTAATTTTTACACATTTTTTACTTTTACTATGTGGTATTCAAGGAATCTATCTTTTGTTTACCATAAGAGGTTTATTTTTACTTTTTCAGTAAAAGTATGAGGAGAATGATTTTTTTAACTTATACAACATACATGGATTTTTATGATTTAATACAGAATTATTTACATGAATCTTCCTTTACATGTTTTCATGTTTATTTTCAACTAACTTATTTTATTTGAAAATTGAATGTCATATTGAGAAAAGAAAAAAATTTAAATAAGATGGGATATTTTCATCAAGAACTTGGTTTCAAGTGTTTTATAAAAATTATTTTCCATATAATATGTTATATGGTTAGGTTCTTATTCCTATTATTACATTTATTTGATTGTGTTATGGTGGTATTATTTTTATGAAGTCCATTTATCTTATATGGATTATGATATTATGACATGATGTTTAAGAATCACATTTTATTACATGGGTTATGCTATGATTAATGATTCTATGGAACACATAAGAATGGTTTCATTATGATATGGGTTGGACCGTTATCTCCATCAAATTCATGGGGTAAATATTTATATCTCATGAGATAGACATGGCTGGAATGACAAGTAAATCTAGTCCAGTATTATAGGGCTGGATCAAGGAGTAAACTCGGTTATGTAATGGACTTTTTATGTTATGAATCTCTTGGAAATGATCCTTGAATAAAATGGAGTGATTTTATTTTATTATGTTTGTATGAAACAATGTTTCATATCTTATGTTATGGTTATTGGGATTACATTTCAATTCTATGATTTATCCCATGCCATGATATTTTGATCTCTTATATGGTGGATAATATTTTCAAATTTTATATATGACTGATATTTCCATTGATTACCCTTACTAGTCATTTGAGATCACTCTTTTTATATTTTCTTTTCCCTGGGATATAATGAAAGGTTTTTGGTAGGAAAACAAAAGGGAAATATCCTAATGGGAGATTTTGAAGTTCTTTCGCCCTGATTAGAATATTAGGTTCTGAGTTTCCAAAGGCACTAAACTAATCCAGTCATTGGGAATCTGTTTGTGTCATGTATTAAGTATACTTTAAAAGAAATGTAATTTCCATGTACATCACACATGGGTCTCTAAATTTGGTATCCTAGGGAAGGTTTAGTCAACCTTTGGAAACTAGGATGGAAAAACATTAGTCAAGTCCAAATAAATATTTCTAAGTTATGCCTAGGGATGTCCCTAAGGTTTACTCTAACTATTGGTTACTTACCGAGAATTATGGTAATAGTCATGAATAACCTAGGACTAAACATAATATGTTAGATATTGAAAATAATCCCCCTTGATTATGTTGTTTTCCCAGTATGATTTTTGCCTCTCACAATATTCATTTTGTCTTTTAGAAAATGGCCTCAAATAAGAGGATTCGTGTTAATGGAAAATTTGATGGTCAATGGAATGATATTCTCCATGAGAAACAAAATGAAATGGGATTAAGAAGGAGAAACATCATTATTATGACTAATTAGTAATCTCATAATATGATCAATAATATCAACTTTGGTGAATTTCCTGATGCAGCTAATAAGATAAAGATAGAGTTTCATAATGATTATATAGGAAAGATAGTTCAATTTCCCTCATGTAAATCATGTGTGAAGAGAAATGATAGAGAATGTTTCAAGGGAAATAAAAGTTGCTTTGGGTGTGGAAAAGAAGGACACAAAGCCAATAATTTCAACGGAAAAGGATCCATTAACACAATGGATTGGGATAATGGCATTGCTAATACATCAACAAAGGTTAAATGTTTTAAATGTGAAATGTATGGGAAATATGAAAATTGATTACCTAAGGAAAAATTCCATGAAGAGAATCTGCATGGTCATATGTGAAGTATATATGTTGATGATGAAAAAAAGACTTCCAATGATATATGTGATTAAAGAATTATTGAGGAATTAAATGATGAAGCTCAATTAATGGTTTAAGAAGGTAGTGGAATTATTGCATATTTATCAAGAGTAATGTAGTGTATGTAATTTATTGGTATTATGGAATAAAGAAACATCTAAGGATTGTTATATTAATTTTTTCCCTAGAGTATTTGAAAGTATATGTTGAATGGTACTGGTAACCATGAAAGGTTATTCAAATATTTTTTGAAAGCACATGATATGTACATAATGAAGGGATGAAGATATAATGAGATATTTGATAGTATTAATGAGATCATGACTGGTATAAAGAAAAAATGATATCATGGTTTGAGTTAGAATTTTTGACATTTTAATCTGTCGAAAGATTTTAATTTTGACTGCATTCATGTTTTCACTAAGTATCTATGGTAAATAACATTTCTATAAAATACATTATTAATGTATTCACATGTTTGGAATGTGACTAACAAGATATATCTTATGATATATGGTGGATAAATGATGGTATTCACATTCTTGTTATATGACCTCTATGGTAATTGTATTCTTTTTTACTTTGAGATTGGACAGAAGTATTTTGGATAATCAAAAAGGTTGAAATTGATTATATTGGAAATTAGATAGTGTTGTTTAAGGCCATAACTTTTTTTAATATTATTTTTGGAATGTTATAATTGTATATTTTTTGAAAAGGGACAACCCGCAGGAGGGGTAACAATCTGTCACATTAGACAAGGCTGTGGAAATTGAACACACTACCAATGTGAGACATGCCTTTATCTCCTACCACTGGTCTACAGGAAGTCCCTGGTTAGTATAAATTAGTTTTATCATATTAATGTGGTATGATAGATTAAGTATAAGTCCATTTTTGGAACCATATATTATTAATCTAACCCTATATAGACTTATTTTTATTTAATAACTTGTGCTAACCTTTTTGTGATATAGATAGATGGAATGACAAACCATTATATCATATGATCTACTAACACTTCAATAATGAAAAATTAAACCTGATTTCATTAAAAAGAGTTGAATAGGAAACTGTTCTAGGAATGATCAATGGTATTGAAATCAAGTAAGTATTTCTTCTAATGGAAAAATTCTTCAAATTTAGGGAAAGGATATTGAAAAAAAATGTTATCCTAGTACCTTATTATCTATTGAATCCGATGGTCCTTTAAATCATCATAAATTTATTTCTTTCTAGTAGTTAACTTTCTCCAACCCTTATTATCTATCACTATCCATCATAACTTGATGGTTAAATTTCTCTTCTATATCAATGTATTCACGTCCCACCTATGTTCTCTTATGTGGAAACCTAGTGATGAGTTACATTGGGTAAAAATTACATTTCTAACCTTACATTTTAAAATGATAGCTTAGTATCCCTTTTTACGATTTGGGTTTCCATGAAAGAAACATTCAAGTATAAAACAATTTATAACCCCGATGATTTTTTAGGGAGAAATTTATTTTAAGGGGGGGTAGAATGTAACACTCTGAGATTTTATAAAATAGAATCTTTTAATTTATTTGATGTATTTTGGTGTACTCTACACTATATCTAGCTTGTTCTATATGAAACATTTTTTTGACTTGCATTATATACAACAATATACTTGGATTTTCTTGCCAACAATTTCATGTTCTTTTGAAAGAATTGATTTTACACAACCCTGAGTTTAGATTTTGTTCAATGTATCCATGAACTATGTTTTTATTATGTTATACACAACAAAAATGGAATATTTAACTATATGAAACACAGAGTTGACTTATGTTACATGCAAGAGTGATCTTCCTCGATAGCTTGCATTATAAGCGAATATGAGTTTTACTAAAGAATGTTATTTTATTGAAATATTATTATTTAATGGGATATAAACTAGAGATTATGAATATTATTAACCAAAATTTTAATTTTAGATGACATTATCATTCATCTTAAACATGAAATGAGAACAAAATCATTTTTTTAGATAAAAGATGTATTCTTAAAAGAAATGCAGTTTTAAGACCTTTTGTTGGTGCTCCCATTTTAAATCTATTTTTTGACACTTTCATAAGTATGATTTGAATTTATAAACATATTATTTTCAACTGGGGCCTAAAATTTTACTTTGGATAAATTTTTGATATTTTTTGATAACTTTAATATTTTGATGAATGATGAAAATTTGCTAAATTTTAATTGAAAACAAGTTTTTTCATCAAAATAATTTATGTAGTTAAAATATATTATTTAATGGTTCTAATGTATAAATAGAATATATTTTTACCATTTAAGATAATTTATTTTAATGTCATTAATTTTAAATTGAATTCATAAGTAAAAAAATTTCAATCTTTTGCAATGTTTTAAATTTTAAAACCCGTTTTCTCAATAACAAGATTGATTTTAAATTAATTATTTGAAAAATCTGAGATTTGAATTTGGAAAAATGGATTACATATTTTGAATTAGAAGGTTCAAATTGTAAAAATTTTTACCTTTTATTTTTTCACACCATGAATAGTAACTAGTAATTATTTTCTTACCATGGTTAAAGGTGAATCAGGTAATTAAGGGTAAAAATAATATTATAAAATTTATTAAAAACCTGTAAAAATAATAATGGATGATTAAATTAGACCCTTACAATCTATATTTCTAAATTTAATCACTTTATTGCCACTTACCTATGAAAACAACATGAATGTAATAAAAACTAATGAAATGGACAAAGTGTCCCAATCTCTTTTTAGATAAGTGTATTAATTTTAATATATGGATAACTAAAAGATAAAATATACTAGAGATAGTGTATGTAAATATAATAGAATTAACAACATCATAAATATTTATTTTTAATTGTTAGATATTAAATAATTACAATTAAGATGACACAATAGTGATGTAGAAATTATTTTTTAATAGAAATATCGAATAAGTGGTTTTAAAAATGTCAAAAGAAATGTCATATGAACTAATTAATATTCAACATGATTTTTCTAGGTGACTATGACTTTTTAAGATTTTATTTAATATTTTTTTCGAATTTTTCTTATTTTTGAATTTTATTTAATGTTTAACAATTGAATAGTGTCAAAATTGATATTATAGATATTTTATAAACCTAACAATTTATTAAATTATTTAAAAATCATAAATTTTTTAAAAATTAAAAATTGATAATTATACGGTCTAAAATATCTTAAAGTACCCATTTATGGTCTATTAACACCACATAATTAAATATTAATTACCATTAAATATTTAGAATGTTATTACCAAAATTAAACTTTAAATGAATAACTAAGTGTCAATTAAGAAGATAAGGGTTAAATTGACAAAATTAGTTGTCCAAAATTTAATGTTTTATGAGATTAAAAGACTATATCATCTCATATTAGATTTAGGGACAATTTTGTCATTTTTGGGTAGGGTTTTAGTTTATTATAAATTCATAATTTTGAGAGTTTCCTAAAGTACACATATCTTCTATTATAAAAGGCCACATCCTCCCTATCCTCTTCAATATATTTCGAGCCTTCAATATCATCCAAACCAATACCATTACACTTATAAACTTATATAGTAACATTATGGAGGTGATGAGATTCTCTAAAGAGCTACTCTAGTGTCCTAAGTGGAAATTGAAAGGAGGCACGTCGAGGAAGAGGTAATCTCTTCTACCGATTCTTTCACATTTATTTCTTCTTATACTTAATATTTATTAGTTGTTTCATTATAATGTAATAAAATATGTATCAATAATATACTGAGATTATATTACAAATATTAAACAACCATATTTCACCTTCTATCCATCCTATAAAAAAAGAAATCACCATACGTGCGTGCGTACAACTTACCATCTCCACATCGTGATGTAATATGTTTTTGACCACCACCTTACTTGGATGGATATAATAGTGTAAATAAAAAATATATAAGATTTTTATAACATGAAACGAATTCTGAGATTTTTTACACCATTCACTGCAATATCATTCAACAATCATGGGAATTATATCATCGCTCATGCATACGTATGGCTTACTATCTCCACAACGCGAAGAGATTCCTTCTCTATTTAACCGTTAAAGTATGACTATAATGTATATATAATAAATAATAATTAAATATATGACATAATAATTCTTATAGATTTATTTATATATATGTTTCATTTACATCCATTCAATTTAATAAGGAAACAAAAGCATCGTTCATGCGTGCGTAAGACCTACCGTCCCCTTGAAAAGTGTATTACATTCCATTTGTCAATCTATTATATATATTTATATACTGAATATATATGATATACAAATATTGTTTTACTTAATTAAATTAAGTAAATTATTATCTGAATAATCATATGAATAATAAAAATTCCAAACACGTACAATAAAAGAAACGATTATTACCCAGAATGTTGCTTTAACATGGAATTGACAACTAAAAAAGTAATATAATGTCATAAGTGAATTATATATCATATCATAAATGTTATTATGGTTATGTTACAAGTTAATAATATTTGTAAACCCACTATAAAAGAGTTTCAAACACATATAGATGAAATCAGATCTATGGTAAGGGCTAATTTTGCAATCACATTCTTATAATAGATTGTTTATACGTATGTATTTTCTAGAGATATATTTATCATCCATGTCTATGTTTTGTAAAAATTTTTTGTAAAAATGTTTTGTAAAAATGTTTTCATAAAATTTTTACTATTATTTTATGTATTTTTAATTTCATATTTACCCATTTTTTGACTTTTACTACATGGTATGGAAGGAATCATTCTTTTTTTACCATATGAGGTACATTTTGACTTTTCTGGTAAAAGTGAGAGGAGAATTATTTTTTAACATAAAAGGAATAAATGGATTTTTATTCTTTCATAAATAATTATTTACATGAAGCTTCCTTCAAATGTTTACAATTTTATTTTTGACTAACTTCATTTCTTTTAAAATTGCACGGTATATTGAGAAAATGAAATATTTTTTAATTAGAAAGGATATTTTCCTAAAGAATGATGTTTCAAGTGTTTTATCAAGATTATATTCCATCTAAGATGATATAGGGTTATGTTTGTATCCCTATTATTACTTCCATTTAATTACATTATGTTGGAATTATTTTTATGAAGTCCATTTATCTTAAATAGATTTTTTTTATGATGACGTTATGTTTAAGAATCACATTTTATTACATGGCTTATGCTATGATTTATGTTTTTGTGTCACACATCAGAATGGTTTAATTATGATATGGGTGGGACCTATATCTCCCTACAATGGATTGGGTAATGGTTTATATCTCATTTTATTGATATGGTTGGAATAGAAAGTAAATTCAATTTAGTATTACAGGGATGGCATAAGGAGTGAACTCAGTTTAATAATGGAGTTTGTGTGCTATGATGGACTTTTAAATGAGACTTGATGAATATGAAATGATTTTATATGATTATATATTTATTAAAGAATGTTTCATGTCTTACATTATGATTATTGGGATTACATTTCACTTTCATGATTTATCCCATGAAATGATATTTTGATCTCTTATATAGAGGATAATATTTTCAGATGTTATATATGATTGATATTTCCATTATTTACCATTACTATGCATTTGAGCTCACTATTTTATCTTTTTGTTTCCCCATGATATAAATTAATGTTTTAGGAAGGAAAAAGGTGAATAACTTTGTGACAAATGTTGAAGATCGTTTACCATGATAAGAATATTATGTGTCGAGTTGCCAAAGGCAAAAAACTAATAAAATATTAGGGCGTCTGTTTGTGTCATGTATTAAGTATTATGAAAAAAAATTTAATTTACATGTACTTCATGCTTGTGTCTCTATACAGGTCCATCCATTTAATTTTATGAATAACTGGCACCCTATATAAAGAGTGTTTTGATGTTGAGCGGTTCATTGAATTTGGTGTGGTAACTATGGTTCTCATTGGATGTTTTCAAAAAATTAGTGTCGGAAACACAAATAAGATATCTTTGATGGTGATTAAAAACATAAAAGGATAAAAATTTGGATAAAGGTTTCCCATTATTTTTCTAATTTGGATAATAAGGATTATACAACCTTTGAATTTTGAGCAAACAAAATGGTTGCATGTTCCTTTCTAGATAGAGATGTCAAATAATCTAACATGGGATTGAAGAAGTTTAATACTTATAAAACCATTTTTGGTAGTGTGTAATTTCAGGATGTTCTTGGAAATTTTTTTAATGTGGATTGGTTTATGTAAATAATGAAAATATGTAATTATCTATAACATTGAGGCTAAAATTCATCAAACTAGTGATAAAGTATTTTACTAACCTTTTTTGGATGTGTGTGGATAGATTATGGGCCCGTTGTGTTCCTTGTAATGGTATAACCTTTTTTGGATAATGATTTTGGGTGTTGAGTCTTATAAAAACTCTGATCGGCTCTATTTATCTTTCTAGTAGTCTGTTTCAAGATATGAGTTCTAGATAATGGAATTCGTGATGATAATGATGGAACCCTTATTAGATGGTGGTGTACCAAGCACTCTTAAGGTCAAAACAGTGTGTCTGAGTGTGTGTGGTTTCTGCATGAGCTTTAATGAGTTTTTATTAATTATCATCTAATGTTGTTTCATTTTTAGGGATGAAATGTGATTTAAAGTGGGGAGGATGTATATATCCTTGATTTTACTCATCGATTCTTTTCTCAATTTTGATTTTTGAAAAATAAGGGACTTCCTAGGGGCATAATGGTAAATTTTACCCTACATATGACCTTAAAAAATTATCTAATGGTTATATTGATTATAAATAATTTTTTTCAAACCTAGTCTATATTGGGCCATAATTTTCATGGAGAAAGGGCCTGGGAAAAAATATATTAATTATACAAATATTAATTTTCTCTTGTGTGTGTACTTGTGAATAAACACTTATATATATATATTTAATAGAGACTTGGATGGGAGATAAGACCTTAGTTGAGTTCACAATATTAGTTTCACCCTATGTGTGATGTAATTTGTTTTCTCATTAGGTCCCATGATGGATGGATGTTATTCGAGAATTAAAAATAATTATTTAAATTATTAAATTATTTTGTTTAATTAATGTTCTACCAAATATATAATCCATTTAAGATTATATTAGGAAAATATATAGGTCCACATGAAACTAAAATATTTAAAATCTACTCAATTGGAGAAAATGTGAGAATATATCAATGAGTATGCAAGGTATAAAAATGATCTCTGCACATTTACCGACAACATCAATATGAGCACATTATTAAATGAAAAGGAAGTCATGTGAAGATAAATTAATTATCTAAAGAGGATGAAGAATAAGAACAACATAATACAATTAAATCATATTTTCCTAGTTTCAATAATTGAATGTGGTTCTTGTGGTTCCCCCACTCACACCGAGTTTCAGGCTAGAATAAAAAATGATCATTCATTTCATAAAAGCTAACTACAATAGGGGACACCTGAACATTCAACTATAACAAGGGAGGTGTGTCCCTGTTGATCCTCCATATATAAATATTTAGTTTTATATATTATATTATAATACTAGTTGCATTATTAATAATATTATTATTATTTAATATTTTTTATTTGTATTTTACACAAAGATATCAAATCAAAGAACTACTTTTGTAACTGTGACATAAAAATTGATATGTAAGATTCAAGACCAATATGTAAAACCTAATTCAAACAATTATCATGTTATCTAGGTCCTAACAGGAAGAAACTATTTTCTATAGTATGATAAAAAATTTAATTTTATCCATGTGCCTATTTTGGGAAAATTTATAGCCTATCCATAATATTTCTCAATATAGATCACAATGGTTCGGTTTGATTTCCAATGCAGAAAAAAATTTCATGTTATGATATGCATATTTAAAAATTAACACTATAGGGAAAATGATTTGGTTCATATGTGATGGTAATAGTGTCCACAGTGATGAAAAAATCCCCTAGTTGTGTTTTTGTGTGAGGGACCGAGACTTTGACTATCCTGACGAAGGTTTGGAAATTACCACTATTTAGTCAAGTTGTTAGATCATTTATCAGTGGAGATTATATCCCATACACCTAAATATAACTATTGGGGTACATGATAATCCCCTTGAGTCATTATTACCCCTGCATACATGGGGCGTGGGATCCTTCATTGTAGTTGTTGTGGGGTTATATAGTTTATACGACATGGGATAATAGATACATTACCAATGGTGAAGAATTGGATGGACCAAATAGAATGGTACCTAACATTCCTAGTGAATGTGAATCAATTATTTTAAGGATCACCTTATTAGGTTCTAAAGATGGGGTAGTGGTTTTAATGGATGAGCAGTACAGACTTATTTAGGGCATGTGACCACCCCATACACTAACCCCGAGTTGTACTCAGTTTACATTGATATATAGAATAGAGACATATATAATCATTAGGCTTCATAGACTCTATGGTGATTTGATAATTCTTTTTTAATTTTGGGCTATGAATCTCTATAATTGGAGTTGAGATGATTAGGATCCTCATTGAATCCTTTAGAGTAATATATGTAGAGAATAACTAGATTTTTTTTCATTAAAATTATTTCAATTAATCCCTATAAATGATGGGTTTTAGAAGATTTGGTGTTCTAGTTTATCAACCTTGAATTCTTCCAAGAAACATCTCTATCCATGAGTTGAGTTGACTTTTTTACATGTGGTTCCATTGATGTTTTGGAGGATTCCTACTAGATATGTTTATACTCACCCTTTCATTGGGCTTTTTCCCACACATGTTGTTCTCTTGTAGATGTTTCATAGGTTCAGAGATAGTCTAGGTAGACATGGTGTTAATATGTATTTTTTGTAGTTAGAGGCTATTTTCACTTGGTCATGAATTTTGGAGCATGAAAGTTCACAATGGTTTTTGTGACAACTGTGGAAATGTAATGACATAGGGGTTCATGAAAACTTGAGGATATTCTTGGTGAATTTTATTTTAGAGACTTATCAAATATATTATTTACCTAGTTTTTAACCTTATTGGATATTATTGTACATGTTATCTCATGCATGGTTTATATTTATTTCAGTATTATTGGTTACATATATTTCATGTTTGTTTTTTAATTCAATTGTGTATTAAAGATATGTATCTAATATACATTGATATTGGATAGGGCATATCATATTATCAGATATGTCAACACAGGGCTAGTTACTATCCCCTATACTTTTAGAGGTGGACATGGGGTGGTACATTTCACATACTGCTATTCAGGGTTGGGCCATAATAGTTCTAGTTTTTTCAATTGATTCTAGAAAACAATGGCTATCAATAAATAATTGAATCCATCAGAATAATGTATATTAGTGGATTCTAGTACAATGAAATAATGTCATATGTACGATCCTTATAGTATCCCTTAGTGATGAACCATGTAACATTTACTTATTGTATTTAAATTCTAGATTTTTTCTGTTAATGAAAGAGGTTTAATGAATTCATACCTAAGTGGAAGAAATATCAAGTGAAGAAAAAAGTACACAATCTGATTCACTAATCCTCTCATAGGATTTCTTGGGTTGGAACAGAAACACACTATTCAATATTCACCTCCTACATACTAGGATACTCAATAAAAATTATTTGTTCTATGATTAATGAAAATAAAAAAAATAAATATCATAATTACACTAGAATTAAAATTCAAAAATATTTACTTTCCAAAAAAACAATGTAATAAATCAAATAATTGCAGTCACACAATTTTAACAAATTAAACCAACAGATTTCAGTTATGTTGTTAACTATTAATAACCAATTTAGTAAATAATTGATTAGATTATTAATAATTAAATCATTTGACCAAAATAAATTTATCACATATAATCACATTCACATTTATTTACATTTATTCCATATACCTATTGTTAAAAAAATGGTTCATGAATAGTGATCTATTCACCCATAATCTAAAAAAATTAATATCCCAAAAAACAATAATAAAAATCCCTATGATTAATCCCAAGAATCACAATTAACATGGTATTATACTGTGGTTGTATTGTCTAGGAACACACATATAGTTTTTATATAAATTTTTCACCTATACTATCCTTTATAATATTTTTCAAAAGCATTAAAATCTTAAAAATAGAACACCTCTCTAATACCAATTTGTGATGTCCAACCCCGAACTGACCAGGATGTTGAGGCTCCATTTCCCATAACCTTATGTGCACAACTAAACCTATAGAGGATAATGATTAATATTAAGGGTCTAAATGATTCATTATGGGATTCATTTACCATCAAAAGGATATTTTTAAAATATATCAAAAATAAAATGTTTTAAAAAATATATCTTATAATAACATAAACCACATCAATAATACACCACAACATAATCCTAATAATTCTTAATTATAATATACATCCATGTAATTCGTAACTACAGCTCAAATATAAGCATTATAATTCAGACAAATGAAATGTCCACGAATGAAATAATAATAAAATAGATCAAAAATATGACCAAAATACATTTTATCAATAATCTCTAGGAATTTACAATATCCAACAATATATGTATAAAGGAATCCTTCAATTACCAACATCACAATAAATATTATTTTAACACATGATATTTTTATATATATGATGTGGGAAAATTTTAGTAAAAACCCACCATGACCCTAATAATTTCATTAAGTTTTACATGATATTACATGTAATATTTTTTAAAATGAATTGACTTGAAATTTTTTTTTAAAAAAAATAGAATCTCACATCATAAATCGTTGGGTGATAACTAAACAACTCTAACAACATATCGATCTAGTTTAGTTAATGATAGGTCAAACTTAAATATTTTTTAATGTTTCATAACCAAATAAATGACATGAAATATCTCTTTCAAATCAATGATTGTATCATCAAAACATGATCAATGATAACATATTAGAAAAATGTCTTGGTATATTGATATAACCGTGGAATAACATAGAAAAAGGTAAACCCCCATAATATCTCATGTCATACAATTTCCTCATTATGTGGTATAGACAAAGGAAAAACATAGATAATGTCCATAATAAAATTTATCTCTTGTAATATGAATTCCTTATTGAATGGTAAGACCATGATGTTATAGCACAATATAATCATAAATCAATTTTGATTGATATGTGAATTTGAGTTGATAAAATCATATAAATCATTTAGCTATATTACATGTGATAATATTCATATGTTTTATGGTATGACATATGTAAATAAAGGATTACCTAATTCTTTTTTATGAGAATATTGTACGACATGATATATTTATATCATGTCAAATCCTTTGATAATAATTGTGCATGAAATGGGTAAAACCAAATGTTTTTATATTTATGAATCTTAATATATGATTTACATGAAATATTATGATTTATAAAGGAGTATGAATGCTAAATTTTGGGATTTTGATTTCACTTTTTCACTGGATATCATTGAGTATTAAAATCTAACATGATGAAACATATGTGACCATCAATAATTAATATGGATGATAAATACATGGTTGGTTAAAGGATAAAAAAATTACAACATTAATGAAATTTATTTATATATTATAAATATATTGGTAAGTGATTTGGGGTATGGGATCATCCAAAAGGCCTATATAAATAAGTCAATTCCATGAAAATGGAATCTTTGACTTATAATTATTCTCAGTTCAGAAAACATCTCTTCTACTTCTCAAATTTGAGAGGTATTGGTATACTATGGAAATAATAATTATCACACCCAAGCATTGGGTGATTTAATTCAACTTGTGAGTACACCTTAGGGGAAATATTCCATTGGATTCTTCATAGTGATGTTAATTAAATATGTATTTGAATACATGAGTTATGAAAAAATAGGGTGTTGTATACATGTTATTCATTTTTATAACGTAAATTGTTTCAATTTTATATCTTTTAGTTCATGTGTTTTGGATTTATTAAGTCTATATATTTCTGGAATAAGTTTTATTAGATCCTAAGAATCCCATTAGTGGTTTAACAACATTATTATTCTTCAAATGATCTATGAAATCATGTTTTGAAAAAAAAAGAACTATATAATGTATTTTTATAAACAAATTAATATATCTTTAGTTCTATATAATGATTTATGATATAGGGTATTATAAATATTTATATCATTAAACCATGTGATAAAACATATCATACCTTATGATATAGTGAAGATATTTTAGTTTCCACAAATTATAGAATATTATATGACCTAATCATATAAAACCATAGTTCTGATTATGCTATTTATGTTTTAAGAAAACTGATTATTTTATTTTATTTTTAATTATGGTGATATCATAAAATATGATTGATTTTATTGAGGAATGATATCATACGATGTCATGCCATATTGTTAAACGTTTTAGGGTTTTGGAAGTAAATCACATCTTATAATATAAATATAACATAAAATATGATAGAGAGTTCCTATATTGTCTATTATAATTCATGAAATACATATCATATGTTGAAATATCAGTTTATAACGGATTCCTGACATATGATATCAATTTATCAAAGAAAATGAAGTGTTGAAAAATTTACTTTTTTTATTTTTCAATTTTATTTAAATTAAAAAACATATATATTGTTTTTAAGTTATAGGAAAATTGTATGTTTGGATATTTATTTAATTTATAATTTTTTTTAAAATAAATTAATTAAAAAGTTTTTACAATTAATTATTATGTGTTTATAAAAAATTTAACAAATAAAGATCCAAAATATTAATTATTACTATTAAAATAACTTTACTGAATTATAATTTTGATATATATTGTTTTATAAAGATTATAATGTTTTTATAATGTCGTTATAAATTATAATTTAATGAAAAATATAAAGGGTTTTTTATTAAATTACCAATTAGTAATTTCTTTAGTTTTAACCATTTAAATTATAATTTAATGTTATAGATATTAATTAAACCATATATAAATTAGTTTTGATAAATTTATATGATCATTTTTTGAATAATATTAAATGTGTGATATCTTTATTATGTAAAATGTTTATATAAAAGATATCAAATATAAAATGCAGATATTTCAATTATATATCATATATTTAAGAAATTTATATATAAAAGGGAAATATAAATAAGTTCATATAAGAAATAAATATAAGGTGTTTATATTTATTTAATTATGTAAGGTCCACAATGCATGGATAAATTATAAAATGTTTATAATTTCATTATTTGTGAATTGTTCATAACTTATTATCTCATTTATAAATGTATGAATTATTCATATATTTAATTTATTCTATAATATATTCATAATGTAAAATTTTTATATTATTAATGGATATATGATTTATTTTTATGTTTTAAAGTAATTCTATAAACTATCATAGAAGCGTTTCAGAAGTTACATGCAAGGTGTGATAATTGATTTAATTTTCTTCTACCTTAACTTTGGATTGTATTGGAATGTGATTTTTATGTAAAAAAAATCATTATAGTTTATACATATTAGTGGTGTGTATTTTTATTGAATTGAATTTTATATTTTTTAAATAATTTTTGGTAGAGGGACTGTTGGACAAACTACTCACTGGCCTGACAGTTTATTCCCTTTTGAGAAAATTTTGGGTGGGCTACCTGGTGCTCCAAGCTTACGCTTATAAAAACTATTTGTTTCATATTATTATTATAGCGACCCAAAATTTAAATACATTGAAATTATTTCATAATTGAAGTATATTTATTACAACATATAACAAAACCATGATAGGACCGTATATGTATAGTGTCTTTAGAAACTGAGAAACATAAACAACTAGTTTATATAATATCTACATTATCTACTTTTTATTTCATCATAACTAGACTCCTTTTTGGAATGTCATATTTAATACCCTTCTTCATGACCTGGGGAGAAGAAACTTATAAAATGGTGAGGTAAAATTCTCAGTAATGGAAAAAAGGAAATTTCAATCATATCATATTCATAAGAATATAACATTGGAAATCTTATGCTGCATATAAAAGATCACAATATCATGTCATGGGATACATCATAAAAGTAAAATGTAATCCCAAAAGTCAAAACATAAGACATGAAACTTTGTGGAAAACACACATAAGAATGGAATATCATTTCATATTAGTCAAGGCTCATTTCCACGACCATTATAGCAGACAAAGTCCAATACTAAACCAAGTTCACTCCTCATTCCCTCCTCGTATCACTGAACCATATTTACTTGTCATTCCAACCATGTCTATCTCATGAGATATAAATATTTACCCAAAAAATTGGAGGGAGATATAGGTACCGCCCGTCTCATATTGAAACCATTCTTATGTGTTCCATAAAACATAAAAACATTCACTATAACATAACCCTTAAAATAAAATGGGTTTTTTAAATATCATTCCATCAAAACATAATTCATAATTAAATTTCATAAAAATAACTCCATAATATACGCAGTCAAATAAATGTAATAATAAGTATATAAACATAAACCTATGTAATCATAGATGGAAAATAATGTTGAAAAAACACTTTAGCATCATTCTTGAGGAAAATATCCTTTCTTTTTAAAAAATGTTTTAATTTCTCAAAATTCTATAAAATATTACAAGAATTTTTCTTTGAAAATAACATTACAAGAATTTATGGGAAGCTTCAAGGAAATAAATAATTTTGAAAGCTTAAAAATCTATTCAGGTTGTACATGTTAAAAAAATATTCTTCTCGTACTTACCAAAAAAGTCAAAAAGTACCTCATACCAAAAACTAATAAATATTTCATTCTTACCATTTAGTAATAATTTAAATGTTGGTAAAATTGAATTTAAAATTTTTTTTAAGGATATAAATAATTTCATGAAATACTTATTTAGGAAACATGTATGTGGATAATAGTTACACTCTATTAAAAACTTATGAATAAACAATCTTGGAGAAAAATGATTTTTTTAAAGTTATCCCCTACCTAAGGTCTGATATGATTCATATGCATCCAAAACTCATGTATACTGATTAAAATAATGCAACTGATTTATTCCATAATCATAATAAATTTTATGATAACATTTATGGTCATATTTTCATCAATTTTTTAGTAACATTTTATTGTTACTCGTTATTCAGGTATTAACTACTTTATGTTCTTATGTATGATTTGTTGGATAAGTTCTTATTACTCTTTTTAGGATATAGTTATATCATTTACATAATGGTATTATTATAATATATAAAAAATTTATTCATTCAATTCATTTATTTAATCATGGTGTATTAAAAATTATATATAACGAATCACATCACATTGTGAAGACGGTAAGTTGTATGTACGCATGAGCGACGATATCGTTCCCATAATTGTTGAAAGGTATTAAAGTGGATGGTTTATAGTATCCCAGAATTAGTATCTTGTTCAAATAATCATATATAGTTATTATTTCCACCATTATACCCTTCCATTTAAGGTGGTGGGGAAAACAGAATACACCACGGTG
Organism: Viscum album; assembly: GCA_963277665.1. NCBI lineage: Eukaryota > Viridiplantae > Streptophyta > Magnoliopsida > Santalales > Viscaceae > Viscum > Viscum album. The sequence goes on from OY728121.1 coordinate 595,125,824, forward strand.
TGGAGACTGTAAATCGCATATACGCACGTGAGAAAATTTCCTTTTTTATAAGATGGATAAATGGTGAAATAGGGTTGTTTCAAATATATAATAAAATATTAGTATATTATTGATTCTGATGATATTACTTTATAATTAAATAACAAAATAAGAGGAAGTATAAGAATAAAGAAATTTGAAAGAATCGGTAGAAGAGATTACCTCTTCCTTCACCTGGATCCTTTAAATTCCCTCATAGGGAACTAGAGATGGTATTTTGAGAATAAAAGATCCTCTATAATTTAACTTGGAAAGTTTATAAAATAAATGTACAGGGTTTTCCAAAGAATTAATGCTCCAAACAGAGTGAAGAGGAGATGAAGGAGGTTCCCTTTTATAAGAGAGGATATGAGAACTTTAGAAAACTCTAAAAATATTAATTTATTATAAATTCAATTTTGTTTAAAAATGGTCTAAAACATATATAATTAGAATATAATATAATTTTGGATTTAATACCCATCATCCAATAACTTTTAAACATGTTTGAATATTTTTTTATCCTTATATTTTTTGTTTAACCTTTATTTTACCCCTTTTAATTTTTCCATAATGTTATGTTATTTACACATTGTTGGTTAATGTAATTACCGTATAATGTAAAAAATCACAAAATAATGTTATTTATGAAAAAATTGGACTTATATTAATCTTTTTTATGAATTTTATATTCATATAAATTTAATATCATTTAATAAAATATTTTCAATTTTAAGTTATGAATTATTTTAATTTTGGACACTATTCATTCTTGACTTTTTAAAAAAATCATAAAATCTTGATTCTATTGAACCAACAGTATTAACACATCCCAAGTATGTTAATGTAATCCCAAAAAATCATGGATGGAATAAAATTTTTCATATTAAATTTATTTTTATATTTATAAATTCATTTATTTGAATCTATCATTAATGAAGTAATAATGATATCAAAATTGTGTCGTAAATCAATATATTTATCTAATGTATGAAAATAATAAATAAAATAACATGATTTAGGAAGTATTTTTATGATTCTAATTAATATTTATAGATATAGAGATATGTTACATAACCCTATAATAAAATCGATTCAGTAAAAGATATTTGTTTATGTTATAATTATCTTTACTTTAAATTAATACTTAAAAAATATCATTTTCACATCCAAGTGAATCCATAGGGTCCCAAAATTTACCCAATGATTCTCATAGTTGTAAAGATCTCATCCAATAGTATTAGGATATGTTTTAGGGTAGTTTTATACTATTAAATTATTTTTACCCTTATTTACCAGATTTACCCTTTAACCATGGTAAATAAAATAATTACAAAAGTTACTATCTATAATGTCAAAAAATAAAAGGTATCTTTCCCAAAATTTGGACCATATGATTATAGATATGGAACCCATTTACCCAAATTCATAACATAAAATTTTCACCAATTAATTTAATATTAATCGTGTTTTTGAAATGAGAAAACAATTTTTAAAAGAGAAAACATTTCAAAAGATTGAAGTGCTTTTACCTATGAATTCAATGTAAAATTATTGATAATGACATAAATTATATTAAATTGTAAATATATAATCTATTTTTATTTTAAAACCATTCAATATTACAATTTAACCATATAAATTATCTCAATGAAAAAATTGTTTTTAATTAAAATTTAGTGTATTTTTACTATTCATCAAAAAATGAATGTTATTGGAAAAATGTCAGAAATTTATCCAAAGTAAATTTTTAGATCTCACTTCAAAATAAAATTTTTATGTTAACATATAAAATTTATTAATGTTTTAAAATATTAATTTAAAATGGGGTTTCCATTTAAAGGTGTAAAAATTAACCTTTTAAAGAATGGTTCTTATTCCTAAAATAGGGTTTTTTCATACAATATGACTAACATATAAAGTGGATGAATATCAAAAATATTTTATTAAGTATATAACATATATATATCTCTTTAATTTCATTACCAAAAGTAATTTACTCAAAAAATACAAATATCTAATTGATTTATATTTTTCATAAGTAATTAATAGCCAATGAATTCATAAAACATTTTCATAAGTTAATTATAATTATTCCCATTAACCCAACAGCTAGGATATAATAGTATTTTTATATTACGGGCATCTCATGGTTTTTTTAAACTCAGGATTTCAAGGAAATCAAGCTACTAAAAAATAAAAATTATTTAATGGAAATATTTCATAAAAACATTCAAGTGTTACATTCTACCCCCTTAAATTGAATTTCACCCTCAAAATTCGTCACATGGAAACAAATATATGGGGATACCTCTACCTCATAATATTCAAAATTCCTATGTATGTTCTTCAAATTGTTTCTTCCTCCATAAAACATTAACCAAGTGACTGGTCTTGTTTTGTCGAACATTTTCATTACGATTCAGAATCACAATCGATTGTTCTTCATATGAAAGATCTTTCTAATGCGGTACGACATCTGAGATTAGTACATGTGAAGGATAATGTATTTACTTTATCATGAGATATACATGGAAAACATCATGAACTTGAGATAAATTTTTTGGATGATCCAATTGGTAAGCTATTTCAAAAGGACTCATATACCTAGGGCTCAACATTCCATTATTTCCAAATCTCATTACTCTCTTCAAGGGGGATATTCACAAGAACACCTTATCACACACTTCAAACCCTTGTAATTTTTCTCAGTCGTTAGCATAAATTTTTTTCGACTCTGATCCAATCTTATGTGTTGTAGAATATATCTGACCTTTTTTCCATTTCATCAATACGATAATGCCCTAATATATTTCTTTCGCAAACGTTATCCCAGTAAGTTTGAGTTCTTTATTTTTTTCTGTAGAGGGATTAATAATGAGCCCTCTTAATACTAGAGTGAAAGATATTATTGTATGAAAATTTAACCAATGGTAGGTGTTGATCCCAACCACCATTGAAATCCATAGATCAAAATCTCAACATGTATTTTAGAGTTTGAATTGTCCTCTCAGACTGACCGTCCATCTATGGATGATAAGCAGTGTTGAAAAATAACATTGTATCCAGAGAATTTTGAAAGATTTTCCAAATCATTGAGGTAAACCTCATATCTTAATCAGATATAATGGAATTTGGTACTCCATATAATCATACCACTTCCATAACATATATCATGACAAGATGATCAAGATAGAAATACTCTCTAATAGAAATGAAGTGTCCCAACTTCATTAGACGATCAACTATAACTTAGATAGCATTATTACCTTGGGATTTTTGGGGATGTCTGATGACAAAGTCCATAGTGATGTTTTCCAAATTTGATTCTGGTATTGGTAATGGCTTTAACATCCCGTTAGAGTTATATATTTCAGCCTTAACTGGATAACATACCAAGCCTTGAGAGACATATTCAACAACATCTCTTTTCATGAATTCCCACTAGAAGTTATCTTTCAGGTCCCTCTACATCTTTGTGCATCTAAAGTCAATAGAAAATGAAGAACTATATGCCCCATCCAATATATCCTTGTTTAATTCTAGTGTGGGAGGAATAAAAACCTAGATCCTAAACCTTATTATTTCATAACCATCGAGGATGAATTCCAGAACATTTCAAACCTTCTTTGGTAACTCTATATATTCCTTCTATGCCACTTTATTCTTCACTTGTATAGATAGTTGACCATTCATTTTTGAAGGATAATATTTCTCCCCTTCCATTAAAATTTAATGATCCATCATTTGAAAATACAAAAATATTGGATCTTTTGTGATCCTTATCATGGATAAGCTAGCATGGTATTTTTGACTCAAAGCATCTCCCTCCTTATTCATTTTCCCTGGATAGAGATTTATTGAGCATTCATAATCTTTAATCAACTACAATCGTCTTCTTTGATGCATATTCATCACTATTTGTGCGAAAATATACATTAAAATTTTATGATCAGTATAAATATCACACCTTTCACTTTAAAGATAATACCTCCATATTTATAATGCAAAGATTACTATAGCTAACTCCAAATCATGATTTGGGTAATTTTTTTCATGTATTTTCAAATTTTGTGAGGCATAAGATCTCACCATAACATTTTTCATTAGAAAACACCCCATCCCCTTCTTTAATACATCACTTTATATCACAAACCATTCCCCACTACAAGTTAGTGTAAACATATGTGCAATGGCTAACCTTCTTCTAAGCGCTTTGAAATTCTCTTCACATTCTTCTGTCTAAACGAACATAACTCCTTTCTGAGTCAACTTGGTGAGTGTAATAGATAATTGTGAATACTTTTTCACAAAACGTCGATAATATCCAGACCAACGCTGAAAACAACAAATCTCAGTTATTGTTGTTGGTCTCGACCATCTTTCAATAACCTCTATTTTTGCGGGATCCACAAATGTCCCCATTCATGAAATTATTTTACCTAAAAATGAATCTTTTTTAATCCAAAATACACACAAGAAATATTTGTTATAAAGCTTATTATATATTAATGGTATTCAGTGAAATTCTCATGTGATCGTCAGGTTCTTCCTTTTTATTCAAATAGAAAATTCTATCATCTATAAAGACTACCAAAAACTGATCAAGATATTCTTTGAAGACTCTATTCATTAGATCCAGAAATATAGTATGGCTATTAGCAATACCAAAATGAATCACTATAATTTCATAGTGTCCATAACTTGTATGTAATGTTTTCTTTGGTATATCCACCTTTTTGAACATTAATTGGTGATGTCTTGAATGAATATCAATCTTGGAAAACTATTGAGCTATGCATAGTTGGTCAAATAAGTCATTAATGTGAGGGAGATGATATTTTTCTTGATAGTGATATTTTTAAGTTCTTGATATCAATAAAGAGACTCATTAATCCATCTTTCTTCTTAACAAATAGAATAGGTTCTACCCAAGTTGATGCACTATGATTTATGAATACCTTATAAATATTCTCTTGGATTTTCTACTTCAATTCTGACAACTCAATTGGGTCCATTCTATAAGGAGTATTTGAAATTGGCATAACACCTGAAATATGTTCTATTGCAAAATCAACTTCACTATTTGGTGGAAGACCAAGAAATTACCCCAGAAAGAAATCATAAAACACCCACAAAATAGGTTTATTCTTAATCATGAGTCTTTACCCAACCTTTTGAGATAAATAACCTTCATTTGTTGGTATCAAGACCTATAAGATGGAGTAAATTTTTATGGAAGGTTATATTCATCCTTGCATTGGTAGGTGATCATAGATTTTTCCGGAATATAAAATGTGACTTACCTTATTTTGAAATTGATATGATCTCCATATAAATAAATTCAATACATTCCATGAATCACATCAAATTACACTACACGAATGATTACAAGATTTATAGGATGCACTTTCCCACAAACATCAGTCGGAGAAAAATTATAAACATTTGATGTGACCATTGTTCCATTCAGAGTTGTCACAACTAACTCGAAATCTAATTGTTAATGTTATATGGTGGTACCCATAGAAATATCTTCAGAAATAAAAGAGTGGGTAGACCTAGAATCAAATAAAATAATTTATACTTTAGAGTGGATCATAAGTGTACCATTCACCACTTCATTATCGTACTCCTTATCACCGATAGTAATTGCAGATGACTTTCCTTTTTCTCTGGGCTTATGTGTTTTCTGATGTTGATTACCATCAATAACCCTAGTATTAGAGTATTTATTGACATATTTCCCCATTTACTTTCACTTGTAACATTGAAGTGTAGGAGGTGTGTTCTGTGTAGCATTTTCTTTGTTCTCATCATCAGACATATTTTTTCTATCACATCAGCATTCAATTTCCCGGTGACATTATTTTCCACACATGACACATTTATTTGTCCCTTTAAGAAAATTCCCTCAATGTTTCATTCCACAGTTTGAGCATAAGGTAAAACTCATATTCTTTTCATTGTGGTATTTAGATTTTACCTTGAATTCCAATTTCCTCCTCTTATCAAACCCATATGACGGATGGGTTACTCCAATATCCATCACAACCATAAGAGAACATCAAACAATTTCCTTATAGTTATTGATGTCGCTTATGGATAATGGCCTTCAAGGAAATGGTTTTACACCACTAATGAATCTATCAATCATACTCTTAGGTTGAATAATAATTCCAAAAGCATGCCATGAATGTATTATAAAATTTTATTCGTAGGTACCAATGGATTCATCATCCTCTTGCTAAAGTTCACGTAACTCCTTCTCTATCCTGGTTCAAAGAATACTAGGAATGTACTTTTTCAAAAATATGATCTCGAACTCATCCCATTACATGGACTAAATTTAATCTCTTTGACTCGTATTCTTGATAAGATTCCACCATTGATCAACTTCACCTTCCAAACGATGTACTGTTAAGATGAATTTATCATGTTTAGAATATTATAGAACTGAAAATATCTTTTCACTGGTATTGATCCATTATTCAGCCACTAATGGATTAGAAGACCGGCTGAATGAAGGTGGGTGCTGCCTCATAAAGGATTCAATAGAATGTTTCTCCCTCCATTTCTCATTTGGATGTTCGATATGATTCATAACTTGAGAATGTCGGGTGAGCATGGCTACCGGATTTTCCATTCTAGCTCCCCTAACATTTGGTTTCCCAGGGTGACAATCATTGTATTTCCCATCACATTCATAATTAACATGGTTCTTTCAGGTTCCATACATTTACTAAAACCATGAAGCATAGTGTGAGAAACACTAATCGTAATAGGAAAACATCATAATCAAGAATAAAATTTCAATTTACAAAACATTAGGTTTTAACCTAGGTTATTCCTGGAAATTTCCAAAACACTAGGACTGTATCCTATACATAGACATATCCTTAAGGCTTTCTCATCCAAGTTTCCAAAGGATAACTATACCTTTCTGTTGATACAAATAATAGATACGTATTATTTAAATACATTTATATTAAATATGAATTGAAGTATATATATATTACAATATATAACAAAAACATGACAGGTCCATATAGGCATAGTGTCTTTAAACTGAGAAACATAAAAATTTGGTTCATAGAACATCTGCATTGTCTCTCATTTTTTTCATCATAACTAGACTACTTTTTTAGAATATCATACATAATGCCATTTTTCATGACCTAGGGAAGAGAAACATATAAAAGGGTGTGCTCAAATTCTCAATAAGGGTAAAAATGTAAATATCAATCCTATCATATTAATAAGAACATAACATTTGAAAATCTAAAGCTACATATAGAAGATAACAATATCATGTAATGGGATAAATCATAAAAGTGAAATGTAATCCCAATATTCAAAACAGAAGACAAAAAACTTTTTGGAATACACACATAATCATATAAAATCATTTCATATTTTCCAATGATCATTTCCAAGACCATCATAACAGATAATTCCCATTACTGAACAGAGTTCACTCCTTGTTCCAGACTTGTATCACTGAACAAGATTTACTTTCCATTACAGCCATGTCTATATCATGAGATATAAATATTTACCCAATGAATTGGAGGGAGATATAGGTCCCACTCATCTCATAATTAAACCACTCTTACATGTTCCAAAAAACATAAAAACATTCATTATAGCATAACCCATGAAATAAAATTGGATTCTTAAACATCATTCCATCATTACATAATCCCTAAATGGATTTCATAAAAACCACTCCTTAATTTACACAATCAAATAAATGTAATATTAGGGATAGAAATATAAAACTATTTAATCATCGAAAGAAAATAATTTTGATAAAACACATGAGCTTCATTCGTGAGTAAAATATCATTTCTTCTTAAAAAATGTTTTACTTCCTCAAAATACCATACAATTTTACAAGAATTTTTTTTGTGAAAATAAATGTGTAATATTTTAGGGGGTGATTAAAGGAAATAAATCATTATGAAATTGTAAAAAATTAATTAATTCCATACAAGTAAAAAACATTCTTCTCATACTTTTTCCGAAAAGTCAAAAAGTACCTCGTACTGAAAATGAAAAAAGATTCTATTCACACCGTTTAGTAAAAATTTACCAATGGGAAAAATTTACATTAAAAAAATATTGAATTATATAATATATTTCTTGAAATTAATATTTAGGAAACATTTATTTGGATGAAAATTAAACTCTAGTAAATACTTACGAATAAACAATCTCAGATAAAAACTATATTTTCCATGTTATCCCTTAACTAAGGTTTGATATGCTTCGTGTGTATCTAATCCTCATGTATAATGGTTTAAATAAAGTTAATTATTTATTATATAATCATAATAATTTTTATTATAACATTTATGATCCTATTTTCATATGTTTGTTAGTAATATTTCATTGTTACTCGTTATTTGGGAATTATCTACTTTATTTTCTTATGTATGTATTACTGGATAAGTTCTTATTACTCTTTTTAGGTTATAGTTATATCATTTAAATAACTGTATTATTATAATATATATCATATTTATTCATTCAATTCATTTATATAATCATCGTCTAATAAAGATTATGTTGAATGATTCACATCGCATCGTGGAGACGGTAAGCTGTACGTACGCATGAGTGACGATATCATTACCATAATTAAATAACGGTATTGAAGTGATGGTGTATAGTATATCAGAATTATTATCATGTTATTATAATAATATATAGTTATTATTTCAACCATTATACCCATCTTGGTATGGTTGTGGTGAAAAACATATTACACCACTGCGTGGAGATAGTAAGCCGTACATACGCATGCACGATTATTTCATTTTTCATAGGATGGATAGAAGGTTGATTGGTTTGTTTCGTATTTATAATATCATATATAAATATTAGGGATAATTATTTTATTACTTTATACTGAAACAACTAATGAATATGAAGAATAAGAAGAAATAAATTTGAAATAATCGGTAGAAGACATTACATCTTCCTCGATGTGCCTCCATTAAATTTTCTCTTAGGTAAATATATTTGGTCTTTTAAGAAGACCAGAACCTCTATAAAGTAACTAGGTAAGTTGAGAAAATAAATTTTCAGGGTTTTTCCAATCATGAAATATCAAAATGGAGTGAATAGGAGATGGAGGAGGTTCCCTTTTATAAGAGGGGAGAGGGGCACTTTAGGACACTCTCAAAATATTAATTTATTTTAAATTGAATTTTGATTAATAATGGTCCAAAACTTATTTAATTCGATTATAATATGATTTTGGTTATAATATAAATCATAAAATAATTTTTAGACAAGTTTTAAATATTTTCATATCCTTATCTTTTTTGTTTAACCCTTATTTTACCCTTTTTAATCTTACAGTAATATAATGTAATTTACACATTATGGGCTAATGTAATTAATAAATAATGTCAAAAGAAAGAAAAAACGTTATTTATGACATATTTTGACTTATATTAACCATTTTAATAAATATTTGATTATTAGTAATTTAAAATCATTTAATAAACTACTTTATGTTTTATGTTATGAATTATGTCAATTTTTGACTTTATTCATACTTGATGTTTTAAAAAATTCATAACAACTTGACTCCTTCGAACAGAAGGCATTAAATCATCCCAAGTATTTTAATGTATTCCAAAAAATTCTTTAATGTAATAAAAATATTAAAATTAAATTTATTTTAATATTTATAAATTCATTTATTTGAAACATTCATTAATGAGATAATCACTACATAATTATATCAAAAAATATATTTATCTAATGTCTAAAAATTATAAATAAAATACCATGATATAGGATATATTTTTATCTTTATAATTACTATTTATAGACATATAGATCTATTATATAACAATATATTAAATTTGATTTAGGAAAAGATATATGTTTATGTTATAATTATATTTACTTTAAAATAATTATTATAAAATGTCATTTTCACATCCAAGTGAATCCATGGGTTCCCAAAAGCGACCCAAAGATTCAAATGGTCGAAAATATCTCATTATGTAGGATTAGGACACGTTTTATGGTATTTTTATACTATTAAAGTATTATTATTTTACCCTTATTTACAAGATTTACCCTTTATCCATGGTAAAAATAATAATTTCTAAAGTTACTATGCATAATGTCAAAAAATAAAAGGTAAAAATCCAGAATATTTGGACCATAAGATTTCAAATATTGAATCAATTTTTCCAAATTCAAAATAAATAAGTTTTAGTAATTAATTTAAATTTTTTCATATTGTTGAGAAGAGGAAACTGGTTTTAAAGGTTAAAACATTATAAAATTTTTAATGTTTTTACCTATGAATTAAATGTAAAATTAATTATAATGGCATAAATTATGTTAAATTGTAATAATATATTCTATTTCAACTTTAAAACCATTCAATATTATAATTTAACCATATAAATTATCACGATGAAAAAGTTGTTTTTAATAAAAATTTTGTGTATTATTACTATTCAACCGAACATGAATGTTATCATAAAAATATCAGAAATTTATCCAAAGTAATTTTTTGTATTAAGTTTAAAAAAAAATATTTAGGATGACATATATAAATTATTAATGTTTCAATATCATAATTTTAAATTGGTTGTCCATTCAAATGTGTAAAAATTAACCTTTTTAAAAAAGGTTATTATACTTAAAATAACATTTTATTCTTACCCTATGACTAAAATATCCATTCGATGAATTTAAAAAATATTTTATTAGATATATAAAAAATATATATCTCATTAATTTCATTTCCAAAAGTAATTTACTCAAAAAAATTAAAATATCTAATTGATTGATATTTTTCATAAGTAATTAGTAACTAATGAATTTATAATGCAATACCATAAGTTAGTTATAATTATTCCCTCTAACCTAACGGCTAGGCTATAATATTTATTTTATATTAAGGAAATATTTCAATTTTTTTAAACTCGTGATTTCATGAAACGAAATCTACTGAAGATTAAAAAATATTTAGTGAAATTTGTTTATAAAAACATTCATGTGATAAAATTATAATACTATACATGAAATTGTTTTAGGTACATATGCATTTAGATATGTGTAAATATTTTAGGATTTTAATTTAGGATTGAAAAAAAATCTATTGGCTGTGTAATGAGATACTAATCAATATAGTTTTAATATATTTGTTTAATGGAAGAATATAGATTCAAAAACTAAATCATTTAAAGCATGAATGCATGTAAAGGTAATATATAAAAAAATTAGTGTGTTATTTAAATCCCCTTAAAAACACAATGTGTTATATTTCATCTAAGATAAAAACATATCAATACCTTGATCATACAACTAGGCATGTTCTGAAAATGTAAGGTTACCAAGGATTATCTTATGCAATGGATGGTGGAAATGGATGACCTTAAAAATCTTGTATCCAAATTCCATTGTAATATTTGGGGTACAGATAGCTATGAAACCATAAATGTTAATATACTAGAGTAATAATATTGAGTTAATTCATATGATGAATTTGAGTATAGAGTTTTATATTCTATAATCTAAGAGCTAAATGTGATATAATTAACATGATTTTCTTCCAAAATAGGTATTTAATGTGATAAATACCAATGATAAACCAATTAATATAAAAATATGAATCTTCTCCAATTGATTGATATAATGAATTGAAATAGATCATTTTTAAAAAAAATAATATATTTAATAAAAACCTAACTAAATGAATGCGAAACATGATAATCATGTCATAAAATCTTATGTTATAAAAGAATGAAATCATTATCATGGAACTTAATTTTTTGTTCAGTAAGTGATAATAAAAACATAATAGAAGAGACTAGTTGTATTTGAATTGATATTTGAACATTATTCTTATGAAATAAATAAATTATGTGTTAGATTAATACCATCTTGGGTAACCAAATATTTATATTTTCCAATAAGTGGATGTCGATAATTATTAGATTCTTTGATGAATTCACATAATTTTTCAATTAAATTATTTAGATAAAATATGGTTAAATGATATTTAAAATCTTATCATATATTCCACGAGACTATGTATGATATTGATATAGAGTTTCTCAGTTTTTCTTTATAGGTTAGTCTGGATAAAAAATTCATTATAGAGTAACATATTTCTTGGGGTCTAAAATTTTTTATTTTTGAAGTGTCAATGGTGTCAATAAGATGTTTAGTGTTTTCAGTGGAGTATATTTAGTGGTATATATTATTTTTTAGATAATATAATGGATATCATTGTGGTCAAAGGGGTTTTACCATGATATTTTGGATGGAGGAGAAGAGTTTTCATGATCCAGTGTGTGCACTATGATCTATGAAGCAATAGAGTTCATTGGGGTGTTTCACTATAGAGACTTTGATATTTAATTTTTGTGTTATTATTTCTAGTGTTGGTGCCTCTATTTTTACCGGATTTATTATATTATAGAATAGATGATATATATTTCACCGTGGAGTTATTGCACAAAATATTATGGTATATTTCATGTTATATATTCCTATGTACTTATTCAAACCCCAATATCTCATTTGTTTTTCATTTCTTATCTCTGCTAATCATTTAATGGTCTTGTAACTTTTCCTTAAGATATTTTTATCTTTCAATCTATTGTTATATTTCTTACTCTTCCTTCTATTCCATATTTTCCTTCCATGTATAAAATTATAAGATAATGTTATAGATTCAATTTGGATTCTTTATGGGTGTTCTTATAAGGGATGATATTATATTGGTTTCATGGTGGACCCTTTTTAGTTTAGTGGAACTTAATAATTAGTTCTTCATTATCCTTACATTACATTCGTTGAATATGTGATCAATTAATGGAATTAAAATTAGTCACTTTTTATGTGTGAATGTTGAATTATCAGGATTATGTTTTTAATGGATATATAGTTATAATTAACAAAATAAAGATACAAATCATACTAAAATAAAACTAAAGGGAATATATTATTATTAAATGTTTTAAATGATTTAAATGTTATTAATGGTGTGTTTGTTTGTATTGATTGGAAAATTTTGTTATTATAACTTCCTTTCATGTCACTTTTTAAATACCCTAAAAATTTCAAAATTTGTTAAGTCTCATAATTATGGTAATAAAATGTGTTAAATGTAAATCTAGAAATTATATTAATATTATTTATATATGAAGTATTGAATTGGTTTGGAATTATGAATAAATAAAAATGTTTTATATTTATTTCTATTTTTATTAATGATTTTATTTATTATATTTAATATAATTAGTCTTATTGAGATTGTATTTTAGGTGGTAGTGTGATGTTTTTCTAGTGGTGATTTTTCATGGGTGATGACTGTAGAAGTGGATAGTGTTTAAAAATGGTTGGAATTGGTATGGGGATAATTTAATGAGGTGTTGTGATGGTTGATGTTGTGTAGAGATGGGTTATTATAAATTTGTTTTGTTTCTTATTTATATGGATGGAAAAAAATATTGAAATTATTGCAGGGAATGGACAGGGAATGATTCATAGTATGGGGTCAGCAAAATAATGAAATATGAAAATATAATGGTTGGAAAAAAATATATGTCGATGAAATAAATGTGTTTTTAATAAGAATGAATAAAATTCAAAGTGTTATAAGGAATTAAATGTAAATGGTAAATTAAACATAATATAATTGATTAATATTTTATAAATTGGGAATATTTAAATTTTTTTTGGATTGTATGGAGTGGTTGATTATACTGTGATTAGTTATATTAGTGGTAGTCTGTGTAAGATGGTTCAGATGATGTGTTTGTTATATGTTTTAGTATGTATTACATAAGGGGGTAAAAATTTAGGTTGGTATTGTGTGGTATATTTTATTTACTTATTTTTTCAGAATTTTTCTTATGCACTACAACCTTTGTCTGTTAACCTTACTAACACCCATGTGATGTTCTATATTTGTTCCCCAATAACCAAGATTGTGATGAAATAGATGATTAACTAATCCCACTTACCTTTCCGATCTTCCAATAATATAATGCGAAATAATATGTTGAGGCTATGTAGTTTATTTATATACATGTTATTATTGATTTAAAGTTGTATTGTTTAAGATATGGTGGTGTCTATAGAAGGTGGAGAGTACGAAGTTAATGTTCTTCATAATTAGATTCCTTACCATATGGAGGTTTTCATATGTTGATATATGGTTGTGACACGGTTAGGGTAAGTGGTTTGTGGTTATGGATATGTTGTTTTAGTCCTAATGTGTTTCTGTATTACATGGAAATATAAGGGATGGTAGCACCTGGATGCATGTCATTGTGGAAGCAAGAGTCTTGTTTTGCATAGATGTGTTTATGGGGTCATTTTTCTTACATTTTCTAGACAATATGTTACTATATTTAGATGAATTATTAGGTTACTGGGTTTTGGTAACCATGGGTGGAAAATTTCATAGTATAGCTACTGATTTGGTGATATTAATTATTCATTGAGGCATTGATATTCTCCTTTAAAATTTTCTTGAACAGCTTTGGAGAGTAACAAAATGAGTATATATTAATCCTCATCCCATTTTATATAAATATAATATTCTTATGGATATATTGGTGAGAGTAGTTGACTAGGTTGTTCATAAAATTTTTGTGGTGATCATTGGTGTTCATCAGTGGTTGTAGAGTAACTTCTATTAGTGTTTCATTTTAGTGTTATATTTTGGAGACCATTGGTTCTATATGATATTATCATGCTTTATGACAGTTTGGTTTATTTTAAATTTTTTATGATGGAGTTTTTTATTCATTATCCGTACTTTTTTAGTATTCAAGAGGATAATGTGTCCCATATGTTTTTTGTATTCCCTCAATGCTATTCACCAAACCCTGACCTATTGGAGGTGAGCTTCAAGGTCCACATACATTATCACCCTCAACCATGGAGGGGTTCTAATGGGAACAGTTCATGAAATTAATTTCATAATAATAATTGTAATCTTTTAAAAAATGTGAGTCACTGGAATTAATATTTTCCAAATATTTTAAAAGAGTTAAGTATAGAATAAATCTTAATGAAATATTTATTTTATATTTATCTATTAAAAGTATTTATAAGGAAAATTTCAAAAAATAATTAGAAAATATTGTTATAAGGACTAATATTAAATATTTGAATAGTAGTTCAATTTTTCTAAAACCTAAAAGAGGTGCCAAGAAAAATGGGAAATGGTTCCGTAATTTGTAATTATTCGGGATATATGAAGGGTTAGAGATATACTATAGAAATATTACATTAGTTATTCATGTTATACAAATATATTCATATATTTTGAAGGGTATATAATAAAAAAAGTATATTCTAAAAATATTGTAATTATATATGAGTTATAAATCAGGGTATGAATTAATTAATCCTGTAGTTTGAATTCTGATATTGTATCAAGGGTTGAAATTATTAATATTAGGAAGAAAAATGATTATTTTAGGATTATATGGATCTGAATAAAGGAGGTGTATTAATATATTATTTATTTTATAAGATAATAAAATTCATTATTTAATAATGAATTTTTATTCATAAAAATATGTTCATTTTTTGATAAACATGGATTATGATACATCGAACTCTATAACATGGTTTGAAGTGGAGAAAAGTATAAAAACATATACAAGATATATTATTTTATCAAAAATATTTATTAATAATTGAGGGATTTATATCCCTCCAACATCTAATACATGCCTTATAGAATGATGTATTCCTTGAAGAATATGACATCAAACACATAAAACATAATATTAGATTTATTTGGTAATAGTTTATCTAAAAATATTCACACTAAAATAAATAAGAGGTATTTCCTAAAAACAAAAGTTGTTTTAATTCTTACCATAATAATATAGATTGCATATAAATCCTAACAATATAGTGGGTGTATATTTTGACATAGAGAAGCCCAATTTGTAGGAAATAAAATATTATACTTGAAATAATTCAAAATGAATTTCACCTCGTATACTAAATTTAATGTTATGAGTGCGACATTTGTAAGTTAGATACCACTTGTTAGTGTCCCTATTGGAATCACCATGTGACCATAAGTGTACATCACTATATGCTAGAGATTGTTAACTAGATGAGAGGGTCTAAGGTGTTACCATGCTGGGATTATACCCTTATATCTGAGTGATAAATATTCAAAATATCAAACAATATTGATAATAGAGAATCATGTTTGAATAATCAATAAAACAATAAATCTAATACCAAATGTAATGTAGCACATAAATATAAATAACAACTTTCCACACAATATTCCACATATATTTACTAAATAGATAAATAATATAATACAGAAATCTTCTTCAAATCTCCCCATGACTTAACACATATTATCATATAATTTCATCCATGTTATCACTCTCAATCATTTATAAATGGGCCCATTCACTTCTTAAATAATTGAATAGAGAACTCTCCTCAGGTTCTTAATTATCATGGATGCTCGAGTTGTGTATAAGTATACCTTAGTAGGGTACCTCTAATGGGTTCCATAATATAATCAATAAATATCATCTATGTAATTTTGATAGGATAGGAAAAATAAAAAAATAACTGGGGAATCATAATAAGATGTTCATTATTGAACCATCAATTCTATCATGGAATGTAGACACCCAAAGCATGAAGTACATAGCCATTACATTACTTTTTCGGAATACTTAATACATAATGAAAACAAACACACAAGGACCGTAATATTTTAGTTTCTTTGGAAACTTGGAAAAATAATCTTCTAATCTTGGTGAAATATCTTCAACATCTCCAATAAAGATCTTTCCTTTTTTTCTTACCTAAAATCTTTCTTTATATCCTGGGGAAAATAAAACATATAAATGGTGATCTCAAATTCTCAGTAAGGGTAAGCATGGAGAAAATAAAACAAACCATATACATTAGAACATCAAAACATGAACATAAAGTTTACACATCAAAATCATGAGTTCTGAAATAAATCATGTTTGTGCGTAAGGAATAGGTCATAAAGGAACATTAATCATGATAAAATAGAATGGTAATGAAACATTTATTTTTGGAAAACCATTAAGAACATGATATGATTTCCATAGTATCAAAGGCATTACTGCCAAGACCATCTTAGTAGACAAAGTCCCTTTCTTAATCGAGCTAACTCCTAGTTTCAGTCCTATAACACTGAACCAGATTAAATTACCATTCCAGCCATGTATATCTCATGAGATATAAATAATTACCCAATGCATTGGAGGGAGATATAGGTCCCACCCATATCATAATGATATCATTCTTACTTGTGCCACAAAATAAACTTAAAACGTTCATCATAACCCAAAGAATAAAATGGGTTTCATAAACGTCATCCCATCATTACATAATCCATAAAAACAAATGGATATTTCATCATAAGAAAAGTGAAACCATGTAAATCATAGATACATTATACATGAAACATACACATATGAAATAATTTCATCTTAGATGGAAAATGGTTTTGATAAAACACTTGAAATGAATTCTTGAGGAAAATATCCTTTTTCTTCAAAATCATTTTCTATTCACAATATGCCATGTAATTTTAAAAGAAAAGGATTTTGATGAAAATAGTCATGAAATCATATAAAGTAAGCTTCAAGAAAATAAGGCATTTTGAAATCGTAAAAATCCATTCACGTTGAATAAGTTCAAAAGAACATTCTTCTCTTACTTTTACCAAAAAAGTCAAAAAGTACCTCATCTGGTAAACAAAAGAAAGATTCCTTCCATATGATGTGGTAAAAGTAAAAAAGGGTAAAAATGACTTTAAACATACATGGAATAAATTTAAACCTTTTATGAAATTTTTTTGAGAACATATGGTCATGGATAATAAACATAACCCCAGGAAATTCTTACGAATAAACAATCTCGGATAAGAATGAAATTGGAATAATTATCCCTTACCTTATGTCCAATTTTATCCATATGTGTCCGAGACTCCTGTATAGTGGGTTTAAACATATTATTAACTTGTAACAGAACCATAATAATATTTATGATTTCATATATGATTCACTTATGACTTTAGATTATCCATTCATTTGTCAATTCCATGTTAAAGCAGCGTTTTGGGTAAAATCGTTTCATTTATCGTCCGTGTTTTGAATTTTAATTATTAATATGATTACTTAGATAATGATTAATTAATTAAAGAATATAAAACATGATTTATATATAATATATATTCAGAATATATATATATATATATATAATAATTCGAGGAAAGGAAATAAATACCCCATTCATGGAGACGGTAGGCCGTACATACGCATGAACGCTGTTTTTCGTTTCCTTGTTGAATTGAAAGGAATTAATTAGATGAGATACATATATATATACATAAATCCAGTATCATTATTATGCCATATATTTCATTATTACTTAATATATATACTTTATAATCATTTTTTAATTTTTAACATGGAAAATGAATCTCATCGCGTCGCGGAGATGGTAATCAGTAAGTATGCTCGAGTGATGATATCGTTCCCATATTTATTGAATGGAATTGGGGTGGACGATATAATATCATAGAATTAGTATGATGTTATAATAATAATATATATTTATTCTTTACACCATTATACCCATCCAAGTAAGGTGGTGTTGGAAAAACTGATTACACCACAACATGGAGATGGTATTTTGTACGTACGCACGCGCAGTGATTTTGTTTTCCATAGGATGGATAGTAGGTGAAATACGGTTGTTTAATATTTATAATAACATATCAGTATATAAGTAAAACTATTGTTATTACTTTATAATTAAAAAACTAAAGAAGATGAAGTAGAAGGAGAAAGAATCCTTAAAGAGTCGGTAGAAGAGATTACCACTTCCTCGACACTAATCCTTGGAAATTCATCATAGGAAACTAGGGTTGGTATTTTGAGGAGACAATAACCTCTATAATATAACTAGATAGTTTTAGAAGAGGAATTGGCGGGGTTTGGAAGAGATTCTAGGCTCAAAATGGTGAGAAGAGAAGAGGGAAGGGGTGCCCGTTTTATAAGGGAGGAGAGGGGAACCTTTGGAAAAACATAAAATATAATTTTATAAGAAAGTCATATTCGGTTTATAATAGTTCCAAATTTATTTATTTAGAATATAAAGTGGGTATGGCTCTAAATTCTCTCAACCAATAGAATTTATACAATATTATATTACTATTTTAACATTATCAGTAAGATTTAACTTTAAGTTAAATAATTTTACTTTTACCGTGTCTTCTTGTTTTCTTACACTATATGTTAATAAACAAACTATAACAAGGAAAACGAACCCCATGGTGTTTATCATTAATATATATAACCTTATCTAAGTCATTTGGCCGAACCTTATATTTTTAGGAATAAAATAACATTTAATAATATAATATTTGTTTGTAAAACTATTTTATGTCAATTTTGACACTATTCGGTAATTGTTTTTTTTCAAAATCATAACATCATGATTAGTTCAAAAAAAAGTTAATGAAATCAATAAAAACATGTCATATTAACCTATAAAATTAGTTTAATTCATAAAAAGTCTCCAATTACATTTATTTGGGTATTTATAATATCAATTATATTAATATTTCATTAATAATGTAATTACTGCATCATCATTCTGTCATAAATAAATTAAATTATTTAATTTCTAAAAATTATAAATAAAATACCATTATGTAGGAAATCGTTTTATCTTTCTAATGAACATTTTTAGTCAAATTTATCTTATGTATAACCCTATATTAAAAATGTTTCAGTTATTAATCATTGATTTTGCATATTTTAACTCTTGTTTAAATAAAATAATCATCAATGTCCTAATATAATCCATGTGGTCCTAAATGGTAATATTTTATTCCTAAGGTTGTTTTAGGTCGAATTAAACTTATCCAATAGGATTAGGATATGTGTTAAGGTAATAATAATATCATTTTTACCCTTAATTACCCTACTTACTTTTAACCGTGGTAAAAAAAGTACAAAGTTATGATTCACCAAAAATTATTTTTCTCTTATTGAACCAAATATTAATCCTTGATATTAACTGTGTCTCTCAGATTTTCGAAATTTCAGTCACGATAGTGGCAAAATTAGGTTTTATGCAAATTTTGAAATTCTTCTAGAAGGTGGGTAAAAGACGGTGGAAGGTTCAATAAAATTTTTATATCTCTAAAATTATTATAAAATGACTCCAATGAATTACATTGAACTTATATAGGTATTATGTATCAATTTTTGACCAAAAATAAAATTAAATAATATCAATAATTATTTAAATAAAAATTCTATTTTTAAAAAGTAATCCAGTGTTTTCACTATTCATCAAAAATTGAAACTTTTCAGAAAAATACCAAAAATTCACCTTAGGCTAATTTCGATATTTCGAATCCAAAAATGAAGTCCATTTTAAAAAACAAAATTTCAAAATGTCGGTATTACTATTCATAACGGATAGTTCATAATAATATTATAATAATATCTCTTTTTGTTAAACATGGTATTGCATACTAAGTGCGCTATCAAAGAAGGCATTGATTGCGTGTAATGCAAGCCAAGTTAGGGCTCTGTGTAGTGAAAGCTCAATTTGGCGTTGAGTATAACATAATCAAAACTTATTTCATTTATACATTGAACAAAATATATACTTAATGTTGCGTAGAATAATTTCCACAAAACAAACTTGAATTTGTGTGTAACATGTGCCAAGAATAGTGTTTCATATACTGTAAGCTAATACAGTGTTGCGTATAATATAGGACAATCTTGGTGTAGTGTATAATATAAGACATCAAAGAAATTGAAAATAATATATCTCATAAAATCTAGGGGTGTTACATTCTACCCCCCTTAAAATGAATTTCGCCTTCGAAATTCATTGGGGTTATAAATGGTTTTACTACTTGAAAGTTTCTTTCATAGAAACCCACATCATAAAAAGGAATACTAAAACAACATTTTAAAAATGTATGTTAAAATCATAACAGTCACACAATTTTACTCAGCACTGGGTTTCCACATAAGACAATATAGGGGAAAATATGGATATGGAAGAGAAATATAACCCTGAACTTCTGATGAAGAGTGGTCGAGGACATGGCTATGAAAAATCAAATAATCACAAAGCCATAAATTTGTGATGATTTAAGGTACCATCTGATTAATCAGATATAAGGACACTAGGACAACATTTTTGGTTTTCAATATCATTTCCTTAAAATTGAAAATTTTGAATTATAAGAAATACATACTTGATTTTGGTACAATCTCATTGTTGTTTGTGCCTTGAAAAATTTCCACTTCATCTCTTAAAGAAATGAAGTTGAATTTGTCTTTTGTGAAGTGTTAGAAGATCATGCGATAGAATGATAGGTCATTCCATCTTTCTCTAACATGAGGTTAGAAAAAGTTATATACATACATCCATCTATGGTGTGATTAATCGTATATGGTTCCTAAAATGGACATATACTTCATATATCATACTGATTAATATAATAAAACTAGTTTCTACTAACTATGTACTTTTTGTAGGCTAGTGGTAGGCGATAAAGGCCTATCGCACGTTGGTTTTGGTTTCGATTCCCACAGCCTTGTCCGACGCGACAGGTTGTCGCTCGTCCTGCAGGTTGTCCTTTCTCTAAAACTACATTATTATAACATTCCATAAATAATATCGAAAATAGTCCTAGCCTTAAACAATACTGACTTATGTCCAAGATAATCCATTCTAATCTTTAGGCTTATCCAAAATACTTCTGTCCAAGCTCATAGTATAAAGAAAACAATTACTAGAAATGTCATCTGCTAAGCATGTGAATACCATCATTTATCCCCCATATATCATACGATATATCTTGTTGGTCAAACATGTAAATAACTTAATCATATATTCTCTTGAAAAATGAATACCCATTGACTCTTAGTGAAAACATGAATGGTATAAAAATTTAACACTATCCACATACCAAAATCCCAAAATATTTATATAATCAATCCATGAAATAACTTTGTCCTTATATCAGTTATGACATCATTTCATTTTTTCTTTATCACATCATTATGAACATATCATATTCGTTCCAAAATATTTCAATCACTTTTCATGGTTGCTGGGACCATATAATTATTGAAAACCAATACGTAGATATTCCAAAATTCCACAATGTTATAAATGAGATTCCATGATACTATTTTGAAATCCCATTACATAAACACTTAATCATTACAAAATATCATTGTCATACTCAACATCACAAATAGTGATTGTATGCGACTTCCCTTTATCCTTTGCCTTAAGAGGTTTCTCACGTTGATCATCATTAACCCTTGGATTAGGGCATTGATTAGCATAATGCCCCATCTCTTTGCACTTAAAGCATTGAAGTGTTCGTGGTGCGTTCTCTGTAATATTTTCTTTATTCACATCATTTGAAACACTTTTTTCATTACATCGACACTCAAATACTCGATGCCCATCTTTTCCACACTTAATACATTTTCTATTACCTTTAAGATAATCTCCACCATGCTTCTTTCCAAACATTGAGCATAAAGAAACATTCATCTTTTTTTCACCATTATTATGTGATTTCTCCTTGAACACCATCTTTTATTTCATGTCAAAACCATGAGATGGATACGTAACACCAACTTCCATTTCTTCATTGATAGCATAATGCACAATTTATTCATTACTACTGAAGTCTCTTATAGCTAATGCCCTTCGAAGACATGGTTTTAAGCCACTGGAGAATCGATCAACTTTACTTTCAGGTTGGATGATAAAGCTAGATGAATCCCTTAAAATCCTTGTAAAATTCGCTTCATATATACCAACAGATTCATCATCCTTTTGATTAAGCTCACGGAAATCCTTTTCTATCTTTGTTAGAAGAATACTAGGGAAGTACTTATTGAAAAATAAGTTATTGAACTCATCTCATTCCATGGATTCAATTTCATATCGGGGCCTCATATTCTTAATAAGATTCCACCATTGATCTGATTCACCTCTTAAACGGTAAATAGCCAAAATGAATTTTTCATGTTCTGAACATAGATGTATGGAAATTATCTTTTCAATGGTACTAATACATTTTTCAGCAACATGTGGATCAGAAGACCCACTGAAAGAAGGTGGAGGTTGCCTCATGAAATACTCAATAGAATATTGTTCCCTTCCATGTTCATTTGGAATTCCAGAATTATTCATAGCTTGTGTAAGTATAGAAATAAGATTTTTCACTCCATATCCCATAACACTGGTTTGTTCAGGAGGATAATCATTGCATTGTCCATTATATTGATCAACACGGTTCATTCGGGTTCCAGCCATCGTCTAAAACCCCAAAAGAATAGTGTGAGAGGAAAAAATCATACTAGGGAAAACAACATAATAAATAGGGAGTACCTTCAATATCTAACATCTTAGGATTAATTCTAAGATCGTTACCATAATTATAGGACTATAAACTATACTTACACTTAACCTTAGGGACATCCCAAGACATACCATTGAAATATCTCTAAGGATCTCACTAAAGTTTTCGTATCCTAGTTTCCAAAGGTTAACTAAACCTTTCCTCTAATAACAACTATAGAGTCCCGAAGCTTTATGTACATAGACATTAAATTAATTTTTCAGAATACATTATGCATAATAAAAACAAACACATAAGTACAGTAATAGTTTATTGTCTTTGGAAACTCGGAAAAATAATCTTCCAATCTTGGTGAAAGATCTTCAACATCTCCCATAAAGATCTTCCCTTTTTTTCATACCTAAATCCTTTCTTTATATCCTGGGGAAAAGAAAAAATATAAAGGGTGAGATCAAAGGATCTGTAAGGGTAAGCATGGATAAAATAAAACAAACCATATACATTTGAACATAAAAACATGAACATAAAGTTTACATATCAAAATCTTGAGTTGTGAAATAAATCTTGACGGTACGAAAAAGCATAGGTCATAAAGGAACATTAATCATAATAAAATAGCATGGGAATAAAACATCAAATTGTGGAAAATCATTAAGCACATGATATGATTTCCATAGTAGCCAAGGAATTACTTCCAAGACCATCTTAGTGGACAAAGTCCCTTTCTGAATCAAGTTCACTCCTCGTTTCAGTCCTGTAACACTGAACCGGATTAACTTATCATTGCATACATGTCTTTCTCATGAGATATAAATCATTACCCAATGAATTAGAGGGAGATATAGGTCCAACCCATCTCATAATGAAATCGTTCTTACTTGTGCCACAAAGTAAACTTAAAACATTCATCATAAGCCAAAGAATAAAATGGGTTTCATAAACATCATCCCATCATAACATAATCCATATAAAACAAATGGATATTTCATCATAAGAAAATTAAAACCGTTTAAATCATAGAGAAATTATACTTGAAATATACACATATGAAATAATGAAATCTTAGATGGAAAATGGTTTTGATAAAATACATGAAATGAATTCTTGGGGAAAATATCCTTTCTTCATCAAAATCATTTTCTTTTCACAATACGCCATGCAATTTTAAAAGAAAATGATTTTTTTGAAAATAGTCATGAAATATTATAGAGTAAGCTTCAGGAAAATAAGGCATTATGAAACTGTAAAAATCCATTCACGCTGTATAAGTTATAAAAAACATTCTTCTCGTACTTTTGCTGGAAAAGTCAAAAAGTACCTCGTATGGTAAACAAAAGAAAGATTCCTTCCATAAAATGTGGTAAAAGTAAAAAATGGTAAAATGAATTTAAAAATAAATGGAAGAAAATTAAAAATTTTATAAAAACATTTTGAGAACATATGAAGATGGATAATAAACATAACCCCAGTAAATAGTTACAAATAAACAATCTTGGATAAGAATGAGATTGGAATAATTATCCCTTACCTTATGTCCAATTTCTTCTGTATGTGTCTGGGACTTCTTTATAGTAGGTTTAAACATATTATTAACTTTTAACATAACCATAATAATATTTATGATATCATATATGACTCACTTATGACTTTAGATTATCCGTTCATTTGTCAATTCCATGTTAAAGCCGCGTTTTGGGAAAAATAGTTTCAATTATCGTCTGTGTTTTGACTTGTAATTATTAATATGATTTCATAGATGACGATTAATTAATTACAGAATATAAAACATGATTTATATATTATATATATATTCAGAATATACATATATATATAAAAGATCGAGAAATGGAAGGAAATACACCTTTCTTGGAGACGGTAGGCCATACGTATGCATGAATGCTGTTTTTCATTTCCTTATTGAATTGAATGGAATTAAGTAGATTAGATAAATATATATATTTAAATCCATTAGAATTGTTATGTCATATATTTCATTATTACTTATTATATATATTTTATAATCATTCTTGAATTTTTAACATGGAAAATGAATCTCATCGCGTCATGTAGACGGTAATCCGTACGTACGCACGAGGGATGATATCATTCTCATATTTATTGAATTGAATTGGAGTGGATGATATAATATCATAGAATTAGTATGATGTTATAATAATCATTTATATTTATTCTTTACACCATTATACCCATCGAAGTAAGGTGGTGGAGGAAAAAATTGATTACACCATGACGTGGAGATGGTATTCCGTACGTACGTACCCGTAGTGATTTCATTTTTTGTAGGATGGATAGAAGGTGAAATAGGGTTTTTTCATAATTATAATAAAATATAAGTATATAATTAATAAAAATTTTATTACTTTATAATGAAACAACTATAGAAGATGAGGTAGAAGAATAAAGAAACTTGAGAGAGTCGGTAGAAGATATTACCTCTTCCTCAATGCTCCTCGTTTGAACTTCTTCTTAGGGCACTAGAGTTGGTCTTTTGAGGAGACCATAACCTCTATGATATAAATATAGAGGTTGAGAAGGGGAATTTTCAGGGTTTTTACAAGCTTCAAGTCTCAAAAGGGTGTGAAGAGAAGAGGGAAGGGGTACCCATTTTATAAGGGAGGAGAGGCGCACCTATGGAAAAAACATAAAATATTATTTTATAATAAATTCATATTTGGTTTATAGTAGATCCAAATTAATTTATTTAGAAGATAAAGTGGGTATGGATATATATAATCTCAAAAAATAGAATTTATGAATGATTTTATTACTATTTTAACCTTTTCATTTAGATTTAACTTTAAGTTAAATAATTTTACTTTTACTGTGTCTTCTTGTTTTCCTACACTATATGGTTACTAAACTTACTATAAAAAGCCAAAAGAACCCCAAGTTGTTAATTATTAATATATATAAACTTATATAATTCATAGGGCCTAACATTATATTTTTATGAATAAAAAAACAATTAATAATATAATATTTGTTTTAAAAACTAGTTTATTTCAATTTTGACACTATTTGGTAATCATTTTTTGTCAAAATCATAACAGAATGATTAGTTCAAAAAAAGATAATTAAATATATACTAACATGACATATTAAGCTATAAAATTATTTTAATTCATAAAAAGTCTCAAATTACATTTATTTGGGTATTTATAAAATCAATTATGTTAATATTTCATTAATAAGGTAATAACTGCATCATCATTGTGTCATAAATAAAATAAATTATTTACTCTCTAAAAATTATAAATAAAATACCATTATTTAATAAATTGTTTTATCTTTCTAACGAATATTTATAGTCGAATTGATCTTATGTATAACCCTATATTAAAAATGTCTTAGTTATTAAACATTGATTTTACCTATTTTAACTCTTCTTTAAATAAAATAATAATAAATATCCTAATCTAATCCATGGGGAACTAAATGGTAATATTTTATTCCAAATGTTGTTTTTGGTCGAATTAAACTTATCCAATAGAATTAGTATATGTTTTAAGGTAATAATAATATGATTTTTACCCTTAATTACCCTATTTACTTTTAACCGTGGTAAATAAAAGTAAAAACTGACTATTCACCAAAAATTATTTTTATCTTATTGAACAACATTTAACTCCCTGATATTAACCGTGTCTCTTGGATTTTTGAAATTCCACTCACAGAATCGGTAAAATTATGTTTTATGTAAATTTTCAAATTCTCTTTGGAGGTGGGTAAAAGACGGTGAAAAGTTCAATAAAATTTTTATATATCTAAATTTTTTATAAAATGACTCCAATGAATTACATTGAACTTATATATGTATTATGTATCAATTTTGACCTAAATTAAATATAAATAAAACAAATAATTATTTAAATAAAAAATTGGTTTTTAAAAAGTAACCCAGTGTTTTCACTATTCATCAAAAATTGAAAGTTTTCAGAAAAATACCATAAATTCACCCTAAGCTAATTTCGATATTCCGAATCCAAAAATGAAGTCCATTTTGAAAAATAAAATTTCAAAAAGTGGGTATTACTATTCATAATGGATAGTTCATAATAATATTATAATAATATCTCGTTTAGTGAAACTTGGTATTGCGTACTACACACGCTATCGAAGAAGGTCTTGATTGCATGTAGTGCAAGCCAAGTCGGGGTTGTGTGTAGTGAAAGCTCTGTTTGTTGTTGCGTATAACATAATAAAAACTTATTTCATTTATACATTTAACAAAATCTATACTGAATGATGCATAGAATAATTTCCACAAAAAAACATGAATTTGTGTGTAACACGAGCCAAGAATAGTGTTTCGTATACTGCAAACTAATACGGGGTTCCATATAGTACAAGCCAATGTCTGTGTAGCATAAAATAGAATAAATCAATGAAATTAAAAATAATATATCTTATAAAATATTAGGGTGTTAAATGGAACCCAATATTGACCATACCTAATTCATTTTGTGATAGATTTTCTCTGATCATATAACAAGTCCTTGGAGTATACAATTCCCTCTTTGTAATCTCATGAATCTGATAGACCACTTTTGAGAAAGAAATCATTCCTGAATTATTATGAGGAATACCATCGAAGGATAGTACCTACCTGGTAGTATATCATATGTAGTGGGTGCCAAAATCCACTCAAAGGTATCAATATATGGTAGGGGATGTATCCTAGAGGATGTTTGAAATAAAAATTACTAGAGTTCTGTATATTGTTAGTTATGTATCGTAATAATAGGGGAAAAATTACATTTAAATGTTTCTTCTGAAAATCTTCACAGGACTGCATCCACTCAATGATGTCTACTAACAGTGGGGGCCAAAATTGACCTTGTAATATCAAAAAAATATAGGGGGATACACTTTTATATATCACCTAAATATAGGGGACAACATCCACCCAATAATATAAACAAAATATGGGTCCAATATCTCCCCAATAAAATAACATTAAAATGGGGTCCACCATCCAGTTGGAACTCTCACAAATTAATCACCAAGGTCCAGCATCCCCCTTATGATGTCTCATGAACATGGAGGTCTGTATCCATAAAAAAAATTCAATAAGTAGTTGGGCCATCATCCAACAATATATAAATCATTTAATAGTAAAAAATATTAATAGTTCTCCATTCTCCCAAAAATATTGCAGATAATAGATGTCATCTTCTCATGTTATCAACCTATCCTCATTATTGTATCCACTACTAGATTAAATCATTGATTTGGGAACTAATGTGGAACTTGTGATCATTACAACGTGACACCAACTATCAGTTGGTTCAACATTTCACTAGGCACATAGAATGAATCTTTGGGCTTCATAATAATATTTAAACCTTACCAGGGATCTCTGATATCAATCACTTATTCAGGGAAAACATCATCACATAGATGACCTGACATCCCTTGGAGATTTCATGATTACATTATAGCCTCATTTAACTCCTTGTATAAGCCACATTGACGTCACTCCAGAAGAATGACATAATTCTCGTCTCACTTCACAAGTCATAGGTCAGTACTCTCCGCCAACCTAACACAAATCTATCACAGGAATACCAACATGGGTTCTGACATACTAGTATTGGAGGAAGGTTCTCCCTAGTCTCCAATAACTATCCCATCCACTATAGGTCTCCTCATAGTCTTATCATGTCCCGCATGGGATACTCATCTTAGTCTAACATATATCCCAACTAAATGGGTCTAAATCACTAATCACAATGTAAAATATGTTTATATTATTCATTTCACATATACTAATTTAGGGTCCAGGTATCTTGAGGATAACATATATAATAATGGCATAATTCATTGGTGGTTGAGGCATGAATCTATTTATCAGGGGTATATTATTGTCCTTGACACTTCATACATTCATAGGAATCTAATTTAAATTAAACAACACTTTATTTTAAATAGTCAATCACCCCTAGTAGGAAGACAACATATCGCATGCTACATAATAAACTACATAAACTATATGGAAACTCATAGGGATCACCTAACTCATAAGAAGTCATTCCCATTAAAGCAGCTTGGCCATCCTCACCCATGTCCATCCGATCGTCTTGCATCAATAAGAGACCTTATATAAATCCCTGACATTAAATGAAATTGGTTATATAATTATATAATTCATTATCCAATCACATTTTCTAATTTGAGAATTAATTTACAATTTAATTAAGAAGATATAATTTTATGATGACTCACCAATTCATCATGTCAAAAAAATGAAAAACAACCATCAACAGAAGGTGTATTGTTAACTGAAAACCCATACATGTGAAAAATCCCTAACAAAAAATAATTATTTAATATCCAATTTAATTTAATTTAATAAATAACCGTAAAAATTCATCAGGTGATGTATCTTTATCAAAATAGCCAACAAAAACATGTATAAACCATCTCTGGGATATCCTCTTTCCATGAAAACAAAAATTATACTAATAATGAGATGATTCCACATTAATCTCATTGAATTATAAATAAAACACTAATTCATAACATCTAAAATTAATAGCATAATAATTATTTGAAAAATTTTAAAATAAGAGAGGGATTATCATCCTAAAATACTAAATAAATTAAACTAAAATAAAATCATACCTTGGAAAATTGAAGGATTTGAGGTAGATATTTCCACCATGGGTAGAAAAAATGTTATTTAGAATATATGAGGTAGAGGGGTTAATATCTCTAATGGAAAATATGGAAATTTCACAATTTTTACTAAAATTAAACATGTCACATTGATTTGAAATCCATTTGTTAATTACTCTATTGTCTCAATCCTAATCCCTCCCCCATCATATGGTTTGGTTGAAAGGTTTACCAAACCATGAACCAAATATTAAAATTTACACTAAAATAAAACCACTATTATTTCACAATTTTTATGCATTCATGAATGAACTATTCAACAACCCCCAAGAAAAAATCTACATGAATTGTTTCCGCATATAGTTTTCGGGAACTGTGCATTAACAACACGAGCTGTACATAATCCAAAAAAATTTCACTTAAATTCTCGATAGTTTACCCGTTACCTTATTCTAGTTATGAAATTAAACCATGTAGGAACACAATGACTAAAAACTCAGAATGTAAGGGGTACACATAGTTTTCCCAAAAATACAAAACCCAAACCATTTACTAGGAAAAAACTCTCCAAATTTCTACCAGAGGCTCCTAACACTCACTCGATAACTCGATTCATATCTGAATACTTGATCCACATCAAAAAAATAACTAATTAAGTTACTAAAAGTCAAATAATATTTATTGAAACATCATTTCTCAAAACAACCACTACTTTGGATTCAAAAAATCAAATTTAGCCTAAAATTCATAAACATTATTGAAATGGGTCATTACAGCCTCTCCACCATAAAAATTCTCACCCCCAATAATCCATGATGTTGTTTCCATAATAATACATGAACAGTCCTGGTAGTTGATTCATCAGTAACTCATCATGTTCTACCTTAGAACACCAAATGAGATTTCACAACACAACTCGTAACATATAGTGCAATGTTCATCCAAAACTAAGCCACTGGTCATTAAAAATACCAAATTAAAGAGGCATGACTAAATGAAACCCATATATTTTGAGTAAATATGTTTTAATTGGTAAAATCTCAATATTTTAAGATATTATCAAAATTTTAATAATAAAAATGTGTTCAATAACTTGGTCTACAAGCAACACCGAACATAAAAGAAATCACAATATATTTAGATAAAATATAAAATTTTATGTTCTATCATTAAAACATAGTAATGGAAATATTAATAACTAATATTAATAACAACATTACTAATTATATTTATAAAAAATAAAAGGATACATTAAAATGAATGAAATTCATTTAGTTTACAAAAATTACTAAAACGGATATTTATTTTTTAGTTAAGTTTTTTTAAAGAAATTATCTTTTGTGTGATATGAATATCTATTTCAAGAAAAATATGATTAATAGTAAATTTTGTTGGATATTAATAACTTGATAACACCAACTTTTTTGTTAAATGATATCACAAAAAAGATAATAATGATAAAAATTTGAGAATTCTGTTTTCTAATTAAAAATATTTTCCAAATATATTATAATATTTTATTAAAAAACCGAATTTAAAAATTTATTAATATTAAAATAATAAAAAAAATTATTTTTAAATTCCTCATTTGAAAATTAATTTATTATTAATTTTTTGGGTTTGTCTTAAAAGGTGGATTTTTATTGGAATGATATGGTCATCAATAAACAATTAATTCTAAAAACTTATTCATTATATAAGAATGACCTATTAATTGATAAAAGAATTTTTGTAATAAAATGATAATTTTAGGAATAAAATTAATCAATTGAAAAAATTCTTTAAACATAGAAACCCCATTAGAAACATTTTTATAACTTTGTAAAATGTTAATTTTATATAAAAAACACTTTCTGATCTTTTCATTGAATCAAGTATTTTTCAAGGGATATTCGGTTTTTTCTTTCCTTGATAGCTTCTTATCCATTATTTTTTTTATATTAATTCATCTTATATCATTATAATTAGTATCTCTGTCAATTTTTCTATGTAAATAAATTTAGATCTTAACATTATTTATCTAAAAATGGTTTTACACATTTATGTTTTTAAAAATATAATATGTTCATACCAATAGTAATTCTATTTTATAAATTTGTATTAAAATATTATATTATATTGTTCAAATTAATTAATTTTTCCATTTTTATATTTTTTTCATTAAAAGTAATTGTTGTGGTTAAAAAATATTAACCCCGGTATAAAGTTAAATGGTAAAAGGCCCGTTACTAAGGTGAAAGGGAAGAAAATCATGTTAAAAACATGTCTCTAAATGTATAGTTTATTTTTGGGTCAACCAAAACTCACCAACTTTTCTCCTTATCCATTTTTTATTCCCTTGGCCCTTTAATATTAAAATTAAATTATTTAAATAAAATGGGTATTCCCAAAACTACCATTATTTTCACTTATAAAAGGGTAACATATTCAACACTTAAAGGGTCACATATATTTTAAAATATATATTTTAAAAAATTACATTCTACTCTACATAGATCCATATCCCATGATTATTATCCCCGTCTCACTCATTTTTAGCCTATGCCCTTCAAAATCAAGTAGAATTTCTAGAAAAATGCAAGACCTCAACATGATTATTAACAATTAAATTATTTTATTATTAATTATATTTTTTAATTTGTATTCAGTAAATATTAATATAATGATATTAGTATAATTTATATACTTTAATTATACTATATTAATCATATCATCATTATATATTCATATACACCATCCATTGGGAGAAACAATGTTGTTGTTTATGCATTGTCCATACTGTCACCTCCATGGAGTATCACATTTCATTTTCCTTCACCTCCGTACATGTTTGGATATATATAAAATATTTAAGGAAAAAAATTAGTTTTATGATATCATTAACATTATTTTATAAAAAAATTAGAGAAAGTATTAATGATATGACGGTCAAATGGTCATTATTATTTTAATCATTTAAAATAAGTGTACTGGGAGAATAACTGTTTATTCAAATTGTGTAATATTTTTATACCCATTAATTATTCATATAATTACATATAATTATAATTTATCATAATAATAAAACCTTAATAATATCATTATTCTCTAATTGTAATTATATTACAACAAAATCGCCTCATAATCATTAATTAAATGCGAGTATTTTCATGTTTGGATTGGTATAACTACCTACTTGAACAATACAGTGAATTTATATCATGATTGACTAAGGTGAAATAATTAGTTTTAAAATGTGAGATAAATTTTTAAATAATGGTTTTTTGTTTTCATGAGTTGTTAGAAAAATATTTCCTTCATTAATTAACAAAGCACACTTTGGTCATCCATAATGACTGAAACATGCATACTATTGATTTCATATTCAAGGATAAATAAAAAAACTAATAAAAGGTATTTTAGATATTATATATTATTATTATCAATTATAAAAGTTAATTGAATGACATTGTAATGATGAAATTTTATATAATAATAATCATGTATTCCTATATTATGAAACTAGTATAAATAATGAAAACTAGAAACACCTTATGTTGAAAATGGGAAGAAATCATGTAAATAATGATGATACAATAAGTGTAAAAATGAAAAAAATACGTTTAATATTATTATTTACATAATTAATATATCTATGTTTGTGATTAATGAGGATAATGTTTGATCACATTAGTCTTGGTAAGACGTAAGTGTTTTTACCTCAAACTCCACTCTTAGAGACACATTTTATATTGTGAAATTAATTTACCTTTTGTTTTGTATATACATCATATGTGATATATATTATCATGAATTATATTTTAGTTTTTTTATTTTATGTTCATTTAAAATCCACCTTTTCAATGGGGTTTGATTACTATTTTACTTAATATACAATAATTTTCTAGGTCAGAATTCTGATTTATTGAGAAATGATATTTGTTATGAAACATGTTTTAATTGTATAGTGAATTTGTTTAACAAGGATATATTTTCATGATAAATTTATTATTTCATGGGATAAACTATCCAAATCATGTTATATTAGTCAAGTAGAAACTGATATAATTTTTCCCTGATAGTAAGGATTTTTTGCAACATGAATCCTGTTATTTATGTTATAATGTTTTATATTTAACATTTTCATTACATGATTGGGTTTTATAACCCAAATATTATATATTACCTATAATACACTTTTGTGAAATTATTTTATTTTAACAAAATGTTTTATTACTCTTTTTACATTATGGGTTATCAATAAAGGTAATTTTAAATTATAAAAAATGTCCCTTTCAAAATAAATTTTTTTGGATCCATATTTCCTCTAGAAATCATTAATTCAATTTAAAGGCTATGTTATTGGAAATTATTTTAAAAAGAAACGTTTTAAATGATATTTCCCTTTACTTGTTGAAAAAAAACTATTATTAGTAACCCATAACTCTCTTTACATCAATGTTAATAATGTTTTCTAAAAGCTCTTTTAAATTTTCAATTACATTTGCCTAAGAGGGTTTAAATTTTATAATTTATACTCTAATATATATATGAAATAATTTTGTTAAAATATACTCATGATACTAAATAATCCCCTTCATAATTCTTTTGTGGGTGGTATCATTCAAGTTTTTTTTTGGGATGATGTTTTTTTATTTATGTCAACATCCATATATGTTTTTATTGTCTCATTGGAGATATTTTCTTTTACAATAATCCACCTTTTTTATTGATGGATTTTGATCATTTTATTAAATAATTAAATTATCCACAAACTCATTGCAATATATGGTCTGAACATCACATTTTACATTTTTTTGGTTGGATGATGTTCGCCATAAAAATGTTATCCTATTGAAATGGGTAAAAGTATGTCAATTTTGTATGTTTTTATTCCAATAAATATAATTATTAGATTGTTTACTATGTGTTGTTTAATCGTACACATGTTGAGTAGATACTTGAACAACTTTATGTTATGATAATTAAATTGATTAATTTTTTTCTCGCTTTAAAATTATTATTATGTTGAGTTTTATATTGATAAAATTGTGATTAATTTGAATATATCATAAAATTTATTTGTTTAAAATATCTTTATAATTTATCTTTTTAACGGTCATATCATTTTTAATAAGTTTTAAATACTGTTCTTAGGATAAATATGTCATTTAGGACCTTACAATATCATGTATACAGGTTTTATACTATTACTACTTTGAAAAACCACCATTCACAATGTAGCTAAATGTGTAACAATATTAGTAATATAAAATTGATGTAGCTATTTTGTGATCCACATAGACGATTATAAAAAATTGGTTACCCTATGTAATTTGACCATATCATGAGAGAGAGAACTCCAAATTGAGTGTTTATTTATTAAGAAATATAAGAAAATAATATACATTAAAATATAATAAATGAAATTCTGAATTGATATATTTTATTTAAAAAATTAGGTTAAAAATTACTATATGTTTTTAGACTGATATATGCAGTTTTCCTGAACAGTTTTTCTACTGTTTTTAATGGTAACATGATATATCAAAATATGATTAAGTAGATTATTAATTATTTATAAATATAAGGTAATTATATAAATAATATTCAAAAGGACTCAATGCTTTTTCTTCCATTTGGTTGCCCACTTTTATGTTAAAATTAGAAAATTCAATCTGTTTATAGATTTTAGGAATTCAGATACATGACCTCTTCACCTACGTTAATTTTTCTTACATGAATTACATATATGATGAATCCATTATTTGAATCCCCTCTATAGTGAATGTATTCTATTAATTATATTTTTTTTATTAACCTTAATAGTTGATTTTTAATATTGATAAAGACACATATGTGAAAAATTCCCCTAGGTAAATTTGGCTATATAGTTTTTTTGAAATTATACTAGTTTTTCTAAAATATATTAAAATGATTTTTTTATGTTTTTTTCCTTATATATATTTATTACATTATCATTTCATATATTTATATTGTTTTAATGACTTTCTAAATTCATATTAATTATATATAATCTATGAAACGTACTTTGAACTACTATAAATATGTTTTTATGCAGATCAAATGTTATTTTATATTCATGCATGAAACATACAGTTAGAAACTGAAAAATTACTTTCATTAATTTAATTTAATTATTTTATTGAATTGTTTATAAATTAAATTTGGATGATATTAAAATCAATAAAAAAATTAATATATTTAATGCATTGTTATAAGGTTTTGAATTTCTACTCACATTTACTACTTATTTTATATAAAATGTTTCTGAATATGTATTTCAAATTTAAATATTCAATTACCATGGGATCATTTATGGGACTATTTTTTGGAGTCTCTTTAAATTTTTTAATGAGTTATTTCAAAAAAACATTAAAACATTATTCATTATTTTAAATTTTGATCCATATTTGACTGATATTTATGAAATTCCAAGATGTTTCTCTCTCTTTATGATTATCTAAATTAATCTATTTTTAATTTTAAGTCTACAACATCACTCAGTTGTTTTGAATTTTTTTAAAGTGTTTCTGAATTTCTAATATTCATGGGTCTGATACAATACTTCATTAATTAGATAATTCATATTTTTATGAAATAAAATGTGAGGAATGTGGAATTATTGATACTATAAAGTGATGTGCATTCTCCCTATGTATAACATTTATTACTATTACTGGATAATATATTAGGGGATGAAAAAACATCTATAATTGTTTCTAATACCTTGATAATAAAATCAAGCTGATCAAATACACAAGAACTATTACGTTTGTTTTATTCTTCTTCTATCTATTTCATTATGGTTACTTTAGTTTAAAAGTCTTATCCCTATATTGTAATGCTCGGATAGTTTGGTTTGTGAATCATGGTATCTAAATTCAATGTTGTAATTGGGAAGTAGCTTCGGATACTAATTTTAGATGTCTAATTATTCCTCCACTAGAAAAATTAGGTTTTAATTTGGTTAGGATTACTCTTTAAAAATAACATATTACACAATATATCTATCACCGAGTGGGGATGTATAAGAGTATATAAGATTGAAATTAGACCAAACTACCATAAATAACATCATTTTGTTATTTATTTAATTTTTTTGTAGATTTACTCAATGGATTAGCATTAATAATCAATTTAAACCATCAACCAATTAATTGAGGAAATTTTTATTTAGTCTATTCACCCATATCTAGAAAATCTATCATAATCCTATTATAATGAAAATTTTGTGTCCTGGCTAGTTTCTTTTAAATTTAACCAATTATTTTATAGATTCTATTTATAATATTTTATTTTCCTAAAAGTATCTTAAAGTACACAGTCTAATGAAAATATCAATAAGATGGATGGAATTATCTAAAATAATGGATGTATTACTACGAATCCACCACAATTTTATTATAATGATTATGGTTACTAGAAATCTATAATGGAGGCTTACCTGATGAAATTAATCATAGACCATTATTGGATCAAGGAAATTCCTTACATGATACCAGAAACTGGCCTGAAAACTATTAATTGAAATGATTCATCAAGATATGTTTTAAAGTAAAAGATCATAAATATATTATATTATTCAATTTAGAAAAGTGTTTTCAGTCATATATATTCTTGTAAGACATCTCTTGAAATATGTATGATTCTACAAGTTAGAAACCTTGGATCCGAAAAGGCAATTAGAACCAAACATGGAATTCATTACAAGATGAGTACCAATATTTTAATATTTGTTAAGATGAAATTGTAAACCAAATGTTATACTAATTCAAAATAAATTTGAATGGAATTAATTCCCTTGGAAATGATTTAGGGAACCTCACACTTTTCAAAAGAGTCCTAAGAGCTCTACCCTAGATGTGGTGTTCTATGAAGGTAGAAATCAATAAAAATAATAATCTAAAATAATATAAATTAGATGAACTCATCAAAACACTTAATGAACAAAAACATTAGTTGAATAATATTAAAGAAGAATAGAT
Organism: Viscum album; assembly: GCA_963277665.1. NCBI lineage: Eukaryota > Viridiplantae > Streptophyta > Magnoliopsida > Santalales > Viscaceae > Viscum > Viscum album. The sequence goes on from OY728121.1 coordinate 595,163,915, forward strand.
TTCAAAGATGATAATAATTTCATTAAAATAACTTAAAATTTTTATTTCTAACTCTACTGAATCTGATGCACTAAAAAGTAACAATGGATAAATTAGAAATATAAATAGCGGTATTTATAATTTCATAGAGAGAAAGAAAAATATTATAAAGTAACCAAGTAAATGAAAAAAGAATCATCAAAAATTAAATAATGAAACTATATATAAATTAGATGTAACCTGTTAAGAAAGACTGAATATTGTATATATCAAACCTCACTTTCCAAATTTGAATCCGGATAGGACATATAAGAAACCAAAAAGAATTTTAATGTGATTATCATGCTGGTTTGAGTTTCATTTAAGAATCAAATTCAAGTGTTGAATATAAATGTGAGAAATATTCAACTAAAATATGATTGATGAAAATAAATACAAATTAGTTATTTTGTTATTTATATTCTAGTTATTATTTTTATAGGGATGGTTCTAGATTTGATGAGTTATAGGTAGAAAATAAAAATAATCAAAAAATATATTTTATGAGTTACTAAATTATACAAATAATTAAAATAATAAAATAATAATATTATCAAGGAATGTAATAATTTCAACAGGGATATTTATTCTCTTATTTAAGAAATAATAAATTCTACTTCTTGTTTTGAAGGTAAGATATATGAGGATTTTGTGTTTTTCCAGAAGGAAGATGATAATATTAAAAAGCAATTCATATGATTAAGAAAATATGTTATCAACTTTTGTTGATGGAAAATAAAAATATGATAAAACGGTATTTATGAGGAGAACAAATAAATATAAAACTATTTTTGGTTATAATCCACAAATTACTATGTCATACAAAACTACTTCTGTTAAAAGTTCTTCTAGAAAGGTATGTTTTGTTACATGCTTCAGATGTTTCATGCAAGGAAATTATTATAATTAACAATAACATAGATACCTTCAATTTAATAGTTATCAAAATTAATTTATTTGAAAATATTTATCTTCTAAAGTACCATAAAAACGTTTTAAATATTTTTGGGTACCTAACAAGTCTATTTCTATCCCAATTAGAAAGAAAATATCATGGGTACCAAAAATGTAATGTAATTTGATTTTTTAGGAAAAATTATGTGGATTTAGAAATATTGAAACATAGTATATTAACAGTGGTTATTCCCAACACATGACTGATGATCTATCAAATTTCATCTCTTATAATAGATATGATGGAGGATTTGCCAATTTTTTAGATAAATATAATGAAAATGTTAAGTGATTTGATGAAGTATGTATTAAAAATGTTATTTTAATTACTAATGTTTTATATGTTGATGTTAGAAAACATAATGTAATTAGTATTACAAAATTATCTAATGATGTTATGTTTTTTATATTTGATTATAATAAGTGTTTAGTTTTTATAAAAGAAAATGTATTGTTTTATTCTCATATAAATGATAATATTTAATGTATTAATTACAATGATTAATATAATCAAAATTTTACATGTCTAAATTCTATTGAATCATGAGATGTTATTTGGCATACAAGGCCTTGACATTCTAATTTATTAATTACATGAATTTTATCCAAGCATGGATATGTTCTGTATTTACCCATGTCAATGTTAAGAAATGATTTTGTTAGTAATTAGTCCTTAAAAGGTAATAATAACAAAGAATCATTCAAATATATCAATCACGTTTCTAATTACAAACCTACTGAATAAATACATATTGGATTATTTGGACCAATTAAAACTGCTAGATTATGTTCTATGTATTGTTTTTTTGGTTATTATTAGTGGTTTTGGATGATTTACAAGGGTTTATTTCATGTCTCATAAGCATGAAACATTATATAGATTTATTTCGTTTTGTAATCTAGTTCAAAAAAAGGTTATTTGGATGTTTCTATTAGAATTGATAATTGAGGTGAATTTGTTATTATTAATTCTGAATTTTGTTTTTGAAGAAAATGGTTATGATAACAATTTTTCTTCTCCTAGAACACCACTACATAATGGTGTTGCAGAAGGAAAAATTGAATTATTTCATAGATGGCGTTAACTATGCATAATGAATATAGTTTAACAAAATATTTTTGGGATTAATATGTTAATAATCCATTTTTGTTTTTATTATAGTTTATGTTATAACAAACTAAAATAAAACCCCTTATAAATTATTTCGTGGTAGAAAAATGGGGTGGTTATTTTTAATTTTTTTGGTTGTAATATTGTTATAATGAATATGTAATATTATTTTTAATAGTTTGATGGTAAAGGTGTTGATATAATTAGTCATGGTTGTTATTCTAATAGAAAAATTTAAAGATTTTATAATAACAATACAATGAATGTTGAAGAATTTGTAGATATAAAGTTTGGTGAATCTTAAGATGTTCAAAAATATATATTGGAAAATATTGAAGTTGATTTCAGGGATTTCAATTTTGGTGAAGAAAACATATAGATAGTATATCTTTTAAGGGGGGAGAACAATGCTTCTCAAAATGTTCTTATATTATATATGATTCAAAAAGATCATCACAATGAAAAATTGAGAGGTAATTTCGGTTCTAGTATGAATACCAAAAGCTCTAATTTAAACTAATTTTCTAAATCCTTTATTGTTTATGATAATTTTTGTAATAAATTTATTAAAATAATTAAATGATCTAGGTTTTATTATTTCTATGAAATATATTGCTAATAATTTTTTTTAGAAATAATGTTTGGTGTTTTGTAAAATTTTTTAATTATAAGCCAGTATTTGGAACTAAATTTATCATTTGAAATGAGCATGATGAATTGGAATATATTTTTAAAAATAAAGAGGGAATTGTTTCTATAGGACACTCTCAAGAATAAAGTATAAAAATTTGCTATTCATTTAAACATGTAGATAGGTAAAAGTATACTAACATCTTATAATATTTTACATGTTTTCATGGATTTAAATTATATAAAGCGGATATTAAAAGTTATTTCTTAAATGGTTTTATGAAGGAAGAATTTTATGTTTCTCATACGTTTTCTTCTGAAAACAAAAAATTTCCTAATCATGTATTTAAATTAACTAAATATTTATATGGCCTCTAACAAGCACCTCCAGCTAGGTATGAGATGATTTTTTTCTTTCTATGGAATAATGGTTTCTATAAGTGATATTTTGATTATAATATTTTTATTAAAATAATTTCTCATGATAGTTTAATTATGAAAATTTATTTTTATTATATATGGTTTTTTTCATCAAATGAAATTATTTATAATGAAATTTCTATTTTGATTCTATTTGAATTTGACTTGAGCTAAAATGTAGAAATAAATATCATTCATTGACTTCAAATTTTATAATGGAAATATAGGCTCTTTATTAATCAAAATAAATATGCTAAAGAGTTGGTTAGAAAGTTTGGTATTGATTCTTGTAAATTTTTAGAATCTCCTATGGGTATTACTTGTAAATTAGATAATGATACATTAGGTAAATCTGTTAACAGAATATTTTATAGATGCATGATATGAAGACTTATTTTTTAACTAAATCATTACCTAATATCATGTTCATTTTTTATGTACATGATTTATAGTTGATCATAAAGAGAGTCATATTATGTAAAGTAAAATAATAATTAGATATGTTAAAGGAACTGTTAATACTCATTTATTTTATTCTAAATATAACTATGTCGATTTAATATCCATTTTTGGATCTGATTTTGATGGTTGTAATATTTTCAAAAAAAAGACATTTTCTACGTGACTTTTTCATAGAAAAATCATTAATTCCAGAGTCTTCTATAATGAAATTATTTACTTCTCAATCTACCAAAAATGATATGTATATATTTACTACTAGTTGTGCTCAAATTTAATAGATGAATCAAACGTTATGTTATTTTTTATTTATCTTGATAAATTTCCAATTTATTGTGATAATACATCTACATTTATGTCATTAAATGTGCATTACAACATTATAGAACAAATCATTTTTATGTAAGATTTCATTTTGTTATAGATCATGTGGATATGGGAGATGTTGTTTTCAAGATTATCCTTATAGAAGATCTACTAATAGACAACTTCACTAAACCTAAATACTCTACTTGGTTTGAAAATATTAAATTTATTATTTTCGTGATGTGACTATAATAGTTTTATATTTTCATGTGTTTAGTGGGTGCTTGTATTTATATGGTGATATTTTAAGATTTACTTGAAACCAATGAAATATAGAATCTATTTTTCAAATTACTATTATTTAATATATATATATATATTTCATTATTGTTTTAATACTTCTCACTCATAATAGATGATGTTAACATACCTTTTAAAACATTTTGTTTTCATAAAACCATATTTCCTAAAATATCTTCCATTATTTATTCTTAAACAAATTTTAAAAATTACAGTCATTGCGTTTAATTATATATTTTCATAATGGATCACATTATAGTGTCTCCTCAATTCATGTTTTAAAATTTTCATGTTCAAGAGTGATTTTATAACAAATTTATAGTTTTCTCTATGTTATTTCCTTTTAAAATACAATGATTTTTCTATTTGGAACCTTATCTCTAAGGTAATTTTAAAAGGGGATAAGTTATTGAAATTATTCATGGTTTTGTAATTATCCAAAATGGTGAGAATTTTGAGTGGCACCATGAACCACTTTATGTTTTGATAATTACATAGATTTAATTTTGATTACCTTTAAATGTATTAATAATTTTTATTATTTCTTATTTAAAGTTTTTTTAACATTGAGTATATCATAAATATTATTTGTTTCAAATAGATTTAGAATTAGTTTTTTGAATGTACATAACACATTATAAATGATTTATATAGTGTTCCCTAGAAATATAAGTCATTTGGGACCTTAAAATATAATTTATACATTCATTATACTATTATCAGAGAGAAAAATTATTGTTCACCTTGTTTCTAAATGCTTAACCACACAGCCTAATTGTAATTTACATGTCCATTTTGTGACCCACTATGAATAATTTCCATAAATGGTTTTGGTGTGTTTTTTCACTATGCCCTGAGATACTGAAATCAAAATGGAGTGATTATTTTTTGTAAAAATGTAATAAAATATTATCCATTTAATTAGAATAAACAAACATCTGAATTGATCTCTCTAATTTAACAAGCTGAGATTGTGTAAAGTATTTTTTTAAAAATTTGTTTCACATTTTTGATATTTTTCTGTACACAAAAAACTATATTTATCTTAATTTACATGAAATACTAATCTGAGCATGTGTTACACACAAAAATATGTGTAAATGAAACTTGACATATTATTAAAATATTATTATATAATTTGATAGTTACCACATAAAATTTGGAATGGAATATATGAATATTACTAACTATATTATGAAAATATGGTGTAAACATGTATATAAAAATAATTTTTCGCTGACCAATTAATTATAAAATAAAATAAAACAATTTTTTAAATAAAAGGGAAAACATTATCTAAAATACTATTTGTATACATAAAGCTGTGTTTTATATCAATAAATTAACCAAATAAAATTTGAATATTCCTTTTATTTAAATTTATATATAATATATTCATTAAATTTATTATCACTCATCTTATATATTTTATAGTCAAGAAAATAAATCCAAATTTACACTTAGATATTTTTTTATTCCAAAAACACAGTTTTATCACTTTTTATGGTGTAGTTATTTAAAAACAAATTGTATCGATTATTTAAAATAAATTTTTTATATAAATTTAAATTTATAAATCATAATATCAAAATTATCTTTGGGTGATTTGTTGGATATTTTTCTAAAAAGATTCATTTTTTATGAAAAGTGAAAAATACTGATTTTCTATTGAAAATTGCATTTTCATTTATTTTATTTATAAAGTAAAAATATATTTTTGATTATTTTTAAAGTATAATTAGTTCCATTAAAAATATATTAATATAAATTTGGTCATTTTAATGAATTTGAAATTGAAATTGGATTTAAACGTTGTATATGTTTGATCATTCTTTCTTTAAAATCCCACTCTCCCTATAACACCCCAATATTCTGCGGTATGTTTCCCTTTGAATAATTCAACAGCTTGCATTGTACACAACTTTAAGATTCTAACACATCGCGACCAATCAAACTAGCTGTTATGAATAGTAATATCCACCTTTTGAAATTATATCAATTTTACCATTCAAAATGGACTTCATTTTTGGGTTTAGAAAATCAAAAATATCTTATGGTGAATTTTTGATATTTTTCTAAAAACATTCAGTTTTTGATGAAGAGTGAAAAATATTAAATTTTAATTGAAAACATCTTTTTTTAATAAAAATAATTTATAGTGCTAAATTATACTATTGAGTGGTTTTTACGTATAATTATAATATATTTTTATCATTTATTCCAATTCGGGTCATTGGACGTAATTTCACATTTAAACTGGATATAAACAAGTTTCAATCTTTTGATAGTTATTATTTCTTTAAAACACGCTTTTGGTTTCGACAATGGGAATTAATTTTAAATTAATTTTTTCCACTTATGTGTTTTGAATTTAGAAAAATGGATTCATATTTTAAATCAGGAGGTCCAAATTTTTTAAATAATTAGATTTTATTTTTAGACAATAGGAATATTTACTTCAGTAAATATTATATTTACCGTGGTTAAAGGGGTAAATCCCATAAATAAGGTAAAAAACAATATTATAATAACATTAAATTACTCTAACACATGTCCTAACCCTATTGTATGATACAGGTCCGACCATGGACATCCTTGGGTCGATTTTGGGACCCCATTGAGCCACATGGAAGTGATAATGACATTATATGTTAAATAATTTAAGGTAGAGGCAAAAATTACAAAAGAAAATATATTTTAGTAAAAAAATTTTTATATGAGGTTATATAATTGATCTATTAATCTATAAATAGTCATTAGAATTATAAGAATATTTTCTATGTAAGGATATTTTATTTATAAATTTTAGACATAAAATAAATATATTTATTTATGACACAATAATGATGCAGTGTTTTCCTTATTAATGAAAGAATCAAATAAATGGTATTATAGATGTTAAAATAAATATAATTGGAAAGTTTTAATGCCATAAAAGAATTTTATATGTTATTTTGACATGTTAGGATTGATTAAATTAATTTTTTTTAAGTAAAAATGATATTAGGAATTTATCAAAAACAAAATAGCAAATAGTGTCATAATTGACATAATAGAGTTTTTTTAAAAAATATTATATTAATAATTGATATTCTATTCCTAAAAATCTAAGGTTCAGAAAAAGATCTTAAATAATATTATATATGTCATTAATTAACCACTTGAGGTTATCTTGGAAGTTTATAGTAAGTTTATTAAACATATAATATAAAAAAATAAAGAGTCATGGTAAATGTCATACTAATTAACTAAGAGTTAAATAAAAAAGATAAAGTTAATATGGTGACCCAAACATGTCTAAAACCTTTTGGTTGAGTGCTGTTTGAACCATCCCCACCTTATCCTCAAAATAATTCATTTTATAGCCATTAGAAACAGAAAATAATTTTTTTATAAAATAATATTTCTAGCTTTTCCTATGGTGACCCTCTTCACTCTTATAAAAGGGCACTCCCCCTTCTCTCTAATTCACATATTCAAATCCATTTTAATCACCCATCCCCTTTCCAAATACCCTCTTAGCTATCATCCATTCATCTTAGATGCCTTCCTTTAGTCAGATAGCCAACCAATGGATCCCTTTTTATCAAATCAAAAGGAAAAACCCAAATAAGAGGTAAATATTTCATCGCCTCTCCTTTCTTCTTCCACTTCCTCTTTATTTTTTGTTTACATTATAAAATAATAACTATAGTATCTTCTATATACTATGATTTTATTTTAAATATGGTACAACCATATTCATTTTTCTATCCATCCTTTGAATGACATGTCACCTTATGTGCGTACATATAGCTTACCGTCTCCACGTCATGGTATTGTTGTTATTCAATACATTATTATTTGGATGGGTATAATAATGATGAATAATTGAATTAAATAATACTTATAAAATTTTAATGATTATTTTTATATTATATACCATCCAATTATATATCATTTCAGTATCAAAAGTATGAAATTGTCACTCGTGCGTACGTATGGATTACCATCTCCCCAAACACGATGAGATTCATTCCCCATTATATCCATTCAAGACTAATTTTCATTTAATGATTAAATATAATGCTTAAAGACTTAATATCATTATAAATAGGAATAATATGCATCCTATCCATAACAAATATTACTTATGTCACAAATCATATAAATGAAAATGAATCAGTTAACACCTGAAACGATGATAATACTAAAATATTATTAACAACGAAATATTAAAAGATCATATATGATATCATGTTAATGTATATAGTTCTTGAATAATTTAATAAATATTATTTCACCATTATACAGGATGTTAACCTACCCTCGACCAAGGAAATGTACAAGGTAAGGGTTAATTCTACAATCTCATTATTATCTGAGGTTGTTTTTACGTAAGTATCTACTGGGACCTCTATATCATCCACATCCAGGTTTTATAAAAATTTATTTCAAAAATTTATTTTTCTAGAAAATGGGGTAAATTAATTTATACCCTTATTATACCTTATACGTTTTGAAAGGAGTCTTTCCGTCATTTTCCAAACAATGTACTTTATGACCTTTTCGACAAAAATTAAGGTAAGAATGAATTTTAACATATACAGCGGGTGGGGCTATTTTCCTCCCTTATAACATCATCGAAGCATCCCTTACAAGATTATAAGAATATATTCAAAATAAATGTCTTCTTCATAATTATGTAACTCTTAAATTATTTCAAAATAGAAAGAGATATTTCTCTAAAAAATGTTTTGATTTCATCAATGTCAACATCCTTTGATGGAATTTAAGTTTATTTGATGATGATTTATTATGATACAAAACATCCATATTGTATTGAAGGTTTTGTGATATGTTTGACTGTATATGTGATATTTTTATACCATTGATGGTTTATGATTAAATTATTGACATTTCACATGCTAGTTTTAATACGAATGTCTATGTTATATTTCAACCATTTCATATGAGGAATGTATTGCACAAAGTATGTGATGGGTGGAGCCCGCTACAGATCCTTGATGCATCGGTAGTTCTCATGAGACAAATAGATATGGAATTGGTTGTGGCCTTTCCCAATTTTATATATTGTTTTGGTCGAGGCCATAATCATTTTTAGACGTCTTGGATGAGGGCATCACAAAATGTTTCAAAATGTCCGACATTATACATTCCATCATTATGAAAATAATATTGATTGTTAATGTAGTCATTCAACTAGTATAATACCCATGATTATGATTTATTTTGGAATTATTTCCTCAGATCATATTACTACAATAAAAGTATTCTTGTATATTATTGGTAAAGGCATGTCGTTTCAATTATTCAGCATGCTTAATATTTATGTTATCTTCGGCTGTATTTCTAACCCTTACTAAGAATTTGATATCACCCCTTTCTTATGTTTCATTTTCCAAGGATATGAATAAGTTAGTTATGAGTGACTTATAGGAATAATCTAGGAGGCTTGGATGTTTTTAATGGAATAAATTTTGTTGTAAATATTTTAAAGTTAAAAACTTGAAATTATGTGTAAATATTATTTCCAATAATACTCAACTGATCGGTCATTCAAGACATGATTTCCTTGTGATAATTCTAATGTTATGTAATAATGCACCGACTTTAGGTAACTAGGGTCAAGGCGTTATAGTTGGCATTATAGGAAGTTTAGTACAAACCTTAGAAACTAGATTTAGATAAACTCTGATTAGAGAACATAGCCCTAAGATAGACTTTGAGTATTAGTATAGAAGAACTTCCTAGAATTTTCATATTATAGTGATTTTGTGGGTTTTACAAGAAATACATCCCTTTATGGATATGAACAAGTAAAAGTGGCTCTGGCACAGATGTACATAGGGGTAAAACCCGAAATTAGGGCTTTGAGATTGACATGAACGAGAACTGGTGCACGACAACAGGTCTTGCTGCACTCTTGGTTACAACACTCCTGGAGGATATGCTTAGGGTAATTCTCATTTTCTTTACAAACCATTATGAAGGGTTTACGAGTATATAATTCATTAGAGAAAAATTTTTATTATTATGGATTTTATCCATAAAATGTTCAATTAATATTAAGTGTTTTAAAAGTTTAGATTTGTGTATTGCGATTCATAAACTAATCTAGTGTATTATATTGTTTAGAAATGGTGCCTAGTGTAAGGAATGGAAACGGTATCAATGAATGCACTCCATGTTGGGATTTCCCTCCTACTCAAGATAATTATAGTGGAGCTGGTGATACAACTGGTGCTGATCAGGTTATCACCATATGGGGACAACTCACTCAGGTTATGAATAATAACATTACCCATATGGATCACCCTAATGCACAACGTGGAGGATCAATGTTAGACCTATTCATGAGCCAAAAAAATCCAAAAATAAATGGGGTCACAAATCCATTAGTATCTGAGAAATGGATAAATTCCTTAGAGAAAATATTCCATGCCTTGGGGAGTAGTGAAAGGGAAAAAATTGTCATTGCAGTTTACCACCTCACAGGAGATGATGATCAATGGTGGTCATTGATTAAAAAAAATGAATATGATGAAGTATCAAATTTGGAATAGAGGGAGTTTAAAGAAATTTTCTTCTAAAAATACTTTCTTCGTGACCATAGAGTTGATATGGAAAGAGAATTTCTGAGTTTGAGGAAAAAGGAGGATGAGAATGTCGCAAAGTATGAAGCGAACTTTACAAGGATAGTGAGGCATGATATAGATTATATACGTAACCCAAGAAGTAGGATTGTACATTTCTTTTATGGGTTAAAACCATTTATCTTTCAAGCATTAGTATCACAATATTTCTCATCATACGAAGATATCATATCTTGTGCTATCAAAACAGAAAAGGAATTATCTACGTCTTATGAATTTAAAGAAAAGAAAGAGAGTAAGAGGTCTACTGAACACTCTGGTAAAGGAAATAAGGAAACAGGGAAGAAGGGAAGAACCTAATTTCCACCCTGTGATAATTGTGGCAGGAAACACCTTGGTGCCTATCTAAAAGGACAAGGAGTATGTAAAAAATATGGATAGAAATTCCATCTTGCTGGTAATTTTATTGGAATGAAAGACACTAACAACGTTCAATACTAAAATTGCAGGGAGATGGGAAATTATGCAAATGAACTTCATAAGCGTCAGGGAATCATACCTTAGAAAATGCCAAGGGATCTAGACCAAGATTATGTGATCACTACTTCTGAGGTTGAAGCCCTGAAAGACATGGGGACCGGTAATTTAATGGTTTCCTCAATTTTATCCAATGCATTATTTGATTCTGGATCATTGTATTATTTCATATATTCACAGTTTTCTATGAAAATTAGATATTTAAAATTTTATTTAACACGGGAGTTTTATGTCAAAACTCCTAAGGGAAGTGTCATTGCTACAATGTTTTGAGAATAAGTTCCCATTAGGGAATATAAATGTTCTTCATCTATTGATCTCATCATCATACCCATGATTGAATTTGATATAATCCTCAGTATGGATTTTCCTTCATAACATGATGCAAAAATTTATTTTAAGAAGGAGGAGGTTGCTATTTTTTATGACGATAATAAAGAACACCTTATCTTTAGAGCAGAATTGTTAACACTTAATTCTTATCTAGATCCACCCCTAATAGCTCAACTAAATTCTATTATTGATAAGGAAGATAATGAAATAACTATGGGTGAGGAAAAGATTATTCAAATAGAGGACATACCTATTGTTCAAGAGTGTGTTGATCTATTTCCAGATGATTTACCTCGACATCCTCTAGAATGAGAAATTGAGTTATCCATTGATTTAATTCCTGGTTCAAGTTCGATATCAAAGACCCCTTATAGAATGGCCACTGTGGAATTAGTGGAACGAATGAAACATAGATAGAGTAATTGAGTAATATGGGATTTATTCATCTATTGTTTCTCCATGGGGATCCCCAATCCTTTTTTTAAGAAGAAATATGGATCTATGAGGTTGTGTATTGACTATAGGGAGATCAATTCTATAACAATAAAGAACAAGTATCCCCTAGCTCACATTAATGATTTATTTGACCAACTTCCCAGAGATCAACACTTTTCAAAGATTGAACTTCGATCTGGATATCATCAGTTATTTGTGAAGAAACAATACATTAAAAAAAACATCATTTCGAACCAGGTATGGTCATTACAAGTTTACATAAATGCATTTTGGATTGACTAATGAACCCTCTGTATTCATGGATCTAATGAATTGAGTTTTTAAACAATATATTGATGAAAATTTCATGGTATTTATTGATGATATCTTGGTATACTCTAAAAGCTATGAAGATCATGAATATAACTTGCATATTATTCTAAAGACTCGAAGAAGACATGAATTATATGGTAAGTTCAGCAAGTGTGAAATAGGCTTCAAGTGATTTATTTTTTCTGGGTCATATTGTCTCTAAGGATGGAGTCTTCGTCGATCCTTCTATGATAAGAGAAATCCAATAAATGCCAACACCGATGATTATAACTGAGGTACACAGTTTTATTGGTTAAGCTGGTTATTATCGGAATTTCGTCTAAAATTTTTCCCGATTAGCTAACCCATTAACCAAGCTCACACTTAATGGGGTTAAATTTGTTTGGAAAAAAGAGTGTGAAGAATGTTTTGATGAAATTAAGTAAAGATTATTCAATGATCCTATATTTAATCTACCATCGGGGAATGATGGATTTGTTATTTATAGTGATGCATTAAAGAAAGGACTTCGTTGTGCCCTTATGAAAAATTATAGGGTTATTGGATATGCATCACAACAGATAAAAATTCATGATAAAAACAATCTTACTCATAATTTTGGGTCAGTAGCTATAATCATTGCTTTGATGATATGGATACATTAACTCTATGGTAAAAAATGTGAGATATATACTGATCACAAGAGTTTCAATAAAATGAGAGTTGAAAGGGATCCTATTCTCATGGATCCAGTAATGATGGATATGGGAATAACCATGGAAGTTGAAACATCAATTCTTTTCAAATGGTTACCAAAACAACATTACAATTAAGGATTAAAAGTTCTCAGGATAATGATGAGGATTTTCAAAAGAAGATTAAAACTGTGAATAACGAGAGATTGAGTGACATTGTATATGAAAATGGAATTTTGAAATTTTGGAAGAGAATTTGTGTTCCCAATATACCTGATCTAAAAAGATAATTGTTGGATGATTCTCATAGCTCCAATTTCTCTATACACCATGGTAGCACCAAAATGTATAGAGATATAAACGAACATTTTTGGTGGGGCAACATGAAGAGGGAGATTGCTGATTTAGTGTCAAGATGTATGGTTTGTCAACAAGTGAAACCTAGAAGGCAACATCCTGGAGAAGTCTTGCATCCTCTTCCCATACCTGAGTGGAAATGGGATAATATTACGATGGAAATTGTCAAGGGACTACTAAAGGCTCCTAGAAAGAATGATGCAATATGGGTCATTGTTGATCATCTTACCAAGTCAACAAATTTTCTTACTATAAGAGAAGATTTACAACTTGAAAGTCTTGAAAGACTATATATTAATGAAGTTTTGAGACTTCATGGAGTACCAATATCAATTGTTTTAGATCACAATCCACATTTTACATCAAGATTCTGGAAAATTATTCTGAAAACCAAAGATAGTAAACTTTTTTTAAGCATTTCCTACCATCCCCAAAGTGATAGACAATCAGAACAGACTATAAACATGTTAGATGACTTGTTGAGATCAGGATCACTTGTCTTTAAAGGTATGTGGGGTCAATATTTACCTCTGGTATAATTTTCCTATAACAATACCTTCCATCCAAGTATTCATATGGCACCATATGAAGCGTTATACGGAAAGAGATGTATCACACCAACCTGTTGGGATGATGTTGGTGAAAGAAAACTTGTTGGACCCGAACTTGTGGAGGATACGATGGAAAAGGTAAATGTAATACATACCCACATCAATGCAGCTCAAAGTAGGCAGAAGATCAACACCGATAACTGAAGTATGGATTTGAAATTTCAGGTAGGAGACCATGTTTTCTTGACGGTATCTCCATGGAATGGTGTTATATGTTTCGATAAGAATGGAAAATTAAGTCTCAGGTACGTCAAACCCTTCGAAATTATAGAACGAATTGGGGATGTAGATTATGAGTTTCCAATGCCACCAAGTCTCTCCAAATTCATGTTGTGTTCCACATATTACTTTTGAGAAAATACAAGCCTAAACAAATGCATGTACTCACTTGTGAGGAATTAGAGTCAGAACCCCATCATTCTTATTACGAAGATATTTTCAAGGTTCTTGATACAAGAGAACAAGTGCTAAGAAACCGAACGACTCGTATTGTAAATGTTCTATGGAGAAACCATAAGATGGAAGGGGCAACGTGGGAACCCGAGGAACTTATGATGAAGAACCACCTATGTCTTTTTATGCAGTAATATTCTAGAAATTTCAAGGAAAATATTATTTTAAGGAGGGGAGAATTTAACACCCCAAGCTTCCATGGTACGTTTCCCATTGAATAATGCAATAGCTTGCGTTGTACGCAATTTCAAGATTCTAACACATCACGGCCAATCAAACTATCCGTTATGAATAGTAATACCCACTTTTTAAAATTTTATCAATTTTATCATTCGAAATGTACTTCATTTTTGGGTTCGTAATATCGAAATTAGCTTAGGGTGATTTTTTTTATTTTTCTGAAAACATTCATTTTTTGATGAATAGTGAAAATACTAAATTTTAATTAAAAACAAGTTTTTTAATAAAAATACTCTATAGGGATAAATTATAATATTGTGTGGTTTTTAATTATAATTATATTATATTTTTACCATTTAATCCAATGTTTGTCATTGTACGTAATTTCAAATTTAAACTGGAATAAGCAAGTGTCAATCTGTTAAAAGTTGTTATTTCATAAAAACACGCTTTTTGTTTTGAAAATAGGAATTAATTTTAAATTAATTTGTTTCACTTCTGTGTTTTGAATTTAGAAAAATGGATTCCATATTTGGAATTATGGGATTCAAATTGGATAAATAAGTATCTTTTATTTTTATACATTAGGAATATTTACTTAAGTAAATATTTTACTTCTCATGGTTAAAGGGGTTAATATACTAAATAATGTTAAAAATATTATTATAATAATATTAAATTACTCTAACACATGTCATAACCCTATTCTCTGATACATGTCCGACCATGGGAATCTTTGGGTCGATTTAGGGACCCCGTGGAGCCACATGGAAGTGATAATGAAAGTATATATTAAATAATTTCAAGTATAAAAAAATAAAAAACCAAATATATTTTAATAAAACTACTTTTATATGAGGTTATATAATTAATCTATTTGACTATTAATAGTAATTATAAAGTGAAAAATGTTTCCTACCTCCGGATAGTTTATTCATAATTTTTATACATAAAATAAATATATTTATTTATGACACAATGACGATGAAATATTTTAATTATTAAGGAAAGAATCAAATAAATGGTATTAGAGATGTTAAAATACATATATTTTGAAAGTTGTGATGCCATACCAGAATTTTATAATGTGAATTGTTAGTATTTATTAAATGAATTTTTTTAGAAGTAATAATTCTATTAATAATTTAACAAAAACAAAATAGAAAATAGTGTCAAAATTGACATGAAAGAGTTTTTTAAAACAAATATTATATAATTAATTGATATTAAATTCCAAAGAATCTAAGGTTAGTCCAAAAGTCTTAAATAATATTATATATGTCCTTAATTAACCACTTGTGGTTCACTTGGAAATTTATAGTATTTTTATAAACTATATAATATAAAAAAACAAAGAGACATGGTAAATTTCCAACTAATTAACTAAGAGTTAAATCTAAAAGATAAAGTTAATATAGTGGCCAAATCCTATCTAAAACCTATTGGTTGAGTGTTGTTCGACCCATACCCACCTTAGAATTTAAATAATTTATTTTTGAGCCATTATAAACCTAAAATGATTTTATTATAATATAATATTTCTATTTTTCCTAAGGTGCCCATCTCCCCTTTTATAAAAGGGGACTCCCCCTTCTCTCTAATTCAGACATTCAAATCCATTTGGCTCTGACTAAACCTACCCAAATACCCTCTAAACTACCCACCCTTAATCTTATATTCCTTATTTTAGTTATAAATCCAACTTAAGGAGCCCTTTTTATCAAATCAAAAGGAATAACCCGAATAAGAGGTAAGTATTTCATCACATCTTTCAAGTTCCTTTCTTCTTCCACTTCTTCTTTCTTTGTTGTTTCTATTATAAAATAATAACTCCAGTATCTTCTATATATTATGATGTTATTATATATATGGTACAACCATATTCATTTTTCTATCCATCCTTTTAATGACATGTCACCGTATGTGCGTACATACACCTTACCGTCTCCACGTCGTGGTACAGTTGTTATTCAATATAGTATTATTTGGATGATTATAATAATGATGAATAATTGATGTACATAATAAATATAACATGATAATGATTATTTATATATTATATACCATCAAATTATATATTATTTTAATATCAAAAGAATGAAATTGTCGCTCGTGCGTACGTACGGATTACCATCTCCATGAACACGATGAGATTCATTCCCCATCGTATCCATTCAAAAATAATTTTCATTTGATGATTAAAAATAATGTTTAGAGAATTACTATCATTCTGAATAGGAATAATATGAATCCTATCCATGAAAAATATTACTTATGTCACAAATCATATAAAGTAAAATGATTCAGTTAACACCCGAAACGAGGATAATACTAAAATATTATTAACAAAGCAATATTAGAATATCATATATGATATCATATTAATGTATATATTTAATGAGTAATTTAATAAAAATTATTTCACCATTATACAGGACGTTAACCTACCCTCCACCAAGGAAAAGTATAAGGAAAGGGTTAATTCTGCAATCTCTTTATTATCTGAGGTTGTTTTTATGTAAGAATTTACTGGGACCACTTTATCATTCAAATCCTGGTTTAAAAAAAATATATTTCATAACATTTTTTACTAGGAAATGGGGTAAAGTAATTTATACCCTTATTTGACCTTATATGTTTTGAAATAATTATTTCCATCCTTTTCCAAACAAGTTAATTTTTTTACCTTTTCGACAAAATTATGGTTAGAATGTTTTTTTAACTTATATGCCAGGTGTGGATATTTTCCACCATTATAACATCATCAAAGCTTCACTTACAAGCTAATAATAATTTTTTCAAAATAAATTTTTTCATTATAATCAGGTGACTCTTAAATGCTTTCAAAATAGAAAGAGATATTTCTATAAAAAAAGGTTTTGATTTCATCTATGTCAACATCCTTTTATGGATTTTAAGTTTCTTTGATGTTGATTTATTATTATAAAAAACTTCCATATTTTATTGAAGGTTTTGTTATATGTTTGACTCTAGATGTAATATTTTTATACCATTGATGGTTTATGGTTAAAGTATTGACATTTCATATTCTATTTTTAATATGAATGTTTATGTTATATTTCAACCTTTTCATATGAGGAAATTATTGGACTTGGTAAGTGACGGGTGGAGCCTGTTATTTCTCCATGATGCATCGGTAGTTCTAACGAGACAACTAGACATGGAATTGGATGTGGCCTTTCCCAATTTGATATATGGTTTTGACCGAGACCTTAATCATTTTTAGATGTCTTTGCTGAGGCCTTGAAGAAATGTTTCATAATTTCCGGTATTATACCTTCCATCATTATGAAAATAATATTGATGGTTAATGTGGTCATTTGACTAGTAGAATAGCCATGATTATGTTTAATTATGGAATTATTTACTCAGCTCATATTCATTCAACAAAAGTATTCTTGTTTATTATTGGTAAAGGCATGTGGTTTCAATTATTCACCTTGTTTAATATTTATGTTATCTTTCATTGTATTTATTACCCTTAATGATCATTTGAGCTCACCCCTTTCTTATGTTTCATTTTCCTAGGATATAAATAAGTTAGTTTTGAGTGAATTACAGGCATTATCTAGGAGTCTTGGATGTTTCTAATGGAATAAATTCATGTTGTTTTTCATTTCAAGTTTTAAAGTTGAACTTATGTATGAATCTTGTTTCCAATAATACTGAACTGATTGGTCTTTCGAGACATGATTTCCTTGTGATTAGACTAATGTTATGTAATAATTCACCAGCTCTGGGTAACTAGGGTCGGGGTGTTACACTATCACTATGTTTGTAATATTATTTATAAATTAAATTCAGCCTTTTTTTGAATTTAATATTTAAAAATGAATTAAATATTTTAAATAATAATAATTATTATTATCTAATATGGTTAAATTAATTTTTTTCCATAATGACTTGTGAAAACTGTTAAAACTAATCAACACAATTAAGGTCAAAAAAACATTTTGTGCATTACATGTGTTTGTATTAAAACTAATTTTACAAACATATATGAATTTAATTAAATAAATTTTATTTCATTTTTATAATTATTGGGGATAAATTATTTAATAAATATCATTTAAATTTTATTATTAAAGGTTAAATTATTGATGTAAATAAAAAATTCAAGTTACCACGGTCAAAACTAAATGGGTGCAATTGAGTAAAAATTTAATAAGAAAAAACATGGTAAAAATGTATTTGGGGGGGGTTATAGACCAAATAAAACCTAACCACCATTATTGATCTAATTTTTATGCACATTAAATTAGGGAGTTCTCCCAATAGTGAATAATTATTGGTATTTATAGGAATGTCACTCCCCCGGAATTATAATAGGGCTCTCACCCTCCCTCATTATTCACACCACTCAAGAAATTTGGATCCACCAGAACCTGAAAAACCCACTTTATAACTTCTATACCCTCATCATAGAAGCCTTATATTGGTCAGAAAACCATCTAAATAGGTTTTTAGTGAAAACCTAAAGAGGATACCTAAATAAGATATAATGTTTTTCAATGAGCATATTTATTTTATTTCATTCTCCACTCCCTTAAATTATTATTATACCAAGATTATATAATAAAATAAGTAACTGATATATATTGAGATATTATTATGTTAATTATATAACCTATAAATTCATAAACATCCCTCAAATGTTTTATGAAATCATCGTTCGTGTGTACAGTAGATTACAGCCTCACAAACTAATCTTGTTAGTTTTTTCATTAAAACCTCTCAAGATATTTAATAAAGATGGAAATATAGTTTTGATGAGATATTTTTGATATTTAGGATGTTATTTTGATTATTTATTTATTATATCCCACATAACATCATTCTTCACATTTTTCTTGTATACAATAACGTCCTTTTTGTGTACGAAAGACTACTGCCTCGTGAAGAGATGTCATTCGTTCACACATTACATGGAATTTATAAAAGATGTATTAAATAAAAATATATTTTATATGTATATATATATTAATATTTAATTATAATTCAATTATAATACATATATATATCTCAGTTAATTTTTTTATTCAATATCGAAAAAAATGGAAACAGTATTTTTGTGTATGTGTGGCCTACCGTCTCCATGAACAGTGTATTTCTATTCCTATCACTGAATTTTATGTATTAATATATATATATAAATATATAATTTATACAATATTAATATTATGGTTTAAAGTTTTGATATAATTAAACATATTAGAAATAAAAGGACCAAATATAACATGTCAAAACATATACAAAAAACAAATCTGTAATTACCGAATACATACCTTTAACATGGAATTATTAATAAATAGGTAATTAAACAATAATAAGAAACTCATGTATGGTATTATATATATAATTATGAATATTTAATATATTTATGATAATCTTATATTTATTATATAGGATTTTTTAATGAGTTCCATGGAAGTCAAAAGTTAATGTAAGGGATCTCCATCTCACTTTTTACTTCAAAGAGACACATGTCATAATCACTAAAAATTTCTCTTATTTGATTTCTATACTGCCCATGAATGTATTATTTTATTATTTTCCTTATAATTAAGGAGATATAAATATCCATTTTAGGATCTCTCTTTCATGAGGGACTATGGTTCCAATATTAACACATCGATAAGACATTTTTATCCCAATTTTCCTTCTTTGGGGTGTCAGTTATGTTATGCATATAACCTCTAATATGAGGGGTATATACTACCCATTTTACAAGTTATATCAATAATATAGTTCTTTTAATGATATATTATGTTTTATTAATTTTCATTCTCTCATGGGTATTGTGATTCAAAATTACAAAAGTCATAAGAGTTGAATGTTACAATCTCATCGTCTATCCGGATTATTTATGATTATGATTAAAATAATGAACAATTATGATATTTATCTTAATAATCTCTTGAATTTTGTTCTAATATTGTTATGTAATGAGAATAAATGTTTCCCTTAATTTTTCTCTCATTATGTACTCAATATTTCAAAATAATGACTTTATTAAAAATCATCTTTTCTATCAGAAACTCATTTTCTTCCAAAACCATGTTTTCTAAAAATGTTTCAATAATGTTTTAAAAAGATTTTAAAAGATGAAATGATATTTTCCTCATCAAATGTTTTAAATTATTTTTAGATATTTTATTTATTCTTTAATTTTTGTTTTCAAATAATAGGATTTTAAATATGTTTTATGTTTTAAAAAAAAATTTCAAAATAAAATGGATATTTTCCTCAAGAAGGTATTTAATGAAATTTTAATAGTATTTCCACTAATAAAATTAAAAATCCTTATTGTTACTTATTATCCAATGGGTATATTTTATAAATATACTAACCAAATTATTTCTTTATTTGGATTTAGATTTTTTTAAAAAAATATTTTTATGAAACTCATTTCTTTTCCACAGGTTAATATTGTTTCAAAGATACTAATAGGAATCCCATTTTATTTTACATGGGATATTTTTCTAATAAAAGAAAAATAATAATTTTTATGAGTTTTTATGTCTATTTTAATGATCATTTTACTTTATTTTGGTTATGGTTATTGGATAAATCTTATATGATGGGGAATCCTAGATTACAATGGGTAATCCCATTATAGCTTATAATATGGGGCGTCCCTAGTAGCACTGAGTAATCCAATTATAGCTTATACAATGGGGAGTTCATGATATAACAAGGAACCCACATTATAAATTTTATGATGGGGAGGCCCAGATAAAACCGGGTAATATCAGTATAACTTATATTATGGGGTAGCCTAGATAGTTCCAGGGAAGCCAGTTACTGCTTGTATGATGGGGAGGCCCAAAAAAAATTTGGTAATCCAATTTTAGCTTATACTTATGGATTCCTAGTTAATATCAGTTAAAACCACTACAACTTATATGGTGGGGTTTCCTAGATAGTATCAAGTGAGCTTGTTACAGGTTATATAAGGGGGTTTTACAAATATCATCTGGTGAGCCCGTTATAGATTGTGCAATGGGGCGGGCTAGATAGTATTCCAATGCATTGTGTAATGTTTTTTATGATATTAGTATAAAATGGGGAAAAAGTTGGTAGTCTTGATCCATAATTGGAAAAAAGTATAACCTATTCTACTTGGGGAAATATATATTCCCTGATCCATAATGTTGATGTTTATGGAGGTTAAATTTTAACCATGAAATGGTTTTATGTATTTAAATTAGTACCACACATTTATTTCCTGATTTTATTAGTCCTGAATTATTTAGGATGATTTCTCACTCTTACGGACCTTGTTTTCTGAAATGATAAAAATTTATTCCATGACTCTTGTTTATAATCCATAGAGGGTTATTTATAAAAAATTTAAGTTATGTTCATGATAACATACCCTTAAGATTATCTTATTAATTAATATGATTATATATTTAGAGGTCTTATGTTTACCCTTACTAAGAATTTGATCACATTATTTATTATATTTCCTTCCTCTAGTTGTGAGGGAATGTTTATGTAGGGTATTCAAAAGAGTATCCATATGAGAGAAGATCATTGTGGGAGATATTGAAGATATTTCAACGACTCTTAATATTATATTCTATGTTTACAAATGAACTATATTATTATAGTCTTTGGGTATGTGTTTGTGTAATATAAGGAATATTTATCTAAAATGATGTAATTTACATGTATGATAATCCTTGACCACCATAGATGGTATCAAAGGAAATGATTAGTTAAAATTTGGAAACTAGGATGAGAAAACATTTGTTATATCCCTATGGATATTTCTGAGGATATTTCTAGGGTAGTCTCTATGAATAATTATAAGGGCGATTCAATGTATAGGAAAGTGTACTAGGATTTGGTAAAGGATAGAGTGAGTGGTACCTAGAAATACAGCAGTGTTCGGATACTGTATGTAGATGTGCCTCTGGAATATATATGACTTGTGGAAACCACCCCTAAAACATTGTATTAAACTAGACTCAATCAGTAATTGGTTAAAGATGGAAGCCCTTACTACATTCTTAGTTTGAAAATCCCGAGGTGTATACTTTGGGAATTCAAAAACTCTTTATAAACAATAATGAATGATTTCAATTCACTAAGTTCAGGGATAACCTTGGTTAAACCTATGTTTTCATGCATATAAAATAAGGTTCCATGATATAGACATTTTACATTTGAGTTTTCATAATTATGTGGTTTTCCACTATGATTAGTGTTTCTCTTAATGTTTTTTTGCATCAGTTAATGGAAGGAACCTAAAGTAAATTCATTAAATACTAAATAGGACATCCAATTTTCTGATGAGTATCCAATTTGGATGATTACTAGTGTGAAGGATATTGTTATTATGACTAATTATTTTTCATGGAACATGATTAATAACATTTACCATATCCAACTATGAGACTCGCCAAAGAAGGGAAGGGTAGTGTTCCCTAAGAGCCCATATGGTGAGCACCATAGATAAATGATGATTCAATTTTCTATATGTCAAGAATGTGGGAATAATAACTTAAGGTAATGTCTCAAAGGAATCAAAATATATCTTATGTGTGGTGATGAAGGAAACATATTAAGTAATTTTCTAGGAGAAATAAAATAATTAATTAATTCAATGGATGGGAATATTGGTCTCCTTGTGGTATTATCAATGTATGAATTCTTTAAATATGGAATGTATGGTAATTATGAAAATTGATATCCTAAGGGTAAATATTGTGTATAGAATGTGAAAATATTTATGAGTAATTTGTTTTTCTATTGACAAAAGAATCCTACAAATGATATATAAATATTATTGTATTTTCTAACAGTACATTTTATGTTAAACATGATAATAGTGATTAAATTTAGGTCTATAAATTTTATGACATGATTTATTTTTCACACTATAGGAAAGAGGTATTATGGAATAATATGATGATGAGTAGTTAATGGCTTAAGGATGAGGTGGAATAATTCAAGTGTTTAAATATCAGAATTCAAGATTGATGAAATATATAAGGATTGTTCGGTATATTTTTTCACTATAGATTTGAATAAAGATGTTGAATAGTATGGATGACCTTAGAATTGAAAAATTATTTTTTCACAATGTTCTTTATGTTCTCATTGATGGAGTTTACTGCATTTATGGATATAAGAAATATATATAATAATATTTGTTTATGTAAGAAATGGGGAAGAATGTATATTTTAAATAAGGTTGTATTGTAATTTATGTTGAAAAAATGTTTTAATATAACAGCTGATAAGGGTGTTCACATGGTTAGTATGTTACAAATAAGATGAATTTATTATTTTTGAGGGATCAATTATATGTTCATTTTGGGAATTTATTGACATTACTTATAATGTTTTGGGTTTTTAATCCTTCACATGGTTTATAATATTAACCATTGATTAAATGGTTTATGTTTAACATTTAATGAAATTTTTATAGTTTAATGTATTATTTCATTCATGTTTCATAACATGTGTTAAACATTTTTTTATGAAAATAACTAAAGATAGATGGAAAGAGAAATCATTATATATATGGATATTATGATCCATTAGTTCTTCAAGAACAACAAATCCACCTTTATTTCTTATAGTAAGATATGTATTATAAATTGATCAAGGCACAACTGATGGATGATCTTTTTCTTAGGAAATTGATTGGGAATAAGTATAACTTCTCATGAAAAATCAAAAACTTAGTAAAATGGTATTGAAGTAAAAAAATTTCCAAGTTGTCATAACTTTTTATTATATCAATGAATTTTTTATGACTCTTTGGTTTTTGTATTTTTGGACATTAAATTTCTTCTGGTCATGTTCTATATCACTCTTCATCAGTATTGGGTTGTTAGTTTTTTCTTCTATGTGCATCTTTTCACTTACAAAATATATTCTGTAATGTGGAATCATAGTTATGATTTACATTAAATGACCTTATGTTTCAATATTTCCCCATTAAATGAAAATTATATTATTCATTTGTACTATGTGTGTTTCTATGAAGGAATATTCAAATTTTAAATCATTGAGGGACAACACAAATTTCATGGCTGAAATACATTTTAAGGGGGTAAAATGTAACACAGCGAGATTTTACGAAATATATTTTTTAAATTAATTTTTTCTTTTTTTCTTTTTTCTTTACACAAAATACTATGTATAGATTTTGTTACGGGCATCACTGAGCTTATCTTACATCACACGAAACGCGTTGTGGACTACCATCTCACGAAGCGATATGATTCATTCACACTATACATGGAATGTATTAGGGATGGGTTTAATAAAAATATGTGATATATATGAAATAAATATTATAATATCATGATAATATATATATATATATATGTATTTCATTTGTATTTCATTATTTCAATATGACAATAAAATGAAAACATTGTTCATGCGTACATACAACCCACCATCTCCATGAAATGTGTATTTCATTTCCTATCACAAAATTTTATTGATTTCGATAAATAAATATATGCAGAATATATATGATATTTATATCATGGAATATATTCTATAGATTACTAAACCATGATCGAAGTAAAAAGACAAAAAATGAAAGGTCAAAAAATATATGAAAATAGTCCTACTCTTACCCGAAATGTAATTTAAACATGGAATTTATAAAAAACAGGTAATAAAAGGATCATAATATATATGGTATGATATATATAACTTTCCCCTCCTAAAAGTGACTAAACTGGTACTTCAATTTGGGTCTCCACAGGATGGCAAGCATGCCTACCTATATGCCAAAGGTTGACGACTAACATTGAGGGTCTAATGAGTCATATAGGGAGACTATTCCCTCTTCATCAGAGTATGAAACAGTAAATAATAGATGAAATAAATAAAATAATAAATAATAACTAGAAGCATTCATTACTAACTATTTCCCAGAATATGTTATAATAATCAACCAGAACATAAATATTCCATGTCATGAAATAGTGGAAAATGTGAAGGAAGCCCAAAATAAAGAAAAATATTTGAACCCCCAAAATGGGTCCTTACTCCTAGTCTATAACCTCATCCATGCACATCCCAAGCCCAAATCAACAGCCTAGAATAGGTCATTTTTCCATGTTTGGACCTACAACCAAGAAATATTCATAGGTACACAATGGCTGCCAGAGTAGGGTGTGAGGATAACTCAGCAGGCGATGACCAAAGGTTGCTATAAGTTATACAGTCTGAAAATATACTGAATGAAAGTAAAATTTAAACACAAGATAAAAAACAAATCTTGTGTTTCATTAATTAACAAAGATCACATTAATTATTTCCATTTTCAACTATATTCAATCATTTATACCATCCTCTTTATTAGATTCATTCTCATCACATGATCCATGGGTTAGGAAATTACATTATTTACACAATGGCCTAATATGGTTAGTTAATATGAAGGAAGGAAAAAAATCATGTTCCCTATCTTAATAGGGATGAAAATTTCATAAATAATCATAATTAGCTTACCATGGAGATTAATTTTAGGAATTCTCATCCAATGGAGTCGTTAAGGGCCTAAAGCATCAGTATGACTCCCTTACCCATGCATTCTAGGGTCGGGTTTAGTGCATCAATCCAACCTGACCCGTATGAGGATCCTTGGTCTTTATCCCACACAAAAAAGAAATCTTCTCCTACTTATTTATCTGTTCACCACAAATATAATATCAGGAAACATACACAATCAATACACATAACATTTACAATATTCATTTTATTCAATATGCCACGCCTCATCCATCCTTAACCCATTACCACATTTATAATTTACTTAGAATAACACATTTAATCCATTTCCCTTTTTGAGCATTAATTATTTTAGAATAATGTAAAATTATCATTCATTATCAAATTTAGCACATTTATCACCTTCCATATCAATAGCTCATTTAACAAATTTCCCATATAATTTTATAATGAATTTGAAAAATTCACATTAATCTACATAACATGTTATCCACTCATACTAAAAAATCCCATAAACCATTTCTAACTACTAGTCACACCACTATTTGAGTCCCCTTTTTGGTTAAAACTATATCCAAACATGTTTACAATGGCCTCCAGTACATCTCAAATTAATATAAGGCTTAACGTCCCAAATATCCATGTTCAGAAATTCCAACCCATCACTTGGGTGGACCTAAATCAGTCAAATCAACCTCAAATCATCCCTTTGGGATCAGGAGGGGTTTAATTCATCATTTATCCAACCAATATATCATATCATGTCCAAGGAATCAAACGCACAACAATAGGGATGAAATATTATAACTACACATGAAAAAATTTATTACAAAACTATGGTATATAATGTGTAGACCACCTCCCGTGAATTCGATGATGAAGGCACCATTAACCTCAACATTAGATCTGGATTAAATATCCCCATGAAGAACCAACCTATATTCCACAGAAAAAATATGGTTTTAGGGATTTAGAAGATGAAGAATGAATCTACAATCCCTAATATGGAAAAGAGACGAAAGAGGTGCCTTACACTTACTCAAAGCATTAATCCACAAATAAAGGAACACAAAACGGCCTAGAATCAAATTTAACTGATCCCTTTAGAGTTTTGGGAGCCTCGGTTCATAACTAAGGTTGATATGGGGAGAAATGAGGAGAAAATAAATTTAAGGTATTAAAATACTGAGGGAATAGTTTGGTAATATTTCACTTTTTAATGGCCCACACCGTTTACCAAATGGTTATCCAAACTGTGCACAAACTATGTGCCAGGAACTTCTGAAGAGGTTTTAAGTTGCACAGTTACCTATGGAGTACCACATAGTTTGAAAAACCATTAACTATCCTAATGCAATGCCTCTGTCCAGGCACGCATGGTTTGGCCTCCCCCCCCCTTTTATGATTTTAATTAACCATGAACCCCCTCCCCTAGGATAGCATCGTTTGGGCTCATGGTTATCCATATCCATTCTCTAAGTGTGAAACATGCACTAGATGGGAAAAAATTATTTTTCAACCATTCCATGAACCCCCAAAACACAACTGAGCTTCCTCACACACCTAGTAAACATTCCGTTAAACAAAATTTATTATTTTAAATAAAAATTCAAACAAGAAAATGCCTCCATGATGTCTAGGATCTTAAAAAATATTCACCTTATTATGGATCATCTACGAGCTTCTATTCCCAAGCATCACTAAGATTCCAAAGTAAAAAAGATCAGGCCAATGGTCGCACATGTCCATCTCTCTTTCCCTAGTTTCTTCCAAAACCATACTATACTACCACAAACCTTGATCCAATGACATTGTATTTCTCCACAATACGTTCTCACAATGATCCACAATATGAACTGAATACACATAAAATGACACATCAACCTCATGCTCAACATCCTGAATATCAATCACCTGAGATGGGTCATGGTGATATTTTTAAAGCTCTGACATATGAAAAAAAACTTTCATACCACTATGTTTCAATAAACGATTCATTTAGAATTCCACCAGCTCAATCCTCTCCACAATCTAAAATGGATACACATACGTGGGTGCTAAATTACCTTGTTTCTGAATCTGATAGTGAACCAACCTAAGAAACACATGAATAATCACATGATCACCCATGATAAACTCAGTAGATATTTGATTCCTATAAACATATGAATTCTTCCTACCCTACGCTATTTCCATACATTTCTGAATCAATGGAACATTTTCTAATATCTCATACATGATATTAGACCTTAAAAACTACAATTACTTAGCTTCCCTCAAACCTCATAGAGATCGACACGATCTACTATAGAGCACCTCAAACAGTTCCATCAAAATATTATCCTGGTAACTATTATTGTACGAATACAAAACTAGTGTAAGATGATTTTACCATGATCCACCAAAATATTGGAAACAGTTCCTCAATAGGTCATATAGTGCCTGAATGGTATGCTCTGACTGCTTGTCTATCTATGGGTGAAAATACGTACTAAATAACACTTGAGTTCCAAACACCTTATGTAACCCCTTCTAGAAGTATGATGTGAAACTCAAATCATGAAATGAAACTATGGAATATGGAACCCTGTGAAATTACACTACCTATTAAACATACAACTCATCCATCTAATCCATAGGGATTATCTCTCAAATTGTAAATAAATTATCCACATTAGTCAATTGGTTAACAACTATCTAGATCACATCACTCATCTGAGGTATTCTTATAAGAACTATGAAAAATTCCATCATCGCATCATATCATTTAAATTCCATAATTTTAAAGTGAAATAAAAAACCACATGGTCGTTTATGATCACCATTCACCTGCAAATAGGTAAGTCATCACCCCACAAAACATGAAACCCATTCCATCATCCTGGGCCACTAGTACTTGCTACAAAGATCATGATACATTTTGGTCAAACCAAGATGAACTGGAGACCTTCATGCATAAAACCCACACAAAAACTCTTCTCACATACAAAATAGCATAATAACATGGCCAAAAACATAAATGATCCCATAATCCCCAACTCTCTAACCTGAAGTTGATTCCCAACCTTTAATACATTCCCTCAAATACAAACATTATGAATCCTCATGTTGTTTCTCATTGATATTGATAAAAAGTGTGAAGTAAACTACATAGGATGGAAGGGTCACTATACCTTGGTCGTCTTGTACCTCAAGATGAATATCAGTGAATAATTCCTCCAACTTCCACTTTGGACATGATTCTTAAAAAACCTGGTTTTTATTCTTCTGAATCAATGCATTGGAAATTTTTTTTCCATTTCACAGTGTGTAAAAGAGCTCAAAATTGAATAACATCATATATTAACACCATATTCACTACTTAAGATTCAGATCACACTGGTAGAAAATTTACTTTAGGATATTATGATTGGTATACGCTATAAATCTCTCTCTCAACAAGTAGTTCTTCCAACACATCAAAGTGTACACCACTACATCCATGTAGAAGTTTTGATTAAATTAATTTCATTCATGGGGTATCAACTATCATTAACCATACACAACAACCCAGTCATCATTCCTCAATACTTCCCCAATACAAACAATAGATGAACCATAAAACAATGAATTCCCCTTACCAATATGGGGCATGATCACAATTACTGTGGTATTCATCCATTTTGTAAACACATGAAATGAATTCTCAAATGATGAACGAAACTAAAATTTTATGCCCTTCTTCATAATTCCAAATAGTGTTTCTTCGAAATAAGAAACATTATTCATGAAGAATTGGTAATAACCATCCAAACCTAGAAAACTTCATACGTCAGAAATATTCATTAGCTACTCCCAAGATACAACTGCCTTCACTTCATCTGGGCCCACTAACAAAAAATCCTCAGTGATGGTGTGACTCAAGAATTGAAACATATCGATCCAAATATAAAATTTGGATAGATTGGAATAAAGAATATGATCTCTTAGTTTACCCAGGATGATGTCATGATGTTTGTTCTGATCATCATGAGTCTTAGAGCACACTATGATCTCATCAACAATGAAAACCAAAAACTGGTCAAAATATGGGTGAAATATTTAGTTCATTAGATCAATGAACACTACCAAAACATTATTCAACCCAAACGACTAACAATAAACTCATAAAACTTATACCTACTCCTAGAATAATTATACTATATATCAGAAGTCCTCACACTTAGCTGATGATACCAAGATCTCTAATAAATTTTAGAAAACACGAAAACACCTCTGAGATGGTCAAAAAGATCATTTATTCAAGGAAGAGGGTATCAGTTCTTAACAATCATATGATTTATATTTCTATAATCAACACATATCCAAAATGATCCATTAGTTTTCTTAGTAAATAGAACTATATATCCCCATGGTGATGTACTATGATGAATAAACCCATTATTTTCCAATTCCTACATCTATGTTTTATGTTCCTAGAGTTTTTTTGGTGCCATTATATACAGCGGTATCAAAACATGTTTTTCTCTCAGTTAAAACTATGTCATGAATTCTACATATCTCTTAGGATGTAACCAAAAGAAGTCATCGAGTAACAAATCGAAGATTAAAATACTGATTTTGAGTCCCGCACTCTATCCATTACTACATGTAATGACTGGACGTGGTTTTCAGAATCATACCCAACTTCCTACATAAAGTATCAATCATAAACAATTCCTATCTCACTTGTAACATCATCCTAAATATTCACTAATGTACATCCTTAATGAGGGCCACACTGCCCAACATCCTATGGTGAAAACCTCATCATATTAATCTCTTTATACTTCTCCATGAGTGTAATGCCTAATATGATCCTAAATAAAACACATGTCACTCCTCTTAATCCATGATCAACCATATAATCAAGTTTCTTTAATGTACAATCTCTAATTGATTGTAACAATACACATGTTTAAGATCACATATTTTTCTAGGTACACTTCTATATGATTTTTTCACCTATGTATAAATGGGTTAAGTGTTTTGTGGGTTCTTGGAGAGATGATAAACTATAAATGTGGTTTGGATTATTTAAAGGGATATGGGATGAAAAATAAACTGCATAACATTTACAAGTAGTGTAATGGGAATACACATTATGTAATTGTTCATGGATTTTAATAAAAATAATATAATATAATGGATTTCTTGTTATATAACATTAAAATAATTCACACGGCATGTAACCACATTACATGTCATGTAGATACATGGACTACTATATTGAACATATTTTTCAAATGAATTCTCTGTTTTTTTTCTATACCTCTCCTCCTCTGACCCAAAAGAGTATTCTAGTTGATTTTGAGTGATTTATTAATGTCTTATCATTGAGGATTGGTGTTGTATACCTGGTAAGACCTTTTTTCACTGGTTCCTCCTTCCTATGAAGTGGTGGAACCTTTGATATTTATGGGTTTGCAGGGTAGATCTTGATCCTTTTTATTGGTCTAAATGTATTCTTCTGTCATGGATTTGACTATCATAAATCAATTTTTGTTTTCCATTGGCAAGAATTCTTCATCAATTTTGAGGTAGGTGGTATATAATTGAAATCCCAAAGTCTTTATTTCTTCTACATGTATGTAATTTCTAATTTAATTCATATGATTAGAAATTTATTTTCCTAGATTAAATTAATTAAATTTGAGAAATATCTAATTGAGGGGATTATCAATTGAATAATTAATTTTGCAATTAATTATGAGATATTGGGATTGTGAATTGGATAATTAATTGCTGAATTAATTTTTGGATATCATGATTTTGAATTGAATAATTATTTTTTGAATTAGTTATGGGATATTTGAGATTATGGATTGAAATAATTAATTATTGAATTAATACATGGTATTAATGTGCGAAATTAATTAGAAAATTAATTAAGGTGATTGGTGTGATAAACTAATTGATAAATTATTAATGAAATACATGTAATGAATTAATTTTTAAATTAATTAATAGAAAGTTGTGAATGGATATTATTTAATTTTATTAATTAACTGGGGCATAAATTAATGTTGTATTGTGATATATTTGTCACTTGAAATGATGAATGGTAACAATGAAATTATTGTGTTGCTTTGAATTATGAATGGTAATAATGGAATTAACATTTTAATTGCTATGATGAATGGTAAGAGTGGAATTATTTTCTGACATGAAATGATGAATGGTAACAATTACAATCATGTGTTACTTGAAATGATGAATAGTAACAATGAATTCATATGTGATGTAAAATAATGATTAGTAACAAAGGAATTCATGTGTGACTTGAAATAAAGAATTGTGATAATGGAATTCATATGTGACTTGAAATGATTAATTCTAATAGATGAATTCATATGTGAATTGAGATTTTGGGTGTCCTCAGGAACTTGGGGGTTATTCGGTTAAATAAAGAGTAATTAAATCAATGTAAAAAAATTACTTTATTGATTTTATTTACATTTAAAACAACTTCATACACTATAAATTATTGTATATTGTTTTAAACAATGTTGATGGTGTCAAAAAATATTTTACTAGCACCCTAATCATTTTTAATTTAACATGGCATGTCTAGTATCCTGTTTTGATATAGTTTTTCCATTTTTGGTTATATTGTGACACTGGATTGGTTTTATCATTTGGTTATACATAATTACTCATATTGTTGTGATATTTTGATTAAGTGGTTATAGTGACCCCATGATCGATATTAGACCCTCTCTATTATTCAGCAGCCTTTGGCATATGGGGAGGCATACATAACGTCATGTGACCAACTGGATCAGAGCTTTGGTGTGTGGAATACAGGCCAGGATGTTACAATGTGGTGTCATAGGTGGATTATTATCTTTTATTTTCCCTTTTATTTTTAAAATTTATACAAGAGAATAGGTTGAGTCATGTGTCAGTTAAATAGATCATGTATTTTAATATCTAACTCATATAAAAGGGTAAAATCCATGAACCCATGTTGGGATTTCTTCTATTGGTTATTGGGGTAATAGTTGATGTTATTTCACATTGGGTGATGCACTTTTTGTGTGATTTGATAGTTGTTTTGATATTTTCTAACATTTTACAATTGCAATTGTATGGAAATAGAGTTGAGTTAGAAGGCATCATTCTAGGCGCTCAGGATTATTTTGTGACATATATCATCTTAGGAAAAAAAGTTTTTTCTAAGTTGTTGAACTTGAGATGTTTTTCCCTGCTTGTGAAATTGAACTAAAAATGGTTCATAAAGTGATATTTGAAAGATTGAAAAATAGTGAAAAATTAGAATAAATGGTTTTCTGATGAGAAATGTGAATAATGAGAATGAGTTGGACATTGTTAACCATAACCTAGTTATAGGACAGTTAATTGTAGTGGTAGCACCTTTCTTCTGACAGTGTGGTAGGGAAAGGGGGATATTACGGGTAATGGGTTATGTGATATCATCTAAACATGTTACTGTCAGTTTATGTTTATTATGTTTCATGTTTGGTATTACAGAGATATGCCTCCATAGTGAGACATGTTGAGAGGATGACAAGAGGATATCCCTGGAGATTTTCTACCAATAGTGGAACTGGAGGCACTGACAGTGTCAAGAGAGGAAGTTAGAGATAAGTTTTGAGCGAACATTTCTCCCTTCATGAAGGTTATGGAAAGAGATCCAGAGTTGGTTAAGAGGAGTTTTTATGACCTTACACGGAATATTTAATTACAGAAACCATATAATTATACTAAAGATGGTGAACATGAGGCATCAATGTTCTGGATTGAGTTTATCCAAACTATACATGACCATTTAGAGACTCCTGGTGAGAAAAGATTTGAGTTTTCTGCATATATGTTGTAAGTATTAGAAAAGTTTTGGTGGGGTATTTAGACTTGGATTACAAAGAATGATTGTATGTTAATGAAGGAATTCATGGAGAAGTTTGTGGAATAATTTTATCCAGATATGTTCAGACAAGAGAGAGAATCCAAGTTCAATTGGTTGACTTAAGGGAGTATGTTTGTGATGGATAATGTAGGACACTTTATAGATTTTTGGCTCTTTTATCGAGTGTTATCAGGGGATGAGTCAACTATAGGAATTAATTTCCAGGATTAACATAATTGTGATATTAATTCGTAAGTAAACCTTTTTCTCTTAAATATGTTTTTTGAGGTGGTGGTTCAAGCTCCCGTAGCTAAGGGGAACCTAAAGGAGGATTATAGTGCACGATATATGGTTATTGTTAGATTTTCATGAGGAACATATTCTGAATGTAGGAAGCATTACTATGAGGGTGTTATCCAGAGTAATGGAATGAAGAGTAGATAAAATGAGTGTTCAGATACATATGACATTACTCTAATTTTATGTCATCAGCGTGGTAGGACGAGCCACTATCTAAGACATTGTTTTCGACCACTAGTAGAGTGCTGATATTATAGAAATAGGGGACATATACAGAAGTTTTGCAGGAACCCATGACTAATATTTACTGATGGAGGAGCTAAATAGAACTAGGTCATAAGAAGGGAATCGTTATAACCATAACAGTTTGGCAGCTCGAGATCTACTAGCCTTGTAAGTATAGGTTGTGGATGTGGCACTTCAGAGAAAGGTCGCATGTATTAGCTGGGTGATGTAGTTTAGGGTGAGCATACTACATTATATGGAATAGGGTCTGGAAATTTTCATGTAGTTCAAAAAAATGTGGATATAAATGCTAGACTATCGACAATGTGAGAAACTATTATAGTAGATTATATGTTATCTAGTGCCTTATTTGATACTGATTCCTCTCATTACTTTATTTTTTTCACTACTTATGTAACACCACAAGATTTAACAAAAAATAATCCTTTTAATTTCATTAATGTCTTGTGTTTTACACTACACCAAAAGGAGCTTGCATAACACGCATCCCTGACTTGGCTTGCCTTACACGCAAGTGCCACCTTCCACGATAGCATGTGTTGTACGCAATACCAAGTTTCGCTAAACAGTGATATGCTATTAAATTATTATTAAAACTAGCCGTTATGAATAGTAATACCAACTTTTTGAAATTTTATAAATTTTATTTCTGAAATTGGATTTCATTATTGGATTCAAAATATCGAAATTAGCCTAGGGTGAAGTTTTGGTATTTTTCTGAAAACTTTTAATTTTTGATGAATAGTGAAAACACTAGGTTACTATTTAAAAACAGAATTTATTTAAATAATTACTTATTTTATTTAAATTTATTTTATGTCAAAATTGATACATAATACCTATATAAGTTCAATGTAATTCATTGGAGTAATTTTATAATAATTTTAGATATATAAAAATTTCATTGAACTTTTCACCGTCTTTTACCCACATCCTAGGA
Organism: Viscum album; assembly: GCA_963277665.1. NCBI lineage: Eukaryota > Viridiplantae > Streptophyta > Magnoliopsida > Santalales > Viscaceae > Viscum > Viscum album. Next base: position 595,199,510 of record OY728121.1, read on the forward strand.
GAATTTGAAAATTTACAGAAAACATAATTTTACCGCTTTTGTGAATGGAATTTATAAAATCTGAGAGACACGATTGATTTCAGTAAGTAAAATTTGGTTCAATGATATGAAAATAATTTTTTGTGAATACTAACTTTTTACTTCTTTTTTTACCACGGTTAAAAGTAAATATGGTAATTAAGGGTAAAGATGATATTATTATTACCCTAACTCATGTCCTAATTCTATTGGATAAGTGTAATTATACCAAAAAAAACCTTAGGAAAAACAATATGACCATTTAGTCCCACTTGGATTAGATTAGGACATTTATTATTAATTTATTTAAAGAAGGGTTAAAATAGATAAAATCAATGTTTAATAACTAAATAATTTTTAATATAGATTTATACATAAATTAAATTCGACTATAAAAATTCATTAGAAAGATAAAAGGATTTCCTACATAAGGGTATTTTATTTGTAATTTTTAGACATTAAATAATATAATTTATTTATGACACAAATATGATGCAGTAATTATCTTATTAATGAAATACTGACATAATTGATGTTATAAATACCCAAATAAATGTAATTTGAGACTTTTTATTAATTTCACTACTTTTATAGGTTAATATGACATGTTATTATTGATTTAATTATCTTTTTTATAACTAATCATTCTGTTATGATTTTCACAAAAATAAATTACTAAATAGTGTCAAAATTGACATAAAATAGTTTTTAAAACAAATATTATATTATTAATTCTTATTTTATTCCTAAAAATTTATGGTTCGGCCAAATGAGTTATATAAGGTTATATATATTAATAATAAACAACTTAGAGTTCTTTTGGCATGTTAATGTATGTTTATTAACCTTATAGTGTAAGAACACAAAAAGACACGGTAAAAGTAAAATTATCTAACATAAAGTTAAATATAAATGATATGGTTAAAAGAGGAACATAAACTTGTCCAAATTCTATTATATGATAGTATTTAGACCCATCCCCACCTTAGAATCTAAGTAAATCAATTTGGATCTATTTAAAAACGAATTTGTCTTTATAATAAAATAATATTTTTAGTTTTTCCAAAGGAGCCCTCTCTTCCCTTATAAAAGGGCACCTCATCCCTCTCTTCATCAAACCACTTTGAGCCTTCACGATCGGCCCACCCCTGCCAATTCCTTCGCTCAACTTCCCTAAAGACATCCTAGAGGTCCTGGTCTTCTTCAGAAACTAATTGTAGTGCCCTAAAGGAGGTCTCAAAGAAGCGCTTCAAAGAAGAGATAATGTCTGTTACCGATTATTTCAACTTTATTTCTTCCTCCATTTCTTATTATTTATTTGTTTCATTATGAAGTAATCACATCAGTATCAATAATATACTTATATGTTATTATAAGTATGAAACAACCCTATTTCACCACTTATCCACTGTACGGAAAATGAAATCACCGCGCGTGCGTACGTACAGAATATCGTCTCCACGTCGTGGTGTAATCTATTTTACACCACCACCTTACATGGATGGGTATAATGGTGTAAAGAATGAATATATATGATTATTGTAAATTGATATTGATTCTTAAATAGTATACATACACTCCAATACAATTCCACGATCATGGGAATGAAATCATCGCTCGTGCATACGTACGGAATACCGTCTCCACGATGTGATGTGACTCGTTCTACATGATTTTCATTACATAATTATTACATAAATGAATTGAGTGAGATAATATGATATATATTATAGTAATACCATTCTGTAAATGAGGTATCTATAACCTAAAAGAAGAATTATAATTTATTTGACAAAACATGCATAAGAACAAAACGCAATAAACACCCGAATAACAAGTAACAATGAAATATTACTAATAAGAAGCTAAGAATATGACCATATATGATATCATAACAATGAGAATGACTCTGGAATAATTCAATGACATTATTTAAATCATTATACAGGAGGTTCGGACAGTTACGAAGCAAATCAGACCTAAGGTAAGGGAAAATATCACAATCTCATTTTTATCTGAGATTGTTTATACTTTGGTATTTACTGGGGTGTATTTTATCATCCACATCCATGTTTCCTCAATATGTAATATTATTTCCATCCACCTACAATTGTTTAAATCTAATTTTACCCTTCAGTGAGTTTTTAGTAAAAGATATGAAAGGAATATTTTTTCGTTTTTCGTACGAGGTACTTTTTGACTTTTCTGAAATATGTACGAGAAGAATGTTTTTTTAGATTATACGGCATGAATGGATTTTTAAAACAATATTTCCAATAATATTACTTTACAAGTTTTCAAATTTATTTTTAATCAAATTCTTTTAGTTTAAAATTCTATGACATGTTAAGAAAGGAAAAATGTTTTTGAAGTAGAAAGGATATTTTCCTAAAGAATGGAGTTCAAGAGTTTTATAAAAATTATTTTCCATCTATGATAATATAGGGTTCTGTTTATATCATTATTATTACATGGATTTGATTATGCTGTGATGTAAATATTTTTATGAATTCCTTTATCTCATATAAATTGTTTTATGATGTCATGATGTTTAAGATTCCCATTTTTATTACATGGGTTATGCTATGATGTATGGTTTATGATTTTGTGGCACACATAAGAATGGTATAATTATGAGATGGGTGGGACCTATATCTCCCCCCAATGCATTGGGTAAAGATTTTATATCTCATGATATAGACATGGCTGGAACGACAGGTTAAACCGGTTCAGTGAAACAGGACTGAAACGAAGAATGAACTCGGTTCAGAAATGGACTTTGTCCACTAAGATAGTCTTGGAAATGAGTCTTGACTGATAAGAAATGATTCTCTATGATTATGTGTGTATGCCACAAAGCTTAATGTTTTAGGTTATGATTTTTGTGATTACATTTCACTACCATGATTTATCCCATGTTATGAAACTATGACCTCTTTTGCAGGGTAAGATTTCCAAATTGTTATGTTTTTATGAATATGATGTGATTGATATTTTTTTTGTTTACCCTTAATGAGCATTTGAGCTCACCCTTTTATGTTTTATTTTCCCCAGGATATAAATAAAGGTTTTAGGTAAGAAAAATAAGGGAAGATCTTTATGGGAGATGTTGAAGATCTTTCACCACGATTAGAATATTATATTTCGAGTTTCCAAAGACACTAGACAATTACGGTCCTTGTGTGTGTGTTTCTTTAATGTACTAAGTATTCCGCAAAAGTAATGTAATGTCCATGTATGTCAAGCTTAGTGTCTCTACAGTTGGTATAAGAGGAAAAGTTTAGTCAACCTTTGGAAACTAGGATGTGAGAACATTAGTGAGATCCCTAGAGTTATTTCTATGGTATGTCTTGGGATGTCCCTAAGGTTAATTATACATTATAGTCCTATAATTGTGCTAACCATCTTAGAATTAAACCGAAGATGTTAGATATTGATGGTACTCCCCCTTTATTATGTTGTTTTCCCAAGCATGATTTTTCCTCTCACACTATTCTTCTTGGGTTTTAGACGATGGGTGGAAACTGAAGGAACTGTATTGATCAATGTAATGGACGATGCAATGATTCTCCTCCTGAACAAACCAATGTTATGGGAGATGGAGTGAAAAATCTTATTGCTATACTTACACAAGCTATGAATCATTTTGGACTTCCAAATGAGCAGAGAAGGGAACAATATTCTATTGAGTCCTTCATGAGGCAACTCCCACCTTCTTTCAGTGGGTCTTTTGATCCACTTTTTTCTGAACAGTGGATCTGTACCACTGAAAAGATGTTTTTAGTTCTTCAATGTTCTGAACATGATAAATTCATCCTAACAGTATATCGTTTGGAAGGTGATGCTGATCAATAGTGGATTCTTATCAAGAATACGAGGCCAAGAGATGAAATTGAGTCCATGGAATGGGACGAGTTCAAGAACTTATTTTTAAATAAGTACATCCCTCATATTCTTTGAACAAATATGGAGAAGGAGTTTCTTGAACTAAAGAAAAAGTATGATGAATCTGTTGGTATATATGAAGTGAATTTTACAAGGCTTGCAAGGTATGAATCTGGCGTTATCATCCAACCTGAATGTAAAGTTGATCGATTCTTTAGTGTCTTAGAACCAAATCTTCAGAGGGAATTATCTATAAGAGACTTCAGTAGCTATGTAGAAATTGTGCGCTGTACTATTAAGGTAGAAATGGAAGTTGGTGTTATATATCCATCTCATGGTTTTGACAAGAAATGAAAGATGGTATTCAAGGAGAAATCTCATAATAATGGAGAAAAGAATATGAATGTTTCCTTATTCTCAAAGTGTGTAAAGAAGCATGGTGGAGATTGTCTTAAGGGGACTAGAAAATGTTTTGAGTGTGGAAAAGAAGGTCATCGAGTATTTGAGTGTCAAAGTAATGGAAAAAGGGTTGCTAATGGTGTGAATAAAGAAAAGACTGCAGAGAACGCACCAAAAACACTTCAATACATCAAGTGCAATGAAATGGGACATTATGCTAATCAATGCCCTAATCCAATGGTTAATGATGATAGACCTGAGAAACCACTTAAGGAAAAGGACAAAGGGAAGTCACATGACATTATGCTAATAAATGCCCTAATCCAATGGTTAATGATGATAGACCTGAGAAACCACTTAAGGCAAAGGACAAAGGGAAGTCACATGCGATCACTATTAGAGAAGTTGAATATGACAACGATGTGGTGGAATGATTAAGTGTTTATGAAATGGGATTCCAAAATAATTTTGTATATAGTATCGTGGAATATTAGAATATTTATGTATTGGTCCATTGTGGTTTTCAATAATTTTATGGTAGCGGTAACCATGGAAAGTGATTGAGATATTTTTGGTAAGCAGATGATATGCGCATAATGAAGGGATAAGAAGATAATGAGATGTTTGATTGTATTCATGAGCTCATGATTGATATAAGTACTAAGTGATATCATGGTTTGAGTATAAAGAATTTTGAGGATTTTGGTTTGTGGAAAGTGTTAACTTTTAACTGCATTCATGTTTTCACTAAGGTTCAATGGGTATTCATTATTCAAGAGAATACCTGATTAAGGTATTCAAATGTTTGTAATTTGACCAACGAGATATATCTTACGATATATGGGGGATAAATGATGGCATTCACGTGATTGTTATGTGACATTTCAAGTAATCATTTTCTTTATACTATGACATTGGACCGAAGTATTTTAGATAAGCCTAAAGATTGGAATGGATTATGTTGGACATAATTTAGTATTGTTTGAGGATAAAACTTTTTTCGATATTATTGATGGGATGTTATAGTAATATAGCTTTAGAAAAAGGACAACCTGCAGTACGGGCGACAGCCCATCGCGTCGGACAATGCTGTGGGAATCGAACCCACAACCGAAGTGTGACTGGCCTTTAACACCTACCACTGGCCGACAAGAAGTCCCTGGTTAGTAGAAACTATGATTATTTTATTAAGCGGTATTATATATGAAGTATAAGTTCATTCAAGGAATCATATACGATTAACCTCACCATAGATGGACTTATGCATATTTGAATACTTTCCTAACCTTTTGTTTGAAACAGACGGAATGACTCATCATTCTATCACATGATCTGATAACACTTTATGAATGGAAAATTAAACTTCATTTCTATAAGTGATAAAGTGGAAATTGTTCAAGTCACGAACAACAGTGAGATTGTACAAAAATCAAGTAAGTATTTCTTTTGATTCGAAATTCTTCAACATTAGAGAAATGATCCTTAAAACCAAAAATGTTGTCCTACTGATCTTATATCCGATGAATCAGATGGTACCTTAGATCTTCACAAATCTATGTCTTTGTGATTTTTGGCTATTTCATAGCCATGTTCTCTACCACTCTCCATCAGAACATGATGGTTAGATTTCTCTTCCATATCCATATTTTCACATATGTTTTCCTATATGGAAACCTAGTGATTAGTTAATTTGGGTAACCGTTACATTTCATACTTTAGTTTTTAAATCCAAGTTTTGGTATTCTTTTTTACGATGTGGGTTTCTATTAAAGAAACTTTCGAGTAGTAAACCATTTATAACCCCGACGAATTTCGAGGGCGAAATTCCTTTTAAGGGGGGTAGAATGTAAGACACCAAGATTTTACGAAAAATATTCTTTTTAATTTCATTAATGTCTTGTGTTATACGATACACAAAAAGTAGCTTTCAAAACACACATCCCTGACTTGGATTGCATTACATGCAAGCATGACCTTCCACGATAGTGTGTATTGTATGCAATACTGAGTTTTGCTAAACAACGATATGCTATTAAAATATTATTAAAACTAGCCGTTATGAATAGTAATACCCACTTTTTGAAATTTTATAAATTTTATTTTTGAAAATGGACTTCATTTTTTGATTCGGAATATCGAAATTAGCTGAGGGTGAAGTTTTGGTATTTTTCTGAAAACTTTCAATTTTTGATGAATAGTGAAAACACTGGGTTACTATTTAAAAACTGAATTTTTATTTAAATAATTATTTATTTTATTTAAAATTTTTTAGGTCAAAATTGATACATAATACCTATATAAGTTCAATGTAATTCATTGGAGTAATTTTATAATAATTTTAGATATATAAAAATTTTATTGAACTCTTCACCGTCTTTCACCCACCTCCTAGGAGAATTTGCAAATTTACATAAAACTTAATTTTACCGCTTTTGTGGTTGGAATTTCAAAATTTCGAGAGACACAATTGATGTCATTATGTAAAATGTGGTTCAATGAGATGAAAATAATTTTTGATGAATAGTAACTTTTTACTTTTTTTACCACAGTTAAAAGTAAATAGGGTAATTATGGGTAAAATGATATTATTATTACCCTAACACATGTCCTAATTCTATTTGATAAGTTTAATTAGACCAAAAAAAACCTTAGGAAAAAATAATATGACCATTTAGGCCCAATTGGATTAGATTAGGACATTTATTATTAATTTATTTAAAGATGGGTTAAAATAGTTAAAATCAAAGATTAATAACTAAATTATTTTTAATATAGATTTATACATAAGATAAATTAGACTATAAATATTAATTATAAATATAAAAATATTTCATAAATAATGGTATTTTATTTGAAATTTTTAGACATTAAATAATTTAATTTATTTATGACACAAAGATGATGCAGTAATTATCTTATTAATGAAATATTGACATAATTGATGTTATAAATACCCAAATAAATGTTATTTGAGAATTTTAAGGAGTTCCACTAAGTTTCTAGGTTAATATGACATGTTAGTATTTATTTAATTAACTTTTTTATAACTAATAATTCTGTTATGATTTTCAAAAAAATCAATTACTAAATAGTGTCAAAATTGACATAAAATAGTTTTCAAAACAAATATTATATTTTTAATTGTTATTTTATTCCTAAAAATATAATTTTCGGCTAAATGACTTAGATAAGGTTATATATATTAATAATAAACAACCTAGAGTTCGTTTGTCTTGTTATAGTAAGTTTATTAACCTTATAGTGTAAGAACACAAAAAGACAAGGTAAAAGTAAAATTATCTAACTTAAAGTTATATATAAATGACAAGGTTAAAATAGTAACATAAACTTGTCAAAATTCTATAGGATGAGATTATTTCGACCCATCCCCACCTTAGCTTCGAAATAAATAAATTTTGAGCTATTTAAAACTGAATTTGGCTTTATAATAAAATAATATTTTTTGTTTTTCCAAAGGAGCCCCTCTCCTCCCTTATAAAAGGGAACATCCTCCCTCTCTTCCTCACACAACTTTGTGACTTCAAGCTCTTCCAACCCCTGCAAATTTCTTCTCTCCACTTCCCTAGAGACATCCTAGAGGTCCTGGTATTCTTCAAAGTCCAATTTTAGTGCCCTAAAAGGAAGTCTCAAGGAAGAGCTTCAAAGAAGAGGTAATGTCTGTTACCGATTCTTTCAAATTTATTCCTTCTTCCACTTATTCTTATTTAGTTGTTTCATTATGAAGTAATAACATCAGAGTCACTCATATACTGATATGTTATTATAAGTATGAAACAACCCTATTTCACCATCTATCCATCCTACGGAAAACAAAATCACTGTGTGTGCGTACGTACGGAATATCGTCTCCACGCCGTGGTGTAATCTATTTTCCACCACCACCTTACTTGGATGTGTATAATGGTGTAAAGAATGAATATATATGATTATTTTAAAGTGATAATGAATCTGAAATAGTATACATACACTCCAATATAATTCCACAATCATGGGAACGATATCATCGCTTGTGCGTACGTACAGAATACCATCTCCACGATGTGATGCGACTCGTTCTACATGATTTTCATTACATAATTATTACATAAATGAATTGAGTGAATGAATATGATATATATTACACTAATACCATTCTGGGAATGAGTTATCTATAACCTAAAAGAATAATAAGAATTTATTTGACAAAACACGCATAAGAACAAAAAGCAATAAACACCCGAATAACAAGTAACAATGAAATATTACTAATAAGAAGGTAAGAATATAACCATATATGATATCATAACAATGAGTATGATTCTGGAATAATTCAATGACATTATTTAAATCATTATACAGGAGGTTCGGACACTAACGAATAAAATCGGACCTAAGGTAAGGGAAAATATCACAATATCATTTTTATCCGAGATTGTTTATACTTTGGTATTTACTGGGGTGTATTTTATCATCCACGTTCATGTTTCCTCAATATGTAATATTATTTCCATCCACCTATAGTTGTTTAAATCCAATTTTACCTTTCGGTGAGTTTTTAGAAAACATATGAAAGGATTCTTGTGTCGTTTTTCGTACGAGGTACTTTTTGACTTTTCCAACAAAAGTACGAGAAGAATGGTTTTTTAACTTATACGGCATGAATGGATTTTTAAAAAATTATTTCCAATATTCTTAATTTACAAGTTTTCAAGTTTATTTTTAATCAACTTATTTTAGATTAAAATTGTATGACATGTTAAGAAAGGAAAAATATTTTTGAAGTAGAAAGGATATTTTCCTCAAGAATGGAGTTCAAGAGTTTTATCAAAATTATTTTCCATCTAAGATAATATAGGGTTCTATTTCTATCCCTATTATTACATGGATTTGATTATGTTGTGATGGAAATATTTTTATGAATTCCTTTATCTTATATGAATTGTTTTACGATGTCACGATGTTTAAGATTCCCATTTTTATTACATGGGTTGTGCTATGATGTATGGTTTATGATTTTCTGGAACACATAAGAATTGTATCATTATGAGATGGGTGTGACCTATATCTCCCTCCAATGCATTGGGTAAAGATTTTATATCTCATGAGATAGACATGGATGGAATGGCAGGTTAAACCGGTTCAGTGATACATGACTGGAACGAGGAATGAACTCGGTTCAGAAATGGACTTTGTCCACTAAGATAGTCATGGAAATGAGTCTTGACTAATAAGATATGATTATCTATGATTATGTGTGTATGCCACAAAGATTCATGTTTTATGTTATGATTATTGTGATTACATTTCACTACCATGATTTATCCCATGTTATGAAACTATGATCTCTTTTGCAGGGTAAGATTTCCAAATTGTTATGTTCTTATGAATATGATGTTATTGATATTTATTTTGTTTACCATTACTGAGAATTTGAGCTCACCCTTTTATGTTTTATTTTCCCCATGATATAAATAAAGGTTTTAGGTAAGAAAAAAAGGGAAGATCTTTATGGGAGATGTTGAAGATCTTTCACCACAATTAGAAGATTATATTCCGAGTTTCCAAAGACACTGAACTATTACAGTCCTTGTGTGTGTTTTTGTAATGTACTAAGTATTCCGCAAAAGTAATGTAATGTCCATGTACGTCAAGATTAGGGTCTCTACAACTTATGAATGGTTTCAGCCTGGATGTGGAGTTCGTGGGTGGGGTGTTATTGATAGATGCACCTTTGGGTGTATGGTCCAGAGACACATGTTTGTATAAAGGGTGTTTATTCATGGTTGGGGAGTATTATTTTATGTTTGATATTTATATTATTTATATTATAGTCATTGAGATAATTTTAGGTATGAATTAATTAGTATCATACTGATACTGCATTAATTTTTACAGTTGGATAGTAAACATTATTTCTCTAAGGGGTGATAATTATATTCACTTTAAGGAGTGAGATATCAAGGAAGGCCATGCATGGATAGTTCACTAGAAACTTGGGGAGCATACCGCCCAAATTTCAAGTTTGTTTCTAGTTGATAATGGCGTAAATTTTAACATCTTTCCACCCATGGTGGATAGGATTCAGTTTTTTTCTGATAGTCTTCAAAATGATATTACTAAAGTGAGATGTGGATTTTATAATTGAGATCTTGTGGTGGGTTAGGATAATTTCTATTCCACCACATAGAATGGAAAGGAAAGGGATTCACAATCTAAATAATCAACTATAAAAGTTGTAAGATAAGGGTTTTATCCATCACATTATGTCACCTTGTGGTTCTCCAATTTTTTTAAGAAGTCTGAGAGAACTCTTGTGATTTTGTGTTGATTACCAAAATTTAAACCAGATGACTATAAAGAACTACTATCCTCTTCCATGTATCGATTATATTTTTTGACCATTTTAGGGTATCTTGTGTATTCATGAAGGTCAACATGATATTGGGGTATCATCGGTTGAGATTTGACCCTTTAGATATATAGAGGACAACTTTTAGAAGAAAATACAGCCTTTATGAGTATGTCGTAGTGATTCTTGTGTTAAAGAATAGACCATAAGTGATTATTTACATAATGGAATAGATGTTTTATCTTTAACTAGATTAGTTTTCGGTTGTGTTTGTGGATGATATCATGGTACACTCCAATACTCACGAAAATCATGGAAAACATACTGATATCATCCTAAGTACACTGATAGTGCATTAGTTATACTCCAAGATATTTAAGTTTCAGTTTTCGATTTGTCAAGTACACATCATGGTTTAGATAATCTTAGAGGAAGGTTTATCAATTGACGCCTAGAATGTTCAGGAAGTTGTTTCTTAAGAACATCCCAACTATTTTTTTGATATCTTCATCTTTCTTGGGATATATAGATACTATCATTGACTTATCTTGGAGTATTATTGATATGAATCCCTAATTATAGGCTTAATCAAAGTGGTTATAATTTTTTAATGGTTAGAGGCATGTGGGAATGATTTATAGGAGTTGAAGAAATGCTTGACATCGGCATTGATCTTCATCATACTGAAACCTGGTGAGGCGTTTAATGTGCTTTGTGATGCTTATGTGGTTAGGAATGGATCCTTGATAATGTCGGGAGATTGAGTTGTGGGTTTTGGTCTCAGTAGTTGAAGCCACATGAACAGAGTTAACCTAAACATGACCTAGTGTTAGCAACATTTGTTTATTCTTTGAAGTGTTGAAGAAATTATCTATCGGGAAAAAAAATAATATTGCATATGGATAACAAGATATTTAAGGACATATTATCACATATAGATCTAAATCTTCTACATTGAAGGTGGGTAGAGTATATGTGATCATTTTAATTGAATCTAAAATATATTCATGGAAATTAAAATAGTGTTCCAGATTCATTAAGAAAGAAAAATCATACATTGGTTGTTCAGAATTCTATTAATGAGTGGAAGATGAGGTCTTTACTGACTGACATACATTCGTGGTTCCAAAGAGTTAAGACAAGAAGAATATCATGTCAATTTAGTGAATTATACACTTTTGTTCTAGATTAGTGATAGGTAGTATGACAATCTATAGTGCATGACCATGAGGTAAATCCTCAAAAGGTAGAGAGTTACCTTCCAAATAGAGCATAGAAAAAAATTATTTCATCTATATTAGTTATCAAGTTTCTCTTCCTATCTCTATGCCAATGGAGTTTATGCGTGAGTTTCATTCCTCAAACTAGGTAGTGCATCCAGGTATGACCAAAACATACCATGACCTATGAAAACAATTTTGGTGGTTGGGTATGAAAAATTATATAGCAAGATTCATGACACGATGCTACCCCTATAAGTAGGTGAAGGTTGAGCATCAATGACCTGGTAGTTTTCTATAGCTATTTCCCATTCCATAATGGAAGTGGGATGATGTTTCTATGGATTTTTTTATTATTCTCATGAGGATACCTCATAAGAATGATGTAATTTGGGTGATCATGGACCGACTGTTGAAGGTAGCTCATTTTGTTCCTACATGGGACACTTTTTTAGTGGGGTAGCTGATATACTTTAATGTTCGGGAAAAAGTTTATATGAAAAGGGTTCCATTGAAAATTTTTTATACTATGAGTCTCGTTTTACATTTCATTTATATAAGGGAACATATAAGGTTAATTTTACATATGTTTTACTAAATATGATATTCCAACCATATATACATGGGTGGTTGGAGTGTACTATATTGGTTCTTGAGGACATGTTGTGGGAAAGTGTTCTCAACTTTGGTGGGTCATGGTAGAAGCACCAACATTTGGTGGAGTTATCCAATAAAAATAGTAATTAAGAAAAGATACAAATGAAACCATATGAGAAACATTGTGGTAGGACACGTAGATCAACTCTAGGCTAGATGGAGGTTGGTGAGTCACATATGTTGGGACTGAGTTTCATGTATGAGACATTAGAGTAGGTTTTTTTTATTTTGATGTACATGGCTATGGATGAGAGTAGACAAAATCCGTATATAGATAGACATCGATGACCCCTAAATTTTACAAAGGTTGATCATGAAATCCTCCATGTATCACCTAGATTGGGTTACAAATGGATATAGAGAGAGGGAGAGCTTTCACCTAGGTTCACTGGACCCTTTTTAGTTTTTTAAGATAATAGGTTTGGTGGCATACAAATTAACGCTTCAACAATGATGCAGTGTTATGCATGAAATTTCCCATATGTCACAACTTTCGAGGTATCACCCCAAACCTTCTCATATTATCTATGAGGATGATGTTGAGATTCATACCGATGCATCTTTTGAGGAGTATCTGATGTTTTCATTGGGTCATAGTGTGAAATTATTTTGGGGGAAATATGGTTAAGATATTTTGAGTATTGTTGAAACATGGATGGGTTCCAGAAGAAACATGTGATAGAGAATTGGATATGAGGGCTCAGTGGGCCAATCTTTATGTCTCAAGATCTTAGAGATACTTTGGAGTACAGGTTGAGGATGAGAAATTAAATGGTGAAGAGATTTTAAGATCTAGTCTTCTTCCTGTTATATCTCTCTCTTAGTTTAGAGTATCGGTCTAAATGGGTTAATTTCTTCAATGGTTCTCAGGGAGATAATAATCATTAAAATTGGGTCATATTTATTAAAATAAAAATTGGATGAAAAATCAACTGTTGAAAATTTACATTCTATGTAGATGGATTACATGTCATGTAATTATTCTAGTATTTTAATTAAATTAATCTGAGCCAATAGTTTTTTGACATATTTCATTAAAAAAAATTACACGATGTGTTATCATATTACACACACATAAATGATAGATATTCTTTTCAAAACATTTATTGTGACTTAATTATAAATTGTTTTCAACTATAGCTCTCCTCCTCCAACCCAAGGATGACTTGTGGAATATTTGGAGTGATTTCTTCATCTACAACCATTACAGATTAGTGATGGATACCTAGTAAGACCTTTATTATTTGGTTCACATATGTTTATAATTTTTCCAATGATGCCATTGAATTTCTTATAGTTGTGGGTTTGGGGTTTGATCATGATCCTAGATTTTTTGTTTCGATCTCTTCTTATGTTGTTGATTGAACCATCTTACTTCAATTGAAGGTTTTTGTTGGTGATCATTCTTCATAAATTTTGAGGTTGGTGGTTTATAATTAAAATCCCAAATTATTTAATTATAATATGTTATGTAATTTTTTAATATCTATAACATGATTATAAATTGAATTTTATAGATTCAATTAATTGATTTTATGAATAAATTAATTCTTGGTATTATGAGTTGAATAACAAATTATTGAATTAATAATAGGATATTGAGATTTTAAATTGAATAAATTTTGTTTAATTAATTATGGGATATCAGTATTGTGAATTGAATAATTAATTTTCAAAATAGTTCTGAGATATTAGAGATTTTGGATTGGAATAATTAATTGTTCAATTAATCCATGGGATTGAGGTGATTAATTAATAGGTTAATTAATTAATTGGATTTATGTGATAATATAATAGTTTAATTAATAACGATATATATGTGAATAATTATTTAATTGAAGTATGTGAATATGAAATTATGTAATGTTATTAATTAAATTCTGAATTAATTAATATTGTATTGTGATAAATGTGTGATTTGAAATGTTTAATGGTAATAATGGAATTCATGTGTGACATGAAATGATGAATAGTAATAATGGAATTCTTGTGTGACTATAATTGATTAATGGTAGTAATGGAATTCATGTGTGACTTGTAAGGATGAATGGTGACAAATGAATTATTGTATGACTTGAAATGATGAATGGTAACAATGGAATTCATGCGTGATTAGAAGTGATGAACGGTAACAATGTAATTCATGCGTGACATTAAATGATTAGTTGTAAAAATTGAATTCATATGTGACTTGAAATGATGAATGGTAACAATTATATAAATATATTAATTTATATCTCTAGTGTCCTTTGGAACTGGAGGGTTATGCGGTTAAATAAAGAGTAATTTAATAAACGTAAACTATTTTCTTTTCTTGTTTAATTTATTATCTATAAAACTACATAACATTTTTTTACTAGATATTGTTTTAGAACCCATTGGTGGTGGACTACTAAGTAGTACTCACACCATACTCAGTCAACCTGATCGGTACTCAAATAGACATCATGTTTGCAAGATAGGATAGGGGGAAAGTCCATGTGATAAATATATGATTTTTGAAGGATCATGGTTGAAGAAACCAGATGTGTTTCCAGACCCCCCTATGGAGTTTTTAATGTCTTTAATTTTTGGTTTTCCTTTCACACTTGGTACATAATTTAGCATGGCATATCTATTCTCTAGGTTTGATATTGTATTTCCATATTTGGTAATCTAGTAACACTGGTTTGGTTTGCTCATTCAGATACTATTATTTATTTAAATGGTTGTGGTACTTTTATAAAGAGGGTAGAGACTACCCTTGATCAATATTATACCCTCACTATAAGTCGACAACCTCTAGAATATAGGGATGTTCACCTTAGGTCATGTGACTGACCGGTTTTGGGCACCAGTGTGTGGAATCTACATCAGGACGTTACAACCCCAATCCATTTATGATGTAACATCTTATTTCTATTGAATACCTATTCATTAGATCCTAAAACAATTTCACCAAAACCATTGGTTCTCAACTGGAACATGGATGCTCAACAATATAATACTCAAATGGGAAACTAAGAACTTTAAATTGAATATGACTGACACTCTCATTCTAATAAAAATCCCAAGAAACAAATCCCATATTAATCATCTAAAAACATTAACTTTATAATACATTTAAAGTGAAACTTTCTTATAAAACCATTTTCTGTCCACAATATACCGCTAATCAAGTATTCCTTTAAAATTGTGCAAAAAATCCTTTTGTATAAAATTATGTATTCTTAAGGAGTAGCAATGGTGCTAACATGCTAGATCATCTAACTCATAGAAACACTGATCCTATAAATCTTTGGATTGAATGACTATATCATATTACATGGTAATATATTTTATTCCATGATGCATTTTTTCAATCAATCAATATATGGATGATATAAATTTGATTATTTTTTAAGTGGTCTTATGTTCTAATGTATTGTTTCAAAATATTAAACCCAACATACTACTAGATAAAGAAGTATATTCTATATGAAATTATTTAAATGAATAAATATTAATTTTTTGAGGCCATGAAAATATAATCAGTTATTTTTCATGATGTTTTGATGGAGACAATAATTAAAAGTTCTGTTGATGAAATATTTAATTATTTTAAGTGTAACGAAGAGACGGATCTATTTACATGAAAAATAAATGTGGAGGAAGTACATTATTTGTTGAGAAATAGTTAGGAATTTTTTACATAATATTATATAGGAATTTAGTGTTGCCTTTATTAAAAAAATAATCTAGCTACCCATGCCAACCTAAGGAATCCATGTGCGGACCCTACTGAGGTGGGAACAAGGATCAACCTCCATCTTGAATGGTTGTGGAAGGGGAGGTTGAATAACACTATGCCAACAAAGATGTCGGGGATGATGAGCAATGCCACTATATAGGGTGGCATAGTGGAAGGCAGAGCTTGCATGGGGTGGTGTCAGTGAGGTTTCAGAGTAAACCCTAGTCCTCACTTCTGGAGAGATGATGGCACAACATATGTAATAAATTATGGCATTGACTAATGTTAAAGGATGTGGGATGTGAGTGGGGAGTTTATAGTTCATCCTCCTATAAGAATATGGAAATAACATTACCAGTTTGATCAGGATTATCTCGGTCTTCTAATCTTTTTTTAATCATATTCAACCTCTGGCCATTAGAGGCTTCTATGTATGAGCTCAATACCACCATTCCTCAATGATTAAGAAAGTTTCCATATTTAATGATGATGTTGAAGGGATGATGTATTTCAGATCGATTTTATATCAACCAAGAAATCAATTTCTTGCATGGATGTGGGTGAAGAGAAGAATGATCTTAGGCGGAATGAAAATGAAGTTGCATTTTGTTATTTTAGAATCCTCCATTGATGGATCTTGAGTTTAACTAATAAGAACCATGTGATCCTCATTGCAGGCACATGAGTATATAAATTAAATGATTAAAGGGAACTTTTTTTCCATTTAAAATATCAAAATCTCCAATATTTATAGAATCTAAGACTTGGAATTAACCAAGGGGGCTTATAAAAGAACGAAAGGAATGAAAAAGGAAGATTTATTTATTGTATCTTCATTCATGTATTTAAATGAGGTTTTAAATGAATATTACTAGTACTAAATTAATATAATGATCAACAGTTTTGATTTGTACGTGTTATGTTTTCCCCGTAAAAAAATGGAGTACCCAAACCAGTGAGTTTTGAACCTTATAATGAGTATCATCCATTGATGAATAGCATGAATAAATATTGATTAATTTTCATATTTTTTCCATTCCACATTATAAAGATTTGAATAGTATGATCTTTCGAGTATTCATATTTAAATAGTGTGATGGGTGTTCTCAGGCCCACATGATAAGCGATGTTTTTTCTAAACACATGGGTATTTGAGTGTTATAAATTTTCATTAAAAATGATGGAGTGAGATGTGGATATAATAATAGCTATGTGAAGAAGATTTAATACCAAAAACCCTCAGGAATAAGCTAAACATTCAAAATAGTATACCCCTCGAATATACTTTACACGAAGAAGGAATACCCAATCGGGGTATTCAAATGATATGCATGAAATAAATACCCATTCGGGTATTCAACAGAATGATATGTAATATTAAGACCCAATTATTCATTATGGTTATTAATATTTTAATGAATAAAAACACATTTAAATGATTTTTTGAATACAGATTTAAATAAATGGAATATAAATCATGAAATTAAATGAGATCTCATGAACAATGATGTTGAATAAATATGTGTATGTAGGATATGGAAATTGTAAAAAATTTGAAATATCGTTTTCAAAATCCAATACATATTTTTATCAAAGATAGGTGAAACATTTGTGTATTCCACTTACACACCTCTTGTGAGGTCAGGAATGCTGTAGAAGTAATAATCTGCCTAATAATTTTATATCAGAAAATGAATCCAGCAACCTCATTGAGGAATATCAACATATCAACCTCCAATGGATCAATCCTTAATGAATGTTGAATTATTCTTGTAGGATTTCGATGTAGAGTATATCTCTATAATTTTTGAAGGGAAATAAAATAAATTTGTTTGGATCTAAAAGAAAATAGAGTCTCTATGTTAGATTTTGAGAAAAATTCATTGAGTTGGAGCTGAAATAATTTGTAATCACTTTTTTAATAGGGGATATTATAATGGAGAATCCATGTTGTGGGGATAATCAAAAAGGCAAGGAGTTTGTCATTATGTCAAGCCTTATAGAATATTACGTCCTTCTCTTTTTATTACTACAACTACACATATGGTGAGATTGAGAGATGTCACTAACTGGATCGAGAACCTTAGAATGTTATAGAGGTTGTATTAGAAATAAAAAAGAATTCATAAAATTAAAACATTATTTCAACCATAACCTCTAAGTGGTGAACCCATCTCAGGGCTCCAAATGTGGTATCAAAGTGCATGTTCCCTCTGAAGATACATGAAATGGTCTAACATATTGAGGATATTAATTCCTTAAACAATCAAGGTTTACCCACTATTGATGGGGAGAATTATCATTTTTTGACGAATATTACATTACCATACCTCCTGTAACCTTGTTTAGAAGTGATAAATGGTGAAATAGTTGGGTTTCCCCCATTTTTAGGATGTCATGGCATAAGTTAATAAGTGAAATTTTAAATTAGATGTAAAGGCTCAAAATTTGATCTACTTTTCTACAATATAGATGTTCTACACATTGGTCACCGGTCTCAAGATGTCCAACGAGATCAAGGAAAAATAGAGAAGTTGTAATGATGGATACATCAAAGTTAAGGAAGGAAAGCTGCAAGTCTAGTGGAGTATGTTTGAAGATATCAAAATGGATAATGAAGAAAATATTGATGTCTAATTAACTAGGGTAAAAGAGATAGTTATCAATATTGGAGTATTTGGTGAGAATTTGGATGACCCTATCATTTTCAAATAAAAATAATGAGGAATTTTCTAGATCATTTTGATTTAAAGATGTTATCCCTAGAATAAGGAGAGGATTTTTCTCTTGATTAACTAAAAAACATTATCATAACATATGATATGAGTAAATATATATATATAAAGAACAAATAAAAAATTCAAATGGCCTTTGATATCATTAAAAAGGAATTGATTAGAGATAATAAGGTTGAAGAATCTAAAGATTCCACCAGTAAAGATGGGGATGAGGAATATTTCAATCAAATTATTTCACTTATATAAAATGGTTTTAGGAATGGAAAATTGAATTAAAAATGTATAAAACCACCAAAATGCTTCAACTGTGGTATCTCTAATCATTTTTATAAGATCTAACCAATGATGAAGGTTGAAAAATAAGAATCATAGTCAGAATCATAATTTGAACCAGCTGATGAAATATATCATAAATGGGATTAGATGAAAAAGAAAAACTATAACAGTAAGTAGATATATATTATGATAAATCACAATAATGACTCACCATTACATGATTCTTCAGATTAAAAAGTTAATTTTTTTTTGTATGTGAAAATTGAATAACTTATTTATCAAGTAGTGGTGATGATGAATAGAAATGAACAGAACATGGGTTTAATCTAAAAGAGGAATTAGAATTATAATCATCAAATAAAATAATAATCCTATAAAAGAAGACAAGATATTAAATTATTAAAAGAAAAAATAATAAATAGGTCCTGTTGATGAAAAAAATTTAGAGTTGATCTTGAAAGACGTATCTTTTTTCAAGGAGATCATGATGCACAAATTAACAATTGGACAATGCCTCTGAAATTCATCTCTTCAAGCCCATTTCTCTCAGTAACACTATTTAAAAAATAATTTCCAAACTTCTTTCCAATAGACTTTTGACGTTGTGCATTATAATTTATTTTTCGAATCAATTTGGTTTCATTAAGTGAAGAGCTATACAAGAATGCATTTGTCTTGCCTATGAATGTTCATACATCCTCAATAAATCCATCAGAGGAGGAAATATTTCCATCAATATTGAGATAAATAAACCCTTTGACACTATTTATTAGGTATTCATCATCAAAGTTCTTCAGGATTTTGGTTTTAATGACACATTCATCAATATTATAAACTCATTATTCAAATAAGATTCCAATTATATCCATGTCTATAGTTCCCCAAAGGGATACATTAAATGCACTAAGTGGGTCAAACATAGTGACCCATTATCTTCAATTTTTTTTCTATTGCGGAGGATTACCTAAGTAGATTACTCACTCTTCTCGTGGATCAAAATAAGATTAAACCCATTCAGGATTCTTGAAACCTAAATGTGCATGTACACCTTCTTTATACTGATAAAATTATCTTATTCTTACAAGGGGATAGTAAAAATATTCCAAATTTAAAAAATGCCTTTGTCTAATTATGAATAAGTCTTTGGAAAATATATAAGTTAGAAAAAATCATATGTTTTCTTTGGAAAAAATTTCTCTTCTCCTTGAAATATTAGTATTATAAATAATTTAGGCATCAAAGAATGAACTTTCCCCTTAACCTATCTTTGACTTCCTATTTTTTGGGGAAGGCCTAAATCCATTCATTTTTTCTACATTTTTGATCAAGTCATAATGAAACTATCCTCCAGGAAAGGAACATCCCTGTCCATGGTTAGATGAATTTTTTTGGTGAAATCTACCATTGTCTCCAAAATGGTCTAATAAATGATGGTCTATAAATGGCATGTTGGTCTACAAATGAAAATTAATGTTTACATAAAGAGTTTTTTTTTGACCGGTAGTACTCTTGAAAGGAGGCTGGTGAAAATACCTTGGGCCACATGTTTCAAACCCTTAGAGAAAGGCGGTATTGGCATAAAAAACCTGAAATTTTTAATGATGCCCTTCAAGACAGACTCACCTGGAGGTTGATTCATAGAAACTATAACTCAATTTATTTTCTTAAAAAAATATTATGTATGATGATAAATAAAACCAATTGTAATTACACTAATTATTAAATTTTTTCCTCCATCAGGCAATACATTACCAACATTATGGATAATTCTAGATGGATGGTTAGCACGAATTTTAATTTGAATTTCTTTCTAGATAATAGGAATGGTTCCCCCCTTATCTTTATGGTGTCTCATAATTCTCTTCTAGAAAATACCAACTTCTCTATAAAAGAGGTTATGAAATCTTGTACTTCTAATGTTCCTGATAACATCAGTCATGTTATTGATAATTACCTAGTTTTTAGCTCCGATGATTTCCTTATTTGGTAACCTGCTCACAATGGTGTTCTTGATTCCAAGAGTTTTTACAACCATAATATTTCCAACTCTGATTCTATCTTTTGCTGGTTGAAATCATTCGATAATATCCAGATTAAACTCTTGATACTTACTTTGGTTTCACACATTTCTCACAATCATGTCCCCACGGAGGATTTTCTTTAGTCTTTTGGGGTACAGCTTTTCTCCATGTGTCCTTTTTGTCACCAACACATAAAATATACTAACCATCTATTTTTGTCTTGTGTTATAGCTTCTACCCTTTGGAATTTCATTTCAGAAAATTTTTTATAGTAGATGGTTACTCCATGACACTATTATCACTCAATTAAAATGTTGTGTGGCTATTGATACCTCTCAAAAGATCAAAAACATTTTCCTATGTGTTGTTTTTGAACACCTCCATGTGATCTGGTATTATAGAAACACTATTATCAACAACAATATCTCATTTAATATTAATTCAGGCTGGACGTGTATCCTCATTTCTATTAGGGATGCCGCTATGACTCAAAAACATCATTATGATAACTCTATTGGAGACTTTGAGATTATTTGTCGACATCGGATTCATGGGATCTATAAACAATTGTGATATACTTTTGAGGACTACTGGAAATCTCCACTTCTAGGATGGATCAAAGTGAATGTTGAGGGTGCCTCTAAAGGGAACCTAGGTCTCGCAGGCTGTGGAGCTATTTATAGGGACCATATTGGTTAGTGTCAGGGATTCTTCTTTGGTAGTTGTGGCACCGCCTCATCTTTGGAGTCTGAAATGATGGGTGTGATTCACGCTGTTAATTTTTCCAATCAAAAAGGCTGGTGCATTGTCTACATTGAAATTGATTCCACCACTATATTCCATGCTATTTAGGAGGGGGTCGTTCATCTCACCTGGCCTTTGACTACCCGTTGGATGAGCTTCCTTGCTTTGCTTCAGCAAACCAACCACATTGTAACTCATGCTTTTCGTGAAGCGAACATGGTTTCTGATGGTCTTTCTAACAAGGGAATCAATCGTGCCATAACATGGACAGATAACCTTCCTTCTGACCTTGTCCCTTTTTTATGATAAAGATTGTAATAATATTTCTTACGACAGACTCATGTAGTTTTCTTTTTCCTTTTATTTTAATAAATTGTTTCTTGGATTTTTTCTAAGGCACTACATTCTATAAAAAACAATACTATTTTGATTTATATGATACTGATAATAATATAGGTGAGAAAGATAAAACTATCAAAAAAATTCAAGGAAGGCCACAACCCCGAAATAAAAGAGAGGATCATTTGGAATAAAATACAACAACAACACATATTTTGATTCCTCTAGAACTAATCTGTGAGAATAATTTTTCATAGATTTTTTGGGTGTTTTCGAAAGAGTGGTCATACATCTAATGGACCAGAGGCCTTCATTTTATAATGATTTTTGATAATCCACCTTTAAAAGGGTGAGGTTGATCCCTTACAATTCCTATAGGAATAAGTATTACATGGCCATGTAGGCCTTAGTGGAATTCA
This sequence comes from Viscum album, assembly GCA_963277665.1. Taxonomy (NCBI): domain Eukaryota; kingdom Viridiplantae; phylum Streptophyta; class Magnoliopsida; order Santalales; family Viscaceae; genus Viscum; species Viscum album. The sequence continues at coordinate 595,222,284 of OY728121.1, forward strand.
TTACTCGTAGGCTTCAAACATTACATACAACCCAGACTAACTACTTAGAACTTCTCCTCCCAGTATCTTCATTTTGAAATCATCTCTCCACCTTCGCATGTATTTTCAGTTAGGCTATCCCATGCAAGCACAGTCTTGTCCCGATGGCAGCTGTTATACCCTTTCATGCTTGCAAATTGTGTAGCTTCTGTTGTGGTGAAATTTCCTTGGTCATTCTCTTATAAAGCATGTTCATTGTAGGTTTTCTAGTTTTCATATGCACTAAAGGAGGACCAAAGGCTTTGAGGGGGCCCGAAGTCCTTATTGGCTTGAATTCTTTGGTGGCCTGGAGGTCTTAAAGGACTCAGAAACAAAATTGTTGGCCTGAAGGACCAAACAGGGGAAAATTATCGGCTACTACAGTGCCAAACAGTGCCTTCTATAGTTTCCTCTATAGTACCTATGACAGTACTGCACAGTTCTCACTTTAATACCAACTACAGTGCTATTATAGTACATCTACATTACTGTTACAGTACTACTACAATAACGGAAATTGTGCCTCCACTTGGATTTGATCCCGGGTTTCCTGGATGCACTTAAGAGTCCCCACCAACCGGGATGAGGCTCATTTTCATGGTAAGCATGGTTCCAAATCCTATTTTCTCTACTTTAATATGTCATTACCATAAATGATTCATGTATTATGGGAAATTTCTATAAACATCAATGGATAAAATATCATAAAATACAAATTTTGAATAAATATTCACCATAATTATCTACACAACAAGATCATACTCTAGAAAACATCTTTGATGGATGAATTTCATAAGGTCACAAGGCTATGGTTTTCATAATAATAATGGAGTGAGTGGTTTCTTATTTTTTTAATTTGAAGAGATCTAAAAAAACTAGTGTATAGTCATGTAAATTGGCTGAGTAGTCTGAGAATGAAAGGAAATATTTCCTAGTTGTTTCCAAACCAAAATGAAATTAGATTAAAAATTATTGGTTTAGAGACTTGATGAATCTAAAGAAAATAAATTAGTCTCATAAAATTTAGATAAAATACATGACAAATTATCCATATTTGGAAATATAATGATTTATAATACCAAAAGTGAAAATTCTATTCAATGCAAAGAAGAAGAAGTATCGAAAGATGATAGTAAGATCAATGGGAAACAATAAAAAAGGATGAGTCCAAAAATAGCATCCCGTGTTGATATTGAAAGAAAAAAATATCCAGTATTTAGAGTACGATCTCAGTCTAAATGTCATTTTTGAGAAACCAAGAGGTCACCCCTGATTCCTTATTATTTTATGTGTTCTGGACTAACAATATATGTAATTGAATGAGATTTTGAGGTTATAACATCTATAAAACATGTAGTGATTTTTCATTATGGAGTCTACTAACATCCTTAAAATTGAATAAAAATTTGAATACATTTTTAGGTATCAACATTGATATGAACCTATCATATTAATAAATTTGTACAGTTTTCATACTTGAATGTTGAGAATTTCTGAAAAAATATTCACCTCCATTAATAATTGTTGTATTAATATCAATTATGTAGTGACCGGACCCCAGTAAGCCTAGAGGAAGTTCATTCTACAATTATATTGGCAACAAATACCAGGGAATACATCTTGAAGGACAATCCATTTTAGTAGTCTTGGTAAAAAAGATATATATATGATTGTAATATAAAATTGGATACAAAAAAATTAAAAAAATATTATATTTATACTTTTTCAAGAATAAATTTATTTCATCTAATGTATCCTTGCATATATGTCATAGTTAACCTCATCAAGTCCTTTGAAAAGGAAACAAAATAACGGTGAGCTAAAATTATTTTTAGGGGTTATGTACAACAGAATATATCATGAATAAATAATGAATAATCAGTATGGAAAGACAAATAATTCAATACACATTGAATTTTAATAACTATATAAGGAATAATCAATATGGTAAGGTAAATAACAGAAAAAAATTCTTTTAAATTACAAGATAATGAATAATAAATAATGAAAGGAGAATAAAAAACAAATTCCATTCAATCAATAAAATCAAAATGAAATGCATCCATATATTTTTTAATAGTGATAATATCGTGGATAATAATATCTAAATTTTGAATGTAGGAAATCTATCATTATTGGGTGTCGTATATTTATTAGATGAAAACAAACTTTTGAAGACCTACCATAAGATAATTTAAAATATAGGTAATAACCAATTTAATTATAGATTAAATAACTTTTCTGATGATACATACCAATGCATTTAGGGGATATATTATATCAGGCCCCACCCATGACTTTAGGTCCAAACCATTCATCATATATCGAGTAATCAATTTAATTCAAGATTCAATGTGAATTAACATCAAATGTCTATATTGAGTAAAGGAAAAAAGATTTATCAATATTTTCCTTATTAATAAAATAACTTCCAATGTGAATAACCATATATATAAATGAGATATAGTTTAAGAAATAAGAATATTTGTTATAAATGATATGGAAAATTGGGGTAAATTTAATTTCTAGAGAATTTTCAAGTAGAATATAAAATTAAATCACAGAAGTGAATGTTAATACTTTCGTTATTCAAAATTATCAAAAACTATCAAGAGAAATTTTAAGGAACTTATCAATACAATGTATATCCATTGGAGTAAGAATAATAGTGGTTTTCATTGATGAATATAAATAAAATAAAAAATATATTTAATAAATCTAGAGGAAAATATACTATTTGTTCTGAAAATAACATTAAAAAATTCTAAATCACATTTAAACATTTTTTCTTTAAAAATATCTTTGTATCATTGTTAATAAAGCTTCAAAAAATAACGAAAGGTAATTCCATACAAGTTAAAAAGAAAAATTATTTTTGCATATTAAAAAGGTTTTCAATGTTCCTCATTAGGAAAGAGATAGGTAATTACTATGGATATTTTTTGAAAAAAGTCTAAATGTTTAAAATTGACTTTTAATATATAATTATAAAAAGGATAAAGACAAAATTCTGAAAACATTTTCTGAAAAAAATTTCCTTGTAAGAAAACAGATTTCCAATCAAAGAGTGAGATTATAAAAAAATTAAGTACCAATGTGTCATAAAATAGAACTATTACATGAAAATAATCATGAATAATTATAGGAGAATAAAACGAAATGGTTTATTAATCATTTAGCAAATAAATTCCTACAATATAATTTCATGTGTAAACAATCCTGAATAAAATGAGATATGAATTAAATCGTTACAGTGATCATATTTTTGAAGTGACAATCAAACAATAAATAATTTATGAGTGTCAAGTAAAAATACACATAAAGGATGAAAAAATAAAAAATATATCGTAAAATTTAATTAAACACATAATCCTTGAATATTTATGATAATGATGATGTAATATAACACAAAGAAAATGAATTAGGTTAGGGAATTCATTACCACATGGTAATAACTAATTAAATTCCCCACAAATGAAATAAATAAAATTAAAACATAAAATATAATTAATTAATAATTATTCCTGATATAAAATTTCAAGGGGTATTATATACACTGTATAAAATTAAATAGGTGAAAAATATTACAATATTCCTCAAATAAAATATATTGATACAAAATCCATTACCTTAGGCTTTTCTTCTTGTCATACATGATTTAGAATCCAATCTAGTTATTTTAAACATGTTATAAAATTATTCTAGTATCATATTAGTTTTTTTATATCATATATGATTATTTTATAACATATTATTACCTTTTCATTAATAATCATTCATTATTTTTAGTGTTTTGAGTGTTAATTTCATCATTTTTAAGTAAGAATTGACATGTTATTTTTATTCCTCTTACATCAATCATGATTTCATCATCTCTAGAATTTAAACCATGATTTATATATAATATATATTCTTTATATAAGTATTTATAGTAATCCATAAAATTTAATGATATGAAATGAAATTCACTATTCGTGGAGATGGTAGGTCATACGTATGCATGAAATAATCGTTTCACTTCGTAAGGTGGAAGTCCGCCGTACAAACGAACGATGTTATCGTATTCCCAAAAAAATATAAACCAGGAAGGTGTGTATGATATAAAAAATTAACAAAATTAATGTAATTATAAATATCATATATATCATATATAAACAATAAATCCATCATTATTCCCTTCTTTGAAATGTGGAAATGGAAGAATAAAAGATATATGATCACGAGGCGGCAGTTCGTCGTACACACGAATGATGATTGTGTATCCCATATAATGTAAGTTTGTAAAGTTTTTGTTTCTAAAATTATATTTGAAATATATTAGTATATTTAAGATATTGATCTTATTATATAATCATGAAATAAATATATTTTATAGTTATTGAGGAAGAAATAAAAAAGCATTTGTTGATGAATGTTGCATTTTCATTGGGTATCTCCTTTTGATTTTAACTAAATTCCTTTTTTGGATTGGATTTATAGTCAAATTAAGGATCCTATGATGAGTATAAGAAATTTTTGAGTTGATTTGGTTAGGTTTTTTTATGTAAAAAATAACTATATATATGTGACCAGGTGAGGAAGGGTGAGTTCCATTTTATAGTGGAGGATGAGTGTTATTCTTGTAAATACCAAATTTTTTACAGTATTGGGAGATCAACCTTAGATAATGTTCCTCAAATAAGGAAACAAATTCATGAAAATATTTTATATTGTTTAAATATTTCCAAAAAATGGGGTTCGGTTAAATTTCTAGGACATATCCACACCTTAGCTTTTAAGATTAACTACTATGTAAACTCATTTCTACATTAATAGTTGTGATTAACATTAACTGTTTTAACAAATCAATTTCATCAAAAAATAAGTTTAACATATTCAAAATTATATATTATTCTTATTAAAAGTATGGAATATATTTTTTCAAATTAAAATGACAAAATTTAATGAAATTAATTTAAAATTAATCATGCTTACAGGATGAGAAAGTGGGTTTTTTAATGTGAAAATATTCAAAAGCTTACAATGCTTTTATATCTAAATTAAATATAAAATTGATTCCAATTACCTAAGATATATTAATAAATGTATAATTTATCTAATGTGTCTTTAAACCCATTTAAAAATATAACTTATAATTAGAAATTATTTAGATAAAAATTTGGTTTTCAATTAAAATTCGGTATTTTTCAATATTCATCAAAATATGAAACTTCTCAGAAAAATACCAACAATTATCACTAATTAATATTGTAATTATTATTTAAAAAATAAATTACATTATTTAAAAGAGTATTAATAAATGTGTCAAAATTTATTTTTAAAATAAGTGTGCAACTAAAAGGTGGAAAAACTATCTTTAGAAAAGTACAACTTTGTATGCATCAATTTTGATTTGTTCATATTTTATGAATATCAAATATATTGGATGAATATAAATAAATTTTTTTTAATATATAATTTATAAATTTAATTAAAATCATTCACTAATCATAATTAGTTTAATTTATTGAGATAAATTTCATTTGGGAGCATAGAAATGATTTATTCTGAAGACATTTCCTTTATATCAAGTTGGTTATTATATTTGTTTCTAATGAATTGGTAACTAATTAATTAAACCATATATTTGAAAATATTAGTTTTTTATATTTATAACCATTAATTTAAAATCTTGGAGATAATTTTCATTTTAATAATATTCATAGTATTCCATAAAACTCAGTCTTGTGTCTAACATAAGAAATCAATGAATGTTGTTCTTACGTGCAACTCAAGCATACTCAGTACTATGTGCATTAAAATATATAGAATAAATTTAATTTATTTAAAATAGTAATTGTATTTTAATGACTCTTTATTTTAGCTTCCTTTTTATGCTTGGTTTTTCATTTCATATATGCTACTAAATAAAATTTTATTCATTTCGAGTTTTTTGGGATATTACATTCTCATCACCTCAAATAAAATCGAGCCCTTTCAATTTAATAATGATCCTGGTAATAAATGGTTTTATATTTGAAGATTATTTTTTTTTGAAATCCCACATAATATTATGGTTTATTAAAAAAACTCCTCGAACAAATATAATGGGAGGTACCAAGGTCCTATGTAACAACACGTATCTAGGTTTCCAAGTAAGAGAACATCTGTGACAAGTAAATATATAGAATTTGAGATAAATAGTAAATATTTATAGAGGGTGATTGATGTCATCGATAACATACAATTAAATTATCAATGTATGGTTGAGGTGATAAGACCCATAAATCTGTGATGATTTAAAAAACAATCATTTCAAATAAACTGAAGTTATTAGGATATCATTTTATTTCAAGATCTTTTTCCAAATTTTGGATAATTATTTTATTACTTAAAATATAATAAAATATTCATACTTGATATAATTTTTTAGACCTAATTTTATCCTTTTATTATGCTTCAAAAAAATTTCAATTCCTCCATTACCTAAAAAAATAACATCCAAAATATTATTTTTATGCTTGAAGAACTAAAATTCTCTTTTATCATATCAAAAGATCCTTAAAAAAGTAATTATATCTCCCAACAAATATTTTCCCAAACCAATATGGTTAATACCAAATTATCTAAAACAAAACATTAATATTATTGGTTCATCATAATTATTTATTCCTCAATTGTTTAACTAAAAACTATGACATATTAACCAAGACATCATGTAGTTCAATGGTAAGTGTGAAACCCTTGTTTTCTTCATTCATTGGTTCAAGCCCCACTGCCTCACCAGATGTGATAGGTTCTCACCCTACATGCAGTATGTTGTTTTTCAAAAATAAATTTATAAAATTATTATAACATTTACTTTAATTATGATGGACATATATGAAATGAAATTATTCAATAAATGTCCTTTTTATAGGGTTTTAATAAAAAAATTAAAAAAATATACTAATATTATTTATTTATCAACCTTATAGTTTATCAATACCTTTAAAATTACACATATATAATGTAAAGGAATTATTCCTCATATATATTTTCTACTAAAAAATTTACTAAACTAATGTGTGGTATTTCTATATATTTCATCAAAAATATTCTTAATCTTGATAGACTTCCATCACATACAACCTAAAATTTTGTTTATGTCATTGATATTATTTTGAATCTTAAACTCATTAACCCAATATGGTATTCATAACACCTGTTTTAATTAATTCAAAATTTATTATAAAATTTAATGTAATAATTAGATGTTTGGTGATTCTTATGTAAAAAATAACATTGGAAATAATAATTATAAAATAAAATTCATGACTACCAAAACACAAATAATTCATCTATTTTATTTCCACATAGGTAATTCCTTAGTCTAGGGTTTAACCTAGGTCATTCATTATCATAATATATTCAACACTGTTATAATGGTTTGTAACTAAAATGTGAATTATCCTTAGAATATTTTATAGGGGTGTCAAATCACGTGTAAAGTAAGTCCCCTTTTCATGTACTAGGTCATCCTTTAGTCAATCCTTAATCACCATTTCTTGAGATATTATTTGTATGTACATCTATGATTGAACTAAATCAACTTTTATTATCCTACATGGATTTTTTCAAAGAAAAAAACACATAATTTATATATTTCAAAAACATTATGATGTTTTTCTATGATTTTCCTAAAATTGTATTTTATGGTTATATTCCCTACTCTATTTTATTCTCTGTCTATTTTCCAAGGCATCTAATAATATTTATTTGATACCAACTATAGAAAAATAACCCCAACAAGCTTAGAGACAGTGTATACATCCATTACATTGGAATAAGATACATGTAATCGAATCCTAAAGGACCGATTAGTTTAGTTGTTTTGGTAAACTAGAAACATATATGGTGCTTATATAAAATTTTAATAAAAAAATATAACATAATATATTTTTTTACTTTTTAGAGAATAGATTTATTCTATCCAGTGTATATTTCATATCATTTATTATAAAACTCATGAAATCCTGGGGAAGGAAACCAAAAAATGGTGATCTCAAATGATTAGAAAGAATTAATTAGAGTGAAATATATCATGAATCAATAAGTAATAATAAATATGGAATAGTAAATAACCTAACACACATGAATTTTATATAACTAGATACGTCATAATAAATATTGGACGGTAAATAACTAAACCCAAATACCATTTAAATCACTAGATAAGTTATAATCAATATGAAAATGTAAATAATAGAAAACACATACATTAAATTAATAAACTGATAATTAACATCATCTATAGATTTTCTCAAAATATAAAATATCATAAAATAACAATAACAAAATTCTAAATGAAGTTAATTATTAATTATTTGAATTATTCTATATATCACATTAAACCAATACCGTCAATACCTACCACAAGATGGTTTAATCTACAGGTAATAACAAATTTTATTCTAGCTTAAATGATTTGTGTCGTGAGACCTACCAATGATTCTTGGGGATTTATTATACCAATCCCCCCTTCATTACCTCAGGTCCAAGAATTCCTTATATATCAAAAAACTTATATAATTAATGAATCAATGATAATTAACATAAAATGTCTATATTGGCTGAAGGATATGAATTTATCTATATTTACCCATCTAAGAAAATAACTTTTAATATGAAACAAAAAATATATAAATGAAATTTTTTGGAAATAAAAATATACTGGATAAATGAATTGGATACCATGGGGAAATTTAATGTCTAGTGAAAATTTCCAGGGGAATTAGAAAATGATCGAGGAATTTAATTTCAATAATTTACTTGGTCAAAACAATGATAAACCATTTTGAAAAATAATAATGCTTTTATCACTACAACATAAACTTATTATATTAATAACATGGTCTGTTTTAATTGATTAATTTCTATATAATAAAAAGATATTTAATAATATCCTTAACGAGAAATTTCTTCTTAATTTCTATTTTTTTAAATAAAATCCTTTTTAAGGAAGATAACTTTTAAAAATATTTTCTTTAAAATGAAATTTCTAAAATTGAATATAATGATTCAAAGTAATTATGTCATGTAATTTAATAAAACATAAAAAAAAATTTCTTTTCTCATTGTCAAATGGTTAAAAAGTACCTTTTTATAAAACGACAATAAGATTCCTTTGAGAAGATTTGTTAAAATTTTAAATTTTAATAAATGATTTTTAAATGTTTAATAAAAATATTTAGAAAGTTTTTTTTAAACATGGGCTTGTACTAGAAATGATTTTTAAATGAAGAGAGAAATGTAGTCTTATTTTATTAAAAAAATTATAAATCATTTTAATTTATAATTAGCTAAATATTGTAATTTTAAGTGAAAATTTTAATTAATAACCATATAATGGGAAAGTTAAAGGATTTATTGTTTAATTATCAAATAATTTGTTTCAATTTAAATTTTTTGTAAAAATTCAAGAATAAAATGAGATTTTGAAGTAAACACTCAGAAATATCATATTTTTGTGGTGAGAATCAACAAATGAATAAATTATTTGGTTGAACAATAAATCCAAACAAAAATGTTCTAATAAAAAATATATAGTAAAAAAATTTTTGAATATAATAATATTATATTAATGAAAATGAGGAAGTAACATAACCCAATGAAAAGGGATAGGGTCATAGAATTATTTACAAATTGGAAAATTTTTATTAAAATCACATAAATTGGAATAATTCAATTTGAATCATAAAAAACAATGAAGAATGAATTATTCATTATATTAAATTTTTTTAGGGTGGAATATAAAACATATATAAATAATTATTTTCATAATATTTTAATATGCCTCAATAAATTGAAATTGAGATGAAATCCCTTACCTACCACTTTACTTTTGGGAGTAATTTATTTATCCTCCCCTTTATTGGTTTGAAACAGGTTATAAACTTACTAATCCTCCCCTTTATTGTAATTTTTATTCCCCTTACTTCAATAATGATTTCATAATATCCATAATTTAAACCATGATTTAAATGTCACATATAATATTTATATAGTTATTTTATGTAATCCATAAAATTTAGTTATAGGAAATGAAATTCACTATTCAGGTAGATTATAGGTTATACGTACGCATGAATGCTGCTTCCATTTTCTTATCTTATAAAAAGAAAAAAATAAATGAAATATATGTATATTATAATTCTAGTATCATTTTTATTTTATATATTTTACATATTTTAATTAAACCCACAATTAATACATTCCATGTCAAGCCTGAATGAATTACACCACTTCGTGAGGCGGTAGTCTGTCATACACACGAGTGACGTTATCATATTCCCAAAAAATGGAAAGCCTGAAGGTGTTGGTGATATATTATTTCAAGGATAATAAAATCATTATGAATATCATAAATAAATATATTATATAAACTATATATCCCTCATTTGTTATAACTTTTATATTTAGTAATGGAAGAATGAATGACATTGGTTCGTTAGGTGGTAGTTTGTCGTACAAACGAATGATGATTTTGTATCCCAGTTAATAGAAGTGTCTGAAATATTATTTCATACCATTTTCATCAAAAAAATATAATTATATTTACAATAATGAGGTTATTTTATGTTAATTATATAAAAATAATTTATGAGGTTTTAGTAAAAATAAAATAAATATGTTCATTGATCAACATTACTTGTTCTTCTGGTATATCCTTTTGGTTTGCACAAGAGTCCATAAATTGTTGGATTTTTTCCCAAATGAAGTCTTATATGATTATGATGTGGAATTGTGTTGTGTACTAAGGTAGTTTTTGTATGATCCAAAAGGATTGATAGGTGTGAATAAGTGATAGGGGAAGGTGGGTGCCCTTTTCTAGTGGTGGAGTGGCATGCTTGTAAATATTTCATGGTAAACATTATTGGGAGATCTACCTTACATCATGTGTCTCCAATAATGATACATTTTCATCCCAATAGGGAATATTTTCTATATATTTTCATCCAATGGATTTTATAAAAGTTTCTAGGAAATTTCAACATCTTATATTTTAAGGTTAACCACTAACTAAACTCATTTTTACCAAAATTGTGGTGATTAACATTAACTATATTAAAAAATTATTTTTTTAATAAACTAATTTGACCATATTACAAGAAATAAATTAATTTGATTCAAAATATTAAATACATATTTCCATTTTAATCCAAAAATGTTTCATAAATTTATTTAAAATTAATCTCGCGGACATGATTAGAAAGAAGGTTTTTAAATTGAAAATGTTCAAATATTCACTATCAAACTAAAATAAATTAATAATATGACATTCATTGGATTAATATATGTATAATTTATGTAATTTTAATTTAAACCCAATTTAAAATATAATTTATCATTGTAAATTATTTATATGAAAAGTAATTTTTCAATTAAAATTAAGTATATTTCACTATTCATCCAAAAATGAAACTTCCAATTAAAATAAGAAAACATCACACTAAGATAATTTTGAAATTAATTTATAAAAAATGAATCTTATTTTGTAAAATAAAATTAATTAATGTTTCAAAATTTAATTTTGAAATTAGTTCTTCATTAAAAGGTGGCGCAACTGCCTTTAAAAAAATACATCTTTTATGCATAAAATTAGATTTTTTTTCTTATATTATACTTATAAAATATGTTGTATTAATTTCAAAAAAATATTTAATATATAATCTGTATATTTAATTAATATTATTCAGTAAAAAAAATTTTTTAACTTATTAAGATAAATTTCCTTTAGGCACATCAAGATAGTTCTTTATAAAAATATTTCATTTGTATTCAATTAGTTTTTATATTTTCTTCTTGTTAATTTATAACCCACTAATTTGAACCATTAATTTCAATAAGTTAGTTAATCCTATTTATAACTAATAATATAATGTATAAGAAATGATTTTTAGTTTAATAGTAACTTTATTATTATTTGGTAAAACACGGCCTTGCGTATAGCGCAAACTATCGAAGAAAGTCATTCTTGCATACAATGAATGCTAAATTAGTATTGTGTGCATTGAATGCTATAGAAAAGAATTAATTTATTAGAAATAGTAAATATATTGTAACATATAGGGATTTGATATTATATTCAAAGCTTGGTGTTTCATTTCATACATTCTATTAAATAAAATGTTATTCTTTTAGAATTTTCTTGTTGTTAGAAATTATGTTTGAGTTCTTCCTTGATGACAACATGAGAAAAATAGAGAGTTATATCCTTTTCAGGTGAAATTTAAAATGTTTTTGTTAATGATTTTTTAGGATTTTTCATTTCATTGATAAATATTATTATATTAAATCCCAATTTGAGAGTTTTTTAGCATGATTTCATGTGTGTGGTATGCATAGCTTATAAAACAATAGTTATTTCACACTTTTTTCTACACCAGGCCGTCCCACATAATCATAGATTTGATTAGATAATCGATATTTGATAAGTATCATGTGATATCATATATTTCTTTTAAAAACTAAAAAGATTTTTTTGAGAGGAATGATGAGTTTAGATGAACCCCACTTTTCCATTACATTTGACTATCAACGGGGGAGAAAAAATATTGAGCACACATGATGAATTTTTTAATTTTTGAATATATATTGAAAAAAATATAAAGTAGGGATTGTTGAGCCCATGTTTTAATTTTTGAAAATCAGTCAATATGTGGATGATATAAATTTCATTATTGTTGAAGTGATCTTAATTTTATAATCCTTATGTTTAACTGTGACACTTTTTTCTGCAATTAGAAGAATACTTATGTTTATAAAAATGTTGATTTGTATGAAGAATAAGTTTTGATATACAAGATAATAGAATCAAACTTCATTCATAATATTAGGAATTATAGAAGAATTAAAATATTTCTATGAAGATAATTTTTAGTTATTGCATGAGGAATAAATAGAAATCCATATTTAGATGAAGAATAAGAGAGGAGCATGTGTATTAATTTTTTATTAGTCGATTTTCTTTTTTTTCATGATATTATATGAGAATTTAGTGTTTCATTTATTAAGATATAAGGCCAGCTACCCATTCCAAACTATGGGATCCATGTGCAGGTGCTTTTGTAGTGGATATTGAGGCCACCCTCTATCCATCATAAAAGTGTAATGAGAGATCTAAGAACCCCACACCAATATAAAAACATAGGAGGAGTTATGGAACCACCGTGTGGGGTGGAACTGTGGTAGGGAGAGCCAGAACTGTGCACTACCAGTGGGTCTTGGGATCAATCCTATGTACTTACTTATAGTTAACAGATTTCACATCTTTATCAATAAACCACAACCTCGAAGGATGGTGAAATCGATGGGGGTATATGATCGGGTTGTTCACTATTCATATTCCTTTAAAATGAGGATAATAAAAACATCAACTTATCTTTCTGATCTCAACCATTCAATCCTTTTATCAATCTACTTAAACCTTCATACATATAAGATGTCTTCAAGTGAGATTTATACCACCAACCCTCAATTATAGAGAAACTATCTACATTAGATGATCAGGATGATGTGATATGGTTTTTGAGAAAAATATTATATGATTCCTGAAATTAGAATATTTTATTCTTGTGATTAATGAGAGGAATGAGCATCAGTTGAATGAAAAATAAGTTTCTTTTGATTATTTGAGCATATTCCATTCAAACAACTTGAGATTAACATAGGAGAGGCATTTTATCTTTATCTTAGTAAAATGATGATTTCACTATGTGGACTTAGATAAGTTTATATATATTAATAATAAACAACTTGGAGTTCGTTTGGCATGTTAATGTATTTTTATTAACCTTATAGTGTAAGAACACAAAAAGACACGGTAAAAGTAAAATTATCTAACTTAAAGTTAAATATAAATGATAAGGTTAAAATAGGAACCTAAAATTGTCTAAATTCTATTAGATGAGAGTATATAGACCCATCCCCACCTTTGCTTTGAAATAAATCAATTTGGAGCTATTTAAAAACGAATTTTTCTTTATAATAAAATAATATTTTTAGTTTTTCAAAGGAGCCCCTCTCCTCCCTTATAAATGGGAACCTCCTCCCTCTCTTCCTCACACCACTTTGAGCCTTCAAGATCGGCCCACCCCTGCCAATTTCTTCTCTCAACTTCCCAAGAGACATCCTAGAGGTCCTGGTCTTCTTCAGAAACCAATTTTAGTTCCCTAAAAGGAGGTCTCAAAGAAGCGCATCAAATAAGAGGTAATGTCTGTTACCGATTCATTCAACTTTATTTCTTCTTCCACTTATTATTATTTAGTTTTTTCATTATGAAGTAATAACATCAGTATAACTCATATACTTATATGTTATTATAAGTATGAAACAACCCTATTTCACCATCTATCCATCGTACGAAAAATGAAATCACCGCGTGTGCGTACGTACGGAATATCGTCTCCACGCCGTGGTGTAATCTATATTCCACCACCACCTTACTTGGATGGGTATAATGGTGTAAATAATGAATATATATGATTATTGTAAAGGGATATTGATTCTGAAATAGTATACATACACTCCAATACAATTCCACGATCATGGGAACGATATCACCGCTCCTGCGTACGTACGGAATACCATCTCCACGATGTGATGCGACTCGTTCTACATGATTTTCATTACATAATTATTACATAAATGAATTGAGTGAATCAATATGATATATATTACACTAATACCATTATATAAATGAGGAATATATAACCTAAAATATGAATTATAATTTATTCGACAAAACATGCATAAGAACAAAAAGCAATAAACACCCGAATAACAAGTAACAATGAAATATTACTAATAAGAAGCTAAAAATATGACCATATATGATATCATAACAATGAGTATGATTCTGGAATAAGTCAATGGCATTATTTAAATCATTATTCAGGAGGTTTGGACACTTACGAAGCAAATCGGACCTAAGGTAAGGGAAAATATCACAATCTCATTTTTATCTGAGATTGTTTATACTTTGGTATTTACTGGGGTGTATTTCATCATCCACATCCATGTTTCCTGAATATGTAATATTATTTCCATCCACGTACAATTTTTTAAATCTAATTTTACCCTTCAGTGAGTTTTTAGTAAAAGATATGAAAGGAATCCTTTGTCATTTTTCGTACGAGGTATTTTTTGACTTTTCCGAAAAAAGTATGAGAAGAATGTTTTTTAACTTATACGGAATGAATGGATTTTTAAAACAATATTTCCAAGAATCCTCCTTTACATGTTTTCATGTTTATTTTTAATCAACTTCTTTTAGTTTAAAATTATATGACATGTTAAGAAAGGAAAAAAAATTTGAAGTAGAAAGGATATTTTCCTCAAGAATGGAGTTTAAGAGTTTTATCAAAATTATTTTCCATCTAAGATAATATAGGGTTCTGTTCCTATCCTTATTATTACATGGATTTGATTATGTTGTGATGGAAATATTTTTATGAATTCCTTTATCTCATATGAATTGTTTAATGATGTCATGATGTTTAAGATTCCCATTTTTATTACATGGGTTATGCTACGATGTATGGTTTATGATTTTGTGGCTCACATAATAATTGTATCATTATTAGATTGGTGGGACCTATATCTCCCTCCAATGCATTTGCTAAAGATTTTATATCTCATGAGATAGATATGGCTGGAACGGCAGGTTAAACCGGTTCAGTGAAACAGGACTGAAACGAGGAATGAACTCGTTTCAGAAATGGACTTTGTCCACTAAGATAGTCTTGGAAATGAGTCTTGACTGATAAGAAATGATTCTCTATGATTATGTGTGTATGCCACAAAGATTCATGTTTTAGGTTATGATTATTGTGATTACATTTCACTACCATGATTTATCCCCTGTTATGAAACTATGATCTCTTTTACAGGGTAAGATTTCCAAATTTTTATGTTCTTATGAATATTATGTGATTGATATTTCTTTTTTTTACCCTTAATGATCTTTTGAGCTCACCATTTTATGTTTTATTTTCCCCAGGATATAAAGAAAGGTTTTAGGTAAAAAAAAGGGAAGATCTTTATGGGAGATGTTGAAGATATTTCACCACGATTAGAAGATTATATTCCGAGTTTCCAAAGACACTAGACAATTACGGTCCTTGTGTGTGTGTTTTTTTAATGTACTAAGTATTCCGCAAAAGTAATGTAATGTCCATGTATGTCAACCTTAGGATCTCTATAGTTGGTATCAGAGGAAAGGTTTAGTCAACCTTTGGAAACTAGGATGCGAGAACATTAGTGAGATCCCTAGAGATATTTCTATTGTATGTCTAGGGATGTACCTAAGGTTAAGTATACGTTATAGTCCTAGAATTGCACTAACCATCTTAGAATTAAACCTAAGATATTAGATATTGATGGTACTCCCCCTTTATTTTGTTGCTTTCCCTAGCGCAATTTTTCCTCTCACACTATTCTTTTTGGGTTTTAGACGATGGGTGGAAACCGAAGGAACCGTATTGATCAATGTAATGGACGATGCAATTATTGTCCTCCTGAACAAACCAACGTTATGGGAGATTGAGTGAAAAATCCTATTGCTATACTTACACAAGCTATGAATCATTCTGGACTTCCAAATGAGCAGAGAAGGGAACAATATTCTATTGAGTCCTTCATGAGGAAACTCCCACCTTCTTTCAGTGGGTCTTTCAATCCACTTGTTGCTGAACAATAGATCTGTACCACTGAAAAGATATTTTCAGTTCTTCAATGTTCTGAACACCATAAAGTAATCTTAGCAGTATATCGTTTGGAAGGTGATGTTGATCAATGGTGGAATCTTATCAAGAATTCGAGGCCAAGAGATGAAATTGAGTCCATGGAATGGGATGAGTTCAAGAACTTATTTTTCAATAAGTACTTCCCTCATATTCTTCGAACAAATATGGAGAAGGAGTTTCTTGAACAAAAGAAAAAGGATGATGAATCTGTTGGTATATATGAAGTGAATTTTATAAGGCTTGCAAGGTATGAATCTGGCTTTATCATCCAACCTGAAAGTAAAGTTGATCGATTCTTCAGTGGCTTAAAACCAAATATTCCGAGGGCATTATCTATAAGAGACTTCAGTAGCTATGAAGAAATTGTGCGCTGTGCTATTAAGGTTGAAATGGAAGTTGGTGTTATATATCAATCTCATGGTTTTGACAAGAAATGAAAGATGGAATTGAAGGAGAAATCTCAGAATAATGGTGAAAAGAATATGAATGTTTCCTTATGCTCAAAGTGTGGAAACAAGCATTGTGGAGATTGCCATAAAGGGACTATAAAATGTTTTAAGTGTGGAAAAGAAGGTCATCGAGTAGCTGAGTGTCGAAGTAATGGAAAAGGGTTGCTAATGGTGTGAATAAAGAAAAGACTCTAGAGAACTCACCAACAACACTTTAATAGTTCAAGTGCAATGAAATGGGGCATTATGCCAATCAATGCCCTAATCCAGGGGTTAATGATGATCAACATGAGAAACCACTTAAGGCAACGGACAAAGGGAAGTCACATCTGATCACTATTAGTGATGTTGAATATGACAACGATGTGGTGGAATGATTAATTGTTTATGTAATGGGATTCCAAAATAATGTTGTATATAGTATCGTGGAATATTGGAATATTTATGTATTGGTCTATTGTGGTTTTCAATAATTTTATGGTAGCGGTAACCATGGAAAGTGAATGAGATATTTTTGGTAAGTAGATGATATGCGCATAATGAATGGATAAGAAGATAATGAGATGTTTTATTGTATTCATGAGCTCATGATTGATATAAGGACTAAGTGATATCATGGTTTGAGTATAAAGAATTTTGAGGATTTTGGTTTGTGGAAAGTGTTAACTTTTAACTGCATTCATGTTTTCACTAAGGTTAAATGGGTATTAATTCTTCAAGATAATACATGATTAAGGTATTCAAATGTTTGTAATTTTACCAACAAGATATATCTTATGATATATGGGGGATAAATGATGGGATTCACGTGATTGTTATGTGACATTTCAAGTAATCATTTTCTTTATACTATGAGCTTGGGCCGAAGTATTTTAGATAATCCTAATGATTGGAATGGATTATGTTGGACATAAGTTAGTATTGTTTAAGGATAGAACTTTTTTCGATATTATTGATGGGATGTTATAGTAATATAGCTTTAGAAAAAGGA
Source organism: Viscum album (assembly GCA_963277665.1). Lineage (NCBI taxonomy): Eukaryota > Viridiplantae > Streptophyta > Magnoliopsida > Santalales > Viscaceae > Viscum > Viscum album. The sequence goes on from OY728121.1 coordinate 595,240,508, forward strand.
CAACCTGCAGGACGGGTGACAGCCCATCACGTCGGACAATGCTGTGGGAATCGAACCCACAACCGAAGTGTGACTGACCTTTAACGCCTACCACTGGACGATAGGAAGCACCTGGTTAGTAGAAACTAGGTTTATTTTATTAAGTGGTATGATATATGAAGTATAAGTTCATTCATGGAATCGTATACGATTAACCTCGCCATAGATAGACTTATGTATATTTGATAACTTTTTCTAACCTTTTGTTTGAAATAGATGGAATGACTCATCATTCAATCACATGATCTACTAACACTTCATGAATGGCAAATTTAACTTCATTTCTTTAAGAGATAAAGTGGAAATAGTTCAAGTCACGAAAAACAGTGAGATTGTACCAAAATCAAGTAAGTATTTCTTCGGATTCGAAATTCTTCAGAATTAGAGAAATGATCCTGAAAACCAAAAATGTTGTCATAGTGATCTTATATCCGATGAATCAGATGGTACCTTAGATCATCTCAAATCTATGTCTTTGTGGTTTTTGGCTATTTCATAGCCATGTTCTCTACCACTCTCCATCAGAACATGACGGTTAGATTTCTCTTCCATATCCATATTTTCACCTATGTTTTCCTATATGGAAACCTAGTGATTAGTTAATTTGGGTAACCGTTACGTTCAATACTTTAGTTTTTAAAGCCAAGTTTTGGTATTCCTTTTTACGATGTGGGTTTTTATTAAAGAAACTTTCGAGTAGTAAACCATTTATAACCCCGATGAATTTCGAGGGCGAAATTCATTTTAAGGGGGGTAGAATGTAAGACCCCAAGATTTTATGAAAAATATTCTTTTTAATTTCATTAATGTCTTCTGTTGTAAGCTACATCAAAAGGAGCTTGCACAACACACATCCCTAACTTGGCCTGCATTACATGCAAGCACGACCTTCCACGATAGCGTGTATTGTACGCAATACCAAGTTTCCCTAAACAATGATATGCTATTAAAATATTATTAAAACTAGCGGTTATAAATAGTAATAACCACATTTTGAAATTTTATAAATTTTATTTTTGAAAATGGAATTCATTTTCTGATTCGGAATATCAAAATTAGCCTAGGGTGAAGTATTGGTATTTTTCTGAAAACTTTCAATTTTTGATGAATAGTGAAAACACAAGGTTACTATTTAAAAACCGACTTTTTATTTAAATAATTATTTATTTTATTAAAATTTATTTTAGGTCAAAATTGAAACATAATACCTATATAAGTTCAATGTAATTCATTGGAGTAATTTTATAATAATTTTAGATATATAAAAATTTTATTGAACTTTTCACCGTCTTTTACCCACCTCCTAAGAGAATTTGCAAATTTACATAAAACATAATTTTACCGATTTTGTGAATGGAATTTCAAAAATCGAAGAGACACAATTGATGTCAGTACGTAAAATGTGGTTCAATGAGATGAAAATAATTTTTGGTGAATAGTAACTTTTTACTTTTTTACCACAGTTAAAAGTAAATAGGGTAATTAAGGGTAAAAATGATATTATTATTACCCTAACACATGTCCTAATTCTATTGGATAAATTTAATTCGACCAAAAACAACCTTAGGAAAAACAATATGACCATTTAGGCCCACTTGGATTATATTAGGACATTTATTATTAATTTATTTAAGAAGGGTTAAAATAGTTAAAATCGATGTTTAATAACTAAATAATTTTTTATATAGATTTATACATAAGATAAATTAGACTATAAATATTAATTATAAAGCTAAAAAGACTTCATACATAATGGTATTTTATTTGTAATTTTTAGACATTAAATAATTTAATTTATTTATGACTCAAAGATGATGCAGTAATTATCTTATTAATGAAATATTGACATAATTGATGTTAAAAATACTCAAATAAATGTAATTTGATACTTTTTAAGAGTTACACTAATTTTCTAGATTAATATAACATTTTAGTATTGATTTAATTAACTTTTTTAGAACTAATAATTTTGTTATGATTTTCACAAAAATCAATTACTAAATAGTTTCAAAATTGACATAAAATAGTTTTTAAAACAAATATTATATTTTTAATTGTTATTTTATTCCTAAAAATCTAAGGTTCGGCTAAATGACTTAGATAAGGTTATATATATTAATAATAAACAACCTAGAGTTCGTTTGTCTTGTTATAGTAAGTTTATTAACCTTATAGCTTAAGAACACAAAAAGACAAGGTAAAAGTAAAATTATCTAACTTAAAGTTAAATATAAATGACAAGGTTAAAATAGGAACCTAAACTTGTCAAAATTCTATTGGATGAGATTATTTCGACCCATCCACACCTTAGCTTCAAAATAAATCAATTTTTAGCTATTTAAAACCGAATTTGGCTTTATAATAAAATAATATTTTTACTTTTTCCAAAGGAGCCCCTCTCCTCCCTTGTAAAAGGGCACCTCCTCCCTCTCTTCCTCACACAACTTTGAGCCTTGATTCTCGGCCAACCCCTGAAAATTTCTTCTCTACACTTCCCTAGAGACATTCTAGAGGTCCTGGTATTCTTCAAAGACCAATTTTAGTTCCCTAAAAGGAGGTCTAAAAGAAGTGCTTCAAAGAAGAGGTAATGTCTGTTACCGATTCTTTCATCTTTATTTCTTCTTCCACTTCTTCTTCTTTAGTTGTTTCATTATGAAGTAATAACATAAGAATCACTCATATACTGATATTTTATTATATGTATGAAACAACCCTATTTCACCATCTATCCATCATACGGAAAACGAAATCACCGCGCATGCGTACGTACGGAATACCGTCTCCACACCATGGTGTAATCTATTTTCCACCACCACCTTACTTGGATGGGTATAATGGTGTAAAGAATGAATATATATGATTATTTTAAAGTGATAATGATTCTAAAATAGTATACATAAACTCCAATACAATTCCACAATCATGGGAACGATATCATCACTCGTGTGTACGTACGGAATACCGTCTACACGATGTGATGCGACTTGTTCTACATGATTTTCATTACATAATAATTACATTAATGAATTTATTGAATTAATATTATATATATTACACTAATACCATTCGGGAAATGAGGTATCTATAACCTAAAAGAAGAATAAGAATTTATTTGACAAAACACGCATAAGAACAAAAAGCAATAAACACCCGAATAACAAGTAACAATGAAATATTACTAATAAGAAGCTAAGAATATAACCATATATGATATAATAACAATGAGTATGATTATTGAATAAGTCAATGACATTATTTAAATCATTATACAGGAGTTTCGGACATTTACGAAGAAAATCGGACCTAAGGTAAGGGAAAATATCACAATCTCATTTTTATCCGAGATTGTTTATACTTTGGTATTTACTGGGTGTATTTTATCATCCACATCCATGTTTCCTCAATATGTAATATTATTTCCATCCACCTACAGTTGTTTAAATCCAATTTTATGCTTTGGTGAGTTTTTAGTAAAAGATATGTAAGGAATATTTTGTCGTTTTTCGTAGGAGGTACTTTTTGACTTTTCCGACAAAAGTACGAGAAGAATGTTTTTTTAAATTATATGGCATGAATGGATTTTTAAAAAAATATTTCCAAGAATCTTCCTTTACAAGTTCTCAAGTTTATTTTTAATCAACTTCTTTTAGCTTAAAATTGTATGACATGTTAAGAAAGGAAAAATATTTTTGAAGTAGAAAGGATATTTCCCTCAAGAATGGAGTTCAAGAGTTTTATCAAAATTATTTTCCATCTAAGATAATATAGGGTTCTATTTCTATCCCTATTATTACATGAATTTGATTATGTTGTGATGGAAATATTTTTATGAATTCCTTTATCTTATATGAATTTTTTTATAATGTCATGATGTTTAAGATTCCCATTTTTATTACATGGGTTGTGCTATGATGTATGGTTTATGATTTTGTGGAACACATAAAAATGGTATAATTATGAGATGGGTGGGACCTATATCTACCTCCAATTCATTGGGTAAATATTTTATATCTCATGAGATAGACATGGATGGAACGGCAGGTTAAACCGGTTCAGTGAAACATGACTGAAATGTGGAATGAACTCGGTTCAGAAATGGACTTTGTACACTAATATAGTCATGGAAATGAGTATTGACTAATAAGAAATGATTCTCCATGATTATGTGTGTATGCCACAGAGCTTCATGTTTTATGTTATGATTATTGTGATTACATTTCACTACCAGGATTTATCCCATGTTATGAAACTATGATCTCTTCTGAAGGGTAAGATTTCCAAATTGTTATGTTCTTATGAATATGATGTGATTGATATTTATTTTGTTTACCCTTACTGAGCATTTGATCTCACCCTTTTATGTTTTCTTTTCCCCAGGATATAAAGAAAGGTTTTAGGTAAGAAAAAAAGGGAAGATCTTTATGGGAGATGTTGAAGATCTTTCACCACGATTAGAAGATTATATTCCGAGTTTCCAAAGACACTAAACTATTACGGTCCTTGTGTGTGTTTTTGTAATGTACTAAGTATTCCGCAAATGTAATGTAATGTCCATGTACGTTAGGCTTAGGGTCTCTATAACTTATGAATGGTTTGAGCCTGGCTGTGGAGTTTTTGGGAGGGGTGTTATTGATAGATACACCTTTGGTGTATGGTCCAGAGACATCTGTTTGAATAAAGGGTGTTTATTCATGGTTGGGGAGTATTATTTTATGTTTTATATTTTTATTCATTATATGATAGTCATTGAGATAATTTTAGGTATGAATTGATTAGTATCATACTAATACTGCATTAATTTTTATAGTTGGATAGTAAAAATTATTTCTCTAAGTGGTGATAATTATATTCACTTTAAGGAGTGAGATATCAAGGAAGGACATGCAGGGACATTTCACTAGCAACATAGTAGCATACCTCCCAAATTTCAAGTTTGTTTTTAGTTAACAATGGCGTAAATTTTAAAATCTTTCCACCCATGGTAAATAGAATTCAGTTTTTGTTTCTGATAGTCTTCTAAATGATATTACTAAAGTGAGATGTGGATTTTATAATTGAGATCTTGTGGTGGGTTGGGATAATTTCAATTCCACCACATAGAATGGAAACGAAAGGGATTCACAATCTAAATAATCAACTATAAAATTTGGAAGATAAGGGTTTTATCCATCACATTATGTCACCTTGTGGTTCTCCAATTTTTTTAAGAAGTCTGATAGAACTCTGTGATTTTGTGTTGATTACCAAAAGTTAAACCAGATGACTATAAAGAACTACTATCCTTATCCATGTATCGATAATATATTTTTTAACCATTTTAGGGCATCTTGTGTATTCATTAAGGTCGACATGAGACTGGGGTATCATCGGTTGAGAGTTGACCCTTTAGATATATAGAGGACAACTTTTATAAGAAAATACGGCCTTTATGAGTTTGTCGTAGTGATTCTTGTGTTGATGAATAGACCATAAGTGATTATTTACATAATGGAATAGATGTTTTGTCTTTAACTAGATTAGTTTTCGGTTGTGTTTGTGGATGATATCTTGGTACACTCCAATACTCACGAGAATCATGGAAAACATACTGATATCATCCTAAGTAAACTGATAGTGAATTAGTTATACTCCAAGATATTTAAGTTTCAGTTTTTGATTTATCAAGTACACATCATGGTTTAGATAATCTTAGAGGAAGGTGTATCAATTGACCCCTAGAATGTTCAGGAAGTTTTTTCTTAAGAACATCCCAACAATGTTTTTGATATCTTCATCTTTCTTATGTTATATAGATACTATCATAGACTTATCTTGGATTATTAATGATATGAATCACTAATTCTAGGCTTAATCAAAGTGGTTATAATTTTTTAATGGTTAGAGGCATGTGGGAATGATTTATAGAAGTTAAAGAAATGCTTGACATCGCCTTTGATCTTAATCATACTGAAACCTGGTGAGGCATTTAAGGTGCTTTGTGATGCTTATGTGGTTAGGAAAGGACCCGTGATAATGTCAGGAGATTGAGTTGTGGGGAGTTGGTCTCAGTAGTTGAATCCACATGAACAGAGTTAACCTAAACATGACCTAGTGTTAGTAACATTTGTTTATGCTTTGAAGTGTTGAAGAAATTATCTATCAGGAAAAAAATAGTGCATATGGATAATAAGATATTTAAGTACATATTATCACATATAGATCTGAATCTTCTACATTGATGTTGGGTAGAGTATATGTGATCATTTAACTTGAATCTAAAATATATTCATGGAAATTGAAATAGTGTTCCAGATTCATTAAGAAAGAAAAATCATACATTTGTTGTTCAGGATTCTATTACTAAGTGGAAGATGAGGTCTTTACTGACTGACATACATTTGTGGTTCCAAAGAGTTATGAAAACAATAATATCATGCCAATTTAGTGAATTATGCAATTTTGTTCTAGATTATTGATAGGTAGTATGACGATCTATAGTGCATGACCATGAGGGAAATCCTTAAAGGTGGAGAGTTACCTTCCAAATAGAGCATAGAAAAAAATTATTTCATCTATATTAGGTATCAATTTTTTCTTCTTATCTCTATGCCAAGGGAGTTTATGAGTGAATTTCATTCCTCAAACTAGGTAGTACATCCAGGTATCACCAAAATGTAACATGACCTATGAAAACAATTTTGGTGGTTGGTTATGAAAAAGTATATAGCAAGATTCATGACACGATGCTACCCCTATAAGTAGGTGAAGGTTGAGAATCAATGACCTGGTAGTTTTCTATAGCTATTTCCCATTCCATAATGGAAGTGGGATGATGTTTCTATGGATTTTTTATCATTCTCATGAGGATAACTCATAAGAATGATGTAATTTGGGTGATCATGGACCGACTATTGAAGGTAGCTCATTTCGTTCCTACATGGGACACTTTTTTAGTGGGGTAGTTGATATACTTTTATGTTCGGGAAATAGTTTATATGAAAAGGGTTCCATTGAAAATTGTTTTATACTATGAGTCTCATTTTACATTTCATTTATATAAGGGAACATATAAGGTTACTTTTACATAAGTTTTACTAAATATGATATTCCAACCATATATACATGGACGGTTGGAGTGTACTATATTGGTTCTTAAGGACATGTTGTGGGAAAGTGTTCTCAACTTTGGTGGGTCATGGTAGAAGCACCAAGATTTGGTGGAGTTCTCCAATAAAAATAGTAATTAAGAAAATATACAAATGAAACAATATGAGGAACATTTTAGTAGGACACGTAGATCAACTCTAGGTTAGATGGAGGTAGGTGAGTCAGATAAGATGGGACTGAGTTTCATGTATGAGACATTAGAGTAGGTTTTTTTTATTTTGATGTACATGGCTATGGGTGAGAGTAGACAAAATCCGCATATAGATATACATCGATGACCCCTAAATTTTACAAAGGTTGATCATGAATTCCTCCATGTATCACCTAGATTTGGTTACAAATGGATATAGAGAGAGGGAGAGCTTTCACCTAGGTTCACTGGACCCTTTTTAGTTTTGCAGATAATAGGTTTGGTGGCGTACAAATTAACACTTCAACAATGATATAGTGTTATGCATGAAATTTCCCATATGTCACAACTTTGGAGGTATCACCCCAAACCTTCTCATATTATCGATGTGGATGATGTTGAGATTGAGACCGATGCATCTTTTTATGAGTATCTGATGTTTGCATTGGGTCATAGTGTGAAATTATTTTGGGGGAAATATGGTTAAGATATTTTGAGTATTGTTGAAACATGGATGGGTTCCAGAGGAAACATGTGATAGAAAATTGGATATGAGGGCTCAGTGGGCCAATCTTTATGTCTCAAGATCTTAGATATACATTGGAGTACAGGTTGAGGATGAGCTATTAAATGGTGAAGATATTTTAAGATCTAGTCTTCTTCTTGTTATATCTCTCTCTTAGTTTAGAGTATCAGTATAAATGGGTTAATTGCTTCAATGGTTCTCAGAGAGATAATATTCTTTAAAATTGGGTCATATTTATTAAAATAAAAATTGGATGAAAAATCAACTGTTGAAAATTTACATTCTATGTAGATGGATTACATGTCATGTAATTATTGTAGTTTTTTAATTAAATTAATCTTAGCCAATAGTTTTTTGACATATTTCATTAAAAAAAATCTACACGATGTGTTATCATATTACACACACGTAAATGATAGATATTCTTTTGAAAAAATTTATTTTGATTGAATTATAAATTTTTTTCAACTATAGCTCTCCTCCTCCAACCCAAGGATGACTTGTAGAATATTTGGAGTCATTTCTTCATCTATAACCATTACGGATTAGTGATGGATACCTAGTAATACCTTTATTATTTGGTTCACTTATGTTAATAATTTTTCCAATGATGCCATTGAATTTTTTATAGTTGTGGGTTTGGGGTTTGATCATGATCCTAGATTTTTTGTTTCGATCTCTTCTTATGTTGTTGATTAAACCATCTTACTTCAATTTAAGGTTTCTGTTGGTGATCATTCTTCATAAATTTTGAGGTAGGTGGTATATAATTAAAATCCCAAATTCTTTAATTCTAATATGTTATGTAATTTTATAATATCTATAACATGATTATAAATTAAATTTTATAGATTCAATTAATTGATTTTATGAATAAATTAATTCTTGGTATTATGAGTTGAATAACAAATTATTGAATTAATAATGGGATATTTGGGTTTTAAATTGAATAAATTTTGTTGAATTAATTATGGGATATCAGTATTGTGAATTGAATAATTAATTTTCAAAATAGTTCTGAGATATTAGAGATTTTGGATTGGAATAATAAATTGTTCAATTAATCCATGGGATTGAGGTGATTAATTAATAGGTTAATTAATTAATTGGATTTATGTGATAATATAATAGTTTAATTAAAAACTATATATATGTGAATAATTATTTAATAGAAGTATGTGAATATGAAATTGTGTAATTTTATTAATTAAATGCTGAATTAATTAATATTGTATTGTGATATATGTGTGATTTGAAATGTTTAATGGTAATAATGGAATTCATGTGTGACATGAAATTATGAATGGTAATAATGGAATTCATGTGTGACTATAATTGATTAATGGTAGTAATGGAATTCATGTATGACTTGTAATGATGAATGGTGACAAAGGAATTATTGTCTGACTTGAAATGATGAATGGTAACAATGGAATTCATGCGTGATTATAAGTGATGAATGGTAATAATGGAATTCATGTTTGACATTAAATGATTAGTGGTAAAAATTGAATTCATATGTTACTTTAAATGATGAATGGTAACAATTATATAAATATATTTATTTAGATCTCTATTATCCTTTGGAACCGGAGGGTTATGCGGTTAAATAAAGAGTAATTGAATAAATGTAAACTATTTGATTTTCTTATTTAATTTTTTATCTATACAACTACATAACTTGTTTTTACTAGATATTGTTTTTGAAACCATTGGTGGTGGCCTACTAAGTAGTACTTACACCATACTCAGTCAACCTGATCAGTACTCAAATAGACTTGATGTTTGCAAGATAGGATAAGGGAAAAGGCCATGTGTTAAATATATGTTTTTTGAAGGATCATGGTTGTAGAAACCATATGTGTTTCCAGACCCCCCTATGGAGTTTTTAATGTCTTTACTTTTTGGTTTTCCTTTCACACTTGGCACATAATTTAGCATGGCATATCTATTCTCTAGTTTTGATATTTTATTTCCATATTTGGTAATCTAGTAACACTAGTTTGGTTTTCTCATTTGGATACTATTATTTATTTAAATGGTTTTGGTACTTTTATAAAGAGGGTAGAGACTACCCTTGATCAATATTATACCCTCACTATAAGTCGAAAACCTCTAGAATATTGGGAGGTGCACCTTACGTCATGTGACTGACCGGTTTTGGGCACCAGTGTGTGGAATCTACATCAGGACGTTACCACTCCAATCCATTTCTGATGTAACATATTATTTCTATTGAATACCTATTCATTAGATCCTAAAACAATTTCACCAAAACCATTGGTTCTCAACTGGAGCATGGATGCTCAACAATATAATACTCAAATGGGAAACTAAGAACTTTAAATTGAATCTAACTCACACTCTCATTTTAATAAAAATCCCAAGAATAAAATCCCATATTAATCATCTAAAAACATTAACTTTATAATACATTTGAAGTGAAACTTTCTTATAAAACCATTTTCTGTCCACAATATGCCACTAAACATGTATTCCTTTAAAATTGTGCTAAAAATCCTTTTGTATAAAATAATGTATTCTTATGGAGTAGCAATGGTGCTGACATGCTAGATCATCTGACTCATAAAAACTCTGATCCTATAAATCTTTGGATTGAATGACTATATCATATAACATTGTACTATTTTTTATTCCATGATGCATTTTTTAATCAATCAATATGTGGATGATATAAATTTGATGATTTTTTAAGTGGTCTTATGTTATAACGTATTGTTTCAAAATATTAAACCCTACATACTACTAGATAAAGAAGTAGATTGTATATGAAATTATTTAAATGCATAAATATTAATTTTTTGAGGCCATGAAAATATAATCAGGTATTTTTTATGATGTTCTGATGAAGAAAATAATTAAAAGTTCTGTTGATAAAATATTTAATTATTTCAAGTGGAACGAAGAGAAGGATCTATTTACATGAAAAATAAATGTGGAGGAAGTACAGTATTTGTTGAGAAATAGTTAATAATTTTTTACATAATATTATATAATAATTTAGTGTTCCCTTTATTAAAAAAATAATTCTAGCTACCCATGCCAACCTAAGGAATCCATGTGCGGACACTACTGAGGTGGGAACAAGGATCAACCTCCATATTGAATGGTAGTGGAAGGGGAGGTTGAATAACACTATGCCAATAATGATGCCCGAGATGATGAGCAATGCCACTATATAGGGTGGCATAGTGGAAGGCAGAGCTAGCATGGGGTGGTGCCAGTGAGGTTTCAGAGTAAACCCTAGTCCTCACTTCTGGAGAGATGATGGCACAACGTATGTAATAAATTATGGCATTGAATAATGGGTAAAGGATGTGGGATGTGAGTGGGGAGTTTATAGTTCATCCTCCAATAAGAATATGGAAATAACATTACCAGTTTGATCAGGATTATCTCGGTCTTCTAATGTTTTTTTAATCATATTCAACCTCTGGCCATTAGAGGCTTCTATGTATGAGCTCAATACCACCATTCCTCATTGATTAAGAAAGTTTCCATATTCAATGATGATGTTGAAGAGATGATGTATTTCAGATCTATTTTATATCAACCAAGAAATCAATTTCATGCATGGATGTGGGTGAAGAGAAGAATGATCATAGGCGGAATGAAAATGAAGTTTCATTTTGTTATTTGATAATCCTCCATTGATGGATCTTGAGTTTAACTAATAAGAACCATGTGATCCTCATTGCAGGCACATGAGTATTTAAATTAAATGATTAAATGAAATTTTTTATGCCATTTAAAATATCAAAATCTCCAATATTTATAGGATCTAAGACTTGGAATAAACCAAGGGGAATTATAGGAGAATGAAAGGAAAGAAAAAGGAAGATTTATTCATTTTATATTCATTCATGTATTTAAATGAGGTTTTAAATGAATATTACTAGTACTAAATTAATATAATGATCAATAGTTTTGATTTGTACGTGTTATGTTTTCCCCATCAAAAGATGGAGTACCCAAGCCATTGAGTTTTGAACCTTATAATGAGCATCATCCATTGATTAATAGCATGAATAAATATTGAGTAATTTTCATATTTCTTCCATTCCACATTATGAAGATGTGAATAGTATGATCTTTCGGGTATTCATATTTAAATAGTGAGATGGGTGTTCTCAGCCCCACATGATAAGAGATGTTTTTTCCAAACACATGTGTATTTGAGGGTTATAAATTTTCATTAAAAATGATGGAGTGAGATGTGTCTATAATAATAGCTATGTGAAGAAGATTTAATACCAAAACCCCTCAGGAATAAGCTACACATTCAAAATAGTATACCCCTCGAATATACTTTACATGAAGAAGGAATACCCAATAAGGGTATTCAAATGATATTCAAGAAATAAATACCCATTCGGGTATTCAATAGAATGATATGTAATATTAAGACCCAATTATTCATTATGGTTATTAATATTTTAATGAATAAAAACAGATTTAAATGATTATTTGAATACGGAGTTAAATAAATGGAATATAAATCATGAAATTAAATGAGATCTCATGAACAATGATGTTGTATAAATATGTGTATGTAGGATATGGAAATTTTACAAAATTAGAAATATCGTTTTTAAAATCCAATACATATTTTTATCAAATATAGGTGAAATATTTGTGTATTCCACTTACACACTTCTTGTGAGGTCAGGAATTCTGTAGAAGTAATAATCTTCCTAATCATTTTATATCGGAAAATGAATCCCGCAACCTCATTGAGGAATATCAACATATCAACCTCCAATGGATCAATCCTTAATGAATGTTGAAGTCTTCTCGTAAGATTTCGATATAGAGTATGTCTCTTGAATTTATGAAGAGAATTAAAATAAATTTGTTTGGATCGAAAAGAAAATAGAGTCTATATGTTAGAGTCTGAAAAAAATTCATTTAGTTGGAGCTTAAATAATTTGAAATCACTTTTTTAATAGGGGATATTATAATGGAGAATCCATGTTGGGGGGATAATCAACAAGGCAAGGAGTTTGTCATTATCTCAAACCTTATAAAATATTACATCCTTCTATTTTTATTACTACAACTACACATATGGTGAGATTGAGAGCTGTCACTAACTGGATCGAGAACCTTAGAAAGTTATAGAGGTTGGATTAGAAATAAAAAGAATTCATAAAATTAAAACATTATTTCAACCGTGACCCCTAAGTGGTGAACCCATCTCATGGCTCCAAATGTGGTATCAGAGTGCGTGTTCCCTCTGAAGATACATGAAATGGTCTAACAGATTGAGGATATTAGTTCCTTAAACAATCATGGTTTACCCACTATTGATAGGACGAATTATCATTTTTTGAGAAATATGACATTACCATACCTCCTGTAACCTTGTTTAGAAGTGATAAATGGTGAAATAGTTGGGTTTCCACCCATTTTTACGATGTCAGGGCATAAGTTAATAAGTGAAATTTTGAATTAGATGTAAAGGCTCAAAATTTGATCTACTTTTCTACAATAGAGATGTTCTACAGATTAGTCACCGGTCTCGAGATGTCCAAGGAGATCAAGGACAAATAGAGAAGTAGTAATAATGGATGCATCAAAGTTAAGGAAAGAAAGCTGGAAGTCTAGAGGAGTATGTTTGAAGATTTCAAAATGGCTAATGACGAAAATATTTATGTCTAATTAACTAGGGTAAAAGAGATAGTTATCAATATTGGAGGATTTGGTGAGAATTTGGATGACCCTATCATTTTAAAAAATAATAATGAGGAATTTTCTAGATCATTTTGATTTAAAGATGTTATCCCTGGAATAAAGAGAGTATTTTTCTCTTGATTAACTAAAAAACATTATCATAACAAATGATATGAGTAAATATATATATATAAAGAACAAAAAAAAAATTGAAATGGCCTTTGATGTCATTAAAAAGGAATTTATTATATATGATAAGGTTGAAGAATCTAAAGATTCCACCAGTAAAGATGGTGATGAGGAATATTTCAATGAAATTATTTCACTTATATAAAATGGTTTTAGGAATGGAAAATTGAATTAAAAATGTATAAAACCACCAAAATTCTTCAACTGTGGTATCTCTAATCATTTTTGTAAGATCTAACCAATGATAAAGGTTGAAAAATAAGAATCATAATCATAATCATAATTTGAACCAGATGATGAAATATATCATAAATGGGATTAGATGAAAAAGAAAAACTATAACAGTAAGTAGATATATCTTCTGATAAATCACAATAATGACTCATCATTAAATGATTCATCATATTAAAAAGTTATTTTTTTGTATGTAAAAATTGAATAACTTATTTATCATGTAGTGGAGATAATGAATAGAAATGAACAGAACATGGGTTTAATCTAAAAGAGGAATTATAATTATAATAATCAAATAAATTAATAATCCTATGAAAGAAGACATGATATTAAATGATGAAGAGAATAAATAATAAATATTTCCTATTGATGAAAAAAATTAAGAGTTGATCTTGAAAGACGTATCTTTTTTCAAGGAGATCATGATGCACAAATTAAAAATTGTACAATCCCTCTAAAATTCATCTCTTCTAGCCCATTTCTCTCACTAACACTATTTAAAAAATAATTTCCAAACTTCTTGACAATAGACTTTTGATGTTGTGCATTATAATTGATTTTTGGAATCAATTTGGTTTCATTAAGTGAAGAGCTATAAAAGACTGCATTTGTCTTGCCTATGAATGTGCATACACCCTCAATAAATCCATCAGAGGAGGAAATATTTCCATCAAGATTGAGATCAATAAACCCCTTGACACCATTTATTGGGTATTTATCATCAATGTTCTTCAGGATTTTGGTTTTAATGACACCTTCATCAATATTATAAACTCATTATTCAAATAAGATTCCAATTATATTCAGTTCTATGGTTCCCCGAAGGGATACTTTAAATGGACTAAGTGGGTCAAACATGGTGACCCATTATCTTCCTTTTTTTATATTGCGGACGATTACCTAAGTAGATTACTCACTCATCTCGTGGATCAAAATAAAATTAAACCTATTCAGGCTTCTTGGAACCTAAATGTGCATGCACACCTTCTTTATACTGATAAAATTATCTTATTCTTACAAGGGGATAGTAAAAATATTCCAAATTTAAAAAATTCCTTTGTCTCATTATGAAGAAGTCTTGGGAAAATATATAAGTTAGAACAAATCATATGTTTTCATTGGAAAAAATTTCTCTTCTCCTAGAAAGATTATTATTATAAATAATTTAGGTATCAAAGAAGGAACATTCCCCTTAACCTATCTTTGACTTCCTATATTTTGGGGAAGGCCTAAATCTATTCATTTTTTCTACATTGTCGATCAAGTCATAAAGCAATTATCCTCTAGGAAAGGAACATCCATGTCCATGGCTAGATGATTTTTTTTGGTGAAATCTACCATTGTCTCCAAAATGGTCTGATAAATGATGGTCTATAAATGACCTTCTAGACTTCGAATGAAAATTAATGTTTACATAAAGAATTTTTTTTGGACCGGTAGTACTCTTGAAAGGAGGCTTGTGAAAATACCTTGGGCCACATATTGCAAATCCTTAGATAAAGGCGGTATTGGCAGAAAAAACATGAAATTTTTAATGATGCCCTTCAAGACAGACTCAACTAGAGGTTGATTCATAGAAAATCCAACACAATTTATTTTCATAAAAAATATTTTGTATGATGATAAATAAAACCAATTGTAATTACACTAATTATTAAATTTTTTCCTCCATCAGGAAATCCATTACCAACATTATGGCTAATTCTAGAAGGATGGTTAGCACAAATTTTTATTTGAATTTCTTTCTAGATAATAGGAATGGTTCCCCCCTTATCTTTATGTTGTCTCGTAATTCTCTTCTAGAAAATACCAACTACTCTATAAAAGAGGTTATGCAATCTTGTACTTCTAATGTTCCTGATAACATCATTCATGTTATTGATAATTACCCATTTTCTAGCTCTAATGATTTCCTTATTTGGGAACCTGCTCACAATGGTGTTCTTGATTTCAAGAGTTTTTACATCCATAATATTTCCAACTCTGATTCTATCTTTTTATGGTTGAAATCATTCAATAATATCTAGATTAAACTCTTGATACTTACTCTGGTTTCACACATTGCTCACAATCGTGTCCCCACGGAAGATTGTCTTCAGTCTTTTGGGGTACAACTTTTCTCCTTGTGTCCTTTTTGTCACCAACACATAAAATATACTAACCATCTATTTTTTTCTTGTGTTGTAGCTTCTGCCCTTTGGAATTTCATTTCTGAAATTTTTTGATAGTAGATGGTTACTCCACGACACTATTATCACTCAATTAAAATGTTGTGTGGCTATTGATACCTCTCAAAAGATCAAAAATCTTTTCCTATGTGTTGTTTTTGAACTCCTCCATGTGATCTGGAATTATAGAAACACTATTATCTACAACAATATCTCATTTAATATTAATGCAGGTTGGAAGTGTATCCTCATTACTATTAAGGATGCCGCTATGACTCAAAAAGATCACTATGATAACTCTATTGGAGAATTTGAGATTATTTGTCGACATCGGATTGATGGGATCTATAAGAAATTGTGATATACTTTTGAGGACTACTGGCAAGCTCCACTTCTAGGATGGATCAAAGTGAATGTTGATGGTGCCTCTAAAGGGAACCTAGGTCTCGCAGGTTGTGGAGCTATTTATAGAGACCATATTGGTTAGTGTCATGGATGCTTCTTTGGCAGTTGTGGCACCGCCTCATCTTTGGAGGCTGAAATGATGGGTGTCATTCACACTGTTAATTTTTCCAATCAAAAAGGCTGGTGCAATGTCTGCATTGAAATTGATTCCACCACTATCTTCCATTCTATTTGGGGGGGGTTCATCTCACCTGGCCTTTGACTACCCGTTGGACGAGCTGCCTTACTTTGCTTCAGCTTACCAACCACATTGTCACTCATGCTTTTCGTGAAGCGAACATGGTTTCTGATGGTCTTTCTAACAAGGGAATGAATCGTGCATTAACTTGGATGGATAACCTTCCTTCTGACCTTATCCCTTTTTATGATAAAGATTGTAATAATATTCCTCACTACAGACTCATGTAGTTTTCTTTTTCCTTTTATTTTAATAAATTGTTTCTTGGATTTTGTCTAAGTCACTACATTCTATAAAAAACAATACTATTTTGATTTATATGATACTGATAATAATATAGGTGAGAAAGATAAAACTATCAAAAAAATTCAAGGAAGGCCACAACCCCACAATAAAAGAGAGGATCATTTGGAAAAAAATACAACAACACATATTTCGATTCCTCTAGAACTAATCTGTGAGAATAAATTTTCATGAATTTATTGGGTGTTTTGGAAAGAGTGGTCATACATCTAATGGCATAGAGGCCTTCATTTTATAATGATTTTTGATAATCCACCTTTAAAAGGGTGAGGTTGATCCCTTACAATTCCTGTAGGAATAAGTATTACATGGCCCTGTAGGCCTTAGAGGAATTCATTACTCGTAGGATTCAAACATTACATACAGACAACACTAACTACTTAAAACTTCTCCTCCTAGTATCTTCATTTTGAAATCATCTCTCCACCTTTGCATGGATTTTCAGTTAGGCTATCCCATGCAAGCACAGGCTTGTCCCGATGGTAGCTGTCATACCCTTTCATGCTTGCAAATTGTGTAGCTTCTGTTGTGGTGAAAGTTCCTTGGTCATTCTCTTATAGAGCATGTTCCTTGTAGGTTTTCTAGTTTTCATCTGCACTAAAGGTGGCCCAAAGGCTTTGAGGTGGCCCAAAGGCCTTATTGGCTCGAATTCTTTGGTGGCTTGGAGGTCTTAAAGGACTCAGAAACCAAATCGGTTGCCCGAAGGCCCAAACGGGGGATCATTATCGGCTGCTATAGTGCCAAAGAGTGCCTGCTACAGTTTCCTCTATAGTACCTATGACAGTACTGCACAGTTCCCACTTTAATACCAACTACAGTACTGCTATAGTACTTGTACATTACTGTTACAGTACTACTACAATATCGAAAATTGTGCCTCCACCTGGATTTGATCTCGGGTTTCCTAGATGCACTTAAGAGTCCCCACCAACCAGGATGAGGCTCATTTTTATGGTAAGCATGGTTCCAATTCCTATTTTCTCTACTTTAATATTTCATTACCATAAATGAGTCATGTATTATGGGAAATTTCTATAAATATCAATGGATAAAATATCATAGAATACAAAATTTGAATAAATATTCACCATAATTATCTACACAACAAGATCATACTCTAGAAAACTTCTGTGATGGATGAAGTTCATAAGGTCACAAGGCTATGGTTTTCATAATAATAATGGAGTTAGTGGTTTCTTATTTTTTTAATTTGAAGATATCTAAAAAAACTAGTGTAGATTCATGTAAATTGGCTGAGTAGTCTGAGAATGAAAGGAAATATTTCCTTGTTGTTTCCAAAACCAAATGAAATTAGATTAAAAATTATTGGTTTAGAGACTTGATGAATCTAAAGAAAATAAATTAGTCTCATAAAATTTAGATAAAATACATGACAAATTATCCATATTTGAATACATAACGATTCATAATACCAAAAGTGAAAATTCTATTCAATGCAAAGAAGAAGAAGGATCGAAAGATGATAGTAAGATCAATGGGAAACAATAAAAAAGGATGAGTCCAAAAAAATAATCCCATGTTGAGATTGAAAGAAAAAAATATCCAATATTTAGAGTATGATCATAGTATAAATGTTATTTTTGAGAAACCAAGAGGTCACCCCTGATTCCTTATTATTTTATGTGTTCTGGACTAACAATATATGTAATTGAATGAGATTTTGAGGTTATAACTTCTATAAAACATGAAGTG
This sequence comes from Viscum album, assembly GCA_963277665.1. Taxonomy (NCBI): domain Eukaryota; kingdom Viridiplantae; phylum Streptophyta; class Magnoliopsida; order Santalales; family Viscaceae; genus Viscum; species Viscum album. The sequence goes on from OY728121.1 coordinate 595,259,293, forward strand.
ATTGTTCATTATGGATCCTACTAACATCCTTAAAATTGAATAAAAATTTGAATACAATTTTAGGTATCAACATTGATATGAACCTATCATATTAATAAATTTGTACAGTTTTCATACTTGAATGTTGAGATTTTTTGAACAAATATTCACCCCCATTAATAATTTTTGTATTAATATCAATTATGTAGTGACCTGACCCCATTAAGCCTAGAGGAAGTTCATTCTACAATTATATTGGCAAAAAATACCAGGGAATACATCTTGAAGGACTATCCATTTAAGTAGTCTTGTTAAAAAAGATATATATATGATTTTAATATAAAATTGAATACAAAAAATTAAAAAATAATATTATATTTATAATTTTTCGAGAAGAAATTAATTTCATCTACTGTATCCTTGCATATATGTCATAGTTAACATCATCAAGTCCTTGGGAAAGGAAACAAAATAAGGGTGAGCTAAAATTATTTTTAAGGGTTATGTACAACAGAATATATCATGAATAAATAATAAATAATCAATATGGAAAGATAAATAATTCAATACACATTGAATTTTAATAACTAGATAAGGAATAATCAATATGGTAAGGTAAATAACAGAAAACAATTCATTTAAATTACAAGATAATGAATAATAAATAATGAAAGGAGAATAAAAAAACGAATTCTATTCAATCAATAAAATCAAAATGAAATGAATCCATATATTTTTTAATAGTGATAATATCATGGATAATAATATCTAAATTTTGAATGTAGGAAATCTGTCATTATTGGGTGTCATATATTTATTAGATGAAACCAAACTTATGAAGACCTACACTAAGATAATTTAATATATTGGTAATAACCAATATAATTAATGATTAAATAACTTTTCTGATGATACATACCAATTTATTGAGGGGAAATATTATATCAGGCCTCACCCATGATTTTAGGTCTAAACCATTCATCAAATATCGAGTAATAAATTTAATTCAAGAGTCAATGTGAATTAACATCAAATGTCTATATTGAGTAAAGGAAAAAATATTTATCAATATTTTCCTTATCAATCAAATAACTTTAAATGTGAATAACCATATATATAAACGAGATATAGTTTAAGAAATAAGAATATTTGTTATAAATGATATGGAAAATTGGGGTAAATTTAATTTCTAGAGAATTTTCAAGTAGAGTATAAAAATAAATCACAGAAGTGAATGTTAATATTATCCTTGATCAGAATTATAAAAAAACAATCAAGAGAAATTTTAAGGAACTTATCATTACAATGTATATCCATTGGAGTAAGAATGATAGTGGTTTTCATTGATTAATATAAATAAAATAAAAAATATATTTAAAAAATCTAGAGGAAAATATCCTCTTTGTTCTGAAAATAACATTAAAAAAATTTGTTTCACATTTAAAAATTTTTTCTTTAAAAATATCTTTGTATCATTATTAATAAAGCTTCAAAAAATAACGAAAGATAATTCCATACAAGTTAAAAGAAAATTTTTTTTTGCATATTAAAAAGGTTTTCAATGTTCCCTATTAGGAAAGAGATATGAAATTACTATTGATATTTTTTGAAAAAAGTATAAATGTTTAAAATTGACTTTTAATATATAATTTTATAAAGGATAAAGACAAAATTCTGAAAACATTTTATGAAAAATTTTCTTTGTAAGATAACAGATTTCCAATCAAAGAGGGAGATTATAAAAAATTAGGTACCAATGTGTCATAAAATAGAACTATTAAATGAAAATAATCATGAATAATTATAGGAGAATAAAATGAAATGGTTTATTAATCATTTATCAAATAAATTCCTTCAATATAATTTCATGTGTAAACAATCCTGAATAAAATGAGATATGAATTAAATCATTACAGTGATCATAATGTTGAAGTGAGAATCAAACAATAAATAATTTATGAGTGTCAAGTAAAAATACACATAAAGGATGAAAAAATAAAAAATAGATCGTAAAATTTAATTACACATATAATCCTTGAATATTTATGATAATGATGATGTAATATAACACAAAGAAAAGGAAATAGGTTATGGAATTCATTACCACATGGTAATAACTAATTAAATTCCCCAAAAATGAAATAAATAAAATTAAAACATAAAATATAATTAATTAATAATTATTCCTGATATAAAATTTTAGGGGGTATTATATAGACTGTATAAAATTAAATAGGTGCAAAATATTACAATATTCCTCAAATAAAATATATTGATTCAAAATCCATTACCTCGGGCTTTTCTTCTTGTCATACATGATTTAGAATCCATTATAGTTATTTTAAACATGTTATAAACTTATTCTAGTATCATATTAGTTTTTTTATATCATATATGATTATTTTATAACATATTATTACAATTTCATTAATAATCATTCATTATTTTTAGTGTTTTGAGTGTTAATTTCCTCATTTTTAAGTAAGAATTGACATGTTATTTTTATTCCTCTTACATCAATCATGATTTCATCATATCTAGAATTCAAACCATGATTTATATATAATATATATTCTTTATATAAGTATTTATAGTAATCCATAAAATTTAATGATATGAAATGAAATTCACTATTCGTGGAGATGGTAGGTCATACGTATGCATGAAAATTGCTTTTATTTTCTTTTCATATTCTAAAAAAGAAAAGTAACAAATATATATATATATATATTAATTAAATTATTATTTTTATTTCATATATTTCACATATGTTTATTAAACCCACATTTTATGCATTCTATGTAATGCATGAAAGAATCGTTTCACTTCGTAAGGTGGAAGTCCGCCGTACAAACGAATAATGTTATCGTATTCCCAAAAAAAATATAAACCAGGAAGGTGTGTATGATATAAAAAATTAACAAAATTAATGTAATTATAAATATCATATATATCATATATAAACAATAAATCCATCATTATTCCCATCTTTGAAATGTGGAAATGGAAGAATAAAAGACATATGATCATGAGGCGGCAGTTCGTCGTACACACGAATGATGATTGTGTATTCCATATAATGTAAGTTTGTAAAGTTTTTGTTTTTAAAATTATCATTGAAATATATTACTACATTTAAGATATTGATCTTATTATATAATCATGAAATAAATATATTTGATCGTTATCGAGGAAGAAATAAAAAAGTGTTTGTTGATGAATGTTCCATTTTCATTGGGTATCTCCTTTTGATTTTAACTAAATTCTTTTGTTGGTTGGGTTTATACTCAAATTAAGGCTCCTATGATGAGTATAAGAAATTTTTGAGTTGATTTGGTTATGTTTTTTTATGTAAAAAATAACTATATATATGTGACCAGGTGAGGAAGGGTGAGTTCAATTTTAAAGTGAAGGATGAGTGTTATTCTTTTAAATACCAAATTGTTTACAGTATTGGGAGATCTCCCATAGATAATGTTCCTAAAATAAGGAAACATTTTCATGAAAATATTTTATATTGTTTAAATATTTCCAAAAAATGGGGTTCAGTAAAATTTCTAGGACATATCCACACCTTAGCTTTTAAGATTAACTACCATGTAAACTCATTTCTACCTTAATAGTTGATATTAACATTAACTGTTTTCACAAATAAATTTCATAAAAAAATAAGTTTAACATATTGAAAATTATATATTATTCTTATTCAAAGTATTGAATATATTTTTTCAAATTAAAATGACAAAATTTAATGAAATTAATTTAAAATTAATCACGCTTACAGGATGAGAAAGTGGGTTTTTAATGTGAAAATATTAAAAAGATTACAATGTTTTTATATCTAAATGAAATATAAAATTGATTCCAATTACCTAAGATATATTAATATATGTATAATTTATCTAATGTGTCTTTAAACCCATTTAAAAATATAACTTATACTTAGAAATTATTTAGATAAAAATTTTGGTTTCAATTAAAATTCGGTATTTTTCAATATTCACCAAAATATGAAACTTCTCAGAAAAATACCAACAATTATCACTAATTAATATTGTCATTAATATTTAAAAAATAAATTACATTATGTAAAAGAGTATTAATAAATTTGTCAAAATTTATTTTTAAAATAAGTGTGCAACTAAAAGGTGGAAAAACTATCTTTATAAAAGTACAACTTTGAATGCATCAATTATGATTTATTCTTATTTTATGAATATAAAATATATTGGATGAATATAAATACATTGTTTTTTAATATATAATGTATAAATTTAATTAAAATCATTCACTAATCATAATTAATTTAATTTATTGAGATAAATTTCATTTGGGAGCATAGAAGTGATTTATTCGGAAGACATTTCCTTTATATCAAGTTGGTTATTATATTTGTTTCTAATTAATTGGTAACTAATTAAATAAACCATATATTTGAAAATATTATTTTTTTATATTTATAACCATTAATTTAAAATATTGGAGATAATTTTCATTTTAATAATATTTATATTATTCCATAAAACTCAGACTTTTGTGTAACATAAGAAATCAATGAATGTTGTTCTTACGTGCAACTCAAGCATACTCAGTACTATGCTCATTCACATATATAGAATAAATTTAATTTATTTAAAATAGTAATTATATTTTAATGACTCTGGATTTTATCTTTCTTTTTATGCTTGGTTTTGCATTTCACATATGATACTAAATAAAATTTTATTCATTTCGAGTTTTTGGGATATTACATTCTCATCACCTCAAATAAAATCGAGTCCTTTCAATTTAATATTGATCCTGGTAATATATGTTTTTATATTTGAAGATTATTTTTTTTTGAAATCCCACATCATATGATGGTTTATTAAAAAACCCCTGGAACAAATATAATGGGAGGTACCAAGGTCCTATGGAACAACACGTAACTAGGTTTCCAAGTAAGAGAACATCAATGACAAGTGAATAAATAGAATTTGAGATAAATAGTAAATATTTATAGATGTTGATGAATGTCATTGATAACAGACAAGTAAATTATCAATGTGTGGTTAAGGTGATAAGACCCATAAATCTGTGATGATTTAAAAAACAATCATTTCAATTAAACTGAAGTTATTAGGATATCATTTTATTTCAAGATCTTTTTCCAAAATTTGGATAATTATTTTATTACCTAAAATATAATAAAATATTCATACTTGATATATTTTTGTAGACCCAATTTTATCCTTTTATTATGCTTCAACAAATTTCCAATACCTCCATTACCTAAAAAATAACATCCAAAATTTTATTTTTATGCTTGAAGAACTAAAATTCGCTTTTATCATATCAAAAGATCCATAAAAAAAGTAATTATATCTCCCAATAAATATTTTCCCAAACAAATATGGTTAATACCAAATTATCTAAAACAAAACATTAATATTATTGGTTCATCATAATTATTTATTCCTCAATTGTTTAACTAAAAACTATGACATATTAACCAAGACATCATGTAGTTCAGTGGTAAGTGTGAAACCCTTTTTTTCTTCATTCATTGGATCAAGCCCCAATGCCTCACCAGATGTGATAGGTTCTCACCCTACATGCAGTATGTTTGTTTTCTAAAATAAATTTATTAAAATATTATAACGTTTACTTTAATTATGATGGACATATATGAAATGAAATTATTCATTAAATTTCCTTTTTATAGGGTTTTAACAAAAAAATTGAAAAGATATACTAATATTATTTATTTATCAACCTTATAGTTTATCAATACCTTTAAAATTACACCTATATAATGTAAAGGAATTATTCCTCAAATATATTTTCTACTAAAAATTTTACTAAACTAATGTGTGGTATTTCCATATATTTCATCAAAAAATTTCTTAATCTTGATAGAATTCCATCACATAAAACCTAAAATTTTGTTTATGTCATTGATATTATTTTGAATCTTAAACTCATTAACCCAATATGGTATTCATAACACCTGTTTAAATTAATTCAAAATTTATTATAAAATTTAATGTAATAATTAGATGTTTGGTGATTCTTATGTAAGAAATAGCATTGGTAATAATAATTATAAAATAATATTCATGACTCCCAAAACACAAATAATTCATCTATTTTATTTCCACATAGGTACTTCCATAGTCTAGGGTTTAACCAAGGTCATTCATTATCATTATCTATTCAACACTGTTATAAAGGTTTGTAACTAAAATGTGAATTATCCTTAGAATATTTTATAGGGGTGTCAAATCAAGTGTGAAGTAAGTCCCCTTTTCATGTACTAGGTTATCCTTTAGTCAAGCCTTAATCACCTTTTTTAAGATATTATCTGTAAGTACATCTATGATTGAACTACATCAACTTTTATTATCCTACATGGATTTTTTCAAATAAAAAGACACATAATTTATATATTTCAAAAACATTATGATGTTTTTCTATGCTTATCCTAAAATGATATTTTAGGGTTATATTCCCTACTCTATTTTATTCTCTGTCTATTTTCCAAGGCATCTAATAATCATTATTTGATACCAACTATAGAAAAATAACCCCAATAAGCTTAGAGAATGTGTATGCATCCATTAGATTGGAATAAGATAAATGGAAACGAATCCTAAAGGACCGATTAGTTTAGTTGTTTTGGTAAACTATAAACATATATGGTGCTTATTTAAAATATTAATAAAAAAACTACAACATAATATTTTTATTTTCTTTTTAGAGAATAGATTTATTCTATCTAGTGTATATTGCATATCATTTATTATAAAACTCATGGAATCATGGGGAAAGAAACCTAATAATGGTGATCTCAAATGATTAGAAAGCAGTAATTATAGTGAAATATATCATTAATAAATAAGTAATAATAAATATGGAATTTTAAATAACCTAACACACATGAATTTTAAATAACTAGTTATGTCATAATAAATATTGGACGGTAAATAACTAAACCCAAATACCATTTAAATCACTAGATAAGGGATAATCAATATGAAAATGTAAATAATAGAAAACACATACATTAAATTAATAAACTGATAATTAACATTATCTATAGATTTCTCAAAATTTAAAATTTCATAAAATAACAATAACTAAATTCTAAATGAAGTCATTTCTTAATTATTTGAATTATTCTATCTATCAAATTAAACCAATACCATCAAGTCCTACCACAAGATGGTTTAATCTACAGGTAATAACCTATTTTATTCTAGCTGAAATGATTTGTGTCGTGAGACCTACCAATGCATCTTGGGGATTTATTATACCAATCTCCCCTTCATTACCTCGGGTCCAAGAATTCCTTATATATCAAAAAATTTATTTAATTAATGAATCAATGATAATTAACATAAAATGTCTATATTGACTGATGGATATGGATTTATCAATATTTACCCATCTAATCTAATAACTTTTAATATGAAACAACAAATATATAAATGAAATTATTTGGAAATAAAAATATACTTGATAAATAAATTGGATACCTTGGGTAAATTTAATGTCTAGTGAAAATTTCACGGGGAATTAGAAAAGAATCGAGGAATATAATATCGATAATTTACTTGGTCAAAACAATGATAATCAATTTTGAAAAATAATAAGGCTTGTATCACTACAACATAAACTTATTATATTAATAACATGGTCTGTTTTAATTTATTAATTTAGATATAATAAAAAGATATTTAATAACATCCTTAATGAGAAATTTCTTCTTAATTTCTATTTTTTTAAATAAAATCCTTTTTAAGGAAAATAACTTTTAAAAATATTTTCTTTAAAATGAACTTTCTAAAATTGAATATAATGATTCAAAGTAATTATGTCATGTAATTCCATAAAACAAAAAAACATTTCTTTTCTCATTTTGAAATGGTTAAAAAGTACCTTTTTAGAAAACGACAAGAATATTCCTTTGAAAAGATTTGTTAAAAAGGATAAATGGGAAAATTTAAATTTTAATAAATGATTTTTAAATGTTTAAAGAAAATATTTTGAAAGTTTTTTTTGAAAACATGGACTTTTACAAGAACTGATTTTTGAATGAAGAGAAAAATGTAGTCATATTTTATTAAAAAAATTATAAAACATTTTAATTTATAATTAGCTAAATATTGTAATTTTAAATGAAAATTTTAATTAATAACCATATAATGGGAAAATAAAAGGCTTTATTGTTTAATTATCAAATAATTTGTTTCAATTTAAATTTTTTGTAAAAAAATCAAGAATAAAATGAGATTTTGAAGTAAACACTCAGAAATATCATATTTTTAAGGTGAGAATCGACCAATGAATAATTTTGTGGTTAAACAATATATCCAAATAAAAATGTTCTCATAAAAAATATATAGTAAAAAAATAATGAATATAATAATATTACATTAATGACAATGAGTAAGTAACATAACCTAATGAAAAGTGATAGGGTCATAGAATTATTTACAAATTGGAAAATTTTTATTAAAATCACATAAATTGGAATAATTCAATTTGAATCATAAAAAACAATGAAGAACGAATTATTCATTATATTAAATTTTTTTGGGGTCGAATATAAAACATATATAAATAAAAAATTTCATAATATTTTAATATGCCTCAATATATTGAAATTGAGACAAAATCTCTTACCTACCACTTTACTTTTGGGAGTAATTTATTTATCCTCCCCTTTATTGGTTTGAAACAGGTTATAAACTTATTAATCCCCCCCTTTATTGTAATTTTTATTCCCCTTACTTCAATAATGATTTCATAATATCCATAATTTAAACCATGATTTAAATGTAACATATCATATTTATATAGTTATTTTATGTAATCCATAAAATTTAGTTATAGGAAATGAAATTCACTATTCAGGTAGATGATACGTTATACGTATGCATGAATGCTGCTTCCATTTTCTAATCATATTAAAAGAAAAAAAATTAAATGAAATATATGTATATTATAATTCTAGTATCATTTTTATTTTATATATTTTACATATTTTAGTTAAACCCATAATTAATACATTCCATGTAAAGCCTGAATGAATTACACCACTTCGTGAGGCGGTAGTCTGTCATACACACGAGTGACGTTATCATATTCCCAAAAAATATAAAGCATAAAGGTGTTGGTGATATAATATTTCAAGGATAATAAAATAATTATGAATATCATAAATAAATATAATATATAAACTATATATCCCTCATTTTTTATAACTTTTAAATCTAGTAATGGAATAATGAATGACATTGGTTCGTTAGGCGGTAGTCTGTCATACAAACGAATGATGATTTTGTATCCCAGTTAATAGAAGTGTGTGAAATTTTATTTCATACCATTTTCATCAAAAAAATATAATTATATTTACAATAATGAGATTATTTTATGTTAATTATATAAAAATAATTTATGAGGTTTTACTAAAAATAAAATAAATACGCTCATTGATGAACATTACTTCTTCTTCTGGTATATCCTTTTGGTTTGCACAAGAGTCCATAAATTGTTTGATTTTTTCCCAAATGAAGTCTTATAGGATTATGATGTAGAATTTTATTGTGTATTAAGGTAGTTTTTTTATGATCCAAAAGAATTGATATGTTTCAATAAGTGATAGGGGCAGGTGGGTTCCCTTTTCTAGTGGTGGAGTGGCATGCTTGTAAATATTTCATGGTAAACATTATTGGGAGATCTACCTTACATCATGCGTCTCCAATAATGATACATTTTCATCCCAATATGGCATATTTTCTAGACATTTTCATACAATGGATTTTAGAAAAGTTTCTAAGAAATTCCCGCATCTTATGTTTTAATGTTAACCACTTACTAAACTCATTTTTACCAAAATTATGGTGATTAACATTAACTATATTAAAAAATTATTTTGTTAATAAATTAATTTGACCATATTACAAGAAATAAATTAATTTGATTCAAAATATTAAATACATATTTCCATATTTAAACCAAAAAATTTTCATAAATTTATTTAAAATTAATCCCGCAGACATGATTAGAAAGGCGGTTTTTAAAGTTAAAATGTTCAAATATTCACTATCAAACATAAATAAATGAATAATATGACTTTAATTGGATTAATATATGTATAAGTTATGTAATTTTACTTTAAACCCAATTTAAAATATAATTTATCATTGTAAATTATTTATATGAAAAGTATTTTTTCAATTAAAATTAAGTATATTTCACTATTCATCCAAAAATGAAACTTCCAAGTAAAATAAGAAAACATCACACTAAGATAATTTTGAAATTAATATTTAAAAAAAGAATCTTATTTTGTAAAATAAAATTAATTAATGTTTCAAAATTTAATTTTTAAATTAGTTCGTCATTAAAAGGTGGCACAACTGCCTTTAAAAAAATACATCTTTTATGCATAAAATTAGAATTTTTTCTTATATTATACTTATCAAATATGTTGTATTAATTTCAAAAAAAATATTTAATATATAATCTGTATATTTAATTAGTATTATTCAGTAAAAAAATTGTTTTAACTTATTAAGATAAATTTCCTTTAGGCACATCAAGATAGTTCTTTATAAAAATATTTCATTTATATTCAATTAGTTTTTTTATTTTAATCTTGTTAATTTATAACCCACTAATTCGAACCATTAATTTTGATATGTTTTTTAATCCTATTTATAACTAATAATCTAATGTATAAGGAATAATTTTTAGTTTAATAGTAACTTTATTATTATTTGGTAAAACACAGTCTTGTGTATAGCGCAAACTATCGAAGAAAGTCGTTCTTGCATACAATGAATGCTAAGTTAGTGTTGTGTGCATTGAATGCTATAGAAAAGAATGAATTTATTTAAAATAGTAATTATATTCTAACATAAAAGGATTTGATATTCTATTCTAATCTTGGTGTTTCATTTCATACATTCTATTAAATAAAATGTTATTCTTTTAGAATTTTCTTCGTGTTAGAAATTAAGTTTGAGTTCTTCATTGATGACAACATGAGACAAATAGAGAGTTATATCATTTTCAAGTGGAATTTCAAATGTTTTTTTAATGATTTTTTAGGATTTTTCATTTCATTGAAAAATATTATTATATTAAATCCCAATTTGAGAGTTTTTTAGCATGATATCATGTGTGTGGTATGCATAGCTTATAAAACAATGGTTATTTCATACTTTTTTTCTACATCAGGTAGTCCCACATGTTCATAGATTTGATTAGATAATCGATATTTGATAAGTATCATGTGATATCATATATTTATTTTAAAAACTAATAATATTTTTTTGAGAAGAATGATGAGTTTAGATGAACCCCACTTTTCCTTTACATTTTACTATCAAGGGGGGAGAAAATATTTTGAGCACACATGATGAATTTTTTAATTTGTGAAGATATATTGAAAAAAATATAAAGTGGGGATTGTTGAGCGAATTTTTTATTTGTTGAAAATCAGTCAATATGTGGATGATATAAATTTCATTATTATTGATGTGATCTTAATTTTATAATCCTTATGTTTAAATGTGACACTTTTTTACTACAATTTGAAGAAGAATTTTGTTTATAAAAATGTTGATTTGTATGAAGAATAAGTTTTGATATACAATATAATAGAATCAAACTTCTTTCATAATATTAGGAATAATAGAAGAATTAAAATATTTCTATGAAGAAATATTTTGTTATTGCATGAGGAATAAATAGAAAGCCATATTTAGATGAATAATAAGAGAGGAGCATGTGTATTCATTTTTTATAAATGGATTTTCTTATTTTTCATGATATTATATGAGAATTTAGTGTGTCATTTATTAAGAAATAAGGCCAGCTACCCATTCCAACCTAAGGGATCCATGTGCGGGTGCTTTTGTAGTGGATACTGAGGTCACCCTCTATCAATCATAAAAGTGTAATGAGAGATATAAGAACCCCACACCAACATAAAAACATAGGAGGAGTTATGGAACCACCGTGTGGGGTGGAACTGTGGTAGGGAGAGCCAGAACTGTACACTACCAGTGGGTCTTTGGATCAATCCTATGTACTTACTTATACTTAACAGATTTCACATCTTTATCAATAAACCACAACCTCTAAGGATGGTGAAATCGATGGGGGTATATGATTGGGTTGTTCACTATTCATATTCCTTTAAAAATGAGGATAATAAAAACATCATCTTATCTTTATGATCTCAATCGTTCAATCCTTTTATCAATCGACTTAAACCTTCATACATATAATATGTCTTCAAGTGAGATTTATACCACCAACCCTCAATTATGGAGAAACCATCTATATTAGATGATGAGGATGATGTGATATGGTTTTTGAGAAAAATATTATATGATTCCTGAAATTATAATATTTTATTCTTGTGATTAATGAGAGGAATGAGCATCGGTTGAATGAAAAATAAGTTTCTTTTGATTATTTGAGCATATTCCATTCAAAAAACTTGAGATTAACTTAGGAGAGGCATTTGATCTTTATCTTATTAAAATGAGGATTTCACTACATGGAATTAGATAAGGTTATATATATTAATAATAAAGAACTTGGAGTTTGTTTGGAATGTTAATGTATGTTTATTAACCTTATAGTGTAAGAACACAAAAAGACATGATAAAAGTAAAATTATATAACTTAAAGTTAAATATAAATGATAAGGTTAAAATAGGAACCTAAACATGTCTAAATTCTATTATATGAGAGTATTTAGACCCATCCCCACCTTATATTAGAAATAAATCAATTTGGAGCTATTTAAAAACGAATTTTTCTTTATAATAAAATAATATTTTTAGTTTTTCCAAAGGAGCCCCTCTCCTCCCTTATAAAAGGGAACCTCCTCCCTCTCTTACTCACAACACTTTAAGCCTTCAAGATCGGCCCACCCCTACCAATTTCTTCTCTCAACTTCCCTAGAGACATCCTAGAGGTCCTGGTCTTCTTCAGAAACCAATTTTAGTGCCCTAAAAGGAAGTCTCAAAGAAGCGCTTCAAAGAAGAGGTAATCTCTGTTACCAATTCTTTCAACTTTATTTCTTCTTCAACTTATTATTCTTTAGTTGTTTCATTATGAAGTAATAAAATTAGTGTCACTAATATAATTATATGTTATTATAAGAATGAAGCAACCCCATTTCACTGTCTATCCATCGTATGGAAAATAAAATCACCGCGCGTGCGTACGTACGGAATATCGTCTCCACGCCGTGGTGTAATCCATTTTCCACCACCACCTTACTTGGATGGGTATAATGGTGTAAAGAATGAATATATATGATTATTGTAAAGTGATATTGATTCTGAAATAGTATACGTACACTCCAATACAATTCCACGATCATGGGAACGATATCATCGCTCGTGCGTACTTACGGAATACCGTCTCCACGATGTGATGCGACTCGTTCTACATTATTTTCATTACATAATTATTAAATAAATGCATTGAGTGATTGAATATGATATATATCACACTAATAACATTCTGGAAATGAGGTATATATAACCTAAAATAAGAATTATAATTTATTCGACAAAACATGCATAAGAACAAAAAGCAATAAACACCCGAATAACAAGTAACAATGAAATATTACTGATAAGAAGCTAATAATATGACCATATATGATATCATAACAATTAGTATGACTTTGAAATAAGTCAATGACATTATTTGAATCATTATATAGGAGGTTCGGACACTTACGAAGCAAATCGGACCTAAAGTAAGGGAAAATATCACAATCTCATTTTTATCCGAGATTGTTTATACTTTGGTATTTACTGGGGTGTATTTTATCATCCACATCCATGTTTCCTCAATATGTAATATTATTTCCATCCACATTCAATTGTTTAAATCTAATTTTACTCTTCAGTGAGTTTTTAGTAAAAGATATGAAAGGAATCTTTTGTCGTTTTTCGTACGAGGTACTTTTTGACTTTTCCGACAAAAGTATGAGAAGAATGTTTTTTTAACTTATACGGAATGAATAGATTTTTAAAAAAAATATTTCCAAGAATCTTCCATTACAATTTTTCAAGTTTATTTTTAATCAACTTCTTTTAGTTTAAAATTCTATGACATGATAAGAAAGGAAAAATGTTTTTGAAGTAGAAAGGATATTTTCATCAAGAATGGAGTTCAAGAGTTTTATCAAAATTATTTTCCATCTAAGATAATATAGAGTTCTGTTTCTATACTTATTATTAGATAGATTTTATTATGTTGTGATGGATATATTTTTGTGAATTCCTTTATCTCATATGAATTGTTTAATGATGTCATGATGTTTAAGATTCCCATTTTTATTACATGGGTTATGCTATGATGTATGGTATATGATTTTGTGGCACACATAAGTGTGGTATAATTATGAGATGGGTGGGACCTATATCTCCCTCCAATGCATTGGGTAAATATTTTATATCTCATGAGATAGACATGGCCAGAACGGCAGGTTAAACCGGTTCAGTGAAACAGGACTGAAACGAGGAATGAACTTGGTTCAGAAATGGACTTTGTCCACTAAGATATTCTTGGAAATGAGTCTTGACTGATAAGAAATGATTCTCTATGATTATGTGTGTATGCCACAAGGATTCTTGTTTTAGGTTATGATTGTTGTGATTACATTTCACTACCATGATTTATCCCATGTTATGAAACTATGATCTCTTTTGTAGGGTAAGATTTCCAAATTGTTATGTTCTTATGAATATGATGTGATTGATATTTCATTTGTTTACCCTTAATGATCATTTGAGCTCACCCTTATATGTTTTTTCCCCAGGATATAAAGAAAGGTTTTAGGTAAGAAAAAAAGGGAAGATCTTTATGGGAGATGTTGAAGATCTTTCACCACGATTAAAAGATTATATTCTGAGTTTCCAAAGACACTAGACAATTACGGTCCTTGTGTGTGTGTTTTTTTAATGTACTAAGTATTCCGAAAAAGTAATTTAATGTCCATGTACGTCAAGCATAGGGTCTCTACAGTTGGTATCAGAGGAAAGGTTTAGTCAACCTTTGGAAACTAGGATGCGAGAACATTAGTGAGATCCCTAGAGATATTTCTATAGTATGTCTAGGGATGTCCCTAAGGATAAGTATACGTTATAGTCCTAGAATTTCACTAACCACCTTATAATTAAACCTAAGATGTTAGATATTGATGGTACTCCCCCTTTATTTTATTATTTTCCCTATCGTGATTTTTCCTCTCACACTAATCTTTTTGGGGTTTAGACGATGGGTAGAAACCTAAGGAACTGTATTGATCAATGTAATGGACTATTCAATGATTTTCCTCTTGAACAAACCAATGTTATGGGAGATTGAGTGAAAAATATTATTGTTATACTTACACAAGCTATGAATCATTCTGGACTTCCAAATGAGCAGAGAAGGGAACAATATTCTATTGAGTTCTTCATGAGGCAACTCCTACCTTCTTTCAATGGGTCTTCTGATCCACTTGTTTCTGGACTATGTATCAGTACCATTGAAATGATATTTTCAGTTCTCCAATGTTCTGAACATGATAAATTCATCTTAGCAGTATATTGTTTGGAAGGTGATGCTGATCAATGGTGGAATCTTATCAAGAATACGAGGCCAATAGATGAAATTGACTCCATGGAATGGGATGAGTTCAAGAACTTATTTTTCAATAATTACTTCCCTCCTATTCTTCGAAAAAAGATGGAGAAGGAGTTTCTTGATTTAAAGAAAAAGGATGATGAATAAGTTGGTATATATGAAGTTAATTTTACAAGGCTTGCAAGGTATGAATCTGGCTTTATCATCCAACCTGAAAGTAAAGTTGATCGATTCTTCAGTGGCTTAAAACCAAATCTTCAGAGGGAAGTAGCTATAAGAGACTTTAGTAGCTATGAAAAAATTGTTCTCTGTGCTATTAAGGTAGAAATGGAAGTTGCTGCTATATATCCATCTCATGGTTTTGACAAGAAATGAAAGATGGAATTCAAGGAGAAATCTCAGAATAATGGTGAAAAGAATATGAATGTTTCCTTATGCTCAAAGTGTGGAAAGAAGCATGGTGGAGATTATCTTAAAGGGACTAGAAAATGTTTTAAGTGTGGAAAAGAAGGTCATCGAGTAGCTGAGTGTCGAAGTAATGGAAAAAGGGTTGTTAATGGTGTGAATAAAGAAAAGACTGCAGAGAATGCACCGACAACACTTCAATACTTCAAGTGCAATGAAATGGGGCATTATGCTAATCAATGCCCTAATCTACGGGTTAATTATGATCGACATGAGAAACCACTTAAGGCCAAGGACAAAGGGAAGACGCATGCGATCACTATTAGCGATGTTGAATATGACAATGATGTGGTGGAATGATTAAGTGTTTATGTAATGGGATTCAAAAATAATGTTGTATATAGTATCATGGAATATTGGAATATTTATGTATTGGTCTATTGTGGTTTTCAATAATTTTATGGTAGCGGTAACCATGGAATGTGATTGAGATATTTTTGGTAAGCAGATGATATGCGCATAATGAAGGGATAAGAAGATAATGAGATGTTTGATTGTATTCATGAGATCATGATTGATATAAGGACTAAGTGATATCATGGTTTGAGTATAAAGAATTTTGAGGATTTTGGTTTGTGGAAAGTGTTAACTTTTAACTGCATTCATGTTTTCACTAAGGTTCAATGGGTATTCATTCTTCAAGAGAATACATGATTAAGGTATTCAAATGTTTGTAATTTGACCAACAAGATATATCTTATGATATATGATGGATAAATGATGGCATTCACGTGATTGTTATGTGACATTTCAAGTAATCATTTTCTTTATACTATGAGCTTGGACCGAAGTATTTTAGATAAGCCTAAAGATTGGAAGGGATTATGTTGGACATAAGTTAGTATTGATTAAGGATAGAACTTTTTTTGATATTATTTATGGGATGTTATAGTAATATAGCTTTAGAAAAAGGACAACCTGCAGGACGGGCGACAGCCCATCGCGTTGGACAATGCTGTGGGAATCGAACCCACAACCGAAGTGTGAGTGGCCTTTAACGCCTACCACTGGCCGACAGGAAGTCCCTGGTTAGTAGAAACTAGGTTTATTTTATTAGGCGGTATGATATTTGAAGTATAAGTTCATTCATGGAATCGTATACAATTAACCTCACCATAGATGGACTTTTGTATATTTGATAAATTTTTCAAACCTTTTGTTTGAAACAGATGGAATGACTCATAATTCTATCACATGATCTGCTAACACTTGATGAATGGAAAATTTAACTTCATTTATTTAAGAGATAAAGTGGAAATTGTTCAGGTTACGAACAACGGTGAGATTGTACCAAAATCAAGTAAGTATTTCTTTTGATTCGAAATTCTTCAACATTAGAGAAATGATCCTTAAAACCAAAATTGTTGTCCTATTGATCTTACATCCGATGAATAAGATGGTACCTTAGATCATCGCAAATCTATGTCTTTGTGATTTTTGGCTATTTCATAGGCATGTTCTCTACCACTCTCCATCAGAACATGAGGGTTAGATTTCTCTTCCATATCCATATTTTCACCTATGTTTTCCGATATGGAAACCTAGTGATTAGTTAATTTGGGTAACCGTTACGTTTCATACTCTAGTTTTTAAAGCCAAGTTTTGGTATTCCTTTCTACGATGTGGGTTTATATTAAAGAAAATTTCGAGTAGTAAACCATTTATAACCCCGACGAATTTCGAGGGCGAAATTCATTTTAAGGGGGGTAGAATGTAAGACCCCAAGATTTTACGAAAAATATTCTTTTTAACTTCATTAATGTCTTGTGTTGTAAGATACACCAATAGGATCTTTCACAACATGCATCCCTGACTTGGCTTGCATTACACGCAAGCGCGACCTTCCACGATAGCGTGTATTGTACGCAATACCGAGTTTCACAAAACAACGATATGCTATTAAAATATTATTAAAACTAGCCATTATGAATTGTAATACCCACTTTTTGAAATTTTATAAATTTTATTTCTGAAAATGGACTTCATTTTTTGATTCGGAATATCGAAATTAGCCTAGGGTGATGTTTTGGTATTTTTCTGAAAACATTCAATTTTTGATGAATAGTGAAAACACTGGGTTACTATTTAAAAACCGACTTTTTATTTAAATAATTATTTATTTTATTTAAATTTATTTTTGGTGAAAATTGATACACAATACCTATATAAGTTCAATGTAATTCATTTGAGTAATTTTATAATAATTTTAGATATATAAAAATTTTATTGAAGTTTTCACCGTCTTTTACCCACCTTTTAGGAGAATTTGCAAATTTACATAAAACATAATTTTACAGATTTTGTGAATGGAATTTCAAAAATCCAAGAGACACAATTAATGTCAGTACATAAAATTTGGTTCAATGAGATGAAAATAATTTTTGGTGAATAGTAACTTTTTACTTTTTTACCACAGTTAAAAGTAAATAGGGTAATTGAGGGTAAAAATGATATTATTATTACCCTAAAAAATGTCCTAATTCTATTTGATAAGTGTAATTCGACCAAAAACAACCTTAGGAAATAACATATGACCATTTAGGCCCACATTGATTAGATTAGGACATTTATTATTAATTTATTTAAAGAAGGGTTAAAATAGTTAAAATCAATGTTTAATAACTAAATAATTTTTAATATAGATTTATACATAAGATAAATTAGACTATAAATATTAATTATAAATCTAAAAAGATTTCATACATAATGGTATTTTATTTTTAATATTTAGACATTAAATAATTTAATTTATTTATGACACAAAGATGATGCAGTAATTATCTTATTAATGAAATATTGAAATAATTGATGTTATAAATACCCAAATAAATGTAATTTGAGACTTTTTAAGAGTTCCAGTAATTTTATAGTTTAATATGAAATCTTAGTATTTATTTAATTCACTTTTTTAGAACTAATAATTCTGTTATGATTTTCACAAAAATCAATTACTAAATAGTGTCAAAATAGACATAAAATAGTTTTTAAAACAAATATTATATTTTTAATTGTTATTTTATTCTTAAAAATCTAAGGTTTGGCTAAATGACTTAGATAAGGTTATATATATTAATAATAAACAACCTAGAGTTCGTTTGGCTTCTTATAGTAAGTTTATTAACCTTATAGAGTAAGAACACAAAAAGACAAGGTAAAAGTAAAATTATCTAACTTAAATTTAAATATAAATGACAAGGTTAAAATAGGAACCTAACTTGTCTAAATTATATTGGATGAGATTATTTCGACCCATTTCTACCTTATCTTCGAAATAAATCAATTTTGAGCTATTTAAAACCGAATTTGGCTTTATAATAAAATAATATTTTTAGTTTTTCCAAAGGAGCCCCTCTCCTCCCTTATAAAAGGGCTCCTCCTCCCTCTCTTCCTCACACAACATTGAGCCTTCAAGCTCGGCCAACCCCTACCAATTTCTTCTATCCACTTCCCTAGAGACATCCTAGAGGTACTGGTATTCTTCAATGACCAATTTTAGTGCCCTAAAAGTAGGTCTCAAAGAAGCGCTTCAAAGAAGAGGTAATGTCTATTACCGATTCTTTCAACATTATTTCTTCTTCCACTTCTTCTTCTTTAGTTGTTTCATTATGAAGTAATAACATCAGCATCAATCATATACTTATATGTTATTATAAGTATCAAACAACCCTATTTCACCATCTATCCATCCTACGGAAAACGAAATCACCGCGCGTGCGTACGTACGAAATACCATCTCCACGCCGTGGTGTAATCTATTTTCCACCACCACCTTACTTGGATGGGTATAATGGTGTAAATAATGAATATATATGATTATTGTAAAGTGATAATGATTCTGAAATAGTGTACATACACTCCAATATAATTCCACAATCATGGGAACGATATCATCGCTCGTGCGTATGTACGGAATACCGTCTCCACGATGTGATGCGACTCGCTCTACATGATTTTCATTACATAATTATTACATATATTAATTGAGTGAATAAATATGATATATATTACACTAATACCATTCTGGAAATGAGGTATCTATAACCTAATAGAATAATAAGAATTTATTTGACAAAACACGCATAAGAACAAAAAGCAATAAACACCCGAATAACAAGTAACAATGAAATATTACTAATACGAAGCTAAGAATATAACCATATATGATATCATAACAATGAGTATGATTATGGAATATGTCAATGACATTATTTAAATCATTATACATTAGGTTCGGACACTTACGAAGAAAATCGGACCTAAGGTAAGGGAAAATATCACAATCTCATTTTTATCCGAGATTTTTTATACTTTGGTATTTACTGGGGTGTATTTTATCATCCACATCCATGTACCCTCAATATGTAATATTATTTCCATCCACCTATAGTTGTTTAAATCCAATTTTACCCTTCGGTGAGTTTTTAGTAAAAGACTTGAAAGGAATCTTTTGTCGTTTTTCGTACGAGGTACTTTTTGACTTTTCCGACAAAAGTACGAGAAGAATGTTTTTTTAACTTATACGGCATGAATGGATTTTTAAAAAAACATTTCCAAGAATCTTCATTTAAAAGTTTTCAAGTTTATTTTTAATCAACTTATTTAGTTTAAAAGTTTATGACATGTTAAGAAAGGAAAAATATTTTTGAAGTAGAAAGGATATTTTCCTCAAGAATGGAGTTCAAGAGTTTTATCAAAATTATTTTCCATCTAAGATAATATAGGGTTATGTTTCTATCCCTATTATTACATGGATTTGATTATGATGTGATGGAAATACTTTTATTAATGCTTTTATCTTATATGAATTGTCTTATGATGTCACGATGTTTATGATTCCCATTTTTATTACATGGGTTGTGCTATGATGTATGGTTTATGATTTTGTGGCACACATAATAATGGTATCATTATGAGATGGGTGGGACCTATATATCCCTCCAATGCATTGGGTAAAGATTTTATATCTCATGATATAGACATGGATGGAACGACAGGTTAAACCGGTTCAGTAAAACAGGACTGAAACGAGGAATGAACTCGATTCAGAAATGGACTTTTCCCATTAAGATAGTCATGGAAATGAGTCTTGACTAATATGAAATGATTCTCTATGATTATGTGTATATTCCACAAAGCTTTATGTTTTATGTTATGATTATTGTGATTACATTTCACTACAATGATTTATCCCATGTTATGAAACTATGATCTCTTTTGCAGGGTAATATTTCCAAATTGTTATGTTCTTATGAATATGATGTGATTGATATTTATTTTGTATACCCTTACTGAGCATTTGAGCTCACCATTTTATGTTTTCTTTTCCCCAGGATATAAAGAAAGGTTTTAGGTAAGTAAAAAAGGAAGATCTTTATGGGGAGATGTTGAAGATCTTTCAACACGATTAGAAGATTATATTCCGAGTTTCCAAAGACACTAAACTATTACGGTCCTTGTGTGTGTGTTTCTAATGTACTAAGTATTCCGCAAAAGTAATGTAATGTCCATGTACGTCAAGCTTAGGGTCTCTACAACTTATGAATGGTTTGAGCCTGGCTGTGGAGTTCGTGGGAGGGGTGTTATTGATAGATACACCTTTGCGTGTATGGTCCAGAGACATCTGTTTGTATAAAGTGTGTTTATTCATGGTTGGGGAGTATTATTTTATGTTTGATATTTATATTTTTTACATTATAGTCATTGAGATAATTTTAGGTATGAAATGATTAGTATCATACTGATACTGCATTAATTTTTACAGTTGGATACTAAACATTATTTCTCTAAGTTGTGATATTTATATTCACTTTAAGGAGTGAGATATCAAGGAAGGCCATGCAGGGACAGTTCACTAGAAACTTGGGTAGCATTCTGCCCAAATTTAAAGTTTGTTTCTAGTTGACAATGGCGTAAATCTTAACATCTTTCCACCCATGGTGGATAGGATTCAGTTTTTGTTTCTGATAGTCTTATAAATGATAATACTAAAGTGAGATGTGGATTTTATAATTGAAATCTTGTGGTGGGTTGGGATAATTTCTATTCCACCACATAGAAAGGAAACGAAAGGGATTCACAATCTAAATAATCAACTATAAAAGATGGAAGATAAGGGTTTTATCCATCACATTATGCCACCTTCTGGTTCTCCAATTTTTTTAAGAAGTCTGAGAGAAATCTGTGATTTTGTGTTGATTACCAAAAGTTAAACCAGATGACTATAAAGAACTTCTATCCTATTCCATGTATCGAATATATTTTTTGACCATTTTAGGGCATCTTGTGTATTCATGAAGTTCGACATGAGACTGGGGTATCAACGGTTGAGAGTTGACCCTTTAGATATATAGAGGACAACCTTTAGAAGAAAATACAGCCTTTATGAGTTTGTCGTAGTGATTCTTGTGTTGACGAATAGACCATAAGTGATTATTTACATAATGGAATTGATGTTTTATCTTTAACTAGATTAGTTTTTGGTTGTGTTTGTGGATGATATCATGGTACACTCCAATACTCACGACAATCATGGAAAACATACTGATATCATCCTAAGTACACTGATAGTGCATTTGTTATACTCCAAGATATTTAAGTTTCAGTTTTTGATTTATCAAGTACACATCATGGTTTAGATAATCTTAGAGGAAGGTGTATCAATTGACCCCTAGAATGTTCAGGAAGTTTTTTCTTAAGAACATCCCAACAATGTTTTTGATATCTTCAGCTTTCATGTGTTATATAGATACTATCATAGACTTATCTTGGAGTATTATTGATATGAATCACTAATTCTAGGATTAATAAAAGTGGTTATAATTTTTTAATGGTTATAGGCATGTGGGAATGATTTCTAGGAGTTGAAGAAATGCTTAACATCGGCATTTATCTTCATCATACTGAAACCTAGTGAGGCATTTAAGGTGCTATGTGATGCTTATGCGGTTAGGAAATGATCCGTGATAATGTCGGGAGATTGAGTTGTGGGGTGTTGGTCTCAGTAGTTGAAGCCACATGAACAGAGTTAACCTAAACATGACCTAGTGTTAGCAACATTTATTTATGCTTTGAAGTGTTGAAGAAATTATCTATCGGGAAAAAAATAATAGTGAATATGGATAACAATATATTTAAGTACATATTATCACATATTGATCTGAATCTTCTACATTGAAGGTGGGTAGAGTATATTTGATCATTTGACTTGAATCTAAAATATATTCATGGAAATTGAAATAGTGTTCCAGATTCATTAAGAAAGAAAAATCATACATTGGTTGTTCAGGATTCTATTACTGAGTGGAATATGAGGTCTTTACTGACTAACATACATTCGTGGTTCCAAAGAGTTAAGACAAGAAGAATATCATGTCAATTTAGTGAATTATAAACTTTTTTTCTAGATTAGTGATAGGTAGTATGTCGATCTATAGTGCCTGGCCATGAGGGAAATCCTTTAAGGTGGAGAGTTACCTTCCAAATAGAGTATAGAAAAAAATTATTTCATCTATATTAGGTATCAAGTTTTTCTTCCTATCTCTATGCCAAGGGAGTTTATGAGTGAGTTTCAATCCTCAAACTAGGTAGTGCATCCAGGTATGACCAAAATGTACCATGACCTATGAAAAAAAAAATTGGTGGTTTGGTATGAAAAAGTATATAGAAAGATTCATGACACGATGCTACCCCTATAAGTAGGTGAAGGTTGAGCATCAATGACCTAGTAGTTTTCTATAGCTATTTCCCATTCCATAATGGAAGTGGGATGATGTTTCTATACATTTTTTTGTCATTATCATGAGGATACCTCATAAGAATGATGTAATTTGGGTTATCATGGACTGACTGTTGAAGGTAGCTCATTTCATTCCTACATGGGTCACTTTTTTAGTGGGGTAGCTGATATACTTTTATGTTCGGGAAATAGTTTATATGAAAAGGGTTCCATTGAAAATTGTTTTATACTGTGAGTCTTTTTTTACATTTCATTTATATAAGGGAATATATAAGATTAATTTTAAATATATTTTACTAAATATGATATTCCAACAATATATACATGGTCAGTTGGAGTGTACTATATTGGTTATTGAGGACATGTTGTGGGAAAGTTTTCGCAACTTCAGTGGGTCATGGTAGAAGCACCAAGATTTCGTGGATTTCTCTAATAAAAATAGTAATTAAGAAAAAATACAAATGAAACCCTATAAGGAACATTTTGGTAGGACACGTAGATCAACTCTCGGCTAGATGGAGGTAGGTGGGTCAGATATGTTGGGACTGAGTTTCATGTATGAGACATTAGAGTAGGTTTTTTTATTTTGATGTACATGGATATGGATGAGAGTAGACAAAATCCATATATAGATAGACATCTATGACCCCTAAATTTTACAAAGGTTGATCATGAATTTCTCCATGTATGAGCTAGATTGGGTTACAAATGGATATAGAGAGAGGGAGAGCTTTCACCTAGGTTCACTGGACCCTTTTTAGTTTTGGAGATAATAGGTTTGGTGGCGTACAAATTAACACTTCAACAAAGATACAGTGTTATGCATGAAATTTCCCATATGTCACAACTTTGGAGGTATCACCCAAAACCTTCTCATATTATCGATGTGGATGATGTTGAGATTGAGACCGATGCGTCTTTTGAGGAGTATCTGATGTTTGCATTGGGTCATAGTGTGAAATTATTTTGGGGGAAATATGGTTAAGATATTTTGAGTATTGTTGAAACATGGATGGGTTCCAGAGGAAACATGTGAGAGAGAATTGGATATGAGGGCTCAGTGGGCCAATCTTTATGTCTCAATATCTTAGAGATACTTTGGAGTACATGTTGAGGATGATCTATTAAATGCTGAAGCGATTTTAAGATCTAGTCTTCTTCCTGTTATATCTCTCTCTTAGTTTAGAGTATCGGTATAAATGGGTTAATTTCTTCAATGGTTCTCAGGGAGATAATAATCTTTAAAATTGGGTCATATTTATTAAAATAAAAATTGGATGAAAAATCAACTATTGAAAATTTACATTCAATGTAGATGGATTACATGTCATGTAATTATTCTATTTTTTTTATTAAATTAATCTGAGCAAAGGTTTTTTACATATTTCATTAAAAAAAATTTACAGGATGTGTTATTATATTACACACACGTAAATGATAGATATTCTTTTGAAAACATTTATTGTGACTGAATTATAAATTGTTTTCAACTATAGCTCTCCTCCTCCAACCCAATGATGACTTGTAGAATATTTGGAGTGATTTCTTCATCTATAACCATTACAGATTAGTTATGGATACCTAGTAAGACATTTATGATTTGGTTCACTTATGTTTATAATTTTTCCAATGATGCGATTGAATTTTTTATAGTTGTGGGTTTGGGGTTTGATCATGATCCTAGATTTTTTGTTTCGATCTCTTCTTATGTTGTGGATTAAACCATCTTACTTCAATTGAAGGTTTTTTTTGGTGATCATTCTTCATAAATTTTGAGGTAGGTGGTTTATAATTAAAATCACAAATTATTTAATTCTAATATGTTATATAATTTTATAATATCTATAACATGATTATAAATCGAATTTTATAGATTCAATTAATTGATTTTATGAATAAATTAATTCTTGGTATTATGAGTTGAATAACAAATTATTGAATTAATAATGGGATATTGGGATTTTAAATTGAATAAATTTTGTTGAATTAATTATGGGATATCAGTATTGTGAATTGAATAATTAATTTTCAAAATAGTTCTGAGATATTAGATATTTTGGATTGGAATAATTAATTGTTCAATTAATCCATGGGATTGAGGTGATTAATTAATAGGTTAATTAATTAATTGGATTTATGTGATAATATAATAGTTTAATTAATAACTATATATATGTGAATAATTATTTAATTGAAATATGTGAATATGAAATTGTGTAATTTTATTAATTAAATATTGAATTAATTAATATTGTATTGTGATATATGTGTGATTTGAAATGTTTAATGGTAATAATGGAATTCATGTGTGACATGAAATGATGAATGGTAATAATGGAATTCATGTGTGACTATAATTGATTAATGGTAGTAATGGAATTCATGTGTGACTTGTAATGATGAATGGTGAAAAAGGAATTATTGTCTAACTTGAAATGATGAATGGTAACAATGGAATTCCTGTGTGATTATAAGTGATGAATGGTAACAAAGGAATTCATGCGTGACATTAAATGATTAGTGGTAAAAATGGAATTCATATGAGACTTGAAATGATGAATGGTAACAATTATATAAATATATTAATTTAGATCTATAGTATCCTTTGGAACCGGAGGGTTATGCGGTTAAATAAAGAGTAATTGAATAAATGTAAACTATTTTCTTTTCATATTTAATTTATTATCTATACAACTACATAACTTGTTTTTACTAGATATTGTTTTAGAACCCATTGGTGGTGGCCTACTAAGTATTACTCACACCATACTCAGTCAACCCGATCGATACTCAAATAGACTTCATGTTTGCAAGATAGGATAAGGGAAAATGCCATGTGTTAAATATATGATTTTTGAAGCATCATGGTTGAAGAAACCAGATGTGTTTCCAGACCCCCCTATGGAGTTTTTAATGTCTTTACTTTTTGGTTTTCCTTTCACACTTGGCACATAATTTAGCATGGCATATCTATTCTCTAGTTTTGATATTGTATTTCCATATTTGGTAATCTAGTAACACTGGTTTGGTTTGATCATTCGGATACTATTATTTATTTAAATGGTTGTGGTACTTTTATAAAGAGGGTAGAGACTAACCTTGATCAATATTATACCCTCACTATAAGTCGACAACCTCTAGAATATAGGGAGGTGCACCTTAGGTCATGTGACTGACCGGTTTTGGGCACCAGTGTGTGGAATCTACATCAGGACGTTACAACCCCAATCCATTTCTGATGTAACATCTTATTTCTATTGAATAACTATTCATTAGATCCTAAAAAATGTCACCAAAACCATTGGTTCTCAACTGGAACATGGATGCTCAACAATATAATACTCAAATGGGAAACTAAGAACTTTAAATTGAATCTGACTCACACTCTCATTCTAATAAAAATCCCAAGAAACAAATCCCATATTAATCATCTAAAAACATTAACTTTATAATACATTTAAAGTGAAACTTTCTTATAAAACCATTTTCTTTCCACAATATACCGCTAAACAAGTATTCCTTTAAAATTGTGCTAAAAATCCTTTTGTATAAAATAATGTATTCTTAAGGAGTAGCAATGGTGCTAACTTGCTAGATCATCTGACTCATAAAAAATCTGATCCTATAAATCATTGGATTGAATGACTATATCATATAACATGGTACTATTTTTTATTCCATGATGCATTTTTTCAATCAACCAATATGTGGATGATATAAATTTGATGATTTTTTAAGTGGTCTTATGTTCTAACATATTCTTTAAAAATATTAAACCCTACAGACTACTAGATAAAGAAGTAGATTATATATGAAATTATTTAAATGCATAAATATTAATTTTTTGAGGCAATGAAAATATAATCTGCTATTTTTCATGATGTTTTGATGAAGGCAATAATTAAAAGTTCTGTTGATAAAATATTTAATTATTTCAAGTGGAATGAAGAGAAGGATCTATTTACATGAAAAATAAATGTGGAGGAAGTACAGTATTTGTTGAGAAATAGTTCGGATTTTTTTACATAATATTATATAGGAATTTAGTGTTTCCTTTATTAAAAAAGAATTCTAGCTACCCCTGCCAACCTAAGGAATCCATGTGTGGACACTACTGAGGTGGGAACAAGGATCAACCGCCATCTTGAATGGTAGTGGAAGGGGAGGTTGAATAACACTATGCCAACAAAGATGCCTGGGATGATGAGCAATGCCACTATATAGGGTGGAATAGTGGAAGACAGAGCTAGCATGGGGTGGTTCCCGTGAGGTTTCAGAGTAAACCCTAGTCCTCACTTCTGGAGAGATGATGGCATAATGTATGTAATAAATTATGGCACTGAATAATGGGTAAAGGATGTGGGATGTGAGTTGGGAGTATATAGTTCATCCTCCAATAAGAATATGGAAACAACATTACCAGTTTGATCAGGATTATCTCGGTCTTCTAATCTTTTTTTTAATCATATTCAACCTTTGGCCATTAGAGGCTTCTATGTATGAGCACAATAACACCATTACTCAATGATTTAGAAAGTGTCCATTTTCAATGATGATGTTGAAGGGATGATGTATTTCAGATCGATTTTATATCAACCAAGAAATCAATTTCTTGCAAGGATGTGGGTGAAGAGAAGAATGATCTTAGGCGGAATGAAAATGAAGTTTCATTTTGTTATTTGAGAATCCTACATTGATGGATCTTGAGTTTAACTAATAAGAACCATGTGATCCTCATTGCAGGCACATGAGTATTTAAATTAAATGATTAAAGGGAACTTTTTATGCCATTTAAAATATCAAAATCTCCAATATATATAAAATCTATGACTTGGAATTAACCAAGGGGGCTTATAGGAGAACGAACGGAAAGAAAAAGGAAGATTTATTCATTTTATCTTCATTCGTGTATTTAAATGAGGTTTTAAATAAATATTAATAGTACTAAATTAATATAATGATCAATAGTTTTGATTTGTACGTGTTATGTTTTCCCCATCAAAAAATGGAGTACCCAAACCAGTGAGTTTTGAACCTTATAATGAGCATCATCCATTGATGAATAGCATGAATAAATATTGAGTAATTTGCATATTTTTTCCATTCCACATTATGAATATGTGAATAGTATGATCTTTCGGGTATTCATATTTAAATAGTGAGATGGGTGTTCTCAGGCCCACATTATAAGAGATGTTTTTTCCAAACACATGGGTATTTGAGGGTTATAAATTTTCATTAAAAATTATGGAGTGAGATGTGGATATAATAATAGCTATGTGAAGAAGATTTAATACCAAAACCCCTCAGGAATAAGCTACACATTCAAAATAGTTTACCCCTCGTATATACTTTACATGAAGAAGGAATGCCCAATAGGGGTATTCAAATGATATGCATGAAATAAAAATCCATTCGGGTATTCAACAGAATGATATGTAATATTAATACCCAATTATTCATTATGGTTATTAATATTTTAATGAATAAAAACACATTTAAATGATTATTTGAATACGGATTTAAATAAATGGAATATAAATCATGAAATTAAATGAGATCTCATGAACAATGATGTTGTATAAATATGTGTATGTAGGATATATAAATTGTACAAAATTTTAAATATCTTTTTCAAAATCCAATACATATTTTTATCAAATATAGGTGAAATATTTGTGTATTCCATTTACACACCTCTTGTGAGGTCAGGAATTCTGTAGAAGTAATAATCTGCCTAATCATTTTATATCAGAAAATGAATCCAGCAACCTCATTGAGGAATATCAACATATCAACCTCCAATCGATCAATCCTAAATGAATATTGAAGTCTTCTCGTAGGATTTCAATGTAGTGTATGTCACTTGAATTTATGAAGAGAAATAAAATAAATTTTTTTGGATCTAAAAGAAAATAGAGTCTCTATGTTAGAGTTTGAGAAAAATTCATTTAGTTGGAGCTGAAATAATTTGTAATCTCTTTTTTAATATGGGATATTATAATGGAGAATCCATGTTGGGGGGATAATCAACAAGGCAAGGAGTTTTTCATTATGTCAAACCTTATAAAATATAACGTCCTTCTATTTTTATTACTACAACTACACATATGGTGAGATTTAGAGATGTCACTAACTGGATCGAGAGCCTTAGAATGTTCTAGAGGTTGGATTAGAAATAAAAAGAATTCATAAAATTAAAACATTATTTCAACCATAACCTCTAAGTGGTGAACCCATCTTAGGGCTCCAAATGTGGTATCAGAGTGCATGTTCCCTCTGAAGATACATGAAATGTTCTAACAGATTGAGGATATTAATTCCTTAAACATTCAAGGTTTACCCACTATTGATGGGGAGAATTTTCCTTTTTTGAGGAATATGACATTACCATACCTCCTGTAACCTTGTTTAGAAGTGATAAATGGTGAAATAGTTGGGTTTCCACCCATTTTTAGGATGTCAAGGCATAAGTTAATAAGTGAAATTTTGAATTATATGTAAAGGATCAAAATTGGATCTACTTTTCTACAATATAGATGTTCTACACATTGGTCACCGGTCTCAAGATGTCGAAGGAGATCAAGGACAAATAGAGAAGTAGTAATGATGGATGCATCAAAGTTAAGGAAGGAAAGATGCAAGTCTAGAGGAGTATGTTTGAAGATATCAAAATGGATAATGATGAAAATATTGATGTCTAATTAACTAGGGTAAAATAGATAGTTGTCAATATTGGAGGATTTGGTGGGAATTTGGATGTCCCTATCATTTTCAAAAACAATAATGAGGAATTTTCTAGATCAATTTGATTTAAAGATGTTATCCCTAGAATAAAGAGAGGATTTTTCTCTTGATTAACTAAAAAACATTATTATAACATATGATATGAGTAAATATATATATATATATAAAAAGAACAAATAAATAATTGAAATGGACTTTGATGTCATTAAAAAGGAATTGATTAGAGATGATAAGGTTGAAGAATCTAAAGATTCCACCAGTAAAGATGGTGTTGAGGAATATTTTAATCAAATTATTTCACTTATATAAAATGGTTTTAGGAATGGAAAATTGAATTAAAAATGTATAAAACCACCGAAATTCTTCAACTGTGGTATCTCTAATCATTTTTGTAAGATCTAACCAATGATGAAGGTTGAAAAATAAGAATCATAATCATAATCATAATTTGAACCAGCTGATGAAATATATCATAAATGGGATTATATGAAAAAGAAAAACTATAACAGTAAGTAGATATATCTTATGATAAATCACAATAATGACTCACCGTTAAATTATTCTTCAGATTAAAAAGTTATTTTTTTGTATATGAAAATTGAATCACTTATTTATCAAGTAGTGGTGATGATGAATAGAAATGAACAAAACATGGGTTTAATCTAAAAGAGGAATTATAATTATAATCATCAAATAAATTAAGAATCCTATGAAAGAAGACATGATATTAAATGATGAAAAGAATAAATAATAAATAGGTCCTATTGATGAAAAAAATTAAGAGTTGATCTTGAAAGACGTAGCTTTTTTCAAGGAGATAATGATGCACAAATTAAAAATTGGACAATGCCTCTGAAATTCATCTCTTCTAGCCCATTTCTCTCACTAACAATATTTAAAAAATAATTTCCAAACTTCTTTCCAATATAATTTTGACGTTGTGAATTATAATTTATTTTTGGAATCAATTTGGTTTCATTAAGTGAAGAGCTATACAAGATTGCATTTGTCTTGCCTATGAATGTACATCACCCTCAATAAATCCATCAGAGGAGGAAATATTTCCATCAATATTGAGATCAATAAACCCTTTGACACCATTTATTGGGTATTCATCATCAAAGTTCTTCAGGATTTTGGTTTTAATTACACCTTCATCAATATTATAAACTCATTATTCAAATAAGATTCCAATTATATCCATGTCTATGGTTCCCCGAAGGGATACTTTAAATGCACTAAGTGGGTCAAACATGGTTACCCGTAATCTTCCATTTTTTTCTATTATGGAGGATTACCTAAGTAGATTACTCACTCGTCTCGTGGATCAAAATAAGATTAAACCTATTCAGGATTTCTGGAACCTAAATGTGCATGTACACCTTTTTTATACTGATAAAATTAACTTATTCTTATAAGGGGATAGTAAAAATATTCCAAATTTAAAAAATGCCTTTGTCTCATTATGAAGAAGTCTTGGGAAAATCTATAAGTTAGAACAAATCATATGTTTTCTTTGGAAAAAATTTCTATTCTCCTAGAAAGATTAGTATTATAAATAATTTAGGCATCAAAGAAGGAACTTTCCCCTTAACCTATCTTTGACTTCCTATATTTTGGAGAAGGCCTAAATCCATTCATTTTTTCTACATTGTTGATCAAGTCATAAAGCAACTATCCTCCAGGAAAGGAACATCCCTGTCCATGGCTAGATGAAATTTTTTGGTGAAATCTACCATTGTCTCCAAAATGGTCTAATAAATGATGGTCTATAAATGGCCTGCTGGTCTTCAAATGAAAATTAATGTTTACATAAAGAATTTTTTTTGGACCGGTAGTACTCTTGAAAGGAGGCTTGTGAAAATACCTTGGGCCACATGTTGCAAACCCTTAGAGAAAGGCAGTATTTCCATAAAAAACATGAAATTTTTAATGATTTTGTTCAAGACAGACTCACCTGGAGGTTGATTCATAGAAAATCTAACTCAATTTATTTTATTAAAAAAAAATTTTGTATGATGGTAAATAAAACCAATTGTAATTACACTAATTATTAAATTTTTTCCTCCATCGGGCAATCTATTAACAACATTATGGATAATTCTAGATGGATGGTTAGCATGAATTTTTATTTGAATTTCTTTCTAGATAATAGTAATGGTTCCCCCCATATCTTTATGGTGCCTCATAATTTTATTCTAGAAAATACCAACTGCTCTATGAAAGAGGTTATGCAATCTTGTATTTCTAATGTTCCTGATAACATCATTCATGTTATTGATAATTACCCATTTTTTAGCTCCGATGATTTCCTTATTTGGGAACCTGCTCACAATGGTGTTCTTGATTTCAAGAGTTTTTACAACCATAATATTTCCAACTCTGATTATATCTTTTTCTAGTTGAAATCATTCGATAATATCTAGATTAAACTCTTGATACTTACTCTGGTTTCACACATTGCTCACAATCGTGTCCCCACGGAGGATTGTCTTCAGTCTTTTGGGGTACAGCTTTTCTCTATGTGTCCTTTTTGTCACCAACACATAAAATATACTAACCATCTATTTTTGTCTTGTGTTATAGCTTCTGCCCTTTGGAATTTAATTTCAGAAATTTTTTGATAGCAGATGGTTACTCCATGACACTATTATCACTCAATTAAAATGTTATGTGGCTATTGATACCTCTCAAAAGATCAAAAACCTTTTCCTATGTGTTGTTGTTGAACTCCTCCATGTGATCTGGTATTATAGAAACACTATTATCTAAAACAATATCTCATTTAATATTAATGCAGGCTGGACGTGTATCCTCATTGCTATTAAGGATGCCGCTATGACTCAAAAAGATCACTATGATAACTCTATTGGAGACTTTGAGATTATTTGTCGACATTGTATTGATGGGATCTATAAACAATTGTGATATACTTTTGAGGACTACTGGAATGCTCCACTTCCAGGATGGATCAAAGTGAATGTTGATGGTGCCTCTAAATGGAACCTAGGTCTCGCAGGTTGTGGAGCTATTTATAGAGACCATATTGGTTAGTGTCATGGATTCTTCTTTGGCAGTTGTGGAACTACCTCATCATTGGAGGCTAAAATTATGGGTGTGATTCACGCTATTAATTTTTCCAATAAAAAATGTTGGTGCAATGTCTGCATTGAAATTGATTCCACCACTATCTTCCATGCTATTTTGGAGGGGGTGGTTCATCTCAACTGGCCTTTGACTACCCGTTGGATGAGCTGCCTTGCTTTTCTTTAGCATACCAACCACATTGTCACTCATTCTTTTCATGAAGAGAACATGGTTTATGATGGTCTTTCTAACAAGGGAATCAATCGTGCCTTAACTTGGATGGATAACCTTCCTTCTGAGCTTCTCCCATTTTATGATAAAGATTGTAATAATATTCCTTACTACAGACTCATGTTGTTTTCTTTTTCATTTTGTTTTAATAAATAGTTTCTTGGATTTTGTCTAAGGCACTACATTCTATATAAAACAATACTATTTTGATTTATATTATACTGATAATAATATAGGTGAGAAAGATAAAACTATCAAAAAAATTCAAGGATGGCCACAAACCTGCAATAAAAGAGAGGATTATTTGGAAAAAAATACAATAACAACACATATTTCGATTCCTCTAGATCTAATCTGTGAGAATAAATTTTCATGGATTTTTTGGGTGTTTTGGAAAGAGTGGTCATACATCTAATGGCCTAGAGGCCTTCATTTTATTATGATTTTTGATAATACACCTTTAAAAGGGTGAGGTTGATCCCTTACAATTCCTATAGGAATAAGTATTACATGGCCCTGTAGGCCTTAGAGGAATTCATTACTCGTAGGATTCAAACATTACATATAACCCAGACTAACTACTTAGAACTTCTCCTCCCAGTATCTTTAATTTGAAATCATCTCTCCACCTTCGCATGGATTTTCGGTTAGGCTATCCCATGCAAGCACAGGCTTGTCCCGATGGCAGCTGTCATACCCTTTCATGCTTGAAAATTGTGTAGCTTCTGTTGTGGTGAAAGTTCCTTGGTCAATCTCTTATAGAGCATGTTCCTTGTAGGTTTTCTAGTTTTCATCTGCACTAAAGGTGGCCCAAAGGCTTTTTGGTGGCCCGAAGGCCTTATTGGCTCGAATTCTTTGGTGGCTTGGAAGTCTTAAAGGACTCAGAAACCAAATCGGTGGCCCGAAGGCCCAAATGGGGGAAAATTATCGGCTGCTACAGCGCCAAACAATGCTTGCTACAGTTTCCTCTATAGTACCTATGACAGTACTGCACAGTTCCCACATTAATACAAACTACAGTACTGCTACAGTACTTCTACATTACTGTTATAGTACTACTACAATATCGGAAATTGTACCTCCACCTGGATTTGATCCCGGGTTTCCTAGATGCACTTAAGATTCCCCACCAACCAGGATGAGGCTCATTTACATGGTAAGCGTGGTTACAAATCCTATTTTCTCTACTTTAATATGTCATTACCATAAATGAGCCATGTATTATGGGACATTTATATAAACATCAATGGATAAAATATCATAAAATACAAAATTTGAATAAATATTCACCATAATTATCTACACAACAAGTTCATACTATAGAAAACTATTGTGATGGTTGAAGTTCATAAGGTCACAAGGCTATGGTTTCCATAATAATAATGGAGTGAGTGGTTTCTTATTTTTTTAATTTGAAGAGATCTAAAAAAACTAGTGTATAGTCATGTAAATTGGCTGAGTAGTCTGAGAATGAAAGGAAATATTTCCTAGTTATTTCCAAAACCAAATGAAATTAGATTAAAAATTATTGGTTTAGAGACTTGATGAATCTAAAGAAAATAAATTAGTCTCATAAAATTTAGATAAAATACATGACAAATTATCCATATTTGAAAACATAATGATTCATAATACCAAAAGTGAAAATTCTATTCAATGAAAGGAATAAGAAGGATCGAAAGATGATAGTAAGATCAATGGGAAACAATAAAAAGGATTAGTCCAAAAAAATCATCCCATGTTGAGATTGAAAGAAAAAAATACCCAATATTTAGAGTACGATCTCAGTCTAAATGTTATTTTTGAGAAACCAAGAGGTCACCCCCGATTCCTTATTATTTTATGTGTTCTGTACTAAAAATATATGTAATAGAATGAGATTTTGAGGTTATAAATTCTATAAAACATGAAGTGATTTTTCATTATGGAGTCTACTAACAACGTTAAAATTGAATAAAAATTTGAATACATTTTTAGGTATCAACATTGATATGAACCTATCATATTAATAAATTTGTACAGTTTTCATACTTGAATGTTTTGATTTTCTGAACAAATATTCACCCCCATTAATAATTGTTGTATTAATATCAATTATGTAGTGACCTGACCCCAGTAAGCCTAGAGGAAGTTCATTCTACAATTATTCTAGAAAAAAATACCAGGGAATACATCTTGAAGGACTATCCATTTTAGTAGTCTTGGTAAACAAGATATATATATGATTGTAATATAAAATTGAATACAAAAAATTAAAAAATAATATTATATTTATACTTTTTCGAGAAGCAATTAATTTCATCTATTGTATCCTTGCATATATGTCATAGTTAACCTCATCATGTCCTTGGGAAATGAAACAAAATAAGGGTGAGCTAAAATTATTTTTAAGGGTTATGTACAACAGAATATATCATGAATAAATAATGAATAATCAATATGGAAAGATAAATAATTCAATACACATTGAATTTTAATAACTAGATAAAGAATAATCAATATGGTAAGGTAAATAACAGAAAAAAAAATTTATTTAAATTACAGGATAATGAATAATAAATAATGAAAGGAGAATAAAAAAACAAATTCCATTCAATCAATAAAATCAAAATGAAATGCATCCATATATTTTTTAATAATGATAATATCATGGATAATAATATCTAAATCTTGAATGTAGGAAATCTTTCATTATTGGGTGACAGATATTTATTAGATGAAACCAAAATTATGAAGACCTACACTAAGATAATTTAATATATTGGTAATAACCAATTTAATTATAGATTAAATAACTTTTCCGATGATACATACCAATGCATTGAGGGGATATATTATATCAGGACCCACCCATGACTTTAGGTCCAAACCATTCATCATATATTGAGTAATCAATTTAATTCAAGAGTCAATGTGAATTAACATCAAATGTCTATATTGAGTAAAGGAAAAAAGATTTATCAATATTTTCCTTATCAATCAAATAACTTTCAATGTGAATAACCATATATATATAAGAGATATAGTTTAATAAATAAGAATATTTGTTATAAATGATATGGAAAATTGGGGTAAATTTAATTTCTAGAGAATTTTCAAGTAGAATATAAAAATAAATCACAGAAGTGAATGTTAATACTATCCTTGTTCAAAATTATAAAAAACTATCAAGAGAAATTATAAGGAACTTATCAATACAATGTATA
The DNA here is from genome assembly GCA_963277665.1 of Viscum album. NCBI lineage: Eukaryota > Viridiplantae > Streptophyta > Magnoliopsida > Santalales > Viscaceae > Viscum > Viscum album. The sequence goes on from OY728121.1 coordinate 595,296,397, forward strand.
TCCATTGGAGTAAGAATAATTGTGGTTTTCATTGATGAATATAAATAAAATAAAAAATATATTTAAAAAATCTAGAGGAAAATATCCTCTTTGTTCTGAAAATAACATTAAAAAATTTTGAATCACATTTAAACATTTTTTCTTTAAAAATATTTTTGTATCATTGTTAATAAAGCTTCAAAAAATAACGAAAGGTAATTCCATACAAGTTAAAAAGAAAAATTCTTTTTGAATAATAAAAAGGTTTTCAATGTTCCTCATTAGGAAAGAGATAGGATATTACTATTGATATTTTTTGAAAAAAGTATAAATGTTTAAAATTGACTTTAAATATATAATTTTAAAAAGTATAAAGGAAAAATTCTGAAAACATTTTCTGAAAAAATTTATTTGTAAGAAAACAGATTTCCAATCAAAGAGTGAGATTATAAAAAAATTAAGTACCAATGTGTCATAAAATAGAACTATTACATGAAAATAATCATGAATAATTATCAAAGAATAAAATTAAATGGTTTATTAATCATTTAGAAAAAAAATTCCTTCAATTTAATTTCATGTGTAAACAATCCTGAATAAAATGAGATATGGATTAAATCGTTATAGTGATCATAATGTTGAACTGTGAATCAAACAGTAAATAATTTATGAGTGTCAAGTAAAAATATACATAAAGGATGAAAAAATAAAAAATTGATCGTAAAATTTAATTACACACGTAGTCCTTGAATATTTATGATAATGATGATGTAATATGACACAAAGAAAAGGAATAAGGTTATGGAATTCTTTACCACATGGTAATACCTAATTAAATTCCCCACAAATGAAATAAATAAAATTAAAACACAAAATATAATTAATTAATAATTATTCCTAATATAAAATTTCAGGAGGTATTATATACACTGTATAAATTTAAATAGGTGCAAAATATTACAATATTCCTCAAATAAAATATATTGATACAAAATCCATTACCTCGGGCTTTTCTTCTTGTCGTACATGATTTAGAATCCAATATAGTTATTTTAAACATGTTAAAAACTTATTCTAGTATCATATTAGTTTTTCTATATCATATATGATTATTTTATAACATATTATTACCTTTTCATTAATAATCATTCATTATTTTTAGTGTTTTGAGTGTTAATTTCCTCATTTTTAAGTAAGAATTGACATGTTTTTTTATTCCTCTTACATCAATCCTGATTTCATCATCTCTAGAATTTAAACCATTATTTCTATATAATATATATTATTTATATAAGTATATATAGTAATCCATAAAATTTAATGATATGAAATGAAATTCACTATTCGTGGAGATGGTAGGTCATACGTATGCATGAAAATTGCTTCCATTTTCTTTTCATATTTTAAAAAAGAAAAGTAACACATATATATATATATTAGTTAAATTATTATTTTTAGTTCATATATTTCACATATGTTTATTAAACCCACATTTTATGCATTCTATGTAATGTATGAAAGAATCGTTTCACTTCATAAGGTGGAAGTCCGCCGTACAAATGAACGATGTTATAGTATTCCTAAAATAATATAAACCAGGAAGGTGTGTATGATATAAAAAATTAAAAAAATTAATTTTATTATAAATATCATATATATCTCATATAAACAATAAATCCATCATTATTCCCTTCTTTTAAATGTGTAAATGGAAGAATAAAAGACATATGATCATGAGGCGGCAGTTCGTCGTACACACGAATGATGATTGTGTATCCCATATAATGTAAATTTGTAATGTTTTTGTTTTTAAATTTATCTTTGAAATATATTAGTATATTTAAGATATTGATCTTATTGTATAATCATGAAATAAATATATTTGATGGTTATTGAGGAAGAAATAAAAAAGCGTTTGTTGATGAATGTTTCATTTTCATTGGGTATCTCCTTTTGATTTTAACTAAATTCTTTTGTTGGTTGGATTTATACTCAAATTAAGGCTCCTATGATGAGTATATGATTTTGTTTAGTTGATTTGGTTAAGTTTTTTTATGTAAAAAATAACTATATATATGTGACCAGGTGAGGAAGGGTGAGTTCCATTTTAAAGTGGAGGATGAGTGTTCTTCTTGTAAATACCAAATTGTTTACAGTATTGGGAGATCTCCCTTAGATAATGTTCCTCAAATAAGGAAACATTTTCATGAAAATATTTTATATTGTTTAAATATTTCCAAAAAATGGGGTTCGGATAAATTTCTAGGACATATCCACACCTTATCTTTTTAAGATTAACTACTATGTAAACTCATTTCTACCTTAATAGTTGTGATTAACATTAACTGTTTTCACAAATAAATTTCATCAAAAAATAAGTTTAACATATTGAAAATTATATATTATTCTTATTCAAAGTATTGAATATATTTTTTCAAATTAAAATGAAAAAATTTAATGAAATTAATTTAAAATTAATCATGCTTACAGGATGAGAAAGTGGGTTTTTAATGTGAAAATATTCAAAAGCTTACAATGATTTTATAACTAAATTAAATATAAAATTGATTCCAATTACCTTAGATATATTAATATATGTATAATTTATCTAATGTTTCTTTAAACCCATTTAAAAATATAACTTATACTTAGAAATTATTTAGATAAAAATTTTGTTTTCAATTAAAATTGAGTATTTTTCAATATTCATCAAAATATGAAACTTCTCAGAAAAATACCAACAATTATCACTAATTAATATTTTCATTATTATTTAAAAAATAAATTAAATTATGTAAAAGAGTATTGATAAATGTGTAAAAATTTATTTTTAAAATAAGTGTGCAACTAAAAGGTGGAAAAACTATCTATAGATAAGTACAACTTTGATTGCATCAATTATGATTTGTTCTTATTTTATGAATATCAAATATATTGGATGAATATAAATACATTATTTTTTAATATATAATGTATAAATTTAATTAAAATCATTCACTAATAATAAGTTATTTAATTTATTGCGATAAATTTCATTTGGGAGCATAGAAATGATTTATACTGAAGATATTTCCTTTATATCAAGTTAGTTATTATATTTGTTTCTAATTAATTGGTAACTAATTAATTAAACCATATATTTGAAAATATTAGTTTTTTATATTTATAACCATTAATTTAAAATCTTGGAGATAATTTTCATTTTAATAATATTTATAGTATTCCATAAAACTCAGTCTTGTGTGTAACAAAAGAAATCAATGAATGTTGTTCTTACGTGTAACTCAAGCATACTCAGTACTATGTGCATTAAAATATATAGAATAAGTTTAATTTATTTAAAATAGTAATTATATTTTAATGACTCTAGATTTTAGCTTCCTTTTCATGCTTGGTTTTTCATTTCATATATGCTACTAAATAAAATTTTATTCATTTCGAGTTTTTTGGGATATTACATTCGAATCACCTCAAATAAAATCGAGTCCTTTCAATTTAATATTGATCCTAGTAATAAATGGTTTTATATTTGTAGATTATTTTTTTGAAATCCCACATCATATGATGGTTTATTAAAAAAACCCATGGAACAAATATAATGGGAGGTACCAAGGTCCTATGGAACAACACGTAACTAGGTTTCCAAGTAAGAGAACATAAATGACAAGTAAATATATAGAATTTGAGATAAATAGTAAATATTTATAGAGGGTGATTTATGTCATTGATAACAGACAAGTAAATTATTATTGTTTGGTTGAGGTTATAAGACCCATAAATCTGTGATGATTTAAAAAACAATCATTTCAATTAAACTGAAGTTATTAGGATATCATTTTATTTCAAGATATTTTTCCAAATTTTGGATAATTATTTTATTACCTAACATATAATAAAATATTCATACTTGATATATTTTTGTAGACCCAATTTTATCCTTTTATTATGCTTCAAAAAATTTCCAATTCCTCCATTACCTAAAAAAATAACATCCAAAATTTTATTTTTATGCTTGAAGAACAAAAATTCGCTTTTATCATATCAAAAGATCCATAAAAAAAGTAATTATATCTCCCAATAAATATTTTCCCAAAACAATATGGTTAATACCAAATTATCTAAAACAAAATATTAATATTATTGGTTCATCATAATTATTTATTCCCCAATTTTTTAACTAAAAACTATGACATATTAACCAAGACATCATGTAGTTCAGTGGTAAGTGTGAAGCCCTTTTTTTTCTTCATTCATTAGTTCAAGCCCCACTGCCTCACCAGATGTGACAGGTTCTCACCCTACATGCAGTATGGTGTTTTTCTAAAATAAATTTATAAAATTATTATAACTTTTACTTTAATTATGATGGACATATATGAAATGAAATTATTCATTAAATGTTTTTTTATAGGGTTTTAATAAAAAAATTAAAAAAATATACTAATATTATTTATTTATCAACCTTATAGTTTATCAATACCTTTAAAGTTACACCTATATAATGTAAAGGAATTATTCCTCAAATATATTTTCTACTAAAAAATTTACTAAACTAATGTGTGGTATTTCCATATATTTCATCAAAAATATTCTTAATCTTGATAGACTTCCATCACATAAAACCTAAAATTTTGTTTATGTCATTGATATAATTTTGACTTTTAAACTCATTAACCCAATATGGTATTCATTACACCTATTTTAATTAATTCAAAATTTATTATAAAATTTAATGTAATAATTAGATGTTTGGTGATTATTATGTAAAAAATAACATTGGTAATAATAATTATAAAATAAAATTCATGACTCCCAAAACACAAATAATTCATCTATTTTATTTCCACATAGGTACTTCCGCAGTCTAGGGTTTAACCTAGGTCATTCATTATCATTATCTATTCAACACTGTTATAATGGTTTGTAACTAAAATGTGAATTATCCTTAGAATATTTTATAGTGGTGTCAAATCAAGTGTGAAGTAAGTCCCCTTTTCGTGTACTAGGTTATCCTTTGGTCAAGCCTTAAGCATCTTTTTTGAGATATTATCTGTAAGTACATCTATGATTGAACTACATCAACTTTTATTATCCTATATGGATTTTTTCAAATAAAAAAACACATAATTTATATATTTCAAAAACATTATGATGTTTTTCTATGCTTATCCTAAAATTATATTTTAGGGTTATATTCCCTACTCTATTTTATTCTCTGTCTATTTTCCAAGGCATCTAATAATCATTATTTGATACCAACTGTAGAAAAATAACCCCAATAAGCTTAGAGACACTGCATTCATCCATTACATTGGAATAAGATACATGGAAGCGAATCCCAAAGGACCGATTAGTTTAGTTGTTTTGGTAAACTAGAAACATATATGGTGCTTATATAAAATTTTACTAAAAAAATACAACATAATATTTTTATTTTCTTTTTAGAGAATATATTTATTTTATCTAGTGTATATTTCATATCATTGATTATAAAACTCATGGAATCCTGGGGAAAGAAACCAAAAAATGGTGATCTTAAATGATTAGAAAGCATTAATTATTGTGAAATATATCATGAATCAATAAGTAATAATAAATATGGAATTGTAAATAACCTAACACACAAGAATTTTAAATAACTAGATATGTAATAATAAATATTGGACGGTAAATAACTAAAACCACATACCATTTAAATCACTAGATAAGGGATAATCAATATGAAAATGTAAACAATAGAAAACACATACATTAAATTAATAAACTGATAATTAACATCATCTATAGATTTTCTCAAAATATAAAATATCATAAAATAACAATAACTGAATTCTAAATGAAGTTAATTATTAATTATTTGAATTATTATATCTATCACATTAAACCAATACCATCAAGACCTACAACAAGATAGTTTAATCTACAGGTAATAACATTCATTATTCTAGATGAAATGCTTTGTGTCGTGAGACCTACCAATGCATCTTGGGGATTTATTATACCAATCCCCCCTTCATTACCTCAGGTCCAAGAATTCCTTATATATCAAGAAATTTATTTAATTAATGAATCAATTATAATTAACATAAAATGTCTATATTGACTGAAGGATATGGATTTATCAATATTTACCCATCTAATCAAATAACTTTTAATGTGAAACAACAAACATATAAATGAAATTTTTTGGAAATAAAAATATACTTCATAAATGAATTGGATACCTTGGGTAAATTTAATGTCTAGTGAAAATTTCAAGCAGAATTAGAACAGAATCAAGGAATTTAATTTCAATAATTTACTTGGTCAAAACAATGAGAAACCATTTTGAAAAATAAAAAGGCTTGTATCACTACAACATAAACTTATTATATTAATAACATGGTCTGTTTTAATTGATTAATTTCGATATAATAAAAAGATATTTAATAATATCCTTAACGAGAAATTTCTTCTTAGTTTCTATTTTTTTAAATAAAATCCTTTTTAAGGAAAATAACTTTTAAAAATATTTTCTTTAAAATAAACATTCTAAAATTGAATATAATGATTCAAAGTAATTATGTCATGTAATTCCATAAAAACATTTCTTTTCTCATTGTGAAATGGTTAAAAGGTACCTTTTTAGAAAACGGCAAGAAGATTTCTTTGAAAAGATTTGTTAAAAAGGAGAAATGGGAACATTTAAATTTTAATAAATGATTTTTAAATGTTTAATGAAAATATTTTGAAAGTTTTTTTTTGAAAACATGGACTTGTACTAGAACTGATTATTGAATGAAGAGAGAAATGTAGTCATATTTTATTAAAAAAATTATAAAACATTTTAATTTATAATTAGCTAAATATTGTAATTTTAAATGAAAATTTTAATTAATAACCATATAATGGTAAAATAAAAGGCTTTATTGTTTAATTATCAAATAATTTGTTTCAATTTAAATTTTTGGTAATAGATCAAGAATAAAATGAGATTTTGAAGTAAACACTCAGAAATATCATATTTTTTAGGTGAGAATCAACCAATGAATAAAATTTTTGGTTAAAAAATAAATCCAAATAAAAATGTTCTAATAAAAAATATATAATTAAAAAATTATGAATATAACAATATTATATTAATGACAATTAGGAAGTATCATAACCCAATGAAAAGGGATAGGGTCATAGAATTATTTACAAATAGGAAAAATTTTATTAAAATCACATAAATTGGAATAATTCAATTTGAATCATAAAAAACAATGAAGAAAGAATTATTCATTATATTAAATTTTTTGGGGGTGGAATATAAAACATATATAAATAATTATTTTCATAATATTTTAATATGCCTTAATAAATTGAAATTGAGACTAAATCCCTTACCTGCCACTTTACTTTTGGGAGTAATTTATTTATCCTCCCCTTTATTGGTTTGAAACAGGTTATAAACTTATTAATCCTCCCCTTTATTGTAATTTCTATTCCCCTTAATTAAATAATGATTTCATAATATCCATAATTTTGACCACGATTTAAATGTAACATATCATATTTATATAGTTATTTTATGTAATCCATAAAATTTAGTTATAGGAAATGAAATTCACTATTCAGGTAGATGATAGGTTATACGTACACATGAATGATGCTTCCATTTTCTTATCGTATTAAAAGAAAAAAAATTAAATGAAATATGTGTATATTATAATTCTAGTATCATTTTTATTTTATATATTTTACATATTTTAATTAAACCCACAATTAATAGATTCCATGTAAAGCCTGAATGAATTACACCACTTCATGAGGCGGTAGTCTGTCATACACACGAGTGACATTATCATATTCCCAAAAAATCTATAGTATGAAGGTGTTGGTGATATAATATTTCAAGGATAAAAAAATCATTATGAATATCATAAATAAATATAATATATAAACTATATATCCCTTATTTTTTATAACATTTAAAACTAGTAATGGAAGAATGAATGACATTGGTTCGTTAGGCGGTAGTCTGTCGTACAAACGAATGATGATTTTGTATCACGGTTAGTAGAAGTGTGTGAAATTTTATTTCATACCATTTTCATCAAAAAAATATAATTATATTTACAATAATGAGGTTATTTTATGTTAATTATATAAAAATAAATTATGAGGTTTTAGTAAAAATAAAATAAATACGTTCATTGATGAACATTACTTCTTCTTCTGGTATATCCTTTTGGTTTGCACAAGAGTCCATAAATTATTGGATTTTTTCCCAAATGAAGTCTTATAGGATTATGATGTGGAATATTATTGTGTATTAAGGTAGTTTTTATATGATCCAAAAGGATTTATAGGTGTGAATAAGTGATAGGGGCAGGTGGGTTCCCTTTTCTAGTGGTGGAGTGGCATGCTTGTAAATATTTCATGGTAAACATTATTGGGAGATCTACCTTACATAATGTGTCTCCAATAATGATACATTTTTATCCCAATAGGTCATATTTTCTAGATATTTTCATCCAATGAATTTTAGAAAATTTTCTAGGAAATTTCCACATCTTATGTTTTAAGGTTAACAACAAACTAAACTCATTTTTACCAAAATTGTTGTGATTAACATTAACTATATTAAAAAATTATTTTGTTAATAAATTAATTTGAACATATTACAAGAATTAAATTAATTTGATTCAAAATATTAAATACATATTTCCATATTTAAACCAAAAATGTTTCATAAATTTATTTAAAATTAATCCCGTAGACATGATTAGAAAGAAGGTTTTTAAAGTGAAAATGTTCAAATATTCACTATCAAACTTAAATAAATGAATAATATGAATTTAATTTGATTAATATATGTATAATTTAATTAATTTTACTTTAAACCCAATTTAAAATATAATTTATCATTGTAAATTATTTATATGAAAAGTAATTTTTCAATTAAAATTAAGTATATTTCACTATTCATCCAAAAATGAAACTTCCGAGTAAAATAAGAAAACATCACACTAAGATAATTTTTAAATTAATATTTAAAAATGAATCTTATTTTGTAAAATAAAATTAACTAATGTTTCAAAATTTAATTTTGAAATTAGTTCGTCATTAAAAGGTGGCGCAACTGCCTTTAAAAAATATATATTTTATGCATAAAATTAGATTTTTTTTCTTATATTATACTTTTCAAATATGTTGTATTAATTTAAAAAAAATATTTAATATATAATCTGTATATTTAATTAATATTATTCAGTTAAAAAATTGTTTTAACTTATTAAGATAAATTGCCTTTAGGCACATCAAGATAGTTCTTTATAAAAATATTTCATTTATATTCAATTAGTTTTTATATTTTCTTCTCTGTAATTTATAACCCACTAATTCGAACCATTAATTTTGATAAGTTAGTTAATTCTATTTATAACTAATAATCTAATGTATAAGAAATAATTTTTAGTTTAATAGTAACTTTATTATTATTTGGTAAAACACGGTCTTGCGTATAGCGCAAACTATCGAAGAAAGTCGTCCTTGTATACAATGAATGGTAAATTAGTATCGTGTGCATTGAATGCTATAGAAAAGAATGAATTTTTTTAAAATAGTAAATATATTGTAACATATAGGGATTTGATATTCTATTCTATGCTTGGTGTTTCATTTCATACATGTTATTAAATAAAATGTTATTCTTTTAGAATTTTCTTGGTGTTAGAAATTAAGTTTGAGTTCTTCATTGATGACAACATGAGACAAATAGAGAGTTATATCCTTTTCAAGTGAAATTTCAAATGTTTTTGTTAATGATTTTTTAGGATTTTTCATTTCATTGATAAATATTATTATACTAAATCCCAATTTGAGAGTTTTTTAGCATGATATCATGTGTGTGGTATGCATAGCTTATAAAACAATGGTTATTTCACACTTTGTTTCTACACCAGGTCATCCCACATAATCATAGATTTGATTAGATAATCGATATTTGATAAGTATCGTGTGATATCATATATTTATTTTAAAAACTAATAATATTTTTTTGAGATGAATGATGAGTTTAGATGAACCCCACTTTTCCTTTACATTTGACTATCATGGGGGGATAAAAAATATTGAGCAGACATGATGAATTTTTTAATTTGTGAAGATATATTGAAAAAAATATAAAGTGGGGATTGTTGAGCGCTTGTTTTATTTGTTGAAAATCAGTCAATATGTGGATGATATAAATTTCATTATTGTTGAAGTGATCTTAATTTTATAAACCTTATGTTTAAATGTGACACTTTTTTACTGCAATTTAAAGAAGACATTTGTTTATAAAAATGGTGATTTGTATGAATAATAAGTTTTGATATATAAGATAATAGAATCAAACTTCTTTCATAATATTAGGAATAATAGAAGAATTAAAATATTTCTATGATGAAATATTTTGTTATTGCATGAGGAATAAATAGAAATCCATATTTAGATGAAGAATAAGAGAGGAGCATGTGTATTAATTTTTTATAAATGGATTTTCTTATTTTTCATGATATTATATGAGAATTTAGTGTGTCATTTATTAAGAAATAAGGCCATCTACCAATTCCAACCTAAGGGTCCATGTGCGGGTGCTTTTGTAGTGGATACTGAGGTCACCCTCTATCTATAATAAAAGTGTAATGAGAGATCTAAGAAGCCCACACCAACATAAAAACATAGGAGGAGTTATGGAACCACCATGTGGGGTGGAACTATGGTAGGGAGAGCCAGAAATCTGCACTACCAGTGGGTCTTGGGATCAATCCTAGGTACTTACTTATAGTTAACAGATTTCACATCTATATCAATAAACCACAACCTCGAAGGATGGTGAAATCGATGGGGATATATGATCGGGTTGTTCAATATTCATATTCCTTTAAAAATGAGGATAATAAAAACATCATCTTATCTTTATGATCTCAACCGTTCAATCCTTTTATCAATCGACTTAAACCTTCATACATATAATATGTCTTCAAGTGAGATTTATACCACCAACCCTCAATTATGGAGAAACCATCTATATTATATGATGAGGATGATGTGATATGGTTTTTGAGAAAAATATTATATGATGCCTAAAATTAGAATATTTTATTCTTGTGATTAATGAGAGGAATGAGCATCAGTTGAATGAAAAATAAGTTTCTTTTGATTATTTGAGCATATTTCATTCAAACAACTTGAGATTAGCTTAGGATAGGCATTTGATCTTTATCTTAGTAAAATGAGGATTTCACTACGTGGACTTAGATAAGGTTATATATATTAATAATAAACAACTTGGAGTTTGTTTGGCATGTTAATGTAAGTTTATTAACCTTATAGTGTAAGAACACAAAAAGACATGGTAAAAGTAAAATTATCTAACTTAAAGTTAAATATAAATGATAAGGTTAAAATAGGAACCTAAACTTGTCTAAATTCTATTAGATGAGATTATTTAGACCCATACCCACCTTAGATTTGAAATAAATCAATTTGGAGCTATTTAAAAACGAATTTTGCTTTATAATAAAATAATATTTTTAATTTTTCCAATGGAGCCCCTCTCCTCCCTTATAAAAGGGCACCTCCTCCCTCTCTTCCTCACACCACTTTGAGCCTTCATGATCGGCCCAACCCTTCCAATTTCTTCTCTCAACTTCCCTAGAGACATCCTAGAGGTCCTGGTCATCTTCAGAACCCAATTTTAGTGCCCTAAAAGGAGGTCTCAAAGAAGCCCTTCAAAGAAGAGGTAATGTCTATTACCGATTATTTCAACTTTATTTCTTCTTCCACTTCTTATTCGTTAGTTGTTTCATTATGAAGTAATAAAATTAGTATCACTAATATACTTATATGTTATTATAAGTATGAAACATCTCTATTTCACCATCTATACATCGTACGGAAAATGAAATCACCGCGCGTGCGTACGTATAGAATATCGTCTCCACGCCTTGGTGTAATCTATTTTCCACCACCACCTTACTTGGATGTGTATAATGGTGTAAAGAATGAATATATATGATTATTTTAAAGTGATATTGATTCTGAAATAGTATACATACACTCCAATACAATTCGACAATCATGGGAACGATATCATTGCTCCTGCGTACGTACGGAATACCGTCTCCACGATGTGATGCGACTCGTTCTACATGGTTTTCATTACATAATTATTACATAAATGAATTGAGTGAATGAATATGATATATATTACACTAATACCATTCTGTAAATGAGGTATCTATAACCTAAAATAAGAATTATAATTTATTCGACAAAACATTCATAAGAACAAAATGCAATAAACACCCGAATAACAAGTAACAATGAAATATTACTAATAAGAAGCTAAGAATATGACCATATATGATATCATAACAATGATTATGATTCTGGAATATGTCAATGAAATTATTTAAATCATTATACAGGAGGTTCGGACACTTAGGATGCAAATCGGACCTAAGGTAAGGGAAAATATCACAATCTCATTTTTATCCAAGATTGTTTATACTTTGGTATTTACTGGGGTGTATTTTATCTTCCAAATCCATGTTTCCTCAATATGTAATATTATTTCCATCCACCTACAATTTTTTAAATCTAATTTTACCCTTTAGTGATTTTTTAGTAAAATATATGAAAGGAATCTTTTGTCGTTTTTCGTACGAGGTACTTTTTGACTTTTCCGAAAAAAGTACGAGAAGAATGTTTCTTTAACTTATACGACTTGAATGGATTTTTAAAAAAATATTTCCAAGAATCTTCCTTTACAAGTTTTCACATTTATTTTTAATCAACTTATTTTAGTTTAAAATTCTATGACATGTTAAGAAAGGAAAAATGTTTTTAAAGTATAAAGGATATTTTCCTCAAGAATTGAGTTCAAGAGTTTTATCAAAATTATTTTCCATCTAAGATAATATAGGGTTCTGTTTCTATCCTTATTATTACATGGATTTTTTTATGTTGTTATGGAAATATTTTTTGGAATTCCTTTATCTCATATGAGTTGTTTTATGATGTCACGATATTTAAGATTCCCATTTTTATTACATGGGTTATGCTATGATGTATGGTTTATGATTTTGTGGCACACATAAGAATGGTATCATTATGAGATGGGTGGGACCTATATCTCTCTCCAATGCATTGGGTAAATATTTTATATCTCATGAGATAGACATGGCTGGAACGGCAGGTTAAACCTGTTTAGTGAAACAGGACTGAAACGAGGAATGAACTCGGTTTAGAAATGGACTTTGTCCACTAAGATACTCTTGGAAATGAGTCTTGACTGATAAGAAATGATTCTCTATGATTATGTGTGTATGCCACAAAGCTTCATGTTTTAGGTTATGATTATTGTGATTACATTTCACTACCATGATTTATCCCATTTTATAAAAATATGATCTCTTTTGCGGTGTAAGATTTCCAAATTGTTATGTACTTATGAATATGATGTGATTGATATTTCTTTTTTTTACCCTTAATGAGCATTTTAGCTCACTCGTTTATGTTTTATTTTCCCCACGATATAAAGAAAGGTTTTAGGTAATAAAAAAAGGGAAGATCTTTATGGGAGATGTTGAAGATCTTTCACCATGATTAGAAGATTATATTCCGAGTTTCCAATGACACTAGACAATGACGGCCCTTGTGTGTGTGTTTTTTTAATGTACTAAGTATTCCACAAAAGTAATGTAATTCCCATGTACGTCAAACTTAGGGTCTCTACAGTTGGTATTAGAGGAAAGGTTTAGTCAACCTTTGGAAACTAGGATGCGAGAACATTAGTGAGATCCCTAGAGATATTTATATGGTATGTCTAGGGATGTCCCTAAGGTTAAGTATACGTTATAGTCCTAGAATTGCGCTAACCATCTTAGAATTAAACCTAAGATGTTAGATATTTATCGTACTCCCCCTTTATTTTATTGTTTTCCCTAGTGTGATTTTTCCTCTCACACTATTATTTTTGGGTTTTAGACGATGGGTGGAAACCGAAGGAACCGTATTGATCAATGTAATGGACGATGTAATGATTGTCCTCCTGAACAAACCAACGTTATGGTAGATAGAGTGAAAAATATTATTGATATACTTACACAAGCTATGAATCATTCTGGACTTCCAAATGAGTATAGAAGGGAACAATATTCTATTGAGTCTTTCATGAGGCAACTCCCACCTTCTTTCAGTGGGTCTTCTGATCCACTTGTTGCTGAACAATAGATCAGTACCACTGAAAAGATATTTTCAGTTCTTCAATGTTCTGAACATGATAAACTCATCTTAGCAGTATATATTTTGGAAGTTAATGCTGATCAATGGTGGAATCTTATCAAGAATACGAGGCCAAGAGATGAAATTGAGTCCATGGAATGGGACGAGTTCAAGAACATATTTTTCAATAAGTACTTCCCTCATATTCTTCGAACAAAGATGGAGAAGGTGTTTCTTGAACTATAGCAAAAGGATTATGAATCTGTTGGTATATATGAAGTGAATTTTACAAGGCTTGCAAGGTATGAATCTGGCTTTATCATCCAACCTAAAAGTAAAGTTGATCGATTCTTCAGTGTCTTAAAACCAAATCTTCAGAGGGAATTAGCTATAAGAGACTTCAGTAGCTATGAAGAAATTGTGCATTGTGCTATTAAGGTAGAAATGGAATTTGGTGTTATATATCCATCTCATGGTTTTGAAAAGAAATGAAAGATGGAATTCAAGGAGAAGTCTAAGAATAATGGTGAAAAGAATATGAATGTTTCCTTATGCTCAAAGTGTGGAAAGAAGCATGGTGGAGATTGTCTTAAAGGGACTAGAAAATATTTTATGTGTGGAAAAGAAGGTCATCGAGTAGGTGAGTGTCGAAGTAATGGAAAAAGGGTTTATATTGGCGTGAATAAAGAAAAGACTGCAGAGAACGCACCAACAACACTTTAATACTTCAAGTGCAATGACATGGGGAATTATGCTAATCAATGCCTTAATCCAAGGGTTAATGATGATCGACATGAGAAACCGCTTAAGGCAAAGGACAAAGGGAAGTAACATGAGATCACTATTATCGATGTTGAATATGACAATGATGTGGTGGAATGATTAAGTGTTTATGTAATGGGATTCCAAAATAATGTTGTATATAGTATCGTTGAATATTGGAATATTTATGTATTGGTCTATTGTGTTTTTCAATAATTTTATGGTAGCGGTAACCATGAAATGTGATTGAGATATTTTTGGTAAGCAGATGATATGCGCATAATGAAGGGATAAGAAGATAATGAGATGATTGATTGTATTCATGAGCTCATGATTGATATAAGGACTAAGTGATATCATGGTTTGAGTATAAATAATTTTGAGGATTTTGGTTTGTGGAAAGTGTTAACTTTTAACTGCATTCATGTTTTCACTAAGGTTCAATGGGTATTCATTCTTCAAGAGAATACATGATTAAGGTATTCAAATGTTTGTAATTTGACCAACAAGATATATCTTATGATATATGGGGGATAAATGATGGCATTCACGTGATTGTTATGTGACATTTCAAGTAATCATTTTCTTTATACTATGAGCTTGGATCGAAGTATTTTAGATAAGACTAAAGATTGGAATGGATTATGTTGGACATAAGTCAGTATTGTTTAAGGATAGAACTTTTTTTGATATTATTGATGGGATGTTATAGTAATATAGTTTTATAAATAGGACAACCTGCAGGACGGGCGACAGCCCATCGCGTCGGACAATGCTGTGCGAATCGAACCCACAACTGAAGTGTGACTGGCCTTTAACGCCTACCACTGGCTGACAGGAAGTCCCTGGTTAGTAGAAACTAGGTTTATTTTATTAAGCGGTATGATATATGATGTATAAGTTCATTCATGGAATCGTAAATGATTAACCTCACCATAGATGGACTTATGTATATTTGATAACATTTTCTAACCTTTTGTCTGAAACAGATGGAAAGACTGATCATTCTATCACATGATCTGCTAACACTTCATGAATGGAAAATTTAACTTCATTTCTTTAAGTGATAAAGTGGAAATTTCTCAAGTAACGAACAACGGTGAGATTGTACCAAAATCAAGTAAGTATTTCTTTTGATTCGAAATTCTTCAACATTAGAGAAATGATCTTGAAAACCAAAAATGTTGTCCTAGTGATCTTATATCTGATTAATCAGATGGTACCTTAGATCATCGAAAATCTATGTCTTTGTGATTTTTGGCTATTTCATAGCCATGTTCTCTACCACTCTCCATCAGAACTTGACGGTTAGATTTCACTTCCATATCCATATTTTCACCTATGTGTTTCGATATGGAAACCTAGTGATTAGTTAATTTGGGTAACCGTTACTTTTCATACATTAGTTTTTAAAGCCAAGTTTTGGTATTCCTTTTTACGATGTGGGTATCTATTAAAGAAACTTTCAAGTAGTAAACCATTTATAACCCCGACGAATTTCGAGGGCGAAATTCATTTTAAGGGTTGTAGAATGTAAGACCCCAAGATTTTACGAAAAATATTCTTTTTAATTTCATTAATATCTTGTGTTGTAAGCTACACCAAAAGGAGCTGGCACAACATGCATCCCTGACTTGGCTTGCATTACATGCAAGTGTGACCTTCCACGATACCGTGTATTGTACGCAATACCGAGTTTCGCTAAACAACGATATGCTATTAAAATATTATTAAAACTAGCCATTATGAATAGTAATACCCACTTTTTGAAATTTTATAAATTTTATTTTTGAAAATGGACTTCATTTTTTGATTCGGAATATCGAAATTAGCCTCAGGTGAAGTTTTGGTATTTTTCTGAAAACATTCAATTTTTGATGAATAGTGAAAACACTGGGTTATTATTTAAAAACCGACTTTTTATTTAAATAATTATTTATTTTATTTAAATTTATTTTAGGTCAAAATTGATACATAATACCTATATAAGTTCAACGTAACTCATTTTAGTAATTTTATAATAATTTTATATATATAAAAATTTTATTGAACATTTCACCGTCTTTTACCCACCTCCTAGGAGAATTTGCAAATTTACATAAAACTTAATTTTACAGCATTTGTGAATGGAATTTCAAAAATCCGAGAGACACAATTGATGTCAGTACGTAAAATGTGGTTCAATGAGATGAAAATAATTTTTGGTGAATAGTAACTTTTTACTTTTTTTACCCCAGTTAAAAGTAAATAGGGTAATTAAGGGTGAAAATGATATTATTATTACCCTAACACATGTCCTAATTCTATTGGATAAGTGTAATTCGACCAAAAACAACCTTAGGAAAAACATATGACCATTTAGGCCCACATGTATTATATTAGGACATTTATTATTAATTTATTTAAAGAAGGGTTAAAATAGTTAAAATCAATGTTTAATAAATAAATAATTTTTAATATAGATTTACACATAAGATAAATTAGACTATAAATATTCATTATAAAGATAAAAATATTTCATACATAATGTTATTTTATTTGTAATATTTAGACATTAAATAATTTAATTTATTTATGACACAAAGATGATGCAGTAATTATCTTACTAATGAAATATTGACATAATTGATGTTATAAATACCCAAATAAATGTAATTTGAGACTTTTTAAGAGTTCCACTAATTTTATAGGTTAATATGAAATGTTAGTATTGATTTAATTAACTTTTTTAGAACTAATAATTCTGTTATGATTTTCACAAAAATCAATTACTAAATAGTTTCAAAATTGACATAAAATAGTTTTTAAAACAAATATTATATTTTAAATTGTTATTTTATTCCTAAAAATCTACGGTTAGGCTAAATGACTTAGATAAGGTTATATGTATTAATAATAAACAACCTAGAGTTCTTTTGGATTTTTATAGTAAGTTTACTAACCATATAGTGTAAGAACACAAAAAGACAAGGTAAAAGTAAAATTATCTAACTTAATGTTAAATATAAATGACAATGTTAAAATTGGAACCAAAACTTGTCTAAATTATTTTTGATGAGATTATTTCGACCCATCCCCACCTTAGCTTCCAAATAAATCAATTTTTAGATATTTAAAACCGAATTTGGCTTTATAATAAAATAATATTTTTAGTTTTTCCAAAGCAGACCCTCTCCTCCCTTATAAATGGGCACCTCCTCCCTCTCTTCCTCACACAACATTGAGCCTTCAAGATAGGCCAAACCCTGCCAATTTCTTCTCTCCACTTCCCTAGATACATCCTAGAGGTCCTGGTATTCTTAAAAGGCCAATTTTAGTGCCCTAAAAGGAGGTCTCAAAGAAGCGCTTCAAAGAAGAGGTAATGTATGTTACCGATTCTTTCAACTTTATTTCATATTCCACTTCTTCTTATTTAGTTGTTTCATTATGAAGTAATAACATCAGCATCACTAATATACTTATATGTTATTGTAATTATTAAACAACCCCATTTCACCATCTATCCATCCTATGGAAAACGAAATCACCGCGCGTGCGTACGTACGGAATACCGTCTCCACGCCGTGGTGTAATCTATTTTCCACCACCACCTTATTTGGATGGGTATAATGGTGTAAAGAATGAATATATATGATTATTGTAAAGTTATAATTATTCTAAAATAGTATACATACACTCCAATACAATTCCACAATCATGGGAACGATATCATCGCTCGTGCGTACGTACGGAATACTGTCTTCACGATGTGATGCGACTCGTTCTACATGATTTTCATTACATAATTATTACATAAATTAATTGAGTGAATGAATATGATATATATTACACTAATACCATTCTGGAAATGAGTTATCTATAACCTAGAAGAAGAATAAGAATTTATTTGACAAAACACGCATAAGAACAAAAAGCAATAAACACCCAACTAACAAGTAACAATGAAATATTACTAATAAGAAGATAAGAATATAACCATATATGATATCATAACAATTATTATGATTATGGAATAAGTCAATGACATTATTTAAATCATTATACTGTAGGTTCGGACACTTACGAAGAAAATCGGACCTAATGTAAGGGAAAATATCACAATCTCATTTTTATCTGAGATTGTTTATAATTTGCTATTTACTGGGGTGTATTTTATCATCCACATCCATGTTTCCTTAATATGTAATATTATTTCCATCCACCTACAGTTGTTTAAATCCAATTTTTCCCTTTGGTGAGTTTTTAGTAAAAGATATGAAAGTAATCTTTTGTTGTTTTTCGTACGAGGTACCTTTTGACTTTTCCGACAAAAGTACGAGAAGATTGTTTTTTAAAATTATACAGCATGAATGGATTTTTAAAAAAATATTTCCAAGAATCATCCTTTACAAGTTTTCAAGTTTTTTTTAATCAACTTCTTTTAGTTTAAAATTGTATGACATGTTAAGAAAGGAAAAATATTTTTGAAGTAGAAAGGATATTTTCCTCAAGAATGGAGTTCAAGAATTTTTTCAAAATTATTTTCCATCTAAGATAATATAGGGTTCTATTTCTATCCCTATTATTACATGGATTTGATTATGTTTTGATGGAAATATTTTTATGAATTCCTTTATCTTATATGAATTATTTTATGATGTCACGATGTTTAAGATTCCCATTTTTATTACATGGGTTGTGCTATAATGTATGGTTTATGATTTTGTGGCACACATAAGAATGGTATAATTATGGGATGGGTGAGACCTATATCTCCCTCCAATGCATTGTGTAAAGAATTTATATCTCATGAGACAGACATGGATGGAATGGCAGGTTAAACCGGTCCAGTGAAACAGGGCTGAAACGAAGAATGAACTCGGTTCAGAAATGGACTTTGTCCACTAACATAGTCATGGAAATGAGTCTTGACTAATAAGAAATGATTCTATATGATTATGTGTGTATGCCACAAAGCTTCATTTTTTACTTTATGATTATTGTGATTACATTTCACTACCATGATTTATCCCATGTTATGAAACTATAATCTCTTTTGCAGGGTAAGATTTCCAAATTGTTATGTTCTTATGAATATGATGTGATTGATATTTATTTTGTTTACCCTTACTGAGCATTTGAGCTCACTCTTTTATGTTTTATTTTCCCCAGGATATAAAGAAAGGTTTTATTAAGAAAAAAAGGGAATATCTTTATGGGAGATGTTGAAGGTCTTTCACCCCGATTAGAAGATTATATTCCGAGTTTCCAAAGACACAAAACTATTATGGTCCTTGTGTGTGTTTTTGTAATGTACTAAGTATTCCGCAAAAGTAATGTAATGTCCACGTACATCAATCTTAGGGTCTCTAAAACTTATGAGTAGTTTGAGCCTGGATGTGGAGTTCGTGGGAGGGGTGCTATTGATAGATACACCTTTGGGTGTATGGTCCAGAGACATCTGTTTGTATAAAGGGTGTTTATTCATGGTTGGGGAGTATTATTTTATGTTTGATATTCATATTCTTTATATGATAGTCATTGAGATAATTTTAGGTATGAATTTATTAGTATCATACTAATACTGCATTAATTTTTATAGTTGGATAGTAAACATTATTTCACTAAGTGGTGATAATTATATGCCCTTTAAGGAGTGAGATATCAAGGAAGGCCATGCAGGGACAGTTCACTAGCAACTTGGGGAGCATTCCGCCCAAATTTCAAGTTTGTTTCTAGTTGACAATGGCGTAAATTTTAACATCTTTCCACCCATGCTGGATAGGATTCATTTGTTGTTTCTGATAGTCTTTTAAATTATATTACTAAAGTGATATGTGGATTTTATAATTGAGATCTTGTGGTGGGTTGGGATAATTTCTATTCCACCACATAGAATGGAAACGAAATGGATTCACAATCTAAATAATGAACTATAAAAGTTGGAAGATAAGGGTTTTATCAATCACATTATGTCACCTTGTGGTTCTCCAATTTTTTTAAGAAGTCTGAGAGAACTCTGTGATTTTGTGTTGATTTCCAAAAGTTAAACCAGATGACTATAAAGAACTACTATCCACTTCCATGTATCGATTATATTTTTTGACTATATTAGGGCATCTTGTGTATTCATGAAGGTCAACATGAGACTGGGGTATCATCATTTGAGAGTTGACCCTTTAGATATATAGAGGACAACTTTTAGAAGAAAATACGGCCTTTATGAGTTTGTCGTAGTGATTCTTGTGTTGACAAATATACCATAAGTGATTATTTACATAATGGAATAGATGTTTTATCTTTAACTAGATTAGTTTTCGGTTGTGTTTGTGGAAGATATCATGGTACACTCCAATACTCACGACAATCATGGAAAACATACTGATATCATCCTATGTACACTGATAGTGCATTAGTTATACTCCAAGATATTTAAGTTTCAGTTTTCGATTTATCAAGTACACATCATGGTTTAGATAATCTTAGAGGAAGGTGTATCAATTGACCCCTAGAATGTTCAGGAAGTTGTTTCTTAAGAACATCCCAACATTTTTTTTGATATCTTCAGCTTTCTTGTGTTATATAGATACTATCATAGACTTATCTTGGAGTATTATTGATATTAATCACTAATTATAGGCTTAATCAAAGTGGTTATAATTTTTTAATGGTTAGAGGCATGTGTGAATGATTTCTAGGAGTTGAAGAAATGCTTGACATCGGCATTGATATTCATCATACTAAAACCTGGTGAGGCGTTTAAGGTGCTTTGTGATGCTTATGTGGTTAGGAAAGGATCCGTGATAATGTCGGGAGATTGAGTTGTGGGGTGTTGGTCTTAGTAGTTGAATCCACATGAACAGAGTTAACCTAAACATGACCTAGTGTTAGCAACATTTGTTTATGCTTTGAAGTGTTGAAGAAATTATCTATCGGGAAAAAAATAATAGTGCATATGGATAACAAGATATTTAAGTAAATATTATCACATATAGATCTGAATCTTTTATATTGAAGGTGGGTAGAGTATATGTGATCATTTGACTTGAATATAAAATATATTCATGGAAATTGAAATAGTGTTCCAGATTCATTAAGAATGAAAAATCATACATTGGTTGTTCAGGATTCTATTACTGAGTGGAATATGAGGTCTTAACTGACTGACATACATTTGTGGTTCCAAAGAGTTAAGACAAGAAGAATATCATGTCAATTTAGTGAATTATACACTTTTATTCTAGATTATTGATAGGTAGTATGACGATCTATATTGCATAACCATGATGGAAATCCTTAAAGGTGGAGAGTTACCTTCCAAATAGAGCATTGAAAAAAATTATTTCATCTATATTAGGTATCAAGTTTTTCTTCCTATCACTATGCCAAGGGATTTTATGAGTGAGTTTCATTCCTCAAACTAGGTAGTGCATCCAGGTATGACAAAAATGTACCATGACCTATGAAAACAATTTTGGTGGTTGGTTATGAAAAAGTATAAAGCAAGATTCATGACACGATGCTACCCCTATAAGTAGGTGAAGGTTGAGTATCAATGACCTGGTATTTTTCAATAGATATTTCCCATTCCATAATGGAAGTGGGATGATGTTTCTATGGATTTTTTATCATTTTCATGAGAATACCTCATAAGAATGATGTAATTTGGGTGATCATGGACCGACTGTTGAAGGTAGCTCATTTCGTTCCTACATGTGACACTTTTTTAGTGGGTTAGCTGATATACTTTTATGTTCGGGAAATAGTTTATATGAAAAGGGTTCCATTGAAAATTGTTTTATACTGTGAGTCTTGTTTTACATTTCATTTATATAAGGGAACATATAAGGTTACTTTTACATCGGTTTTACTAAATATGATATTCCAACCATATATACATGGGCTTTGGAGTGTACTATATTGGTTCTTGAGGACATGTTGTGGGAAAGTGTTCTCAACTTCGGTGCGTCATGGTAGAAGCACCAAGATTTGGTGGAGTTCTCCAATAAAAATAGTAATTAAGAAAAGATACAAATGAAACCATATGAGGAACATTGTGGTAGGACACATATATCAACTCTAGGACAGATGGAGGTAGGTGAGTCAGATATGTTGGGACTGAGTTTCATGTATGAGACATTAGAGTAGGTTTTTTTTAATTTTGATTTTCATGGCTATGGATGAGAGTAGGAAAAATCCGTATATAGATAGTCATCGATGACCCCTAAATTCTACAAAGGTTGATCATGAATTCCTCCATGTATCACCTAGATTGGGTTACAAATGGATATAGAGAGAGGGAGAGCTTTCACCTTGGTTCACTGGACCCTTTTTAGTTTTGGAGATAATAGGTTTGGTGGCGTACAAATTAACGCTTCAACAAAGATACAGTGTTATGCATGAAATTTCCCATATGTCACAACTTTGGAGGTATCACCCCAAACCTTCTCATATTATCGATGTGGATGATGTTGAGATTGAGACCGATGCGTATTTTGAGGAGTATCTGAGGTTTGGATTGGGTCATAGTGTGAAATTGTTTTGGGGGAAATATGGTTAAGATATTTTGAGTATTTTTGAAACATGGATGGGTTCCAGAGGAAAAATGTGAGAGATAATTGGATATGAGGGCTCAGTGGGCCAATCATTATGTCTCATGATCTTAGAGATACATTGGAGTACAGGTTGAGGATGAGCTATTAAATGGTGAAGAGATTTTAAGATCTAGTCTTCTTCCTGTTATATCTCTCTCTTAGTTTAGAGTATCGGTATAAATGGGTTAATTGCTTAAATGGTTCTCAGGGAGATAATAATCTTTAAAATTGGGTCATATTTATTAAAATTAAAATTGGATGAAAAATCAACACTGGAAAATTTACATTCTATGTAGATGGATTACATGTCATGTAATTATTCTATTTTTTTAATTAAATTAATCTGAGCCAATAGGTTTTTGACATATTTCATTAAAAAATAATTTACACGATGTGTTATCATATTACACACACGTAAATGATAGATATTATTTTGAAAACATTTATTGTGACTGAATTCTAAATTGTTTTCAACTATACCTCTCCTCCTCCAACCCAAGGATGACTTGTAGAATATTTGGAGTGATTTCTTCATCTATAACCATTACGGATTAGTGATGGATACCTATTAAGACATTTATTATTTGGTTCACTTATGTTTATAATTTTTCCAATGATGCCATTGAATTTTTTATAGTGGTGGGTTTGGGGTTTGATCATGATCCTAGATTTTTTGTTTCGATCTCTTCTTATGTTGTTGATTAAACCATCTTACTTCAATTGAAGGTTTTTATTGGTGATCATTATTCATAAATCTTGAGGTAGGTGGTTTATAATTAAAATCCCAAATTCTTTAATTCTAGTATGTTATGTAATTTTATAATATCTATAACATGATTATAAATTGAATTTTATAGATTCAATTAATTGATTTTATGAATAAATTAATTCATGGTATTATGAGTTGAATAACAAATTATTGAATTAATAATGGAATATTTGGATTTTAAATTTAATAAATTTTGTTGAATTAATTATGGGATATCAGTATTGTGAATTGAATAATTAATTTTCAAAATAGTTCTGAGATATTAGAGATTTTGGATTGGAATAATTAAATGTTCAATTAATCCATGGGATTGAGGTGATTAATTAATAGGTTAATTAATTAATTGGATTTATGTGATAATATAATAGTTTAATTAATAACGATATATATGTGAATAATTATTTAATTGAAGTATGTGAATATAAAATTGTGTAATTTTATTAATTAAATGCTGAATTAATTAATATTGTATTGTGATATATGTGTGATTTGAAATGTTTAATGGTAATAATGGAATTCATGTGTGACTTGTAATGATGAATGGTGAAAAAGGAATTATTGTCTGACTTGAAATGATGAATGGTAACAATGGAATTCATGTGTGATTATAAGTGATGAATGGTAACAATGGAATTCATGTGTAACATTGAATGATTAGTGGTAAAAATGGAATTCATATGTGACTTGAAATGATGAATGGTAACAATTATATAAATATATTAATTTATATCTCTAGTGTCCTTTGGAACCGGACGGTTATGCGGTTAAATAAAGAGTAATTGAATAAACTTAAACTATTTTCTTTTCTTATTTAATTTATTATCTATACAACTACATAACTTTTTTTTACTAGATATTGTTTTAGAAACCATTGGTGGTGGCCTACTATGTAGTACTCACACCATACTCAATCAACCTGATCGGTACTCAAATATACTTCATGTTATCAAGATAGGATAAGGGAAAAGGCCATGTGTTAAATATATGATTTTTGAAGGATCGTGGTTGAAGAAACCAGATGTGTTTTTAGACCCCCCCTATGGAGTTTTTAATGTCTTTACTTTTTGGATTTCCTTTCACACTTGGCACATATTTTAGCATGGCATATCTATTCTCTAGTTTTGATATTGTATTTCCATATTTTGTAATCTAGTAACATTGGTTTGGTTTTCTCATTCGGATACTATTATTTATTTAAATGGTTGTGGTACTTTTATAAAGAGGGTAGAGACTACCCTTGATCAATATTATACCCTCACTATAAGTCGAAAACCTCTAAAATATAGGGAGGTGCACCTTAGGTCATGTGACTGACCGGTTTTGGGCTCAGTGTGTGGAATCTACATCAGGACATTACAGCCCCAATCCATTTCTGATGTAACTTCTTATTTCTATTGAATACCAATTCATTAGATCCTAAAACAATTTCACCAAAACCATTGGTTCTCAACTGGAACATGGATGCTCAACAATATAATACTCAAATTGGATACTAAGAACATTAAATTGAATTTTACTCACACTCTCATTCTAATAAAAATCCCAAGAAACAAATCCCATATTAATCATCTAAAAACATTAACTTTATAATACATTTAAAGTGAAACTTTCTTATAAAACCATTTTCTGTCCACAATATGCCGCTAAACAATTATTCCATTAAAATTGTTCTAAAAATCCTTTTGTATAAAATAATGTATTCTTAAGGAGTAGCAATGGTTCTAACTTGCTAGATCATCTGACTCATAAAAACTCTGATCCTATAAATCTTTAGATTGAATTACTATATCATATAACATGGTACTATTTTTTATTCCATGATGCATTTTTTCAATCAATCAATATGTGGATGATATAAATTTGATGATTTTTAAGTGGTCTTATGTTCTAACGTATTGTTTCAAAATATTAAAACCTACATACTACTAGATAATAAAGTAGATTGTATATTAAATTATTTAAATGCATAAATTTTAATTTTTTGAGGCCATGAAAATATAATCAGGTATTTTTCATGATGTTTTGATGAAGCCAATAATTAAAAGTTTTGTTGATAAAATATTTAATTATTTCAAGTGGAACGAAAAGAAGGATCTATTTACATGAAAAATAAATGTGGAGGAAGTACAGTATTTGTTGAGAAATAGTTAAGAATTTTTTACAAAATATTATATAGGAATTTAGTATTGCCTTTATTAAAAAATAATTCTAGCTACCCATGCCAACCTAAGGAATACATGTGTGGAAACTACTGAGGTGGGAACAAGGATCAACCTCCATCTTTAATGGTAGTGGAAGGGGAGGTTTAATAACAATATTCCAACAAAGATGCCTGGGATGATGAGAAATTCCACTATATAGGGTGGCATAGTGGAAGGCAGAGCTAGTATGGGGTGGTGCCAGTGAGGTTTCAGAGTAAACCCTAGTCCTCACTTCTGGAGAGATGATGGTACAATGTATTTATTAAATTATGGCATTGAATAGTGGGTAAAGGATGTGGGATGTGAGTGGGGAGTTTATAGTTCATCCTCCTATAAGAATATGGAAATAACATTACCAGTTTGATGAGGATTATCTCAGTCTTCTAATCTTTTTTTTCAATCATATTCAACCTCTAGCCATTAGAGGCTTCTATGTATGAGCTCAATACCACCATTCCTCAATGATTAAGAAAGTTTCCATATTCAATGATGATGATGAAGAAGGGATGATGTATTTCAGATCGATTTTATATCAACCAAGAAATCAATTTCTTGCATGGATGTGGGTGAAGAGAAGAATGATCTTAGGCGGAATGAAAATGAAGTTGCATTTTGTTATTTTAGAATCATCCATTGATGGATCTTTATTTTAACTAATAAGAACCTTGTGATCCTCATTGCAGGCACATGAGTATTTAAATTAAATGATTAAAGGGAACTTTTTCTACCAATTAAAATATCAAAATCTCCAATATATATAGAATCTAAGACTTGGAATTAACCAAGGGGGGTTATAGGAGAAAAAAAGGAAAGAAAAAGGGAGATTTATTCATTTTATCTTCATTCATGTATTTAAAAGTGGTTTTAAATGAATATTTCTAGTACTAAATAAATATAATGATCAATAGTTTTGATTTGTACGTGTTATGTTTTCCCCATCAAAAAATGGAGTACCCAAACCAGTGAGTTTTGAACCTTATAATGAGCATCATCCATTGATGAATAGCATGAATAAATATTGAGTAATTTTCATATTTTTTCCATTCCATATTATGAAGATGTGAATAGTATGATCTTTCGGGTATTCATATTTAAATAGTTAGATGGGTGTTCTCAGGCCCACATGATAAGAGATGTTTTTTCCAAACACATGGGTATTTGAGGGTTATAAATTTTCATTAAAAATGATGGAGTGAGATGTGGCTATAATAGTATCTATGTAAAGAAGATTTAATACCAAAACCCCTCAGGAATAAGCTACACATTCAAAATAGTATACCCCTCGAATATACTTTACATGAAGAAGGAATACCCAATAGGGGTATTCAAATCATATGCATGAAATAAATACCCATTAGGTTATTCAACAGAATGATATGTAATATTAAGACCCAATTATTCATTATGGTTATTAATATTTTAATGAATAAAAACACATTTAAATGATTATTTGAATACGGATTTAAAAAAATGGAATATAAATCATGAAATTAAATGAGATCTCATGAAAAATGATGTTGTTTAAATATGTGTATGTAGGATATAGAAATTGTACAAAATTTGAAATATCGTTTTCAAAATCCAATACATATTTTTATCAAATATAGGTGAACTATTTGTGTATTCCACTTACA
The DNA here is from genome assembly GCA_963277665.1 of Viscum album. NCBI lineage: Eukaryota > Viridiplantae > Streptophyta > Magnoliopsida > Santalales > Viscaceae > Viscum > Viscum album. The sequence continues at coordinate 595,324,553 of OY728121.1, forward strand.
AACCTCTTGTGAGGTCAGGAATTTTGTAGAAGTAATAATCTGCCTAATCATTTTATATTGGAAAATGAATCCAGCAACCTCATTGAGGAATATCAACATATCAACCTCCAATGGATCAATCCTTAATTAATGTTGAAGTCTTCTCATAATATTTCTATGTAGAGTATGTCTCTTGAATTTATGAAGAGAAATAAAATAAATTTGTTTGGATCTAAAAGAAAATAGTGTCTCTATGTTAGATTTTGAGAAATATTCATTTAGTTGGAGCTGAAAAAATTTGTAATCACTTTTTTAATAGGGGATATTATAATGGAGAATCCATGTTTGGGGGATAATCAACAAGGAAAAAAGTTTGTCATTATGTCAAACCTTATAAAATATTACGTCCTTCTCTTTTTATTACTACAACTACACATATGGTGAGATTGAGAGATGTCACTAACTGGATCAAGAACCTTATAAAGTTCTAGAGGTTGGATTAGAAATAAAAAGAATTCATAAAATTAAAAAATTATTTCAACCATAACCTCTAAGTGGTGAACCCATCTCAGGGCTCCAAATGTGGTATCAGAGTGCATGTTCCCTCTGAAGATACATGAAATGGTCTAACAGATTGAGGATATTAATTCCTTAAACAATCAAGGTTTACCCACTATTGATGGGAAGAATTATCATTTTTTGAGTAATATGACATTATCATACCTCATGTAACCTTGTTTAGAAGTGATAAATGGTGGAATAGTTGGGTTTCCACCCATTTTTAGGATGTCATGGCATTAGTTAATAAGTTAAATTTTGAATTATATGTAAAGGATCAATATTTGATCTACTTTTATACAATATAGATGTTCTACACATTGGTCACCGGTCTCGAGATGACCAAGGAGATCAAGGACAAATAGAGAAGTGGTAATGATGGATGCATCAAAGTTAAGGAAGGAAAGCTGCAAGTCTAGAGGAGTATGTTTGAAGATATCAAAATGGATAATTACGAAAATATTGATGTCTAATTAACTAGGGTAAAAGAGATAGTTATCAATATTGGAGGATTTGGTGAGAATTTGGATGACCCTATCATTTTCAAAAAAAATAATGAGGAATTTTCTAGATCATTTTGATTTAAAGATGTCATCCCTAGAATAAAGAGAGGATTTTTCTCTTGATTAACTAAACAACATTATCATGTCATATGATATGAGTAAATATATATATATATATATAAAGAAAAAATAAATAATTGAAATGGCCTTTGATGTCATTAAAAAGGAATTTATTAGAGATAACAAGGTTGAAGAATCTAAAGATTCCACCAGTAAAGATGGTGATGAGGAATATTTCAATCAAATTATTTCACTTATATAAAATGGTTTTAGGAATGGAAAATTGAATTAAAAATGTATAAAACATCCAAAATGCTTCAACCGTGGTATCTCTAATCATTTTTATAAGATCTAACCAATTATGAAGGTTGAAAAATAAGAATCATAATCATAATCATAATTTGAACCAGCTGATGAAATATATCATAAATGGGATTAGATGAAAAAGAAAAACTATAACAGTAAGTAGATATATCTTATGATAAATCACAATAATGAATCACCATTAAATGATTCTTCAGATTAAAAAGTTATTTTTTTTGTATGTGAAAATTGAATCACTTATTTATCAAGTAGTGGTGATGATGAATAGAAATGAACAGAACATGGGTTTAATCTAAAAGAGGAATTAGAATTATAATCATCAAATAAATTAATAATCCTATGAAAGAATACATAATATTAAATGATGAAAAGAATAAATAATAAATAGGTCTTATTGACGAAAAAAATTAAGAGTTGATCATGAAAGACGTATCTTTTTTCAAGGAGATCATGATGCAAAAATTAAAAATTGGACAATGCCTCTGAAATTCATCTCTTCTAGCCCATTTTCCTCACTAACACTATTTAAAAAATAATTTCCAAACTTCTTTACAATATACTTTTGACGTTTTTCATTATAATTGATTTTTGGAATCAATTTGGTTTCATTAATTGAAGAGCTATACAAGACCGCATTTGTCTTGCCTATGAATGTACATACACCCTCAATAAATCCATCAGAGGAGGAAATATTTCCATCAATATTGAGATCAATAAACCCTTTGACACCATTTATTGGGTATTCATCATCAATGTTCTTCAGTATTTTGGTTTTAATGACACCTTCATCAATATTATAAACTCAATATTCAAATAAGATTCCAATTATATTCATGTCTATGGATCCCGGAAGGGATACTTTAAATGCACTAAGTGGGTCAAACATGGTGACCCATTATCTTCCATTTTTTTGCTATTGCGGAGGATTACATATGTAGATTACTCACTCGTCTCGTGGATCAAAATAAGATTAAACCTGTTCAGGCTTCCTGGAACCTAAATGTGCATGCACACCTTTTTTATACTGATAAAATTATCTTATTTTTACAAGGGGATAGTAAAACTATTCCAAATTTAAAAAATGACTTTGTCTCATTATGAATAAGTCTTGGGAAAATATATAAGTTAGAACAAATCATATGTTTTCTTTGGAAAAAATTTCTCTTCTCCTAGAAAGATTAGTATTATAAATAATTTAGGCATCAAAGAAGGAACTTTCCCCTTAACCTATCTTTGACTTCCTATATTTTGGAGAAGGCCTAAATCCATTCATTTTTTCTACATTGTTGATCAAGTCATAAATAAACTATCCTCTAGGAAAGGAACATCCCTGTCCATGGCTAGATGAATTTTTTTGGTGAAATCTACCATTGTCTCCAAAATGGTCTAATAAATGAGGGTCTATAAATGGCCTGATGGTCTTCAAATGAAAATTAATGTTTACATAAAGAATTTTTTTTGGACCGGTAGTACTCTTGAAAGGTGGCTTGTGAAAAAACCTTGGGCCACATGTTGCAAACCCTTAGAGAAAGGCAGTATTGGCAAAAAAAACATGAAATTTTTAATGATATCGTTCAAGACAGACTCACCTGGAGGTTGATTCATAGAAACTATAACTCAATTTATTTTATTAAAAAAATATTCTGTATGATGATAAATAAAACCAATTGTAATTACACTAATTATTAAATTTTTTCCTCCATTAGGCAATCCATTACCAACATTATGGCTAATTCTAGATGGATGGTTAGCACGAATTTTTATTTGAATTTTTTTCTAGATAATAGGAATAGTTCCCCCCTTATCTTTATGGTGTCTCGTAATTCTCTTCTAGAAAATACCATCTTCTCTATAAAAGAGGTTATGCAATCTTGTACTTCTAATGTTCTTAATAACATCATTCATGTTATTGATAATTACCCATTTTCTAGCTCCGATGATTTCCTTATTTGGGAACCTGCTCACAATGGTGTTCTTGATTCCAAGAGTTTTTACAGCCATAATATTTCCAACTCTGATTCTATCTTTTGCTGGTTTAAATCATTTGATAATATCTAGATTAAACTCTTGATACTTACACTGGTTTCACACATTGCTCACAATCGTGTCCCCACGGAGGATTGTCTTTAGTCTTTTGGGGTACAGCTTTTCTCCATGTGTCCTTTTTGTCACCAACACATAAAATATACTAACCATCTATTTTTGTCTTGTGTTATAGCTTCTTCCCTTTGGAATTTCATTTCAAAAATTTCTTGATAGTAGATGGTTACTCCATAACACTATTATCACTCAATTAAAATGTTGTGTGGATATTGATACCTCTCAAAAGATCAAAAACATTTTCCTATGTGTTGTTCTTAAACTCCTCCATGTGATCTGGTATTATAGAAACATTATTATCTACAAATATATCTCATTTAATATTAATGCAGGTTGGAAGTGTATCCTCATTGCTATTAAGGATGTCGCTATGGCTCAAAAAGATCACTATGATAACTCTACTGGAGACTTTGAGATTATTTGTCGACATCGGATTGATGGGATCTATAATCAATTGTGATATACTTTTGAGGACTACAGGAAAGCTCCACTTTCAGGATGGATCAAATTGAATGTTGATGGTGCCTCTAAAGGGAGCATAGGTCTCTCATGTTGTGGAGCTATTTATAGAGACCATATTGGTTAGTCTCATGGATGCATATTTGGCAGTTGTGGCACCGCCTCATCTTTGGAGGCTGAAATGATGGGTGTGATTCACGCTGTTAATTTTTCCAATCAAAAAGGCTGGTGCAATGTCTGCATTGAAATTGATTCCACCACTATCTTCCATGCTATTTTGGAGGGGGTGGTTCATCTCACCTGGCCTTTGACAACCCGTTGGATGAGCTGCCTTGCTTTGCTTCAGCATACCAACCACATTGTCACTCATGCATTTCGTGAAGCAAAAATGGTTTCTGATGGTCTTTCTAACAAGGTAATCAATCGTGCCTTAACATGGATGGATAACCTTCCATCTGACCTTCTCCCTTTTTATGATAAAGATTGTAATAATATTCCTTACTACAGACTCATGTAGTTTTCTTTTTCCTTTTATTTTAATAAATTGTTTCTTGGATTTTGTCTAAGGCACTAAATTCTATAAAAAACAATACTATTTTGATTTATATGATACTGATAATAATATAGGTGAGAATGATAAAACTATCAAAAACATTCAAGGAAGGCCACAACCCCATAATAAAAGAGAGGATCATTTGGAAAAAAATACAACAACAACACATATTTCGATTCCTCTAGAACTAATCTGTGAGAATAAATTTTCATGGATTTTTTGGGGTTTCTAGAAAGAGTGGTTATACATCTAATGGCCCAGAGGACTTCATTTTATAATGATTTTCAATAATCCACCTTTAAAAGGGTGAGGTTAATCCCTTACAATTCCTATAGGAATAAGTATTACATGGCCATGTAGGCCTTAGAGGAATTCATTACTCGTAGGCTTCAAACATTACATACAACCCAGACTAACTACATAGAACTTCTCCTCCCAGTATCTTCATTTTGAAATCATCTCTCCACCTTCGCATGGATTTTCAGTTAGGCTATCCCATGCAAGCACATACTTGTCCCAATGGCAGCTGCCATACCCTTTCATGCTTGAAAATTGTGTAGCTTCTGTTGTGGTGAAAGTTCCTCGGTCATTCTCTTATAGAGAATGTTCCTTGTAGGTTATCTAGTTTTCATCTACACTAAAGGTGGCCCAAAGGCTTTAAGGTTGCCCGAAGGCCTTATTAGCTCGAATTCTTTGGTGGCCTGGAGGTCTTAAAGGACTCAGAAACCAAATCGGTGGCTCGAAGGCCCAAACGAGGGAAAATTATCGTCTTCTACAGTGCCAAACAGTGCCTGCTACAGTTTCCTCTATAGTACCTATGACAGTACTACACAGTTCCCACTTTAATACCAACTATAGTACTACTATAGTACTTCTACATTATTGTTACAGTACTACTACAATATCGGCAATTGTGACTCCACCTGGATTTGATCCCGGGTTTCCTGGATGCACTTAAGAGTCCCCACCAACCGGGATGAGGCTCATTTTCATGGTAAGCATGGTTTCAAATCCTATTTTCTCTACTTTAATATGTCATTACCATAAATGAGTCGTGTGTTATGGGAAATTTCTATAAGCATCAGTGGATAAAATATCATAGAATACAAAATTTGAATAAATATTAACCATAATTATCTACACAACAAGATCATACTCTAGAAAACTTCTGTGATGGATGAAGTTCATAAGGTCACAAGGCTATGGTTTTCATAATAATAATGGAGTGAGTGGTTTCTTATTTTTTTAATTTTAAGAGATCTAAAAAAACTAGTGTGTAGTCATGTAAATTGGTTGAGTAGTCTAAGAATGAAAGGAAATATTTCCTAGTTGTTTCCAAAACCAAATGAAATTAGATTAAAAATTATTGGTTTAGAGGCATGATGAATCTAAAGAAAATTAATTAGTCTCATAAAATTTAGATAAAATATATGACAAATTATCCATATTTGAAAACATAACGATTCATAATACCAAAAGTGAAAATTCTATTCATTACAAAGAAGAAGAATGATCGAAAGATGATAGTAAGATCAATGGGAAACAATAAAAAAGGATGATTCCAAAAAATCATCCCATGTTGAGATTGAAAGAAAAAAATATCCAATAATTAGAGTACGATCTCAGTCTAAATGTTATTTTTGAGAAACCAAGAGGTCACCCCTGAATCCTTATTATTTTATGTGTTCTGGACTAACAATATATGTAATTGAATGATATTTTGAGGTTATAACTTCTATAAAACATGAAGTGATTTTTAATTATGGTGTATACTAACATCCTTAAAATTGAATAAAAATTTGAATACATTTTTAGTTATCAAAATTGATATGAACCTATCATATTAATAAATTTGTACAGTTTTCATACTTGAATGTTGAGATTTTCTGAACAAATATTCACCCCCAATAATATGTGTTGTATTAATATCAATTATGTAGTGGCCTGAACCCAGTAAGCCTAGAGGAAGTTTATTATACAATTATATTGGCAAAAATACCAGGGAATACATCTTTAAGGACTATCCATTTTAGTAGTCTTGGTAAACAAGATATATATATGATTGTAATATAAAATTGAATACAAAAATTTAAAACATAATATTAAATTTATACTTTTTTGAGAATAAATTTATTTCATCTATTGTATCCTTGCAGATATGTCATATTTAACCTCATCAATTCCTTGCGAAAGGAAACAAAATAAGGGTGAGCTAAAATTATTTTTAAGGGTTATATACAACAGAATATATCATGAATAAATAATGAATAATCAAAATGGAAAGATAAATAATTCAATACACATTGAATTTTAATAACTAGATATGGAATAATCAATATGGTAAGGTAAATAACAGAAAAAAAATCATTTAAATTACAAGATAATGTATAATAAATAATGAAAGGAGAATAAAAAAACAAATTCCATTCAATCAATGAAATCAAAATGAAATGCATCCATATATTTTTTAATAGTGATAATATCATGGATAATAATATTTGAATTTTGAATTTAGGAAATCTTTCATTATTGGGTGTCATATATTTATTAGATGAAACCAAACTTATGAAGACCTACCATAAGATAATTTAATATATAGGTAATAACCAATTTAATTATAGATTAAATAACTTTTCTGATGATACATACCAATTCATTGAGGGGATATATTATATCAAGCCCCACCCATGACATTAGGTCCAAACCATTCATCATATATCGAGTAATGAATTTAATTCAAGAGTCAATGTGAATTAACATCAAATGTCTATATTGAGTAAAGGAAAAAAGATTTATCAATATTTTCCTTATCAATCAAATAACTTTCAATGTGAATAACCATATATATAAACGATATATAGTTTAAGAAATAAAAATATTTGTTATAAATGATATGGAAAATTGGGGTAAATTTAATTTATAGAGAATTTTCAAGTAGAATATAAAAATAAATCACAGAAGTGAATGTTAATACTATCCTTGTTCAACATTATCAAAAACTATCAAGAGAAATTATAAGGAACCTATCAATATAATGTATATCCATTGGAGTAAGAATAACTGTGGTTTTCATAGATGAATATAAATAAAATAAAAAATATATTTAAAAAATCTAGAGGAAAATATCCTCTTTGTTATGAAAATAACATTAATAAATTTTGAATCACATTTAAACATTTTTTCTTTAAAAGTATCTTTGTATCATTGTTAATAAATCTTCAAAAAACAATGAAAGGTAATTCTATTCAAGTTAAAAAGAAAAATTCTTTTTTCATATTAAAAAGGTTGTCAATGTTCCTCATTAGGAAAGAGATTGGAAATTACTATGGATATTTTTTGAAAAAAGTATAAATGTTTAAAATTGACTTTTAATATATAATTTTAAAAAGTATAAAGACAAAATTCTGAAAACATTTTTTGAAAAAATTTCTTTGTAAGAAAATAGATTTCCAATCAAAGAGTGAGATTATAAAAAAATTAAGTACCAATATGTCGTAAAATAGAACTATTACATTGAAATAATCATGAATAATTAAAGGAGAATAAAATGAAATGGTTTATTAATCATTTAGTAAATAAATTCCTTCAATGTAATTTCATGTGTAAATAATCCTGAATAAAATGAGATATGAATTAAATCGTTACAGTGATTATAATGTTGAAGTGAGAATCAAACAATAAATAATTTATGAGTGTCAAGTAAAAATACACATAAAGGATGAAAAAAAATAAAAAATAGATCATAAAATTTAATTACACACATAATCCTTGAATATTTATGATAATGATGATGTAATATAACACAAAGAAAAGGAATTAGGTAATGGAATTCATTACCACATGGTAATAAGTAATTAAATTCCCCACAAATAAAATAAATAAAATTAAAACATAAAATATAATTAATTAATATTTATTCCTGATATAAAATTTCAGGGGGTATTATATACACTGTATAAAATTAAATCGGTGCAAAATATTACAATACTCCTCAAATAAAATATATTGATACAAAATCCATTACATCAGGATTTTCTTCTTGTCATACATGATTTAGAATCCAATATAGTTATTTTAAACATGTTATAAACTTATTCTAGTATCATATTAGTTTTTTTATATCATATATGATTATTTTATAACATATTATTACCTTTTCATTAATAATCATTCATTATTTTTAGTGTTTTGCGTGTTAATTTCCTCATTTTTAAGTAAGAATTGACATGTTATTTTTATTCCTCTTACATCAATCATGATTTCATCATCTCTAGAATTTAAAACATGATTTCTATATAATATATATTCTTTATATAAGTATTTATAGTAATCCTTAAAATTTAATGATATGAAATGAAATTCACTATTCGTGGAGATGGTAGGTCATACGTATGCATGAAAATTGCTTCCATTTTCTTTTCATATTTTAAAAAGGAAAAGTAACATATATATATATATTAATTAAATTTTTATTTTTATTTCATATATTTCACATATGTTTATTAAACCCACATTTTATGCATTCTATGTAATGCATGAAAGAATCGTTTCACTTCGTAAGGTAGAAGTCCGCCGTATAAACAAACGATGTTATCGTATTCCCAAAAAAATATAAACTAGGAAGGTGTGTATGATATAAAAAATTAAAAAAAATTAATGTAATTATAAATATCATATATATAATATATAAACAATAAATCCATCATTATTCCCTTCTTTGAAATGTGGAAATGGAAGAATAAAAGACATATGATCACGAGGCGGCAGTTCGTGGTACACACGAATGATGATTGTGTATCCCATATAATGTAAGTTTGTAAAGTTTTTGTTTTTAAAATTATTTTTGAAATATATTAGTATATTTAAGATATTGATCTTATTATATAATCATGAAATAAATATATTTTATAGTTATTGAGGAAGAAATAAAAAAGCGTTTGTTGATGAATGTTGCATTTTCATTGGGTATCTCCTTTTGATTTTAACTAAATTCCTTTTTTTGGTTGGATTTATACTCAAATTAAGGCTCCTATGATGAGTATAAGAAATTTTTTATTTTATTTTGTTAGGTTTTTTATGTAAAAATAACTATATATATGTGACCAGGTGAGGAAGGGTGAGTTCCATTCTAAAGTGGATTATGAGTGTTATTCTTGTAAATACCAAGTTTTTTACAGTATTGGGAGATCTCCCTTAGATAATGTTCCTAAAATAAGGAAACATTTTCATGAAAATATTTTATATTGTTTAAATATTTACAAAAAATGGGGTTCGGTTAAATTTCTAGGACATATCCACACCTTAGCTTTTAAGATTAACTACTATGTAAACTCATTTCTACTTTAATAGTTGTGATTAACATTAACTGTTTTCACAAATCAATTTCATCAAAAAATAAGTTTAACATATTGAAAATTATATATTATTCTTATTCAAAGTATTGAATATATTTTTTCAAATTAAAATGACAAAATTTAACGAAATTAATTTAAAATTAATCACGCTTATAGGATGAGAAAGTGGGTTTTTAATGTGAAAATATTCAAAAGCTTACAATGTTTTTATATCTAAATTAAATATAAAATTGATCCCAACTACCTAAGATATATTAATATATGTATAATTTATCTAATGTGTCTTTAAATGCATTTAAAAATATAACTTATACTTAGAAATTATTTAGATAAAAATTTTGTTTTCAATTAAAAGTTGGTATTTTTTAATATTCATCAAAATATAAAACTTCTCAGAAAAATACCAACAATTATCACTAATTAATATTGTCATTATTATTTAAAAAATAAATTACATTATGTAAAAGAGTATTAATAAATGTGCCAAAATTTATTTTTAAAATAAGTGTGCACCTAAAAGGTGGAAAAACTATCTTTAGAAAAGTACAACTTTGTATGCATCAATTATGATTTGTTCTTATTTTATGAATATCAAATATATTGGATGAATATAAATACATTATTTTTTAATATATAATGTATAAATTTAATTAAAATCATTTACTAATCATAATTAATTTAATTTATTGAGATAAATTTCATTTGGGAGCATAGAAATGATTTATTCTGAAGACATTTCATTTATATCTAGTTGGTTATTATATTCGTTTCTAATTAATTAGTATCTAATTAATTAAACCATATATTTGAAAATATTAGTTTTTTATATTTATAACCATTAATTTAAAATCTTGGAGATAATTTTCATTTTAATAATATTTATAGTATTCCATAAAACTCAGTCTTGTGTGTAACATAAGAAATCAATGAATGTTGTTCTTATGTGCAACTCAAGCATACTCAGTACTATGTGCATTAAAATATATAGAATAAATTTAATTTATTTAAAATTGTAATTATATTTTAATGACTCTGGATTTTAGCTTCCTTTTTATGCTTGGTTTTTTGTTTCATATATTATACTAAATAAACTTTTATTCATTTCGAGTTTTTGGGATATTACATTCTCATCACCTCAAATAAAATCGAGTCCTTTAAATTTAATATTGATCCTGGTAATAAATGGTTTTATATTTGAAGATTATTTTTTTTAAATCCCACATCATATGATGGTTTATTAAAAAAACCCCTGGAACAAATATAATGGGAGGTACCAAGGTCCTATGGCACAATACGTAACTAGGTTTCCAAGTAAGAGAACATTAGTGACAAGTAAATATATAGAATTTGAGATAAATAGTAAATATTTATAGAGGGTGATTGATTTCATTGATTACAGACAAGTAAATTTTCAATGTATGGTTGAGGTGATAAGACCCATAAATCTGTGATGATTTAAAAAACATTCATTTCAACTAAACTGAAGTTATTAGGATATCATTTTATTTCAAGTTCTTTTTCCAAATTTTGGATAATTATTTTATTACCTAAAATATAATAAAATATTCATACTTGATATATTTTTGTAGACCCAATTTTATCCTTTTATTATGCTTCAACAAATTTCCAATTCCTCCATTACCTAAAAAAATAACATCCAAAATTTTATTTTTATGCTTGAAGAACTAAAATTCGCTTTTATCATATAAAATTATCCATAAAAAAAAGTAATTATATCTCCCAATAAATATTTTTCCAAACCAATATTTTTAATACCAAATTATCTAAAACAAAACATTAATATTATTGGTTCATCATAATTATTTATTCTTCAATTGTTTAACTAAAAACTATGACATATTAACCAAGACATCATGTAGTTCAGTGGTAAGTGTGAAACCCTTTTTTTCTTCATTCATTGGTTCAAGCCCCACTGCCCCACCAGATGTCACAGGTTCTCACCCTACATGCAGTATATTTTTTTTCTAAATTAAATTTATAAAATTATTATAACATTTACTTTAAATATTATGGACATATATGAAATGAAATTATTCATTAAATGTCCTTTTTATAGGGTTTTAATAAAAAAAATTAAAAAAATTTGACTAATATTATTTATTTATCAACCTTATAGTTTTTCAATACCTTTAAAATTAAACCTATATAATGTAAAATAATTATTCCTCAAATATATTTTCTACTAAAAAATTTACTAAACTAATGTGTGGTATTTCCATTTATTTCATCAAAAATATGCTTAATCTTGATAGAATTCCATCACATAAAACCTAAAATTTTGTTTATGTCATTGGTATTATTTTGAATCTTAAACTCATTAACCCAATATGGTATTCATAACACCTGTTTTAATTAATTCAAAATTTATTATAAAATTTAATGTAATAATTAGATGTTTGGTGATTCTTATGTAAAAAATAACATTGGTAATAATAATTATAAAATAAAATTTATGACTACCAAAACACAAATAATTCATCTATTTTATTTCCACATAGGTACTTCCTTAGTCTAAGGTTTAATCTAGGTCATTAATTATCATTATCTATTCAACACTGTTATAATGGTTTGTAACTAAAATGTAAATTATCCTTAGAATATTTTATAGGGGTGTCAAATCAAGTGTGAAGTAAGTCCCCTTTTCATGTACTAGGTTATCCTTTAGTCAAGACTTAAGCACCTTTTTTGAGATATTATCTGTAAGTACATCTATGGTTGAACGACATCAACTTTTATTATCCTACATGGATTTTTTCAAAGAAAAAAACACATAATTTATATATTTCAAAAACATTATGATTTTTTTCTATTCTTATCCTAAAATTATATTTTAGGGTTACATTCCCTACTCTATTTTATTCTCTGTCTATTTTCCAAGGCATCTAATAATCATTATTTGATACCAACTATAGAAAAATAACCCCAATAAGCTTAGAGACAGTGTATGCATCCATTACATTAGAATAAGATACATTGAAGCGAATCCTAAAGGATCGATTAGTTTAGTTGTTTTGGTAAACTAGAAACATATATGGTGCTTATAAAAAATTTTAATAAAAAAAATACAACATAATATTTTTATTTTCTTTTTAGAGAATAGATTTATTCTATCTAGTGTATATTACATATCATTTATTATAAAACTCATGGAATCCTGGGGAAAGAAACCAAATAATGTTGATCTCAAATGATTAGAAAGCATTAATTATAGTGAAATATATCATGAATCAATAAGTAATAATAAATATGGAATTGTAAATAACCTAACACACATGAATTTTATATAACTAGATATGTCATAATAAATATTGGACGGTAAATAACTAAACCCAAATACCATTTAAATCACTAGATAAGGGATAATAAATATGAAAATTTAAATAAAAGAAAACACATACATTAAATTAATAAACTGATAATTAACATCATCTATAGATTTTCTCAAAATATAAAATATCATAAAATAACAATAACTGAATTCTAAATGAAGTTAATTCTTAATTATTTTAATTATTCTATCTATCACATTAAACCAATACCATCAAGACCTACCACAAGTTGGTTTAATCTACAGGTAATAACCTATATTATTCTAGCTGAAATGATTTGTGTCGTGAGACCTACCGATGCATCTTGGGGATTTATTATACTAATCCCCCCTTCATTACCTCAGGTCCAAGAATTCCTTATATATCGAAAAATTTATTTAATTAATGAATCAATGATAATTAACATAAAATGTCTATATTGACTGAAAGATATGGATTTATCAATATTTACCCATCTAATAAAATAAATTTTAATATGAAACAACAAATATATAAATGAAATTTTATGGAAATAAAAATATACTTGATAAATGAATTGGATACCTTGGGGAAATTTAATGTCTAGTGAAAATTTCAAGGGGAATTAGAAAAGAATCAAGGAATTTAATTTCTATAATTTACTTGGTCAAAACAATGATAAACCATTTTGAAAAATAATAAGGCTTGTATCACTACAACATAAAATTATTATATTAATAACATGGTCTATTTTAATTGATTAATTTCGATATAATAAAAAGATATTTAATAATATCCTTAATGAGAAATTTCTTCTTAATTTCTATTTTTTTAAATAAAATCATTTTTAAGGAAAATAACTTTTAAAAATATTTTCTTTAAAATGAACTTTCTAAAATTGAATATAATGATTCAAAGTAATTATGTCATATAATTCCATAAAACATAAAAAAACATTTTTTTTCTCATTGTGAAATGGTTAAAAAGTACCTTTTTAGAAAACGACAAGAAGATTCCTTTGAAAAGATTTGTTAAAAAGGATAAATGGGAAAATTTAAATTTTAATAAATTATTTTTAAATGTTTAATGAAAATATTTTGAAAGTTTTTTTGAAAACATGGAATTGTACTATAACTGATTTTTTAATGAAGAGAGAGATGTATTCATATTTTATTAAAAAAATTATAAAACATTTTAATTTATAATTAGCTAAATATTGTAATTTTAAATGAAAATTTTAATTAATAACCATATAATGGGAAAATAAAAGGATTTATTGTTTAATTATCAAATAATTTGTTTCAATTTAAATTTTTTGTAAAAAATCAACAATAAAATGAGATTTTGAAGTAAACACTCAGAAATATCATATTTTTGAGGTGAGAATCAACCAATGAATAAATTTTGTGGTTAAACAATGAATCCAAATAAAAATGTTCTAATAAAAAATATATAGTAAAAAAATAAGAATATAATAATATTATATTAATGACAATGAGGAAGTAACATAACCCAATGAAAAGGGATAGGGTCATAGAATTATTTACAAATTGGAAAATTTTTATTAAATTCACATAAATTGGAATAATTCAATTTGAATCATAAAAAAAATGACGAACGAATTATTCATTATATTAAATTTTTTTGGGGTGGAATATAAAACATATATAAATAATTATTTTCATAATATTTTAATATGCCTCAATAAATTGAAATTGAGATTAAATCCCTTACCTACCACTTTACTTTTGGGAGTAATTTATTTATCCTCCCCTTTATTGGTTTGAAACAAGTTATAAACTTATTAATACTCCCCTTTATTGTAATTTTTATTCCCCTTACTTCAATAATGATTTCATAATATCCATTATTTAATCCATGATTTAAATGTCACATATCATATTTATATAGTTATTTTATATAATCCATAAAATTTAGTTATAAGAAATGAAATTCACTATTCATGTAGATGATAGGTTATATGTACGCATGAATGATGCTTCCATTTTCTTATTGTATTAAAAGAAAAAAAAATTAAATGAAATATATGTATATTATAATTATAGTATCATTTTTATTTTATATATTTTACATATTTTAATTAAACCCACAATTAATACATTCCATGTAAAGCCTGAATGAATTACACCACTTTGTGAGGCGGTAGTCTGTCATACACACGATTGACGTTATCATATTCCCAAAAAATGGAAATCATGAAGGTGTTGGTGATATAATATTTCAAGGATATTAAAATCATTATGAATATCATAAATAAATATAATATATAAACTATATATCCCTCATTTTTTATAACTTTTATATCTAGTAATGGAAGAATGAATGACATTGGTTCGTTAGGCGGTAGTCTGTCGTACAAACGAATGATGATTTTGTATCCCAGTTAATAGAAATGTGTGAAATTTTATTTCATACCATTTTCATCAAAAAAATATAATTATATTTACAATAATGAGGTTATTTTATATTAATTTTATAAAAATAATTTATGAGGTTTTAGTTAAAAAAATATACGTTCATTGATGAACATTACTTCTTCTTCTGGTATATCCTTTTAGTTTGCATAGGAGTCCATAAATTGTTGGATTTTTTCCAAAATGAAGTCTTATAGGATTATGATGTGGAATTTTATTGTGTATTAAGGTAGTTTTTGTATGATCCAAAAGGATTGATAGGTGTGAATAAGTGATAGGGGCAGGTGGGTGCCCTTTTCTAGTGGTGGAGTGGCATGCTTGTAAATATTTCATGGTAAACATTATTGGGAGATCTACCTTACATCATGTGTCTCCAATAATGATACATTTTCATCCCCATAGGGCATAATTTCTAGATATTTTCATCCAATGGATTTTAGAAAAGTTTCTAGGAAATTTCCACATCTTATGTTTTAAGGTTAACCACTAACTAAACTCATTTTTACCAAAATTGTGGTGATTAACATTAACTATATTAAAAAATTATTTTTTTAATAAATTAATTTGACCATATTACAAGAAATAAAATAATTTGATTCAAAATATTAAATACATATTTCCATATTTAAACCAAAAATGTTTCACAAATTTATTTAAAATTAATCCCGCAAACATGATTAGAAAGAAGGTTTTTAAAGTGAAAATGTTCAAATATTCACTATCAAACTTAAATAAATGAATAATATGACTTTAATTGGATTAATATATTTATAATTTATGTAATTTTACTTTAAACCCAATTTAAAATATAATTTATCATTGTAAATTATTTATATGAAAAGTAATTTTTCAATTAAAATTAAGTATATTTAACTATTCATCCAAAAATTAAACTTCCAAGTAAAATAAGAAAACAAAACACTAAGATAATTTTGAAATTGATATTTAAAAAATGAATCTTATTTTGTAAAATGAAATTAATTAATGTTTCAAAATTTAATTTTGAAATTATTTCATCATTAAAAGGTGGCACAACTGCCTTTAAAAAAATACATCTTTTATGCATAAAATTAGATTTTTTTTCTTATATTATACATATCAAATATGTTGAATTAATTTAAAAAAATATTTAATACATAATATGTATATTTAATTAATATTATTCAGTAAAAAATTGTTTTAACTTATTAAGATAAATTTCCTTTAGGCACATCAAGATAGTTCTTTATAAAAATATTTCAGTTATATTCAATTAGTTTTTATATTTGCTTCTTGTTAATTTATAACCCACTAATTCGAACCATTAATTTTGATAAGTTAGTTAATCCTATTTATAACTAATAATCTAATGTATAAGAAATAATTTTTAGTTTAATAGTAACTTTATTATTATTTGCTAAAACACGGTCTTGCGTATAGCACAAACTATCGAAGAAAGTCGTTCTTGCATACAATGAATGATAAATTAGTATTGTGTGCATTTAATGCTATAGAAAAGTATGAATTTATTTAAAATAGTAAATATATTGTAACATATAGGGATTTGATATTCTATTCTAAGCTTAGAGTTTCATTTCATACATTCTATTAAATAAAATGTTATTCTTTTATAATTTTCTTGGTGTTAGAAATTAAGTTTGAGTTCTTCATTGATGACAACATGAGACAAAGAGAGAGTTATATCCTTTTCAAGTGAAATTTCAAATGTTTTTGTTAATGATTTTTTAGGATTTTTCATTTCATTGATAAATATTATTATATTAAATCCCAATTTCAGAGTTTTTTAGCATGATATCATGTGTGTGGTATGCATAGCTTATAAAACAATGGTTATTTCACACTTTTTTTCTACACCAGGTCATCCCACATAATCATAGATTTGATTAGATAATCGATATTTGATAAGTATCATGTGATATCATATATTTCTTTTAAAAACTAATAAGATTTTTTGAGATGAATGATGAGTTTAGATGAACTCCACTTTTCCTTTACATTTGACTATCAAGGGGGGAGAAAAAATATTGAGCACATATGATGAATTTTTTAATTTGTGAAGATATATTGAAAAAAATATAAAGTGGGGATTGTTGAGCCCATGTTTTATTTGTTAAAAATCAGTCAATATGCGGATGATATAAATTTCATTATTGTTGAAGTGATCTCAATTTTTTAAGCCTTATGTTTAAATGTGACACTTTTTTACTACAATTTGAAGAAGACTTTTCTTTACAAAAATGTTGATTTGTATGAAGAGTAAGTTTTGATATTCAAGATAATAGATTCAAACTTCTTTCATAATATTCAGAATAATAGAAGAATTAAAATATTTCTATGAAGAAATATTTTTTATTACATGAGAAATAAATAGAAATCCATATTTAGATGAAGAATAAGAGAGGACCATGTGTATTAATTTTTTAGAAATGGATTTTCTTATTTTTCATGATATTATATGAGAATTTAGTGTGTCATTTTTTAAGAAATAAGGCCAGCTACCCATTCTAACCTAAGGGATCCATGTGCCGGTGCTTCTGTAGTGGATACTGAGGTCACCCTCTATCCATCATAAAAGTGTAATGAAAGATCTAAGAACCCCACACCAACATAAAAACATAGGAGGAGTTATGGAACCACCGTGTGGGGTTGAACTGTGGTAGGGAGAGCCAGAACTGTGCACTACCAGTGGGTCTTGGGATCAATCCTTGGTACTTACTTATAGTTAACAGATTTCACATCTTTATCAACAAACCACAACCTCGAAGGATGGTGAAATCGATGGGGGTATATGATCGGGTTGTTCACTATTCATATTCCTTTAAAAATGAGGATAATAAAAACATCATCTTATCTTTATGATCTCAACTGTTCAATCCTTTTATCAATCGACATAAACCTTCATACATATAAGAATTCTACAAGTGAGATTTATACCAGCAAACCTCAATTATGGAGAAACCATCTATATTCGATGATGAGGATGATGTGATATGGTTTTTGAGAAAAATATTATATGATGCCTGAAATTAGAATATTTTATTCTTGTGATTAATGAGAGGAATGAGCATCAGTTGAATGAAAAATAAGTTTATTTTGATTATTTGAGCATATTCCATTCAAACAACTTGAGATTAACTTAGGAGAGGCATTTGATCTTTATCTTAGTAAAATGAGGATTTCACTACGTGGATTAAAAGGAATTCTTCGTGCCTTTTAAAATACTAAAATATTTTGTATTCATATAATTTTTTTACTCGACAATAAATATGTAGGATCACAATATCATGAAGGCTGTGAATAGAAAATCATGGGTCATTTTAAGATGATATAGGGAATGAAATGATGTTTTAAATGAAGATTTTGAGTACTATATTCATAGGAGGAGAATCTTGCTTTAATGAGGATTCATTATGTTTTCAACATCAAGAAGAGAAGTACCCAAACACACATATTTTTGACATTATAATGATTTTAATTTTGGGGTGAACATTCATGATGAATATGAAGAAAGTGATGGGGTTTTATTCATTCTCTGTTATAAAGAAGTGAATAGCCTGATATTTAGAATATTCCAATTTAAATAGTCAGTTGGGTGTTTTCAAGAACACATGGGAGTAGATTTTTTTTGCAGAACCTATGGTTATTATAGTTGAATGAATATTCATTCATAATGGTAGGGTTTATCTATGTATATTCTCCTAGACATGTAAAAAAGAGTAAAAACCCCAACCCCTTAGGTAGATTTTTATCATGTAGTATAATATACAACTTGGGTATATATTTCATGAAGAATAAATACCCAATAGGGAAATTAAAATTATATGTGTGAAATAAATACACATTTTGATATTCAAAGGAATTATGGGTAATATTAATACACAATGTTTCATTCTACATATTAATTTTTCAAGGAATAAAAAACATTTAAATGAGTATTTGAATGAGGATTTAAATAAATGTAATTTAAATCATAAGATTAAATGAGATCCCATTCACAATATTATTTTATAAATATTTGTATGTAGGTGATATAAATTTTATAGAAAATTAGAGATCATTTTGAGAATGAAATACTTCTTTTTATCAAATAGATGATAATAATTGGTGGGCATCTCTTACACACATCTTGTAAGGATAAGACATCATAAAAAAGAAATAATGTGTCCAATAATTTTTCTTGACTGGGTTAATCTAGAAACCTCATAGAGGAAGATCAATATATCAACCTATTAGTCATTAATATTTTAAAAAATGTGAATTATTGTGGTTTTATCTAGAAGAAAATAGTGTCTCTTGAATAGTTATTGAGAAAAATGTATTTAGGTTGGAATAATAAAAATGGCCACTTTGTTTGAACTGAACTATAAGTTTTTCAATTAGAGTTGAAAGGAATTGTAAACACTTGTTTGATAGTGAATATTATAATATATAATTTTTCTTAGTGGGAATAAGAAACTTGTAAAGGACTATATATTTCTTCATAACCTTTTAAAATATTAATTCATTCTCCTTACATTTCATCCATGTCACATGAATTAATATTTAGAGATGGGCCTTAGTGCTTTAAGGACATTATCATGTTTAAGAGGCTGATTATGAAAGATAAATAATTCATAAAAAAATAAACTACCTATTCACCAATTCCACCTCATTGGTCAATTTGGTATGGGGATCTACACTCATGTACTTAGTCACATATATATAAAACCACCATCAACTATACTCTTGAAAATTGAGTCATTTAACCCATGAAAAGGTCTATCATAGGATCACCCACCATCTAGGATTCTTCTCTAACCTAAAATTGTCTACCCACTCTCAAACTATCATATATATGATGATATAGGTCTACTATAATGCTCTATCAAGGACTGTGTAAATGAAAACAAAGCATGGATCACTATGTGACCCTAGGTGTGCCTCCTAGTAATCTAGATATTTCTCACTAGTGTTGAGAAACTTATATTATAAAGACCCGTATCTTGACGTACATGGACTTTACATTACTTTTGCGGAATACTTAGTACATAACAAAAACACACACTAAAGGATCGTAATAGTTTAGTGTCTTTGGAAACTCGGAACGTAATCTTCTAATCTTGGTGAAAGATCTTCAATATCTCCCATAAAGATCTTCCTTTTTTTACCTAAAACCTTTATTTATATCCTGGGGAAAAGAAAACATAAAAGGGTGAGATCAAATGCTCAGTAAGGGTAAACAAAAGAAATATCAATCACATCATATACATAAGAACATAGCTTTTGGAAATCTTAACCTGCAAAAGAGCTCATAATATCATAACATGGAATAAATCATAGAAGTGAAAATGAGATCCCAATAATCATAACATAAAACTTGAAACTTTGTGGCATGCACACATAATCATGGAAAATCATTTCTTGTTAGTCATGACTCATTGACAAGACTATCTTAGTGGACAAAGTCCCTTTCTAAACCGAGTTCACTCCTCGTTTCAGTCCTGTATCACTGAACCGAAATAACCTTCCGTTCCAGCCATGTCTATCTCATGAGATATGAAATCTTTACCCAATGCATTGGAGGGAGATATAGGTCCCACCCATCTCATAATGAATCCTTTCTTATGTGTGCCACATAATCATAAAACATACATCATTTCATGACACATGTAACAAAAATGGGATTCTTGAAACATCATGACATCATAAATCAATTCATATAAGATAAAGGAATTCATAAACATAATTCCATCACAACATAGTCAAATCAATGTAACAATATGGATAGAAATAGAACCCTTTATTATCTTAGATGGAAAATAATTTTGATAAAACACTTGAATTGAATTCTTGAGGAAAATATCCTTTCTTCTTCAAAAACATTTTTCCTTTCATAACATGTCATACGACTTTAAAATAAAAGAAGTTGATTAAAAATAAACTTGAAAACTTGTAAAGTAAGCTTCTTGGAAATAATGTTTTAAAAATCCATTCATGCCGTATAAGTAAAAAAAACATTCTTCGTACTTTTGTCGGAAAAGTCAAAAAAGTACCTCGTACGAAAAACGACAAAAGATTCCTTTCATTTCTTTTACTAAAAACTCAACGATGGGTAAAAATGGATTTAAAACATTGTAGGTGGATGGAAATAATATTACATGTTTATGAAACATGGATGTGGATGATAAAATACACCCCAGTAAATACTTACGAATAAACAATCTCGGATAAAAATGAGATTGTGATATTTCCCTTACCTTAGGTCCGATTTGCTTTGTACGTGTCCGAAGCTCATGTATAATGGTTTAAATAATGTCATTTAATTTTTTACAGAATCATATTCATTGTTATGATATCATATATGGTTCACTTATGACATTATATTACCCGTTCTTTTGTAAACTCCATGTTAAAGAAGCGTTTTGGGTAAAATCGTTTCATTTATCGTAGGTGTTTTGACTTGTTCTTCTTGACATTATTATTACTTATATCATGATTTACTTACTTCCGGAATATAAAATATGATTTATATATCATATATATTCAGTATATATATATATATAATAGATAGATAAATGAAATGAAAAACACCGTTCATGGAGACGGTAGTCCGTACGTACGCATGAACGCTGTTTTCCTTTCCTTATTGTCTTGAATGGAAGTAAGTAGATGACAAACATATACATATATATACATAAATCCAGTAGCTTTATAATGTCATATATTTCATTATTATTTTTTAATACTTTATAATCATTCTTAAATGGTTAACATGGAGAATGAATCTCATCGCGTCGTGGAGACGGTAGTCCGTACGTACGCACGAGCGATGATATCATTTCTATAAATATTGAATTGAATTGGAGTGGATTATAAAATATATCAGAATCAATATGATGTTGTAATAACTATGTATAGTTATTCTTTACACCATTATACCCATCCATGTAAGGTGGTGGTGGAAAATAGATTACACCACGGCGTGGAGACGGTATTCCGTACGTACGCACGCGCGGTGATTTCTTTTTCCGTAGGATGGATAGATGGTGAAATAGGGTTGTTTCATACTTATAATAACATATCAGTATATGAGTGATACTGATGTTATTACTTCATAATGAAACAACCTAAGAAGAAAAAGTGGAAGAAGAAATAAAGATGAAAAAATTGGTAACGGTAATTACCTCTTCTTTGAAGTGCCTCTTTAAGACCTCCTCTTAGGGCACTAGAATTGGTCTTTGAGGAAGACCATAACCTCTAGGATGTTTCTAGGGAAGTGGAGAAGTGATTTTTGCAGGGGTTGGCCGAGCTTGAGTGCTCAAATTGGTGTGAGGAGGAGGAGGAGGAGGTGTCCTTTTATAGGGGAGGAGAGGGGCAACTTAGGAATATCTCAAAATATTATTTTATATTAAAGTCAAAATCGGTTTATAATGGTTCCAAAGGGTCTTATTTCGAAGTTAAAGTGGGGATGGGTCGAAATCCTATCAACCAATAAGATTTAGACAAGTTTAGGGTATTATTTTAACCTTATCAATTAGATTTAACTCTAAGTTAAATAATTTAACTTTTACCGTGTCATTTTGTTTTCTTTCACTATATGGTTAATAAACTTACTATAACATGCCAAAAGAACCCCAAATTGTATATTATTAATACATATATCCTTATCTAAGTCATTTGGCCGAACCTTATATTTTTAGGAATAAAATAACA
Organism: Viscum album; assembly: GCA_963277665.1. Lineage (NCBI taxonomy): Eukaryota > Viridiplantae > Streptophyta > Magnoliopsida > Santalales > Viscaceae > Viscum > Viscum album. The sequence continues at coordinate 595,347,878 of OY728121.1, forward strand.
ATTAATAATATAATATTTGATTTAAAAACTATTTTGTGTCAATTTTGACACTATTTGATATATGATTTTTGTGAAAGTCATAACAGAATTAAATGTTCGAACCAAGTTGATTAAATCAACATTAATATATCATAGTAACCTAGAAAATTAGTGGAATTCATAAAAAATCTCAAATTACATTTATTTTTGGTGTTTATAACATCAATTATGTCAATATTTCATTAATAAGATAATTACTGCATCATTGTTGTGTCATAAATAAATTAAATTATATGATGTCTAAAAATTACAAATAAAATACCATCATGTAGGAAATCTTTTTAGATTTCTAATGAATATTTACAATCGAATTTATCTTATGTATAACCCCATATTAAAAATGATTTACTTATTAAACTTTGATTTTAACTATTTTAACCCTTCTTTAAATAAATTAATAATAAATGTCCTAATCTAATCCAAGTGGGCCTAAATGGTCATATTTTATTCCTATGTTTGTTTTTGGTCGGATTACACTTGTCCAATAGAATTAGGACATGTGTTAGGGTAATATTAATATCATATTTACCCTTAGTTACCCTATTTACTATTAATCGCGGTAAAAAAAAGTAAAAAGTTACTATTCACCAAAAAATTATTTTCATCTCATTGAACCAAATTTTAGTCCTTGATATTAACCGTGTCTCTCGGATTTTCAAAATTCCATTCACAGAAGCGGTAAAATTAAGTTTTATGCAAAATTCAGTTTTTAACCTACCACTTAGTAGTTTCACTATTCATCAAAAATTGATGTTTTTCAGAACAATGCCAAAATTTCATCCCAAGCTATATTTCATATTCCGAATTCAAAAATGAAGTCTATTTTACCAAATTCATAACATAAAAGTTGCATTAATTAATTTTATAATTAAATCCCGTTGTTAAAACAAATAGCGTGTTTTTAAGAAACAATATCTATCAAAAGATTGACACTTGTTTATGTCTAGTTTAAATGTGAAATTACATCCAATGACCAACATTGTATTAAATTGTAAAAATATATTCTAAATATACTTTAAAACCACTCAAATTAATGATTTATCAATATTAATTATTTCGATTAAAAAAGTTGTTTTTAATTATAATTTAGTAATTTTCACTATTCATCAGAATATGAAAGTTATCCGAAAAGTACCAAAATTTCACCTTAGGCTAAATTAGATACTCCGAATCCAAAAATGAAGTCCATTTTGAGAGATAAAATTTCTAAAATTTAAAAAGTAGTTATTACTATTCATAACGGCTAGTTTTAATAATATTTTAATAGCATATCATTGTTTCGTACTACACACGCTATCGAGGAAGGTTGCGATTGCGTGTAATGCAAGGCAAGTCAAGGATGTGTGTTGTGCAAGCTTCTTTTGGTGTAGCGTACAACACAAGACATTAAAAATAATATTTTTTCATAAAATCTCGGGGTGTTACATTCTACCCCCCTTAAAATGAATTTCGCCCTCGAAATTCGTCGGGGTTATAAATGGTTTACTATTCGAACGTTTCTTTAATAGAAACCCACATCGTAAAAAGGAATACTAAAGTATGAAATGTAACGATTACCCAAATAAATAATCACTGGGTTTCCACATAGGTGAAAATATGGATATGAAAGAGAAATCTAACCATCATGTTCTGATGGAGAGTGGTAGAGAACATGGCTATAGAAAAGCCAGTAATCACAAAGCCATACATTTGTGATGATCTAATGTACCATCCGATTCATCAGATATAATATCACTAGGACAACATTTTTGGTTTTCAATATCATTTCCCTAAAGTTGAAAAAATTGAATTAGAAGAAATACTTACTAGATTTTGGTACAATCTAACTGTTGTTGGTGAATTTAACAATTTCCACTTCATCCCTTAAAGAAATGAAGTTGAATTTGTTATTCGTGATGTGTTAGCAGATCATGTGATAGAATGATGGGTTATTCCATCTCTTTCAAACAAAATATTAGCAAAAGTTATAAGTCCATCTTGTGGTTAGATTAATCATATATGGTTCCAAAAATGAACTTATACTTCATATATCATACCGCTTAATAAAATAAAACTAGTTTATACTAACCAGGGACTTCCTGTAGGCCAGTGGTAGGCGATAAATGTCTGTCGAACTTCGGTTGTGGGTTCAATTCCCACAGCCTTGTCCGAAGCGATGGGCTGTCGCCCGTCCTGCAGGTTGTCCTTTTTCTAAAACTACATTACTATAACATCCCATCAATAATATTGAAAATAGTTCTATCCTAACTTATGTCCAACATAATCTATTCCAATCTTTAGGCTTATCCATAATACTGCAGTCCATTGTCATAATATAGTGAAAACGATTACCAGAGATTTAATACCATCTTCGATCCCCATATATCATAAGATATGTCTTATTGTTCACATTCCAAACATTCAAAGGCCTTAATCATGTATTCTCTTGAATACCCATTGAACATTAGTGAAAACATGAATGCAGTTAAAAGTTAACACTTTCCACATTCCAAAATCCTCAAAATTCAATATCCTCAAACCATGATATCACTTAGTCCTTATATCAATCATGATCTCATGAATACAATCAAACATCTCATTATCTTCTTATCCTTTCATTATGCACTTATCATCTACTTTCCAAAATATTTGAATCACTTTTCATAGTTACCGGTACCTTAAAATTATTGAAAACCACAATAGACCAATACTTAAATATTTCAATACACCATATAAGTACCTCAACAACATTATTCTTGAATACCAAAACACTTCAGTCCATCCACATCAATGATTATCCTGGAATAAGTCCTTCCTTGATTTAGAAGTATCTTTTTAGGTCAGGGCATTGAGTTGGGTAATGCCCATGTTCTCCACAAATAAGACATTGAACTCCATAACAGTCTGTCACTCTATGACCCTTTTCTCCACACAGATAACATCGGTCCCTCCATTTGAGGTATTCCTCAAGGTTCTTCTTCCCTTCTTTAGAAATCTCAATCTTCCTTTCTTTATGCTCCTCAACATGCGAACATGCATAATAGTCTATCTTCCTCTTCTTTGATGAATTAGGCATACCACTAAATTTCACCTTGTTAATCATATATCGCGATGATTGATTCGGCATAATTACAACATCTTTCTCTCTAGGCATTACACAATTTTGTTGCTCATAGTCACCAATTTGTCCATTGGATTCAATGTTAACTGAATTCTTTTTGGTTCCCTCCATTAACTAAAACACAAAAATAATTTTGTGAGAATCAAAAATCATGCTAGAGAAAACAACATAGTAAAGGGAAAGTATCCTCAATACCTAACTTCTTAGGTTTAATCTAATATCGTTACCATAGTTCTTGGAATATATCTTATACGTATACTTATCCTTAGGGATATCCCTAGACATACCTTAGAAATAACTCTAGGGATCTCACTAACGTTTTCGCATCCTAGTTTCCAAAGGTTGACTAAACCTTTCCTCTGATACCAACTATAAAGACCCGTATCTTGACGTACATGGACTTTAAATTACTTTTGCGGAATACTTAGTACATAACAAAAACACACACTAAAGGATCGTAATAGTTTAGTGTCTTTGGAAACTCGGAACGTAATCTTCTAATCTTGGTGAAAGATCTTCAATATCTCCCATAAAGATCTTCCCTTTTTTACCTAAAACCTTTATTTATATCCTGGGGAAAAGAAAACATAAAAGGGTGAGATAAAATGCTCAGTAAGGGTAAACAAAAGAAATATCAATCACATCATATACATAAGAACATAGCTTTTGGAAATCTTAACCTGCAAAAGAGCTCATAATATCATAACATGGAATAAATCATAGAAGTGAAAATGAGATCCCCATAATCATAACATAAAACTTGAAACTTTGTGGCATGCACACATAATCATGGAAAATCATTTCTTGTTAGTCATGACTCATTGCCAAGACTATCTTAGTGGACAAAGTCCCTTTCTGAACCGAGTTCACTCCTCGTTTCAGTCCTGTATCACTGAACCGAAATAACCTTCCGTTCCAGCCATGTCTATCTCATGAGATATGAAATCTTTACCCAATGCATTGGAGGGAGATATAGGTCCCACCCATCTCATAATGAATCCTTTCTTATGTGTGCCACATAATCATAAAACATACATCATTTCATAACACATGTAACAAAAATGGGATTCTTGAAACATCATGACATCATAAATCAATTCATATAAGATAAAGGAATTCATAAACATAATTCCATCACAACATAGTCAAATCAATGTAACAATATGGATAGAAACAGAACCCTTTATTATCTTAGATGGAAAATAATTTTGATAAAACACTTGAATTGAATTCTTGAGGAAAATATCCTTTCTTCTTCAAAAACATTTTTCCTTTCATAACATGTCATACGACTTTAAAATAAAAGAAGTTGATTAAAAATAAACTTGAAAACTTGTAAAGTAAGCTTCTTGGAAATAATGTTTTAAAAATCCATTCATGCCGTATAAGTAAAAAAAACATTCTTCGTACTTTTGTCGGAAAAGTCAAAAAAGTACCTCGTACGAAAAACGACAAAAGATTCCTTTCATTTCTTTTACTAAAAACTCAACGAAGGGTAAAAATGGATTTAAAACATTGTAGGTGGATGGAAATAATATTACATGTTTATGAAACATGGATGTGGATGATAAAATACACCCCAGTAAATACTTACGAATAAACAATCTCGGATAAAAATGAGATTGTGATATTTCCCTTACCTTAGGTCCGATTTGCTTTGTACGTGTCCGAAGCTCCTGTATAATGGTTTAAATAATGTCATTTAATTTTTTACAGAATCATATTCATAGTTATGATATCATATATGGTTCACTTATGACATTATATTACCCGTTCTTTTGTAAACTCCATGTTAAAGAAGCGTTTTGGGTAAAATCGTTTCATTTATCGTAGGTGTTTTGACTTGTTCTTCTTGACATTATTATTACTTATATCATGATTTACTTACTTCCAGAATATAAAATATGATTTATATATCATATATATTCAGTATATATATATATATAATAGATAGATAAATGAAATGAAAAACACCGTTCATGGAGACGGTAGTCCGTACGTACGCATGAACGCTGTTTTCCTTTCCTTATTGTCTTGAATGGAAGTAAGTAGATGACATACATATACATATATATACATAAATCCAGTAGCTTTATAATGTCATATATTTCATTATTATTTTTTAATACTTTATAATCATTCTTAAATGGTTAACATGGAGAATGAATCTCATCGCGTCGTGGAGACGGTAGTCCGTACGTACGCACGAGCGATGATATCATTTCTATAAATATTGAATTGAATTGGAGTGGATTATAAAATATATCAGAATCAATATGATGTTGTAATAACTATGTATAGTTATTCTTTACACCATTATACCCATCCATGTAAGGTGGTGGTGGAAAATAGATTACACCACGGCGTGGAGACGATATTCCGTACGTATGCACGCGCGGTGATTTCTTTTTCCGTAGGATGGATAGATGGTGAAATAGGGTTGTTTCATACTTATAATAACATATCAGTATATGAGTGATACTGATGTTATTACTTCATAATGAAACAACCTAAGAAGAAAAAGTGGAAGAAGAAATAAAGATGAAAGAATTGGTAACGGTAATTACCTCTTCTTTGAAGTGCCTCTTTAAGACCTCCTCTTAGGGCACTAGAATTGGTCTTTGAGGAAGACCATAACCTCTAGGATGTTTCTAGGGAAGTGGAGAAGTGATTTTTGCAGGGGTTGGCCGAGCTTGAGTGCTCAAATTGGTGTGAGGAGGAGGGGGAGGAGGTGTCCTTTTATAGGGGAGGAGAGGGGCAACTTAGGAATATCTCAAAATATTATTTTATATTAAAGTCAAAATCGGTTTATAATGGTTCCAAAGGGTCGTATTTCGAAGTTAAAGTGGGGATGGGTCGAAATCCTATCAACCAATAGGATTTAGACAAGTTTAGGGTGTTATTTTAACCTTATCAATTAGATTTAACTCTAAGTTAAATAATTTAACTTTTACCGTGTCATTTTGTTTTCTTTCACTATATGGTTAATAAACTTACTATAAGATTCCAAACGAACCCCAAATTGTATATTATTAATACATATATCCTTATCTAAGTCATTTGGCCGAACCTTATATTTTTAGGAATAAAATAACAATTAATAATATAATATTTGATTTAAAAACTATTTTGTGTCAATTTTGACACTATTTGATATATGATTTTTGTGAAAGTCATAACAGAATTAAATGTTCGAACCAAGTTGATTAAATCAACATTAATATATCATAGTAACCTATAAAATTAGTGGAATTCATAAAAAATCTCAAATTACATTTATTTTGGTGTTTATAACATCAATTATGTCAATATTTCATTAATAAGATAATTACTGCATCATCGTTGTGTCATAAATAAATTAAATTATATGATGTCTAAAAATTACAAATAAAATACCATCATGTAGGAAATCGTTTTAGCTTTCTAATGAATATTTACAATCGAATTTATCTTATGTATAACCCCATATTAAAAATGATTTACTTATTAAACTTTGATTTTAACTATTTTAACCCTTCTTTAAATAAATTAATAATAAATGTCCTAATCTAATCCAAGTGGGCCTAAATGGTCATATTTTATTCCTATGTTTGTTTTTGGTCGGATTACACTTGTCCAATAGAATTAGGACATGTGTTAGGGTAATATTAATATCATATTTACCCTTAGTTACCCTATTTACTATTAACCGCGGTAAAAAAAAGTAAAAAGTTACTATTCACCAAAAAATTATTTTCATCTCATTGAACCAAATTTTAGTCCTTGATATTAACCGTGTCTCTCGGATTTTCAAAATTCCATTCACAGAAGCGGTAAAATTAAGTTTTATGCAAAATTCAGTTTTTAACCTACCACTTAGTAGTTTCACTATTCATCAAAAATTGATGTTTTTCAGAACAATGCCAAAATTTCATCCCAAGCTATATTTCATATTCCGAATTCAAAAATGAAGTCTATTTTACCAAATTCATAACATTAAAGTTGCATTAATTAATTTTATAATTAAATCCCGCTGTTAAAACAAATAGCGTGTTTTTAAGAAACAATATCTATCAAAAGATTGACACTTGTTTATGTCTAGTTTAAATGTGAAATTACATCCAATGACCAACATTGTATTAAATTGTAAAAATATATTCTATATATACTTTAAAACCACTCAAATTAATGATTTATCAATATTAATTATTTCGATTAAAAAAGTTGTTTTTAATTATAATTTAGTAATTTTCACTATTCATCAGAATATGAAAGTTATCCGAAAAGTACCAAAATTTCACCTTAGGCTAAATTAGATACTCCGAATCCAAAAATGAAGTCCATTTTGAGAGATAAAATTTCTAAAATTTAAAAAGTAGTTATTACTATTCATAACGGCTAGTTTTAATAATATTTTAATAGCATATCATTGTTTCGTACTACACACGCTATCGAGGAAGGTTGCGATTGCGTGTAATGCAAGGCAAGTCAAGGATGTGTGTTGTGCAAGCTTCTTTTGGTGTAGCGTACAACACAAGACATTAAAAATAATATTTTTTCATAAAATCTCGGGGTGTTACATATATAGTCATGGGGAGATATCTCCATCTAATATAAATCTTGGTGTTCATTCCCAAATCTACCATTAATTAGTCGTGACCTATTAATATAACATACATCCCAAAAAAATATAGATATAAAAAAAGGATCCCAACAAGTGCTCACATTATATAATAAAATCCTATAAATCTATCTATACGATGGTTTTTTACATAATAGAGCAGCAGCTGAAAAAAATTTCATAACATGCAGCACATATAGTAAATGACACACTGTAAAGTACACATTCTAAATAAAAAATAATACATATATTATCATATTTCCTATCTTACACAATCATCCTATTTAATCCTCAACCACTCTAATCTTTTATACCTATACCAAGCAGTTAGCTATAATTGGTACCTATATCCTAAAAGAAAAAACAATGATCCAACCTTATACATTGAAATACATTTCTCATGCATGTGTGGGGGAGAGGAAAATAACCTAGTTGGAATATTCAATGCCTCAACAATACCTAGTGTAATTTTAATCTAGTGGATGTGCATTAAAAACATATATAAAGAGAGTATTATTTCATATAAATCATACTCACCAAGAAGGATAACACACAATTCAGATTAAACATATATTTCAAGTCATCGCATTTCAACCTGGAATCCTTGAATCCTAACCATACCTGCTTTTACCACTATGATGGTAACTCTAAGAATACACCCTCAGTTGGAACCTAGGGGAGTAAACACCACCAATATTTGAAAACAAAGCATCTTGAAGAATAGGGGTCTATTCAAACCCTGATAGGGAAAAAATTTATCTCAAGACTCTAGGGATTATCTAAACCTTGTTGGGAAATTAAGTAATATGAATACTCTAAATCAAAACTGCATCCTATTAGAGGATCATGTCATTCAGAAAATCATAGCCATATATGCACCGTAAATGAAGTAAATCATTTGATAATTCATGGGTGTATTTTTACCCTACCAAATATGAATGTCATTTGAAAACAATGATGTGTATCCACACACAGTTGGTAAATAAATTCAAACAAAATCACAGGTTATATCCACACACCTTTGGAGAATAATATCATTTAGAGACTAATGGATGTATTTTCACCCTATTAGTGATGCAAGTCACATAGTGTAAATAATTATGGCTAGGTCCAAATAAAAAAATATAATGAATTACTTGTACTTGTATATATCTCAGTGGGAAGTGTTCCCTTCATAAATCATCACAGATAAAACATCTCAATGGTGTTGGGAATGTATTTGAACCAATATTCCTTAATAAATGGCCTCTACTAAATTACATGTGATTTGACACAAGATAAACAAACATAAATAGTATATTTATAACATGGATTCATCATACGTCCAAAATAGTTTTATAACCCAAGGACCTAAAGGTTTAGTGACATGGAGACTATAGGCATAAAAAATAATCATTTCATGTGTTTTGAACATTTTTTCATAATCTAATTCCACTCAAAGACATTTTTGGATACATAATTATCATTAAATACTATAGAAGGGAAAAAATATGAACGGGTGAGCTCAAATATAAAGTAATGGATAAAATAACCATGGAAAAAATGGTTAGATTTTAAAAATATGGAATATAATGAATAAGGAAAATTTATTTAATTTAAAGGAATGTAAATCAATAATTCTCAACCATAAGCATGAAATATAGATGTGGCATCTCAAATAATAACACTTTTACCATGTATTGAGAAAATATAACATTAAATATATAACATGATACATGAATTTAAGAAATAATTTGGAACAATCATAAACATGGGATTTTATAACATAGTAATCCTGGATAACCAGAAAATTGTTCACTCATAAAATTGTTAGTAGAGTTAAAAACCATCAAAATCACTATTCTTTAACCTATATACTCACTAAACCATTAACCTAATAGTTCTATATCATGAGATATAATCCTTAACAAAGTAATTAGAGGGATATATAGGTCCCACCTTTATCATATTATATATATTTGTCTTCTAATTAAAAACAATCATCACATCCTAAAATAACACATATAAATAAAATAAGTTTTAGGATATTTCAAAATAAAAATATTGTTAATCCCTAGAAATAAAATGGGTTTCATAGATCATAATATATAAATCATTAATTTTTCTTAAGGGACAATTGGAAAAAAAATTATAAAAAATCTATATTAAATCTTTAATCAATCAACGTGATACAAAAAACCCGATCACCCAAAATTATCACATAATTAAATAATAACATAGTGTGAAACCTGAAAAAATTAAAACCATTATAAGAGCATTAATTTTTGACGATAATTAAAACCGAATCAAGAAAATATAGTTTGAAAACATTTTTTCAACATTTTAAAATTTATAGTTATGAGTCTCTTTTCAAAAAGTAGAATTCGTTCATTTGAAAATATAAAAGAAAAACATTTATGGTAATGGAATTATTTAAAAAAATATTTTTACCCAGAAGTGGAAAATGGAACATCATTTAAAATTTAAATTCCTAAAAATAATTACTGAGAAATTTTATAATTCAAAAAATTATTTTTAGTTACCATGTCCATTATCATTATACTTTATTACTACAGAAGTGGTTTATCCTCAGTGAAGACTTTATTTTTTTCATTTGAATTCCTAAAAAAATAAAATGTATGAGGATAAAAATTAATGGCCATGAGATTATGTATGTAGGAGAATATTTTAGGTTGATTGAAATGAAATAGTTTGAAGTAGTGATTTTAAGGATAGGATTTCTTTTAAATTTGTGTTAGTAATCCCATTTTATAAGAGAGTAAAATTTCACATAAGGATACATCCTTTATAATTTAGTAATTTCATCACATAATTCCGAGGTAAATTGCTCAAAAGTTAAAAAAAAAAGTCGAGTTTAGTGTGAATTTGGTTCAATAAGTTCTTCTCACACATGTTTTAAACATGTTATAGGTTTCTTAACATCATGTTTCTACATTTTACTCTTTTATTTTAAACTATGTAAATAGTTTTTAATTAAGAGATTTATTTTTTATTTAAGATAAAAAATAACTAATATAACCTGATTCTTGTGCGATAGAAATAAAATAAACATATATTTAATAAAATAAAATTTCTAAATTTTATAAAGTTATATTTTAAATTAAAATAGATATTGTGTAGAAAAAATTTGTTTTAGTAGAAAAAATACTTTTTGGCCATTATATGTTATTATTAATGGTTTGTATTTATTAAAAATAAAATTAAAGTTAATATATTTTTCAATGTTTTTATAAATAATATTAGATCCATTATTTAAAATATTTTAATTTAATTTTGTTGTTGTAAATTTTTTTTATTATTAATAAAACTATAATTTTGGAACAATTGTTTCATCATTATCATGGAGATTGGTAAAAATATTTATAATATAGATCTTATACCAAAAAATAAAATTTTACATATTAATTAATTTAAAAATTATTATATAAGATATTAAAATCATCCTATAAAACTATGTTTACATGTGTAGGGAAATAAATCTTAATGTTATCATGTAAAAAATAACCTATATGAAAATAGTATTTATAAGCATTAAAGATTACGATTATAATACAATAATCAATGCAATTAATTACAATTAATTTAAATTAATTATTACAGTCAAAATAATTTTTATTTTACTACAAAATAAATCAAAAACTTCATTTAATATTGTTATTATTAATTAAAAAAACTATTCTAAAAATAGTTTTTTTTAAATGTTATATAAAATTTAAAATTATTGAGCATGGGATAATAATTTCAGAATAATATTTAAAATTATTTTATTTTCAATTATAATATATAATTTTATATAAAAAGGATTCCAAAACATCAATTTACTCATATAATAAAATAATTTCATGAATGTGTCACATTAAAAATATTAGTACTTTCACTATTCAATAGAAAATTAATCATTTTAGAAAAATATGAAAAATTAATCATAAAATAAAATGGGTATGATAAATCCAAAAATGATGTTAATTTTATCAAACTCATATCCAAAAATTAACAAACCTAACATTAATATAAAATCAAATAATTTCCTGAAAAAAAAATTTTCTAAGAAGTCATTTTTTTGTATTTTAACTATTCTTTTAAAATTAGTGAATTTACATTTTTGTTTCATTTCTATAAATTTAATTATTTATATATATTTCACAATTCAATTACCACTATTGATATCTTGTAATTTTATAGCTACCTTTTATTGTTAAAAATTAATTTTATTTCTATGTTTCATGTGGATAAATCTAGTTATCATAGTATTTACATAAGGAGGTAAAACTCAGGTCATTTCATTCTACACATCATAAAATAATATTATCCTTTAAATTTCACAACATGGAAGAAAAAAAGTGATAGTATATTTCTCTCATCACATTCTCGAGTCCCCACATTTCCCCCTCAAACTTATGATTTCCCTATATATCATTTAATATATGGGTTTTTTCTTATCATAAATTTTTCTCTTTGATATAATATCTCCATGGGTTTTTTCATAGGATATTTTTTGTTCCATCTTCACAAATTTTGATTTTAGTACATGTGTTGGATATGGTATGTATTTACATTAAAATGAAACATAAAAGGCATAATTCACTTGGTAGAGGTGAGTATGGAATTCTAAGTGATAGGATACGACTCTAACATGATCATGAATCTCAAAAAGACCGAAGTATCTTGGAATCAACATTCCACACTTCCAAAATAATTTAACCAAATTTCATTGAGGTATTTGAATAAATATGATATCACCAACTTCAAATTCCATATCTCTTTGATGATAGTAGTTATAATTCTTTTTTCTAGTTTGCACTAATTTCATATGTTGTTGAATATTTTGGGCCATCACTCATATTTCATAGATAGTGTAAGGTCATATAGTTTTTCATTCTCAAACTTAATCCTAGTATATTGGAGTCCTATATCCTTTTCTATAGTAAACCTCATTTAGTGCCCTTTGGATTCTAGAATGATACTATTGATATATGAGAACTATATCAGAGAAATATATTGATCCAAAAAATCCTTGAATTTTTTTTGAATAATATATCAGAATATCCTCTAGAGTTTGAATGGTTATCTTAGACTAACTATCTTTTTTAGGGTGGTAAGTGGTTCTAAAATTCAGCTGAGTACCCATATCATGGTGAAGAATATTCTATATTCTCAATATAATACTCTAATCTCGATTCAATATAATAGACAGGGGTGCTCTATGAATCCTAACCAACTATTTAATGTAGATCATGTCAAGATGATCCAGTGAGAAATATACTTTTGTGGAAATAAGATTCACTAACTTTGTAAGGATTAAAATAAAACCCATACAACATTGTTACCTTTTTATGTCTTAAAGAGTCAAATGATGAAATCTATGGTGATGTATTCCAATTTCCAAATAGGTACAGGTACTGGTTTCACTATAATATTATGCTTTTTTTTTCTCATCATTAACATTATAACAAACCATTTATCGATATATATATTCTATGATTTACATCTTTATGTAATTCGAAGTGTGTTTTTTCTTTAAATCCCTATAAATCATTGTGCCTCTTTGATGGATTGAGAATGGTGGGCTATTCACGGCATTCAAAATCCCCTTCTTCAATTTTGGTATAGACAAGATACATATATACATTCAAAGTACTATAGAACCTTATTATAAATGTTTAACTCCATAATAACCATTACCATTTTTATCTTATCATTATTCTTATGGGATTCTTTTCTCCTTACTAGAATAGAGTTCTTAGGAGAATCATGGGAAAGGTAATATTTCTCTCTTTCCCTTATGACATCACAATTCATCCTTTTATGATATATGAGTATTGGGTCTTTTCAATTCTCATCATAGATAATATATATTGATATTTTCTTCTAATATTATTGTCCAAAATAAATTGTTGGATATAATCATTGATTATGACTACTGGATACATTACCACCCCAAAAAGGATCATTTTTTTGAATGTATATTTCAAGATCTTATGATCATTGTATATATCACGGCTTTCTCATAAAGATAATCCATTGAAATTTTCAATTCAAATTTCACCACTAAAAATTCTAATTATGAATCAATTAATTTTGGATATCCATATTATTCATGTTATTAATTATAACATGATATATTTGGGTGGGAATGTCAATGTGATTTTGAACCCTAGTTCCCAACACATTTGGGTAATCACCACATTGTCAATTGCATAAATAGTTTGATTGATTCCTTCTTGTTCAAGGTATATAATTGATAGGGGAATGTTCATAGAGAAAATTCATAAATTAGTAATAGTATAAATCATAAAATGATGATCACAAAAGGAATAACAAAAAAATAATGATTATGTTTTTCTTTGAAAACTACCTAAGTTTTAATCTTGGTTCCTAATGATATTTTCTAATTAATATTTTTCTTAATGACACTGTTCAACAAAATAATCAAATCCTTCATTATAATTCATAAATAAAATGTAATTTAACATAAGAATATACACAATGTGTATCAAACAAGGTGCATAGTAAGGTCACATTCACCATGAACTAGATTGATGGTTGAGATATACTTAGCTGAATCTTTTCAATTTTAATACCCATGGATGCATCTATTCCAAGACAACATCCACTTATTGAATCTGGATGGGGATGTGTTTATAGGAAAATCACATAATCCATAATTTTCCAAAATAATGGGTTGTTTTCCTATATATAGACTCATCTCATTGACTTTTCCCTATTGTTTTCACTAATGTTATATAAACTAATTTCAAAAAATAACTAAAATATTCTCTAATACAAATTGAACTTACCCAAGATAAACATATGAAAATAATAAATTTATATCATTGTTTATTCATTATATACACAAATAATCGTAAAAATCGAGTACAAAGAGGTTTACTATCATATAGACTAAAACATAAAAACACTTCTTTAACATGGTATAAAAATTTCTCAATAATATAACTCCACTCTTAGATAATCATTAAGAAACAATCCTCTTCAAATATTAGGGAAGGGAAAATATAAAAAGTAGTGAGATCAAATGATCAGTTAGTGATAAACCTAACTAATATCATAAATTTTAGATCATAAACATGTCAAAATACATTAATAGGTTAAAGATAATTAATTTTAGATAATTAAAAAAAGTGTTACATATAAGAATGATTGATAGACATAACATCTCAAATTTTAGCACATTTACCCTGGGATGGGAAAACGATACATTAAACATATATAATAATACACGAACATAGGAAAGAAAGTGTAAAAAACAGAAAAATAAAATTTATTAACATTGTTATCCAGGATAACAGCTAACTCATTCACGCATAAAATTGTGGGGAGAGATAAACATCTCACACTCACCCTTTCTGATCCAAAATACTTGTTTACCCATCAACATAACATTTCTATCTCATGAGATATAATCCTTTACCTAATGATTTATAGGGATGTACAGGTCCAACCCAAATTATAATCATTATATTTGTGTTCCACTTAAAAACAATCATCACATCATAAAATAACCCATATAAAAAAATAGGTTTCATGATATTTTCAAATAATCATATAAATAACCAATTAAAATTAAACATATTTATAAATACTCTAAATGTAAATCATTTAATGTTTTAATGCATCCATGGAAATAAAATGGTATTTTAAAAACATCCAAATTTTATCATGAATTAAATATCATGATATTGAAAGTGTGATCACCAAAATTAGTTACATAATAAAAGTATTTTATAGGGTAAAACTTCAAACATAAATCCAATAGAGGTAGATCATTTTCTAAATATAATGATAACAAAATGATGACAATATATTTTTGAAAAATAAAATCATTATTATAATGGTCATAATTATGAGTCCTTTTCAAAAATTATCCTTTGTTCTTGAGAAAACTAAGAAGAGAACCATTCATAGAAATAGAATTGGATCAAAAAATATTTTCCTACAATATTAAATTAGAATAACATAACTAAAAATAAAATGTATTTTAAATTTTAATCTCAATTTGAAATTTTATAATTCAAATAATGTATTCTGTGTAAACATGTATCTTACTATTTCTCATGGTTACCAAAGAAGTGATGAAATCATGTTTGAGAGTTAATATTTTTATTGTAATTCAACTTTAAATTCAAGGTATTATGATAGATATAAGTGACAATGGGATTATGTTTTTTTTGGATAGGGTTCTAATGAGTGTAAAAGGGTTTATTTTCTAGGTGAATTTTAAGGATAAGTGTTCAGGGTGTGAGTGATCCCTTTTTGTTAGAGAGGAAAATAGAACTTTTTGAAATACACTTTATAATTAAATAATTCCTTGACAATATTCCAAGGTCAATGGAACAATATTTATTAAATAATTGATTTTGAGTTGTCTTTGGATAAATAAATACTCAAACCATTCTTCTCATGCATGTTTTAAACTTTTTATAGGGTTTTTAAAATCAAAATTTTAATTTTTAATCTTTTACACATGAACAAGGTAACCAGTTTTTAACAAAGAGATTTTATATTTTATTAAATCTATAACATAAATAATATTACCAAATATACATCTTATGAAACTAAATTTAACCAATACTTAAACCAAATAAATATATATATATTAATAAATTAACTTTCAAATTATAATAGATAATGTCTAGAAAACTGATTTTAGTATAAAATGGAATTTTAACCATTATAGACTATTAATATTATGTAGCATTGATTTATAATGGAATGTGTGTTAATATATATATTTATATTTATTTAAATCATATTGAATCCATTATTTAAAATATTTCAACTTAATTTAGTCTTTATAGATTTATTGATATTATTAAAAAAATAAATCTTATACAATTAACTAACATTATCATGGTGATTAACATAAATCCTAATAATCAAAATTTTATACCTAAAAATTAAATTGTACATATTAAAAAATATAATCAATTTTATCTCTAATATAAGAACTATTTTATAAAAATAACTTTATATGTGTAAGGAAATTAATCCTAACAATACTGTGTAAAACTGATTTTTAAGAAAAATGTATTTTTAAGTATTATTGATTATGATTAGGATGGAATTATCAATGAAACTGATTCCAATGTATTGAAATAATTATTGACATCCAAATATTTTTTATTAAAAAATAAAATGAATAAATAAATTCATTTCATTAGTTTAGTGTCTGAAACAAATTATTAAAACACCATCTAAATTTTCAAACAATTGGTCATGGGTTTATAAATTTTATATTTCATTCTAAAAATTTTTATTATACATCATCATATATAATTTTATTTTAAAATCTTTTCAAAAAAATCAATGTACTCACATAATAAAAAATTCCTAAGATAGGTGGCATCAATAAAATATTCATTTTCAATATTTACTTGAAAACAAATTTTCCCTGATAAATCCAAAAAATGGAATCTTCAATTAAAATAACTATGCTAAATCCAAAAAAGTTTTCAATTTTCTCAATTTCACATCTTAAAATTTATTAAATTTATATTAAAATAAAAAATATAAAAATGTTTTCAAAAATAAGTTTCATAAGAATTCATTATTTCTTTTAATAACTATTAGATTAAAATTAATTCTAATCATAAATATATTAAACATGAAAAATATCCATTTTACAAAATAATTTATAAGAATAAGAAATGATTTTATTAATTTCCTAGCTTTACAAATTATGTTGATATTTAGAATGATTTTTTTTAAAAAAAAATTTATAACTAAATTTGTTTATAATTTTTTTATAATTCTGTTACCACTATTTATACCTTCAGATTTTATAGATAACTTTTAATTGTATATATTAATTTTATATTGATATTTAATGTGAATATATACATATAAAATATTATTTATGTAAGGACAGAAAACTCGAGTAGTGACAGTATGACCTACCATAGCCATTATATCCTTATTAGGCTCACATGATTAATTCATGATCTAATTTGAAATCTGCAATAATGAAAACCGATTACATGAATGCACCCTCTCAAATCTAAATATCTCACCAGTGAACTATCTAAAGTCCCCTGGGTCTTAACATAACATGGATTACCTACATGGTTTCCTTGATCAATTTTTTTTTCAATTGATCGCAACCCATTGTTCTGGTCAAAACATTCCTCAACACATTGTAGGGTCCTTCAGACCCATCTCTCCCCTCAAAGGGGGCCAAGAATATCATCTAATCCAAATATAGGATATATAAAAAATTCAACCACATGTAAAACACCCAAAATCATTGCAATAACATGAATCAGTCATGACACTTGACAATAATAACTGATGGTGCCTGAAGATATACTCATGCATTGGAAAATAGGGAATCTCCCTCTTGTTCTTAAACAAACCAAAATAGTTTAACCACTCCCTTCCTATATTCTTTTAAAATAAAATTAAAATGACTTTTCTAAACCATTCTAAAAGGAATCACATGACATATTACTCACAATGGTACCTTCAATAAAATTCTATGAAAATATTCCTTGAAAATCCCTTACTTTTTTTTAAATGTCTTTTCTAAAACACATTTCATGAATAATTGTTTTTACTTTTAAATTTCATTTATGTCAAACCCAATTTTTGAAAAATACTTTTAAAAAAGAAAAATATTTCTCCTTGAAAGCAACCTCATTACACTAAAGAAAACATAAATATGGTCAGAGAGACTCATTTAAGTAATATGATACCATCGAACTATATAGAAAGTTATGTGGCGCATTCTGACTATTTGGTTGATGTGAATCTATTAAAATCCATGAAAGAATCATAAAATCCACACAACATATGGAAATATATAATAATAATTATGAAGGAACATAAAATCTTATAAAGAGTAAGAGTCTCAAATAAATTCAAGTACACCTACATCTTGACTGCCCTCACTGAACCTTTTCTAATCCAAAATGATCATTATCAATAAATAAAAGTCCCTAAATTCATTTATATAACATTAATAAATTATAAAATAATTTTGAAATTCATTTTATAATTACATAATTAATAAAATTACATGGAATAAATTATGGATTATTTCCCCCCATTTTTATGTCAAAAAATATACATTTATAGTAACATAATTAAAAATAAAATATTTTCAAAATTTATATAATAATTAATTAAGAATTAATTTATTAATATATCAATATAAAATATCAAAATTTATTTCATAATTAATTATATAATTAAATTATACCAAATAATATAATATAATATTCCCCCTCTAACTCCACCCCCCCTTATTTTATACATTAAAATAATTCATTTAGAAGATGTGTGAATTTTGTTTCTTTTTAAATATCACCCTTATGCAAAGAGGGTACCTACATTACTGTAGAAAATTTTACCCTTATGTTTGCCATCGGAATAGGGGTAAGAAGAGCCTTACCCTTACACAAGTCTCCCTACGTGAGGTTAAGAAAGACCTTACCCTTACGTAGATTAATGTCTAAGAATAAGATAATATTACCCTTACACAAGTCATTGCATAAGAGTAAGAAATATTTTACCCATATGTCGGCCACTATATAAGGGTAAGAATCCTACCCTTATGAAGACCAAAGTGTGACTGTAAGGAAAATTCATCCATTACAAAACCAATTTTATAAGGGTATAGAATAGTTTACCCTTAAACTGGTACCACCGTGTAAGAGTAACTTACAACCCAAAAAAATATAATAAAAATTATTTTATAATTTCTAAAATCATTATTCTTCTTCAGAGGACTCCCAAAACTAGTCTCAATATTTTTCAAACTCATCAAAAAGACAAACAACTCATATTTCAGGGCTTAAAACTATGTCTCATAATAAAATGATCACACTACGACCCTCAAAAAACCTATTATAGTCCAAATCCAATTTAGAAATTTAAAAAAACAACAGATGCATAGTGGTGAGATATATATATAATTTTCTACTTCCTAAAAAAAATTCAATACTTCAATCTTGGAATCTCCCTCGAATGAAACAATATTTTAATCTAACATTGATTGAGCTACCCAATGATATCCATCTTCCCTCTCCCTCCAACCTCTCTCATGGATCAAATATATATACGGGAAACCCACCCCTTCCCACTCATGTAATAATAAAATGATAGAGGGGTGAAATAGAAAAATTAAATCAACTAAATTAAAAGAATATCATTCATTTAAATTATTTTAAACACATATTTAAATTATCACCTCAAGACCGAAAATTAAACTAAAAATATACATATCTTACAAAAAATCACTCATTTTGAAATAAATCAAGATTTAAAAATTTTAATCAAAGAATCCATTAATAATATATAAATGTTCAAACCTGAATGAATATTAAATTATTATTAAATACATATCCAAATATCTATAAAAATATTCCCAACATGGAATTCATCGAAATTCTATCCCAAGGGTAACCACCCCATTCTGAGATCAACTAAACCCTTATAATTTTTTTGGCATCATATTCTTGGGAAAATGACCATTTAACTCTTATAATCCCTTTTAATAAAAATTAATATTTTACTAGAAATTCACAACTAAAAAGGAGAGGGTCTAGATAGACTCCACACCATAGCCCTTATGATCCCCAAAAGTCCAAAATAGTCATTAACTATTAGTCTTGATCAACTCCATCCTCCAGTTCAAAATAGACTCATTTTGTTCATTCATGGGAATACGAATGATATTTTCTTTATAACTCCAAATATATGGTGCACGATTAAATAAAAACCCTGTCCACTACTCGTCATCATCACCAATACTGAGAAAATATTTGAACATTGACCACCTATTCAAAGAAACCAATGGGTAAACCATTAACTAATTATTAATATTAGGTTCTATTCCTCAAAAGACTCTACTACTAGTAGCCAATTCCAGTAAATGGTGATCCCTACCATAGGAATCACTTATTTAAACAGAAAACCATCCTTTCTAAATGACATTCCCAGAAGAAACTTTCATCTTCTACTTGATCCCAACATAAAACATCAATAAACCAAACACAAAATATGCTAAAATATGGAAACAATCACAACATACTGATTAAATACACAAGAAAACACAACATTCCCTCCATACCAACCGTTAAAAAACCAAAAAATTGTTCTGCACAAATGATGTTAGCTCTTCATGTGTTACACCAAGAAATCCAAATTCACCAGCTAACATCACATGGATGTCTCCAGACAACCAAGTCATCTAATAAGAGTAAGAAATTAAATCATCTAACTTCCCCAACCCCTTTTGAGTACAAAATCTTAGAAAATATTTAAACATATGAATGTTTCTTATTCTGAATTTAATTCCAAATCATTTTACATGCACCAAAACCCACATGATTTTTCATAAAACAACTTGAAATTCATGTTATCTTTGAATAAATTAAATAAGTAAAATCCTCAACCTTATAGATATACTACATAGAAATCAATCATATTTCTAAAATCCATTTCAAAATCCAAATCCAAAACCCATTTAAATTACACTTTCACAAAAACATTAAGATTATAATCATTTCAAAATCACTAACTCTGTGATCCATTTCAAGTAAAATGTACATATAAAACCCTTTGTGGCACACCTCATGCCACCACATGAGTTTTCTTTTAAAACTATTTTTTTTCATAAATCAACCACCATAAAAATGAATTCCCTATGGAGGAAAAACAATCAAAATCACAATGAAAATCAATGGAAAAAACCTTATATCAATATTAATTTTATCACTTCTTATATTATATTTAAAAAACAAATAGTATTATAAGTTGATTCAATTAATAATGTATTATGATGAGGCATGATGTCAGAAAACATTGTCCATAGGTGCATGTATCGTGTCCTAATCATGACACCATTATGATGTATAAACCACTTATCAGATCCTAGTTGAGACCCCTGATGTATTCCAAGTCTCCTCTATCCAACATTGGGATTCTCTATCCAAACCAACACCTCACAAATTCTAGATTTCTTAGGCCACAAATTAGAAACCAATTTGAAATATGGATTTTAACCAATTTGTACTGGCTAGGCATGAACTTGACCTACATCCCATGTCTAGACAACCTAAACCCACCTCAAACTAACATTGTCCCATCCCAAAAATGTTTCTGATAAAAA
The DNA here is from genome assembly GCA_963277665.1 of Viscum album. Classification (NCBI taxonomy): domain Eukaryota; kingdom Viridiplantae; phylum Streptophyta; class Magnoliopsida; order Santalales; family Viscaceae; genus Viscum; species Viscum album. The sequence goes on from OY728121.1 coordinate 595,369,745, forward strand.
ATTTCAATGCCTCAAACTAGACCACCTGAATGAACCCAAATCAATGAATACTATGTGACAGTAGATATTTATCACATCTGCTAGATGATTCTTACGTATAGTGCTAGCCTAAGATGGTTAAGGGTAGACTATTCCCTATAATATAAAAACCTGACAGTTATGACTAAAATCATCAAAATTTTAGTATAACCCATCCTTAAAATGAAAATCTTAAAAACCTATAAACCTATAACTCTGGGGGGTTATGGGACCCTATTATATAAGATATAAATCAGTAAATCTATCTATATCATGTAGTAATATATAAATAATTATAATTAGAAAAAACATTTTATAATAAGATTCATATATAGTAAATGACACACAAGCCAATACACATGCTAAATAAAATAGAAAACATACATTGGCATCTAGACCAAAGAAAAAAATCATCATGCTAAATCTCCAACTTCTATAATCTACCAGAATAATAAAATGTTTCTAAATCCAAGAGATACTATGTAAGAAATATAAAGAAGGAATTTATTCCCTCATATATTGAAATCCATTCTTTGTAAGTGGTTAGTGGTCATCTCCAATGAACCACTATGAATCCCTAATACCTAGAAAACATTAAGTGATGTTGTGATCAAGTAAAAATGAGAGTAGTAAATATATATGGAGTGAAATCAATCCATTTAAATGTAATCACCTAGAAATATAACACACAATTCAAAAAAACAAACTTGTTGTGTCATTAGTTGTCTTCCCGACCACCTAGAACCCTGACCATACCAGTTCATCTAGTGTCAGGGCGTGTCTAAGTATATACCCTCATCTGAAACTGGGGAAAGAAACTACCCACCCAAGAAAAAAAATCATTTGGAAACTGAATGGGATATGTACCTTTTAATGAACATGAAATTCATCCAGATAATGATGGGCTTATCCACACCCTTTAAAGATATAATGTTATCTAGAAACATTGGTGTATTACCATACCATGTTTTTAAAGCATGTAATCATAAAAATATAGGTTGTATCTAATCCCTTTTGAGAAATTTAATCATCTAGAAACCCATGTTCATATCTTCACCTTATTAGGGAAAAAATTCATTTAGAAAATTTGGCTCATATCCACATCCTCCTAGGTAATCATGACATCCATAAACTCAGTGGTGTATCTACACCCTGTTACTTCGACAAGACTTTTAGAAATTCAAGGGTGTATCAACACCCTCTCAGGGAATCATTTCATCTAGAAACTAAAGGGTGCATCTACACCCTATAAAAGATGAAAGTCACATAGTAACAACAATGAATTCTAGATCCAAGGAAAACATCCCATGCATATCATGTATCTATATACATATCAAAGGGAAGTGTGTGCCACATGAAACAAAACAAATGATGAATTTCATTTGGGTTAGAAATCCACATGATCATATCTCACACAAAATAGATAATTTTCTCAAGTCTATGTCCAACAATCATCAATATTATGTAATCGATTTTGGTTCAAAGGTGACACCTAAAATCATCACTACCTATTACCCGCACGTGCCATCTGAACGGGTGATATCTCATTTCGGAATACTATATGGCCCCTTGTGATTTATAATTAAATAAATAACCTATGTGGTTTCCTTTATCACATTTCTATCAGTTTAATTTTTCCATCATTACAGTCATAACATCCCCAACACCCAATAGGGTCCTTCAGACCCATCTCTCCCAGCTAAGGTGGCCAACCACATCACCTAAAAATTCCATGGGATTGATACCAATAGTAAACCCCTTGGATAACACAAATATTCATGAGTCAACATGGATTAATCATAACACACGACAATAATAGAAAGGTGCACATTAAAAATCACTCATGATTTAGAAAAATAGTTCATCACCAGAACATGATCAAATGGAACAAAACAGGTTAATCAATACCGCACAACATTCCTCTAAAATGAATTCAAGACCACTTCTTAAAACATTTTAAATGAAATCTTTTACTATCATACTCACAAAATTCCCCTATCAAAAATTTCATTAATATATTCTTTTAAATCCCCACTTTAATTTTGAAATATATTTTTCAAAAAACATTTCTCGAAGCATAATATACTTCGAAATTATATTTAATTCAAACACCTTTTTAAAACACAATTTTAAAAAATGAGACCCCTTTCTGCTTCTAAACCAAGTCATTCCACAGAAAAAAACAAGAAGAGTTCCACATAAACTAATTTGAATAAGACGCCACCATCGAACCAATTAGAAAGCTGTATAATCTATATTGACTATTATGTTATTCTAAGTCCATCCCAAGCCATTGTGGAATCATAAATGTCATACAACATGAAAAATAATATAATAATAATGTAAAATGAACATAAAATCAGAAACATTGAAACATACGTAAATAAATTCAAGGTTAACTAAATAATTTACATAGTTAACCACTTTTTAGTGAAGCCTGACCACCCTCACTAAAGCTTATCCAAGTCCAAACAGCTATCATCCATCAATGTGTTGCATTAAATCCATTTTTATAGATTTTATTAATTATAAAATAATTTAATAATTAATTTTTTAATTAATTATATAATTAACATACATAGAATATGTTATGTATTACTCTCAAACTATTTACATCTCAAAATATTAATATATAGTACCTTAATTAATGAAAAAATAATTTCAAAAATAATTTTATAATTAATTACACTATTAATTTATAAGAAAATTATTAACTAATTAAAAAATTATTCCATTATTAATTATACATTTAAATAATATGTAATAAATAAAAAACTATTTCCCCAAAATCCCTATTTATACACATTATAATAATTCTTTAAGAAGATGGGAGTACACTATTTTTTTTTTAAACATTACCCTTATAGAGGGGGTTCCAACGTACGGATAAATGAAATTATCCTTACAGATAACACTTACCCAAGGGTATGAATAACCTTATCTATGAATGGGTCCCCATTTATATGGGTACGTGAGGCCTTAACCTTACCAAAAATGCTTCTTAAGGTTAAATAAGTATTACACTTATGTAGGTAGCTGCGTAAATGGAAGAAATCCCTACTATTATACTTGTGGATTCATTGGGGTAAGAAAGATCATGCCTTTATTTTAACTAATTTTTAAGGGTAAGAAAATTAATTCCCTTATATAGACTATTTTGTAAGGTTAAGAAAATATTTACTCATACACACCAGTTACTGAATAAGTGTAACCTAAAACCCAAATAATAATATATATTTACTTTTATAATTTCCAATATCTTTATTTTTATTTTAAGATACCCAAAAAACAGTAAAATTTTTTTTATAAAATCTTAAAAAAATATAAAAAAAACAAAAATTCAATATTATAAATCCAATATTTCATCCTTAAATCATAACACTATAGCCTTTATCAATCCCTCAATAGTCTAAATCCCATATAAAAAATAAAGTGAAAAAAACATTGAAAAAAGGTGATAAATATATATAATCACCTACCACGTGGTTAATTGTCGATTCTTTGATCTTGGAAACACCCTAAAAGGTTTTATAATTTTGATCTAACTTTGATCGATCTCCTATGTCATATCCCACTTCTCTCTCCCTACTTTCTCTCTTATAGCTCAAATGAATTCCCAGGGAAGCCCCCTCCCTCCCATGAATCAATGATGATAAAGAGGAGAGGAAATAAAAATATAATCAATTAATGAAAATTAATATAATTAATTCAAATTATATTCATTTAAATTCTCGTATATATTCTCTCCTCAGGACACAAAACCCAAAAATAAAACTATACATTACCTGGGTAAAACAAACCATTCTGAACATAACCATGAAATTTGAATTTCAATCTTGGATACCATTCAAGAGATATAAATGTTCACTCTTAAAATATAATTTAATAATTCTTAAACACACATCCAAACACCCAAAAATATATGATCATATTAAAATTCCTCCAAGTTTTAGGAAAATGGAAAATACCTCATTCAGAGATCAAAAAAACAGTCCTAATATTATTCCAAGATCATCTACTAGGTGTAATGAACACCTTAACCCTTGAAAGATTTAGTAGTGATAATTTTAAAATTTCCCCAAAATTGAAAACATAAAAAGGAGTAGGTATTTACAACCATGGAACACAACATCATCAAGAGCTATACCTAAGTCCACTAAGTCCTAGAACCCAAAAAATTCCTATCCTTGAAAAAAAATAACATCAAGTTCATTATAAAAAAAAACTATTTTACTCTACATTTTTTTACCATATACCCAATAACACTTCAAGTACATAGATATCATATCCTAAATAATCCACCCTTATGTCATATAACTGAGGGAACTCATATGTTTGGGTTATCCCCTCTCTAGGGTTTCCCTCACACATAACACATATCAATAGTAAAAGTAAAATTCCATGTTTCATGGTCATAACACTTGGATCACAAATATATTAAGCCACATATCAAAGGTTCTAAACTCTCCCACATAATCCACAAACCACATCACACATAGAGAATTTATCATGGGGTTACATCCCTTCTCCCCTGTTAAATATTACTTGGTAGTTCCCATTCCAACACACCCACTCTAGGGTTCTCAAACATATATATATATTAGAATCAAACACTAATTCATCATCCTAATAGGGTATTAATACTTAGTGAGGATCTATAAATGTGACTAACCCCTCAAAGACCATTATCTCATCTAACTTGATATATATAAGGGAATCATCCCATGATTATTTGTACGGAGTAAGACATAGTTATATGGTTTGGTTTAGTAAAATTCCTCTTAGAATATATATAGTAAACATAATATATGTTTTTATTGATAATTAAAACAACATGATCAATTTTCTCTCAAAACCAAAACAAAGGAACCAAATTCTATTATTAACACACCATGGGTCACTATACATCCCTTGCATAAGGGTTCTATATAGTCATCATCAAGGAACACGCATCCAAAATATCCACCTGACCTATAAATTGGGAAAATAACATGGTCCTACTATATATAATGGAACTAAAAAATTATATGGGGTTATATAGAGACCATGATTTTACATAAATGATTATTACATCATTTTAAAGATAAAAAACATATTAGTGTTAAAGAACAAGGATACAAAGCTTTAGTGTCTTAGGAAAATTAGTCACACACATAACATATACATAATAAAACATAGAATTTTTTAACCAGATTCATTGTACTTTTAAATCCCAAGTTATCTTTTGTACATGTAGTCACCTTATGTCTGAAAGCATTCTGTAGTTGCACATAATATCCTCTTTAAAATATTTCCCCTAAGAACAACCCAAATTCCCTTGGGTTTAGTCTTTTAGAAATACCATTAACTCTTTGACTTTGGAAAAATGCTTGCTAAGGGAATTGGGTAGATTTTAGACCGGCTAAAATTCATGGAATGTGGGAAGATAATAGGTGGGGAGGGTTGTATTTATAAGGGAGGAAGGGGGAGTTTTTAAATTATTTGATTCAATTGTTTATTATTTTGGTTCATGACTATCAATGGATTTTATTAACATGAATAAATATAGTATCTAGGGTATGATAGTTCGAGATAAATGTGGTTACATCAACCATACATCATTCATGACTCAAAAATTAATTTATTTTACTTATATCATAAATTTCTGTATTTCACAATTCCCAAAAAAATTAAACTATTTTAGAAAAACGAAAAAAAATTCATAGTATCCATATTTTGAAATTAATAATTTAAAAATGGAATCCATTTTATGAATTTAATTTTCTAAATATGAAAAATATAATTTTTATATAAATTCATCATTTCTCAAAAAAAATATCGATTTTAATATTGTAATAGATTTTTTACCCTTTGGAAATTTAATTAAGATCTCATAAAATTAAATTACAATTATAAAAAACAAAAATATTAATTTATTAATCTATTTTACTGTAACACCCTGAGATTCCATGATACGCTTCTCTTTCAATAATGCAATAGCTTGCATTGTACACAAGTTCGAGGTTCTAACACACACCACAACCAATCAAAGTAGTCGTCATGAATAGTAATACCAAATTTTTAAAATTTTATAAATTTTATCTTTCAAAATTTACTTCATTTTTGGATTCGGAATATCGAAATTAGCCTTTGTTGAATTTTTGGTATTTTTCTGAGAACATCCAATTTTTTATGAATAGAGAAAAATACTTAAAAAACAACTTTTTTATTAAAAATAATTTATAGTGAAAAATTATAATATTGAGTGGTTTTAAAGTATAATTAGAATATATTTTTACCACTTTATCCAATGGTGTTCATTATAATTAATTTCACTTTGAAATTGGACAAAAACAATTGTCAATCTTTTGATATATATTGTTTCTTAAAAACACGTTATTTGTTGTGACAGCTGGAATTAATTATAAAATTAATTAATTCAAATTAAATGTTTGGAATTTTTTAAAATAGATATAATTTTTTAATTCGAAATATCAATTATATCTTAGGGTGAAATTTTGGCATTGTTCTGAAAAACTTCAATATTTGATGAATACTGAAACCACTAAGTGGTAGTTAAAAACTGATTTTTCGTTTAAATGAAACATTACCACTTTTGTGATTTGATTTTACAAAATCCGACATACATGGTTGTCATTAGGAAGTAAAATTTGGTTCAATGGGATTAAAATAATTTTTTGGTGAATAGTAACATTTAAGTTTAATTAATCGCTATTAAAGGTAATTAGTGAAATTTAAGGTAAAAATGATATTATAAAAATATGAAAATACCTTTACACTTGTCCTACATTTATTGGATGAGTCATGGACGACCAAGACAATCCATGGGTCAACTTTGGGACCCCATGGAGCCACTTTGGTAGGGAAATGACATTAAAAACATTTTATTTAATGTTAAAATAAAAATGTCACAAACATGAGTTGTTTTACTAAAACAATTCTTAAATGGGGTTATACAAGTCATATTTTTGACTATAAATATTCATTAGAAATATAAAAATATTTCCTACATCATGATATTTTTTTTATAATTTTTAGACATTAAATAAATTAAATTATTTGTGACACCATGATGATGCAGCGATTACCTCATTATTTAACGATTTAAATAAAATGAAAAGATAATGTAAAATCTAAGACCTAAACATGAAAAAAACATTTTGTGTGGGTGTATATCGAACTCTTTTTACCTTATCCTCTAAATATATAATTTTGGGACCTTTCAAATCCGAAAATCATTTTATGATAAAGTAACCTTTTATAACTTTCCAAGAGTGCCCCTCCTCTCCTCTTATAAAAGGCCCCCACCTCTACCACCTTACCCACACCTCTCAAGCCTTTTTCTCTTCCAACCCCTGCCAATTTTGTCTCTCCATGTCCCACTCTTACTCCTAGAAGCCTCACTCTGGGCATAATTCTTACTAAGTAAGCCTTTGAGCTCAAATCAAAAAGAGTTACCCGTTTTAAAGGTAGTGTTTTCTCTTGTGTTCTTATGTTTTATTTTGCTTCTCCAACCCCCTAAACTCTTTTTATTCAATTATTTTGTAACAACACAAGTATACTCAATATACTAGGATGTTTTTATAATAATTATTCTAGCTACACTTACACACACCTACATCTAATGGTTAAAAACATACTGTTTCTGTGGATGGCGAATTTATGCCTCACGAAACGATGATCATTCAACACTCATATAACACCTTCAAAGGTGGAAATTAATATGTAACTATATTTATATATGATATATAATATGTTTATGTTTTACTTAAGCTTCTGTATTTTTTATTTATGTCATACCTTTATGGTTTCCATTATGGGTGAATGCGATATTTTCATTTTAGGAAGTGCGGACTACCACCCCTCAAAGTGATTTGAATCGTTAATGCCATATGTGGGATGTATAAATGATGGAGTAAATGGTATTATACATTATATTATACTGGAATTATAGTATACCTTTATATAATTATAATTTCATTCCATTAAAAATGAAATATAAATGAAAGTAGCGTTCATGCATACGTACGGCTTACCGTCTCCATGAATGGTGCATTTCATTTCTTACCTCTAAGTATTATGTAATATTATAAATGCATGTATATACTGGATATATATGATATATATGATATTTAAATCATGAATATAATTCTGTATATAATGGATATTTCACCACATGAACAACTTGTAATTATAAGAAGTTTATTTTTGACTCAAGTACTAAAGATCGACAAAATGACCGTTATTAACTTAAATAATTACATAATGTTCATAACATGGTAATAAGTGATATAAAAGGAATAATGAACATGGAAAAGGTTCTTAATAAAATAGAAATTAACTGTATTTTATTATTCCGGAGGTTAATAAACGATCGATTCAAGTCGGACATGAGGTAAGGGAACTTCTTAACCCAATTTCCATTCTTTGGGTTAATCTACAACTTTCAAATTATGTCATGATATTATTTTGTCATATCTGGTATTTATAATTTCTTTATGTATAAATATAGTGAATACACATAATAGATCTATTTTATTTAAAAATTATCTTTGTAAGGGACTTCGTCTCAATCTCCTTTCATTGAGGCATATTTTGTTTTATACACAACTTTCTTTTATACGGAGTATAACCCACTATGACTTTTATGTTTTTTTCAAAAGGAATATTTTTATACGAAGCATTTTACTAAACAAAAAAATGGACTATTTTTTTTGTCGTATGTATGTGGTGACAACGTCTTCTTCGCCACCATGACCATTATATGAGTTTCGGCTTCCTCTATAAGCCATAACTTTTTTTAAAATGAAAAATAAATAAAAAGTTTCAATTTTCCTTTATTTTGGTATTCAAAATGGTTTTGAAACTGTTTTTATTATATCAATGTGTAGTATTGATATCTTTTGATTGAAATGTGGAAATTTTATGTTTCCTTTATGCATGTTTTATGTGATATGATTATTTTATGGTTTATGATATATTTAAACCTATTCATATGAGGAATGCATTGGACTTAATAAGTGACGGGTGGAGCCCGCTATAGCTCCTCGATGCATCGGCAGGTCTCATGAGACAAACTAGTGTCCTGGCATGAGGCCTTGACAAAATATTATTTGTAGTCTGGCCACGAGTCCTTGGATACGTGGTTATGATAGTCTGGCATTATGCATTCCATCATTATTGAAGTGGTTATTGATATTGCATGTGATAATTCGACCAGTAGAATATCTATGTGAATAAGTAAATGGCATTATTTCATTTTATTTTTTCCATATTATACTGAAGTTAATGTTTAAAAGGCTTTTGTTTAGTTATACTTTACATTAAATTTTTATGTTTATTTATGAAATCTTTCACTATATTGTTATCCTTACTGAGCATCTGAGCTCACCCCTTTCAATGTTTTAATTTTTCCAGGATGTGAAGAAGTATTTTAGAAATGACCTACAGGGATAGTCTGAAGGGGATATGAGTGTGGAAATGGAGACTCTGTTATTGTGATTTTTCACATTATGATGTAATGTACGACTTATGAATGTATCTAGTGTTTCCAAGGCTACTAAACTAATTGGTCTTTCGAGACTTGATCTTTTGTGATCATGGTAATGTTACATAATAATGCACTGACTCTGGGTAACTAGGGTTGGGGCATTATAGTTGGTATCAGAGGCAGTTTAGTACTAACCTTGTAAGATAGATTTAGATAAAATCTGATTAGTACACATAGCCAAAAGATATAATTTGAGGATTAGTATAGAATTACTTCCTAGAATTTTTGGTATTATAGAGATTTTGTGAGTTTTCCAAGCAATACATCCCTGTCTGGATATGAGCTGGTAGAGGCGGCTCTGGCACAGATGTACCTAGGGGTAAAACCCAAAAACACTGCTTTGAGCTAGACTAGAATGGGAACTGGTGCACGAAAATGGGCCTTGCTGCACTCTTTGTTACGACACTCCTAGGGGATATGCTTAGGATAATTATCATTTTCTTTAAAAACCATTATGAAGGGCTTATGAGTATATACTTCCTCAAAGAAAACATTTTTATGATTATGGATTATATCCATAAATAGTTCAATTTAAGTTAAGTGTTTTACAAGTATAGAATTATGTATTTTAATTCATAAACTAATCTAGTTTATGCCATTGTTTAGAAATGGATCCTAGTGGGAGGAATGGAAACCGTATCAATGCACGCAGTCCGTGTAGGGATTTCCCTCCAACTCAAGATAATTATTGTGGAGCTGGAGATACAACTGGTGCTGATCAACTTATCACCATACTGGGACAACTCACTCAGGTTATGAATAATAACCTTACTCATATGGAGCACCCTGATCCGCAACGTGGAGGATCAATGTTAGACCGCTTCATGAGGAAAAAACCGCCAACATTTAATGGGGGTACAAATCCATTAGTAGCTGAGCAATGGATAAACTCCTTAGAGAAAATATTCCATGCCTTGGGGAGTAGTGAAAGGGAGGAGGTTTTCATGGCAGTTTACCGCCTCACTAGAGATGCCGATCAATGGTGGTCGCTGATTCAAAACACAAAGGAAGATGAAGAAGTATCAAGTATGGAATGGAGAGAGTTAAAAGAGCTTTTTTAAGAAAAATACTTCCCTCGTGACCATAGATCAGATATAGAAAGGCAATTTCTGAGTCTGAGGCATAAGGAGGATGAGAATGTCGCAAAGTATGAGGCTAACTTTACAAGGTTAGTGAGGCATACTCCAGATTATATACGTAACCCAAGAAGTAAGATCGATCGTTTCTTTGATGGGTTAAAACTGTTTCTCTATCGAGCATTAGTCTCACAAAACTTCTCATTGTACGAAGATATTGTCTCATTTTCTATCAAGACAGAAAAGGAATTCTCAAAATCTTATGACAATAAAGTACAGCAAGAGAAGAAGAGAACGGTGGAAGAAGAGACAGATAAAGGGAAAAAGGGAAAAAAGTATTTTCTATTATGCAATAATTGTGGGAAGAATCACCCCGCTACTTGCCTAAAAGTAATGGGAGTTTGTTATAAATGTGGATAAAAAGGTCACCAGACTCGTGATTTCAAGGGACAGAAAGAGGCTATCAATGTTGAATGCTACAATTGTAGGGAAATGGGGCATTATGCAAATGAATTTCCTAAGTATCAGGGAAACTTACCTCAGAAAAGGATAAGGGATCAAGGCCTATCTTATATAGTTACTACAGTTGAACTGGAATAATCAATGTTTTTGTGCTTTTGGACTCAAGGATTATATTATGGTTATAAGAATAATGTGATATATATATATAAAAATTATATTGCAGTACTTGTTGTTCTCATTAAGGTTTTAATATGATTAAGGTAATCATATTTTTAGTATGTGACAATAAGAGAAACTTTAATTTGTTTGGGGAATCTGAGGATACAATGGATTTTGGAATTTAGAGACCTTTTAGAGAAATTCAGGATAGAGGTATTTTGGATAACTATAAAGGCTGGAATGAATTAATTTGAACATTGGATAGTATTGTTTATGGTTAAAACATTTCTGAAGATTATTTTTGGAATATTATAATATTATACTTTTATGAAAAGAAGAACCTGCAGGTTGGGGGATAACCCGTCCCGTCGGACAAAGCTGGAGGAATCTAACTCACAACCATAGTGCGATAGGCCTTTATTACCTACCACTAGCCTACAGGAAGTCACATGTTATTACAAAATATTTTTCCTAATCTAAATGGTATGTGGTAATATTGGGAACCTTATACAATTAGGATAAATAGAATATTTTTGAGTTATGTTACCATTTTGAGTGAAAGATGGGTTTGTGGTAAAAATTTATTAATGAATGAAAGTTTACATGAAAATTAAGTATATTTCCTTACATTCTTAGTAAATCTCTTAAATAAATTCCTCAACTTTATAAAAGGTAACTTAACACAAAAACGTTGTTGGTTAACTTTTCCTACTGGGGAATCAATGATTGTTTAACCAATCACATGTTTGTGATTTTATTATAGATAACATTCTCCTAACCCTTTTTTCTACAACTCGTCATCAGACCTTGATGGTCTGTTTTTTCTCCATATCCATATATTCATAGAATCCTAGTATGGGCTATCTCGGGTGACCTTTTTTCTTCTTTTTATTTCTTTTAATGTTATATTTTTATTAATCCTATTTTCGATGTGGGGTTTCCACAAAGTTATTTTCTATTTTCAAACTTTTATTTTCGAAGAACATTTTCAAATAGCGAGGACGAAATTTATTGATGGAGGGGAGAATGTAACACCTCAGGCTTCCATGATACGCTTCTCTTTCAATAATGCAATAGCTTGCATTGTACGCAAGTTCGAGGTTCTAACACACACCACAACCAATCTAAGTAGTCGTCATGAAAAGTAATACCTAATTTTTCAAATTTTATAAATTTTATCTTTCAAAATGGACTTCATTTTTGGATTCAAAATATCGAAAGTAGCCTATGTTGAATTTTTGGTATTTTTCTGAGAACATCCAATTTTTTATGAATAGTGAAAAATACTTACAAAAAATTTTTTTTAATCAAAATAATTTATAGTGAAAATTTATAATATTGAGTAATTTTAAAGTATAATTAGAATATTATTTACCATTTTATCTAATGGTGTTCATTAGAATTAATTTCACCTTGAAATTGGACATAAACAATTGTCAATCTTTTGATATATATTGTTTCTTTAAAACACGTTATTTGTTGTGACAGCAGGATTTTATTATAAAATTAATTAATGAAACTTATATGTTTGGAATTTTTTAAAATAGAAATCATTTTTGAATTCAGAATATCAATTACATTTTAGGGTGAAATTTTGGCATTGTTCTGAAAAACATCAATTTTTGATGAATAGTGAAACTACTAAGTGGTAGTTAAAAACCGATTTTTTGTTTAAATGAAACATTACCACTTCTGTGATTTGATTTTCAAAAATCTGACATACATGGTTGTCATTAGGAAGTAAAATTTGGTTCAATGGGATTAAAATAATATTTTGGTGAATAGTAACTTTTAAGTTTAATTAATCGTGATTAAAGGTAATTAGTAAAATTTAAGGTAAAAATGATATTATAAAAATATGAAAATACCTTTAGAATTTTCCTACCCTTATTGTATGAGACATGGCCGACCATGAAAATACATGGGTCAACTTGGGGACCCCATGGATCCACTTTGGTAGGAAAATGACATTAAAAACGTTTTATTTAATGTTAAAATAAAAATGTCACAATCATGAGTGGTTTTACAAAAACAATTTTTAAATGGGGTAATACAAGTCATATTTTTTACTATAAGTATTAATTATAAAGATAAAAAGATTTCCTACATCATGATTTTTTTTATAATTTTTACACATTAAATAAATTAAATTATTTATGACACCATGATGATGTAGTGATTACCTCATTATTTAACGATTTAAATAAAATGAAAAGATAATGTAAAATCTAAGACCTACACATGTCAAAAACCTATTGGATGGGTAGATTTAGAACTATAATCACCATATCCTATAAATATATAATTTTGGGACATTTTAAATCTGAAAAGCAATTTATGATAAAGTAACCTTTTATAACTTTCCAAGAGTGCCCCTCCTCTCCTTTTATAAAAGGCCCCCATATCTACCACCTTACCCACACCTCTCAAGCCTTTTTCTCGGCCAAACCCTGTTCATTTTGTCTCTCCACATCCCACTTTAACTTCTAGAAGCATCACATTGGGAATAAGTCTTCCCAAGGAAGCCTTTGATCTCAAATCAAAAAGAGTTACCTGTTTTAACGGTAGTGTTTTCTCTTGTGTTATTTTTTATTATTTTGCTTCTCCAACCCCCTAAACACTTTTTATTCATTTATTTTTTAAAAAAAACAGTATACTCAATATACTAGGATGTTTTTACAAGAATTATTCGAGCTACACTTACACACACCTACATCTAATGGTTAAAAAACTTACTATTTCTGTGGATGGCGAATTTATGCCTCACGAAACGATGATTGTTCAAGACTCATATAACACCTTCAAAGGTGGCCATTAAGATTTCAATATATTTATATATGATATATAATATTTTTATGTTTTACTTAAGCTTCTGTATTTTTCATTTATGGCATACCTTTATGGTTTCCATTATGGGTAAATTCGATATTTTCATTTTAGGAAGTGCGGACTACCGCCCCCTCAAAGTGATTTGAATCGTTAATGACATATGTGAGATGTATAAAAGATGGAGTAAATGGTATAATACATTATATTATACTGTAATTATAGTATACCTTTATATAATTATAATTTCATTCCATTAAATATGAAATAGAAATGAAAGTAGCATTCATGCGTACGTACGGCTTACCGTCTCCATGAATGGTGCATTTCATTTCTTACCTCTAAATATTATGTAATATTATAAATGAATGTATATACATGATATATATGATATATATGATATCTACATCATGAATATAGTTTTGGATATAATGTATATTTTACCACATGAACAACTTGTAATTATAAGAAGTCTAATTTTTACTCAAGTACCAAAGATCAACAAAATGACTGTTATTAACATAAATAATTACATAATGTTAATAACATGGTAATAAGTGATATAAAAGGAATAATGAACATGGAAAAGGTTCTTAAGAAAATATAAATTAACTCTAGTTTATTATTCTGGAGGTTAAAGAATCATCGAGTCAAGTCGGACACGAGGTAAGGGAACTTATTAACTCAATTTCCATTCTTTGGGTTATTCTCCTACTTTCAAATTATGTCATGATATTATTATGTCCTATCTAGTATTTATACTTTCTTTATGTGTAAATATAGTGAATACACATAATAGATCAATTTTATTTAAAAAGTATCTTTGTAAGGGAATTCATCTCAATCTCCTTTCATTGAGGCATATTTTGTTTTATACACAACTTTCTTTTATATGGTTTATAAACCCCTTTGACATTTCTGTTTTTTTCAAAAGGAATCTTCTTATATGAAGTGTTTTACTAAATGAAAAAATAGAATGTTTTTTTTGTCGTACGTATGCGGGGACAACGACTTCTCTGCCGCAGTGACCATTATTTGAGTTTCGGCTTCCTCTACAAGCCAAAACTTTTTTTTAAATGAAAAATAAATACAATGTTTTAATTTTCCTTTATTATGGTATTGAAAATGGTTTTGAAAGTGTTTTTATTATATCATTGTATTATATTGATATCTTGTGATTGAAATGTGAAAATGGTATGTTTCCTTTATGCATGTTTTATGTGATACTATTATGTTATAGTTTATGATATATTTAAACTTATTCATATGAGGAATGCATTGGACTTAATAAGTGACGGGTGGAGCCCGCTATAGGTCCTCGATGCATCAGCAGGTCTCATGAGACAAACTAGTGTCTTGGCACGAGTCCTTGACAAAATCTTATTTTTAGTCTTGGCATGAGGCCTTGGCCACGTGGTTATGATAGTCTGGCATTATGCATTCCATCATTATGAAATTGGTTATTGATATTGCTTGTGATTATTCGACCAGTAGAATATCCATGTGAATAAGTAAATGGAAATATTTCATTTTATTTTGCCATATTATGCTGATGTTCATGCTTAAAAGGCTTTTTTTAGTTATACTTTGCCTTAAATGTTTATGTTTATTTATGAAAGCTTCTTCAATATTGTTATCCTTAATGAGCATCTGAGATCACCCCTTTCAATGCTTTAATTTTTCTAGGACGTGAAGAAGTATTTTAGGAAGGACCTGCAGGGATAGTCTGAATGGGATATGAGTGTTGAAAACGGAGACTATGTTATTGTGATCTTTCAATTTATGATGTAATGTAAGACTTATGAATGTATCTAGTGTTTCTAAGGCTACTAAACTAATCGGTCTTTCGAGACTTGATCTTTTGTGATCATGCCAATGTTACATAATAATGCACCGACTCTGGGTAACTGGGTTCGGGGCATTACATTTATGAAATCAAAATTTATTTTATATATTTATATTAATTATAAAATTATGAATAAACATTTAAATTTTACAAAAATATCAAGTCTTAATTTATCATTTTAAAATAATTATTTACTTATACTATAACATAGTAATATAATATATTCATTTATAATGTGCCTAAATTTTATTTATACATTCATATATGAGGTTGTTATTCTATTGGTCACATATTATTCTTAACGTTCATATTACTATTCTGATGGTCAGGATTCTAGTCCATCAGTATAGGTTCTTTAATTTCAATAAATACCACAATTTTCATTATTCATTTTTGAGAATGATGCTTGTATTTGATTCACTAGGTGAATTATGGGTTTTTTCTATTTATCTTAATTATATGAATAGAAATTATATAGATAATATTCTGTGTTTTTGCATTCTTCTCCCCTTTCGAAATTTTTCCATCGAAATTTTGTTTTACAAACTACTGTGAAGGTATGTAAGGGTATTTCTCCTTCATTTCTTCCTCTGGATCCCATGTCACCTCTTCATACTTATAGTTCATCCATTATAGATAAAAAAATTCTAGTTTTCTTGATGAATAGAACTATGTCTCTATGCTCCAGTATTGTCACCAGCTGCTCCTCATAAGAGAGTTCATTTTATAATAGTACCACCTATATTTTCGGTACATGTGATGGATCTAGTATGTATTTCCTCGGGATAGATACATGGAATATTTCATAAAATTTAGCGATATTTGGTATAAGTAAGATTTGATGGGCCACATCTCCTATCATGTGAAGGATCTCAAATGGGAAAATATATCTTGGGATAATATTACTCTTCTTTACAAACTACATTACTCACTTCTATGGTGAAATTCAAAGGAATATTTTTTTCTAAAATAAAAAACTCCATGTCCCTTTGAAGATTATCAGCGTTGATCATTTTAAATATTTGAGTACTTTGATATTTTTTAGTAATTATTGAAACTTCTATGTCATCTCTTATACAAGGTCACGTTGAAGTAGCTTTTGTTTACCAACCACATCCCAAAATGTTGTAGTTATACATCACTTCCCATAAATAGCTTCATGTGGATCCATCTAAATACTTGAGTGGAAGCTATTTTTGAATGAGAAATCAACCAATGGGAGATAGTGATCTCATCCACCATTTAATTCCACTGACAACTATCTCAACATTTCCTTGAAAATCTAAATAGTCCATTCAGATTTTCATTCTATTTGGGAGAGATTTGTCATGATGAAATTCATTTCAATACTTAAATCATGTTGAAGACCTCTCTAGAATTTAGATTCAAACCTTGGATCCTGATTAGAGATGATAAAAATCAGAACCTCGTGCAGCCTCAACACTTCTTTCACATTTATCTTTTCAATTTATTCATGAAATAAATGTACTCGAATATAAATTAATTGGGATTTCTTGGTATGTTGATACACTAAAGCACATATAGCGTTGACCACTTTTCATCATTTCTATAGACTATTGAAAATTCCATAGTGACATTCTCCCATTTCCATGTGGGTATATGCAACGGTTGCAACATCATTTTGGACTTATGTTGCTCTTATTTAACTTATTGAAATACCAAACACCTTTAGATATACTATGAAATATCGTTATTCATATTATCCTATATGAATTTCTCTCAAAGATCATGGTACATCTTGGTATTTCTATTATTGATGGAGAATGATGAAATATGTGTATTATCCAATAGATCCTTCTTTATCTCAGGTGATGAAGGCACACAAATCCTTATTCCAAACCAAATCACACCATCATCATCAATATAGAACTCTTGTAGCTTCCATTACAATACCTTTAAAACCTTATATTATAGCTCCAAATCAGATCTTTGTGCCTCTTTAATCATCTCTTCGATAGATGATTGGGAAATAATTTCCAAAAGAAAATATGTATTCCCAATTGTTATGATTTAAAAATCTGTCATTTTTATATCCATGAAGAGACGGTCTTTTTCAATTAACATAATCGATAAGGTTACAAGATCTTTTCAACTAAGAGCATTAGCTACCTTATTCTCTAATCATTGATGGTACTAAATAGAGAAATCAATGTCCTTGGTTATCTCTAACCATATTCGTTGGTTCATATTTAACTCCTTTTGTGTTATTATATACTTCAGACTCTTTTGATTAGTATATAATCATAATTCTCACCATAGAGGCAGTGAAACCATATTATTGGGGAAAAATCATAGTCTCTAGATCCAGATAATGTGTCGAGTAGTTCTTATAATGGATCTTAAACTATCATGTGGTGTAAGATATCACTTTTTCATTCTCCATGAGTAAAAAACCAAATCCATTCGTTGAAAAACCAATGTATATCACAAATTCTTCACCAATTTTTGGTTGTGTGGGTATATCTGTGTTCATTATCCTATTGTTCAACTCCTAGAATAATTCCTCAAATGTTTTAGTCTATACATACTTTACCCCTTACTACGTTATCTTAGTTATCTGGATAGACAATTAGAATTAATTTTTCCAAAAACATCTCTATTACTCAACTAAGCTAGGAAAACAATGTATTTTCATTACACAAGTTGGGATAGACCATTCATAAATTTCCTTGGTTTTTAAGGGTCCATTAAAATTCTGTCACTTATGATCACATGTCCCAAGAATGTGACTTGCATCTTCCACAAGTTACACTTTTTGAACTAGACGTACAATTTCTCCTTCCATAATTTCACCATAAAAATCCTTATGAATTATTCATATTCCACCTCCCAATTATTGTACTTGAGAATATTATTGATAAACACTACCATAAATATTTCAAGAAAGTCTCTTAAAAATTTACTCATAAAATCCATGAAGATTGTAGGGGAATTAGTATGTCTGATTAGAATCACTAATAAGTCATAATAGACATACCTTGTAGGGAAACAAGTTGAATTATTGTATTCCTAATTCCCCATTAGTTGACGATATCCATAAAAAATATCCACCTTTAAGAAGTATCAATCTCTTCATAATTGATTAAACAATTACTCAATCCTTGGAATAGGATAATTTTTTCATTATCATGATCTTATTGAGCTCCATGTAATCGATAAATAGTCACATTGATCCATCCTATTTATTTATGAAGAGAGTTCACACACCCTAAGGTGATATACCAGGGCATATAAATATTTTTTTTAACTACTCTTGTAACTTATTATTTAACTCTACTAGTTTGATTGGGGTTATCCTGCATTTGAATTTTGAGATGGGAGTGGCTTCAGGTATGAGCTCTATTGAGAACACTACCCAATGGCATGGGGGATGTCTGGGTAACTCTTTGGGAAATAAATCACTATATTCCCTCGTAGTGGGAATTTACACCAAGTTGATTCCATCCATTTACCCAACCTTTTCAGTGAGGTATTATTTTCAATAGTGAATTAACACACACACTATTGAGGTATTTTCCAAAGGAGATTCATGATATTTTATATACTTCTAGAGGAGTATGGGATGGTTTAGAATATTATAATGCATTTCATTTTCCAATAGATTATGTGTCATATATATAATGTGATCTAATCCATGCCTAGTACAGCATTAAATTTCACCAATGGAAGTATTAAAAGATTCACTAAAAGAATCTTCCCACACACAACAATAGTAGAAGAGTCCAACACTTGGGTTGCAATGATTACACCACTATGTTTTATATATATCACCACTTTATGGTATATGGGCTTTGATTAAATAGTTCTAGAATCATTTAGGATATAAAGGAATTTGTAGAACTATAATAAAATAATACATTTTCCATTCATGAGTGAATATAAAGTGTACCTTGTATGACATAATTTTCATTCTCCATTTCATCATGAGTGATGGAATAAGGTTTCCCTTACTGCTTTGTCTTTGGTAGATAGTGATGTTGATTACCCTCATTGAATCAAGTTTTAGTGTACTGGCATGAATAACTCATTTTCTCCCTATAGTTGATGCATTGAACCGTGTTTGGTTCCCACTATTCCTCCATCACATTGTATAGTTTCATTATGTCTTTTCAACATTAATGATCTTGGGGGGACTTCTATTCCACACTTGAATGATTTACCTATCATTTTGAGGAAATTCCCAATATTCTTCTTCCAAAAAATGGACATGTGGGTGGTTGACCTTTCTTTCCAAATTTCTTATTAGATCTTCCATATTGAAACTATTTCATTCATTTTTTATCTCCATATCCATATGACCATTATCTAAAATCCATATCCACTTTAAGATAACATCCCTCCAATTCTTCATAGATCCCAAAGTATCAAATACCTAGATCCTTTTAAAGGTGTCGTTTTAATGAACTAAAGAATATATATATTTTATTATAATTGTACATAATAGAACCTAAGGAATATCTTGAAATCATTTTTAATATTTATTTATAAGACATGATAGATTCACATTCCTTTTTAATAAACTCTTTGAATTCTCAATCCATATTTTTACAGAGATTTTGAGGGAAATACTTGTTATAAAATATTTTCTGAAATAATTCCAACTCAATATATTCTATTTCATCCATTGGTTAGGTTTTAATTATCAATTCAAACTTTTGATTGGATTATCCATTTAAATAATAGATGGATATAATCCCCATTTTCTTCTCAAAATAGGGGATCATAAAAAATATCCTCTTCATTGGGTTAAATCGCTATTACCCAACAATTGGACAATAAGATCCACTAAATGTTGGGGGGTCATTACCACATGAAGTACTTACTTTCAAGTTTCTCCTTGTGAAGTGTAGTTATACATTCCTCTTGGTTTAGGTTATTATTCACTGCCTGATATAGCAGGATAAGCATCTCCATGATGTTTTTGAACTCCTAATCCAATGGCATAGTGGAAATCATTCAGGAAATAATTACATTATCACAAAAATGAGTTATTGGAGTATTTTATATTGATTCCAACCATTTCATAAAATTTAAAAGGTTTAAACAAAAGGTAAGTCAACAAATCATGAATAAATAATTTAGTATTTTACATAATTAACAATAAAGGCATCTCTTATGGGATCCCTATGAGTAGAATATTTCTAAAATAAATATTCTTGGATGTTTAAAAATATTCATTCTTATCCTAAAGGTTTCACCAATTTTATCTTTCCCTAATACCCAGATTAAATAAAGAATGTTATGATACCAACTATAGTGAACCTATTTTTTCTTACATGACCGTTACATAATTTTTAAACACAGACTACATATTAGCATTAAAAAATGTGTATCCAAAGTTTTAGTATCTTGAGAAACTTAATCACATGAATAACCTATTCATAATAACGAATAATCATTAATTTAAAATATTCTTAGTAATAATTATAAATCCCACATACTCCTTAGTACATGTAGTAACCTTATTTCAAAAAATATTCTACACTTGCACTTAATGTCCTCTTGAACACACTCCCCTACATAACATCTTTAACTTACTTGGGTTTTTTCTTTCTTGAGACCAAAAGCTATTAGATGTGAGGAAGAGGTTTGAGAATGGAATTTTGCAAAATATATAAAAATGTCAAGGATTTGAATTTTTGATGAGAAGAGGTGGTGTGGGTGGTATTTATTAGGGATGTGGGGGTGTTTTTTTATTATTTTATTCATTTGTTTATTATTTTTCTCTCAATATAATCAATAGTGTTGATTACCATGACTAAATACAATAACTAAGGAAGTAGAATTCGATATAATGGTTCTTAAATTATCCATAAATCATCCATGACTCAAAAATTCTAGTCTTTATATTCTATCATAAATTCTTGTATATCACAATTCATAAAAATCAACTATTTTAGAAAAAATAAAAAAAATATCACGAAAACCGTATTTTAACATATATATTTAATTAATTCACATAATTTTATGAAAATAACTTTCTATATATGAGAAATTTAATTTTAATATAAAATAATCATTTATTTAAAAATTACTAATTTTAATATTATAATCAATTTTTGACCCTTTTTCAAAATTAATTAATGTCAAATAAAATTACCATATATTTATAATAAAACAAAATATTAATTTATGAATTTATTTTATTAAAATATATTTTCTTTTAAAAAAATATATGAATTATAAAATTATAAATAAACATTTACATTTTAAAAAATATCAATACTTAATTTATCAATTTTTATAAATATATTAACTTATACTATGACAGAATTATATCACATATTCATTCAAAAAATGCTTAAATTTTATTTATACATTAAAATTTGAGAATAATATTCTATTGGTAAGATTACTATTCATAATGGCTATATTACTATTGCAATTGTTAGGTTACTATTCCATCAGTATTGGATACTTAATTTCTATAAATAGCACTCATTGCATTCTTTATTTATGAGAATGATGATTTTATTATTTTCTCATTGTTATGTTTGTGCTTTATACTATATTAAATAATTATAAGAAGATAAATTCCATTTATAAATTATGGTTCATTATAGATAACACCATGTACTTTATTGTTAACACTTTAAACATATAAACCCTCTATGGATTGTGATATCAGTCATACATAACATGTGTATGTCATGTGAATCATACATTCCAAAAATGAAACATGTACGGATGCTTCTTGACAATGTGCTAGGATCCAAAACCACATAAATCATAAATAAATAAAATCAAAGTGTACCACGCTTGGTGAAATAATAAAACCATAAAATAAAAAATTAATAACCATTGTAACACCCTGATATTTCAAAGTAAGTTATTTTCTTTAAAGTAATTCAATAACTTTCGCTACATGCAACACTGAGTTCGAACGCCCCACAACTTACCAAACTAGCCATTCAAAAACCTGCTATGAATAGTATTAATGGAATATTGAATTTTATATACTACATATAATTTCAGAATCCATATTATGTGTTTCTTAGAAATAATATAAGAACAGATTAATTTTTTCAGATAAAAGAAGAATTTTTTAAAAAATCAATATTACCAGCATTTAATGGAAAACCCTTTTTAAAACCAATATTTTAATCTTTTATATATTAAATTTAATAAAATTAACTTCTTATTTAAAATTGGGACATAAAAAATTAAATTGGATAAATTTTTGGTACTTCTTTGATAACTTTCATGTTTTGATGAATACTGAAAAATACTAAATTTTAATTGAAAATAACTTTTTTTAATCAAAATACTTTATAATATGAAATTACACATTTGAATGGTTTATAAGTAAAATTATATTATATTTTTTTCATTTAATAAAATTTAGGTCATTATAAGTAATTTCACATTTAAATTTTACATATACACATGTCAATATTTTGACTGTTAATACTTTTTAAAAACCTGCTTTTCGGTTTTGACAATGGGAATTAATTTTAAATTAATAATTTTAACATCTATTTTATGAGTTTGGTAAAATAGAATTAATTTTTGAATTTGGAATTTCAAAATTATCTTAGGGTAAATTTTTGGTATTTTTCTGAAAACATTCAATTTTTGGTGAGTAGTAAAAAACACTATATTATTGTTTAAAACTGACATTTTATTTAAATAAATATTTATTTTATTAAAATTTATTTTAAGTCAAATTATATATATAATAACTATATAAGTTCAATTTATTCATTGGAGTCATTTTATAATAAATTAGATGTATAAAATTTTATTAAACTTTTTACTGTCTTTTACCCACCTTTTAGAAGAACTTAAAAATTTTCATTAATATTAATTTTACCACTTCAATGAGTTTAATTTCCAAAATCGGAGAGACATTGTTAATATCACTAATTAAAATCTTGTTTAATAAGATGAAAATAATTTTTTGTGAATAGTAACTTTTCAATTTTATTTACCACGGTTAAAAGTAAATAGCGTAATTAAATGTAAAAATGATATTATAATTACAATAACACATGTCATAATTCTATTGTATAAGTTTAATTCGACCAAATACATCTTTACGAATAAAATATGATCCTTTTAGTCCACTTGAAATAGTTTATGAGATTCATTATTATTATATTTAAAGAAGAGTTAAAAGTGTTAAATTCAATGTTTAATAACTAAACAATTTTTAATATAGGGATAAAAACAATATAAATTAGACTATAAAAATTCATTATATAAATAAAAATATATCCTAAATAATATTATTTTATTTATAATTTTTTTACATTAAATAATTTAATTTATTTATGACACAATGATGATGCAGTAATTACCTTATAAATGAAATATTTAAATAATTGATATTATAAATATCCAAATAAATGTAAATTTAGACTTTTTAAGAATTACACTAATTTTATAGGTTAATATGACATGTTATGGTTGATTAAATAAATTTTATTCCAATTGATAATGTTTTTATGGCTTTCAAAAAAATCAAATACTAAATTTATCAAAATTAACATAATTGAGTTTTTAAAATAAATATTATATTATTAATTGATATAATATTTCATAAAATATAATGTTCGTCCAAAGGACTTATATAAGGTTATATATATTATTAATTAACCACTTGGGGTTTTCTTGGCAGTTTATAGTATGCTTATTAACAATATAATATAAAAATACAAAGAGACATGGTAAATGTCAAACTATTAAACTATGAGTTAAAACTAAAGTATAAGGTTTAAATGGTAACTTAAACTTTTCTAAAACCTGATTTTTTAGGTAATTTCAACCCATCCCCATCATAGCTTCTAAATAAATCATTTTGGAGCCATTAAAAACCAAAAATAATTTTATTATAAAATAATATTTCTACCTTTTCATAAAGTGACCCTCACCTGTCTTATAAAATGGAACTTCCACTTCTCTTAATTTCACACCTCCAAAGCCATGTTTATCAGCCAAACCTAGAAGTAATATCTTCCCAAATTCCCTCAAATCAACCTAGAGGTCGTACTTTGATACGAAAGCCAACCTAAGGAGCCCTTTTGATCAACTCAAAAGGCAACACCCGAAGAAGAGGTAATAATTTCACCACCCTCTTTCAAGTTCTTTTTTTCTTCTACTTCCTCTTTCTTTTATTGTTTCCACACAAAAATAATAAATCCAATATGTTCTACATACTGTGATTTTATTATAAATATGTTATAAGTATATTCATTATTCTATCCATCTTATAAATGACAAAGTCACCATACGTGTGTACGTACGACATACCATCTCCACGTGGTGGTGTAGTTTGTTATTCAAACACTTAATTATTTGGATAGGTATTATAATGATTATAACTGATGTAAATAATAAATATAACTTGTTTATTATTCTGTATATATTATATACCATCCTATTACATACGATTTCATCATGAATATAATGATATTGTCGCTCATGCGTACGTACGACTTACCGTCTGAAAGAACATGATGAGATTCATTCCCCATCATAATCATTCAAGAATAATTTTCATTTTATGATTAAAAATAATGTTTTAGAACTTAATATAATTCTGTATATGAATCAAATACAACCTATACATAACAACCATGACTTACAGAACAAAACATATAAAGGAAAACGATTCAGTTAACAACCAAAACAATGATACTACCGAAATATCATTAACAAATACATATTATAAAATCATATATGATATCATATTTATGGATCTAGTTATTTTATAATTTGATAATTGTTATTTCACCATTATACAGGACGTTAACCTACCCTATACTAAGGAAAAGTATAAGGTGAGGGGTTTCTTATCTCACTTTTCATTCCGTGATATTTCCATTGTTCGCCACTTATTTATTACATGTGATGTATTGTGTATAGCCATTTTATATATATATTATCTTTATTATCTTTATATTCATGGTATTATATGATTAATTTGTTGTTTATTAACTTTTGGTTATACGAATCGATTGATTACAATGTGTTAAAGGGTTTTCATCTCACTTTTATTCTCGTTAGAATCATGCAACATTTTCTACTATTACATTTTGTGTGTTGTATGTGAAGGTTCCGGGCATAGTGGAAGCGTGTGGGTCGATGTTTCCACTTGGCTATTTGTCATAAATAATGATCAATCTTGGATCAATATGATGATAAATTATATTCTCCACTGATCAAATCACAGAAATAGACAAATAATTGGAAAGTCCTGGTACCACAAAGTAGGATCATTACAAGTTGATTATAATTAATTTAATCAATTGAAAAGAAGTACCTTTTGGTGTTCTTTCTTAATTGATATTCTTGATCAAGTTCCTATGTGATTCGTCATTGCGTCATAGAATCCAAGTGTATACTTCCTCTAGAAGTGATCCACGCGTGCACCTCGTATCTCTGGACGTCGCCAAAGGAGTCTCTAGGTGCTAGCGTGGAGAAACATTTTCTTTCTCTGTCCACCATAGATCATCTTGATCAGATGAAAGAATATATCTCTAAGTATTTATAGTGTTCTTAGATGAAGAGGTTCTTTCGGCCTTGAAATAATTCTCAAGAATTATTGTGCACAACGTTTCTCTTGTCTTAGGAAAAGAGTAGGGGTTGTGAGAATATATATAATCAGGTTTGAGGTTGTAGAGTTATGACAAAAAATAAACATGTTACACGTTTTATTTATTTCATTAACTCCCTTTTGTAAACCCCATGTTGATTAATTAATTCCTTGACAAGCACCCACACTTATTATAATAAATATTATTTAATAAACCAACATTTCCTCAAAATCTCGACTGGAAAAACAACACGGCGTGTACTTGTTTTCACTGAAAAACACACGGTGTGTATATTCAATGTACACTGTGTGTGTATATTGTTTTCATTTATTCATTTCCTTTCCAAAATGAAAACTACACAGCATGTACATTTAATAATACACGACATGTACTTGTTTTCAAAATAAAACTACATAGCATGTAATCATTGATACACGGCGTGTACTTGTTTTATTTTATTCTTCCTCAAACATTAAAACGATATAGGATTCCTTAAATAATTATTAAACCATGTATGGGAATAATATTTATTCTACTTGAGATACTTGAATGCACTTAGTGTGTGACCCTCTAGGCCCCTTCCTTTTTGGCATTAGACGGGCTTTCCTAAAGTCCAAGATTACTATCTAGTAATGGGTCAAATAACCCAAGAGAAAAAAGTTGACTCCGCATTGACGTATAATCTCATACAAATGCTTACTGTGTAATTTAATCCCTTTGTCTCAATATCTCATCAATCAGGTTTCATGGTAGTTTCATAAACATACATGCTTGATTCGTCGTTCTTTGACTACCTAAAATAAACTAGTCGTTTACACCATGACTATGGAATTTCATGTGATAGTTCTATTTCAATCAAAAGTCTGAGATATCAACTTCCATAAATGGAAGGCACAAATCCTTCCTCAACTTATCCATTAACAACATGTCACTTGTGACACACCCAACGTACCGTAATTCCTGACAACTGCCTGCATGAAGGTTTTCCTCAGTAAATCTAAGTGCGCGAGTCATGACCTGAGTAAATGATAATATTCCAGTCTAAGGACCATTACACACGCTCGTAGATAGCAATGTCTGATGACACCCAGACATGCGGAATTACTACTGGTGGGTCTGTTCTCATAATCTCCCATATTGGAGATTACCAAGTGTGAACTCAATGAGAGAGAGTCTCGTCTTCTTACGAGTACTCGCACATGACGGTCTGTATATTATGTTTCCTATCATAGAATGGCATCCAACAGTAGAACATTATTTAAGAATATTGTTATAGCATTTCAAGGATCCCATCCTAGCGGGGATCTGCCATGACCTTATTAATGAAACAAATATTCCAGGAAATTATTATATTTTAGTCATGAAGAACAATGAACAATATATAATAAGTTAACATTCATGTAATCAAAGTACAAAACAGTTGGTTCTCAGGACGCCAACCATTACAAACTCCCACTTGGACTAGAGACAACTGCCTATGCCTTTTAGTCCACTAGACCTCACATGATGATCATGTTTCTGCTGAGCCAAGGATTTTGTCAAGGGGTCTTCCATGTTGTCTTCCATGGAAATAATGCTCACTGTAACTTCATCTCTCTGAGAAAAATCTTTCAAGAGATGATACTTCTGAATTATGTGCTTTTTCCGCTGATGTGACCTTGTCTCTTTTTCAAGTTCCCCTGATGCATTATTATCATAGTAGAGTGTGATAGGATATTTATTTTCTTAGTACTACATCTAGCTCTTGGATGAAGCTTCACATCCATAATTCTCCTTTAGCTTCCTCAGAAGCTATAATATACTTGGACTCCACTGTAGAATCTTCCACCACACTTTGCTTTGAGCTCTTCCAGCTCACTGCACCTCCATTCAAACTAGAGATGTATCCAGTCTGCAACTTCATGTCAACTTTATCAGTTTGGAAACTAGCATATGCATGTCCTCTAATTACTAATTCCTCATCTCCTCCACAAACCCGGAACATATCCTTAGCATGCCTTAGATACATATGGATAGTCTTGACTGCCATCCATTGGCAGTCTCCTGGATCATCTTGATATCTTCCTACCACACATAATGTGTAAGAAACATCTAGCCTCGTACATAGCATAGCATACATGACTGGCCCAATCGCGGATGCGTAAGGAATCCTTTCCATTATCTTAAATTTCTCATGTGTTTGAGGAAAAATTTTCTTGTAAAGATGAATGCCATGTGACACTAGCAATAATCCCCTCTTGGATTGTTCCATACTGAATCTCTTCAGTATCTTGTCAATGAATGTACTTTGACTCAGGCACAGCATTCTCTTGGATTTATCATGATGGATCTTGATCCAAAGAATATATGCTGCCTCACCCAAGTCTTTCATGGAGAATCATTTATGAAACCATGCCTTAACTGACTGTAAGATAGGTACTTCGTTTCCAATTAGTAATATTTCATCAACATATACAATTAGGAAAATGAATGCACTTAAAATAAACCTTTTATAGACACAAGGCTCACATTCGTTCTTAAAAACCCCAAATTCTGTTACAGGTTCATCAAAAAGAATGTTCCATGACCTTGATGCTTGATTTAATCCATAAATATATTTCTGCAACTTGCATACCCTATTGTCATCCTTCGGAGTCATAAACCCTTTAGGTTGTGTCATGTAGACATCTTCTTGGAGGTTCCCATTAAGGAATGCTGTTTTAACATCCATTTTACAAATTTCATAGTCATGGTAAGTGGCAATGGCCAATAGGATTTTGATGGATTTCAGCATCACAACTGGTGAAAAGGTTTCATCATAGTCAATTCCTTGGCACTATCTAAAACCTTTTGTAACAAGTCATGCCTTATAGCTGCTAACTTGCCCCTCCATGTCCAGTTTCCTCTTGAATACCCATTTCTTACCCATAGGCTTTACATCAACTGGAGGATCTATCGAAATCCAGACTTGGATTTGGTACAAGGAATCCATATCAGAATTCATGGCTTCTTGCCACTTGGAAACATCAGTGCCTTCAACTGCTTCCTTGTAGGTAAGAGGAACATCATTGTCAACCAATAATGAGTCAACATCCTCAGTGATAATAAAACCATATCATTCTGGTTCTCTCACCACTCTCGTGCTCCTACGTAGTTCATGTGTCTCGAGAACATATTGTTCTTCCACAGGGCATTGTGGGATCTATTCTTGTACCAACTCTTGTGTATCTTGAGCCTTTAATTCATCGAATTCTATCTCTCTCCCAATATTCCATTTAGAGATATGCTCCCTCTCAAGTAATACGTCATGTCTTGCCACTTTAACCTTTTTTCTTGAGGGGTTTTATAGGTAATATCCCCTGTTTCTTTGGGATATCCTATAAAGATACACTTTGTTCCTCGTGGAGGATGTTTGTTACCTAAAGAGGACTTAAAAATGATTCTCTACCCCACACATGTAAATTCAATAACGTGGTTTTGTGTCCACTCCATTACTCATATGGAATACCATTTATCGATTCAGTTGGTACTTGGTTTAGTATGTGTGATGTTGTTTGTAATTCATATCCTCTAAAGAATAATGGAGGACTCGCATGACTCATCATTGATCTCCCCATGTCCAACAGGGTGTGGTTCCTCCATTCACTTACACCATTCCACTACGTTTTGTAAGGAGGAGTGAGTTGAGATAGAATCCCAAACTCCTGTAAGAAATCAATGAAGTCCTGATTAAGATATTCTCCTCCTCTATCTGAGCAGAGTTTCTTAGTCTTCTTACCAAGCTGGTTCTCAACATCGTTTTTGTATTCTTTGAACTGATCAAAATAATCTGACTTATACCTCATTAAGTAAATATATCCATAGCTACTAAATTCATCAGTAAAAGTTATGAAGTACGAGAAACCACCCCTTGCTTCAAGAGGAAATGGTCCACACACATCTGTGTGAGATAATTCTCGAATCTCTTTATCCCTTTCACCATTCCCACTATATGGGTCTTTGGTCATTTGGCCTTGTAGACACGCATTACATACACCAAGTGGTTTTAGTTCAAAAGATTATAAATACCCATCTTGATGTAATTATGTCAAATGCTTCTCATTGACATGAACAAGCCGGTGATGCCAATTTTGAGTGTGTTATGAGTCATGTGAATTAAATTTGTCATAGATATCCATTACTCTGTTTGTGTAGTATAACACATAAAGGTTTTCATATAAATGTGCCCCACCAAAACAATGGTAATCTTTATAAAATTAGCAACATTCATTTCCAAACATGAACATGAATCCATTAGTATCTAATCTGGATACTGAAATAATGTCTTCAGTAATAGAAGGAACATAATAACAACCCTTTAACACCAAGATAATTCTAGTTGGAAATGTGAGGTTGTAGTCCTCGACAGCTACACCTGTAATTCTAGCTCCGTTGGCTACTCATAGATCTACCTCACCTCGATCAATCTTTCCAAATCTACTTGGTTCCTATTTTTGGATACATATGTGAGAACCACCAGCTGTATCTAATACCCAATTGGTTGAAATAGATAGATTTCATTCGATAAAAAATACACCTAAAGATTCCCCTTGCTTCCTTGGCTGGGTGTAGTTTTTCCTCCAGTGGCCCTTCGTGCCACATACGAAACAAAAAGCCTCTTGTTCTCTTGTCTCCCCTTTGATATTACTTTTCTTGGAAGGCCTTGATGAAGCTTGGGGAATAAATCTATTTGTATTCTCTATCCTTTTATTCACCATGAGTACAGAAGGATTTTCACACTTCATGTCATTGTACACTTGGTGAATGAGGATAAGAAGATCAGACCGAGACTTCTCAATGTTGTTCATGTTAAATTTCACAGAAAAAGTTTGAGAAGATATAGGGGAGTGATGAAAGAATGATATCGGTACCCATTTCTTCAGGGAGTTTAAACCCTAGAACATCCAAGCACTCAGTGTAGCCAATGAGATTGACTCCATGAAGCCCAGCTGGGGAACCCTCTCCAAGCTTTCTTTGTAATAGAGCCTTAGAGATCTCAAATTTTTCCTGTGTTTCTCTCTCCAGGTATAGACCACGAAGGTGCTTGAGCATGTTGTAGGCATCCACGACTTTATGAGACTTCATGAGATCTCTAGACATTGATGACATCATCAAACATTGAACGTCGAGTGCATTTCTCAAATGTTGATCATAGACCATGAAATCTTTATCACTCGCCCCTGGGGCCGGAGAATCCGGAAGTGAGGACTCCAGCACATAAAACTTTCGTTCATGGTGTGGGATAACCTGAAGGCACCTATACCATTCAAGAAAGTTAATGTCGGTGATGATATTTTCTTTATCTATAATTGATTGCAGAGAAAATGTGGTTTAATAGTTTGTCATTTAGATTCTACAAATTAAAAGAGAAGATTTATTAGTACCTTGTGATTATATTTTATGAAAAATAATAAAGGAATTTATTAATTCTCCCACTATTTTATCATGTCCCAATGGCCCTCACCATTGAACTCGGAATGTCTATTTGCTTTGAAATTCTAGTGGCAAGGATCCATATTCACTTCACATAACCCCAATAAGGGTTGGTCAAGCTATTTGAAGGTATTTAGGTAGGATGGTCTTTTCCAACTGTGAGCTTACAGTTCCTTGATCTGTTAAGTGGACTCCACAATCCTGAAATCTTGACTTGGATTTCCTCAACTCTTTCCTCCAATATTACATAAAGTCTAGAAAGGGATACTCCTCTTAATGTAATACGGTTAGGTCAACCCAAAACCTTTCATAAGGGCTTCCTTTATAAAAGTATGTGTCCCAACAAGGGTTGGTCAATCACATAGTTTTATTGATTTTTTCCCTTAATCAAGTAATGGAAGGATTGGTATGACATAATATGGTATTGAGGGATTTTAATCTTTTATGTGTAGTTTTGCATTATCACATTCTTGTTAATATTAAGTGATGTTAGCTTAAGTGATTAACCATGTTCTGTTAATGTTTACGTATAGTCTGGTTTTATTTTATTCTATATTTGCATTCTTGTTTATTAATTATGTGATCGCGACAATACGTACATAATAAATAAACCATGCAATCAAACAGAATTACAATAAGATGGCATGATCATGAGCTTCTATTGGTTAGCTTATCTAGCAGTTTTGAAAAGCTAACTCTGACCTAGGGAAAACACCTTGAACCTGATGGTTCGTGTTTTGCAGCTCCCACTTGTCCACCATTGTATATTCTTGGGTTGGTTTTTCCTCAGCTTCGGATTTCGAACCATCTCCTCTGGCATGGGAGATCCTCCATTACATGGGGTTTTCATTAAAGAAACCATGGGCACGTAGGCCCTACATTTTATTGGAAGAAGACACGCAGGCCAATGAATTTAAATTAGACAAATTTAAATGAAACCATACACACATACAAAGGGTATTTGGTCTAGCTCATGATCATCCATAGCATGAAACGACATTTACACATATTTAGAATTCAAATTCTTATCATCGTTCTATTATTCAAGATAATTTTCTCTTGAATTGAATTAATTATGATCTTATAATTAATCAATTATTTATCTTAAATTCCTTTATGAATTTCCATGAGATTTTTCTCATCCATATTCCTTGTATAGTGTCTTTGTACATTTGGAGGAAACCTGGTGAAATTCCATTTCTGGAAAGTACACAAAGTGTAGTTTATATTTACATGGCCTGTATTTCTTTCACCTTTTATCCAAAGTACACGCCGGGGGCTTTGGCGTGTTTTCTGTACTTTGGAAATTTTGGAGTACAGGGCTTGTAGATAAATCATACATGGTGTGTACTTCCTTGTTACATGGTAACCGGCCTGGTGATCTCGTGTACGTGGTACATGGCTTCTCCTTTGTACACGGTTTCACTTGGGCTGGATCGGACTAAACGGCATGTTGCTCCAACATACATGCCATGTATTCTGGTTCCCATGCTCCGTTTAATTATGGTCAACATGGGGTGTTAAATGCTTAGGTGTAATCAATTCACATGGCGTGGTTTGGCGGACCAGTACTGTTTCATTAAACCTAAGTACACGGCGTGCAAATTTCATTACACATCGTGTATTCCCATATTGTACAGACAGAAAGAGCGGCTCCTCCAGATGAGTTCCACATTTTCATTTTAATCAAAATTAAAATTAAAATTTTGTTTCTTTGATATGAATCGAGAAATGAAGGAGGAAGAATAGATCTCGTTTATTCATATTTATAGAACTATTTATTCGAATTAAATCAAATATAAATGAGTAAATGATCAATAAAAATTAAATAACTATAATCAAAGTTGTCACCTCAATCTGATACCATTTGAAGGTTTCGGGCGTAGTGAAAGTGTATGAGTGAATGTGCCCTATTTGATTTTTGTCATTAAAAATGATCAATCAGGGATCAATACGATGATAGACGCCAATCTCCATGAATCGAATCATAGAAATAGACAAAAAATAGGAAAGTCTCGAAACCACAAAGTAGGATCATTGTAGGTTGATTATAATTAATTTAATCAATTGAAAAGAATTACCTTTTGGTGTTCTTTATTCGTTGATATTATTGATCACGTTCTGATATGATTCGTCGTTGCATCATAGAATCCAAGTGTATACTTCCTCTAGCGGTGACCCACATGTTCACCTCGTATCTCTGGACGTCACCAAAATAGTCTCTGGGTGCTAGCGTGGAGAATCCTTTTCTTGTGCTGTCCACCTTAGAACATTTTGATATGATGGAAGGGGATATATCTCGGTCTTGAGAGTTTTCTTGAATGAAGAGGTTCCTTCAGCCTTGAATGAATTATCCATAATTATTGTGCACAACTATTCTCTTGTCCTTGGAAAAGAGTTGGGGTTTTGAGGATATTTATAATCAGGGTTGAGGTTATAGAGTTATGACAATAAATAAATGTGTCACACATTTTATTTATTTCATTAACTCCATTTTGTAAACACTATATCGAGTCATTAATTCCTTGACATGCACCCACACTAATTATAATAATTATCATTTAAAACGATATTTCCTCAAAATCCCGACTGGAAAAACTACACAGTATGTATTAATAAATGCACGTCGTGTACTTGTTTTTCATTGAAAACTACAAGGCATGCACATTCAATGTACACGGCATGTATATCTTGTCTTCATTTATTCATGTCCTTTCCAAAATGAAAACTACACGCCATTTATATTTAATAATACACGGCGTGTACTTGTTTTCAAAGTAAAACTACACAGCGTGTAATCATTGATACACGGCGTGTACATGTTTTATTTTATTCTTCCTCCAACATTAAAATGATTTAGGCTTCCTTGAATAATTATTAAACCACGTACAAAAATAATCTTTATTCTACTAGAGATACTTGAATGCACTTAGTGTGTCACCCTCTAGGACCCTTTCTCGTTGGCATTAGGCGGGCTTTCCTAAAGTCCAAGATTACTGTCTAGCAACGGGTCAAGGAACCCAAGAGAAAAAAATTGATGCCTCATTGACGTATCACCTCATACAAACACTTACTGTGTAATTTAATCCCTTTATCTCAATATCTCATCAAGCAGGTTTCATGGTAGTTTCATAAACCTACATGCTTGATCTGTCGTTCTTTGACTACCTGAAATAAACTCGTCGTTTACACCATGGCCATGGAATTTCGTGCAACAGTTTGATTTCAATCAAAGGGCTAAGATATCATACTCCATAAATGGAAGTGAAAAATTCTTCCTTGATTTATCCATTTACAACATGTCACTCATGACACACCCAATGTACCCTAATTCCCGCCAACTCTCTGCATGAGGATTTTCGTCAGTAAATCTTAGTGCGCGAGTCATGATATGAGTTAATGATAATCTTCCAGTCTAAGGACCATTACACATGCCCGTAGATAGCAATGTCTGATGACACCAAGACATGAAAAATTACTACTGGTGGGTTTGTTCTCAAAATCTCCCATCGTGGAGATTACCAAGTGCGAACTCCATGAGAGAGAGTCTCGTCTTCTTACGAGTACTCTCCCATGACGGTTTCTATACTATGTGTCCTATAATAGTATGTCATCCAACCACAGAACATTATTTAAGAATATTTTTATAGCATTTCAAGGTTCCCATCATATAGGGGATCTATCATGACCTTATTAATGAAACAAATATTCCAGGACATTATTATATTATAGTCATGCAGAACAATTAACAATATATAATAAGTTAACATTCATGTAATCAAAGTACATAACAGTTGGTTCTCAGGACACCAACCCTTAGAGTATGTACTTCCCATGATTGCATTGTTTTCATAATATAATTCAATTTATGGGTACTTACATCATCATTGTATGATCCTTCCTTAATGGGGTGTATGTTTTGTATGTTACCAAATCAGTAAGGGATTTACAAATTTCAATTTCCACTTATTTAGTTTTACGCAAACTTCATTGATTACTTTACTCCAAGATTATTTATGAAATAACTATTAATTTTCTTATGTAGTAATTTCCACTCCCCATTGTGTGGTTATACTTTTGATACACATAATCACTCCATTTTTGAATTCTCAAGTCATTGTTATAAACTTTATAAGAGTAATTTTAACTGAATTTTTATTCATTGAGTTAATCATCCAAGTCATTGGTGTTGTTTTTACAAGAATATGTGTGAATGTACTCTGATTTATTTACACTAAATATCAAATTATATTGAGTGTATTTATATTTTTCACACATAATAATGACATTTATTTATCCTTAACTGAAGGATACAGTCTTTATAAAGGAATTCATCTCAACTTACCTTCCATTGAGACTTCTTTGTTGTTATGCACCAATTTACTTGTTTTCGTGTATATTCTATAATTTGATATAGTATATCATGAATACCATTATTATCAAGATTTTATAAAGATTTTATTACCTCAATTATTTTTATTCAAGCATCTCTCATTCTGTTATGAACTCTAACTAAAATATCATTTTTAAATGTTTTAAAATTTTATTATTCTAAATCTTTATCATTAGTGTCCATGTTTTAAAAATGGATTTAAGGTTTTATTGATATGGATATTAATGTTTTAAAATTGAAATTCCTTTTATATGTTTCAAAGTGGAATAGGCCACTTTGATTCATAAATATATTTTAAACAACTTCTTAATAAATAGTGATACTTTTAAATGTTTTCCTGAAAAAGGGATATTTATCTCAAAGATTTTTACTAATCATTTTCAACTATGTCAACATCTTTTACGGGATATTATTCTCGATCAAGGTTTATTTATTATGATACAAATCATTCATACTGTATTGAAGGTTTTGTGATATGTTTGACTGTGGGTGTGTTATTTTTATACCATCCATGGTTTATGGATAAACTATTGATATTTCATATACTAGTTTTAATATAAATGTTTATGTTATGTTTAAACCTTTTCATATGAGGAATTATTTAGACTTATTAAGTGACGGGTGGATCCTGGTATAGATCCTTGATGCATCGGTAGGTCTAAGGAGACAAACTAGTGTCTTCGCACAAGGGATTAAAAAATCTTATTTGTAGTCTTGGCACAAGGCCTTGACTATGTGGTTATGAAGTCTTGCATTATGCATTCCATCATCATGAAATTGGCTACTGATATTACATGTGATTATTCTACTAGTAGAATATCCACGTGAATAAGTAAATGGGATTATTTGATTTATATTGGCCATATTATGCAAAAGTTTATGTATAAAAGGCTTATGTTTTAGTCTTACACACTAAATTAAATTTTTATGCTTTTTTATGAAATTTTCCAAAATATTTTTATCCTTACTGAGCATATGAGATCACCCCTTTCTATGTTTTATTTTTTTCACGATGCAATGAATTATATTATGACTGACCTACAGGGATAGACTAAAGGATTTGAATTTGGTCAATGGAGACAATGTTGTTGTTTTTTTTCATTTTATAATGTAATGTAAAACTTATAAATGTATCTAGTACTTCAAAGGTTACTAAACTAATCATCCCTTGGGGATTTTATCCCTTGTGATCATACCAATGTTATGTAATAATGCACCGACTATGGGTAACTGTGGTTAGGGCATTACAGTTGGTATCCAAGGATGTTTAGTAAAAACCTTATGAAGCTAGATTTAGAAAAAAAATCTGATTAGAAAAGATTTCCCTAGGATAGAAAATGAGGATTTGTATAAAAGAACATCCAAAAAATTTGTAAATGTAAATTTTATGTGGTTTTTCTGAGAAATACATCTTTGTCTCGATACGAGCAGGTAGATGAAACTTTGGCATAGATATACCTAGGAGTGAAAACCCCAACCAAGAGTTTTGGGCATGACCTGGGGTATCCTGGTACACGACAATGGGCCTTGTTGCACTATTGGTTACAACACTCCCATGGGATATGCTTAGAATAATTGACATTTTCTTTATAAACTGATTTGAATTATTTTAATATAAGATAAGAATAAATAAGCTTGGTTAATCCTAAGGTGTTTTAGATTTAATATAAGGTGTTATGATGTTCTCTAAATGATTTTATGACTCACACTATTCTTTTTTGTGTTAGTCAATGGCTGGATTCCAAGGAAGTCATAGTAACATTGAACATGGTGTAAAAGGTTGGCACAGTGGTGGAAATGAGCAACAAAATGGAATTTTGATAGGGTTAAAAGATATCGCGTTCATTTCAAATCATTTTTCCAAAAATACAATCCACAACATATATATTAACCAACTCCCAGACTCAACAAAGAAGAGAATGGTGGTGATTGATAAGAGCTCCAGCAGTGGAGACTATAGAGAAAAGAAATCTCAATTTCTATCATGCAGGAAATGTGGAAGTAGACACCTAGGAAAGTGTCTTAATGGAACAAAGAAAATATTTACGTGTGGGAAAGAAGAAAATAGTGTACAGAATTGCTGAGGAAAAATGAAGAGTACTGGGGAAGAAAATAAAAATGATCCCAAAAATCCATTTACAGTCATTTTCCATAAATTTAGGGGACGTGGGCATTACCCAAGTGAATTACCTATTCAATAGGATAACCTTTTAGTCAAGTAAGAACTTATGTAGAAATAAATGGATGGGGAAA
This sequence comes from Viscum album, assembly GCA_963277665.1. Classification (NCBI taxonomy): domain Eukaryota; kingdom Viridiplantae; phylum Streptophyta; class Magnoliopsida; order Santalales; family Viscaceae; genus Viscum; species Viscum album. Next base: position 595,408,338 of record OY728121.1, read on the forward strand.
TGTTTAAAATTATTAGTGCTCTTTTTTGATGAGATTACTTTGGTAGAATATTCTCTTGTATGTGTAACCCTACAGTTTGTTATGTGAAAATTCTATTTTAGTAAGAATTATCTTTTATATTGTTGATATAGTTATAAATAACAATTTGGTTTTATATGATCCTTTAATTTGAGGTAATTACATGTTATTAAGTTTTCGGATGAACATGTGAGGTATGAGATAACATTTTTGGTGAAATTATATTATGGTTATTTTGAGGAATTTATATCATTTTTTGAATGTAATAAAATATAGTTTTTTAAAAAGGAAAACATGAGGACCGGGTGACAACCCGTTGTGTCAAACAAAGCTGTGGGAATCAAACCCATAACCAGAGTGCGATTGGGATTTATTGCCTACCACTGGACTACGTGAAGTCCCTGGTTAGTGTGACAAATTCTTTTTAGTTAAATAAATTTATTGATCAATAATAAGTATATTTGGGATCTTATGTCTTATCAAATGTATATCCTATGTATAGAAAAATGATTTTCTGATTAAGTGATAAATGTAATTTTGGAAGACGTTCGCTTTGTTGGAAACACTATATGCCTAAAGAAAATAGAATACTATGGGATTTCATTTGAGGAGTAATTTTAGATTTTTATCAATGTTTTTTATTATGTATTTATAGATATTTGGGTTATTTATGTAAATGATTAACCTATCATAGAAAATATGTGATTATTTTGATTACTTTTATGTATGTGACTTTAAGAGTAGTAGATTATATTTGGAGATACAATTTAATGTAGAGGACTACGTAATCAAATTCTTCTATGTTTTGTTGTAATGGCCTGGGTTTTTGGGGTCCATTTCTTGGTAAAAATCTGATGTTTGAAGTGTTCTGGGTGGTCTGGAAGGCCATCCCAGCTTCTCGGTGACTCCTAGCGGTAGCCTTGGCCTACCGGTAGCCTCGGCCTACTGGTAGACCTAGCCTACCAGTGACCTTGGGGTACCGGTAGCCCTCGACTACCGTTAGCTCTCGGCTACCGGTGGCTCTTGGCTACCGGTGGCTCTCGGCTACTACTGGCTCTCAGCTACCGAGGGCTCTCGGCTACCGATGGCTCTCGGCTACCGGTGGCTCTCAGCCACCGGTGGCTCTCAGATACAGGTGGCTCTCGGCTAATGGTGGATCTCTACTACCGGTAGCTGTCGCCAACTGGTGGCTCTCAGCTACCGGTGGCTCTCGGCCACCGGTGTCTCTAGGCTATTAGTAGATCTCTACTACCGGTAGCTCTCGCCTACCCCCCACGTGTTTTCCAGTAGCACCTCCTTTTTACACAAATTGGTTTTTAAACCATGTTTTGATCCCTTTAAGCATGTTTTAAAGCCCATTAATGGCCATTAATGGAATTTAAATTAAATGCTTGGTGAGGTACCCTCCTTAAATGAAAAACCATGAGGTGTGCATTGGTTTAAACCGCCCCGAGAGGCAGGGACCTTTTAAGTTGTGTGTGGGGTGTCTCAATTGCGTGGTCAACCCACGATCCCGCTTCTTACATGGCTTCGAGTTTTTCTTTCCACATCTTAACCATCCCGGGAATTCTGTATATCAGCCTTTATAACCTAAAGGCTTCTACCTACGTTTCTTTTTCTCTATCACCATGTTCTCGGAGTACCCTTCCTCTTGAAGAGTTGTAACCCCTTGAAGTTTTCCTTGATCGTGTTTCGTGGACTTCCTGCTACTCATGCGAGGACCTAGCGCTGATCCTTGATCCATCAGGTAGGGATTTTCTCCTTTCGTCTCTCGTTTATGTGTATCATGAGGGGTTGGAATTCCTTTTTCCCTATGGAAACTGACGAAACCCAAATTAGTGAAGATAATGAATGGAACATTAAAGAATGAATAGTGGTGTGATCGATTTCATGTTGTGCTCTTTTATTGTTGATATGTGTTGTGAATTATAGGGGACTATGCTCACTAAAAATCATGGTAGTTGGTGGTCTTTCTCTATGCACTAATGAACCTCTGTGTTCATGGATGTTTAAATAACTGTAACATGGAATTGGTTAATTATGTATTCTCGGTTAAATAAATTTAAAGTACCAGGATTAACCCTTTTCTGTGATAACCTCTGTTAAAGCACAATGGAATTGAAACCATGGAGTGTGTTAAATATTTTAAATCTAAAAATACCTGTGTGGGCCTACATTGTGTTGGTGGTAGTGGTTTGGTTGTTTTTCCTTCACGGGATGATTATGGGTGACATTATGGATTTCATGGATGGGATCCCTGTTGTTATACATTCGCTGGTTGTGAATCTGAGGCTGTGGGGGTTACTCTGTTTATATCACGAATTGGGGTGGAATCCTCTATTGTTGAGAAACTATTGGCTTCTACAGTTTTGGGACATGGGGTTGTGTCTTGGGGTTGTTTTTTTCAGTACTTTGAGGGATCTCACTTGATCCCTAGTTGTTGTGACTTCACAAGAGAACCGGGATTGAATGATTAATTTACCTGATGTTTTTCCTTTCTTCCAATTTTGTTGTTCTATCTATGAATGTTCCTGTTAGTTTCCTAGTAGTGAAGGGATTAATAGATACTGAACTATTATGAATGATAACTTGAACAGGGGAACAGGGAACTATTTTTTGTGTGCCTGTTTTCTGAGGTAGTAGTGCTTGTGTGCCTTCTTTCATCTATTTGAGGAGTTGTAGGTTGGGCTATATGTTGGTATATATATGTATAATTGTATGTCTTGTGTTTAGTTGTACCCCACCCGCATTTGGAACTTAGTGTCATACACCCCATTTCATGGGGAAGGGCGTTTCCCCCTAGTTAATCTCCTTCCTGCTTCCTCTTCCCTCAGTTGTGATGGATGGAGGTGACATTACACCCAAGATTCTTGGGGTAGGTTTCTATTGGTGTGTTGTTAGCCCAGGTGTTTTCAGACAGGGGTTATGGTTATGGTTTTTTTCCCAGGTGTCTTCGGGATGAGGACCAGGTGTGTGTGGGTAGGGATGGATGGTTGTGAGGCCCATGTGTGTGCAGGTAGGGATGTGTGGTTGTGAGGCCCAGGTGTGTGCGGGCAGGAAGAGCGTGGTAGCATCAGGACGTTTGTCATTAGGGATGAGTAGTTAGCTAGTGGGGGAAATGCTTGTGCGGGGTACCCAAATGTTTTGTTCTTTTACTATTACGTTACTGCTTGTGTTGTTTGGTGAGCGTGGCCGGGGAGGTGGGATGGATAGACTCCTTGATAGATTTTGGTTTCTCTTCTTCTCACAGGACTTTAGTACGTCTCCCCACTTGTGCACGAGAGCTATAGTTTTTTCCTACTGAGTATGCTTTGTATGATCACCCTACGTTTACCTTCAGGTTGTCAGGACTACATCAGAGACCGTCTGGGACCTTACTAGTCTGGATGTTGGATTTGCTGTTGGTCGTTGTTGTTTTATGCTTCTCCTTTTCTTTTCTAGTTGGTTTGTACTTTGGAATTCTTGTAACTTGTTCAGTTTTATTATTAAAACATGCATGTATATTGGTTTTCTTTTTATTTTTCTATACTTGGTGGTGTTTGGTGTTGACTCATTCTTTCTCCCAATCATGGTTAACTAACAAGGGTAATGCCTCCCATATTGTGAAAATGTTACACCCTTGGTGCTAGTTGCCACTCCGGGGCCTGCTATAGGTGGGACTCGGGGGGTCATTATCTCGTATTCGACTTGAAGAAGGAAGGGCAGGGGGGCTTTGTCAGCCCTTCCATCGTCTTCCCGTAGGCGGTTCATGACAGAATGGTATCAGAGGCAATGTTGATGGATATGATGGAGTATAGAGTTAGGCACAGTGAGGATTGCATGGGATGGTAGGGAAACACTATTAGGTGATCTTAGTTCATGAAATATGCTAGGGAGGACAGGCTAGGACGCGGGATTTTTGGGTCCCCCGTGATCCAATTCAGGGACTCTGAGCCTATCAAATGACTAAGTGAGACTACATTTATTATAGGGTAGAGACACTAGGGAAGGTACATGCATCATACTGATTGTATTTTTATTGGATTTGGGACACCAGGGGGAGAAAAATTTAATAATAATAATAATAATAATAATAATAATTCCATTGCTACTCAGGCTTAGGTAATCTTTGTTTACCTTGCAGCTATGGAAGCTGGACGTTATCCTCGAGCGACCCGGGAGGTTGAGGCCCAGCGGATCGAGGCAGTGGACCAGCAGAAGGTTGACTGAGATGAGGAGGGTGACCTGTGGCAGAGGACTCTATGCTCCTTCTTGTTACAAACCCTCGAGAAGTATGAGGTCAGTGTTTCTGACTCAGTAATAGAGGGATGGCTTGGGGAGCTAGACATCACCTTTTCTTTAATCTGTGCTCCAAGGGAGTACTGGCTTCCATTGGCTGTCAGTCAGCTGAGAGGATCAGCACGTTTGTGGTGGATGCTTTTCCTAGGAGAGAAGACAGAGGCAGAGGTTTCATGGGATAGTTTTGAGAAGGAATTTCTTGAGGAGTTCCTCTCCCTTATGGTGAAGGCTGAGAAGATACATGAGTTGCTTTCCCATCACCAGGGAAGCATGTCAGTGAAGGAGATGGGGATCAAGTTCAAATAACTTTTGCTCTTTTCCACAGATCTCTTTCCGGATGTGGAGTCTTGGGCAAGACAGTTAGAGGAGGCACTTCGTCCATCACTTCAGTATGTTGTCACTCCATTCACTCTTCCAACGTACCTAGCAGTACAGAGGAAGGCCGAGATAGTATAGAGGATGCACTCGAAGGGCGGCACACCACGATAAGGGAACCAGATAAGTTCATCAAAAGGGAAGGTGGTCAGCAGTAGGTCTCTAGCGATAGGGCCTTTTAGGTTTCAACAAGCAGGGTTTATGCCTCATGAGTTTCAGTCCCGAGCTACTGGACCTCGCCCTTTTCTTGCAGGGCTGAGACCGAAGTGTTTCTCTTGAAGAGTTTTCAAACACGTACAGAGAAGGTTTCCGACTCGAGCTTCATATGGTGGAAGTGGGCAGTTTCAGCACCCACTGAAGCAGCATCTGTTGCCGTCAAGGCCTTTCCAGCAGCCACAGTAGGCCCCTGGCCCTCCGAGGGATGACCTTGTAGGAGGAGATCGACACTAGGGTTCTCATCAGGGACCTCGACCCGGGTGTGGTCGGGGAGGTGGTCAAAAACATCGAGGCAGAGGATCTGGGCGTGGAGAGTTGCACACTGCAGAGTTAGTAGCTCCGACGGGACGAGAGGGCATTCGAGGTATGATCAGTTTTTTTATCACTCTTGTTTTTTCCTTGTTTGCTTCGGGAGCTTCGCACTACTCCATTATACCAGAATTAGCCCATGCTATGGGTCTGGATGCCGAGAGACTTTTTGTGCCCCTAGTGTTGAGAACAGCAGTTGGGGGTCAGACCAGCATATCTTACTTCTTTCGGGGGTGTAGACTAATGTTGGGACCACATCAATCCAGTGGATACTTTCTTTCATTGCAGATGCATCAATACGATGTCATTCAAGGCATCGACTGGTTATTCTTTGTGCATGCTATCATCGACTGCTATCGGAGAATGATTTAATTATCTAATGAGGATAAGTAATCTCTTCGACCAGCTGAGGGGAGCAGGTTGGTTCTCTAAGATCGATCTGCGGTCTGGATAGCACCAGTTGAGAGTGAAGGAAAGTGATATCTTGAAGATGGATTTCAGGTGCAGATATGGAAACTTTGAGTTCGTAGTCATGCTGTTTGGCATTACAAACACACCAGTTGCATTCATGAACCTCACGAACTTTGTTTTATGATAGTTTCTAGACCAGTTTGTTGTAGTGTTCATCGACGACATCCTTATCTACACAAGATCAAAGGAAGAGCATGTTGAACATCTTAGGGTAGTTTTGGGAGTCCTTCAACACCACCGTATTTATGGGAAACTATCTAAGTGAAATTTCTTAACACGAGAGGTACATTTCATTGGACATGTAGTCTCTCAGAGGGGAATATAAGTAGATCCATCGATGATCGAGGCAGTCATTTCATGGGAAGCACCCAAAAACATGGTGGAAGTTTGTAGTTTCCTGGGTTTGGCAGGCTATTACTGAAGGTTTGTTCCCAAATTCTCTTGAGCTGCAGCTCCATTGACAACTTCAACAAGGAAAGACCAGGCCTTCATGTGGAGGGACTAGTGCCAGACAGCTTTTGGATACCTAAAGGAGAAGCCAGTTAGTGCTCCAGTAATCAAATTACCAGAGGAAGGGGTGTTTTTTGAAGTGTTCTGTGATGCTTCTGGCCTTGGGTTGGGATGTGAGCTGATGCAGTAGCGAGTAGTGATCTTTTATGGGTCTAGGAAGTTACGTCCTCATGAGAGTAACTATTCCACCCATGATCTGGAGCATGCGGCCGTGGTTTTCGCATTGAATTTGTGGTGGCATTATCTCCTTGGAGAGAGATTTTTGGTCTTCTCAAATAATAAGATCTTATGTTATATCATTTCCCAGTGAGATCTGAACTTGCGGCAGTAGAGATGGGTTGAGTTCCTCCAATATTACCACTTTGAGATCTCTTATACTGAGGGAAAGGGAAATGTTGTGGCTGATGCCTTAAGTATGAAATCACATAAGGAAGTAGTTCAGGAATCTGCAGATGCTTGGAGAGTGATGGAAGAGTTAGCGGCCTTGCATTTGGATGCACGGGTGGAAGGTGGAAGAGGTTGTCTATTTCAGATGAATGTAGCTACCTCCTTAGTGGTGCAGGTTGAAGAGTCTTAGTGGGGGGACTCGAAGGTGGAAGTGATGCGGGATTGTGTTTATCAGGGAAATACTACTGAGGGATGGTCGTAGGATGGTCGGCATCAGATGCTTTTCTGTGGAAGGCATATTGTTCCAGAGATGATGCATAAAGGTGTTCTTCGTGAGTTCCATGTCTTGGATTTAGGGGTACATAATGGGGTCTCAAAGATGTAACAAGTCCTGAGGAGATAGTTTTGGTGGCCCGAGGTAATGTGGGCGGTGGAATAGTTTTTGGAAAAGTGCCTCGTGTGTCAGCAAGTAAAGGCTGAACACCATTTTCCTGGAGGGCCGTTACAGTCGTTAGATGTTCCCAAGTGGAAGTGGGATGATATCACGATGGACTTCATCACAGGGATACCCTGGGCTCAGGGAAGCTATGATTCCATTTGGGTATTGGTGGATCGGTTGACAAAATCAGCACACTTCTTGGAGATTAAGGAGTCGAGCCTGGTGAGCACCTTAGCCCAGAGGTACTTCGATGAGGTGGTGCAGTTACACGGGATCTCAAGATCTATTGTCTCCGATCAAGACACACAGTTTACCTCACGAGTCTGGAGGGGATTCGAGCATGCCTTTGGCACCCAGATGCGCCTTAACACTTCATTCCACCCTCAGAAATATGGAAAAACAGAAAGAATGATCCAGACATTGGAAGACATGTTGCGGGCATGTGTTCAGGATTTTGCGGGATCATAGATATGACACTTTCCTCTAGTGGAGTTTTCTTAGGACAATATCTTCCACTCCACTATTGGTATGACATCGTTTGAGGCCTTGTATGGAAGGTCGTTTCGTTCAACCATTTTCTAGACAGAGATTGGGGAAGCAGCTGTTCTTGGGCCGAAACTGGCGCAGGGCACCACTATGAAGGTTTAACTCGTGCATGAGAGGATTAAGGCATCTGAGGACTAGAAGAAGTCTTATGTCGATCATAGGAGGAGGCCCTTGGAGTTCAAGGTTGGGAATCATGTGTTCTTTAAGGTTTCACCTCGACGTGGGAAGCGAAGGTTTGGGAAGGGGATTAAGCTCTCCTCTAGGTTCATCGGGCCTTTCGAGATGTTGGGATGAGTTGGTGAGGAGGCATATCAGCTGGTGTTGCCAACTCAGTTGGAGAAAGTTCACAACATCTTTCACATCTCCCAACTTCGTCAATATCTACATGATGACTCCCACATCATCGATCGAGGAGAGTTAGATGTCTAAGACGATGCGACCTTCATAGATTGACCAATCAAGATCGAGGATCATAAGGAGAAAGTGATTCATGGATGAACCATCCCCTTTTTTCGTGTGTTGTGGAGTCATGGTGGCCTGGAAGAGAGAACTCGAGAGTGGGATGCCCAGTTATGCATTCAGTACTCAGAGCTATTTTGACTTCCTTGTTGTTTTTGTTCTGATCCTTGAGATATTGTACCTTGTGCTTTAATATATGAAATGATTTTTTTCTTAGCTATTAGATGATTTGATCCCTGTACTTTGTGTGTCTGTCCAAATGTGTGATGACGGGAAAACCTAACTCCTAATCCGGACGCATTAATGTGGATGAAATTAAACCCATATGGGGGAGTCAGTGCCACCCAAAGGGGATAATATCTTGACATGTAGGAGGGGACTCCCTGACTCATGAGATGTAAAGTGTGATCCTTGTGCTTGTTGTGAATATTTGTGGTTGATAACTCTTGGGGAGTATTCCAAGATGTAGGGGGAGGGTTCTGTTCCAGCTTTCGAACAATTCAGGGGTTTCCCCTTGAGAAGTATCTTTAGAGGGTAGTTGTTTGGGCCCCACTTTTCTCCTTTCTGGGCTATTCTTATATTCTTGGGGACGATAATAGTTTGATAAGAATCGGATGTAATGGTCCGGGTTTTTGGGGTCCATTACGTGGTAAAAATATGATGTTTGAGATGTTTTGGGTGGTCTGGAAGACCATCCCAGCTTCTCGGTGACTCCTAGCGGTAGCCTTGGCCTACCGGTAGCCTCAGCCTACAGTTTGACCTATCCTACCAGTGACCTTGGGGTACCGGTAGCCCTCGGCTACCGGTAGCGCTTGGCTACCGGTATCTCTCGACTACTGGTAGCTCTCGTCTACCTATCGCTCTCGGTGATCGGTGGCTCTTGGCCACCGGTGGCTCTCGGCTACCGGTGGCTCTCGGCTACCGGTGGCTCTCCGCTACCGGTGGCTCTCGGCTACCGGTCGCTCTCAGCTACCAGTATCTATTGGAAATCGGTAGCTGTCGACAACCGGTGGCTCTCAGCTACCGGTGGCTCTCGGCTACCTGTAGCTCTCAGCTACCGGTCGTTGTCGCCAACTGTTATCTCTCGGCTACAGGTAGCTCTCACCTACCCCCCATGAGTTTTCTAGTAGCGCCTCCTTTTTACGCAAATTTGTTTTTAAATCATGTTTTGACCCCTTTAATCCTATTTTAAAGCCCATTAATTCCCATTAATGCTGTTTAAATTAAATGATTATTGAGGTACCCTCCTTAAATGAAAAACCTTGAGGTGTGAGTCGGTTTAAACTGCCCCGAGTGGCGGGGACCTTTTAATTAGAGTGTGTGGTGTCCCAGATTCATAGCCAACCCACGATCCCGCTTCTTACGTGGTTTCGAGTTTTTCTTTCAGCATATTAACCTTCCCAGGAATTCTGTATCTAAGCCTTTATAACATAAAGGATTATAACTACGTTTCTTTTTCTCTATCACCATGTGCTCAAAGTACCCATACTCCTAACGAGTTGTAAACCCTCGAAGTTTTCCTTGATCGCGTTTCGTGGAGTTCTTTCTACTCATGCGAGGACTTAACGTCGATCCTTGATCTATCAGGTAGGGATTTTCTCCTTTTGTCTCTCGTTTATATGTATCATGAGGGGTGGTCATGCCTTTGTCTCTGTGGAAATTAACAAAACCCAACTTAATGAAGATAATGAATGTACCTTTAAAGAATGAAAGGGTGGTGTGATCGATGTCCTGCTATGCTCTTTTATTATTGATTTGTGTTTTGAAGTATACAGGACTATGCTCACTAAAAATCAGGGCCATTGGTGGTCTTTCTATTTGAAATAATGAACCTTGGTGTTCCTGGATGTTTAAATAACTATAACATGGAATTGGTTAATTGCGTATACCCGGTTAAATAAATTAAAAGCACCAGGATTAACCCCTTTCAGTGATAACCTCAGTTAAAGCACAATGGAATTGAAACCATGGAGTGTGTTAAATATTTTATATCTGAAAATACCTACGTGGGACTACCTTATGTTGGTTGTAGTGGATTTGTTGTTTTTCCTTCACGGGCCGATTACGGGTGACTTTATGGATTTCTTGGATGGGATCCCCTATTGTTATACTTTCGCTGGTTGTGAATCTGAGGTTGTGGGGGGTTACTCCGTTTATATCATGAATTGGGGTGGAATCCTATGTTGTTGAGAAACCGGTGTCTTCTGGAGTTTGGGGACATGGGGATGTGTCTCAAGGTTGTTTTTTTCCAGTACTTTGAAGTATATCACTTGATCCATAGTTATTGTGACTTCAAAAGAGAACCAGGTGTGAATTCTTAATTGACCTGATGTTTTTCCTTTCTGCCAATTTTGTGGTTCCATATGTGAATGTTACTATTAGTTTCCCAGTAGTGGAGGGAATAACTCATTCTGAACTGTTATGAATGATAACATAAAGAGGGGAATGGGGAACTGTTTGTTGTGTGCCTGTTTTCTGAGGTAGCAGTGCTTGTGTACCTGCTTGCATCTATTTGGGGAGTCGTAGATTGGGCTATGTGTTGTTATATATATATATATAATTATATGTTTTGGGTTTAGTCGCACCCCACCTGCATTGGGCACTTAGTGTCGGACACCCATTTCATGGGGAAGGGCATTTCCCCCTAGTTACTCTCCTTCCTGCTCCCTCTTCCCTCGGCTATGATGGCTGGAGGTGACCATACACCCAAAATTCTTTGGGTAGGTTTAGATTGATGTGTTGTTAGCCCAGGTGTTTTTTGGATGGGGTTCTGGTTATGGTTTGTTTTCCTAGGTGTCCTCGAGATGAGGCCCACATGTGTGCGGGCCAGGATGGATGGTTGTGAGGCCCAAGTGTGTGTGGGTGGGGATGTTTGGTTGTGAGGCCCCAGTGTGTGCCGGTAGGAAGGGCATGGTAGCATCAGGACGTTTTCCGTTAGGGATGAGCAGCTAGCTAGTGGGTGAAATGGTGGTGCGGGGTACCCAAATGTTTTGTTCTTTTACTATTACCTTACTGCTTGTGTTGTTTGGTGAGCGTGGCCGGTGACGTGGGATGGATAGGCTCCTTGATAGATGTTGGTTTCTATGCTTCTCACAGGACTTTAGTACGTCTCCCCACTTGTGCATGAGAGCTACAAGTTTTTTCTACTGAGTATGCTTTGTATGCTCACCCTACATTTACCTTCAGGTAGTCAGGAGGACTTCAGAGGCCATGCAGAACCTTACTAGTCTGGACGTTGGAGTTTCTATTGGTCGTTGTTGTTTTTTTCTTCACCTTTTCTTTTCCAGTTGGTTTGTACATTGTAATTCTTGTACCTTGTTCAGTTTTATTATTAATACAGGTATGTAGATTGGTTTTCTTTTGAGGTTTCTTATACATGGTGGTGTTTGGTGTTGACTCACTCTTTCTCCCAATCATGGTTAACTAAAAAGGGTAATGCCTCACATATTGTGAAAACGTTACACCCATGGTGCTAGTCACCACTCCGGGGCCTACTGGAGGCGGGACTCGGGGGTCATTATCTCGTCTTCGAGTTGAAGAAGGAAGGATGGGGGGGGCTATTCCACCCCTTCCATCGTCTTGATGAAGGCGGGTCATGACAGAATGGTATCAGAGGAATAGTTGAGGGATAGGATAGAGTATGGAGTTCGGAATAGTGAGGATTTCATGGGATGGTAGGGAAACAATGTTAGGTGATATTAGCTCGTGAATTAGGATAGGGAGGACTGACTAGGACAAGGGATTTTAGGGCCCCCCATGATCCAATGCAAGGACTCTGAGCCTATCAAACGACCAAGTGAGACTACATTTATTGCAGGGTAGATACCCTAGGGAAGGTACATGCATCATAATTATTGTGTTTTTATTTGATTTGGGACATCTTGGGGAGAAAAATTTAATAATAAGAATAATAATAATTCCCTTTCCATTCTGGCTTAGGCAATCTTTGTTTACCTTGTAGGTATGGCACCTAGACGTTTTCCACGAGCGACCCAGGTGGTTGAGGCCCAGTGTATCGAGGTAGTTGACCATCAGAAGGTTGATCGAGATGAGGAGGACGGCTTGTGGCAGAGGACTCTGCGCTTTTTCCAGTGACAAACCCTCAAGAAGTACAGGGTCAGCATTTCTGACTCAGTAACGGAGGGATGTCTTGGGGAGCTAGCCATCACCTTCTCTTTAATCTGTGATTCGAGGGAGTACTGGGTTCCGTTGGTCGTCAGTCAGCTGAGAGGATCAGCGCATCGGTGGTGGATTCTTTTTATGGGAGATAAGATAGAGGCAAAGGTTTCATGGTCCAGTTTTGAGAAGGAATTTCGTGAGGAGTTCCTCTCCTCTTTGGCGAAGGATGAGAAGAGAGAGGAGTCGCTTTCCCTTCAGCAGAAAAGAATGTCAATGAAGGAGAAGGGGATAAAGTTCAAAGATATCTTGTGCTTTTCATGGGATCTCTTTCTAGATGACGAGTCTTGGGAAAGACGGTTATAGGAGGCACTTCATCCATCACTTCAGTACGTTGTCACTCCCTTCACTCTTCTGACATTACTAGTAGTACAAAAGAAGGTTGAGATAGTAGAGAGGATGCACTCGAAGGGAGGCACACCACGAGAAGGGAACCAGCTGAGTTTGTCATGACCCGTCCTCGGGGCCCGTGCCGTGACTACCCCAAGCCCACCTTCCATAGGCCAGGGGCTAGTGACTAGAACCAAGGCGTAAAACCCAGTAAAAAGGGAAGGCATTGCCTTTGTAAACTAAACCATAAACACCACAAAGCAAGCAGGGGGAAGTAATCACTAGGTAAAAACTGGTACAACAGTAAGTACAGAAAGTAAGTGGGCCAGTATACAAACCCAAACTGAAAGTAAAGTACAACTGGAAAGGGAAAACAACAACTGAAAAGTAAAGCCGCGACGTCGAGCTGTCCACTGGAAATCCCACCTGAAGGGTGGGTACAGAAAGCCTCCACTGCTCCTTAGGTCCAGCCGACCGCTCCGAGTATGTCTCGCCCAGTGGTCCACCTCCAGGTACCATCCTACTCTGCAAGCCTCAACCACGATTAGCGTTGTCCCTCGTCTGCAACCAACACAACATAGTGCGGGCATAGCCCGTGCAAGGGTGAGTATAAGATACTCAGTAGGGACCCCGAGACCCCAGAAGGTCTCCCCGAAACCATAATGGATAAACCACAAAGGAAAGATACAATTACAAAGTAACATCCGACACAGCTTAGGTTTATGCCCACACATATACCTAAGTCATCAATTCTCGTTCGTCTACAACATTCGAACCCAAGTACAACCCAGTCCACAAAGGAAAGAAAAATGTAATCCACACAGGATAGCACAACACAATCCACAAAGGAAAGAAAAACAGGATTCAGCTCACATAGGTACTTCTTCGTATGACATTGGAGATGATCCGATGTAGCCACTGATTCATCTAAGCCATCGGACCCAAAGGATCTGTAGGAACTAACCCCTGCAATGAACCACACATGATCAATCATGAAGTTGAACCCATAGATATTGGGAAACTCCTACTCCATCAAGTACAGTGGTTATGCCGCTACAACCAAGCGCTTCCCTCTTACCTCGGACTGTTGTAGTACTCCACCTATCGAGTACTGTGGGCTTGCTGCTACAAGCAAGCACTTCCCACCATGGGTCTGCCGCTACAACCAAGCGCTCCCCCTCATATCCCCTAGTGGTACTCCTTCTGTTGAGTACCATGTTTTGTCGCTACAACCAAGCGCTCCTCTGTCGTGGGTCTGCCTCTACAACCAAGCGCTCACTCGTGCCGCTACAACCAAGCGCTCCTCTGTAGTGGGTCTGCCACTACAACTAAGTGCTCCCCCGTGCCGCTACAACCAAGCGCTCCTCCGTCGTGGGTCTGCCGCTACAACCAAGTGCTCCCCTATGCCGCTACAACCAAGCGCACCTCCATCATGGGTCTACCGTTACAACCAAGCGCTCCCCCTCATAGCCTCTAGAGGTACTCCATCTGTTGAGTACTGTGGGTCTGCCACTACAACCAAGCGTTCCTCCGCCGTGGGTCTGCCGCTACAACCAAGCGCTCCCCACTGGGCTATCCGTAACACACCGAGTCGTTCGATCAGTAGTTGTCAAGTCTCAACCGGCTCTAGGGTTTCTGCACATAGCATGCTCGTTCTGGGAGGGTCCACTCCACGAGCTAAGAGGTCGATACATCAACTGACATGTAGTCCGGAGTTGATGTATCCCAAGATGTACCGTAGTGGTCACTTCCGGAAACATGGAGGATTCCCGTACTGTTTTCATCATCGTCGTAGTCGCAGCCAGCTCTAGGTTTCCCGCACACAGCAAGCTCGTTCGGGAGGGTCCACTCCACGAATTGAGAGGCTGATACATCAATAGACACATAGTCTAGTGTTGATGTATCCAAAAGTTATGTATCATCAACAAGAACTCAACGTCGCAGACGGCGTGCCAATCGGACGCCCGGTCTGAGAGTTATTGGCTTTTTAGTCCGAGGGGCCCAGTTGGTTTTTATGTCAAACCAGCCCAACCGTACTCCACCCACGTCCAAACCTTGTTTGTAGTAAGCCAAAATATCCGTCTCACTTAGAGGAATCCAACCATGTCGACGACACATCAATCGGACGTTCAAAGCTCAAGTTATGAGCGTTTCCGCTCTGAGGGCCCGGTTGGTTTTGTGTATGAACCAACCCGGCCGAACCCAATGTATTCTGAAACCTTGAGTCTAATATACCGAAACGACCTTCTCGATCAAAGGATCGCATCTCCGCTGACAGATCACCGTTCGGAGGCCAATAGCTCATGTTATGAGAAAAAGACCGAAAAGGTCCGAAAACGGGGGGTCTGGGCCCGGATCGACCCGGCCCAACCCCCCCTGGGTCGGCCCGAATCGGGTCGACCTGGCCGGCGCGGCCCGGACCGACCCGGCCTGGGCGCGACCCCACTGGCCGGTCTGGCGGCTCGGCGCTGGCCGAGCGGCCGCACCCAAGGGAGCCGCAGACCCCGCGCGGGGGCCGCTCCATGTCACCGGACGCGGCTTAAGCCGCATCCCTTCCTCCGCGGTCCTGCGCGGCCGTGGGACCGGCCAGCGCTGCCGTGGCTTCAGCCACGGCGGGTCTTCCCGATGGCGTGTCGGGCGCCACTGCTTCCTGGCGGCCGGCCGCTGCCGGACGCCGCCTCCGGCCGTCTGTGCCGCCGTGCCGGCGAGGCGCGCCGGCGGAGGCTTCCGCGGACCACCGGACGCGTTCCGGTGGTCCGATTTGTGCGCGGTCTTCGCCAGTGCTCATCTCGGGACTCGAACTTCACTTCAAAGCCTTAAAAATTAACTTTCCGCCCCGATTTTCATCGCCCGCCAATCCGCGCATCAACGGAAAACTGCGGAGGGTTTTCGGGCCATGTTTGTTTGGCCCGCTCCCTCCGCGTTAGGCGATAACAATTGAGAAATAATTAATCAACACATGAAAACATGATGAGGCACAATTTTAATAAATTAAAATTGCACATTGATCCGGGTTCTTTGTTTTAGAAGGAAACAACCACGGAAATGAAAATATTTTTCTTTGATAAAACCCCTACCTCATAGCTGTCGTCGGACGAGAGTTCTTCACGGAATTGACTGTCGCGGAAGAAGAGGATCGTCACGTCGCGGAAGGGTGTCGCGTCATTGTGGAAGGGCATCGCATCGACGATCTCAAGTAGTTGGTGATCAGAGATTGTTGTGGGGAAGAACATCGTGGAAGAAGCGTCGAGGAAGGATAATCGTCAGCGTCACGGAACATGGTGTCGCATCGTTGATCTCCGAGGGTGACGGCATTCTTCGCGTTCTTCGTGTTCTTCACGTTCTTCGCGTTCTTCGTGAAGGAGGACGAGGGCAGAGAATCTCCAAATCCTCTCAACAAAACACACCCCATAAGAAAGGTGTGTTGGTCTTATTTTATTAAAATGTCAACGGTTTGAAAACAGTTTAAGAAACGAACCATTAATTCGGTGAATTAATGGTAACGACTTAACTGTCCATTTAATAGGACCGTTTACGATTTTTAGAAAATGCCCCAGTTGACTTTCATTTAATAGGGGTTTTCACGGGTGCGTTACTTAGCGGAAAAGAAACGGCGGGGCTCGTGTGGGCCCCACCTCACAAATATCCTACCAAGAGGGTAGGATATTTTGGGTTCCACCCTATCCGCTTCAACTCAGCTTAAGCAGCTTTAAGTGGCTTTAAGTGGCTTTAAGTGAAATAAAATAAAGTTTGTCGTACCACATTATTTTATTTCTTAACTTAAAGCCCAAAAATTAAAAAGCACACCCGAGCAAACGCAACTCTGGAAGAAGTGATTATAAAAAAGTATCGGTGCTTCGATTCCATCGGTGCCCTCGGAATTCGATTCCGAGCACCGGTTCAAAAGTTAGAAAAACCCGCTTGTTCATTCACTGAACGTACCCGAGCCAAACTTCGGAAAATGATTCTGGGCACACCGGGCCTCGGAATCACGTGTCGTCAGAAACTGTGTTCTTGTAAAATTATAAACAAAATTAAGAAAAAAAATTTCCTTGAATTTTATGAGTCTTTACATCACTCCCACCTCCGGGATTTACGTCCCCATACAGATGCATCATAAACTTGGGAAACAAATGTGGGAACTGAGCACGCATCTGAGCCTTACGCTCCCAAGTGCTCTCCTGGAGGTTCTCGTACTGCCATCTGATGTGCACTAGAGGAATAAACCGTCCACGTAGGACCCGCTCATGTCGATCCTTGATCTCCACCAGGACCTCCTCCAAAGTCACCCCATCATCCACATCTAGCTCCCCATGGTCAATGATGTGCGTCGGGTCGTGCACGTATCTCCTCAGCTGGGATACGTGGAAGACGTCGTGCACCCGGTGCAACTGAGGTGGTAGAGCCAGGTGATAAGCCACCTCTCCAATCCTGTTGGGGACCTAGAATGGTCTGATGAAGCGTGGAGACAACTTGCCACCTCGACCAAATCTCCGTAACTCACGTCGAGGTGTGACCCATAAGGAAACGTGGGCGCCATCCTCGAACTGTAGTGGTCTCTGCCTCCTGTCAGCACAAGACTATTGCCAGCTCTGAGCTGTCCTCATCCTCTCTTGGATGACTTGGACCTTTCTGGTCCTATAAGAGCTGCTGAGATTTCTTCTTTTCCGATAAGAGAAATTCGGCCTCATCCCCTGGATGAACCATTTTCTTCGCCTAATACATTCAATCCCGTCATGGTTGATATAAACCCATGCCAAATATGATGTCGTAAGGCCCTGATGCTACTACAAAGATATCCAACCATTACTCTCATCTCCAAGGGTTGAGTCCCACTGTCGGCATCAGTGTGTGGTCACTGGGTCTCCTCCAGTAGGTATATCAATGTGAGGGTCAAGTCAATGGTTTTTAAACCGGAACCTCTTAGTAACAACATAAAGAGAGGACATGAAGGTAAACTCAAAAAGATAGGTGTCTTTTATTATTGTAGCTCAAAGTACAAGGACACAAAACATCTATAAACAAACATAAACAACGCTAGAAGTAGAATAATCAATAGTCTCCAGGTCTGGAGCTAGTCCCGCTCCTATCCATCTGCTCCTGAAGCTCTATGATCATAGGCCTCAGCTTCCTGAAGCTGAGCTCCCCCATGTCCACCAGCTCCCTACGGTAGGGGGTGGACCTCTTGGTGGTGGTGGTGGCAACACCTCGAAGCGTTTTCCACCTCCAGCTGCATGCCCAGCTCCCCTGCCACGGTCTCCTACTCCATGTGATTCGCCTCAATCGAACCTCTGCCTCTGCCTGGGAGGTCCTTCGTTCATCTGCTGGTCATCCGTATGGCAGGTCGGATAGTCACGAGCCATGTGACCAACCCCGCCACAGGAGTAACACCGTTCGCCCATGGTAAGTCATTGTCCACCCCGGGTGCCTCGCACAAGCGATCCTGTGTCATGCGGTCGACCACCTATAGGTATATTCCTCTTGGACCCCGGTGTCATCTGTCTACTACCCGCTGCAGAAGACTCTGCTGCATGCCGGCTAGAGGTGGGTCCTGCTGCTGGAGACTGCTTATCAAGGAAACTCTCTACTAAGAGGGCTCACTCTATCACCCCTGTCTATGTCGGAATGATGTGAGATAAAACTAAAGCACTGATCTCTCGCCTAAGCCCCTGCTCGAAGGTTCGAGCCCTGAAGAATGGGTCACGTACCATGTATATGGAATACTACGAGAGATCGGTAAACCTCACCGCGTACTGGGCTACTGTCATGCTCCCCTGCCGCATCTGTAGTATCTCCTGGATGTGTACCGCTCATAGGGTGGCTGGGACGAACTCTGAGCAAAAAAGGCTCTCAAAGTCCTTCCGAAGGAGTGATGCCTCGTCGTGCACCTGGAGCATCAAGCTCCACCATCTGCCTGCTGCCGCATGCAGGAGGCTCGCTGCAAGGACCTCCATAAGGTCTGTTGGTGTCCCCATTAACCTGAAAACTCGTACAACCGCCTCCAGCCAGTCCTCGGCTGCCTGGGGGTCCGTCTCCCCACAGAACCTGGGCGGTCGCTGGCACTGGAACTCATGCAGTGCACTAAGGAGACGTGCATCGTCAGCGGCTGGGGATGGAAGCATCGGTGGCTTGACGGGTAGAGGTACCGCCAGTGCCTCTACTGTCAAAGGGCCCTACACCGAGGCCTCATTGCTCAACGGGCTGTCGTCACATACAAATCTCAGAACCCATGCTGGCTGCCATCTAGGGGTCATCCTGAAAGAGAAACAGGTGTGCCACGGTCAGAACAGTATACCTGGTGAGCTGACATAAAGTAATCACAAAGAAAGCTTGAAACACACATACAATCAATGTTTTCGTGCATTAAGTCGGAAATCAGAAGTCAGGGTCCTGGTGTACGGATACGTCGGCCGCCGCACCAACACTGGGCTCCCTGGACTAATAACCACACTCAATACGCTTAACACTATTTCTTCACATAGAAGAAAGATCAGAGTCTGCGGTAGAACTGAACCCCATTGATACCAATTTGTCATGACCCGTCCTCGGGGCCCATGCCGTGACTACCCCAAGCCCTCCTTCTATAGGCCAGGGGCTGGCGACTAGCACCAAGGCATAAAACCCGGTAAAAAGGGAAGGCATTGCCTTTGTAAAGTAAACCAAAAACACCACAGAGCAAGCAGGTGGAAGTAAACACTACGTAGAAACTGGTACAACAGTAAGTCCGGAAAGTAAGTGGGCCAGTATACAAACCCAAACTGAATGTAAAGTACAACTGGAAAGGGAAAACAACAACTGAAAAGTAAAGCCACGACGTCGAGCTGTCCACTAGAAACCCCACCTGAAGGGTGGGTATAGAAAGCCTCCACTGCTCCTCGGGTCCAACCGACCACTTCGAGTATGTCCCGCCCAGTGGTCCACCTCCAGGTACCGTCCTGCTCTGCAAGCCTCAACCACGATCAGCGCTATTCGTCGTCTGCAACCAACACAACGTAGTGCGGGCATAGCCCGTGCAGGGGTGAGTATAAGCTACTCAGTAGGGACCCCGAGACCCCCGAAGGTCTCCCAGAATCCACAAAGGATAAACCACAAAGGAAGGATACAATCACGAAGTAAAATCTGACACGTCTTAGGTATATGCCCATACATATACCTAAGTCATCAATTCTTGTTCAGCTCCAACATCTGAACCCAAGTACAACCCAGTCCACACAGGAAAGAAAAACGTAATCTACACAGGATAGTACAACACAATCCACAAAGGAAAGCAAAACAGGATTCAGCTCACATAGGTACTTCTTCGTATGACATTAGAGATGATCTGATGTAGCCACTGATTCATCTCAGCCGTTGGACCCAAAAATGATCTGTAGGTACTAACCCCCGCAATGACCCACACATGATTGATCAGGATGTTGAACCCATAGCTATTGGAAAACTCCTACTCCATCAAGTACAGTGGTTATGCCGCTACAACCAAGAGCTTCCCTCTTACCTCGGACTGCTGTAGTACTCCACCTATCGAGTACTGTGGGCCTGCTGCTACAACCAAGCGCTTCCCACCATGGGTCTGCCGCTACAACCAAGCGCTCCCCCTCATAGCCCCTAGTGGCACTCCTTCTGTTGAGTACCATGTTTTGTCGCTACAACCAAGCGCTCCTCTGTCGTGGGTCTGCCGCTACAACCAAGCACTCCCCCATGCCGCTACAACCAAGCGCTCCTCTGCCGTGGGTCTGCGGCTACAACCAAGCGCTCCCCCGTGACGCTACAACCAAGCGCTCCTCCGTCGTGGGTCTACCGCTACAACCAAGTGCTCCCCTGTGCCGCCACAACCAAGCACACCTCCGTCGTGGGTCTACCGCTACAACCAAGTGCTCCCCCTCATAGCCTCCAGAGGTAATCCTTCTATTGAGTACCGCGGGTCTACCGCTACAACCAAGTGCTCCTCCGCCGTGGGTCTGCCGCTACAACCATACGCTCCCCACTGGGCTATCCGTAACACACCGAGTTGTTCGATCAGCAGTCGTCAAGTCTCAACCGACTCTAGGGTTTCCGCACACAGCATGCTCGTTCCAGGAGGGTCCACTCCATGAGCTAAGGGGTTGATGCATCAACTGACATGTATTACGGAGTTGATGTATCCCAAGATGTACCGTAGTGGTCACTGCCGAAAACATGGAGGATTCCCATACTGTTTTCATCACCGTCGCAGTCGGAGCCTGCTCTAGGGTTCCTGCACACAGTAAGCTCGTTCGGGAGGGTACGCTCCACGAACTGAGAGGCTGATACATCAACTGACACATAGTCCATAGTTGATTTATCCAAAAGTTTAGTATCGTAAACAGGAACTCAACGTCGCAGACGCCGTGCCAATCAGAAGCCTGGTCTGAGAGTTATTGCCTTTTTGGTCCCCAGGGCCCGGTTGGTTTTTAAGACAAAACCAGCCCGACCGTACTCCACCTGCATCCAAACCTTGGACATATTAATCCAAAATATCTGTCTCACTTAGAGGAATCCAACCAAGTCGACAGCACGTCAATCGGACGTTCGGAGCTCATGTTATGAGTGTTTCCGCTACGAGGGCCCGGTTGGTTTTGTGTACGTACCAACCCGGCCGAACACAAAGTATTCCGAAACCTTGAGTTTAAAATACCGAAACGACCGTCTAGATCCAAGGATCGCATCGCCGCTGACGGCGCGCCGTTCAGAGGCCCGTAGCTCATGTTATGAGCAAAAGACAGAAAAGGTCTGAAAACGGGGGGTCTGGGCCCGGACCGACCCGGCCCCACCTCCTGGGTCGGCCCTAACCGGGTCGACCTAACCCGGGTCTGGTCCGAGCCGGTCGGCATGGCCCGGCAAGGACCGGCCTGGGTGTGACCCGGCTGGCCGGTCTGGCGGCTCGGCGCTGGCCGAGCGGCCGCACCCAAGGGAGCCGTGGCCCCCACGCGGGGGCCGCTCCGTGTCACCAGACGCGGCTTAAGCTGTGTCCCTTCCTCTGCGGTCCCGCGCGGCCGCATGACCGGCCAGCACAGCCACGACTTCAGCCTCGGTGGGTCTTCCCGGCGGTGCGCCGGGCGCCGACGCTTCCTGGCGGCCGGCTGCCGTGCCGGCGAGGCGCGCCGGCAGAGACTTCCGCGGACCACCGGACACGCTCCTGTGGTCCGATTTGTGCGCGGTCTTCGCCATTGCTCATCCCAAAACTCGAACTTCACTGCAAAGCCTTCAAAATTAACTTGCGGCCCCAATTGTCATCGCCCGCCAATCCGCGCAACAACGGAAAACTACGGAGGGTTGTCAGGCCGTGTTTGTTTGGCCTGCACCCTCCGCGTTAGGCGATAACAATTGAGAAATAATTAATCCACACATGAAAACATGACGAGGCACAATTTTAATAAATTAAAATTTCACTTTGATCCGGGTTCTTTGTTTTAAATGGAAATAACCACAGAAATTAAAATATTATTCTCTGATAAAACCCCTACCTCGTAGCTGTCTTCGGACGAGAGTTCTTCGCGGAATTGACCGTCGCGGAAGAAGAGGATCGTCACGTCGCGGAAGGGCATTGCGTCGTCGCGTAAGGGCTTCATGTAAACGATCTCAAGCAGTTGGTGATCAGAGATTGTAGCGGGGAAGAACGTCGTGGAAGAAGCGTCGAGGAAGGAGAATCGTTGGTGTCGTGGAACAAGGCGTCGCGTCGTCGATCTCCGAGGGTGATGGCGTTCTTCGCCTTCTTCGCGTTCTTCGCATTCTTCGTGTTCTTCGTGTTCTTCGTGTTCTTCACGAAGGAGGATGAAGGCACAGAATCTCCAAATCCTCTCAAAAAACGGACCCCAAAAGAAAGGTGTGTTGGTCTTATTTTATTAATATTCCAACGGTTTGAAAATAGGTTAAGAAACGAACCATTAATTTGGTGAATTAATGGTAACGACTTAAATGTCCATTTAATAGGAGCGTTTAAGATTTTTATAAAATGCCCCAGTTGACTTTCATTTAATAGGGGTTTTCACGGGTGCATTACTTAGCGGAAAAGAAACGATGGGGCTCATGCGGGCCCCACCTCACAAATATCCTACCAAGAGGGTAGAATATTTTGGGTTCCACCCTATCCACTTCAACTCAGCTTAAGCAGCTTTAAGTGGCTTTAAGCGGCTTTAAGTGAAATAAAATAACGTTTGTCGTACCACATTATTTTATTTTTTAACTTAAAGCCCAAAAATTAAAAACTACACCTGAGCAAACGCAACTCTGGAAGAGAAGTTTCTAAGCAAGTACCAGTGCTGCGATTCCATCGGTGCCCTCGGAATTTGATTCTGAGCACCGGTTAAAAAGTTAGAAAAACCCGCTCATTCGTTCACTGAACGTACCCGAGCCAAACTTCGGAAAATGATTCCAGGCACACCGGGTCTCAGAATCTGGTGCCGTCAGAAACTGCGTTCTTGTAAAATTCCAAAGAAAATTAAGAAAAAAAATTTCCTTGAATTTTACGGGTCTTTACAGAGTTCATCAAAAGGGAAGGCGGTCAGCAGCAGGTCTCCAGCGACAAGGCCTTTCATGTTTCGACAAGAAGGGTTTATGCCTCATGAGTTCCAGTCTTGAGCTTTGGCCCTCACCCTTTTCTCGCAGGGCCATGACCGAAGTGTTTCTCTTTCAGAGTTTTCGGACACATTAAGAGCAGGTGTCTGACTCGAGCACCACATGGTGGAAGTGGGTAGTTTCAACACCCACCTCAGCAGCATCTGTTGCCGACAAGGCCTTTACAGCAGCCACAGAAGGCCCCTGACCCTCCGAGGGACGACCTTGCGGGAGGAGATCGACACCAGGGTGCTCCTCAGGGACATCAACCCGGGTGTGGTCGGGGAGGTGGTCGACAACAGTGAGGCAGAGGATATGGGCATGGACAGTTTCATTCCACAGAGTTAGTAGCTCTAACCGGACCAGAGGTCATTCAAGGTACGATCAGTTTTTTTCAACACTCTTGTTTCTACCTTTTTTGATTAGGGAGCTTCTCACTCCTTCATTACGCCCGAATTAGCCCATGCTCTGGGTCTGGATGTCGAGAGACGTTTTGTGCCCCTAGTGTTGATAACACCAGTTGGGGGTTAGACCAGCATATCTTACTTCTTCCAGGGGTGTAGACTAATGTTGGAATTGCATCAGTCTAGTGGAGACTTTCTTTCATTGTAGATGCATCAATATGATGTCATTCTAGACATCGACTGGTTATTTTCCACCAGTGCTATCATCAAATGCTATCAGAGAAGGATTTAATTCTCCAACAAGGACATACTATCTCTTCAACCAGCTGAGGGGAGCAGGTTGGTTCTCTATGTTCGATCTACGGTCTGGATACCACCATTTGAGAGTGAAGGAAAGTGATATCTCGAAGACGGATTTTAGGTGCAGATGTGGCCACTTTGAGTTCATGGTCATGCTGTTTGGTGTTTCAAACACACCAGCTACGTTCATGAACCTCATAAACTCTTTTTTCTGAGAGTTTCTGGATGAGTTCTTTGTGGTGTTCATCGACAAGATACTTATCCACTCAAGATCAAAGGAATAGCATTTTGAACATCTTAGGGAAGTTTTGGGAGTCCTTCGACACCACTATCTTTATGTGAAACTGTATAAGTGAAATTTCTTAACGTAATAGGTACATTTCCTTGTACACGTAGTGTCTTAGGGGGGAATAGTAGTAGATCCATTGAAGGTATAGGCAGTCGTTTCATGGGCAGCACCCAAAAATGTGGCAGAAGTTCGTAGTTTCCTGGGTTTGGTAGGCTATTACCAGAGGATTGTTCCCAAATTCTCTCGAGTTACAGCTATGTTGACAGATTTGACTAGGAAACACCAGGCCTTCCTGTGGAGCGACTAGTGCAAGACAGATTTTTGATACCTAAAGGAGAAGCTGGTTAGTGCTCCAGTATTCAGATTACCATAGAAAGGGGTGTTTTATAAGCTTTCTGTGATGCTTCTAGCCTTGGGGTGGGATGTGTGCTGATGCAGTAGCGAGGAGTGATCTCTTATGGGTCTAGTTAGTTACGTCCTCATGAACGTAACTATTCCACCCATGATCTAGAGCTTGTGGCCGTGGTGTCTTCATTGAATTTGTGGCGGCATTATCTCATTGGAGAGCACTTTGTGGACTTATCATATCACAAGAGCTTGCGTTATATCTTTTCCCAGTGAGATCTAAACTTGCGGTAGTGGATATGGGTTGAGTTCCTCTAAGATTATGACTTCTAGATCTCTTATACTGAGGGAAAGGTAAATTTTGTGGCTTATCCCCTTAGTAGGAAATCACAGAAGGAAGTATTCCAGGAATATGCAGATTCTTGGAGAGTGATGGAAGATTTAGCAGCCTTGCATTTGGATGCAAGGGTGGAAGGTGAAGAGGATGTATGTTTTAGATGACTATAGTAAACTCCTTGGTGTTGTAGGTGGAAGAGTCTTAGTGGGGGTAATCGGAGGTGGAAGTGATGTGAGATCGTGTTTATTAGGGAAATGCTCCTGAGAGATGGTCATAGGATGGTCAGCATCAGATGCTTTTCTATGGAAGGCTTTTCGTTCCGGAGATGATGTGTGAAGGTGTTATCTGAGAGTTCCTTGTATCGGCTTTATCAGTACATCCTAGGGTCTCAAAGATGTACCAAGGCCTAAGGAGATAGTTTTTGTGGCCCGGGGTAAAGAGGGTGGTGGAAGAGTTTGTGGAAAAGTGCCTCGTGTGTTAGCAAGTAAAGGTCAAACACCGTTTTCCTGGAGGGTCATTACAGCCATTAGAAGTTCCCGAGTGGAAGTGGGATGACATCTCGATGGACTTCATCACAGGGCTACCCATGGCTCAGGGTGGTTGTGATTCCATCTAGGTAGTGGTGGATCGGTTGACAAAATCAGCACACTTCTTGGAGATTAAGGAGTTGAGCCCGGTGAGCACCTTAGCCCAGAGGTACGTCGATGAGGTGGTGTGGTTTCATGGGATCCCGAGATCTATTTTCTCTGATCGAGACACACAGTTTAACTCACGAGTCTAGAGGGGATTACAGCATGCCTTTGGCACCCAGCTACGCCTTCGCACTTCATTCCACCATCAGACAGATGGGAAAACAGAACGAATGATCTAGACGTTGGAAGACATGATGCAGGCATATGTTATGGATTTTGGGGGATCATGGGTATGACACTTTCCTATAGTGTATTTTTCTTATAAAAATAGCTTCCACTCCACTATTGGTATGACACCATTTGAGGCCTTGTATGGAAGGTCGTTTCGTTCATCCGTTTACTGGATAGATATTGGGGAAGCAGTTGTTCTTGGGCCAGAAGTGGTGCAGGGAACCACTGAAAAGGTTCAACTTGTGAATGAGTGGATGAAGGCAGCCCAGGACTGGTAGAAGTCTTATGCCAATCATAATAGGAGGCCCTTGGAGTTCGAGGTTTGGAATCATGTGTTCTTGAAGGTTTCACCTTGACGTGGGTAGAGAAGGTTTTGGAAGGGGAGTAAGCTCTCTCCTAGGTTCATCGGACCTTTTGAGGTGTTCGTATGAGTTGGTGAGGTGGCATATCAGCTGGAATTTCCACCTCAGTTGGATAAAGTTCATATCATCTTTCATGTCTCCCATCTTCGTCGATATCTACACGACGACTCCCACGTCATCGATTGGGGAGAGTTAGGTGTCAAAGACGATGCGACCTTCATAGAATGACCAATCAAGATCGAGTATCATAAAGAGAAAGTGCTTCATGGACGAATCATCCCCTTGGTTCATGTATTGTGGAAGCATGGTGGCCTAGAAGAGAGAACTTGGGAGCGGGAGGCCCAGTTAAGCGTTCAGTTCCCATAGCTGGTTTGACTTCCTTGTTGTTTTTGTTATGATCCTTGAGATATTGTACCTTGTGCTTTAATATATGAAATGCTTGTTTTTCTTAGCTATTAGATGATCTATTCCCTATTATCTGTGTGTGTGTGTCTGAATGTGTGATGATGGGAAAACCTGATTGCTAATCAGGACACATTAATGTGGATGCAATTAAACCCGTGTGGGAGAGTCAGTGCCACCCAAAGATGATAATATCCTGACATGTAGGAGGTGAATCCCTAACTCATGTGTTGGACAGTGTGATCCTTGTGCTTGTTGTGAATTTTTGTGGTTGATAACTCTTGGGGGAGTATTCCTGGATGTCGGGGGTTTTGTTCCATCTTTCAAACAACTCAGGGGTTTTCCCCTGAGAGGTATCTTTAGAGGGTGGTTTTTTGGACCCCACTTCTCTCTTTTCTGGGTTGTTCTTATATTCTCATGGACGAGAATAGTTTGAGAAGTATCTGATGTAATGGACCGGGTTTTTGGGGTCCATTACTGGGTAATAACCTGATGTTTGAGGTTTTCTGGGCGGTCTAGAAGGCCATCCCAGCTTCTCGGTGACTCCTAGCAGTAGCCTTGGCCTACCTCTAGCCTCGGCCTACCGGTAGACCTAGCCTAACGGTGACCTTCGGGTACGGGTAGCCCTTGTCTACCCGTACCTCTCGGCTACCAGTATCTCTCATCTAACGGTAGCTCTCGGCTACCGGTAGCTCTCGGCTACCGGTGGCTCTCGGCGACCGGTCGCTCTCGGCTACTCGTGGCTCTCGGCTACCGATAGCTCTCACCTACCAGTGGTTGTCGCCAACCGGTAGCTCTTGGCGACCGGTGGCTCTCAGCTACCGGTAGCTCTAGGCCACCGGTAGCTCCCATCTACCAGTGGCTCTCAGCTATCGTTTGCTGTCACCAACTGGTAGCTCTCGGTCACTGGTAGCTCTCACCTACCCCCACGGGTTTTCTAGTAGCACCTCCTTTTTACGCAAATTTGGTTTTAAACCAGGTTTTGACCCCTTTAAGAATTTTTTAAAGCCCTTTAATGCCCATTAATGGTGTTTAAATTAAATTATTGGTGAGGTGCCCTCCTTAAATGAAAAACCATGAGGTGTGGGTCGATTTAAACCGCCCAAGAGGTGGGGACCTTTTAAGTAGCATGTGGGGTGTCCTAGCCGTGTGGTCAACCCACGATCCCGCTTCTTACGCGGTTTCATGTTTTTCATTCCACATCTTAACCATCCCAGGAATGTTGTATCTCATCCTCTATAACATAATGGATTTTCCCTACATTTCATTTTCTCTATCACCCTATGCTCAGAGTACCCTTCCTCCCAACGAGTTGTAACCCCTCAAATTTTTCCTTGATCTCATTTCGTAGAGTTCATGCTACTCACGCGAGGACTTAACGTCGATCTTTGATCCTTCAGGTAGTGATTTTCTCCTTTTGTCTCTCATTTATGTGTCTCATGAGGGGTCGAAATTCCTTTTTCTTTATGGAAATTGATGAAACCCAACTTAATGAAGATAATGAACGTACCATTAAAGAATGAATGGGGGGTGTGATCGATATCCCGTTGTGATCTATTATTGTTGATATGTGTTTGAATTATACGGGCCAATGCCCACTGAAAATCATGGCCATTGGTGGTCTTTCACTATGCACTAATGAACCTCAGTGTTTCTATATGTTTAAATAACCATAACATGGAATTGGTTAATTACATATACTTGATTAAATAAATTCAATGCACCAGGATTGAACTTTTTCTGTGATAACCCCGGTAAAAGCATAATGGAATTGAAAGCATGGAGTGTGTTAAATATTTTCAATCTAAAAATACCTTTGTGGGCCTACCTTATGTTGGTGGAAGTGGTTTGGTTTTTTTTCCTTCATGGGCCGATTAAGGGTGACTTTATGGTTTTCTTGGATGGGATCCCCTGTTGTTATACATTCACAGGTTGTGAATCTGAGGCTGTGGGGGTTACTCTGCTTATATCAAGAATTGGGGTGGAATCCTCTATTGTTGAGAAATTATTGTCTTCTGTAGTTTGGGGACATGGGGATATGTCTTGGGGTTGTTTTGTTTCCAGTTATTTTAGGGATCTCACTTTATCCCTTGTTATTGTGACTTTACAAGAGAACCGGGTGTGAATGCTTAATTTACCTGATATTTTTCCTTTCTATCGATTTTGTTGTTCCATCTGTGAATGTGCCTATTAGTTGCCTAGTAGTGAAGGGATTAACTCATACTGAACTATTTTGAATGATAACTTAGGGGAATGGGGAACTATTTGTAGTGTGCCTATTTTCTACGGCAGCAGTGCTTGTGTACCTACTTTTATCTATTTGAGGAGTCGTAGGTTGGGATGTGTGTTGGTATATATATGTATAATTGTATGTTTTGTGTTTCGTCGCAACCCACCTGCATTGTGCACTTAGTTTCGAACACCCCATTTCATGGTGAACGGTGTTTGGCCCTAGTTACTCTCCTTCCTGGTCCCTATTCCCACGGATGTGATGGATGGAGGTGACCTTACACCCAAGATTTTTTGGGTAGGTTTTGATTGGTGTGTTGTTAGCCCAGGTGTTTTCGGGTACGGGCTATGGTTTTGGTTTGTTTTCTCAGGTGTCTTCGGGATGAGGCCCAGGTGTGTGCGAGCAGGGATGGATGGTTGTGAGGCCCAAGTGTGTGCGGGCAGGGATGTGTGGTTGTGAGTCCCAGGTGTGTGCGGGTAGGAAGAGTGTGGTAGCGTCAGGACGTTTTCTGTTAGGGATGAGCAGCTAGCTAGTGTGGGAAATGGTGGTGCGGGGTACCCAAATGTTTTTTTATTTTACTATTTCCTTACTTCTTGTTTTGTTTGGTGAGTGTGGCCAGTGAGGTGGGATGGATAGACTCCTTGATAGATATTGGTTCTCTACTTCTCACGGGACTTTAGTACATCTCCCCACTTGTGCACGAGAGCTATAGGTTTTTCCTACTGAGTATGATTTTTATGCTCACCCTACATTTACCTTCACGTTGTCAAGAGGACTTCAGAGGCTGTGTGGGGCCTTACTAGTCTGGACGTTGGAGTTGTTGTTGGTAGAGGTTGTTCTCTGCTTCGCCTTTTCTTTTCTGGTTGGTTTGTAATTTGGGTTTCTTGTACCTTGTTCAGTTTTATTATTAAAACATGCATGTAGATTGGTTTTCTTTTAAGTTTTCTATACTTGGTGGTGTTTGGTGTTGACTCATTCTTTCTCCCAAACTTGGTTAACTAAAAAGGGTAATGCCTCCCATATTGGGAAAATGTAACACCCTTGTTGATAGTCGCCACTCCGGGGCCTACTGGAGGCGGGACTCGGGGGTCATTATCCGGTCTTCGACTTGAAGAAGGAAGGGAGGGGGGGCTTTGCTGCCCCTTCCATCATCTTGTCGAAGGTAGATCGTGAGATTTTTGTTTCAATATTAGTTTGGATTATATTGTAGTATTTTAAGGGAAATTTTTTATTGAATGGTAATTATTAAACTTTAGGTATTGATGGTTTAATTTTATAAATTAAGATTAGCATTTCTTTCTCAAAATTATTATCCTTTTTGGATCATCTGATCTTGAACTAACCATTTTTATTTTGCTTAATCCATAAATTCAAGGGAAATATATAGTTTATCATCTGTGGATCGTGTGATTCTATAGAAGTTGATTCTAGTGCTTCAGGTGTGACCAAGTCTTCTTTAATACACATCGTTTGAAAAAAAAAGATGATTTGGTGGTAAATATTTATTAAAGGATGAAACTATACATAACAATTAAGTATATCTCTTTACGTTCATAGTCAATCCCATAAATAAATTCCTCAAATTAATGAAATGAACTTAAAACCAAAAATGTTCTTTTACTTTTCCTACTGAGAAACTGATGACTATTTATCCCATCACAAGTTTGTAGTTTTCTTGTGGTTAACATTTCCTGATCATGTTTTCTATCATTTTCCATCAAAACATGACAATTAGTTTATATTCTAAATCCATGTTTTCATACATGGAATCTTAGTATGGATTATCTCGGGTGACCTTTGTACATCTCTTTCTTTCTTTTAAAGTTATAGTTTTATTGACTCTTTTTCCAATGTGGGACGTTCTAGGAAGTTCCCAAGCCCAATTTTAAAATTTTGATGATGCAATTTCCAAAATGGGGGAATAATGCAACACCCTATTAATTCATAGTAAGTTATTTTCTTTAAATTAATTCAATATCTTGTGCTACATGCAATAACGATTTTGAGCGCACCACGACTTACCAAACTAGCCATTCAAAAAGTGGTTATGAATAGTTTTAACTGAATTTTGAGTTTTATATAAATTATATAATTTCAGAATCCATATTATGTGTTTCTTAGAAATAATATAAGAACAAATTCATTTTTTCAAATAAAAGAAGTATTTTTTTTTAAAATGAAAATTTACCACCTTTTAATGGAAAACCATTTTTAAAACCAATATTTGAAACTTTTATATATTAAATTTAATGAAATTAAATTATTCATTAATATTGGGACCTAAAATTTTATTTTGGATAAATGTTTTTTACTTCTCTGATAACATTCATATTTTGATGAATGCTGAAAAATACTAAATTTTAATTAAAAACAACTTTTTCTTAATCGAAATAATGTATCATGTAAAATTATTAATTTTAATTGTTTGGAAGAATAATTAGATTATATTTTTATTATTTAATACAATGTAGGTCATTATAAGTAATTTCACATTTAAATTTGACATACAAACATGTTAATCTTTTAATAGTTTTTTCTTTTTAATAACTCTTTTTTCGGTTTTCACTATAGGAATTAATTTTAAATTAATTAATGAAACTTCTATGTTTTTAATTTTGTAAAATAGAATTCATTTTTTAATTTGAAATATCAAAATTATCTTAGGGTAAATTTTTGGTATTTTTCTGAAAACATTAAATTTTTGATGAATAGTGTAAAACACAGCTTTATTATTTAAAACCAACTTTTTATTTAAATAATTATTTATTTTATTTAAATTTATTTTTAAGTCAAAATAGATATATAATACATATATATGTTCAATTTATTCATTTTATTCATCTTATAATAAAATTAGATGTATAAAATTTTATTGAACTTTTTACCGTCTTTTACCCACCTTCTAGTAGCATTTAAAAACATTCAAAAATCCTAATTTTACCACTTCTATGAGTTGAATTTCAAAAATAAGAGATAAATTGTTAGTATTAGTGAGAAAAATGTGGTTCAATAACATGAAAATATTTTTTGGTGAATAGTAATTTTTGACTTTTATTTACCACGATTAAGAGTAAATTGGGTAATTAAAGGTCAAAATGATATTATAATTACCCTAACACGTATCCTAATTCTACTAGATAAGTTTAATTCTATTAAAAACAATCTTAGTAATTAAATATGGTCTTTTTGGTCTACTTGGATTAGATTAGGACGTTAATTTTAATTTTATTTAAAGAAAAGTTAAAAGTGTTAAATTCAATGTTTAATAACTAAACCATTTTTAATATAGGGTTAAACACAATATAAATTAGACTATAAATATTAATTAGAATTATAAAACAATTTCCTACATAATTGGAGTTTATTTATTATTTTTAGACATTAAATAGTTAAATTTACTTATGACCCAATGATGATACCTTAATTTCCTTATTAATGAAATATTAAAATAATTGATATTATAAATTCCTAAATAAATTTAAACTGATACTTATGATGAATTCAACTAATTTTATAGGTTAATATTAAATTTTACGGTTGATTAAATAAATTTTATTTGAAGTGATAAAGTTTTTATGGCTTTCGAAAAAAATCAATTACTAAATAGTGTCAAAATTGACATAATTGAGATATTAAAACAAATACTATATTATTAATTAATATAATATTCTTAAAAATAAATGGTTAGGAAAAAATACTTATATAAGGTTATATATATTAATAATGAACCACTTGGGGTTTTTATGTAGGTTATAGTATGTTTATTGACCATATAATTTAGAAATACAAAGAGACATGGTAAATGTCAAACTATTTAACTAAGAGTTAAAACTAAACGATAAGGTTAAAATGGTGACCTAAATATTTCTAAAACCTATTGGTTGAGATAATTTGGACCCATACACATCTTATCTTCTAAATAAATCATTTTTGATCCATTAGAAACCAAATATGATTTTATTATAAAATTATATTTCTAACTTTTCTTAAAGTGACCCTCACCTCTCTTATAAAAGGGTACTTCCACTTCTCTAAATTTCACACCTCAAAAATCCATTTGGCTCGGACAAACCCTGACCAAATATCTTCCAAACATCCATCAATTCAACATATAGTACTTACTTTGATCCGAAATCCAACCTATGGATCCCTGTTGATCAAATCGAAAGGAAACACCTGAAGAAGAGGTCATAATTTCCCCACACTCTTTCAAGTTATTTTCTTCTTCCACTTCCTATTTATTTTTTTGTTCCCATACCAAAATTATAAATCTAGTACCATATAGGTACTGTGAATTTATTATAAATATGTTATTAACATATTTGTTATTTTATCCATCTTATAAATGACAATGTAACCATAGATGTGTATGTAAGGCTTACCGTCTCCACATCGTGGTGTAGTTTGTTATTCAAACACTTCATTGTTTGGATGGATATAATAATGAGTATAACTTATGTAAATAATAAATATAACATGTTAATTATTTTGAATATATTATATACCATCCAATTACATACGATTTCTCTATCAATATAATGGTAATGTCGCTTGTGTGTACGTAAGGATTACCGTCTCCACAAATGTGATGACATTCATTACCCATCATAATCATTCAAGAATAATTTTCATTTTATGATTAAAAATAATGTTTAGGAAATTAATATAATTATATATATTAATGAAATACAGACTATACATGATAAACACGACTTACGTAACAAAACTTATAACGAAAAATGAATCAATTAACAACCAAAACAATGACACTACTGAGATATCATTAACAAAGAAATTTTAGAAGATCATATATGATATCATATTTATGGATTTGATTATCTTATAATTTAATAACAATGATTTCACCATTATACATGAGGTTAACACACCCTATACTAAGTAAATGTACAAGGTAAGGGGTTTCTTATCACACTTTTATTTCTGTGAGATTTTCATTGTTCTCCACATATGTATTGCATGTGGTGTATTGTGTACTACTATTTGATATATATATATATATATTATCATGATTATATTCAGGGTATTCTATGATTCATTTGGTGGTTATTAACTTTTGTCCATATGACTCGATTGATTACAATGTGGTAAGCGGTTTTTATCTCACATTTATTCTCGTGAGATTCATGCTATATTTTCCACAATTACCTTTTTTGTGGTGTACATACATCCCAATATTGTATTGTGTGCCTAATATAGAATAATTTATGGTTATTTACATCATCATTGGATGATACTTCTTTTATGGGGTGTTTGAATTGTATGTTACCAAATCAGTAATGGAATTTCAATTTTCAATTTTCACTCATTCGTTTTTACGCAAACTTCATTGATTACTTTACTCCAAAATTATGCATCAAATCACTATTTATTTACTTTTGTTGTAATTTCCACTACCCTATGTGTGGATATAATTTTGATACACATAATCACCCCATTTTATAATTCTCAAGTCATTGATATAATCCTGATAAGAGTAATTTTAACTCAATTTCTATTCATTGAGTTAAACATCCAAGTCATCGGTGTTGTTTTTATAAGAATATGTGTGAATTTACTCTTATTTATTTACAATAAGTATCCAATCATATTGAGTGTATTTATATTTTTCACACATAATCATGTCATTGAATTATCCTTAACCTAAGGATACCGTCTTTATAAAGGAATTCATCTCAACTTACATTCCATTGAGACTTCATTGTTTTTATCCGCCAATTCTCTTTTATTTGGTGTATATACTGTAATTTGACATATTATATCATGAATACCTTTATTATCATGGTATTAAAAAAAATTATTACCTCAATTATTTTTATTGAAGCGGCTTATATTTGTTTAGGAACTCTAACTAAAATATCGTTTTAAATGTTTTAAAAATTTATTACTCTAAATCTTTGTCATTAATGTCCATGTTTTAAAAATGATTTTAAGATTTTATTTATATTGAAATTATTGTTTTAAAATTGAAATTCCTTTTCAAAGATACAAATTGGTATGGGGAACATTGATTAAAAAAACTATTTTAATCATCTTCTTGATAAATATTGAGACTTTTAAATATTTTAATGAAAAAGGGAAATTTCTCTCAATAATTTTTACTAATCATTTTAAACTATGTAAACATCCTTTACAGTATATTATTCTTGATCAAGGTTGATTTATTATAATACAAATCTTTCATACTGTATTAAAAGTTTGGTGATATTTTTGACTGTAGATGTGTTATTTTTATACCATCCATGGTTTATGGATAAAGTAATGACATTTTGTATGCTAGTTTTAATATGAATGTTTATGTTATGTTTAAAACTTTTCATATGAGGAATGCATTGGACAAAGAAAGTGACGGGTGGAGCCCGCTATAGCTCCCTGATGCATCGGTAGGTCTCATGAGACAAAATAGTGTCTTGGCACAAGGCATTAACTATGTGGTTATGAAGTCTGGCATTATGCATTCCATCGTCATGAAATTGGACACAAATATTTCATGTGATTATTCGACTATTAGAATATCCATGTGAATAATTAAATGGAATTATTTGATTTATATTGGCCATATTATGCCGAAGTTTATGTATATAAGTCTTATGTTTTATTCTTATACATGGCCTTAAATTTTTATGCTTATATATGAAAGTTTCTACAATATTGTTGTCCATACTGAGCATCTGAGCTCACCCCTTTCTATGTTTTATTTTTCACAGGATGTGAAGAAGTATATTATGACTGACCAGTACGGATAGTCTGAGGGATATGAATGTGGTCAACGGAGACATTTTTTTGTTTTTTTTCATTTTATAATGTAATGTAAAACTTATTAATGTATTTAGTACTTCTAAGGATTCTAAACTGATCAGTCTTTCATGATTTTATCCCTTGTGATCTTTCCAATGTTATGTAATAATTCACCAACTCTGGGTAATTGGGGTTGGGGCATTACAAAAATGGTCTCATATCCCTGGTAACACATACTTTCCATCATAAAAAGGTGTTCATGATATACCAATCTGAGGTTTATTAGAAGATTCAATATATATTTATACCACATGTCTACCATCTCAAAAATAGTATGGAAAAATATGACACTCAAGTACCACTCTATTACATTCCCTGGCCAAAGACCACTAATTGATGTCCTGGCTAGAGTGATGGAATGTCATTGGGAGTGAATATCCATACAACAGAGGATACCGATTAGAGGTGAGTGTGTATGGTTTTTTGTGGGGATCCTATAAAATTATATTAGAGTGATAAAGTGTGTAAATAATAATAATAAATTATAATAAAGAATCAGGCTACACATAATCCATAAAACAACAATGATGTTACAAATTTAATTTAGTGTGCAATCATTAATCACCAATAGTCTACCATTGGGTCAACTAAATATAAAACCTAAATAAATAATAAAAGGCAATGATGCTAGACTACCCTCCTCAATCTTTTTTCATCCTAATATCTAACACCATCCATGTTATCCAACCCGATCAAGAAATAATGGTCCTCTACCCTAACTGAACAATCTAATAGTGATTCCTGCTAAGATACCCAAGTGTCATGGCCACCCAAGCAGGGTGAGAGTATAAATTGGTAGGGAACCACAAATGGGGTTTCTAAAATTACTAGTAAATGACATATATACACTTATTATATGATTATAAATTAAATAAATAACAATGGAAGCATAATAGAATGATCATTTTCAATCATCATGTTCTAACATGACTCCTATGATTAACCATACATGCTTTTTCCATTGTCAATGTTTTTCTATGCATGTAACCTAACATTAGGAAATACATTTCCTACCATAGAATCTCATGATGTAATTAATCACTTAAGATAAATATGGCCACCTATATCCTCTTAATGATTATAGTTGGGGTCCAAAATCCAGTTGATAATATCTCATATATAGTGGGATCCAGTATCCACCTAGTAGTATCATTATATAGTGGGGATAACCTCCACCTGAAAGTATCACGTAACAATCATCGAGGGCTATAATCCACCCAATATTGTCCCAAAATAGAAGGGGCCAATATCCTCCCATAATTTTTACATAACCATCATCTGGTTCTATCATCCTATAGGTAATGTCTCTTAACTGCATTGTTTAGAATTCACCCATTAATATCACTTAAATTTGAAGGCTGGAAAGTAACTAATAATATTATAGGAATATAGTGTTCATTATCCACCACATAATATCCCATAAATATGGGGGCTATAAACTATTCTATAATATAATATAAATAAGGGTGGAATTATCAACTCAGAAGTATAACATAACAGTCGTTGTGGGCCCACATCCACCAAAAAATATCAATAACATGTATGTGGAAACATCCACTCAAAATTCTCCCATAAATAATAAAAATATCAAGAGTCAACCATTCTCTCAAACCCAGTATGCATAACGTTTGATGAAATATCTTGTACACATCATATTACATCATTGATTAAGTCCATTAGGTGACAACTACAATCATTACTTCCCTATAACAAACCTCTATCGGGAAAACAATCATTTGGAACCCACCAATGTCCCTTATGTCTCATCTTGTCATAGACACCCTACCTAGGAATTCGGATCCCAATCTCTTATCTAGGACTAATATTGTCAGTTAGAGGACATCAAACTCATTAAAACTATCATATTATATTACAACAACACTAAACACATAATATAATCCACTCTCTCTTCACTCTAGAGGGATAGAATAATTCCCATCTCACATCCCAAGCCATATGTCAGTCTTCTCACCAAACCTAACATAAATATAACCAAGGGATACCCACATGGGTGCTCACATACCTGTGGTGGGGATTCTTTCCCCACCCTCTAAGAAATTATTTGAACAACTCTAGGGTGACTCACAATTTATTCATGGATTACATAGGACAATAATCTTAGTCGAACATGCATCCCTTCTCAACTACTCTAAAGCACCCAACACTAGGTCCCCAATATTTAAATGATTCACTTAATGTATTCCCATCCTACGTCCAAGTATCTCAAGGATCACATATTTAATCATGTCCTTGACCATCAGAAGTTGATACATGAATCTATTTTTTAAGGGTCCAGTGTGGCCCTTAACACATTACCTATTCCATTCAAGGGCTTCCATTTTTAATTAAACAATTTATTTTATTTAAAATGGTTAATCACCAACAGTGGTGAGACCACATGTCACATGATATATAATATGTTGCCAAAAAATATAAGGAATTTCATAGGGAGCACCTGCCTAATACAATTTCATTCCCTTAAAAGTAGTTAGGTCATCCTCAGGTAAGTTATCCCAAGTCTATACGACCAGAAACAATCAATAGGAGGCCATATCTTAGGCCACACATTCAATATAATTAGTAATAAAACTCTATAATTTAATATCTAATTTCATTTTTTCTATTCTTATTTAAAATAATAATTTATTTATATGGAATAATTGTCAAATAACTCATATGGCCATCCCACCTCTCTAAAATTAAGACCAACCATAGAAGGTCCATGGTGTACTCCCAACAACGTCCTACAAAAAAACCAAAAACAATTACATTGATTTTATAGTCAATTTTATCTAATATTAAAAAAATACTATAAAAATTACTGGAAAATATACCTTTATTTAAATAGTGAGAAACGTTGTGCAAACTTGGTATTGGGAAGTCCTCTAGACTTACTAAGTAAAAGAACCAACCAAATGGTATGATTACACCTTTCTCTATGTTAATATTCAATTAAACCATAATCCAAAAAACAAAAAGGAGGAGGAGAAAATTTATAAGAATATTTTTAGAAGAAGGGAGGGATACATTCCTCAACATACCAAATAAATCACACTAAAATCCGCCACAAACTATAAGGAATAAAAGGAGAGAAGTGGGATAAATCCCTTCTAGTTCAACCTCGCCCAAGGAAAGATTTTAATCCAAATGGGGGGAAATAATAAATTTTCATGATTCTAAAAAAAACCGGGGACTTCCTGTAATTCGAATGTTATTTCTCCAAAATTTTTCACCAACTATGAAATTTTATCTCTCCTAATCGGTCCCCTTCACATGGCTTGGATGCATGGTAAAAAAAATATGCACCTAAATTTCAAATTTCCATTAAATGAAATTTTATTTTTAAAACAATTAATATAAAAATATGTGTTGTTTCCCCAACCCCCACAACAAAATCTTCTTGCACAATTTCCTCTAATTGTGAATCAATCTTGAATCAACACCCACTAGGTAAATAAAACACACATAATTTCACCTATATTATAGATGTTTTACCCTGAACTATATTCTAGACTTGTGTGCTAACAATTTTAGATTAAAATGAATTAAAAAATAATAATGAAGTGAGATACATAGTGTTTTCCCTAAACCATGTATCCCAGACCATGCACCAAAAGAAACTATTATAAATTTTAACTAATGTCTCCTGATGATCATAAAGCACTGGAGACACCTCAACAGCCCCAATCTACATCCAAGAAATACCTCCTTGAGATACTCTAACTCTCAAAATTTTTATCTGTACCACATTTCTCAAATCGATCCCTACTATAATGTAAAGAAATTCAAATTCCCCTCAATGTTCACAACCTATAATGAAATGGGTATTTACTTATGTTCATACTGAAATAATTGTGTGTTTATTTATTTTTTGTTTTTCATTATTTTTAATGGATAATACCTAAAAACATGACAAACACAACCATAAAATCAACTAGAGACTATCTTTCACATTTAATATACGATTAATTAAATTATGAATTACCTTTACCAAGATGATTCTCTTGATGAATTTTGGTTTCGACTATTTCCATATTGACATTTCAGTGGGGAATCCAAAAAAAGGATTCTACTAGGTAAATATACACATGCTCTATAAATCTCTGACCATCTTATTAATTCTCTATAAAAAAGCATGAAATAGTCAAGGGCTTAATTCCATTCGTAGTTAATCAAACGTTTCTCTTATTATCTTCACGTTCTTGAGAGGGAATATGGGTGAATAATTCTTACTAGTCTTTAGAGAATTCTATAAGGGCATTCATTATGCCAAAAAATCCACACACATTCTAATATTAAATAATATGGATTTTTTTTACATAGGGTTAATACAACTGATAATTACACTATTTACCATTATCATTTTATTTATTTTAAGTTAAAATCTTTTAAAATAATAATGTTTTCTTATTATTTACATGATATGTGTTTATTAAATATCAATTCATAAATAAATAAATAAATGTTTATTTATTTATTTAAATTATATTAAATAAAATATAACATTTTTCTGTCCATTGACTCAACCTGTTAATCCTCCATATAATTTATTAAACATTAAATAATAAAATATTTAATCAAATAAAAATTATATTAAATAAACTCATGAATAATTATTTATTTTAAAATATATGTATATATATATATAATTTAAAAAATATTAATTATACTTTATTAACTAAACCCATGAATAATTAAATATTTATTTATTAACTTGTGAGAAATTAAACAAGAGATAAAATTCAACTCACATATTCTAAAATTTAATATCTCGTGATTTACATTCTAAAACCTAGAATACATGAATAATTATTATTATATGGGTCAATAATACTAATTATTATTCTTATTAAATTACATAAAAATTAATGATATTTGGGATATTTATATTGTGTGAATCTATAGGCCTTTTTCTTAATGGAAATTAGTGTAAATTCCTATGGTTCGAGATCAATGTCTATAATCATTCCTGGGAACCTAGAGAGAAAAAATTTAATATCACAAAAACAATAACCATCCTAAAATTTCTACTATTTAATATCATTCCTTTGTTTCAATATCTCATAAAACATGGTGCAGACTTCTATAATCCCCATATATGCATGATTTATCATCTTTTGACTTTCTAAAATGAACTCATCTAAAAAATCCATAGAAATTTATTTAACTAGGAAGTTCCATTTTTAAAAAAGGTTATAATATATTTTCTTACATTAACATG
The DNA here is from genome assembly GCA_963277665.1 of Viscum album. NCBI lineage: Eukaryota > Viridiplantae > Streptophyta > Magnoliopsida > Santalales > Viscaceae > Viscum > Viscum album. Next base: position 595,448,993 of record OY728121.1, read on the forward strand.
GAAAAGAATAAAGTAATTTCTTGACCTCTTCAAATACTTTCATATCACTTATAACAAATAGATTGTATCATACCATTTTCATGATGATATGCCTTCATGATTTTCATCCCTAAATAAAAGTACATGATTCATGATATAGATTAATAATAATCTCAATTCTAAAGACTAATACACAGGTTCCAAAATAGAAATTTAAAAACATCTATAAATTATGAAATACTATCACATATAGTTATAGATTTTGGAGGAATTAATTTTAGAAACCTTAGTCATTACACGACAAGTTTTATAAAAGGAGTTACCCAAGAACCCCCACCTTAATATTTCTTTTTAGACACAAAACTATTAGATAATTAAAGAGATATTCCCATTATGAAATCCATGCCAAATAAACACCTTGAAATAAAGAGATTAGACAAACCCTAGTATGGAGTTCAACCACTATTACCTCTAGTATTAAGGAAGAATAAAGAAGTGTGGAAAATTAATAATATTGAAAAGGGATGAAGGTGAAATGGATGATTTACATTAATATATCTTAAGGAAATAAAAGGAATATGACCATGGAAAATATAAAGAGGACAGAAGAGGTCATTCAAGCCACCCCTGTCAAAACAAATTTTTGATAAGAGATAAAATAAAAAGGGGGATAAAATTGAAAAGGATAAAATTTTAATTCTAAAATTAAATTACTTGGTAAGTTGTAGGGTTTACCTACAACCTCCATAAACCCACACTCCTGGATCTGGTTCTAAAAATATAATCTCTACATTTTTATCTCTGATACCAATAATCATTACATAATTTTAGTAATCCAATACATACAACATTGACAAAAAAATTGGATCACTTATATTCCCATGGACCTATTAGGTTTAGTGTTTTAGAGAATTAGGAAAAGGTTGTATGTAACATTAATCATGTCTTTAGGTGATACATTTTTCAAATATAACCATATTTTTTATTCTACATTATTTATTAATCATCCCAAACACTAAATAATTCTATAAATACCTTACTTAACAATATTCATTATAACATTGGAAAAAAACAATAGAATGAAATTAGTGAAAATATCTAGTAATGGTAAATATATGAATTAACAATTGAATACCATTGGTGATAATGGAATAATAATATGGGTATGAATATACTGACCATAACATAAGACAATTCCTACCCACCAAATCCTATGTCATAAAACATATAACGTGGAATAATGATTTAGAAAAAATAAGAGTCATAATTGTAACACCCGGATGTTTTATGAAATATTTTTCTTTAAATAATTTTAATTATTTAATAGCATGAATTTCATGAAATTGTGAGTTTAAACAAACTATGAGAGGCCCTTAGTATAAAATTTCTATTATATCCCAGTCATTAGGTTAGCAGGAATATGTTTAACTAACTAATGAAAATCCGTTGTGAATTCATTGGTGATTAATTTTTTATGAAACATTTAAATCAATTAGATATTTGTGTTTTTATTGAATTAAAATTTGTAATAAAATTAATTAGATATATATTTGTTATATACTTCGTAAAATATATTTTATATTCATCCAAACGATATTTTAGTCATAGGGTGTGAATAACCACTATTTGATGTATAAAAACATATATATTTTTTCAAAACTGTAATCTTATGCCTTTGAATGGAGAACCCAATTAAAATTAATATTTTGACACATAAAAAATTTTTATATGAAAACAAAAAAAAATTTAAGAGGGATATAAAAATTTACTTTGGATGAATTTTTAATAATGTTTATGTTTTGATGAAAAGTAAAAATACACTAAATTTCATGTGAAAACAAATTTTTTAATCAAAATAATTTATAAGGTTAAATTATAATATTGTATATTTTTAAGTATAAATATAATATAAATTTATCATTGAATATATTTTATTTCATTAGCATTAGTTTTATATTGAATCCTGATATAAAATCATTTCAAACTTTAGCAATGTTTTATCTTTTTAAACTGGTTCTCTCTTTCCAAAAATGAGTTTAATTTTAATTTAATTTACTGAAACATTCATGTTTAAAAATTTTTAAAATGTATTCCATATTTCTAATTAGTGGGTCCAAATTATGTTAATAGGTTACATTTATTTCTTGTAAATTATGAGTAGAAACATTAGTAATTTTTTATTACTATGGTTAAGGGTAAATCGGGTAAATTACGGTAAAAATAATATTATAAAATTTCCTTAACTCCTATAAAAATCTAATTGTGTGATTAAATTAATCCCTTATTATCCATTTCTCAAAATTTAATCACTTAATGTCGACATTCTCATGAATATTCTATTAATATTATTAAAATCAATGAATGTGACAAAATGGCATACTCCCTTTTTATATAAGTATATTAATTCTAATATAGGTATAAGAACGAGATAACATTTACTATTGGTAGTCTATAGAAATACTAAATAAATAAATTCCTCAAATAATATTATTTATAAATTTTAAAAATAAAATAATTACCATTATTGATGACATTATAGTGATAGATAAATTATTTTATTAATAGAAATATCAAATATTTGATTTTAAAAATATAAAAATAAATATTTTTTGAATTAATTAAGGTTCTACACGAATTATTTATTTCTTTATTACATTTTTGTATTATAATAAATGATTTTGTTTGATGTTACTTTCTGTGTGATTTTTTTTTAAATCAAGGAAATTAATAGTGTCAAAATTGACACTACTGATATTTTATAAAAATGACATTTTATTATATTATTTAAAAATATAAATTAAATTTAAAAATAAATAAGTTATAATTATAAGGTCTAAAATGTAGAAATATATCCATTTATGGTCCATTTTCAACATATAATTAAATTTTTATAACCATTTAATATTTAGAATGTTATTATCACAATTAAAATCAAATTAATTAAATAATAATAAATGAAACTTATAAGGTTTAAAATAAAAATAAAACATGTCTAAAGTTTATTAGTTGAGAGTTTTTCAACACATCATCGTCTTATCTTCCAAATAATACACTTTGGTTCCATTTAAATTTAAAATTCAATATATATTAATTTAATTCTTTTGGTATTTTCAAAGTTCCCCCTCCCCTCTCTTATAAAAGGGACCCTCTCCTTTTCTTTTAATAAAACATATAAAGCCCTTTTTATCAGAATAAGACAGACCATTTTCACTCTAAACTTCCCTAACTTCATATTTTAAGCCACACTTTGGGCAGAGATCCACCCTAAGGACACATTCTATTCAAATTAAAAGAAGATACTCAAAAAATATGTAATTTTTTTATCACCTATTACAAAATTCTTTTCATCTTATTCGTCCTCATATTATGTTGTTTCCATACCAAAGTAATCAATATATAATTTTCTACGTATTTATATTTTATTATAATTATAGGTAAACATTATAACTCCTTTTATCCATCCTACATATAACAATATCTCCATGTGTGTATATTTACGACTTATCGTCTGCACGTCGTGGAGTAATTTGTAGTTCAAGAATACTTTATTTAAGTGGGTATATGATGAGTATAATAGATTTAAATAATTAATATAACAAGATAATTATTCTATTTAATTAATTTACAATCCAATTTTATACCATTTAACCATTAAGTGAATGATATCGTCGCTCGTGTGTACGTACAGCCTACTGTCTCAATGATGCGATGCTATTTATTCAACATGATCATTATTATCCAACAACTATATACATGAATGTAATAAATAAATATGATATATATTATACTAATATAATTCTGAAAATTATATAACAATAACCTAAGAAGTGGAAAATGAACTTATTTAACAAAACATTCATAAGAACATAAAGTAGTTAATATCCAAATAACTAGTGACAATGAAATGTTACTAACAAACTGATGATAATATAATCATATTTGATATCATAAAAATAATAATAATTATTTAATAATTCTATAAAGTTATTAAAATATTTATACATGTGGTTTAGATACATACGAAGGATATCAGACCTATAGTAAGGTATAATTTTGAAATCTCATTATTATCTGAGATTGTTTATACGTAATTATTTACTGGGGTATATATATCATCCACATCCATGTTCCATATATGTTTAATAATTTTTCTATTCGTATATAATTTTTTAAAGTCATTTTTACCCATTAGAGAATTTTTTTAAAGGGTATTAAAGGAATATGTTATCATTATTCGATACAAGGTACTTTTTTTATTTTTCTAGAAAAAGTACTAGGAGAATGTTTTTTTAACTTATATAGAATGAGGGGATTATTACACTTTCATAATTCCAAATTTAAATGAATATTCCATTAATATATTTCAAATTTATCTTTAATTAAATTATTTTTTTAATTTAGTGGCATTTTAGGAATAGAATACATTTTTGAAGAAGAAAGGATATTTTCTTCAAGAATTAATTTCAAGTATTTTATCAAAATTATTTTCCATTTAAGATGACGTAAGGTTATTTTTATATACTTATTATTACTTTTATTTTATTGTTTTTATGATATAATTATTTTTATGATGTCCATTTTTTATTTGGATTATGATGGAATGATGTTTAAGAAACCCATTTTTCATAGGTTATGCAAGGATGAATGGTTTATGTTTTTGTGGTACATATAATAATGATTTCATTAAGAGATGGATTGGACCAATATCTCCCTCCAATTTATTAGGAAATGATTTATATCTCATGAGATATACATTACTAGAATAGTAAATAAATCTGGTTCAGTAATAATGTTATGGAACAACAAGTAAACGTGGTTCAATAATTGACTTTTTCCACTATGATGGTCTTGAAAATTAGAATTTACTAATATAAAATGATTTTATATGATTATATGTATTCCATAAAACTTCAAGTTTTATTTTTTAATTTAGGGATTATTTCCATTAATTATAATGAACTTTTATCCCATGACAAGATATCATGATCAGTCATATGCAGAATAAGACATCCAAAAGTTATGTTCATATATCTTATGATTATGATATGATTGATATTTTCCTTGTTTACCCTTACTAAGAATTTGACCTCACCCTTTCATATGTTTCTTTTCCCTGGTCATGAATAGGGTTATTATGTAAGATATATCAAAAAGGAGTCTAGTTATGAAGAAATAAGCAGGGGACAAAATTTATGTTTTATGAACTAGTTGTTTATGTTTCTCAGTTTTTAAAGACACTATACCTATACAGTCTAATAATAGCTTTATTATATGTTTTAATGAATATAATCTAGTTTTTTGTAATATAAATTTATATAAATTATGATTTTTATAGTTGGTATTTGAGGAAAGGTATAGTTAACCTTTGGAAACTAGGATGATAAGGCCATAGTAAGAACCCTAAGGATATGTCTATTTATTGGTTACAATCGCAGTGTTTTAGAAATGACCATGAATAACCAAGGATAAAACATAATGTGTCCTAAATTGATATTTTATTCTTGATTATTGTGTTTTCCTATTATGATTAGTGTTTCTCACACTATTTTCATTGTTTTAGACAATGGATGGCTCTCGAAGGAACCCCGTTAATGCTGAATGCAACGAGAAATTAAATGATTGTCCTTATAAGAAACCAAATTTTATAGGATATGGAATGAAAAATCATATATATATTCTCACACAACTTTCTCAAGATATGAATAATGTATGGAATCTAAACGAGAAAATGAGGGGGAAACATTATGTTGGGTCCCTCATGAGACAACATCCACCTTCTTTATGCGGGTGTTCTGATCCATTAGTGTATGAACAATGGGTTAGTAACATTGAAAAGTTATATTTAGTTCTAAAATTTTCTAAAAATGATAATTTCATCTTAGTAGTCTATCATTTTGAAGATGTATCTAATAAATGGTGGAATCTTATCAAAAATATGTGGCAAAGAGATGAAATTTTGTCCCTCGAATTGGGAGAGTTCAAGAACATATTTTTCAATATATGCATTCCTTGTATTGATCAAACAAATATAGATAAGTTGTTCCTTGAACATAATAAAAATGGTGATGAATCTATTGGTACCTAAGATGAAAATTTTACAAGACTTTCAAGGTATGATTCTAGAATTACTATCTAATTTGAGAGTAAAATTAAACGATTCTTTAGTGGCTAAAAACCAAGTCTCTTAAAGAAATTAACCATAAGAGACATTAATAGATACAATCAAATCATTTTATTTGCTCTCAATGTTGGGATGGATATTAGATCAATGCATCAGTCCTATGTATTTGATAAGAAGAGAAAAATGGAATTTAAAGGAAAATCAGAATACCACACTGAAAAGAATATGAGTTTTCCTTTATGCTCAATGTGTGGAAATAAACATAGAGGAAATTGTCTTAAAGGGACAAGTAATTTTTTTATGTGTGGAAAAGAAGGTTATCAGGCAGTTGAATGCTCAGTTGATGGGAAAAGATGTATAATGATGTGAATAGAGAAAAGTATACATAGAATGAACCACCTACACTTTAATGCTACAAGTTTAATGAAATGGGTAATTATACCAATCAATTCCCTGATCTATGGGTTAATGATTATGATCGAATTTAAAAAACTGTTAAGGCCAATGAAAATGTATAGTCATATGCAATCACTATCGGTGATGTGGAGTATGATAGTAACCTTGTCAAAGGTATATATACCATCCAATATAAAGTCAAAATTGTTTTATTTGATTTTGGATCCACTCACTCTTTATTTTTGAAGAATTTTATAAGGTTTTCATCATATTACCTCAACAATAAGATATTGAATTAGGTATGATAACTCCTAATGGAAAAAATGTCACATCAAAAGTATATAATTCTTCCACGATTGAAGTTTGTGGGAAAGTGCTTCCTGAAAATCATGTGATCCTTACTATAGAAAAATTTGATGGTATTCTTGGCATGGATTCTCTTTCTCTATATGGAGCTCATATCAATTTACATGGAAGGTAATTCACATTTCATATTCTCGATCAATATGTGATCATCTCTCGATACAAGTATGAATATAACCTCCAATATAAATTGCATCCATCTTATTGCTCTTGATTCCTATAAATGAAGGTTATTTATACCAAATGGTTGGGAAGAAAATCATGATTAATAATACACCCCTTGAATATGAGTTTAAAAATATATTTCCAGATTAATTTCTAGGTCTTCCACCAAATTGTGAAGTTGAGTTTTCAATAGAACTCATACCAGGTGTGACGCCTATTTCAAGGATGCCATATTGAATGTTCCCAATTGGGTTGTTTGAATTGAAGAAGAAACTCCAAGAGAGTCTTGATTTGGGATTCATATTCACTAGATTATAACCTTGGGGAGCACCTGTTTTGTTTGTTAATTAGAAATATGGATCAAGGATACTCTGTAAAATTATCAATAACTTAACAAGATCACTATCAAGAAAAAATATCCTCTTCCTCGCATTTATGACTTATTCAACCAGCTATGTGGAGCTCAATAATTTTCCAAGATTGATCTTCGTTCTGGATATCATCAATTGTGGTTCAATAAGGATGACATACCAACGATGGAAATCCGTACAAGGTATGGATGCTATGAATTTATAGTTTTTCCTTTTGGTCTTACTAATTTCCCTAATATCATTATGGATATAATTAATAGTCTTTAGAGAACATATGGATTAGATTGTGGTAGTCTTTATAAAAGATATTCTTGTCTATTTGCATAGAAAGGAAGAACATGAAGACCACTTGAAAATTTTACGAAAGACCCTGAGAAAAGAGATGATTTAGGAAAAACAATTCAAGTGGGAATTTTGGCTTCAAAAAGATTCATTTTTTTCACATAATATCAAGAGAAGGGATATATGTAGATCCATCAAAAACTGAAGTTATTGAATTTTGGTTGAGACCAAAAATGGAAACTGTGGTCCAATGTTTTCTTGGTTTGGTTGGATATTATCAACATTTTGTGAAATATTTTTCACGATTATCTAATCCACTCACCATGTTTACTCAAAAAGGAGTTAATATCACATGTATAGAGGAATGTGATAATAATTTCAAAGGTCTAAAACAAAGGTTAGCCAATGCACCTATTCTTACACTGGCTTGTTGTAGAGAAACATTTGTTATCTACAGTGACGAATCTAAGAAGTGGATGTGATGTGTTCTCATGAAAAATGATATGGTGATAGCTTATGCCTCATGGAAGTTGAAAATATATGAGTAAAATTACCCAACTCATGATTTGGATTTGGATACGGTAATAATTTCATTATTATTATGGAGGCATTATCATTATAGTGAAAGGTGTGATATTTATACTGATCATAAAATTTTAAAGTATATTTTCACACAAAAGGGGATAAATAAGCATCAAAGAAGATCGTTTGATTTGATTAAATATTATAACTACTTAATACATTACCAACCTAAGAAAGTGAATAAAGAGTTAAATGCTTCGATCCAATAAGACCTTGTTAGCCAATCCATGATGAGTATCACAACAGATCCAATATTTTTGGATTTGGAAAGGTTTCATCTTGAAATTTTAAAGAAGGGGATAAATATTATCTTTATAAAATTAATTTTCAACCATATATACAAGTGAATATTAAATATGTATGTTAGAAATATTTAGAGCTACAAAATAAGGTGAAAAATGTTCCTGAATTATACCTTGATTGTGATAAAATAATAAGGTTCAGGAATTGGGTTTTTAATCCTCCCATACCAGAATTAAAGATAGGGTTATTGTTTGAGGCTCATAATTCTTCATTCCCTATTCCCCCTAGAATCACAAATATGTACAAAAACCTTAATGAGTGTTTTTAGTGGGATCATATGAAAATATATATTGTAAAATATGTCTCTTGATTCTTGGTTTATCAGTAAGTTAGGGGTGAGAGACAAACATATAAGGGTATGTTACAACCATTACTGATACCCGGATGGAAATAGGAAAACATCATTTTGGACATTTTCATCATACTTCCCAAAACATCTAAAGTCAATAATGATATATGTGATGTATTTTATCACCTTGCGAATTTGGCACACCTCATTTCTATTAGAGATGATTTCTCTCTTAATTAGACTTCCATGAGTATATGTAAAGGAAGTGGTAAGATTTCATGGATTACCATTTTCCATTATATTTGATCCAGATTCTATGTTTACCTCAATGTTTTAGAAAAGACTTCAGCATACTCAGGATACAGTGTTATGTTTCAGCAGTACATATCATCCTTAGACAGACGGTCAAACAGAGATGACAATTCAAACTCTGGAAGACATACTGAGGGCTCGCTCTATGGATTTCATTGGTGTTTGTGATCACACCTATATTTTGTGGAATTTTCATAAAACATTAGCTTCCACTCCAGTATTTAGATGTCTCTTTATGAATCCATCTTTATAAAGAAGTGTAGAACTCCAACTTTCTGGGATGAAGTTGGTTAAATAAATCTATTAGGACCTGATCGTGTTGATTAAATGACAGTAATGGTTAGATCTATTCAACACCACATAAGAGCATCTCAGAGTTGAAAAAATAATTATCTTAAAAACTAAATAAAAGACCTAGTGTTTGAAGTTGGTGATAAGGTGTTTTTATGAATATATCCACAGAAGAGGGTAATCATATTTGGAATGAAGGGCAAGTTGAGCGCTATGTACATCGGTCGTTTTGAAATATTGGATCGTGTTGGGAAGGTAGCATAGCAAGAGGATCTTATACCAAATATCTCTAATTTTCATGATGTGTTCCGTGTATATCTATTGAAAAAGTATATACCTGATCCTTCACATGTAATAAACTCATAAGTCATACTACCGGAGAAATATCATTCTTACGAAGAACGACCGATAAAGATTCTAGATCGTAGAGAAATACTTCTACAAAACCAAAACACTCTCCTGGTTAATGATTTATAGAAGAAACACCAATGTGAATAAGCTATGTGGTATCTTGAGGATATGATGAAGGAGAGGTATAATTATCTATTTTTTCCCAATTGATTAACTTCGATGGTAAAATTCAGTTTAAGGGGGTAGAATGTAACACCCGGACAATTTTGTGAAATATTTTTCTTTAAATGATTTTAATCATTTAGTAGATTGTTTTACATGAAATAGAGAGTTTAAATGAACCATGAGACACCCTTAATATAAAATTACTATTATATACTTTTCTTTAGGTTAGCTAGAATATGTTTAACAAACTTCATGAAAATGCATTGTTATTTCATTAGATATAAATTATTTATGAAAAATATAAATCAATTAGATATTTATATTTTAGATTCAATTACAATTGGTAATGAAATTAATGATATATATATGAGTCATATACATAATAAAATATTTCTGATATTCATTCAATAGATATTTTAGTAATAGGGGAAGAAAACCCCTATTTGGTGTATGAAAATATATATATTTTTAAAGGGTAATTTTACGCCTTTGAATGGAGAACCCCTTTTAAATAAAGATTTACACACATTAATAATTTTTATATGGAAAAATAAATATTTTCTCTTGAAGTGGGATATAAAAAAAATTCGATCTATTTCTGATAAGGTTCAAGTTTTAATGAATAGTAAACATATACTAAATTTTATATGAAACAAACTTTTTTCATAAAAATAATTTATATGGATAAATTATAATATAGAATTTTTTTTAAAAGTATAAATGTAATACATTTTTATCATTAAATATAATGTATGTCATTATCATTAATTTTATAATGAATCCAAATGTAAAAACATTTTAATCTCTTGTAATGTTTGAGGTTTTATAATTCCTGCTCTCCTTCCGACAACGGGATTAATTTAAATTAAATTACTAAAAAATATTTTTTTACAATTTTGAAAAAGGTATTAAATATTTGGAATAAGTGGTTCAAAATTATTTTATTTGTTTATTTTTATTTTCTGGAAATTATGAATAGTAGATTCTGTAATTTTGTATTACCGCGATTAAGTGTAAATCAGGTAATTAAAAGTAAAACTTATATTATAAAACTACATTAATACCTATAATATATTATTTGATTATTAAATTAGACACTTATTATATATTTTTAGAAATTGAATCACTTAATTGATACATTCCCATTAATATGTCATTAATATTATTAAAATCATTGAATGTGACAAAATGCTACACTCTCTTTTTATATAAGCATATTAATTATAATATAGGGATAAGTGTGAGATAGCATAGACTAAAGTTAGTCTATAGAAAGATAAATTAATTTCCTACATCATATACATTTATTTATAATTTTTATAAATTAAATAATTTCCATTAAGGAAGACACAATAGTGACGTAGAAATTATATTATTAATAAAAATATAAAATAAATTATTTTAAATAGATTAAAATAAATAAAATTTTAATTAATTAAGGTTCCCAAAGAATTTTAGAGGTTATGATGACATGTTTTTATTATATTAAAGGTTTTTTTGAATTTTTCTTCTATGTGGATTTGATTTAAAATCAAATAATTGAATAGTGTCAAAATTGACACAAATGATATTTTATGAAAATAAAATTTTATTAAATTATTTAAAAATCATAAAAATATTTACAAAAAGCAAAGTGGTAATTATGAGGTCTATAATTAAATATTTAAAACCATTAAATATTTAGAATGTTATTACCACAATTAAAATTAAATAGATTGAATAAGGATAAATCAAAATTATAAGGTTTAATATAAAATAAAAACATTTACAAAGATCATTTTTTGGGATTATTTAGACCCATACTGGTCTTATATTTGAAATAATCCATATTGGATCCATTTTAATTTTAAAATATATTTATATTAATTTAATAGTTTTGGTATTTCCAAAGGTTCCCCTCTCCTCTCATATAAAAGGGCACCAATCCTTCTCTTTTAATTACACCTCTAAAGCCTTTTCTCTCTGCCAATTAATTCCCATTTTTTCTCTAAAATTCCTTAAATTCTTCCTAGAGGTGACACATTGAGTATAAATCCATCTGATAGAGACATTTTGTCCTATTAGAAGAAGATACACAAAAAAACGGTAATTGTTTTGTCACCTCATTCAAAATTCTTTTCTTCTTTTACATACTCTTCTTATGTTTTTTCCATAATAAAGTAATAAATCTAGTATCTTCTATATGTTTATATGTTATTATAACTATACTACAACCTTATACCTCCTTTTATCTATCCTATGAATAATAATATCACCACGTGTGCGTACGTATGACTTACCGTCTCCACAAAGTAGTGTAATTTGTTATTCAACAATAAATTTTTTGGATTGGTATAATGTTGATTATAATTGATTTAAATAATTAATATAAAATGTTAATTATTATTATAACTAATATAACATCCAATTATATACCATTTAACCATTAAGGGAATGATATCATCGCTCATATGTGCGTACATCCTATTGTCTACATGATGTGATGTGATTCATTCTATATGATCTTCATCAAACCATTATTATATACATGAATGGAATGAATAAATATGATATAAATTATAATAAAATAATTATTTAAATGATATAACTAAATCCTAAGATGTGTAACATGATCATATCTGACAAAACATATATAAGAACATAAAAGAGTTAATATCCAAATAATGATTGACAATGAAATGTTACTAACAAACAGATGATCAAATAATCATATATGAAATCATAAAAATAATTATGATTCTAGAATAAGTTAATTATATTATTTCAACCATTATACAGGAGGTTTGGATACAAATGAATGATATCAGACCTATGATAAGGGATCATTTTTCAATCTCATTATTATGTGAGATTGTTTATACGTAATTATTTACTAGTGTATATTTATCATCAACATCCATGTTCCAAAAAAATTTAATACTATTTATATTTTTAAATAATTTTTTACAGTATATTCTACCCATTGGTGAGTTTTTACTAAATGGTATGAAAGGATTATTTTTTCGTTATTCGATACGAGGTACTTTTTTTACCTTTTCCACAAAAGTATTAGGAGATTATTTTTAAATAATACGGAATGTATTAAATATTACACTGTGATAACTCCTTATTTACATGAAAATTACTTTAAAAATTTTCAACATTATTTTCAATTAAATTATTTTATTTTTGAATTTCATGGAATTTTTTAAAAAAACATTTTTTAAGAAGAAACGATATTTTCCACAAGATTTAATTTCAAGTATTATATAAAAATTATTTTCTATCTAAGATGACATAGATTTATGTTTCAATATTATTATTACATTTATTTAATTATGTTTAATATGGAATTATATTTATGAAATCTGTTTATTTTATATGGATTATGATGGAATGATGTTTAAGAAACCCATTTTTTGTTCCTTGGGTTATGCTTTGATGAATGGTTTATGTGTTTGTGGAACATATAAAAATGATATCATTATGCAATGGGTGGGAAAAATATCTGCCTAAAATACAATGGGTAAATATTTATATCTCATGATATATACATTATGGTAATGGAAATAAATCTGGTATTGTAATATAGGGCTCGAATGGAAAGTAAACACATGTTAGTAATGGAATTTATCTGTTATAATGGTCATGGAAATGAGACATGACTAATATAAAATGATTTTATATGATTATGTGTGTTTCAAAAATCATCATGTTTTCTATTTTTACTTTTTTTATTATGTCCATTAATTCATATGAACTTTTATCACATGACAAGATATCACGATCTTTCATACGGATGACAATACTTCCAAATATTATGTTCTTGAATCTTATGATTATGATATGAATGATATTTACCCTATTTACACTTACTATGAATTTGAGCACCCCATTTAATATCTTTATTTTCTCAAGTTCATGAATATGTTTATTAAGTATGAAATGTAAAAATGGAGTCTAGTTAAAAAGAAATAATCAGGAGATAATGTTGAAATTTTATAAACTAGTTTTTTATGTTTCCTAGTTTCTAAGGACACTATACCTATATGTTCCTGTCATTTATTTATTATTTTTTGTAATGAATATACTTAAATTTTGAGGTAATATCAATGTATGTAAAGTATGATTTGTTATATTAATATTCATTAATCGTGAGCCATGTGAAATCAATCCTGATAAAATCAATCATTATAAACTCAATCATATGAAAAGAGTGTTGTTATATTCAAATATTATCTTCATCGTCTACATTAAATAATTTAAAAAATAATTAGAGTTTAGTTAAATCCATTGGAAAAAACCTCTCTGGTTAACTGCATCCTTTTTTCCTCTAAAGACAAAGAGCATTACGCAATGCATTGGATAGATATATTGATCCCAACTTTCATATAAGCTATATCGGGCTCACCCATTATCATGAGATATATTGGAATCACCTATCATAATCAAAACTTTCAAGTGTTATTAATGAATATAACAGATTTAATATTATAATTTCATCATCAAACTTTTGAAAACAACATTAATTCCTTTATTTTTTGATTTACTTATTAAAAAATTGGGTATCATGATTCTCTATATAAAAATGTAATAAAAAGAAATTTGGATAAAGAATATTGATGGTATCATATGATTATATTACGAGTAAATTAGAGTAATCATTAAATTATGTTCACATAAATTAAAATATCATTAATATAACATTTAAAAATATTCATTGAAAATAGGGGAAATACACTTTCCGTTCTGTTCCTTTGAGAAAATTAAATTAAAAAAATTATAAATGTATTTTTATTGAAAATAACCATTAATAAATGTCAATTATGTTTCAATTTGAAGGATATTTTTAGTGGTGGTAAAATTAATTCCCATGATATATGTTAAAAAATTGATAATATTCACACCATTGATAAAAAGAACCTCATTAAAAAATGAAAAGAAGATTCATTTAAAAAAATTATAGAAAAAAAATAATGTGTCAAAATAATTCAAAAAATAATTCTATAAAAGTTGAATAATTCTTTAATTTTTTTAAAGAAAATATGTATATGGAAAAAAACATTCCTTTCCAAAGTGAAAATAAAGTCACTTTTCTAAAAAAAATATCGATAGTTATATGTACCAAGAAAAGAGAAGTGATACTATTACATATAAATTTAATAAATAAATATTGTATAATACAAGTTATTATTTTTAAAGGACAAATATCTATACAATTTACATTAATATAAACTTAGCAGTTAATCCCAAAATGAAATGAGATTTTAACATAAATCCCTTTCTTCCTTAGTAATCTTTAACTCAAAACCTCATGAAAGATAAAAACATATATGGATTATTAAATACCAATAATTTTCACTATAATAATCATAAAATATATTTATGGGTATTATATACACCATATGAAGAAAATAAGTTGGGAATATGGCATATGCCTCAAAGAAATAAAATTGAGATGAGAAACCCTTATGATTTTGGAAACTTTCAAATAAAAATCTCTTAGAAGTAAGAATTTGATTTAGATATCTAAATTCAATTAATTAAATGATTTAATATTTAAAAACTCATTCATGGGGTATTAATTTCCTAAAAAATAAATCATAGTGCATGACATAAAATATATGTCAAGAAAATGACACTGAGACAATGAAAACCATTGTAATGATTATAACAATTGAAGTTATAAATAATCCATGAGGTGATTATATGAACATATATAAATTAAAATAAAACAATAGTAAACATAGAATTTAAAAACTGTAGATCAATTCACACATAATCATGGCATAACAAAGTCAATGAATAAGTATTACAACCCAATGAAAGGTAATTGAGTTCAGAAACCCTTACCTGGAGTCTAACTCATCATTTACGCACTTTAATATATGTAATAATAAAATTATGTAAATTATTTAATTACATAATAAAATTTTCCAATTTTATTATTTCTTGTATTAATATTTTAACCATGTCAAATTTAGTTACTTAATCAATTAAGTTTAAGTTGGGAATTTCGAGGATATTTGGATCATAAGTCAAAAATGACTTCGATATGATGAGTAGGTTAAATTGAATCATAATTATTTAATTTGGAGAATATTAATAATGTAATAAGTATCATTTTATATACATTAATTATACTATTATATCCACCCATGTATGTTGTTTATTAAAAATGAATTATGTTACATCATGGAGACGGTAGTTCATATATACGCATGAGTAGTGTTTTCATTTTTAAAAGAACATGGGAAAAAGAAATTAAGTATGATTTTATCTTTATAAAATAATTCTTATAGCCAAAATGTAATATTATTTATTTAAATCTACTTATATCTAACATCCAGGTTAGGCATTAAGGAAAAATAATATGCACTGCTTCGTGCGGTGGTAGTCTACATGTACACATGATCGATGTTTTTATTTTTCATTGGATATAAAATAAATATATATAAACCTAATTTACCATTAAAAAAATTAAATTTTATCATACATATCATATTGTTTCATTTTTATTCATCATTATGACCATTCATAATAGGCAGTGATGGAAGATGAAATACATTGACTAGTGAGGTTGTAGTCCACACATACACATAAGCGATGTATTTATTTTTCATTAGATATATAAGTCGATGAAAATGGTTTATAAAATAAATATAATAACATTTAATTATATAATTGATAATAATTTTGTTATATGAAAATGATTATAATGGTTTTTAATGAGGTAAAAGAATAAAAATAAATAAATCACTCGGTTAATAATTATACATCTTCTTTGGAAAGCGTTCATAATTTTATAACTAAAGACTTCCTAGGATAGTATTATGATAAAAAATGAACTCGTAGAAATTTATAAGGATTTTATTAAGGTATTTATGTTGCAATTTTCTAATATATAATGCTATTTATGTGTATATAAGAGAGTATTGGGTGTGTCCTTTTATAAGTGATGAAGATGATACACAAAAAATTTCTCAAAAGATTAAAATATTTTAATTTATTGTAGCTCTAAAATTTAAAATTTTTTAATAACGGAATTGATAGTGGTAAATATGACATTAAAATAGGATTTATAAACAATTTTTAGTCATTTAATCCCATATAATTTTAGTTTTAACCCTTTTAGCAAGCTTTAACTCTTTCTGTGGTAACTAAAAGTTTTACCAAAATTACTATTCATAATGACCCAAAATGAAGTTGAACTATTTACCAAAATTGAACCAATTAATTCTAAATATTAATCCCATTTTTATATATTAAATATTTATAAATTGAAGAAATTAATTTATGATTGAAATGTAAAATCCAACCAAAAACAGGTTTCTTCATAAATGACTTTTTAAGTTTAAAAAATGATTTCATACAAAAAATAAGCAAAATATTGATTCGAATTACATTAATTGAATTATTAATAAAAATAATTAAATAATTATATTTAATAATCTATTGAAAACAATATTTTCCTTATTAAATTCTATAATAAAGAAGATAATTATCTTTATAATCGGTATTTTCATTATTCGCTGAAAAATTGATCTTTTCATAAAAATCACAAAAAATAACCCTAGCCTAATTTTGATATGTTGATTTCTGAAAATAATATCCTTTTTATGTAAAAAATTTCTAAAAGTTCCGTAAATTAATTATAATGTACACACACGAAATTTCAATAAAAACCATTTTTGAAGAAAACATGTTTTTGACGCTGATTCTCGCTCAAATTTACCCAAGAGAAGAAGGTCAGACGGTCCTTGTAGTTTAGCTTGGGTTGTCGAATCCTCAGAGACCTAAGAAGAAAACTATGGACAGATAAATTCTATGGAATGTTTTTGGCTATGAAGTGGCCAAATTGGGTTGATTTTATATGGGTTTAAAGGATAACTAACAGATTTAAGTGAATTAATTTTAAATGAATGAGTTGATCCCAGGTTATCGCTCGGGGTGGATTGGATGAATTACTTTTTTAGTGATTTCAGTTTCTTATAATTGAGATGGATTCATTTAAGAAGATCAAACGTGAACATCACTTACTAGTTTAATGACTACACACCCTAATACTAATCACCTATACACTTGAAGGATCAAATTTTTGAGCACTACAAGGTAGAGGTTCGTATTAGCACTTGAAATGGGTGACCTTAAATTCAAGAAGGATGAAGATGTTTTAGAATCATCAAATAAAAAACTCATTTAAAAGAAGTGATTAGCCATTAATGGTGTGATAAATTAAATCCAATCCATCTCTTTGATACTCCCTTGGATCAACCCATAAAAGAGTTATCCCTCCATTTATGACATGTCTTCAACAGAAGCGGTAAGTAGACTTGCAAGGGTGGAATTGAAGAAGTAAAAAACAACAACAACAAAAAGATCACTCCTCTATTGTGTGAGAAATATCACAAAGTATCGTGTGAATAAATTCACACCTTGAACCAATGGTATCAACGTGATAAGTATAGGAACAGAATAAGAGTAAATGAAGAACTTTTATTAAGAAACTAAGGTGAATTAAACAACTTACATGAGAAAGAAATGTGATTACAAACACAAAGCGACAGCATAATACTACAATGAAACCATGCACAAAAGATTCCTCAATCATCCAACACCACTGCCTTAAATAGGCATTTTTTAGCCCTTGGGTTGAGCCTCAAATAGTCCAAGTCTCCTCAATTAATTGTGGTAGGCCATAGGTGGGTGGAAAGTAAGGGAGAGTTGATTTTTCAACCCTTGACTCGAGGTGGCAGCCAGATTTCCTTCACCGAACAGACGCATTTTTATGACCTTCTAGATGGCTGACTCAGGGTGGGCCATAGAGGAATCAAATGTATCACAAGATGTCTTCTAACTGCCTGTAAAATATGGGCCCATTTGGAGTTGTGGATTCCGAGATATGATCAAATTAGTGGGATGTTTGTTCTGGGCCACAGAATCTGGCCCAGAATTTTATCTCTAACTTGGGGTGCCTTAATTTCCACCATAGAGGCCAAATTAGCATTATCTACTGAAGAGTGATTTGTTCCTCAACATTTCCTATATCATCCCACAAAATTTGGGATTCATTGGGCCTGTATGTTGGGCCCCACATTCTCATAAGTGGGCTGGTGTCCAATCTGCCTTCTCTAGAATTGCTTCCATTCATCTCCAAATATCTCCATAATCATTTATGAATGATCCATTAATCCCTGAATGAAAAATGTTCACATTTAAGTGTAGATATAGTTCCATAAATATAAAATTAAAATATTGATAATTACATTCCTTATAATCAGATGACTCATTGGGCATAAATTGGTGTATATTAGGCATGAAGTGCACAAATAATGAGAATGGATGTTCATAATGAAAATGCACTAACTCGGGCTCATAAGATCAAAAATGAAAATTTAATACCATTAAAATGTAATTAGAATATACGTTTCTATTGGATAATCACACCCCCCAACTTGATATTTGCTAGTCCCGAGAAAATAATTCAATGATTTTATTTGAATTCCTTTCTTCAAACACATTATAACAAACAGTGCTCATAATGTAAACTGCACTCAAATATATTTTTATAACCTCTAAAGATAATTTAAAACAAGATGAATTTAAAATCAGATCCCAATCCCAAGCCCATTCCTTTGAACAAATCCATCATCATACTTCATCCAACTCAATTAGGTGTAATGATGTGTTGTGAATCACAATAGATATGGGGGTTCATTTTCATTCAAGGGGGAAATCATGGAAGCGCTATGTGGAATCACATTTATCCTAATATGAGTATTCTTAATTCCTATTTTTTGGATTTTTTTTTGCAATATTTCTATTGTAATTGAGATTGCAGTTAATCAAATTAAGCCATGTAGCAAGACTTTGCCGATAACTCCCAGACTCAAAGGCCTTAGGGCACCAATTGAATCCCACATACTCGGGCATCGCCTCGAGTTAACTTAATCAAAAACAAATTAATATTACCATAAATAGAGATAGATTGAAAAACTCAGGGCTAGAAAACCCTGGAGTCATGATCCCCATGTGCCGAAAGCCTCACATTTTATCAATCCATTTCTCTACACGAAATTTTTTTTTATTATTATTTTTGAATACTCATATTATTCATAAAAATCAAACCATCCTATGCTATTTATTATGGGACCCCAAAAATTCAAATTAGTACCCCACAGTCTAGAGGACGTGCATTGTGGCATTTTGATTTAATGGATCAAAATAAAAATGATGAAAATTTTCATTGGACAACCAAACATCCAAAATCAATGCTTTTAAACTTAATCATAATTTAAATTAAGAGTCAAGGAAATAAAAGTTATTTTATATGTACTTTTAATGTGAGCAAAGATGTTATTATATTAATGATAAAGGAATTTTACTTCTTTTTTATCATTTTTTTAAAAAAAACATTTTGTTTCCACACCCCCCAACTTAGAATGAAAATGTCCCTAGTTTCGTAGAAATAAAATTTATAATGGGGTAGAGGAATAAAAGGGGAGTTCAATAAGGAAATTGAAATATGAGGATCATGGAATGAAGTCACCTGGTGGTTGAAGTTTGAAGTTCTTGTCGCTCGAATTTAGTCCTTTGATATCCATGTCACTTGCAAAGTTCCCTAGTGGAAAAAGGAAAAAAACAAACAAAACAAAACAATATATATATATATAAGTAAAATATAAGTATATATATAAAAATTATAGAATATGTGAGCACATTAAGTCGTAGGTTAGTGGTAAGCGCGCGCCCCAGTCTCCCTTCGGTCCCGGGTTCGAGTCCCTATGGCTTCGCCGGTTGTGACCGGGTTTGCCCCACGGTCTATGGCGTGTCCCCTTTTTTAATTATTTTTTTCTTATCCTAACAAAATAAACTGATGATACATTGTCTTCTTTTTAAATTTCTAGGTAAGTTATTACTCAAGGATCACACCACGTGACACGGATGAATATGGTGCTCCCCTTTCGTACCCATCCATACTCATAATAGAAGAACAGGTCAAAAGTATATTTATTATTATTATTATTATTATGTTTTATTTTTTTAAATATAAAAATGATTAATTAATCTTATTTGAAAAATAAATATGATTCAGAAGGTTTAGATACATGAAAACCACGGGTTGCCTCTCGTGCAGCGCTTTGTTTAACGTCATTAGCTCGACTTGAACCCCAGGACTTGCCCAATACCAACTTTCAACATTTTAAGGACCACATGTTTCACCACTTCTACTAGGTTGAGATTCATTCTATTTTTAGAATTTTTTTCATGCACAAACTTATGTTCTAAAATGAGTGGTAAAATCAAAGGAATATCAGAAATGGTTGATCTAGTTTCCTCTGTAGTCTTTCCTAATACATCAATGATCATTCCAAATTTTTTGGTTTTAAGAGAATAATGAATTCCAATTTAAAGGTCATGATTATAACTTATGAATGGATTATTTAGAGGGGAGGTAAGGACAATAATTTTGAGCTCAGGTTGGATAGGACATTTAGACACAAGTTGATATTTTGAATCCAAATCAGTTTCATTTTCCAAATTTCTGAACAAAATTGGATCCTTTGGAATAGTATATTCAACCACCAAATTAGAAAGATCAGTTTCAGGAATTGGTATGGACTCAAAGTTTGTTATTTCTCTTAATGGTTCAGTGATTTTTGTTTTTGAAAAATCATCAATGGAGTTATATTCCTGAGACTCATTCCATGAGGTCAAATTCTCCTATTTTGAATCCAAAAAGTCAATCTTCTCCTGATTTAAATACCCTTCAACAATTCCTTTATCCTCTTCATCTCCCCCAAATCCAAAGGTTTTCTCTTTAGTAAATTCATGAGAGGTTTTTGGGAAACTAGACACTTCACATAAGGTTATGGAAGGGGCAGTTTGTGTAGTGATGGGTTCCTCAAAAGTTTTAATGCTTTGTATTTGTAACCTAAATGATGATACCTCAAAATTAATTTTCTCCATTTGTTGACACAATATTTCAAGTAATGGTTGGGGATCATTATGGAAAAGGGGTTGAGAAAGATTGTCTATTCCAGGTGGATAATTAAGTTGTTGAAATTTCATAGGAGGGTGTTTTGATTGGATTTGTGGGAATTGAAACTCATTATAGGATTGAATTTATTATGGATAATATGAATAAAAACATTTTGGTTAAGTATGTTGTTGATGATCCCACAAGTAGGAATTAGGATGGTCATTGTACATCACACTTGGTGTAGAGTGATCAAAGTAAGGAGATGTTCCCCATGTTTGGATTTGTTCAAAAGGGGTTTCCATTAGAATGAAATTTGTGATGAGATAAGAGAAGAGAGTTGAAAAAAAGGATTATAATGTCTAAGATAACCTACTTTGGTCCCCAGAAACGGCACCAAAATTTGATTCTCACTCAAATTTACCCAAGAGAAGAAGGTAAGACGGTCCTTGTAGTTTAGCTTGGGTTGTCAAATCCTCATAGACCTAAGAAGAAACCTATAGACACGTACATTTTGTGGACTTTTTTTGGCTATGAAGTGGCCAACATGGGATGATTTTATATGGGTTTATAGGATAAATAATAGATTTAAGGGAATTCAATTTAAAAGAATGAGTTCATCCTAGGTTATCGCTCAGGGTGGATTGGATGAATTACTTTTTTAATGATTTCAATTTCTTATAATTGAGATGGATTCATTTAAGAAGTTCAAATGAAATCATCACTTACTGGTTTAATTCCTACACAACCTAATACTAATCACCTATACACTTGAAGGATCAATGTTTTGAGCACTCCAAGGTAGAGGTTCGTATTAGCACTTGAAATGTGTGACCCTAAATTCAACATGGATGAAGATGTTTTAAAATCATCAAATAAAAATCTCATTTAAGAGAAGTGATTAGACATTAATGGAGTGATAAATATAATCCAATCCATCCCCCTTGCTACTCCCTTGGATCAACCCATAAAATAGTTATCCCTCCATTGATGACATGTCTTCAATGGAAGCGGGAATTAGACTTACAAGGGTGGAATTGGAGAAGTAAAAACAATAACAAAAAAAGATCACTCCTCTGTTGTGTGATAAATATCAAAAAGTATGGTGTGAATAAATTCACACCTTGAACCAACAGTATCAGCATGATAAGTATAGGAATAGAATAACAGTAAATGAAGAACTTTTATAAAGAAACTAAGGTGAATTAAACAACTTACATGAGAAAGAAATGCGATTACAAACACATAGCGGCATCATAATACTACAATGAAACCAAGAACCAATGATTCCTCAATACTCCAACATCACTTCCTTAAATAGTCTTTTTTGAGCCCGTGGGTTGAGCCTCCAATATTAAAAGTCTCCTAAATTAATTGTGGTAGGCCATAGGTGGGTGGAAAGTAAGGGAGAGTTGATTTTTCCACCCTTGACCCCAGGTGGCAGCCAGATTTCCTTCACCGAACAGACGCGTTTGTATGACCTTTTAGCTGGATGAATCAGGGTGGGACATAGAAGAATCAATTGGATCTCCGGATGTTTTCTAACCTCCTGTAAATTTTGGGCCCATTTGGATTTGTGGATTACTATATATCGTCAACTTAGTGGGATTTTTTCTCTGGGCCACAGAATCATGTTCCAGAATTGAATCTCTTACTTGGGGCGCCTAAATGACCACCATAGAGGCCGAATTAGCATTATCTACGGAAGAGTTATTTGTTCCTAAAAATTTCATATATCATACCACAAAATTTGGTATTCATTGGGCCTGTATGTTGGGCCCCACAGTCTCATAAGTGGGCTGGTGTCCAATCTGCCTTCTCTAGAATTATTTCCATTAATCTCCAAATATCTCCATCATAATTTATGAATCATCCATTGATCCCTGAATGAAAAATGTTCACATTTAAGTGTACATATTTTTCCATAAATATAAAATTAAAATATTGATAATTACTTTCCTTAGAGTCAGATGACTCATTGGGCCTAAATTGGTGTATATTAGGCATGAAGTGCACAAATGATGAGAATAGATGTTCATAATGAAAATGCACTAACTCAGACCCATAAGATCAAAAATTAACATTTAATACCATTAAAATGTAATTAAAATATATGTTTTTATTGGATAATCAGACGCATAAAAGGTATATACTGAAAATTGATTAATTAATTATCCATAATTTATCAATTAATTTACATTATATAGAAACATTATGCATATTTTATTATATTTTTTATTTCTATTAATACTGAAAATTTAACATATAGTATCTCAAAGATACTTTAAAATAATAATATGTTTTATTGTATATTGCGATTCACTTAAAGCTCAGTGTTGCATGATAATAAATCTATCGAGATTACAATAATTTTAAGCTAAATTTTCAGGGAGTGAAACTCTACACATTAAATAAATAATTATCTCCCAATTGTTTCTCATTTGTGATAAATATTGTTGGAAAGATTTTTTTAAATCCATTTGATGGATTTTAACATAAAACATACAACCATGAAAGGATATTAGTTCAATATTTAAAAAAACCTTTTTTTAAACTCACATAATAAAAATGGATAAAAAAACATACTTTTGAATATCGAAGGGGAAAACATAAATTTATCTGAGAATTATATGTAATTTTGTTATCAGATAAGGAGAACATTAGTGGGATGTAAAAATATGGACATAGAGGAGATAAATAACATCTATGGAATAACATAGAGTGGTGTAGAACCACTTCATGAGACAGATAATTAAAAAAACCATAAATAAGTATGGGATGATTCATACTACCAATTAATCATAAATAAATATAATATAATATAATTATTATTTCAAGATCATTTTCATTGTGTTTAATAATTATTTTACCATCTATATTAACATAATCAATAAATATACATAATTTATTTTCTTCATATACATAAATATAATTTAATCTTTTGGTTGTGTGTTCAATATTTTTCCACCTTTACCCCATTTTTTACTCCAAATGATGATTATGAATTTTTAATTCTTGAGGATCTAAAACCAACTTTTTATTCACCATGACATTTATTAATGGATGAAAATATTTTCTCCCTTCCTTCACTAAAACCAAAATGGTCTGAACATGATATAATAATGACAAAATAAACCTTAATATGAATGTGTAAAACATTTATCCCCAATACATAAATAATAATACCTATTGTTTACGTATATAATTATATAAATAAATAACAAATAAAACTCTTCAAAAAAATTTCCAAAATAACTTGAATCACTAAATAATCATATAATATAGTCAACTTTACCAAAATAACAAGAAAAAACATTAGATACTAACCTAAAAGGATTTCCTTATATTGATCATAAATGTATTTAAAAATATTACAATTTATAAAACCCGCTTTTCAACCATCAAATATAAGCCAATATCTAATATTCCATAGTTTCCTCAATGGAGTATCCTTCCAAAATCCCATAATATTTTCAAATAACCATAATTTATAATCACCTGTGAACATAAATAGAAAATTTTCTATATTGTAAATATGATAAAATTTAAACTTATAACCCCATGATAGTATCCATAACTCTAAATATAACCTAACATGAATATATAATAATCTCCAACGTTATCTAAACACCTCTCTTATTTAAACTATAATAGCCCTGAACCCACACTCTCAAATCCGATGCTTAATATATAATATTTATATTTAGGGACTTGATACCAATAATCATGGCCTAGTTTTAATCATCCAAAACATAAAACATCATCAGACAGAATTGGATCACTTACTTATCAAAATACTTTTTAGGATTAGTGTTTTATATAATTAGGGAAACATCTTGCATAACATTACCAATATCGTTATGTGGTAATTTTTTCCATTATACCAAGATTTCATTATTCTACATTAAGACTTCATAATCTCACACTTGAAACCCTTCATGAAATACCCTACATAACATCTTTTTTATAACCAGGGGAAGATGAAGCATAATAAATGGGTGAGATATAATTCTTGTTAATAGTAAACATAAGCATTAATAGTTAAATATATTTAGTGATTATGATATTACCATATCTGTATAAAGATTATGAGAATAACATAAGATAATTCATACCCATAAAACCATGTATCATAAAAAATATGACATGAAATAATTCTTTAGATATTTAAAGATCCATTAATCCTAAAACATGTGTAATTAATATTAATAAAGGGAATCATTATAAACTCAATCATAAATAAAATATGTTGGAATCGTAGAACTTTTACTTTATTAATTATTTCAACTCATGTTATTAATAACTTTAGACATGTTAAATACATATGAAAACACTATTTTTTTAACTCCCTCTATTATTTCTTTAAAAATAAGCAACAATACCTAATGAAATGGAGATCTATATCGGGTTCACAGATAATATAATACATTTCTATATCACTCTTCATCATGATCTACATTAGTATCATGACAATCATCAATAATATCTAAGTATTATACATGAATATAGAACCTAGAATCATTACATTTTCATTATTAATGTTTTAAAAAAAATCCATTCCGTACAGCTTTATTTACCCATGGAAAATTTATATGTTTCATGATAGTCTCTTGAAAAAAAATTGTATTCCATATACAGAAATAAAATGGATGGTATCATAAGATAATATTCCCATTAAATAAAAGGATTCATTAATGGATTTTGAAAAAAGATGACCATAAATTTACAATTATATTTAAAATATTTCCTTAAAATAGGGAAAAATACCCATTTTTTCGATAACATTAAAAACTAAATATTCATAAAATATTGATACATGGATTTTATTTGAAAATAATCTTGAAAATTTTAAAATAAATCTTGAAATAAATGAAAAGTTATGATTTTAGGAAAATATATTCATTCGATATATTTTAAAATAAATATCTCATTCACACATTTTTTAAAAATTACCTTACTCAGAGAATGAAATTATGATTCATTATAATACTTTTATAGAATTTCAAAAATGTATAAATATGAATTTAATAAATTTTTGTATTATATTTATTATATCGATGAAAATATTTCAATGAAAATAAGGACATGTATGAAAAAAATTCCACTCCAAAAATGGAATAAAGTTGGATATTCCTAAAAACATTTTCTCAGTCATTCTATGTTCCAAATAGAGAAAAATGGTACTATTAAAACAAAATTTCAATAATAAATAGAGTACAATAAAATTTATAAGTTTTAAAGGATATAATACAAATAATTTTCCTCGATGTAAATTTTGAATTGGTAATCCTAAAAAGAAATGAGAATGTAACATAAATCCATTACCGCTCTGGTAATCATCGAATAAAACATCAAGAAAGAGATAAAATTATATGGGTTTATAAAAAACCATATTTTTCATCAAAATGATAATAAATTAAAACAATTACTAGTATATAAACCATATAAAATAAATAAGTTGGGAATATGTAATATTTTTCACAAAAATTAATGTGAGACCAGAAACCCTTACCACATCAGTAACTTTTGAGTCTGAATTAATTGGAAGAAGAAAGTGACATTTATTTGTAAATAACATGAATTAAATGAATTAATATATAAAAATTAATTTATG
Source organism: Viscum album (assembly GCA_963277665.1). Classification (NCBI taxonomy): domain Eukaryota; kingdom Viridiplantae; phylum Streptophyta; class Magnoliopsida; order Santalales; family Viscaceae; genus Viscum; species Viscum album. Next base: position 595,476,536 of record OY728121.1, read on the forward strand.
GGATATTAAATATACCATATAATAAAATCAGGGTGTATGATGTAAAACATTTCTCATGAAATTGAGATTGATACAAAGAAAACCCTTTCAAAGATCATCAAATTTGAAGTGATAATTAATCAATGAATTGATTATGTAAACATATTCAACTACACATAAAAAAATTTAAATGAATCATAAAACTATCTATAGTTCAATTCACACATAATCATGGAAAAACAAATTCAATGGAGAAGTATTATAACCCAATAAAAGGAAATTGAGTTTAGAAACTCTTACCTCAAGTTTGACTCGTCACGTACCATATTTTACTTCATAAATAATAAAATTTTGTTAATTATTTATTTGATTAATATCATTTTTCAATTTTATTATTCCTTTTATTTCACTTTTAATCATTTCATATTTAGTTAATTGATTAAGTACATGTCATATGTTTTGAGTATATTCAGCTCATATTTCCAAAATAAATTTAGTAGGTTAACTACAGTCGAATGAATTAAGATTATATCCATTAAATAATATTAATAATTATAAAAATATATTTTTTATACATAAATTTTAATTTGATAACCAACTAGGTAAGGTGGTTGTGAAAAATTAATGATGTTACATCTTGGGGACAATAGTCTGCACGTACATATATACAATGTTTTAATTTTTCATCCAACGTGAGGGAGATATGGTAAATGTAATTTTATGTTTACATAATTATTATATTATCATAAATATAATATTTTTTATTAAAATAAATTTATATTAATTTTCCAAGAGAGGTGGTGGTAAAAAGTAATATAAATCAATTCGTGAGGTTGTAATTTGAAATTACACAAGTGCAATGTATTTTTTTTTCATTGGATGGTAAAGAAAGAATTGATAAATTTATTTACCTTAAAAAAATTAAAATTTTAATATATATATATATCATTTTTTTAAAAATTGATCCATCATTATAACTAGGCGTAATAGGTTGGAATGGAACATGGAATACATCTTGTCATGAGGGTGTAGTTTGCAAGTACGAATGGTCGATGTTTATATTTTCAATTAAATGTAAATATAGATGAAAAACGGCTATAGAGAAAATTTTAAAATATTTAAATATATATTTGATACTAAAGTTATTATATGAAAATGTTAATGATATTTTTTAAGGTGGAAAAAATAAATAAAAATAAAACACTTAGTTTTGAATTATACCTCTACTTCGGAAAACATTTTTGGGTTTATATCTAAATACATAATCTGATGATATTATGATTAGACTAGTAACTATTTTTTGTGTGGAGGGATTATAATTAGGGAATAAATTAGGGGTATTTTTTATATAATAATCTCTTTATTTCTAGAGAGTAGAGGATATAGGGTGTCTTTTATAAGTGAGGGAGAGAAAACAATCAGAATTTCTCAAAATATTAAAATATATTAATGTCATACTCAAGACAAGTGGATCCAAAATGAACCATTACTATATTAAGGTGGAATAGGGTTGAAATATGACAATCATATATGATTTATATAATTTTTAGTGTTATTTTAATTCTTAGATTTCAGTTTTTTCCCTTTAACCAACTTTAACTCTTATAGTGGTGAATATATTTTTTACAAAAGTTACTATTCATAATGGCCAAAAATAAAGATAAACTTTTAACCAAATTTAAAACTAATAGTTAATAATATGAAATTTATTTTTCGAATTAAATCCCTATAAAATCCATAAATTAATTCAAGATAGAAAATAAATACACAATGAAAAATGAGCTTTTTTAAAAATGAATATTTTAGTTTTAAAAAATATTATATTGAATTATGAACTATATTGACTCAAATGAAATTAATTAAATTATGAAAAAATAAAAAGAAATTAATTAAATCTAAAGATAAATTAAAAAAATACTATTTTTAAAATACAATTAATGAAATGATTGTTTTCTATAAAATCGGTATTTTTCACTATTCAATGACAAATAAATATTTTCGAAAAAAACAAAATAAATAACCCTATGATAGTTTTTATATGTACATTTCAAAAAAATTATATCCTTTTTATAAAAATAAAATTTATAATGTAGTATAAATTAAATATAATGTTTTTGAAAAATATGAAATAAAACCAATTTTTGAGGAAAGCATATTTTTTAAGAGTAAAACAAATCTTCTAAAAATTGAGTAAATTTTAATTATGTATTATTCAACACGTTATTAATAATATAATAAATTTATATGTATTTTTTATAATGTTTTTATTCATATTCACACTGCTAATTTAACAGTTAGTTTATAATGTTCATATTGTAATAATAATATTTTTAATGTATATTGTAATATACATGAATATTGATGTTTTTGGTTAAGAAGGGTACTATGAATGATATTATTTTAAACTAAATTTTAAGGGTGATACATTACCATACCATGAATTGACTATGAAATAGACAATAAGTCTCCTATGTACTATCGTAATATTAGATAATGTTATTTACCAAACAATTCAATAACTATATGGAATCCATTGAAATGGGATTTCACCCCATATTGGATTAGTCTGAAAAGTTTTACTTAATCATGCACCAATCATTTGGGTTTGTGCATATATAATATAAGTTATAGAATTTAATAACAACCATGTTATTACCTAGTAGCTAAGAAAATATTTTAAAAATATGTGAAATTCAAAATAAGAATCCAGTAATTCCAATGAAATCAATAATAAGGAGAAATATTATATAAATGAATCATTTAGTTTTGATAGTGTAATATAATTATTTTATATTGATGTCTCATTTATTATTATGCATACTTATTTTATCATCTTATATATTTTATTTATCTTAGTTGGAATTTCTAAAATGAACACATTTATAAATGAACTTGGTCATGAATTTTACTAGACATCCCAATTTCTGTCAAAGTAAGGGATATCTTATTTTATCCCCTCAAAATGGAAAAATCCTTTCTTCACATATTAAATTAATATAATATCACTCAAACTCAAAGAGTTCATGCCACCTCACTAATAGAATATGTCATTGTATTTTTCATCCATAGATGAAAGTCTATAATTTATGATATAAATTAATAATAATTTAAATTTCAATGAAAAATACACATGTCCATATATAGGAATATTCATTGGGACACAAACATGTGGAATTCTTATAGTTGGGTTTGTCCTCATGAATAACTTTCTTATAGAACACAAAGTCTGAAATTCATGAGAATAAGTCCAAATATATTATGATCCTCCAATACATGATATTCAAACATCTTATATGTACTATAAAATAAATGTTTCTAGACCGAAGGTCATATGTTTAGTAATATTGAAATAACATCTCCAAGACCTCATTATTGTAGACAAATTTCATAAACCATTGATGGAAAAAAATACACTAAGGAAATTATCACATTAATGAAACATATAATATAAATTATTATATGAAAAGATTTTAATTGATATATTAGTAATCAAAAGTAGAAAATCAATTTTTTAGTGAAGCAACTCTAAACTAATTTTAAGGTATGCTAGTAATGAAAATATTGTAAAGATTTACATTTTGATACAATTATGATCACAAAGAACGTTTTGATATATTTTTAGTAATGGTGATGATGAAAAAGTTATAAATAGTTTATAATAGATAAAATAATTTATTTCCATTTTTGTAACAATATAGGTTTTCACATGTTAAAGATTTAACATGTTCTTTTGTTTTGGATCTTTTAACCATATAGAAGTATAAAATGGAAAATTACTCAATTAAAATGATCTCAAGATTAATTTTTAATGGTTTCATTATTACCAAGATGTGTTATTTACCCTTGGGATAGAATTTGGAGAGATTATAATCCAGTTGAAGTATTATCATATTTATAAGTTATTAAATAAATGTAATTAAATCCCATATATATGAGTGTCAATATCTTCTAAAATAATATATAAATTTTAATCCAAATTCCTAAATTGAGTTTTGAAATGGTAATTTAACCTAGGTGGGGTATAAACTCTAACCAGGTTTGGGATCTTGAATCTCACTTTTAATGGATCCATATTTATTAATTAAAATTTCAATTTTTAATTTTATTATTTTCCCTCTCCTTAAAACTCTCCCACTTCACACATTTAGGTGAATAATCCTTATCATTATTTATTCCACTGATCTCAAAGGGAGAAGTTTGAGATGTATGGTGCCTAGTTCATAGGATATTGGAGCCACAACCCAAAAGTAGACAACATTGGAACACAAATTATTAATGTGTGAATATTGAAGCTTCAATAGTTCACTAATATGTAAGGATTTATTGTTCCAAGTTTCCTCAATTATGTTTTCTCTCATTTTTTATTTTTTCAAAAAATAAATTCCCTAATTAATAGTCATCGATAGAGGAGTGGTTTTTGGATTAATGGGAAAATATAGAAATTTTTTTGAAATCCCATGTGTATAATTCCTAATCACATGGAATGTAGTTTTATGAACCTGCACCATGTAGATCATTAGTGCATCTTAGGTAAATTATGGGTAACAAATTGTTTGTGAAAATATACACAAACAATGTATGTCTTTGATTACACATCCCATGGTGCAGAAATACATTCCCAATCACCCCTTGTGATGTACATTTATTAAATTTATAGAATCCATGTCAATATCTAAGACATTACATGAGCCATGATACAAAACATGGGTAGTTTTCTAGTTCCACATGCTATATGGTAAAGAGAACATGCTGTTTATTATGAGACCGCATGACCCAGGGTCTCTTGTGGTATAAATGTTATATACTCCAAGAGGCACATCAGGTATAATTATATTGTATGATGAAACTATGTTTATACATACCCAATTGGACACATTTGGTGTACACATCATCTATGACATAGTATACATGGTGTGAATTCACTCATTTATTTTTTTGAGTGATTTTCCACAAAATAATTAGATTTAGAAAATATAAAAATACATTCAAATAATTTTTATATATAGATCAGGATGGTGGGGTCTTGTTCACTATCATAGTCTATTGGAGAGATGTTTAGGGTTGTTTTCCATAGTTATATCCATGGTTTTGATGACTAGAAAAGGGTGACGATTTGATGAAATTGAGGGTAAAATAAACCACCTTGAAAATATTAAAATATTTAACCATTAAACTCTCTAGTATATTTATATTTTTGTACACTCTAATGTTTCTTTTATAGTTATAGATTCGTCAATGATGGATGGAATAGCGGAAAATGTATGGGTTTTTTAATATATTTAGTGATTCCATTATCATAGAAGAGAATTTGAAAGGTACTTATTGATAAATTTAGAGATCAAGGATATCCCCATCTTCTAATAAAACCTAGGGTTGTATTTCATGCGTGTGGTTTGTATATGAGGATAAGGATTTGGTTATTAACTCCTTATATTTTACAGTCTTCATATACTATTTACGTTGTTGATAGTGGATATAATATCTCCCACGTAACACTCAAGGAGTTTTCATGGGATATTGTATAATGATTTCCATGAATTTGTAGTGATCCTTTCAACAAAACATTTGTTTCGATGACAATGAGGTGTGGGTTGTAAGAATATGATATTGGGTACTCCCTCAACCTTAAAAATATTTTCAAGATGAAATCCATCCCTTAAATTTATTGAGCCAGTACTACCCTAAATATTTTGCGTTAGGAATCTCCTTAATTGGATAAATTATCATATCTCCCTTGGATGTATTGTTCAACCTTTGTGAGTAAGGATAAAGTACTCTACTCAATCATTTTTTAGACTTTAGTGAGGCATGAGGTCCACTTATATGTCAATAACTACCTCAATAAATTTTATAATTTCAGAATGGAATGGTTCCTCCATTATTATTTTGGAATTTTGAACTAAAGGTTTTGGTATTCTTGAAAGATTGATTGTTTTGATTTTTGGGGAATTGTGGTTCATCGACTCCCTTTAGTTCCACTTTGGGATTGTTTTCTATTGGAGTTAAGATAAGTGAGAAGGGATAACCCATAATCGTAGTTGATTCAAACCTTAAATAACATCTATGTATTAGTAATGTAAAACCCCAATATTTCATAGTATGTTATCACCTCATAGAAATTCAATAACTTGTGTTACACGCAACTCCAAGTTTTAGTGCACCACGACTTACCAATCTAGCCGTTCAAAACGATTTTCTAAATAATATTAATTGAATTTTTAATTTTATATATAACATATAATTTTTGAATCCATATTATGTGTTTTTTAGACATAATAAGAATAAATTCATTTTTTTCATATTAAAGAAGTATTTTTCAAAAAAATGCAATTTTACCGCCTTTTATTGGAGAAACTTTTTTAAAAACCAATATATGACACATTTATATATTAAATTTATTTAAATTATTTTATTATTTAGAATAGGAGCATAAAACATTATTTTGGACAAATTTTTGGTACTTTTCTGTAAACTTTCAATTTTTATGAATAGTGAAAAAATACTAAATTTTACTTAAAAACAATTTTTTAATCGAAATAATTTATATTGATAAATTATAAATTCGAGTGGTTTTAAAGTATAATTAGACTATATTTGTATCATTTGATATAATTTATGTCCTTGTATGTAATTTCACATTTAAACTGGACATAAAAAGTGTCAATCTTTTGATAGTTATTATTTCTTAAAAACACACTTTCTATTTTAACAATGGGAATTAATTTTACATTAATTTCTGCCACTTCAGTATTTTGATTTTGAAAAAATGGATTTCATATTTGGAATCAGGAGGTCCAAATTGTGTAAATAGGTAACTTTTATTTTTAGTCATTATGAATATTTACTTCAGTAAATATTTTATTTACCATGGTTAAAGGGTAAATCTGGAAAATTAGGGTAAAAAATAGTTTTATAATAATATTAAATTACCTTAACATGTGTCCTATTCTGATTTTTTGATAAATTTATACCCATGGGAATACATGGGTCTCTTTTGGGACCCCATGGATCCACTTGAGAGTGATAACGACTCTTTATATCAATTAATTTAAAGTAAAGATAGAAATTACATAAACATATATCTTTTAGTAAAAAAAATTACATGGTGTTATATAAGTTATCTTTTTGAATATTAATACTCATTAGAAATATAAAGTTATTTCCTAAATAATTATATTTTATTTATATTTTTTCAACATAAATAATTACATTTATTTATGAAACGATGATGATGCATTAATTACCTTATTAATGAAAGAATCAAATAAATTGTATTGTAAATATTAAAATAAATATAATTTTAATTTTTTTATGTCATCCACGAATTTTATAGGTTAATATTACATGTTATTATTGATTAAATGTATTTTTTTGAAGTAATAATGTTTTTTTTGACTTTCACAAATAACCAAATACCAAATAGTGTCAAAATTGACATAAATTAATTTTTTAAAAAAATACTATATTATGGGTTGATATAATATTCCAAAAAAATAAAGATCAGAAAAAGGGAATAAATAATATTATATATTTCATTAATAAACCACTTTATTTTCTCTCGGATGTTTATAGTATTTTTATTAACCATATAGTGTAAGAATACAAGAAGACGCGGTAAAAGTTAAATTATTTAACTAAGAGTTAAATATAAAAGATAAGGTTTAAATGGTAAACTAAACTTGTATAAAACCTATTGGTTGAGAGTATTTCAACTCATAACCCCCTAATTCAAGAAAAAAAATCATTTAAAGCCATTATAAACCTAAAATGATTGTATAATAAATTAATATTTTAATCTTTTCCTAAAGTGACCCTCACCCCTCTTACAAAAGGAAACATCCCCTTCACTCAAAATCACACCTCCAAAGCCATTTGGCTCAGCCAAGTCCTGAAAAATATCCTCCCAACTTCCCTCAAATCATCATAGAGTCTTTATATTGATCATAAAGCTAACCTAAAGAGGCATTTTCATCAACTCAAAAGGAAACACCTGAAATAGAGGTAATAATTTCACCACTCACTTTCAAGTTCTTTTCTTCTTCGAGTTACTATTTCTTTGTTATTTCCATAAAAAAATAATAACTCTAGTACCTACTACATACTTTTATGTTACTATGAACATGTTACAACCATATCTCCATTCTATCCATCCTATAAATGACCAAGTAACCATAAGTACGTATGTATGACTTACAGTCTCTACGTCGTGGTGTAGTTTGTTATTCAAACACTTCATTATTTGGATGGGTATAATAATGAGTATATCTGATTTAAATAATAAATATAAAATGTTAATTATTATTTATATATGATATATCATCCATTTACATATGATTTCACCATCAATATAATGATATTGTCGCTCGTGCGTACGTACGGATTACCGTCTCCACGACGCGATAAGATTCATTCCCATGTTCACCATTCAACGATGATTATAAAAATAAATATTATTAATAAGAATGTATTATATGAAAAAATAATTCTACCGGAGATATATAGGTATATATTTATGCACTTGTATATATCTTAACCACTTACTTCCGTTCAATATGATATGAAAATGGAAACAGCGTTTATACGTACGTATGACCTACCATCTCCATAAACGGTGCCTTCCATTTAATATATCTATCTATTATAAATATTTATATTTTAAATATAAATGATATATAAATAATGTTTTATATTCTGGAAGTATTTAAATCATTATCTAAAAGATATGATCAATAATAACAACTTAAAACTCGTACGATAAAGAAAGATATTATTACCCAAAATGTTAATCTAACATGGAAATAATTATTAAATGGGTTTTATAAAGTCATAAATGAATAATGTATGATATAATAAATATGAATATGGTTCTGGTTAAATTTAATAATATACTATGGTCTTTATAATGGAGGTTAAGCATACCCTGGACCAAATGAAAGTTCAAGGTAATGGTTAATTCCTAAATATCATTATTATTAGAGATTGTTTATGGGTAAGTTTTTATTGGGACATATTTATTATCCATGTAAATATTTCATAAAAGTTTTTTCAAAGGGATTATTTTTAAGGGAAACTTTTATTAAAACATCATTTTAAATGTTTTAAATATTTATTCTTCTAAATAATTCACATTAATGTCCATGTTTTCAAAATATTTTTTAAGGATTTATTTATATTGACATGAATGTTTTTAAAATTTTTATTCCATTAAAAAGTTTAAAATTGGTATGGGAAACTTTGATTCAAAAATGTCTTTAAATGTCTTCCTTTCTAAATTGTGTGACTTTTAAATGTTTTCATGAAAAAGGGACATTTATCTCAAAGTGTTTTACAAATCATTTTTATCTTTGTCAACATCCTTTGAGGTATTTTTAAACTTATTGGATGTTGATTTATTATGATACAAATCTTCTATATTGTATTGAATGTTTTGTGATATGTTTAACTATGGATGTATTATTTTTATACCATTTATGGTTTTTGAATATATAATTGACATTTCGTAAGCTAGTTTTAATACGAATGTTTATGTTATGTTTCATCCTTTTCATATAAGGAATTTATTGGACATAGTATGTGATGGTTGGAGCCTATTATAGCTCTTCGATGCATCGGTAGGTCTCATGATACAATTAGACATGGAATTGGCCGAGGCCTTTCCCAATTTGATATATGGTTTTGCCGAGGACTTATTCATTTTTAGACGTCTTGGCAGAGGCCTTGAAAAAATGTTTCAGAATGTCTGGAATTATAAATTCCCTCATTATGAAAATAATATTGATGGTTCAAGTGTTTATTTGACTAGTTTAATACCCATGACTATGTTTTATTATGGAATTATTTACTGATCTCATATTTCTACAAAAAAGTGTTCATATTTATTATTTGTAAAGGCATGTGTTTTCAATTATTCACCATGACTATTGTTTATGTTATCTTCCGATAAATTCCTTACCCTTACTGAGCATATGATCTCACCCCTTTATTATGTTTTATTTTAATTGGATTTCCAAGAAGTGTATTATGATTGAAATGCAGGGTTATGATAAAAGGGAATAATGGTGTTCTCAAAGAACTATCTATGTTGTATTTTATGTTTGAAATTGTAATCTGAAGTTGATGTATTTAATCTATTTTCAAGACTACTAAATGGATCGGTCTTTCGAGACATGATTTCCTTATATCATGCCAGTTTATTAAAATAATTCACTGACTCAGGGTAACTAGGTTCAGGGTATTACAGTTTTTATTAGAGGAATTTTAGCAACAACCATGGAAATAGATTTAGATAAACTTTGATTAGAGAACATTACCCTAAGATAGTCTTTGAGGATTAGTATATATGAACTTACTAGAATTGTGGTAATGTATAGATTTTGTGTATTTTCCAAGAAATACATCCTTGTCTGGATACGAGTAGGTAGAGGCAGCTCTGGCACATATGTACCTAGGAGTGAAAACTCCAACAAGGAGTTTCTGGCATGACCAGGGGTATCCTGGTACACGAAAATGGGCCTTTCTACACTCCTGGTTACGACACTCCCTGGGGATATGCTTAGGATAATTCACATTTTCCTTACAAGACATTACAAAGGATTTAGAAGTAAATACTTGCTTAAAGAAAACCTTTTATGATTATAGATTATATACATAATATTTTCAATTTCCGTTAGGTATTTTACAAGTTTGGAATTATGCATTGTGATTCATAAACTAACCAAATGTATTCCAATGTTTATAAAGGGAACCTAGTAGAATAAATGAGAATTCCAGCAATACACAAGATCGAAAGATTAAGAAGGATCATATCATTCATAGTAATAAGACAAAATTTAAAAGGGAAATAGTATCCCCCATATTCTAATCCGATGAAGAAATAATATCAGGTGTTAATAAGATAATTAAATAATTCGATGAGTCTTATGGCTTTGAAGGGAAGCATGAGAAGAATATGATGAAAGAGAGAAAGATAGATAAATGTAAGAGGGGAAAGAAGTATTTTCCAATATGTGATAATTGTGGAAAGAATCACCTTTTTAAATACATGAAGGGACTGGGGGTTTTTAATAAGTGTGGAGAAAAAGGACACCAAGTACATGATTGCAAAGGTAAGAAAAAGGTTTCAAATGTACAATGCTTCATCTAAAAGGAGTTGGGACACTACACGAATCAACGTCCAAATCTTTAGAGTATACCCCAAATGATGTTTTTTGATAATAATCAAGTTATGATGCTACTTAAGATGAAGATGAATAATTAGTGTTCGTATATTTTTATTAATGTATTGGGTAATTTGAGTATTGTATTAATTATGTACATTTTATAAGAATCCTATAGTATACAATGATTTTACTGCAGTAGTATTTCATTAAATATATAAGAATGTGTGGAACCAAAAAAGTGACTCAATATGGGGTAAATGTTTTAGAAAATATTTGGTTAAGAGAAAGATAAACCATAATATGGTTCTGATACTAAGGTAGTGATTTTGGAGTAATATATTATAGATTTGGATAAATTATATTGGATATTATTGACAACCTTGAAACTGATTAATGATTCTTATATTCCATCATTATTGGTGTTTACTAAATTTTTTGATATATGTAGTATATCCAGTATTCTATAAAGAATAAAGGAGCATGAATGTAATGAATATGGTTTTATGGTAATTTAGGGAGATACCGTGTTTTGAAAGAATATATGATGAAGGTATTCACATGTTATTATGTGGAAAAATGGATCTGCATTGTATTTACCTTATAAATTTTTTACTATGAGTTTGGACAAAAGTATTTTGGATAAGTATAAAGGATGGACTGAATTATGTTAAACATTGGATACTATTATTTAATGTTAAAAAACTTCATAATATTTTTTTGGAATGTTATAAAAAGGAAAACCTGGAGGGCGTGTGCTAACCCATCACGTCTGGTAAGGTCATGAGACTTGAACCTACAACCGAAGGGTGACAAAGGTGAATCACCTACCACTGGCCAACATGATGTCCTGGTTTTTATAATGTATTTTTTTAAAATTGGCTGACATATGAATTATAAATTCATTTTTTTGAACCCTATGCGATTAGGATAAATAGAATATTTTTGAGTTCTATTATCTTTTGGAGTGAAAGATGAGTTTGTGGTACAAATTAGTTAACGAATGGAACTCCACTTGTCAAGTATTATTTTTTCTTATTATTCTATTAATAATTTAATTCTTAACCTTTATAGAAGGTATCATAAAAAAAAATGTGTTATCCTAATACCTGATGTTTTGTTGAACCGGTGATATTTTAAATCATCATAGATTGATGGATTTTAGGCCCTCAATTTTACACTAGTTTAAGATTGACAACATCAATCACTCCCTATAAATATTTATGTTTTTTCTCCAATTATGAGTCTCTAATTTCTACCAATGTTCACTTAACCTATATCATAATTTGGCGGTGACTTTTTCATTTCAATTTCCCTCTTATCAGGACTAGATTTTATTTACCCAATTTCCGATGGGGGTTTCTACAAAGGTATTTTTCTATTTTAAACCTTTTATTTTTGAAGAACAAATTTCAAGTTGTGAGGACATAATTTATTTAAATAGTGGAGAATGTAACACCCCAAGATTTCATAGTATGTTATCTCTTCAAAAAATTTAATAACTTGCGTTACGCGCAACACCGAGATCGAGCGCACAATGACTTGCCGAACTAGCCATTCAAAAAATGGTTATGAATAGTATTAATTGAATTTTGATTTTTATATACTCTATATAATTTTGGAATCCTTATTACATGTTTATTAGACATTTTATAAGAAAAAAATCATTTTTTCAGCTTAAAGAAGTATTTTTCAAAAAAGGTAATTTTACCGCCTTTTATTGGAGAACCTTTTCTAAAAACAAATTTTTGACACTTTTATATATTCAATTTAATGAAATTAAATTATTATTTATAATTGAGAAATAAAAATTTAGTTTGGATAATTTTTTTTTACTTTTCTAAAAACAAATAATTTTTGATGAATTGTGAAAAAATACTAAATTTTAAGTAAAAATAACTTTTTAATCGAAATAATTTATATTTTCAAATTACACATTTCGGTGGTTTTAAGTTATCATTAGACTATATTTTTATCATTTAATATAAATTAGGTCATTTTATGTAATTTCACAATTAAACTGGACATAACAAGTGTCAATCGTTTGATAGTTATTATTTCTTAAAAACACACTTTCTGTTTTAACAACGAGAATTAATTGTAAATTAATTTTTGTTATGTTTAAGTTTTTATATGAAAAAATGGATTCCATAATTAGAATCATAAGATCCAAATTGTGTAAATATTAAAATTTAATTTTAAGACATTATTAATATTTACATCAGTAAATACATTATTTACCATGGTTAAAGGGTAAATCCGATAAATTAGGGTAAAAAAATAATATTATAACAATATTAAATTACCCTAACATGTGTATCATTCCTATTTTTTGATACATATATGACAATGGGCATCCTTGTGTCGCTTTTAGGACCCCATGGAGCCACTTGAGAGTGATAAATACACTTTATATCAATTAATTTAAAGTAAAGACGAAAATGACATAAACATATGTCTTTTAGTAAAAAAAATTACATGGTGTTAGAGAAGTTTTCATTTCGACTATAAATAATTGTTATAAAGCTAAATATATTTCCTATGTAATTATATTTTGTTTATAAATTTTAGACATTAAATAATTAAATTTATTTATGACACAATGATGATGCAATAATTACCTTATTAAGAATCAACTAAATAGAATTGTAAATATTAAAATAAATATAATTTGAAAGTTTTGATTCCATAAAATAATTTTATAGGTTCATATGAAATTTTAAGTTTTATTTAATTTATTTCTTTCTAAGTAACAAATTTTTTTTACCTTCACAAATAACCAAATACCAAATAGTGTAAAAATTGACATAAATTTTTGTTTTTTAAAATACATTATTATTCGTTGATATAACATTTCTAAAACTCTGAGGCTATGCCAAAGAGATTAAATAATATTATATATTTCCTTAATGAACCAATTTATGTTCTCTTGGAGGTTTATAGTATGTTTACTAACCATATAATTTAAGAATACCAGAAGATGCGGTAAAAGTCAAACTATTTAACTAAGAGTTAAATATTAAAGATAAGGATAAAATGGTAACCTAAAAATCTCTAAAACCTATTGGTTGAGATTAGTTCAACCCCTAACGACATATTTTTAGAAATAAATTCATTTTTAGCCATTATAAACTGGAAATGATTGTATAATAAATTAATATTTTAATCTTTTCCTAAAGTGACCATCACCCCTCTTATAAATGGGCACTTTTCCTTCCCTCAAAATCACACCTCCAAAGCCATTTGGATTGGACAAAACTGGACCAATTATCCTCCCAATATCCCTCAAAACAACCCAGATTCCTTAGTTTGATCATATAGCCTCCCTAGGGAGCTCATTTGATCAACTCAAAAGGAAACACCTGATGAAACGGTAATAATTTCTCCACCCATTTTAAGGTTCTTTTCTTCTTCCAGTTCTTATTTATTTGTTGTTCCCATACCAAAATAATAACTCAAGTACCTCATACATACTGTGATGTCACTATAAATATGGTACAACCATATTCACCCTTCTATCCATCCTATAAATGACAAAGTCACTGTACGTGTGTACGTACGGCTTACCGTCTCCACGTCATGGTGTAGTATGTTATTCAAACACTTCATTATTTGGATGGGTATAATAATGAGTATAACTGATCTAAATAATAAATAAAACATGGTAATTATTATTTATATATGAAATATCATCCAATTACATACGATTTCACCATCAATAAAATGATATTGTCGCTCGTGCTTACGTACGGATTACCGTCTCCACGACGCGATGAGATTCTTTCCCACGTTCACCATTCAACGATGATTATAAAAATATATATTATTAATAAGTATGTAATATATGAAATAATAATTATAATGGATATAAATATATTTATATATGTATGTGCTTACATATATCTTATTCACTTACTTCTGTTCAATACGATATGAAAACGAAAACAGCGTTTAAGCCTACGTACGGCCTACCGTCTCCATAAACGGTGCCTTCCATTTCATATATCTATCTATAATAAATATTTATATTCAAAATATATATTATATATAAATAAATTTCTATATTATTTAAGTATTTAAATCATGATCTAAATGATACGATCAATAATAATAAGCTAAAACACGTACGATAAAGAAAGCGATTATTACCAAAAATATTAATTTATCATGGAAATCATTTTTAAATGGGTAGTGTAAAGTCATAAATGAATAATTTATGATATAATAAATATTAATATGGTTATTTTATAATTTAATAACTTACTATGGTCATTATATAAGTGGTTAAATGTACCCTTGACCAAAGTAAAGTGCAAGGTAAAGGTTAATTCTTCAATCTCATTATTATTTGAGATTGTTTATGGGTAAGTCTTTACTGGGATATATTTATTATCAGTGTCCATGTTTCATAAAAGAGTTTTCAAAGGGATTATTTTTAAGGGAATATTTTATTAAAATATCATTTTAAAAGTTTTAAATATTTTTTCTTCTAAATCATTCTCATTAATGTCAATGTTTTCAAAATATTTTTTAAGGATTTATTTATATTGACATGAATGTTTTTAAAATGTTAATTCTATTCAAAAGTATCAAAGTGGTATGGGAAACTTTTATTAAAAACATTATTTAAATGTATTCCTTTCTAAATTGTGTGACTTTTAAATTTTTTCATTAAAAAGTGATATTTCTCTCAAAGAGTTTTACAACTAATTTTCATTTATGTCAATATCCTTTGATGGATTTTAAACTTTTTTGAAGTTGATTTATTATGATCAAAATCTTCTATATTTTATTGAACGTTTTTTGATATTATTGACTATGGATGTATTATTTTTATACCATTCATTATTTATTGATAAATTATTGACATTTCGTATGCTAGTTTCAATACGAATGTTTATGTTATGTTTCACCCTTTCCAAATGAGGAATGTATTGGACATAGTAAGTGACGGGTGGAGCCCGCTATAGCTCCCCGATGCATCAGTAGGTCTCATGAGACAATTATATGTGTAATTCGATAAGGCCTTTCCCAATTTGATATATGGTTTTGGCGAAGGACTTAATCATTTTTATACATCCTTGCCCAGGCCTTGAAAAAATGTTTCAAAATGTCTGTCATTACACATTCCCTCATTATGAAAATAATATTGATAGTTCATGTGGTTATTCGACTAGTATAATACACATGACAATGTTTTATTATGGAATTATTTACTCAACTCATATTTCTATAATAAAGTTTTCATGTTTTTTATTTGTAAAGGCATGTTTTTTCAATTATTCACCATGCCTATTGTTTATGTTATCTTCCGCTAAATTGTTTACCCTTTCTGAGCATTTGAGCTCACTCCTTTCTTATGTTTTATTTTCCCAGGATTTCCCAGAAGTGTATTATGATTAATATGCAGGGTTAAGCTACAATTGAATAATGGAATTCTCAAAGAACTTTCTAGGCTATATATTTTGTTTGAAATTGTTTTTTGAAGTTGTTGTATGTAATCTATTTCCAAGTCATCTAAACTGATCGGTCATTCAGGACATGATTTCCTTATATCATGAAAATGTATTAAAATAATGCACCGACTCGGGGTAACTATGGTCGGTGTGTTACAAGTAATTCCTATTTTATCTAGTGCTGATGTGGGGTTTTTTCTCTCTTATATATTGAGGTTGGGAACTACCTAATAGAATGGGGTGTGAGTCACCCATCATTGTGGTCAATAACTCACACAACCAATATGTGTCCATTATGGTGATGTGTGGGTCATCTACATTGCTTATTCATTGAATTAATGATTCTAAAAGTGAGTAATCTAGGTGGGTTCTCTATGGTTTGAGGTGTTTCTATATATATAACAATGAAAAAATGAGTCTATCTCATCACATTTTATTACGGATGAGTAGTGATATTGGTTCAAACATTATATCTTAGGGTTCGATGAGCCACCACTTAGTTTGGAATATTTCTAATAGATCCCCTAGTTATTACTTGGCTATTTGGATTATAGTCTTATTGTACTAATTAGTTTCTATATGATGAACTTTTTTATAGATTCACAGGTAAGTGGAGTTTCTTCCCTAATGTGTTTAGTTTATTTATGGGATCCTCTTTTTGTTTAATGAGTAGGCGATTGTGTTATTATTTATTATCATGTGAGTTATTTTTTAAGGCCTTACTATAATTTGATGATATTTAATGGATTATATCTTATGTTTTCCCCCTTATTAAACTATTTTGGTTTACTATATAGTCTATCCCTTTTTGTGATATGACCTATAACCTATGTCCCTTTGTGTTTTTGATAAATCATACTGGTTATTTTTATACTCACTTCAATATAAGATTCATTCATATAAATATTATTTATGTCAATATATAACATAGGTCAAATATGTTATTTGAGGGCATGGTGTTGGTGGATCCATAACTTAATGGATCCCTATGGTGATCATTTTTAATAGTGTACAGAACTATGTTAGACTAAAATTGTGATTTTATTTCTCAATCACTTGAGGTTAGTTTATATTTTTCATTTTGGGCCTTATATTTTACTTCTCTATACTAGAATTTATATTATATATTGTTGGTATATTTATAATTTAGTTCCTAAATGATTCATTTCAAATAGTTATTTATAGATTTTATAGTAACGGTTATTAGGGATTTAATATTAATTCATATTTCTTATTGTATTTATAGAATAAAGCCTCTCATATTTTTCATATGCCTTTTAAATGTTATTCAATCGACCTAGACCTATTATAGTGGGGATTGTGATGGTAAACGTATCTTACCACTGAACCAAGTGGGGTCCTGGTGTGTTGGGTCATGTCATATTGGTATCAGACAAGGACAATCTTGGGGATATAGTTTAGAGTTAAGAGTATCATGACCATTGGATTGGGACATTTTGGGTATTATTTATTAAAGTCATAGAGTCTAGTTTTCAAACTAGGGAACACACCTAGGGTGTTGCAATCAATGCATTACAACAAATGGAGTCTGATAATATGATAACTAACTTAATCACTATCGTAATTGTTCATAATGTGTAGTTACTTTTTCCCTTTTATTATAAATAAGTCTATAAATTGTTTTATTATTAATGTGACATCTTATATATGGTTTTTTCCATGTTCAATGTGGATTTTGATTCCTTTGTGAAAATTATTTTTATAAATTTGTAGAATATACCATCTAAATGTTGTGAGAGAAACTAGACTACTCAGGGTACTTTGAGATTCCTAGGTGATTCTCTCTTAATATTTTATATGTTTAATGTCATGATTATTTTTTAAACATCATCGTATCATTAGGATAGAACTTCTTGTATCCATGCAATTTTTTTTACATTGTTTATAACACCACCACTTCTATTGGTGTAGATGTAGAGGAAAGGGTCCCATGTATTCTCTGTAGAGAAGACATGGAATTTAGGTAGTCCCTCATCAGTTTAAGAATGGGTATTCTATACATAGGGTTGATAAATCTATTTAGAGAATATCGATGACAAGGTGTGGTTTTCCCATTTGGTATTGTGGTGTTCGGTACTCACCCGTAGATATAGGGGAAAGGACTATCATTTGATCATGTGTGAGTTATCCATTCAAGTATCATGTTGGTACTCCCTCCATCCTAAGGAGGTATGATTTACCCATACAATAGTGGATTTGGTAGTACATTAAAATACAATGTGTAGTTCATACATCTATAGGGGGTACTATTATTTATGAGATAGGGTATGCTTTATTCAACAATGTGAGTTGGTACTCTTCTATGGGGTGGGTTTTAGGTCCTCAATGGGTGGGGTAGTTAATCCCTCGGCTAACATACCCATCATAAAATGTTGTGAGTCCCCGATAATTATTTTGGAGTTTGGTAAATTTTCACGGATATAAGAGAATAGAATACCTAACATATTCATGTGACACCACTATTTGGGTGTGGGGTTGGTAAACCCTTAATCCTAAAAATGTGTGGGTCCACCATAATGTAGAGGATTCATAAATCCCTTATGATATAGGGAAAATTTCATATATATTTAGAGGTAAATATACAACATGATATATGGGATGATTATTTTACCCCTGTGGTTCGATACTCCCCCATAAGTTAGAGTATGAGGGTCTACATTGAAGAGTTTTGTTACCCCTTTAACCAATTCAAAGACTCTTAGTGATGTGCATTTCCCTCACTAAGGTTTTGTGATTGATAAGAGTTTAAATAGAATGATTTTTTTATGATATCCTAGTCGAGGTTGCATCCCCTAGATGATCCATAAATTAATGTTGGTGTACCATATCCAGAACATTAAATCAAAATAATATGGCTATGATAAGATAGATTCTCAACTAAGGAGTCCTTGCAAGATGGTATTGACAGGATATTTCCCCCTCATTAATTTGAGTCATCTAACACCCTGAGTTTTTGAGAATTATTTTATTAATAAATTAAAATTATTTTATTTCTTAGTTTAAGAACAACACCAACATAATCTCACATTATACACAACTCCAATTTATGCTTCCTCTATATACATCCCTAATTTATCTTACATTACACAAAACACTGTGTTTTAGGTAAACCATGATATATTGCAAATTTAGTTATTTAAATTTAAAATTTACAACATATCCATTAAACATGGTGATATGAATAGTAATAAATACATTTTAAATACTAAATATAATGAAAATTTTTTGATAATAAAATTTATAATTTTCGGTAAAGTGTAACACCCAGAGATTTTGAGAATTATTATTTTTTTGAATTAATTTTTCTTTTTATTACTTTCCATTTCACATGCCACTGGAAATATATATATATATATATATATATTAAAACACTAATTAAATCATTCATTTCACATGAAATATCAACTTTTCTAGTGTTACACGCAATACAAATATGGAATTCACTATAAGAAACACTGACTTGGCGTATGATGCACGCAACATTGACTTTCTATGAAACATCATTACATAATTTTATTTAAATGAGATAATCATAACATTACCATTAAAAATACTTATGGTAATAGTAATCACTACTTTCCAAATACTATTTATAATTTTTTTATATAAATAAAACATATTTTTAATGAAAGATGTGATTTTTGGTAATCTCCTTTTATGTTAAAAATACAATTTTCTTGAACTGACCTATTTATAGTAATAAAATTAGATAAAGACGAAATTAGAAACTTAGTTTGATAATTTAAACTTCATTTTTGAATTCATGACATTGAAAGTATCCTAGGGTGAATTTTTGGGATATTTATGAGGAACTTTATTTTTTAAAGAATTGTGAAAAATACTACTTTTTACATAAAAACATCCTTTTTTATAATTAATTATTAATGCTAAATGATTTTATAAAAATATTTTATGGTCACATTTTTTAAAATATTACATCGATTAATACAATATTATTCATTATAATCAATTTCACTTTGAAACTAAATATAAAATATTAACAAAATTTTGACCTTTTTCTTACTTTAAAAACTTATTATTTCATCCCATCTACAGGATTAGTACAAATCTTAATTTTTCCAGTTCTAGTATTTGAATTTAAAAAATCTGAAATACACCATTTTATTCAATCTAAGGCTAAATTAATCAAAGCATTTAAGTCCAAAATAATATTAATTTGGGACTAAAACTTAAAATTAAGGGCACAATTGACCTAGACATTCTTCTAACACCCATTGTTTGTCCATATTTCGTCCATAAACCATATATTTTGTGTTTTTTTGGTTTGGTATGAATTTTTTTGGTAATATCATGTTCACACCTAACTAGTTTCTAATAATTCCAAGTGAGTCATTTTCCTCCCATATAAAAGGAAACCACCTCTACCCATTCCTCACACCTCTAAAACCTTTTAATTTCATCCAAGATCTACCACATTTTCCTCCCAAAAATCCCCCCTTTGACCTTTAATCCTCCCTTTGGTCAAAAATCTTCTCAATTAATCCTTTCAGTATAAACCAGAAGGATTTCCTCGATTTAGATGTATTGAATTCTCTCAAACTCCTTCCCTTTATTTTCCATATCCTCCCCACCCACTCTTTTTATTCCATTATTGTGTGAAAAACCCATTATCATCTATATACTAGGATTTTTGTATGAAAATGTTATGACCTACACTAACACACACCTCCATTTAATAAATGTTGAACATACACTTTCTGTGTACAGTGAACAACTCCCTCATGAAACGTTGATTGATCATTTCTCCTTTACCACCAATCATGGTGGCCATTATGATAGAGAATATATATATATATTTCATATATTATATTTTATATTATTTATTACTTTTAAAAAATAAATCTCTTTACTCTCCATTTGTTTTTATTACGATAACTTGTTTGAGGAAGTGTGTACTACCGCCCCATCTAAGTGATGTGATTCATTCAGACACCACAAGCAATGTATTAAGGATGGGATTAATGAAATTATATGATATATATGATATAGTAATTCTATTGGAAAAATTATATATATAAATACATATACATATATAGGTCATTTACAAACATTCATTCAATACAATAATAAAGGTGGAAACTGCGTTCGTGCATATATATGACTTACCATCTTCAGGAACAATGTATTCCTTTTCATACTCCTATATTGTATATACTATTATAATACATATATACTATATATACCTGATATTTATATCATGGTTTACTTTCTGGAATCATGATATAATTATAATGTCCAAATATGTAAAAAATTAAGACCCATGCAAAGAACAGAGTAAATTTTACCAAAAGTGAAACCTTAACATATGATCTTTAAAACGAGGATAATATAAGGTTATAATAAAACCTTATATAGTAACATATATAATAATATTATTCTGTAAAATATTTATAGTAAACTTATATTTATTATATTTTATTCTTGTACGAGTACAGAGAGAATTAATCTGTTATGTAATCAGATTTCATCTCAATTTTAATTTCTGTGAGATACAAGCTATGTTCTCCAATTTTCCTTTTTCCTGGTTTATGTACTACCTATGGTTTTAGTATATATATATTTTACATAAATTTATTGGTATTAACATTCCCATTATATGATTATTTTTTCAAGGGGTCTAAGTTTCAAAATCTATCAAATCGGTAAAAAAAATTGTCTCAATTTTCCTTCTTTGAAACTCATGTTCTTTATGCACCTGAACTTATTTTTGGGGTGCATATACATCCATTTTACATGAAATTTCAAGAATTTGATTATTTTCATTATATTATATTCATCATTTAATTACCTTTCCTTACATGGAGAGCATGATCCCAAGATACCAAGTTATAATAATTTATTTAGATAATCTCCTTGCCTTTTGAGATTATTTATGTTTGTGCTTCCTTTGATATAATATTATGATACATATCTGAATAATATTAATGGTATTAATTATCCTATATTATGTCATGACATACTCATATATTTGTGCCATTTTCTACTCTTTGGTACATAATATAGTAAAGAATATGTTTTTAAGAAATCCTAACTTTACCCACAATTCGGTCAGAAATATATGTTATTTAAAAAGGTTTTCCATGAATATTATACCATTACCATATAATATGTAAAAGACATTTTTACCCTTTTTGTATTTTACGAATCATTTCAAGGGAATTTTCTTTTCTCTTTCCGATTAATTCATTTCTCAATCCTTTTTACCAAGAAAAAGGAATGTTATTTTGACCTCATATGACATGTATAGACATACCTGGAATCATTTATTTAAATATACCTTTGAATCTTCCAAAGGGTAATATTTATGAAATAAAATTAAAAATATATTTTCAATAAAAATGTTTTTCCAAATGACTTCAAGATTCTTTTATAATTTTCATGAAAATTGTTTTCAACATTTTTTCAAGCTTCTTCTATATGTTTTCAAGAAAAATGATTTTTGAAAAAGTATTCAAGACTTCTATATAAGTTTTAAAAGTATTTTCAAATAAATATTTTTCAAAACATCTTCAATAATTCATTAATAATTTTCAGGTTTTCTTAAATAAAAAAAGTTTTTAAAATGTTTTAAATTTTATTTTAATTGTTTTCAAGGAAAAATTATTTAAAATTTATTTAATGTCTTCTTTTTAAGATTTCATGGTATTTTATATGAATGTTATTTTCAAAGATTTTTATTTATTAAAAATAATTTTTCAAATAAGAAAGGATATTTCACCCAAGAAACGTTTTTGGGGATATTTCAAATTTATTTTCCATCTAAGATGACATCTATTGATGTTACTCATACATTATAGTAAATTATATAAAGGTTCAATTAACATACTTTCTATTAATGAGTTATTATTAATGTAATGGTCTTTATGAAACCAATTTCTCACTCATGGGTAATATGTATATGAAATCTATTTCTCTTTTGTGGATTATACTTTTTATGAAATGATTACAAAACCTATAACTCTTTCCACAGGTTATGATATGTTCACCTGTTTATGAAACCCATTTCATTTCATGGTTTATGATGTGTTTTGTGGCACATGTATGTATGATTTCATTATGATATGGGTGGGACCTATATCTCCCTCTAATACATTGGGTAAAGAATTATATATCATGAGATAATATAAGGCTAGAATGAGGAATTAATAGGTTCAATAATATTGGGTTAGAAGG
The DNA here is from genome assembly GCA_963277665.1 of Viscum album. Lineage (NCBI taxonomy): Eukaryota > Viridiplantae > Streptophyta > Magnoliopsida > Santalales > Viscaceae > Viscum > Viscum album. The sequence continues at coordinate 595,500,342 of OY728121.1, forward strand.
AGGGTTTACTCAGTTTGGTAATATAGGGATGGAACAAGGGTTTTCTCAGTTCAGTAATACAGGGTTGGAATGTGGGTTACTCAGTTCAGTAATATATGGATGGAATGAGGGTTACTCAGTTCAGTAATATAGGGTTGGAATACGAATCACTTGGTTCAATAATACAGGATTGTAATGGGGGTTACCCAATTCGTTAATAGACTTTTTCCACTAAGACAGCCATATTAGTGATGCCTTAGATACTAGGGAAATCATTATATCCTTATGTGTTTTTCATAATTCAATTTTTTATTCCTATGTTATGTTTTCATGGATGGTGGTCTTTATTTAATTATGACTCTCATCTTATGAACTACAAATTGTTATTCTATGATCTCTCTTATTGTATTTGAAAATTTGGGTATAATATTCTATTTTCATGATCAAATTATCATACTCTTATGATCATGTTTATGTTTACATGTCTCCCTAGTTTATCCTTACTGAGCATTTTATATCACCATTTTTAGGTTTCCTTTACACTAGGTTGTGATTATATGTACTATGATTGACATTTATAAGAATGGTTATAGTCAAGAAGAACCTTATCGGAGATGATGTATCTCACATATGTACCAGTTTTTATGTTTCCATGTTTCAAAAGGCACTATAAAAACTACAGTCTTTCGACACCTGTTTTTATGATGTTTAAGTATTCTGAAAAAGTTATGTAATGTGAATGTTTGTTAAGAGAGGGTCCCAATAGTTGTTTTTAGAGAAAATTTATTGTTAAACCTTGGGAACTAGGATAAAAATATATAGAGATATCCCTAGGTTTATTTCTACGGATATGTCCAGGGATGTCTCTAAGGATAATTATAAGGATGAGGTAACATTTAGGAAAATGTCATGGAATTTTGGTAACTGATAGAGTGTATGGTTTCCAAGTAATAAATCATTTTCTAGATATTACAAGTGGATATGTCTCTAGAATAGATGTACCTAGGGGTAACAAATATAACAATATGTTCTACGATTGACTTGGGGTAATATGATACACGAAAATGGGCCTTGTTGCACACCTGGCCTGACACTCCTGTGGGATATTATTTGGGAATTCACAAACTCTTCATGAACCATCATAAATGATTTAGATATAAGTTATCTATGAATGATCTAGTATGAACCTAGGGTATCATAGATTAAGGAATTTTTCATTTTATTTGACATGTTGTAAGTATTTATTTTCATAACTATGTGGTTTTCTTCCCTGTTAATCAATTATCACACTATGCTTTTGGTTTTAGATAATGGAGGGAACAGGAAGGAACTTGTTTAATGTTTAATGTGATGGATGATTTTATTAGGAGAATTCTGGAGGGATAATCATTGGAGTGAAAGAGGTCATGATCATTCCTAATCAGTTTTCATGGAACATGATTAACAATGTTTACCTTAACCCACTCTCAGACTCACCATGGAAGAGAAAGAAGAAGTTCTCTGAGGGTTCAGGTAATGGATACCATGGAGGAAATAAAATTCAGTTTCCTTTATGTCAATAATACTTAAAGAATCAACTAACTAAATTTGTCATAATAATAAGATGTTTTTTTGACTCTACAAAATATAGAAACAAATAAAGTAACTACATGGGAAAATGAAGAGTTTGGTTAACAAAATGGATGGGAATTTTGGCCTCCATAAGTCTTCATTGAAGGATAAGTGTTTTAAGTATGGAGAAAATGGTCATTATATAACCCAATGTCCCAAGAGAAAGGTTCTCGATGAGAATCAATAAGGTGGTGCGAGTAAGAGTTACATTAAGGATGATGAAGACACTATGGATGAAATGTGAAAGGAAAGAGGTATTATTGTTTATGGATTAAGGATTATGTAATTAAATTATTCATGCATTTGAATTCAAAAGTTCAGAATGATTAAATATAAAATTATTGTTCTACTTATGTTTTTCAAGCATTATTTACACGTTTATGTTTAAAGTTACCTATTGATTATGGAAGTTATTTAATGACAATGTGATATTTTTCTTATGGTAAGGTAACCCATAATATTTTTCTTATGGTAAAATAATTTTGTATGGATAAATATACATTAGATATGAATAAGTAAATTAGACAATATTTATTACCTTAGACCTAAGTGAGGTCTTGTTTATTAGTGTTTTATGCTACCACTAATGATTTTTACTACATTTTTGGATTTAAAGAATAGGTCTAATACACTTTGGAATGAGGAAGCATGCATGTTTTGTAAAATTATTTATTTTAATTAAGGTCGTTACCATGTTTCAAGAGAATATATGATGAGGATATTCACATGCTTTGAATGTAACAACAAATAGATACTTTGTGTTATATAGAGGAATCAATGTTAAGCTAATTTCTTGACTCTCTTTCTATTGTTTTTTATTTTTAATCTTTGAGAAGGGTTATATGGTTAAATGTTCATGAAAAGTGGATGTATTGGTGTACGGAGTTTTTGTTAAAAACCATGTTTGAAATGATAATCATTGTAAAACCATATTTTAAGGATTTCCATCTAACATATTAAATTATCATGGTTTGAAAAAAGTATATCATGTATATCGGGTGACAACCAATCAAGTCTAGTAAGGCCATGGTCTTGAACTTGTGACTAAAGGATGATAAGGGTAAATGTCTACCACTAGCCTACACATTGTCCTAGTTAATGTATATTTATTTGTAATTAATTAATATTTAGAATAAATTATTAATGTTACTTTCTCTTTTTATATATTAATGCATGTTGTCTTTTTAAGAGAAAAATAGTTATAATATTTATTCTTTTTGGGACTTAATATCTGTTAAAGGTTTATTTTAGTGTTTTATTCATCAAAGTAATTTCCTCTACATTCAGTCCATGAGGTAATTGATGTATTATAAATTTTTCAAATCACAACCGAATAATGAAATTTTGTTTATAGAAATTTATCATAAATTACTTAATATTCTGAAAGTGATCAAAAAAACTATTTTCCTAATACCATAATTTTCATCGAGCTGATGGATTTTTAAATCATCACAAAGTTATAAATTTGAGGCCCTTCAATTTCCTTTGATCATTACCTTGTTTTTTATTTATGACCAAAATAACTTCCTATGAATATCTAAGTTTTTCATCTATGTCCAATCATCACTCCCAACCTATTTTCTCCTATGTGGAACCTAGTTATATGTTACTTTGGATAACCATTATGGTTCCAAATTTCCCTTTTTAAGGGAGGTTCGTAGTATCCATTGTTACAATGTGGGTTTCTATGAATTAATATTTCAGGTATTAAACCTCTAATAAACAAGATGAATTTCAAGGGAAAAATTCATTTTATGGGGGGTAGAATGTAACACTAAGAGATTTTGAGAGTTACTCTTTTGGAATTAATTTATATTTTGAATATTTTTCATTTTACAAGTCAATAGAAATTGTTTTTTTATATATATAAGTATATTAAAACACTAATTAAAACATTTATTTTAAATTAAATACCAACTTGTCTTGTGTTACATGCAATACCAACTTTTATTGCACTACAAGCAACACCGACTTGGCATACAATGCATGCAACACTGAGTTTCTAGGAAAAAACATTGTATATAATTAATTAAATGAGATAATTATGACACAAAATTTTAAAAAAAAAAATATAGGAATATTAATAACTACTTTACACATATGTTTTATAATTTTTTATATAAATAAAACAAATTTATAATGAAAGATGATATTTTTGGTAAAGTCATTTTATTTTAAAAATATCATTTTCTTGAATGGGACAATTTTTAATAATATAATTAATTTTAGAAACATTTATAAATTTAATTTGATAAAATGAACTTAATGTTTTATTTCAGAACATCAAAATTACCCTATGTTGATTTTTTGGGATTGTGATGAGAAAAAATATTTTTTGACGAATAGTGAAAAATAATGGTTTTTAGTTAAAAACTGCCTTTTTTCTAATAAATTATTAATGATAAATGATACTATAAATATTTTTTAGGTTCATAATATTTAAATATAAAATCAATAAATAAAATTTAATTCATTAGAATAAACTTCACATTGAAACTGAATATAGAATCATAAAAGAAATATTGAACTTTTTCGTACTTTAAAACCCAATTATTTCGTCCTGTCTAAGGGATTAGCACTAGTCTTAATTTTTTTCCCTTATTTGAATTTTAAAAATCTAGAATAAAAAATAGTATTCTGTATAATATTTATATTCTACTAATACCATATTTATTTTTCACCAAAATGATTAGTAAAGGTGATTAAAATTAATCATAGCAATTAAGGACAAATTAATCTTAATTAAGAACTAAACCGTAAAATTAAGGACCCAAATGACATAGAAACCTATAAATCACCCATTTTATGTCCATAATTCATAAATAAACATTAAATTTTTATGTTTTGTTGTTTTTTATGACTTTTTTTGGGTAAGAGATTCTGTACATTTAACTTGTTTCTAAAAATTCCATGTGGGTGCTTTTCCTTCCCTATTAAAGGACACTGCATCTACCCATTCATCAGACCTCTCAGGAATTTGAATTGAGTCCAATATCTACCCATGTATCCTCCCAAAGATCCTCCATGAAACCTTGAATAGTACCTTTAGGTAGAAAGCTTCTTGAGGAAGCCTTTTGGCACAAACCAAAATGAGGTACCCGATTTAAAGGTAATGTCTTCTCTCTTGCTCCTTTCCTTTATTTCCCTTCTCCACCACATCCCCTCTCTTTATTCCATTATTTTGTGAATATAAAAGTATCCTACATAGATTAAAATTTTTTTATGGAATTTTTCTTACCTAAACATACACACACTTCCATCTAATGACATTGAACATATTGTTTCTATGTGCGAAGAAGTACTTCCTCACGAAATGATGATTGTTAATTTCTACTTTACCACCAATCATGGTGGCCATTATGATGAATTATGTGTATATATATGTCATATATTTTATTTAATATGTATTTATTCTTATTTATTCTTTTTCAAACACAAATCTCTATACATTCCATTTGATGTTAATACGATAATCTCGTTTGAGGAAATGCGGACTACCACCCCCTCAAAGTGATGCGATTCGTTCACACACCACATGGAGTGTATTAAAGATGAGTTTAATGAATGTATATGATAAATATGATACAGTAATTATAATTTAATAATTATATATATACATAAATTTATATTTATATATATATATATATATATATATTCCATTTACATATTTTCTTTCAATATGATAATAAAGACAGAAATAGTGTTCATGCATATGTACGACTTACCATCTCCATGAATGGTGAATTACATTTTTCACTCCGTTATTTTTTAGATTATTGTAATAATAATTTACTATATATAACTTATATTTATATCATGGTTTATTTTCTCCAATCATGATATAAATATAAGGACCAAAATGTAAATAAATTAAGACACATGCAAAGTAAAATGAGAATTTTACCAGAAGTGAAACCTTAACATAGGAGAGTTAGCAAGTGGGTAATATAAGGATATAATAAAAACTTATATGGTAATAGATATATGAATATTATTATTTAAAATTTGTATAATTAACTTATATTTGTTATACAGGATGCCTGTATGAGTACGAAGAGCATCAATATATAAGGTATAGGGATTTCATCTCACTTTATAATTTATGTGAGATACAAACTATGTTCTCCACTCTTCCCTTTTGTGTGATGTATGTACTTACCATTATTTTATTCTACATATATTTTAAATAAATTTAAGGGTATTCACATGAAAATTTTATAATCCTTATTTCACGGTGTAAAATTTTCAAATGTTACTAAACTGATAAAAATGTTTTGTCTCAATTTTCCTTCTTTGAGACTCATGTTTTTTTATAATCCTGAACTCTTTTTCAGGGTGAACATAATTTGATTTTACATTTAATATCATAAATATTAATATTTTCATGATATTATATACTTCATTTAATTTCTATTCCTTACATGGAGAGAATAATCCCAGGATACCAAATTATAATAGTTTATTGAGACAATCTCACTACCTTTCGATGTTATTTATGTGTATGCTTTCTTTGATGAAATATTATGATCCAACTCTCAATAATATTAATAATATTCCTTATCCTATGTTATTTAATGATATTCCCGTGTATTGGTACTATTTTCTACACTTTCATACCTAATATATAGTAATAAACTATTTTAGGCAAGCCCAACATTACCCTCTCTTCGGTCAGAAATCTACGTCTTCTAAAAAGAGATTTCTAGAATATTACACCATTCCATAGTATTCTCTAAAAGAATTTTTTACACTTTTTTCTTTTACAAATATGTTCAAGGGAATTTTCTTTTCTCAATCCGAACAAGGATTTTTTCATTCTTTTTTACCATGAAAAAGGAATGTTCTTTTGATATCATATGATATGTACGAAATTACCCACTATCATTTCTTCGAAGCTCCCTTTTCATATTTCAAAGTGTATGTTTTCAGAAAATGTTTTTAAAATAGATTTTCAAGAAAAAAAATTCAAAATGTTTTAAATAATATTTTATAATTTTTCATAAAATGGGTTTTAATTTTTTTCAAGATTCATTTATAAATATTAAAGATAAATGATTTTTTAAAAGATTTTCAAGATTTCCTTTTATGTTTTAAATGTATTTACAAAGAAATGGTTTTCAGAAACTTTTCAATATTTATTTAAATTTTTTCATGTTTTGTCTACGAAAAATGTTTTTAAAAGGTTTTTAAACTTGTTTTAATGGTTTTAAAGGAAAAAGGTTTTCAAAAAGATTTCATATCTTCTTTATATGTTTTCAAGGTATTTTCAACAAAAATTATTTTCAAATGCTTTTATGTATTAAAAATTATTTTTCTAACAAGAAAGGATATTTTAATTATGGAATTTATTAGAGTATATTTCAAACATATTATTAACCTAATATGACATCTATTGATGTTACTTATACCTTATAAGAAATTTTCGAAAAGTTCTATTCATATAATTTCTATCAATGTCATATTATTAATGTCATGTTCATTATGAAAACCATTTCTCCTTCATGGTTTATAAGTATATGAAATCCATTTCTCTTTTTTGGGTTACTATTTTGATGAAATTATTATGAAACCTGTAACAATTTGCATAGGTTATGATATATTTACATGTTTATGATTCCCATTTAATTTCATTGGTTATGAAAATATGGTTACTCATTTTAGTAATATAGGGATGGAATGAGTGTTAATCTGTTCAGTAATATATACAGGAATGAGGGTCAGTTAGTTCGGTAATAATAGGTTGGAACTGGGGTTACCCTGTTCAGTAAATGACTTTATCCACTATAATGATCTTGGAATTGATTCTTGTATACTATGGAAATAATTATATTCTTATGTGTCTTTGAAAATACCATTTTCTAATCCTACATTCTGATTTCATGTCTTATTCTCCCTATTTTATTATGATTCTGTCTTATGAACTGGAAATAATTATGCCATGATCTATGTTATGATCTTTGATATACCGGGTATGATCTTATATTTTCATAATCACATTATCACACCATTATGATAAAGTTTATTCTTACATTTATCTCTTATTTACACTTACTAATCATTTAATCTCACCCCTTTTATGTTTCTTTTCCCCCAAGTTATGATGATATGTTTAGTGTTTGATATGTCTAAGAAGGGTGCTAGTCAAGAAGAACCTAGTGGTAGATGATGTAGGTCACACATATACTTGTGTTTTTGTTTCAATGTTTCCAAAGGAATTATAACAACTATAGTATTTGGGTGTCTATTCGTATTATTTTTAATTATTCTAAAAAAGTTATGAAATGTCAGTGTTTATAAATTGAGGGTCTCTATATAAAGTCATTGTATGTTTCAAAAATATTATCTTATCAAGAAATGTTTTTTATGTATTTTCATGAACAATAATAAAATTAATTTTTGAAACTTTTATAAAATAAATTTGGTAAATTAAACATCATTTTTTAAATCATAATTTAAAAATTATCATAGGTTTAGTTTTTAGGATTTTTTAGAAAAGTTTCTTTTTCATATGAGTATTGAAAAGTACATAACTTTAATTGAAAACTTCCTTTGAGTTTAACATATTTATAAAGTTATATTACATTATATTTTGTTATTAAATTTAATTTTTTTAAATAATTCATCCATTAATCTAGTTTAGTTAATTAATATTGATTTCATATTGAAATTGGATATAAATATGTTGTAAATGTTTGATTATTTCTCTTTAAAAACTCACCAACTCATAATGTATGTGATATTAATTTGAAAGAAATTTTTTACACTTATGTGAATATAATTTTTAAAATAAATTTCATATTTGAATAAAAATAATTTATAATCTCCAATAGGGATAACATAATTTTTTACCAAAATTAATAGTGGCTATAATATAAATTAATTATTGTGGTTGAGGTAAAAATGAGTTTACAAGAGGGTTAAACTAATAAGATAAGTGTAAAAATAAAATATATTTTCTCTAAAAACTATTTTGTGGAAATATTTTGTCCATTTTAGATCTAAGATTCTAGATTTCCCCATTTTATACCCTTTTAGGTATGAAAAACATGAGAGCAAACAATTATGTTCAAAAACACCAAGTGTGTCATCTCCCAAACTTATAAATGGCCTCACCCTCTCCTCTCTAATTAACACATTAATACCAATTTGGTTCATCCAATACCTTCCCAAATAACTTCAAAAATACTCTCCCATAATCCTAGATTCATTACTTTGGGAATAAAGTAATCCAAGTACTATTGTTAGTGAAAACCTAAGGGGGAGACCTGAATAAGAGGTAACATTCAATAACAAGTGTCATGTATTATTTATTCCTCCTACACCTTAAATAATTTTTATATCATGATTATATAATTAAATAAGTATATTACATATAATGATATGTTTTTATTTTAAGGTGATGACCTAATATCCTCTCCACTTGCACCAAATGGGTCACGAAATCATCGTTTGTTTGTATTGCGAGGTACTGCCTCACGAAATGATGTCAATCGTTTTTACATTACCACATATCAAGGATGTTCACAATTATGTATTTATTTTTATATATTATATATATACTACTTATTTTTTTTCTCTATTTTTTAAAACACACATACCTTTATATTTTCTATTTTATGGGAATATGATAACATCGTTTGGGTGTACGACAGACTACTGCCTCGTGAAGCGATGTGATTCATTCAAGCATTACATGGAAAGTATGAATAATTATTTAAATGAAAATAGGTGATGTAAATTAAATTTAAATTATTATAGAAGAAATTTATATCATTTAATATTCTTTCATTATATGAGAAAACACAATGGAAATAACATTTATTCATACATACGGCCTACCGTCGCCTTGAATGGTGTATTTCATAATCTATCACTAAATTTTATTGTTTAATATAAATATATGTATACTATATATATATATGATATTTATATCATGTTTAACATTTTTTATATTATTTAATAATGATAAATGTTATAAGGCCAAAAAAATTATCAACAAAAACATATAAAAAACAAAGTTGGAATTACCTAAAACATAACTTTAACATTGAATTGATAATAAATAGGTAATAAAAGATATTAATTAAATAATATATTTGATTATATATATTTATATATATGGTTTTATAATATATTTATAATAGACTCTTATTTATTATACAAGTGGTTTTAATGATTACAACAAAATTCAAGACTAAAGGTAATGGATTTCCATCACACTTTTTACATCCAGCAGAAACATGTCATATTAACCAACTATTTATTTTTTGTGTTGTATATACTACACATGAATGTATATTATTATTATCCTCAAAAAAAATTGGTTTTACATATCCATTTTAGTATCTATATTTCATAGGGTTTACATTTAAAAAGTCACTAAATCTATATGGTATTTTTTTCCTCAAATTTACCTTCTTTGAGACTTACGTTATATTGTGCACCTATATAATTTAATAAGGTGTATATATAGTCCCATTAACATATAATATAATTAATATATTCATAGTAATTATATTTTATATTGTATTATATGTTATTTTATCTTGGGTCTTATAAATCAATCGTAAATATTTTATGTTACAATCTCATCATTTATCAGGATTGTTTTTGTTTATGTATCTAATGTTGAAATATAATAATTTAAATACAATTAATTTTCATTAATTTTCATCTCCTATAGTTATTAATTATATATTAAATTAATGGTATCATTTTATCCACACTTTAATTCTTATAAATATTAATAAAAAATTTAATAAAATTCAACTTCATTTATATCTTCAGTTGGAAATATGATTTCATATTAAACTATCATTTCTAAAAATGGTTTTAAATTTTTTTGTTGCACTCTTAATGTTTTAAAAATTATTTTTTTCCATTTTTTTACTTCTTAGAAAATATTTTGAAAGGAACCATCATCTATTATTCAAAACAATGCATGGTTATCTTTTAACAAAAATGTTTACATAAGCATCATTTTAACCTATACGGGTTGAATGGAACATTCCTATGTCATGACCAATCATTTATTTAGATCTTAATTTATATTATTTCAATGCAGTTTTTTTTACAAAAAATCTGTTTTAAAATCTGTTTTTCAAAGTTGAAAGGATAATTTTCTCATGAAATGTGTGAGCGATCTTTTAAAATTTTTTTCCATCAATATTTACATCTGTTGGTGTTACCTATGATTTACATGGGTTATGATCCGAGGATACCATTAATATTATTTCTCTAAATGGTTTATTTTTTTATGGCATGATTTTTATGAAACCTGTTTCTCTTCCACGGCTATACCATCAAGAAATTATTATAAAATTTTATTCTTCTCATGGGTAAATATTTGATGAAATGATTATGAAACTTTTCAATTTTCCATGTGTGATGGTATGATTAAATTTTTATAATAACAATTTCATTTCTTGGGTTATGACATGATGTGTATTTATGATATTATGTCACATTAAATATGATTTTTAATATGTTATTAGTGGGACCTATATCTCTATTTAATGCATTAAATTATGATTTATATCTAATTTTATAGATTGGACTATAATGGGGAGTGAACTCAGTTAAGTAATTCATGATAAGAACAAGGATTTAATGTGGTTGATTAATATAGGGATCGAATGGGGATTTAATATAGTTCATTAATGGAATTTTTCTGATATTATGGTCTTGGTAGTGATCCTTTAACAATATGAAATGTATATTTTATGTTTATGTGTGGGAAAAAAATTACATGTATTAAGAAAATGTTATGCTCCCATGTCTCATGCTCTTCAATTACCTTATAATTAATATCTTATGAGATTCAAATATTTATTCCATAACTAAATATTATAATCTTTTATATGCATGGTATGAATTTCAAATGTTATGCTCATGTTCTCACACCTTTATATTCTTGTTATTCTTACGTATCTACCTTGTTTAACCATTCTAAACATTTATTCTCACCCATTATCATGTTTCCATTCAAAAAATTATGATAATATTTATGATGTGTGGTATGTATTAAAAGGGTTCTAATTGATAATAATGTATTCAGAGATGATACATCTCACATAGAGACTAGTGTTTGTGTTTCCATGTTTTTAAGGGAACTAAACTATTATGGAACTCAAGTGTATATTTTTTGTAATGTAATTAATATTCATAAAAAATGATGTAATATACATAAATATGATAAGGTCGGGTCGATATATTTTTTATCAGAGAAGTGTTTTAGTTCGCACATAGAATCTAGGATGAGAAAACCTTAGTGAGATCCTAGAGTACATGTTTATTGGTATGTCTACAGATCACTCAAGGTATAGGGAAATGTATTTGAATTTTGTTAAAAGATAGAGTGAGTGGTTTACTATAAATAAATCCCTATCAAGATACTATAGGTGGATGTGCCTCTATTATATATGTATCTAGGGGTAACAATATTGGAAATATTGTATTGAGATTGACTTGATCATTAACCGGTGTATGAAAATGGTCTTTATTGGACACCTGGTGTGACACACCTGGGGTATATGATTTGGGAATTCAAAAACACTTTATGAACCATGATGAATGATTTAAATAAAATATGAATATAAATTACCATGGATAAACCTATGTTATCATAGATTAAATAATATGGAGGTATGACTTAGACATCCTATAAGTATTTTTCATGATTATGTGGTTACACACTGTTATTATTGTTTATTACCCTAGGATTGTTTGTTTTAGTGAATGGTTTGAACATGGAGAATATGCGTTAATGATGAGTGTGTTGTAAAATGCAATGATTTTCCTTCAGTGCCTCCAAATGTTATGATATATATAATGAAAAATATTTTTTCTATACTTACACATCTTTTCCAACAGAAGAATCATACTGGACTTCCAAATGAACAAAGGGTGGAACAACATTCGGTTGAGTCCGTCATTAGAAAACTTACACCTTTATTGAATGGATCCATTAATTCAATATATTATGAATAATGGATCAGTACCACTTGAAATATATTTTTCATTATCTGGTGTTCAGAACATGATAAATAATTTTGGTTTTCTACCATTTGGAATGTGAATTGTATCAAGGATGAACTATTTTCAAGAAAATGAGGACACATGATGAAATTGAATCCATGGTTTGGGATAATTTTTAGAACATATTTTTCAATAATAAAATTCCTCATATTATTAATAAAAAGTTTTATATGGAGTTCCTTGAAATAAACAAAAAGGATGACGAATATATTGGAACCTATGAGGAAATTTTTACAAGACTTTCAATGTACACTTTGAGTATTATCATCAAACCCAAATGTATGGTTGATTGATTATTCAATGTCTTAAAACCAATTATTTGATGGGAATTATCCATAAAATACATTAGTGTCTATGAATAGATTTTTTGATATGATATCAAGGTGGAAATAGTGGTTGGACTTAAAATATCAACCTCATGGAATTTACAAGAAACATAGGATTTAGTTCCAAATAATATCTAAGAAAAATCAAGAGAAGAAGATGATATTTACATTATTCTCAAAGTGTGGGAAGAGGTATAATGGAAATTTTATTTAAGGGGTCTAGTAATAGTATTTAGTGTGGAAAGGAAGGTCATAGATATTTTTATTTCCAAAGTGATGGGAAGAAGTTATGTAATGATGTGAATGGAGAGAAAAATCCGGGGAATTCACCTCTTATATTTTTGTGCATCAAGTGTGAGGAGAATGGGAATTGTGAAAACCAGTTCCCAAACCTATAGTATGATGATGATGCTAGACATGAAAATCCTCTTAAGATGAGGGATAAATGGGAATCTCATGAGATCACTATTTTGATGAGGGTCAGGATAAAGATGTGGTGAAATTTACACTGACCATCCACTCTAGAATTGATATTATCTTATTTTACTCTATATCAGCCAATTATTTCATATATAAATAATTTACTAAGGGTATAAATATGACAACAAAAGAATTAGATACAGAGTTATCAGTGATACCCCTTAATGGTAGGATGATCACATATCAATTATATGATTCCAAATTTGTTGAATTCGGTGGGGATATGATTCCTTCAAATATTTCCATTTTTTATATGGTTTAATTTGAAATCATCCTGGGTATAGATTGGATTTCCTTACATAAATCCCTCATCAACTTTTGAGTAAGGTAAGTCACATTTCATATTCCAAAACAATCTATGATCATTTATCAATATGACGATAACAATGAACCTCTAATGGAGTTCACATCCATTGTATGGTTATAAATTCCCATTTAGAAGGTTTGTTTATCTTAGATGGTTGGAGAGAAACTTGACATCGATGATATGCCAATTTTGTGGGAATTTTTGGATTTCTTTTCATAAGAATTACCTAGTCCTCCAAAATAAATGTGAATTTGAGTTCTCAATAGAACTCATACCTCGTGCCACACCAATTTCATTGACTCCCCATAGAATGACCTCAACTGATTAATGGGAATTTATGAAGAAAACCTAGGAAAACCTCGAAAAGGATTTCATTTTTCTGGTTTTTCACCTTAGGTTGAACCTATTCTTTTTGTTAAAAATAACGATGGTTCAATGCAACTCTACATTGATTCTTAGTAGCAGAAAATGATTATAATTAATTATAAGTATCCTCTTCCTCATATTGATGACGTGTTTGACCAAATATGTAGAGATCAATACTTTTCCAAGATTTATCATTTTTTTAGATATCATCAATGGAGGTTCAAGAAGTAGGATATACCCAATAAAACATTTATTACATGGTATGGACATTATGAATATATAGTGAATATTTTTAGTCTTTCAAATTCCAGATCTATATTTATTTAATTAATTAATAGAGTCTTTATATATTACCTTGATCTGTTTTTTGTAGTCATTATAGATGATATTCTTATCTATTCAAAAATAATGGAATAGCATGAAGATCACTTAAGAATTGCAATTATGACTATAAATAAGGAAAAACTATATTCTGAATTAAAAAATTGTGAATTTTAGCTACAAAAGATTTCATTTTGGGGTCATATTGTCTCAAGATAAGGTATATTAGTTGATCCATCACAAACATAGGCAATTTAATGTTGGTCAAGAACAACCATCTTTACTAATATCCATAGATCTCTAGGTTTATCTGGTTATTATCAATAGTTTGAAGAGAATTTCTCATAGTTATATAATCCTCTAACTGAGTGAAATCATTAGGGAACTATGTTCCTCTAGAAAGATGAGTGTGAGTAAAATTTCATGTAACTAAATAGACGATTATCCAGTGAACCTATGATTACATTTGATTATAGTAGATAATGGTTTGTAATATATAGTGATGAATCCAAGAAGGGATTGGGATGCGTTATTATGAAAAAATTGCATCGTTATAGATTATGCCTCTATATAATTGAGGGTTCACGAGAAAAATTACCCAACACATGATTTCAAGTTTGTAGTGGTAATTTTTGTATTAAAAATTTAGAGGCAATATTGTTTTGAGAAAAGTGTCATAGGTATACTAATTTAAAAATTTAAAGTATATAATCCTGAAAAATTATTTGAACTTGTTCCAAAGAAGATGGTTAGAGATAATTGAATATTTTGATTTATAAATACATTACCATCCTGGAAAATGAGGTGGTTTGTGCTTTAGGTTGAAGGGATCATGCCAGCTAATCCATGACGAGGATTACTAAAGATCTATTATTTCTGGATTTTTAGCAGATGGTTCAATAAATCCTGAAGGAAGGTAAAATCTTATCTTTCTTAATTGAATGTTCAACTATGTATACAAATGAATATTAAATAGGTGCATAAGGAATATGTAGATATAAAAAAGAAGGTTAGAAATATAACTCAATTTGACCTTAATCATTATTGAATGATAAGGTTCAGGAACTGGGTATGTGTTCTATCCATACTATATTTTTTAAAAGTCTTGTCATGAGAAGCTCATAGATCTTCATTATCTATTCATCTAGAAAGTATAAATATGTATGGGGATTTACAATAATACTTCAGGTGGGATATTATGAATGGAGATATCATAGAGTTTGTATCTCAGTTCTTGGTATGTAATCATGTCACGAAATAAAGGCAAAACTCAAAGGGGATGTTACATCTATTACTATAAAATAATGGATATAAGAAAACATCACCATGGATTTGTTCATTGGAATCCCAAAAACATGTAATGTCTATTGTGCTATATGGGTGGTATTCGATCTCCTTACTATGTTAGTTTAATTCATCATAATTTTAGATGAATTGTAATTGGATCAAAATTCTAGGATATAAATTATCTTGTAAGGTTTCATGGAGTACCACATTCAGTTATGTATGAACAATATTATAGGTTTACATCAATGTTTTGTAAAATCCTTCAACAAGATCTTAATAAAGAGTCGAGTTTCATCACAATTTATCATCCTCAAATAGATTTTCAATCACAAAGAACAATTCAAAACCCATAGGATATATTGATATCTTGTTATTTGGATTTCAAATATGTTTGGTATCAAAACCTTCCTCTACATGAGTTTTCTTATAGAAATATATTTCACTAAAAAATTTAAATTTCACCTTATGAATCCATATATAAAAATAAATATAGAGATCAAACAGGCAGTACATTGGTTGTGTAATGAAAGCTATTGAGACTTGATATGGATGAAGAAATGGAAAATAATTTATATCCATTCTTAAAAACAACAAGGAAGCTCAGAGACGGTAGAAGAGTTATGATGATAATCATCAGTGTGCCCAATAATTTGATATTGGTGAAAAGGTGTTTTTAATAATTTCTCCATGGAAGAAGGTTAGGAGACTTGAAAGTAAAGGGAAACAAATTCCTATGTATATCAGTCTGGTTGAAATTAAAGATCATATCAGGATGGTAGCCTATCACTTGGCACTTCCACTGAACCTCTATTAAGTCTATGATGTGTAACCTGTATCTTTCTTGAGGAAGTACATACCTAACCCTTAAAATGTACTGAACTAAGAGGTCATACCCTTGGACCAAGATCTTTCTTAGGGGAAACAACTTGTGGAGATTCTAGATTGTACAAAGAAAGTTCTACGAAGAAAGACCACTCACTAGGTCAATGTTTTGTGGTGAAACCACTATTTTGATAAGGTTAAGTAGAAACATAAGGATATAATGAGGCATAATTATTCTCATTTTTTGTATCAGAGTGAGGAGTTTCAATGGAAAAATTCATTTTTAGGGGGTAAAATTACCCCTAGTTTTTACGAATATTTTTTTGAATAAATTAGTTTTATTACAGGATTTTTATTATACACAACTACAATTTAATCTTGCATTATATGCAACACCAAGATAAGATTATTCTATATTCAATAGTAGCTTAGCTTATTTAACAAAAACACTATGTTTTAACAAAATAATGATATATTATTAATTTAGATATTTAAATGCGACTCTTATATCCTAAATTTAAGTATTTGTGATATGAATATTAATAAAAAAAAATTAAAATATTTTTCTTAATTAAAACATATTGATAATAAAATTCATAATTTTTTGTGAAGTCTCTATATGTTTCAAAATGATTATTTTCTAAAAAAACGTTTTCATGAATTTTTGGAATAATAATAAAATCAATTTTTGACACATAGAAAATTAATTTGGTAAAATAAACTTCATTTTTAAATTTTGAATGTAAAAATTAACTTATCATTAATTTTAAATATTTTTATGAAAAGATTCATTTTAAAATGGATAGTGAAAAATATATAATTTCAATTGAAAAATTCATTTTTGTTAATTTGTTTATAAATTTAAATTATATTTTATTTTTTATGTTAAATTATATCAATTATTAATATATTAATCCAATTTAGGTAATTATATTCAATTTCATACTGAAATTTGATATAAAAATGTTTTTAAACTTTTCATCATTTTCGTTTAATACCCATGTTCTCATCACATCAGAATAATTAGTTTTATATTAATTTTTTCATTAATTTGTTTATAATTTTTAAAAATTTATTACATATTTCTAATCCAAATAATTTATAATTTATGATAAGGCTAAATTAATTTTTTTCTAAAATAAATAGTGAATGTGATAAAATGAATAACCATAATTAAAGTAAAAATGGGTTTATCAAGTGTTAAAATAATAAGATAAGGGTAAAAATAACCTAAATTTTTTTCTAAAAAACAATTTTCTGGAAATATTTATTCCATAAAACTACTAAGGTTAGATAATAGTTCATTTCTAGCCCCTTATGACATATGAAAATCAAGGGAGCACTCAATTCTTTCCAAAAATATCATGTGTGTCCTCCCCCAACTTATAAAAGGCCACCCCCTCTCATATGTTCTTCATAGCTTAAAAAATATTTATTTACACAAATAACTACCCATGTAACTTCCCAAAATCCATATACTCATCCTATAATCCTTATTTTTGGAATAAAACCTTCTAAGGAAGGATTGTAGTGCCAACTTATAAGGGATACCTGACGAATAGGTAACGTTCATCAATGAGTGTTTTTGTTTTATTTATTCTCAAAACCCATTAAATTATTATTATATAATGATTATATGGTAAAATAAGTATCATCCATACACTTATATGTTTTTTAATGGAATTACATAAAACCATCTCCGCATCCATCAAATGGGTTACCAAATCATTTTTTGTATGTATTGCGAACTACCACCTCACGAACCAATGTCATTACATTTTTCCATTACTCTGATAAATACTATTCATAATGATGTATTTATAATTTATATATGATATATGTGGTATTTTTAATTTCATTATGATTCTTTAACAATTTTATCACGCATACCTTCATATTTTCCTTTTTCTGGGAAAATGATGACACTGTTCGTGTGTGCGGAGGAATACTACTACATGAAGCGATGTGATTCATTCACGCTTTATGTGTAAGGTTTTATGGCTGTTTTAAATTAAAATGTGTTATATATATGACATTTAAATTATTTTTTAATTATAATATATCATTCTTTTCTTTTATTTGATTCCAAAAGAAATTGGAAATAGTGTTCACGCTTTTGTACGACATACCATCTCCCAGAATGGTGTATCTCATTTTCTATCACTAAATTTCATGGATTAAAATAAATACCTATGAAATAAATATATATGATATTTATAACATGGTTTAAATTATTTATATTATTAAACCATGACCAAATTAAGAATACAAAAAATGAAAAATTAAAACATATAAGAAAAACATTGTGGTTATTACCTAAAATGTAAATCAACATTGGTTTTTTAATACATGGGTAATAAAATGGAAAAAGTGATTAATATACAGTATGATATATACAAATAATATTATTTAATATATGTACAATAAACTGATATTTATTATATAAGTGTTTTGAATAATTATGATGGAAGTTAAGACATACGGTAAAGGATTTTCTTCTCAATTTTTACTTCTATAAGACACATTTCATATTCACTACCTATTAATGTTATGTACTGTATATAATACCCATGAATTTATATTATTATAATTCTCATAAAATATATTGGGGTTTACATATTCATTATAGGATCACTCTTCCATCATGTTTACGGTTTAAAATTTTACAAATTGATAAGGGCTTTATGTCACAATTTTCCTTCTCTGAGACATATGTTATATTGTGAACCTATATTCTTTCATGACGTGTATATACAGACCCTTTTAAATGTAATATATGAATTTATTCATTCTCATGATATTTTTAGTTTCATTTTATGTGATTCCCTCATAGGACTTAGGAATCAATGATACCAAAGTGGTAAAGATTTTATATTACAATCACATCATTTATTGGTATTTTTTATGATTAAATATCAAATGTTGAAATATCATAAACTACCACTCGATAATTATAATGAATTTTCTTCTCCATTGGTTATTAATTATATCATAAAGTAATGGTACATGTTTTCCCACTATTTGTTACATATAGTTATTAAGAAAATGTTTTTATGGAAATATGGAATTATTTCTATTTGTAGTCAGAAATCTATTTTCGTATAAAAACATGTTTTAAAAAAATATTTTCAAATTTTTTTTATTAAAAGCTTAATATTTTTAAAAATAAATATTTACCCATTTCCAGCTTTTAAAAACAGAATTGAAAGGAATATTCATGTCATTTTCCAAAAAAATATACTGTCGATTTTACTAAAATTGTGAAATAAATATTCATTTTAACATGTTTGACATTAATAGAGTTTCATAACACCATGAATAATAATTTAATAGAATATTAATTTATAAAGATTATGGTTAGTTTCAATGAAAAAGTTTTTTATTTTTTTAAAGTGTTTTTCAAAGTGTAAAATGTATTTTTCTTTATAAATTATTTAAACAATATTTCAAAAAAAATTCCATCAATGATGAAATCTGTAGGTGTTACCTATAATGTAATGGAGATATGATCAAAAGAAACCATTCATATTATTTCTTTGAATTTATTATTTTTTAATGTCATGATTTTTAGGAAACTTTTTTCTCTCCCATGGTTTATCCCATGAAGAAATTATTGTGAGACCTGCTTCTTTTAATGTTTTATTCTATGTTTAAAGGATTATGAAACCTGTATTTTATACCTAGGTATAGATATGATGACATTTTTATGATAACCATTTCATTTCATTTCATTGGTTATCATGTGATGAATTTTTAATATCTTATGGAACACATAAATATAGTTCTCATTATGTGATGGGTGGGACCAATTCTCCCACCAATGTAGTGGGTAAAGATTTATATATCTTGAGATAGAATGAACTAGTCTGGGGAGTGAACCTAGTTCAGTAATATAAAACTATAATGGGGAGTGAACCTAGTTCAGTAAGATAGAATGATAATGGGGAGCAAACACATTTCAGTAACATAGGGTTGGAAAGGGGATTTAACATGGTTCACTAAGGTACTATGTCCTCAATGATGGTCTTGGTAGTGATCTTTGACTAATATGGAAATTATTTTCTATGTTTATTTATACACAACAAATTCCATATATTATGAAGATTTTGTGTTCTTATGGATCTTGTTCTTTAATTCCCTTGTCATTCCTATATTTTGAAGTTCCAGTATTTAGGAAATGACTCAAGATTATGATCTTTGATATGCTTGTGATAAATTTAATGTGATATCTTAATCTTCTCACACCCTTATTTTAATTTCATGATTATATATCTACTTTGTTAACCTTTACCAATCATCTGAGATCACCATTAATTATTTTTCCTTTCCCCAATTTATGATGATATGTATTATATATGATATTTCTAATAAGGGTTATAGTTGTGAAGAATATTATGGGAGATGATGTAGCTCACTTATGGACTAGTATTTATCATTCCATGTTTTCAAAATCACTAAACTATTATGTTACCCACATGTGTGTTAGTTTAATGTAAGGAATATTCAGTAATATTGTTGAATTTTTTTTGTATTATAATCCTCGTTTGCTATATGGAATAATTTTTTGGGATTTGTTTCTATGATAGATTGATTAATGGAAGATGATAACAGTTATCGTTTTTTATCTCATTATGATGTATATGATGTATTGATCTACTAAGTCCCTCACCATTGGGTGGTCTTCTCTTGACTCAGGGATTTGAAATCCAAGGCCATTGATAAGTGAGAGATATGGGTGGATTTCATTAGGGAGCACTCAGTGTGGCCAGAGATTCAATCTGTGGACTTTTTTCTTTGTGTTTAAATTTGTTAGTGTCAGTGAATGCAATTATTTTATTACTTCATATTTAGAAAAAGATCTAGAGATCTCAGTACAGTCTTTATACTATCACCTTATAAATAAATTAATCTATCATAGGTAACCATATACCCATGTTTCTAACATCAGTGTGAATCAGCATTATCCTAGAGGTTTTCCTTGGGATCCTTCCTTAGTGAAGTGACACCCAGGGGTTATATCATTAATTAGAACTAGTTTTCCACAGTCCAATATTAGGGTGATTGACATTTATAGGGAAATATTTTAATAAATATTCCTTTAAATTTAGTGAATTTTATTTGGTTTGAATCTATTTTATCTTCCTAGATGAAGTTAGGTGTAGCTATGGACTTATAGGGTTCCTAAATGGGATGGTAAGAGTAAAATATTCCATCTTGAATCATCCAGTAATTCTAGACTTATTCTTTATGGTGTTCGTTGATGTCTTCTTCTCTATCATTGGGAGAAATTATACTGATCTTTTAAGGTTTTTACTTATTCATAATCTTGTACTTATGAGGTTTTCAAGAAAATGTTGATCTTAGAACCTATTCTACATTTTCTAGAGCATGGATCTGTGTGTTTGGTAAATTGTGACCTCATTAAACCTAAACCCAACTATGTGTTAATATAGAGTTGGTCTAGAAAATGTGTGATCAATAATTCTGAGTATCTGACTGATCGAGTAGTCAGTCATCTTAATTATGTGGTAGCCTTGGTAATATATAGATATTCTTAGTACGATAATTCTTATAGATTCCAAAATTATATGAGGAGGAAAATAATTATTAGATATTGTGGTTGTGTTCACTTGATCATTGAATAGATTTCATCTTAGGGTCTAGAATAGATAGATCATGTCATCAATAGTGAATGAAAATGAGGTCGAGGTTAGTAGTGCAATTGTGTTGTCTATAAAATTTTTGGAATGGTGGGAATAAGATGATAAATTTTTTCCTTATTCCTTGATCTAAATATCATCAATGATTACACTTTATTAGTCAATGATATGTAGTGGGGGCATTCCCCAGGGATGTTACATGGATATCATATTGTGTTGTGTGGGGGTGGAGTTTTCCATGATATATTTCCTTTATATGCCAGTCTTATGGGTATCCATTTTTATTGGTGGGGATCCTAAACCACTAAAAGTAAATTACATAATTAAAAATCTATATTTAATTTAAAATGATAATCCTTGGAATTTTATTGTGCTAGTGTTGATGGACATCCCACTGTTTGAGAAACATTTCATTGATGGAAAGCCTTTAGGTGGAAAACCATGAAGAGATCCCTATAATGTGAGTTATTATTCTATAGGGAGTTTCCCATATGATTTGAAGATTTTTTTTAGAGTTTATGATGGAAATATAATCTCAAATGAACATAAAACATATGTGAGTGATGAAAAAGGCGATATTATTGGAGTTAGTGTTATAGAACCAACTAATTGAACTTTGGTTACATACATATTAAAATATTTTAATATTAGTGAAATATCATATTAAATATTTTCCATAGTACTAAATTTGTTTAATTTAATAAAATCCAACAGTAACATTAAAATTGATAAGTTCATAGCAGTTTTGATGTATGATGACAACCTTCAAATGTTATGATGATATTCTTATATATTTTTCTACTGTTAGATAACATAATATTATAGGACACATAGAATATAGAATTTTATGTGTGAGTAATCTTAATAATATAAGACTTAATCTCTTGAAGTATGACCTTGGTAATCTCTTTGGTGGGAGATTATAAAAATAGACCCACCAGTGTGAATTTTTCATGATTTGGAGCCATTGAATATTTTTATCTTCAAGCATGTGTAATGATTCATATATAATGATTTTTGTTAATGCATGTTATGACCCATTCACTTAGATATATCTGAAAAACCTTGATGATATATTTCATGGATAATTCACATACATTGGGTGAATCATGAGTGAAATTTCATTATAAATAAGTCTATGAAAGAAGATTCACATCCTGTTTATGGAAATTGACATCTCAACCCTTTTATTAGAATAGAACTATCACATTAAATTCCATGGTCATGATATAACGACATGTTTAATTTGTAGAGTCAATGAAAAAAATATCTAGAATATAGTTTTATGAAATGGATGTGCGACATGGTTGAGGAGATATTGTAAAAAATGGTTTATATTACACATCAATTTTTTGTATGTGGCTTCCAACGTTGTGATACTACGTTCTTTCTATTCGGTTCCTTGACCCATTTCTAAACCATAATCTTTTAATTTAAGAATTATCATCTAATTTCAATAGAAATAATCCTAGAGGGTCACAAATTATATGATTCTATTGATATTGACTAAATTCTATTTTAATTTAATTAATAGAAT
Source organism: Viscum album (assembly GCA_963277665.1). Classification (NCBI taxonomy): domain Eukaryota; kingdom Viridiplantae; phylum Streptophyta; class Magnoliopsida; order Santalales; family Viscaceae; genus Viscum; species Viscum album. The sequence goes on from OY728121.1 coordinate 595,524,075, forward strand.
AAATATTATCCTTATGATCGAGGAAAAATTTTAATCAATTTTTTATCAATCAAAAATATTTATTTATGACAGAAATATTGAAATAAATTTTTATTCCAATATTCAATGAATTTCAAATAGTTGGAGAAGGTTAAGATTTTATCCATTGATGAATATTTATTTTCATGGTGGTAAATAATATTTATCATTGCATGAATTTGGTTACAACATAAAATAATGATTTTAATATTATTACTATATGGTATGAGATTTTTTAATGATTATTATATTATTTAAGGGCTTATAAAAAATTATATAATCTTTTAATCTAAACCGTGGATCTATAAATAGATGGTTATGCCTATTATAAAGGGTTAATCAATATTTGAGATTTAAGAATTGTTAGGAACAATGGACTTATCTCTTGATCTCACCCATCTCTCCTCCACTCAATAATGAGAAGAAATCTATGAAGCCTGGAGGATCTTGAAGTGATAAAAAAGATCAATTCAAGATGACTGATTCACAATGTTTTCACTCCAAAATCCATTGGCATAATTTATAGATCAACAGATATGTATTGATCACCACTAGATGGATTATATACTTGGATACATATATAGAAATGAAGGTAATTTGGAAAACGGTTTCCATAAGACCAACATCATCGAAAAAGAAATATCCTAAGATGCGTTAACAATTTCTATCAATCATACATAAATTAATTATAAATTTATCATTTAAAACTTCTCTTTCGGTTCTAGGTTTCTCCATGTCAAGAGTCAGTGGGAAATTTTGTTATTCATGGTGTTCACATCGTATACTATATTGTGAATGATCCATCAAATCAAAAAACCATTGTGGTTTATTCACCCACCAAGGTGATTTCATTATTCCCAAAACCATTAAGTGGTATCAAAAGGTGACTGAATTTAAACTTTATAATTATTATTTTTTATTTATATTTATGTTTAATAGTAGTTAAAACATTCATTTCCATAATATTCTTTATTTAAACTTGTATTTTCATTAACACTCTTCCAACATATTAATTATCTTAATTTAGGATTTATTATTCATAATTTACTATGAATAAATGAAGAAAATCTAGAGATTTCATTGTGATATGCCAAGAATTTTGGCACGTAAGACTAGGTTACATAGCTTGTATCTGGTGTAGACATCGTGTACCTAAGTGATATGCTCCTGGATGTGTTGTGGGATACATGAAATACCAATTAGTAATAAATGTGGTTAATATATTGCACACTATGTGTAGATTAGGCTAACTTAGAACATTGATTTTCAGATTATTGTGAATGTATCTAGCATACAATTTGTGTAATGTTAATGATTTAGTAGTGAAATTTAAGAAAATTTTCTGGTCAAATACATAATCAAAACCGCACAATACTAATATCCAGGAGAAACAATGACATATATGATGTGTATCTAGTGTACCCAGTGTGTAGTTCATTATTTCCCACATCTGAAGAACATTACATTCCATTTTGTGATCCAAGGGGACACACAACTAAAGGAACACATGATGTGTTCCTAGAGTACATGCCATGCAGTCCTACATTCAATGGAAACATGGAGTCCTTTATTGACTTCCATGAACAAATGATATTTGAACCACACAACATGTTGATGGCTAGTACACACCATGTAAACTTTTTAAGATACACGTTCATGACCCATGAATTTATCCTAAAAATAAGTAAAGTATAGCCCATAGTGTGTAGTTGGTTAGTACGCATCACATATTCCAGTGGTTATACATGCCAAATCCCCAGTCGTGTATCCCATGGATACAAAAATTAATGTACACAACGTTTATTTTTGTATGTATATTTTGTGTATCCTCTCATTAAAGGAAAAAATTAAATTACATTAAATGAATAATTGCATTATTAAAAACTAAACATATTGATTGGAACCTATTTCAATAGAAAATTTTACAATTTTTTAATATAATTATTAAATGATAAATTAATTTATTTTAATTATTGGTTCTATATATTATTTTCAATAAATAATTTTATGATTTTTATCCTCATGAGAATATGGATGGTCATTATGATAAAATGGAATTAATTAATTAATTAATTAATTAATACAAGTGTGATTATCTTAGTAATAAACAGTGAATATAAATGAATGTTAACCGGTTTTCCTTTCCATATTCATTTCATGAGTGTGAATGATCATGAGCTTCACCAAGACTTATGTATGTGTTGGAATTATTTAGGTTAATTTATTTCATGGTTTTTCAATTATTAAATTATTAAAGTAAAATGATGGTCTATCAGTCATCTCTCCCTACATTGTTATGTAGGACCTACCTATCAAATGTTATTTTCCAAATTCTACTTAATCAATCCTTGGGCTCCCCCAACTGCATGTGGGTAATAAATATATCTAATAAATAGAGTATCCTGATGCATGTGGATTTGGTTCAAGATATAATCAAGATGACTCCATCCTAGGTGATTTATATGTGGATGGGTGGAAGGTTGTAACTCAAATCAAGACCAGCACAACATGTTTTCCCCGATGCCAAGTGTTAATGAATTATATACTTAATAAATCAACTGTTTGATAAGATCATGATCATGAATTTTATTTATTTATTTATTTATATCTTGTGAGTTTTTATTTTTTATGCAAGTCCAATATCACATAAATAAATGAACTAATGTGAAAAGATGCAATATAAATAAATAGATTGTGTGTGACTCTTTTATCAAAACATAGTTAATCACTTAAGTTAAATCCAATTAATATTAAAAAGGAACGTAAAATAAAACATAAGATATTCATACACATAATAAAAAAATACAAAATTTAATATTAAGTCATTTTTTCTTCTATCATTTGAATTAAATGAACCCATAGTTGAAGAATACATTCATCCAACATCAGGGGAACATCTAATTACCAATAAACATTAACTAATATCGTGGGATAATTTAACTGAATTTGATCAATTTAATTTTAATAAAAATTTAAAGGCAATTGTTCAGGAATTACTAGTAGGTATTTTGGGATTGGGGAATATACTCAAGGATCTAGGAGAAACATACCTTTAGTTGGAAATATCACCTACCTAAATACCATATCATGATTTTCATGGCCCTAGTATAGAGAATAAAGAAGGTAAATATGTATTTTTACCACTATAATATCTTGTGTGACTACATATTCTTATTTTAGTGGTGAGGGTTGTTCAAAATTGGTAAAATATTGGGAAACTTAATTAAATTAATTTCATTATGTTATAGATAAATTGAAATCATCTCAACTGCTAATAGTCTTCTATTTTATAATTGTAGAATAAATTGGAATGATTTTAATCCACATAATCCCTATGATCAATAATGGATAAATACAACCTCCTCACTGGTGAAAACTTCTGGGAATGGTTCATACACATTCAGGTTGTGTTTCATCATGAGTAGAAATCATTTATACAAAAATCCGCATTACCTGATCCACCTAAAAAGGAGGTTGGTGATGAAGAGTTCTATATCAATGAAAAACACTTGAACCACATGGTTGATGTACAATGATTAACATTATCATCTATGTATAGTGAATTTTGTAATTCACAAGAAAACATGGATTCTTAAAGTATGCTCAAGAAACTCTTTTGTATTTTACAAGAGGTAGAAATACATAAATATTTTTGACAATTTTAAGGATCATTTTCAGAGAATTATTGGATAAGGTATACTATTTTGGCCTTAAAAAATCAAAATCATTATCTACAATGAGTTCCTAGATGTTTTATTGTTTAAACTACTTGATGAACTGCACACTGATCTCATTCTTACATGACTCACTTAGAGTTTATTTATATATTTTTTTAATTTTAATATAAACAAAATTGAGAAGTATCTCCCAGATCAACTTAATTTCTTTTCCAAGTAGATAAGGATATGAAATGTTAAAATTCTTCTTTATTTATGGTTATCAAAAGTAAAGGGGAAGAAAATATCTCTAGGCCAAAATATTATTTTCAATTCCCTTAAAAATGATAAAGATATAGGATTAATAAAAGGAATTGAATGTTTTATATTTCATATGTGTCAAGAAGGGTCATTGGAAGAAAATGAACTCATCCAAATATGTAAAAGGATTATTCAGGTGCATTTTTTATACAACACAATTTCTTTTCTAAATATAGTGTATTGGATACTAATTTTCATGCTCATATATATATATATATGAACCAAGTATATTCAGAAATATTGACTAAGGGGAGGTAGATATATGAGTATCTAATAAATCTAAACTTGTGGTTATGGCTATCGATGACTCACCTCACATTTCCAATGAGGATGATCTTTGTTTTTGACGGTTTTTATTATGTTTCATCCATTACCAACAATATTATTTTTTGTATCAAGACTTTATATGGAAGGAATTAATTTCAAAATTGGGAATAAATGTTCTTATTTTATAAGGATGTCATTTTTATGGTAAGGAACATATATGTAATTTTCTATATGTGATGGATTACATAGACTAAGTAATGTAAATTGATAACAAAACTATATCACATGACTCATACCACACCCATGAATGGAATCGCTAATTAGTTCATATAAGTGGACAAAAAATTAACAATATTATACGGATATTTATATTTAAATTCTTTTGAACTGAAACGACATGGTTTATATCAAACATGTTTAAAAGGAAAGATGACTAAATATATATTTAGTGGAAAAGGTGAAAGTTCCAATTGGCTTCTTAAATTATTTAATACTGATGTGTATGGAACATTTCTAGTTGAATCAAGGGGTGGGTACTAATAATTCATAAATTTTGTTGATTGTTTATATAAATATGGATATGTCTACTTAATAATGTATAAGTTGGATTCTTTTGATATATTTATTTAATACAAGAATATTTTTTGTAGAACCCTCTTATAATTAAGATTAAGAAATTATACTGAGATTGTGGGAGAGAATCACTTAATAAAGATTTCAATGATTATTTATTAGATTTTGGGGTTCTGTCTCATCACACTCATCCTTATACACCTCATAGGAATACTGAAATCAAAAGAAGAGGCTATACCTTTTTAAAATTGGTGATATCAATAATAATTCATGTGACTCTTCTATTACACTTTTTTGGGATACATGTTACAAACAATTACATGTATAAAAAATCTTGTCCCAAACAATATGGAAAAAATATTCCTTACCTTTGGTGGAGTGTAAATTAGACCATGTCGTCATAATGACATGTGTGGGGATGTGATGAATTTTTTAATCCCTCCTTAGGTAAAAAACATTCACCCTGAGGCAAAAATTTAGTCTTTATAGGATACCCTAAAAACACATAGATATTACCTATAAAATCTTTCATATAAATAGTTTTTTGTTGACATACATCCCTTGTTCTTTTAGAAGGATGATATCTCTAAATGAGGTAGTGGGAGAAATATAAACATCGATAAAGTCCAAGATCAAGATAAAAAATAGTTGGCATATGAAAAAATTCTACATGACTCTGAGGAAGAAGATATTTTGGAGAGACAAGTATTGTGTATGAGTACAAGAGATGTTTAAGAACTAATACATTGGTGTTTTCAAGTTATTGATGATGGTGACTCATTATTAGTTAATAATAAAGATCATATAACCTAAAAAGATGAATTAACTGGCATATATGTTTCCAAGTGGAAATAATCAATGAATTCTAAAACAGATTCCATATAACAAATCCAATTTTATATTTTGGTAGATCATCCATTAGATATAAATTATGTTGGAAATAGATTGGTATTCAATGAAAATATATTGTGAGTTTCTTCCCTAGAACGAACTCCTTTATATACTATAATTTCAATTAAATTTATATATTTTTATACATACATGTGCTTATTCCAACTATAGTGTGTGGACCTCTATTTCATTATCTCAATAATTTTATTTTCAACCTAGATAACTAGAGTGGAGTCTAGAAACCCATCATAGACCCTGATGATAAAAGGAATGCAATAGGTATGACTACCACTTATGAACATGTTCTTTGTGATACAAACTCATTGTGTCATTATATCTCATAAATAAATATGCACACTTGATTCATCATAAAAGTGTTGATACTTATGCATCTAATATTTATATGGTAATTCCTTAGAATATGTGTCATATCAAATTATTATAGAAGTTACCAACAATAATGGGAACCTCGAGAAACTATGACAATATTCTTAAATATATATGTCATATGGTCGAGATATATCATACTGAAGGGATAGAGATGGTGTGATATTATTAGTATTGTGGGATCATAAGCATTCATACTTCTTCTAATAAAGTTCAATCATAGTGATCTCGAGTTGATGAGATCATGAGGACTGGCCTACTAATAGGAACCCCATATGTTTCAGGTGTTATCTCATTCTCCTATCTAAAAAAATGTTTATTCGTCTCTTGACATGAGATCATTATAAATGTGTACCATTTGATCACATACTTCAATTCAAGTTAAAAACCATAAAACTGTAGTCAAAGTGAGCTAGCCTGTGTTGGGTGTGTCATCAGTGGTAGGGCATTGGTTGAATGATAAAGATAGATTTTGTTACATCTGAGTTAAAGAAAAGATGTCTCATAAGACAGTGTTGACCAGGATGGTAGTATATTCATTAAATCCTTGTCCATGTTGCAAGAAGTTATGTCATTTCTATAAGGTCATGAAATATATAAAGAAACAAAAATATGATGACACAAGTGTGAATCCTGCTTTATGAGATATCATGAGATAAGGATATTATATTAACAGACCTTTTTTGTATGAGGTATTGATATATATCAAATTTCTTATCTCCTTAGGGGTTATGAAGGGTCACTAGACTCTTCTCTTGGTCTATGGTTTGGACTCACTACAATCAATATAAGAACCTAAAGGGCCACACACTAAGTGTATTGAAAATTTCCTTATATTCTAATGAATAATAGTGTAGGGTGAAATGGGACCTAGGTTTGGGGGTTAGCGAACAACTAATATCGATCAATTGCAAGTAAAAATAATTTAGTTATATTATTTAGGTTTAGGATAACTATGATTGAATTTGTTTTTTAGGTTATTCAAACGTTTTTTGAACATAAAATTGAATACATGAAAATATAATTTTTTGATTGAACATAGGATGTTCACTGTTTTTCAAGTTATTTGGGGAGCTTATAGGCAGTGTTAACGGTTTTAATTTTATAATGTAACATTTTATAGTGTTAAAAGTGAGTGATAAAATATTTTTGAAGTTTATGAGATGTCCATTGAGTCATAAATGTGTGCAACGGTCTAAAATGAAGCTTATTACATTCTAATGACTAAAGTAATTTTTTTGAAAGTATAACCTTTTTATAGAATCTCATTTTATCTTCTTGAATAATAATATTATGTATTTGGATGAATATAGTGTGAAAATATCTCCTCTCTGCTCTTCTCATGTTCCTAAAGAGAGATTTTGAAGAATTGACAAGGTCAGATCAATCTTGTTTTCTTAATCATGTTTCAGTTCTTCAGTCGGTCAAAGGAACAACATAAAGATGTTTTATTTATCATGATAGAACATAAGAAATGTAAGTAAATGATCCAAGATTTTTTTTCATGTGTGTAATATCTAAAGGATGTCTAGCTTGGAAGCTTTGTTGTAACAGCCCGATATTTTATAAAAAAAATATTTTTTTTAATTTCATTAATGCCTTGTGTTGTACGCTACACCAAAAGGAGATTGCACAAAACTCATCCTTGACTTTCCTTGAATTACATGCAATCGCGACCTTCCTCGATAGCGTGTGTAGTACGCAGTAACGAGTTTTACTAGACAACAATATGCTATTAAAATATTATTAAAACTAGCCGTTATGAATAGTAATAACCACTCTTTGAAATTTTGTAAATTTTATTTTTCAAAATGGTCTTCATTTTTTGATTCAGAATATCTAAATTAGCTTAGGGTGAAATTTTGGTACTTTTCGGATAACTTTCATATTCTGATTAATAGTGAAAATTACTATATAATAATTAAAAACAACTTTTTTAATCAAAATAATTAATAGTGATAAATTATTAATTTGAGTGGTTTTAAAGTATATTTTGAATATATTTTTACAATTTAATACAATTTTGTTCATTTGATGTAATTTCACATTTAAACCAGACATAAACAAGTGTCAATCTTTTGATAGTTATTATCTCTTAAGAACACGCTATTTGTTTTGACGACAGGAATTTATTTTTAAATTAATTAATGCAACTGATATGTTTTGAATTTGGTAAAATAGACATCATTTTTGAATTCATAATATCAAATATAGCTTAGGCCTAATTTTTGGTATTTTTCTGAAACTTTCATTTTTTGATGAATAGTGACACCACTAAATGGTAGTTAAAAAAATGAATTTTTCATAAAACTTAATTTTACCGCTTCTGTGAGTGGAATTTCAAAAATCAGAGAGACGCGGTTGATGTCAGTAAGTAAAATGTGGTTCAATGAGATGAAAATAATTTTTTGGTGAATAGTAACTTTTAACTTTTTTTTACCACGGTTAAAAGTAAATAGGGTAATTAAGGGTAAAAATGATATTATTTTTACCCTAACACATGTCCTAATTATATGGGACAAGTTTAATTCGACCAAAACCAAACTTAGGAATACAATACGACCATTTAGGCCCAGTTGGATTAGATTAGGACATTTATTATTAATTTATTTAAAGAAGTGTTAAAATAGTTAAAATCAAAGTTTAATAACTAAATCATTTTTAATATGGGGTTATACATAAGATAAATTAGACTATAAATATTCATTAGAAATCTAAAAATATTTCCTACATAAAGGTATTTTATTTGTAATGTTTAGACATTAAATAATTTAATTTATTTATGACACAACGATGATGCAGTAATTATATTATTAATGAAATATTGACATAATTGATGTTATAAATACCCAAATAAATATAATTTGAGACTTTTTATGAATTACACTAATTTTATAGGTTACTATGACATGTTAGTATTGATTTAATTAACTGTGTTCGAACTTATCATTCTGTTATGATTTTCAAAAAAATCAATTACTAAGTAGTGTCAAAATTGACATAAAATAGTTTTTAAAACAAATATTATATTATTAATTCTTATTTTATTCCTAAAAATCTAAGGTTCGGCCAAATGACTTAGATAAGGTTATATATATTAATAAAAAACAACTTGGGGGTCTCTTGGATGTATATGGTAAGTTTATTAACTATATAATATAAAAATACAAAGTGACATGGTAAATGTCAATCTAATTAACTAAGAGTTAAAACTAAAAGATAAGGTTCATATAGGAACCTAAACTTGTCTAAATTCTTTTGGATGAGATGATTTAGACCCATTCCCACCTTAGCATCGAAATAAATCAATTTGGATCTATTTAAAACCGAATTTGACTTTATAATAAAATAATAGTTTTAGTTATTCCAAAGGTACCCCTCTCCTTCCTTATAAAAGGGCACCTCCTCCCTCTCTTCCTCGCACCACTTTGAGCCTTAAAGCTCGTCCAAACCCTGACATTTTCTCCTATCCACTTCCCTAGAGACATCCTAGAGGTCCTGGTCTTCTTAAAAGACCAATTATAGTGCCCTAAAAGGAGGTCTCAAAGAAGCACTTCAATGAAGAGGTAATATCCATTACCGATCCTTTCCAATTTCTTTCTTCTTCAACTTCTTATTCTTTAGTTGTTTCATTATGAATTAATAACATAAGTATCACTAATATAAGGATATGTTATTATAATTATGAAACAACATTATTTCACTATCTATCCATCCTACGGAAAACGAAATCACCGTGCATGCGTACGTACGGAATACTGTCTCCAAGCCGTGGTGTAATCTATTTTCCACCACCACCTTACTTGGATGGGTATAATGGTGTACATAATAACTATATATGATTATTTTAAAGTTATATTGATTATGAAATAGTATACATACACTCAAATACAATTCCATGATCATGAGAACGATATCATTGCTCGTGCGTACGTACGGACTACCGTCTCCACGACGTGATGAGATTCATTCTCCACGTTAACCATTCATGAATGATTATAAAGTATATATAATAAGTAATAATGAAATATATGACATAATAATTATTCTGGATTTATGTGTATATATATATGTATGTCATCTACTTAATTTCATTCAACTCAATAAGGAAAAGAAAACAGCGTTCATGCGTACGTACAGTCTGCTGTCTCCATGAACGGTGTATTTATTTCCATTTACTGATTTATTATATTCTGAATATATATTATATATAAATCATGTTTTATATTCTGTAATTAAGTAATCATGATCTAAGTAATCATATGAATAATTACAAGTCAAAACACGGACGACAAATGAAACGATTTTACCCAAAACGCTCTTTAACATGGAATTTACAAAAGAACGGGTAATATAAAGCCATAAGTGAACCATCTATGATATAATAACAATGATTATGATTCTGGAATAAGTCAATGACACTATTTAAATAATTATATAGGAGGTTCAGACACATATGAAGCAAATCGGACCTAAGGTAAGGGAAAATATCACAATCTCATTTTTATCTGAGATTGTTTATACTTTGGTATTTACTGGGGTGTATTTTATCATCCACATCCATGTTTCCTCAATATGTAATATTATTTCCATCCACCTACAATTTTTTAAATCCAATTTTACCCTTCGGTGAGTTTTTAGTAAAAGATATGAAAGGAATATTTTGTCATTTTTCATACGAGGTACTTTTTTACTTTTCTGACAAAAGTACGAAAAGAATATTCTTTTTAACTTATATGGAATGAATGGATTTTTAAAACATTATTTCCAAGAAGCTTCCTTTACAAGTTTTCAAGTTTATTTTTAATCAATTTCTTTTAGTTTAGACTTTTATGACATGTTAACAAAGGAAAAGTGTTTATGAAGAAGAAAGGATATTTTCCTCAAGAATGGAGTTCAAGTGTTTTATCAAAATTATTTTCCATCTATGATAATAAATGGTTCTGTTTCTATACATATTTTTACATTGATTTGATTATGTTGTGATGGAATTATTTTTATGAATTCCTTTATCTTATATGAATTGTTTTATGATGTCACGATGTTTAAGATTTCCATTTTTAATACATGGGTTATGCAATGATGTATGATTTAATATTTTGTGGCACACATAAGAATGGTATCATTATGAGATGGGTGGGACCTATATCTCCCTCCAATGCATTGGGTAAAGATTTTATATCTCATGAGATAGACATGGCTGGAACGGTATGTTATATCGGTTAAGTGAAACAGGACTGAAACGAGGGTGACTCAGTTCAGAAATGGACTCTTTCCACTAAGATAGTCTTGGAAATGAGTCTTGACTAATAAGATATGATTCTCTATGATTATGTGTGTATGCCACAAAGTTTCATGTTTTAAGTTATGATTATTGGGATTTCATTTCACTACTATGATTTATCCCATGTTATGAAATTATGCTCTCTTTTGCAGGTTAAGATTTCCAAAATGTTATGTTCTTATGAAAATAGTGTGATTGATATTACTTTTGTTTACCCTTACTGAGCATTTGAGCTCACCCTTTTATGTTTTCTTTTCCCCAGGATATAAAGAAAGGTTTTAGGTAAAAAAATAAGATCTTTATATTAGATGTTGAAGATCATTCACCACGATTAGAAGATTATATTCCGAGTTTCCAAAGACACTAAACTATTACGATCCTTGTGTGTGTGTTTTTGTTATGTAATAAGTATTCCGCAAAAGTAATGTAATGTCCATGTACGTCAAGATTAGGGTCTCTACAGTTGGTATCAAAGGAAAGGTTTAGTCAACCTTTGGAAACTAGGATGCGAGAACTTTAGTGAGATCCCTAGAGATATTTCTAAGCTATGTCTAGGGATGTACCTAAGGTTAAGTATAAATATAGGTTATAGTCCTAGAATTATGCTAACGATCATATAATTAAACTTAAGATGTTAGATATTGAAGGTACTCCCCCTTTATTATGTTGTTTTCCCTAGCATGATTTTTTCCTCTCACAGTATTCTTTTTGGGTTTTAGACGATGGCTGGAACCCGATGGAACCATGTTGATCAATGCAACGGACAATGCAATGATGTTCCTCCTGAACAAACAAATGTTATGGGAGATGGAGTGCAAAATCTTATTGCTATACATACACAAGCTATGAATCATTTTGGACTTCCAAATGAGCAGAGAAGGGAACAATATTCTATTGAGTCCTTCATGAGGCAACGTCCACCTTCTTTCAGTGGGTCTTCTGATCCACATGTTACTGAACAATGGATCAGTACCACTGAAAAGATATTTTCAGTTCTTCAATGTTCTGAACATGATAATGTCATCTTAGTAGTATATCGTTTGGAAGGTGAAGCTGATAAATGGTGGAATCTTATCAAGAATACGAGGCAAAGAGATGAAATTGAGTCCATGGAATGGGACGAGTTCAATAACTTATTTTTCAATAAGTACATACCTCGTATTCTTTGAACAAAGATGGAGAAGGAGTTTCTTTAACTAAAGAAAAAGGATGATGAATCTATTGGTATATACAAAGCAAATTTTACAAGGCTTGCAAGGTATGCATCTGGATTTATCATCCAACCTGAAAGTAAAGTTGAATGATTCTTCAGTGGCTTAAAACCAAATCTTCAAAGGGCATTAGCTATAAGAGACTTCAGTAGCTATGAAGAAATTGTGCATTGTTCTATCAAGGTAGAAATGGAATTTGGTGTTGCTTATCCATCTCATAGTTTTGACAAGAAACGAAAGACGGAGTTCAAGGAGAAATATTAGAATAATGGTGAAAAGAATATGAATGTTTCCTTATGCTAAAAGTGTGGAAAGAAGCATGGTGGAGATTGCCTTAAAGGGACAAGTAAATTTTTCAAATGTGGAAAGGAAGGTCATCAGGAATTTGAATGCCGCAATGATGGGAAGAAGATGTCTAATGATGCAAAAAAAGGAAGGGATACACAGAATGAACCTACTACACTTCAATGTTTCAAGTGCAAGGAGATGGGACAATATGCCAATAAATGCCCTAATCCAAGGGTTAGTGATGATCGACGTGAGAAACCACTTAAGGCAAAGGACAAAGGGAAGTCACATGCGATCGTCGTTGGTGATGTTGAATATGACAATGATGTGGTGGAATTATTAAGTGTTTATGTAAGGGGATTCCAGAATAATGTTGTATATAGTATCGTGGAATATTGGAATATTTATGTTTTGGTCTATTGTGGTTTTCAATAATTTTATGGCATCGGTAACCATGAAAAGTGATTGAAATATTTTTTGAAAGCAGTTGATATGCGCATAATGAAGGGATAAGGAGAAAATTAAATGTATTCATGAGATCATGACTGATATAAGGAGAAGGTTATATCATGGTTTGAGTATATAGAATTTTGAGTATTTTGGTATGTGGAAAGTGTTAACTTTTAACTGCATTCATGTTTTCACTATGGTTCAGTTAATGGGTATTCATTCTTCAATAGAAAACATGATTAAGGTATTCACATGAATGTAATTTGACCAACAAGATATATCTTATGATATATTGGGGATAAATGATGGCATTCACGTGATTGTTATGTGACATTTCAAGTAATCATTTTCTTTATACTATGAGCTTGGACCGAAGTATTTTAGATAAGCCTAAAGATTGGAATGGATTATGTCGGAAATAAGTTAGTATTGTTTAAGGATAGAAGTTTTTTTGATATTGTTGATGGGATGTTATAGTAATATAGCTTTATAAAAAGGACAACCTGCAGGACAGACGACAGCCCATCGCATCAGACAAGGCTGTGGGAATCGAACCCACAACCGAAGTGAGACTGGCCTTTATCGCCTACCACTGGCCTACAGGAAGTCCCTGTTTAGTAGAAAATAGTTTTATTATATTAAGCAGTATGATATATGAAGTATAAGTCCATTGTAGGAACCATATATGATTAATCTCACTATATATGGACTTACATATTTTTTGACAACTTTTCTAACCTTTTGTTTGAGACAAATGGAATGACCCATCATTCTATCACATGATCTGCTAAAACATCACGAATGAAAAATTCAACTTCATTTCTTTAAGAGATGAAGTCGAAATTGTCCAAAGAACGACCAAAAGTGAGACTATACCAAAATCACGAAAGTATTTCTTCTAATTCCAATTTCATCAACTTTAGAGAAATGATCTTGAAAACCAAAAATGTTGTCCTAGTGCTCTTATATCTGATGAATCAGATGGTACCTTAGATCGTCACAAATTTATGGCTTTGTGATTGCTGGATTTTCCATATCCATGTTCTCTACCACTCTCCATCAGAACATGATGGTTAGATTTCTCTTCCATATCCATATTTTCACCTATGTGGAAACCCAGTGATTAGTTTATTTGGGTAACCGTTACATTTCATACTTTTGTTTTTAAAGATTGGTTTTGGTATGCGTTTACGATGTGGGTTTCTAACAAAGAAACTTTCTAATAGTAAACCATTTATAACCCCAACGAATTTCGAGGGCGAAATTCATTTTAAGGGGGGTAGAATGTAACAGCCCGAGATTTTATAAAAAAGTATTCTTTTTAATTTCATTAATGTCTTGTGTTGTACGCTACACCAAAAGGAGCTTGCACAAAACGCATCCTTGACTTGCCTTTCATTACATGAAATCGTGACCTTCCTCGATAGCGTGTGTAGTACGCAGTAACGAGTTTTACTAAACAACAATATGCTATTAAAATATTATTAAAACTAGCCGTTATGAATAGTAATAACCACTTTTTTGAAATTTTGTAAATTTAATTTCTCCAAATGGTCTTCATTTTTGGATTTGGAATATCTAAATTAGCTTAGGGTGAAATTTTGGTACTTTTCGGATAACTTTCATATTCTGATGAATAGTGAAAATTACTAAATTATAATTACAAACAGCGTTTTTAATCAAAATAATTAATAGTGATAAATTATTAATTTGAGTGGTTTTAACGTATATTTTGAATATATTTTTACAATTTAATACAATGTTGTTCATTGGATGTAATTTCACAATTAAACCAGACATAAACAAGTGTCAATCTTTTGATAGTTATTATCTCTTAAGAACACGATATTTGTTTTGACGATGTGAATTTATTTTTAAATTAATTAATGCAACTGATATGTTTTGAATTTGGTAAAACAGACATCATTTTTGAATTCATAATATCAAATATAGCTTAGGCCTAATTTTTGGTATTTGTCTGGAAACTTTCATTTTTTGATTAATAGTGACACCACTAAGTGGTAGTTAAAAAAATGAATTTCTCATAAAACTTACTTTTACCGCTTTTGTGAGTGGAATTTCAAAAATCCGAGATACACGGTTGATGTCTGTAAGTAAAATGTGGTTCAATTAGATGAAAATAATTTTTTGGTGAATAGTATCTTTTTACTTTTTTTACCACGGTTAAAAGTAAATAGGGTAATTAAGGGTAAAAATGATATTATTATTACCCTAACACATGTCCTAATTCTATTTTCCAAGTTTAATTCGACCAAAAACAAACTTAAGAATAAAATAGGACCATTTAGGCCCAGTTGGATTAGATTAGCACATTTATTATTAATTTATTTAAAGAAGGGTTAAAATAGTTAAAATCAAAGTTTAATAACTAAATAATTTTTAATATGGGGTTATACATAAGATAAATTCGACTATAAATATTTATTAGAAAGCTAAAACGATTTCATACATAATGGTATTTTATTTGAAATTTTTAGACATTAAATAATTTAATTTATTTATGACACAACGATGATGTAGTAATTATCTTATTAATGAAATATGGACATAATTGATGTTATAAATATCCAAATAAATATAATTTGATACTTTTTATGAATTCCACTAATTTTATAGGTTAATATGACATGTTAGTATTGATTTAATTATCTTTTTTCGAACTTATCATTCTGTTATGATTTTCACAAAAATCAATTACTAAATAGTATCAAAATTGACATAAAATAGTTTTTAAAACCAATATTATATTATTAATTCTTATTTTATTCCTAAAAATCTAAGGTTTGGCCAAATGACTTAGATAAGGTTATATATATTAATAAAATACAACTTGGGGGGTCTCTTGGATGTATATGGTAAGTTTATTAACTATATAATATAAAAATACAAAGTGACATGGTAATTATCAATCTAATTAACTAAGAGTTAAAACTAAATGATAAGGTTAATATAGGAACCTAAACTTGTCTAAATTCTATTGGATGAGAGGATTTCTACCCATCCCTACCTTAGATTCGAAATAAATCAATTTGGAGCTATTTAAAACCGAATTTGACTTTATAATAAAATAATAGTTTTAGTTATTCCAAAGGTACCCCTCTCCTCCCTTATAAAAGGGCACTTACGAAGCAAATCGGACCTAAGGTATGATTCTGGAATAAGTCAATGACATTATTTAAATCCTTAGATAGGAGGTTTGGACACTTACGAAGCAAATTGGACCTAAGGTAAGGGAAAATATCACAATCTCATTTTTATCCGAGATTGTTTATACTTTGGTATTTACTGGGGTGTATTTTATTATCCACATCAATGTTTCCTCAATATGTAATATTATTTCCATACACCTACATTTGTTTAGATCCAATTTTAACCTTCGGTGAGTTTTTATTAAAATATATGAAAGGAATATTTTGTCGTTTTTCATACGAGGTACTTTTTGACTTTTCTGACAAAAGTGCGAAAAGAATGTTCTTTTTAACTTATACGGAATGAATGGATTTTTAAAACATTATTTCCAAGAATCTTACTTTACAAGTTTTCAAGTTTATTTTTAATCAATTTCTTTTAGTTTAGACTTTTATGACATGTTAAGAAAGGAAAAGTGTTTTTCAAGTAGAAAGAATATTTTCCTCAAGAATGGAGTTCAATTGTTTTATCATAATTATTTTCCATCTAAGATAATAATGGGTTCTGTATCTATCACTATTTTTACATTGATTTAATTATGTTTTGATGGAATTATTTTTATGAATTCCTTTATCTTATATGAATTGTTTTATGATGTCACGATGTTTAAGATTCCCATTTTTATTACATGGGTTATGCAATGATGTATGATTTAATATTTTGTGGCACACATAAGAATGGTATAATTATGAGATGGGTGGGACCTATATCTCCCTCCAATGCATTGGGTAAATATTTTATATCTCATGAGATAGACATGGCTGGAACGGTAGGTTATATCGGTTCAGTGAAACAGGACTGAAATGAGGGTGACTCGGTTCAGAAATGGACTTTTTCCACTAAGATAGTCTTGGCAATGAGTCTTGACTAATAATATATGATTCTCTATGATTATGTGTGTATGCCAAAAAGTTTCATGTTTTAAGTTATGATTATTGGGATTTCATTTCACTAATATGATTTATCCCATGTTATGAAATTATGCTCTCTTTTGCAGGTTAAGATTTCCAAAATGTTATGTTCTTATGAAAATAGTGTGATTGATATTTCTTTTGTTTACCCTTACTGAGCATTTGAGCTCACCCTTTTATGTTTTCTTTTCCCCAGGATATAAAGAAAGGTTTTAGGTAAAAAGAAGAAGATATTTATGGGATATGTTGAAGATCTTTCACCACGATTAGAAGATTATATTCCGAGTTTCCAAAGACACTAAACTATTACGATCTTTGTGTGTGTGTTTTTGTTATGTAATAAGTATTCCACAAAAGTAATGTAATGTCCATGTACATCAAGCTTAGGGTCTCTAAATTTGTGCTACTACACTGTTTCGGTGCGGATGTGCGTCGGGTTACGCTGTTCCGCCAGGACGCGTTCGCGCGTGCACCCGTCAACCCGAGGGGATGGGCGCGCGGCTTGTGGTCCCGCAGTCCCGCTTTCCAAGGGCGGGCGGCATCCGTCCCTTATTCAGGGGCGTCTGCTCCTTGATCGAAACCGGGATGATGGGATGTCGGCTTCTCCTTCCTTGGACGTCTCCTCGGAACTTGTCGCCTAATCCGGGTCTCCCTCATAGACTTAAGAATGTTCGTGAATCTCGTTCCCGGCGCCATATCTTCATGGACACCGGTTAATTACGCTGCTTCCGCCCGGACGTTCCAAGGAGTCTGGGCGGGGCAGCAACCTGCGGTGAGAAGGCCGGGTGGCTCTGGGTGCTGGGGGCGTGTTGTAACACTGCGGCTCTGCACGTCTGTCTTCCGTCCCTAATAGGGCTTCTCGAAGGCACGATGGCCTGAGGCATCCCGTACTAGGTGCGGGGAACTGTGTCACCTGAGGTTTTCCTCAGCTTCCCGTGTTTAACACGGGGTATGCCGCGAGTTTAACGTCCAGCGGGGACGGCATCGGACCGATCAACACGAAAAGTGGATCAGATGACAGAACCCCTTGCGGGGAACCTCCGACGCTGGGGCCAGCACATGGGCGGCTTCCCAAGTAACGTGGAGTGAAGTGAAGTGGCATGACCCCACCGGGATGTGGCGGCCCGGGTAAGGATCAGGGTGGATGATGGAGTAAAGAGCTTGGACCCCAGAGGGGCTTCCTACGTACCGCGCGTTAACACGGATCAAAGTCAACGTAGTTCGGGCATACAGTTTAACGTCATGCTGGACGTCGGCAAGCCGACTCACGAAGAGGTCGAGGCCGCCGGGCGGAGGATTGAACCGAACCACCTCGCACGGAGGGGGATGGAACGGCCGGGTGGATCACAGTTTCACGTCATGCTGGACGATAAAAGGGGAAATGGAAAAGGGGGGCTGTGGGGAGGCACCGTGGAGATACACACGGGCGGTCTCCCACAGGGGCGGATTCATAGGTGAATCAACGCAAGCGTGAACCCTGGAGGGGTCCACTGATGGACGAACCGACGTAAATACGACCGGGACGACCAGGTGGTGGGCTTGGACCTCAGGGAGGCTTCCTACGTACCCTGTATAGAAGACAGGGATCAAAGTCCGCGTAGTTCATTCTGTCAGGACTTACGCACTTGGGGCAGCCCGGATACTGCAAAACTCAGTTGGAAGGGACTTGGACCGAAAGCAAAAGACACCTCGATCCCAGTCAGACCCTCTACTGGCTTCGGCAGTGGGGAGGTGCAATGGAGATACACATGTGCAGCCTCCCACGAGAAACTAGGGGTTTGTAATACCCTGCCCCCGTAGGGAAAAGCCACTCCCATTAAATCGTCCCAAAAGGGGGACAATCCCGACATCCCTGCAGAGACGAGCGGGTGGGGGCCACGTCCAAACCGGGGGAGACCCTGCGTGCGGAGCACGGGATCAGGTTGCGGACGGTTTAGCGTCTTGCCAGACGAAGTACAGTTTAACGTCATGTGTTGAGGACGAGGCACTTGGCAGTTTAACGTCTTGCAGCACGGACGATGGGGGCTAGGCAGTTTAATGTCGTGCAGCTTGGACGGGTGTGCAGTTTAACGTCATGCTGGGCATAGGTTGCCGGACGAAGCACTTGGCAGTTTAACGTCTTGCAGCGCGGACGATGTACAGTTTAACGTCGTGCAGGACGTATATGCAGTTTAACGTCATGCTGGACGAGTATGCAGTTTAACGTCATGCTGGACATATATGCAGTTTAACGTCATGCTGGACATAGGTGCGTGTCACTTCGCGCAAGCCTGGAGGGCCGCACGGGAAGACAACGCACGGTGCGGGCACCCGGGATGAGAATCATTGGGTGCCACACAGGCGGGTAACCTTAGGAGGTCAACGGGGACGACCCTGGCAGATTGCGCGCAAAAAGGAAGCTTTGCGCGCAATACTGCGGGCCGGCGCGCAATCGGGGCGGCTGGCGCGCAATTGGGCCAGCGCCTTGCGCGCGGATGCTTGAGATTGCTCACACCGGGCTTCGGATAGCGCGCGGGGGCAACGGCTCATTCTTTAACGAATGGCCACTTGAAAGAAGGGGGGGTGCGCGCAATCAGGCCGGATTGCGCGCACCCCGGGGGCAATTGCGCGCAAGCGGGTTCTTTTGCGCGCAAAGGCCTTAGGGTGAGTTTTTATTCAAATGAAAGGAGCCAGCGGGGATTGCGCGCGAAGGCGGACCCCGAGGCTTTCTTGCGCGAAAGAAAGGAGGTTACCTGAAGTTCGTCATTGCGCGCGGAAGGGGTTGAATTGCGCGCACGGGAGACGTTTCGACTTCCAGCAACCTTTGAAACGTTGGGGGTCGCCTTGTATTTATAGGCAACCCCGGGCGCGGAATCCAGGATGCGAGCGCGAATTTCTTCTCGCGGGCGCGGAATCAGGCGCGGCGCGTAAGGGAGTCGCGCGGACCCGCGGCGCGCAGAATTGCGCGCCGAGCCGGCGCATTGCGCGCATCCCGGGGGGTTTTCCGCGCGGGACATCACCTTTGCGCGCGGGCCTCTGAAATTCCGCGCACGGCCTCCGGGCCCTCCGAAACGTTCTTCCGACTCCAAATATCACTTCGCTTTCCGCATCCGGAGCTTCGTTTGGGAACAACGGACTTTTCCGGCGTCTACAAAAGCCCCCCCTCGGAATCTGATCGGCGAGAGGTCGCAACGATCGGGTTCCGAGGGAGACGCCGGAATGCCGAAGTCCTGGGCGGCGCGGGACTTAGGCGCGCAAAAAGGGGCACCGGTCGCGAAATTCGCCGCTGCGGTCGCGCAAAGCGCTTTCCGCGCAGCGCGGGCCCGGCCTCGCCTATAAATAGGGGCGCTGGGTCCCGCGTTCCGTACTCTGGCCTTCCGCGCGATAAGCTCCCAAGCTCTCGTGCGCGAAATTGCCTCTTCCGGTCGCGAAATTCGCCCGATCGGCGCGCAAAACCGTCCGGATTTCGCCTGTTTTTGCGCGAAACCCCGGAACTTTGCGCGACAGTCTTCCCAATTGCGCGCCGTCCACTTGGATTGCGCGCCAACCTTCAAACTTTTCCACCAGCCTCGTCCGATCCCGCACGCTTCATCCTTTAACCCGCCAACTGCTGATCAAGGGGCTGCGGGCGTCGGCGGTGCTGCCACCGGAGAGAGGTTGGGGGCTGACGAGGGTGTCAGCGCCGCTGGGGAGAGAGAAGAAGGTTGCCCGGATGTTGCGGAACCTATCCCTCGTGAGGACCTCCCAGGGGCGGACCCTGCAGCAGACCTGCTGGCTGCCTTCCCTGCCTACCGGCCTGCCGACCCAGAGGAGATGGATGACTCGGACGCGGAGGCGGTCGAGGATAGCCGGGTAACGCGACGCAGGGGGTGGAAGTGCATCCAGCGCTTCCTCAAGCGAGACCCATCGGAATGGCTGGGGCGCATGGGATCACTTCAGACCTGGCTGCGCTTCCTGTGTGCCGGGGGAGCTGATGCTCAACGCCTCCATCTGACGGTCCGTGATTTCATGGCCGAGAAGATGCGCGAGAGCCGCCGGCGTGCCGACGTCGCACAAAGTCGGGACATGTCGGAGAGCAGGCAGGCGCTCATCGCGGCAGAGCAGGAAGTCCGGCGCCTCGAAGGGCAGGCGGCAGAGAAGGAGGCCTTCGTCGCAGCATGTACCGAGCTTGTGGAGCAACTATCGGCACAACTGATCGACGCTCAGGTACAGCTGACGGAGGCGGGCCAACAGATGGTCACACTCCAAGTCGAGCGGGAGCGTGCACAGGCCAGGATTGACGAACTGCGTGCTGCGACCGCCGACGAGGAGAGGGCACGCAGAGAACGAGAAGCAGCCCTGGAGGCCGCCAGCCAAAGGGTAGCGGCATTAGAAAGACTCATTCAGCACGCTAATCCCTAAGGGCTGTTTTTTGCCATTCCCAGAACATTTGCTTCCGCTACTTAATATTTGATCCACTTGTACGAATCGCCATATTTATCTGCGTCTTTTGGTTTAACATGCTCAACCACAAATTGTCTCGTGGGAGCGTTAACCAAGCATCAGGCATCCATAATTGGGCCTGGGTTTCTGGAGAAAAGAGGGAGGTCATTCCTGGGAAAGGAGACCTCAGACCTAACCAATGTATCGTCCCCCAACTTGTTCCAACACACGAGCGGGACAACGCTAGGGGCGTTGAGATTTTATCCGAACATAGGGAAATGAGAAAGGGTGAATCGCGTGTCCCGAATCCAGACATCCACAACGATCGGCCTTCCAGGAAATGCCCAAGACGGTAGGCGGACAGTGGATCGACCATAACAACTGCAATAGACGGACCGAAAAAGGCCATCATTCATATTGCAGGAGGCGGACCACATGTCATCATGAATACCGCTTTGGGGTTCCTTCAGACACAAGGGTGGAAAATCCAGATCAACAGGGCATGCGAAGCGTGGGGCGAAGTGACGATTTGTTCGGACAGAATCCAACGCTCTCAAAATTGCGCCACCGTGGGGAAAGCGTATTGGGCGGATGCACTAATCTGGCCGTGAGTCACCTCAATTCTCAGACAGCACCTCTCTGACGAGGAAACTGTCGCTTCCCATCATTGCGATGGGGCATCCCGAGCTGAATCGGGGAGAATATCACAACTGCACCACTCTACCCGAAGTCAGGCCAGACGGCCGGCGACGAGGAGGGGCGGGACTTATCGATCCCTGAGGCTGGACCCGAGTCGAAATGTCCGGGCGTTCCTACGTACTCCATCAGGCTGGAGATCAAGCCACACGTAGTTCTGTGAGTGCAGTTTAACGTCATGCAGGACGTAGGACCCCATTTGGGGTAGATCTTAGTTTAGGGTCTTAGAGCTCGGACCATAAGGGCTGGATCTTAGTTTAAGGTCTTAGAGCTCGGACCATAAAGGTGGAGGATCTTAGTTTAAGGTCTTAGAGCTCGGACCATAAGGGCTAGAGGATCTTAGTTTAAGGTCTTAGAGCTCGGACCATAAGGGCTAGATCTTAGTTTAAGGTCTTAGAGCTCGGACCAGAAGGGGAGATCTTAGTTTAAGGTCTTAGAGCTCGGACCATAAAGGGGGGATCTTAGTTTAAGGTCTTAGAGCTCGGACCATAAGGGGAGATCTTAGTTTAAGGTCTTAGAGCTCGGACCATAAAGGGGGGATCTTAGTTTAAGGTCTTAGAGCTCGGACCATAAGGGGAGATCTTAGTTTAAGGTCTTAGAGCTCGGACCATAAGGGGAGATCTTAGTTTAAGGTCTTAGAGCTCGGACCATAAGGAGAGATCTTAGTTTAAGGTCTTAGAGCTCGGACCATAAGGAGAGATCTTAGTTTAAGGTCTTAGAGCTCGGACCATAAGGGCTCAAAGCACGCCACATCGTGGTCATATCCCCTGGATATGCGAAGATGCACTGAGGGATAGTGTCAAGAGTGTCGAGGTTTCGCCTGGTCAGAATGGGAGGTGGAAAATGTGAATCATGCGGCCATTCACTCGAGGACCGGGAGCACCGGCGTGACGATATGAGAATACTGCCGACCGTGGCGGAAAAGCAGCATCAACATCGCACCAACCGTTGGTGGAATGAGGCAGCAAACGAGCATCGACCGCTCAATCGCAGGATTTATATCGATTTGCTGCCCGAGGCCATTGGGGGTACCGGCCCGAGTCGGTGGGAGAGCACTGAGGCATTGTGTCCGAACCGTTCACGGGGGCTCCACCCAGGGCGTAGACGATGGGTCCGAATGAAAGGGAGCACGAAGCCTGAAAAGTGGAGGAAACCTGACCAAGCGGATCCTGACCCTCCTGGCAATAAACCAGAGTACTCTTGACACCGGTGGACCACGGCAAGGGGTCGGGGAACACGCCTTGAGGGTGACCTGAAGGCGGCGGATTCCCCAGAGAAGGGGGAATCTCTAAGAGGTGGGGGGCTGGACCCGAAGTTTCAAACATCCGGGCGTTCCTACGTATCCCATAAGGATGGGAATCAAGCCGCACGTAGTTCTTGAAGCGCGGTGCAACACAATCGGGCACCAGCGCGGGGAAGAGTGCGGGTCTGACCCTCGCACACAAAAGGAGCGGCATTTGATATTTCTTGTTTGTCCTTAAAGATGAATGGTTTTTCTTTGTGCGGCGACATGCCCGTGATTGAGAAATCTCTGGCGTCTCCACAATAATCAAGCCATGGAAGGCATTGATGAATGGCGTGGTCATTAACCAGCGCCCAACATGAGTGTCCCCTGAGGAGGACATCACGATGCAGTGCCGTTTCTCGTCGGGCGGCCAAGACGATCACAGTTTACGGTCGTGTGGTAGGACCAGACAACACAGTTTAAGGTCGTGTGGTTCGGACCATGGAGGAATCCGCTTACCGCGGTACGGCGGACACGGCGGAGGTGGGAGCATACCCAGCCCTGCGGTCACGCACGATTCCAGGAGAAGAGTCTTGGGATGGGGGTCTGCGTGTGTCCATCACCCGAGGGGCAGAGATGCTAGCCTCCAGATATACTGGGCCCAGAACGCAATTGTTCGGGCGACTCCCTCCTCCTTATGGGGACGAGGGTCCAGCTACGCATGGCCCTTAGGGAGGATATCTGCATATATCCTTGGTGCTCAGATCATGGGAGCCTCGAACGACATCATTACCCTGGTTGGTCTGCCTAACGTGTAGAGGCGTACCGGAGGTCGGTATGAAGAGAGTGTCAAGATCCCACTACAACGCACAAAGGCGGAGTGTGATGAGGACTGCGCAACCAATGTTCAGAGCCCGAGAGAGCTGACATGGCGATCAAGGACGTTGCTGACGCATTCGCAACACAACATCCGATCGCGTCAGCCTAAGACGGGGCAAGCAAACGAGCATCAACCGCTCAATCGCAGGATTCATATCGATTTGCGGCCCAAGACCCGCTGGTAAATCGACCCGGAGCGGTGGGAGAGCACTGAGGCATCGTACCCAAACCGCTAACGAGGATCCCTTTGAGTGAAGGCTCGAACAAGAGGAAGCGCGAGGCCTGACAAGCAACACAGGACTTGTCGGGATTGAATCTGACACTACGAGTCATAGACCGAAGCACCCCAAAACATGTTAACAGATCTCCGGAAAGGGTCGGAGGACTCACCCTGAGAGCAACCGAAGGGGGGCGGGTCCCCGTGATCAACCAAGAGACGGGGCTGGACCTGAGACACAAGCGTCCAGGCGGTCCTACGTATCCCATAAGGATGGGAATCAAGCCATACGTAGTTCTTGAAAGGCAGTTTAACGTCATGCAGGACGATGAGGGGTGTGAGGTAGTCCCACACACGGGGGAGGCGTACGGCGCGGCCAGTAGACCGACGCGAATGAGGACATAATCCCCCGCTCACGCGATACGCCTCGCACAAAAAGGAGGGGAACTGGGGCCAGAGGCCCAACGCGGGATAGGGATTCCCGGGAAATGGGGCTGGGCCTGAAACATGATGTCCAGGCGATCCTACGTATCCCATAAGGATGGGAATCAAGCCATACGTAGTTCTTGAAAGGCAGTTTAACGTCATGCAGGACGATGAGGAAAAAAGAAGGGGGGAGCAGAAGGCATCCCCAAACGTGGAGGGGGGCGTACAGCGTGACGAACAAACCGACGTGAATGAGGGCATAGCCCCGCACTCACACCATACGCCGCACACCCCGGGGCAACTGGGCCAAGGGCCCGAGATGGGATGGAAATTCCCGAAGGATGGGGCTGGGCCTGAAACACGAGGGTTCAGGCGGTCCTACGTATCCCATAAGGATGGGAATCAAGCCATACGTAGTTCTGGAGAGGCAGTTTAACGTCATGCAGGACGAATGCTGAACAGTTTAACGTCTTGTAGCTCGGACGTAGTGCAGTTTAGCATCATGCGGGACGAAGCACTTGGCAGTTTAACGTCTTGCAGCGCGGACGAATGCTAAACAGTTTAACGTCTTGTAGCCTGGACGAATGCAGTTTAACGTCGTGCAGGACGTGGTGACACTCAGGCAAAGTATTGCTTGAGGAACCTAGCGTTGGTGGGAGGAGTGACACGCTCACCATCCATAGTCGCTAGGGAGTACGCGCCATTGGGATAGACCTTGTGGACAACAAAAGGTCCCTCCCACTTGGGCTCCAACTTGGGCGGCTTCCTGCCGGGGATCATCGGTGCTCTTAGGGCTAGCACTAGATCACCCTGTAGGAAGGAGCGGAGGCGAACCTTCTTATTGAAAGCTCGAGCCATCCTGCTTTGATGCCTCTCCAAGTTGTGCAAAGCGCGAAGTCTATTCTCATCCAGTGCTTCCAACTCGACTAGACGGGCTTCAGCAACTCTGTCCGGCGCTTGCTGGTCGTAGACCGCAGTGCGCAAGGACGGTAACTGGATCTCGATGGGCAGGACGGCCTCAGCTCCATACACCAGGGAATAAGGGGTCATCTGGGTGGAATTGCGAGTCGTCGTCCGATAAGCCCAGAGGGCGTTGGGGAGCTTGTCCGGCCAACTCTTCTTGTTCTGACCAACCATCTTTTGCAGAATGTTAGAGAGGGTTTTGTTAAACGCCTCGATCTGTCCATTCGCCTGCGCATGATAGCGAGATGTATGGTTCGAGCGGATGTTATACTTGGCGTACAACTTCTTCAACTCGGCTGCTCGGAAATTGGTTCCGTTATCCGTGAGGATAGCGTGAGGCACTCCAAATCGATAGATGATGTTGGAGGTCACGAAGTCAGCGATCGAACAGGATTTGACCTCTCTGAGCGGAATCGCTTCTGCCCATTTGGAGAAGAAGTCTGTGGCGGTCAGAATGAACCGGCACTGGCGAGCTGTCGCCGGCGGGTAAGGTCCCACAACGTCCAGTCCCCAGACTGCAAAGGGCCAGGAATACCTTGTGGTATGGAGAGGCTCCGGCGGCCGATGCACAAAGTTCGCGTGAACCTGGCACGCATGGCACCTCCTGGCGTACTCGATGCAGTCATGGATCATAGAGGGCCAGAAGTATCCCAACCTCCGAATCTGGTGGGACAGCTTCGGCCCAGTTTGGTGGGCGCCGCATGAACCAGCATGAACCTCTTGCATGACTCGTGGGATCTCAACTCCCTGAAGGCAACGGAGGAGGACACCATCAAATCCGCGTTTGTAGAGGATCTGCTCCAGGCCGGGACTGCTCTGGAGGACGAACTGCGATGCGCGGCGTCGAACTCGCTCGCGCTCGGCCAGATCTGACGGAAGAATGCCATGTTGGAGGTACTCAACCAAAGGCGTCCTCCAATCAGGGGCTGATCCGACTGCTATATCTGGGGTACTCGGGGCTCCGGGCATAGGGGCAACCGTGGTGAGATTACTTACCAACGGGCCGCGATCTTCTTCCGGGATAACGGGAGCGATGAGCCTGCGGCGCGTCACGCGGACGATCAGGTTGTCCTGTTCAGGTTCCGCAAGTGACGCAGCCAGGCTGGCCAAAGCATCTGCTCGACCGTTCTGCGACCGGGGAATATGGACAATTTCTGGCCGAGAAGGGAACCGGGCCATCAGAAGGAGGGTGCACTCCAACAATGGCACAAGTTCCGGCTTCCTGACAACATAGTCGCCATTGATCTGCTTAATGACCAGCTCGGAGTCCCCTTTCACACACAGATGGGGCACGTCGATCTCGAGAGCTAACTCGAGGCCGGTGATGAGGGCATGGTATTCCGCCTCATTGTTGGTACAGCCCTCTGACAACAGGAAAGAGTATGGCAGCACGGCTCGCTCCGGGGTAATGAAGACGATGCCCAAGCCCACTCTATTGAGCTTAGGATTATCGAGTCTTCTACCGGTGGGGCTCCGGGAGGCACCGTCAAAGTGCATCTGCCAGCATGGATCGGCTCGATCAACCGAGAGAATGGTCTCATCAGGAAAGCCTAGATCCAGCGGCTGATCCGCGGAGGTCGGGTGAGCGGCCAGAAAGTCTGCCAACGCTTGCCCTTTGATGGCCTTCTGAGACACATACCTGATGTCGAACTGCTGGAGAATCACAGCCCACCGCGCTAGACGGCCAGTCAACATAGGTCGGCTCAGGATATATTTCAACGGGTCTACCCGAGAAACCAACTGTACCTCATGGTGCTGCAAGTAGTGCCGTAATTTCTGTACGGCAAATACGAGCGCCAGGCAGCTCTTCTCGATGGGGGAATACCTAACCTCCGCATCGAGGAGCATGCGACTGAGGTAATAGAGGCTATTCTCTGTTCCCTCGTTGTTCTTCTGGGCGAGAAGGGCACCCAGGGACCGTTCCAGGGCGGTCACATAAAGGACCAGCGGCTTTCCGGATACGGGCGGCATCAGGACCGGAGGTTGAAGCAGGTACTGCTTGATTTCCTCGAAAGCGGTCTGACACTCTTTATCCCATACATAGGTGACACCCTTCTTCATAAGCCGAGAAAAGGGCTTACACTTGCCGGCCAGATTCGCGATGAATCGGCGTATATAGGCTAAGTGGCCTTGGAACCCTTGCAGTTCCCGGACGGTACCCGGGGGAGGCATCTGGCTAATCGCCCTGATTTTCTCTGGGTCGATCTCAATACCCCGGTATCTTACCACAAATCCAAGGAACTTTCCGGAGGTGACCCCAAAGGCACACTTCAACGGGTTCATCTTCAGGCAGCGAGACCGGAGGAAGCTGAACACTTTCTCAAGATCTTTGAGATGGTCCTGACGCTGGCGCGATTTGACAACCAAGTCGTCGACGTAGCATTCCACCAGTGTGCCGAGGATTGGCTTGAATATGCGGTGCATCGCCCGTTGATAGGTGGCACCTGCATTCTTCAGGCCGAAGGGCATGACCCGGTAGCAAAAGGTACCTTGGGGGGCCCTGAAGGCAGTGAACTCCTCATCCTCAGGGGCCATCCGAATTTGGTTGTATCCGGAGTATCCATCCATGAAGGAGAGGGCTTGGAACCCTGCTGTGGCATCACTCAACAGCTCTGTCACTGGAAGGGGAAAATCATCCTTCGGACAGTGGCGGTTGAGATCGCGGAAGTCGATGCAGACTCTAATCTGCCCGTTCTTCTTCCTGACCGGCACAATGTTGGCCAGCCATTTGGGGTACTGAACTTCCCTCACGAAGTTGGCTTTGATAAGCTTGTCAACTTCGGCCTCAACCATGGCACCGTGGGATGGGTGCATCTTCCTGGGAGGCTGCTTGAACCCGCGATGGTTCGCCGGGAGACCTAGGCGGTGGACGGCTACCTGAGGATCTAGCCCCGGCATCTCGTCATAGCCCCAAGCGAACACATCACGGTGCTGCCTGAGAAAGTCCACGTACTGCTGCCGCTCCTCAGAGGGCATGGCGGCACTAACCAACGTGGGTCTTGGATCGGCCTCGGTTCCAAGGTTCACCTGTATTAACTCATCGACCGTGGCGGGGACGCCCTCCTCAAAGGCTGGGGGTGCGTCTTCCATACCCTCTCCACTCGGAGAGGGATCATCCACGGGAGAGACTGCGTTGGAAACTGCATTGGGGCTACCAGATCCTGCTGGGCCACTGGTGCTGGCGCGGGCGGTCGCGGTCGTCTCATCAGGAGACTCGCGGACCGTCAAGACCATGGCGACGTCCAACCGGTGAATCGGGAGGACGTAAGCGTCATCCAGACTTGCCCAGGGATCGCTTGCAACAGCGACAGGCTCAACCTCACCTGCCAGGATCTGCTTGTCCTTGCTCTTGTAATAGTCCGCGTCCAGATAACGGGCTTCACATGAGGCAAAAGGAGAGGCATCTCCTTGAAGCACGCCTACTCGACCATTAAGGGAGTATTTGAGGCATTGGTGGTATGACGAGGGAACCGCCGCGTGAAGGTGAAGCCATGGCCTGCCCATCAATGCGTTATACGCAGTGTCCTGAGAGACTACCATGAATTCGGTGTTGGCAACCAAGTCACCGAATTGGGTCTTCAAACGTATCTTGCCGACCGGGGTTTGCTCGGTGCGGTCGTACCCCTGGATCCTGAGGTCGGAGGGAATCAAGTCATCCTCAGACAACCCCAATCTCCGGAGCGTCCGAGTTGGAATCAGGTTAATCCCGGACCCCGTGTCGACAAGACAACGCCGGACTTCAAGGCCATTGAACTGGCCAGTGACATACAGCGGACGAATGTGTCCCTGTATAGGAGGGTCTTCATCCTTACCAGAGAACGAGATAACTGCCTGACATTCGGCGTCCTCGATCGTTTCGGCGTGAAAGGCCTCTGCAGCCGCAACCTCTGTCTCAAACTGGAGGGGGCTCTTCAGGGCTTCAGCGAGTGCCTCACGCATCTCAGATGACATGCGCAGAGCCTCAAGGATGGAGATCCTTGCTGGGATGTCGGCCAAGTGCTTCAGGACATCATACTTTTTGGCCAAGCGCGAGCTCCTGGTTGCAGGAGGTTGCTCTGCGGTTGGTGGCATGACGGGCCTTGCCGGTTGGATCGGCGGCCGACTGGTACTTGGCGCATCTTGCTGTTCACTGGTCGCAGTCCGGGAAATGGTCACCGTACTGGAGTCAGGAGGCCGGGATGGACTTGTGGCAGGGCGGAGCTGGTCGCGACGCGGCTGAGGCGGTTCTGCCTGGTCCCACACCACAAACAGTGGCGGAGGCGAATCCGTCATCCCCGAATGGGGGGCCTGCGCACGCTGAGCTCGATCTTGAGCCTGCTGCCTAGTCTCAGTGGCGTGCACGGCCTGGCCGGAGGTACCGACGGCTGTGCCCCGGCGACTCCTGCTGCTGCGGTTCTTCCGACGGTGGCGACGACCGGGGACACTAGGGAGGTCCACCTGGTGTTCTTCAACGTCGGGAACCGAAAAGGGATTTACCAGCTCGACGGTGTTAACCGAAGCGTACCCAGCACTTTCATCGGACGAATCATCCACCGCCGGGCGGATCCGAGGAGGGACCCCCATCTCCGGGGGCATGAAATCGCCGAGAGTACGGGATAGTGGCAGAACTGGCGGGGCGCGCTCTTCCTTCTTGCGCTGCCGCCGTTTGCTCCTCTTGGAAGAGGCAGGCTGGGACGACGATGCCGAAGCAGCACCCGCGGATTCTGGGGGCTCAGGCTGATTCAAGCGCGCACGGATGATTCCCTGGGCGCGAATGGTCGTCTTGCGGGCCATCCAGTTATTGTACTTCTGGGACCCGCGGTCGGAGACCAGCTGCCATTCGTCCTCATTGCCACTATCGTCATCTGATCCCACGAACACGCCCGCTACATGTGCTGGAGCTGGGCCCAACCTGATTACATTGTTGTTAATCTGGTCTTGGAGCCAGTCCTTAAACACATAGCACCGCTGGATGGTGTGCCCCAGGGCCCGATGGTAGGGGCAGTAGCGGGGGTTATCCGTGAGATGTGCCTCCTCTGGCTTCCAACACTCAGGCAGTCGCACAATCCTCTGCTCCAGGGCGCTCCGGAAATAACCGGGGACCTGATCCTCATGGAATGAGTACGTCAGGTGTCGCGGGCCCCTGGGAGCGCGGTCTTGACGAGGGGCTGGAGGGGCCTGCCGAGGAGGTGGACCCTGATTATCTCGCCTGGGTTGTGGCGGTACATTACGCGGAGGGGCCGGCCGGTTCTGAGGCTGCCGCTGCTGGGCCGGGAACTGAGCCCGTGGAGGCGGATTCCTGTGAGGCGGTGGAGCTGGCCTCACCGGCAGCAGCTCCAACGGCCTGGGAGCCTCTATCTGGGCCACAGCAGCGGGCTCAGCCCTGCTGGCTCTCCTTGCAGGAATCATAGGAGGCAGCGGGTGTGCCTGGCTGGCCTGTTGCAGGGCTTCCTCAAGACGTTGAGCTTTGTCTGAGAAGTCCCTGAACCCTCCGGGGTAATTCTGAGTAATCAGGGAAGGGACCAGCTCGGTCTTGACGTTCCCGACGCACATTGTCAGCAACTGCTCCTGAGTCAATGGCATGTCAAGGGAATACGTGAGACCCTTCCATCGGGCGACGAAGTCCGCGACTCGCTCATCAGGCCTCTACTTGCACTTGA
Source organism: Viscum album (assembly GCA_963277665.1). Taxonomy (NCBI): domain Eukaryota; kingdom Viridiplantae; phylum Streptophyta; class Magnoliopsida; order Santalales; family Viscaceae; genus Viscum; species Viscum album. Next base: position 595,555,988 of record OY728121.1, read on the forward strand.
AGAGGTCTGCGATACTCGTCTTCCGGGTCGTGGAACTGAACTGGTAGAGGAACTGTCTACGGAGGTCCTCCCAGCTGGTTACCGACCCGACGGGGAGCTGGCTGTACCAGACAAATGCTGGCCCTTCCAGTGTCTGGACAAAGCAGCGAAGCTTAGCGGCCTCTTGCTGCGCCGGAGTCCCCAACATAGGCCCGCACCTCGAGTTGAAATGGGCCAAATGTTGTGGCGGATCTCCGGTCCCGTTGAAGGGGGCGAAAGTGGGATTCCCGAATCCCGGAGGCGCCGGCATGTCATCCACCCATGCTGGGTATGGCTTGCCGTCCGGTGGGATCGCCACCTGCCGAGTCTCCAAGGCTTCCAAGCGGGCAATGAGTGCCGCCATCGGATCGTCCGGACATGGGTTCCAGTCCTGGCGAGGATCTCTAACCACGAGCGCATTGCATGGCCCTTCAATCGGGTCGTCGACCGGATCGTCGAACTCGGAAGCTCGTGGGATGGCTGGCGGAGCGGCCCTTGGGGCAGCGGGAGGAATCCGAGCGGGATCTCTCGGGTAGTCGCGCCGCTCGGGAGGGTGTGGCGAAACATACCGCGCCCTCTTGCCGTAGGCAATGGCCTCTCTCCTGTCGGCGAACACGGCGTAATCACGGTTGCCCGGGAGAGTCTCATAGAGGGGTGGTTGTTCCGGTCCCTGCTGCCCTGGCCTGGGATCACCGTAGTCAGGCCGCCGTTCTGCAGCGCGCTCGGCGAGGAGCTGGTCAACCAGCCTCTTCTGTTCGGCGAGCTGCTGACGTAGCGTAGCCTTCTCGGGATCCTCCTCTGCCTTCCGCATGGAGGCAGATGGGTCGGCGGGCCTTATAGCCTCGCTGTGCTCTTTTCCTTTGCTGACGTTTCGGCTCAACATCAGTGCTTCAGTGGGTGCGGGGAGCCCCAGGAGGTTCCTCTGATGACGAGTAACTCTCACTGATGGGTCTGACGACGGCTTGTCTTCGGGGGGGAAGCCCCTGTCGAGAAGTTCCAAGTCGTTCCCCTCTCCCGACAGGTCAGCCATATTGACTGTTCCTGTCCCTGGGGATATACCCTCAGGGCCACCCAACGAATCGGGCTGTCGGCGAATCACACTGAAGCGTAGGGCAGCGTACTGCCCCCATCCACGGATATACACGTGGGGAGTGGCTTCCTCGATAACTTTGCGGAGTACTTGAAAGCACTCAACGCATCGTTGTTGGAGGGCCTCGTGGTGCCCAAATGACCCGGGGTGCCGAACCGCGGGGAGCATGGCCAGGTCAATTTGACGGCACCGCTCACCAATATCCTCCAGGTGTAGTTGACTCCCGGGGTATGGCATTTGTAGGCAGTGAATACGGGAGTGAGTCTCCCGGAGAGTTCGGCGGAAGCACTCGAACTCATCCGGGGTGAGCGATTCGGGTGCATCAAAGCCCGGTCCTGCGACTGGCCAAAACTTCTCAGGGAAGTGGCCCTCTGCAAGGACGGTCCAGAAGCTCCACGACTCAAACTCGGGACCCAGATCTCCTCGGTCCTCTTCCATGGCTGGGAACGGACGGGGAACTGGTAGTGGTGCCGAGGCGGGCCGTCGGGCCGACGGGCTGGCCGGCGGTGAATACGGCGAGCAGGCCGATTGGCCTCCATATCCCGGGCCTCCCCCTGAGGGTGGCGGTGCCCCAGCTACCACATCACGATAGGACGGGCCGGCGAGCGAACATCCTGCCGTAGCATCGGTGCTCGCCGAGGGCGCACCAGATCGTGGTTCGACCGTCGGTCCCCAGAAAAAGTCTCCGGCTTCTCTGATCGAGTCGGAAGGCACTTCCGGAGGGGCCGGTACCAACCGCAAGTTTGATCCTTGGGGGTCTACCAGGCCCTCGTTACTCCGGATATACCTTCGGAGAGACGCGGGGATCACATCGATCTCGCTCTCGGGGAGCACGAGGCTGACGTGCCGCATTCCTACCCCTGCCCTTGACTGGCGGGATTGGGGAAGGGGCTCTGTCGCCGAATCGTACTCTGCCTCTGAGTCAGAGAAGCAAACCGGTCGGATCTCTGTCCGGAACTCCGCAACATTCTTCCCTCGGCGTCGACGCCTTGCCTTCCTGCCCCTGGGTGGTTCTTCGGGGCAGGGCTGATCTCTGTCCTGGCGTCCTCCGGCCGCACTGGTGCTGGGGCCGAGAGGACTGGGAACCAAGGTGCGAGGGGCACCGGGACAGATATCAAAGGGGACGCGGGGAGAGATGACCCCGGGCAGGACTCCGGGCCGGGATCGGGAGGTGGGATGACCCATGCCTCCTGGATCGGCCACACAGAGTAGATCCTGCCGGTGAATAGCGCTACCGCGAGGTGGTCCGCGGTGGCTACTGCCAGTGCCAGCAACCGGGAGAGTCAACCCAACCTGCCTTTGGGGCGGTCGGGGCCTCGATCCGGGTCGGGCATAGGAGTTCCCCCGCTCAGGATGCACAGAGGCCTGGCGACTGGAGCCAGCAGTGGCTTGGGCCAATGCGGCCGCTGTTGCTAGAGCCCCAAGGTGGGCATCCTCTTCCGCTCGTGCCCGACGTTGGCGTCGAGACAGACGAGCCGGGATGAGCGGCGCGGGCAGGTGGAGAGCCTGTTCCTCGACTTGAGGGGCCTGGCGGCGATGTCGCCGTGGCCTGGCGGGAGCCCTTATCGTGGATCCCTGGAGCGGACCTCGGATAGGGTGATCCTGGGCATCTTCCACTTCATCCGCATAGGGAAGGGAACTGTCAGAGCGCTCCGGGGATAAACTCCCGAAGCGATTGGACGTTGAGGTAGGCAGTGGTGCCTCCCTGCGCGGCCCTCGGGGGCGGCGGTGGTGGCGAGGCGCAGCCTCCTCAAGGTCTAGGCGAGCCATGTCCCTAGTGGGGATGACTCCCTCTTCCTCGTATCTCCGCACCAGGGTGTTGATCACCCTTCTCTGGATGACCTCCGAGGGGGAGAGAGGGCGTGGTCGTCCCGCAATTGCGGCTGCTGGGACGGCTGTGGAACGGGCGGGACCGCGCGGAGTAGCCGCGTCGGTGTTTCCCCTGTCCCTGCGCCAGTGGGCGGGTGGCGTTCGGGCACTAGATCGGGCGACCTGATTTCTGAAAGCAGGGAGAATGACCCATTAATACTGACAGGAAAAAGGAATCGACAACCAACCATTAGCGCCACGACGCCTTCCGTGGGGGGAACCCAGGCCCTCGACGTTGCGAGACGGAGTGCCCGATGTCCCTTCCCCAGCCCCTGGCGGGTAAGACTGAATGCTTGGCCGGGCAACACGCCGGTCTTCCAACACCTCTGAAAGCCATCGGTCTTTGTATCGAGGAGAAGAGATTCACGTCGGGTTCACCATTTTTCTGTTTCGGTGCGGATGTGCGTCGGGTTACGCTGTTCCGCCAGGACGCGTTCGCGCGTGCACCCGTCAACCCGAGGGGATGGGCGCGCGGCTTGTGGTCCCGCAGTCCCGCTTTCCAAGGGCGGGCGGCATCCGTCCCTTATTCAGGGGCGTCTGCTCCTTGATCGAAACCGGGATGATGGGATGTCGGCTTCTCCTTCCTTGGACGTCTCCTCGGAACTTGTCGCCTAATCCGGGTCTCCCTCATAGACTTAAGAATGTTCGTGAATCTCGTTCCCGGCGCCATATCTTCATGGACACCGGTTAATTACGCTGCTTCCGCCCGGACGTTCCAAGGAGTCTGGGCGGGGCAGCAACCTGCGGTGAGAAGGCCGGGTGGCTCTGGGTGCTGGGGGCGTGTTGTAACACTGCGGCTCTGCACGTCTGTCTTCCGTCCCTAATAGGGCTTCTCGAAGGCACGATGGCCTGAGGCATCCCGTACTAGGTGCGGGGAACTGTGTCACCTGAGGTTTTCCTCAGCTTCCCGTGTTTAACACGGGGTATGCCACGAGTTTAACGTCCAGCGGGGACGGCATCGGACCGATCAACACGAAAAGTGGATCAGATGACAGAACCCCTTGCGGGGAACCTCCGACGCTGGGGCCAGCACATGGGCGGCTTCCCAAGTAACGTGGAGTGAAGTGAAGTGGCATGACCCCACCGGGATGTGGCGGCCCGGGTAAGGATCAGGGTGGATGATGGAGTAAAGAGCTTGGACCCCAGAGGGGCTTCCTACGTACCGCGCGTTAACACGGATCAAAGTCAACGTAGTTCGGGCATACAGTTTAACGTCATGCTGGACGTCGGCAAGCCGACTCACGAAGAGGTCGAGGCCGCCGGGCGGAGGATTGAACCGAACCACCTCGCACGGAGGGGGATGGAACGGCCGGGTGGATCACAGTTTCACGTCATGCTGGACGATAAAAGGGGAAATGGAAAAGGGGGGCTGTGGGGAGGCACCGTGGAGATACACACGGGCGGTCTCCCACAGGGGCGGATTCATAGGTGAATCAACGCAAGCGTGAACCCTGGAGGGGTCCACTGATGGACGAACCGACGTAAATACGACCGGGACGACCAGGTGGTGGGCTTGGACCTCAGGGAGGCTTCCTACGTACCCTGTATAGAAGACAGGGATCAAAGTCCACGTAGTTCATTCTGTCAGGACTTACGCACTTGGGGCAGCCCGGATACTGCAAAACTCAGTTGGAAGGGACTTGGACCGAAAGCAAAAGACACCTCGATCCCAGTCAGACCCTCTACTGGCTTCGGCAGTGGGGAGGTGCAATGGAGATACACATGTGCAGCCTCCCACGAGAAACTAGGGGTTTGTAATACCCTGCCCCCGTAGGGAAAAGCCACTCCCATTAAATCGTCCCAAAAGGGGGACAATCCCGACATCCCTGCAGAGACGAGCGGGTGGGGGCCACGTCCAAACCGGGGGAGACCCTGCGTGCGGAGCACGGGATCAGGTTGCGGACGGTTTAGCGTCTTGCCAGACGAAGTACAGTTTAACGTCATGTGTTGAGGACGAGGCACTTGGCAGTTTAACGTCTTGCAGCACGGACGATGGGGGCTAGGCAGTTTAATGTCGTGCAGCTTGGACGGGTGTGCAGTTTAACGTCATGCTGGGCATAGGTTGCCGGACGAAGCACTTGGCAGTTTAACGTCTTGCAGCGCGGACGATGTACAGTTTAACGTCGTGCAGGACGTATATGCAGTTTAACGTCATGCTGGACGAGTATGCAGTTTAACGTCATGCTGGACATATATGCAGTTTAACGTCATGCTGGACATAGGTGCGTGTCACTTCGCGCAAGCCTGGAGGGCCGCACGGGAAGACAACGCACGGTGCGGGCACCCGGGATGAGAATCATCGGGTGCCACACAGGCGGGTAACCTTAGGAGGTCAACGGGGACGACCCTGGCAGATTGCGCGCAAAAAGGAAGCTTTGCGCGCAATACTGCGGGCCGGCGCGCAATCGGGGCGGCTGGCGCGCAATTGGGCCAGCGCCTTGCGCGCGGATGCTTGAGATTGCTCACACCGGGCTTCGGATAGCGCGCGGGGGCAACGGCTCATTCTTTAACGAATGGCCACTTGAAAGAAGGGGGGGTGCGCGCAATCAGGCCGGATTGCGCGCACCCCGGGGGCAATTGCGCGCAAGCGGGTTCTTTTGCGCGCAAAGGCCTTAGGGTGAGTTTTTATTCAAATGAAAGGAGCCAGCGGGGATTGCGCGCGAAGGCGGACCCCGAGGCTTTCTTGCGCGAAAGAAAGGAGGTTACCTGAAGTTCGTCATTGCGCGCGGAAGGGGTTGAATTGCGCGCACGGGAGACGTTTCGACTTCCAGCAACCTTTGAAACGTTGGGGGTCGCCTTGTATTTATAGGCAACCCCGGGCGCGGAATCCAGGATGCGAGCGCGAATTTCTTCTCGCGGGCGCGGAATCAGGCGCGGCGCGTAAGGGAGTCGCGCGGACCCGCGGCGCGCAGAATTGCGCGCCGAGCCGGCGCATTGCGCGCATCCCGGGGGGTTTTCCGCGCGGGACATCACCTTTGCGCGCGGGCCTCTGAAATTCCGCGCACGGCCTCCGGGCCCTCCGAAACGTTCTTCCGACTCCAAATATCACTTCGCTTTCCGCATCCGGAGCTTCGTTTGGGAACAACGGACTTTTCCGGCGTCTACATACACGTCAATGGTGAGAGAATCAAACTGGAGGCTTCAATCGAATAAGCTACCATTTATAGTTTCATTCAATTTTATTTTTCAGGATTATATTGAATTACTCATTAACCAATAAGAAATTTGGGAAAGTATTTTTGTGGTTTCATGGTTTTTAACAAGAATACAATCTTAAAATTTTATATTTTGTGCCTATTAACCTTCCACTACATCACAAGATCCTTTTATTGGTGTTACATAGAACGTGTAATTTTGTATGTTAAAAATGATGAAATTTCTGCTAAATTTTCTATGATTCAGAAATAAGGTTTCATATAGTCCCAACATAATTGATGGTGCATCGCCCTGAGTTTATATTTCCATGATATGGTCGATTGGAGATTGATTGGTTTTACGTAAAAATTATGAAAAAAACTAAGGATTTATTTTTTTTATCACATTAATGTCTATTTGTGTGATTTGTTTTTTGGCTAGAGTGTGATGCGAGTGTGTTTATTTTTAGTTGGATATACAAAAATATTTTTGGGTTATTCCCCTGAAAATATAAGTTTGTTGTGCAAGATTATTTCATTTACCAAAAATATGAAAAGCTTCTAAGGAAATCGTACACAAAGCTTTCGTGGTAATCTTATAAAAAATTTAAAAATGGAAATAATAAATGTTTTGACTTTGTTTTATATATATATATTATAAAATATATTATATTTCATATATATTTTATCATTATATATTTGTGTGTAACACTATGCAAATCTAAAGTATGAAAATTTTATTTGATACCATGTGTGACAAGTAACACCAAGTGTGTAGGGGATTGTAATATCTTGTGAATTTTAAAATATATTTAACATTTTAAATAAATTAAATATTGGATATAGAATTCAATTTATGTGATACTATATTATCATGTGTCACATGAAACAATTATTTTCTTTGATGACTTTAATTACCTGCAATCCTGATTTTTTCTGAATAATAATGTTTTATTAAACTATTATTATTTAATACAATAAGACATAAAAAAGATGTTAAATTAGTAATGTTAAATTTTAATAACTATATTATGAATATATATGATTTATATAAATATAAAATGAATTAATTTGTTATAAATTATATATAAATTAATATAAGAATCAATTTAATATAAAGGGAATGTTTTTATAAAATACTATTTATATGCCCACAAAGTTGTGTTGTCCAAATAAATTAAATTGATTACAATTACTGAATTATATTAATTAAATATATATGTTATTAATTAAATTAATTTTTTTTTATTCATACAATAGATTTAATAGGCATGATATAAGAACAAACACAATATTACACAAAAAAAATTATATATTTATTACGACACTTGTTCACCTTTTAATGGAGAACCTATATTAAATCCAAATTTGGAACATTTTGTATATATTATACGTCAAAATAAACTTAATATTTGAAATAGGAACATAAAAATTAGCTTAATATGGTTTTTATTATATTTTTATGTGAAGTTTCATTTTTAATGAATAATTAAAAATAATGAATTTTAATTCAAACAGATTTTTCATTTAATTTATTTATATTGTAAAATTATAATTTCACTTTGTTTTAAATTTTAATTAGATTAATTTTTTATTATTTTATCCATTTTTGGTTATTTTATTCAATTTTAGTTTGAAATTAAATATTAAAACATGCATTCTTTTGAACATTTTTAATTTAAAATGGGCATTATTGTCACATATGATGGATTAATATTATAATGATTTTTGTGGAATCAGTGATTGTAATTTTAAAAAAAAATAGATTCCATATTTGGAATCAGTATAATTTATAATTTCTAATAATCACAAATTATTATTTTTTAATTAATTATTGAAATTTATAAAAATTAATTACAATAGTTAAGAGAAAAATTAGTTCACAATGGACCAAACCTTCAACTTAAGGGCCAAAATGACCACAAAACATGTCCAAAACCCATTGGATGGCCATATTTCGACCCTATATTGAAATTTCTTTAATTAGTTCTATTATTTTATCCACTTTCAATGTTAAAAACGTGGGTTAAATTCTCTTTTCCAAAATTTACATGAGTGTCACTCCTCCTCCACTATAAAAAGGCACTCAGGAATCCCACTTCCTCATGCTTCTAAACAAACTTTTTATTAATAAATTTATTCAAAAATAGATCCTCAAAATTACTCCTATAATCATTTAAGAATCACCTTGGTAATAAATTAGTCCAACCTTTGGTTAAAACTAAAAGGTGTTACCCGAATAATAGGTAACCTCCAACCTCAAGATCTTTTGTTTTATTTATTTCTCCACTCTTTAAATTATTCTTATTTCATGATTATATAAAAACAAAAGTATCATAAACATACTTATATGTTATTACGTTAATAGTTCTACCAAAAATTACACACTTCCATCTAATGGGTAACGAACTTACTGTTTAGGTGTATGGTGAACGATTGCCTCACGAAACGAAGTTGTTCAATTTTCCTTTACCATCACTCATGGTTAGAAATAATGATGGGTCAAATCATTATATATATTATATATGATATTTATAATCTCTTTATGATTTTATAATTTTTATACAACACATACCCTTATGCTTTCAACTTTCTATATATATGATAACATCGTTTGTGGAAGAGTGGACTACTACCTCTACAAAGTGATGTGATTTGTGCATGATATACATGGAATGTATAAATTATGGTTTCAATAAAACTATGAAATATATATATGAAATATATATTTTTATTGATTAATAATATACAAATACATCATTTTATTTTCATTTTTTTAATACCACAAGAAAAATAAAGTAGCATTTATGCATATGTACGACCTACCATCTACATCAACGGTGTATTTAATTTATTATATAAAAAATTTATAAATTATTATATATACATATATATTGAATATATATGATTATTAAATCATATTTTACATCATATATATTATTAAATAATGATCAAAATAATAATTAGAAGAAGTAACAAGTCCAACGTACTCCAAAGACTAGGCAATTAACACCTAAAAAAATGAAAAAATTGAATATTATTAACTAATAGGTAAAAAGATATTTCAAGCAGAAAATATATGATATTATACATTTGATTTCAGTTATTGTATTAGTTAGTTATAAGTTTTAAACCATTATAAAATAAGCTAAATGATGTTCACCCAAAAAGGAAATGCAAGGTAAGGGATTTCATCTAAATTTTAATTTCAATGAGACTTGTTTGTTGTTATACACCTAGTTTATTTTATATGGTGTATATACTACCATTTGATATGTTAAATCATGAATATTCTTATTATAATTATATTATAAGTATCATATAATTTTATTCCGTCTTGGATATTATTATTCAAATGTTTCAATGTGGTATGGGAAACTTTGGAATGTTTAATGATTATTCTCTTCAAGAACATTTTTAATGATTATCATTGGTATCTAACTTTATTTTGCGATTGTTAACTTCATCTTGAAATAATCACTTTATTTTTGTGTAACTAATTTCATATATAAGGTTTATATACAGTAACATTTTAACATAATATCATGATTCATTTATTATTCATTAAATTTTTAGTTTCAATTTTAATTATTTTATCTAAGGGAATTGTAGTAAAAATTTACCAAGTGTAGAAGAATTTCATAACCAAATTTATTTTAATTGGGTTATATTACTTCTTCATTTTCATTAAAATTTTATGATTTTGTATATAATGAATTTTACTATCTATTTATTTGTTTCCACTAATATATGTGGATTTAAAATTGATACACGTAATCTACTTATTGATTGATTCTCACTCCAACATTATAATATTTTCATGGGTTTCCATTATAATCTCATTTTTGGGATTGTTTACACCTGAGTTTCCATCAGAGGAAATTATGCGATCATTGTATAATAAAACCATTATTTTTCTTCCCCTATTATTATTCACGACCTTTATCAAATAATAGTACCATTTTTATACTCTTTAGAATGAAAAATGTTTTAGAAATTTTTTTTAATAAAACCCATATTGATTTCTCTCTTTAGTCATAGAACCTATTTTCTTATAAAAACCATATTTTCTAAAAAATCACATTTTTTAACCAATCCAAAATTATTTATTAAATATATTTTTACCCTTTTTTCTTTAACAAAAATTTTCAAGGTTATATTCTGCTCACTTTCCAAACAAGTAAATGTATCTAAACATTTTACTATTAAAAGGGAATTTCCTTTTTACCTCATATGGCATGTATGAATTTGTACATCAGTATTTCATCATGTCTTCCCTTATAAGTTTAAAAGGTTACATTTTAAAGGAAGGTTTTCAAAAGTTATTTTCAAAGAAAAAAATTCAAAATGTTTTTCTAAATAACAACGATAGTTTCATCAAGAATGTTTCTAAAATATCTTCTTATAGTATTTGTATTCATCAAAAACAATAATCATTTTTTATTTTAATCTACTTTGTATTTTTTTTTACTAATACCAACCTTCTTCTTCCTCTATATGGTTTATTATTGATTCGGATAAGGATATTATTAACATTCACTTCCTTGATTCTTTTTAGTCCCCTTTAAATATTCAATTTCTTATGATCATTTCAAATTGAATTTCCCTTAAATATCTACATCATTTTTCATGGATATGATTATTTCGTGAACCATATACTATTTTTCATTTTTTTACATTGAAGGTTATTTTTTTATTTATGGAAGTATTGATAAATCTGTATTCTTTATTCAATATAGATAATTAATAAGGCATATTTTTTATTTTTATTATTCGTTATGATGAATTTTTTGGACCAAAAATGATGGTTTTTCGCATGAATTTATATATCACCTCAATGTATTGACATGTTATCAGGAGACAAATTAGTTTCTTAAATTGAATTGGTTTCTACTATTAAGTTTAAACCATCCTATGAAAAGTCTTGATGGTATAAATTTTCATGTTTCTATAACCTGATGTTTAATAATTGATCGTTTCCTTTATTTTGATTCAATTATTATTTATCCATTATATTTTTCATCGATATATGTATTTTAATTAATTTGATGCACGTTTCATTTATTAAATGTCATGTGTTTTAGTTTATTAATATTTCATATTTATTTATCCTTATCTTGTTATTTTAAAGGAAATTATTTCCATTCATTTAAATTTACATTTTATTGTTCTCATTCATACGTTATTTCTTCCATTTTACTTTAACCATATTGAGAATATTCTATCACCCTTATTATGATTCCTTTATCTAGGATTTCATAAAGCGTACTAATAAATTTATGCAAATATACACTAGATGGAATGAAGTTATTTTCTTAAAATGAATGAAAAATACCTAAGTTGTAATTAGTTTATTCGTTTGTAATAAAATACTTATCTATTTATCTAGTTTACCAAGACAAATAAACTTTTTCTTCCTTTGGTATGTGATTTTATTGTATCTTATTCCAACTTAATGGTATCATGACACCGACACCAGGATTTCTGGGGTCAGGGTGCTATAGTTGGTATTAGGGATAGTTTATTAGAAACCTTGGGATATAGATGTAGGGAAATGTAGATGTTAGAACATAACTGTAAGGTTTAATTTTAGGATTAGTATAGTATAAAACCTTATAATTTTTTGAAAAAATTTATATTATTTGGGTATTCCTAGAAATACATACATGTCTATATACTACAACAGAATGTGGTAATAGAACAGATGTACCTAGGAGTAAAAACTTCGATAAGGTGTGTCGAGCCTGACCTGGTATAACCTGGTACAAGAAAATAATTCATACTACAAACCCAGTTTGGTACTCCTAGGCGATATTCTTAGGATAATTTAAATTCCCATTACAAACCATTTTAAAGGATTTTAATAGATAAGTTCAATGAATTACATATGTTAAACCTAAGGTGTTTTAGATTTAAGACAAGTTGACATGATTTATAAATCCAATGATATTACAGATAAATGCTAGACCAAGGAATGACCTCTGTGGAAATAAATGGATGAAGTATTTATGTATTTTGGTTGAATTAAAAACAAAATATATAAGGTCATTTAACGACTTAATTTTTAGGATTTATATCATATTTATTTCTAAAATTATATTAATATGGTTTTGAAAAAGGGCTACCTGTATTTTGATTGAAAACTCATCAAATCCAGAAAGGTTGTGGGTCTGGAACCATTGACAAAAGGATGATAAGTGTTTCAATCCAGCCACTAACCTATTAAATGTCTTTGTTAAAATTACATTGTTTTTATTTAAATAATTTGATAAATAAATATTAAATATGAACCAATAATGTTACATTTTTGGTTTATAGAATAATGTGTTGACCCTATTGACTATGGAGAATAGTTAGAGACAAAAAGTTAGAATTGTCACTCTTGTGAGAATTATAATTCATTAAAATTGTAATTTATTTCTTCATATATCAAATTTAATTTTTTGATATCCATTTCTAGAAGGATTGGATGAATTCGAAATTAATCAAGAAACAAACGAATTATAAAAATTGTAAAATGAAAATATTCCAAGTATGTTTGTTTAATTATATTCTTAGGTAGTGAAAGAATTACCCAACTTTATTGGTGTGCATATAATTTATAATTTATAATATACAAACTAATACATTTTCATATAATATCATTATTCATTCATTCTTCAATTTGAATTATTTTATCTAAGTATATCTGAGTTAAAATTTACCACATGCAAAATAATTTCACAACCTAGTTTCTTTTCATTAATTTATATTACTTCCTATTTTTCATTAATATTATAGGATTATATTTATAATTAATTTGAATATATATATTTTTATTTTCACTTATATATGTGGATTTATTTTTTGTGCACATAATCTAATCATTGATTGATTCTAATTCCAGCATTATAATCTTTTCAAGGGTTTACTTTACAATATCATTTTGTTTGGGATTGTTTACACCTGAATTCCCATCAGAAAAAATTATTTGATCATTGTATAATAAACCCTTTCATTATATTATATTATTTTTATTAATGGTATTTATCATATAATATCACCATTTTCCACTATTTGGTACATAAAATGTTTTAGAAAAAATGTTTTAACAAAACCTGACTTCCTTTCTCTCTTTAGTCAGAGAACATGTTTTCTTCTAAAATAATTTTTTCTAAAAAGATTTTCAAAAAAGATTTTTAACCATTAGAAAATTATTTTTTAATGATATTTTTACCCTTTTTTGTTTTACCAATGTTTTCAAGGGAATAATCTTTTCTCTTTATAATATAAGCCATAATCTGAACCTTTTTACCATGAAAAAGGAATGTTTTCTTTACGTCTTATGACATGTGTGGATTTACATACCTTCATTTCAATTATGATTCCTTTGAAATTTTAAAATGTTACTTTTAAAAGGAAATTTTTTCAAAAATTATTATCAAGGAAAAGAATGTTAAAATATTTTTCCTAATTAAATGTATATTTTCCTCAAAAAAATTTTAAATGATCTTTTTATAGTATTTATATACAATAAATAAAAAACTGATTATTTTTTACCCCCATGGGATTTTTTGTTTTGATTCCATCCTTATTATTCTTTTGGATGGTTTATTATTGATTTGTATAAGGATAGTAGTGAAACTCACTTACTTGATTCCTTTTAGTCCCCTTGAAATATTCAGTTTGCAAGGATCATTTCACATTGAATTTCCCCAAAATATCCATAACATTTTTCAGGGATATTGTTACTTCTTAAACCATATAACATTTTTCATACTGTTTCCACATTGAAATTTATTTGATTATTTGGAGAAATATTGAAAAAATTGAATTCTTTATTCAATTTGTATATTGGATAAGGCATATTGTTTATTTCAATTATTCAATATGAGGAATTTTTTGACTGAAAATGACATGTGGGATTAGAATTTATATTTCCCCTAAATCCATTGACAGGTTCTCACGAGACAAATTAGTTGCGTAAATTAAATAGTTTTATACCTTTTTTTAAATAGTCTTGTCATAGGTCTTAATGGTTTAGGTTTTCATGTTACTGATACATGGAATCCTATAATTAAGCACTACCTTTTTGTTTATTTTGTTATTATTTATCCTTGATATTTTGTGTCAAAATGTATATAAATGAATTTCATTGTTATTACATTGATTAAATGTAATGGGATTAAATTTCTTACCTTTCCATATTTTTTACCCAAATCTAGTTAGTTTAATAGTATATGTCTCCATTTTTTACATTTTTATATGATTATTCACAATAATTCGTTATTGATTCTGATGTAATTTACCCTTCCTAACCACTTTATCACACACTTATTGTGTTTCTTTCCCATAGGATTCCATGAATTGTACTACGAATGTTATATAATGATATTTGAGATGGAATAAAGTTATTATACTTGAATGAATGGAAAAATTATGTTATAATTAGTGTTTGAATTATTAATAAAAGAATCATTCATGTATCTGGTTTACCAAGACTACTGAACTCTTCAATCCTTTGGGACATGATTTAATTGTATCTAATTCCAATGTAATTGTAGCATGACATTGGCCCCGAGATTTCTGGGGTCGGGGTGCTACAGATATATTTATATATACTGTGAGTTTCAATGTGTTGATGCCCTTAAAAGGATTCCCTATCATAGGTTGGATCATTATGGTCTATGTTTGACCATCCAGACCCATTTAACCCATCATATTCCATAAATTAATATCCAAGTATAAGGATCTCGAAATTTAGAGAAAAAAATCAGAAATTAGTTTTTATTATTGAGATTTAATAAAATTATTTTGGGTGATGGGATGTATGTCTATAATTAATTAAATTATTTTAATTCAATTAAAACTTTAAAAATAAACTCATGTTGAATTTTAGGAAATTTAATTTTTCTTAGGCAGCATAATTGTGTGTTCATGGATCATGATCCAAGACCAATCTAGGAATGTTTGGCTTATCATTTATTTAGTTTAATTATTTCATCGAAGTATTAAAATGATAAAAAATATTTTGTTTTTATGATTAGCACATCAACCATCCATCTTTAATTTTTATAAGGGATTGTATTTCAACAATTTAGTTAAAAAATTTAATTTTTATCCCCGAGTTCCCCTCACCTATGTGAGAGTCTAAATTGAAAAGATCATAGGATTTTGTGGAAAAACAATTCCCGTTGAGAGAAAAAATAAACCAAAAAAGTGAAGCGCACAGGATTTGTGGGAACTACAATTCAAATAATTTATTAACATAAATAATTAAACTATGGAATTAATTAGTCCAATATTCACTTGATGTACTAACTAATAGTTAATGGATCATGATCATAGTGTTTATTTATTTTACCCTATGGTTTATTATTTGGTGAATTTTTATTTATTACGTGTAGTCATAAGGTATATCAATAAAAATAATACATAAATAAAATGAACATGTGTGGTTAATATTAAGTTGTGCATGTCATCACATAGAAATTTGATATTAAATAGGAAAATAATTTTATTTTCTCAAATTAACTTACCAAATATCTCAAAGAAAATAATTATTTTCTAAATATCTTCCATCACTTGAATATGAAAACAACTGATTTTGTGAGGTTCTTATTAGTCCTAGGTTAGGGTACCTCTTACTACTGGGGAGTTTTTATGAGTGTGGTGGGTCGACTTATCAAAATTTGGCAGTATTGGAGTAGTCATAATGATATTTTTCAACATTAAAATAAAATAACTGATCAATTCAAATTCAATCATTGTATAATATGGGACTCCACTCCTCATATCAAGGATTCATGAATTAATGTTGTTGTGTAGTCAAAAACATAAAATAAATTTCTCTTAGTAGTGATGTTTACATATCTTATAGACATTAGGTGGAGGTTTCAAGGATCCTTTCCCATATAATACTCAAGTGTGATACTATTCCCAATCAAGTAGTTGAGAACTACTAGGATTTAATAAAATTGTGGGAGACATTTAAAATTAATAATTTGAATATGTCTACTAGTAATCAAGATAATGTAATAATATTCTGTGTTTATTTATTTTAGATCAAAAGGAATTCACCACTAATTTAATTTCCCTATGATCAATATTTGATAAAGATAATATCATGACCGACCATAAATTCAAGGAGTGGTACACATGCTTGCATATAATACTGCACCAAGAGAGGAATATTTATGTGATGGAATCCAAACTTCCTAAAAATCCCCATTAGGGATAAAGAAAGGAAGGTAAAGATAAATACAAGAAGAATATGGTCAATTCACTACATATTCAGTGCTTCATGTTGTTATCTATGTCCCGTGATCTGTAGAAAATGCATAAAGAAAAAGGAGATTTTTAAATTTTATCTTACCTCCATGATTTATACTGAGAGAGAGATCATAAATAATGATATGATATTTATTTTCATTGTATAGAATCAGGCTAGAATAATAGATTCAAGAACGACTACATGTACTCATGATGATTGCGTACATTGGGAGACAGGTTACCCATGGGTTCAAAAAAAGCCATGATCCAGAAACTGGTCTCATTATTTCATCCTTACCTTATATCTTCTCAACTATCATTGTTAATTATATTATTAATAACATTAATAATTCGCAAAAAATATTTTTTTGCTTAGTTCTCCAAGAAGATAAAGATATCAATAATTCTATCTCCTCGGTCCCTATGACAAACAAGATGAGGAAAGGCAAGGCAAAAGTGTTAACGGTTAAGTAAAATTTAAAGACACTAATGCATCACCCTTTTATGAATCCAAAGATATAGGGGGATTGAAATGTGAAGGAAGTATTATTCTTATCATGTGGTAATAAAGGACACTAGAAGAAGAATTGCACAGCTGAGAAGAAGAAGAAAGATGATGCTTCTACATCAATTATATTTCTCATTGAATGAAAATTTTCTATTTCTAATAGTTGGTTATTGGATACTACATATTTATCAAACATTTTTATTCAAATATAGGAACCAGGTAGAATCAACCAAATTTTTAAATGAGATGTAGATCTCCAAGTAGATATTGGTGTGACACTATAAGCATTAGTAGTGGGAGATCATCATCTTACTTTTCCATGTGGGATGGTTCTTATACTAAATAACTGTTATTGTGTGAAATCTATTACTAGAAACATAATATAATATTAAATATTATATAGTATGGTATTTTATATCAATTTATTAAATAAAATTTTTATGTACAAGGATAACCTATGTTACGGTATGGAAAATCATAATAATGGCTTGTATATACATGATTCCATAACCCATCCCCCAGGGCCCATGATATGACATAACCCAATCCTTCCTCTTAAAGGGCATAGGTTAGAGTCTAGTACAGATGGCATAAACCTACAAGTGGGAAGCATTTTCCTTAGTACATGTATGCGCGCACACACAAACAACCACATCCCAATGATGGAAGAGAACACCATCAGGCCACTATAAATAACTATTGAGTAAAAGTACAACTAAATGTCAAATGGTGTAGAATAAAAACCCGTTTGTGCATGGTCTCACTGGGCACCACTGGTTCCTAGGCTATTTAGTCCTCCATCAAGGTAGTGGTCTTCTGCACCATACAAAACTCGTGCGGGTGAAGCCCGTACAGAAATGAGTGAAAAAATACATAGTAAGGACACAGAAACAACAAAGGAAAGACCAAAAAGAAATCCACAACCAAACCACAAATCATGATCACCAAGAAAGATCATGAAGCATGATATCTCACACTAGATATATTCTAAAGTAAGAAATTAGAACAATTTTTTACATCATCAAACACCTCATTTTTTGGACAACTCCTCCTCAATGAGTATAGTGTGTATGTCGGGTCCCACATAATTCGCTTCCCACTAACCATCAAACTATTTTGGTACTCATCCCTGATAATAATCGTGGGTATGTGGGGTCACATAGAATTTTCTCCCCACCTTGGGCATGTCAGGTTACACAGAAGATGCTTCCCTTCTATAGCCAACCTGAGGTACTCATCCTGACAAGTATTGTGGCTATATCGTGTCACACAAAATTCTATCCCCACCATGGGCCTTCCAAGTCACACAGAATCCACTTTCCACTGGTCCAAAGTATCTGATTCACACAGGGTCTCTAAGTATTAGTCTTTTGGTCTCATTCAACCTTAGGTTTTTCGCACGTAGCACGCTTGATCTTGGGAGAAATCCTCCCTAAGTCATTCATCAAATTTTAACTTCCATTAATACCACCATAGAGTATTCCAAAATATCCTCCTCATCAAGAGGGATCTGACACCACAATCGACTTTTCAATCTAACGCCTGGTTTTCAAGATATGGGAATTTTTCCAAAAAAGGGGCCAGTTGGGTCTGTGTCCGGTCTGACTCGGCTGGACCGACCCAACCCAGGTCTGCCAACCCTAACTGGACCCGACCTCGTCTGGGTCGGGTGTGTTGGGTCTTCAGCCTATCCCGTTCAGTTCGGGCGTGTCTGACCCACTGGGGTGGGTCTCGCCCGCTGGCCTGCCTGCTTTTCCAAAGGGTGACTGATTCTATATTGCTGGGAAGCGTCTAGAATCCATATCCAGCTCCCTCCTTGCCCGGCGGACGATGCATGACAGTTTCCTCTACCGCGATCAAGTGACTGCGACCTGGCTGTGATGCCATCAAATATTTCTTTCCTCTAAAGAATGTGGCCCAAGATTGCAGGTTCCTCCACTGATGTGACTACCTGTCCGCTCCACAGACGTGAGTGCCCATCCACGTCTACCTCCAATGACCTTTGACACTGGTGGTGGCCTTTCAGCTCCACTATAGCCTAGGCCGGTCGTGGTTCTCCTCCAGGCGTGTCATCAGGGCACGCCGCCACCCGCCCTTGGCTGCCACCGCTGTCAGCGCCAGCACACTAGCAGAATACTCCACGGAACAATGGGTCCTTCCGGTTGTCCATTCTTCATGCTGACTACGCCTAAAACCTTCATGGTGTATTACCTTCCCTACAATGGTCTTGAACATTCCTTACCACCATTTCAAAAATACATCCACCAAGAATGAACCATGTAGAGGAGGTTCGGGACTTGTTCGTGTCTGCGGGAACCCTTTGTGTTAGTTGTTTAAATTAGGGAAGGCTTGGGAATAATGTTTTATCAACAAAAATTCAACCATGAATAGAAATCCCAGAAACATCACCCTCCTGCAAGAATAAAATATCCACAGATCAACCTTTTTGTGGTTTTATCCATGTTCATCGTTTAAAATGATTAAGGGGAAAACATATACCAAAACAAACCCTTAACTCGAAGTAGCTCGCCGTTGAATCAGTTTGCTCGCGAAGGTTCAAGAAGTAGAAGCATGCTTTTCTTTTTGGCATTTTTCTTCATGGTTCATCGAAGTTATTAACATTTGACAAGCATTCATCATTCTTCGTTGTAGACGATTTCCACCGTAATATTTTCAGATAATCCCCATGGTTTAATTCTCAACTCTCTAATGCATTCTCTTATTAAAAGAAAACAAGTCGCAGTGTTTCTATTATGCTGTGACATCATGTCGTTATTCTGTTTCATTTATGAAACAAAATATTTGTTCATCTTCAATTAAATGAGCCAACAAGGAGCTTACATTGGTGATCCTCATTGTCGCACCATAGCACTGTCGTCCACTTCTCAATGGTGTGAATGAAAATAAAAATAACTTTTTATGTTTTTTTATTATTTTTGGAAAAGTCTGAAAATTATCTTTTCCATCTAAACTGTCCCAGTCGAAGAACATTCAAGGAGAATACCAAAGTTCCAAGTTCAACGGTTCCCTCTGATTTTTTATCTGACCCTCGGTTCAAAAGTTAGAAAAACACGCTCTAACATTTAGTTACATGAAATTTATTAAAGTTAAAAATTCCATTCTGGGCTCACTGGGCCTTAGAATCGCGTGCCTTCATAGCGTGTTGTCTCGAAATAATTCCATAAAATCATAAAAAATATACAGAAATTCTAGGACATTACATTCTCCCCAACATAGGCATTACATCCCTGAAATCAAAACAAAGGAAAATCAAAAAAATGGGGGTATTGAACATGAATCTGAGCCTCCTGCTCCCATGTGCTCTGTTAAATAATATCATGCTGGCACCGAATGTTCTCCATATGAATCGACCATCCACAAAGGACCCTCTAGTGGCAATCCCCTCTCTCCATCGTAAAATCTGAAAATGTCTCCCAATCATCTATGTCTAGCTTTCTCCGGTCATTGACATTTGATGGATCATGCATTTACCTCCTTAGTTGTGACACATGAGAAACATCGTGCACCTGGTGCATCTATGGGGGAAGATCTAGGTAGTACGCCACCTCACCAACTCTACGCAGGATCTGAAAAGGTCCGATGAACCTTGAAGATAACTTGCAACCTGGGCCAAATCTCTACAATCCTCTTCAGCATGAGACCCAAAGGAACACATGGTATCCCTCCTAAAATTCCAAGGTTCTCTGCCTCCTATCAGCTTAAGATTGTTTCCTACTCTGTGTAGTCCTCATCCACTCCTAGATGATCTTCACCTTCATAGTGGTAGCTCGTACCATCTATGGACCCATTAGTGCTGACTCCCATGGGTCTGTCTGTTATAGAGGTGATATGCATGGACACTCGTATAAGGCCTCAAATGGTTCCATGACAATGGTGGACTGATAACTTTTGTTTTATGGATATTCTACGAGTGGTAGGTGGTCCTCACATCTATAACTAAACTCAAGGATACAACCAAAAATCATTTCCTCCATGGTCTTTATGGTCCGCTCCATCTGACCACTGTTAGAGGGTGAATGGCCATGCTCAAGAGTAGCTAAGTCTTGAATGCCTCATATAACTCCTTCCCCAACTTGTATGTAAACCATGAATCATGGTCTAATACGTTCTTCTAAGGCACCATGTGAATACGCACTATCATTTGGATGGAGAGGTGTCTCAAGGCCTCTACTGATCCCTACTCTCAGATGGGTAGTAAGTGAACTGACATGGTGATTTGGTCAATGATCACCCAGATAGAATCCTGGCCCCTGGATGTGTGTTGTAACCACATCATGAAGTACATGGAGATATCATCCCACTTCCATTCGGGTACCACAAGTGGTTGCTCCAAGCCTTCTTGGAATTGATTCTCAGCATTCACTTACTAACAAGTGAGGCATCGTGAAACGAACTCTATCACGATTTTCATCATCCCTGGCCACCAGTACTGACATCGGAGGTCTGGGATTATATTTTACACATTTTGAGGTACCGCCAATGGGATGTATGAACTCCCTAAATCCTTCCTCTTGTAACATCACTGATAGTACTGTGTGTCATCTAAAAAGGTTGGTGTGCTTCCCACCTATTGAAAATCCATCAAGAGCCTATCCTGAGGATATCTGAGCCCGTCATGCCTCACAGTCAACATCCACAAGTTGTACATCACTGGTCCACTGTAAGAGTGGGGTATTGGCAGTCATCAACTGAAGGTAAGATGCTATATCATCATCCATGAAGGATATCTTCTTATCGGCTACCTAGTATGTCACCTCACTCAATAGTTGTAAACCAGACCTCCTTCTAAGCGCATCTACCCCCATGTTCCCCTTCCCATGAGTATAGACTATCTCAAAGTCATTATCCTAGAGGAACTCCAACCATCACCATTATATCAAGTTCAGGTCCTTTTTCGAGAATATATACCTTAGTCACTTGTTGTCATAGTAGACATTAAACCATTCAAAACTCAAATAGTGATGCCACATCATCAAGGAAAATACAACCACTACTAAATCCAGGTCATGTGTTGAATAGTTCTTCTCATGCTGCATCAAATTACATGAGCTATAGACGATCACTGATTGCTCCTGCATCAAGACACAACCCAGTCTGGTCCTTGATGTGTCGCAGAAAACTACAAACCCAACGAACTCTTTTGGTAGTCTCAAAACGGGGGAACTCAGCAGTCTTCACCTCAGCTCCTGGAATCTCTGATGGAACATATATTTCCACATGAAGGGTTTTCCCTTCTGTTTTAACGATGATAAATGTTATTATATTCTCAAAAAGTTAGCCATAAACCTCCGATAGTATATGGAAAACACCAAGAAACTCTGAACCTCAGTCATGCTTCCAGGTGGCTCCAAAGCAAGCACTGCCTCTATCTTCGCTCGATCCACTAAAAATCCATCCTCTGAGATGACATGTCCTAGAAATTGGAAATCCCAAATCTACAATTATCACTTCAATAGATTACCATATATTTGGTGCTCTCAGAGTGTATCTAGGACTATCAACAGGTGTATAGCATGTTCCTCCTCCAATGCTGAATACACCAAGATGTCATCGATGAAGACCACTATGAAATGATTGAGGTAAGGCTAGGAGATCATGTTTATGAGTCCCATGAACAATTCTATGGTATTGGTCACATCAAAGTTCATCACCAAATCCTCATAGTGGTTGTACCAGATTCTGAAGGATGACTTCAGTACATCCTCATCCGATACATGAAGCTAGTGACAGCCTGATCTGATGGCTATCTTTGAGAACCAACTCACTCCCTTTAGCTGGTTGAAGATTTCCTCAATCATCAGTAGTGGATACTTGTTCTTCACGGTCAGCTTGTTCTGGCACCAGAAGTCCACGCATACCCTCATTCTCTTGTCTGCCTTCTTGGAAAATAACACTGGGGCTACCCTTGGTGGAACAATGGGCCTTAAGAACCTCTTATCTTGTAATTCCTCCAGTTTTACCCTCAATTCAAAAAGCTCTTTGGGAGCCATTCAATATTCTAGTGTGGATATTAGTGTAGTCCCAGGGTACATGTCGACGCAGAAGTCTACCTCCCTATGAGGTGATAGTCCTGGAACATCCTCAAGAATGACATCCTCATATACATCCACCACTATAGGAAATCTTGGACTCCTCTCATCCACCACACCGAGGGTGAGGCTATCCAACTGGTGAGTGATCGATTGCAACCTCCTATGAGAAAGTACATCCTATACTTCAAAGGTTCCCTTCCAGCTGGTGAAGAAAAACTTGGTCCCATCCTCACAAACACACCGTACTTTGCACCAAAAATAGTTGATCTGAGCATAAACGGTAGATAACCAGTCCATACCAAAGATGATGTCGCCAGGCCTCAACACCACAACTAGGATATCCCAGCCAAATCTCTTTCCTACTAGACTAATATTACACTTCCGACACGAGAGTGTAATCATTGAATCACCTTCCTTAGGAGTCTCAAATCATTAGGATCGAGCAAATGGCTTCACTGGCTTCTCTGAGCCTCAATAAAGGTCAATGGAAAAGAAAGAGTTACTTGAACCTATGTCTATAAGAACTATATCTAATATGGAGAAGACAGATATCATGCCTATTATCATCTCTGGAGTGTTGTGGGCATAGGCCTCCATCGCCTGAAGTTGGGCTCTCCCCTATCCTCTAGTTCCCTAAGGTCATGGGGGACCATCTTGGGGTGGTGTATGTCGACCTCAAACCATCATCCACCGCCTGACGCCCAGCCTGCTCCCCTACCATGTTTGCAACCATACAGACCTCCTTGATTGAACCTCTACCTCTAACTTGGTGGTACCTTGACCATCTGTTGATTATCTGTGTGGCGGGTTGGGTAGTCCCAAGCCATATGCCCCTACCTACCTCTTGTGAAGAACATACCAGTTTCCTACTGACCCCCTCTGCACTAGGATCCCCACAATACTAACCCTGAGTCCTGGGGTAGCCCCTTGAAACACCTGACCTGCTTAGGACCTTGTGTCTGATGTCTAATGCCCACCACTAAATACTCTACAGCCCGAGGTCTTCTAGTGGCTTCAGCTAATGGTTCTATCTCTTCTTGGAAGTTCTCCACAAAAACGGCTTACTCTAGCACCCCATCCTGTGTGGAGATTCGTAGATACACCATGGATTCCCATATCTTCCCTTTGAGCCTCTTATCAAAGGTATGGGCCCTGATGAAAGGCTCTTGCACCATGTTTGTAGAGTAGCGATAGAGGCCTGTAAACCTTGCAGAGTACTCATCCACTGACATTTTTCCCTACTTCTAGTGAACCAACTCCTCTATGCGCACAGATCACAAGTTAGCAGGGCAAAACACCTCCTATAAAGTCTCTTGAAATCTGTTTAGGTGAGGGTCATCTCATCATGAGTCTGAATCATTAGACTCCACTATCTCCCTGCTGAGCCATGAAAAAGTATCGCAGATAAGATCTCTATATGGTCAAGCAGTGTCCTCACAAAGAGGAAAAAGTATTGTATATTTTATTACAGTATAGAGTGATAATAATGTGGTATTGATGCTTGCTAAGAAGACCAGGTCACACCACAGTATAACATATATACTTTCAATGTTTTATCTCTTGGTGGATTTTAATTAGAGATTTGAAGTCTTGTTGATTAGAGTAGATATAGAGGATAATGTGGTAAACCCCATGAATAAATCTATTTCTCAGCAAAAGCATGATACTTATGTTAGTGCTAGTGGGTTTAGAATTATTAGCAAGTAGATCTAGTAAAAGTGGGAGTGTTGTGAGGGTGTTCCCAAGACCCTACTCCTTTTTTACTTTAATTAATATTACATGTGTATAGTTTGATATATACATGTTGTTATTATTACCGTAATAGTGTTGATACTTATAAATTCCTTATTTTTATGGTAATGTTTTTAGAATATGTGTCATATAAAAATTACATTGTACTTTCCATATATAAAGAGAACCTTGAGATATTATGATAGTAATCATAAATATATATGTCATAGGGTCTAGATAAATCACAGTAATGGGACACATATTATTTTTGACTATAAGGTTTTGGGGGATCATTAGTAATGACACTTCTTGTTGTGAATTTCACACTTAGTGATCTCAAGTAGATGAGAACATGAGGACTTCCCTGCCAATAAAAACACAACAAGTTTCAGGTGTCATTGGTTTTTCCTCTATATGAACATGTATATAGTCATTGGACCTGAGATCATTATCAATGTATACATTTTATCTCATACTATGATGAAACGAAAAAAAAAACTAGACATTAAATTTTTGGAAAGATAGTATTTGATGGGTTCATCATTGGTTGTATGACATTGGTGGAATGGTCAAGATAGAATTTGTCTCTTTCAGAGTTAAAGAAAAGATATCTCATGTGCTCAAGTTGACCAGGATTCTATTACCTTTATTAAATTCATGGCCATTGTACAAGAACATAAGTATGTCAAGTTAGGACGTCAAATATATAAAGGAAATAAAGATTATTATGTAATTGTGTATCCTTGTTTATGAGATATCACAGAAAAAAATGATTATATTACAAAGAAACTGTTCAAAAAAAGGTATTCATAGCTATGACATTCCTTATCTTTTTATGGGGCATGATGGTTTTCTAGACTCCACTCTTTGTCTATGGGTTGGAATCAATGTTGTTGGTATAAGGACCTAGAGGGTCACACACTAATTTTTTCCGAAAGTTCCATCTATTATAACTAATAGGATTTTTGGACTAAATGGGCCCCACATGTGGGAGTGGTTAATGTACGAGTCTCATAAATCACAAGTAAAGTAATAATAATTATATTAGTCATGTTTATAGTAATAACGGTTGAATTTATTTCTCGTGTTATTAAAAAACATTTCTCATAAAATTCAATATGAGAAAATATAATTTTCTGAATTAACATAGGATGTTCAAGGATTGTTAATTAATTTGTGGAACTTACGAGTCATGTTAATGGTTTTTTATTACATAACATTTTATAGTGATAAAATAGAGTGATAAAATATTTATGACTTTTACGGAAATTGTTTTATGTCATATGTATGTGTAATAGTCTAAAAAGAAGGTTATTATTTTAAATCAGTTGAAGTGAAATTTTTGAAAGTATCACCTAACTATAAAAGTTAATTTAGCCTCTTAAATTTTAAGCTCCACAAATTGGTCGAATGTAGTGAGATAATATATTCTCTCTTGTCATATTATGTTCTTATATAGATATTTCAAGTAAATAACAACATCAAATCAGTCTTTTCTTCTTGATCAAGTTTGTGTTCATCACTTGATTGGAGTGGTGACGTATATATCTTTGATCATACACTATAGAACACAAACAATATGGACCAATGATCCATGAGATATCGTTAATGTGTTGATGGTCTATATGATTCTATGATTTTCACATTTGAGATAGAACACATCAACTGTGAGAGAATCAAACTGGTAACTTCAATCAAAAAGGGTAGCATTTACGGTTTCGTTCGATTTTATTTTTCTTTATTAAATCAAATTACATGAAATAATTTAAAAATAATATGAGCAAGGGGTTTTGGGGATTCATTTTTTATCCTGAATCCAAATCCAAAAATTAAAATTCCACATGTTTTTCACTTCTATTGGACCCTAGGTTCCTTCAGAAACTATACATAGATAGAAAAACCAATACCATTAAGGATCAACAAGTTAAAAAATGGTTTAAACGATTCCATGGAAAATAATATGATAAAACATTTTAAACATTTTCCATTATAAAATCCATCATAATTTTACATTCCATTACATATTTTCATGATAATGATATTTTAAAAATGGATTTCAAAATAGGCTTCCCTAAAATAAACCTTCAAGAGGACATTTATATGACACAACTTGAAATGTTTGTGACTCCAAAGGATGAAAATAAGGTATACAAGTTGGGAAGATCCATTTATGGATTAATGTAAGTATTCAGGTCATTGAACATTCAGATTGATGAAGAAATATATGAATTTGGTTTCATAAAGAATAAATGTGATCCTTGCGTGTATAAATGGTTTAGTGGGAGTTTGATTATTATTTTAATAGTATAAATTGATGACCTATTACTTATTGAACAAAAATAAAAAAACATAGATTCTTTTAAAGACAACATAAAAAATGATTCTCCGTAACGGAATTGGGTGAGACAATATATATTCTTGGGATCGATATCCTTTATGTTAGATATTGGAGACTACATAGTCTAAGTCATGGTGCATATATTTAAAAGACACTAATGTTATTTAGTATAGAAAAATATAAGAAGGGATATATATAACGTATTGTGACATTCATATTTCTAGGAATATGTTTCCTTAGACACATGAGTAAAAACAGAGGTTGTAAAAGATTACATATCAATTAGTTATTAGGTCAGCAATGTATGATATGTTATATACTAGGATATATGTCACCTTCTCCTTAAGTGTATTAGGAAGATAGAAAGATGATCTAGGTTACTTCCATTGTATTTCATTAAAGACTATCCTTAATTATTTTAGGTGTACTAGTGATATGTTCCTTTTCTATAGAGGATATGAAGAAATAATCATTAGAGGATACGCATATTATTGTTCCCAAATAGGTCAACATGATTTGGAATCGTAGACGAGATACATATTCACTTTGAATGGATGTGTTGTGAGCTAACAATATAAAAGTACGTCATGTTCATAGATTCTAAAATAGAGAATGACTATATTGTAGCTTATGATGTTGCTAATGAAGAATAATGTATATGAAACATCTTCCAAGAAATTGATGTGATTCATTGTAATAATGATATTATCATACACTATTGTGATAATAATATTACATTGAGCCCTAGAAATGATCCAATGTCACATCAGTAGAATAAGAAAAAACTATTGAACTATCATCTCATTAGGAATATTTCCAAAAGAGATGATTCCATAGTGAGAAGCATGTCCATGGAAGACAACTTTACTGGCCTCTTGATTAAATCATTGACTTAGTAGAAGTATTATATTCATGTGAGGTCCAGCTGACTAAAAGTCATATGTGTTTGGTTCTACAAAAAGTCAGAGTTGTTTTTAGTTTTTTCTTTTAGAATCAACTATTTATACTTTGGTTACATGTATATTCAATGATTTGTGTATTAATAAAATATCTTATTACATAATTTTCATTGTTTTTCATGACATTAATGTAATAATTTCCTAGAGTATCTATCATGTTTATAATGTCATATAAGTTCCCTTCTATGATAGGAACCATGAAAAGCTATGAAATTATTCTTAAATATTGTTATATAGTCTAATAACATACTATTATAGGACACATATAATACAAACTATCAGGTGTGAGTACTTGTATTTGGATGATACTTCTTCTCAATTATTTCTCACTTAGAAATCTCCATGATGGTAGATTATGAGAATAGACATGTCAATAGGAATTCTACATGTTTTAGTTTGATTTAATATTCTTATCTATGGGCATGTGTAATGGACTTTAAAAATTAATATTATTATTAATGAATGTTACGAATCACACACATGGATTTATTTCATAAACATTGAAGATACAAGTCATGGTGAAATTGGATATGTTGGGTGCATCATGAGAGACATTTCATTAATGAATAAGTCAATGAAGGATTTTTCCTTCCATATTTATATAATACGGTATCTTGTACCTTTTCATGGAATAAAATAAAAAATCTAATTTCATGGTCATAGTGTTATGAAATGTTTATTTCAGAGTGTCAGAAAAATATGTATCATTCATATAATTTCATATCATGGATGTGAAACATAGTCGATGTGATATTGTGAAAAAAGGATTATATTAGACAATGAAAATTTTTATGTGGTTTCTAGTTTTTCAATATTAGGTTCTTTCTCCTGGGTAACTTAACCTGTTGCAAAATTGTAATATTTGACTTTAAGGAAGCCTATATAATTCCAATGAGATAAAATCCTAGAGATTCACACATTTGGTATTTCTATTGATATTGATTAAATTATATTTAAATTTAATTTACAGAATAAATATTATTCTCAAGTCCAATGAGTAATTTTTTTGATTTTTTATTGATCAAAATTTTTTATTAAGATAATTATTCGTGTAATAAATAAATTTAGATAGGTTAGGGAAAATAAAAATTAGGTATGGTTATTAATATTTATTTGAAATATGGTAAATAATATTTATCATTTTGTGAGTTAAGGTAGAGAATACCATATTATTATTATTATTATTATTATCAAATGGCATGTAGTTTTTTAGTGATTATTATTTTACAAGAGGGTCAGTATACAAGTAAATAATATTTTAATGTAAACCCTAACACTAAAAATAAATTATTATGTCAATTATATTTTATTAATTGAGAACCAAATTTTTATAATTATTGTGTACATTAGACTTCTCTCTCGAGCTCCTCCGCATATCCTCCTCTTAGGGATTAGAAGAACACATTAAAGCTCGATATATCATCAATCAATCTAGAAAAATAACACAAGATGATTGATTCGCCACACTAGAACCTAAAAATCAATTAGAAATGGTAACATATCAATGGATCACATGTGCGTCACCACTAGATGGATTCTAAACCAAGATCCTTATAGTGTAATGATGGAAATCCAGAAAATGGTTTTTGGATAATCAACAACATCTATGAAGAATTTTCCTAGGATGAGGTATCCATTTCTTCCAATAATAAATAAATTAATTATAAACATAACATGAAAATATCCACTCTGAGTTCAAAGATTATCTATGTAAATATTTAGTGCAAAAGTTTATTGGTCATGAAGTTCACATCATATATAATAATAAAAATGAACCATCTAATTGAATAAAAAAATTATGGATAACTCACCGACCAATGCACTATTGTTGTGCCCAAAACCATCAGATGTATCCTTAAGTGTGTTTCATTATATGTCCTCATAGATGATTGTAAATCCAACAGATGGAGGTTCTCATATGAGGGTATTCTATTTTTATGATTTAGGATAATTATGGGATTCTCAGAAATGTTTTCTAATTATATATGTGGTCATTATTTAATTTGTTTTACATATACATATTAAGAGTATATTTGGATTACAAGTGGACTAAAATTCAAAAATTTCATCTATTTTATATTTTTTCCCTAGAAATTAAAAATACTTTGGATTTTTTATAAAATAAAGACATTTGGAGCCAAGTGTTACTTTTCTTCAATTGTTTGACATCATGTGGTCCTTATATTTTCTTAAATGAATTATTATTTTGAAATTTTTCATTATCTCATTGAGTTTTAATGATTGTGAAATTTTACAACAAATTGAGTGTTATTAGAATAAAGTGTTATCCATGAAAATATTTTTAAAATTTCAACCATTAATTTTTTTTGGAATAATTTTTGGGAAAACATTTTTTAAAATGGTAATTATATTTTATTGTATGTGGGAACTAATTGGACTCTGTTTATGGATTTTTTGTTAAACTGAGATATAATTTGATGGTTTTTTGATCCAAACTATGAGGGATTTTGGCATCATAATCTAAAGTGTGGACAAGGGAACCTATATTCTTTCTTGGGAATTCATTTCACATATTTACAAGTAAAAATTTCTCCTCAACCCTAGACTTTGATATTCCATGCATCAAACAGATTTAACCATCTCATAACATTATCTTGAACCCTATCTATGAAATTATGAATGACTTAAATGATCTATATAATGATACAAATACATTATTCTTAGATACTAAGGAAAGAATATATGAGGGATACAATATTTTTGGAAATAATTTCTTGAGTTCTGATGGAGAATCTTACCAGGGCCATAAGAATTATAAGGATGAAAATTCCTAGTTAATGTCTAGGATACACAATTCTAGGAATGCCTTCATATTCATAAAAGTCATTATTTTAATAAATAAATAGAAAATATAGGGGGAGGTCCAACTGTAGAGACCTGAATCTTGACGTACATGGACATTAAATTATTTTTGAGAAATACTTAATACATAACAAAAATAGACACACAAGGACCGTAATAGTTTAGTGTATTTGGAAACTCGGAGTATAATCTCATAATCCTAGTGAAAGATCTTCAACATCTCCCATAAAGATCTTCCCCTTTTGTTTTCTTACCTAAAACCTTTATTTAAATCTTGGGGAAAAGAAAACATATAAAGGGTCAGATAAAATTCTCAGTAAGGGTAAGCATGGATAAAATAAAACAAATCACATACATATGAACTTAAAAAACATGAACATAATGTTTAAACATCAAAATCACGAGAAATGACATAAAACATGGCATCACATAAGGCATAGATCATAAAGAATCATTAATCATGATAAAATTGCATGGGAATAAAACATGTGATTGTGGAAAAACATTAATCACATGATATGATTTCCATAGTAGCCAAGGAATTGCTGCCAAGACCATCTTAGTGGACAAAGTCCCTTACTGAACTGGGTTTACTTGTCGTTCCAGCCCTATATTACTGAACCTTATTTACTTGTCGTTCCATCCATGTCTATATCATGAGATATAAATATTTACCCAATAAATTGGAGGGATATATAGGTCCCACCCAGCTCATAATGAAATCATTCTTACTTGTTCCACAACATAAACAAAAATCATTCATCATAACCCAAAGAATAAAATTGGTTTCATAAACATCATCCCATCATAACATAACCCATATAAAACAAATGGATATCATTTCATCATAATAAAAATTAAACCATTTAAATCATAGAGACATTATACTTGAAACATAATCATACTAAATAATTTCATCTTATATGGAAAATAGTTTTGACAAAACACTTGAAATGAATTCTTGAGGAAAATATCCTTTCTTCTTAAAAAACATTTTATTTTCACAAAATTCTGTGCAATTTTAAAAGAAAATGATTTTATTTAAAATACTTATGAAATATTGTAGAGTAAGCTTCATGAAAATAAATCATTATGAAACCGTAAAAATCCATTCATGTCGTATAAGTTAAAAATAACATTCTTCTCGTACTTTTGTCGGAAAAGGAAAAAAGTACCTCGTAAAAGAAAGATTCTTTAAATACCATATAGTAAAAGTCCAAATTGGTAAAAAGGACATTAAACATACAGGAAACCATTTTTATGAAACATGGACATGGATGATAACAATAGCCCCAGTAAATACTTATGAATAAACAATCTTGGATAAGAGCGAGATTGGAATAGTTATCCCTTACCTTAGGTCTGATATGCTTGGTATGTATCCGAACCACCTGTATAATGGTTTAAATAATGTCATTGACTTATTAAAGATTCATATTAGTTTTTATGATATCATATATGGTTCACATATGACTTTATATTACCCGTTCTTTTGTAAATCCCATGTTAAAACAACGTTTTGGGTAAAATCGTCTTATTTATCGTACGTGTTTGGACTTGTTGTTCTTGATGTTAGTATTACTTATATCATGATTTACTTACTTTCAGAATGTAAATAATGATTTATATATCATATAAATTCATTATATATCTAGAATATACATGTATTTATAATAATACATAACATATGGAGGTAAGAAATGAAATGTACTGTTCATGGAGACGGTAAGTCGTACGTACGCATGAACGCTAATTTCATTTCTATTTATTATTTTAATGGAATAGATATATTATAATTCCAGTATAATATCATATATAATATCATTACCTCCATCCTTTATACATCCCACATAAGGCATTAACGAATC
This sequence comes from Viscum album, assembly GCA_963277665.1. NCBI lineage: Eukaryota > Viridiplantae > Streptophyta > Magnoliopsida > Santalales > Viscaceae > Viscum > Viscum album. Next base: position 595,588,630 of record OY728121.1, read on the forward strand.
ACATCACTTTAAGGGGGCGGTAGTACGCACTTCCTCAAATGAGATCATCGTATTTACCCACTATGGAAACTATAAAGGCTTGATATAATTGGGAAGTAAAGAATCATAAGGAAATAATAAACATAATATATATCATATATAAATACAGTTCCATCATAATGGCCACCATGAGAGGCGGTAGGAGAAAATCGAACAATCATCGTTTCGTGAGGCGTTAGTTTTCCATCACATAAACATTATGTTCTTCATCCATTAGATGGAAGTGTGTGTAAGTGTAGTTCTAATAAATCTCATAATAACATCCTAGTATTTTGAAGATACTGGTGTTTTTATAAAATAAAATATTAAAAAGAGTTTAGGGGTTAGAGAAGTTGAATAAAAGAAAACAACTTAAGAGAAACTATTACCTTTAATTAGGGTAACTTCCATTGGTTTAAACCAAATGTAATTCCTGAAGTTCCTTCTACCTAATGTAATGATTATAGGGGGAGTATAGGGATATTAGGAGATTATTTGGGCAGAGTTTGGATGATCCAACAGGCTTTAGACGTGTGAGGAATTTTATAGAAGTGGTCTCCTTTTATAAGGGAGAGGAGGGGCTCTTTAGGAAAGTGTGAAAACATTATTTTATTATAAACATATCTTCAGTTTCAAGAGGTCAAAACACATTAATTTCAAATATAATATGACTAATATTAAAAATAAAATAATACAATATTAATTGGATAGGTTTTGGATAATATTTTAATCATTATAATCTTATTTATTTAAATCATTTATTAATGAGGTAAATACTGCATCATTATTGTGTCATAAATAATTTAATTTATCAGATGTCTAAAAATTATTAAAAAAATACCAAAATGTAGGAAATATTTTTATCTTTCCAATTAATATTTATAGTTGAAAATGTAGTTTATATATCCCCACATAAAAATTAATTACTAAAGGATTTTTGTTAATGCCAATTTTGTCTTTACATTAAATTAATTAATCTAATGTGTCATTGTCTTTCATAAGTGGCTCCATTTGGTCCCAAAATCGACCCAAGGATGCCCATGGTCTGTAATTACTCATCCAATAGGGTTTTGGACAACTGTTAAGGTAATTTTGAATTATTATAATATTCATTTAACCTTGAATTACCCTATTTACTTTTAACCGTGGTAAATAAAAGTTAAAAGTTACTATTCACCAAAAATTATTTTAATCTAATTGAACCACATTTTACTCCTTGATATTAACTGTGTCTCTATGATTTTCAAAATTTAACTCACAGAAGCGGTAAAAGTATGTTTTATGAACAATTGCAAAAGCTCCTATGAGGTGGGTAAAAGACGGTGAAAAGTTCAATACAATTTTTATAAATCTAAAATTATTATAAAATGATTCCAATTAATTTCATTGAATGTATATATGTATTATGTATCTATTTTTACCTAAAATAAATTTAAATCAAATAAATTATTATTTAAATAAAAAAGTCGGTTTTAACCAAAAACTCAGTGTTTTGACTATTCATCAAAAATTGAAGTTTTTCAGAAAAATACCAAAAAGTCAGCCTATGATATAATTGATATTCCGAATTCAAAAATGATGTATATTTTTCCAAATTCAAAAAATAGAAGTGGCATTAGTTATTTTTAAAATTAATTCCAGTTATCAAAACAAATAGCGTGTTTTTAAGAAACAAAAACTATTAAAAGATCATCACTTGTTTATGTCCAATTTCAAAGTCAAATTAATTCCAATGACCAACATTAAATTAAATGGTAAAAATATATTCTAATTACACTTTAAAACCAATTAAAAATATAATCTATCCATATAAATTATTGAGATGAAAAAATTTGTTTTTAATTAAAATATAGCGTGTTTTTACTATTCATCAAAATATGAAAGTTATCAGAATAATATGAAAAATTTATCCAAATTAAATTTTTATATAATTATTCCAAGGAAGAATTTTATTTTTTCAAATTGAACTTATAGACATGTCAAAACAAGATTTAAATTTGGTGCGCCATCAAAAGGCGGAAAAACTATATTTTTTGAAAAATACTTATTTTACTCGAAAAATTGATTTTGTTCTCATACCATGTTCTAGAAAATATGTAAGATGAATAATAGTGTTATAAAATTCAAAATGTAGTTAATACAATTCATAACGGCTAGTAAATAAAAATATTATAACCATATATCATTGTTTAGTGAAACCTAGTATTGCGTACAACTCACGCTATCAAGGAAGGTCGTGATTACGTGTAATGAAAGCCAAGTCAGGGTTTATTATTGTGCAAGACTCCTTTGTTGTTTTGTATAACAAAATCCAACCATATTTTATTTATACACTGAATATTTATATTTATATATATATACACTCAATGTTTTTTAGAATAACTACTATCAAACAAACTTGAAATTGTGTGTAACACGATCCAAGAATAGTGTTGCGCATACTGCAAGCTAATATAGTGTTGCGTATAGCGCAAGATAATCTTGGTGTAGCATACAATATAAGATATGAAAGAAATTAAAAATAATATATCTCATAAAATATTGAGGTGTTACATTCTACCCCCCCCCCCCCTTAAAATGAATTTCTCCCTCGAAATGCTTCGAGGTTATAAATCGTTTACCCACATCGTAAAAAGGAAAACTAAAACTTAATTTAAAAAACTAAAGTATGAAACATAACGATTACCCAAAGTAAATCATCACTGGTTTTCCACGTAGGAGAATATAGGTGAAAATATGTATATGGAAGAAAATTCTAACCATCATGTTCTGATAAAGAGTGGTAGAAGATATGGATATGAAAAAACCAATAATCACAAAGCCATAAATTTGTGATAATCTAAGGTACCATCAGATTCATCAGATATAAGGATACTTGGACAACATTTTTTTGTTTTCAAGATCATTTCCATAAAGTTGAAGAATTTTCGAATCAAAATAAATACTTAATTTATTTTGGTACAATCTCACCGTTGTTCGTGCCTTGAACAATTTCCACTTCACCTCTTAAAGAAATGAAGTTGAATTTGTCATTCATGAAGTGTTAGAAGATCATGTGATAGAATGATGCATCATTCCATCTGTTTCAAACAAAAGGTTAGAAAAAGTTATCAAATATACATAAGTCCATCTATGGTGTGGTTAATTATATATGATTCCAAAAATGGACTTATACTTCAATTATCATACTGCTTAATAAAATAAAACTAATTTCTACTAACCAGGGACTTCCTATTGGCCAGTGGTAGGCAATGAAGGCCCGTCTCACTTCGGTTGGGGGTTCGATTCCCACAACCTTGTCCGACACGATGGGTTTTCACCCATCTTGCAGGTTGTCCTTTTTCTAAAATTACATCATTATGACATTCCATCTATAATATCGAAAAAATTTCTAGCCTTAAACAATACTAACTTGTGTCCAACATAATCCCTTTCAAATCTTTAGGAATATCCAAAATACTTTTGTCCAAGCTTATAGCATAACGAAATCAATTACTATAAATGTCATATACCGAGCATGTGAATACTATCATTTATTTCTGATATATCTTGTTGATCACATTCCAATCATGTGAATACCTTAATCATGTATTCTATTGAAAAATGAATACCCATTTAACTTTAGTGAAAATATGAATGCTATCAAAAGTTAACTCTTTCCACATATGAAAATCCCAAAAATTCTTTATACTCAAACCATGATATCACTTTGTCCTTATATAATTCATGAGCTCATTAATACTATCAAATATTTCATTTTCTCCATATCCCTTCATTATGTTCATGTCATCTTCTTTCCAAAAATATCTCAATCACATTCCATGGTTACCAGTACCTTAAAATTATTGAAAACCAAAATAGACCAATAAAAAATATTCCAATACACCATAAAAGTACCTTAACAACATTATTCTTGAATACCTAACATAAACACTTCAATCCATCCTCTTTAATGATTTTCATGTAATGAGTCCTTCCTTGATTTAGAAGTAACCTCTTAGGTCAGGGCATTGAGTTGGGTAATGCCCATGTTCTCCACAAATAAGACATTGAACTCCATAACAGTCTATCACTCTGTGGCCCTTTTCTCCACACAGATAACATCTTTCCCTCCATTTGAGGTATTCCTCAAGGTTCTTCTTCCCCTCGTTAGAAATCTCAATCTTCATTTCTTTATGCTCCTCAACACGTGAACATGCATAAAAGACTACCTTCCTCTTATTTGATGAATTAGGAATACCACTAAATTTCACCTTGTTAATCATATATCGTGATTACTAATTTGGCATAATCACAATATCATTCTCTCTAGGAATTACACAATTTCATTTCTCATAGTCACCAATTTTCCATTGGATTCAATGTTAACCGAATTCCTTCTGGTTCCCTCCATTGACTAAAACACAAAAATAATTCTGTGAGAGGCAAAAATCATACAAGGAAAATAACATAATCAAGGGGGAGCACTTTCAATATCTAACATCTTAGGTTTAATTATAATATTGTTACTGTAATTCTAGGACTATAACCTATACGTATACTTATCCTTAGGGACATCCCTAGACATACCTTAGAAATATCTCTAGGCATCTCACTAATGTTTTCGCATCCTAGTTTCCAAACGTTAACTAAGCCTTTCCTCTGATACAAAATGTAGAGATCTGAATCATGACGTACATGGAAAATACATTACTTTTGTGGAATACTTAATACATAACAAAAACAGACACATAAGGACCGTAATAGTTTAGTGTCTTTGGAAACTCGGAATATAATCTTCTAATCGTGGTGAAAGATCTTCAACATCTCCCATAAAGATCTTCTCCATTTGTTTTCTTACCTAAAACCTTTGTTTAAATCCTAGGGAAAAGAAAACATATAAAGGGTGAGATCAAATGCTCAGTAAGGGTAAGCATGGATAAAATAAGACAAATCATATACATTTGAACTTAAAAAACATGAACATAATGTTTAAACATCAAAATCTTGAGCAATGACATAAAACATGGCAGTACATAATGCATAGATCATAAAGAATCATTAATCATGATAAAATAGCATGGTAATAAAACATGTAATTGTGGAAAAACATTAAGAACATGATATGATTTCCATAGTATCCAAGGCATTGCTACCAAGACAATCTTAGTGGACAAAGTCCCTTACTGAACCGGGTTTACTTGCCGTTCCAGCCCTGTATTACTGAACCAAATTTACTTGTCATTCCATCCATGTCTACCTCATGAGATAAAAATCTTTACCCAATGCATTGGAGTGAGATATAGGTCCCATGCATCTTATAATGAAATCATGATCACTTGTGCCACAACATAAACACAAATCATTCATCATAACCCAAAGAATAAAATGGGTTTCATAAACATCATCCCATCATAACATAATCCATATAAAACAAATGGATATCATTTCATCATAAGAAAAATGAAACCATGTAAATCATAGAGACATTATACTAGAAACATAATCATATTAAATAATGTCATCTTAGATGAAAAATATTTTTGACAAAACACTTGAAATAAATTCTTGAGGAAAATATCATTTCTTCTTCAAAAGCATTTTATTTTCACAAAAAGCCATGAAATTTTAAAAGAATGGGATTTTGTTGAAAATACTTATGAAATATTGTAGAGTAATCTTCATGAAAATAATGCATTATGAAACCGTCAAAATATATTCTTGCTGTATAAGTTAAAAATAACATTCTTCTCGTACTTTTGTCAGAAAAGTCAAAAAGTACCTCGTAATAGAATGATTATTTACATACCATGTTGTAAAAGTCAAAATGGGTAAAAAAGAACTTTAAACATACATTAAACCATTTTTAGGAAACATGGACATGGATGATAACAATAACCCCAGTAAATACTTACGAATAAACAATCTCGGATAAGAACGAGATTGGAATAGTTATCTCTTACCTTAGGTCTGATATGCTTCGTACGTATCCAAACCTCCTGTATAATGGTTTAAATAATGTCATTGACTTATTATAGAATCATATTCGTTGTTATGATATCATATATGGTTCACGTATGACTTTATATTACCCGTTCTTTTGTAAATCCCATGTTAAAGCAACGTTTTGGGTAAAATCGTCTTATTTATCATACGTGTTTGGACTTGTTGTTCTTGATGTTATTATTACTTATATCATGCTTTACTTACTTCAATAATGTAAATCTTGATTTATATATCATATATATTCATTATATATCCAACATATACATGTATTTATAATAGTACATAACATATGTAGGTAAGAAATGAAATGCACCGTTCATGGAGACGGTAAGCCGTACGTATGCATGAACACTAATTTCATTTATATTTATTATTTTAATGTAATATTTATATTATAATTCCAGTATAATATTATATATAATATCATTAACTCCATCCATTATACATCCCACAAAAGGCATTAACGAATCACATCACTTTAAGGGGGCGGTAGTCCGCACTTCCTCAAATGAGATCATCGTATTTACCCACTATGGAAACCATAAAGGCTTGATATAATTGTGAACTAAAGAAGCATAAGGAAATAATAAACATAATATATATCATATATAAATACAGTTCCATCATAATGGCCACCATGACAGGTGGTAGGAGAAAATCGAACAATCATCGTTTCGTGAGGCGTTAGTTTGCCATCACATAAACATTATTTTCTTCATCCATTAGATGGAGGTGTGTGTAAGTGTAGTTCTAAAACTTCTCCTAACAACATACTAGTATTTTTAGGATACTTTTTTTTACAAAAGAAAGGATTAAAAATAGTTTAGGGGTTGTATAAGTAGAATAAAAGAAAACATTTTAAGAGAAACTATTACCTTTAATTTGGGTAACTTCCTTTGGTTTAAACCAAAAGGACTTCATGAAGTTCCTTATTCATAATTTAAGGCTTCTAGGGGGGAGGATAGGGATTTTGGGATCTTATTTGGGCAGATTTTTGATGAGCCAAAAGGCTTTAGAGATGTGAGGAATTGCATAGAAGTGGTCTCCTTTTATAAGGGAGAGGAGGGGCTCTTTAAGAAAGTGTGAAAACATTATTTTATTATAAACTTATCTTCTGTTTCAAGAGGTAAAAAACACATTAATGTCGAATATAAGATGACTCATATTCAAAATAAAATCATCCAATAAGAATTAGACCAGTTTTGGATAATATTTTAATCATTATAATCTTATTTATTTAAATCATTTATTAATGAGGTAAATACTACATCATTATTGTGTCATAGATAATTTAATTTATTTTATGTCTAAAAATTATAGAAAAAATAAAAACATGTAGGAAATATATCTATATTTTCAATGAACATTTATAGTAGAGAAGATAATTTATATATCCACTTATAAAAATTAATTACTAAAGGATTTTTATTATTGCCAATTTTTTCTTTACATTAAATTAATTAATCTAATGTGTCACTGTCTTTCATAAGTGGCTCCATTGGGTCCCAAAATAAACCCAAGGATTCTCATGGTCGTAAATTACTCATACAATAAGGTTTGGACAATTGTTAAGGTAATTTTGAATTATTATAATATTATTTTAACCATGAATTACCCTATTTACTTTTAACCAGGGTAAATAAAAGTAAAACGTTACAATTCACCAAAAATTATTTTTATCTAATTGAACCACATTTTACTCCTTGATATTAACTGTGTCTCTCGGATTTTTTAAATTCAACTCACAGAAGAGGTAAAATTGTGTTTTATGAACAATTGCAAAAGCTCCGAGGAGGTGGGTAAAAGACGGTGAAAAGTTCAATACAATTTTTATAAATCTAAAATTATTATAAAATGATTCCAATGAATTTGATTGAACTTATATAATAATTTTGTATCTATTTTTACATAAAATAAATTTAAATCAAATAAATAATTATTTAAATAAAAAAGTCGGTTTTAACCAAAAACTAAGTGCTTTCACTATTCATCCAAACTTGAAGTCTTTTAGAAAAATACCAAAAATTCAGCCTATGATATATTTGATATTACGAATTAAAAAATGATGTCTATTTTTTCAAATTAAAAAAATAAAAGTGGTATTAATTAATTTTAAAAGTAATTCCCATTTTCAAAACAAATAGCGTGTTTTTAAGAAACAATAACTATCAAAAGATCATCACTTGTTTATGTCCAATTTCAGAGTGAAAATAATTAAAATGACCAAAATTAAATTAAATGGTAAAAATATATTATAATTACACTTTAAAACCAACTAAAAAGATAATTTATCCATATAAATTATTGCAATGAAAAAAGTTGTTTTTAATTAAAATATAGTGTGTTTTTATTATTCATCAAAATATGAAAGTTATCAGAATAAGATGAAAAATTTATCCAAATTAAATTTTTATATCCTGATTCCAAGGAAGAATTTTATTTTGTCAAATTGAACTTATAGACATGTCAAAAACAATATTTAATGTGGGTGCTCCATCACAAGGCGGCAAAACTACATTTTCTGAAAAATACTTATTTTACTCGAAAAATTGATTTTGTTCTCCTACCATGTTCTAGAAAATATGTAAGATGAATAATAATGTTATAAAATTAAAAATGTAGTTAATACTATTCAGAACTTCTAGTTCATAATAATATTATAACCATATATCGTTGTTTAGTGAAACCTAGTATTGCATACAACACACGCTATCGAGGAAGGTCATGATTGCGTGTAATGAAAGCCAAGTCAGGGTTGCTTGTTGTGAAAGACTCCTTTGTTATTGTGTATAAAAAAATCCAAAAATATTTCATTTATACATTGAATATTTATAAATATATATACACTCAATGTTGCGTAGAATAAATACTATCAAACAAACCTAAAATTGTGTGTAACACGATCCAGTAATAGTGTTGCGCATACTGCAAGCTAATACGGTGTTGTGTATAGTGCAAGATAATCATGGTGTAGTATACAATAGAAGATATAAAATAAATTAAAAATAATATATCTCATAAAATCTCAGGGTGTTACAACAAAACTAGCAATAGAGAAACCAGAAGATTCTTAAGTAGCAAGGGATCTTGGAGGAAGAAGGGTCAACATGATAGAGAAGATAATTTTCTTATATAATATTTATACTATTTAATTCTTTTATTATGATGAAATATTTATTGTTTTTATACTAATATTAATGTTATTTTCATTTAGTCCTTTTTAGTGAGAAATGATATTGATTTAATCTTAACTTTTTAAGTTCACTTTTTTTTCTTCTAGGACACTCTTTTTTTTCCTTTCATTGGCACTATTCTTTTCTATGACTATAAAGAACCAAAAAATATTTCCTATGTTTATTGTAATAAAAAATTATGAAAATAATTTCTATATTAAATCTCATGACAAAGTGGTTTTCAAATAAACTATGAGAAGTTCCACTAAATTCAAATGAGAATTTTAATATAGTAAAAATTATTCCATACTTTTCATAGGATAATTGGGTCTATACTTTTACAACTATATTATTTATTTACCTAAAAATAAACCTCTTAAATATGAGCTAGTATCATAAAAGGGATTACAGCTAAGAATGATTTTTGTCTCACTAAATAATGGATACTATTTTAATATCAGATGATCATTTTCCCTTATCCTTATAATCCTTTTTAAACAAACCTTCATTGTATTTACATCATTCATTTCCATATATTTTCACTCTCCCATATTCATCCATATACTCTTTGGTTCTCTTCTTCAATAAGACATCGATTTCCATCATCAACATCTATTTCCTTCTTTGTTTACTTTTTTTCTTATGTCACTATCTTTGGTTTTGGGTTTTCTTTATTTGATATCACACACACCTTCCTTGTCGGTTCAACCCCTATTTTCATCAATAATTATTCAAAATAAGGGTAAAAAATATATTATGATTGCATCCATTACATTTTTTTTATAATTTTGTTTCAATGATATGGAAGGGTTTGTGAGACCAATAATAGTTTTTAAATGAAAAAAAACAAAAAAAGTTTCAAATAAATAAATAATTACAAACATGAACTGAATGTGATTTCATAGGCTAGAAAATTCAAAGAAAATGTTGTCTTTTGTGGTCATGTAGAAAATTTTCCAAACATCATATCATGAACACTCTGGAGATAGTTTTGTTTTTGGTATAAAATATATTTTTAAATGAGTGGATTGAATGAAAAATAATTTAACCTGGTTGTTAAAATTCATGTAAAATGGATTCTTTCTAGAGGCATATTGTTGAAAAAAATTTAAAATAGTTATCATTGGAAAAATATTTGTATGTGTTTGATTAAATCACATTATCATGATAAATGAGAATATTCGGAAAACATTTAAGATATTTTAAAGAAGATTTATCACCTAATATAAACTATTGAGTTTGATTATTTCTTTATTAAGGGTTTATAAGCCCTCACATATCTTATATTAAAAACTAAGGAATCAAAAAATAATAATTTTGTAATTTTTTTTGTGGTTTGAGACTAATTTTTGATTAGTTTTTAAATCTATATAGTTTATTATTTTTTAACTAGAAACACCTATTAATGAAGTTGATTTTGATACTAAAATAATGTGTAAGAGGATTTAGGATTGATTTTAGATGCTTAGAAATCATTAGAAGAAAAATATGAAAACCCATTCTTTGAAACTGAATTTCTAAAATTGACTTATTTTTCATTTATATATTGTAATAATAAGGTATAAATTGAGTAATAAGACTATAAGGGTCTTTCCACATCCCAAGGAACCACTTTTTTTATTGCTACCCCTTTGTGATAGATTTAAATAAGTCAATTATGAATTCATACCAGAAGTGGATAGCAGGTTATCCACAACTGTTAATCGGTGTCTCCAAGGGTATTGTTTAGCTAACATGGTGTTTTCTAATTTTCATAAATTTTTGAAATCCCATTAAACATATTTTTCATTCAAAAATATTTTTGATATCATCATGTGGTGGTTATGATTAGGAAACCACAACCATAATCGGACTATGGATGGATTTGTAGGAGAGTATTTATAATGGCTAAAAACCTAGTGATACATGGAAGGAAAAACATGATTTCCAATATTTAAATGAAACAATTTATGTGATTTCAATAAAAATGTTCTTATCTTGATTTTTAATATCTAAAATTAAATCTATATAACATCATGTTTTTTCTTATAATTTTTTTAGTGATTTTCCATAGAATCTAGTTGAGTGTAATAAGTGACATCCATATTTCCCATAATGAAATCCAACACCAACCACTGTATTAGATCTTAACTACCATTCCTTTTCCACATTAAACCTAGTTTTATTTTCTTCTCGATAAATTCATTAATTTCATGTTGATTTTTTTTCTAATGTAGGTATTCTTTAAGACAAACTAGTTTGAATGAAAGTTACAAATAAGAGTTTGTATGGATTAGCTAAAGACAACATTATCTCATTACTAAAGAGAATAATCTTCAATTGATTCATAAGTATGCTCTCTAGAACTATCATTGCATAATATATTTTTTTCTAAGATCCGTTTACATGTTTGATATAAATTTGACCATTCTTATTTTTCAATTGTGATATACTTTTCAAATACTTCTCATAATGATGTTCATTTCATTGTATTTTTACAAACTAGTATTTTTTTTAAAAAAATTACTTTCTCATAAAATATGTTTTTCATTGAGTCTAAATGTATGCTATTATTTTTTTTTGTGATTATTTAATGATTTTTTTGAAATACAATCCTGTATATTTTTATAGCACTATTACATGATTATTTAATAAGGATTTCATGTCAATGTGTAAAGTTTTCATGCTAAAGTATTTCTTATTATTTAAAATAATTATGAATCTTCCCATAAAATATGCAATTCATGAAATTTAATTGTTAATTTTTTAGAAAGAAAATTACCTTTTGTAGGTTTAAATGGGTTTTAAGCTAGTTTTTATGGATTTAGATAATATTTCCTGAAATTTTTGTAGTTTTGAGCTGTAATAATGTATATAAGACCATTTGACACATTTTAGAGCCTTGGTGTTTAACCACATAAAAAAGGATATGCAGGAATGGATTCCACATGGATTATTCTCCCTTAAACTTTTACCATGATATGTTTTGGGGCCTCAAGTATTTAACTTCTTATTAATTATGTTTTGGTTTTATTTTACATTCAATTTATCTTTTTTATTAATATTATATCAACTTTTTTTAATGAATCTTTAATTGTGGCAACCCAGAAATTTTTTCAAGAAAAATGAATGAATTTTATATGGAATAATTCATAATAAAAAAATAAAATTTGTTCAGGGGAGTATCACTTCAATTTTATTTCTTTTTAACTTTGATTTTAATTTCATAGTTAAATGTATATTTTTATATAATTTTGATTTTATATAGTTTTGATAGCTCAGAATTTCTACATGATAAGATAACGATTTGAATTATTTCAATTTTTAATTGTTTTCAGTCGCTAATGGTGTTGAAATATTCTTATTGAGTGGTTATATTAAAAATTATTCATTATAATTTTTGGTGTCCAATTTTGAAAATCCTTAGAAACATACATTGTAAAAATGCATGTACACTAAAAAATATATATTATTTTTACAATTGAAAATGTTTTCCATGCTCAATTATGTGTTCGTTTGAAATTTTAAATTATTTTTATTATTAATGAAAGAATATTATGTTAGGATCTGAAAATTATTCTTCCCCCATACTTAGAATCATTAGTTATCTCTACCTGCACTATTATTACTTCTATCATTTTAATACATTTTCATTATCTTATCTCCATTAATATTTCTCTTGGGTTACCTACATTAATTATACTTAAATTTAAATTATCATCATATATTGACTTATTGGTTTTTTTGTTTCTTATGTCATTAAAATTGTTTTTGGTTTTGTTTTTTTTATTTCACAAATACTTCTTATGGGTTTTACCTCTATTTGATTATTTACTATTCTAAATAATGAAAAAAATATTCTAACTAAGTCTACAACATAACTTTAGAAATATTCATTTAGTGAATGAAAAGTTTTAGAGGTGGACGGAATATAAGAATCCACTTTTTAGAATATAGAAGACTCAACTCATTTTTAGTTTTGGAAATATAAACCTTCTAGAAGGATAGAATGAAAATATTTCACTAAAAATGACCTCAAAATTATTTTCAAATGGATTTTTTATCCTTAAAATGTGAAATCTACCCTGGGGAATGAATTTAATGAGAATATGATCCAGTTGAATTTTCAAGATATTTATTATTTATTAATAATTAAAATTATATTTAACTCATGTAAATATTTTCATATTATAATTGAGTATTTGACTTGAAATTTTGACTCCATTACTATTTCTTTAATGAAAAATGGTTTATAAGTGGGGAATAATATTTGTCTGAGTTTTGGGCCTTAGGTCGGTCCTCTAATGGGTCCTTATTTATTAATTTATTTCAGTTATTTTTTTGTTTTTAATTTTTATTTCCCCTCCATTTTAAACTTTCTAATTTTTTATGTTGATATGGATAATTTCTCCCCTTGTTGGTACTAATAAGCTCAATGTGAGAAGGGTATCTATACCAAACCTTATCCATGGGTTTTTAGACCCTTTCATTGGAAATCAATAGATTCCAAATGCAAGTTGTCAACATGTGAACCTTGGAGCATTAGTGATTCACTCATCGATATGGATTTATTATTTTGATTTTCTTAATTTATTTTTTCTATCTTTTTCTATTATTTTATTTTAATTTTTATGCCTACCTAATGGATAATGATAAAAATAGAGAATTGGTTTTTGATGGAACTGACAGAACGATCTAGTTAATAAAATTTACACATATGGAATTACTGATCACATGGTGTGTTGTTATATAATCATTCATTGTATTGTTCTTCAATGCATTTGGGGTATATAAAGGGTTCCATATGGTGTGTAGATCACATTGTGTTGGTCCTTGAGTACACAACTCTTGGTGTTGTAGTACATTCTCCACCACCTTGTGTGATATACATGTTCTTAAGTTACATATCCCATGTGAATCTACATGACACGGATAATCCTCAGGTTACACTTGTCATGTTTCAGAAATTATAACTCATGTTGTTTGACACTACAAAACTTGGGGTATCATGTGGCATATATTTCCTCTACTCCAGAAGACATGGTGTATATATTTATATTACATAATAAGAAAATAGTGGTACATTCCAAACTAGATGAATTGGGTGACATGTCATGTTTTCCATAGTTCACACTATGTACTTTTCCCTCGGTGATGTTTTGTGTGATTTATCTCCAAGGAGTAGATATGAAAGGGAAATAGTCTATTTTGAGTTTTTTTAATATTTAATGATTGATGGGTTTTCATCATTATCATATGATATTTTCAAGATATTTAGGTTGGTTTTAAAAAATAGCTCTATAGGGATGATGATTGCATCAAGGTGATGATCTAGAGATAGTTTAGGGATAATAAACCACCCTAAAATCATTTAGATATTATACAATGGGACTTTAAAAGGTATTCAAATTTTGTTACTCTCTAGGGTTCCATGGGTAGTTGTGTATCCTTTGATGGAAAATGGAAGATCCAAGAACATTTTATTTTAGGAATGTATTTAGTGGTACCCCCATCATAGTAGAGAAATTTTGAAGGAACTGAAATATTGATTTGGAACTCAAGGAAATTATCTTCTTCCCATTCAACAATGGATTAGTGATAATTAAAATTAATTAGATATGATAATCTAGAGTTTTTCATTAACTCCTCATATTTTATGGTCATTAGGGCCATTTTTGATTTAAATGGTGGATATCATATCACTTATGTACCTCCCCAAAAGTGTTTTTGGGAGATTGAGTAACAATTACATATCATTTTCATTGTCCCTTTCACCAGACCCTAATTTATAAAGACTATAAATATAGGGTTGTAAGAACATGAGATTTGGAAATCCCTTATCATTGGAATCGTTATCAAGGTATGGTACATCACATATAATTAATGAGTCGTTTATTTCACATCGATGTGGGGTGAAGTTTATCCTTATGTTGAAGGAGTCATTACTCTTCCTGGTTGATTTTTTTATTTTGGTGGAGTCTAATGTAAACTTTGGGGTTACCAACTCCCTTAACTTATTTATGAATTTAGGTGAGGCGATATTTCTCCACTATGATTGAAAAATGGTGACATAATGGTTGAAATATTCATGAATCAAGGACTATGGGAGTACTTAAAGGATTTCAATTCATGAGATGCTCCATGTTACCATTTTTATGGTGTTCTTGTGGATCTATGTTGAGTGGATGAGGATGAACTTTTATATTGGATAATTTCCCCTATAAAGAAAATATGGGGCTTAACACTTCTTTTTTCCTGTCACTATTTAGGTGGTGTGTTTTTCTTCATTCGGAATGGGGCAAGGAACTCCCCTACAAAATGACGTGAAAGCCACCCATCTGTGGGGTAAGAAACTCACTTATCTAGTATATATCCCTTTTATTAAGGCATATTTCCTTCACATTAATTATTCTATCACTACTGGATTATGATATTGGGATGTCTATATGTGTTCTATATGGATTAAGCCATTGTTCTGTGATCAATTAAATAATAATGAGTTTGTATCATATACCTACATGACATATATGTTTGGATGTCAATGCATGTTGTGCTTCTCAATGTTTTATGAGACTCCCCTCAGTATGGGATCTTCTTAATATATTTTGTGGGTTTGAAATAGTAATTTGGGTTATGTTATCTTTATATAGACTATTTATTTTTTTCTAAACCATCTCAAGGATGATATGGGAGAGAAATGTTTTTCAAAAGGTATATGGTTTATTTGAAAGGTCATTGTTCCATTGAATGAGTAGACTATTGTTTTATTTTTTATTCTCTTGTGAGACATTGGATATGGACTCATTAGGATGTAAAATAATTTCTTCTTATATTCCATATGTTTTCCCCTTCTTAATATGAGTTGGGTGGATGTGATTTTCATCCTTTGGTTGTCAGATGGCCTATAGCCTATATCCCCTAATGTTTTTGGGGCATCCTACTGACAATTTTTATACTGACCCATGCATGATATATTTTCCCACATGGGATGTTTCTATACAAACAATGAATAGACCTGGGATGTTTTTGGTGGGTATAGTTTCAGTGGATTCAGAGCTTAGGGGTGCCACATTGTGCCTATTTCATGCATTGTGTGAGATGGAGTTTCCATGATGTTGTGATATTCCTTTTCAGTATCTCAAGGTTGTTTTATATTCGGGGTTATTAGTCCATTTATTTTTACTATGGGTACTGGAAATTTTATTTTATGATTTTTTTATGTTTAACAGGAATGGTATAAATGTTTCATTTCAGATTATAAAGTATATCCAACATATTTTTTGTTGTTATCGAATGTATGATGATTCATATTTTTCATAGGTTATGTAGGATAAGACCTACCACGTATTTTTTATGAATTCTTTGTACTTGTTTCTAGACCCTGGCCTATTGGAAGTGAGATTGGGATGACACGCTTGACTTATCACCATCCCATGATGGGTCCTAGTGGGTCAGGTTATGTCAACTATAACATTTGATATTGTGAAGTAACGGAGTTTGAATTTTATATTCAAAGATTTTAATAATTGGAATGGGATTCCATGGTCTAACTATTATTTAAAATTTCATTCTTTATAAAATTCATCCATTAAAGGAGATTATTAGGGGTTGGGGGTTTATTATATGGTCATATATAAATGTGGTAGGAAATACATCAGGATGTAATGAGTTTCAAAAACCGTGAAACATTGTAAACATAAGGCATTCTAGTGGTATTCCATTTGAGATATGAGATTAGTCCTTAGTTACGGTTCTTTTTAACATTCTTAAAAGAGCATAATAATATAATAAAACATACATTGTTATAAACTAAACATGTACAAAATTAATTTAATTTATATTAGATACATTTGACACAAGAAATTAAATGACAATTGACCTCTCAATGCATGAATTTGAGTAACCCCTTACAATTTTTCATCATCGAGTATTATATATTGTGATATAATGTTGTGGTTATTATGACTATGATTTCATATCACGATATAAAGTGTCCTCACAAGGAACAGAATAAGTTCGATGTGATGTATAACCCATAATGTATACAATATTGAGTGTTATGCACTATGTATTTGGTAAACTAGGTGTGGATGATTCACATTTTTATTTCATCATTACCTTGAGATAAATATGATACTTTCTAGAGAACCTTTATACTTTGATAAGTTTCTTATACTATCCTTGAGTATGAGCTGATCAGGGGTTGTTGTTTATGTTGTTGGTCATTTCATCAGTTGAGTTTAACCATGAAAGAAGTTTGTCATCTCATATAAAGAGAATAATATTTGGTCCGTCAATTGAGATAAACTAAATTACTTCTTGGTTATACATTGAAAATAAATATATTATGTGCTTATCTATTGGATGAGGGGAACATGGTACTCTCATCTATCATGGTGCATTAATTGTAATGTGTTCATATGTTTGGTATTTCTATAATTAGATAATATATAATGTATGAGTAAATATATGGGATTGATATACATTGTGGTCTTAGTAAAACTATTTTTTGTATAGAGGTATTGTATGAAAAATAATTATTATGAATGATATATTTAGTGGACATAGGTATTAAAATACATGTGTTTTATAGTGGTCATGATATATCCCTATGCAACATGAGTAAAACTAATGTTTTCCTAGTGGATAGTCCTTAATTACATTTATAAATTTTGGAATTCATATTTTCATCTAAATCTACAAATATAATGGGTCACATTTTGTGGTTTACTAAATATGGATTTGGTTTTACAAAATTTATAGAGATTCTCTAAAAAAATTATTGTTTATCCAAAAATGATTTTTGGAGGGATTTTCATAAGGTATTTCATATGGTGTGATACATGATTATGTTTGTGATATATTTTATAATTTGTTCTAGATGTATCCCAAATGAGTTTTGGATATGATTTAAAAAGTTGTTGTATATGATACAATATAAGGTGAAGTGGCATAATTTATACAATGATTTTTTGAATGTAATATAGATGGATATATTCCCAAACTCCAATGAAAATAAAATGATTCACTAGGGTATATCATATTAAAATATATTAATATTTCATATGTTATAAAATATAGAAAACAAGGAATGTTTTATGCTTTATTATGTGCTTCTTGTAAGACTTGATATGTTGAAATCATGTTAATTCGTCATCGAACCATATTGTAAAATTTGGGAAAATCATAATGTTGTGAAACTTTATGATCCCAAAATATTATTTACATGGAATATAATGATAAATAAAGGTTTATGAATATTAAAAATTGGCATTTCATTTCCATTATATATTTTTTTATTATCGATTATTTTACCATTCCAATTATAAAACCTATGGGATAATCTTGAATTAATTTATATGATAAATAAATTTTTGGATGAAAGTTTAAAACATTTTAATCCTCATATCATTTAGTTATACACTAGGAATATATGAGTAATTTCATTGTACGATTAATGAGTGTCTATAATGATTACATAAAGTTGATGATGGCCATGAAAATAGAATATAATCATAATATTCATTCCCCCTTCCCAAAATTTCACTTCATATTCTTCCTTTTATTTTATAATAAAAATCATAAATTAAAAACAAGGAGTATTCCACCCAATAAATGGTTGATTTTGGTCATCTCTAGGATACTACCTAAAGGAAGTAATCCTTTGTATACATCCTAGTGACCATTATTGAATTTTTTTTGAATAAAAGAGTATAATACATTAATATTGTGTGGTAAATATGTTCTTTATTTTTATACTATATATTTTTTTGTAACATATCTTGTAGATCATTTTTTTGGGTTTCTTGATGTATTTCTCTTCTTGAATACGTATTATTTGATTCTTAGAAACCTATCAAATTTAGAATTTGTTTAATTATTTAATTAAATTTTATATAAAAAATTTTACTATATAATTTAGTGATAATAAATTTTCATCTCAACAAAAAATTCTACAACACATCAATATTTTAAAATAACACAATGTTTGATATCATATTCATCATGTAACATTGATTTTAAATGATATGTGACATAATATTAAAATATTATTATATAAATGTGACTAAATTAAACTACCAAATAAACTGGTGGCTCTGAAGAGTATGAAAGGATTTATAAAATATACATAAAATTACGATATAAATTTATTGATAAATTATTAATAATTACAAAACTTCTAATAAAGATTTTTATTCTACAAACAATGTGGTTTCTTACAAAAAACTGTTTTTTTTTGTGAGAAATATATTTTATTTATTTTATGGAACTATTAAAAAATTTATTTTATAAAATTCAAGTAATTTTTTAAATCATTATATCATACTTTAAGATTGGTTAAATTTTTGGATTTTTCAGAAAAAGTTGATTTTTTATAAATAGTGGACATTTCAATTTTTATAAAACTTCCATTTATTTTAATAAATTAAGTAATATAAAAGTTTAATTATTATAATAATTTTATTTAAAAGTAATGTAATTATTCATTAGTTATATATTATCCAATTAATTAACTTAATATCATATTTATATTGGACTTTAATATATGTTCATTTTTTGGATTTAAAACACATTTTTTAAACTGTATTAAGGTTCATAATGTTTCTCCTTTTTAACTAATTAAAATAACCCCAAATGAGAAATAAATAAAACAATATTTATATATTATATATCTAAAAATTTTAATTTTAATTCATTTAATCATTATTACATGTCATATAGTTATTATAAGAAAAATGTATGCAAGAAAAATGAATTTCTTAAAAACGGTTTTTTTGACACATAGGTGGGTATAATTTTAAATTAAATTATTCCAATTAATTGAATTTATTTTGATAAAATTTATTAAATATTTGGATTTATAATAATTAATATTATATAATAATTTCAAATTAATTTCTATCACAATGAATAGTAAAGTCTGCAAAAATATGTTACCATGGTTAATGTTAAAACCAGTTTATTAGGGGGAGGTCTAAACTGAAGTAGTAAATATAATAAATTGTTTAGAAATGTTCATTTATAATTTTAGAGGTTTTAATTTGAATTATGACTTCCCCACTCATTTATTTTTCAATTTTTGGGGCACTTTCCTTGAGAGTGGCTTCCCATTATTGAATAGTTTTGCGAATTTACAAGAATTTCACTCATCCTTCCTTAGAAAAGGGAACTCACTATCCTATACCTTACACGCATCAAAAACCCATTGTTTTCTTCCAATTCCTAACCAAATACATTACTTAATTCGGATCTATAATCCTTGGATATATTTTTTATTATAAATCCAATGTAGTAAGACTTTAGGTATAATCATAAAGATGTGGTTGGAAAAAGAGGTAACATTCTAAACTGTGCATCCTTGTCTAATTTATTCTTAACCCTCCTTAAAATATTACTCAATAATGATAATATAAAAATATCAGTTTATATAATATAATAATATGTTATTATAGTAATGTAATACCCTAAATCCATCTCTACTACAATCAAATGGGAAACAAAACAACCAATCGTGTGTACAGAGGACTATCGCCTTGCGAACTGACATAATTAGTTTTCCATCATTGCTTATCATGGATTTACATGATTATTGATTTAATGTTTATATATTAAATTCATTATATATTAATTACTCTATAAATTTAATATATAATATACCTTCTTACCTTACCATCAATGGAAAAATGATAACATCGTTCATGTGTGTAGTGAACAACTCCCTCACGAAGAGATGTGATTTTTTTTATTACCACATCAAATGGATGGTATCTATAAGTGTATTTAGAAAAATAATTTGATATTTATTATATTACTATAACTTTTAAAAGATAAAATAACAATTTACTTCTTCCTATAATTATCATTGAAAAATGGAAACATTATACATGTGTACATTAGGCCTACCGTCTCCATGATTGTAATGTAATTCCTTTTTCATAACATTAATTAAAGGTTATTTTTAAATGTATAATTTATTTATAATAACTATAATTATTTCATGATTGTTATAATTTATTTTATATAATAATGAATTCTTTGACCATAGTCAACACACCAATGTTTTTATGAATTTATGAACCAAGTATCCTCAAGACACCCAATGTGGACATAAATGGTTAAGTAATTAAATACATCATTAAAATAAAATTATAACTGACTAAACCCTAAAAAATAATAATTAAAACAAATAATTGATATATTTTTATTATAATGAAGATAAAATAAATACATTACAATTTTTGGTCTTGAGGTAAGGGGTTCATTATAAAACAAATTTCTTTGAGACTCATGTTATTTTATCACCTATATTATTTTAAATGGTGTATATAATTCTCATTTAAATATTATATAATGAATCCTTCATAATTATTGATATTTTAAGTTTCAATTAATTTAATTAATACATGGGAGTTATGATTCTAAATTTAAAAAATGGTTAAGGGCTTATGTTTTAATCAAGTTTTAATCGGGATTAGTTATGATTAAATTTATGTTATAGGAAACTGTATTATCATTTTATAATAAAACCATTAAATTTTATTCTATTGTTTTTATTTGTGAAACTTTCAATTAATAGAACAATTTTACACTATTATTTTCTTAAATTTAATAAGAAATTGTTTTCATAAAATCTAATTTTAGTTTACACTTCCATCAAAAATATTTTTCTTCCATATCCATGTTTTCTAGAAATATTTGACAGAATATTTTTATCATTCCCCAAAATATTTATTAAATAAATTTTTACCCATGTTTTACTTTTTGAAAAATATTTTTAAAGGAATATTCTCATCTTTTTTAATATGATATACTTTTTAACCATTTTAGAATAGTTCTAAAACATTTTTCTTTTATATTATATCATATATACGGAATTAACTGACACCATGTGCACCTAAATCTTTAAATATTACTTTAAAATATTCCAATTTTTTTAAAGATACTTTTTAATGAATATTTTTGAAACTTTTTAGATCTTGAATAAGTGATTTCAAATTGAAAATGGTGCATTCCTCATAAAATCTTCCACGTAATCTTTTAAATACATTTTCACCAATCATGGAAGCATTTAATGTAAGTGATTACTTATAATATATTTTTAAATGTATTTTAAATATATTCATATCTTATTATCTCTTAGATTTATGGGTTAATACATACATTAGGTTAATTTCTCAACATTCTTATTTGATAAATAACTTTTGATAATGATATGAGACAAGATTATGCCACCCATTTTATTTCCATGGGAAATTCTTATGTTTATTCCTTATGAATCATTTCCATATTCGAACACATATTCATGTACACAATATGAATGTAATGGGTTTGACTAAATTTTTATATCCCCCAAATACATTAGATAATGTTTTATTCTCATGAGATATCATGTATGAGATTTTGTAGTGAACCGAATCCATTATCAGACATTGTCCACCATGTGATATTTCCTCAGCAGTTATCCATTACTTAATTTTATGTCATGTTTTATATTTTATCCAAATTTCCTATGGATCCATAATCTTATGATACCATTTTAATTATGTTATAATCCAAGGTGATTACTCTTGAGCCTTCTATTTTATGATATCAAGCTATACATGTTACTCACAAATTATGTTTCCTTGTCAGGTTTATTATCATACTGGGATTTTTATCTCACCCCTTTTATATATGAATTTTCTAAGTTATCCCTTTCATTTATAATTTCTTGAAAGGATTTAGAAGCTAATTATAGGGAATAAAATGAATATTTTTATTTTATTTTCACTTAGGCATACTACGAACCTAGTCTTCCAAAGACACTAGGCCACACTATCTTTGGGTGGTAACTAGTATATTTTTACATTTAAAATCATGTAATAATATTTTTAAATGTCTTGGGTGACTATATTTAGTATCAGAGAAATGGTTTAGTTATGATTTGTAAAAATTTGTGAGGGTAATTTATTGAGATCTCTAGGGATAAATCTAACGTTATATTTAAGTAGAAGAGAATATCCTAGAATTTTTGTGAAGTGTAGAGTGGGTAGTTTCCAAGAAGATAGATCTTTATCTATACATTACAATAGGATGTCTCTATGAGATAGTTGTACCTAGGTGTATAACACTAAAAGGGAACATTGAGATGGAATTGATCTTCACCACGTACATGAAAACGGGCCTTTTGGCATACCTGGTTTGACACTCTAGGGGGTTAGGCTTTCGATATTCATAAACTCTTTATGAATCACTATGAAGAACATGAAAAAATCATCATGTTATAAAATATGATAGGAAACATTACCATTTATTACCTTTATTTAAACCCAGAGATGTATAAGTTAGGATATTATTATCATTTATAATATTTTCCTCCAAATTGTATAAGTTTTCATTTTTAAATTTTCTTAGTTAATTATTCTCATATTTTTTTATTCCTTTAGTAAATGGTGGGAAATAAGAGATTGAATTCCAATAACTAATGTGATGGTAAATATATGATTTTCTTAATGATATTCCTAAAATAAACAAAATATAATATTGACATGTTATTATTATGAAAAATGAACTATCTCAAAATATTATTAACAACTGGAACATAATTGAATTTCCAAACACACCAAATAAGAGGAAGATGTCATCTCTTGGATATTCAAGTGTTAAATAAGATAGAATATTATTTTATCTGCATGTGAAAAATATGGGAAGATGAATCATGGAAAATTCCATAATTGAATTGGAAGAAATATTATGTGTGTAGGAGGCCACAAAGTAGCTAATTTAAAAAAGAAAAATAATGGTTCTTTTAAAACAGTCATAGGGAAATAAATTTTAACCTAAGTAACAATTAATGGTTTAACATCATATATATGGGGAGCATGGTCATTATCTAAGTTAATGGCCCAATCCAATTATTAATTACTATGGGACAATGTTATTACAATAATTTAAGTGGAATGATTTAACTGTACAGGTTTTGGAAATTAGGAATCATGTTATTCAAGAGTTTTTGTTAATTTTATTCAGGTTATAAGAGTCATGAAACATTTGAGGATCATTCTGAAGATGTTTTCCTTTTAGTAAATTCAAGAATATTTTGAATTTTACTAATGGCCTTGAAAGGGTATTTAATGTTAATGTGATATTTTATATAAAAACAAATGATTGAGGAAAATATATTCTTTGAAAAGTACTTGATGTTGTTATAATTATAATCAATTAATATTATTTCACTTTTTGGGAAAAAAATACGTTGCATTGAAGACATTAATGGTTTAAAAACTATATTGATAAGTAATTTTATTTTATGGATGTTTGTGATATTTTTATGAATGTTATGGGAATTATATTAATATATTTTAAGAAAAAGGACAATTCACATGTTGTTTATCCACTCATTATATCTAACAATGTAGCAGGGTATAAACACACAATGAAATGGTGATAAGGGCTAAGAATTTACCACTGACCTACATAATGTAATGCTTAGTATTACATTTTACTTACTTAAAATATTTTGTTGATAAATTTTATGTTTCTTTTGGGAATAATATTTCAAGATAAAAACATTTTAAATTTTTAAGATTTTGAGGTGATTAATGATATTTTGGGAAATATTTTATTGGGTTGATATGTATATAACCTTTATGCCTAAAATTAAAGATTATTTGGGAAGAATGATATTATGTTTTAAGATATGTAACATATAGTGTATCAGATAACCTTTAAGGTTAAAACATTATTTCATGTTGAAGTTATTAAGGTTATCTGGGATATGTGTTTGTTTATTTAAGGAATTATCTATTTAAAACCTATGATATTATTATTGAATTTTGGAGATTAATATATTAATATTTGTTTTTGGGTATTATCATACATTTTTGTAACCATTTTCATTTTAATAATGATAGGATTAATATAATGTTACTCTTTTATAGATTTTATGATTCATTAAAATTTAATTTTAGAGATTGAGGCATACAAAATTCATTTTGGATATTCATTCATTAGAGTAAGAGGTGAAGTGGAAATTGATCGAAGAACAATGAAAGGATGAAACAGTTTGTATGAAATAAAAAATATAAAAAGTAATTATTTTTTATTTTGTTCTCTATCTTAATAGTTAAGGAATCCCTTAACTCTTCTAAAAGGATCTTCAAATAAAAAATTTATCATATTAAATTCATATCTGATTAATCAATGGTCTTTCAATTCATCACATTTTTTTGGTTTTATAGTAGTTATATTTCTCTAAATCATTCACTTTATTTTGATCAATGATATACATAACTCTACATAATTATTTACACTTTTATTCAATGTCCTTATTTTCACTTCCCCAAAATTTTCTCCAAATTTGAAACCAAGTTTTATGATATTCTAGATAACCTTAATATTTCAATTTCTATCTATTAAGAGGAAGTTTTATAAACCCTTTTTATAATATGGGTTTCCCATAAATGATTTTTTAAATGTAAACCATTGATAACTAAGAATAATATCAAATTTAAACTAAACAATTTATTTAATGGTGTATAATGTAACACCCTATATTTTCAAAAATCCATTTCATGATAATGTATTGAACATGTAACACTGAGTATAAATGAACAATGATATAATATTAAAATATTATTATATAAATGGGACCAATTTGACCTAGCCTTAAAATTGGAATGTATGAATATTATCAATAAATTTATGAAATATATATATATATATATAATTACTATTTAAATTTATTGAAAAATTCTCAATAAGAACTCAACTTTTATCAAAGATATTTTCTTCAATAAAAAATTTATTTGCTTCAAAATTGCTTATTATTTCTCTTTATGAGAAAATATTATAATTAGTCTATGTAAATTTTAGAAATTTATTTATAAATTGAAAATAATTATTAAAATAGTCATATGAAAATTGATATAAGGTGAAATAAAGTGATTTTTTTGAAAATATTTATTTTTCAGTGAATAGTGAATATTTCTGATTTTTGTAAAACGGTCAATAATTTTTAATAAATTAAGTATTTTAAATAACCCATTATTATTTTTATTTTATTTAAAAGTAAAATTATTTTTCTTTAGTTATATATAATCCAAATCATTAAATTTAAATAACATTTATATTTTACTTTAATATAAGTTTATTTTTAGGCTTTAAAACACATTTTCTTTAAACTGTTTCAAAGTAAAAAATGTTTCTCCATTTTAACTAATAAAAATTACCCATGATAAGAAATTATTTTTATTAAATTTATATATTATATATCTATAAATATTAATTAAAAAAATTTAACTATTATTACTTTTCATTTAGTTATTATATGATCATCTTCTACTTAAAAATGTATTTGTTGTAAAACTGATTTTTCAATACATTTGTGAGATTCATTTTAAATTAAATTATACTTATTTGTTTAATTGAATTTTATAAAATAGATTAAATATTCTGAATCATCATAACTAATATTATATGATAGTATCAACTTAATTTTTGTTCATAATGAATTGTAGAGTACAAATTTGTATCCATGGTTAATCTTAGAATCAGTTTACCAGGGGGTTAAACTAAATAGTTAAATGAAATAATATGATTAAAACAATATTATTTGAATTTTAGAGTTTTTTTAATCCTTATATCTCCAGAAATAATTTAATTTTAAATTTTTTAGGCACATTTATTGAGATTGAATTCCCATTATTGAATAGTTCTGAGTATTTACAAGAATGCCACACATCCTCCCTTATAAAAGGGAACCCCCTCTCATCTACAGTCCACACTTCCAAAACAAAAAGTTTTTACCCAATTACTACCGAAATAATTTCCTTAATTCTGTAAAATAATCCTAGAATCATTTATTTATTGAGAAATATTATATAGAAAGGCTTTAGGTATAATCATAAAGAGAAGGTTTGAAGAAAACACTATAAAAAAGATGACATTTTCCAACAGAAAATTACTGACAGATAATATACCTATTTGTAAAAATGATTAATTATAAAAGATATTACATTCTATTGATATTAACTATAGGTACCAACAATTATTTTTACCAACAGATATATATTTTTATATAAGTAGTTGAATACAAAAAAATATTTTTCTAACATTTAAATCTGTAGTATTATCATAATAATAATAATAATTGATTTATCGATAAATGAATTTATAGATATTAGTTATTGTTACCAACATATATTTTTTCATTAAAAAATACTTTATTAATAAATTATTCAATAATATAAAATATTTTCTCAAAAATTTAATATATAGATATATATATTACTCATTATAATAAAATCATTTCATAATAAAAATATATAATTAATTAAAATATCCATAATTTAACAATTTTTATTGGTAATATATATATATATATGTACATACATAATACTTATGAAATTTAATTTTTTTTATATAAATTATTAAATTTTTTCTTTATATATATAAAAATAAATAAATAAATTTATATGAAAAAAAAGAAAAAAATACCTAATGTGCATCAAAACACCCCCTCCCCCTCCAACCCGAACTCATTCCATGCTGCCGGTATTTCCCGTGATCGGTGTTCTTCATGGACCTCCTAGTAAGAATTTGGTGTCACCCTTGAGGGAATCCTCGCAAAATCCTCCTGTGAGAATAACCCTCTAAGAGTTTTGGTGTTGGATGGATCCTCACTCGGTTGGGGGGAGCTCACTTCATCCCTCAATCTAGGGTTTCACATTTTTTATGTCAGTGAAATCTGTGTGCCTCATAGGCCCTTTAATTCCCCCCTTTGTTATTTCAGTTGCCTCTTATTTGGGTTCCTCATTTTTCTTTTCTCATTGTGGTCATTTCTTAATGCGTTTGGCTCTCCCTTTAACTACTGATGGTCAGTCATCCTCTTCCTTGGTTCAGACTAGTCTAGGATATCGCCTCCCAATCATGAACTCTGGCATACCTCACTTCCCCCATCTCTGTTATAATGTCTATTATGATGAATATTGGTCATTCCATGCTCCCCTTTGCTGATATGTTCGGCCACTGGGATTGATTAGGCCTTTCCTCCAATAATTTAGTGGTGTTGGATCAGCTTTTATATCCACGGGTTTTGGGATCGGACTCTATATGCATGCCTTGGTTTGATTGTGTGGGTATTTTTTATGTTCGATGATATATTTCTCCAATAGTGGGTTGCAGGTTTTCTTGGTGTTTTGGAATTGGTAGAGGTGTGTTCATCGGTGGTCTAGTCTTGGATTATTCCTCTGTCTTTGGTCTTGGTCTGACTATTTGTTGTCTTTGGTCAAGATTTCTCATCCAAATCCTAGTATCTCATCACCTTAGCCTCAGTCACTGCCATTTTCTTTGTTAGTCCTTTATTATCATCTCTATTGTTTCATTTTCCTTGAACTGGTTATGCTTCAGTTCGTGTTTCAGAATTGGAATTTTGATAAGGTTGATTTTGTTTTATGACTCAAACTATTTTGTTTTGACCATGGAAACATTTTTTAGATCATTTAATTTTGTGTATTTAATCATAAATATTTTGATATTGTTATTCATATTGTCATGAATAAAAATTATGTGTTCAATTTTGGTTTTGAAAATATGAATCTATCTTTAATTTTTTTTATACTACAACTAACTTATAATTTTGGTCTAGTATTTACTGGCTATCTTTCAGCTTCTATGGAATGGAATATATTATCAAATTTGTTTACTAATTATTTATTTTCTGAATTTTTAAATGATGTTAATAAATGATTTTGATATTTCATATTTTTGGAATTTATTGAATCATTTAAATGACCATTGTCTTGGTAATTGAGCAATAACCTGAACAGATTATGGATGTTTGATTAGGTTGGTTGTTTTATTTATTGTTTTTTGGTTTCTGTTAGTTTATTAAAGATTTTTTATCATGTTTATTTGGTTTACATTGATATTTTTTTTTCTTCATGGTCACTAATCATTTCTATGTTGATGGTTTGATCACTTAACTTGTGATATTTACTCGTGGGACTGGTAGTTTAGAGAAAAAATGATTGTTCATGGTCTCCCTTTTTATTTATTTATTTTTTAGAACAACAAAGAGAATTACCATTGATAAATTTACAATGTTTCACCTATAAGATGTGTGTGTTTTTTAAGTCTTGTAACTGGTTGTTTTTACATTGCTTTTCTAGTTCTATTTTTACATTGATGGTTCATTTCATGGTTTTCAAGGGTATTTTGGCTTTCAAGGTTGGTTTTTAGTGGTTTTCTGAAGTGTTCATGCTTGATCTCCAGCACCATATTTACATTCGTTATTCATTTTTGGGTGGTTCTATAGGTATGATTGTTATTTGTAGTGTTCATTAATGATGGGTTTGTTGTTTTGGTGCAGTGTGGAAACAAGTGGCTTGGATTTTGAATCCATGTGATGACAGAGGAAAAGAAAGGGAGTGTAATATGTTTTTCCTCAGTGATGTGGGTGTTTGATCATTTATACAGAATAGAATCCTGAGGTGGATATATAATATGCCTATGGTTTGGGTCTCCAGGTTATGGGACTATTTTTTCAAGTCAAGATTTCATTTGGACTCACTATTGAACCCATTTTTTTCATGGTCTTGTAGTCTTTTGCCTTCTTTTACCTTCCCAAGTAATGTAAGAATGGTTTGTATGAGTCGCATTTATTTTATCTTCTTTCTTTGATCAAATAATCTTGATGATGTCTGACTCTGAGTACCAATATTTTCATCTTGGATGTTTGAGGTCTCAGTTTTGATCTGTTAACAGAGGTGCAAGGTGAGTTTTTTTAGAATATTGATTTTATTTTTTAAATATTTCTATTGATTTTTTTGTAATTTATTGATGATATAAAGATATTCTGAAAGATGGCTGAGTGTTTTATATCCTTTTGACTATATGTATGTAAGTAATATAAATGAGTTCTAGTATATTTCTCTTTATGGGGGTGTTTCAGTGATTTAATCGCAATTTCATGGCATCCCAGAATTGGAAAGTTTCAAGCTCTAGTTCATTTCACTCTGTGATGTTGTTCTTTTTGGGTGAAATTTAGTGATTCAATCATAGTGTCTTAGTGGCCCTTAATTGGAATGTTTTATTCTCCATTTAACTATAATTATCTTGGTTAGCATTTCATTCTTTAGGTATAGCCTATTTTTGTTAGTTGTCTCCTCGTTTTTAATAGATTTTTCCTTGTCTAAAATAATTGACATTGTAATGATTGTTTATCTCTTGGAAGAATCAGTACTGAAACACTTACAAAAATGTATGTATTCTTTCACAAAAGCACCAACAGTTTAAATTAATTGAAATTGAATTTTGATTGAATGTTGATATCCCATTGTTATATTGATGTCCGCAGTTTGCAGGTGTGGAGGTAATGTTGCATAGAGCATGAGAGAAATATATTTTCGATGTGAATCATTACAGTGAAAACTGTTGTTGTAAGATCATTTATGGATGCAAGAGGAGTATGAGATGCAACATGGGTTTCATTTTTTTTTGAATAAGTTAAGTTTTTGTTTCGAATGTACATCTTGAAGAATATGATTAGTTTCTATTTTTTTGTTTGTCTTGTTCAAATTATAAATTGGTGAAGTACTACTTTTTTTAGAATTATTACTAATATAGGTTGATGTTATAAGACCATGGAGGGATTATAGGGGAGTACAACAAGCATCTTGGGCCTTCCAGCATGGTGGTGGATCAGGATGTGCATGAGACTATAACAAAACCTCCTCTATATCCAGTCTATGTTAAACTTGATTTTCTTTGGAACTGGTCGCTAGAGCTCGAGGTGACTAAATGGAATATATGGGGCACTAGTATGGTTTGGGAGCTAGACCCTGATATTTATGGGTCTCTAGCATGGTTGGAAGGCTGGAGCTGGAGATAAAAATATGGCATCAATGTGGTGTTAGAGCTAGAGCTAACTTAATGGCATGGATGGGTTGCCTAAAGGGGGTGGATCTAGGATCTATCATGGGGGGATTGGGGTATCCAGTGCTTTGTATAAAATATTTTAGTATTAATATAATTTATTTTTCTCTGTGTTTCAACATGAGTTAAATTAATCTTTTATGTATTATATAGGATACAATATTTAATATAACATAAAATTTTACTAACAATAAAAATTTAAAAATTTTATTCAAATGTAATTTATAAATAAAATTATATTATATTTTGGTAATATTATAACCAATAGATGAATTTTTCACTTTAACTTGTTTCTAAACACTTTAACCAACATATATATTATATGTTGGTATAATATAACTACAATAGAACTATTTTAGCTATTGAAAAAATAGTCAGCGATAGATTTTTGAACAAAGGTTTAGTGTAATAGAAATATGTGTTAGTAAAATGTTTTACCAATAGAAATTTCACTTTTACTAACAGATATATCCCTATTAAAAAAAGTGAAATATTTTGTCGTGAAATGTAATGTTCTTAACTGAGCATCTTTGTTCAATTTCTTATTCAACATCTCAAAAATATTAATCAGTAATTATTGTATAATAACATAATTATATCTCTAATAATAATATTTTATTATGTTATTTTCATTCCCTAGATCTTTCTCCACCTCCATCAAATGGGATACCAGACCATCAATCATGTGTACGGCAGTCTTTCGACTCATGAACCGATGGAATTAATTTTACATTATCACAACTAAATAATATTAATTATGATGTATCTAATGTTCATATATGATAATTATTACGTAATAATCCTTTTGAAAAGTAATACGTCATATACCTTCTTACCTTACCATCAATGGAAAAATGATAACACTGTTTTTGTTTAGGGCATACTACCGCAACAGAAAGCGATGTGATTCATTTTTGTTACCGCTTCATATGGATGGTATATGTATATTTATTTAGATAAATAACATCATATTTATGATATTATTTTTATTATTTTAAGGTAAAATAGAACTTACCTTCTTTCGATCATGATATTTGAAAAATGGAGATGTTACACATGTTTTTGTACGACTCAGTGTCTCTATGATTGTAACGTAATTAATTTATCACAAACATAATTCAAGGTTATTTTTTAAAGTATACTTTATTTATAAAAACTATAACTATATAATTATTATTATTATTCAGATAATGTAATGATATCCTCTTTGACCATGTTCAACACACTAATTTTATTTTGAATTTATAAACCAAGGGTCCTCAAAATACCCAATGAGGACATAACAGATTCAATAATTAAATAAGTAATTAAAACAAATGAAGTAAATGATTGAAGTATAATTTATTAAACCTATAAAAAGTTTTTAAGAAAATAATAACTAATATAATCTTTTTGTACATGATATAAAATACAAAAAAAATAAATTCCTTGACTCATAGTAATGGTTTCATTCAAAAACATCCTTATTTGAGACACATATTATTTTATGATCCTAATTTCATTAAAATGGTGTATATTATACCCCTGTAAATATTATATCATTAATCCTTAATACTTTCAGATATTATGTCACAATTCATTTACTTTATTAATGGCAGTTTTGATTCAAATGTTACCAAATAATTAAGGTTTTATGTTTCAATATCATTTTAATCGGGATTGTTTATGCTTGAATTTATGTTCAGGGAAATTATTTGAAAATTATCTAATAAATACATTAAATTTTTTATCCTATAGTAATTAATGAAACTTTCAAGTAATAGTATCACCTTTTCTCACTTCGGAACCAAAAATGATTGTGAAAATGTTTTAATGAAAGGTTGACTTCATTTCTCTCTTTAGTTGAAAATCTTATTCCTTTATATCCATGTTTTATAAAAATATTTTCAATAATGATTTCAAAATAAAAAAAAGTTTTAGGAAATATATTTTTACCGATTTTTGAAATTTTTAAAAATTATTTTAATGGAATCTTCTTTTCATCCTCCAGACAATGAACATGTTATCCTTTTTACAATAGTGTGAAAGGAATGATTCTTTTAACTTCTACCACATTTATGGAATTACCTACCATAGTGAGCACTTAAATATTTTAATATTAAATTATAACATTCTATGGTTATTTTTAAAATAAAATTTTTTCTAAAATATTTCTTGTAATTTTTAATATTTTCAAGAAGTAAATTCAATGTGAAAAAGTTATTTTTCCTTAGAAATGTAAAATGTAATATTTTATGGTTATTTTCATCACTGATGATAACATTTCGTGTTATTGATTTCTTATAAAATATATATGTGTGTCCCAAACAAATATACCTAGATTATTATACCTTTCTTTTATGGGTTAATACATTCCTTATATTCATTTCTTAACAACTTTCTTTAGGAAACCTCTTTTGATTATAATACGAGGAAATATTGTGATACTCATTTTCCTTCCAAGGGTAATTCATATGTTTATGGTTATGAATGATTTCATTATATAGAATACATATGAATATACATGATATGAAATTTATGGGTGGGTCGATAATGATATATCCCTTCAATGCATTTGTTAATGTTTTAGTCTCATGAGATGTCATGTGTTTGGTTAGGGAGTGAACCTAAACCATTATGGGACTCTCTATGATTTTTGATGTTGTCTCAGTTGTTATCATTGACTTATGTTTTGGTCATGTTTTATGATTTTCCAAAACATCCTATGGTTAAATGATATTCTAATACAATGTTACTTATGTTATTCTCTAATTTTATTATACTTGATCATTCTTTTTTATGATATCATATTATACAGTTGACTCAAATATTATGTTACCTTTTCAAGATTATTAAATTACTAGGATTTTTTGGCCACCCATTTTTTATTATTCTTTCCATAGGATATCATTTATAGTTTTAGGTTCTCAAAAGGATCTATACAATCATTATGGAAGAAAATGTGAAGAATATTTATTTTAGTCCCACTTTGATGTACTATGAACATAGTTTTTAAAAGACACTAGGTCTCAGAATCTATGGGTCATAACTAATGGATGTTAATGTTAAAAATTAGTGAATAACATAATTCAAAGGATTGGGATTCTATAAATTTTGTGAAAAAATAATTTTTTATTATATAACATCATTGATTACTCATATAGGATCTACTATTCAGAAACCACTAATTTGTGTTTGTAGTGGTGATTCCTTACGACATCTAGAGAACCTCCCTATACACTAAAGGATACTGACTAGCAAGGAGGGTCTTAGATATTTCTATGGGAAGAAGATATCATCATATCATGTTTGAAAACATAGTGTAAATAAATAAATAACATCAATAAAAATAAACATAGTATGTGGAGTCAATACTCCAATCATTATATTTTAACTGATATATGGAGCATACATTCATAAAGATGCATGATCAAACCATAATACAAAAAATTATCACCCACTAAGTCAATTGAATAAATGAAATAAATAAAATAACATAAAAACATTGAGTATATTATATTATCCTTTAGCCACACCACATCCTGATCTCCAAAAAAAAATATCCCACACAATTGGAAAAAATTCGTCCTCTACTCTAATTGAACCAAAAATATTGAAGTATACTTTAGTATCTCAACTGTCATGGCTACCCAAGCAGGGTGTGGGTACAACTCAGTTTGTCACCATAGAAGGGGTCTCAAACATAAGTAGTGAATATAGTTTATGCACATGTGATATTTTTTGAAAATTTATTTTACAAAAAAAGTTCGTTTTCGAAATTATCATGTCCAAATTAGCTAAGGATGAATATTTTAAATTTTTTAAAATATTTGATTTTTGGGTGAATAGTTAAAATATTGAATTTACGATTATTTCCACTTTTATGAAACTATAATGATATATGAGTAACTTGAATGTTTATAAACCCTTTTTTTATCTCTAAATGAAGAAACACTTTATATGTTCTATCTAATTGACGAACCAGGTATGGACAACATTCACCGGATGAATGTATATCAAAACATATTTATCTTACATAATAGAAAGCATCACAATATTATCCGGTAGTGGTTTTTCTAATAAATTACACCAATAATTTCATTCATAGTTACTAAGATTATATCCCACATAATCACCACACAAACATCACAAACATACTTCACACATACAGGTAATAAAATAAATGAATAAATAAGATTAATGTTGTTCAAAAAAAGTCCTAAATCCAAGCGAGAACAATGAAAACAATATTCATAAAAGAGATATAAGAGAATAAAAAATTCATCACACATATCATATCCTCTTATAAAGTCTTAGACTATTAATTTAGAAACTCCCAATGTTTAAAATAAGAAACATACATTGTTCATTCATGAGAATCTCACCAATAGATTTTGGTCCAATACCATTATTTATAGAGATCTATATCCAATCAACATTTTACCCTACCCTATGAGAAACATTTTCAACCTCCAATTGACTTCAGAAAATGAAGACACAATATTATACTATATAATAAAACATCTAATATCCAGTCACAATGAACCATGAATTGAGTCTACACCCTAATTATAAACCATCTATGATAACCTCGTTAGATGATCTCTATTCGTTTATCACTATACAATGAAATCAAAACATAGACAAATATTCCTCTATCTAATTCGATTCTGTATAATGATAAAATATCTTCCAAGACCTCATTAAAACTGATAAATAATAAACATCCATATAGTGTCCTCATTCGGATGATCTTCATCTACTAATACTCTTCTAATGGCCTCCATTTTGAAAACACAATCCATTGAAACTGAATAACATCCCTAAAACTGAAACAATATCCCACTTGGAAATATCATAAGTATTTTCCCCTCCATCAACCATTCACTTGAGATCTTCCTTTTTTCAATGCATGGAGTGACCTCCACTCCACCCAATCAGCTGAGTTTAACTAGGGTATAGTGTTGCCTCATACTTTCTTATACAAACAATTTAGAAAACATATCCTAAAGATTATAATGTCATTGTATATTTTATAGATATTACACTTTATGTTCCTATAGAATTCAAATAAAGTTATATTCAAGTTCAATTTGTTTCTTTAATTCATGAAAAACTAGATTCTGAGAAATATGAATGACACTTTAACTATCAGGGAATAAAATTCCTCTATTTGATCCCTTATAAATTTCCTTCAGTAATCACATCATCCATATCAACTATTTCCCTACTTCATTATTATCCATATACTCTACATGTGTTATAGATAAAATGACCACTAAATGAAATCAAGTCATCTAGATATCCATTTTCACACCCAAATTATATAAAAACCAATAGTAATGTTCAATGAGTCCATGTATATGGGATAATCTATATCTATAAAACCTTTAAATTGATCATCATCTCTAAAACATAAAGATAAATCAGATAAACATTTTAATTATTAAATTATATATTTCATAACTTCTTCATTTTTCATTCCATGATTTTCTAGGAAATGACTTAGAAATCCCACCGCAAAAGAAATACCTGGTTGATTACAAATCATGTCATGGTTGAAACTTCATATAGCTATGGAAGTGGTCAATTTCCATATGTTATTAACTTCACCATCCATTGATGGTAATTTTGATTTAGAATGATTGAAGTGTTCCAAAATTGGTGTTGAAATAGATTTACAATTGGTCACTAGGAATATTTGGATGAACATCCAAATGTATTTATTTTTGAATAAAACCATTGAATCCTCTTCTTTATCCCTCCCAATTATCATCCTCAATATATTATTATCTTTCCAAATATTTTTCATTTCAAACCATCTTTATAGATTCATATTCAGTTCTTCATTCTGATGGAACTCTAGACTAGCAATCAATAGACCATACACATACCACAACAATATCATATATTATTCATTACCTTAGTGATTGTCAAAAAATGGTGGTCATAGACATATCAATTGGAACTTTTATCAAACATGAAACTATTTAAATTATAGTTCCACTATCTTGAGATTGATTTAATCTATAAAGACTTCATCAAAACTTATAAACCAAACCTTCTTTTTGATGAACATTATATCCCTTTGGCTAAAACAGGTAAATTTATTCCTCTAAATCCCCAGGAAGAAAGGACATTTTTACATCCATTTTCACAAAGTGTATATTATAAAACACATTAATCTTAATTATTGTGTGGATAATTGTGCTCTTAACCACTAGAGTGAAAATTTCATATAATTAAAAACCTTCCTTTTTCTAAAAACCCTTTACCATCAACCTTTCATTTTACCTCTTACTTTCATCAGTTTCCTCTTTTAAAAGAAAATCCCACATGATTTATAGAGATATAATTCCATCTAATAGCTCAAATAACTCATGATTATTGTTGATATATAAGGAAATCATTTACTCTTCCATAGCATACTCCCTCTATTTCGAGTACCATAGAATAGTTACCACTTCTAGATATTTCAATTCCCATACATCTATTAAAAGTAGGAAGTTCATGTTAGATATAAACCTATGAAATAGTTTTATGATATGAGTGGATATTTATAACAAAAAATTAGGTTCATCCATTCAAACATTTTTTTCTAGTAGTCATATGTCTGGTATAGGTCTCTTCGATCATTCTCTATCTGGTGCATATATGCCTAATCTTTCACCATTTTTTAATGGTCTAGATGATCTTTCCTTGACTAATAACCTGATTATTAGAGTGAAAACCTATGAAGTTTTCCTAAACATTATATAATAAAATTATACCATTTGACCACTTTCTTATCAAATTGAACTATGATGGTTGAACTATCCTCAATATCCTTCTCATCCAAGTTATTATCTTTCAGCATAAGTTATTAGTTGAAAATGGCATCTCAGATTCAGTTGACTTGGTTTTTCTTATAAACCCATGGGAGATATTTCAGGTTCATATCACTATATCTGATGAGAAAACACACCTTTGATTTCACATCTAACATATCACTGTATTTAGAACTAATATTAATAAATTTCATACTTCCAAATAATTTAATATATTTCACCTCTAGTATTTTACTAGGACAAATTTCATCTATAAATTCATTTCAAATTGATAAAGTTGGGTTTTTTTTTGCTAAATAAAATGCTGTATTTATTTTATAAACCTAAATTCCCTTAAGTATTCCAAAGTTAATATTCATACATTGGAATTTCTCTATTAGATTCATATTCAAAAATTCAACTACTATGTTTGGTTACAGTGTTCCTAGAATAGTTTTATCATGCCCAATTCCCTTCATATTATAATATTTATAATCATTGTGGTTAGTGTATCCCCTTCCATTTTAAATTGGGTGACATTTCAACTTTTGTTCACACTCTTTATTTAGAAAACCCAACCCCAGTTGCTCATATTTGGTGTCTGGTTTATTACATTTTCATAAGATAAAATGAATCATATCCCGAAGGACCAAATATTTTATTAGTATTAGAAAACTAGACACATACTTGAGTTTTATATTATTTTTTAAAAAAAACCATCATAATTTTTTTTAAGGATATCATTATTCCCTCTAGAATATCCTTTCATAAAAATCCTAGTACAATTCAAGGATTCCTAGGGAATTGGAATAAAATAAGGTTGATCTCAAACACTTAGTAAGGGTTTTGTACATTTGAAGACATCTTGAATTATTGAGAATAATAATTATGAAAAGGTAATTAACTAAACACACATTCCACTAAAATAACTTCAATGTATGAATGGATAATTAGTAATAAATATGTAAAGGTACATAACTGAAAATATGAAATTTAGTCAATAACATGAATATGATAATTGGACAAGGCATACTCAATATGGTAAGTAAAGAACTAGAAACACCTTCCATTTAATAAATAAACTAATAATGTAATGCAACCAAATATAATATCATTATGTAAATATCATGGATAATAATAACTTAATTATGAATAAACTCAATTCTTAATAATTCAATGTCATGATCTCAGACATCCTGATACCTCTATTATCAACATCATTCAAAATACAGTTTAAAACTACAGGTAAAAACCTTTTTAATGCCAGTATACTTATTTGTCTCATGAGACCTATCTATGTAATAAAGGGATATATTATACTAGGGCCCACCCATCACTATAGGTCCAAATTATTCCTCATATATAGAATAATAAATTTAATTTCTTGAATAGTGTTCCTTATCATCCAATATCTGTATTGAGTAAGTAATAAAGATTTATCAGTTTTTCCCCAGATAAATAAATAACATTAAATGTATGAAATAATATGTATAAATGATATTTTTTTTGAAATAAACATATCCATGATAAATAATATGGATATTTAGGGGAAATATATTATCCATGGGTTAGTGAATAATTAAAGGGAGGTTTAATGACTAAAAAAATGAATCAATTGAATTTTAATACTTTTCTTAGTAAAAATGATCATAAACTATCTAGAGTTAGAATAAGGATGGTATCAAAAAA
The DNA here is from genome assembly GCA_963277665.1 of Viscum album. NCBI lineage: Eukaryota > Viridiplantae > Streptophyta > Magnoliopsida > Santalales > Viscaceae > Viscum > Viscum album. Next base: position 595,628,174 of record OY728121.1, read on the forward strand.
AACATATATCCGTTGAAGTTAAAATAATGGGTTTTTTCATTTATTATTATAAATACCATAAAATATATTAAAACATTCTTGAGGAAAATATCATTTTATCATTGAAAGTCACATTTTAAAAATAAAATTTCACAAAAAAAAATAAAAAATAATTTTATTTAAAAATAAACTTGTAATATTATAATATAATATTTAAATAAAATTAGTGCTTATGGAAGTTAAAAAAAATTCTAGGCGTGCATGTTAAAATAAATATTCCTTTCACTTTTTCAGTAAAATCCCAATATGTATTTTTTTCAAAAACTACTAAAATTACTTTTAAAACATTTTTTAAAAATACAAAAATTGGAAAAATTTCCTTTAATAAATAATTTTAAAAATGTTACAATAATTTTTTAAAATATTTCTAGAAAACAAGGTTTAGAATGAAAATCTATGTCCTGCCGGACATAAAAATGAAGTCATGTTTTCTTAAAAATGTTTACTCAGTCATTTTTTGTGAAACAAAAGTTGAGAAATAGTACTATTAATTGAAAATATGATGAATAAATAGGTGAGGAGAAAATTAAATGTGTTTATTATGAACTTTTATAATAATTTACATTGATTGAAATTCAAGAATAAACCATCTTGACTATAATGAGATTGTCAAATAAACCATTACAATGATCATATTGATGAAGTGAAAATTAATCAATAAATAGATTATGTCTATCAAATATAAATCCACATTAAATACATTAAATAAAGTATAAGATAATTAAAATCTATTTCACATATAATATTAGAAAATCAATGATGATGATTAAGTAATATGCCCCAATGAAAATAAACTGAGTAATGAAATTCTTTACCACTTGGAAACTCTTTAGTCAAATCATATTGGATGAAATAATTTAAATTAAAACTTAAAATATCATTAATTATTGAAAAATCCTGATATTAATTTTCAAATTGGTAGTATATAAACCCTAATAATTAAATTAGGTGCATGAAATTCAATATTCGTCAATAAAGGGAAATTGAGATGAAGTCCCTTACCTTACACTTTGTTTTGGAAGAACATGCTTAAAACTTATGTCTAGATGTTTTAAACATGTTACTAAATTATTAAATAACCATATTAGTTTTTTTTAATATCATATATGATCCTTTTATACTATTTTATCACTCGTTCGTTAATATTATTTCCTTCTTTTCACTATTTTGGGTGTTAATTTCCCTTTTTTCTCATGTGTACTTAGTCAGGAATGATGTGGTTATTATTTAAATTATATCATTATATCTTGTATATAATAATAATAATTAAATGATTATTATAATTTTAAAAATAGTCATGAAACATGTTTTTGAAAAATTATGTATGCTATGATCATGGAGATGGTAGGTCATACGTACGCATATGTAACATTTCATTTTTCCAATGATTGTCATTGAAAGAATAAGAGTAATATTTCTTCTTTAAATAATGATCATAATATCATATATATCAAATTATTTATTCAATTATACTTATATATTACATCCATGTAGTGTGGTGATGAAAATTGAGTCGCATCATTTCTTGAAGGTGGTAGTCCACCTGCACATGATTGATCTTATAATATTTTAGTGAGTTTAAAGGGAAGAAATAAATTGACATATATTTTTTTCAAAAAAATAAATATGTAATTAATACCATAAATATTTAATTTATATCATATATATTAATTAACTTTATCCTTATTACATTTCATTTAAATTGTTATTGAAAGTGGAATCACATCGCTTCGCGAGGCGGTAGTTCACCATACATACGAGTGATTTTTTCATATCCACAATGGAATGGAATGTAAAATGGTATATATTATATTTTGAAAATTTTGGTATACTTATGTAATAAATAATATATATATATATATATATATATATATATAATTTATATACATAATCATACCAAACTATATGTGGTGGCAATGGAAAAATGAATGACATTGATTCGTGAGGCGGTAGTCCACTGTACAGACGCATGATGATTTCATGATCTATTTGATGGAAGTGGGGGTGTTTTTAGTTAATTTAATTAATATAAAAACATGTAATTAAATTTAAAATATTTATTTTATTATATAATAATGGTTTAATAATAATTTAAGGGTGATAAAGATGAAACAAAATCAAAATTCTTGTTCAAAAACGTTACCTCTTCTTTGGGTAGCCTCCATATGTCTTCAAAAAAACCATTACTTGGATGGATTTCATCCAAAACTAATTCCTATGAGATGATTAGAGGGAATTTCAGAAGTAATTTTTTAGGTCATGTCCAATCTAAAATGGTTTTATGGTTTGAAGTGGAGAGGAGAGGGGGGGGGGTCCTCTAATATATGAGGTGAGTGACACACAAGTGATTTTTTAAAATAAAAAGTTATAACCACATTTTCAATAAGAAAAAAAGAGTCCAAATGTACTATTTTCCATACATAAACATTTTAGTGTATAAATATGGCCATAAATTTGATTTTTTATAGCTTTTTTTTCTATTTTATATAATATCATTTAATTTTAAACCCACAATAAATCCAATTTTACCTAAATCGTAGTAAATCATTTTAACTATATTCACTATTCAATTTGGAAAAAAATTAAGCCGACCATTTTAGATAATATAAATTATTATATTTTATTAAATTTAATCCATTTTTAAAAATTCAATTCTTACAATTGGTAAAATTTAATTTGAAATTAATCCAACAGACGCGATGAAAAACGGGTTTTCAAAGAGAAAACATTCAAAGGATTATAAAGTTTTTACTTCAAATTTTAATACGAAAATTATTAGAATTGAATAAATTGGATTCATTGATATATAATTTATTTAAATATAATTATATATATATATATATAATTTAACATTATCAATAATTTAATAGAAAAGGAAGCTTTCTATTAAAATTCAAAAAAAAATAACTATTCATCAAGAAATTAAATATTTCAGAAAAATAAAAATAATAAACATAAGATAAATTTGATATGATTATTTAAAAAATTAATTTTAATTTATAATATTAATTTTATAAGATTAGTAAAAATTAATTTTTAATTTTTTCACGAAGCACGACTAATCTGTCTTTTTAGAAAATACAGTTTTTTAGAAAACATTTCATTTTTTATTACTTGATTCTTATTTTATTTCTAATAAATAAATAAAAAATTTCCTAATTCATTTAGTATTATTCATACCTATCAATTTAAAGGCTAGTTTATAATAGTATACAATATTGTGGTTTATTTTGAATAGGGGTTGCGTGTTTTCTAAGGTATCGAATATGTTAAATTTAAAGAAATATATTTCATGGGTTATTTATGTTTAGTATTTCATGTCACATATATTATCCAATAAAACGTTATTATTTTTATAATTTAATAGTGTTAAACAATTTTTGAAAAAAACTTTCTACTAAAAAAATTCCAAAAATGAAACATATTTATTCATTAGGAAGTAAACCTATACCATTTTAGTATCATCTTCAATGGTCATAATGTATTGTGATCCTTCGTTAGAGTTAACAAGGGATGGACCCCCAACATTGGAATAAACCATTTTTAACTTTTTATTCCTCTACCATATTCCATCCATGTTGATTGAAAATATTTTTTGTTTTCCAAACAAACAGCTCTCACATCTTTCAAGGTATGTATGATTGATTTTAAGAATCTACTTCACTGCTAGAGCTTTTGGATTATTTTCTTAAAGGTGACCACACCTAAAGTTCCATTTTTTCCGAAAATTAAATTGATTCATTCCAACCAAAGATACTTCATCACTCCATATAAGTTGATAAAAATATTCCATTCATTACTCTATAAGCAATCATTATGAACCCTCATTTTGATCTCCCAAACTCCATTAAAAGATTTCATTTTGAAACCCACATCATCGAGTTTTCCCAATGAAATTAGGTTCTTATAAAGACATTGAATATGTATAACATATTTCAATTTCATGTCACTTCTATTTTTAATTCAAATGTTAATATCACATTTCATAACTAAATCCAAATCCTCATTGTCTAGTAGATATACTTTTCCCGGTATTCTTAGTACATAGTTAACCATTCACCCTCAATCACCAATTCAATGAAAAAATTTCCTTGATTTAAAAATCCCTTGAATCATATTCAATGATCACACTCAGTACCAAACTTGGCCTTTGATCTATTATACTGATAGATTTTTTCTTTCGGAAAGTGGAATTCACTACCTGATTTCTGTAATCATTCTTCATATGTCCCTTATTTCCCAAAAAACATGTAGTATATGAACAATTTGATTAAAATTGAATTACTATCTAATAAATTCCTTATAAATATTTATTCTTCATATTTTCCATCCTATGAGGTGATTTTCCACATATGATATCACTGAGAGAACTTTGGAATAGTGTTTGTACTTCCTTCTACCTCAAATCCTCATTCATAATCAAGTATTGAATGTCATAAAATATAAGATATGCATCACCACTAAATTTGATCCCCATTATCACCATGGAATCCTAGCTCTCAATAAGTTATTAAAGAAGAATAAAAACCCAAACATTGTCTATGAATGTTAACTTTACTTATTCGGGCTTCCCTCAGATCATATTGAATTCATTCGTATTATCGAATATAGCCATTCCATTCAATAACCCTAAGGTAAAAAATCTTCATAAAATGAAAAATTAGTTAGGAGACATTATCTTCTGATAAATGTATTCCAATTATTTCACAACTCCTACTATAGTTTTATTCTCTCTATTTTTGAACGCAATATTTCAATCAAGAGACATCTGGGTCAAGGATAAAGCCTTTCTATCCAACATAACCCATTCTGTGTTATCCTCAGATTAAATAAATACATTGGAATATGAGAATGATGATATTTTTATATCAAAAGATCTTCCTACTAAATTTTATAAAAGGAAAAGTCTATCCCATAAAAATTATTGATATGATCCTTCCCATCCTCTAAAATCATTCCTCTAATAATAGTAAGTCCACATGAAATCAAATAAATTACAAGAAAAATGATAGGAGAAAACAGGATGTTTTAAGTGAATTATAACCTACCATTACCTTTTATAATACATTTTTGGAATCACTTGTGGATGAAAAACATAATACATTCGATCCAATATATCGACTTATCAAGGAAAATGTACACCGAATAAATGTCTATCTGGTCATACTCATCATGTGTAGCCAAAAGATTTAGAATGTTACTAGACATATTCTTTTTTGATAATATCCTCCTCTTAATTTGTGAACTTGAATTAAGAAGATATTCCACTTAATAAAGAAAAATATTTTACAAACATACACCACACATGAAAATAGTAAAAAAATTGAAAAACAATATTAACGTGGTTTGGACGAAGTCCTAAATCCATGGAAGAACACTGAAAATATTTTTCATTAAGGATATAAAAGAGAAAAAAATCATCTGAAAATTAATCTCCCTTTAAAAATATTCTTTATATTATTTCAAAAAATCACATTGTATAACAAAATAAACATACATTATTCATGCAAAATAATTACACCCATCAGATCTGGGATACCACATCTATTTGAAGTGGTCTCTGTCTTAAAAACCTATTTTATTAACCTATGAGAAACACATTTAACCTTACATTGACCTAGGAAACATGAAATAATATATCTCAGCATCCAATTAAATCACTAATAGTTTCTAACCATGAACCACGCATCGATTTTCTACTCTGTAAAATCCAACTATGAGAACTCCATATGATTATCTTTTTCTGAAAATCACTATCTAGTTACATCAATACCTCACCATAGGATTCCAATGTCTACTGATATTTTATCCTATGAAAACATTTCCACCCTAATAACTTTGAAACTGATTATCATATAACATCTTTCTAATGGTATTTATCTGATAGTCCTCATCTGATGATCTCTATCAAATTCCTTCAATTCAAAAAACTAGGTCAGGAGAAACTAAACAAAATTCCATAAAACCCAATAAATTTTTTTAAAAAATATTAATTTTTAATATGTAATATAATTAATATAAAAATATAATTTTGAAATTATAAATCTATTATAAACATTTTTTTAATCTAGATAAAATTTTTATTCAAATAGAAAAATTATTCATATTGATTCTCTATCAATCATGAATATATAATATTATATTAATTTTTTTTGGGTTTGAAAGACAAATAATACTTATTTAAGAATAAATAATCTAATTAGTTACAAAGGAACGAAAATTATACTTTATTTTCATATATGTTCTTTCTTGGGCTTAAAATATGCATTTTTTTAAACCTTTTTTGTGCTCAATTTTATTTTATTTCAATAAAATAAATAAATCACCACTTATTGAACATTTTAATGGAATTTTTATAATACATACTCAGGGAAATACTTTCATATTAATATAATAGTTTTTTAATTCAAGGAATGAAAGTAAATTCAGTTTTTTTTTCAAAGTTCATTTTTTCTAAAAATTGTTTTCATTCAATTTTGTGCACATATTTTAAAGTGAATTTCTAAAAATTAAAAAAAATATAAAATGTATTTAATATCTATAATCAAAATAGATAATATAATTTAATATGGTTAACTTAGTTTTCCATCAAAATTAATTGGTTACAACAGTTGAGGTTAAAATGGGTTTATAGAGGGTTTAAACAGATGGATAATGGTAATAATGACAAATAATAATGTTTAATTATTAATTATTAAATATATTTTGAACTTATCTTATCATATATTTTAATTATTTCCCATTTGGATCTCCTTTTACTTGAAAGTGACCTTATATTATTGAATGTTTTTAAGTAATTCCATGTGTGCATCTCCCCTGACTTATAAAAGGGAACCTCTTATCCTCCCTTATTTAGATAAATTTATAACTATATATCATCCAAGACCTTCCCAAAAAACATTCCTATATTACTTACCTTTTTTTATCTTTTCTTCTCCTAAGACCATTCTATGAAGGCTGATGTTCTAAGCCAAGGGAGGTCTCCCAGAGATGAGGTAATCTTCTTTTCCATCACCTTCAATGTCTATTTATTTTTATGCATACTATAAATATATTATACCCATACTAAAATATTTATTCTTGTATCATCAATAAATCGAGACTTTATTATAAATATGGTACAATAATTTTCCATCTCTTTTCCATCTTATGGAAAATGAAAATATTGCTCCTGCGTATGTGCAACCTACAGTCTTCACATCAGAATGTAAATTTTTATCATTTTTAAATCATATAGATGTTTATAAAGATGTAAATAATTAATATATATTATATTTTTGACATAATTATGATTCTATAAACATATTAAGTAAATTACCTTCCCTCCATTTCATTTGTTAAAAAATAATAATGTTGCTTTTGTGTATGTGTGGACTACCACCTCCATAAAGAGATGCGATTCATTTTTCATGTATTTCTATTAGGGATGATTCTAAATATATATATATATATATATATAATGAATATATATGTTATTTATGTCCTGATTTCATAATAGAGATGATTTAACAATGATCAATTTGAAAGGGCTATAACTGCCCAATTGAAATATACATGAAAAACGAGGTAGTGAAAACCCAAAATGATGATGACTATGAAATATAATTAATTAATGTGTGAAAAGATGTTATAAGAAAACCATTTATAGTATTATAATTGTGAATATTATTATTTTATATAATTATAACATATTTAAATATATTATACAAGAGGATAAAAGAACTTACGAAGCATGTTAGACCTAAGGTAAGAGTTTCTCATCTCACTTTTATTTCAATGACACATATAAATACCCACGATTTTTTTTATTTTTTATGGTATATATAAAACCCTTTTGATATTTTATATCATTAATCTCTTTAATCTCAAGGTATTTAATGTTTTATTTGAAGTTATTTCTTCAACAAATGTTATGATTCAAAAGTTACTAAAGCAGTAAGGGTTTATTTCACAATATCATCCTTATTAGGGGTTATTTTTATTGTGTAATTATTTGATATTTATTCCTATACGATGGTTATATAAAGATATTAAAACTTATATTTTTGTTTTATAGTTTCTATGTACTCAAAAGTTAAAAATAACATTATAAAAAGAATTGTTTTAATTGGTCGAGAAACTTTTTCTCTAATATCCTCATTTTCTATAAAATGTATTCAAAAAAATTTTAATATTACCAAATTACTTATTAAATTCATTTTAACCCATGTTATACTTTCTATAATAAGGTTTAAAATTAATCTTTTTGTCATTTTCTTAATGAGGTACTTGTTATTAAAGGTTTGAATTAAATATTTGTTTTAGTTATTACACACCAATGAGTTTTTCCTATGTCATGACTATTCTTTTCCTTCAAAATTCCATTTAAAGTTACCATGGTTATTTTAAAATAAAATGTTTTACCAAATACTCTCAAAAAATTAGATTTAATAAACATTATTTTAGAATAAAAAAATCAATTTTCTTTATTAAATCTTCTTGTGACCTTTTTGAATTATTTTTGTCTATGTTAAGAGTCTGCTTAATTTAATGTGTCACTATAGATATTCTCTATTTTTTTAAGGTTGGGGTCGAAGCCTCATTTTTATTAATAAAGAAAATCAAAGACCTCTTTTAACTGGGTAGAGAGAGACCCATTACATAGCCCGAAGGCCCGGTGGGCTTGAAGCCCATTACATAACCCGTAGGCCCAAATTTTTGGCCAAATTCTTATTTTGTGAATAGTAACCCAGCTACTACAGTACCCACACAGTACCGTCGCCGCTACAGTGCCCTGCCACCGCTACAGTACCCATCGATCAACAGTACCGCTGCTGCTACAGTACTCGCTACAGTACTGCTACAGTTCCGGCGCCCAATGGGTTTTGAACCCCCATTTCTCATGTAGTATTATGGGGTGCTTACCACTAAGCCAAACCCCAACTACATATTGATATTATCTATTAATATTAACCACCATAATACTCTAGATGGATAATAATCAAATTGTTATATCTATTTACTAGGATAATTTTTAACATTTTATATTGGTGCTCAGCCTTCACTTGGGGGAAAGTAAGGCATCGAGAAGAAAAATCTGTAAATGTTTTCTTCATCCCTAGCCACCAAAAATGACATCAAAGATCTTGGTACTTTTTTTCACACCTAGATATACCGAAAAAGGGGATATATGAAACTCCCTCGGAATCTCCTCTCAAAAAATATCTAGTACCATCATGCATCCTCTAAAAATAATAACTTGCTTCCCACCTTTAGAAAATCCATCAGGATAATTTCATATAGATATCTGAGCATGTAGGGTATCACAGTTGATATCCACAAACTATTACTCCCTAAATCATTGTAAGAGTGGAGGGGTGAAAACCATTGAATAGAGGTAAGCAACTCCATCGTCATCTACAATGGATAACTGTAATGAGGTCAACTACTTTGACGCCTCATTTAGAAACTATGAACAACATCTCCTGCTGAGAGAATTTGCTATCAAGTTCCCCTTCCCAGGATTATAGATAATTTTGAAGTTATAATCCTGGATGAACTCTATCCATCACCTATGTCTCAAGTTGAGATCCTTCTAAGAGAATATATACTTCAGACTCTTATGATCAGAGTAGACGATAAACCTCTTTCCCATATGGTAGTGTTTCCACATCTTAAATGAAAATTCTACCACTGCTAACTCAAGATCACGGGTCATGTGGTCTCAACTAGCGTGAACAATAGGAAATCACTTCTTACCTCTACATCAGGACACAACCAAGCCCGGTTCCTGATGCATCTCAAAATATAACATACTCGACACCTTACACCGGCAATCTCAATATGGGAGCACTTGTCAAAATCTGCATCAAATGATAAAAATAATACTGGAACTTCTCTTTCCACGTGAAAGGATACCCCTTTTGAGTCAAAGCTATCATAGATTCTAATGACATAGATAAGTCATGTATGAATCTTCAGTAACATCCTTCTAGCTCGGGGAAGCTCTACACCTACATCACACTATTATGTGGCTCCCATGAAAACACTACCTTGACCTTGGCTAGGTCCACTACCACCCCATCTACTGAGATAAAGTGTTCAAAAAAGTTGACCGCCTGAATCCATAAATAGCACATCTAGAGTTTCTTATAAATTTGGTGCTCTTGGAGTGCATCCAGAACTCTCCTTAAGTGTCTCGTGTGCTCCTCCTCAGATGTTGAGTATAAAAGGATTTTATCAATGAAGACTACCATGAATCTGTCGAAGTAATTCTGAATGATCTAGTTCATGAGTCCCATGAACACAACTTGGGAGTTCTCTATGCCAAAGTGAATCACCAAGTAATCATAATGACACTAATAACATATGAATTTCATAATTGGTATATCCTTATCCCATACTCACAGTTGGTGATAGCCTAATCTGAGGTCAACCTCTGATAACCATCATGCCGCTCTCAACTAATAAAAGAGGTCATCGATCATCTATAGTGGAAACCTTTTCATCACGGTAGACTGATTTTGGTTCCAATAGTCCACACACAACCTTAAGAACCCATATAACTTTTTAGCAAACAAAATTGGGGCTGCCCAGGGTGAAAAACCGGTTCTCATGAATCCCTTCATTTATAAGTCCTTTAACTACACCCTTAGCTTGTGAAGCATTGCAGGATCCATCTGATATGCTGGTGAAGAGATCAGTGTCTTCCCAAGGTCTAGATCAATATACAAGTCTATATCTCGAGGGGGAGTTAAACCTAGAACACCGTCATGAAATACTTCTTCTTACTCCACCACCACTGTAGGAAATTGGTAACTCACAATATCCAATGTACCAAGGGTTAGGGTAGCCAACTAATGAGTAATCAGCTACAACCTCTGATAAATTAGTTCATCCTATGCTTCATGGGATTCCTTTTCTCTGAAAAATAAAATCCTTATTCCATCACTACAGACACACCGCACCCTTCACCTAAAATTTTCAATCTGAGCATGAACTTTAGATAACCAATCCATACCAAGAATTACATCGTAAGGACTTGACAACATCACCAAGAGTTTCCAACCACAACTCTCACCTCTAATGGATAGGTCATACTATCAACATTGGTGTGTGATCATTGAGTCTCCTCTAGTAGGTTTCTTTAAGTGTAAGGGTCGAGTCAACAATTAAATAGGAATCTCTAGGTCTCCTATAAGATATGTTGTGATAAAATAATAACAATAACATGTGTCTATTAGTACTATAGCTAAATTATAAAATAAATAGATCGTACCTTGAATCATTCATGAATCCCCTAGGTCATAATCCTTAACTACATGTAGTTTTCCCCACCCCTATCCTCCAGCTCCCCAAGAATTCCATGCACCACCTAGGGATTGTGGTGGTAACATGTGAAAATTTCTAACACCTTCTAATGGCCACCCATATCCTCCTCCACATCCACCACCCTATGGATATGCCTACTCATATCACTGTCTCTTCCACGGTGGTCTGTCCACAGTCTCCTTGTCAACTATACAGTAGTTTGGGAATCTCAAGTGAGATGTCCACTATCAGTAGATGTATAGAATCACCTCTCTCTAGGATAACTGTACCCACCCTGTAAGACCCGAACTGTAGACCCTTTACCCTAGGACCTCCTCCTCAAATTTCATCCACATTTAGTTCCCTAAGACTATGATCGGCTCCCTCATTCCGAGGTCTCTACTCTTTCTTTCCCACTGCTAACAATCAGTGGCCATATTTTCTCAACCAAGAAGCTTTTCATGACCAAATCCCACTCAAGAACTCCGGAATAAGTAGGAATTCACATAGAGATAATTTTATCTTGTATGTCTCTACACAAATCTTACTTGAAGCTCTGAGCCCTTAAGTAATGATCTCAAAAAAATATACATGGAGTACCTAGAAAGGTTGGTGAACCTCGATGAACAATCATCCAATGACCTGTTGTCCTGATGGGGCTGAAGAAGCTCCTAAATATACACAACCCTTAGTGACACTGATGATAACTCCTCTCTAAAGAGGTTCTCAAACAATATCCATGAAAGATTCACCTTATCAAAAGTCTATTTAGTAAAAATCTGCAATCTTCCTATAGATCCATGTAGAAGTCTCGTCACTAGGACCACCATCAGATCTGTTGGTGTCCTAACTAAATAAAAAACTCATTTCACCACCTCAATATATTCTTTGGCCACCTATGGGTTGGGCTAGCCAAAAAACTTAATGGATCTCTGTAACTAAAACTCATGAAGTGCACTTAGCTTGCACTCCCAATCTTATAGTATTGTGGGTACCATGTTATTCTCTACAGGTGGCGGTATGGCTAGTTCACCACCGAGAGGCAACATCTGGTAAAATGGTCCTTGTATCAAAGCCTTTTAATTAAGTGAGTCATCATAGTGATCATGTTAACAAATCCTAGTTGGTATGCATCATGGAGGTATCCTAAAACAAACATGATGTACCATGATCAATGAGCATATCTGGAGAGATGACTCAAAAAGGACATGTAAACCACAACTCATTCCTTTATGATGCATATACCATTATTTTCCAAGAACCTAGTATTCTCATGTACTGAGTTGAAAATCGGGTTATAATATTCCTGGTGTATGGATATGTCATAATCCACACCAACACTGGAGTCCCCGGTCAAAAATATGAACTCGAAACACTTAACATTGTTTCCCCAAACCAATATCATAGACTCTCTGTCCAAAAGTAGAACCAACCACATCTGATACAACTCTGTTATAAATCATCCTAGTGGGGGCCATGTCTCAACTCCTTAATCCTTCCTCCAATAGTCCATGGGCTTGTGACTATCACTGAGTAGGAATATCACTAACATGGGATGCATTTAATATATACATGTTTGCACACACACATCTCCAAACCCACAAAATGGTGAAATTTAAAATCGACTAAGTAACCAATGAAAGCATACAACTATATCCCACAACTAGAGTATGATTGTTAGTAATGTAAATTAAATAGGTCCAAATACAAACCCAGCATAATAAGTTTGTAACATGAGTCCAACCTGTAAGTAAAGGCTACTGGGAATCCTATTTGAAACCCCCGGTAACTCACCTAAGTATGTTAGGTCTCACTAAGCAATGTCTGGTCCTTGTCCACCAAGGACTCTATCAAAAGGTCAATCATCTACAAAATACATGACACATGCAGGAAAACCCCATGTAGGGATGAGTATAAAAATACTATGTAGGATACCTAGAAACCACAAAGTAATACAATAAAGGAAAGTACGGTCATATCTACATAGGTGTATGTCTACAGCACATATAACAAGAATATCTAGATATACTCAAACCAAGACACAGTTTCTAGAGGTAAGTCACAACCACTATATACCAACCCTATGAATTCAGCTCGAAGATTCCATGAAGCACTCATCTAAGAGGATACACTCCAGAGTCTAATGGCACTGCTTGCATCTGTCCAAGAGGTACTTCTCATCATTTACCTTCATGGGAGATATACATTGATAGATCTAAAGAAAATATGATACATAGATAAGGATCACAACCATGACCATGGGGTGATACCAATAACTCAATCTGGTTTAAACCACTATGTATTGGATTGGCACCCTCGTAGGGTTGGTCATGTCGATACCAAGAAATCCACCTAGGGAACAAAGATGAATATAGTATCCCACTCTAGGCCTCTTTGGGGGATTCCAACCACTATATTGAGGAAGTCCTACTAAAGGTATCATAGTCCTAGGAGTGGGGAATAGTTTGTACAACCTTCATAGAATAATGAATCGAATGAAACCTAACAAAACTTATTCAATATATGGAGGAAAAGAAGTTCAGTCAATGTAGAAATGGATACAAGGCATGTAGAAAGGGTCACATTTTGTGTCCTTTCATCTTGGGTCTGTCCATGTACTTCGGTCGTGTTCTAGTACATGTCATCAAATTGTGTATCCCTTCCCATGTACCAGTACATGGTTTATCCTATGGGCTTGGTCTAGGCCATGTTGTGTGGGGGAGTACACATTATACAGGAAAACTATGTACTCCACTATGTGTCCATGTATTTCCCATGTACATGCCAAGTTGTTCAACTAGGGACTACATGACATGTAGTGAGAGACTACACTATGTGTGTATCGTGTTTTCTAGAAGCTCATCTTCTTCCACCTGCTTGCATAATCGATCACTTGAATTGTGTTTTGGTGATACGATCACCTCAAAACTCTAGATACAAGGTCATTTGATCACCCTAACACTGAAATTATGGTATCTGATCCTTCATTTGGCTTCCAAAACATGATCATATTCATTCTTCATTTCCACTGAAGAATGCAGATTTTGAACCCACCATCATTTGATCTACTTATAAACCTATCGTCACACCACCTTTGATGTCAGATCTATGTTTTCGGGTCATTTCACCAAGAATCAAAGGATCACTAATCGATTTTTCACAAGGGTTTGAAATATGGGGAATAACAAAGAAAATGTAATGAAGAATTCCAAAATTAGGGAATAAAATCATGATCAAATTGATATGGATGAACATTAATCAATTTTCATGTTGATCATGGTTTGTCACTATTATAATGGTTAACAAATCAATCAATAATTCTAATCACAAATATTTAATAAACCCATTAAACCTATAGAATAATCACATCCAACAAATACAATTGATCCATGGGTTAATCTACTTGTGAATTAGTCTGCATCCATTAAATAAATCAATAACGGGAAAGAAAATTAAAAAAAATGAATCCTGCCCTGATTTGGATTGTTTACTAATAAATAATGGTCACCATGTCATTTTCGTTGGCAATATCTGCCAAGATTGGAGTATGTCGATCTTTGATCTAAGATCTTTTCGTTTGTTGGGAGGATTCTCCATAGGTTCCTTCCCAGCATCTCTAAAGAATTCTAGGGTTATGAGACTAACCCTAGATCTCTGATAAAGGGATATATTTAAAGAAAAAATTGTTGTGTCATTGCGTTAATAAAATAAAATAAATTTTCTTAATTTATTTTATTCATTTAAGCGCCTATGATGACTTTCCATAATCGACCTGCACAGACCAAGGTTAGGATTTTCCAAAGGTAAATACATCTTTCTGAACTCAATAGTTCCCTATGATTTCTGATTTGGTCACCCATTTAGATGTTACCCCACCTTTTTCATGAAAACTGCACGCTCATGCTATTTAATATTTTAATATTTTTCAAACAGTTATTACGGACACCCCGGTCCACGAAATCACACGCCATCTCAGAGAGTGGTCTCAAAATAAATCTATATAATATTTAAAAATAATACATGGAAAAATTTGGGACATTACATCTTAGGTCCCCCTAAGTAGGGATGAGAGATGAGTTGAAGTGATTAGCCCCAAAATAACTTAAAGGAAACTTGAGATTCCCTACAACCTTCGAGCTAGTTAACATGAGTCATCCCCTATAGAGATGTGACTACCTGATTTGGTATACCCCATGTAGACAATAGATATTTTATGTAAGAGTAGTAACTTGGGATGACCAATATTGTAATATGTGAATTATGCCATCTCTTGAGATTTATTCCAATGAGGCTTGAATTATAAAGCCAATAAGACAATGACATGATTATAATGAGTCAAAGGATGTGGTTCCCTATGATTGATGGAAATAGACCTAAGAGATTTTAATTATATAAAGGTTTCCATGAGGGATCTCCATGTTACATTGAGACCTAGGGGACTATGGTGGGTGACTAAAGATATATTGACCCCTATGAGGGTGTGTAAAAATGTGGGTAGTGAAAAATCAAGGGTTTCACTATAGAACCTGAATCGATGGTGTGATCTAATTCTGTCTTTGATGATGATAGTTCATACTACTCAAGTGACCAACATTGATTAAGTGAGATGATTTTGGGTTGATAACCTAAACTTATGAGATGTGATATATGTGATATTATGGGAGGGACGTGCTAACCCTATGAGATTTAAATTAATGAATGGTGTGCCAAATATTCCTTGGATGTGTCTTTTATTTTTGATGTTTATGATTTATTAGGGTCGCCTCCTAAGAGTTAGTATTTATTCCCCATTCTCATGATCACCTAGTATTACCTCTTTGGGATAGAAATTATGATTGATGACTATTGATTTCCAAGGATTAACTCCTTGGGATTTCCTTTGAGCATTAGGACTATTGATCATGTAGTATTACCTTGTAGAGGTCAGTTTGGAGCCTAATGACTATTGATCACCTAGGATTACCTCCTAGGGATCAATGTTATTCCTGAGGACAACTGATCCCCTAGGGTTACCACCTTAGAATCAGCAATCCTGATACTATATTGAATAACTATGATGTGTTCCTAGGATCTGATATTTAGGCCTTCTACTATATATCCATTGGGATTGGTACTAGTTAGCACAGTTATGTGACATGCTCATAGAAAATTTAGTAGTAGCTAATGTATGAATAGTTTATCTCATGTGTCCTTTTAAAACTTAAGGATTAATAATGATTATTTATTAACTCTCAGATTGTTATTTATTTATTTTATTGTCATATCACATGTACACACACTATATTTACTTATTATGTATAGGACCATGGTGGTGTTGTCTTTCTGAGTAGTACTCACACCCTTCTCTAGCGGCCATGGAACTTAGTCACCTAATCAGATCTCACTATTTGTTGGATCTTGTTTGGAAATGGCATGGGATTGGATCACTCAATTGGACAATCGTTGATAGGTTCAAGAGATAGATAAGGTACAGCTTAGGGACATATCATAGCCCTGTATTTTTCTGTATTTATGATCAGAATAATAGATGAATAGATTTTGTATACTAGCATGACCATAATTTCATATGATATTTTTTATAACATGATTATGATTTAACACTTACTAATACTCTCTTGGTTGTTTATAGTTTATTTTTTTATTTCTATTGTTATTTCTACTCTGATGACGGGGTATAGTCTCCCTATAATATGAAGTAATACCCCTCGTTACTAGTTGTAATCATTTGGAATATAAGGAGGTGTTCTTTATATCGATTAAATCTCTTTTATATTTACAATAGAGTGAAATAATTTGGGGATGTTATCAATTGGTATCGAAACATATGAGACTAATATCATAGAGTGTATCAGAGTTTTTGTTTTGTATTACTATTTGGGAAGATGGTAGATAGAAGACATATTAATGTCATGAAGCTTATTATATACATAATTCTAGTGCATCACAAACACATTTTTTATGTAAATTCCTTGTTATTAGGTGAATGTGATAACTTATAATAGCTCGAAATTTTATGAAATATTTCTCTTTAAATTATTTTTTTGATAGATTTCTTTAGACGAAACACCAAATTCTAGAAAAAAAACAATATAGTATTATTTTATAATTGTGTAATTTTTGAAATCATAATTTCAAAAGTATATTAAGTTAAATTTTTGGGATTTTCATAAAAATATTTATTTTCAGTGAATAGTGAAAATATCGATTTTTGCAAAACTTTCATTTATTTTCATTACATAAATTAATTTAAAAGTTTAAATTATATTTTTTATTTCTTATTAAATTTATATACTATCCATTTTATTTAAATTATGATCATCATTTTATAATATTTTGATATAAACCTATTTTTAGGCTAAAAAACAACTCAAACACCATTTTCCGTCGTATTTTACAGGTTTATTTTTAAATAAATTTATAAAAATTATAGGAATTGAATTTAATAAAATTTATTAAATATGTTGAATTATTATGTTCAAATTTTTTAAATATATCCCATTTATTTTTAAGCATTATTCATAGTAACCATGTTAAAATTTATCACCTCGGTTAAGGATAACTCGAGTAATTAAGGTTAAAAATAATGTGATAAGGAATTAAAAATATATTAGAAACATGAATTTATTTCATTATATTACTATATGTTTTCAATAATAATCCAAATTTCTAAAATATGAGTTTTTTTCAATTTTTCTTTGATTTTTAGCTCTGTAATATATTAGTAAAGGAAAAAGTCAAAAATGTCACTCTATTTCTTTTAATATATATAATATTTTGTGACGGTGCTAAAATGATTGTGTTTAGTTATAAATATTTATTTTAAATATGAATGAATTTATTTTATCATGGTAATTTATTTAAAATTTTCTGAAACTGAATAATTACTTTAATTACTTATGGAACACTAACGCAGTAATTATTCAATTAATAGACAAATAAAATAAATGGTATAAAAATATTCAAAGTAATAAAATTTGCCTAAATTATTATATTAAAAAACATTTATAGATAAATATTAAATATTAGTGATTATTTAAAGTATTATATTCTAATTCCATCCATATCTTGATGTTTTTTAAGTCAAATTGATTGAATAGTGTCAAAAAATGATTTTATTGATTTTTATGAAACTACTATTTTATTAAATTATTTTAAAATCCTAAAAATATTAAAATATGAAAAGGGGATAATATATGGTTTAATATTTTATCAAATAGCCACTTATGATCTAATTTTCACCTTATAAATATAATTATAACCATTTAATATTAAAAAATTCACTACCATGGTCAAGGTTAAAATTGGTTAACCAAGGGATAAATCCAACGTATAAGGATTAAAATGATAACTAAAATTGTCCAAATTTAATTGGATTTTTATAATAAGACCATATAATCCACATATTTTAATATATGATATTTTTTGAACAATTTTACAAGAGTTAGACACATATTATATTATAATAATTCATAAATTTCCAAAAGTTCCCCTCACCTAACTTATAAAAGGACACCCCTTATATCTTTTCTTTACACTTCCATTATATAAAAACAATACTACCCAATAATCTTATAAACATTCTTATCCATGTTTTTTAGGTGAAGTTTCTCCAAAAATACCAACCCTAGTTCCCTTAAGAGGTGATCTAAAGGATCTCTTTTAAAGAGGATGTAATCATCTTTATCAAGAAATTTCGTTTTTATTCTTCTTTTACAAACTAACATTATGTTCTACCGATTAAAATATAATAAAATTAGTTAATAGTATATATTTATATGTTATTATTTTTATGGTATAATATATATCCATATGCTTCTCCATCAAATGGGAAACAAAACCATCGCTTGTTTGTGTGACGAACTACTGCCTTATGAACCAATGTAATTTGTTTTCCATAATAGTCACCCATGGATTATTAAAAAGATAAAACTAATTAATATATGTTTTATTTTTGAAATAATTTCTATTATGTAATTATAATATCACATATACCTTATTAACTCCCAATCCATTAGAAAATGATAACATCACACATGTGGATGTGGACTACCTCCTCCATGAAGCGATGTGATTCATTTTTCATTTTCAATTCACATAGAGGAAAATAATGTTATATTTAATTGATATGTATGATATTTGTGATATAATAATTATTATTTAATGGTTAATTATTATCTACCTTTATTATTTTCTATTCTTCAAAAAGTGAAAACAACGTTTACGCGTATGTACGACCTACCATATCCATGACCGATGTAATTAATTTTTCTATCTCCACATTTTATGTGTGACTACATATATCTATATTGTTAATATATATGATATTTATATCATTATTAAATTTTTTTAGATTATTTAATTACAATAAAACTAAAATTAGTTAAACTAAAAAATCAAAACATACCTGAAAAATGAAGTAGTTGACGTCACTAGTGCAGAAAATGTTATTTATATCGGTTATTTTTCATTTTTTATGTCGGTTTTTAGCCGACGTTAATATGGAAAATGTTATAAATAACATTTTTTAAGTCGGTTATTTAAAAATCGATGTAAAAAACATAACATTGCGGTGTTTATCACGTCGGTTAATTAATAACCGACGTGCAAAAACCGGGGGGGTTTATCACATTGGTTATATAATAACCGGCGTCATAAACCCGTGTGAGGGATGTTTATCATGTCGGTTATTAAATAACTGACGTCATAAACCCCTGGGAAATGGTTTATCACGTTGATTATTAAATAACCTACGTGATAAACCATTTCCTAGGACTTTTGTCACGTCGGTTATTAAATACCCGACGTGATAAACCATTCCACAGGTGTTTGTCACATTGGTTATTAAAAAAACCGACGTGATAAACCCTTATCGATTTCTTTATCACGTCCGTTATAAAATAACCGACGTGGAAGACAAATGTTTTTTGAAAAAACGAATGCAGTCCTCTGCTCTCCCCCAAAAACAACCAGAAACCAAATCAAGAATTCGTACCACAAAAATAGAAGTAGATCAAAACAATAACTAAAGAAAAATTAATCATTTACATTGATAACATATAAAACTTACCCCACTGGACAGCCCTCCCAGCACCCCCTGAACAGAACCCCCTCACCCCACTTGGCAGCCCCCACCACACCCCTGGATTGCCCCCGACCCCCTGGACAGCCCCAAACACCCCGGGACATCCCCAAACACCCCAGGAACCCCCCCCCCCCCCACCCACCCACCCACCCACTCTACATACCTTCCACCACCCCCTGAACGACACCCCCTAACCCCACTTGACAGCCCCCACCACACCCCCGGATTTCCCCCAACCCCCTGGACAGCTCCAAACACCCCAGGACAAGCCCCCCACCCTCTTGAACAGCACCCTCTCACCCCCTCACCCCACTTGACAGCTCCCACCGCACCCCTGGACTGCCCCCGACACCCTGGACAGCCCCAAACACCCAGGGACAACCCCCCACCCTCATGTATACCCCCCCCCCACACACACACCCTGGACAGCCCTCCCCCACCCCATTAGAGCCCCCACCACACCCCTGGACTGCCCCCCGACCCACTAGATAGCCCCAAACACCCCTGGAGAACCCCCCCCCCCCCCACCCACCCTCATTTATACCCCCCACCCCCTGTACATCACTTCCACACCCCTGGACAGCCCTCCCACACCCCTGAAACAGAACAAAAAGTTACCGAAAACAACTCACCCCACTAGACTGCCCCCACCACATCCCTGGACACTCCCCCCCCCCCCCCCAACACCCCTGGACATCACCACCACCCGCTGTACATCCCCCACCCTCTTGTATACCCCCCCCCCACCCAATAGACAGCACTCCCACATCCCTGGATAGCCCTCCCACACCCTTGAAACAGACCAAAAAATTACCAAAAACAGACCATAACCCCCTCAACCCACTAGACAGCCCTCCCCACACCCCTGGACTAACCCCCCCCCCCCCCCCCCACACCCCCATGGACACCCTGGACCCCCCCCCCCCCACTGGATATCACCCCCTGGAAACCCCCCTCACCCCACAAGACACCCCCACACCCCTGGACACCCCCTAGACAGTCTCTCACTCCCCTGGATAGCCCTTCCACCCTCCTAGAAACTCTCCCACCCCCTGGACTACCCCCCCCCCCCCCCCACTCTCATGGACACCAAGGACCCCCACCCCACCAAACAGCCCTCCCAGACACCTGGACACCCCCACCCCACTGAACACCACCCCACACCCTTGGAACCCCTCCCCCCAGACCAGAATCCATACCAGAAAAACCATCATAAGTAGACCAAAACAAGAAGTAGAGAAAAATTAAACATTCACATATATAAAATTCAAATTTACACTGTCAAATTAAAAAAAACTAAATTCAACCTAAACGGCTACCAAATACACAATTACAACGAAAACATTCAAAATTACATTTTACATTACAAACAACTAAAATTCAATCAAACCTGTAAAATAATTTGACCACTCAACTTGTAAGTGTTTGATGTCTTCAGCAGTTAGGGCTGAGGGTCATCAAAAAGATACAAATTAAAAGGATAGTATTTAATGTGTATAATGAATAAATCAAATTGAAATATTATGGAAATGTTTAAGAGGAAATATTACCATGTCAAAATTCACAACTGTCTCAGTTGTTATTATTTCATACATAAATCTTAACATGTAATATCTGTATTCGATGACGCCTTGCTATTCATGAAAATTCTGTTTGAATGAGTGTAGAATCAATATATTATTTTTATGTAATTATGAATGGATATTTACCTTCTCATTTACATATTTGATCTTTTCACACTTTTTCTTTGTGTTTTTTCGAAAGTAGACCCATGCCCTGTTAGAAAATAATATGAATGGGGTAAATTTAAAATTAATTATAATATATAAAACTATTGATAAATTGAAACTTACTTTTCCAATATATTCTTAAAACTTTCCTACACATCATCGTGGACATAGCATATCCAATAAAGTGCTTTCTCCCTTGAGAAAAAACCCCTAACATCCAATGATCACTGATAAAAAGAAATTTAATGTTAGTGGTTTTTATGTTAAATGATAATGAACTCTTTGTGAGAGATGTGTTTCATACCTCTCATAAAAAGGCATCATCCAAAATTGTGTGACTATATTATTTTCAATTCCTTCAGTAATATAAAGAATTCTTTGTTCCTCATCCAATTCACATGCTTTAGGGGAAATCAATTGCGGGTCCATGAATCCATATACATTTTTCAGCTCATTCCTCTCACAAATTTTATAAAGATACCTAATACAAAACAGACATAAGTATACATTCTTAATAAATATAACGCAAGTAAAAGGTGTTAATACTTACATGGAAAAAATGTTCACCACGTTGATACCCAACTTATCTCCAGTAACAAGCTCCATGATATCATTTTTCATAATCCCCACACTTATTTCACGTCCAAAAACATGAGCTTCCATTGGAAACTCATAATGACCCACCAAAAAATTTTAATATCTTGACAATCTGTCAAGACTACTAGAATCTGTATCTGATTTCATATACATTTTTCTTTGTTGTTGTCTATACAGTCTTTCTTTACCTTTGAAGTATTTCTGTAGAAATAAATTGAAAAATATATTAGTTTTCAAATGATAAAACAAATTTAATAAAAAAATAAAATAAAAGATATAACATTCATAACTCTATGGTAATGAGTCGAAGAAGTCTGGATGGACAAATTAAAAAATGGTCGATAATATGTCCAACTGTCATCACCTTATCTCTAGGTAATGGTACTCGAGCTGATCTATCTATAATATCCTATACAGTGACACTCTGATTCTCTACCTCTAATTTTTGATGATGAACTGTATCTCCTATACAATATACCAAACCATATGCAACAATATTATGTTGAGGATCATAAACATACAACTCACAATAAGTAGGAAGCTGCAGCGGAGGAGTAGGATAAAAAATGTGGTCCGCAGGTTGAGGTGGGGGAGTGGGAGCTACTAGCAGAGGTGGAGGATAAATAATGGGGTCTACAGGGGGAGGTGGAGGAGTGGGAGATACAGTATAAAATTGTCTTTGCATGTCTGTAAACATAGAATGTATCTATGCTATAATATTTTCCTCCATCATTACATTAATATTATGAACTTCAGCCTCCAAGGATTCTATTTTTTTTATAAATCCCCTCAACTTTAGAAGTTGAAGAATGTCGAAACACTTTTCTTACCAATACACCTGTTGGATATCCTCTTACACGAATAGGATGTTCGGAGTTTCCCAATGCTACAGATAAAATATCTTGCCTCCCAGTAGCTGTAAATTACCCCTATGAACTCTGCTCCTCAAGAGAGTCCTATATTAATTAATTGAACATTTCTGTAATGATTGAAATTATATGAAAAAATAGTTAACTTAAAAATATAAAATAGATATCTTACGATCCTCTCAGCTACGATTCTCGATTCTTCAGAAAGATATTGCCCTTTTTTGCCCATCTAATCTCTCTTCCATTTTTCATGTCTAGATGGAGGGGATGGAGGGGCCACCTCGCCAATGCTTGAAGACTCAGCTCTTAGTTATTGAAATTTTTCCGCCATCATTTGTTCTTCCAAAAATGCATACCCTCCCCGAGATAAAATATGAGGGTATAAATTTTTAGATTGGATCTCCTGATGAGGTTTCCTTGTTTTCTGTAAATTAAGAATAAAAAACCATTAACAAAACATTAATAAGTTCATTTATATAAGAAATCTTATTAAAGTTTACATTCCCCTTACCAAAAATGACTCTTTTCTTCTACATTCAAAAAACTATATCCATGTGTCTTCATATATAAAAGGATATATATGACATGGATTGTCATGACTCCTATGACCATAAATGAAATCAGATGAGTTGGTTGATTTGAAATCCCTACATCTCCTAGCAGCCAACGATAATCATTTCTTCCTGACTCCTCCAGTGTCAGGAATATCAAATTTCATCTGGTAAAGAAGAGGATAAACATATTATATATTCTAGAAACATTTAAAGAATAGTCAAACAATAGCAAAAGATCTTACCAAAATCATCTCCCACAACTGAGATATTATCTCTTTATTCGCACTTCTCCACTCATTATACAGAATTCTTACTTTGCTCTTAGCCTGAGTTGATACAAAACTCTTAAAATATTTTTCATTTAGACCTCTAGGAATATCATCATCATCAAACTCAATGAGTATCCTCTGATCCTATGTACGGGCAAGTGCTAATTTTGGTAAACGTGTGCACCCACGTTTACCAACCTTTGAAATCTTTGTCGTAATAGGAGCACATGAGGAAGATTGGGGAACATCAAGAGGAGCATGTGAATGTTCCTCCCCAGAGGTATGACCAATATGATCATCTCCAGAATCATGTGGTTGATCAACTGAATGATCTGTCATTAACATTCAAATCAAAAAAACAAACATTAGTTTACAAATATACAAACTCAAATATTTTAATACTACTGTAATCAGAAAATAGAAAAGTGTACTAAGTTACGTAATAGTAAACATTGTTAATATGGTAAGCATGTTAAAAAATGTTAAATATGGTCAAGATGGTAAACATGGTAAACATGGTAAACCTGGTAAACATGGTAAAGTAATTGTCACTGAAAAAAAAATAATAGATATATAATTAATTTAATGATAAACATGATAAAGTAAACTAAACAAACATAAAACAAACAAAAACTTATACTTATTTTTTTTAATACATGTTTTAATAAAGAAAAAACGTACAATATCTAGCATTTTATGAAAAAAATAAATGTAAACAAGAAATAAACATATGTTACCTATAATTATAAGAATGTATAAATGGATTGTTTTCCAAAATTCCTTCGTCGTGATCGTTCCTTATGGAACAAACCATGTCTTCAACATGCTCATCATTATGTTCTATTAATATTTGCATAGAAGTAGGGATCTCACATAAATCAGCATCTTCATCAAGTTCATCCCCACCAACATATTGTTTTTTCCCTTGTAAAACAACAGGTCACTGCATATCTGATTGACCTACTACATAGAAAATTTGTTTTGTATGTGTTTCCATTATAAAAGAATCAGATGTGTCTTCCAATCTATTCAGATTAACAAGTGTCATTCCCAATTCATCATGTCTGACACTGTTGTTACCGATAAACCATTTACAGTTAAAAACAGGAACATTAATTTAAAGTAATCAACCTCCCATATGTATTCAATCACTCCATAATATGCAATTGATGCAGAAATTGGTTTTTTGTCCTTAGCACTCAAAAAATGCATTGCTTCTGCAAACACCAATACACCACTATTCTGAACTGCAATCCTATTGTCCTGAGATGTCATATAAAATGTATAGCCATTAATGTCATAACTGGACCATGTTATCACATTTGTACATGAACCACCCACTATCCATTTTAATGTCTCTGATACATCTGATCTACCAAGAAAGGTCTTTTTAAATCATGAAAAAACGTTTTCTTGTGCTCATTAAAAATCCACATTTCATTCTTCTTTGGATGACATTATTTCAAATCATTAATATGCAATGTGATATATGGTCGAGCATCAGCTATGTTATTCAAGATGTATGATTCTAACTTCTTCATTTGTTGAGATGATAATGATTTGACTTTCAAGCCACGAATCCCCTTTCCCTCATTATTAACTCGTTCATGGAGAGATGGAGGCAAACCTATGTGTTGCACCACAGCTAAGTAGCTCGTACAAAACTCTACTACGTCCTCAAAAATATACTTTTCAATAATAGAGGCTTCAGGTCGATATGGATTTTTAACATACCCCTTTAATATTTTCATATACCTTTCAAAAGGATACATCCAATGAAGATATAAAATTCCACAAAGCATTATTTATTGAACCAGATGAATCCTTAAATGCACCATTATATCAAACAAAGATGGAGGAAAATACATTTTCAATTGAAAATGTATAAAATTTTCATCCTTTTCCAAAATGTTCAAAGCATTCACATTAATCGCCTTGTTACAAATTGAATTGAAAAAATAACACAACTTCATTATAGTCTTTCTAACACGGATGGGAAATATTCGATGCAATGAAACTGGTAGAATTTATTGCATCATGATGTGACAATCATGTGATTTCATACCTATAAACTTCAAGTCTGTCAATGAGACAAAATTTTTTACATTTGAAAAATAACCTTGAGGCACTATGATATCATGAAGACACTGAAAAAAGTTAATTTTATGCCTCTTCGATAATGTATGACAAGATGGGGGAAGAAATGTTTGTTTTCCTTTATGAGTGGGAGCTAACTCGAAACATATTCCCATTGATAGTAAGTCTAATATTGCATTCAACCCATCTTTTTTCTTTCCTTTAATATCTAATAATTTTTCAATCAAACAATCACAGATATTCTTCTCCACATGCATGCCATCAATGTTATGTTTAACTTCATGATACATCCAATATGGTAGCTCAAAAAATATTGACCTTTTCTTCCAAATATGTCTATCGTTACCAGATTTTTGTGTCTTTCGCAATATCACATCAATGATTTTCACCTTCTCAAAATACAGATCAGGGGATAAAGGTCTTGGAGTAGTATCAAATTCTTGTGAGCCATTGAATGCCTTTTTTAGTCTTCTATAAGGGTGATCCATAGGCAAAAACATTTGATGACCCATGTACATTATTTTCCTCCTATGATGCAATTGACAATATGACGTCTGTTGTTCGCAAATTGGACATGCTTTATGCCCTTTAACACTATATCCAGACAAATTTCCATATGCTGGGAAGTCATTTATAGTGAACAGAAGCACTGCATGCAGTTGAAAATATTCCATTTTATAAGAATCATACACCCTAATACCATCAACCCATAACAGTTTCAAATCATCAATCAATAGTGACAAGTAAACATCAATATCATTGTCAGGTTTCTTTGGACAAAAGATCATTATAATCAACATGACATATTTGCGCTTCATACAAAATTCAGGTGAGAGGTTGTAAATTACCAATAAAACAGGCCATGAACTATGTGTGCTACTAAGGGTTCGGTATGGATTCATTCCATCTGTGCACAACCCTAGTCTGAGATTTCTAATTGCATTTCCAAATGTAGAATACTACTCATCAGTTTTCTTCTATTGTGGATAATCAGCTGGATGACGTATTTTTCCATCACATACCCACTCATCATCATGCCATCTTAACCTTTTTACATCATTTGAATTAGCAAATGAACGTTTGAAATGATGAATTATAGGAAGATACCAAAATACCTTTGAAGGGATCTTGGTAATCTCTACATCAGCCTGTGATTTTTCTTTCACCTTATACCATGATGTCCCACATTTAGGACACATTGAAAGAAATTCATATTCCTTTCTATATATAATGTAGTCATTCAGACAGGCATGTATTTTATTCTATCCCAATCCCATCGGGAATAATATTTTCGTGGCCTTATAATGTGAATCTGGAAGATTGTTATCTTTTGGAAGAATGTCTTTCATCAATTGTAGAAGCTTTGTAAAACTTCTGTCACTCCATCCATGTTTCTCCTTCAGGTTAATAAATCTTAACACCACCGATAAAACCATAAAATCTGTACAACCAGGATATATTGGTTTTTCATCATCACTATATAGACGCGCAACTGTCGGTTCTATCTCAATTTTTTCTACTATAATTTCGTGAATCATATCTTCAATTCCATCGGAGTTACCATCTTGCGAATCATCATCATCAGTGAAATTCTGTCCAGTTTCACCATACCAAATACAAGGACTGTAACTCAGATTAAAACCGTGACAAATCATATGATCTTTTATCTCTCTACTTTTCAACTTCTTCATATTCAAATATTTTAGGCATAGACAGAAAAAAATGTCACTACTTGGAACATTTCGTTTAGAAAATTCCAAAAAGGAATCAACACCTTCCTCATATTCATTGCTTGTTCGATGTTCCATAATACAACTTCGAATCATTATTACCTATAACAAATATTGAAAATATATATATTTTTATGATAAGACAAATATATGTTTATATGAAAAAAATCATAATTTGAATGTAAATCAATTTTGAAATATAAAACAAATCTATGCATATTTAAAAAAATGTGCTTGAATATTATTTTAAAAAAAAATATAGTTAGATATAACAGTTTTAAATTCCATTAAATCAAAGAAAACCATGGGACCTATAATGGTTGATAGAAAATTGGAGAAAATGGAGTAAACCTGAGAATCAAATCAAATTTAAAATAAAAATTCAGATGGAGAAAATCACAATGTAAATCCAGTCATCACGGAACAATCATCATGTCATAATCTCAGAAACCACGATTCAGTAGTCAATCCCAACTAACACTTATCTCCCACCCCCTTGGAATCCCCCTAGACACCAACCCCCCCTGGACACCACCCCCACCCCCTTGGACACCCCATCGACACTACCACACCCTTGGACAGCCCCCCCCCCCCCACCCCTCAAGACATCACCCCCCACCCCTCCTAGATACCACCCCCCACCCCTATCCCCTAGGAAACCCCCATGGACAGCACCCCACCTCTCTAGATAGCACCCCCCACCCCTCCTGGACACCACCCCCTCCCCTTACCCTATTAAACACCCCCCTGGACACCCCCAACCCTCTGGACAGCCCCCCCCCCCCACCACCACCACCACCACCCCCTGGATAGCCTCCAACCCCTCTAGACAGTACCCCCCACCCCTCCTGGACACCACCACCCACCCCCTACCCCCTTGGACACCCCCAACCCTCTGGACAGCCCCCACCCCCCGGACAACCCCCTAAACCCTCTGGATAGGCCCCCAGCCCCTTGGACAGCCCCCACACCCACCCACCCCCTTGGACACCCCCTAACCCTCGGGACAGCCCCCACCCCCCCCCCCCGGACAACCCCCCAAACCCTCTGGATAGGCCCCACCCCCTTGAACAGCCCCTCCCCCACACACACACACACACACACCCACCCCCCCCCCCCCCCCAACCCTCTGGACAGCCCCCCACCCCCTGGATAGCCCCCACCCCTCTGGACAGCGCCCCCCCACCCCTCCTGGACACCACCCCCCAGCCCCTACCCCCTTGGACACCCACCTGGACTGCCCCCACCCCTATAGACAACAACCCCCACCCCTACTAGACACCACCCCATACCCCCTTGGACACCCCCCTAGACACCCCCGAACCCGCTGGACAGCCCCCCACCCCCTGGACAGCCCCCCACCCCTCTAGACAGCACCCCCCCCCCACCACCCCTCCTGGAAACCACTCCCACCCTACCCATTGGACACCCCTTGGACAACCCCTAACCATCTGGATATCCCCCCGCCCCCTGGACAGCCCTCACCCCTCTAAAAAGCACCCCCCACCCCTCCTGGACACCACCCCCACCCCCTACCCCCTTGGACACCCCCTAGACACCATCCAACCCTCTGAACACCCCCCCCCCCACCCCCTGGACAGCCCCCAACCCTCTAGACATCACACCCCACCCCTCCTAGACACCACCCCCACCCCTACCCCCTTGGACACCCCCTTAGACCCCCCCCCCAACCCTCTAGACAGCCCCCCCCCCCCCCGAACAACCCCCAAACCCTCTAGACAGGCCACCACCCCCTTGGACACCCCCCCCCCCCCACCCACACACCCACCCCTTAGAACCCCCCCCCCCCCACCACCACCATGGACACCTCAGACAGCCCCCAACGCCCTGGACAGCCACCAACCCTCTTGACATCCCCCCAAAACCATGGGATTTTAACCTCAAGCTACTAGTTTGGGCATATCTAGAGATTTTAACCTCAAGCTACTAGTTTTGGCATCATGCCATTATTAAAAATGAGAACCATGAATTGTATCTCCTACTATTATAAAATTCTATATTGTGTAATGAATCAGTTTTTAATAGCATATGAAGACTTATAATAGTCCACTAAAATAAGCGACGTAAATAGATTATGGAACAACAAAAAGTGATACCCAAAATAGAAACAGCCAAGGATCCAAAAAAACATTTCACCATGAAAAACCATATATATACTTATAAAATAAATCACCCGAGTACATGGAATGGGTGTATCACAATGTTTTACATATAAATTGCAGTAATATAGGTGAATGATATCATTAGTTGTTAATGACAACAAAAATTACCATCGATGTCGGGCATTCGCGAAACAAAAACAAACGAAATATAAGTAAGTGATAATTACATGAATATTGCGAGTTGATCTAATAGATCTAGGGATAATAAATAAGATGATGATGAAAAAATGAGGTAAGAGGGTTCAAAATCGAAGAATCTTACCCATTTTAAACAAAAAAAATCATAAAACGTAAATATAGACTATCCGGGAAAAAAACGAATGAAATAAAGTCATGGGAGGATTACCTGAGTGTTGTGAGTTGAGATGATATATCTGAGGAGATTAAAGATGATAAACGATGATGGAAAAACGAGTTTAATGCAACGAGATCGACGAGTTGATTTGGGTTTACCGCACGAGAGAGAAGAGTCACCGGACTGTCGATCGAAAAATCGTAAATGACAATCCACAGGGCATGTTGATTTTTAAAATGTTTTATAATGTCGGTTATTTAATAACCGATGTTATAAATGTATCAGATACATCTTATTTACATCGGTTATTTTATAACCATCGTAAAAAAATCCACGTGTTGGTTTTTTACGTCGGTTATAGAATAACCGACCTAAAAAATACATCAGAAATCATAGGTTTTTACGTCAGTTATAATATAACCGACATAAAAAATGATGAGGGTTGGTTTATTACATCAATTATCAAATAACCGCCATAAAAAAGCGCCAAAAGCCGCATTTTTTACATCAGTTATCAAATAACCGATGTAAAAAACACCGTGCTTTAGTTTTTTATATCGGTTAATTTATAACCAACGTAAAAAACGAATGCACGTGATTTTTAACGTCAGTTATTAAAATAACCGACGTTAAAAACCTACTCACCGCATTTTTTACGTCAGTTATAAAATAACCAACGTAAAAAACCACGTTTCAAAGATTATCACGTCAGTTATATATAACTGACATAAAAAATGGTGACGTAAATAATGTTTTCTACACTAGTGCACCAGAAACAATGATAATAATAAAATATTATTAAAAATATAGTGATAAGATATTATAAATGGATAATTTATTATATTATAGATAAATATATTGTTCAATTATCTAATTATAATAAATATAAATTTTTTATACAGGAGGTTAAAATCACTAACGAGGAAAGTCAAACTTGTGGTAAAGGATCTCGTCTCAATTTCCACTCTATTGAGACATATTTTGTATTATTCACAAATTTACTTTTATGTGGTGTATATACTAACACTTTTATGTGTATAAAATATTTATTTATTCATTCATAACTGTTATTGTTTCAATTTAAGTTTACACTTTCAATGTCTTTTAATTTAAAAGTAATCAAAGAGGATAGAATTTATTTTACAATCTCATTTTCTGGGATTTCAAACATTTTTTATTAAAGAAATCTTATAATATATCCTTCATAAAAATCATCTATTTTATTATCCTATTAATATTTAAAAAGATTAAATGTTTTATTAAAATTCATATTATCTTTTAAACTTTGATAAACTGGAGAAATTTTTGAAATAAAATCAAATTTTATTGGGTATACTTTTCATTATGTCCATATTTTTCAAAAATGTTTGAAAATTCCCTTTTTAAATAATCAAGTGATTTATTAAGTAATTTTTTTATCTTTGAATTTTTTAAAGGTTTTAGAGGAATATTTCTATTTTTTTGAATGGTTCTTTCTCAACTTTACTTAGAAAAATTCAAATGGAATTTTTTTTAACATATACGATGTTAATATATTTTCATGCCTCCATAATCATTATACACTATTTAGATTCTTGCAAAAGTTTTCATTGATATTATAAAGAAAACTCTTTAAAGAAATATTTTTTTAATGTTTTTATTCTAATTTCCTTTATTATTCAAATGACATGATTTTATTTCAAACCTAATATTTTCGATAGCCTTCTTTTATCTCTTATTAATTATGTTTTTTAACTTTCTCTTGAAACATTCTCTTTTTTTTATTAAATTTTAATTAAACATTAAATTTACATTAAATATCCTTTTTTTGTATCATGGGTATTATTATTTCCTAAAATGTATACAATTTTTACATACGGTGTTTTACTATGAAATTTATTTTATTTATAATGTAAATATTAATATTCTAAATTATTTACTCAATATTGATAATTTTTTATAAGGTATATTGTTTTTGAATTAAATTGATCATTTAATATATGAGGAATACCTTGGACATGAGGTGATGAGTGGATCCAAGTTATATATATCACCTTTATGAATTGAAAGGTCTCATGAGATAAATTACTTGTCCAATTAAATGGTTTTATGGTTTATACCTACCCATCAATTAAACTATCATGGCACAAGGATTAGATAGAATAGATATCATGATGTCGGATAACATGAGATCAAATATTAAGTCATTCATTGATTGATAATTAATTTATAATTATTCATGAGATTCCTACATTTATATTATCCATCGATTGATTGTGTACTAAAGCTATTTATTAAATGGAATATACTTCCATACATTTACCTTACTATATTGATCATGGATTATTGATTCATGATATATTCCATTGTAGGTAACTCTTAATGATCATCTAAAATCATTCTTTATTGATTGTCTTTTCAATAGGATATGAAGAAGGATATTACAAATAACATCAAAGTTATGGGAATTTTATATTCTATGTACTTTATATTTCCAATATAATATGGGAATCATGTATATATTTAGTTCTTAGAGACTACTAAATTGATTGCTCCTTTAGAATGACATCCCTTGTATATCATTCAAATGTAATAAATTGGACACCAGCTCTGGGTTACTAGATTTTGGGTTTCTATAGTTGGAATAATAGGAATTTTTGTAGAAACCTTGGGAAATAGATTTTAAATGAACATAATTATCCTGAAGATTATAATAATAAAATATAGTATTTAAGAAATTTTATCATTTGAGGGTTTTTTATTTTATGGAAAAATATTCTTGTTTATTTTAAGATAACTCTATGTGTGTCATTATTTAGTGACGGTGCCTAATAGAAGAAAGGAAATCACGTCCCATAGACAATATAGGGATTTACCTGAACATAAAGACAATACAGATGGTATTAGAACTGAGCAGATCTTGTTCATATTATGGAAGATAACTCAGATTATGATGGATAAACCTTCTCATATAGATAACCCTATTATTCCAAATCATGATTCACCTATGTTGTATTGCTTCATGAGATTTAAGACTCCATATTTTAATAGAACTAATAATCCGCTACAAACTAAGAAATGGATTAATTCTATCAAAAAGATATTCCTGGATTAAGGATGTAATGAAAGAGAAAAGTATATTCTACCAATGTATTATTTGATATGAGATTTAAATCAGTGGTGGTCATTAATCTAGAATACAAGAGGATGATGATATTGAAATCATTGAATATATAATTTTTAAATAGATATTATTTGATAAATACTTCCCTTGAGAACAGAAAGGTGGAATAAAGATAAAGTTCCTCACTTTAAAGTAGATAGAAGAAGAAATTTTGGCAGAGTATGAGGAAAACATTACAATATTGGACAGGCATGTTTCATACTACGTGTGTAATATTGAATGAAATATTGATTTTTTTCTTTTATAAACAATATTTTATTCCCTAAGGTCACTATTTTCTTAAACATTTTCACTGTATGATGATATAGTATCAAGTTCCATTAATAAGAATAAGTAATTTTCAAGATCTTGTATCTTCAAGGAAAATCTAGTGAAGAAGAGGTTAGATTAGAACTAGGAAAAATGTAACACATTAAATAAGAATAAGGAAATGATGTAATTTTCATCATGTAAAAATTATGGAAAGGATCATCCTATAAAATTCATGAAGGGAATGAGAGATTATTATAAGTGTTGAGATAAGGTTCATCTAGCTAGTGACTATAAGGAGAATAAATAAACTATTGGTATCCAATGCTTCATGTATAAAGAGATGGGGTATTATTAATTCCAATTCCCCATGTGTCAAGGGAACTTTCCCTAAAATAAGATTTGGATATAAGGCTAATCATATATAATTATTACAACAGAAGTGGAATTTCCTAGTGAAACAATGATAGGTACACTTATCATCCACTATATATGTGAAAAGTTTTTATTTGGTTTAGGTTCTACCTTCTCTTTTATATCATAAGAATTTTCTAAGGGTATCACATCACCACCTCAATGATTACAAGTTATGTTGGCAGTGAAAATATCGATGGTAACATTATTACATCCCAAGTCTACAAATCAACTCCGATAGAAGTTTGTGGGAATATACATCCTAAAAATCTCTTTATCCTTCCTATGGTTGAATTTTAAGTAATGTTGGGAATGTATTGGATCTCTCAATATAGTTCCCATATCAAATATCAAGTAATAAAACTTATATTCAATATTTTTAATCTACATATGATATTCTTCTTGTGAAATAATAAAACTAAAATCCCATTGGAAATTAAATCCATAATAATGGTTTTACTACCTATTTATGAGGGAAATTTATATCATATTTTTGGGGAGAAATTAGACATTATATATATGCCTATTATATAAGAGATTTTTTGTCTTTCCAATATAGTTTCATAGTCTTTCCCCCGAATCATGAAGTTGAGTTTTCAATAGAAATAATACCTGGTGAAACAATTATTTCAATGACTCTATATATAATGGAACCAATTGATTTTAAGGAATTTAAGATGAAAATCCAAGAGAATCTAGATAAGGGATTCATTCAACCAAGTCTATCTCTATCGGGTGCAGTTGTTCTTTTATTAAGAAGAAACATATCTCAATGCATTTTTATATTGATTATCAGGAACTTTAAAAGATCAATATTATGAAAATGTATCATTTAACCTTTATTAATGATCTATTTGATCAATTACAAGGATTTCATTTATTACAATATTGATCTTTGATCTGGATATCATCAGCTAAAGTTGAAGAAGGAGGATATACTCAAGATAGACTTCCATAAAATGTATGGTCATTATGAATTTATTATAATTCTATTTGGAGTTACAAATTTTCCAATTATATTAATTTATTTAATGAAAAGATACATTAGATGTTACCTCGATCAATTTGTGGTAGTCTTTATAAATGATATTCTAATATATTCGATGAATAAGGAAGAGCGTAAAAAAATTAAAGAATTGCACTGAAGCCCTTTAGGAAAGAGAATTTGTATGAAAAATCTTCCATCTGTGAATTTTTTCATTATAAAGTTTCATTCGTGGGTTATATAATATCAAGTGAGGGTATTTAAATGGACCTTTAAAGAGGGATGGTATTGAGAAATAGCCTATACCAACCATTGTAACTAAAATATATATTTTTCTTTATTTGGATGGATACTACCTATTCTTTGTGAGATTTCTCTCTTGACTATCTAATCCACTCAACAAGTTGACTTAAAATGGGGTTAAGTTCTTATGGACTGATGAATGTGAGGATAATTTCAATGAACTGAATAGATGGTTGGCTAGTGCACCTGTTCTTACACTAACATATAGTGGACATTATTTTCTGTACTATAGTAATGCATCAAATAAAGGACTAGGATGTATCATAATAAATAATGATACGGTGTTATATTTTTCCTCCCTCCAATTGAAAATTCATGATAAAAATTATATGACTCTTGGTTTGGAGCTGGAGGTGGTCATTACTTGATTAAAGATATAGAGACATTATCTGTGTGGTGAAAGGACTGACATATATACTGAACATAAAAGCTTTAAGTGTATATTTATATAGAAATAATTTAATATTATCTTGATAAGATGGTTGGTTTTGATTAAATATTATGAATTCTCATTACATTACTACCCTAGGATGGTGAAAATTTTGGTTGATGCTCTGAGTCAGAAAGGTCATGGTAGTTTTTCCATGATGAGGATTAAAAGAGATGAAACATTTATTTATTTTTAAAAGTTTTATCTTGAAATATTAGGGAGAGTGGAAAAATAATATCTTTCTTATGTGAATGTTCAACCATACAACAATAAGGGGATTAAGAATGAGCATAAGGAAGATGTATAATTACATAACAGGGTAAGGAATGTCCTGAGTTCAATCATGATCATGCTGGAATGGAAAATTTCAGGAAGAGATTATTTTTAACATCAATACCATAGTTAAATAAGGAGTTATTGTATGAATATAATAGTTCATAATTCTGTATTTATCATGGAAATACAATGATATGTATATATATAAAAGATTATTTTTAGTTAGTTAACATGAAAACAGATATCACTAAGTATGTATCCTAATTCCTAGTTTGTTATCAAGTTAAGTTTGAGAGGAAAAAAAATCTAATGGGTTGTTACAACCATTAACCATACCAAAATTGAAATTAGAAGACATTACCATGGATTTCATCATCATAATCCACAAAAAAATTAAAGGGAACAATTTAATTTCAGTTGTGGCCAACAACCTTATGAAATTATTTCATTTTATTGTTATTAGATAAAATTTCTCTCTTGATCAGCATACTTAGTTATACATTAATGAAGTTTTAATATTACATATATTACCACTCTCAGTCACATATGATTGGGATATGAGGTTTACCTTAATGTTCTTAAGAATTCATCAGTAGGCTCTAGATACATAGTTTATTTTTAGTGATTCTTATCATCCTTAAATAGATTCTAGTCTGAGAGGACCATTCAAACACTAGAAGATATATTATAAATTACTCTTTGAATTTCATTGGTGGTTGGGATCAAGACATTTATTTGGTGGAAATTTCTTATGACAATACATTTCACTCAAGCATTCATATGTATCATTATGAATCCCTCGATGGAAGGAAGTTTAGAAATCTATTGTGTTGGTATGAAATTGTAGAAAGAAATATATTTGGACCTGATCAAGCTGATAAAGTGACAGAGAAAGTTATATTCATTCAATAATACATGAGGGAAACTCAGAGCAGAAAAAAGGTTATAATAATAACATTAAGTGAGATTTATAGTTCAACTTTGATGATAATTTTTCCTATGAATATCTACATGGAATAAGGTTATGATATTTTGACAAAAAAAGGAAAGGTGGGCCTTAGATATATTGGTCCCTTTGAAATTGTTGATCGTATCGAGATGATGTCTTATCTATTGCTAATTACAAAGAATCTATCTCAATTTCACAATGTATTCCATGAATCTTTCCCGAGGAAGTACATAACTAATCCTTTACATGTACTGAACTCATGCGTCATACCCCTTGAGAAAGATCTTTCTTATGAGGAATTATTGGTGGAAATTCTATATCGTAATAAGAAAGTTATATAAAACAAGACCACTCGCCTGGTCAAAATTTTATGGAAAACCCATATGTTTGAAGAAACTATTTTGTAACCTAAGGATTTGATGAGTAAAATTTATCCTATGTTTTTTTATTAGATTTATTGAATTTTTAGAGAGAAATTATTATAAGGGAATGGAATGTAACATCATGGTATGTTATGATATATTTATATTTAAATAAACTTATTTCATAACATGAGTTACGCAAAAAAATTAAGTTAAAATGAACCAGGAAAACTAGTTATTATGTGAAAAATATATCATTTTTGAAATTATCATAACAAAATAACTTAGGTTAAATTTTTGGTATTTTTCTAAAAAAATATTTTCCAATAAAAAGTGAAAATACTAATTTTTGTAAAAATTTCATATCTTTTATTTAAATTATTTAATTTCAAAATTTCTATTATATTTCAATTTTTATTAAATATATATAAGATTCATTTGATTTAATTTAGGATTATCATTTAATATATTTTTCATACAAGTCTATTTTTATG
Source organism: Viscum album (assembly GCA_963277665.1). Lineage (NCBI taxonomy): Eukaryota > Viridiplantae > Streptophyta > Magnoliopsida > Santalales > Viscaceae > Viscum > Viscum album. The sequence goes on from OY728121.1 coordinate 595,666,533, forward strand.
CAAAAATGCATGTTTTTTGAAAGCCATTTTTTATTTTATTTTGTGTGTTTATTTTTAAATCAGTTTTCAAAAATATGGGAATTTAATTTGTTAAAATGAATTCCATATTTTAAATTATTAGACTCAAGTTGTTTAAATATTTACCTATTATTTTTAGGCATTATTAATAATAAATGTCGTAAAATTTATCACCTCAATTAAAGGTAAATCGGGTAATTAGGGTTAATAATAATGTGATAAGACATTAAAAATATATCCAAAATTATATTTATTTCATCATATGATTATATTTCATCCATAATCAACCAAAAATCTAAAACATGTCCACTTTTTCCATTTTTCATTGATTTTTACCTTTATAATATTAAAGTGATTGATAAAGTCAATAATGTCACTCTCTTGCTTTTAATATATATTTTATTTTGTGATAATGATAAAAAACATATGTTTATTTATAAATTTTTATTTAAAATATGAATTATTTTTTATCAAGATTATTTATTTTTATTTTTTAGAAATTGAATAAATTTTTTAAATTCCTATGCAACACTGATCTAGTATTTATTCAATTATGAGAAAAATAAAATTAATTATTTTAAAAATATTAAAATTAATAAAATTAGGATGGATTATTATGTTCTAATAATTTTATAGAAAAATATAACATATTATTAATGTTTTAAATGATTATATTTTAATTCCAATTTTTACTGGATGTTTTTTAAGTCAAATTAAAAGAATAATGTCAAAAATGAAATTAATGATATTTTATGAAAATAATATTTTTTAAATTTTTTTGAAAATAATAAAAAACATGAAATAATAAAACTGAGGTATTATATTACCTAAAATTTCATCCCTTTCCCATTTTTTGATCTAATTTTCACCTTATATGTAAAATTATTACCCATTAATATTTAAAAATTCATTATCATGGTTAAGGTTAAAATTGGTTGATTAAGGGGTTAATCCAAAGGATAAGGATTAAAATGACATCTAAACTTGTTAAAATTTTATTTTGTGATTATATTAATACCATATACTCATTATATTTAATTATTTTCCATTTTGGAACTGTTTCACCAGAGTTAGACGCATATTATATTATAATATTTCATAAATTTTCAGAAGTGTCACTCCCCTCACCTATAAATTGAGACCCCTTATCTATTTTATTTACACCAATTTGAGATATATATAATGAAAAACCCCTATCCAATAATCTTATTGAGATCCTTATATAAGTTTTATAGGTTCCTTTCTTCCCAAAATACTAACCCTAGGTCCCTTAAGGGGTGATCTAAAGGATCTCTTTCAAAAAAGAGGTAATCATATTCACTAAGAAATTTAATTTGTATTATTATTTTGACACATTAAATTATGATATATCCATTAAAATATAATAAAAATATTATCTCACGTATAATATATTTTATTGGGTTTATTTCATAATTTGTATCCATCGCCTTCTCCATCAAATGGTAAACAAAACCATCGATTGTGTGTACGGTGGACTACCGCCTTGCGAACTGATGTAATTGTTTTCCATAACTACCTCAAATGAATTTTTATAAATATTTAAATAATTAATATATATGATATTACTAAAATAGTTATTCTTTTGGAATTATAATATCACATATACTTTCTTACATTCCAATCTATTATAAAATGATAACGTCACTCGTGCATACGTGTAGACTACCACCTCCACAAAACGATGTGATTCATTTCTCATTTAAAATTTACATGAATGGTAATAAGGATAAATTTAATGATTATATATTATATATATGATATAATAATGATTCTGTTAAATTTAATTACAATTTATCTTTCATTCTTTCCATTTTTCAAAAAGTTAAATTCACCTTCATGCGTACATATGGCCTACCATCTCTATAAATGGTGTAAGGCATTTTTTGTATCTACTTTTTAAGGATGACTATATATATATATATAATGAATATATATGATATTTATATCATGATTAAAATTATGGATATGATGGAACCACAATCAAATTACACGAATCATAACTACAGAATTAAAACATACATGAAAAACAAAGTAGTTGACACCCAAAAATGATAATAATAAAATATTATTTACAAATGGGTGCTAAGATGTTATAAATGGATAATATAAGAAATTATAGATATATATATATCTATGGTAATAGTACCTTTTTATACTAAATCTAAATTTATTATTCATGATGTTAAAATCACTTATGAGGAAAATCAAACTTAAGGGAAGGGATTTCATCTCAATTTATACTCTATTGAGAAATATTTCGTATTATAAACCTATTTATTTTTATAAGGTAAATATAATACCACATTGATTTATTTTATATGAATATATATTTATAAATTCTGATTAATTTTTTAATTCAATTTTACACTTTCAATGAGTTCCAATTTAAAAGATACCATAGAGGTAAGAAATTCTTTTAGAAACTCAATTTATGTGACTGTTTATATTTTTAATTGATGGAATATTATAGTATATCCATAAAAAACATCATCGATTTTCTTATAATATTAATATTTAAGGACTTCCATGTTTTCATACATCTTTTACTCTATTTGGAACTTTAATCAATAAAATTAATTTTTAAATGAAAAGTCAATTTTATCAGGTATGTTTTTCTTTTATGTCTATATTTTTAAAATTATTTTACAAAAGTCCTTTTTATTTACTCAAATTATTTATTAAGACAATTTTTTACTATTCTTGACTTTTTAAAAGATTTTAATTGAATATTTATAATTTATTATCAGTGGATTATTTTTGAATTTCTATATAATAAGTTAAAAGGAATATATCATTTAATGTATACAACATTAACAGATTTTCCCTCCACCATAACCATTTAATGTTATTTATCTTATTCAATAAATTTTCAATGGTTTTAAAAATAAATGTCATTAATGAAATCTTATATTAATTTTTTATACCATTTTCTTTTTTTTCTTCAAAATATATGATATTATTTAAAATATAACACCCCAAGCTTCCACGGTATGCTTCCCTTTGAATAATGCAACAACTTTCATTGTACGCAACTTTGAGATTCTAACACACAGTAACTAATCAAACTAGCTGTTATGAATAGTAATACCCACTTTTTTAGATTTTATAAATTTTATTTTTTAAAATGGACTTAATTTTTGAATTCGTAATATCAAAATTAACTTAGGGTGAAATTTTGGTATTTTTCTGAAAACATACAATTTTTTTATGAATAGTGAAAAACATTGCGTTATTGGTTAAAACCGACTTTTTATCTAAATAATTATTTATTTTATTTAAATTTACATTAGGTAAAAATAGATACATAATACCAATTTCAGTTCAATTTAATTGATTAGAGTTATTTTATAATAATTTTAGATATATAAAAATTTTAATGAACTTTTTACAGTCTTTTACCCACCTCCTAGGAGAATTTGCAAATTTGCATTAAACTTAATTTTACCACTTCTGTGAGTTGAATTTCAAAAATCTGAGAGTCACGGTTAATATCAGTATGTAAAATTTGGATCAATAAGATGAAAATAATTTTTTTTTGAATAGTAACTATTGACTTTTATTTACTACGATTAAAAGTAAATAGGGTTATTAGGGGTAAAAATGATATCATAATTACCCTAAAACATGCCCTAATTCTATTTGATAAGTGTAATTCGACCAAAAACGGCCTTAGGAATAAAATATGATCCACTTTGGTCCACTTGGATAACATTAGGACATTTATTATTATTTTATTTAGAGAAGATTTAAAACAGTTGAATTCAAAGTTTAATAACTAAAGCATTTTTAATATAGGGTTACACACAAAGGGCACTTCCCCTTATAAAAGGGCACTTCCCCTTCTCTCAAATTAACACCTCCAAAGCCATTTGGCTCAGAAAACCTCTACCCAAATATCCTCCCAACTTTCCTCCCTTCATCCTTGAGGCCTTCCTTTGGTCATAAAGCCAACCTAAGGATCCGTTTTGATCAAATCAAAAGGAAGAACCCGAAGAAGAGGTGAATATTTCATAACCTCCTGCAAGTTCATTTCTTCTTCTGCTTCCTCTTTCTTTGTGGTTTCCATTATAAAATAATCACTCCAGTATCTTCTATATACTGTGATTTTATTTTAAAAATTGTACAACCATATTCATTATTCTATCCATCATATGAATGACAAAGTCACCATACGTGCGTACGTACGGCTTACCATCTCCACGTCATGGTGTAGTTTGTTATTCAAACACTTAATTATTTGTATGGGTATAATAATGATTATAACTAATTTAAATAATAAATAAAACATGTTAATGATTCTTTATATATGATATACCATCTGATTACATAGAATTTAACTATCAATATAATGATATTGTCGCTCGTGCATACGTACGGATTACAGTCTCCACGAACACGATGAGATTCATTCCCCATCGTAATAATTCAAGAATAATTTTCATTTTATGATTAAAAATAATGTTTATAAACATAATATCATTATGTATATGAATACAATACATCCTATCCATAACAAACATGGATTATGTAACCAATCATATAAATGAAAATGAATCAGTTAACACCTGAAACGATGATACTACTGAAATATTATTAACAAAGCAATATTATAGGATCATATATGATATCATATTTATGTATATAGTTCTTGTATAATTTAATAACAATGTTTTAACTATTATACAGGAGGTTAACATACCATATACTAAGTAAAAGTACATGGTAAGGGTTAATTTCACAAAATCTTTGTTATCTGAGGTTGTTTTTACGTAAGTATCTAATGGGACCTCTTTATCATCCACATCCATGTTTTCTTAAAAATGTATTTCAAAACATTTTTACAATTTACTAGACTATGTGTTAAATTAATTTATACCCTTATTTGAACTTATATATTTCGAAAGGAATCTTTCTGTCGTTTTCCAAACAAGGTACTTTATGACCTTTTGGACAAAATTAAGGTAAGAATGTTTTTTTAACTTATACGAAGGGTGTGGCTATTTTTCATTATTATAACATCATCAAAGTTTCTGTTACAATATTATAAGAATATTTTCAGAATAAATTTTTTCTTTTATAATTATGTTACACTTCAATGGTTTCAAATACGAAGAGGTATTTTATTCAAATAGTTTTCATTTCATCTATGTCAACATCCTTTGATGGATTTTAAACTTGTTCGAAGTTGATTTATTATGATACTAATATTCCATATTCTATTGAATATTTTGTGATATGTTTGACTGTGGATGTGTTATTTTTATACCATTCATTGTTTATGGTTAAATTATTGACATTTCATATACTAGTTTTAATATGAATGTTTATGTTATATTTCAACCTTTTCATATAAGGAATGTATTACACTTAATATGTGACGGGTGGATCCCGCTATAGCTCCTCAGTGCCTCTGTAGTTCTCATGAGAAAATTAGACATGGAATCAGCCAAGGCCTTTCCCAATTTGATATATAGCTTTGGTCGAGGACTTAATCATTTTTAGATGTCTTGGCTGAGGCCTTGACAAAATGATTCAGAATGTTTGGCATTATACATTCCCTCATTATGACAATAATAATGATGGTTCATGTGGCTATTCGACTAGTAGAATACCAATGACTATGTTTTATTATGGAATTATTTACTCAACTCATATTCCTGCTATAAAGTGTTCATCCTTTTTACTCGTAAAGGCATGTGTTTTGAATTATTCATCATCCCTAATGTTTATGTTATCTTCTGCTTTCTTTCTTACCCTTACAAAGCGTTTGAGCTCACCCATTTATTATGTTTCATTTTCCTAGGATATGAAAAAGTTAGTTATGAGTGACTTTCTGGCGTAATCTGGGAGGCTTGGATGTTTCTAATGGAATAAATAAGTGTTGTATTTATTTTCAAGTTGTATTATTGAACTTATGTATGTATCTTGTTTCCAATAAGACTAAATTGATCAGTCCTTCAGGACATGATTCCTTGTATCATGCCAATGTTATGTAATAAAGCACTGAATCTGGGTAACTGTGGTCGGGGTGTTAAAGTTGGTATGAGAAGAAGTTTAGTACAAACCTAGGAAACTAGATTTAGAAAAACTCTAATTAGAGAACACTACCCTAAGATAGACTTTGAGGATTAGTATAAACTAACATTCTAGAATTTTGGTACTGTAGATATTTATTGTGTTTTCCAAGAAATATATCCCTATCTAGATTTGAGCAGGTTGAGACGGCTCTGACACAGTTGTACCTAGGAGTAAAATCCAAACACACAACTTTGAGCTAGACTCGAACGGGAACTGGTCCATGAAAACGAGTCTTTCTTCGCTCTTGGTTACGACGCTCCTGGGGAATATGCTTATGATAATTATCATTTTCTTTACAAACCATTATGAAGGGTTTATGAGTATATTCTTCCTCAAAGAAAACATTTTTATGATTATGTATTATATCCATAAATTGTTCAATTTATGTTAAGTGTTTTATAAGTTTGGTATTATGTATTGTGATTTATAAACTAATCTAGTGTATGCCATTGTTTAGAAATTGAACCTAGTGGAAGGAATGGAAACCATAACAATCACTACGGGAAAAATGGGTATTTGTGACGGGTTATTTGCGACGGGATTTATTCCCGTCGCAAATAGCCCCGTTAAAAACATATTTGCGATGGGGGTATTTTCCCGTCGCAAATAATTAGTCTTTTGCGACGGGTTGGCTTTCCCCGTCGCAAAAGAACCGCGGGAAACGTATTTGCGACGGGCGGTTATTGCCCGTCGCAAATAAATGGCGGCGCTAAAAGGTATTTGCGATGGGAATATTCCCCCGTCGCAAATAGTATGTCGGCAGGTGGTTATTTGCGACGGGACCCGTCGCAAATAACTATTTATCCGTTGATCGTAATAAATGATGGCTAAGGTATTTGCGACGGTTACCGTCGCAAATAATCTAACCTATAAATACCCCCATCCGTTTTTTCAATTCATTCTCAAACTCCATCTTCTCCTTCTCTCAAAATTCAATTTCTAGAGTTCATCGTTTCTTAAGTTTAATTTTTTTCTTCGGAGTTGATAATGAAGTTTTCAAGAACGATCAGAGATCAACCTCAAATCAATTTTAAAGGTATTTATTTTCATTTTAATTTAATATTTATTTTAAATTTTTTATTAGTTTCAATTATTCTTAATTAGTTGTAATTTAATTATGTTTACATTGTTTTGTTACTTAATAAATTTAAATTATTAGTATTGTTCATAGTTAATGGTAATTAGGAATAATTAGTAATAATTTTCAATAATTAAGAATAAATACTAATAATTAGTAATAAATACCAATAATTAGGAATAATAACATTATTACATTATTAGTATATTTTATTATTAATATTAAAATAATATAATTTTTTATATTATATACAATTCTCCTTTCATCTGTGTGTTTTCTGTCTCCACATGTAATATTTGTATGTGGAGACAGAAAACACATAGATGAGAGGAGAATTGTATATAATATAGAAACTTATATTATTTTAATATTAATAATAAAATATACTAATAATGTTATTATTCCTAATAATTAGCAATAATTAGCAATAATTAACAATAATTAGTAATAATTACCAATAATTACCCATAATTACCGATAATTACAAATAATTAGTAATAATTAACAATAATTAGTAATAATTACCAATAATTACCGATAATTAGTAATAATAAACAATAATTAGTAATAATTACCAATAATTAGTAATAATTACCAATAATTACCAATAATTATCCATAATTAGTAATAATTAGTAATAATTAGGAATAATTTCCAATAATTAGTAATAATTAGTAATAATTAGTAATAATTACTAATAATTAGTAATAATTACCAATAATTAGTAATAATTACCAATAATTAGTAATAATTACCAATAAATAGTAATAATTAGTAATATTTAATAATAATTACCAATAATTAGTATTAATTACCAATAATTAGTATTAATTACCAATAATTAGTATTAATTACCAATAATTACCAATAATTAGTAATAATTACAAATAATTAGTAATAATTAGTAATAATTACCAATAATTACCGATAATTACCAATAATTGCCGATAATTACCAATAATTAGGAATAATTACCAATAATTACCAATAATTAGTAATAATTAGGAATAATTACCAATAATTAGTAATAATTAGTAATAATTACCAATAATTAGTAATAATTAGTAATAATTAGTAATAATTAGGAATAATTAGTAATAATTAGGAATAATTTGTAATAATTACCAATAATTAGTAATAATTACCCATAATTAGTAATAATTACCAATAATTATCAATAATTACCGATAATTACCAATAATTACCGATAATTACCAATAATTAGGAATAATTACCAATAATTAGGAATAATTATCAATAATTAGGAATAATTACCAATAATTAGTAATAATTACCAATAATTAGTAATAATTACCAATAATTAGTAATAATTAGGAATAATTAATAATAATTACCAATAATTAGTAATAATTAGGAATAATTAGTAATAATTAGTAATAATTAGGAATAATTACCAATAATTAGTAATAATTAGGAATAATTACCAATAATTAGGAATAATTAGTTATATTTAATAATAATTACCAATAAATAGTAATAATTACCAATAATTAGTAATAATTACCAATAATTAGTAATAATTACCAATAATTAGCAATAATTAGTAATAATTCGTAATAATTACCAATAATTAGTAATAATTACCAATAATTAGTAATAAATAACAATAATTAGTAATAATTATTAATATTTAATAATAATTACCAATAATTAGTATTAATTACCAATAATTAGTATTAATTACCAACAATTACCAATAATTACCAATAATTAGTAATAATTAGGAATAATTACTAATAATTAGTAATAATTAGTAATAATTACCAATAATTATTAATAATTAGTAATAATTAGTCATAATTAGGAATAATTTGTAATAATTAGGAATAATTAGTAATAATTACCAATAATTAGTAATAATTACCAATAATTAGTAACAATTACAAATAATTAGAAATAATTAGTAATAATTATTAATAATTCGTAATAATTACCAATAATTAGTAATAATTACCAATAATTAGTAATAATTACCAATAATTAGTAATAATTAGTAATATTTAATAATAATTACCAATAATTAGTATTAATTACCAATAATTAGTATTAATTACCAATAATTACCAATAATTAGTAATAATTACCAATAATTAGTAATAATTACCAATAATTAGTAATAATTACCAATAATTAGTAATAATTAGGAATAATTAATAATAATTATCAATAATTTGTATTAATTACCAATAATTAGCAATAATTACCGATAATTATCAATAATTAGTAATAATTACCAATAATTAGTAATAATTAGTAATACTTACCAATAGTTAGTAATAATTAGTAAAAATTAATAATAATTACCAATAATTAGTATTAATTACCAATAATTAGTGATAATTACCAATAAGTACCAATAAGTACCGATAATTACCAATAATTAGGAATAATTACCAATAATTAGGAATAATTACCAATAATTAGTAATAATTACCAATAATTAGTAATAATTACCAATAATTAGTAATAATTAACAATAATTAGTAATAATTACCAATAATTAGTAATAATTACCAATAATTAGTAATAATTACCAATAATTACTAATAATTACCGATAATTAGGAATAATTACCGATAATTAGGATTAATTACCAATAATTAGTAATAATTAGTAATAATTACCAATAATTACTAATAATTAGTAATAATTAGTAATAATTAGGAATAATTAGTAATAATTAGGAATAATTAGTAATAATTACCAATAGTTAGTAATAATTACCCATAATTAGTAATAATTACCAATAATTATCAATAATTATCGATAATTATCAATAATTAGGAATAATTACCAATAATTAGTAATAATTAGTAATAATTAGGAATAATTACCAATAATTAGTAATAATTAGTAATAATTACCAATAATTAGTAATAATTAGTAATAATTAGGAATAATTAGTAATAATTAGGAATAATTAGTATTAATTAGGAATAATTAGTATTAATTACCAATAATTAGTAATAATTACCAATAATTATCAATAATTACCGATAATTACCAATAATTAGGAATAATTACCAATAATTAGGAATAATTACCAATAATTAGGAATAATTACCAATAATTAGGAATAATTACCAATAATTAGTAGTAATTACCAATAATTAGTAATAATTACCAATAATTAGTAATAATTATCAATAATTAGTAATAATTAGGAATAATTAATGATAATTACCAATAATTAGTATTAATTACCAATAATTAATAATAATTACCAATAATTACCAATAATTACCGATAATTACCAATAATAATGAATAATTACCAATAATTAGGAATAACGACCAATAATTAGGAATAATTACCAATAATTAAGAATAATTAGCAATAATATTAGTACTATGAAAATAATAAAAAATTTATATAATATTAAAATTATCAATATTTGTAACAGGTTTTCCTTTATTCTCAACATATTCAATTCTTAAAGGGTCAATTTTTAGGTCTATCTCAATAAAAATTTTGTGTCAGTCGTGTATGATGTAAACTCTATAATTATCCTTGCTTGAGTGTTTTTTCTAACAAATTATTCTAAACCAGTAATGCTTTTATATTTTATAGAAAAAATATGGAACAACGAGGTCGTCAACAATCATTATTAGGTGACCGCATATGGATAAATCAACGTAGAAATCCAAACGGTTCTGGTTTAAATCCAGTATATGTAGAGGGTGTGCAGACTTTTTTATCATTTGCGGCATCAAATCCAGAATTTGTTTCAGAAGGAAAAATAAAATTCCCTTGCAGAAAATGTGCATTGAGAATGTTTGACACGTTTGACAAAGTGGGGGGACATCTCTTGCGTTTTGGTTTTCAACCAGATTATGTTTTTTGGTATCAACACGGTGAACGTAGTTTCAGAGCAGGTGATACCAACTTGATTCTGGATCCATCACGGTTTCAAGATTTAGTACATGATGTTTCAGGTTCATCTGTTCAACATACAGAAACTCCGGCTGATATAGCTTCAAATCCTGAGTTGGAACCATCTGAATTTTATGAGTTATTGAGGTCTGCTGAGGATGCATTATATCCTGGCTGCAAGATGAGAAAATTAGAAGCAGTTGAAAAATTTTTGGCTATCAAATCAGATAACGGAATGTCAAACACCTGTTTTGACCAGATATTTTCTTTGCTTAAAACACTGTTACTCGAAGGAAATGTTTTGCCTGCAAATTACTATGAGAGTAAGAGGCTGGTTCGAAATTTGGGACTTACTTGTCAGAAGATTCATGCATGTTCAAATGACTGCATTTTATATTCTAGGGAAAATGAGTCGTTGGATAGTTGTCCCACATGTGGGCAACTGAGTTATAAAGAAGGACAACATGGGAAGTCTGGTTTGATTCCTGTAAAACAGTTGAGATATTTTCCGCTTACATCCAGACTTCAGCGTTTATTCATGTCTAAGAATACAGCGACAATGATGTCATGGCATAAAGAGAATATTTCAACCGATAAAAGCTTGAATCATCCATCTGATGGTGATTCATGGAAACATTTTGATAGAGTGCATCCATCCTTTGCTTTAGAAGCTAGAAATGTTCGACTGGGCCTTTCCACTGATGGTTTCTGTCCGTTCGGATATTATGGTAGTCAATATTCATGTTGTCCTGTTTTTTTAACTCCGTACAATTTACCTCCATGGATGTTGATGAAGGAGCCATATATCTTTTTGACTTTAATAATTCCAGGACATCCGAAGAAAAATATTGATGTTTATTTGAAACCATTGATTGATGAATTAAATTTATTGTGGAGTACTGGTGTTAGTACATATGATGTTTCAACGAAACAGAATTTCATACTGAGAGCAGCATTGATGTGGACAATTAGTGACTTCCCGGCTTATGGGATGTTATCTGGATGGAGTAAACATGGTCAGAAATCACGTCCTTACTGTATGGGAGAGAACAAAGCATTTATGCTCATTCATGGAAAGAAACCTTGTTATTTTGACTGTCATCGCAGATTTCTTCCAGCTGATCATCCTTTTCGTAGAAACAGATCTCATTTCAGAAAAGGAACAGTTGAAAGGGATCGACCTCCAAAAATGCTATCAGGTTCGGAGTTAAAATCAGATGTATTTTCATTACCTCCCATCACTTTTGGTCCCATAATAAACCAACAGAAAATTTCTGGTTTTGGGAAAGAACACAATTGGATTAAACGTAGCATATTTTGGGATTTGCCATATTGGTCTGGTTTGTTGGTCCGACACATGTTAGATGTCATGCATATTGAGAAGAACTATTTTGATAATTTGTTTCATACAGTTTTGGATACGCCAGGAAAGAGCAAAGACAATGTAAATGCACGTTTAGATCTTTCCCAAATTTGTAGGCGTCCAGAATTGGAATTGTTTTAGAATGTCAGAACAGAAAGGTTACTGAAACCAAAAGCAGCTTATACACTGTCTAAAGAAAACTGTTTATTATTTTTTCAATGGATTGCAGATTTGAGACTTCCAGATGGCTGTGCTTCCAATTTGGGTAGATGTGTAAAGAATGGTCATATTACTGGATTAAAAAGTCATGATTGTCATGTTATAATGGAAAGACTTCTACCCATTGGATTAAGAGGTCTGTTGAATTCTGTGATTTGGGATTCCATAACAGACATGTCTCATTTTTTTTGGGAAATTTGTGCGGCTACAGCAGATTATGATGCTCTAGGAAAACTTGAAAAAGATGTTGTTGTGATTATATGTAAACTGGAAAAAATATTTCTGCCGTCTTTCTTTGACTCAATGGAACATTTGATGTTACATTTTCCATATGAATCTAAATGTGGAGGTCCAGTACAGTTTCGATGGATGTACCCATTTGAAAGATGCATGCAAAAATTGAAAAGAAAAGTACGTAACAAAGCATCTGTTGAAGGATCTATTGTAAAAGCTTGTTTATAAGAGGAAATATCTTTTTTCTACTCCCATTATTTTGAATCTGAGTATCCTTCAAAACACAACCGAATGGGACAAAACGAGAGGAATATTGATGAAATATACAATCAATTATCTATTTTCAACCAGCCAGAGCTTGGTTTTGGTGGAGTTTATGAACGCTAGCTTTCGGATGATGAACATCACAGAGCTCATATGTATGTTCTGCTCAACTGTGAAGAGATGACATCAGTTGTACTGTAAGTGTTTATATCACTTATTCTATCATTTATGTTACAGTAAATAACTTTGGTTTTTATAGGTTGTATGATAATCATATCAAGAAACAAATTCCACAAATTACAGCTGCTGCTCTCGAAGAACGTCGACTAAAAAATTTCTCTCAATGGTTTCAAAAACTAGTAACATAAATTCTTTATCTTTTAGAAACTCATTCAAAGTATATTTTACTATATTGATAATTATTTCATAAATTTTCAGGTCTCTCGACATGCTGATAAAATAGAAAAACATCTGTGTGTATTGGGTAACTCACCTTCCAAACTTGTTAAAACTTATAATGCATATGTGGTGAATGGATTTCGATTTCACACACATGCATATGGGGAATCGAAAAAAACAATGAACAGTGAAGTTAGCTTGAGAGGATCTCATCATCGAGAAAATGAAGTTGACTTTTATGGCATACTTGATGAAATCATTGAAATCTGTTATCTTGGACAACGTTACATAACCATGTTCAAATGTCGGTGGTTGGATACAGAGAGAGGCGTGCGTGTTCATCTGACTCATGGAATCATCGATATTAAATGTAAAAGTGTTCTCGCAGTAAATGAACCATTCTTATTGGCTCAACAGGCACATCATGTTTATTACGCAAAGTATTGTGCTACATCAAGAGACTTGACTGATTGGTGGAGTGTAATAAAAATCAAAATTCGAGACAATCAGTTTAGTCAAAGTGAATGTGCTTTCACTGATGTGCAAAGAATTGAAGTTTTTCAAAAGAGTACTCAAAATCAACCTTTTTTACAAAGAGACATGAGTATCGATGACGACACCCCACATTTAAGAGTCGGTGATGACGATGATGTTAATGATGTCACATATGAATTTGAAATGGTAAGAGATGAAGCAATTGTAACTCGAATGGATATCGATGATGTTGAGGAGGAATATGAAGATGACATTGACATATATGAAGATGATGATGAAGATGAACACTGGTATAATTTCATGGTATTTATATACAATCATAATATGTATATATGTATATATAATAGTAATTATCAATTATTTTCTAACAACATTAACATTTTCTGTTTCAGATGGACGACGCCACATTTCATGAGTTGGCGGATGCTAACCTGCCTTTCGATGCGGATGAGTTGCTGGCAGATGACCCTCAGCCTGCAGGCGCTCCAGGGAGTATGCGGAGGGGGTGCGGTCTTGCACGATTGATGATTCCTGACCCCATCCCCGAGCGACGTCCACGTCTTGGGTTTGATCCACACACACGGAGGTGTGATAACCTGTGTGATAACCTGTGGATTTGACTAAGATTTCATTAATCTATTCACATAATAAATGTTTATTATTTTTACAGTTTTCCGCATATAGCAGTCGGACAGGGCAGCGCTATTTTGCGCAACTATTTCTCTCAGTCGTGGACCACATGGGAGAAGATTCCCATTGATGTGCAGCAGGCCATGTTCGGTCATTGGTTGGTACGTACGTAAATAAATAATTTTTATTTTGAAAATTATTTCATTTCTAACTTGATATTTTGATTTATGTGTAGGGTTTATGGTATCCGATCGAGGATACCATGCGTGACACCATCCACGAGGCATGGGAGGTGGCCATGCGTGATCGCCTTCGTCAGTTTTTGCACAATTTAAGAAAAGCAGCCATGAAGAAAGCAGGAGTGTCAGATTTTGACGAGTCATGTAGAGCACACCGACCAGAGTACATTTCATCCCATGTATGGGATGGATTATGTGTGCACTGGTTGAGTGGTGCCTTTCAGAGGAGATCATCGGTGGAGAGGGAAAATCGGGGGAGACAGGAGGTGACTCATCGAGCTGGGAGTCATTCTTTCAGTACTCATAGACAGCATCTGGTACGTAGATTATTTATAAATATTTTATATAATTATAAATATTAACAGTTTATTTTTTATTCTTATAGGCTGTCGAGCACCCCGGTATTATGGAGTACGACGTATATCGGAAGATTTATAGTGATCCTGCTACTGGGGAGCTCAGAGGTGATCGTCAGCATCACATTGTGGTCAGTATTATTTGTTTTCAAGTTTAAAAATTAACTGCATATAATATATTCACAATTTTAATTTTAAATTGCAGGAGTCATATGAGGTCACAGCGCCACAGACCCAACCTGAGAGTCAGGCTGAGTCATCAGATCAGACCACTGGCCGTCAGTTTGATGAGGCGGCATGGATGCAGGCCACCCAGTATGCCTTCGAGAAGGGCCGGGTAGTTGGTATCTGCTCTCGACTGACTCCCGGAGATTATTATGGCAGTGCTACGATGTCGGCGTCTAGCTCGAGAGGAGCTCGTGCATCTTCTTCTGCTATACAGTATGAGGATCAGTTTCGATCTCAGACTACACTAATAGAGAGTCTCCGACAGGAGTAGGAGCAGATGCGTCAGCAGGATGAGGAGGAGCGTCGACGCCAGCAGCAGCTGTACGAGGAGCAGACGAGTCGGTGGCAGCAGCAGCATCAGGAGCAGATGGAGTGCATACGCCGACTCACTCATGCTTTAGGGATGGAGTTTCCTCCACCACCATTTGCAGATCCCCCCCTCCCCCCCTCATTCAGATTAGAGTTTGTTTTTATGTTATAAAATTTGTGAAATCAAAATATGATTTTTTTTTCTATTCGTAGTTTCTGTCTCATTATAAAATATTAATAATATTATATTTTGAAATAACAATATTAATATGAATAATATTATTATTTATATTTTATAATATTAAATTTTATATATATATTTAAATTTTATAATATTATAATTTAATTATATTTTTTTGTAATACTAGAATTATTTTAATATTTGAATGTAAAATAATTCTATTATTTTTATATTAATTAAAATAACGTATTAATATTTTTTTTATTTATGAATTATAATTATAATATTATTATATTAATTAAATCATTTATTAATATTCTATTATTTTTTATTTTTGAATTATAATTCTATTATTTTTATATTAATTAAAATAATTTATTAATAATTTATTATTTTTATTTGTGAATTATAATTCTATTATTATATTAATTAAAATCATTTATTAATATTCTATTATTTTTTATTTTTGAATTATAATTCTATTATTATTATATTAATTAAAATAATTTATTAATAATTTATTATTTTTATTTGTGAATTATAATTCTATTATTATATTAATTAAAATCATTTATTAATATTTTATTATTTTTTATTTTTGAATTATAATTGGATTATTATGATATTAATTAAAATAATTTATTAATAATTTATTTTTTTTATTTTTTTTATAGTATTTGCGACGAGATACTATGCCCGTCGCAAATAGTATTAATATTATATGCATTAAAATAATTTATTTATAGTTTTTTATTTTTTTTTAAAAATAGTTTTTGCGATGGGGCCCGTCGCAACAGGTATTTTTGACGGGCCCCGTCGCAATTACTATTTGAAAAGTTTTTTAAAAATATACGGAGTACTATTTGCGACGGGGAGAATCCCCGTCGCAAAAAATGGCTTTAGCGATGGGTCTGTCGCAAATACTTTTTGTTGCGACACCGTTTTCAGCAACGGTCCATTTGCGACGGGCCCCCGTCACAAAAATCCATTTGCGACGGGATCCCGTCGCAAATACCTGTTTTTCTAGTAGTGAATGCACGTAATACATATATGGATTTCTCTCCTACTAAAGCTAATTATAGTGGATCTGGTGATGCAACTGGTGTTGATTTGCTTATCACCATACTAGGACAACTCACTCAGGTTATGAATAATAACCTTACCCATATGGATCACCCTGATCCACAACGCGGATGATCAATGTTAGACAGCTTCATTAGGAAACAACCACTAATATTTAATGGGAGTACAAATCCATTAGTATTTAAAAAATGGATAAATTCCTTAGAGAAAATATTTCACGCTTTGGGGAGTATCAAAAGGGAAAAAGTTGTCATGGCAGTTTATCATCTCATGGGAGATTCAGATCAATGGTGGTCATTGATTCAAAACCCAAAGGAATATGATGAAGTACCAAATATGGAATAGAGGTAGTTTAAAGAGAATTTATTAGAAAAATACTTTCCTCATGACCATCGAGTGGATATAGAAAGGCAGTTTCTGATTCTGAGGCAAAAAGAGGATGATAAGGTCACAAAATATGAGGCTAACTTTACAAGTTTATTAAGGCATGTTGTAGATTATATACATAACCCAAGGAGTAAGATTGATCGATTATTTGATGGGTTAAAACCATTTCGTCATCGAGCATTAGTCTCACAATCCTTCTCATCGTATAAAGATATTCTCTCATGTGCTATCAAGACAGAAAATAAATTCTCTAAGTCTTACGACTTTAAATAAAAGAACGAGAAGAAGAGATCTGTTGAACACTCTGGGAAAGGAAATAAGGAAATAGGGAAGAAGGGAAGATTTGAATTTCCACCCTGTGATAATTGTGGAACGAAGCACCCTGGTGCCTTTCTAAAAGGAAAATAAGTATGCTACAAATGTGGAGAAAAAGGCCATCTTGCTAGTGATTATAAGGGGAAGAAAGAAGCTACCAATGTTTAATGCTACAATTACAGTGAGATGGGACATTATGCCAATTAATGTCGTAAGCGTCAGGGAAACTTACCTTAAAAAAGGACAAGGGATCAAGGACAATCTTATGCGATCGCTACTGCTCAGGTTGAAGCTTCGAAAGACATTATAGCAGGTAATTTAATGGTTTCCTCAAGTTTAACCAATGCTTTATTTGTTCTGGATCATCGCATTGTTTTATATCATCCCAGTTTGCTAAGAAAATTAGATATTTCCAATTTGATTTAATGAGGGAGTTGTTAGTTAAAAATCCTATGGGATGTATCATTATAACAAAGTTTTGTGAATCAGTCCCCATTAGGTCATATAAACGATATTTATCTGCTGATCTAATCGTCATACCTATGATTGAATTTGATATAATCCTTGGTATGGATTTTCTTTTGGACCAGGATGTGAAAATTTATTGTAAGAAGAAGGAGGTTACAATTCTCGATGATGATAAGGAGTACCTTATCTTTAGAGTAGAAATGTCACCATCAGATTCTGATCTAGATTCACCCCTAGTAGCTCTACTAAAATCAATTATTAGGGAGGATGAGAATGAAATAATTATGGGTGAGGAAAATAATGTTTTAATAGAAGATATACCTATTGTGCAAGAATATGTTGATGTGTTTCCAGAGGATTTACCTGGACATCCTCCTAAATGAGAAATTGAGTTTTCCATTAATTTAATTCCTGGTTCAAGGCCCATATCGAAGACCCCTTATACAATGTCCACTGTGTAAGTAGTGGAACTAAAGAAACAACTAGAGGAATTGGGTAAAATGGGATTTTTTCTCCCTAGTGTTTCTCCATGGGGAGCACCTGCCCTTTTTTGTTAAGAAGAAAGATGGATCTAAGAGGTTGTGCATTGACTATAGAGAGATCAATGCTATAACATTAAAGAACAAGTATCCCCTACCTCTCATTGATTATTTATTTGACCAACTTCATGGAGCTCAGTATTTTTCAAAGATTGACCTTTGATCTGGATATCATCAATTGTGTGTGAAGAAGGAAGAAATTCTGAAAACATCATTTCAAACCAGGTATAGGGCATTACGATTTTATATTAATGCCTTTTGGATTGACTAATACACCCTATGTATTCATGGATCTAATGAATAGAGTTTTCAAGTAATATCTTGATAACTTTGTAGTGGTATTTATTGATGATATATTGGTATACTCCAAAAGTTACGAAGATCATGAAAATCACTTTGCGCATTATTTTGAAGACTCTTAGAAGAAATGAATTATATGGGAAGTTTAGCAAGTGAGAGTTCTGGCTACATGGGATTTCTTTTCTTATCCATATTGTCTCAAAAGTTGGAATATATGTTGATCCTTCAAAGAACAAGGAAATCCAAGAATGTCCATCACCGACAAGTATAACTGAGGTATGCAATTTTATTGGTTTAGTTGGTTATTATCGACGTTTCATCCAAAATGTTTCCCGGTTGGCTAACCCATTAACCAAGTTCACACGTAAAGGGGTTAAATTTGTTTGGATAAAAGAGTGTGAAGAATGTTTGGATGAACTAAAGAGAAGTTTAGTTAATGATCTTATCTTGACTCTATCATCAGGTAATGATGGGTTTGTTATTTATTGTGATGCTTTAAAGAAAGGACTTGGTTGTATCCTTATGTAAAATGATAGAGTTATTGCCTATGAATAATCACAGCAAAATATTCATGAAAAAAACTATCCTACTGATGATCTTGAGTTAACAGCTATAATCTTCACTCTAAATATATGGATACACTGTCTCAATGGTGAAAATGTGAGATTTATACTGATCACAAGAGTTTGAAGTATATTTTCTCACAAAAAGAACTAAACATGAGTCAAAGGAGATGGCTTGAACTACTTAAGTATTATGATTTAACAATACACTACCACTCGGGGAAGTAAAATAAGGTGGCAGATACTTTAAAAAGAAAGGATCATAGAGTTTTGAACAAGATGATAGTTGAAAGGGAACCTATTTTCATGGATCTAGTAAATATGGATATGGGAATAACCATGTAATGTGAAACATCAATACTTTTTCAAATGGTTTCCTAACCATATTTACCAGAAAGGATAAAGAGTTCTCAGACTGATGATGGGGAGTTTCAAAAGAAAATCAAATCTTTACATGATGGGAGATTGAGTTACTTCATATATGAAGATGGAATTTTGAAATTTGGGAAGAGACTTTATGTTCCCGATATACCTGATCTAAAAAGGGAATTATTGGATAATGCTCACAGCTACAATTTCTTTATACACCCTGGAAGCACAAAGATGTATAGAGATTTGAAGGAACATTTTTTGTGGGACAACATGAAAAGATAGATTGCTAATTTTGTGTCAAGATTTATGATTTTCCAACAAGTGAAAGCTGGAAGACAACAACCTATATGATTCATGCAACCTATTCTCATACCTGAGTGGAAATGGGATGATATTATGATAGATTTTTTCATGGGGCTACCAAAGTCTCCTAGAAGGAATGATGAAATATGGGTCATTTTTTATCATCTTACCAAGTTCGCACATTTTCTTTCTATAAGAAAAGATTTACCACTTGAATGTTTAGAAAGACTATATATTAATGAAGTCTTAATACTTCATGGAGTACCCCTATATATTGTTTCTATTTGTTATCCCCTTTTTACATCAAGATTCTGGAAAATTCTTTAAAAATACCTGGATACTGAACTTTATTTGAGCACTGTCTACCACCCTCAAACTGATGGACAATCAGAACGGACTATTCAAACCTCAAGACACATGTTGAGATCTTTCGCACTTGACTTTCAAGGTATGTGGGATCAATATTTACCTTTGGTAGAATTTTTCTATAACAATAGCTTCCATTCAAGTATTCAGATGGTACCATATGAAGTTTTATATGAAAAGAGATGTCGCACACCAACTTGTTGGGATGATTTTAGTGAATGATAACTTGTAATACCAGAACTTTTTGAGGAAACAATGGAAAAAGTGAATATTATTCAAACCCACGTCAAAGCAGCTCAAAGTAGGCAGAAGAGCTATGCTGATAATAGAAAGAAGTATTTGGAATTTCAGGTACAAGATCATGTTTTCTTAAAGGTATCTCCATGGAAGGGAGTTATACGATTCAGTAAGAAGGGTAAATTGAGTCCCAGGTACATCGGACCTTTCAAAATTCTAGAATGAATTGGGGTTGTAGCTTACTGTTTGGAAATGCCACCAAGTCTCTCTTAAGTTCACGATGTGTTCCACGTATCACTATTGATAAAATACATGCATGACCCAATGCATGTACTCACCTATGAGGAAATTAAAATGGAACCTGATTTGTCTTATTGTAAAGAGCCTGTCAAGATTCTTGATACCAGAGAATAGGTGTTGAGAAACTGGACGACTTTTCTGGTAAAATATCTATGGAGAAACCATAAGATGGAAGAGGCCAGATGGGAACCAAAGGAACTTATGATGAAGAACCACCCAAAATTTTTTCATCTTGTAGTATTATAGAAATTTTGAGGATGAAATTATTTGAATTAGGGAAGAATGTAACACCCCAAGCTTCCGCAGAACGTTTCCTTTTGAATAATTCAATAGCTTGCATTGTATGAAACTTCGAGATTCTAACACACTGTGACCAATCAAACTAGCAGTTATGAATAGTAATACTAACTTTTTGAGATTTTATAAATTTTATCTTTCAAAATGGACTTCATTTTTGAATTCATAATATCGAAATTAGCTTAGGATGAATTTTTGGTATTTTTTTGAAAACATTCAATTTTTGATGAAAAGTGAAAAACACTGTGTTATTAGTTAAAAACGAATTTTTATTAAAATAGTTATTTATTTTATTTAAATTTATTTTAGGTCACAATATATACAGAATACTTATATATGTTCAATTTAATTCATTGGATTCATTTTATAATAAGTTTATATATATATAAATTTTATTGAACTTTTTACCATCTTTTACCCACCTCCTAGGAGCATTTGAAAATTTGCATAAAACATAATTTTCCCACTTATGGGAGTTGAATTTCAAAAATCTGAGAGACAAAGTTAATATCAATAAGTAAAATTTGGTTCAATAAGATGAAAATAATTTTTGGTGAATAGTAATTTTGACTTTTATTTACTATGGTTAAAAGTAAATTGGGTAATTAAGGGTAAAAATGATATCATAATTACCCTAAAACATGTACTAATTCTATTGGATAAGTATAATTCGACCAAAAACAACCTTAGGAATAAAATATGATCCACTTTGGTCCACTTGGATTAGATTAGGTTATTTAGTATTAGTTTATTTAAAGAAGAGTTAAAAGAGTTGAATTCAATTTTTAATAACTAATGCATTTTTTATATAGGGTTACACACAATATAAATTTGACTATAAGTATTAATTAGAAATATAAAAATATTTCCTACATAATGGTATTTTATTTATAATTTTTAGACATTAAATAATTTAATTTATTTATGACACAATGATGATGAAGTAATTACCTTATTAATGAAATATTAAAATAATTGATATTATAAATATCCAAATAAATGTAAATTGGGACTTCTGATGAATTCCACTATTTTTATAGGTGAATATTACATGATAGGGTTGGTTAAATAAATTATATTCTAAGTGATAATGTTTTTATGGCTGTCAAAAATATGAAATACTAAATAGTGTCAAAATTGACATAATTGTGTTTTTAAAACAGTTGTTATATTATTAATTAATATAGTATTCCTAAAAATCTAATGTTTGGACAAAGGACTTAGATAAGGTTATATATATTAAAACTTAACCTCATGGGTTTCTCTTTCCTTGTTATAGTATTTTTATTAACCATATAATATAAAAATACAAAGAGACATGGTAAACGTAAAACTATTTAACTAAGAGTTAAATCTATGAGATAAGGTTAATATGGTAACCTAAACCTGTCTAAAACATATTGGTTGAGATTTTTTCAACCCATACCCACCTTATCCTCTAAATTAATCATTTTTGAGCCATTAGAAACCGAAAATTATTTTATAATAATAAAATATTTCAAGCTTTTCCAAAAGTGACCCTCACCTCTCTTATAAAAAGGAACTTCTCGTTCTCTCAAAATCACACCTCCAAATCCATTTGGATCGGCCAACCTCTTCCCAAATATCCTCCCAACTTTTATCCCTTCATCTTTGATGAATTACTTTGGTTAGAAATCCAACCAAACGATCCCTTTTGATCAAATCAAAAGGAAGAACCCGAAAAGATGTAAATATTTCATCACCTCCTACAAGTTCTTTTCTTCTTCCAATTCCACTTTATTTATGGTTTCCATTATAAAATAATAAATCCAGTATCTTCTATATACTTTGATGTTATTATAAAAAATATACAACCATATTCATTATTATATCCAATATATGAATGAAAATGTCACCATACGTGCGTACGTACGGTTTACCGTCTCCACATCGTGGTGTAGTTTGTTATTCAAACACTTCATTATTTGGATGGGTATAATAATGAGTATAACTGATGTAAATAATAAATATAACATGTTAATTATTATTTATATATGATATACCATCTAATTACATACGATTTCACCATTAATATAATGATATCGTCGCTCGTGAGTACGTACGACTTACCGTATCCAGGAATGCGATAAGATTCATTCCCCATCGTAATCATTCAAGAATATCTTTCATTTTATTATTAAAAAAATTAAGAACATAATATCATTATGTATATTAATCAAATACATTCTATCCATAACAAACATGGATTATGTAACCAAGCATATAAATTAAAATGAATCAGTTAACACCTAAAACGATGATACTACTGAAATATTATTAACAAAGCAATATTAGAGGATCATATATGATATAATATTTATGTATATATTTCTCTTATAATTTATTAAAAATATTTTAACTATTATACTGGAGGTTGACATACCATCGACTGAGGAAATGTACAAGGTAAGGGTTAATTTCACAATCTCTTTATTATCTGAGGTTGTTTTTACGTAAGTATCTATTGTCACCTCTTTATCATCCACATCCATGTTTTCATAAAAATGTATTTCAAAAAAATTTACTATTTAATATATAATGGGTTAAAGTCATTTATACCCTTATTTTACCTTATATGTATTCAAAGGAATCTTTCATTTGTTTTCCAAACAAGGTACTTTATGACCTTTTTGAGAAAATTAATATAAGAATGTTTTTTTAGCTTATACGGAAGGTGCGACTATTTTCTGCCATTATAACATCATCAATGCTTCCCTCACAAGCTTATAAGAATATTTTCAAAAAAATGTTTTCTTTTATAATTATGTGACTCTTAAATGGTTTCATATATAAAGAGGTATTTCTTTCAAATAGTTTCATTTCATATATGTCAATATCCTTTGATATATTTTAAACTTGTTTGAAGTTGATTTATTATGATTCAAATATTCCATATTGTATTGAAGTTTTTGTGATATTTTTTCCTGTGGATGTGTTATTTTTATACCATTCATGGTTAATGGTTAATGTATTGACATTTCGTATACTAGTTTTAATATGAATGTTTATTTTATGTTTCAACATTTTCATATGAGGAGTGTATTAGACTTAGTATGTGATGGGTGGAGCCTGCTATAGCTCCTCGGTGCATCAGTAGGTCTGATGAGACAATTAGATGTGGAATTGGTTGAGGCCTTTCCCAATTTGATATATGGTTTTGTCCGAGGCCTTAATCATTTTTAGATGTCTTGGATGAGGCCTTGAAAAAATGTTTCAGAATGTCCGGCATTATACATTCCCTCAATATAAAAAAAATAATGATAGTTCATGTGGTTATTCGACTAGTTGAATACCCATGACTATGTTTTGTTGTGGAATTATTTACTCATCTCATATTCCTACCATAAAGTGTTCATGTTTATTATTTGTAAAGGCGTGTGTTTTGAATAATTCATCTTTCCTAATGTTTCTGTTATCTTCTACTGTATTGCTTACCCTTACTGAGCATTTGAGCTCACCCCTTTCTTATGTTTCATTTTCCTAGGATATTATGAAGTTATTTATGAGTGAATTTCAGGCATAATCTAGGAAGATTGGATGTTTCTAATGGAATAAATTATTGTTGTGTTTATTTTCTAGTTTTAATGTTGAACTTATGTATATATCTTGTTTCTAATAATACTAAACTGGTCGGTCTTTTGGGAAATGATTCCTTGTATCATTCCAATGTTATGTAATAAAGAACCGAATCTGGGTAACTGGGGTCAGGGAGTTACATCAAAAGCTATATTTATGAGGAAATGATGGTCATATTTTATCTCTTATTAATTTTGTGGTTGTTATCTTTATCTTGAAACATTTCCTTTATTATGATAACTTTAATTAGACATTGTATTTTTATTCCCTCTTATTATTAACATATATATTCTTTTTTCCTAAACTGTATACCATTGTTACATATGATTTTTTTACTAATAAAGATATTTTATAGATTGGGTAAATTTTAATATTACATATTCTTAACTCATTACAAATATCTTTTAATAAGTCATATTAGTTTTGAATTAAATTGGTCATTCATTATATGATGAATGCATTGGAAACACCATGATGAGTGGGTCTAGGTTATAGATATCCCCTCAATTCATCGACAAGTCTTGCAAAAAAATCAGTTGTCTAATTAAATGGGATTTTGGTGTATACTTACCCATCAATTAAACCATCTTGGCACAAGGAATTGATGGTATTGATATCATGATGTCAAATATCATGAAATCTAGTATTAATAATTTCCATCATTAACAAGTGAGTTATTATAATCTATGAGATTATTTAATTTATATTATCCTAAGATGCATTTCTTTCTAAATTTATTGATTAAATGGAATGTTTTTTCAGTTATTTACCATGAAAAATTTATTATGCCTTGTTAATTCATGATGGCTTCCTCTATATGTAACTCTTATTAATAATATGATATTACCCTTGATTTTTTTTCTTTTCACACGGATATAAAGAAGAATATTATTAAGGATATCAAGGATGTGATAATAGTTTTTTATTATATTTATTTTATATTTTCAATGTAATATGAGAATCATATATGAATCTAGTTCTTTAAGAATACTAAAATGATCAGACCTTCAGGATTACATCACTTGTATCATATACTAGTTTAATAAATTATATATTGACTTTGTGTTATTGGATTCAGGGTTTCTATATATCTATCAATGCGGTTCTATTTTATAGTTTTATGATTTCACTTAGTGTGACACACATTGTTTTTGAGATTTATTATTTATTGGTTTTTCCTCTCGACTCGATGGAAAGGGTTTGTGTCCATGCATCATGTTTGGAATATAGGATTCACATGGAATATGTATGCCTATTTGTGAATGATTTCAAAAATGATGATGGTTCCATTATTTCAAGTGTCAGAAAAAACTTATACCATGTTTTCCCATAAACTAGGTGGTTGAATTCTACTCTGCTAAACCATAGTGTGTTTTCTTCTGATGGTAGGTCAGGTGGATTCTATAGAGAGATTCTATATGATGATGATTATGTATTCCTTTAGTGTATGGGATGTATAGTGACCCTTAGTGGGTTGGTATAGGCATTACATGACTTGATACTAGTTTCGGACCCATTATAGAAGATTATAAATAAGATCATTTATTTAAACTGTCAATAATAACCTATATTTATTTTCCTGTATAGATTTTTTTATGGAATTCTACTTAACTGCACAATATGTTTATAGTATGATCAAGACAAATCATCAGGGAATGTTTTATTTCTATTTATGTGTATAAATCAATATTATTATATTCCTCAAGGGGTAGTCTTGTAACATGATAACTGATGAAGCCCAATTACCTAGTAGGCTGATAATTAGGCATGTGATGCTAGATATATATATGGATATAAGAACCCAAGTGTGGTTTTGGAACATGATTTACCTTAAACTATTTGATATGAGAACAAATTTATGTTTTTATGAGTTATTCCTCATATGAGACATGATTTATGAGCTAGGTGTGTGAATATAGTACTTAAATATATGTCTTGAGATAGGTTAGTCAAGTTTTATAGATGAGATAAGTAGTTGTGTATGAGGGTAAGATGAATGAGGGGTTATACAATGTTTTTTATTGCAATATATATGGAAGAAATGGGTAGATTCATTAGGATATGATGAAAAAACATGGGAGGTTGTATAGTGTATATGGTATTAGCATTTTTAGGCTGTGAGTTTTGGGGGTTAAAATAACTTGAGGTGATTTGGTATCTAGGATGGGTTTTGGATGGTAGTATTGGTCTATTTTAAGTGCCTTTTGATTCTATGTCTCTTTCATGAGTTTTTTTATAACATGAGTGGATACTAATGGTCTTGGAGATGACATCATATATAGGGTGTTCGTTCATTGGACTATTTCATGGGTGAAATTACTGATTGAGATGTGGAGCACTAAGGGTGATTCTAGATAGATGAAATTAACACGAGAATAAAGAATATCCAGTTGATTAGTTTCACAAGAATAGGTTTAGTTTTGTGTGGCTTAGGAACAGTGATTCAGGTTATGTGTTTCATTTGTATTAGAATTTACACCTGTTGTGTTTTGATGAGTGTGAGGTAGTTCACGTTTGTTATACATGATGAATGAGTTGTGGAGCACTGAGAGACCATATATGGACTGAGGGCTATTTATTTGATAAACTTATTGTGTGGTTAGTTATCCTGGGTTTGAATGAAAAGTAGCACAATCACTATGTGGTAGAGGTGACATCAAAAATGGATTGTCTATGGTGGAAAGACCAATCCATTTTGATCTTAGTCAATGTATTAATAGGAATATTGAGCATGGATTTATGGTAGTGAAACATGTGTGATGATGAAATCAGATAATTTTATTCTCAAGTAGTGGTATAAGAAAATTTTTGTGGTGGGGAGTTCCTTATAGGTGGATAGAGGATATGACCCTTGTTATGGATGAAATTTGGTAGATACGAAGGATAATGTTCTGGGTCATCCAATAACTTGCATCAATTGAGGTTTCACGTTTGTTATTAGGTATGATATGGATAGTTGTGTCTTGTTATTACATATAGGTATAGACAAAATGTGATTCATGGAGGTATTTCCCTATGTTTTTAGGGTTATCAGGGTGATTAGACAAGCCATTGGATAGTTGAGGTGGGGTTTGAATTTCGATGACAAGGTAAATCCAATTCTATAATTTTACATGGATAATATAAAAAATGGGATTTATAGGAAATTATGGATGGATTATATGCATTGGCATGGGATCAGGGTGTTTTTTTGTGTCAAGAACATGAATTGGATTAGGGTTACAGTGATTCCTATGTGTGGTAAATGACAATATAGTTTTTGGGATGAGTAACTGGTTGTGGAATTATATTGAGTTTTGGGTTTAGGATTCTATGGGAGAACATAGATAAACACTAGATTCCTCTAGGGAGTTAAGGGATTGTGATCTGTTAATGGTGATATCACATCAATGGGTGAAATTGAGTCTTTTAAGAAAATGTCATCCAAAATAGGTTTTTTTGTGGTTTATGTGTAATTTTATATCGTGGGTTGCAGATCAAATCATGTATGTTATGTTGGATATGGTGGGTTCATTTTGGTGATCATCCAGAGCTATGATTAAAATCTAGTGTATCTAGATTTGTTCATGGGTAGTGAAAACTCATCTAATTTAATTAGTAATTGATAATATGGGTGTCATCATATATAAATTTGTCTTTTTTCTTGGAATTGGGTAAGGTAGGTTAAATTCCACAAAGAGAGGGTTATTTGAACATTTGTATTATGTTTTCATAGATAGTTATGATGGTGTGAAGCAACATGGATTAGTATTATCCATTTTGGGATGATTATTTTGGTGGGGAGAATCATAAGTCAAGTGATGAATTAATTAACGACATTGTAGTGTCTTGAAATAGAAAAATGTGAGTAAGCATTTTCCTAGTATTTAAGTGATTTTGATGAATGGTGAATGGTTTTTGATGAAATGTGCGGATCATGTTTGGAGTGGTGCAGTGGAATCTTATTTGGTGCTTTATCATATAACACAGTGAAATGATCATTAATTGAGGAAAGTGGTAGTTCAAAATTAATTATTAGAAAACCTTAAAAACTTATTTTTTTAAAGAAGTTTTGTGGTGGGGAGTTTGTAAAACTATGATCCTTCATGAGTTATTAATTTCAATAATAATTTATGTTCTTGAATTTCAAAATAATAGTTCATTCTGAAATTTAGTATTTAGATCAGAATTCCAATATTTGGAATGTCTTAAAGAGATTTTTTGGACAGATATCAAGGCCTTGTGATTTCTTGAGGTTCTTGGATGAGATTTAGGAGGTTCAAGTTTGTAGTTCCAAAATTTTGAAAGTAATTTTCTCTATAAATGGATACCACATAGTAAGGTTAAATCATGTAGGATAATCATATAGGTGGGTCTTCAAAGGGGACATGGTGTATGGACCCCACGTGATTACTAACAAACCAAAGAGGACTATATGTTTGGTTTTAGATGTGATCTATATAATAAATTCATGATTTTGTAAACTTTGTGACCAAACCATGCATGGGGGATGTCTCGAGATAGTTTCATCCACAGGGTTGGTTCGTGGTTTTTAAAGTTGTGTGAAAAAACTATGAAACATTCCAAATTAAATTATAAAGTTTGAAATGTCTAGTTTTCCCCTATTTGATTTTAATATAAAACCCATATCCACTCTCTCTCTTGCACAACCAACCCAAGGTAGTCTCTCCCCCTTTCTCTTTGGAATCCACTAGGATTTGGGACATTCATTATGTGATTTCAAAGTATTTAAGGTGAGTTTCTACATCTGTTTACTTCTATTTTTTTATCATATTATTCTTATTTTATTTTAAGTGTCTCAAGTATAGATTCTAGTAAATATTACACTAATTTGTGGTGGAATAATTCCATAATGATGAGTCATTGACATGGATTAGAGAAGGATGTCATGAGATGATTAACACATGTCATCGCATGATGTTTTGAGAGAGGAACACTATTGTATGAATTTTATTGGGTATTTTTATAAAATTATATAAATTTTTTAAATAAATTATTTTTGTGTGAAATGTATTTGTCCCTTGATGGTTCCATGAGTATTCCATAGACCTTCCATAAGTGGTTGTTCATGGTTTCAATATGGAAGAGTTCTTAGTGAGTTATTAGAAAATTAAGGCTATTTAGATTTAAATTTTTAATTAATTATATATAATTAAAATTAATTGTTTTTTGAATTTTTTGATTTTCTTAGGAGCTTAGGATAATGATGTGAGGTTGGATATGTCTCAGTCAGCATAGTTTATCATATGCTTAAAGGGGAATTTATCTATGATTAAAGTATGTATTCCTTATACATTGACCATAAGTTTATGAATTTTATTTATGAAAAATGTGATGTAAATTATTACTATTATATTTGTTCAATATATTTAAATTAAATAAATGTTATGAATAAAATTTATATTATTGGATTGAAGAAACTACCAAGAGATATAATATACCCTTGTGACCTAGCTTGCTTGTCTCGACCACCAATGGTCATGGCCTTGATTATAAATTCATTCCTTATGTCAAATGGATCTATAGGGGTGAGATATAAATGGATTATAAAATGTATTTTATCTTGGATAAGTTCACATAGCTCCTTTTAGTAGGGATGACTGATGAGTTAGAGTGATTGACCCTAGTAGGACTTAAAAGAATCTTTTGATTCCATAAAACCTTTAGGCTAGTTTATATGAGTATGGGGTGAGTGTTCCTCCCCTACTAATATTTAAGAACCTAATTGGTTATTTCCTTTTTATATTATATATATATTGGGTGATAGGGCCGACAAAATATGACCTTGAATAAGAGATGTCCATTATGTTGTCTCTTGAGACTGATTCCAATGAGGCTTGCATTATGAGATTCATGACATAATGAAATTATTAAAATGAGATGAGGGACATAATTACCTCTAAATGATGGTCTATGACTTGAGAGATGTGGATTAAGTAAAGAGACCAATGAGGGGTTCCCACAATATGTGGAGACATAAGGGACCATAGTAAATTTTCAATGATATATTGAACCCTAAGAGCATGCATACATATTAGGGTAATGATGATTGAGGGTTTCACCTTAGAATATGAATCAATGATATGATCATGCTGGGTTTATGATGATGACAGGTTATGCTTCTTGAGAGGCTGACTTTGATTATGTGAGAAGGGTTTGGGTGGATGGCCAACCTTTATGAGATGTGTTATATAAGGTATCATAAGAGGGATTTATTACAACTATGAGTTTCTTATTTATCCATGGGATGCCTAGGATTCCTAATATGTGTTTTGTTTTCTTGTTTTTTATTAATACCTACATCCAACCCTTAGGATTAAATGGTTATTCATGACTCTTATGATTGAATATGATTACCTTCTATGGATTGATGTTATAAATGATAATTGTTGATCTCCTGGGATTACCTATTAGGGATCAGCTTGGCACCTGATGAATTTTTATTTTCTAAGATTAGCTCCCTGGGATCAACTTGGAGCTTGATGACTATCGATCATATAGGATTACCTCCTAGGGATCGACGTTATTCTTGTAGACTATTGATATCCTAAGATTAGCTCCTAGGTATTTTCTTAGAGAATGATGTATATTGATCACATAGGATTACCTATTAGTGATTTTATATGATTCGTGATACAATATGGGATGTTAAGGATGTGATCCTAGGATCTAGCATTTACACCTACTATTATATGGTCGTTAGGACTAGTACTGGTTATAACAGTTATGTGACATGCTCAGAGTCACTTTGTCACTAACCAAAGTAGGTATAATCAATCCCTAGTGTCATGATAGAACCTTAGGATAGACAATGGTTATATATTTTCAATTATGTTGTTAATTATTTATTTTCTAAGAATATCACATGTTAATAATAGTGACCCACACTTCTCATCCATATATATATTATATCTTAATATATGAATATTCAAAATATAACATAATTATCAACACAAGAATAATATAGGTCTAGTTCTATTGAAAACTTGGATACATAAACAACTCGTTCATAAGTGAATTATATCATCTCTTGATAAGTTCTTCATATATATCACCATTCTTGGACATATCTTACATAATACCTTTCTTCATAACACTAGGAAAGGAAACATAAGAAAGGTTGTGCTCAGATGCTCAGTAAGGGTAAAAAAGGTGATATCAACATAGCATGAGTATAAGGTAATGGGAAAATGAGAATAATATTTGAATACCATGGCCTTCATATCTTAGATCCTAAACATGAGTCATGTAATAAATCATGAAAATTAATAAGGCATGAATAAAAAATGAATCAAAAACATGATCCATGAGAACATAACATTGGAAGAAAACATAGATTAGTAGCATACACATAGGCATATAAAATCATTTACAAGGAATTAAAAAATTACTACCAAGTTTAATATAGTGGAATGTGTTTACTACATAAACATAAAATAATTCAAGGTTTACTCATAAGATTATTATAGCAGAAAAAGTCTATTACTGAAATAGGTTTAGTCCCCATTCTAGTCATGTTTATCTCCTGAGATATCAATCTTTTTGCAGTACATTAGAGAGAGATATAGGTCCCAACCATCATATAATCCAAAAATTTGTGTTCCATGAGATTATACAATATTCATTATATTACAACCCTATAAACTAAATGGTCTTCATAAACAATTCATCATAGCATAACCTGTAGTAGAGAAATAGTTTTTATAATCATTTCATCAATTTAACATAGAATAACCTGTGGAAAATGAATGGATAATCATAAACATATTTTAATAATAATAATAATAATAAAACGTCTATAGAAATAATAAGGATGGTATAATTGGATTATATCACATGTAAAGATTTAGTAAAATCAAGGGATGTCATCTTAAATATAAATTGATCTTGAAAAATCACTTCGATCATTTCATGAGAAAAATAACCTTTCCACTTTGAAAACACTTACATAAAATATCAAAAATTTCTCATATATAATATAATAAAAATTAATTTGAAGATAAACATGAAACTTGTAAAGTAATATTTAAATAATTTATTAGTCATCATGGTATAAAAAAAATTTAGATCATACACCCAAAAACAAATATTCCTTTCACATTTTTGGTAAAAAATCAAAAGAGAATTATTCAAAAAAAGATTAATTTTAAACCATTTTTTAAAAAGTAAATCATGGGTAAATATGAATTAAAAATATATATAACATTAAAAAAATTCTTGAAAATATTTTTAGGATACATGGTCATGGAATAGAAAGGGTTTTCGACCAGATAGAGAAATAAACTCGAGTTTTTTAAACATTATTTAGGTATCTTGTTTGCATAAAGAGATGAAAATGAAATATAAAAATATATTCTTCATAAATAGCTATATGAGAATAAAATAAATTATTTTATTGAGAGTTATATCATAATATTTTATCATTGTATGAATAATCATAAATTATCCCTATCAACAAAGAGACTATAACATAAAACAATTACCACTTTCGTAACTATTGAATTGTAAGCCCTACAAAAGAGAGAATAATATATGGATATCTATTAACAAAAAGGTATTAATAATAATAATAAAATAAATTCATGGTTATTATATACACCACATATAATAAATAAGTGGTGTATATGGAATGTATCCCATAAAAACAACTGTGATATGAAAATCCCTTAGCACAAATATCAAATTCATTTTTACTCATTAGAACCTACTGTATAAATTTTTTTGGTTTATTATAAATATATTTTAGAACCATAATAATATATATAATACCATATATTATTTACTTATGAACTTTTATTACCTTTTTATTAACAATGTTTTTGTTAAAATCATGTTTCAGTTAATGACTATTTCATTTTTCTTGTATGGTTTGGTTTTTGATTTTGGTTCCTTTTAATTTTATCATGGTTCCATAATGTATATAATTTTAAAAAAAATTATATATAATTTATATATTCATTATATATTTATTTATTTTTATCCATTAATTATAGATATATAAAACGAATTAAATCTTTCATAGAGATAGTAAGTCATACATACGCATGAATACGGTTTCTATTTTCTTGATGAATTGAAATAAAGAAAGGTTAATATTAATTTAACTTTAAATAATAATTTTTATATTATATATATCAAATATATTTATTTAATTTATCCTTATTACTATCTATGTCAAAATAAAATCCAAAACTTATGGACGTGGTAGTCCACATGTACGCATGAGCAGTGTTATCATTTTATAATGGATCAGAAGTTAAGAAGGTAGATGTGATTTTATAATTAACATATTATAAATATTCCATAAATATAATATATAAATATTAAATTTAAAATTATCTATATCTTTGATAAGTAGTGATGGAAAAAATACACTATTTGGTGAGGCGGTAGTTCGTTTTACATACGATTGACTGTTTCATTTCCCATTTAATGGAGGAGGATATGGATGTAGGTTATGAAGAAAAAATAATAAAATATTAGTATATGGTTGATACTAATTTTATTATACCATAATAGTTTAACAATATTTTAATTAGGTGGAAGAGTAAATAAAATAAAAATGATCGGTAAAGAACGATACCTCGTCTTCAGACATCTCCTTAGGTTAGCAGAAAAATTCTTTGTAAGAGGGTTTCCTAATAAAAATAAGGACTATAGGTTGTGATTAAATAATTAAGTAATGTATTTGGGTAAATATTTTCTCAAACAAAAGACTTTGGAAGAGGGAATAGGATAGGAGAGCGGGTTCCCTTTTATAAGTGTGGGCGCGGACACACTTGGAATTTTTGAAAAGAAAAAGGTATACCCATATTTTAAATAAGAAACAAGGGAAACATTGGATATTATTGAACCTTAAAAGAAATAAGGTCAAAAATTTTCCATAAAATAGGAATTTTATATGTTTTTAGGTTATTTTAACCCTTATCTTTTTCGTTTAACCCCTAGTAATCTCGTTTTAACCTTAACTGATGTAATTAATTTTTAATGTTTTTACTACTCATTATGACAAAAAATTAATTTTCACTTGTTATATAGTATTATTTATCAAGATTAAAAATAATAAATCTATTTTTTCAAATTTAATTCATAGAATTTTTATAATTTAATTTAAAATTAATCTCGTAGATACGATGAAAAAATGATTTTCCAAATAAAACGTTTTCATAAGTATAGATGGTTTTAATATCACAATTTAGTGTGTAATTTTTTATAATGGAGTAAATTAGATTAATAATATTATAATTGAACTAATTTTACTTTTAAATCCATATTATAACAAAATTTAACTTTCAAATTCTTTAAACTAAAAACTAGTTTTCAATAAAAATCTTCATTTTTCATTATTCATTAAATTTTAAACTTTTAAGAAAAAACCAAAAAATAAACCCAAAGATGATTTTGACATGTTGATTCCAAAAATAAATTTATTTTTTAATATTTATTTGGTAAATTTATTTTCTAAAAGTTTCAAAATTTAATTTTATTATCTTTTCATAAAAATCAATAAAAATTATTTTTTTGGAAGAATATATTATTCAAGCATATAAAGACTTTACACAAAATTAAGTACTTATTTATCAATATGTTTTATCTGTATAAAAATTAATCATTATTTTTTTTAAAAAATTATTTCTTATTCATACCACTATGTTAAATGGAAACTTTATAACAATCATGATTAAATAATAATCTTTTTAATATTATATCACATCTTGTTAGAACTCAGTGTTGCGTGTAACACAAGATATCAAAAAAAATTATTTAAAAAAAATAAATTTCCTCAAACCTAAATGTGTTACATTATATCACCATTAAATTTAATTTCACCCTTAATATTCTATCACTTCGATATAAACATCTGAGGATACTTCTGCCTCATTATATCCTTAGGTTCCCATGTAACTTCCTCAAGTTGTTGGTTTCACCATAAAAACTTGACAAGATGAGTGGTATTATTTCATAGAAATTTCTGAATACTATCCATAATCCTCAAAAATTATTCCTTATAAGAGTTATCATGATCTATTGGTATGAATTCTAAGTTCATTAAATCTGGAAAATTTGGTATGTTCTTCCTGAGGAGAGATACAGGGAACACATCCTGTACTTGAGAGAGGCTCGATGGAAGCACAAAATGTTAAGAAACCATCCCTAATAGATCAAGAATCTTTAAAGTTCCAATATAGTTATGGATTAATATTATTTTATTTAAAAAATCATAAATTTCATCCATGAATAAATTTTAAAGAAAATCTTATCACCAACTTCAATCTCTAGATCACCCCGATAATTGTCAGCATAACTTTTCTATCGAATATGAGCTATCTTGATGTGTAACCGAATAAATATAATATTATATTTCATTTAATAATCTAAATAATGTATTAATATATTTCATTCTCCAACTTCTTCTCAATGCATTAGAGTTCAATAATTTTTTCCAAAGAGGACTTCATATGGATCTGTCTGAATTCTTGATTGAAATCTAATATTGTATGAAAAAATGAATAGAGGATGGTTTTGATCCCAAACACCATATAAATCCATATAATAAGATAGTATAATATCCTATAGTGTTTCAGTATTTCTCTTTGACTGGCCATCTTTCTAATCATCATATGCAGTGTAGAAACTCAACTATGTATCTAGAGCATGCTAAAGACTTCTCTAGAACTTTGAGATAAACCAATGATCCTGATCAGATACAATTGAATGTGGTACTCCATGAAACCTTAAAATTTCCATTATTTATATCCTCAAAGGAAATTCTATAGATAAATATTCTCTAATAGAGATAAAGTGTGATGGATTTTTATGTAAATCGACTATAACCTATATAGCAATGTGCTCTGTAGACATTTTGTAGAGTCCAGTGAAAAAATCCATGGTTATGTTTTCCGATTTCTATTCTGGTATGGGTAATGGTTGTAACATCCATTTAGAATTTTGTCTCTATATATTAACATACTATCATACCAAGCATCCTGATACCAACTTTTAAATTATCTCTTTATTCCATCCCACCAAAAATACTCCTTTAGATATATATTCATCTTTTCATTTACAGGATGAATAGAAAATGAAGAGCTATAATCACCCTCTAATAGTTCATTCCTCAAATATGGTATGGATGGAACCCGTATATGGTTTCTAAACCTTGTCATTTAATCATTATCATGGTTAAGCTCTAGAAAATTTATAGCCTTATTTTATACCTCTACATCATCCTTTTTCACCTCTTTAATCATCACATGGATAGATGGTCGAACACTTATTTGAAAAAGATAATATCTTACGACATGCTTCATGATTTCAGGATCCATCCTTTTCAAATCCATAAATATTGGATCTTTTCTTAACTCTATAAAAGATAAGAGAGAATAGTCCATCTGATTCAAGGCATTGATGACCTTGTTTTCTTTCCCATGGTGGTAATGTATTGAGTAGTAATAATCTTTAATCAAGTCCAACCATCATCTATAGCACATGTTCAACCCATTCATGGTGAATATATATTTTAAACTCTTATGATTAGTATATATATCACACCTTTTTCTATAAATATAATTCCTGAATATATTTAATGAAAATTTACCATAGATAAATCCAAATCATGAGTTGGATAATTTTTCTCATGAACCTTCAATTGTTGTGAGGAAAAAGATATAACCATGTCATTATGCATGAGAACACATCCCAAACACTTTTTATACATCTATATAGAATAAAAACACTTCTACACTATAGGGTAATGTAATTATGAGTGTAATAACTAATTTTATCTTTAGTTCTTATATTTTTCCTCATATTAATATATCTAGAGGAACATGTCTCCCTTTCGAGTTACCTTAGTGAGTAGGTTATATTCTTCTGAAAACATATCCACAAAATAACAATAATATTTTTAAAAAAATAATAAAACATTAGATCTTAGTCACTAAGATAGCATCCAATAACATTTATCATTGATATATCAACCAATACACTATCTTTTGAGATTATATGACCCAAAAATAAAACCTTTAATAGTAAAATTTCACACTTTGTAAATTTTATTTATAGTTTATCCTTACTTAGGGTCTATATTAAAATTATTATGTAATCCTAATTCACTTCATTTATCTTTAAATAGAAAATAATATCATCTATAAATACTTCCACAAACTAATCAAGGAAATATCTAAAGACTCTATTCATTAAATCCATGAAGATATCAAGGGCATTAGTAAGACCAAATGGAATCACTATATATCCATAGTGTCAATACCTTTTGTGGAATGATTTCTCAAGTATATCCTCCTTCCAAACACTCAATTAATAATTTATATAATAATGTTAAATCCTGAAAAGGTATTGATATTTTTTCAGTTGATCAAACAAGTCATCAATATGGGTTAGGGGATACTTGTTATTGATTATGATCAAGTTCATATCCCAATAATCGCGGTAGAGTCACGTGGATCCATCTTTCTTCTTAACAAAAACAAAATCATCACCCCAAGGAGATACACTTGGATGAATAATTCCATTTTCAATATTCTCTTAGATTTTATTCTTCAATTATTGCAACTCAATTTGGATCATTCTATAGAGAGTCTTTGAAGAAGGTGATGCACTAGGTATGAGTTCTATTGACAAAATGACCTCATAATTTGGTAGAACACAAGAAAACTATTCCCTAAATACATCAACTAAATCTTGAAAAATAGGCATATCATTGATCTTGAGTTTCTCCCCATCCATCTATGATAAACACCCCTTCTTAATAGGAATCAAGACCCACAAAATGGATATGATATAAATCATAATTTCAAATATATTATTTCACTAATATATGATCATAGATTAGTTTGTAATATCAAACATGACATCCCTTCCTCAGAAATTGATGTGAGATTTATGTAGATAAATTCATTCCATGAATAATATAACAAAAATTCAACCAGAGGGAGAATAAAAAGGTTTGTAGGAAGAACAATCTCAAAAACTTCAACCAGATAATAATCTTATACTTGAGATGTGTTTATTTTACCATTACGAATTTTCAATGTTAATTAAAAATCTAATAATTAGGGTATAATATTGATACCCTTATCAATTTATTCACATATAAAAGAGTGGTTATATCTAATGTTAAATTAAACATTTTTAATTCTATAGTGGAGGGTAAGTGTACCTTTCACTGCATCACCATCACACCCCTTATTAGAAATAGTAATCACATGAGATTTACTATTGTCTATCAGCTTAATATGTTGTTGGTGTTGATCATTTTAAATAACCTTTGGATTTTTTAATTTTCTACAATAATTATCAAACTCCTTTCATTCGAAACACTAGAGTACGGGTGGTGTATTATGTGGAGCTTTCTATCCATTTGCATCATTAACTAACTTCTTCCCATCACTTCTGTAATTGATTGACAGATGACATTCCTTTACACAATTAATACATTTACCTGTCCCATTAAGACAATTTTTTCTATGTTTCCTTCTACACATAGAACATGAATGAAATATCATCAACTTCTCTCCATGGTTTTTAAAGATTCCTTTGAATTTAATTTTAATTTTTTATCAAAACAATGGTATTTATGGATAAATCAAATCACTATATACATCTTGATATCACATAGAATAAATTTCTTATAGATACTGAATTCCATTTTTTCTAATTACCTTAGTATACTTAGTTTTAAGCCACTGAAGAATCTATCAACCTTAATTTTATATTGGATGACAATACAGAAGTGTACCTCTCAAGTATTGTAAAATTTACTTCATAACTACTAATGCATTTACCATCCTTCTACTTTAACTCAAGGAATTACCTATCTATTTTCATATGAAGAATAAAAGGAATGTATTTATTGAAAAATAAGTTCATAAACTCATCCCATTCCATGGATTGAATTTCATATTTTTAACTAATATCATTGCTAAGAATCCACCATTAATACACTTCACCTTAAAAATAACAAACAACAAAAAATGACTTTTTCATGCACCAAACATTGTATAACAGAAAATATCTTTTTAGTGGTATTGATATATTACTCAGTAACTAGTGGATCAGTGGAAACACTAAAAGAAGGTAGATTTTTCCTCATGAAGGAATCAACATAACTTTGTTCCCTCCTCTTTCTTATTTTGAATTTTAGCATGATTCTTATCTTGGGAATTTCATGTAAGAAAAGAAATGATATTATGAATTATATATCCCATAACATTTGGTTTCTCAAGGGGATAATCATTGAATTTTTCAACACATTCACCATTAACACAAATTCCTTTGACTTCCATCCATGGACTAAAACCCACAACATATAGTGTGGGAAACAATAATCATAGTGAGAAACTATATAATCAAGAAAAAACATTTATTTTATGTATAAATTAGGAAACCTTTTTTTCAATATATGAAATCTTTGGTTTAACCAATGTAATTCCTTGTTATTACTCAAATACTTCATGATGGTTCTTAAAGAGTTTTTGAATTTCCAAAATGTATCCATCAGGAGTGTCAAAATAGGTGTGAAAAAAGGCCCATTTTCATAAACCATATAATGATTCAGTCAAGATCAATGTTCCCTTTTTCTATTTATTACCACTAGGTACAAATATTCATGATCTAAATCCACTTTTAGTATCCATACAGGGATGTAATTTTTTGGACACCACTCTCTTTATTCGTCACTAAAATTCAAGGATATTTTCTAATACATAGACTAATCATTATGGTTCTCACTAATGGTTTCTCAACCAAGTTTCTAAATTATAACTAAACCTTTATCTAATTCAAACTATAGTGGTATAGAATTATTTTCAGTGGGATAAAATTTATACCTATAAAATTAATCCATGGGCGTCTACACCTCCTAGGTGAGACTCGTACCATTATCCCAAGTGGTCGCTCATTCCTCATGAAGCCCTAGGGTGGAGAGCCATGACCCACCCAACGCTCACACCTGAGAGTTCCTAAGGATTATATTACTTCCATTACTCTGATACCAACTATATGAACCCACACTTTTCATACATAGATATCACTTATTAAAAAAATAATATTCATTATATAACATAATGATTCATTCCAAAATCGTATAGGTATAGTTCCATTGGAAACTTGGATACATAAACAAATTATTAATAAGTGATCTATAACGTTTACCACTAAGTTTTTAATATCTAGAACTCTTCTTATACATATCATAAATAATGAATTTCTTTATAATCTAGGGAAAGGAAACATAATAAAGGGTGAGATTAGATACTAAGTAAGGGTAAAATAGGGAGATAACAACATAACATGAGCATAAAATTCTGAGAACATGAGAATAAAATCTGAAAACCATACTCTGCATATCATAGATCATAAAATTGAGTCATGTAATATATATTTTCATTCCATAATACATCAATCATAAAGTAATCAAAGAACTTGATCCATAATAACATAACATTAGAATAAAACCTAGATTTGTGGAATACATATAAGCATGGAAAATCATTTCCTTAGTAGTCAAGGATCAATTACAAGGATATAATAGTGTAATGGGTTAACTACCCAAACTATTAGGGTAGTAAAGGTTCGCTCCCAATAATATCATATTGGAAAAACTCCATTATTGATCTGGGTTCACTCCCCATTCCCGTCATGTTTATCTCATGAGATATCAATTTTTACCCAATGCATTAGAGAGCGATATAAGTCCCACATGTCTCATAATATATAAATTTTTGTTCCACAATATCATTAAAAACATTATATAAGATCCCATAAAAAGAAAATGGTTTTTTAAACATTTCATTAGTATAACCTGTAGAGGATAAATTAGTTTCATAATCATTTCATCTATTTATCATAGCAAAACCTACGGAAAAGTAATGGGTAATCATAAAAATATTTTATTCAAAATAATAAACCATAAATATAAATAATAAATATGGTATCAATGGATTATATCCCTAATAAATATTAAGTGAAATAAAGGGATGACATATTAGTTAAAAAGGATATTGAAAACCCACTTGGAATATTTCTTGAGAAAAATAACCATTCCACTTTGAAAAAACTTATCTAATATATAAAAATGTCACAAATATTAAGGAAAAAAATTTACTTTGAAAATAATTTTCAAAAAATGTAATGGAATCTTTAAATCCTTCAGTGGTCACCATTATAGAAAATATGATTCAGGTCATACGTGTTAAAAACAATAACCCTTTAATATTTTCAGTAAAAGGTCAAAAGATCCTTGATCAGAGAATGAAAATAATATTCATTTTAAAGAAAATTAAATATTTAAAAAATGGTAAAATGACATTAAACAATATTTTTATAATATTAAAATCATTATTGAAAATATTTTTATAAAACAAGATCATGTAAGAGAAATGTTTTTCAACCGAAAAGATAATTAATGTTGACTTTTCCTAAAAACATTCTTTTGATATCTTGAGTAAATAAAGAGTTTAAAATGAAATAGAAACATTAATTATATGGAAATAAATATAATATAATAAAATTTATGAGTTTTTTGATATATAGATCATAATATCTCATCATTATAAGCATAATCATTAATAATCCTGATAAATAAAGAGATTGTAACATAAACCCTTACCACATTGGTAAATATTGAATTGTAAGCCCCACAAAATAGAGAATACTAGATCAATATTTATATCCCATAATTTTAAAATAAATTAATGGTAGGTATACATTGCACACAAAATAAACAACAGGTGTATAAGGCATGTGTTCCACGTAAATAAATCTGAGATGAAAATTCATTACCTCAAGTATTAACTTTCTCTATACACTTTCAAACCTCCTGTAAAATCAATATAGAATTATTTTAAATATATTAAATAACCATAATCATATATATAATACAATATATGATTTACTTATAAACTTTTATTACCCATTTATTGACAATTTCCTTGTTAAAATCATGTTTCAGGTAATAATTGCTTCATTTTTCATGTATATTTTGGTTTGGTATTTTCAGTCTTTTTACTTTTATCATGGTTCCATAATTTCAAGAACATTAAAAATGATATAAATATAATATATTGTCATTATATATGTATTTATAATAATCCATTCATTTTATATATAGAAAATTAATTACGTCATTCATGGAGATCATAGGTCGTATATACGCATGAACATTATTTACATTTTCTCGATAAAAGAAAAAAAAGGTAAATATTAATACAACTTTAAATAATAATTTTTATACCATATATATTCATTTAATATGTCATTATTACCATAAATTTCAAAATAAAATGAAAAATGTATCACAGCACTTCGTGGAGGCGGTAATCCACACATACGTGCGAGCAATGTTATCATTTTCCAACAGATTAGAATGTAAGATGGTAGCTGTAATATTATATTTAAATTAGTATAAAAATTTCATAAATATCATATATAACCATTAAATCCTTCATTATATTCATTTTTGAGAGGTGGTGATGGGAAATTAATTACATCAGTTCTCAATGCAGTAGTCTGCTCTACACATGATCTTTAGTTTTATTTCCCAATTGATGGAGAAGAATTTGGTAGCAAGTTTTTACAATAACAGAAAAAAGTCTCAAAATATTTTATAAACTAATTTTACTATTTCATAATTTTTTATGAATATTTGAAGCTGGTGGAAATATAAACAAAATAAAAATGTTTGGTTAAGAACAATACATCTTATTTAGACAACCTCTTTAGGTTAAAACCAAAATCCATATTTGGAGGGTTTATTAATCAAAATAAAGATTATATTAAATAATGAGGGAACTAAATAATGTATTTTAAAATGTATTGGATTAAGAAAATGATTTTAAATAGTGAATAGAATAGGAGTGGGTGTTCCCTTTTATAAGTGGGGTAGAGGACAAACTAAGAATTTTTGAAAAGAAAAAGGTATACCCACATTTTAAACGTGAAAAAATGATCTAAAATGGATAATTATATATAATTGGATGAGGTAAGTTCGAAATATTTCCATACAATATGAATTGTACAGGTTTTACGTCATTTTAACCCTTATCCTTTTAGTTTAAACCCCATGTAAACTCGTTTTAACCTTAACTGTGATAATTAATTTTTACTATTTTTAATTTTTTTACTATTACTTACGGAAAAATTTTAATTTAACTTTATTATATAATATTAATTATTATGATTAAAAATATATATTCAATTTTTTTAAATTAAATTCACATAAGTTTCATAATTTAATTAAAATTTTAACTCGCATACGCAACAAAAAAATGGTTTTCTGTAAAAAAAATGTTTCTATAAGTATATAAATCTTTGTTATAAAAATTTAAAATGAAATTGATTAAAATTAAAAAAATGGATTAGTTATAATATAATTGACCTAATTTTACTTTTCAATCCATATTAAAATAAAATTTAACTTTTAAATGACTTAAACAAATAAAAATTTAATAAAAATCAACATTTTTCATTATTCATTAAAATAATTAAACTTTTTAGAAACAAATAAAATTGATCCTATTTTTGCACGATGAATACAAAAATGAAGTCAAATTTTTCAAATATACTTTATAAAAGTATAAGAATTAATTTTATTTTTTGTTCACAAAAAATGAATAAAAAACATTTTTTGAGAAGAATGTATCTTTGAAGCATATAAAAAATTATAAAAAAATAAGTGCTTATTTATCAATATGATTTCATTGTAAAAAAACTTCAAAAATAATTTTTTAAAT
Source organism: Viscum album (assembly GCA_963277665.1). NCBI lineage: Eukaryota > Viridiplantae > Streptophyta > Magnoliopsida > Santalales > Viscaceae > Viscum > Viscum album. The sequence goes on from OY728121.1 coordinate 595,711,417, forward strand.
GTGGTTATTCTTATTAATATATCCAAATTTAACACTTAAGTGTTCATTTTAAATAATAAAATTTTCAATAGTATATTTTGGTTCATTAAAAATCAATGTTGATTGTAACACAAGATATAAAATAAATAAATATTATTTAAAAAAATATTACATAAAATATTAGGTTCTCACATGGATGAATTACATTTACCAGTTATTTACGGTACTATGGTGGTAGTGCCCTACTATTTGGTACTCACGCCCTGATTGGGTAGCCATGGCACTTGGGTAACCGAGAAGATCTCATTATTCATGGGATTAAGTTGAGTAGAGGCCCAATATTGGATCATTTAACTATATAAGATTGAAAAGGGTAGAGAGATTGATTATTTATGAATGAAGGATATAACATAGCCTTTTTTACTTTTGTTATTTTATTTATCTATAAATATGACTAGAAGAATGCGAAATCGGAATTTATATGATGGCCTAAAAATGATCCCTCATGACATTTATTATAGAATTATTGTAATTTATTACCTTTTCATAATCTGATGATCATTTTTGTTTGATTTTTTTTTATTATTTATGTTTTTATTGCTACTCTAATGTGTGCGTATAGTCTACCCATAGTAAAACCTTAAACTCATGTTTCTAGTAAATAGCTTATGATGTACGAGGAGGTTTTCTAAGTTCTAATAGGTCTCTAGTCTGTTTTCTATTGATTTAATTAGGTTGAAGATCTTACAAAATCATCACGCATGTGTCATTCCTCCTAATCTATGATCATACACATTATTAATAGATGACTCTATATCATCCACAATAACATAATTATCACATAGTAACATTTCTCATCAAAACCCCAGGCCTACATGCATATAAAATATGCATCAAAAACATTATTCATCGGCTCACACATGACTACTCATTCATCCACAACTCAATGGAATCATGTGTGACCAGTGAACACCCCTCGAGTATCATCCAATCATAATGGGTGTATGCTTATATACTACCCAATCATAAAACTCAACCCAAAATCTCATGTGTCACATGTCATCAAACTCAGCCTCACACATCCATAATAATGACTATGAACCACTCATTTTTCAATCTCATAAAAAAAATAACCCATGTGCTCTTTTCCTATAAGCCTAAGACATCTCACTCAATTTGGGACAAATGACACGATCACCCACCACTCAAGAATCTTCTTGAAAATAAAATCATTGAACAACATCTTATTCATCCTTTATCGAAACATCTTTGATCATGATCCTCTATATCATTGAGAACCATGAAAAAAATCAATAGGTTTAATAATCCTCTTTGTCTTTCCCATCGCAACTAGACCTTGATACCAAAAATATAAGTACTCAAATTTTTTTACATCACAACAACTTAGGAAGTCACAATAAATATACCATAAATCTGATAGAACATAACATTAATTGATCTCATAACCCAAATAATATACCCATGCTTCACATCTCTCAGGCACTCACAAACTTATGATAACAGCACTATCTGGTTACCCTTATACATGATAACTCATCTCATCTATAATACTCGAATAAATAATATCTTAATACATGTCACAAGGAACTAGGATCTCCCACCAAGCCTATAAAGCATGTCTCATAAAGGTCGAAACTCATAAGGAACCTCACTACTCTCATCTCCAATATCACATAGAAACCTATATGTAAACACACCCAGACTAGGGTTCCCATATATACACATAAATATCAACCATCACTTTCTAAGTCATTGTCCATCCAGAACACTAATCATCACCAGGAATTTGTATATGGGACTACCCCTTAAAGATCATGATCTCATCTATCATCATAAAAAAACATTACCCCTGGATAATCTGTATTGATTACACCACAAATGTATGGTTTAGATAAGTTTAATTCCACCAAGAATATATATTATAAAACACCATATAGGTTTTTAAAACCTTATGTAACTGAACCCATTTTCTTCCTAGAACCATTGCCATAGAAAAAGTACTTATACTAACCCACTAGAGTCTACTATAAATTCCTTTTAATAGGAACTCCAATATATATACAAAGTAGTATCCCTATTTAGAATCCAAATAACCTATTATTATGGAAAAAATATTATTTGGTTTATCTAAGAAAAATTCCACCAACAAACTATTTGGAATGATTCCATATAATTTTTTATTGACAGTTTAAATAAATGAACCCTCATTCATCAATGATATCAATTACACATAAGCACACAAATTTCATGTGAATTATATGTTCCAAGAATTATGCATGTAAATAGTCCTCTTTCCAATGGGAAAAGATCCAAAATCCCATAAATCATAAATATATAAACTAGATAAAATCATACAACCATTAAATTGAAAACTAAGAACAAAAGTCCTTGATCTATAGTAACCTACAAAATACCATTATAAAAATTATTTACATTACACTAGTTCAGGGATTATCACAATATATAACACAATACTATATCAAATTTCTACCATGTCCCCAAATATTAAGATAAAATAAATATAATTTGACACCACTTGGTGGAATCCTTAGTTGAAGACCATTGATTAGTGTCTAAACCGGTGAATCCATGTGACCTAAGGCATGCCTCCTTATAATATAGGGGATACGAAACATTAGTGAGGGTCTAGTTATTTTCATGGGAAGATTATACTATCAAATCAGAGTGAAAAACACAATATAAAAAACCAAATGAAATCCACAATAATAATAGTAGTATGTGGATCAATAAGAAAAATAAAATGATATCAAATGAAACGTGGGGCATATAGTCCCATAGACACATGGTTATACTAGTATACAAAAAACTATCACCCACTGAGTATATTTCATATATAAAATGAATAAAATAATGAAAAACATTGAGGCTCCACTACCATCCCTATGACTCAACTCATCACAATATCTAAATCCATCTGGGTTAACCTACTTGGTCATGAAAAACAAGTATTTATCCTTAAATAAACCTATGAATAATAAACTCTACTCAGGTAACCAAGTTACACGAATCCCCAAGTTGGGGGTGAGTACAACTCAATAAATAATCACCCACCAATGGGTTCGTAATCATAACTAGTAAATATAATGTATACCCATATGATATGCCCAGAATAAATAAAATAGTAAACTATAGAATAAAAAATGAATAACCAAAATTGAGGCCTAGGTACTAATGTGACACTTGAGATTAACTATAACTGATTTAACCAATGATGTATGTCTCTATTCAAAATACATATCCCAATGGGGATACAATTCATGCCCTAAGATCTTATGAACATGCCAAAATAAGGTTTTAATACAACATCCTAGAAATAATTATAAGTTTATAATCATCATATCTAACCGCAAATATAGCCTAATGATCCTAGGAATCTCAATTAAAGTTACCAAACATCCCTCCATATCCCTATAATCATTAAAAATCTCTCCTAACACCATGTGGAACAATTATAGATCCTAGGAATGACTAGGAATCTCTCCAAACACCATATATATCCACTAGATCCCATGCATCTTAGGAATCCCATGTGACCATAAAGTATATCTAGATACTAGGGAGGTAATTCTTAGCATCCCATCATCATCATGTTGTAAAATTGGGTGCCCTAAACCCAATTTATCACAACTTTTGACAACTATATCATGGATAGAGTGAGTTATACATGTTTCACTCTAGCCATTATAGTGTGGATATTTATGTCTCCACTATTTAAGAGTAATGTCCATAGATTAATTATTATATCAAAAGGTTAAAGTAGATAAATAGATATAATTAAAACCTCAAGATACTATGAAATTAATCTTAAATATATGTCTTATGGTTGAGATACATCATACTAACTATACACAGTAGGTGTTTCAATATCAGGTGTTGGGGGATCAAAAGAATTAAGACTGTTTCTCATGAATTTTGCACATGGTGATCTCTATTAGGCGATATTATGAGGAAATACCCACCAGTAGGAACACCACATTCTTTGAGTTTCATTGTATGTTCCTATATATAGACACGTGTATTGGTATCCTAACTTGAGATCATTATCAATGGGTTTCCATTTTATTGTGTACTTTGATATAAGGAAAAATCATGATAATGAAATCATGGTGAGGTAGCTTATGTGGGATTCATCATTTTTGGTAAGGCATTAGTTGAATGGTTAAGATAGAAATATTTTATTCCAAGTTGAGGAAGTAATATCTTGGTCATGGTTGATCTGGATGGTAATACCTGAAAAATCCATAGACATGATCATTGTACATAAATCCATCCCATTAGATCAACAAATAATAAATAAATAAAGGACAATATCACAAGTGTGTGTCTTACTTTATGAGATATCACATGAAAAATATATAATATTAAACGGTGTGTGTTCATAGGTTGGTTGTTTTGGGTATGACTATTCCTTATCTCTTTAGGGGCCTTGATAAGTTTCTAGACACTACTCTTGGTCTGTTGATATTATTCACTACTATAGAGATAAGGTCCAAGGGATTCAAACCCAATAGCACATTCCAAAGTCTACCTAATTATGATGGATAGGAGTTTAGGATAAAGTGGGACCCACCACTAGGGTCAAATGTTTTTTCTAGGATGAAGCATCACCAGTGAATAAATAAATTAATATTATTTGATTATTTAACAATTATTTTTATTATATTAATTTAAATTAATTAGATGTGGTAAATTAAATACATGGAAAATATTATATGAATTAATATTATTTTAATATTCAAGGATTATTTAATATTTTTTAGAACTAAGAGTCAAGTTAATGGATCACTATTATCACATAATATATTTATTATAATAAAAGTAAATTTCAAATATATAAATTATATTTATGACTAGTTAGTCAGTCATAATATATCGTTTATAGTTTATATAGTGGGAAATAAATATTTGGGTACTATATAGCCTTTTCCAGTCAATTTCATAAATTGCTATGAATAGGAGGAGAGAGGTTATCGCATGAGTATTATTCACTATCTTCCCCTAAGATATTCTTCATCCTTTCTCACTTCCTAGACAGAGAAGCTCTTAATCAAAGTGATCATATTGATCTCCCCATCATGCATCACAATAACATTGATAAAATGATCAACAGGACATCGAAGGTGTCTGTGGATCCTCATGTTAGCACCTGGAATTTGATGATCGACACTCCCTCTGATTTTTGAAGTGTGTGTGGAAAATCTAGAGGAATTATACTTCAAATTCATTGAGAAATGATATCAGGTAATGAACAGATAATGAATGAATGGATTTAAATCAAAATAGTTATTTTTTATTTATTTTTTATGCTGAAAAAATTTCGCACATGATCCCATAGCTTTAATCGGGGAAGTGCTTCACCGGATATGACATTTTTACATCAGTCACCAATGAAAATTTTTAAATCCCTGGCCTACCATATTCTGTTGCACTCCCTGATACCTTCACATCATCCATCATCATATCCTAGGGAGATAATCACCTTGATCCCATTGTCATCAATAAACATTAAATCCTTGGGAGGTAATCCCTAACAACCCATAATTATATATCTAGGGGCTAGAATCCATCGAATAGTATATTTAAATAGTAGTAGTTATTTATCTTGTTTTTATAGTAGTAGTAATAATAATAATTACAATAACAAGGTCTGGACACCTACCCAGGCAATCTTATATTACCATGGATGGGCACTCATGTACATGAGCTATCCCTATCACCACAACCCTGTTGGAAAAATTATCGATTTAGGTTCTAAGGTGAAACTTGAAATAATTATTACCCATTCCCATACTAAATTTATCAAGTGTTATAATAACATTGAGTCACCTAATATGGTCCCTTAAGTCACATAATAGAATGGAAGTCCTATATGGTTTCCTGTTTCCCATATCATATCTCATTTCATGCCCATCAATCAGATGGAATAACATCCCTCAATGTAATTATGGTCACATTACAACATCACTAGCCTCATATAATAAGCCCCACCATCATTACTCTAAACGGATGGCAGAATGTGCATACCACTTCTCAAGTTCATACTTAGTCTGTCCTTATATTCCAACCCATCCAAAATCTTATCCAGGGAATGCCTAACCAAGTACTCATATATTAGAGGGGTAACAGCTTCTCTACTCCTAGTTCATCTATACCAAAGGCTATATGGAATCTCTAGGTTCAACCATGGCCTCCTCAATCCAATCAAATTTTTCTCACACACTCTTCTATAAAGGGTTGTATAAGGGGACATTTAACAAATCCACCACATTTATTCATTTCCATTTAATTAATACCCATAAGGGTCCACACATCTTAATCAATTATTCATAAATAATATCTCAATCATCAGGGGTTTCAAAACCAATCCAATGTTAAAATATCCATCATGGCCCTTAATATTTCATTAATCCATTCATAGGCATTAATTTCTAACTAAATTGTTTATAAAATTTATAATGTTTAATCACCAATGGTGGTGATACCACACATCAAATTCTATATAAGTAAAATACATAAAACTTATTAAAATGCATACGGACCACCTGCTAAAAACATGCATTTTCTTTTAATCACATCCTGGAAGCTCTCACCCAAGCTCATCCAAGTTCAATAGGTCATTACCCATCAAAACGAGGCCCTATATCATGGAAAAAAATTAAATATAATTAATTATAGAAATTTATAATTAATTTTACCATTTAATATAAAAAATTATAATTAATTTTTCAATATAATTAAATTTTAATTAAATGCCTAATAGCTCATTGATCTACCTTATCACAATGAAACCATGACCAACCACCCATATATGGTCCATGAAGCACTCTCATCACCACTTTGAAAAACACCCATATCATTTTTTATTGATTAAATGCCCAATTTAATTTAAATTAATTAAAATATCTATTAAAATATACTATGAAATATTCATTCATTGAAATGTCTTGTGATAGTTTGGATTCATCGTATCAGGTTGTCCTTTAGAAACACTGACAAAAATATCAATCATATCAGATAGTTTTCACAATTATATTGTGTAAATAATGACCATGCTCCAAAGAAAAATTACACAAATTAGAGAGGAACCTAAAATTAAGAGGAAGGAGGAGGAAGGTTGAAGAAACCATTCATTCAACTATAAATAAATCTCTATGAATCCACTTCAAATTGAGGGTTAATTGAAGGAGGAAAGGGGATCGGGAGATCTCATCTATGCAAGGAAGGGGTGGTGAAAGGAGGGGTTAAGGATTAAAATATCATAGGAGGAAATGAGAAATTCTAACTTTTAATTAAATCTAGAAATTAACATGGTTTGACAACATTGTTTTTGAAAACATGTAGAAATCATGAAATTGGAATGATCTCAAGCCATGCCCCTCACACAGTCCCCACATAGTTTTCCAAACTATGTGTTAACCACAAAAAACACTCTATAATTAGAATTTCTGTTTTTTCAAGGTTTTTTAACAATTTTTCACAAACCATGTTCCAATACTCTATCCAAGATAATCCCACATGGTTATCACAAATATTTTCCCCAAAACATTTTCTAATCAAGCACCAAGACCCTTAAACTAACCCACCTTACACAGTTCACCTGCCCAATTTCCCCAAATTGTGTGGAAATAATGTATAGGGAAACCCTAAGAAAATTTATAAATTTTAACCTAAATCTCCCAAGACTCACATGCTTACCCAAAACACCTCTCAGGCCTATATCATATCCAAAAAAAATCTCTTTAGGATACTCTAAATCTTAAAATTTTCATCTAAATCTCAATTTTCAAAACAACCCCTTCTTTGAAATGAAAGAAAATCAAAATTGCATTAACTTTTATAAGTTGTAATGACAACGGTTATTAAATATTAGTCTTTAATTAATTCTAACATTCCATTTATTATGTAATTATTAATAATTTAATTTTCATTCATCATTAAATGTTTAATCATTAACAACTTAATAATAACACATCATTCAGTGTTTCATTTCTTTAAAATAATGATTCATCATAGTAAATTCATTTTCAATTTTTAAATCTAAATTTTTATAATGTTTTTAACATTTAATATTAAATGTAATTTATTAAAAATCTCATCCCATATATTTCATAATAAAAATATTTTATAAGAATCCAATTTATTCCAAAAATATTTTATCATCACACAAACACATTTATTAGAAATTAAATTAGTTATTATAGTTTCTTAAGTAGTTTTTAGCATCAAAACACACCCAAAACCCTTCTAAAATTAAATATATTCATTTAAAAAATCATTATATATAATTCAATTTCTCATTCACAATTCCCTTAATTCAATCACATAAGTTAAACATTAAAAAATATTATTAATAAAAATTTATCTTTTATAACACATGTAAACAATGTATTGGGATATAAAATTTTATTTAAATACTTTAAAAATAAAATGAATTTTCATACTTCATAATTACCCATATATTCTCTCATTTAATCTAAAACATCATTATTAGATTATTATTCCTCAATTTATAGCACAAGAAGATAAATAATAATATGTTTAATCCACCACACACACCGTTATTATTATATTTTAATCATACATCATTAATATAATTAAATTATCTCTTAAAAAAAAGTTTTATCAAAGAAATATTATTCATAAATATTATATTTGTAGACAATATTAAAAAATATATCTTTAACATAAATAAAATCATTTCTCATTTTAGTTCATTCTACTACATGAATTAATGAACACTATTTAAACTAAAGAACTCTTAAAATATTTTTTCAAGTGAATTAATTTAATTCAATCAATTAAATTCACCAAATAAATCTTGTGCTGATTAAATTTTCATTCCTCTTCATTTATATCACTAATTACAAAATTTATCCATACCACGCACATAACTCACATGAAATTACAAAATTAAACCTCAAGAGAATGATTAATATCACCTATCTCTCAATATTTTAGAAATATTCATAAAGAACAAATAAAAATACTCTTCAATCCTAAATATTTTATAATTTCACAAAAAAATAGAAGAAATCAAAAAAAATAGAACATAACAAGTAATAAAAATACACCACATTCAATTGAAATCATAGGTTTAATGTTAGAATTTCCTATCATGAATCCAATGAAATGAATATATAAAAAATAAAATGAGAATCGATAAGTTTGAAATGAAATTAAGTCGATAAAAAAAGAAGTTTTTATATCCACTATTTATATAAAGGGGGAGAAATAAACTTTTAATAAAAATTACATGGCAGTAAAATTACAATAATCTCCCTTGTTAAAAAATAGCTTCAGCAAAGCACTAAGCACTTAATGGTTCCTCAATGGCCACTTTCCATTCGATGCCAACCATTGAACAACCGATGGTCAATAAAAATCCAAACCCATCCTTTAACTTTAACTAAAAGGTATATAGTGCCTCTTATTGTGTACTTAGTGTTGTCACCTATATCATTCTAGCAACCAACAACATCATTTACCCTTGTACCCATCCTTTTCTATACAAAACAATAAAATTAAAACCCAAAATAATAAATCTATGAATAAATTTAACTTAAAATATATATATATATATATATATGCCCATGGAAACCCATATTTTATACATGTTATATAAACATAGAATACTAACATTAATATATAATTATAGGTGTTTCATCGTCAATCTATCTAACAAACTGATACATCAAAAATCCTACTAAACTCTTTAACGAGGTGAAATATTTCAAATAATTCATTATTATAATTGTTATATTTGTATTCTTAATCATTATGCTCAATATTTAGACTAATTATCCAAAACAATTCCTTACAACATCTATTTTTTATTTTTCACTAAACTTATATTATCTAAAATAATATTAAATATTAAATTTTCTATAAAAAATTTCCATGAACTTTGATATAAAACCCTTATTGGGGATTAAACATCTTGTTAATAAGAGTTAATATAAATTATATAAATATTATAATGTATTTAAATTCTTCTCAAGTACCTAGGTTAGTCATTGACATTACTCAATGAGTTTCACTTCAATAAAATTGGTATCTTATAAATCACCATTTATTTTAATTTTATATATTTATATGTGAACATTAGTAAGTTCACTTATACTCCCAATGGTTTCTTAGAAAATATAATTCTCAAATATATTATTCTAAGGTGCAATAATTTAATATAATAAAGAAGATAACTTATTTATTTCCCAAAAAATGTATAAAAATATATCTCAAACAACATATCTTAAAATATATTTTCAAACATGTATCTAGATAACTATTTTATTATGAAAATAAGAAATTATTGATGAAATATGAAACATTTTCATATTTTTAACAAATACCCATATAAATTATTCTTATTTTAATCTCATCATAATATTTTTACTTTTATATTTATCTTAAATTTTATATTATGTTATAGATTATGTTATCATATTATGAATCATGTGTTTCAAAAATAAATTATTTCATTAAATAAAGAATGTTTTTCTGATCTATGTCACTTGTATTTTCCTTTATCAAATAAGATAAAATAATATAAAACAACACTGAACAGTGGTTTACAATGAGAAAAATCCCTCTAGTTAAGGTAAGTCATACATTTCTCTATCCGTATTAGAAAATATTTTCTTTATCTCTAAGGTGTAGATCTCTCGCTCTCTCTATAAATTCCTCATCACTTTTAAATCACTATAAATATGAACTATACTATAATGTGTAATAGGTATCATATACCCATTAATCAAAAATAATTTAATGGATATCTATAACATAAATTCCCAAATTTTACTCTCCATAATTTTTCCTAAACACTTTTAGGTATTTAAGAAAATTACATTTCTAATGTCCTCTTTTTCTAAAATAGAAGTATCTTCCCTCATTTATGATACCTCATTTATATTTTGAAGAATCATACATATTTAAAAAATCTTCACGGACATTATTTATTTATTTTTTGGTTAAATTTTTTACCATTATCCTTTTTCAACAAAATAATAGATATTGCTCCAAAACCAAACATGTATGTCTTAGTGACCTTAAACATATTAGGAGATTATGTAATTTTTTAAAAAATCATTCATTCCATAATTAACAATGAAAAAATTATTATTTAAAAATTATTTTAAAATAAACTTTTTGGTCAGATATAGTCCTAGTAGTGACTATAATATTTCAATATCATTTACATATCTAGATATATTGAGAATATAACACTCCGTATTTTCAAAAACGTAATTAAATGGTAATTTTGAATTTTGGTTCAATTTTAAATTATAGAAGTTTACTATGAATATAGATTTTAAAAATGAAAACATATTAATTTTGGGATAGGTGAACTACTGTGAATTTTCCTAGGGTGTATGTGAGTGTGTATAAGGTACACTAAATGAACATGTTTTGGCTTGTGGGACAGTCATTGGTAAAATAACTCATTTAGCTATATTGGTGTTCCCAAGGGAGTGTAGAACATGTGTGTTCATAGTAATTAGAGGCACATGAAGGTCCATGAATTGAAAACGATATTAAAAATTTAGGGTGCCTATAATGATATAGGGGCCTAAATGTTATAGTGTTATTATAGAGGAATCCATTCAGCAGTGTATTGGTGCTACTTAGGTTGAATTTTAGTGTCGAAAATCAGGACCTTATTCTCTAAGTAAAGAGAATGTAACACCCCATAAATTAAAAAGGGGTAAAATATTAGATATTCCTACTCATGTAAATAAGGTACACCTTTCTTTTCAAGGGCCTACATGATTAGAAATCCATAGTTAATAGATCTTGGATTTAAGTAGTTTCAGTATGGGAAACCACCTGGGAAGTTTCTCGGGGTGTGTGTGAATGAATATAATGCACTCTAAAAGAACACATGATAGTTGGTGGGGGAATTCATTAGTATGATGACATGTTTCGGCATGTGGGTGGGCCCCTAGGATGGGAACACACATGTCTCAAAGGAAAATAGTGGAAAGTAGAGGTCCAAGACTTAATGAACATATTAAAAATGTAGGGTGTATATGCTTTCACTAGGACTCAATCATTATAAAGTACAAAGTTATGACAGAATATTGATTTTATGTGATTCAACCCAATTAAAGTAGAGTAGGATATCTCAATAGAATATATTGTGAATGATCCCATACATGGATTTTGAAAGCATGTCGGATAGAGTAGGATTTTCTCTGGGTAGTATGGAATGTAAATTAGGCTGAGTACTTAGTATTTCAGTTGAGACCATAATTAAGAGATGAGATATCTCTGGTAATTTTAATATTTATAGGGTTTTTTTCTTAGTTCAAATTTTAATGTTTCATGGGATTGCAATTTGTTAATTATTTATCATTTAGGTACTCTTTAGATGTCTTTGATAGTTTGGCCCTATTTTATTTAAAATTATAAATTTATTATTATTATCATAATTTATTATAATATATTGGTTTTTTATTTATTGATGAGTATTGAGATGATTCATGTGTTATGAGTAACTTTAATAATTTTAGTAAGTTAGTGTTATAGACATGATATTTAATCTTAGTATAATATCATTTGTGATAATAGTGTGACCTTGTGATTTTTATCGGTCAATATATGGGGTTTTATATCCTCAGTGAAATGAATATTTGAAAATGTATAGTAGTTAAGTTGTGTATTTATGCAGGTGTTGTCCATGCCTTGTCAGCTTACAAGTATGATATCATTATTTTTTCTTTATGAATGTTTTATATATTTTCATTTGGTTTGAGTGGAAATCTCTGTATACTTGTATATTCATCGTGTTAAACACCTAATATTCAGGGAGTTAAGGATGACAACCCAATTTTTTTATATAGATCACTCTCATCCAATTTACATGGTATCGTTTCCATTTTACATTGGTATATGTCTTATATAGGTTTTGGAAGTGAATTTGAGCTAAAGTAATAGGTAAATTTTTATAGTGTCATGGAGGTAAAAGTGTCTATGTAGTTATTTTCAAGTTGTGATCAAGGATAATACAATTTAATTATTATTTTATTCAGTATCTATTGTCTTTAAGAAACCAATTTACTTTTTTTCAATTTTATATATTTCATGATTTTGGAGTTTTGTGTAAGAATTTCATATGGAATATCGTTTCCATTTTAATATATTAGATTATAATATTCCTAACTTGTGTCTTCTAATTTTATAATTATATAGGTTTATTTTTCAAATATATGTATTGGTCTTACTTGATTTTTGGTATATTTAGGCTTGACCCTTATAGGTTGTCTCCAAGGGAATAATCCCTCCATGTTTTACTTATCCTCTTAACACTAGTTAATAATCTTTTATATATAGGGTGTCATGATTTAGGTTATTTGGAAACTTTTCTAAAGGTTATTTCAGGTTTTCAGACTAGGATATTACCAAAATTTATCCTAATATTAGGATTTTTTTAATAGATTCCATAAGAGGAAGAAATAGGATATTGGGACTTGGGAGGTAAACTATGAGTATTACATACCAATATAACTATGGTTCAAACTATGTTTTCTAGGGGATTTGTTTTCGATTTAGGTTTGTAATGGAAAAAAATTTGGATGATTCATAGATATCATCATGGATCTGGATTTTTCATTATTTGTGCATAATTATAGTAACATTTATAAAGTTGTTTAAATATATTTATTGATTCTGATAATTACCATTATTTTCTGAGGATGATTCAAGATTAATTAAAATTTTATAATAAATTATCTGACATTTTCTTAGAAAAATTATTGGATGAAAATTAATTAACCTAATTAGAGTGTAAGTTTCATCAATTTGAAAAGTTATTTTTAGATCTGTTATTTTTTTATTTTTATAAGGAAATGGTTCAATATCTATAAATTTTCAAAATTTGGGGTTTAAAAAGGAAATTTTTATATTTTCACATTGAATTTTAAGAACTATTTTATATATTGATTTCAATTAAAATATTTAGTAAAGTATGATATTTTTAATAGAGTAGTGTAGTTTAAATTAATATGTGAAATTGGTTTTTGAAATTTTGGTTTTTTAAAAAACTTATGAAATGATGATTTTTCAAATTGAACGGTAATTTAGAAATTCAATTATGAAATAAGTATTTAAAAGTTTGAAAAAAATTTGGTATGTAAGATGTAAATTATGTAATTTGAATAGAAAGTGGTTTTTAATAAGGTGTTTATAATTTAAATATAGTTTTAAATTTTTTTATAAAAATAGAACTTGTAACTAAAAAATTATTTTGTTTTACATTATTTCTAATGTTGTGAAAATATATTGTAAAAATGTATTTTTATTTTGTAGTTGGGATATTTTTTAAAGGAAAACAATTATGATTGTAATCGTGTAGAACACTAGTAGAGTGTTGGGTGTTATGTAAATAAATTTTAAGTAGGTTTTGGGATTATAAATTGACTTAACTATTTTTTAGACATCGAAATTGGTAAGTGTATAATGGGTTTTCTTGTTTTTAAATAAAAAATTAAGAATAGTTATAATGGATTTTAAATTGAGTATTTTGATTAAGACTTAGAGATATATTTTTATATTTATTTCCTATGACTTTTCTTCATAGTGTGTGTTTTATTGTGTTTTTTTATAAGAGTTACCTTGTTTTGGAATGTACCATAGGGAGAGTTTTTTTGCATCTATTTTTTTGGGAATTGATAATGTGTTTTCACACCATTTATGTAATTTTATTTATATCAATTAGTAGTATGCTCAAGTGGTTTGTGTTGTATAATTATATCATAATGAGTATTTTAGCTGTAAAATAAGTAATGTTAATGACATGGTGACTCACTTCGATCAAGGTGTTTAGGAAAAGTGACATTTGTATTTTTCAATTAAAATAAACAATAAATGGGTAGGTTAAAGCACTCCATATTTTTTATATTTAAATGAATATTAATTTTAGAATTTAGTTTGAATTTTAATAGGAAAATTTTATAGGTAATTTTGAGTTTCCCTATGGGAATTATATTTAAGGTTTTAAAAAATTTAATTTTTCAGTTCTAGGTATATATAATTACATAGAAAATTTTAGAGGATATATTATTCTATTATAAAAAGATGTTGAGTTTTTAGAACACATTAGACAACACAAAAACTTTAATGGGAGTTCATAAAAATTCCAATGGATTAGAAAATGGCATATAGTCACTAACTCTTCCACTAAAAATTCGATGGTAGTCCACCAAAAATTTGATGACTCACCAAATTTATAGTGAGGGCTACCCAGATTTTGACGGTCCATGGGGTTATATTTTTAATATAGGAAGAACCATTATTTTTAAAACATATCCCATGTCTGTTTTTTATAAGGGGTTTCAGTATAGGACATATATAACCCAATATCCCCCTCTTATTCTCCCATTTCTATCTACTGAATATTCAAGATCCAGAGGATGTATTGGGTTGTTTCATCATGGGAAATTGGAGGAAAGGATCTCTATTATTTCTTCTTTATTCTTCGTGTCTATTTCTTAAAATTTAAAAATATTTATTTTAGGGAGTTGGATTATAGGTTCTATCAAACCATAGAAAAAAATATATAAACAAGTGGGAATTTTCTAATGGGGTCTTTGGTTTCTCATTACAATTCAATTTTGTATTATTCCGTTATTTCTCAACTTTTTTTATATCTCCCAAGGGTTTTCTTATGATTTCATCTAAATTTTGTTATTTTAAAAAATTCCGGGATTAAGGAATTTGGGGATTTTATATATCAAGTGATATACATCATTGGGGATGGTTAAGAAGGGATTGGATGAAATTATAGATGTGTATCAATGGAGGTTGACTTTATTATTTTCGAGTGTTATTAATGAAATTGGAATAGATAATATTTTATTTTAGTTATTATTATTTTAATTATTGTTTTTATATTTTTTATGATTACCATTGAGTCTAATCATCTAATTTTAATTTTATTGGGTGATGTGTAGGCTTTATAAAATAATACATTCTTTAGTGCATCATGATAGTAACCAAAGAAATTCACAACTAATTTTAATTATTTTTTTTGTTAGTGAAATAGATTTATAAAAATCATTTGTTAATTTATGTAATTTTATTTCCTTTATAAAATTTGGTTGTTGTTTTTAAAGGAGTTTAATACAAATTATGTAGAAACTAGATTGTATTAAAATTTAAAATAGAATGGGATTTAAAATGTAGTTGTTTTCTTGATTAGCTATTTTTGAATAAAATTGTTTTCGAAATAAAATATGTTTCTATTTTAAAATAAAATTTTATTTAAATAAATGTTTATAACTATGTTCTTTCAAGAAATTATTTAATACTTATAAGGAATTTCTTGCTTATTTGTTTTTTCTTATACAATGATCATGTGTGATTTGGTTATGTTGGAATACCCTCTTTATGTGAGAGGTTGGGTTGATATTTTAATTTTTTATTTGGGTTTCCTATAAACACTTAGAGATATTTATTGGGTTATAGTCATATTCTAATAGGTCAATCACTCATAGGTTTTTATTAGGATGGTATTTAACAATTAATGATGAGTGATTCCTCATTCTGCGTAGTGAAATATAGACATAGAGTTTCTCTCTATTTCTTTATATTATTTTCCTTCTATGTTGGTATGAACTAAAATCCTTATGTTACTATGTTTTTTGTTTCCTTTCACTCATGGTAGTATTTATTTTATTTTGAGTTGGAATATAATTACATTGAATTAATTAAGAACTTATGTTACGATTATGAGTTAGTGGTATAAGAGAGTCCCTCTTATTCTAATAGTGGATTTTTACTTGTGTGATAAAATAGTTGGTCTTGCGTTGTTAGAATATGATTCATGGGGTTATCCTCAAATATTGATTCGGGAATCAATATGACCTTTTAGGTTGGGATGATCTAGATAGTGAGTAGTCAATTTTAATCATTGAAGTATTTTCTATGTGTATATGGTGATTTATGCCCAATTTTTTATTGAGCCTTGCAGAATCATCTAACCCCAACAATGGTGAGAATTTAGATTAGTTGGTTAGGTTAGTTTATCTTAGATTAAAGGTTGTGTTGAATTAATGTTATATTTAGATTATTTATCAAGATGATCCCAAGGTCATGATTTCTCTCCCTATAGGTTTGCCATATGATAACTACATTTTCAGATAAGCATATTGATTTAATGATTTGTTATGATTAAGGCATAGAAGGATTTCTCACTAATATCATATGGTATCTATCTCTTAGATGGATGTGGATAGTATATAAGATATAACAATATCTTCTCTAGGTAGTTTAGTATAGAAATTATTTTAATTCCTTGAAAGATGATTTGGGTCTAACATTAAGAGATGGATTGTCTCTTATGATTTCCTTTTTAACTAGGATATTCTTTAATCACACATTTTAATTTTTTATTGAATTTCATTTATTTAATTATTTTATTCTTGGGACCTATTTTACTAAATAATTTACTTTATTTATTTCTTAATATTTCTATGATTATGGTTGGGCCCTATTTGATTACTAGTGATTGGATTTATTATTATTATAATGATTTATCATTATATTTTGGGTTTATATTTATTGATGGATGGTGAGATAACTGATTGATTGTCTATGACTTCAATGAGTTGAGGGAGGCAAAATTGTGGATTTCTTAGAGGATCTTAGAATGATATGATGTATAGTGAGAGCTTTACCTTCTCATGATTATCATATAGGATGTGGGATTGTGTGTACCCAATGATAGGAAAATCCATAATTTCTAAGAAATTTACTTGTATGTTTATGAATTTATTTCTTATTCCATGTCATAATTTAGGTTTATTATCAATTTTTATTCCTCACTCATGATTTATATATTTTTGGGTGGGTTGAGTGTAACTCGCCATTTACTATCACATGCGCTCACTTTGATAATTAAGATTCAATGGGTTAATGAAAATAGAGGAAACTTATAGGGTCATTGGACTTACGCATTACTTATATTCATTATACAGTTTATACTATACATGGTTTGAACTTATTTTTTCTGAAATTGCTGTTAATATATTTCAGTTTTCATTATAGATCAAGGTGCATAGTTTCTTAAAGGTTGAGGTATTATTCAGTAATCACGTTTGAGATGATCTAAAATCCATGTATTTTAGTTATTTTATTCAATTCATTATATGTAGTGGTTAAGAAACCTATTTATTTATTTATTTTTATATTATTCAATATTACTTGATTATGGAGATGTGTGAATGCTTGTAATACTGATTGTTTATTATATTCTGATATACTAGACTATGAGATACCCAACTCATGGATTCCATTTTTATTATTTGATCAATTTATTTTTATAATATAATGAATATTTATATCATATCATTGATAGATTTTGGCATGACCCATGCATTTTTTCTTTGACAGATTAGTCTTCCTGTTATTAGTTTTAACCCTCAATACTAATCAAAATCTTTTGACATATGGGGAGGCACATTCGAGGTCAAGTGGTGAACTAATACATGTTTAGGGTTAGGAATCCAGGTCAGGATATTGCAGATAAAATTAGTATAAAATGAAATACCATTAATCATCTTATACCAAAATAATTATTTTAAAACCATATATCTCTCATGTATTTCTTATTATAGATACTAAGTTTTTGGGCTATCTATCATATCATATACATCTATATTCACATGTTTCTTTTAAAAATTATGTTCCATGGAAATAAACAAAAGTTTATGTAACACGCAAACATTTTATATGTATTTTATTTTAAATAATCTTGAATTATTTTATATATTTGTTTATATGCAACACTGAGTTTAAACAAACTTCATTTTACTATTGAGTTATTATTATAATTTAATGTAGTAGTTATCACCTAGATATTTTATTGGAAGGTATGAATAGTAATAAATAATTTATAAAGAAAATTATAAATTTATATGATTAATTAATTGTTTATCAATTTATAAATTTATTTGAAAGTAAAAAAGTGGATTTTTTTAACAAATTATTTATATGTGCACAATGCTTTTTATATTAATAAATTAAATTAATCGCTAATTATAAAAGAATTTATGGAATTTATAAATTATATATTCAATAAAATTATTTAAAAATTATCTAATTTTTTTATAGATGTAATGGGATAAAAATAAATCTAGTTTTATTCTTGAAAATTCATTTTTATAAAAAATTGATTTTACTGTGTTTTGAGTGCTTATTTTAAAATGGATTTCTTCCAATTCGTGAAATTTAATAATAAAAAATGGATTCCATATTTTGAATCAAAATTTAAAAAATTTATAAATATGACAATGTTATTTTTTGGTAATTATGAAGTGTAACCATGGTAAATATTTATCACCTCGGTAATGGTATATCTTATAATTAAAGTTAATAATAATGTGATAAGACATTAAAAATATATATATAACCTTTATTGTTTTTATTTTATGTGTTTAGTTTTACATTACTAATCCAATATTTAAATATATGGAAACTTGGTTCCATTTATCCTTGATAATTACCATAATATTATTTTAAGTAAGGAATAAATTCAAAATGTCACTCTCTTTGTTTTAAAAAATCTAATATTTTTTTCATAGGGATAAATGGATTTTGTGTTCAGTAATAAATTTTTATTTGAAATAATAATAATTTTATTTTATTATGTTAATTTATTTTTAATTTTTTGTGATGTAATAATTACCTTAAATTCTTACTCAAATCCAACACAGTACTTATTCAAGTTATAGAGAAGTCAGATAAATAATTTTAAAAATAGTAAAAGTAATAAAATTTGGATGAATTACTTATTTCCATGAATTATGTATAAAATATTATATATTATTGTAGTTTTTAAAAAATTTATTCAATTTCCATTTGAATTTTATTTCCTTTAATGTCAAACTATGTGAATAGTCTCAAAAAAGACTTTAACGGTATCTTATAACAAATAATATTTTATTTAATAATTTAAAATTCATAAAAATATTATATATTGGAAAATAAATGGTATATAATAAATTATATAAAAATGTACACTTATGGGTTACTTTTCCTTTTATATTAACTTTCATGACCATTAAAGAGTAAAAAATATTGATATCACAGTAATCATCAAAAGAGTTAATGATAGGGTTAAAACTAAGAGATGAGGATTTAAAATGTATAAACATGTATAAATATTATTTTAGAGATTAATTTGACTCATAATCATACTATATTTTAAATAAATTAATTTTGGTCCACTTAACAATGAAAATTAATATATATTAATTTAATAATTTAGGTAATTCCAAGATCCCCCCACCCCCTCGTGCTTATAAAAGGTTACCTCCTCTTATCCCTTATTCAAAAAATTTGAGCCTTATATCTTGGAAAATCCCCAACATAATACCATACTAAAATCCCTTTCCATTTCATAGAGAAATTCTTTTGATCTGAATACCATCCATTCAAAGATTAATATGTAATCCAAATGAGGTTTCTCAACGAAGAGGTATAACTCCTTACCATGTAATTTCAATTTTATTCCATCTTAGACATTATCTTAACCAATTTTACCCCTCATAAAATGATTAATATAATATCATAAATATATTTAGATTTTATGATAATGATTTCATAATTATTTTTTACCTCCTTTTAAATAAATGGAAATTAAGAGTATCGCTCATGTGTACGTGTGGACTACCACCTCTATGTAGTGATATAGTTTATTTTCCATCCACATATATTTTGGTTATTTATAATTATAGATTTAATAAATATATATGATATTTTTTATTTAGTAGTTTTTTAAAAAATATTGTTTATATTTCTTTCCTTCTTTTTTGTTAGAAAATGATTACAACATTCATGCATACATATGAACTAGTGTCTTCCTGAATGGTGTAATTAATTTATATATATATATATTTTATGGGTAATTATGAATATTTATATAATTAATATATATGATATTTATATAGTAATTAAAATTATAAATCTGATATAACCATAATCAATGTATAAGTATCGGAACTGTCGAATTGGAACTTTCATGAAAAATGAAAATGTTAACACCTGATAATAACATTTTTAATAATGAATAATTAATAAATGGGTGTTGGAATTTTTTTTAAGTGAATTATATATGGTATTAGGAGTATTAATATAGTTTTGGTATAAATTTATGATAAATTTAAATTTACTATACATAAGTTCAGAGCAGTTATGAATCAATATGAATGTGAGGTAAGGGTTTTACGTTACAATTTCATTTTTTCTGAGACTTTTTACGCTTAAATTTTTTATGATGGAATTATATAATATTTCTATATAAAATATTATTTATTTTCATCTCCAAAAGTTATTTATGGAGATTACATGTTTTTATTTAACTTTTCCTTTTCTAAGTACTCTGGAGACTGAAATAATGTTTTAAAGGAAAAATGACTTTCTTTTACTATTTAGTTGGGTGTCTATTTCTTCCATGTCCATGTTTTCATTGAAATATTTTCTAAAATGTTTATATAATTCTACTATTATTTTTTAAATTCATTTTTAACCCTTTTTAAATTTTTATAAAAAAATCAATGGGATCTTCTTGTTATTTTCTAAATGAGTCAATTTTGAATTTTTATTGATAATGTGAAACGAATATTTGTTTTAATTTATACAATATGAAAAAAATTCCTACCATCTTGAACAGTCAATTATTTGAATATTCCTTTCAAATTTATCATTTTTATTTTTAAATAAATTTTTTTGCTTAATATTTTGGTAATCTTTAAATTTTAAATAATTTGTTTTAATTTGAAAAGTGTAATTCCATCGAGAAATGTTCCAATGATCATTAAAAGGCATTTTTCATGGATGATAGCATACTTTGATGTTAATTATGATTTACTAAGGATATGATTATATGATAAATTCATTATTATTTCAATATATGTTTTATAGTTATGAGGATGAAATATTGATGAAACCTATTTTCTTTTCCATAGGATAGGTTATAATGTAATGATAAATTTTTTCATAATATTCTTCCATACATAGAAATGGATTAAAAATATGTGATGTGTGGGTTTATTATATCCTTATAATGTATTGGTTAATGATTAATGTTTTATGATATCAAATTTTACAAGGGAGGTTATCCCTAGCCCAAAAAAAGATACATGAGAGGTAATCCAAATCCCAGAAGAGGGTACAGGGGAGGTAATCCCATGCCTGAAATAGGTACATGGGGGGTTATCCAAATATTAACATATGATGAGTGTCTTGGTGGGTATATTTGACTTATTATTTCTATGACTGTTGTCATTCCATAGTTTATGTAACTCTTTATGACATGATATTAAGCCAATGTTATGCTATCATGGCTCATGTTATTTGATATCTATGTGATTTATGTCTTATTAACTTCAATTCTTAATGTCTTGACTCATGGTTGAGATCTATGTGTTACTGGGTATGATTTTACAAATTTAATTGCATGTTCTCATACCCTTATACCCATGTCATGCTTAAATGATCATTTATATCTCCCCTATTTTCCCTTATTGGGCATATAATCTCAGCCTCTATAATGTTTTTTCTCCAGGATATAGATAAAGTATTTAAGTATGATATGTTTAATAAGGGTTATAGTTTTTATGAACTAAGTGGGAGATGGTGTACATATTTTATATACTAGTTTTTTATGTATCCAAATTTCCAAATACACTAAACCTTTATGGTTATTGTTTTGATCATAATGATAGGTAATGAATATTCATCTAATAAAATGTAATATTTATATATGGAATGGTTGGTTCAACTCATCTTTTCTCAGAGTTGGGTTTAGTTATTTTTGGAAAATAATATGAGAAAAATTTAGTGAGAATCCTTAGGATAAGCCTATGTATAGGAAAACATTCTATATTTTGGTAAATAAAAGAGTGTAGTTTTCTTATAAAATACATACTTATCTAGATACTATAAAGTAGATGAAACTATAGAATAGATACACCTAGGGGTCTTAACTCTAAATGGATAATAATAAGTATTGACTCGATCACCACCAACACACAATGAGAGGGACTAAAAATTATCACTTGTATAGACACTCATAGAGTATGTGTATGTAAATTCACATATTATTTATAAACAATTATGATGGATTTAAGTACATGATGATCATGTTGAACCTAATTTAAACCTATGGTTTTATATATTGAAAAGTAAGTGTTGTGATTTATAAATCCTATTAATTAGTTTTCGTGATTATATGGTTTCTCACTGTGATTTGTGTTTCTCATACTATGATTTTTGGTTTTATTCACTGGATTGAATCCAAAGAAACCTTTTTAACACTGAATGTGATATACAATGAAATGATTTTACTCCTATGATTCCAAATGTTATAGGAGATGGAATGAAAAATATAATTTCTACTCTTACACAACTATCTCAATCCAAGAATCATGATGAGATAAAAAAAGAAGAATAGGTAAAAAAATTATTTTGTGTCCTTCATATGGAAACATCCACCTAATTTTAGCAAGTCAAATAATCCACTAATTTCTGAGTGATGGATCGGTAAACTAAAAGGATATTTTTTTGTTATCCAGTGTTCAGAGAAAGAAAAATTCATTTTGGATTTCTATAATTTTTAAGGTTAGTCATATCAGTGATATAATCTTATCAAGAACATGTGGTTACAGAAATAAATTTATTCTATGGAGTGGGTTGAGTTTAGAAGGTTTTTTTTTAAAATAATTTACTCATATTCTTCATATGAAAATGGAGAAGGAATTCCATGAGATATATTAGAATAATGATGAATCCATTAATAAAAATGAGGATAATTTAACAAGACTTTTACGTATCTTTTGGTGTTATTATTTAACTAGAAATTAATATTGATCGATTATTTAGTTTCTTAAATCCAAGTCTCTAAAGGGTGTCATCCATAATATACTATAGTAACTATGAAAACTTATTTGATATGCTGCATGGGTAAAAATGGATATTGTAGTTACCCATTAATATCATGGTTTTTAGAAGGAAAGAATGATATAATTCAAAGGAAATTATAATAATAAAACCCATAAAGGGAAGAATATAAGTCTTTCGTTATACCATAAGTGTGGAAGTAAACATGGAGGAAAATATCTTAAGGGGACTAGTAAATTATTTACGTGTTTAAAGGATTTTCATCAGGAAATTGAATTATTAAGTGATGGGAAGAAGTTAGTTAATGATACAAATAGAGAGAGAGATCCACAAAACACACCACTCACAATCTAGTATTTCAAATGCAAAGGAGTATGGGAATTATGCTAACTAGTGTATGAATATGAGCATTAATGACAATGATTGATTTCAGAAACCTGTTAATCCCTAACATAAAGATAAATATCATGTGATCACTATTTCCTATGTGCGGTATGATAACAAAGTGGTGAAAGGTATACTTACTATCTAATCTAGAACTTCTAATTTATTATTTGATTCTATATCTAGACACTATTTTACATATGAATAATTTTTTAAGGGTATCACAATACCAACTCAATAATTAGATGTTAAATTTTTAGTGAAAACAATAATTGGTATGATAATCACATATTAAGTCTATGATTCTTCTATAATTGATAGTTTTTGGAATATAATTCCTAAAAATATTTTTATTCTTCCTCTATTTGAATATGATTTTATTTTGGGAATAGATTATATATAATTGTATAAATCCCATATCAATTACTAAGGGAAGTCACATTTCATAATACATCCAAACTATGATCTTATATTGGTATGAGGACAAATATGAACATACAATGAAAATTACATCCATTTTATTTGTATTTAATTATATTAAAATATGTAATTTATCTCATAGAGTTATGGAGAAACTCAACATCGAATATATGCCTATTTTATTGGAGTTTACAAATGTATTTCTGGAATAGTTTCCTATTTTTTAATCAAATCATGAAGTTTATTTTTCAATAGAATTCATATATAGTGAAACAACTATTTTAAATACTCCATATAAAATGGATCTAATTGGGTTATAGGAATTTAAGAAGTAACTATAGGGGAATCTTTATCAGGGATCAGTTGGATAAGTGCATCGCCATGGGGAGAACCTATTATTTTTGTTAAAAAGAAAGATAGGTCAATGAGGATCTACATTTATTTTGAGTAACTTAATAAGATAAAAATAAAAAATAAGTATCATCTTCCAAATATTGATGACTTTTTTCATAAATTACGAGGAGATCAATATTTTTCCAAGATTAAACTTTGATCTAGAAACTATCAATTTAGTATCAAATGTGAAGACAAACCCAAGACAATATTTTGTATGAGGTATGGATTTTATCAATTTATAGTGATGAAATTGTTTCTTAATAATCCCACTACTATATTCTTGAATTTAATTAATAGTTTCTTTAGAGATTACCTTTATTAGTTTGTGGTAGCCTTTATAGATGATGTTCTTATATATTCTAACAGAAAATAAGAGCATGGATATCACTTGGTAATTATACTAAAGACCTTAAGGAATGAGATATTGAATGAAAAATTTACTATTTGTTAATTTTGGAAACAAAAGGTTTCATTTTTGGGTTATATAATATCAATAAAGGGGATATCAGTGGATCCATCAAAGAAGGAAGTTATTAAACATTGGCCCAAACCAACTACAGTGACTGAGATTGATAGTTTTCATGGTTTGTCTGGATATAATCAATTGTTTTTGAATAATTTATCATGGATTTATAATATACTCACCAAGTTAACATATAAAGGATTTAAGTTCCTTTAGACTATTTATTGTGAGGAAAATATCATGGATATAAAGTGGACATTAGTCAGTGAACTTGTGCTCACACTACCTTGTAGTACAGAAGGGTTTGTGATAAATAGTGGTGAATCAAAGAAGATAATGGGATTCATCCTCATTAAAAATGATATGGTGATATCTTATGACTTATTCCAAATAAAGTTTCCTGCTAAAAATTACACAAATCATGACTACAAGTTAGTTGTGGTACTTTTTTCAATAAATATATGGAGGCATTTGTTGTGGAGAAGGTTGTGACATATATACTAATCATAAAAGATTAAAATATATATTCACTCATAAATTTTTGAATATGTTCTGAAGAAAATGGTTGGAGTTTATTAAAGATTATGAAAGCTCAATACATTACCACCCTGAGAAGGCAGATAGGATGGATGATGCTCTCAGTCAAAATGATCATGCCAGCTTATCTGTGATGAGGATAAAAAAAGATCCAATATTTCTATATTTTCAACATATATATCTAGAACTATTAAATTAAGGGGATGAATATTATCTTTATCACATGAGTGTTCAACCATCTATCCATGTGCAGATTAAAGAGGCAGAAAAGGAAGATGTAGAGCTATAAAATAAGGTGAGAAATGTTCCTGATTTCAACATTGATTATGATGGAATGATAAGATTTAGAAAATGGGTATGTGTACCAAAAATATCAAACTTGAATAAGGATTTTTTTTGATAAATCTCATAGATCAAAATTCTTTATCCATCCTAGAAATTTAAATATGTATAGAGATCTGATAGAGTATTTATGGTGTGATAACAAGAAGAAAGATATTGTAGAGTATATGTCTTTGTGGTTAATATGTCATAACTTTAATAATGAGAGATGTAATTATAAGGGGATTTTATAACCATTACCCATACTATAATAGAAATGTAAAAAATAACACTATGGATTCCGTCATCAGACTCCCCAAAACATCTAAAGTCCATATTATAATTTCAGTTGTAATCGATTGCCTTATGAAATAGAAACATTTTATTTCCATAAAATAATATTTTTTAATTTATATATTTATCATATTACCATAATATATATTAAATAATTATTAAGTTTTCTTGGAGTACCAAATTTTATTATATTTGATTTAGATCCTAGGTTTACCACAAAGTTCTAGTGAAGTCTTCAAAAAGCTCTATATAAGAAGTTGTGTTTTAGTATTACTTATCATCCGCATATACATGGATAGTATGAGAGAACCATTCAAACCATGTAGGATATTCTAAGATCATGTTTTCTAGTTTTCAAAGGTTTTCAGAATCAACACCTTCCACTACTTTAGTTTTCTTACAAAAATCACTTTCACTCAAGTATTCAGATGACTCTTTATGAATCCCTCTATGGAAAAAAGTGTATAACATTAACTAAGTGATTTTTATTGTCCCATAGGACATAATATATATGATAAAATATATATACCAGTTGTTCTTTATAGGAAATATCATTTTCTTATGGTATAATATTTAATTTTTTATGCATGTGAAGGATCATGTATGTACTTCCTCAGGAGATATACATGGAACACATTGTGAACTTGAGATAGGTTTGGTTGAAGTTCAAAGTGATAAAATGTATCCCTTACTATATCAATAATATCAAAGGTACCAAGATACCAAGGGATCATCTTTTCATTCTTTTTTAATCTCATAACCTTATTCAGTGGAGAAATTTAAAGGAATACCTTCTCACCAACATAGAATTTCAAAGATATTTGTATTTTTTTATATCAGAGTGATGGATTTTTTAGGGTGAAATTAATTTTATGGGGGTCGAATAATACACCCTAAAATTTTTTATGTATTTCCTTTTAAATAGACATGAAGTATTCGACAGCATTCATTACACACCAAACTGAACATAAAATAACCACATTATACTATTGAATTATTATTATTTAATGTAACAGTTATCTCATAGCCATTTAACTGGTTGGTATGAATAGGAATAACTAAATTATAAAAAAATATTTTTTCACTTCTATAGAATGAATTTATTAGTTCTCAATTGATAAAATATTTATAAAATAAAAGAGTTATTTTTCTAAAAATCTATTTCTATGCATGTAATTTATTTTTATCTCAATAAATTAGATTAATAATTATTGATGAATGGTTTTAATGAAATTTATACGTTATATATTTAGTAAAATGTTTTAACATTAATCTATTGTTTTTCACTATTCATGGGATATGAATAAATGAATTTTTATGCTTAATAATGAAACTTTATAAAGAACAATTTTCATTGAATTTTGTGTACTTATTCAAAAATGGATTTCTGAAACTTCTAGAAATTAAATCTTGCAAAATGGATTCCATATTTGGAATCATAATTTCCAAATTTGGTAAATATTTTAACTTCATTTTTATCACTATAAATAGTAATTGTGGTAAATATTTTTCACCTTGATAAAGGTAAATATGGAAATTAAGGTTAAAAATAATGGGTTAAGGCTTTAAAAAACTATGTAACACTTTAATTATTTTTATTAGATGAGTTTAGTTTTATCATACTCATCCAATATTTGAATATATGAAAACTTGGTTCCATTTTTCTCTAATAATTTCCTTATTATTATTTGATGTGAAGAATAAATCCAAAACGTCACTCTCTTTGTTTTAATAACTCTAATGATTTTTATAGGGATAAATGAAATTTAAGTTTGGTTATAAATATTTATTTTAAATATGAGTGAATTTTTTTATTTGGTAATTTATTTTTAATTTTTAGTCATGGAATAATTATTTTAGATGCTTACCCAATGTTGACATAGTGCTAGTTCAAGTAATTAAAAAATATTTTTAAAAATATTAAAAATAATATAATTGTTGATACATTATTATGTTCCATGGATTCTTCATATAAATATAACATATTATTGATGTGTTAAAAATTTTAATTCAAATTATAATATGATTTAAAATTCATAAAAATATTATATTTTGAAAATCGGATGTGATATGGTTTATTATATAAAAAATTTTCCACTTATTCTTCACTTTTCATTTTATAGTGACTTTCATGACCACTAAATAATAATAAACTTTTATATCATGGTAATCATCAAAAGAGTTAACGGGAGGATAAAATTAAGGGATGTGAATTAAAAAAATACATAAACTTTTATAAATATACCTAGATATTATTATTATGAATCATAATCATCCTAGATAAAAACTAAATTAATTTGGTTCCACTTGAACATGAAAATTAATTTGTATTAATTTAATATTTTAGGTAATTCAAAGAGTGACCCTCCTCTCACTTATAAAAGATAACCTCTTATTATCCATTTTTCAAAAAGTTTAATCCTTTTATCTCTTATAATACATGAACTAATACAATATTAACATCCTTTAACATGTATTATAGGTCCTTGTTTGATTATAATACCATTCATTCAAGGATTAAGGTGTAAGCTAAAGTAGGATTATCAACGAAGAGGTATAACTCTTAACCAAGTACTTTCTATTTTACTTATTCTTCCACCATTTATAAACCTATTTTATCTATCAGAAAATTATTAATATAATATGATAAATATAATTATATTTTATTATGATGATTTCACATCCATTTTCTACTAACTTTCCATCAAACGGTAATTAAAAGTATCGCTCATGCATATGTGTGGATTACCATCTCCACGTAGCAATATGATTACTTTTCCATCACTTTATTTCATGGTTGTTCATAATAATTGATTTAATTACTATTTTTTTATTGCGTAATAATTATTTTTTAATTATAAAATATTATTTATCTTTATTTCCTTATTTTAATTAGAAAATGAAAACATTATTCATGTGAACGTAGAGACTACCATCTCAATGAACGATGTGATTCATTTTTTTTATCAATAACTTTTATGGATGATTATAAATATGTATATGATGAATATATATATTATATTTATATCATTATTAAAATTATTTATATTATTTAACCATGATAAAATTGTAATTTCCAGAACTTTCAAACTGAAACTATCATGAAAAATAAAACAATTAACACCAGAAAGTGCCATTTTTAATAATGAATTTTTAATAAATGGATATTAAAATATTATAAGTAAACCACATAAGATATTATGGGTATTAATATGGTTATATTATATAATTATAATAAATTTTAATTTTAATATATATGAGTTTATAGAGCATATAAATAAATAAAAACTTGAGGTAAGGGTTTTACATTACAATCTCATTTTTACTGGGATTATTTATGATTAAATTTTCAATAATAAAATTATATGATAGTTCTTTCAAAAATAATATTTATTTTATTTTAATTTTTTTTATTTAAATATATTACATATTTTATTTTCATATTACTCTCTTTTATTACTCAAAATACTAAAATAATTGTTTCTAGGAAAATCGACATTGTATTGTTTTTCAGTCAGAAATAATTTTCTTCTATTTACATATTTTATTTTAAATGTTTTCAAGAATATTTTTAATTTTATATTATTATTGTTTAAATTAATTTTTTACCCATTTTCCAATTTCAAAAAAAAATTAAATTAATCTTCTAATCATTTCCCAAATGAGGTATTTTTACTTGTACCAAAAATGTGAAAGGAATAATTGTCTTAACATACATAATATGAACAAAATTTACCACTTTTATGATTGTTCAATGCCTTGAAGATTAGTTTTCATGTTTTCATGGTTCTTTTCAAAGAAAAACATTTCTTTAATATTTTTGAAGTTTTTATATTTTGAATAAGTGATTTCAAAATAATAAGGATATTTTCCTCAAGATATCTTCTAATGATCTTTAAACGGAATTTTTCATCTATGATAACATTCTTTGATGTTACTTATACTTCACTGGGGATATGATTTTATGATATTTTCTATATTATTCCTTTATATTTTTAGTGGTTATTATGTTGAAATACTGAGGAAACCCATTTTCTTTTCCATATGTTATATAACAACCAAAGCATAACATACATGTATATTACAACATTTTAGATGAATATTTAGAAAATTACAGAAATACAAGACCTAGGACTATAATTTTTTAGTTTATTCAGAATATTTTAAAAAATATTCTGACTCTATAAAAAATTTCAATAATTCCCATAAAGATATTCCCTTTTAGTACTACTAACTAAAACCTTTTATCATAACTTGGGGAAAGAAAATATAATAAAGCAGTGAGCTCAAATTCTTGAAAAGGGTAAACAAAGTAGATACATAAGCATAACATGAGAATAAGGGTATACAAATAACATTTTAAGATCATACCTTGTATATCAAAGATCATATACATGATTTTTGGCATAAATATTTGGAGTTCATAAAAACATAAACCATAATAGAAACAAGAGCATAATCCATGAAAACATAAAATTGGAATAAGACATGGAATTTGTAGAATACACATAAGAATATAAAATCCTATTTCAAGGCTACCTACCAAGACATGCGTAACATGTTAGTCTTGGTATAATAACATGTGTACCTTCTTTAGGCTTGGGATTCCCTCTCATGTGCCATCTTGTCTCAGGCATGGGATTCCCTCCCGTGTAGCTTCTTGTTTTGGGATTTGGATTCCATCCCTTTTACCCTCTTGTTTTGGGCTTGGTATTCCATCTCATGTACACTCTTCCTTAGTTATTGGGATTCCCACATGTATATCATCTTTATTTGGGCTTGGGATGTCATCATGTATACCCTCTTGTTTTGAGATTAAAATTAATACTTGTTTTGAGCTTGGGATTACCTCCTATCTACACTCCTAATCTCATAAAAAATTATCATTACCCAATTAATTGGGGGGAGATATATATCACATCCATTATATAATTAAAACATATATTCATGTTCCAAAAGATAATAAAACATTCATCATATCATGACCCATGAATTGAAATGTATATCATTAATGTTTAATCACATCTTGACCTATAGAAAAGGGATAGGTTTTTTAATAATTTCATCAAATCATGACCCATGAAAAGAATTGGGTTTCAAAATTATATAAACAATGAAAGAGAAATGAGTTTTATAAACATATAACTAGTGAAATAGAAATAGGTTTCATAAACATCATCCAAAAAAACATAAATCATTTGTAGAAATAATATGAATGGAACCTTTGGATCATTTTTAAGAAAGGCATGAGTTTCACCAACGAATGCCATCTTAGATGGAAAATAATTTTTAAAGATCCTTTAAAATAATTTCTTGAGGGAAATATCCCTTATTATTTGGAAAAATATTTTTAAAACGTAAATCCTTTTAAAAACATAAATCCTTTTAAAAAAAATTTCCTTTGAAAATATATTAAAAACTATTAAACTCTTTTTTAAAACCATTTATTTTAAAACACTTTTAAAACTTATAGAGAAGGAATGAAAAGTTTTGAAAAAAATTCCATTAAAAACACTTTGAAAATTTATAAATAAATGTTGATAAAAAAAATTAAAATAATTCATTTGAAAACTAATAAAGAAATATTGAAAATGTTTTTGAAAACCCTTTCTTTGAAAACACTTAGAAGATTTATAAAGAAAACATCAAAATGCTTTGAAACCATATATTTGATATAAAGTGTAATTTTAAAAACATAAAAAAATTAAAATATTATTTCCTTTAAAATGACATTAAAATATCATCTTTAAAAACATTTTTGAAACATGGTTTTTTAAAGAACGTGGATTTCTGACCGAAAGGAGAAATAAATTAAGATTTTAATAAAAACATTGTATCAATTATATTAATTACCAAAGAGTGTAAAAATTGAAACATTACTTCTATATAACATTAATAACCATATGGTAATAAAATTAATGATATTTCTTAATATATGGATTGTAATATTTCATCAATGGAAGTGTAATCATAAATAATCTCAATAAACGATGAGATTATAGCTATAAATCGTTACTGCATTCGTAACATTGAATCATAATAAAATGAAAATAATAAAATTACATGAATATTTACATATAATTAAAATAATTATATTTATGATATAAAATTTCAAGGGTAGTATATACACCTCATAGAAAAATTGATACAAAATTACTTTACCGATTTCGTAAATTTTGAAACATAAACCCCATTAAATAAAGATACTAAAATAGATATTTAAATTTAAATGAATTTAATTATAATAATAATTTAATAAATACATGGGAAATATACACCCCACATAGAATAAATGAGTGGTGAATATGACATTATCACACAAAAATAAAAAGTGAGTTGAAATTCCCTTACCTTAAGTCTTGAATTTCTTTATACACATTAAAAACTCATGTATAATAAATAAAAGTTGATTTTTCATATAATAAATAATAATATTATTATATCTAATACCTTATATTATTTTTTATGAATTTATATTACCAATTTATTAACAACTTTATGTTAATGTTACGTTTCGGGTAATATCCTCTTTTTTCGTATATGTTTTGATTTTTTATTATTGATCCAATTACATAGATTATAATTTAATTATTTAAATATTGTAAAATATTGTATAAATATAATATATATTAATTATATATGTATTTATAATAATATATATAAGATATAAGTATAAAATGGAATACCCCGTTCATGGAGATGGTAAGTTGTAAGTACGCATGATCATTGTTTCCATTTTATTCTCGTATTGAAATAAAGTAAGAATATGAAATATATGAATAAATATATATATTATAATTACTGTATAATTATTATTTCATATATATCATAGAATTTTACTACACAAAACCTTAATACATTCCATATAAGGTGTGAAGGAATCACAGCACTTTAAGGAGGCGATAGTCTACACTTCCCCAGTAAAAATAATCATACTTACAAAAAATGTAAATCATCAATTTATGTGTTATATAATAATTATGGAATGATAAATAAATCATAAATATCATATATAACATATAAAAATACATTTTACATCATAATTACAAACCATTAGAGGTGGTAAAGGAAAACGAACAAAATCGTTTCATGAGGCGGTAGTTCGACTCACACAAGAACGGTAAGTTTGTTACCCATTAGATGGAAGTGTGTGTAAGTGAAGGTGAAACCCTTATAATTAAAACATATAAGTATAATTAAGAGAATTATGTTTTTATATAATCATGTAATAAGAATAATTTAGGTGGCTGAGAGAGAAAATAAAAGAAAGGTTCTTGAGGAAGGATGTTACCTCTTTTTTGGGTAACTCCTTTTGCTTTGCAAAACAAAAGGATTCATTGAATGAATTTATTATTAAAGGGAGGATTAAAGGAGTAATTTATGTATTTTTTGACATTATTTTTTTATATTTTTGGAAATAAAAATGGCTTGAGAGTTCTGGATAAGTGGGAGGGGTGAGGTATTTTTATAGGGGTGAAGGAGTGGCATTCTTGTAAATTTTTGAAAAGGGAAGTCCACCCACGTTTTTCCTCTACAAAGTGGATCCTATAATGAGTAAAATTATATTAAATTGATTATAAGGTCTAAAAATTAACATCCAATGGATTTTGTAAAATTTTATTTGTAATTTTGGCCCATAAGTTTATGTTTGAGTCCCTTGTTAAGCTAATTTTTCTCTTAATCATTATAATTAATTTTCATTACATTTGATAATATTTTTTGTAAAAATATAAGTTGACATTATTAGAAACTATAAATTATAATGATTTAAAATATGGAAACCGTTTTTTTAAATTCAAAACATGAGTAGCTTAAATTAATTTAAAATTAATCTCGTAGGCGGGATGACAATGCAGATTTTTAAAGTAAAAATGTTCACAAGATTAGTAAGTTTTTATATCCAATTTCAAAGTAAAATTGACCCCAATGAAATAAATTGGTTTAATTTATGTATAATTTATATAACTATATGATAAAACTAATTATAAATATAATTTATCCCTATAAAAAATTATATAAAAAATCTCTTTTGAATTAAAATTCAGTATTTTTTACTATTCATCAAAAAAATAAAACTTCATAGAAAAATACCAAAAATTATTTATAACCTATTATTTTTATTTTTATTTCAAAAATGATGTTTATTTTTTACATATAAATTTTATAAAAGTTCAAAAATTAAGAATTAAAATTGGTTCTCTATTGAAAGGTGGAAAAACTGCTTTTATAAAAATATAGGTTTTTATGTGTAATAGTGGGTTTATTCATATCCTCTTCCAAAAAAATATTAGATGAATATAAAAAATATTTGATTAAATTTATAAAATAATTAATTAATTAATATAATTCACTGATAGTAATTAATTTAATTTATTAAGATAAAATTTCTTTGTGAGAATAAAATTAGTTTTTATAAAAACATTCCCCTAATATTCAATTGGTTCTTAAATTCATTTATAATTAATTTTAAACCAATGAAATCAACCATTTATTTTCATTGATTATTTAATAATATGAATAAATTACAAAATAATTGTGAGGTTATATCTTATTATATTGAATAATAATATTTTTAATAATATGTAATTTTTCGTTAAAACTCGGTCTAGTGTGTTACGCAAGCCATCGAGGAAAGTCAGTCTTTCTTGTAATGTAAGTTATCCTTGGTGTTCTATGTAGAGTAGTCTAAACATTATGTTTCATGTAGTTAATTATTAACCTATTTTTTCATATATTTCAATCCAAACTTATTGTTTTTATATATAAAAACTATATTCAGTGTTGTGTGAAGTGAAAAATATAAAAAAGAATAAATTAATTTGAAAAATAATAATTAAGAAAACTCAGGGTATTAAATTAAAACCCCATTAAAATTAAGTTTACCCTCAAAATCAATTTGTCTTATCAATGGTTTAATACTTGAAATTTCCTATCACAAAAACCCACATTGTAAACATGAATACTAAAACTTCCTTTACAAGGGGAAAGTAGAAAACATAATGGTAACCTGAAGTAACATGTAGATAGGTTTTCTTAAAGGAGAACAAAGGTGAGAAGTGAAAACATGGACATGGATGAAAAATATAACTATCATGTTCTAATAGAGAGTATTATAGAACATGGTTAGGAGAAATTTAACAATCACAAACCCCTAAATCTATGATTATATAAGGGTCTATTTGATCATTGAAAATGGAGGTACTAGGATAAAATTTTTGGTCTCAATATCCTTTTTATTAAACTTGAATAATTTTCATGAAAAATATACTTACATGAATTCTAGAAAACCCTACCCTTTGTTGTTCCTTGATCAACTTCCACTTCTTCTCTCATTTCAATAAATAAAGGTGAATTTTTCATTCCTAAAGCATTAATAGATCATGAGATCCACGAATAGAATGACAGGTTATTCAATCTATATTTATCACAAAAAAGTTTATCACAAGTTATTCAATATGCAGAAATACTCATATGGTGAGATAATACATTAATTTATAAAACATTATCTGAAGTTTAACATAAACCATTCTATAAATGGTTAACCTTGTAACCCTTCAAAAAAAATAATTCACCCTTTATTCCTCAAATAAGATCTAATAATATATTAAAACATTTTCATTTGAATCTTGGGTCAATCCTTTTTTTGATAAAACATTAAATGTGATTTTTTTATTCCAAAATCCATGAAGTGGGATATAATCACATGAAAATTCCCCAATGTATGAACAATAATATTTTCAGAGAGATTATTCATACAAAATAAAACATGAAATTCCCAACTAAGGTGAGGAAGATAAGTATTCATTAATTACTATGGTTCACTTCATCCATTATGATCGCATAATATTTACCTTTATCCCTCATCTTAAGATATTCCTGATGTTTATTGTCATCATTATACTTTGGTTTTAAGCACTTCCTAGAATACTTCACATACTCCTTACATTTGAAACACTAAATTATAGGAGGTGAATTATTTGCTGCTTTATCTTTATTCTTGTCACCTTGGTATTCTGTCACTCGATGGCCTTTCTTTCCACACTTAAAACATTTAGTAGTTCCCCTAAGAAAATTTCCTACAGGTTCCCTTCCACACTTTGAGTATAAAGTATATCTAATATTTTTATCTCCATAGTTTATAAACTATGCTTTTAAATAAATCTTTATTTTATTATCATAACAATGAAATTTATAGGAAATGTAAATATCCTTTTTTTTGTAATAAGAATATGAGGAAAGTACAAACTAAAAAATAAGGTCTCGTACTATTCCCAATCTATGGAGACAATTTTATCTGGCTGCCTCATATTCTTGATAATGTTCCACCACTAATTTTCTTCACCTTCCAATTGATAAGCTCCCAACATAAATTTTTCACATACTGAACAATAGAGAATGAAAAATATCTTGTCAATCGCATAGATCCATTTATTATCACATAGTGGATCAGTCATTCCACTAAAATAAGGTGAATGGTTCCTTAATAAGAATTTATAAAAATATTATTACCTTTTTTGGTCATTTAGAAACTCAGCATGATCCATGGATCGATAATATTATGTGGTCATAGAAATGAGGTTTTCCACTCTATATTCAATAACATTCAATTTAATTGGAGGAAAATTATTTCATTTTCCATTTCATTCCTCATTAACACAGTTATTTTGGGTTCCATCCATTGACTAAAACTAGAAATCATATAGTAAGATACAATCATTATAGTGGGGAAGCACATAATCTTGAAAAACTACATATAGGATGTCTAAATCATGGATCCTACTTATTTAATCTATGACACCTTAATCTTGTCCTATTTTATTCATAGTCATTATTTAATTAAATACTTCATGATAGTTTATAAAGAGTTTGTGAATTTCCAAATCATATCTTCTGGGAGTATCAAACCAATTGCATAGTAAGGTCAGTTGTCATGTACTAGGTTACACTCATGTCATGCCTAATACACTTTTTTAGAGTTATTACTTCTAGGTACATCTATTCTAGAACCAAATCCACTTACATTATCTATAAAGGGGTGAATTTCTAAGAAACCATTATTCGTTCCCAAAATTCCAGAACATATTTCTAAAAATTATCCTATTCTTAGACTTACCCTTAAAGACATCCCTATACATATATTTAGAAATACCCCTAGGGATCTCACTGAAGTTTTCTCATCCCAGTTTACAAAGGTTGAATAAAAATTGCATCTCATAATTACTTTAATGAACTTGGATTAACATACATAGATATTATATAATTTTAGATGAATATTTAGCACATTATATAAATACATGCCAAAGGACTATAATAGTTTAGTGTCTTTGGGAATATGAAACAAAATATTCTAACTCAGTGAAAGATATTAAATGTTTCCCGAAAATATCTTCCCCTCTTTTACTTCTACCTAAAACTATTATTCATAACCTGGGGAAAGGAATCATAAGAAAAGGTTGATCTTAGATGCTCAATTAAGGTAAACCAAGGAGATAAATAAGAATAACATGATAAAAAGGGTATGATAATAACATTTTAAGATCATAACATGTATATCAAATATCATATACATGATTCATGGTATAAATATTTTAAGTTCTTATGACATGAATCGTAAGGAAAACCATAGCATAATCCATGAAAGCATAACATAGGAATAAGACATGTAATTTGTGGAATACACATAAGAATATAAAATACTATGAAAAGGATACCTACCAAAAACTTCATAACATTTTAGTCTAGGTATAGTAACTCATGTACCTATTTTAGGCTTGGGATTCCCTCTTATGTACCCTCTTGTTTCAGGCTTGGGATGGCCTCTTGTGTACCTTCTTATTTTAGTCTTGGTATTCCCTCCCATGTACCCTATTATTTTGGTATTGGGTTGCCCTCCCATATACCCCCTTACTTCAGGCTTGGTATGGCCTCCCATGTACCATCTTGTTTTAGGACTAGGATGTCATCTTTTATACCCTCTTGTTTCAGGATTAAGAATCCCTCTTGTTTCATGATTTTTATTCCCTCATGTGTACCCTCTTGATCACATAAAACATTTATCATTTCCCAATGCATTTTAGGGAGATACTAGTCCCACCCATCATATAATGTAATCATAAATGCATTTTCAAAAAGATAACGAAACATTCATCATATCATGACCAATGAAATGAAATGGGTATCATTAATGTTTCATCATATCATAACCTATAGAAAAGAAAAAGGTCTCATAATCATTTCATCAAAGCATAACCCATGAAAATAAGTGGGTTTTAAAAGAATACAACCTATTAAAGAGAAATGGGTTTTAAAAAAATCATTACATAAAAACATAAACTATTCATAGAAGTGATATGAATGGAACCTTTGGATCATTTTCTATAATGGCATGAGTAACACCAAAATTTGTCATCTTAGATGGAAAAATAATTTGGAAATATCATTTAAACCCATTTCATGAGGAAAATATCCTTTAATCTTTGAAAAAATATTTTTAAAACATAAATCCTTATGAAAATATTTCCCTTTGAAAATATATTATATAATCTATAAAACTCTTTCAAAACCATTTCTTGGAAAACACTTTGAAAACATAGAAAGAAATCTTAAAAACGTTTTCAAAAGCGTTACATTGAAAACACTTTGAAAACTTATGAATAAATCCTTAAAATGTTTTGAAAACAAATTTCTCTTAAAAAACATTGAAAATTTATAAATAAACTATTAGAAAATTTTTAAAACCTTTTCTTTAAAAAACATTGAAAGGTTTTAAAGAAATCATGAAAATGTTTTGAAAACCATTTCTTCAAAAACACTTTGAAAAATAATAAAGAATTATTTAGAAATCATAAAATATTTTCAAAAACCATTTTCCTTGAAAATTATTTTAAAATATCATCTTTAAAAAAATTTAAAACTCTTTTAAAAACATGGCTTTTGAAATAACACAGATTGTTGACTGAAAGGAGAAATAAAGTCAAATTTTGATAAAAAAAATTATTAATTATATTAAGTTCCAAAGAGTGAAAATAAGTAACATTATTTAGATATAACATGAATAAAAATAGGATAAGAAAATTCATGATATTTATTAATATATATCATAATACTTCATCAATGGAAGAATAATTAAAAGCATTATAGATAAATAATGAGATTATAGCTATAAATTGTTACCACATTGGTAACATTGAATTATAATACAATAGAAATAATAACTTTAATTGAAACTTTAAATATCATGGAAATAATGATATGCATGATATAGCATTTCAAAGGTAGTATATACACATCATAGAAAAATATAGGTTCATAACATGGCATGTGTCTCAAAGAAGGAAAATTGAGACAAAATCACATTACCAATTTGGTAACTTTTGAAACATAAACCCCATGAAATAAATATAATCAAATAGATTTGTAAATAACCATAAATTTAATTATAATAATTATTAAATAAATACATGGGAATTATACACACCAAAAAAATAAATGAGTTGTGAATAATCCATGTGTATCACAAAAATAAAAAAGTGAGTTGAAATTCCCTTACCTTTAGTCTTGAATTTCATCGAACATGTTCAAAAATCATGTATAATAAATATAAGTTTATTATATATCTACTATAGAAAAATATTATTATATCTAATAAAATATATGATTTTTTATGACTTTATATTAACCATTTAATAACAACTCCATGTTAATGTTACGTTTCGGGTAATATAAGCTTTATTTTTCATATATGCTATGATTTGTTATTCTTGATCCGCTTACTTATATCATGATTTAATTATTTAAACAATGTAAAACATGGTATAAATATAATACATATTGATTATAGATATATTTATAATAATCTATATAATATAGAAGTTTGAAATTAAATACACCATTCATGGAGATGGTAGGTCGTACGTACGCATGAACGATGTTTCTGTTTTCTTATCGTATTAAAAGAAAGAAAGTGACATATATGTATATATATATATATATTATAACTCCAGTAGAATTATTATTTCATATATATAATATAAATCAACTAAATACATCTTTAATACATTCCATGTAAGGTGTGAATGAATCACATCGCTTTAAGGAGGCGGTAGTCTATACTTCCCCAAACGAAATTATTATACTTACAAAAAATGGAATGAATGAAGGTATGTGTTATATAATAATTAAATAATAATAAATATATCATAAATATC
Organism: Viscum album; assembly: GCA_963277665.1. NCBI lineage: Eukaryota > Viridiplantae > Streptophyta > Magnoliopsida > Santalales > Viscaceae > Viscum > Viscum album. The sequence goes on from OY728121.1 coordinate 595,752,355, forward strand.
ATATATAACATATAAAAATATAACTTACATCATAATTCCCATCAATGAGAGGTGTTAAAGGAAAAAACGAACAACATCGTTTCGTGAGGCGGTAGTTCATCATACATAACAATGGTAAGTTCATTATCCATTAGATGGAATTTTTTATAAATGAAGGTAAAACCCATAGGATAAAAACATATTTGTATATATAGGATAATTATGTTATTATATAATTATGGAATAATAATAATTGAGTTTTTGGAGAAAGAAAATAAAATAAAAATCTTGATTAATGAGGTTACCTCTTCTTTGGATAACTCGTTTTTCTTTTCACAAAATAGATTTCCTGGTTTGATTTCATCCCAAATGGAGGATTAAAGAATAACTTTAGGTATTTTGTAATATTATTTTATCATAGTATTGGTGAGCCAAATTTCTTGATATTTGTTAATAAGTGGGATATTGTGTACCTTTTTATAGTGGAGGAGGAGTGACATTATTGAAAAAAATTTAAAAGGGAATTCCTCCCAAGTTTCTCCAATGACAAGCGGATCCAATAATGAAAAAAATTCTATAAAATAGATTATAGGATCTAAATATGAACATAAAATATATTTTTAAAAATTCTATAGGTCATTTGGGTCCTTAAGTTTTAGGTTTAGTCCCTTGTTAAGCTAATTTTCCTCTAAATCGTTTCAATTAATTTTAATTAAATTCACTAATATTTTTTGTAAAAAAACAATTTTAACTGATTATAAATTAAAATTTATTATGATTACAAATATTAAATTAATTTTTCCAAATTATAGTAACATAATTAGTAGAGAATAATTTGAAATTAATCCTTCAGGTGGGAAGACAATGGGGGTTTTTAAAGTAAAAAAGTTACAAAAGTTTGTTAAGTTTTTATATATAATTTAAAAATGAAATTTATTATAATGACGTACATTGGAATAATTTATGTATATTTTATATTATTATACTTTAAAAAAATATAAATATAATTTTACCTTATAAATAAATTAGAAGAAAACCCATTTTTGAATTATAATTCATTATTTTTAACTATTCATCAAAAAATGAAAATTCACAGAAAAATACCGAAATTAATAATAATATAATATTTATGTTTATATTAAAAAATTAATTTTTTTACATATAAAATTTATAAAATTTCCAAAATCTACATTTAAAATAGGTTCCCATTAAAAGGCAGTAAAACTACTTTTATAAAAATATTGGTTTTTATGTGTAATATTGGGTTTGTTCCTATCTTATGCCTATAAAATATATTTTATAAATTTGTAAAATATTTTATTGAATATATAAAATATATATTTAATTAATATAATTCTCCAATAGTAATTAATTTAATTTATTAGGATAAAATTCATTTGTGACCAAAAAAAGTCTTTTTTAAAATATTCCCTTTATATTCAATTGGTTCTTATATTTATTTATAATTAAATTTAGACAAATTAATTCCAAAATTTATTTTCATATATTAGTTAATCCTATTCATAAATTCCAACTTAATTGTTGGTTTATATCTTATTATATTAAATAATAATATTTTTAATAATTTGTTATTTGTTCGGTAAAACTCGGTCTTTTTCATTATGCAAGCCATCGAGGAAAGTTAGTATTGAGTGTAATGTAAGCTAACCTCGGTTTTACATGTATATTAATATAATTTTTTTATTTAATTATTAACTTGTTTTTTCATATAACTTAATAAAAACATAGTGTCATTATATAAAAAAAACTATATTCCATGTTGCATGAAGTGAAAAGTATCAAAAAGATAAAATTATTTCAAAAATAATAAATCACAAAATCTTGGGCTGTTACATGTTAAGTTATGATGGAATGATAAATTAGTTAATGATTCTATGGAATAAATTTGAATAATTTATGAATATTTGATGGTTTTAGATGTTATAGTCTACCAATTAATTGGGTAAATATTATTTTTTTATGAGCACAATGGGTACATTGAAGGTTATACCAATATCAAAAGAGGGTATATGGAAGGTTATCCCAATCCCAAAAGAGTGTTCATGGGAGATTATCCCAGGAATGAAGCATTTCCATGGGTGGATAAAGTAATACTAACATGTGATTAAGGTTTTGGTGGGTATCCTTGACATAATATTTCTATGACTATGATGGTAACACACTTTATTCCACTCTTTTATGACATGATATTAAGCCATTGTTATTATCTCATGGGTCATGTAGTTTGATTTATTTTTGATTCATGTCTTATAAACTATTAAGATTTATGCCACAACTCACTATTATGATCTATGAATTTTTGGGTATGATTTTCAAATGTTAATAGAATATAATCATACCCTTATGCTCATGTTATGATTAAAATATCATTTATATCTTCCATGTTTATTGATACTGAGTATCTTACATCACCCTTTATTATGTTTCCTTTTCCCTAAGATATGAAGAATTTTTTTAAGTATGATATTTATAATATGGGTGCTAATTGTGAATATCTTAATATGGATATAATGTAGATCTTTTAGGTACAAGTTTTTTATGTATTCAAGTTTATAAAGAAACTAAACCACTATGGTTTTAGCATGGATCATAATAATATGTAATGAATATTCATGTAATAAGATGTAATATTTATGTATGAAATGTTTGGGACACTTTAGTTTAGGTATATGAAGAGAATAATTTTTATTCTTTCTATAAGAATATATATATAATTTTTTGGATTCATTAGTGGGTAATTTTGTATGAATAAGTTTCACTTGTATATTGAACTTTTTATCATATTTGAGAACAATTCCCATTTATAATACTAATAAATAAAATTATTATCATTTAGATTCTATCATTCTAATAAAAATATCCATGAAAATTTTGAATTTTTATTTATTTCCATCTTAACCTATAATATAAGAATCGTTTATAAGAATATGTTTCTTTAAATATTTAATATGAAATTTTTATTTATTATAAGCTAATTAAGATATTAGTCTCTTATATTAGGTTTTATATTTTTCTAAGTTCCATATTTCACTAAATTTTAGGTCCAATTCAATGTTCATCTAATCTATTATCTATTAAGGTAGGATATTATATCAATTATATTATATATAAATCTTGTATGGTAATGTGAGAAACAACTTTCCATAATCTATCTTATATATTATCTCCACTCCATGCCTTTGGTTATTTAATGTTTAGGCTTACCCAACCAAGAAAATCCCAAGTCACCCAACTGGATTTAATTACATAATATTTAGGGGTATCCTTGTCATTCACATATTAAAATAGATAATTCATAGATAATTAATCTTAGTAGGGTCGCTCATATTATATGATCAAGTCTTTAGTGATTGGATACATTAGATGGAATACACCAATTCATATTTTAAGGGGTTTTATATTATCTTTGAAAATAATTCTATATACATCTCAAACATATTTTATCTCATGATTTCCCTACATGATTTTATTTGATTGAATTTCTACATTTTATATTAATCAACCAAATTAGTATATTTTAATCACATTAATTTACAATTATTTAACGAATCAATTATTTTTGTTATACATATATAGAAAAATTTAATTATAATATCCAATATATATCAATATATATCACATTAAAATATAACTTAAAATTATTTCATCTAAATTATTAAAATTATTTGAAACCAAAATCCTACTCAAGAGCATGTGCAGTGTGATGACTTGAAAATGACTACTTTTTTAAGTAATTCCCTAACCCCGAAACTAGTGATAAGTTTGACCCAAAGTCCAAATATACATATATCACTAATAAAGAGTGATTTAAAGTTATAGTAATACTTTAACACTATATATTCATGAATAATTATCTAAAAAGTTTACTTTGATATTATAGCCAACATATCAATAGCCTTGGTTAAACTAAATTAAATTTTATACTCTATGTATCCTAAAACTCATTAAATTCATGACATAACATCTAGGGATGAAATTTAAAAAATTTAAATTTACTATATAAGTATTCATATATGATCACTTTGTATAATAATATTATTAAATAATAGGAAATAAATTAATTAATGAACAATTTATAAAAATAAATATAATAAATGATGAACATAGAATATTTTTAATCAAAAAACATATGATTATTTTATATCATTATTAAAAACAATTAATTCATAAATATTTGGAAATTTTTAAAAAATATAATATGAATATTTCATTCTAATATATTAAATATGGACATTTTATATTTTATAGAAATTCCATATATTTATGAATATTTATTAATTGATTGATATGTGTAAAATCATTAATGTATATTAAACTATACAATTATAATAAACTCTTCATATTTTATTTATATTAAATAAACAATTAATTTATTATAATATAAACCACTTGAATTATAGTATATGATATAGGTTAGGTCTATATCATTGTCCAAATTCATATTGATATCCTATATGGTTGGTCACATTATGTTCTATATCATAATCATTAATATCACTATAACACTCCTGGTGATTAATACCATCTTTTTTAATTCATCATAATCATCACATGATTGTGGTTATGTTTTACTTATAGAAATAAATATCTCTATATTAATCCAAAAATAATTTTTTAAACTATAACGCACTCATCAATATTATTATAACACTGTGATGCTATGGTCCTCTTGTTTTTAGAATACATGACCCATCCACAATGAAAAGAATTATATTTAATATTATTTTCTAATTAATTATGATCAATAGCATTGATAGGCTACATTATATCACAAACCTTGGTATGAGTTTGTCACTATAAGAAATATTTTGTATTCTTCTAATTTTGAGAGTTTTCTCAAAACTCAAATCTCTTCTTAACTTCCCCATATTTTGATCCAATACCATTGATGAGTATTATTTAATTATAATAAATCAAAATTATAAGATAAAAAAATATAAAAAATTCAATGTCAATATCTATCCAATAGATGTTTAGAAAAAATATAAACTAGTTAAAAATATTCATTTTCATATGTTGGTTGAGACTTTTGCATTCAATGTACTCAATGAATTTCCCTAAGTAAAATACAAAATTCCCTTTCCTTCATAAGTATTCCACCAACTATATAAATCATATACTAAATATAAAATACCTACCTTCTATATTAGAATGCTATCACTTTTGGTTTAAGAAAGGAAGAACAAGATAATTTCATCCAATGAATATGTATTACTCAAGATAATTCCTTTTTATGGTTTTAAACATTTATATAGGATTACCTCATCTAATGAAATATTATCAAAAGGTTTGAACAGAAGTTAAACATTTCAAAAAATCCCCCACTATTAAACAATACATTAAAATAACTTATAATAATAATTATTCATTCAATAAAACCTTTCATTCATTATTTAATGTTTCAAAAAATAATTTAGTGTGTTATAAATCCTTATACAGCATCATATAACATATTAATTGAACCTTCAATGATATCTTATATGGAAAATGTGATTACAGTGTTGGGTGAGATCCCATTACACTAGGTATGATATCTCATATCACTATGTGTAGTCTGTCATAATGTTTTCCATCATTATTCATATTGCATAAAGTGATATGACCCATATCTTTTAACATGATATAAGCTTTAGTGTATATATATCTTTCACCTTTCACCCAACCATCAATACAAACATGGAGAAAATATGAAAATTCATATTTTTATAACATCACGGTCATGTTTACACCCTTATTTAGATGTGAAAAAACACACAGACACACTTAATATAAATATCCATATCTTATACAGCCTCATTTACCATACCTCCCCTTTACACCATATTTTCTACTTTATAGTCACTCATATTTTCATATACCCTTTTACATTTTTGAGTACCCCTTTGTATTATAATTATTTATTTAACTCCATTAAAATATCCAATTTATATATTATCATTCTGTATTTTTTTTTTGAATTTAACCGATCCACATACATAACTATATATATTTATACTTCTATGTGTACACTTATATCTCTTATACACTATAACAACCCAAGAATTTAAGAAATATATTTTATTTCAAGTTAATTTTAATTCTTTAATAGATTTCATTACACACAATAAAAATTTTATATTTTGTTACATATAGCACAAAGTTTATCTTGTGGTATGCACAACACCAAGTTTATCTTACATTACATACAATAATGGGTTTCTTTGAAAAATCATGTTGCATGCAAGACTAGGTTAGACTGAACAATTATATACTAATAATATTATTATTTAATATAATAGTTATCACCAAGATATTAGATTGTAAATAATTAATTAGATTAACTAAATTATGAAATTATAGTCTTAAAATGTTTATAAAATTAATTCATTAGTAACCAGTTAATTATAAATTAAAATAAAGACCAATTGAATATAAAGGATGTGTATTTATGAAAAAAAATTATTTTTTGATATTTTTTCTTAATAAATTAAATTAATCACAATTAGTGAAATATATTGATGAAATTTATATAAATGAATTTAATTAATGATTTTTAAATTAATCCAATAATTTTGATAGGCTTAACATAAGAATAAATCCAATTTTAAGTATAGAAAAGCTATATATTTTTAAAATGTAGTTTTGTCGCCTTTTAATGGTAGACTTGTTTTAAAAATAAATTTTGAAACTTTTATAATTTAAATTTTAAATAATAAAATATATTTTTGAAATTATAATTTCAAAATTTACTTTGGGTGAATTTTTTGTATTTTTCTGAGAAGTGTCATTTTTTGATGAATAGTTAAAAACTTGAATTTTAATTAAAGATTGATTTTTTGTCTAATCTAGTTATATGTTTAAATAATATTTTTTATTTGTTTTTAAACTATAATTACATCAATTTTATATAATTTAAAACAATTTAGGTCATTTTAATCAATTTCACATTGAAATTTAATATAAAAACATTTCAAACTTTAGAACTTATATCTTTAAAAACCTGCTTTCTCGTTACTTCTATGGGCGTAATTTTAAGTTAAATTCTTCCACTTATGTGATTAGAATTTGCAAAAATGAATTAAATATTTATAATAATAATAATTTATAATTTATAGTAATGAAAAATTATTTTTTGACAAAAAATATTAGTGAATGTAATTAAAATTAATTATAGTGATTAAGGTAACAAAAGTGTTTACTTAGTGGTTAAACATTAATATTAGGGGGAAACTGACCTAGACAATTTTAAAAAACCAATTTTCTAAAAATTATTAAACTATATCCCCACTTTTATCTAAATGTTTTTCACTATTTGAGTCACATAATATAAGGGAGACCTCCCAATAGTGTTTACCTTTTTATATTTATAAGAATGAAACTCTCCCTCTAATATAAAAAGGCACTCGAACCCTCAATTATTCACACCTATAAAGACATTTTAAATCATAAAAAACCTACCCAAATAATCTCTCAAAATATATACTCTCATCCTATAAGCCTCACTTTGGGATGAAATAAATCCAAGAAAGTCATTTGGTGTAAACCAAAAGTAGTTACCCAAAAAAGAGGTAATATTATTCACCAAACACTTTTGTTTTTATTCTTTCTAAAATAACTTAAATTAATGTTATTAAATTATTATATAAAAATATAATTATCCTAAATATACTGAGATTTTTTTATGTTAATGTTTCTACCTACACCTATACACACTTCCATAAATTGGGATACGTAATCATCGTTCGTGAGTATGGCGGACTACCACCTCACGGACTGATGTCTTTTGTTCTTCCATTACCATCTATCAAGGTTGTGAATAATGATAAAATAAATTTTTATATATGATATATATATATATATATAATATTTCTGATTTATTTATTCTTATATAATTTTTATATAACACATACCTTCATGCATGCCATTTTTTGGGAATACAATAACATCGTTTGTGGGCGTGTGGACTATCGCCTCCTCAAAGCAATGTGATACATTCACACATTACACAGAATGTATTAAGAATGGGTTTAATTAAACATATTTTAAATAAATTAAATATATATCATATTCATAATATAATTAAAAAAATCAATATAATATATCATGATCTTTAACACCTTTTCACACATTGAAAAAGTGATAATATCATTCGTGGTCGTGTGGACTACCACCTCCTCAATGCAGTGTAATTCCTTTTATATCAAAATAATTATATGTGTAATTATATATGATTAAATAATATTGTATTTATGATATAATTATTATTCTTTAAATATAAATTATACTTACCTTCTTTCCATAATGATCATTGAAAAATTAGAATGTTACTCATGCCTACATATAGCCTATCGTCTCTATGATTGTAACATTTTTTAATTTTTAAAAACCATATTTTATGAGTGGTTTTAAAAGTATAATTGATGTATAAATATGATAATAATTTAATGATTATTATTATGTAAATGTTTATATAATGACCACTTTGACCATATTCAACAAACATTATCCATTTTTACACATAAATCGAATATAGTCAAAACATCCAACGTATAATTAATTATTTAAGTAGTTGTATACAATATTTTAATAAGTTAAATAAATGTAATTATAAACTTGAAAATTTTTCTAAATAAAGTATATAATTAAATTATGTTTATTATTCAAGAACATAAAGGCACACGTGACAAGTCAGACTCATGGTAAGGGATTTCGTCTTAATCTCTTTTCATTGAGGCATATCTTGATTTTATACACCCACTTTATTTTATGAGGTGTATATAGATCCCCTTTGACATATAATATCATTTATTTATTTATTATCACTTTATTTAATGTTTTTCAAATTAATTCCTTCATGGGGCATATGATTCAAATATTTCAAAGTGGTATGGGACACATTGATTTAAAAATTTCTTTTTAAAATGTTTAACGATTTATTTTTAAAAATATTTTATCCATGTCAATATTCTTGATATTATATTATATATTTATTTATATGGATATTAAATTAATTTAAATTATATTTTATGTATATTTTTAATTTCATTCAAAGGTTTAAAAGGTAATCTTTTTTGTGTTTTAAATAGAACATTTTGATAAACAACAAATGAAATAAACTCTTTATAATGTACAGAAATAACAAAATTTCATGTCATTGTGACTTTTATTTAATTTATAGATTCCTTCTAAAGATTATATATATTATTAAATTAAAAACCATATTTAATTTTTTGGTTATTTTGGTATTGAAATTTGTTTTTCAAATAAGATTGTTTTCTTATTAAAAATCGATTTTTTAAAAGAGAGAGGTATTTTTCTCAGAAAGTGTTTTCATATGAGTTTAAAAAGATTTTTTAAAATTTATTTATGATAAAATTGTTTTATTAATGATATATTACTTCAGAATTATATGAAATGGCGGATCCTATTATAACATATAAATGGGGTGATCTAGATAGCACCAGGTGAGATTGTTATAGCTTATACGTGGGATGTCCCAAATAGCACCTGGTAATCCCATTACAAATTATATAAGTGGTGGCCTAAATAACATTGGATGATACCAATATATCTTATACACGGGGTGGATCATATAGAATAAGGTGAGCCCGTTATATCTTAAAGGGTGGGTGGGTCTGTGATATCCCTCCAATGCTTTGGGTATGGAAGTCATCTTTATGGTTATTCCAATTTTAAGAGTGAAATATTTTTGAATTCATCCATATTTTATTCCAATAAAAATGGTTTTGAAAGGTTTTAATTAATATGATTCTATAATTTATCTAAAATATTTTTTAATTACTTTCTATTGGTTTTAATAATTTACATTGAGAAAAATGTGTTTTTTTATTCCTGTGAAAATTTGTTATTTAATATTCTCAAAGAACTTTAAAGATAAAGGTAAAAAATATAGGAGTTTTTGTGTTTTTACCAAATTAATTGTTTCCATTGTTTTTATATCCCATGCTGAGATTTTTTTCTCATCCCATGTTTTTAAAATGTTTTCACATGTTTTAAGGATGGGTAAGATAAAGCAATAAGTCAAGTTATAAGTTGTGGATATTTTCCCTGAAAATAATTCATTATTTATTTTAAAAGTATTATATAATGGGAAAATGGATATTGATTGAAAGTGTACACTTTTTATTTTATGGTTTTTTTATGTACAAGTTATCACCTAATTCTCTAAAACTCTAAACTAAAGAAGATCATCATTGTGAATAAAAGTAAATTCTTGACCAAAACTCAAGATTATGTATTTTTTAAGGTCGATTCATAATATTTGGTATCAAAATAAAGGTTTATAAAAATTTAGAGGTTATGATAGCGTTAAGATCATGCTCGTAGAATATTTCACTTTGTGGTTAAGTTGAAATTATTTTGAATTTTAATATTTCCATGTTGCTTCATGTAAACTATGTATGTTCAGAATTATTTTCTACAGATGAAAAAATAAAAATATAATGGGAAGGTATTGAGGGAAAAGATCCTTCCAAATAATCATCTTTAGATTATTGGAATTAGAAGAGAAAATTTTATTATAGTGATGGATCATTTGGTATAAGATATAAATGGTGGGAGTTCCCATGCAAGAGAGAAACCAAATATATGACAAAATAAAATGATGATAGTTATAAATTTTATGAGATTACATACCCCATAATTAAATTGATCATCTAACATAGTGGTATTTTAAGGATTGATAAATACCCAGGAGAAGATATTTAATATCATGGGATATTCAAAACATCAAAAGGTAACCCTTTGCATCTATCATTTTGAAGGTGAATATGATCGATGGTAGTCTTTGGTTAAGAATCATAGAGATAAATATGATATTTATTCCATGGTATGGGTAAAAATTAAGAATATTTTCCAAGATACATATTTCCCTAAGGTTGTTTTGATTAGTTTGGAGAAAACATTCTTTTAAATAAATTGAAAAGATGAATATTTTATTGCTGCATATGAAGCAAACTTCACAATATTGACTATGTATGTTCTAGATTTTATTTGAGACATTTTTAGTAAAATTAATAGATTTTACTCTTGATTGAAACCAAATCTATAATTATATTTGGACTCTTTATATTTTAAAATTTATGAAAATGTGGTTTGTTCTGCTGAGAAATTTGAAATGGATTTTGATGACATTTATATTCCATGAGATGACAAGAGTAATAAATTGTCAAGGTTGTAGGAAATGGAGAATAAAACAACTAATAATTTGGGAGTTAAGACTAAATATTTTTATAAGTGTGGTAAAATACATTTTTTGGAATGTATTTTTGGATCTAGAAATTTTTACCAGTGTGGTGTGTCTGGTCACAAGGTCCGTGACAGCAAAGAGAAGTGTTATGAACAATCCAAGAGTAAGATAATAGATATCAAATAAATAGTGAGATTATATAAATGAAATGAGTAGGAAAATTATGATAACATGTTTATGAAGGTAATTACTCAGGGTTGAAATAATCAAGATTGGAAACTAAAAGGTTTGGGAAAATCCTTTGATGTTATTGTAGTTGATTTTGGTTCATCAAATGAAGTGGTGATAGCTCTAAGAAGATCATAATTTTTTAAAGTACAATCATAATACCAATGTCTTATTCACACCTATTTTAATTTTTTAAATAATTTAAATACCTTGGGATACATTTGAGTTTCTATATATGTCTGAGGAATATGTTTAAAATATATTTTTGGAAGAATACCATTACATTTTAGGACATAAGTTTAATGGTATTGATAACCATTAGAGTTATATATCTATAGAATGATTTATTTGTAACTTTGGGTATTATTATATAAAATTATAGATTAATTTTGTATTCATCACATAAATGTTTGAATTATCTTATTATGTGTTAACCATTTTGATTTTGGATAATATCTAAAGATAAGAGAAATATCGTTTCATCCTTTCTATGATTATGTGATCTATTAGATATTGGTTTTAGTGATATAGGAATGAAAATTCATATTTAATAGTCATTGCATGGGGAAAAAGAAGATATTGTGGTGGAAAATGAATAACTGATGGAATTATGATCATCAAGTAAGTATATTTCCTTATACTCTTAGTATATATGATAATGGAATCCTTCAATTCTAGGAAAAGAATCTTTAAATAAAATGTTATAGTATTACCATATTTTTTTATGATGTCAATGATAATTTCCATTCATATTTGTCTTTTATTATTTTACTTAATGACTTCCTCTTGACCATGTTCTCTACCTCTCACTATTAGTCAATGGAAATTAGTTTTCCCTTCTAAATCCATCTTTTAATTTCCCACAAATGTTATCCCTATGTGGAATCCTAGTTATGTGTAACTTCTAATGACCATTAGGTTTCCCACATTCCCTTTTTAAGATGATGTATTATTAACCCTTTATAAAATGTGGGTTACAATAAATGAATTCTAGAAATTTTAATCATTTGATAACTATGATGAGTTTCAAGGGTGTAATTCATTTTAAGGGGTAGGATGTAACCTCTTGAGATTTTATGAAATATATCTTCATTAAAATTAATTAAAATTATTTAATAAATTTAATTACACACAATACATAGTTTATATTTTGATGCATGAAACCCAAAGTTTATCTTTTATTACACACAACACCAATTTTATCTTGTGGTATATACAACAATGAGTTTCTTCAAAAACCTGTATTCATTGCAAGACTGAGTTATATCGAACAATAATATTGAATTTTAATTAAAATTTCATTTTTTATCTTGTGTGTTAATATAGTTAAATAATATTTTTAATTGGTTTTAAAGTATATTTAGATAAATTATATATTGTTTAAACAAATATATGTCATTTTAATCAATTTCACATTTAAATTGGATATAAAAACATTTCAAACTTTTGAACTTGTTACTTTAAAAACCTGCCTTCTCGTTCCTTCTATAGGATTAATTTTAAATTAAATTTTCCAAATTTTGTGATTATAATTATTAATAATGGATTAAATATTTGTAAAAATCATAATTTATAATTTCTATTAAGTTAAAATTATTTTTTTTACCAAAAATATTAGTGAAAGTAACTAAAATTAGTTGTAGTGATTAAGGTAAAAATTGGTTTACTTAGTGGTTAAACATTAATATTAAGGGTCAGATGACCTAGAAATGTGTCCAAAACCCTTTTTATTTCCATTATTCCACCATATGATCATATTTATCAAAATAAAAACATTATTGTAGACACGTGATGTAATGTATACCTCTCAATAGTGTTTACATTTTTATATTTTTAAAAACGTCACTCCCCTCCACTATAAAAAAGTAACCAACCCCCTCACTTATTTACACCTCTAAATACATTTTTTATCATCCAAAAACTTCCCAAATAATATACCAAAATCTATCATATTTTCTTATAATCCTCAATTTTTGAATAAATCAATCTAAGGAATTCCTTTGATGTAAACCAAAAGGAGTTACCCGAGAAAAAGATAACATTCTTCAGTGATCACTTTTTTTCTTTATTTCCCAAAAACATAAGTTATTATTATTACATGGTTATATAATGACATAAATACCCTAAATATACTGATATTTTTTTATTTTATTGTTTTTATCTATACATAAAAAAATCCATCAAATGGGATACGCAATCACTGTTCTTATATACGACAGACTACTATCTTGTGAATTGATGTCGTTAATTCTTCCCTTACCACCTATAAAGGTTGGTAATAATGATGGAATTAATATTTTTATATGATATATATAATATTTATGATGTATTCAAACTTATATAGTTTTTATATAACTCGTACCTTAATTCTTTCTATTTTTTGGGAATACAATAACATTGTTTGTGGATGTGTGAACTACCACCTCCTCACAGCAATGTGATACGTTCATACTATACATGGAATGTATTATAGATGGATTTTATTAAAAAATGTGACATAGATTAAATATATATGAAATTCATTAAAAAATTAACTTTCTATAAATTTAATATATCATTTTCTTAAACACTTTTTTAAACATTGAAAAAGTGATAATGTTATTCGTGTATGTGTGGACTACCTCCACATTGAAGTGACGTAATTCCTTTTACATCAAAATAATTCTATGTATAAGTATATATTATTAAATTAAATTTTATTTATGACATAGAAATAATTATTTAAAGAAAAATTATACCTATCTTCTTCCCAAAATGATCATTGAAAAATGGGAATGTTACTCATGTGTATGTATAGTGCACTGTCTCCATGATTGTATCGTTGGTTCATTTTTCATAAACATATTTGATGAGTGGTTTTAAAATTATAATTTATGGTAAAATATGATAATTATTTCGTGATTATTATTCTATATATTTTTATATAATGAACACCTTGACCATATTTAACCAACCTTAGTCATTTTGGCGCATAAACTGAATATGGTCAGGAATATAAAGAAACATCTGACAAGTCTGACTCAAGGTAAGAGAATTCATCTCAATCTCCTTTAATTGAGGCATATCTGGATGTTATACACCCACTTTATTTTATATGGTGTATATATGTCCCCTTGTACATATCATATCATGAATCTATGTATTATCAAGTTATTTAAGGTTTTTATAAATTTTATTCCTTCAAGGGTCTTATGATTTAAATATATCAAAGTGTTTTGGGACAATTTGATTTAAAGATATCTTTTTAAAATGTTAAAATATTTAATTTCAAAAACATTTCCTCCTTTCCAATATTATTGATATTATTTTATATGTCTATTTATATGGATATTAAATGATTTTAAAGGATATTATATTTATATGTTTAATTTCATTCAAATTTTTCAAATGGAATCTTTTTATATATTTTAAGCTGAACATTTTGACAAATTAAAAATGATATATCCTATTATAAAAGTTTAGTGTCAAAAATGTTTCATTCCATCATGACTTTTATTTTATTTATAGATTACTTTTTAATATTAAATGTTTTCTTAAATGAAAATACCCTCTTTTTTTGGTTATTTTGGTATCAAAAATTGTTTTTCAAGGAAAAGGGTATATTGGTAATGAAAATGAGTTTTTTAAAATAGAGGGGTATTTTATCTATAATTTATTCTTATATGAGTTTTAAAAAAAGGTTTCCAAAGTTATTTATGATAAATATGTTTTATTAATGATATTTTAATTGATAATTATATGAAATGGGTGAGAGAATTATTGCATATACATGGGGTGGCTCATATAGCACCGGGTGAACCCATTATAGCTTATACGTGGGGTGGCCCATATAGCATTGGGTGATACTATTACAGCTTATACGTGGGGTGTACAAGATAGAAATGGGTGATCCCATTATATCTTATGCATAGGGTGGCCTAGATGGCATTCGGTGATCCCATTATAGCTTAAGGGGTGGGTGATTCTGGGATAGCCCTCCAATGCATTGGGTATAGAAGTTGGTTGTTTGGTTATTCCATTTTTTATAGTGACGTGTTTATAAGTAGGCAGTATGGTCATTATAATTAAAAGGGTTTTCAAATAGTTTAATTAATATGATGTTATAAGTCTCCTAGATGATTTTTAATTTCTTTTTATGCGTTTTAATGAATTTCTTTGAGAAAAATGTTTTTTTTTATTCCTATGAAAATGTTTTTTTATAATCACAAAGAACTTTTGAGATAAAGGTAAACGTTATATGATTTTTCATGTTTTTATTGAAATATTTTTTTTCTTTATTTTTATATCCCTTACTGATCTTTTTTTATCATACCAAGTTTTAAAAATGTTTTTACATTGTTTAAGGATGGGTAAGGGAAAGGAAAAAAGTCAATTTGGATGTCATTGAGATTTCCCATGCAAATAATTCATGATTTATTTTAAAAAAAGTACAATATGGGAAAAATAGGTATTGATCTAAGGTTTCCACTATGTATTTTAAGGTTTTATAATGTATGAGTTATGGACTAATTCTCTAAAACTCTAAACCTAAAATGATCTTCAATGTGAATGAAAGTAAAGTATTGACTAAAACTCAAGATTATGAATTGTTTAAGGTTTTCCCCTTATATACATTCACACCTATGGATTCAAGAATGTACAAATAATTATTTATTTTATTTCATGTGCATCCATAACCATGTTAATATTGGATCTAAAAACTATTTTTTAGATAAGTAGTGTATTGTTTTGAAGGAGATAATTTAGAATGAATGTTATGGAACCAGGTAATAGAAGGGGAAGAAAAACAGAGGTCTAAAACATAGAAGTGGCAGTGAAAACATTTTGAACGTGTAAAAAGGGTTAAAGGATGTGTTCTATAATCTTACACTATTCGCTGAATGTTTTTAGTTAAGTTAGTGCATCAATATTCTACTCGATAATTCTTCAGTTGATGTGAAAATTTTCCACAAAGATCAAATGGTGGTGGAAATGACGAAATTGGCTAGCTGTTGCGGAGTTCATCTATAAATAAATTTTTCGAGTTACTTGTTTGACAGTTTTTAGAGATAATTCAATTATATTATTATTGTTTTGTGGTTATAATATTAGTAGTTTGGTATATAGTTCTTTGACATGGTGACATTTATACTTATTCAATTTATTCTAATCTAAATGTTTCATTATTCTGTCTACGGAGTAGGGAAGGACCAAAACCATGTTAATATTGATTCTTATTTCTGTTTTATATTGATATTATTTCATATGGTTAATTTTTATTTAAGATTTCTTACCAAACTCATGGTTTTTATATGGTTCATGAATTGGGTATATAATCTTCTCAATTATAAATACACCAATATTATTTGTTGTCTAGTTTTGGAAGTTCCATAATTTATTCCACTTTTGAATTTCTGAATGGTTTCTTTTGAATTAGTGGGATAAGGAATAATAAGTGTTATCAGAGCTAGTGGTATTAGGTTGATTGATACCACAAAAGGTAGTATCAGATATTGGTTATAGATTTGGGTACATCCAGAACCTATTCAGGTGTTCAAATCTCAATGTTGAGTGGTTTTTAAAAATTATAACTCTATGATACTTTGGTTATCCAGTTCCTACCTTTATTTTTTTTCATTTTATTTGAAGTTATATATTGAAAGGATATAATTTGAAGAATTTATGGTTAAAATTGGTAAGTTTTATGGGCTATATTTCAGATTTTGTATGATATAAATTGAATATTATCTATTCTAAAAATATATGGATCTTTAGTTAAAGGGAATAAAACCAGAAGTGAAATCAAAGGAAGAATGAGAACAGCTCAAATATAAGGCATTAATATTTTTCTGGCTAAAGTTGGACCATATTACAACCTTGAACATTCAGTAAGTGAAGACCACTATTGATTTGATGACTACACTTTATAACTTGTATCCTAAATCAATTACTATAAACAAAGATTTTATGATATGGTGAATTTTCATAATAAATTTTTATAATAATTTTTGATGAAAGATCATGTTAATGAATTTAATTTTATTTATAGTTGGTTATAGGTGGTAATTTAAACGTTTGAAGGGGTAATGTAGGAACTGATCCTTTTATCATCACTTCTATAATCAAGGGATATGATGTTTATCATATTAAAAAATTCCAATGGTAATACTCACTTTCTATTTGATGATGTACACAATTTCATTTTGAATAAATATATTCATCAGAAAGAGGTCCAAGGTGATCCCATAAATGTATTTAGTGAATTATTTAGAGGAAACTCTGATTAATAGAATTGTTATAAAAAGGGAAAGTAATGAAGAGAAAGGAGCGAAGGTGATTCAGCTAGGCCTAAACCCATATGTTGGATATTTAGGAAGAAAGAAAATGTGAAAAAGGATAATTTAGGATAATTTATCAATTTAATAATATTTTAATCTTGTGTTTCTTCAGAAAATACTATTTTGTAAGATAAGATTAATTTAGTGTTAAGTATCACAAGTCCACTTGATTCGTGTATTATTAAATTTAGGATTTATTTTCACTTTACATATGAGAGATAATGCATAGGTAATTATATATATGGAAGAATAATAATTGTCTACCATGAGGGTAATAAAAAACTCAATATTATATGAAATAGTGAAGTTTTCATTTAAACTTTTAACAAATACTTGATGGAGTTACAAGGTGTGTGATACATAAAAGGTTTAGAAAGAACTTAAACTCAATAGGATAGCTGGATGATGAAAGTTTTTATACAATGTATATATATGGTGTATGGAATATCACATGGGGCTCCATGATGGTGACTAAAGGTATAAAGGATAGAACATTGTATCCTATCCAGAATTTTATAAGATTAGTGCATGTCATACAATTAACATTTGGCTCCATGATGTTATAGTATAAAAATGTTGGCCAAATGGGTAATAAACATTTGAATGTAATAAATGTAAAAGTTTTATTTAAACTCAAATATATAGATTATTGAATGTGATAATATTATATCCTTAGTAGGAAATGGAATTCTTCCTTCAATATAAAAGGAAATACACCAAATAATCTCAAGTTCGAGCTAGTCTATATGGATGTATGATAGGTATCCTTGGTTTATTCTCATGGAGGGGCACTATATTATTATATGTTGATTTATTATATGAAACATAAAGTGTGGGTGTTATTTACCAAGAACAAGTTTGTGAATTTTGGAACCTTTTTTAGATGGAGAGACATGGAAAAAATGAGATTGAAACTAAGTTGAAATGTTTCAGGTCTGATAATGGTGGAGAGAATATAAGTAGAGAGTATAAAAGATTATATTAGTGGGAAGGCGTATGGATTGAGAAATTAATCCCTAAAACACCAAATAAGAATAGTTTTATGGAATTAATGACTAATATATTCAATGATAGGGGCAGTATAATGAGTTTACATGTCATTTTTTAAAGGAGTTTTCTGAAAATGTGTTGAACTATGTTATATATCTTTTGAATTAGAGTATTTTTTATTCAATAATGTGGGATATTTTGAAAGGACTATATACCAAAAAAAATATTATCATCACATGCCTAAAAGTTTTTAGATGTGTCATTAATTACCACTTTAATCCTTGGGAAAGGGATAAGATGGAGGCAATGTTTCGAGCATGTTTCTTTATAGGTTATAACAATGAAAACCTTATTTTTCAACTCTAGGATAATGACTTACTGAAGGTCTTAAAAATCTAAAATTTATTCTTTTATGAGGAGATCCTATAGAGATATTAGAACATGGTGTAATATGATATGGAGAATAAATCATCCATGCATGTAAAATTCCTTATTGATGGAATTATAGAATTTTGGTTAGTTTAGGTAGAATCATCATTCTAGAGATACCAGACTATATGGAAGGTAGAGTTTTGGATAGAAGTCATATTTTTTGACATCTCCAAGACTATTTAAACCATAATTCTTGAGGACTATGGAAGATCAGGGTATATATCTAGAATTTATAGTTCTAGAAGTTGTGGTTTTGTGAATATAAAATCCTCAGGTTGAATTGATGCAATCAAGCAAATTTAAGAACCTAATGTAGAGGTCTGAAAATGATGTGCACTTCTTACTTATTATGTATGGTGGAGAGACCGATAGCCTAGAATAATTGTCAATTTAGAGTAACATAATATAGTGGGAGTTAGAAATGAATTATGATGTTAGATCCTTATATACTTTTGGAACATGGGATCTAATGGAACTACTTTGAGGAGGAAATCGCTATATAAAAAATTGGTAAAATAGTTAAATTAAGAAGTAAATTATAAAAACTGGTATAATATAAGTATTTTTATGAAATATTTCATTAAAACATAGGTGTGTGATTTAATGAAATATTTTATATAGTTGTTAAGAATTTAACAATTTAGGTGGTTCTCAAAATGGTTTCTATGGAGAGTTTATATATTGATCAGTTAGGTGTGAATACATCATTACTCCAGGATTATTTTGAGGAAGAAATATGCATGGAGAAACCAAATGGATTCCTAGAAAATGGAAGAGAAGGATTAGTGTGTTAGATTATAAGGAGTATTTACAGGATGAAATAGGCACCCCAACAATGGAACTTTATGTTTGAAGACTTCATGGTAGAGAATGTCTTCATCCAAAATAGTGAAGATAAATTTTTTTTACTAAAAGGAACTTGATGGTGAGAGTTTTATCATTCATCTTCTCTATATTGATGATATATTTCTTATAGGTTCATGAAGTGATCAGATCAAGGAGATGAAATTTGTTTTTTTAACCCAAGTAGTATGGAAAGATAATTTAAAACAATAAAATAGAGTATGTAACAGAAATAAAAAATGAAACATGAATTTGTTATTGAATTTAAACCTAAAACATGATTTCAGGTGTTCCTAAACAAACTTTCCTAAATTATTTGAATTTTCCATTAATCCCTTGACTTTTTTGGTAGCCATGTAACCAAAAATGATGAATTCCACTTGGTTTTTAATGGTTGAACCAAGAGTCTCAAATCCGTAATTTTTGTGAAAGTGATCACCAAAGAAATATAAATGAAATATTGGAATATTTTAATATAATTTCTTTGATGAACACTCTATAATATCATAGGAATTTGGGATATAAATTTAGAGAAAATGAGATAATAATCAAAAGATCAAGAATGATATAAAACAAGAACAAGCTACTACAAAGATTGTGTAATCATTATTATTTATTTTATGGATAGAATAATTATTCTCCAATTATTTTTTCATCATTTAATCGAGATAAGATATATATTACAGTCCATGATTTTTTCAATTGATGCTAATATTCATTATAGAAATAAAAAACATAAAATAATCAAGGCCAGTAGATTCATTAAATTTATCCTTAGATAATGAACTATTTTAAATATGAATAATATTATTTTCATAGATATAGGGTTACTTCGATTTTTCTCAAAATCGGAATCGAAATCATATCTATTCAAATCAACCCTAAAATAACCATTTAATTTCCTTATTGAAATATTTATAGGTTTTTTATATGTAATTAATCTCATTTTCCAAATCTGTGTATTTTTTTAATTCAAAATAATATACTACATTGGAATTAACTCAATATCATCCTTTTAATATGTATAAATATACATTCTAATACTTTTTTAATATTCAACCATGAAGAACCTTTCTATTGTAGTAATTAAACTATAAAAGTAAATAATCATGGATCTTGTAAGAGTAATCTCATGTTTTTCATATTGTGTAAGATTAAATTTAATTTTTTGAAATCACATAATAATAAAAATATTCTTTTGAAACTATGTTGTATTAATATATCCTTGCATGATAATCATTTCCATGTATGTTCCCTCACATTAGATTAAAAACTGCACCAATCCCTGCATCAAAATATATTGGACACGATATATGATATTTAATGTTAAACCCAAACATGAAATATTATGTATGAATAATCCCTTGAGTAAACTATCAATATAAGAATCATATGTCTCTATCTAAGAATAATAATTTTCCAAATTTCACTATTCAATAACAATACATAATTTCATTATCTCATGTAAAAATCCTCAGAATTTGCGTAACGTTTTACCCTCAAAAAAATCCTCATATAAGAATAAAATGTAAACTATGCTTCTTACATAAGATATTTGACTTTATAAAAAAAATTATATAAAAATAAACATTAACATATAATATTTCTTCCTTAGACAATATTCTAATACCGATGATTAGATGATAACACTTTCTAAATATATAAGATTAATAAAAAAAGTAAGATTTTTTACTTAGAAAATATTCAAAAAATACATAGGATTATAGCCTTTTTAAAAATAATTTCTCCATATATAAGAACTGGTACTAAAAAATGATGAAAAACTTGTAATATTAATTCCATATTATTAAATAATTATTAATTAATTAATTAAATGGGAAAAAAATTAATTAAAACAAAGTAAAATTAATTAAAAAAACACACACAATAAAAATAAATAATAGGAAAAGATGAGAAACAATGATTAATAATAAATAATGAGAGGTAATATGTAATTATAAAAACACATAAATCAAATAATGATTTGGAATATACAATTTTAAATACACATAAATCAATATATCAAAGATACACTCAACATTATCCTCCTTTTTTATAATTAAAAAACATGAACACACTCTCCCCCTTTTTATAAAGATAAAAAAAGATATAATATACCATTTTTGGTATCAAATATAATGATTAAGTGAAGATAAACAACTATAAATAATAGATAAAAATGTAGTTGGGCTTAAAATGTAACAAATTTTCATCTCCCCTTTGTTAATCAATTAAATCATTGTAAATAGATAATTTTCATTCAAAGTTTCACATGAATAAGAATAGAATTCAGAATTTCATGCTTTGAAAGTGAATAATATTAATTATAAAATCAATAGATAAAGAATAAAAAATCATTCTCCGCACAAAAATAAGCTACTCTTTAAATCATGAATAAAAATAAATAATACCAACTATTATAAAATAAAATAGTATTAAAATATTATGTTATACTCTCCCTTAACCCAGGATTTCCTTTTTAAAAAGATAAGGTAGTGAATACTCATTAGGTGAAATCCCTTTATATAATTCAATTAATTATAAGGATCCATGAAACATGTTAAAAAATTTCATATAATTGATAAATGAATTCAATGAATTAAATTATTAACACATATTTTAACTCCTTCCAAAAAACCAAAATTAATATTGAATTGAAATTGAGAATCATTTATCAAGTAATAAATCAAAGACCTGATACAGTGATTTCTATAAAATAAACATACTTGAAAAGATATCAAATTTATCAAAATATATATAAGTTTAACTAAATTTCAATTGATTTTATGCCCTTGAAAGGGTTAAAATCTACCCATACCTATCTCTCACATAAAAAATCAAAATGATCTTGAGTGAGCATTTTTTTAATATATCAACCGGTTATTGATTATTACTAATAAAATCAAGAAAAAAATACACTTTTTAAAAGTTATATCTTAATAAGTGGTTCCTTAGGTTTATATTTTTAGTGTGTGAGTGTTTAATATTATTTAAAGATATTATATTCACATTAGTGTTATTTTACTTATTGGGTATATGATCATAAGAAACACTATAGTCTAGAAAGATATTCTCAATATAAATGATTTTAGGGAAAAACTATCAGGAAACAATGTATTCTGATTTAGAGGTAGAGAGAGAAATGATATTTTTCTTCATATTACCCAAAGAGACTATGGTTTTTCAAATAATTTGATAAGTACCACTTGTACTTTTTCTATTAAGTTGGAAACCTTTAAAATAAAAATCCAAATTAATTTTTAACTAAAACGATATTTCTTTTGGATAGAACAAACCAAGATTCTTCATTCCATTAAGATATATAAATATACTATTAACATATTTAAGGTAATATTCTTTAGTATTTGATCAAAAATTAGAACAAATAAAAATGTTGTGCATGATATATAGTCTGGTCATAGTAAGGTAAAGAAGGCCCCCAAAAATACCTCAATAAATGTTATTGCCAAGTGTTTTACCAACTTTATCCAATAGTAACTTACATGAATTAATCATATGTGTATATATTTCCTTCATGAGACCTATTATAAAACACTTATAAATTTTATTGGTGTATTCTCTTTAGTTTAGAAAACTTTCAACCAAATTTTGATTAATTTGGAAACTGAAAAGAAAATACTTTAACTCGACTATAAAACTCATTTAAAATTATTTTCACAATGAATTTTAAAATTAAAAACAAAGATATTACATAGTTCAAAAAAATATAAAATAATCAATAAATATTTTTATAACTAAAAAATAATTTGAAGAAAATTTTAAAAAAAATATACAATCATATTTCCTAATTTTTAATTTGTTATCCAAGTGGTATTTATTAAACTACTCATATCATGCTCAATAAATTGTTTAAATCCATTGAGAGACTTGGTTGACTTAAATAAATGATTTTAAAATTTAGATACATCAAAACAAGGTGGTTTATCAGCATATACCTTCATCAAAATAAAACCTTTTTATGAAAAAACTTGTATCATCTATTTAAAAAACATAAAACTAAGATGATAGGTGAATTCCAACAAGATTATAATGGATTCATGACAAGATATAAGAGAAAATGTTTCACCATAACCAATTCCTTCTTCATTATTGATAGAATCCTAAATATTTTGGGGTTCTAGATGTGACACAAAATCCCTGTGACAAAACCACATTTGAAATTGAACTTTTTGTTTGAGTACCACCTTTTAAATAACTAACAACATTTTTGAAGGGATAATGAGTAGAAAAAATAGATTTGGTGTCCTGGTTTTAATGATGAGTATTTTAAAAACAACATTAATATACAAATTAGAAGTATTTATTATTGGGGAATGGCTCTGCACTCCCCGGCCCTCTCCTCTTCCCCGCTCTCTTGCCTTCCACTCATCCGCACTAGGGTTTATGGCCGAATCCTTATATGGCCCTGGTTTCTTCTTGTTGTTCATCTCTTCGGATTTCTCTATTCCTTCCATGGCTTCTCCTAGGGTTCATCCCACTGGTTTCGTTCACGGATGGTCCGATACTGGTCTTCCCTAGGTTCTACCTCTCGATTCAGCTTCGGCGAAGACGCTTAGGTTTGCCTCAGGGCGCGCCGCTACCATGCTCTGACCTTACCTTATATTTCTCCTCTCCAGGTCGGATCTGGAGTGATGGATTCACATAGGTTTTGGGCTTGAGGTTCGGCAGTTGTGGTCCTGCTGGGTGTCTTCCCCATTCCCCCCTATTTTATTCAGTC
The DNA here is from genome assembly GCA_963277665.1 of Viscum album. Classification (NCBI taxonomy): domain Eukaryota; kingdom Viridiplantae; phylum Streptophyta; class Magnoliopsida; order Santalales; family Viscaceae; genus Viscum; species Viscum album. The sequence goes on from OY728121.1 coordinate 595,777,091, forward strand.
TTGTCTCGATTTGGATTTTATCCCCAGTTTCTTTTGAGTTCTATCCAGTTTTCTTCTTGCTCGGGTTCCCTCTAGGGTTTCATCCTCATTGTTTTTCTTTCTATTTTGGTTTCTTTTGTTGTTTTTTTGTGTTCTTTGGGTTTTTTGGTGTCTCTTCTGGGTCTGTTGGGCGGCTGTCTGCACCGGAGGTCCGAAGCTGAGTTTCGTCGAGGTCTCCGGCCGCCCACCCTACTCTGGCTTTAGGTTTTATCATCTCTAACTGAGGCAGATTGGTGGGGTGGTATTCCCGGTGCTTTGGGAGGTGTGTTCGAGCGGTCTATAGAATCTCGAGGTGGATTCGTCTTCGCGGGCTCCTGGTGGGGGAGGATGATTGCTTCGGTGGTTCTGATCATTAATCCTAGGGTTTCTGTTGGTCGTGCTTCTTGGAGGTCATCGTTGGATGTGCGTTGAGGTATTTGGGTGGCTCGTCAGTTTCTGCATGGATCATTCCCTACGAGGGAGATTCTCGATGGTCATGGAGGGTTCTGGTGGTCTTTCAGAAGTCATTGGTGGGTTTGATGGCTTGGTGCTGATGGCGATGGTGCGTCAGGGTGTGATTCCTATGAGACTCTGTGCTTGTTTCTTCTGATGGCATTCTTCGACGGCGTGGTGACAAAGATTCTTACGGTTCCTCAACATCTCAGGTGGTGATGTATTTCTCTGGTTTTTCTCTCCGGTAGGGTGGATGGCGGCGTTTATGGGCCTTTCGACAGTGGTTGTTCGACGTGCCTGGTTTTTAGGGTTCAAGGTTGATGTGCAATGGAAGGGTGAACATGGCTTACACGGTTCTATAGGTTGATCGGTAGTGTGTTTTTTTTAGGCTTGGCGATGATGCTGGTCTTGCTTTGATGGTTTTTTGAAACCTGAATTTCATAAATTTGAATCTGGCATTGCTTTTGAGTTGGTTTGGTCAGTGCGTGATGGATGGGGATTCATGTATTGAGGTGGTTTAGCTCATGGTTCCAGTTTGTTTTCAAATTTTTTTGATTTTATGAACTTTGAATGTGGTGTGAGTGGTTTTATGGGATATGGGAAATCTGTGTACTGGTGGCTAATGTATGATAGTCTGTATGGTTCCCACTTACCCATAAAGTTGTTTTTAAATAATACAAAAAAAAGGATTGAAGTATTTATTGTCATTTGTAGAAGAAAAATTGTTAAAAAAAACTTTTAATGTTTTTTCTAAGAAAATCAATTATAAAAGGGTTTTTAGATTGACTTTAAATGCCATTTTTGGAAAAAAATGTAAAAAAGTTGACTTTTAACATTTATTTTCACATAATATATGTTAAAAATTTTCTTTTAACATTGGTTATGTTATAAATGACATTAAAAGACTTTAAATTTTTAATACACATGGGTATCCTCATTTTTTGACATTATTTTTTTTAAACCTATAATATGATTAGCTCATGACCATGATCAACCTATGATACAACTTATTTGTTCGATAAATTTTCCACTTATCTTTTCATTTTTTCCTCTATCTTTCATCTTTCACCCTACTTCCACTACCCTAAACTATATATGGACCACATAAATTGTGTTCAACTTATCATATTTGAGTTCCATTGTCTTTGGCCTTCAATATCTATTTCCTGTCACACCCCTCTTTCATTTTTTACAATTTGAAGTCTATCAATCACTATTTTGGCACTATTTTTCATTGATCTTCAACCTGAATCTCCATGTTTTATATGTTAAAATTTTATTTCATTTTTCATTTTTAAAATATTTATGAATTATTTATTTGTTATAAATTTCATTCACTCATGTTTTTATATTTAATTCTTATCAGTTAAAATTTGTGTTCTTATAATTACTTTGATGTTATAATTTCTTTAGGATTATAAATTTCAATTATCATTTTTTTCATTTTTAAATTCCTTGTGGTTATAATTTTTTGTGGTTAAAAAAAATTTGTTTATTTTTTCAATTATACATTGTTTTTTTCTTTATAATTTATTTTGATTATAATATTTTTCTAGTTACCATTTTTTTAAACTATAAATTTTTTTTAGTTATAATTTTTTTATTATAAATTTATGGATGTTCATATATTTTTATGATTATCTGTTTTAAATTTTTTTATATAGGTTTATGTGTTTATATTTTTATATGTCTTAATATTTTCATCTATTATATTATGACTTTAGGTAATTAATGGATCATAATTCAATAAATTCATGAATAACTAACGATGAATATGAGAAAGGGGTAGACAACTTCATGAAATTTTCAAAATAAAATATTCAAAACAGAGATTTGATTTTCTATCTATGCATGAAGTTTTTGAATGTGAGAAAATTAGGGTATATGGAAATCAAGCATTGTCTAATTTTATATGGTTGAAATCATAATTATCCACACTATATTAAAAATAGTAAAATAAAAAAATCAAGATTTATTAATAATGAATATTTTCAACATAAGATAGAGGATCATTTTGAATAATTAATTAATTATTGATGCATTAAAACCATTGAAAAAGGAATTTTTGAGTGATTATATAGAGATGATGAGGAGCTAATTTTCTATAGTTGTACTAAATTTACAATGTTACTAACAATGTTGAGATTAGTGTTGAAAACACGAAATGGTTGGTGTGATAAAATCTTCTCTGAATTTGTTAAAATTTTAATAGAGTCACTTCCAAAGGGAAACATTCTTATAGATTTCAATTATGAGGTACAAAATTATTATGCATAGTGGGATTAGGGAATAAAAATATAAATACATCCCTCCGAAAATTTATGATATATAGTATGGAACATGAATGTTTATTAGATATACCGAATGTGGTATGTAAGGATATAAAATAGATGAAAAATAGAACTATTATTCATTCTCAATAATAATAACTAATCCACCCAATAAATCAATCTAGTATCTTCTAAAAAATTCTTTTTTGAAGAATCAATTTAAAAATTAAAATGATATAAAGAGATTGAGAAATCATACAGATGATCTCATCTTTGATGGAAACCTATTTCACCCTTCCAATTCACTAAAATTGAAGATATTTAATGAATAATTTCTTAATTTTGAAAATAAACTTAGAAACATGGAATAGAAATGTGAATAAATGGAATGAGTCCACATTATATCCTTAGTAGCCAATATAGTTTATATCATGTTATATTTTTAGTCTACAAATTTTCCCCCAAAGATATTCATAAAGATAAAATGTTTTATAATGAGATTTATGATGTTTGGACCAAAAAAACTAGAAATGATATTAATGTTTATCTATCACCATTAATTGATAATTTGATACTTCTATGGGAGATAGGTGTTATAGTTTTTTATCCATACAAGAAAAAGTATTTAATTTTGTGTGATATGATAATGTTTACTATAAATGACTTTCATTTGTATGAAAACTTATTTATATATAGAGTTAAGGGATATAAATCTTATATAATTTGGGAATAAGGGACTTAATATCCTAAATTTAAAAATTTAAGAAGGATACTATACATGGTACATCAGAGAATTTTCTAAATGGATCGTCCTTATCAAATATTAAAAAAGGTATTTAATGAATTTCCAGAGTATTGTTTTTCTCCATAACCATTTTATGGTGAATAATTTTATGACAAGGTTAAAAACATTGATGTCATATTTAGAAGGAAAGGAAGTTGTGGTAGTAAAAAATACATTGAAGGAATGGAACATCTATTCAATTTACCTTATTTTATATTTTTGGAATAAATAAAATAACATTAACATTAAGTATTTTTAGAAAAAAAACATTGGTGATAGTTTGGTTGGAGATTTATTAAGGAAAAAGTGAATGAAAAATATGTGGATTGTATAAAAGATTGGACTTAATATCCAAGGTAATACATTTGTAGTCATCTCCCACTATGATAGGAAAAATAATATATTTTCATACAGGTTGTCACATATTAAGTAAGTGATAAGAGATAAAAAAAATTCAATGTATGCATGATATTAATGTACCCAATGGGAATTCTTAAAATATAAAAAAAAAATAGTGTTATTGAATTATTTGAAGTAAATATATTTGAAATATCATGATTAATATGTATTAATACAATAGATTCTATAATTTTCGCTATTTGGAATATTGTTGATACCCTTTCAAAATTCTATCATCAAGTTGTGTTACATTTCTAATTCCATTTACCACAGAGTCATGGATCCAAAATTGTCAAATATGTTTGATAATGAAGATATTATTATACTTTGTAAACTTGAAGTTTATTCACCATTATCATTTTTGAATAGAATGATTCATCTTGTAATTTATTTGGTTTGAGAGATAATAATATGTTGGCTTTTTTGTTTACTTTTTATGTATCCTTTTGAAATATATATGAATCTTTTTAAGTGATATTTCAAAAATAAAAATCAACCATAGGACACTATTATTCAAAAATATATATCAAATGATGTGATTAAACTTTTTTCTTATTATTTGTATGAATTAGAACACATTGGTCACCTTATATCTTGACATTTGATAGTAGATAGTGAAGGTAAATGGATTTGTAGATCAAAGGTAAATTTAATTCCATGTGATGAAATAATTTAAGAATATTTATTCATTTTGAACAACATAGAGTAATTTTAACCATATATATCATCACATATTGTTAGATTCAAGTTATGATGTCTGAAGATAAATAAAAAGTGGTTAATGAATTCACAAAAAAGACATTTTTTTCTTGGTTTAAGGAGAAATTAAAAACTAATTTATCTTCATTAGAATCATTGGAATGGTTAATATGTGGACTATGTATTAATGTGATCACATGTTCTAGTGTTTATATTACTAGTCACACATTTTACATAAAAAATCAATATGATAAGATTACCAATCAAAATAGTGGATTAATGGTCATCACTAAAGAATTTAACTAATTTTGGAATAAACTATATATTTCAGAGTTATTAGGGATATATGGAAGATTAACTATACTAAATTTTGAGTACTAGTGTTTAAGTGTAATGAGGGTGATAGTTACAGTAGTTTGAAATATGATTATTATGGATTTACAATAATTTATTTAAGAATATTTAGTTGTAAAAAAATACCACTTACCATAGATATATTTAAGAAGCATATATTTTGTGTTATGGGAAAATCAAATGATTAGTGCTCCACAATTTTTTAAGGTAATAATTTATTTGGGTGATAAGGATTTAAATGACTTTTGGACTTATATGAGGGTTCTTCATCTATTACTTGATTACCTAATGATAACAATGACTATGACGTAGGCACAATCCTTGTTATACAAAATTTTCACATTGAAGGGATATAGGAAAACACTTTATTACTCTCTTAATTACTCATGTAAATTTCTATATTATTTTTCTTAGAAACTTACACTTGAAAAAAAATATTTTTAATATATATTTCTAAATCAATTTATGTTTATAATTTTTTTCATTTTTTAAATTTTATATTCATCAGTTTTAGTTAAATAATTTTTGGTTGATGAAGCCTAACATCACTAATTATTTATGAAAATGAAACTTGGAAAGGAAAAATTTTTAACTTGGATATTTAAATCTATATATACTGATCATTTATTCCATTTTTGAATTAAATATTTATCTATTTTAGTTACACATTTTTTAGTTAACAAGCATGAAATCGTTATATTTTATGAGACATACACATGTAATGATGCTGTTTTTTTATTTGGATATTATTTTTATTTATTTATTTTAGATATTAACTTATATTTAACTATATTAGTTAACATAATATATATAATTTCCATTTATAAATGTATAATAAATTTTTTTTACTTATAGCAATCATTTAATTCTATTTATATATAGGTACATAGAATTTCATTACATTTATCTATTTTAATAATGAAAACATAGAAAATGGAATGTTTACTAAGGTATTTGTATTTTTTATATTAATATATCTTAAATAATTAAAATGTTTAATGAAAATAAACTTTTTTTTCAAAATTATTTACAGCACTACTAGGAGCCTAATATGGTGTGGTCTTCTTTTTCTTCACCAGAGAAAGAGATACCCTGAGATGGTATATGAGGGATTATATGTTTACAAAAACAAGTACTTGATCCTAGACTGAAGAGAGCTTAAATTGAATTTAATGATAATAATAACATAATTGATCATATGAAAAGTATTTTAAGAGTTATGTGGTTATACAAATCCATTTTAGGATTATTATTTTATATACATATTGGAGTAGCATCGAAAATATAGTGAAAGATTAGTTATGGGAGTTTGTAATGGTAAAATATTTAAACTAATTCTAAATTTTTTTTATATTTCACATTATTAATATTTAATATATTCAATTACAGATGACATTTGACTTTCATAAAATGAAAGAAATCAAGAATTGGTGGTTATCTTTTGTGTTAGTTAGATAAAGTTATTTTAAAACAAAATTAACCAAATTAAATATTTTTAAAAACGTATAAAATCAAAATTCATGCCTTAAGAATGATTTTTTAGATGTATATACAAGGGAAAAAATTTCCACCAACCTGTGGGATGATCCTTTCTTGTATGATAATTATTATATATAAAATTATTTTTTATAATTATTTTTTAATTACTTGATAACTTATTTGTTTATTATTATATAATATGCCTCTAGGATATCTCACTAAGAGATCTAGCTACCGAATGTATACCCTCATACATTATCACATAGAGGGTATCATTTACTGGTGGAGTAAATGATTGCTAAAAATTTTGTTTAATTAAGAGCTAAATCAAATTTTGGCTCTGATGAGGTTTATTTCTACCCTATATATTCCCCCACATGTCATTAAAAATATAAAGGGTGGAGGATGAAACAAATATAAAATTTCTTATAGATCCACTAAGATAAGTATTTGAAAAAATTATAAGAAATAAATTTTAAATTTTCTTGAATATTATTATTTTTAAAATTAATTTCACTAATATAAAATTCTAATATATATAATTTCATGGATCTATTTAGTAGAAAGAGATTAAAGGGACTTTACCCCTGAGAGTAGGGTAGACATGTCGGTTACTATTTTAAGAAAGAGAGAATACCTAGGTCACATAAGAGAATATGCAGCTGCTGTTATTATTAGAAATGTTTTTGGTCATCCAAGTATATCATCAAGGATTAAATAATGGATAGGATAAATATTTTCCATGATGGATGAGTTATGGTAGATGTATTAGTCGAAATATGATCAAATTAAATCATTTTCATAGGCTATATTTTCAAAAATTATGAGACAAATGCAGCCTACACAACTTACCTTCCTAGATCATTCACCTCCTCATTCAGACCGAACTGTATACATTATATTACATACTAGAGATCCATAGGTACATATTGTGATGTGGGAAATCATATATTGTTTAGGGTATTATTTACATCATCATTTTATGCATTCTGGTCAAGTAAGAGTAGTGGTACAAGATATTATTCATCCAAATACTCCAATGTCATTTCCAACCGAGGTGGGGTCTATAGTTAGATATAGTATGGATTATTTTTTACTTTGTCCATTTATCCTTATTCTTCAATTGAAATATAAGTAATGTGTTGTTTTTAAGTTTTATTTAATTCTAATTTAGAATTACTTATAATGTTTTCTTAAATTTACCTTATATAGGAGTAACAAAAATATAAGGAATCAGTTCAAAAGAAATAAAAGATTTCTGAATGAACACCTTAATATACTTATGAGGTTTTTATGGGATAAAAAAATCAAAAATATTCTATATTGGCCCCATTTTATAAGTTTCTAATAACTACTGATATGTGTGGGAGATATTATTCTTTAAGAATATTTAAAAAATATATAGTGGTTATTATTAATGGGTATAAATATAACCTAAAATGACTTTATTAAATAATTATCGAATTATGTATATGTACACTCATTGCATCCAAAATGAGATCACTACTATTTATGGGTTTATGGATCTTGAATACATTTTAATGTTTGTGATATGTACAAAGTATAATGTTATAGTTAATTATATATATAATATATAATAAAATACATACATTTCTTTTTTGGTTTCATCACTTCATTAATAGGTAAAAAGAAAAATAAAATTATAAACTACTATTCATTATAATTTCATAAATATTGAAATTTTCATATTGTAGTGGTCATTGAAATTTTTGTATATTTTTTCCACATTAATGCATGACATTTTTGTTATTATCTTTACTATATGTAGTTTTTAATAGTTTTAAAAAAAATTATTGAATACATAAGTTTTATTGTATTCTATTAGTTATTTAATATTAAAATTTTATTTTCATACATGTTTTATTAATTGATATATTAAAATAATATTCATAGAAAGAGTTTAAAAATGATCAATTATTAATTAAGAACCCAAATAAAATTAAATATGAGAAAGTGCGGGTATAAAACTTTTATATTAATTAATACTTGTTTTGTATTGTTTTCTTATTTCCAAAGTGTTATTTCATAATAAAAATTTCATCATAAAAAAGGATGTTTTAAATATAGTTATTATCTTTTAATATTCATTTTTTATATTATTATGTTTAGAATGAGGATAGATTTTCATAAGGTTAATTCCATTAAAATTATTTTGATATACACTAATATGTTGTATTACTATTTTTATAACATTCTTGTTTTGTATCTTTTTTATGATGTTACATTTTATATGGATAAATACATTAACCTCTTTGGAAGTTTACATACAAACTATTTTTTAGATATGATTATTTTTTAGATGTATATTTAAAAGTCTCATGTATATCTATTTTTATTTTTTTAATGTTTAGAAAATTAATATTTTGTAACTTAACCAATGATATTTTAAATTTTTTGTTCAAATAGAATACATGTTATAGATCTTGGGGTTTATTTATCTAATAAAATTTAAAAATATTAATTAGTTTTTAACTTTATTTATTTGTAAAACCATCTTTGAAATTTATTTTCAAAATCAGTTTAAAATTACAAAAATTAAAATTATTCTGTAAATTCCAACAATATCAAAATATCTTTTTAACTAACATTAAAATTTAAATAAAATGACAGTAAAAGTTTGATTACCACTAGTGGATGATCTTTGAATTTATACCATGCCGTTAATAATGGAATTAATGGGGGTTTTTCCTTAATATAAAATTATTTAGAAGTAGATGGAACACTAATGGTCAATTTTTCTGGGTTTTCTTCAACATCTTCAATATGGGGTAGAGGTTTGGGAAAATTTTATTTCAAATTGATATGAATCTATTATTTTATAGTTTTAGTCCTCTTATTGAGGATTCAGTAGGATTCACTTGAGTTATAGCACCGGAGAATAATACCTTTATTTTATTTAGATAAAAACATTTCTAGGTTATATTTATTATTAATAATATAACATTTACATCCAAACACCTTAAAATAAACAACTTTTGGTTTATTACCTTTCCAAAGATCAAATGGATTTTTCATAAGTATGGATCTTATATAAACATGATTAAAGAGTATAACATGTATTATTAACCACCTACGCTCAAAAGCATCGAATGGAATTGAATATATTTAAGAGAGTTATTAAAATCTATTATAGATTTTTATTTAATTTTTGAATAACCCCATTTTTTAGGAGTTCTAAGAGCATAAAAATAATGATTATATTCTTTGTAAATACTAAGTTCATCAAAATATATACCTTTGAACTCTCCCTTATGATAACTCTAAATGGATATGATCTTATAAACTTGTTCATTTTCATGTTTCTTGGTTAATTTAAAAAAAGTATCTATAAGCCTCATTTTTATGTGCCAAGAAATAAACTCATGTGAATCAAAAATAATCATCAATAATTGAAAGTGTAAGATTTACCTCCTGTATTGAAAACATGGGTTAGACCAAAAAGGTCAATGTGAATAAGATCAATGGCCTTTTATTCGGATACTTACTAGATTTAAAGGAACATTTATACTTATTTCTATGACAGAAAGGCTCACACAAAACATCCTTTTGAAAATGTACTTTATGAAAATCATGTGCAATATGCTTACAGATTAGTTTGACAAGTGTATGTGTGTTTGTGTTGAAATGACTAAGGCATATATATTAGAACCATGAATCAATGTCGTATATATTCAACCATTTTATATGTTATATAGAAATATGTTTTAGATAAATAATATATAAATTTTGAAATTTAGATGCAAAAAAATAATGTTTACCCTTTGAATCAAACACTTTGAAAATATTCTTTTCAAAGGAAAATTTGAACCCATTATGACTAAATTAAATAATTCTAAGAAACGTTTGTTTAAGTATTTCAATATTTAAAATATATTTAATAATAGTTGAATTAATAAAACCAATGGTACCTATATTGGTGGTCTTCTTCTTTTAGATATCACCAAAATTGGAATGTCCACCATCAATTTTTTATAAGTGGTTGAACACAGACTGATCATTGAAAATGTACCTTGATAATCCACTTTACATATAGAATATACCTCAATATATGCTCAGATAGTCTCACTAAGTCTCTTGGTTATCATGTTAACCCGCATGTTTGTGTTTAAATGGATGTGTCAAGAATTCCATTTGATTATGTTTGGATTACTGTGGGTGAGGAGTACTGATGAAAACAACATTTGGTCTATGAATCATGGACTAAGTTCTATTCTATCTACAAGATACTGGGACTCTCAATGGATAATTGTGAATGGGGGTATTAGTTTCACGCAAATAAGATGGCCAACAAAAGTGGAAAGGAATCAGAGGATCTTGTTGTGGTAGGTTTTTTAGAACAGATTCCAACGAGTATGGAATGTAGAGTTTAGGGAGTTAACCCTTTAGTTACTAATTTATTCAGTAGTTTGTGGAAATACCTAGGAATTACTCCTTTGTTTTTTCCTTCTTCTTTATATAAATACGGGTATATAGAGAAGGAGTGACCTTCTAGTGTCTTAGTGGATTATAATGTTTCAATTGAGGTTTGGGATGTTTTGGTTCAAAATGATGGCAAGGTTTTTGGTTTTATTATGTAAGATGTTGTTATAGATAAATAGGAAGTGGTGTTTTAGGATAACCTAAATGTCTCTAATATCTTTAATAGGTTGATATAGGACCTAGATGGTCCTTCCACTCAAAATGCACATAACTACAATGATAGTGCCCAAGTGTGTGCTATATTTGTCTATAATGATTCTAGTTAGAGAGAAATCCAAATGAATGTGAGTAATACTAGTGTGGTATAGGTAGCTAGTGGTGAGGAGGATGTTACTACTGCTTTCAGAGGTTTTATATTTGGGCAGGGGTGCCTTGCTCAAGGGAAGGTAGGGGACTACCCTGGATGTGGCTAACCAAACTATAATTGAAAATTCATGGGGTTCTATTCCAATGACTCATTCTTAAATTCAATTGATAAATAGATTTGAAGTCCATGAAGTGGAAAGTTTGATCATTGACCAAATAGACTCGGTCAATACATATAAGGTCTGTGTGAAGGAGCCAAATGATAATGGTCCCAGTTTTTCAATTGGTGAAGCATCAAGACTAAGGAGTAAAAGGGGGAACAAGAGGAGGATGGGTAGGAAGGATTACTCCTCATTATCACCTCCTTTAGAGACTTTATCATCAAAAAAATATAAACACAAAGAAGATAAACAGTGAGGTCATGTGCCAGCAGAAATTAGGTGACCTATGTGAACAACCCTTGGAATTTCTTTTGAGTTCGGAAGAAGAAGTGGTCGAGTAGGTTTTTATACTCAATGATACTAAAGAGGAAGAGGCTAAAATGATGGGTAGGTCATTGAGGGTGAATCTAAATGAGTATAAATACACCTATATTGACAAGAAAGACTTGATTATTGTTAGGGGCTTCAATATTGGGAAGATCATCCTTGAGGACTATATACAGTTCTAGGACAAGTTGACCTCTAAGTTTGAATATCGGATAATGGATGAACCAATCACTTAGGCAACCACTATATACTAAAATTTTTTTAGGGAAATTAATTCTGGTAGAATTAAATTTCACTTCAATGACTCAGTTTTATACTTTTTTGGTTAAACTTTTGGTTTCTCACTTTTTCCTTAAAAGTGTTTCAAATAATAAAAAAATAATTTTTAGTTATTCAGTCAGGCACCTTATCATTTACCACAATTACATCTATGAATCATTTGGAACTATTATTGCTTGTTTTGGGTGAGGAGAGGGATTCATCACTTGTATTCTAATTTGAAACTTTTAAGGCTTTCTTGATTTTATTATTCTCTTATATATTTTCTTAAAAAATTAGATAATACCTTTTGATATTCCAATTTAGTTTTTCATTCATAGTAGTTAAATTTATTTTCTTATTTTTTATCCACCTTTTTGGATCATCAAAATGATTTATACCCTAACATGAAATTTTTCATCTTCTTGGCCTAATTATGAATTTCAGTGTCACTCTTAGAAGAGAATCCATTATTTTCTTTGAAATCAATGGTATTTTTTCCCTAGAATTACTTAGATTACTTTTTTATTTCCCCATACTTGTGATATCATAGGTGAAGATATATCTAATGTGTTCTTCTATGAGTAATCACTTTATGTCATTTTACTCTTGTATTGTTATCACTTTCAGTGACCATGAACTTAAAAAAACCGAAACAAACTCCTTCACTAGAGTTTATGAAGTAAGAACATCAATAATAGATTTCCATCCATTTAAAATGTTAGTAAATTGAGTAAGAATTTCAATAATAGATTCAATATATTGTATGATAAAACTTTCAAAGTCTTTTATATACATATCAAGTCTAGTTTACTTGAATGTTTTTATTACTTTATATGTGACTTTAATTATTTACCATATTTCATGAGTAGTTTTTCATGTCAAAACATAATTAAATTTATTCCTATCAAATATATAGTGTGGATAATTAATATATTTCCCATAAAGATCAAAAATTAATATGTCATAAACTATCTATATAATAACCCTATCCTCTTATGCATATTATTACAGGATTTTTAACATAAATATCCAATAAACATGACCCAAGGAACTAGAGGCCAAGTTTCTTTGGGACACTATTTTTATAAAACATCAACATTAATTTAAAATAAAACATATTTATTTTAAACTATATAATATGATCCTAGATCCCTTCGATCTTTTAAAACTGCATAGGATAACCTAGGGAATATATAAACAAAACGGTGAGTTATAAATCCCATTAAGGTAATAATCATGGTAATTAAGTATAGTATATGAATTAAATAGAATAATGTGATATCATAAAAAATAAGGATTGTGAGTAATCATATGGAATAATGACATAAAAATGATTAAATCATAAGGTCATGGAATCAGATAAATGTGGAAACATCATAAGAATAAACCAAGGATTATTGTTGAGACATCATAACATGGGGGATAGAGTCCCATAATGCATTAGGTTTACTACCAAATCCAATTCATATCATCTTAAGAGATATAAACATTACACAGCACATTATATTTCTATTTTGGTTCACTCATAATAACATGTATGTGCATATATGGGAATCATAAGGTAATCAAACATACGACAAAAGAATAATAAATACCCATCCAAAGTAATAGGTTACATATTATTTCATCAAATAATAATCAAATGATATTTTATAAATATTTTAAAGAGAATAAGTAATTAAATATTATGAACTTTAATATTTTAATCAATAATAATAGGTATCAAATGTTGAGTTAATTTGAAAAATTCATGAGAAAATGGTAGAGAATTCTGTGTAGAAAAGAACCTTTAAAATATTTTTTTAAGAAATCAATAAAATACTTTTAAAGAAGGAAAGAATATAGAATTTTCTATGAAACAAGAGTTAAAAAAATTCTTAAACCTAAAATATTTCTCATTTAATAAAATCATTAATAGGTAAAATAATTTAACATAATTATATATAAAGGATTAAGGTACATAAAATTTTCACTTAACCAGGTTTGATTTTAAAGAAAGCATTGAGAAATAAATGCAAGGTATATATAAACACAATAAAGAAAAGGAGAATAATCTAGTTACATATCTAAGAGAAATATATACATAATTTATAAACATTATATAATGTTATATGAAGAGATAATGTGTGGTGGGGAGAAAAAATTCATAACCCACAGAAAATTGGGTGGTTTGGAGTTCCCTTACATCATGTATGGATTCATTATTCACATTCACTTAATATAATTAATGATAAAATTTAACTATTAATCACTTTATTAAGTTCCTAAATCAAATATATTTGATTTATTATTAATATTTTATTTTATTTTGGAGTTATTTAATTGAGGTACTAAGTCAATATTCAATATCCCAAGGTCAAATGTGTTATGTGTCCAAGGTCGTATTTTTTGTAGGTATTTATGGGAGTTCATATGGTTTTGTTCTATAACTTTAGATCTGTGATGAAATGGATTTAATGACTCTCTAGAAGTTAATAAGGTTCTTATTATCAAAAAATATTCATAAATAATTGTGATTTTCAGATTATAGGATTTATTATTATATGATTTGTTTATTTAGGTGGGTTTTCCAACCATGATGAATTTACTTGGTTTTACTTAAACTTAAGATTATTTACCACTCCTAAATAAGAAAAAAATAAAATATAGTTATTAATTTTAGCTTTGAACATAATAATTTAATTTAAACAAGTCATGAAGGTGGTGGTGGAAAATGAAATTCACTGTTCATGGGGTGGCAAATCATCTATAATATAAATAATATTTTCCTTTTAGAATCAATTGAGGGGTTGGTGGAAATGGATATTCCACTATAATTATAATTATAATATATCAGTATATTTAGGGAACTTATGTTACTATGTCAAGTTGGATGGAATTCATATGTGGGAGGTAGAAGAAGAAAATAAATGAAAGATATTGTATTGAGAATTTTACATCTTTCTTTGAGATTTTCCTCTTAGCTTTCCCTTAAGGCTCTATGTTGTAGCATACTATCACCCTAGACCATTTATTAAATCCTATAATAGAGGTCACTACATCAAATCAAACATTCTTTACTATACTAAAGAGGCTTCCAACTAGAAATAGGGGTTTGTGGATGTATCAAGGGGAGAATATACCCTATTTTATTAGAGTACAAATAGTTGCTGAAGTATTAGAAAAAAAAGTAAAATGAATCAAATAAAAAACAAATATAAGACATTAAAAGTTCCAATAAATAAACCAATAACAACAATTCCATAAAAATGAAATATTATATACATTTTAGAATAGATCCTCCATGGGTGAATCATATAAAAATAAAACTAAATGAAATAATAAGGTTGGGCTAAAAGATCATCCCAAAATTTTCATGAGTCTTGGTCGGTTCTATAATCTATACTCAAACTAGTACGCAAAGAACAAAATAATTAACATCATGTCTTACCCTAAACCAATACATGAGCTCAATAGTAGTGTCTTCTTAGTTACTCAAGTGTCATGGGAACCAAATTAGGGTTTGAGTACAATTTACTAGGCCACCAACAACAACATCCCTAAAATGACCAGTATGATAAAGAAGTGAATGTTGAAGGGCTATATTTAAGAAAATACATTCTAGAAAATAAATAAACAAAACAAAACATCACTAATTACTAATCTCCATGGTGACACTTGGGGTCATTCATACCTGCTTCAGCTAGTGTGGAGGTTACTTTTATCATGCCATAATGACTTTTCCAACCATAGTAACCACATGAAATCCATGAATTAATCCTATAATTTCCCAATATCATAAGTATAAAATAAAATCCAAGCACTCATATAGGAATTTCCATAGAGCTTGTGCACTCATCCTGTAATTCCCCCACTTCAGGTATCATACATAATCAAACATCTTATCATGGTATTCCCAAGTATTCTGAGAGCTCATCTTGGGATTCCCAACCATCAAGTATCATACATAATCTAGGTGTTCATCCTGACTTTCCTAAGTAACATTTATGATATGAAATCTAGGAACTCATCATTATATTCCCAAGTTATCATTTATTATATAGAATTCAGGCACTCATCCCAGCATTCTCAAGTCATAATTAATCATATCATAGGGAATCCACTTCACTTTCATATCAAATAATGACCTTCCAAAAATTTAAATTTCATTTAAAAAATAAAACTTGTTTTTTATTTCATGATAACCATATCATACCAAATGAAACCCCTTATAAATTAAAATTTACCAACTCATCACATTTATAGAATACCCCAAATTCTCTTTTTAATTAGTAAATAGAAAAATTAGTTCATTGTTTAATTTATCAAGTAACAAATCCATCAATTAAAGATAACAAAAAATAAATAATTTATAAAATAAATCCCAAGGGCCATTTTAATCTCCAAAAAAATCAATATCATATGGTTCATTTCAATTTTATAAAACAAGATTTACCAAAAACACATATTAAAAATCATTTATGAATTCCACCTTCTATTTTATAAATAGATATTTAATTCACTAAGTCATTTAACCCATATTGAATCACCACTAAATTTCAATTTATAATTAACCATGTCAAGATTTAAAATTTAACTTCACGATCATCACTGATTTTTAAATTCTATTTCAAAATCATTATTTTGGAACATAATTCCCCTTTTTACCAACTAAAAATAATTTTCCAAAATAAAAATTTCAATTCAAGGAATCCCATATTACAGAATTTATCTCCTAAAATGTTATAAAATTCCATTAGGCCTAATTAAATCTAATTAAAAATTGGGAATCCACTAGGGATCACCTTCCAGTAGGGTCTTTAATACTTTTATAAAGATATTAAACTAGGGATGAAGCAAAATTAAGGCAATTAATTTAGTCTAAGTCACCACATGACATGTCTAGTATGATGTACCACCAAAGAAATTATAATATATGAAAATAATATGGGTTATGTTTAAGTACCACCTACCTAAGTCTTAGATATATCCATATGACCAACCACAAGCTTCTATTCAACTTGAATAAGAATAAAATAGATAATCATACAAAAAATTGGAAATATGTAAAATTATATTAAAATGATGGAATACTACTTGATAGTTGAATAAATGAAAAATATAAGAGTAAAATACTTATAATCGCCTCAAGATTTCCAATTCATTTTATATAAGCTAAAATGGACCTCAAATGAATGAGATCTGTCTATTGGAGAGGAGGTCGAGCTAAGCATTTAAGGGGGGAAACTAGCCATTTTGGGGGCCTAAAACAATAGTAAGATAGAGAGGGGTGTCTAAGGTGAAATAAAAGGGAATACCTTACTCAAACCCCCACCTAAAGGCCACTTGAAATCTACTAGCCTCCACTAAATCACATGTGGTATAGTGGATGGATGTTGTTGGGCTACTGTTATGGCCAACATCTAACTGGTGGTATTGAAAAAATATGGTGCAGCCCCAACTCCATGTCCTAAATCATAGAAAATCTTCTGATATTCCTTTCCCCCTAAAAACACATTGATTATTAGTAAGTGCATGAGGTTCCAAAAAATATTAAATAGTATGTAATATTTTAAATGGTGGGATCTTCAACCTCCCTATTATAAAACAAATTATCTCTAATTTTCACCCCTGATAATTATCGAGCCTTGATCTATAAACAAAACATATGAATTTAACTATCTATGGACATACATTCATGACACCTAACCAACTTCACTAATCAAAACCTCATTTTCCTATGCATCGTATCCTTGATTCATTAAACTAACTCTACCATGATACCCATATTGGGTGGTGATTGAATTTATTAAATTTTTTATTAAACACATCAATTTAATGTTATCGGTCAATACCAATCATTCCTCAACCCAAATATACTTATTAAAAAAACCATCTCACTCTATAGGTTGTTCATAACATAAGTCCTTACCACAATGTCCACTTCAATAATCCATTCTAGATTGAAAAAACTCCACAAGCTTGTCTACTCCACCGGGCTACTTTATACAGACTACACCCAGTCACACCATCTGAATTTTCTCCCATACAAGTGATTTTTTATTTATTGACCATGAGAAATATACCTAATTCTAATAAAAAATACCAGTACTTAGGTGTTTTCGCCCTTTTATAGCTCTTTATCTTACTTCTAAGAGGCACCTCAAAACTATAGATATCCCTAGTTAAGGTTCAACATCATTTTACATTCAACATTTACTAAACTTCATAAAATGAGCTTCACATACCTAGTCCACTGATAGTATGATCTTTACCATAGGGCTTATTGATCAATTATATTTGTTCTCAAGGGAATTAGTTTAAGCAATAACACCAATCACCATTCCCAGTTTCAAACTGAACCAAGTCTATCTCTTTTCCACATTTGTTCTTGATGTAGTTGCTAACCCACCGCATCAAATTCCACTAAAAAATAGGTTAAACCCCCCTTTGACTAACCCAACTCAAAACACCTTGATTGACATACTAACACATCATATAACTACTAGAGTTTGATTCTTTCATCATCATAGGCATCCCATGATCTTCAAAACACACCGAGATCTAAATTTAGCCTTTGATGTGATTTCATCACTAAATCAATGACCACCTACACTATTTAACATGATCTCACCTGAGAATCTACGTACCACCAAACTAAACCATGCTTGGATCCCCAAAATTTATCTAAGGTTTGAAGATATCCTCATATTCTAACAAACATCACATATAATTTAACCTTTTTAATTTCACATGGAATCCAGATTACATTGAATTTTTATATGCAATGAAATCTAGAACTATCATGACCATCTAAATATTGATCCCATGCATCAGCAATCCTTTTGACATGAGGGTCACTTGCAAATGATTGAGATAAAACTCCCCAACATGGGAGTTTATTTATCACATTCTAGGAAAAAAACACCCTCACCATCGGCTACATTCTCCCTATCACAAAATGTAATGGCTAGACATGGTCATCCTACTCACACATGTTCACTAGGTATGAAACACTAAGAATTCACCATTCATAATTAATTGGAATGTCATCATAGACAATTGTTGAAACTTGCCTCATAACGAGGGTCATGTAATCCTTTGAATAATGGTCTTGTCCCCACTATATGAATTTACCTTATACTTATCCACCTTAACACAACCTTAATAGATTCTAGTAAAATGGAATGTGTGACACTCCTTCAGATCTGTGATCATCACATACCATCTATCCTTGACACCTTCTTTAGGTTCAAACATGGATCTTTTATTTCATCTCACCCTGATCCATCCCCAACATCATCACCATCTTAGAGACTTTTTAAATTCTCATTACAAATCTCTGATCCACTATAACCACAATAATCTAAAAAAAAATTGGCTGCCTTATTCTAAGATGATCCACCAATCGAAACCCACCATATTCACATGACTATTTATCACAAAATCATGAATAAAATTACAACATGGAATTACCACAAATACATCACTTGATATTCTATTAGATCTGAATGGTTCTAAATAGAACTATACATGGATTTTTTCATCAATTCAAGTCAAACAAGATTAGTGTATACCAACTCAATTCCATTGAAAAACAATGAGTGCTCACTATCACACCACCTTATCTTATCAAAATCTAGGGGTCTCAACTCCATTGTGACTAGTTCACAAAACCCAACTCATTATCCCATGAGTCGAGAATCATTGATCCTAGGCTCACACACCCCACCAAGGAATAAATCATACTCCTGGATTTTCTTCTTAACTAACCAAAGTTATCCTAGATACTTACTTACAAGAAAAAAACCTAACAACTTACCCATACCAAGCCTAAGCGTACCACCACCCATCATACCAAGAACCATTCCAAGAACCCAAAGTACTTCCCTATATAATCATTATGCATTAAAAGCACATCCATAACTAAAATTTTCAATAATATGAATAATCCTTCAATTTAGAACCAATCAAGATACAAGGCACTAGTACTCTAGGTGCTTAACCATGACTACATCAAAATTTAGTATCACTGAACATGCAGCATCCGTATAAGTCAAATAATCCACCCATTCCATACATATCTAAAGGAATATATAAGACCATTCCAACCCCTCTAACAAGTTACCATCAAAGGTTATAACATAATGATCTATGAGTCATGTCTAAGGGTCACTATGATCTCCCACCTAGCCCACACATTCCACCCTACATAGGTCGAAACTCACTGGTAACATTTACATTCCTATTTCAAGGTCACGTTGCATCTAGCATGTCCAACACCCAACATTAGGGTTTTTAGGTATACATACAATAATATTACATACCATAGAATCACCCAAAAAGGGAATTGAAAAGTAAAATACACCATGACTCTCAAGTTCATAGATCAAACAAAGCTAACGAGTGACATAAAACTCTTTATCTGACGCACATCTCATCACAGAGGCTTTCATAAACTAATATCTCTCTATCCCTAGACAGAACATCTATAGGGTCAACACTTTATATATAAATAAGGACCACCCCACCCTCATAAGGTCTATCTAAACACATTTAAAAATAAAAAACATGGCTTAAAGAAGAGATCATGGGTTTAAGCCCTATTATTCACTACCTCTCATATTACATGTGTTGGAGTTTGTGGTCTAGAACCAACTACTTTTTACATTATTCATTAAATAAAAGCCTTATCACATCTTGATTGTTCTTCTACGTGACATGTCATGTGATAATGTCCTAAGGACATTTGTTGCATTAAAGGGTCGTAGCGGATCCCCGCTATGATGAGAACCCGAAAGTGCCATAACACTGTTCTTGAATGTATGTTCTATGGCCGGATGATATTATTTGAGAGACAAAAATAATATAGGTCATTAGGGGTGAGGCCTCATAGTACTTTGAGGCACCTTCTCATGGTGTGTTCCCTTGGTAATATCCAGGAGGATATTATGAGAACGAGACCCGCCAGTAGGAAATCCACATTTCATAGTGTCATTGGATGTTCCTATCTGCGGATGTGTGTATTAGTCCTTAGACTTTAATATTATTATTAATGGGTATTACAACTCACGCACTTAGATATATTGAAGAAAAATGTGACGAAACAATGTTCGTAGTGAGGTAGGATACGTTGGGTGCGTCACGAGTAATACCGCATTAATAGATAATGTGAGAAAGGATTTGTCCCTTTCGTTCCATAACGGAAGTAGATATCTCAGGCCCTTTGATGGAATTGATATAGCCTAAATAAATACATGGCCATGGTAAGGTATGGGCAAGTTCAATTCTGGGATGTCAAAGAAATAATAATCAAGCACATGGGTTGATGGCCCTAGCATGCAACCCGCTTGATTGGAGATATCGAGACAACGGGATTATATTACACGGTAAGCGTTCGTAGGAGGTGACACGTCATTGCGGCATTAAATTCTTTCTCTATGGGTGCCTTGGCGTGTTGCTAGATACTAACCTTGGACTTTAGGTAGGCTCAGCCTAATGCCACTGAGAAAGAGGCCTAGAGGGTCACACACTAAGTGTGTCCATGTATCTCAGTTAAATATTAATTTAAGAAGTTAAATAAATATTATTCCCGACTATGGTTTAATAATTATTTAAGGTTATCTGACCGCATTTATTTTGACACTAGTTATTCGAGAGAATATATGGTGGAAGAAATAATATATTTATTAGCGAGTAATGCAGTAACATTTATTTAAGAAATAAATAGTAATTACTCAAGGTCTAATAAATGTGGTGGAGAAAATGGAAAATAAAAGTACACGTCGTGTATATTAAATATACATGCCGTGTAGTTTTATGGAAAACAAGTACACGCCGTGTATTAATTATTACACGCCGTGTAGTTTTTCCAGTTGGGATTTTGAGGATTTTATATTGTTTTATTAAATGATATTTATTATAATCAGCATGGGCGCATGTCAAGGAATTAATAATTCGACATGGGGGTTTTCAATAAGAGTTAATGAAATAAATAAAATACGTAACACATTTATTTATTGTCATAACTCTATTAACCCCAAACTCGATTATAAATATCCTCGCAACCCCAACATTTTGAAGAGCCATTGTTGTGCACAACGGATTTGGAAATACTCTCAAGCCAAGAGAGAATTCCCTTTCCACCAAGAACACCCTCAAGTTACGAGAGAAATATCCTCCACCGGATCAAGGCGGTCGAAGGCAGATATCACAAGAAAAGGTTCTTCCGCGCTAGCACCTGGAGATCCCTTCGGCGACGTCTGGAGATACGTGACACACATGTGGATCACCGCTAGAGGAATCCTACACTTGGATTATACGATGCAACGACGGATCACCGAATCGTGACCGGACACATCAACGAAGAAATAATTCCAACGAGGTAATTCTTATGCATTAACTAATTAATTATAATCAACATATGATGATCCTCCTCAAGGGTTCCAGGAAACTTCTTCTATTTTCGTTATTCGTTCTATTCTGAAGATTCAGCATTTTATATCGTGACGGATCTCGGATTGAACATTGTTTAATGTTAAAATTAAAGTTGGGAAAACCCACCAATGCGCTTCCACTACGCCCGGAACCTACAAGTGGTATCATAGGGGGTCATATTGTTGGTTATAATTATTTAGTTTTTTGTTGGTGATTTACGAATTTAATAATTTAGTTATTTCAATTCATGTTTAATCGTTCTGGAAATCTGAATCTCGAGATCTGTTCCTCCTCCCTCGTTTCTCATTCACCTCACAGAAATGAATTTTTCTTTTAATTTTGATTAAAATAAAATAGTGGAACTCATCCGGAGGAGCCAAACGTTTCTGGTCGTATAACACTAGAATACACGACGTGTATTCGGAAGTACACGCCGTGTAGTCTAGGTTCAATGCTTTGACCAATCCACCAAATCAGGCCGTGTATTGGGTTCTTTATAAGAACTTAAGACACTGTGTGTTGACCAAAAACAGGTGGCACATGGCTTCTGGAATACACGACGTGTGGTCCAATGAACACGGCGTGTAGTCCCTTTGGGTTAGGGTTGGGTCGTGTACTCCATACACGGCTTGCCCGGCTGGAAACCGTGTAACGCGGAAACTACATGGCGTGTGTCCCACTGTACACGCTGTGTACTCCGAAAATTTTTGAAGTACATTAACACGCCCTGTCCCCGGGCGTGTACTTCGGATGGACGGTGAAGAAAAGTACACGCTGTGTAGTCGTAACTACACGCCGTGTACTCACCCAAATTACGCAGATTTATTAAAATTTATTATTATATTATACAAACCCTTGAGACGTGTACCATGGTGTAGGCGTAAAGCTAAGGCACAACACGTGATAGGTGTTTTATATATATGTGTTTAATTTAGCATCTGCGTAATAAATGGGAATTCACCGGGTTGCCTCCAAAGTACAAGTTACGTACAAGTATAATTTTAAATGAATTTATTTGTTTAAAATTATAATTGTCACGACCTGTCCTCGGGGCCCGTGTCGTGACTACCCCAAGCCCGCCTTCCATAGGCCAGGGGCTGGCGACTAGCACCAAGGCGTAAATCCCAACAAAAGGGAAGGCATTTCCTTTGAAAAGTAAACAAGCACCACAGAGTAAGAAAGCAGAAAAGTAAACACTAAGTAAAAACTATAACAAGATGTGCTGAAAGTAAAAGGGGTCAGAAATATAAGCCTAACTATAAAGTACAACTGAAGGGAAAATAGCAACTGAAAAGTAAAAGCCGCTACACCGAGCTGTCCACTGGGAATCCCACCTGAAGGGTGGGTACAGATAGCTCCACTGCTCCTCGGGTCCCACCGTCCACTCCGAGCACGCCCGCCCAGTGGTCCTCCTCCAGGTATAGTCCTGCTCCGCGCACCTCCACTACGATCAGCGTTGTCCGTCGTCTGCAACCAACACAACGTAGTACGAGCATAGCCCGTGCAGGGGTGAGTACAAGATACTCAGTAGGGACCCCAAGACCCCCGAAGGTCTCCCGAAATCCACAAAGGATAAACCACAAAGGAAAGATTCAATCACGAAGTAACATCTGACACGGCTTAGGTATATTCCCATACATATACAAAATTCATCAATTCCCGTTCAGCTCAAACGTCCGAGCCCAAGCACAACCCAGTCCACATAGGAAAGAAAACGTATACCCACACAGGATAGCACAACACAATCTACAAAGGAGAGTAAATAGTAAATCCACATAGGATAGTACAACACAATCCCCAAAGGAGAGTAAACAGTAAATCCACACAGGATAGCTCAACACAATCCACAAAGGATAGTAACACATGATTCAGCTCACGCAGGTATACTTCTTCGGATGATAATAAAGATGATCACTGATCCATCTAAGTCGTCGGACCCACAAAGGATCGGTAGGTACTATCCCCCGCAATGACCCACACAGGATCGGGCCCACACAGGATCGGGCCCACACAGGACCTGTAGGCGCTGGCTCACACAGAACCGCTGAGCGCTGACCCACACAGGATCGGACCCACATAGGATCGGGCCCACACAGGACCTGTAGCACTGATCCACGTAGGATCGCTGAGTGCAGTAGTCATCGCAGTCCACTGAGGATCTCTGCACAATCGTCGTCGCAGTCCACTGAGGATCTCTGCTCAGTCGTCGTCGCAGTCCACTAAGGATCTCTGCACAGTCGTCGTTGTCGAAGTAGCAGTCGCAGCCAGCACTAGGGTTCCCGCACACAGCAAGCTCGTTCGGGAGGGTCCGCTCCACGAGCCGAGAGAATGATACATAAACTGACACAAAGTCCGAAGTTGATGTATCCAAAAGTTCTGTATCGTCAATAGGAACTCAACGTCGTAGACGGCACGTCAATCGGACGCCCGGTCTGAGAGTTATTGGCTTTTTCGTCCGAGGGGCCTGGTTGGTTTTTAAGGAAAAACCAACCCGACCGTACTCCACATGCGTCCAAATCTCGGGCAGAGTGAGCCAAAAGGTCCGTCTCACATAGAGGAAAACAAAAAAGCCGACGGCACGTCAATCGGACGTCCGTAGCTCAAGATATGCGTGTTTCCGCTCCGAAGGCCCGGTTGGTTTCATGGACGAACCAACCCGGCCGAATTCAAGGTATTCCGAAACCTTGAGTGCGATATACCGAAGCGCCCGTCTCGATCCAAGGATCGTTTTGTCGCTGACGGCGCTTCGTTTGGAAGCCCGTAGCTCATGTTACGGGCATTTGACCAAAAACGGTCCGAAGTCGGGGGGTCCGGGCCCGGCCCGACCCGGCCCGACCCCCCCCCCCCCCCTGGGTCGGCCAAACTGGGTCGACCTGAACCGGGTTGACCCTACCCAATCCGACCCGGTCCGGTCCGGTCAGGGTGCGGCCTGGCTCAGTTCGGCCGAGCGGCCGAACGGCCGTGCGCCGCGGGGCGCTGCCCCCGCGGCCTGGAGATATTGCGGCACACTTGGGCCGCCCTGGAGAACCGCGGATGCGGCTTCTGCCGTATCCCGTGCGGGTGAACTGGACCCGCGCGGCCGCGGGTCCTTTGTTCGCCGCCGCCGAGGCTTCATCCGCGGCGGCCTCGTCCTGCGGCGAGCTGGGGCGCCGCCACCTCCGGCTGTCGGCGCCGCCGCGCCACCGGAATCTTCCGCGGGCCACCGTAGTTGCTCCAGTGGTCCGTTTTCCTTCCCGTCTGCGCTGGTGCTCCTCCCGGGTTGCGTTCTTCACTGCGGAATCAACAAACTGCCCTTGCATCATGTTTTTCCGTCGCCCTCCAAATCCGCACAATCAAGAAGAACGGCGGAGGGTTGTCGGGCCATGTTCGTTTGGCCCGCACCCTCCGCGTTAGATATAAACAACGGGAGAATTTTTATTCCACACAGGAAACAACAATTTTAATAAATTAAAATTATTCATACGGATCCGGTTCTTTAACTTTTTAAAGAAACATTTATGGGAATATAAAAAGGGGTAATTCCAAAATAATTCCCTACCTCGCCAAGTCGTTGCTCGCGGGTTCTTCGTGGAATTGGGGATCATTGCGTCGTCATGGTATCCGGCGTTGCGTCATCGCGGAATCCGGCGTTGCGTCGATGAACTCAATGGACCAAGAAACAATAGATTTAATTATAAATAATTAAATCTGTGTTTTGTTAAAAACCCCAAAGGAGAATTAAGAGAATCCCGAAGTCTCTTACCTCAAACAGCTGATCGAAGATTCATTGCAGAGGAAGAGACGTCGCAGAAGAACGTTGCAGGAAGGGAACGTCGGCGTCGCGGAACACGGAGTCACGTCATCGACTTCCGCGGGTTCGGCGTTCTTCATCGGATGCTGGCATTCTTCGCGTTCTTCGCGTTCTTCGCGAAGGAGGATGAAGGCTCAAGAGCTCTGACAAACCTCTCAACGAGTAATCCTCCAAAAAGACTTGTTGGTATTATTTTATTATTACGCCAACAAACGAAAAAGGTAAGTAACGACCCATAAATTCATTGAATTAATTCAACGAAATAAACCACCCATTTAATTCACAAAATAAACCGCCCAATTAAATGGTGCGTTAAGAAAATAAGAAAACGCGTCAGTTGACTTTCATAATGACGGGTTTTCGTGGGTGCGTTACTTAGTGGAAAGAAACGGCGGGGCTCATGCGGGCCCCACCTCACAAATATCCTACCAAGGGGGTAGGATATTTCTGGATAGCACCCTATCCCTTTTAGCACAGTTTAAGTGGCTTTCAAGTGGCTTCAAGTGGCTTAAGTGAAATAAAATAAAGTTGTCGAACAAATTATTTTATTTCTAAACTTTAAGCCCAAAAATTAAAAACCACACCCGAGAAAACGCAACTCCGGAAGAGGCATTTCTAAAAAAATACCGGCGCTGCGATTTCATCGGCGCCCTCAGAATTCGATTCTGATCACCGGTTCAAAAGTTAGAAAAACCCGCTCGTCCGTTCACTGAACGTACCCGAGCCAAACTTCGGAAAATGATTCCGAGCACACTGGGCCTCGGAATCAGGTGCCGTCAGAAACTGTGTTCTTGTAAAATTCCGAATAAAATTAAGAAAAAAAATTTCCTTGAAATTTACGGGTATTTACATTACTCCCACCTCAGGGCTTTACGTCCCCATAAAGATACATCATAAACTAGGGAAACAAATGTGGGTACTGAGCAAGCATTTGAGCCTCCCGCTCCCATGTACTCTCATGGAGGTTCCCCTGCTACCTTCTGATACGTACAAGAGGAATCGATCACCCACATAGGACCCACTCCTGTCGATCCTCTATCTCTACTGGGACCTCCGCAAAAGTCGCCCCATAATCCACGTCTAGCTCCCCATGGTCAATGATGTGCGTCGGGTCGTGCACGTATCTCCTCAGCTGAGATACGTGGAATACGTCGTGCACTTGGTGCAACTAAGGTGGTAGATCCAGGCGATAAGCCACCTCGCCAATCCTGCTGAGGACTTGGAAAGGTCTGATGAAGCGTGGAGACAACTTGCCGCCTCGGACAAATCTCCGCAAACCACGTCGAGGTGAGACCCACAAAAAGACGTGGTCGCCATCCTCGAACTCTAGTGGCCTTCGCCTCCTGTCAGCATATGACTTCTGCTAGCTCTGAGCTGTCCTCATCTGCTCTTGGATGACCTGGACCTTCTCTGTCGTGGCCCGGACCATCTCTGGTCCTACGAGTGCTGACACCCCAGGGTCTATCCAGGACAAAGGAGATCTACAAGGTCTGTCGTACAATGCCTCGTATGGTGTCATCCCGATGGTGGAGTGGTAGCTGTTGTTGTACACGAACTCCACCAAGGGTAGGTAGTCCTCCCAACTGCGACCAAAGTCGAGGACGCATGCGCGGAACATGTCCTCGAGAGTCTGAATGGTCCTCTCTGTCTGACCTTCCATCTGAGGGTGAAATGCGGTGCTCAGATGTAGTCGCGTCCCGAACGCCTCTTGCAACTCCTTCCAAAGACGGGAAGTAAAACGAGCGTCCCGATCGGAGACGATAGTCGATGGCACACCGTGAAGCCGTAAAATCTCCTGAATGTAGAGACGCCCCAAGCTCTCCACTGAGCCCTGCTCTCGGATGGGTAAGAAGTCTGTCGACTTGGTGATTCGGTCAACAATCACCCAAATGGATTCGTGACCTCTGGAAGTGCGTGGAAGTCCAGTCACGAAGTCCATAGATATTCTGTCCCACTTCCACTCTGGGACCTCCAAGGGTTGTACCAAGCCTGTTGGTACTTGATGCTCTGCCTTCACCTGCTGGCAGGTGAGGCACCGTGAAACGAACTCTGCCACAACCTTCTTCATGCCCGGCCACCAGTGCTGTCGTCTGAGATCTTGGTACATCTTCGCCACTCCAGGATGTACCGCCAAAGGAGAAGTGTGAAACTCTCTCAGCACCTCCTCTCGTAAAGCGACCGGTACCAAGGTACGTCCTCTGAAAAGGACGTCGTGCTCTGCTCCAAGGGAGAAACCGTCAGGTGCCTGTCCCGAGGATATCTGTGCACGCCGCGTCTCGCAGCCAGCGTCCCCACGCTGAGCCTCTCTGACCCGCTGTAGAAGTGGAGGAGAGACGATGAGAGACTGAAGGAAGGCTGCTCCGTCTCTATCCATGAAGGATATCTACAAAGCGGCTAGCTGATCTGTTGCCTCCTCAAGTAGCTGGATGCCCGTCCTCCTGCTGAGGGCATCGGCTACCACGTTCCCCTTCCCTGGAGTATAGACTATCTCAAAGTCATAGTCCTGGAGGAACTCGAGCCATCGTCGTTGTCTCAGGTTCAGGTCCTTCTGAGAGAAGATGTACCTGAGACTCTGGTGGTCAGAAAAGATTGTAAAGCGCTCGCCCATCAGATAGTGTCTCCATGTCTTCAGAGCGAATACCACTGCTGCTAACTCCAGGTCATGGGTAGCGTAGTTCTGCTCATGCAGCCTCAACTGACGTGATCCATAGGCAATCACGTCCTGCTCCTGCATTAGGACACACCCGAGTCTGGTCCCTGACGCATCACAGTAGACTATGTATCCGACTCCCTCCTCAGGCAACCTCAAGATAGGTGTGCAGGTCAATCTCTGTCTCAGCTCCTGAAAGCTCTGCTCACATCTGTCTGACCACACAAAGGGTTTCCCCTTCTTCGTCAAATCTTAGAGTGGCGCCGAAACTATAGAGAAGTCCAGCACAAATCTCCGATATTATCCGGCTAGACCCAAGAAACTCCGCACCTCCTTCACGCTCCTGGGTGGCTCCCAAGTAAGCATTGCCTCGATCTTCGCGGGATCCACAGCAACTCCCGCCTCAGAAATGACGTGCCCCAAGAAGTGGACCTCACGTAACCAGAACTAGCACTTCGAGAGCTTGCCATAAAGCTGGTGCTCTCGGAGTGTGTCTAGTACAACTCGCAAGTGGTAGGCATGCTCCCCCTCAGTGGTCGAGTACACCAAAATGTCGTCGATGAAGACCACGACAAATCGATCGAGGTATGGCTAGAAGATCCTGTTCATGAGGCTCATGAACACTGCTGGAGCGTTGGTTACGCCGAAAGGCATAACCAGGAACTCATAGTGGCCATACCGACACCTGAAGGTCGTCTTCTGCACGTCCTCATCTTGAACTCTGAGCTGATGATAGCCTGACCTGAGGTCTATCTTCGAGAACCACTGTGCTCCCTTGAGCTGATCGAAGAGGTCATCAATTCTCGGTAGCAGATACTTGTTCCTCACTGTCACCTGATTCAGGCGACGATAGTTGACACACAGTCGCAAGCTCCCGTCCACCTTCTTGGCGAACAAAATCGGCGAAGCCCAGGGTGAAACACTGGGCCAGATGAACCCCTTGCCCTGCAAGTCCTCCAACTGTACCCGTAGCTATCGAAGCTCGGCGGGGGCCATCCAATATGCTGGAGTGGATATCGGGTTGTCCTGAGGTATAGGTCAATGTAAAAGTCTACCTCTCTGTGAGGAGGTAGCCCTGGAATGTCATCGGGAAAGACGTTCGCGTACTGATCCACCACTGCAGGAAAACTAGGACTCTGCACGTCCACTGCTCCTAGGATGAGGCTAGCTAACTGATGAGTGATGGGTTGCCCCCTCCTCTGCGAGAGTCTATCCTGTACTGCAAAGGCTCCCTTCTCGCTGG
The DNA here is from genome assembly GCA_963277665.1 of Viscum album. Classification (NCBI taxonomy): domain Eukaryota; kingdom Viridiplantae; phylum Streptophyta; class Magnoliopsida; order Santalales; family Viscaceae; genus Viscum; species Viscum album. The sequence continues at coordinate 595,807,201 of OY728121.1, forward strand.
TGAAGGTGAACCTGCTCCAGTCGGTGCGCACACATCGCACCTTGCACCTAAAACAGTCAATCTAAGCATGGACTGTAGATAACCAATCCATGCCCAAGATGACATCGTAAGGCCTCGACGCCACTACAAGAAGATCCCAGCCGAAGCTCTCGCCTCCTAGAGTAATCTCACACTGCCGGCACCCGTGCGTAATCGTCGAGTCTGCTCCCGTAGGAGTCTCTAGCCGTAAGGATCGAGCCAACGGCTCTGTCGGAATCTCCGAGCTCCGAACAAGGGTAGCGGCTATGAAAGAGTGAATTGCTCCTGTGTCTATAAGAACTGCAACAAAGGTGGAATAGACATAGATCGTACCTCAAATGATCTCTGGCGTGCCGTGGTCGTAGGCCTCCACTGCCTGGAGTTGTGCCTGTCTCTGCCCGCCAGCTCCCTGTGGTCGGGGCGGACCTCCTGGTGGTGGTGGTGGCAGAGCCTCAAAGCGTCACCCACCACCTGCTGCTCGGCCAGCTCTTCTGCCTCGTCCGCCTCCTCCCTGCAGACCGCCATGGTCGACCCTCTGCCTCTGCCTGGGTGGCCCCTCCACCGTCTATTGCCCCTCGGTACAGCGGGTTGGGTAGTCACGAGCCATGTGGCCCTGCCCGCTGCACTCGTAGCACTGCCTACCTCTCGGAAGACTGGCTCTGCGCTGTGTGCCCCGCACTGCTGAGCCAGTGTCCCGAGGTCATCTGTCAGAAGTTCTGGTCTTCCTGGAACCCTGAGTCATCCATCGGCTACCTGCTGCTGAAGACTCCGCCACCTACCGCCCTACGGTAGGTCTCACTGTAGACTCAGCCAGAAATCTCTCGATCAGAAGGGCTCTCTCCAGCACTCTTGCCTGGGTCGGGATGCTGAGGGAGATCAGCGATGCCCTGATCTCGTGTCTCAATCCCTGCTCTAAGGTCCGGGCCCGGAAGAAGGGGTCTCGTACCATGTCGGTAGAGTAGCGAGAAAGATCGGTGAACCTCTCCGCGTACTGGGCGACTGTCAAGCAGCCATGCCGCAGCTGAGGAAGCTCCTGAATGCGCACCGCACGGAGGGTGGCCAGGACGAACTCTGAGCGGAAGAGGCTCTCGAAGTCCGTCCAGCTGAGAGAGGCCTCATCGTGCACCTAGAGCATCAAGCTCCACCATCGTCCTGCGGCTGCGTTCAGTAGGCTCGCCGCGAGGATCACCATGAGGTCTGATGGTGTCCTAACTAGCCTGAAAACTCGAACGACCGCCTCCATCCAATCCTCGGCTGCCTGGGGGTCCATCTCCCCATGAAACCTGGCTGGTCGTTGGCGCTGGAACTCATGCAGAGCTCCGAGGCATCGTGCATCGTCAGCGGTCAGTGCTGGAAGCATCGGGGGCTCGGTGGGTAAAGGTACTGCCGGTGCCTCTGCTGTCAACGGGCCCTGTACCGAGGCCTTGTCACTCGGCGGGCTGTCGTCGCGCTCTACTCTCGGAACCCTAGCTGGCTGCTGTCGTCGGGCCATCCTGAAAAGGAAACAAGTGTGCCACGGTCAGAATAGTATACCTGGTGAGCTGACACAAGTAATCACAAAGAAAACTTGAAACACACATGCAATCAATTTTTTCGTGCATTAAGTCGGAAATCAGAAGTCAGGGTCCTGGTGTACGGATACATCGGTCTCCGCACCAACACTGGACTCCCTGGACTGATAACCACACTCAATACGCTAAACACTATTGCTTCACATAGAAGAAAGATCAGACTCTGGGGTAGAACCGACCACCTCTGATACCAATTTGTCACGACCCGTCCTCGGGGCCCGTGTCGTGACTACCCCAAGCCCGCCTTCCATAGGCCAGGGGCTGGCGACTAGCACCAAGGCGTAAATCCAAACAAAAGGGAAGGCATTTCCTTTGAAAAGTAAACAAGCACCACAGAGTAAGAAAGTGGAAAAGTAAACACTAAGTAAAAACTGTAACAAGTTGTGCTGAAAGTAAAAGGGGCCGGAAATACAAGCCCAACTATAAAGTACAACTGAAGGGAAAAACAGCAACTGAAAAGTAAAAGCCGCTACACCGAGCTGTCCACTGGGAATCCCACCTGAAGGGTGGGTACAGATAGCTCCACTGCTCCTCGGGTCCCGCCGTCCGCTCCGAGCACGTCCGCCCAGTGGTCCTCCTCCAGGTACAGTTATGCTCTGCTCACCTCCACTACGATCAGCACTGTCCGTCGTCTGCAACCAACACAACGTAGTGCGGGCATATCCCGTGCAGGGGTTAGTACAAGCTACTCAGTAGGGACCCCGAGACCCCCGAAGGTCTCCTGAAATCCACAAAGTATAAACCACAACGGAAAGATGCAATCACGAAGTAACATCTGACACGGATTAGGTATATGCCCATACATATACTTAAGTCATCAATTCTCGTTCGGCTCCAACGTCCGAGCCCAAGCACAACCCAGTCCACATAGGAAAGCAAACGTATACCCACACAGGATAGCACAACACAATCCACAAAGGAGAGTAAACAGTAAATCCACACAGGATAGTACAACACAATCCACAAAGGAGAGTAAACAGTAAATCCACATAGGATAGCTTAACACAATCCACAAAGGAGAGTAACACATGATTCAGCTCACACAGGTATACTTCTTCGGATGACGATAAAGATGATCACTGATCCATCTAAGTCGTCGGACCCACAAAGGATCGATAGGTACTAACCCCCGCAATGACCCCAGAGGATCGGGCCCACACAGGACCTGTAGGCGCTGGCTCACACAGAACCGCTGAGCGCTGACCCACACAGGATCGGACCCACACAGGATCGGGCCCACACAGGACCTGTAGCACTGATCCACGTAGGATCGCTGAGTGCAGTAGTCGTCGCAGTCCACTGAGGATCTCTGCACAGTCGTCGTCGTAGTCCACTGAGGATCTCTGCTCAGTCGTCGTCACAGTCCACTAAGGATCTATGCACAGTCGTCGTTGTCGAAGTAGCAGTCGCAGCCAGCACTAGGGTTCTCGCACACAGCAAGCTCATTCGGGAGGGTTCGCTCCATGAGCCGAGAGTCTGATACATCAACTGACACAAAGGCCGAAGTTGATGTATCCAAAAGTTCCGTATCGTCAACAGGAACTCAACTTCGCAGACGACGCGTCAATCAGACGCCCGGTCTGAGAGTTATTGGCTTTTTCGTCCTAGGGGCCCGGTAGGTTTTTAAGGAAAAACCAACCCGAACGTACTCCACCTACGTCAAAACCTCGTGCGGAGTGAGCCAAAAGGTCTGTCTCACTTAGAGGAAAACAACAAAGCCGACAGCACGTCAATCGGACGTCCGTAGCTCAAGATATGAGTGTTTCCGCTCCGAAGGCCTGGTTGGTTTCGTGTACGAACCAACCCGAACGAATTCAAGGTATTCTGAAACCTTGAGTGCGATATACCGAAACGACCTTCTTGATCCAAGGATTGCGTTGATGGTGACGGCGCGTCGTTTGGAGGCCCGTAGCACAAGTTACGGGCATTTGACCGAAAACGGTCCGAAGTCGGGGGGTCCGGGCCCGGGCCGACCCGGCCCGACCCCCCCCCCCTGGGTCGACCCGACCCGGTCCGGTCCAGCCAGGGCGCGGCCCGGCCGGTCGGACCAGCCTAGCTCGGTTCGGTCGAGCGTCCGAACGGCCGTGCGCCGCGGGGCGCTGCCCCCGCGGCCTGGAGATGCCGCGGCCCGCTTGGTCCGCGCTGCAGAATCGCTGACGCGGCTTCTGTCGTGTCCCGTGCGGGCGAACCGGACCCACACGGCCGCGGGTCCGTTGGCCGCCGCCATCGTGGCTTCAACCGCGGCGGCCTCTTCCGGCGGCGCGTCGGGGCGCCGCCGCGCCGCCGGAATCTTCCGCGGGCCACCAGAGTTGCTCCGGTGGTCCGTTTTCCTTCCCGTCTGCGCCGGTGCTCCTCCCGGGTTGCGTTCGTCACTGCCGAATCAAAAAACTGCCCTTGCGTCACGTTTTTCCGTCGCCCGCCAAATCCGCACAATCACGAAGAACGGCGAATGGTTGTCGGCCGTGTTCGTTTGGCCCGCACCCTCCGCGTTAGATATAAACAACTGGAGAATTTTTATTCCACATAGGAAACAACAATTTTAATAAATTAAAATTGTTCATACAAATCTGGTTCTTTAACTTTTTAAAGAAACATTTACAGGAATATAAAAAGAGGTAATTCCAAAATAATTCCCTACCTCGCCAAGTCGTTGCTCGCGGGTTCTTCGCGGAATTGGGGATCGTCGCGTCATCGCGGTATCCGGCGTTGCGTCGTCGCGGAATCCGGCGTTCCGTCGATGAACTCAGCGGACCAAATAGTTGATTGAAGATTCGTTGCGGAGGAAGAGACGTCGCAGAAGAACGTTGCAGGAAGGGAATGTCGGCGTCGCGGAACACGGCGTCACGTCGTCGACTTCCGCGGGTTCGGTGTTCTTCGTCGGAGTCCGGCGTTCTTCGTGTACTTCGCGTTCTTCGCGTTCTTCACGAAGGAGGATGAAGGCTCAAGAGATCTGACAAACCTCTCAACGAGTAATCCTCCAAAAAGACTTGTTGGTCTTATTTTATTATTACGCCAACAAATGAAAAAGGTAAGTAACGACCCATCAATTTGTTGAATTAATTCAACGAAAGAAACCGCCCATTTAATTCACGAAATAAACCTCCAAATTAAATGGTGCGTTAAGAAAATAAGAAAACGCGTCAGTTGACTTTCATAATGACGGGTTTTCACGGGTGCGTTACTTAGCGGAAAGAAACGGCGGGACTCGTGCGGGCCCCACCTCACAAATATCCTACCAAGGGGGTAGGATATTTCTGGATAGCACCCTATCCGTTTTAACTTAGTTTAAGTGGCTTTCAATTGGCTTCAAGTGGATTAAGTGAAATAAAATAAAGTTGTCGAACAAATTATTTTATTTCTAAACTTTAAGCCCAAAAAATAAAAACCACACCCGAGAAAACGCAACTCCGGAAGAGGCATTTATAAGAAAATACTGGCATTGCGATTTCATCGGTGCCATCAGAATTCGATTCCGAGCACCAGTTCAAAAGTTAGAAAAACCCGCTCGTCTGTTCACTGAACGTACCCGAGCCAAACTTCGGAAAATGATTCCGGGCACACCGGGCCTCGGAATCAGGTGCCGTCAGAAACTGCGTTCTTGTAAAATTCCAAAGAAAATTAAGAAAAAAAAAATTATTTGAAATTTACGAGTATTTACAATAATGGATGAGAATCTCAAGGAAATTCAGAAAAGGGGTTTAAGATAAAAGGATTGATTAATTAAAGATAATTAATTGACTCGAGCGTGATTTATCTTAAACAATAACGACTAAATAATTGAATGCTAGTTTTATTTATGCGTAAATACCATTGCATGTATGGATAATCATGAGCTAGACCAAGTCCTTTGAATGTGAATGGTTTATTTTAATTTATTTATTTAAATTAAATTTTTTGGCCTGCGAGAAATCTCCTCATTAATATGTAGGGCTTGCGCGCCCAAGGATTATTTTATGTAAAAACCCCTTTTACCCCTCACCTGCGTGTGAGATAAATGCATATATAATGGATGGAGCTCCCAAGCTAGTGGAGGCAGCTCAATTCAGGAGCCAAGGTGAAACCAATCCAAAGAGATACAAAGGTGGATAGGTGGAAAGCTGTAAACACGAACCCGAAAGGTTCAAGGTGTTTCTCCCCTAGGTCTTGGGTAAGTTTATCAACCGCTAGATAAACTAACCAATAGAAAATCTAATGATCATACCATTTATTTTATTCCTTTCAGTTTCATGGTTTATTTATTGTGGGTGTGTTTTCATGATCACACAGTTAATGAATTAAACAAGCATGCAAGATGGAACTAATATAAAACTGACTTATACGTAAATATTATCTTAGAAATGGTTAATAACATAAGTATATCCCACATAATATTAACAAGAATGTAATCAAAGATAATAAAATGGCTATTTATGTATAAGGATAAAATCCCTCAAAATAAATTTTAAGTCGGCATAGCCTTCCATAATCTTGGTTAGAATCGAACCATAGTTCAAAGTGCTTGACCAAACCTAGTTGGGGTGCTTTCAATTATTGGGGAATTATAATTCAAGGTTTTGGGTTGACTTGACTTGGTTCGCATCAAGGGTTGACTACCACAGCAGGACTTGGTGTGACCAAGAGGCAAAGGTTGAGGAAATCCAAAAAGGATTTCAGGATTGGCGAGTCCACTCAGCGGATCAAGGAGATGTGAGTTAATGCAATTGGCATTTGGAATGCCTACCTAAAACCCTTCAAGATTCTTGACCAAACCTAGTTGGGGTAATGTGAAGGGAAATATGGATCCTTTCCACTAGAATATTCACGCAACAGAATATTTTGAATTCAATGGTGAGGGCTATTAGATTTCAATAAAATAGTGGGAGACTAATAAGTATTAATTTATTTATTTGTCTCAATTTTTGTAATAATGTACTAAATCTTTTTTCATCTTAATTTTTAGAAATGTCAAGAAAATTAATTCAAACATATCATTGCGCACCATAATGGAAAAAGAAAACCTTCTCACTAGCACCAATTTCCAATAATTGCAGAGGCGTTTACGCGTCATCCTTCGCCACGAAAGGAAATTATATGTGCTGGAAGAGCCTATTCCAGTTTCACCTGGGAAAGAGACTAGTGATGAGGAATTATCTCCCTACATGAAACAAATGGATGATGCCACATATGTTCAGTGTTTCATGCTATCGGCCATGTCTAATGAGCTCTTGAAGCAACATGAAAACATGGACGCATATAGCATGATGTCTCACCTTAAAGATCTCTACCAAGAGAAGGAAAGATAGGATAGGTATGAGATCTCCAATGCTTTGTTTACCACGAAGCTTGGAGAGTCTGCGCTAGCTAGGCCTCATGTAGTCAAGCTTATTAGCTACATTGAATGCCTGGACATCTTAGGGATTAAATTCCTGGATGATTTGCATACAGATCTCATCCTATCATCACTGCCCAAGACCTTCTCTAGCTTCATTGTCAACTATAACATGAATGACAATGAGAAGATTCTATCGGAGCTTCAGAACCTGATTCGACAGGTAGATAAGGACATGGGGTGTGACAAACCCGTGGTCCTTATGGTGAACAAGAAAAGGAAGGACAAGGAAAAGGGGCCAAAGACTTATAAATGGTCTAAATCCCCCGAGCACCGTCCCTCCAAGAAGGGGAAGATCTAGAGGCACGACAAGGAATGAGAGGCAGTGTGTTTTGCATTTGGAAAGCAGGGCCACTGGAAGAGGAATTGCACCCAGAAGCATGGGGATGCTAAAGGTGCATTTGTTATCGAGTGCAATCTTTCTATTTCTACACATTGGGTATTATATACAGCTTGTGGGGCTCACATCTGTATTCAAATGCAGGAACCAAGTAGATTTAGAAAGATTTCCAGAGGAGAGGTGGATCTTCGAGCTGCCAATAGTTCAAGGTTTGCTGCATTGGCTATTGGAGACTACCACCTCTCATTGCCGACTAGGATGATTTTGGTTTTACATAACTGTTATTATGTGCCTAGTGTTACCAAGAACATAATTTTTGTATCTTGTTTGGATATGGATGGATTTGTTTTCAAATTTTGAAATAAGGGTTGTCTCTTTTATAAGAACGATGTATGTTATGGTATGGAACATTTAAATAATGGTTTGTATGTATTGAATTACGGGAACCAAGTGTTGGCAATCGATAATGAAACAAACTCACATGACTCATACATCACCCAGTTATGGCATCACCGCCTTGGTCATGTGAACAAGAAGCGTTTGACAAAGCTCTGACAAGATAGCTATTTAGACTCTACTGAGCTAAAACCACTTGATAGATGTCACACTTGTTTATAGGGAAAAATGACCAAGCCGCCTTTTGGTGGACAAGGTGAAAGGGCCACAGAGCTTCTAAGATTGGTACACACTGATGTGTGTGGACCATTTCCAGTAGAAGCTAGAGGTGGATATTCTTACTTCATTACTTTTACTGATGATTTGAGTAGATATGGCTATGTCTACTTAATGAGGTATAAGTCAGAGTCCTTAGAGAAATTTAAGGAATTCAAGAATTAAGTAGATAATTGTCTTGGTAAGAAGATAAATAAGCTTCGATCGGATCGAGGTGGAGAATATATGAACCAAGAGTTCATCGATCTTCTATGGGAGTCTGGGATTCTATCTCAACTCACTCCTCCTTATACACCATGGTGGAATGGTGTTAGTGAAAGGATGAACCGCACCTTGTTGGACATGTTGAGGTCGATGATTAGTCATGCAGATCTTCCATTATCCTTTTGGGGATATGCATTACAAACTGCATTATACACATTAAACTGAGTACAAACTAAGGCGGAAAATGGAATTCCATCTGAGTTATGGAATTGAAGGAAACCCACTTTGTCTCACACATGTGTATGGGGATGCGAGGCGTTTGTTAAGGCCTTATCAGGAAACAAACTAGCACCCCAGGGCAAAAATTGTATCTTTATAGGATATCCCAAGGAAACGAAAGGATATTACCTATATAACACTCAAGACAAAAAAGTGATTGTCGCCAGACAAGCCGTCTTTCTTGAGAGGGATCACATCCTCAAGAAGGATAGTGGGAGCAAGATTGACTTCGACGAAGTTGATGCTCAAGATACACAGGAGTTGGTACAGGAACAAGTTCCACAGGTCCCCATGGAAGAAGTTTCAGAAACACAAGTGTTGCGTAGGATCTCAAGAGAGGTAAGGGAACCAAAGAGATTTTGTTTCCTAGTCACTAAGGATGGTGAATCATTATTATTGGACAATGATGAACCTCTCTCCTACAAGGAAGTAGTAAAAAGCTCAGAAGCTGCAAGATGGCTAGAAGCTATGAATTCTGGGATGGATTCCATGTATCAGAACCAAGTTTGGGTTCTGGTCGATGATCCTGTTGATGTAAAGCCTGTTGGATGCAGATGGGTATTCAAAAGAAAGTTGGACATGGAAGGTCAAGTTAGCACCTATAAAGCAAGGCTAGTGGCTAAAGGATTCAAACAACGTCGAAGAATTGACTATGATGAAACCTTCTCGCCAGTTGCCATGTTTAAATCCATAAGAATCATACTTTCCATAACAGCTTACCATGACTACGATATTTGGCATATGGATGTCAAAACATCATTCCTTAATGGGAACCTTCAGGAAGATGTCTATATGACACAACCAGAAGGGTTTGTGACACCAGGTGAATCCAAACAGGTTTTCCAGTTGCAGAAATCCATTTAGGGATTAAAGCAATCATCCAGGTCATGGAACATTTGATTTGATGAATCCATAAAGGAATTTGGTTTCATTAAGAACGAATGTGATCCATGTGTTTATAAGCGGTTTAATGGGAATGTGGTCTTAATCCTAGTGGTATATGTTTATGACATATTGCTTATTGGAAACAACGTACCAGCCTTACACTCAGTTAAGGACTATTTGAACAAGTGTTTCTCCATGAAGGACTTAGGATAAGAAGCCTACATTCTAGGGTTAAAGATCATTCGTGACAGATCCAAGAGGCTTCTTGGACTAAGTCAGGGTACATACATTGACCAGATACTAAAGAGATTTAGTATGGAAAAATCCAAGAGGGGATTGGTTCCAGTGTCACATGTCTTACATCTTTCTAAGAAAATGTGTCCCCAGACACAATAGGATAAAGATAGGATGAGCAAGATCTCATACGCTTCGGCTATAGGATCCATCATGTATGCCATGTTATGTACCAGGATTGATGTTGCCTATGCACTGAGCATGGTAGGAAGATATCAAGCAGATCCAGGAGAACAGCATTGGACTGTTGTTAAGAATATCCTTAAGTATCTGAGAAGAACTGAGGATATGTTCCTGGTGTATGGAGGAGATGAGGAGATTGTCATCAGAGGGTTTGTTGATGATGGTTTTCAAACAGATCAGAATGATCTGAAGTCGCAATCTGGATATGTTTTCTGTCGCAATGGAGGAGCTGTGAGCTGGAAGAGTTCAAAGCAGCCAGTTGTCACCGATTATACAACAGAGTCCGAGTATATAGCATCTTATGATATAGCCAAGGAATCCGTCTGGATTCGGAACTTTGTCCAGGATCTTGATGTGGTGCCTAGTAGTAAAGATCCCATTACATTGTATTGTGATAATACTGCAGTGGTGGCTCTTGCAAAAGAACCAAGTCCACATCAACGAACAAAGCACATACTCTGGAAGTATCACCTCTTGAGGGATTTCTATCAAAGGGGTGAAGTTGCAGTGAGCAGAGTGTCCATGGAAGATAAAGTGGCAGACCCCATGACTAAAGGCCTATCTCAGCAGAAGCATGAATATCATGTGAGAGCTAGAGGGTTAAAGGTTGTTAGCAATTGGCTCTAGTCCAAGTGGGAGTCTGTTGGAGTTGGTGGTCTAGAACAAACTACTTTGTACTTTATTCATTAAATAAAGGCCTTATCACATCTTGATTGTTATTTTGTGTGACATGTCATGTGATAATGTCCTAAGGATAGCTGTTTCATTAAAGGTTCATAGCGGATCCCTGCTATGATGAGAACCCGGAAGTGCCATAACACTATTCTTGAATGTATGTTCTATAGCCGAATGATATTATTTGAGGGGCACAAATAATAAAGGTCATTAGGGGTGAGGAATCATAAAACATTGAGGCACCTTCTCATGGTGTGCGCCCTTGGTAATATCCAGGAGGATATTATGAGAATGAAACCCGCCAGTAGGAAATCCACATTTCATAGTGTCATTTGATGTTCCTATCTACAGACGTGTGTATTGGTCCTTATACTTTAAGTTTATTATTAATGGGTATTACAACTCACGCACTTAGATGTATTAACGAAAACTGTTATGACACACTGTTCGCAGTGAGGTAGGATATGTTGGGTGCGTCACGAGTAATATCACATTAATAGATAATGCGAGAAAGGATTTGTCCCTTCCGTTCCATAACGGAAGTAGATATCTCAGGCCCTTTGATGGAATTAATATATAGCCTAAATAAATCCATGGCCATGGTAAGGTATGGGCAAGTTCAATTCCGGGAAGTCAAAGAAAGAATAATCAATCACATGGGTTGATGGCACTAGCATGAAACCCGCTTGATTGGAGATATCGAGACAAAGGGATTATAGTACACGGTAAGCGTTCGTAGGAGGTGACACGTCATTGCGGCGTTAACTTCTTTTTCTATGGGTGCCTTGGTGTGTTGCTAGATGCTAACCTTGGACTTTAGGCAGGCTCAGCCTAATGCCACTGAGAAAGAGGCCTATAGGGTCACACACTAAGTGTGTCCATGTATCTCAGTTAAATATTAATTTAAAAAGTTAAATAAACATTAATCCCGACTGTGGTTTAATAATTATTTAAGGATATCTGATCGCATTTATTTTGACACTAGTTATTCGAGAGAATATATTGTGGATTAAATAATATATTTATTAGTGAGTAATTCAGTTACATTTATTTAAGAAAAAAATAGTCATTACTCAAGGTCTAATAAATGTGGTGGAGAAAAATGGAAAATAAAAGTACACGTCGTGTATATTAAATATACACGCCGTATAGTTTTATGGAAAACAAGTACACGCCGTGTATTAATTATTACATGCCGTGTAGTTTTTCCTGTTGGGAATTTGAGGATTTAATATTGTTTTATTAAATGATATTTATTATAATCAGCGTGGGCGCATGTCAAGGAATTAATAATTCGACAGGGGGGTTTTCAATAAGAGTTAATGAAATAAATAAAACGCATAACGCGTTTATTTATTGTCATAACTCTATTAACCTCAAACCCGATTATAAATATCCTCGCAACCCAAACATTTTGAAGAGCCATTGTTGTGCAAAACAGATTTGGAAATACTCTCAAGACAAGAGATAATTTCCTTTACACCAAGAACTCCCTCAAGTTACGAGAGAAAAATCCTCCACCGGATCAAGGCGGTCGAAGGCGGATATCGCAAGCAAAGGTTCTTCCGTGCTAGCACCCAGAGATCCCGTCGGTGACGTCCAGAGATATGTGACACACGTGTGGATCACCGCTAGAGGAATCCTACAATTGGATTCTACGATGCAATGACGGATCACCGAATCGTGACCGGACACATCAACGAAGAAATAATTCCAATGAGGTAATTCTTATGTATTAATTAAATTAATTATAATCAATATATGATGATCCTTCTCAAGGGTTTCGGGACTCTTCTTTTCTTTTCGTTCTCCATTCTATTGCAAAGATTAGGTGTTTTATATCATGACGAATCTCGAATTGAATGTTGTTTAACGTTAAAATTAAAGTTGGGCAAACCCACCAACGTGCTTCCGCTGTGCCCAGAACCTATAACATGGGTCTCATAACTCATGAATTCATAGTAACCACAACCACCCATACATCGGGTCATGTCACCTATACAATCATCCTAAGCACCATGAATAATCAATAGTTTTATCATTTATTCAAGTTCACATTTTAATTCATTTATTATTCAAGGTACTATAACTTTATAGGACACACATTTCATAATTTAACAACTTATAAGGTTCAAATTTTTTAAATCATCAAAGATTATAAGATTCAAAATTAGGCCTTTACCATTTCGTGGGATTCATTTTTTAATACTTTTCATGGGTTACCAAGGTGTAAAATTCTCTATGTCTTGGTTAAATAGAATTTAATTTACAATCAATAAAGTAAAAAAACATATAGCATGCTCACTGAAACTCTATTTAACTAATACCATCAATTAATAATCTATTCCTATCTACCCTTACATCAAGATATCATCCCAAAAATTAGCTAATTAATATGACACTATATCCTTATATGGTAAAACAGCATATAAGATGTTGATAACACTTTAAATAACCAATATAGTTTTATTAACTGGAATTCATAACAAAATTTAGATATAAATCAGAAATACATAATCACAAGCTAATATAAATCACATGTAGCATGTGGTTGACATCTAAATCATATGTACCTAGAATGATGTATATAATATATATCCCTACATGCCTAAAATGATGCATAAATTCAAGATCATTACCTTTATATATCGGTCTAAGAGTAAAAATACCAAAAAATAATAACAAGATAAATCAGGTGTCTCAGTCAAGGTGAAAATCAAGTGAATTCCAAGAACAACAATTCCCACCCCTAAAAAATTAGGTTTTCCCCCTTGCATGGGTTGATCACTCCTAGGCATGAGCTCATTACCGAGTCCTAAAACATATTGTACTAAATTATACCATTCCAAAATAGTAAAATAAAAGAAAATAATTCTCTCTAATAATACTTTGTAATGTATCACCACCTCAGACCACCAATCGGTTCTTGAATTAATGGTCACCCATCACCTTAAGTGCACCTCCCTGTATACTAGATAGAGGCTTTTGACTAACAATGGGGGTCTGTGGAGGTTTCATGGGGAGACTATACCCCCTATATTAGAGTAGAAATAATATTATAATTAATAGAATAAAGGAAAACTACCTCCAATTAACATCACATATAATATAGGGAATGTTCCATGAAATAAACCAATCATCATAATTCTATAAAAAATGATATATTTCATATATTTTGGAATGGATCCTCAATGGGTGGATCATATATAAGGAAAACCAAAGTAAAGAATAATACTGAACTAAAATATAATCCATAACTAGCCCTGAGTCTTGTTCGGTTCCATTATCCATACTCATATTAGTATGCCAATCCAACAATAATATACATATTTCCTTGAGCTAAACCTATACTTGTGATCAATAATAGTATCTACTTAGGTTCCTAAGTTCTATGGAGTCCTATGAAGGGTATGAGTAAAAATCAATAGGCTTCCACCAATGGAATCCCAAAAATTACCTATCTGATAAAGAAGTGTATGCATAAGGGCTACATTTAAGTAAATAAATTAATAAAAATAAATAAATTTAATAAAAATCACTAATTCTTATCCTATTAGGTGATGTATGGAGTCATTCATAACTACTTTAGCTACTGTCACGGTATCTTTAGTCACGTCACAATGATCATTACAAACGTAGTAAATAAAAAAATCTAGGTGCTCATCCAATCATTTCCCAGTATCATAAGTATTATGCAAAATCCAAGTGTTCATCCCAAAATTCTCATGGAATACAGACACTCATCCTGGCATTCACCATAATAAGGTATCATAAGGGATTTAGGCACTCATTTTAGAATTCCCAAGTATCATGTATCATATAGAATCTATATTCACATCTTTGAATTCACAAGTCATCATTTATAATATGGATTTGGGTGATCATCCTAGAATTTTCAAGTTGTATTTAATTATTTCATAAGGAACCCCTTTCATTTTCATGTCACATTGTGAACTTTTGATAGTTTAAATTTAATTCTCATGTTAACAACTATCATTCCCCTTTTACTATATCTATATCATACCATGTTATACCCCTTATAACATTACATTTACCAACCCTTTGCATTTTTTTTAATACCCTAAATTACCTCTTTAAATCATAAAGAGGAAAACGACTTCACCATTTCATTTTTCAAGTAAAAAAGGAATTAATTAAATCTCATATGAAATAAAACATTTCTAAAACAAATTCTATGGGCCACTTTAATCCCCAAAAAAATACATACAATAAGGTTAATTTACTTTTTATAAAACAATATTTACTAAAAACACAATTAAAATCATTTAAAAATTCCACCTTCCATTTCATAAATATACATTTAATTCACCAAGGTATTTAAACCATATCGAATCACCATTCCATTTCATTTTATAAGGAGCTATGTTAAGATTTAAAATTTCACTTCAATATCATAAATGATTTTCAAATTCCATTTCATAATCATTGATTTGAAAAATAATTCTACTTTTTACCAATTGAAAATAATTTTCCAAAATAACAATTTTAAGTTAAGAAGTACTCTGTTCTGACATTTCTCACCCAAAATGATATAACATTCCATTAGAACATATGAGGTCAAGTTTAAAATAGTGAATTCTCTTTGTATCACCCCTTACAATAGGCCCTTTAATGGTTTTATAAAGATGGTAGGCTAAGGAGGAACCACAATTAATGTATTTAATTTATGTTAGTTCATCACATAGTAAGGCCAACATGATACACCACACATGCACTTATAAAACATGGTGAGAATATGGGTTATGTTTAGGGATCACCTACCTCAGGCTAAGATATATCCACACACCCAACCCTAAGCTTTGGATCATCCTAAATCAAAATAAAATAGAGAATCATAAAAAAATATCCAGAACTAGTTAGAATTATTGTAAAACAATTCAATACCACTTGTTAGTGGTATATAGAAAGAATAAAAGGAGAAAACACTTATAATCACCTCAATATTTCCAATGCATCTGATTAAAGGTGAAATAGACCTTGGATGAAGGATATTCAACCATGGTATAGGAGGGGGAGCTATGCATGTAAGGGTGATCCATTGACCATTTTGGGTTCCAAAACCCCAAGTAATATTTTGAGGGGATATACTAAGTGAAATAAATGTTTCCCCCCACTTAAAAACCCACCTATATTCCACTGGCTAGAAACTGGCCTCTATGAGCCAGCTGATGGTCCAACGACTAGATAGTACTTAGCCCATCAGCCAACCGGCAATCCCAAAAACCATGTAGGCTACTTCTATGGACATTGAATAGTTTTTGGTATTGTAAAAATACACTTCATCCTAGATTCCATGTATCAAACCCCCAAAACACTTTTAATATGCCTTTTACCCCTTATAACAAAACAATCAAGGGTAAATACAAGAGGTTATAAAGAATTATAATTGGTCTTTACTTTAGTGAATTGTGGGATCATACACTTTGTATTGTATTTTGGAAAGATTAGAACTCTTTGGACATGGGGAGGAGGGTTAGAGATAAAAATGTGTAGATTTTGAGATAGATCTAAGGATTCAAAGGTGCGAGGAAGGGGTAGATGGGTGATTTGATTATAATATTCATTAGTTTATTATTTTTTCACAATACTATAAATAGTGATGATTCTTGTGAATAAATATAGTAATTGGTTCATTTGAGGCCAAGTTAATGGTTTATTGCACCACACCTTCTACAATTAATCATGTTTTTAAAATATAAAGTGAAATACCATATTTTACTATATATAATTATTCACTAAAAAATCATCATTTTCATAAAAAATACCAAAATTATCCCTATGATAATTTCGATGTGATGGTTCCAAAAATGTAATCCATTTTATAAAAATAAATTTATAAATATGGTAAAATTTTATTTAAATAAAATACTTATTTATTTAAAAAAATAGTTTTTAAGAAACAATAAAATATATAAAGCATAGAAAAATTACTTATGATTTTATAAAATTATATTATGATATTTAGAAAAATATATATTGTTTCTTTAACCCATTATATTAAATTGAAATTTTATTTTAGCCTTTTAAATTTATCAAAAAAATATTTTAATAAAGATAAATCATTATATATTTTTACAAATATATTTATGATTTAATTTTTAAAAATATTTATTTAATTATATTGTGATAAAAACTCACTATATTATTTCCTAAATATTCATTTAAAATTCCACTAGTCAATTTACTATTTATAATGGTCAAATTACTATTACAATGGTCATATAAAAATTGCATTGAAATAGTCAGGTAATGGTTATATCCTAACTTTCATATTTCTCTTTACACCCTATATATACTCCATCATTATAATAACACATGATTCACTACTTATCATACAAGGTTTTATACTTTCCTTAATAATTCCTATCATTTTCCTAATGCTTCTCTTTCTCTTTACAGTCTTTATGGTAGGAGTGATCTTCATGGGAGAATTCCGGAGTGTGGATTTTACATTAGTGTGTGCATTATTATTTTCATTTATATACATATACATATCTTCAACATTATTTAATTATGTGTAATGTTACTATTAAGTTTAAAATTCTTTCAATGTACATATATTATAAAACATAATAAAAAATTCCTAGTGAATCGTGAATTCTTTTACAAATAGAGATAACTTTCAAGTTGTTGTATCCATCCCCCCTTAAGAAATTTCACCCTTGAAATTTTATTTTATAAATTAAGGTAAGAAATGAGGGTATTTTTGTTTCATTTCGTATTCAGGATCCCAATTAACCTCTTCTTGTTTATTATTCTACCAAAGTACATTCACAAGGTGGGTTGTCTTGTTTTATATAACTTTGTCTCTGTGGTCCATGATCTTCACCGGTTGCACCACATAATAGAGATCATTTTCCAAATTTCATTCCTATCTATTTAATACATGTTAGAGTTATGGTATTTACTTATGAAATAGGAATTCATAGAATATTTCATGTACTTGGGAAAAGTTTTATAGGAGTTCAAATTGATAGGTCATTGCTCTAATATGACCAATAATCTCAAAGACATTAATATACCTATAACTTAGCTTTCCATTATTCATAAACCTCAGGATATCTTCAAAGGAGATATACGAAGGAACACTTTATTACTAACCTCAATCTCTGAGTCTCATTGTTGGTTATCATTATAACTCTTATGTCAACTTTTCAATGTTTTGGTGTGTTAATAAATAGAATTGACCTTCTTAGAGATTTTCTCCTCTGATTTTGGTCCCAATATCTTTCATTATAAAATATCTTACAAACGTATTGGATTTATTATTTTCCTTCCATATAGGGATTCATAAGGATCCATATGAATTATTTAGTGAAAGTTATTATTGAATGAAAACTTACCCAAATGAAGATATTTATCCCAACCTCCTTTGCACTCTAATGATAAATATTTCAACGTTTCTTCAAGTGTTTTTATTGTATACCCAAAATTTCCATCAGTATGAGGCTGATAGGACAAACTGAACTTTAACTCTTTGTTCAGAGCATGTAATGGATTTTCCCAAAAAAAATAGGTGGATCATAGATCTTGATTAGATAAAATCGATAATGGTTTCCCATTTAGCCTTACCTATTCTCTAATGTATATCCTTTCAAGATGATTGAGTGATAATTTATTCCAATTAGTAAATAAATTATCATTATTCATAAGTTATTCTACCTAAACCTATATAGAGTTATTCACTTTGGTTTTCTTCATAAGGCCCTTGAAAAGATTCATGGTGATGTTCTCCCATATCTTGGATTGTATGGATAATTATTGCATTATACCCTTATAATTTTATGTTTATTTCTTCACTTACTGAAATACCAAACATTTTTATGTATATTACACAATATCCTTCTTTATATTATCCCACCAATAGTTATCTCAAAGATCTTAATAAATCTTTGTGATCTAAAGGTGGATAAAGAATTTCAAGTTGTGTTCATAACTCAAAAACTTATTCTTTATCAAAGGCATGGTACACACAGTCTTGACCCAAATATTATGACTCTTTATTTATAAATTTTTAATTCTGAGTATTTATATGTTCTTATAGCTTCCACCTTCTTCTATATTTATACATAATCCCTGGGGGAGTCCTTATGTTATCAAGAATGGATTATTTATAAATCATTTGATCTAGGTGTGATTTTTTTTCTTTCTTTATGACTTTTATGTCCATCCTTTGAATGTCTATGAATATTGGATCCTTCTCAATTATCAGTAATGATAAGGTTATGTGATAATTTCTATATATATCATCTTTCATTTTATTCACTTTCCAAGGATAGTAATGGATTGATCAGTCATAGGCCCTGATCTGTCATAACTAACCATCCTCATCAGTTCATATTAATCCCCTTCTATGTGAATGTATATTTGAGGCTCTTATGATCTATATCATCCCCATAGAGATCATTTCACCAAATATTAAATGTGAAAATAATTTCCTCTAACTCCAGATCATGTGAGGGATAGTTCTAATATTTTACATTCATCTTTCATGAGGAATAGGCTATCACATTATCATTTCTCACCAGTACACAACCCAAACCTTTCTTTAAAGCATCATTTTTACCATGAAAAGTTCCCCACTTGAGGGTATTATGAGTATTGGTGCATTAATATGACTTTTTTCAGTTCCTTTATGCTCTATTTGCATACATTTTGTAGGTAGTAGTATGATATAATGATAATAGGGGGTTTATTTCCTTTAAAAACAATATTAAAATTAAAAAATAAAGGTTATTATCATGCAAGAAATAAATTTAAGTATAAAATAAATAAACTTTAAGTGATATTAGTATAAATTAAAAAATTAAGTGCAATTTAAAATAAATTTCAGAAATTAAACTGAACAATTTAATACAGGATTTTTATAATAACACAAGAATGATCCACTACTCCTCCCCTAAATAATGCTTGAGAGGGTTTTATTTCTCCCATAACTTCAATAGTTATCAAGAAACCAAAGAAGGATGGAATATCTTGGTTTTAATTGAAACCAAGAAATCAAATAAGAAGTAAATATCTTGGTTTTAATAGAAAACATGAAACTAACAACCCACACTTTAATAGTGGTGAGAACCTAAAGAATAATATGGAGAAGAGAGAGGTTTGTTTTTACAAACCCATTATAATGTACTCGACTCTATTTGGAATATTTGAAGAATATAAAAGATAAATTGGGAGATAGTGAGAGAAGATATAATAAGGGCCTTATGAAATACAATCAATGGAGTGAAAGGATCATATAGAAGAGAAAAAATAAAAATGATTGAAGAATTTGAAGATCAGTTTTCTTATGACGATTGGGACTGAAATTTTACTTGAAAATATATTGAAATTGTTCTTAATTGATCAATAAAGGATATATTGATATAAATTTCTATTCTTTATTGAGAAATAATTCTATATTAATGTTTATTTATAACCTTCATAGTAGTTGGAGGGTCCTTCTGTCAATTCAATCCATTAAATATCCAAGTAAAAGATTTTAGACCAACATTTAATGCCCTTTTGACTATTATATATCAAATACATTATCTTGATGGATGATCACACTGGCTAGATGGTGAGACTCATATAGTTCTATAGGTTTCTATAGACTCTATTGGGGAGCTAGTGAGCACTGTCGGTTAACCTATAGGCTTGATAGATCTATAACTACTTCTATTTGTTCTACTAGCTGGTTGGTTCCCTTATACTGAGTAACCAATGATCTTTCTGCATGATAGGTGGTTCTTTCCATCAACATTGTTTAGTTAGTGCTACGTCACTGGGTAACTGATTCTCCCTATTGATGTAAGACTATCTCTCAGTCTTCTAAACTTATTTTGATTCCCTTGGTTGTTCCATTGACAACCTATCTTCATGATCAAACATGAATAATAAAATATATCCACTAGAAAATGTTAGAAATACCTTAAATGGTTGTGATTATAAAAAAAATAGAGTTTTAAAAATCTCCCCCATTTATTTATCACATAAACTCATATTTTATTAAAATAAAATATAATAAGGATGCGAAGAAGAAAGAGGAATGAATAATACATAAAAGAGGGAAAAGCCAAAAGGTTTAGAAATATATTTTATGTTAAAGAAAATGTCTCCTACTCGAATAAAGATAATTATATTCCTTTGAAACCATTTTTAAAAGACCTTCCCACTTTTTCATATCACCCTTAGTTTCATGAATCTTACTTCTAATTTTATGAAGATGATTCACTCAATTTTCTAGAACTTTTTCTCCCTTTAAATCAATTTTTTTATTTTTTAGAAATTTTACTTCCCTATATACATTAGACTATTATCCCCCTTTGTGATTATCAAAAAATATTATAAAACAAAAGGTTATTATAGATAATAGATAAAATATTCGTAATAAAATAAAAGTGATTATAAAAACAATATTTTTATAATTTTAACAATATTATTTTAAATTAATAAAATATAATATTTTCAAAAAAATATAGATTTGAAAATACAAAACATAGACAATATGTGATAAGAAAAATAATTACAATAATTCCATTCATAACTCCCCCTTAATAAAATTAAAATGTTATAATTCAAGGGGTTTTGTGAATATATTGGCTAATTTAAGTTTCATGCTAATATATTCTAACATGATATCTTTTTTTAAAGTGGTCTATCAAATATTGATTTTTAATATCATTGTTATCAGTGTGTGTATACTGAATAGGATTTATAGAGATTCATATGGATCTCAAACAACCATTTTTAATTGTAATAGGGATACATTTTAGAAAAAACTCTATAATACTTTAGTTTATCCATATGATTTGGTCGTAACAACTCCTCACATATATATACTCTTCTTAGGTTATAGAAAGAGAAACTAAATTTTTATTTTTACTCCTCAAAAATATTATGGAATATCCAATAAGTTAAAATTCCCCACTTGTACATTTCCTATCTAGTTGGCATCCAAAAAACTTATCATGGAGAAAACATTAAAGAATAAAAGAGATACCTTTAGGATAAAATAAACCATTATTTTTATAAAATTTTAAGAAAAAAATATAATTAAGATATTTTAATTGATATTATTAGTATTGGCTTGAAAATGAGTACAAATAAAAACACTAAACATAATTTATTATTGGTAAATAATAAGGTAAATAAGACTCTGAATCAGACTTCTATAAAGCTTATAATCAACCAGTTTGTCAGCTTTATCCAAAGTTAGATTATAATAAGTACTTATAGGTGTGTTAATTTACTTATCTTGATCTATTCCAAAATTCTATAGAAGTTCATTAGTTTATTTTATTTGTCAAGGAAAATTTTTAGACTCATTTTAAAAAAATTTAAAAACCAAGAAAAAAATTTACCATGGGAAAAAAACTCATTTCAAATTATTTCCTCGTAATATTTAAAAATTCATTATAAATATATTCATTTATTTATAAAAAAATTATATAACATACAAATATTTAAATGATTAAAAGATCATTTGAAATATTTTTATAAATATTTTCAAATATTTTTTATGATTTTAAAATAATTTTATAAAATAAAACATTTCAATCATTTATAACAATCCTGAGGGACTTATTTTAAACCAAATAAATCCTCATTTAAATTGAAAATGGAATTTGGAAATTTTTATATTTAAAATTAGTTGGTTTTTCAACAAAAACCTTTTCAAAAATAAAAAAATTTAAAAAATAAATTTTAACATCTATTTGAAAAATATTGCAAATTAGATGATTGGTGAATGAAAAAAAGATTATAATGGATTCTAACTAAGTAATGAGTGTGAAATTTTCACCATAATTAGTGACATATTCTTAATTATAGAATTTTTAAATAAGTCTATTTTTTTATGTGGTATGTTACAAATCTCATTTAATTTATTTCTAAAAACACATTTTTATCAAATAAAGGATGATCATTTGATCTTTCAATAAGAGTCCAAACATTATTCCATTGGGATTATTATAGATCTTCTTGCATATAAAAAACCAATTTTTATTTTTTATATCATCAACTGGGTTTTGAGGTTCCATAAAATAAATAAAAGAATTATGATCAACTTTATTTAATACAGAACTTGTTGTATGATTACTAGATTTAATATCACTGATAATATTTTCCAAGGGATGGTCATTATATTTTTTTAAAGATTTGAGTGAATTAATATAATGATATTCATCCTTTATAGTTTCATTATGATAAAGTGGATCATTAAAAGTCAAAGATCCACGGTTATCCAAAACATATTCAAATTGGAATGAAGGTTTAGGAATATATTCTTTGAATTTGATATGAATAGATTATTCAATAGTTTTGGTTCATTTATTTAATACTATATAAGATTTAATTGAGTTTTTGTACCCAAGAAATATTCCTTCATTTGATTTTAGATCAAATTTCCTTATGTTTTATTTACTATTAGGAATATAACATTTATATCCAAACACTTTGAAAAAAATAATTTGTAATTTTATTTTCCAAATTTTATAAGGTTTATTTTTAAGGATTAGTCTTATGAGAATATTTTTTATGATATAATAATAACTATAGAACAACTTGGCCCAAAATTAATGATGGGGTTTGAAATCATATAGGAGGGATCTTGAGATTTCATGAATATTTTGATTTTATCTTTTGACAAAACCATTTTGTTAATGTATTCTAAGAGAGGAAATATTATAATTATAACCCTATGTATAACAAAGTTCATAAAAATATTTTTTATAAATCTCTCCCCATGGTCAAATAAAATTTAAATTATTTTGTTCCATTTTTCATTTTTGACCTTATTGGAAAATCATACAAAGAAATTACAAGCCTTATTTTTGTGTGATAAGAAAAAAACCCAATTAAATCTTGAATAATCCCAAATAATCACAAAAGAGTGTGATTTTTATTTAATAATTTGGAATTGAGTTGGTCCAAAAAGACCAAGGTGAAAAAATTTAAGCGATTTATATGTAAATACCTATTGTTTAGTTTTAAAATATATTTTTGTTTTTTACCATGTTGTAATGGTTCACAAACAAAATTATCATTGAAATTCAATTTTGGTATATATCATACAAGATTATGTCAGTTGATCTTAATGAGTGTATGTGTGTGTGTGTGTTGTGGTTACCAAGTCATATATACCAAATCTAAGACATAATATCTAAAATGATAAAAAAAATTAACCTTTTTAGAATAAATGGATTATTAATTTATATTATAAACAATTTTAAAAGAAAAGTAGTAAACATAATTTTTTATTTGAAATTTAAAACCTTCCAGGTATTATTCAATTTTGTAGATAATTTATATTTTTCTGTTATGATTTGATCCTTTTCTTTAAGAACTTATTATTCCTATTTTTAAGATATTTTTACATTGAATTCGGTTTGTAAAAAACCTTCTTCAAGTTGATCACAAGTAAATTTTAGATCTTTATAGCTTAGGTGACTGGAAGAAAAAAGGAAGAAGAGGAATTAGATCCTAATTTTTTAATATCCTCTAATTTATTCATGAGAAACTTGGTTCTTTTATATCTTGACTCACTTAAGGAGATAGAATCATCCCTTGCAGTGGAGGTTGAAACCATGAAGAATTTATTTATTTTCATATTATTCTTCTTGATTTTATTTCTTACCAAGGGTAATTTCAACCTTATGTATCCCTTATTTTTTCATTCAAATCACATTACCTCCTTTAATATTTCATCATCCTCATTTTTGACATATTAGTGAGATTTATTTCTTTTGAATAATTTATTCATATTCTTGGTTAGATGATCCATTTCATCACCAAAATAAGAGTCTTTATTAATTAATTTAAAATCAATCATTGTTTTCTCTATGAATTCTTTGTCTACCTTACCATATTGTTACTTTATTTCAATCTAATAAGTCATGAGAGTTCTAATCATCTCCTTGATTTTCATGTTTCTTTATATCTTTGGCTTTTTATTGACAATACTTTGGGTTCTAAAGTAATTAGAAGTACCCAAGACATTTTATTCACAAGTATTGTTAAAGTAAGAGTGTCACTATGACACTTTCTTCAATTTCATATATTATTAAAGCCTGTAAAAATCATAGTAATAGATTTTTTAGGATTCATAATAAAATATTATAAATATTGACTATACATATTAAGTATAGTATCTTTAACTTTATTTATTCCTTCATGAGTAATATCTAATAGTTTCCATGTTTCATGAGTATTTTTTCATGTATTTATAAAAATAAAATAATTTTGGTCTAAACCAAAATATAGGGCCTTGATATCTTCATCATCTAATTTGAAAGAGAAAATATCATCTGGTGTCTATTTTTATTCATTTTCACTAGTAGAAACATAACCATGCATGAAAAGTTTCCACATGGGATAACTAATACTTCTAAAAAAGACTAACATATGTCTATTCCAATAACTATAGTTATAACCATAAAAATATGGTGCATGGACCATATATTATCCTTTGGGATAACTAAGGGTATAATAAGTAAATTCCATTAAAACAATTCTTGAAAAATAGATAAATTTTTTTGAAAACTAATTAATATTTTATTATGTTAAGAATAAGTTAAAATATAAAAAAAATTCAAGATCCCTTTGACTCTAAATTTTGGTTGGAGTTTGATAAAATGGTAGGAGGGGGTGAATTTTCTTTAAAAACAATTTTAATATGATTTTATAAAATAAAGGTGATTAACAAAAAAACAATCAATTTATGTATAAAACAATAAAATAAATAATATAGTGTAAATTTTAAACATTAGGAATAGTTAAAATTAAATATAGGAAATTAATAGGCACACTTTGATAAGGGAGTTTAGAAATATCAAAACAATGGGGCCTTATGTATTCTCCTTTCAAGAATTCTTGAAAGGGTAATATTAATCCCTCGACTTTAATGATATTTAATAAACCAAATAAGGTTGAATGTCCTTTATTTTAATAGAAACCAATAAACCAATAAACCAAAAAATAAATAAATCCATCAGTTTTAACAAAAACTGGAAACCCTCACTTTAATGGTGGTTAGAACTTAAAGAATAAGATGAATAATAGTGAGGTTAGTTTTTACAGACTCATTGTAAAGAACTCAACTCTCTTTAGAATATATAGAATATACAATATGAATATAGAGAGATGGAGAATATATAAGAATAGCAATATCAAATATAATCAATGGAGAAAAAGTCTCAAAGAGAAGAGGAGAAGGAAGAGGGATTGAAGAAGTATAATCCTAGTTTACTTTTAATGATTGGGAATGAAATTTTTCTTGAAAATCTCTTGTAATTGTTTTTTATGGATTAATAAAGGATAAATTTATATAAATTATTGTTTTTTGTGGAGATATAACCCTTCATTGATGTCTATTTATAACCTTCATAGGTGTTGTAGGAGCCTTAGGTCGAGTCAAGCCATTAAAGAGTTGGGCCAAATATTTTAAAAAATATATATGTAATTCCCTTTTTACTATTCTAGATCAAAGCCACAAAATTTTAAGACAATCCCACTAGCTATCATGAAAGACTCTTATATTTATTATGATTGATATAGACTCTATTAGGTATCAGGTGGTCTCTACTGTCTATCTGGTGGGCTTGATAGTGATACAACTGCTTCTATTTTTTCTTTTAGTTTGTCAGTGCCCTTGTATTAGGTGGCTGATGGTTTTTACACATGAGAGGTGGTTTTATCTATCACCATAATGTTGATGGTTCTATCTCACATTTTATTCAGTTATTCTTCTAGGTTTGGGAGCATTAACAATAGGTGGTTCTATCTCTCGGTCTTTTGAGCTCATTTTAGCCCCTTCATTTGGTCCATTAACAAGCTATTTTCATACTCAAACATAAAATCTAAAATAAACCCACTGAAACGGTTATAAATACCCTAACTGATTGTGATTATAAATATAAATAATAGGTTCAACACATTATTCTATAAAAACTTCACTCCCTTCTGAGTTAACTTAGTCAGCGGGTTTGGCAGTCATTAGAAGTTCCTCACAAATTCTCAACAGTACCAAGTTAATCCAAGGAAACTATGAATCTATATTATAGATTTTTTTATGCCACCTCTCAATATTCTTAATCATTTAAGTATCTACATATAACCATTTTCTATTGATAACATTCCCCACTAATGATACATCCTCCAACCAAAACTCATATTTACTATACTTTTCATATAACTTCTCATTTTACAATATCTTTAGGAAAATAATCAAATCCTCCTCATATTCCTCCTTATGTTTGGAGTATATATAATATAATCCATAAATACTACCTTAAATTTTTTTACGTAATCACTAAATTCTCTATTAATTAATACCATGAAGATTATTGGAGTATTAGTGAGTATGAAGGGCATCACTATGGACTTTTCCATAACTTGTTTGAAATATTATCTTGGGAATATCTTCATTTTCCACCTTTAATTGGTTATATAACAATCAGAGGTCTAACTTAGAAAATTATTGGACATCGTGTAACTTATCAAACAATACATCAATCCATGGATGGGGATACTTGTTCTTTTTTATGATTTTTTGAGTTTATGATAATCAAATAAAATGAACATTGATTTATCATTTTATTGATGATAAGGGCTAGTATTCCCCATGGTGAAGCAATCAATAATATAAAACCATTATCCTGATTCTCTTATAACTACTTCTTTAGTTATTTTAATTTTATGGTGGTGATTATCTATGGAGTCTTAGATATGGGCATATATCCAGGGATAAGTTCAATTTATAACACAACCACTCTGTCAAGTGGAATACTCGACAACTCTTTGGGGAAAACGTTAGTATAGTCCTTCATAATAAGAATTTTTTTATTCATGATTCTATAATTTTTATTAATAATTTGATCTAGATATTCATGCCCATAATACGATAATATCCATGCTTGATAAGAAGATTCCAACAGAAATTATTCCTCATCGTTATACTTGTATAGAATAATAGGATGATTTCAGATATGGAGAGTGATTTCCATCTCTTAGAAGTTGATATTGGATTTATTTAAGGAAAACCAATATATTCATAGTGTAACATCAAATTCCACTAAAGGAATTATGAAAATATTTTCTAGGAGGTTTGGTCTATAAATTTTGAATGGGGAGTAGTTATATACTTGGGATGTAATAATTTCCTTATTTTCTATTCTCATAGATAAATAGACCTATATATTTTTATATTTTGTTTTAAAAGTTCTAATAAACTATAATTATATGGAAGAATGTATAGTAATATAATTAAATAATAAATTTCCCATTCTTAAATGAATAACTAGTGTACCTTTCACCACTTCATTATCAGATTCCACCTTAAAAGTAGTGATAGAATAATCCTTTTTTTATATATCAGCCTTAAAGTTTGTTTTAATTTATTATCCATGAAAACCCTTGTCTTTGAGCATTTTATTTCATAATTTATGTGTTTTTTGAATTTGAAGCACTAGACTACAGTATAAGGGTTGATCAAAAACTTATTTTCTTTTCTCACATTAGTGAGATTCTTTATTTATCTTCATCATTAATTGCATTGATTCCCCTATTTTTCAAACTTTAGGCATCTCCTCATTCCCTTAATATGTTTTTCAAGATTCTTCTTCCCACACCTTTTACATGTGGTCATTTGGGTTAGCTCTATGGGATTTATCTGTTGATCCTATAGAATTAAACTCTATTTTCTGCTTTTTATCTCTAACCCCTTTAGACCACTAAGAATCAAAATTATATATCTCAAACATAAGGGAATAATGAAGAATCTATTCATAAATTTAAAATTCTTGAATCACAACATATTTTTTATACTCATCTTTAATTCACTAAAAATGATCTTCCTTGTTTTTACGTTCAATGACAAAGATGGAGGCATGTTGTCCAAGCTTTGTGAAGTTTTCCTCATTATACCTAATAGAATCATATTCATTTTTATTTAGTCTGAGGAACACTCTCTACATTTTATAGTATATATTTTAGGGAAAATATTTATTGAAAAATATTTTCTTGAATTCTTCTCATTCTATGGATTAAATTTCCTCCTTGGGCTTCATGTTCTTGATTAGTGTCCACAATTAATTGGATTATCCCTCTAAGAGATAGATGAACAGTATGAATTTCTCTTATTTAGAGAATTATAAGAAAAATAATATCTACCCAAGGGAGTTAATCCACTTTTCCGTGATAAGGGGATCAAAATATTCCATAAAGGTAAGATGTCATTTTTTTTAAAGGATACAACACCAACTTAATATTTCTTAGGATAAGAAGGGAGTTCCACACGATTTCAGTTATTATCCATAAATTGAGTCAGATAATCTAATAATACTAATAATTTATAAACTTAGACTCCCATTGTTCTAGTTATATAATTGGGTAAATCATTACATTTTCAATCACATTAGTTTTTAGCATGATTCCTCCTATTTCCCACCAGTAACTAAAATAAAGGAAAATTAGAGATGAGAATACTTAAACTAATGAGCATATAAAAAGAGAAACTACTAACTTATAAATAATAGCTTATGAATAACATGTATACACTAACTTGTGAGTCACTGGGTTTCAATCTAGGTTATCCATGGTAAATTTCCTATTAGGTTTTATAACCCTACAATATATTAAGGTCATTTATAAGATTTATAAAGAGATTTTTAATTTACCAAAGAATCACCCTTGGGAGTGTCAAATAAAGTGTGAATCATGACCTCTTTATCATATACTAAGTATCAATAAAATTAATACCCAGTGATACCTTTTATCTTTATTACTTACAGTTGCATCTATACCAAATCCACATCCAATTACAATATCTCGTGAGGGATTTCATTTCTTAAAAACCACTCATTCTATACATTACCAAAATTTTAGGATGTTTTCCTATACTTAGTCTTATCCATATATTTTTTACTAATTTATTCTTATCAAAATCCATAATAATAATAAGGCCTTGCACTAATACCAAATATAATTATCTAAGCCTCTTGTAGATATTATTATATATATTTTAACATAAATATTTTATAAACACAACCTAAGGATATAGAGGCCTTGTGTCTTCAAGAGATTAGGTTCATAAAACATCAACATGAATCTAAAATATGACATCTTTATTTTAAACTCCATAATGTTCTCCTAGATCCCTTTGAGTTTCTAAAATTTCATATGATATCCTAGAAAATATATAAACAAAAGTGGTGAACTATAAATCCTAGTAAGTGAATAATCATGATAAAAAATAATATAATATGAGTTTGATAGAATAACATGAAATCATTAAATACAAGGTTCAGGAATAATAAGATATACTCATTGAATAAAGAATATGGACTCATAAGATAATGGAATCATAAAAATTTGGAAACATCATAAAACATGACATTATAAGTATAAGTCAAGGCTCACTACTGAGGCATCATAACATGGTGGACAGAGTTATGTAATGAATTAGGTTTACTCAATAATTCTATTCATATCATACCATCAGATATAAACATTATCTAATTAATTTTATCACTATCTATGTTTACCCATCATAACATGTACATGTATATGTGTACTGCATAAGGGAATCAAACATAAGGTATAAGCTTAAAAAATACCCATGGAATGTAATGGGTTATATAGTGTTTCCTCAAAGAATAATCAAAGTATATTTCATAAAAATCCCAAATTAAAGATAGAATTTAATATTATATACATTAATATTTGAATCAATAATCATAGGTCTCAAATATTTAGTTTATTGGAAAAATTATTTATAAAGGGTAGAGAATTGGGTATAGAAATGATCCTTTAAAACAATATTTTAAAAATCAGTAAAATAATTTTAATTAAGAAAAGAATATGGAATTTTATTTGAAACTAGAGTTAGAAAAAATGGTTAACCCTAAAAGGGATCTCTTTTTATAAAAACATCAATGGGTAAAAGTCATTAAAATCATTTTACATGAAAGGATTAAATGAAATAAAATTTCCCATTAATCAAGTTTGATTTTAAATAAGGTTTTTAGAAATGAACGAATGGCATGTACAACTAAAAAAAATGGATAATGAGATAGTTACATATGTAATAGACATATATAAAGAATATAAAATCATTTCATAACATTAAATAAAGATATAATATTAGGTAGAGATAAAAAAAGGTATAACCAAAATAAAAAAAGGGGTTCAGAGAGTTTCTTTACCTTAGGTCTAAATTCATTATACACTTTATCTTAACATCCTGAATGATCAAATAATATTTATTAAAACCTTTATTAAGAGCCTAATTAAACTATATTATATTTATTATTATGTTTTTATGTTATTTTAGACTCAATTAATTGAGATACTGATTCTATATTCATTGTCCCAAGGTCGTTGGAGTCATGTGTCCAAGGTCGTATTAGTTTTTGGTAATTATGAGAGTTCATATCGTTTGTTTTCAAAACTACATATGTTTGATTACACAGATTTAATTAGTTTCCAAAATTAAATAAGGTTATTAGTATCCAAAACTATTCATAAATGATCATGATTTTGAAAGTATAGTTTTTATTGTAATATGGTTAGCTCATTAAGAAGGTTTTCTGACCATGATAAATTTACTTGGATTTATTTAACTTTAAGAGTATTTAAACATACAATAATAAGAATAATAAATAACATATACTTATTAATATTAGTTTTATCCATAATAATTTAATTAAAACTATCCATAAAGGTGGTGGTGGAAAATTAAATTCATCATTCATGGGGGTGGTGAATCGTCTATAATATGAACAACGTTTTCATTTTAGAATCAATTGAGGGGAGTTTAGAATATGGATATTTAACTATAATAAAAACAAATAACTATATTTAATATACTTATATAATCAATTTAAGGTGTGTTTAATTCATATGTGGGAGGTATAAGAAGAAAATAATCTAATGAGACTCTGTTGAGAATTTTACCTCTTCTTTTGGGAGTCTCTTCTTGGATACCCCTTAAGGAACCTTTGGATGGTCTTTTGGAAAGAAAATAACTATTTGGATGTGAGTAGTAGTTTTGGGGAGATAAATGGGTATATTTTTGGATAGATCCAAATATTATAAGGTTTGATGAGAAATGGTGGTGAGGGAAGGTATTTATAAGGGGGTTAAGGTGAGTTTTTTAATATAATATTCATTAGTTTATTATTTTTGATAAAAAAAATATAAATAGTGATTAATATTGTAACTAAATATAGTAATTTATGCATATGAGGCTAATATAATGGTTTTTTACATCACCCCTTATGTAATTAATCATGTATTTACATTATAATATAAAATACCTTATTTTTTGTTTCCCTAAAAATTCAACATTTTCAAAAAAAATACAAAAACATTACCCTAATATAATTTCAATGATTTTATTATAACAATGAAATTAATTTGATCAAACTAATTTTCTAAATATGGGAAATTTAATATTAAGTAAAATACTTTTTTATTAAAAAATAAACTTTATGAAATGATCAAATTTCTAACACTTCAAAAAATTACTTATGGTTTTATAAAATTATATTATCATATTTATACCAATATATATTTCTTCATGAAATTATTTATGAAATTTAAATTTTATTTAATCATTTTTAATTTTTCATTAAAATTTATTTTAATAAGATAAATCATTTCTATTTTTTATAAAATATAATTTTGATTTCATTATGTTAAACATTTGTTTTATCATATTTAAAAATTTTATTTCATTATATCATAATAAAACTCAATATATTATTTCTTAAATATTATTTTACTATTAAAAAGGTTAGTTTATTATTACTTATGATAAAATTTTTATTCCAATGGTCATATTACTATTCTAATGGTCACATTGTAATGATCAGGTACTAATGGTCAAATTACCTTTTAATCCCTATATATAATCCATTATTCTCATACCTCATCATTCAATAATTTTCATATAAGATTCTATAATTTCATTAATAATGTTTTTAATATTTTTGACACTTCTATTTCTCTTTTATATTTTTATATTAATAGTGATCTTCATGGTAGAATTAATGCATGAGGAGTTTACATTAGTTTGTGAATTATTCATTTCCATTTATCTACCTATACTATTTCAAAAAATTATAGTCAACATTATCTCATGTTGTGTGATATTCCTATTAAATGTAAAAGTCTTTATATGTGTATCTATTTTAAAACATAATAAATTAGTCATAGTGGATCATGAATTGTTTTACTATTAGAGGGAATTTTTAAGATATTATAGTCTATTTATCCTCTATTTCCTTA
The DNA here is from genome assembly GCA_963277665.1 of Viscum album. NCBI lineage: Eukaryota > Viridiplantae > Streptophyta > Magnoliopsida > Santalales > Viscaceae > Viscum > Viscum album. The sequence goes on from OY728121.1 coordinate 595,839,980, forward strand.
GTAGGTTTATAATCACACATAATAAAATTCCAAATAGGATATCCAACTATTCTAAAAAAAATTAGACATATGAGTTTTTCAATAACCATATTCTATTGTAGAATATAATGGTGTATAACCCAATGATTTTCCATGGAGAGCACCTTAGGTGTTGTGGGAATAGGCCATCCTTCATAAATGTTTTTTTAAACTAGTTACAATTTTTAAATATAGTGAGGCTTTGATATAAATTATTATCCCAAGTAGGGTAGAAATATAGGGATAAATTTCCTTTTAAAATGTAAATCTCATAAATTAACTATAAATATAATTTAAAACTCTAAAATATAGTATACAATGGAAATAAAAAAGGAAACACAAATCATTTATATATGTTTATCAGAAAAAATTAATTACAAAAGTGCCTATATATCAACTCCTCAAATCTTTGAGGGTTCCCTTGATCCCTTGACTTTAGTGGTGGTTAATTAACCCACAAATAAATAATTATACTTTAATTTTAATAGTTGAAGAAAGAAACCCAAATCCCTCTCTTTAGTAGTAGTGAGAAACCAAAAAAATACTAGTGAAAGTGATTGGGTAATTATATTACAATCCCTTTTAATCATGTTCTCTATTTACACAAGGATTTGAGATTTAAAACATGGGAAAATAGAGATAAATAGTAAAAGATGGTGAATGATATAAAACAGTTACAGTCATCCTCAATATCATGTTATCTTTTTAAAAGATTTTAGGTGTTGTATCTTTCTTCTATGACTTTTTCATTGGTTTATCAAGATAAAATATATATTGAAATTCAAAAAAATCTAATTGTTGTATATCTTATTTCTATAAATAAAAAACATGACATAATCATGGTTAATATCTTTCGAAAATTTCTCCTTTTATAATGAACTATTTCAGAGTTTAAAGAACTTATTTTTATAGTTTTTAAGGAACATTGATTTCCGTTAAAATCATCTTTGAAATAATATTCATTTAAATAAACACTAAAATTAAATTTTAATTTCTTCATAAAAATAAATCTAGGTTTACTGCATAGAAGTAATATCATTTTCCTTTTTGTGTTTTTTCTATAAAATAAATATATTGTATAGAAATAAACTCAATCCCAACCTTTTCATAAGAATAAATATGATTTACAGTTTCTATGTAAGATTGAACCACGTAAAACCATTCTCAAGTAAGATAAAAAACCATGGAAGAAAAACAAATAGTCTTATTTAATAATAATCTTGTGTTTTTTAAGTTTTTTAAGATTAACTTGGACTTATTGAACTCATATAATAACAAAAACACAATTTTTTACCCACATCAGATTAATCATGCTTTGTGTAAGAATCATTTCCATCGATTCACCCATGTGAATGATTAAAAGGTCAGTTTATCCCTCTCATCAAAATAAACTAGTCACAACACATGTTATGTAAATTTAAACTCAAAATTTTGATCCCACATATGAATATGCCTTCAAATAAATGTCTATGTAAGAATCATTTGTCTCCATATAAGAATTATACATTTAAAATTTTCATTATATAAAAATAATTTTTATTTCCATATCTCACTTATGAATTGTCAGAAGTTGTGTAGGGTTTTCCACTTTGAAAAAATATTCAAGTAAGAATAAAATTTAAAATCTAAAAATTATGTAAGTTATTTGACTTTGTAAAAAACATTAATTATGATAAAAATTAACACATGTGATTTATACATTATCCAATTTTATAATATATAATATTAAATAATAACTCTTACTAAATATATAAGGTTAAACTAAAAACATATAATATTTATGAATTATCCAAACTTCATAGAATACATAAGAATATTTCCTTTGTAAATAAACTTCTCCATATATAATAATCAGTAATTAGAAAACTTTTCTTAGTAAACTCAATATAATAACTCGACATTGATAAATCATTAATAAATAAATAAATATATGATAAATAAATTTATTTAAACACAAACAATTAATTAAAAAAATACACATAATAATAATAAATAATATGTAAAAATAAAAACAATGAAATAGAAAAATAATGTGAGGGAGTTTGTAATTATCAAAAATATATAAATTAAAGAATGAGATGGAGTTCATAGTTATCAAAAAAATATAAATCGAAGAATCAAAGGGTCACTCAACATTTTTTTTTGTAAGTTTGAGATGAAATATCTCAAAGTTATGAAGCATATTTTGGGTGTACAGATCAGAAATGATATTCGAAACAAAGTTTTGTCTTTGTATGAGGTAGAGTATATCAGAAAATGTCTTAAAACAATTCAAATTAAGGAAATATAAGCTTGTTACGACCTCTTTATTTGTATACTTCATGTAATCCAAATATAAAGCACCGAGAATAGAAGATGTGACTGAATACATGGAAAGGTTTCCATATATATCAGTTAGAATCTTAGTATATGCTATGGTTTTCCTAAGGTCATACATTGTGTATATAGTGAGACTTATTAGTAAGTTCATGATGAATATAGGATTGGTTTATTGGGAATTGGTAAAGTGGATAATCTAGTGTCTCAAAATCTTGATAGACTTTCCACTCTATTTTTCAGTGTATTATCCATTGTTGGGGTTTATATATATGGAAATTTGAGGATATGTGGGCACACAAAGAAGTATAATTGGATAAGTGTACATTTTTAGAGGAATGAATCTAAGTTGGATGTATTTAAATCAACCAATATATGTATTTTCTATAAAATAAGTAGAGTATGTAAAAAATCGTATAATACAGGAAGGAGATAATATTATATAAGGGTTTGTTAGAGTATCTTTAAAGAAGGAAAGGAAATAGAATGTTGTTATGTGAAATTCAGAGCATAATCTATCTTTTGAGGAGTCTAATGTTTCCCTCTAGGAAAAAGTATATCCGGCCGAAGTATGACTTCATTCAGAAGCTATTAGAGGAAGAATTTTTGAGATATGGAAGCTTGATAAATATCTAAATCTAGAAGATATGTTGATGAAGATCATATAATGGGAAATTAGGGGGAAATATTTCACCCAATTAGGGCTTGGGTGATAAAAAGAATTGTTGAAGGTCCTTAGTGATATTGTAGAATAGAGTATGAATTCAAATATGTAGGACTAACCAAGAGACTTAGTGAATCCTTGAAAATATTTTTCAAGTAGGATATTGTTAATATTGGATATGAAAACAATTTTTCTATAAAAACTATTATTTTTAATTGTACTGGATTTACAAAAAGAAAAAATTAATAATGATGGTTTTGAAATTATATGGAGTCAGGGGTAGTGTAACTAGGGTTCAAAACCAATCAGTGGTAGTGGAAACCTTATGGAAGTTTGGAAAAGGATAAAGGATGTGTTCTAAAAGAGTACGCTATTCAATAGAAGTTTTGGGTGAAGTTAGTGCATTATTGGGCTATTTTTGGCTACCTTGGTCGATATGATATATTTTTGTAATGATCATATTATAGTAGAATCGATCGAATCATTTGTATTTGGTAGATCAAGACTATAAATAGGTTGGTGGGGAATCTTGTTTATGAGTTTTTAGTAAGAGAGTTCTATTATGTTTTTCACATTTATTAGTTGTCGGAATATTAGGTGATAGATCTTTGTCATGATAGTGTTTTTATAGATTTTTTCATAATGTAAGATAGTTGGGTTCCTTCCTAATAATGGATTTTTTATCATTTATAATTAATGTTCCATAATAACATGACAATAAATCATAAAGACACATGAATAAACCTAAAGATGTTGGAGTTGGTACCCTAGAGACAACTTATTTAGTACTTGATTACACTTTTTTCTTATTAAAGAAGTTTTCTTATCACATATTAATTATTCTTATGAATGATATTTATATTTGATAATATCTTTAGAATATATGTCACATTGAAAGTTCATAGCAGTTCCCCATTATGATCAGAACCTATAGGTGCCGCAACATTATTCTTAAAACTTGTTCCATGACTATATGGTATTTTCGAACATGACATAGACATAAAAATCTATCAGGGGTAGGAGGATAATATGACATTGAGACACCTTATCATAGTGTTCACCCTTGTAAATATCTAAGATATGAGGTTATGATAATAGTTCCTTCAATAATAAATCCACATTTCCATGTCTCATTTGATGTTCCTATATGCGGACATGTGTATTAATCCTTGGACTTTGTGATTATCATTAATGGATATATTGGGTGCATCTTAAATTATGTACCATTAATGGATAATGTAATAAAGGATTTATACCTTTTGTATCTTAATGAAATATAATATCTCAGACCCTTTTAAGGAAATTTAACTGCCTAACTAAATCCATGGCTATGGTGTTCAATGGGTGAGTTCATTTCAAAATATTCAAAGAAAGAGAAATAAAATATATAGGTTGATTTTATTGGCATTCAACCTTCTTGATTTTATATATTATGATAAAATTATTATATTACAGTGTAAACATTCATAGGAGTTGTTTCATCGTTGTGATGTTAACTTCTTTATCTATGTAATATATAGCATGTTTCTAGATGCTATCCTTGGAATTTAAGTGGTTATGCCTAATTCCACTGAGAAAGATGCATATAAGGTCACACACTAAGTGTATCTACAATATCAGTTAAATTCTAGTATTAAATTTAACATGTTGAAAAAAATAATGTTTATTTGGGTGTTCTCAATTTCCATAATTTAATCACAAGTTATTCAAAATAATAAAGTGTGTTAAATAATAATAATAAATATTAGATTTCAAGTTTATAGAATATAATATTTATTTTATTTATTATAGAACAATGTAGTGAAATTTATTTAATTAAATAGTCATTATTCGAGGATCGGTAAATGTTAACGATGGAAACTATACCGAGTTTAATGGTCTAACTAGAAATAATTAAAATTTATTTATATTATAAATGTGTTTCATATGTCAATATATAAATATTATTATTATTATTATTATTATTATTAATTAACATGGAGTCAATTAATAATATTAAATACGGTTGGGGCCTTAGGTACAATTTTCCAACCCTAAACAAGATATAATAAATATATAATTATATCACTTTCCTAATTCACTTTTGGTGTGAACAATATATAATGAGAGATTGGATGAATCCATAGACTGTTCTCTCTCTTCCTCCTCTCTTAAGACTTCAATAGAACACCAAGGGTTATTCATCCTTCATGAAGAATACTTTCTCAATCAACCATGAACAACTCAATCAATCAGCATCAGTTGTGCTAGCATTTGATGATTCGATAATGTTGATTAGAGATTATAGTTCTCATGTGTATCGCAACTAGAGGGATTCTATACTTTAATCCTATAGTGTAATGATGGTGCGATGAATTATCTTCCATCATATCATTAACGAAAGTGGAATTACAAGTTGATGTAATTCTATATCTACTCATAAATTAATTATAAATTACATGTAAAGACACTCTCCCTCTGGTTCCAGCATATTAATATACTCTATTAATCTAATATTTTCATTGGACATGATTATTTGATCATGTAAATCAATTATTACACCTAATTTATGACTAGAATCTGAGTTGGTTGTAACTTCAAATGATGCTTCTTCTATGCTTGGAACCTATAAGTGGTATTAGATTAGTCAAATGTTTAATTTATAATTATTTATTATTTTTTGATTGATTTCTTATGTTTTTGTTTTCTTTTACTTAAAACAACTCATTTTAATATTTGAACATCGTCATTTCTTCTTTTATTTATTCTTAATAACATAACCAGTAATTAGTAAATTATTAAAAATGAATAATAATCTAGAAAGTTTCATATTTAGCTACCAAAGGTGTAACACCCTGACCCCAATTTCCATGATTCGGTGCATTATTTCATAAAATTAGCAAGATTTCAAGGAATTCATATCTCAAAGGATCAAATAGTTTAGTAGTTTTGAAAAACTAGATACATACATAGGTTCAACATTACAACTTTAAATCAAAAACAATATGTAAGTTTTATTTGGAACATCCACAACTCTAATTTTATCCCTACAATTCATTCATAATAAACCTATTCACATCCTAGGGAAAAATAAACCATTAGAAAATAGGTGATCTCATATTCTCAGTAAGGGTAAAAAAATATAATAGAAGATATCATAAACATAAACAATATGCATGGTGAATAACTAGAAACACATTCCACTAAAAAATAAACTTGTACATACTATGGAAGGAATAAGAACTGAATAAATAATGCCATAATAAAACATAATCATGGGTAATATACTAGTAGAATTAACACATGAAATTTAAATTACTAGCTTCAAAATGAGGGAATTCATAATGTGGTATATCATAACCATAATATCAAGGGTCTCATGCCAAGACAATAAATATCCATTTTGTCAAGGCCTCCTACCAAGACCACAGTTTGTCTCATGATACCTATTGATGCATTGAGGGGCTATAGTGGGCCCACCCCAACACTTAATAAGTCCAATGAATTATTCTTATGAACAGGGAAAATATAAAAAAATATACACTCAAATTGAAACTAACATATGAAATGTAAATAACTTTCCCCCATACATTAAATATAAACACTAACCATTCGAAGTAAATTGGTGAATGGTATCAAGATAGAACATCCACATTCAAACTAATCAGAAACCCTTCATCAAATATTGTAGATGATATCATAAGACATAAACTTCCATGAATTACAAGATTCATCATAGGATATTGACATAAATAAAGATACTTTTAAATGATACCATTGATAAATTATTGAGTAAATAATCCTTAAACATTCCAAAGTGTCTCATACCACCTTGAAACATTCAAATCATAATCACTTATAATATCATGGGAATAAGGAGACTCTTGATATGATATACCAAGGGTCATTACATACACCACATGTACGTAATAAGTGGTGAACAAGGAATATATATAATAAAAGTTAAATTGAGTTGAGAAAAATCTATTTTACATTGGAAAGAAGAGTTCTTTTGGAAAATCATTTAATTGAAAAATAAATATTTAAAATTTAAAATTGATTTGATAATACTTTATAAAATTATCCAAGGCCTCATAAAATTGTCCCAAAATCATTGTACAACAAAATATTTCTTTAGGAACATATTTTATGAAAATTAATTTTAAATCCATTTATTAATTTAAAACTATAATTAAATATTTATCACAAACAAAAATACTAATAATTAATCAATAATTTATAAAATGTTCTATTTCATTTATAATGCGCCAAAATTTTATTTATACATCCATGTGTGAGGGGACTATTCATAAGGGTATATTAAAATTCATAAGGGTAAATTACTATTCATAAGGGTAAGATATTATTCACAAAAAATTAGGTTTGTTCTATCAGACTCCAAAAATCACCCTAAACACAACTGTGTATGTCAGCTTTTGGAAATTCAAATCACAGAAGTGGAAAAATTATGTTTTTCTCTTGGTTATAATAAAGTTTTGTTTTGAAGAGACTTAGTGTTTCATGCATTCAATATTAAATTTATTTTTAAATCCTTTTGGTGTAACATTCTCCCCTCCTTACAAAAATCTCATCCTCCAAATTTTGAAATTGAATTTTAAAAGTTAATGGTTTATACTTGAAAATTCCCTTATGGGAAACACATATCGGAAATATGGTGAAAATATCCTCTTAATAAGATGGAAAGGGAAATGTGTTAGTTACTACAAAACTACGCATTCTAATTATATAACATGGTAATGTAAGAATAATAAAACCATCATGTTCTGATGGAAACTGATAAAGAACATGATCAGATAAAAGATCATTACCAAAAAACCATAAACTACAGTTATGAGAAAAAATGATAACTGGACACCATTTTTATTTAAGACTATTTTCCTAGAGTTGAGGAATTATTCCACTCTATAAGAGTATAAATATAAGTTTCTATTTCATAAACACAATTCTATCCTTTTTTGTGCCTTAAACTATCAATACTTCATCTCTTAGCATGGGTCGCATCATGTGGTGACATTAAACTCTAAATCCTCATACAATGATCGACTTAAATAATTTTATAAATGGTTTAGCTTTAAAAAAGATCATGATTCAAAACATTAGAATCATTCTCATATTCGTCCTCATTAGATCCTTTTACACGGGGTCCTTGATAATATTTATTTTATTTAGAACTCCATGATCTATCATGTTCAATTCATCTTCTACTTTATTTTCCTTTAATCAACATGAAGTATCCCTAAATGTTCACATTACAAACATGTGAAATCTTCATCATGTGTCCTATTTAAATATAGTAATAACTCAAATTACCCTAAAAACCTATTAGAAACTTGCATTCATCCTTACACAAGCTATTGGATATATTCCTTTTATCCAAAAATGGTGTAGACTCCAACAATGATAGCATAAACCACTTATCAAAAAGATAATAATCAGTTTTGAGGTGGTCAGTATTAATCCAAATCAATCATTTCTTCATCATTATCTTAATCATCATGAATATATTTAGGTTTATATTTCCCTCAACCATATACTTTCCCAAGATATTAAATTTATACTAATTCACTCATCCTTAGTACAATTCATTATATGACCACAAATACTTAATGAAATAGTATTGCAGTACAATCCTCATATATTACATAATTCTTATAACTAGAACATTTCTAATAAAATATTCAAATGACATGATTCTTGATTAGGTATATTAATCCTTCCACTTCATCTTTAGTAGTATCATGACTTGATCATTATCCAGTAACATCATTTGGGGAATATTCCTTTGATGATTGGGGCATTGATTCTCATAGTGTCCCATCTTCTTGAAATAGAATCATTGAACATTGGAAACCTTTTTCTTTACCTTTAAATAACGAAATTGGTGTCTTTTTTCTCCACACTTATAACAAACTCCCATTTCCTTCAATAATTTACTAGGGTGATTCCTTACACTATTATCACATGTGGGAGAACCCTTATTTACCTTCTTCCATTTATCCATTTCTTTCTCTACCATCCCCTTCTTCATTTTCTTCCCTTCAAAGACATAAGACTCAAATAATTATTTATAAACCTTGTTAACATGTGATACTATTTCCACAAATGATGAGGATACATGGGAGACTATCTTCCTTAAAAATTATGGCTTAAGATCATTAGAGATATGATCTTTATTACTGTTTTCATCATGTGCATTGGTGAACTTATCATTCCATCTATAAGGTTCCATTTCTAATCAATTCGATATAATATATTAGCTCATAAAATTATAAACTCTCTATAACTCTAAAAAAAGCATAAATTAGTACATCATAAATCCTAGAACCATATACTTTGGTTACATTGGGGGTATAAATCCTTCATAATGGTGGGTAAAGAAAATTTGAATTATTCTAAGCATATCCCCTAGGAGTGTCAGACTAGGTGTGCAGTAAGGCCCATTTTCGTGTACTAGGATACCTCAAGTCAAGCCTAAAACTCCTTGCCAAAGTTGTTACTCCTAGGTACATCCATTCCAAAACCATGTCCACTTGTAGTATCCAGATAGAGATTTATTTTCTAGAAATATCCACAAAATATATTCCCTACCAAAATTCTAGGATGTTCATGAATACATATCCTCAAAGACTATCTTAGGGTTTTGTTCTTTTATCTACATTTTTTAAATCTAGTTTCCATGTTTTCAACTAAAATTCCTCTAATACCAACTATAGCGCCCTGACCACAGTTTCCCAGAGTTGGTTCATTATTTTATTACATTGGCATGATTAAAAGTAATTTGTATCCCAAAGGAACAAATATTTTAGTAGTTTTTGAAAACCAGATACAAACATAGGTTTAACATTACAACTTGAAATGAAAAACAACATATAAGTTTTATTAGGAACATCCACAATTCTAAGTTTGTCCCTACAATTCATTCATAATACACCTCTTCACATCCTGGGTAAAAATAAAACATAATAAAAGGGGCGATCTCAGATTCTTAGTTAGGGTAAACAATACAGTAGAAGATATCATAAACATTAGGCATGAGGAATAACTAAAAACACATGCTATTAAAAAATAAACTTGTACATAATATGGTAGGAATAAGAGATAAATAAATAATGTCATAATAAAACATAATCATGGGAATTATAAAAGTCTAATAACCACACGAAATTTCAATTACTAGCTTCATAATGAGATAATTCATAATTTGGGACATCATAACCATACCATCAAGTCCTCATGCTGATACCATAAATATCCATTTTGTCTAGGTCTCATGTTGAGACCATAGTTTGTCTCATGAGACCTACCGATGCACTGAGGGGCTATATCGGGCCCCACCTGACACTTAATAAGTCCAATAAATTCATCTTATGAATGGGGATAAACAAAAAAAACATATACACTCATATTGAAACTAACACATGAAATTTAAATAACATTCCCTATACATTAGACATAAACACTAACCATTCGAAGTAAATTGGTGAATGGTTTCAAGATAGAACATCCACATTAAAACTAATCATAAACCCTTGAACAACATATTTTATATGATATCATAAGAAATAAACCTATATGAATTACAAGATTCATCAAATGATGTTGACATAAATAAAGATACTTTTAAATGAGACCATTGAGAAATTCTTGAGGAAATAATCCTTAAACATTCCAAAGTGTCAAATACCACCTCGAAAAAATAAAATCATAATCACTTAGAATATCATGAGAATAAGGATACTCTTTATAGAGTTATCCTGGGATGAGCCCGTAAGGGGCGCCACAGCTTTTAGGGTTTTCTCGTCGCCGCCCCCCTCCTCCGCAGGGCTGCGTTTTCTTCCTCGGCTTCCCTGGCATGTTCGCGGTGCGGCGGTTCGACGGAGTGTGGTCTCGTGGGTGTTCTTCTGCCGCAAGGATGGACACCGCTTCGGTGGGATTGGGGTCTTCTTCCAGTTTCTCTGCGACGTGGTGTCGCGATCTGGTGCGTCATCGGTGTCTTGGTCCTTCTCTGCGGCGATGGACCCTTGTTCTGGAGCGCTGGGGTCAAGGCCCGCTGCTTCGACGGGGTCGTTCCTGTTCTACGCAGTGTCGGGGCTTCGATCCGTTTCTTTGGGATCGGGATCTTGTTTATCTGCGGTGGTGGGGTCTAGATCCGGTGCTTCTCTTGGTTTGTGTTCCACTACGGCGTGTGCTCGTTCTGGTGCGACGTCGTCTTGCTGAGGCTTTAGGGTCACGCTCCGGCCTTCCAAGACTTGCCTTCCTCTTCCGCGGTGGTGGCGGCAGCTTCGGTGGTGTGGAATCATGCTCCACTTCACAGCGAAGGGGTCATGCTCCAGTTCCGCGCCGAAGGGGTTGGTTCGTTCCATGCTTCGAGCACTGTCCGAGGTACCTTGGTTGGTCTCTTGTGGTATCTGTGTGCAGGGATGAGGGCGGCGACGGGTACTACTGTCATGATTGTGGGGTGCGTTTGAGGTGCTGTCTATGTTCCTTTGGATTGAAATTTGGTTGTTTGTGTTGTTTTGGATCTACTTCAATTGCTAGTCTGGTGCTGCTGTTTGCGAGTTCTGTTTGGTTTGGAGGTGATGCTGGAGTGATGAATTGGTCGTGGAATTGGTGATTTTTCGTGGTGCAAATGGTGGGGTTGGCAGTGATTCTATATGGAGCAGGGTGCGGCATCAGGGCAGACTGATCTTCGCTCTAGTTTCTTTAACATCCTTTTGTGGATGGATTCTCTTGGAGGTTCTTCTCACTTCGCTGGACGGTTGGGCGAACTTCGTCTGAAGTTTGCTAATGGGAGGATTTGGGCTTGTGTCGATGGTCACACCGGTGGATGTTTGAGGAGGCTGGCTTGGAGATTTGGTCTGCTTGTCTGATTTTTGTGCCTTGGTTCATGGTTTCTTGGCCTTGTTTTTGTTGTTTGAATGTGATGAAGTGATGAAAGGTGAAGTGGTATCGTGGTGTTTTGATGGTGTGGTGTGGCAATGTTGTGATGTTTGGTTTCTCACTTTTTCCTTAAAAGTGTTTGCATAATAAAAAATTTAATTTTCAGTCAAAAAAAAGGATACTCTTTATATAATATATCTAGGGGTAGTAAATATACTTCATGTAAGGAATAAGTTTTTAACAAGGCATATATCTCATAAAAGTTAAATTGAGGTGAGAAAATTCTATTTTACTTTGGAAAGAAGAGTTCTTTTGGAAAATAATTTTTATTTGTCATAAATATGGTTTGAAACATGAATATCCCAAAAAATAAAAGGTAAGTACGTTAAGATTAAATTTTAGGCATAAATGAAGTCCCACTGAAGTGAAATCATGTAAAAAAAATTTAAATAAGCTTTAGAATTAAAACATTTTAGTGCGGTTTAAGGAATTCATTAAAGAGATTTTAAAGCATAAATGTATATTTTCTTTCACAAAAATAGAAATGAACAAAAATATATTTTTCATGTTAAAATGTGTTATTTAAGGCAGATAAATATGGCTTAAAATAGATTATAGATTTAACTTCAAAAAATTTAAGAATTAGAGAAGTTCCTTGAATCAGGCTTGCATTTCGGAAGAATTTTTGAAATATTATTTTAAAACATGTAACTCCACATAAACTAAATAAGGATTATGATCAATTAACAAATATAGAAGATTAAAAAATAATTTATGAGAAGTAAATAATAATAAATAATAATTTAATTGAGGTTATTAGAGAATAAGAGTCACCTAAATTAAAATGGAGGTTCGAGTAGAAAATACTAACAACTTTGTAATCAATTGAATGGTATGCCCCAAAATTAATAATCATATAATGATAAATTTAATGCCATGAAATTAAATTTATTCATAATATTAAAAATAAATGTTCAGTATACATACTACATACACAAGTAATAGTAGTGAATAAGGAATATCTCACAAAAATTGAAGTGAGATGAAGAAACCCTTACCTTAAGACTAAAGGTGTTCCTCAATTGATATTAATGTCCTAAATAATCAAATTTAGGTTTATTAATTAATAATTATAGAAATTAATATACATTTAATTGATTTATTATAACCTTATTATGGTCATTAATGGCCTTTTCTATGGGTTAAGATATTCAATTTCATCGTTTGGGAGCGTTTTCTTCCTTGGTTTTCATGATCAGTTTACTTATATTTATGTATGGATAAACATGTAAGATGAGAATGGTTTTACAGAATTGAAGTTGTATTTTATTAGTTAAAAAACATAATATTACATGGTTATGAAATTCAATTGGTTATTTTGAGTGAAGATGAATCATTATATAAAACATTTATAATAGTTGTTTTGGTTAATTGGCGGTTTTTTATCACAATGAATTCATTTTGCTTTATAAATTAATATCATGTGTAAAAAAGATTCAAGAACCTTAAATAAGAAATATTACATATATTATGATCTGTTTCAACCATAAAAATGGTTTAATGACCATAATTGATGTTGTTAATATAAATTGAAAACCCATCATCCTTGAATGTAGTAAATTAGCACATCTCGGATGGTGATTTTACTACTAGCATAAAAGAAGGGTAAAGGAGAGATGATAATAACTTATTCCATAATCATAAAAAAAAATTAAATTAAATTTAAGGTACTGGAGTTTTCATAACATTTTTATTAGGATAGGTGAGGATAGAAAAAAACAAAGTAACTTGAAAAGAATGTAAAAGAATTGAAAAGGGGAATTTACCTCTTGAATTAATCTTTCTTGAGAGCATCTTTTGGGGAGAGGATTTGGTCTTTTTATGAGAACAAGGGCTGTTAGACATGTGTTAGGATCTTGGAAGTATATTTGATTATAATTTAGACAAGTAAAAATGCTTTAGAGGAGTAAAGAGAAGAGGGAGTGAGGGGGGTTTATAATGGAGGAGGGGAGTAATTTTTGAATATCTTAATCATTATTTTATTATTTTGATCAAGACCCAAAATAGTATTGATTCTTGTGAAAAATAATATTAATATGTTCATGTGAGTTCAAAACAAGTGGTCTTACATTATCCATACATAACCTATGACTCAATAAATCATGTATTTAGTATTTATCATAAATTATCGTATTTTACTATTCACCTAAAATTGAAGTATTTTAGAAAAATTTCAAAAATCCACCATAACCATTTTTCATTGTTTAGAATACAAAAATTAAGTTCATTTATTAAAATAATTTTATAATTATGTGAAAGTTAATTTTTAAATAAAATCATTATTTAATTGAAAAATAAAGATATTAAATTTGAAACTGATTTTGTAATACTTTCAAAAATTAACAAAGGCCTCATAAAATTATCCCAAAATAATTGGAAAAAATATTTATTTAGGAACATATTTTATGAAAATGAATTTTAAATACATTTATAAATTTAAAACTATAATTAAATATTTATCACTCAAAAAAATACCAATACTTAATAAATAATTTATAAAATGTTCTATTTCATTTATAATGTCCCTAAATTTTATTTATACATCCATGGGTGAGGTAACTATTCATAAGGTTATATTACTATTAATAATGTTACATTACTATTCATAAGGGTAAGTTACTATTCACCAAAAATTAAGTTTGTTCTATGAGACTCCAAAAATCACCCTAAATACAACCATGTATGTCATATTTTTAAAATTCAAATTACATAAGTGGAAATATTATGTTTACTAGCTCGGTTATACCAAAGTGTTTTTTTGTAGAGACTTGGTGTTTCCTGAATTCAATATTAAAATTATTTTTAAATCCTTGGGGTGTTACCAAGGGTTCTTCCAGGAGAAAAACAAAGCACACACCATGTACTTCATGAGTACATGTTGTGTAGTTTTTATTCACATGAATAGACATCCTGATAAATTTGGATAGATATGATCTAATTGAATCTAAGATTTAACAAAAAAAAATTGTCCTTTTTGTGGATCTAAATAGAATATCACAAGTCTTGAAGAACTGCACATCATGTAACCACTAAAAATGGCATATAATCCTCACTATCTCATGGTTGACTACACAAGGTGTCCTAATGAGCTATGTAGCATATACATGACATGGGGAAACACATGACATTAAATAATGAGGTTACATGTTGTGTTTCCCAGTACATGTTGTGTTTCTCATAGAAATTAATGGAAGGAGACACGATTGGACCTAGGTGTGTGTTATGAACATAAGCAGAAGAAAAGTACACATTGTGTATTCTGCTACAGACACAATTTTCAAATTTTTATGGAAATAAGAATTAAATATATAATTAAACCTAATGATTTTTTGTCCCATGTGTCACTAATTCTATGGTACATTTCATTTCATAGTTTTAACAATTATATATTAAATTAATTTCTATGTTAAAATTTTGAAGAACCCATGATTTTTCCTCAAGTACACTTGTGTACTACATTAATTTTTAATGAAATTAATTTTTTTAAATTGTAGGTGATAGTGAGTTAAGTATGGTTGGATGGAACTAAGATAAATTTAATTAATTGGATTAATTTTTGGTGCATTATATTAATTAAATAAAAAATCAAATTAACTAATAACTATACTATAAATATATGCTTGTTGATTGATGTGTGGATGATCATGAGATTAGACCATCTCTTTGTATGTGATTTGTTTATTTTAATTTTATTTGTTCAAATACTATTTATGTCCTATGATTCATACCCTCCTTATTATTTAAGGTTCTATGTGCCCGTGTTTTCTTTTATTTAAACCCCATTTATCCAATCCATTAGATCACCTCGCCTACAAGTGAGTAAAATATTATGTAAAGATTGATCTCTCAAGGGAGTTGAGGTTGTCCAAGTCAAAGAGTTGAGCTAAAACCAATCGAGATAATGCATAGGAACCAAGGTGGAACACTGCAACACAAACCAAGCTATGGTTAAAGTTTTTTTCCCTAGGTTTTAGGGTTATTGTATCATCTTCTAGATAAACTAACCACTAGGAAAATCTCATGATCATGCTACTTATATTTTAGTTTTTCCAATTTCATGTTTAATTATTTATGATTTTTAATGATGCATGATAACCTAATAAGTAAATTACCAAGCATTAAATATGGAGTTATCTATAATAGAATTATACATAAATATTTGATTAAACATGGATAATCACAAAATTAAAATCCACTTATTATTAAAAATACATGTAAATTGATAAAATGGGTTGTACGCATAAGGATAAAAAGTAATTCAATTAAAATATTAATTCATCTTAGAATTCCATTTCTTATGTTATAATAAACCTCATAGTTCAATGAACTTGACCAACCCATGTTGGGGTGCATTTAATTATCATTGAAATTTTATCTTGATGTTTTGGGTTGACATAACTTAGTTTGCATCAAGGGTTGATTGTCCAAGTAGGACTTTTTTTAACTAATATATAAGAGTTGTGTAAATATTAAATTGGTATTTCATTATTGGGGATTCCGCTCAACATATCAAGGATCTATGACTTAATGTAATTGGGAAGTTATGCCTACCTAAAACCCTTTAAATAGCTTGTTAGACCCAAGTTTGGGTTATGATAAAGGAATAGGGATAATTTCCACTAGAATATCTAAGTGACAAGATATTGCAAAATATATAGTGAGGGATGTTAGGTTTTGAAAAATAGTGGTAATTTAATAATAATTTAATTAATTTTAAATTTTTTAATCTATTTTTTAATCAAAACAAGAACTAATTTTCTTCTATTTAATTTTAGAAAATGAAAATAAAACAACATTGAAAATATCACTGAGATACATAATAGAGAAGTATAACCTTCTCACTATAATTAATTTACATAAATGGTAAAGGTGGTTTCGTATTACTCTACACCACAAATAAAAATTGTACATGCTGGAAACCCCACTTCTAGAGTCGCTTTCCAAAGATTGTTGTAAGGAAGAGGTGTCTCTATCTGAAGAATGTAAATTACTTAATGAATGTCAATTTTTTATGTTATACTCTATATCTAATTATATTTTAAATAAGTATGATGATATGGATGCATATAACATAGTTTCTCATCTTAAGCATCTCCATCAAGAGAAGGTGATATTAGAGAGATATGAGATCTCCAATGCACTATTTACATGAAAAATTGGAGAGCCGATGATAGCTAGGGATTGGGCAGTCATGATTATTGGCTACATTGAATTCCTAAACATCTTGGGTTTTAAGATCCCTAATGAGTTGTCCATGGATCTCATTATATCCATACTACCTAAAAACTTAACCATATTTATTTTTAATTATAATATGAGAAATAGTGAGAAGACACTATCCAAACTTCTTAATCTTATCTTCGAAGTTGATACATGCATTGGATGTGAAATACCCATTATCCTTATGGTGAATAAGAAGAATAGGAACAAAAAAAGGGGCTGAAGACTCATTCCATGTCTAAGGATCTTGAGCATTGTCCCTCTAAGAAGAAGAATATCTAGAGATAAAGAAAGGAACAGGATTAGGTATGTTTTTCATATGGAAAATAAAGCCATTAGAAGAGAAATTACACCCAGTCAAAGAAGAAAACGGGATATTTAGGTGTGATTGTTATCAAGTATAATCTTTCTATATATCCAATATTGTTTATTATATACTACATGTGGTGTTCACATTTCTATCCAAATATTAGAACCAAGTAGATTTCTAACATTTTCAAGAGGCAAGGAAGACTTAAAAGTTACCAATAGAGTGAGGTTGGCTGCTCTAGCGATTAGAAAATACCGTCTCACATTACCAACATGATTTATTTTGGTTTTAAAGAACTATTATTATGTTCCTTGTTTTACCAATAATATTATTTCCATTTCTTCTCTATATTTGGAGGGATTTATTTTTATCTTTAGAAATAATGTTTGCTACTTTTATAAAGATAATATATGTTATGTTAATTCATAATTGAATAATGGTATTTATGTATTAAATTAAAAAAAATTAACAATTGATAATGAAACAAATATGTGTGACTCATATAACAGCCAATTGTGGAATCATCTTCTTAGTCACAAAAATGAGAAGCATTTTAAAAAGATCTATCAGGATGTTTATTTAGACTTTTTTTAGATTAATCCACTTCAAATATTTCATTCTTGTTTATAAGAAAATGTGAATATAGAGACCCTCACTTTACAAACATTAATATCACATAACTTTTTCAGAATACTTAAACATTATACAAATAGATACAGGAAGACTGTACTAGTTAAGTGCCTTTGGAAACATGGAATACATAAACACTGATACATATGTGAGATACATTATCTCCCACTAGATTCTTCTTGACTATCACCCTTATTAGACACCTCAAACATAATACATATCTTCACAACCTAGGGACGGAAACATAAAAAGGTGTGAGCTCAAATACTCAGTAAGGGTAAACAAGGGATACATATAAGCATAAACATGATCATAAGGGTATGAGAATGTGATCATAAAAATAAAATATCATACCCTACATATCAAAGATCATTGAATAAAGATTTTCAGTTCATAAGAAATGAATAATAATGAAATAAAGATAATATTACATGAAAAAATAATACAGGAATAAGACATTGAATTGTGGAAACACATAAGTATATACTTATTTCCATAGTATCCAAGGCATTATTTCCAATACCATCTTAGTGGAAAAAGTCCTTTACTGAACCGGGTAACCCCCGTTCCAGCCCTGTATTACTAAATCGAGTGACCCTCATTCTAGTACCGTACTACTGAACTGAGTAACCCTAATTCCATCCCTATATTACTAAATTTATTAACCCTCGTTCCATCCCTCTTTTATCTAATGAGATATAAATCTTTACCCAATGTATTAGAGGGAGATATAGGTCCCACCATTCACATAATGAAATCATACATACAAGTTCCACAATATCATAAATAATCATACAATAAACCATGAAATTAAATGGGTATCATAAACTTGTAAACATATCATAATCTGTGGAAAGATACAGGTTTCATAATCATTTCATCATAAACATAACTCATGAAAAGAAGAAGGTTTCAAAAACATATAACCCATGAAAGAAAAACGGGTCTCATAACATAATGTTATCAAAAAATAATCCATTAAAATAAAGAATATCAGTGGATACATTGAATAATTTCCCATAAAGTAATGATTAACACCAATGGATGTTATCTTATATGGGAAATAATTTTGAAATATCTTTTAAAAACACTTCTTGAGAAAAATGTACTTTCTTCTTTCAAAAATGATTTTTCTTACATAAAACATTTTGAAAACCTTTTTCTTTGAATATATATTTGATAAAATATAAAGGAATATTTTAAAACAATAAAAAAAATTAAAATCCATTTTTCCTTTATAATTATCTTTAAGGATCTTTTGTAAAAAAAATTTAAAACATGTTTTTTGAATACAATATATTCTTGACCAAAGATAGAGGTTGTAAGATTTTACTAAAGCATTATATTAAGTACCAAAGAGTCGGGAAATGGTACTAAAAATGAGGATATCTTAAAAAAATAAGATAATAAAACTCATGAATATTATTGAATTATGGATTATAATATTTCATCAAAGTAAGCATAAACATAAACAATCTCAAAAAACGAGGAGATTGTCTCAATAAACTCTTATAATTTGGTGAATTGGGATCATACTCTCCTTGTAAGAAAATGAAATTACATGAATCTTAATATATCATGAAAAGAATTAGATTAATTATATAAAATTTAAAATGCATGTATATACACCTGAAAAAACTTTTAGGTTCATAACAAAACATGAGTCTCAAAGAAAGAAAATTGAGACAAAACTGTTTTACCAATTTGGAAACTTTTGAAAGTTAAACCCCATGAAATAAGTATCATAGAATGGATATGTGAATACCAATAAATATATTTATAATATACATATAATTAAATCATGGGAATAAAATACACCATAGAAAATGAAATATTGGTGAACATAGCCTGTATCTCACAGAAATTAAAAGTGAGATGAAAATCCCCTTACCTTGTGTCTTGACTCTCTCTGTACTCGTAAAATATTATTGTATAATAAATATAATTTTATTATACATATTTTATAGAATAATATTCCAATATATAATACTATATAAGGTTTTATTATTAGATTATATTACATGCTTGTTAATTATCCTATGTTAGGGTTTCACTTCGGGTAATATTTGTTTTATTCTTCACAGGTGTCTTAATTTGTTACATATTTGGTCCTTATACTTATATCATGATTCCATAATATAGATAATAATATAAATATCAGGTATATATAGTATATTTGTATTATAATAATCTATATCATAATGAATTACATAATAGAATAAACCGTTCATGGAGACGGTAAGCCATACGTACACATGAACATTGTTTTATGTCTTAATTGTTGTATTGAATGAAAGTATGAAAATGAAATATATATATATAATTATTAAATTAGAATTAATATATATTATATATCATATAAGTTCATTAAAACCATTCTTAGGACATTCGAGGTGGTGTGTGATTGAATCACATCGCTTTGAGGGGGCGGTAGTCCACACTTCCTCAAATGAGATTATCATATTAACATGAAATGGAAGGTAAGAATATGTGTGTTGTAAAAGGAATAAATAATCTTAAATAATTAATAAATATAATATATTACATATATAAATAGAGTGTCCATCATAATTTCCACCATGATTGGTGGAAAATGAGAAATGAAAAATCATCATTTTGTGAGGCAGTAGTTTTTCGTACACAAAAACAATATGTTCAACATACATTAGATGGAGATGTGTGTAATGTTAGGTCAGAAACATTGTATAAAAACGTCATATTATATGTAGGATACTGGTTTGTTCACACAATAATGGAATAAAGAGAGTGTATGGGTGAATAAAGAAAATAAAGGAAAGGAGCTTGAGAGAAGATATTACCTCTTCATTGGGTAACTCCATTTGGTTTGTGACAAAAGGCATCCTTGGGAAAATTTCTGCCCAAATTGAGGATTCAAGGTATAAGGGAGGATTTTTGAGAGGCTAATTTTTCAGATATTGGATTAAATTTAAATTTTTTAGTGGTTTCAGAAATGGGTAGAGGTGGTGGCCTTTTATAGGGAATGAAAAGGACTCACTTGGAATTTTTAGAAACAAGTTAGGTGTGCACATGTTATTACCCAAAAAAATCATAAAAACAAATAAAAACTCAATAATAGAATATTTATGGCCGAAATATAGACAAAAATGGGTTTTGGACAAGTGTCTAGGTCATTTGGGCCCTTAATTTTAAGGTTTAGTCCCTAATTAAGATTAATTTGCCCTTAACTGTTGTGATTAATTTCAATCACTTTTACTAATAATTTTTTTCAAAAATTAACATGTTATTATTAGAATATAAATATTATACTGAATACAATGGTTTATGTTATATTTTTTAAATTCAATTTATAGAAGAAAAAAAATTTAGATTGGTGTTAATTTCACAAACAGGATGAAATAACAGGGTTTTAAAGTAGGAAAAAGTTCAAAAGCTTGTTAAGATTTTATATTTATTTACAAATTGAAAATGATTATAATGAATTAAATTGTATTAATAGATTTAATATTTATCTAATTTTACCATAAAACATATTTATAATATCATTTATAATTAATAATTTATTAGACAAAAATGCATTTTTTAACTAAAAGGCAGTATTTTTCACTGTTCATCAAAAATGATGTTTCTCAGAAAAATCCCAAAACTTCACCCTAGGAAAATTTTAAAATTATTAATTAAAAAATGAATTTTATTTTATCAAATTAAATTTCTAAATGTGTCTACAATTAATTATATTAAATGGATATTAAAAGTGATTTATTTGAGAAAATTGTATTTTTAAACATAAAATTAATTTACCAAAAAAACATATCTTTTATTTTCATTATGTTTTATTTATATAAACAAATTCTAAAAAATAGTTTAAAAGTTGTTATTACAATTAATATTACTAATTTTAACATTTATGTTACAATTATCTTATTTAAATCATTAAAATAATAAAAAGAAATGTATCATAGAAACTCAGTGTTGCGTGTATCATATGCCAACTCAGTGTTGAGTGTATCATATTCCAAGTAAGTATATCATGAAAAAGGAGTATTTGGATTGTTTTATTGCAAGATATAAATGAAAATTTAAATTTAATTTGAAAAAAATATGTCCATAAAAACTTGGGGTGTTACAATGCCCAAACCATCATTAGTTGGTCAAGGTTAAAGGGATAAGGATCTTCTAGAATTGGTGCACACCTATGTGTGTGAACATTTTCAAGTATAATCTATATGTGGATTCCCATAATTTATTACTTTTTTCAATTACTTGATTAGGTATGTTTATATCTACTTAATGAGTTATAAGTCTGAATCCTTTGATAATTTAAAATTGTTCAAGAATGAGGTTGAGAATCAGTTTGGTAATAAGATAAAAACCCTAATCGGATCATTGTGGTGAATATATTAACAAAGACTTTATCAAATTTCTATGGGATTGTGAGATTTTATCTCAACTCACTCGACCTTATACACCACATTGTAATGGTTTTAGTGAAAGGAGTAATCGTACCATAATGGACATGGTAAGGTTGATGATGAGTCATGAAAGTATTCCATTATCCTTTTGGGGATATGAATTATAGAAAAAATTATACTTAATAAATAAATTTCCAACTAAAGTAGAAAATGGTATTCCCATTGATTTATGGAGTTAAAATAAACTTTTTCTGACACATGTTTGTGCATGGGGTTGTGAGGAATTTATTAAGGATAGATAAAGTAACAAACTATCACCCTAAGGAATAAAGTGTATATTTATAGGGTATCCTAAAGAAATAATGGGATATTATATAAAAAACTTTTTATACAAGAAAGTAACTATTGAAATATAGGATATATTTCATGAGAGGGATCACTTCCTCAAGGAGGATAATGTGAGAAATATTGACTTCAATGAAGCTGATGCTCAAGATACTCAAGAGTTACTACAGGAACAAATTCCATAGGTCCCCATGTAATATGTTGTTCCTGAAATACATGGTCTATATAGGAGTATAAGAGAGTTAAGATTACTAGAGAGATATGGTTTTCTAGTCACTAATAATGGTGACTTGTTTTTGGTTGAAAATTATAATCATATCTCCTATAAGGAGGAAGTAGATTGATCGTAGGATTAAATATGGAAAAAAGCTATAAATTCATCATGGATTCCATGTATCAAAACCAATTTGGGGTTTTGATCGACCCACTAGTTGATATAAATCTGGCTGGGTGTAAATGGGTATTAAAAAAAATATTGGACAAGGAAGGTAAATTAAATACCTATAAAGTATATCTAGTGTCCGAAGGGTTTAGAAAATGTCAAGTCATTTAAAATGAAGAATAATTTTCTCTAGGTTCCTTGTTTAAATCCATCATAATATTTATTTCCATGGAAGAAAACCATGACTATGAGATTATAAAAATGGATGTCAAAACTACAATGCCAAACAATAACCTTCAAGTATATGTGTATATGAAATAACAAGAAGGTTTTGTAACTACAATAATGTCCAAAAAGATATTCAAGTTGTATAGATACATTTATGTATTAAAGTAAGAATTAAATTAATTGAAAATTTTATTTTATGGACACATAAATGATTCTTGTTTCATTAATAATGAATTTAATCCATGTATCTACAATCAGTTTAATGGTAGTATAATTGTTTTATAGTAGTATATGTGGATGACATACTACTATGTGGAAATTATATACCAACCTTACAAGAGGTTAAGGCATATATGAGAAATTGATTCTCTTTTAAAGGATTAGGTGAAGTACCCTATATTCTAGGGATTAAGATTATTCATGATATATCCAAGAGGCTATTTGGATTAAGTTAGAGTATTTACATTGACCAGATACTGAAGAGATTTAGTATAGAACAATCCAAGAGGGCAATGGTTCCTATATCACATTGTATACATCTTTCAAAGAAAATTTATCCTCGTACACAAGAGGAGATAGAGAGAATAAGTAATATCTCATACACTTCAGTGATATGATCTATCATGTAATACATGTTATGTATGAGGCTTGATGTTTATGGTTCTTTAGTCATGGTAGGAAAATATTAGGAAGATCCAGGTGAATGTCATTAGACTTTTGTTAATATTATACTTAATTATCTGAGTCAAACTAAGGATATGTTTCTAGTGTATAGAAGATATGGAGATCTAGTCATTGGGGATTATATAGATTATATCTTTAAGAAAGATCAAAATGATCTAATGTCATAGTCTCAATATTTATTTTATCTAAAAAGAGGAGTTTTGATCTGGAAGAGTTCAATATATCTAGTTCTCATCGATTCTATAGTAGATTCTGAGTATATTACGGCTTTTGATACATCCAAGGAATAAGTTTTAATTCACAACATTTTATAATATCTTAATTTGTCACCTAATAGTAATGATATAATCATAATTTATTGTAATAACACTACAACGGTGATTCTATACAAATAGATAAGGTAAAACCAAAGGAAAAACACATACTTTGGAAGTTTCATCCCTTAAGGGATTTTCTCAATGAGGTGAAGTTACGGTGAGCAATGTATCCTTGAAGTAAAATATGGTGGACGCCTTGAAAAAGTATTTCTCTCAATAGAATCATGAGTATCATGTGATGGATAGTGGACCAAAATCTTTTATTAGTTAAATCTAGTGAAAGTGGGAGTCTGCAAGAGTTGGTATCCTAGAACCAACTTATTTTGTACTAGATTTCCTGATGTTGTTATTAAACAAGTTTTATTATCGCATATTGATTATTATTATGCATAATATTTTTATGTGATAATTTTTTAAGAATATATATTATGCAGAAAGGTCATAGTAGTTCCCCACTATGATGGGAACCTAGAGGTACCAAGACATTATTCATAAACCATGTTCTATATATGGAGGATACTTTTTTATGGGACATAGGCAATATAATCTATTAGGGTCAGGAGGCTCATAAGACATTAATACACCTTATCATGTTGTTATCCCTTGGTATTCTCCAATATAAGAGGTTATGAGAACAATCCCATCAACAGGAAATCCACATTTCCATGTGTCATTGGATGTTACTATCCATTGACATGTGTATTGATCCTTATAATTTATTATTATCATTAATGTATATCATGAATAATGTTCATTGATGTATTGATAAATACTATAACAACATATGTTCATGGTGAAGTTGGATACATAGGGTGTGTCATGAAATATATCTCATTAATGGATAATGTGAGAAAGGATTTATCCCTTTTGTCTCTAGATGAAAGTTAATATATTGGTCCCTTTAATGGGAATGTAACCACCAGAAAAAATCCATGATCATGGTATTTGATGGTCAAGTTCATTTATAAAATTTTAAATAAATATTCATTGACCATATAGGTTGATGGAATCGGTATGTGATGTACGCTTGTCATTGGTCATGGAAAAAAGAAAATTTCTAATTTTTTCTAGTGCAACATAGTGGCTAACCAGGATTGTCTCACTTGAAGAACTTTCTCAATTTTTCACTCACTTAATCTAACTCACCTAAACTAATTACTTTTTTTATTTAATGTAATAAGGAAATGAAATTTAAATAAAATAAAAGATTAAACTAACATGTAATGATAGAATTAGATTAGTAAAGAAATAAATTTGCCTTTATGGTTTGATTTTGGGGTTCCATCATTCTCTTTTTTTTTAAGATTAATTTTGATAATTCAATGTTGAGATCTTATGAATGAATTACTATTCTTTTATTTACTAGTTTTAAAACTAAAATGTATTTAGAAATATTAATTTCACCTCCTTCTATAATCAAGGTTAATGTTACACCTCGATCACGAGTGTGACATCTTCCAAGACTTGGCTACATCATATGTCATTTCATCTACTAAATGGCTCAAATCCATCGTATGAATATCTTATATCCTTAATAAGGGAGATAAAATATTTAATAAAAGAATAGAAATGAGTTTGAGATCAGTTTCATGGTGGACGATTTCCACACCCTTTCATATCACTCTTGCTCATCACAAACTTAATAAAACATATGAATTAAATAGTAAAATAAATAAAATTGCCACATACCTCCCTCAAGCCAAGTCTTGGTTTAGCCCATTGTTTTTAGGGTAAGATATCATGGTGGAATGAGAATAAAAGAGAAGAATTAGATTGTGGATGGTAGATAAACAGATATGGAAGAAAATCAAAACACTTAAATTAAAAATTTGCATACATGTTAGATGGGAAAAGAAAACTAAAATAAAAAAAGAAAAGAAATAAATCCAAAATGTCCATTGGCCTCCTCTCCAATGGTGGTCGACTGGATGGATTGTAATGGATTATAATTCTTTGAGTGGGAGGATCTCTCTTCATTTTATAGTCCATAATATTCCTTCTAAATTTTCCAAATTTTATCACAAATAAATGACCGATACACACATTTAATACTTCATAAAAGTTTTCATAAATATCTTTAACTTCTCCCATCAATATTTCATCATATTTGGATTTTTTTAGAGAGAGTTATGTCCATTTTACTCTGAGAATTTATTCTGTCCGGGTAAACTCTCCATATTCCAAATCTATGGTTTCCCATACATTAAGGGCCTTAAAAACGATAGATTAACATGTGTAATCCTTCATTAAAGTTGTTCCTAAATATAACTAAAATAAACCATCCAAATTTCCAATTATTTTTCCCATCCAATCACAAGATATGGCCCAACACCAAAAATTTCCATATTTATGAACAGTTTCCAAGGCCCAACTTGTGATCTGTTTTTGATCTTTCATATGGTAGATTTAGCTTTAGGTACATAATAATAAAATGAATATGAATATGTATAAAATACTAAAAATAAATAATTTTAAGATTTAGATCAATATATAAAATGTTATAGATGAAATACATAAATAATTTATAACTATTAAAAATCCAAAATGGGTCATTTTTAAAATTAAGCTCAAAATACCCCTAAAATCATAAAATGTGGAAATTTATCTTATAATAACACTTATATTGGATTTAAAACATTTAAATTCAATTTAAAATTATTGAAAATATTTTCTCTATCAATTCCCCCACACTTAAATCATTCTTTTCCTTAGGCATAAAATCTCAACATTAAAATTAGAGGGCGCCAATGTTATCAATATTCAAATTTCAATACTACAAATCAATTAATTATAAATATCAATATCAAATTTTTAAATTACACATAAAATATCGACTCAATTTCCCATTTTTCAATAAAATATTAAATCCACGCATTTTTCTTTTCCCCTTTGAAAAATAATGGAACTTCTCCTTTCATTAATTCAAACTCCTCAATTCATTATTATTAAACATGCCAAATCATGATCTACCTCACTTTTTCAATATTTTATCTCATAACTCATGATAAAATTCAAGTAGATTTATGATCATATCATGAGAAAATTATCATTATCCATAATCTTGTAAAATAACTACTTTATCCACTTTATAAAGACAAAAGGAACCTAAAATCATGAGGGCTTGTAATCAAGGTTCAAATGTCACTAAGGCTTAAGATTGGTAGGACTTGATGTTAAAAATTAAATCTCAAGGTGGAGGTTTATCTCTTAAAGCATAACACTTCATATTCAAAGTAAAATTTTAATGACATTATCCCCTTCAATTAATATCAACTCCCAACATCCCCAAAATTCTAAAGTAAAGAATGTGATCAGTTTAATCATAATAAATGATTTTTTACCCCTCTTGAATATATATTATTTTTTATTTTTATACTTTATTTTCTTTTTAAAATAACCTTTTGATTTTTTTTTGAATGTTTATGATTATAATAAACCTCATATCCACCACCTAACCACTTATGATAAAAATCATAGGTCTAGTAATGGTTATTTTTGGTTTACCCAAAACACAACCCATTTTTCTCATTTTTTTGGTTATTTTTGTCATTTTCATTTTTTTTATTCAGGAGGGGAAAAACAATAGAGTTCAATTAATGATTCCATATCCTTTTATAATTCCCACAATAAGAACCGTTAAATTTTTTCCTTACAATATATATCATTTCATTTACTATGATTCCCTTTACCCTCATACTTTAACTTTAAAATATCATTAAATTACTAAGAGTGGGGTAGGAATGGATAAAAATGGCTTGAAACATTACTCATCCATATAAAGGTAATTCATGGTCTCTATGGGCTAAAAGAGGATTGATGTAAATGTGGTCTTTAAGGATAAGGAATTTTCAAAATATTCCTCAATCATTTTTAATGTGTTTTTAATAGTCATAGATTTTACAAGTTCAAATGAAAGTTATGGTCAGTGAAATGTCCCAAGATCACTCAAGAAGTATGTTCAAGATAAAATAGGAAATATTTATTCTATAAATACTCTCAGTAATGATACATATGATTTGTATAGTCAATAAAGTAATGATTAATAATAACAAACCAATTCACTTGAATTTTATATATTTAAAGCATGAAAAATGATACAGAAATTTCATTTACATGAATCAACTAATTCCCTATAAGCATGGGTCCTCATTTTAATATCCATGCTTCACTTTAAATATTAAATTCTATATTTTACTCATTCAATTTCATTGACATTGAAATCCAAAACATGGAATCAATGGATTCCTAAGAAACTCATGTCTCCTAGATAAGTAAAGTAAATCATAATTCGGTTTTGGGAACACAATTTTTAGTTTAAGTCTAAAGACATGTTTTTAGAAAAATAATTTAGTAAGTTTAAAACATAAATAATAAAAGTTAACTCCCTTTTGAAATGAATCTTAGTCCTCTTTCTTCCTTAGCTATTTAGGGATTCCTTGTGTCATCATGAACCTAAAAAATAAAATTACTAAATTAAGCACATGGGTCATGTCATTAAAGTTCAAAACTATAATAGGGAGTTGGTTTCATGTTGGACTAATTCCTAAGACTGAATTTTAAATATAAATTTTTAGGATTGAAATTGAAAGTACTATAAATCAAGTAAAGGATAAATCTTGGTATGATCACCTAAGTTGGCCCTAAATTTTTACTACCTCCAGAGGACAGTACCATTTGTTATCCAAATTCTAATAGTATTTGGGGATTCTTCTACATGAACCACATCATGTGGATTTTAATATAATACATTTATTTTTTCTTCTTGAGGAGAATTCCATGTATAGATTAAACTAGATCTACCCCCTTCTCAATATGGTATAGCTTTCATGGTGTGGGTAGAATGTAGTATGGAACCTCTTCCTCCTTCAATACTGCTTGTGAAATGTCTTCTTCAAAATCCATTGGTTGCTCTAGATGTGTTACATGAAAGGAATAATCAAAGAGAGATTCAAAATTTAAAATTGAATATTAATTTCAAAATCTCCCCTTTTAATGTAGGAATCTTCTGTGTCATTTGGTTCAGGATAAAAACCCGAGTTTCTTCTTGTACTCCTTCCAGTAAATGTTCAATGTCTTTAGGGAGCTCCATGTGTTCCTAAATAGGTGAAATTTATTTTTCTTATTCATCCTATAGGGCATAATAAGATTCATTTGATTTTAAAAATTAAAAATAGTTGGGAGTAGTACTCAAAGTAGTTTCAATAAAACTAAATGAGCTTGAGTACAAGAATTTATCATCTCCCTGAGTTGATTGGAGTTGAATATCTTCTTCAACGGAAAGTACCTCTTGGGTTTGATTATCACTAGATGGAGGTAGGTAGTTGGGCTCCTCCATTTTTTCTTCAAATTCTACCATTTGAATGGATTCCCACTCTTCCATTTCTAGAGAAAAATAGAGTGGTGATGGCTCTTCTACTATGTATGGAATGGGGAGATCATGTTGTACCTCATACTAATTCAAAAATTCATCCAAATCTTATTGATATCTCACACGTAGCTTAGTAGGTAAGTCTTCCTCATCATGAATCCACTCTAGATCATATTAGTCATCTTGAATTGGGTTCCTAAAATGGTTGGTTTATTTATAAGAACACTCAAGAGTAGGAAATCCTACTCCTAGAAAAAATGTACTAATAAAAAAGAAAAGATATCAAAATAGAAGAAACATGGGATAAAAAAGACGCGTGTACACATCACCATGCGCATCAGCATCAACCAAAACAAAACAGAAGTTTTGTGTAACAAAATACCATAAAGATCTAGCCTCCTCAAAATCATGCTTGTACAAAGCATCAGAAACCTGATTTTCCTCTCTATAAACATGAGTGACAACCAAACAAATATGCTCCACAAGTTGAAGACAATCATCCCAGGCAGAAATCATCCTCCAGGGGACTTTCCTTGAGTAATTTATAAGAATATAAGCCACAAAAATTGAATCAGACTCCATACAAAAGTTCATCCAACCATGAAAAGAGGCATACTAGATAGCATTAATCATATCCCATAATTCCACCTCAATCGCTAGGCCATTCCCTAAAAAGTGGTAGAGACAGCCTTTAACAAATCCCCTATAAGTGCAAAAAACACCACCACAACCCGAATTCCTAGGTGCACCTGAAGCCTCTCTATCCACATTAACTTACAGACACCGAGAGATCAGAGGGATCCAACAGATATGTTTCATCATAATCAGTTTATTACATATACCAGAAACACCCAAAGATCGCAAAACAACCAGATATAATACATCATTCTGCATGACCCCAATTTGAGATCACACTGCAGCAAGAACACCAATATGAAGCTCCTAAATACCAACAAAAATCAATGTGAATAATTTCTCAAAGACAAGATCATTAAGGGCCCTCCAGATAAAATAAACCAACACAGAGACTACAGAAAGTAGCAGCAGTTTTACCTGAGAGCTACAATCAACTCGGTAAATAGAATCCATAAGCTGTCCAAAACTCTCTAGATTCAGATGACATCCAAAGATAGCCTGAAAATAATCCCATAAACCATATGAATAGCAACAAGATATAAATAAATGATCAATATTCTCATTTGCAGCAAGACAACGAAGGCAAAAAGGTGCAAGAGAAAATCCAGCTCGTTGTATCATCCGCTACAAAGGAAGTAAACACTTACAAATCCTATACATAAGAAAATAATGAGCCTATGGAATAAAAACATAATGAAACATAATCATCCAAGAAGGAACCTCCAAGGACACAGCAAACATGGATATATAATCCTCCTTAGTGCTGAAAGTTCCTGTAAGATTGGGCAACCAAATCAAAGTATCCATCACAGAACAATTATAACATCCCAACTCTATTTTCAGAGGATCAGAAAGCAACCCCTGATCCATGATATTATTGTGAAAGTCAGAAATAGGAAGATCCTTAAAAGAATAAGGGATCTCATTATCATCAGCAATGGAACATGATAACCAAACAGTCTTACAGAAATACAAATAGGAATTTCGACAAACCACCCATTTAGAGGATTGTGAGAGGCTAAAATAAGCATTCTTAATTGAGGGTCATATCGAGGAAGGGACATAAATAGTATGCCCATTTAACATCTTGGATCCAACTCTATTACACAAAAACTCCATATAAAAATCACTGGAAGTAAAAAGTGACCAGTTAAACTTTTTAATGAGATATTC
Source organism: Viscum album (assembly GCA_963277665.1). Taxonomy (NCBI): domain Eukaryota; kingdom Viridiplantae; phylum Streptophyta; class Magnoliopsida; order Santalales; family Viscaceae; genus Viscum; species Viscum album. The sequence goes on from OY728121.1 coordinate 595,871,602, forward strand.
ATTAAAGAGCTTAAGATCCTTAATTCCCATTCCACCCATGTCAATAGGCCGAATGCAATCACTCCAAGAAACTATAACAATATTCCATTCATGAATGGTTGTTTTATTGATATTCCACGAGTTTGGCCTCAACTTCTTGGATGTATTTAGTGAAATTGGGGAAAACCAGTGGAACTTTCTTCTTGACCTTGAATCTTTGTATGTCAGTTCAGAGCTCATAGGCCATGGCCATCAAATCCTTAGGTGAGATACGTGTTTTTATGCCTCTTTGATTTTGTTTGACCATTATCATAATCATATCATCCCTTATTTGGAGGGCCTCTTTTTTATAATATTTTTGTTCTTCTTTCACCTGATAGTAATTGTTCCATGTATTGAAAAAATGATCGCTTCAAAACATCATGGAAGAATAATTTTATTTTTGTTTTTTTTATAATTTGGAAAAAAAATTAAAATTATCAAAAATGTTAAAATAGAAAAATTAAATTAAACAACTAATTAGCTCCCCATCAATGGTTCCAGTTTTGACACATGTCTATCATTGTGTGTGGAAAAAGAGAATTTCTAAGTTTTCCTAAAGTAGCACAGTGGATGACCAGGGTTATCTCACTTGAGGAGATTTCTTATTTGTTCACTCACTTAATCTAATTCACCTAATATAATTATTTTTTTATTGTTTTTATTTAATCTAATAAGTAAATTAAATTTAAATGAAAGAAAATATTAAAATAACATGCAATGAGAGAATGATATTAGTAAAGAAAGAACTTGGACTTTATGGTTTGGTTTTTGGGTTCCATAATTCTTTTTTTATTTAGATTTATTTTGATAATTAAATTATATTATCTCATGCATGAAATACTATTATTTTATTTAGTGGTTTGAAATCTCAAATTAATTTATCAATCTTAATTTCACCTCCTATAATCAGGGTTAATGTTACACCTCGATTGAGAGTACGAAATCTTGCAAGACATGGCTCCAATATATGTCATTTCATCTATTTAATTTATAAACTCCATTGTATGAAGATATTTTATCCATTATAAGGCTGGGAAAATATTTAATAAAATAATATAAATGAGTTTTAGATTAGTGTCATGGTGGAATAATTCCACACCCATTCACATCACTCTTTCTCATCACAAACTTAATAAAACATATGAATTTAATCATAAAATAAATGGAATTTCCACATACCTCCCCCAATCCAAGCCTAAACTTATCCTCTCATTTTTTAGATTAATAATTCATGGTGGAATGAGAATTAAATAGAAGAATTGGATTAGGAATGGAAGATAAAGATAGATAGAAGAAAATAAAAACACTTAAATTAAAAATATGCATATGAGTTATATGGGAAAATAAAATTAAAATTAAAAAGAAAATAAATTAATCCTAAATATCCCTTTTCCTCCACTCTAATGGTGATCAACTTGATGGATTGGAATGGATTTGATTTCTTAGAGAAGGAGGACCTCTCCTCCTTTTATAGGCTAGAATTTTCCTTCTAATGTTTCTGTGTGTTATCCAAAATAAATGATAGATTCACATGTTTTATACTTTATTAAAGTTGTTTATAAATTTCTTTATCATATCCCCTCTAAATTTAAGATTATTTGGACTTATTTAGAGATTTTTATGTCTATTTTACTTCGAGAATTTATTCTTCCCAGACAAACTCTCGATATTCCAAATCTCCAATTTACCATGCATTAATGGTCTTGAAAATGGTATATTCAAGTGTGTAAGACTTCATGAAATTTGTTCATAAATTTCTTTCATGTATACCCACATAAGTTCAGAGTATTTTGAGCTTCCAATCACAAGATATGGTCCCAATACCAAAAATATCAATATCTGTGAACAGTTTTCAAGGCCCGACTTGTAATCTTGTTTTGAGCTTCCGTATGGTGGATTTAGCTTTGCATCCAGAATAATGAAATGAATCCCAAGATGTATAGAGAAATAAAAAGAAATAATTTCACTATTTAGATCATTATATAAAATTTTAAGTCGGAAATACATAAATAATTTAAAACTATTAAAAATCCAAAATAGATCATTTTTATGATTTAGTTCAAAATACCACTAAAATTATAGAATGTGGAAATTTCTATTATAATAAAACTTTAGTGGGATTTAAAACATTGAAATTAAATTTAAAATTATTTAAAATATTTTCTCTATCGGTATGAAGCCTTATTGATTTGACATATTATGATAAAAGGATTATATTACATGATAAACATTCATTAGAGGTTGGATGTCATTGTGACATTATTTTCTTTCTATATGGAATCCTTGACATGTTTCTAAATTATAACCTTGTAATTTAGGTAGTTATGAATAATTATATTGAGAAATATTCCTAGAGGGTCACACACTTAGTGTATCTAAAAACTCAATTAAATTCTAGTATTGAATTTGACAAGTTGGAATAAATATTATTTATTTAGGTTTGGATGATCATTATAATTTAATCACATGTTATTATAAAGAATAAAGTGATTTAAATAATAATAATAAATATTAATTTTAAATTTTTGTGAATATAATATTTATTATATTTATCATAGAATAATTCAATGACATTTATTTAATTAAATAGTCATTTTTTGAGGATCGGTAAATGATGAAGAAGGAAAGAGGATCAAGTTTAATGGTCCAATTAGAAATAATTAATATATATTTATATTCTTAATACATTTTTCATTTCAATTGATTAATAATATTATTATTTTCATTAAGGTAAATGGGTTCAATTAAGAATATTAAAGATGGTTAGGGTCTTGTGTGTGATTTCCCAACACTAAACCAAATATAATAAATATCTAATTGTATCAATTTCCTAATTCACTTTTGGTGTACGCAATAGATAAGGAGATATTGGCTCAAGACCTATAGTTTTCTCTCTCTCACTCCTCTCCCAATCCATTTAAGTAACACCAAGTGTTCTTTAACCTTCGTAAAGAATATTTTTGTGATCAACCACAAGCAATGCAAGTGATCGGGATTGGTCATTCTAACACCCGATGATTATACACAATTGATCTTAGATTGTTGTACAAGTGTGGATCATATCTAGCTAGATTATACACATGAAACCTATAGATAATTTAAGGTGCAATGAATTCTATTCCATCAGAACATTAATGAAATAATAATTAAAAGTTGAGGTAATTCTATATTTATTCATAAATTAATTATAAATTACATTTTAAGATTCTCTACCTATAGTTATTACATATTAATTTATTTTATTAATCTATGGTTTTCATTGGACATGACTTTTTGATTATTTAAATAAATTATTTCACCTATTTTAAGACTAAAAGTTGATTTGTTCATACCTTCAAAGGAGGATTCCATTGTCCTCAAAACCTATAAAAGAAACATGATGAAAGAATCCTAGAACCCTATAGAGATGATATTATCACATTAAACATATAATTAATTTAATGATAATAACTACCATAGTATTTTAATTATTTATTTGAACAATATTTTGAGCATTTGAACCCCATTCGTGATGTGGCATCATTATGCTATGGGGATCTAAAGTAGAATCTCTCTAATGTTGTTCCACACATGCTCCTTGATCTCATAATGTCACTGATGAATCTCTTGGTTCTTATCGTGGTCCTCTTTCATTATTTGTGTTGATCACAATATGTGTTCCATCAATATTAATATCATGTATCTTGTTCTCTTATTTTTGAGAGGGAGGAAGGTGGAGAATCCTTTTGTTCTTGAGAGAACCCTATAGATTTTTTTGAGATAATTAAATAGAGTTATGTTATTATGCACAAAAATATGTATTCCACGTATATAAAAATGATATGAGATAGGAATATATAGTTTTAGGGTTTAATATTTATAATTTTATAGATAACCTAATCAAATATTAAATCTAACATATTCCTTATAGTATTATTATTATTATTATTATTATTATTATTATTATTTCATATAATTATCTAACCCACACATTTATTGTATATATTTTTTATCAAATAAATGAATTAATATTTATTTAATGGAATTCAATGCTTATATCATTATCATCATCTAGCCCTTATTTTCCAAACTATTCTTATTAGCATTTATCAAACCTTGAATAATAAATATTTAATAAATAATATTATTCACTTAATAAATAAATATTTACAAAACTAAATAAATATAAATATTCATTTATTTATTTAATACCTTTTGAATAATTACCAGAGATAAATATATATTATATTAAATGAATAAATATTCATTTTAATATTTTTTTAATTAGATAAATATTTATTTAATAAATTAATATTATTAATTACCTTACAAATAAGTATTCAACTCACGTATATATTATAATTTGAATATAACTAGTGAAAGAATATTCATAATCAGTAAATCCTGAATAAAAATTATTCCTTAGAATAATATTATTTATTCCAACTATTAAATTCAAGTAGAATTTAATTAGGTCAATTGAAATACTAAATTTGTGTCCCTCTAGGCCACTTCCTAACTTGTATTAGTTGGGCTCACCTAAAGTCAAATATTAGTCTCAAGCAACATGTAAAGGAACTCATATAGGAAGAAGTTAACATTGCAATGAAAACAACCACATACAAATACACCTTGTGTAAAATAATTCATTTTTCTTGATATATCATCAAGTAGTTCTCATACTAATTATTTAGACCAAGTAAGTATTGGATTTGTTATCATTAAGTCAGTATGTGCTTGGTGGGTTGAGATGAAGTGATGATTAGTATAGAATTTTTATGGAATAATTTAATGAAACTATATTTCATGCTTGATAAACTCTCATTGATAATTCTAATGATTTTTGAACTAGTATTAAAGTATAAGATATGTTGAAATGAAATATGAAAAAGGGAATAATGTTTTCAAAAATTGAATACCTTGAAAATGTTTTTTGTATGAGGAATTGATTGAAGTCCATGAAAAATATTATTTAATTTGAATAATGATTAATTGAGAAGAAGACCATGGTAATATTATATTTTTACATAACGAAATCATTGGTAAGAAGTCCAAGAAAACACATTGGTGTTATTGTATGAATAATATTTGATGGAAGTTGGAAGTCCTTGTGAATTGAGTATGAGGTGTTTGAGAAGGACCAATTTGATTTTGAGTTTATTTGGCTACCTATATAAATGTAAAATGGGAATTACATTGTATATATAAAGGTAATTTTTTCTTTCTATAGGTTTTATAGGGGTATATTTCCCCATGAAAAATGATAATGTAGTTTGTGTCAGGGTACATCATTACTTGTGTAAGGGTAACCCAAGTTATGTAAGGGTACATCTCATCATGTGTAAAGGTAAACAGATCAGTGGAATCTTGAATATGGATAAATTCCATCATGTATAAGGGTATCAATACAATTACATAAAGGTTAATGATACCCATATAAAGGTTTAAAATATTTTATAATGGTAAAATGAGGCTACCAAAGGGTACAAGGAATATTTCTTAAGGGTACTTTGAGGTTGTATAAGAGTAAAACCATGTTTTAATTACCCATAAAAGGGTAAACTGATATCCAAGTAAGGGTAATATTATAAGATTTTGACTCCACATCAGCTACACCAAAAGGAATATTGAATCATCATAGTCCCATATAAATATATATTCTCATTCCACGTCTTTTATTTGCATCATGGAATATATTAATTTGATAGAGGTAATGAATTCAAGGCGTAGTAGGGCTACTCTAAGATATATGAAATTTCACTGCAATAATATATTTGAGGTTGTGGTTTTAGAAAATAATAGGTTGTTCCTCCATGGAAGATGAACTATGTCGCAAAGGTTTATGTGATTTATTTACATCATTCTACTACTTTAGATTTGTTTATTCCATAGAAAGGAAGTTACCTCATAAGCAGTGAGAGTGTTACACCATAGAGAGAATGGATACACTGCAATATCATGCATGAATAAAGGGGTGACATTTAGGGAATTAATGAGATCACATATATATTAACATCATGCGAAAGAGAACATAAATCTTAATCCTTCAAGATATTTAAATAGAGATCAGAACAGGAATTAAGATGATTTTAAATGAGAGATAAATTATGAAATAATTAACTAGTTTTAATGAGAAGAGCCTAATACCAAATATTATGGGGTATCTATAATTCATATTTATAAATTTTAACTGTGACATTTTATGAATAATAGTCATGATAATTTTTTAAATAACTATTTAAGCATGAATGTGATTAAAATTTTGTTTAGAATAAATAGAACTCTTTTTATTTGTAAAGGATAACTTGAGAGAACCTAATATGCCAAAGTTTCAAATAAATAAGGAGTCAAAGATGGGAGATTCAACAAGAAGGTAATCGAGGATGATTTTACTAGTTTTAAAAAAGATCAATGAGTTTTTACTTGAAGAGGGACAAAGACAATATATCACTACATTAGAATACAGTGAAATTTTAAGTCCTATTAATAGGAGTATTGGTAACACCATTGAAGAACTAATGGGATACCCATATAAATAACCAGATCTTTTTGGGAGATATCTCAACTTGCTGGATTCTGTATAATGAACACTGGTGGGATTATATTCAAAAGATCCCATTGGGAGATGGTCCATTGTAATCATTAGTGATCATGAATTTTAATAGATTTTATAGACTTGTAATCACTTTTCTTTACTATTATAAAGTTCATTCCTCGGGTCATCCTAAACACAACAAGGATATAGTCACCCACATTGGGGTTTAACCTTGTAAAAAATTTAGTGTGTTTTTCAGTGATTTAATTCATTTTCATATAGAATATTTGGGACATTAAAGAATAAGGGATCAAGATCTTAACTGATAATAAAGGTTGATTTGAAAAGAATAAATTATAAAATTTACATCATTGATTCACCCCCACCCCTCTCAGTGATACATCCAAACCTACGTATTTCAAGTGGTATAAGAGATAAGGTTCTCTATAATAATATTCAACCTTTAATGAAGACTAATGATGGAATTTTTAAATTTATTTAACAGTTTATGAGTCTCTTTATTTAATGGAAAGAAATTTTATGGATGGACGAACTAGATGCTTCTATGTCTTCTTTCATAAGGCCTTAACATGTCTGATACTGAAATAGTTGGTTTTTTCCTACATATAATAGATTCTCCCTTGAGAAATTATGATAAGGGAAATATTAAAGTAGATGGGAAAGACATAAATTATATTTTTTCATCCTTTTATAATAAATTATTCACTAATGTTGTGGGACTAAAAACATCCAAATAGATGTGGGATAAACTTGAGAATATTTATAAAGGTAATGTGAAGATCAAAGAAGACAAACTACAATTTTACATAGATAAGTTTGAATATATCTAAATTAATAATGATAAGACTATATATGTCTACTTTAATAGGTTAAATGAGATAATAAGTCATATTATTGGTTTTATTAATACTTTATAAGATTCAACTATTTTCAAGAAATAGATGCATAACTTTCTTGAGAAAATTGATCAAATATTTTTACCTTATAATAAGTTTAAGACCTATCTCTTGATGAGTTTAATAATACACTCCTCAATTATGAGATGAGAAAATATAATGTATTCAAAAAGAAATCAAAGGAGGAAATGGATTTCAAATAAATGAAAATTCTTAAGATAAAGGAAAATAAATTGGAACGATTCTCATATTTAGATTCAGATGAGGTAAGCAATGCAGATTATAAAAGTTTCATGAAATTTATTTCCAAAAAGGAGAGAAGATTAAATGGAAAATTTAACTATTTACTTACTTTAATGTGCTTTAACTGTGGTCAAACTGAACATTTTGTGATTGATTTTCCAAAGAAATAATCTGATGATTGTGAGAGTGATAATAAAGAAGAAGACTACACTAAAGGAAAATCTAGAAAAACTAGAAAAGGTGATATGATAAAGAAGAAGACGTTTTTTAGGAAGTATAAGAAAAATATGATGAGTAGAAAAATTGATAAATACTCTTCACTATGGAGTGAATCAGAATATTAAGGTTTAAACAAAAATCATAAAACTTTCGTAGAATAAGTTAAGAGAAATGGATATTCTACAAGCAATGATGATAAAAAAGAGAGAGCTACCATGATTACATGTTAAGATCTTAACTTATATAATTTCATGATAAAAACACTTTTCTTAATAAAAGAATCAATTTTTTGGAGAAATTTAAATGAAATGAAAACAATAATAAGAATTATCTTATTGAGGATATCAAAACTTCCAGGATGAAAATTGTAGAATGAGATAACATATTAAAAGACCTTAATACAAAAATTTATGCAAAATAAGAACTAAATGAGTCACACTCTAAGTGTATTAACCCGAATGGACCTAAGGTATTCTTTTTTTATTCATTTTTTATAATCCCACTTTCAAGGGATGAGGGGGAACCCTTACAAGTCCTGTAGGCATAGAGATTACATGACTTGAAGGTCTTAGGAAATATACAAACTATACTTGGAACTATTCCTCCCACATTCTTCATTATTATATCATCTCTCCACCTTCACATGGTTGTTCATCTAGGCTTCTCGTGCAATCACAGGCTGGTCCCGATGGCAATGACATACCCTCTATTTCTGACAAATCCTCTTAGATTATGCTCTGGTGAATGCACCTTCTCTGAATCCCCATTTAGATTCTGCTCCTTGTAGAGTCTTTCTGATCATTTAACCACAATTTTAGGTGGACCAAAGGCCTTGAGGTGGTCTGAAGGCCTTGAGGTGGCCTGAAATCCTTATAGGTCCAAAGGTATAGGTTGTAGTGAAGATCAGTCCAAAGAAGAAGGTATGGGTTATTTCTGATTATTCTAGTGATTCTAAATCTATTTCATCTTGTAGTATAGGTTCAAACACAATAATTTAAAGAATATTGATTGATGATGATAGTGATAAATTAAATGGGTTAATAAAATAAAGTTCCCCATGTTAGATTAAAAAATATTTGTAAGATTTTATCCATATAAAAAGTAGTTTATCACTAAAAAAAATTCAAAATTATGGAACACAATGTTCCAGAGCTTACTACTGGTGCTATGAAATATTTGGACATAAAGCTTACAACAATTGGTATAATATGTTACTTAATTATAATTAGTTTACATCATGGTTAAGATATTCTGGAAATAAAATAATTAACTCTTTGAGAAGTAGGAATAGTCTTAAAATATAGAAATTTATTGCTAATAAATCACCAAGGTTAACTACTCAAAATAAATTATATTGTCTAAATAAAATCTAAGAAAAATATGACCAAAATGGTCATTGTGATAAAATTTTCATGAAAATTCTTATAAAGAAGTTACATAAATTTGTTAAATAAAATAATGATCTGAGAAAACAAAAATATATCTAACCATTTTTATTAAATAAATTATTGTTAGAAGGTAAAGTTGAAATAAATAAAATAAAATTTTTGTGATAAATATAGACTATAGAATTCAAAAATGATGTTGAAACCCATATGAAGTTTCCAATATATCATATCAAGAAATATCATGAGATATTATGTAGAGGATGAAAACAAATTGTCCATATTACAAAGAACTGTGTGATTTTTCTACCTACACAATAAGTAAAAAAATAAAATAAAATCATATGATGATGAACATTACTTTATGGATAGTACTAGGAAGAATAATACAATCATTCCACCCTAAAATTCTCAAAACTGTAAATTCAAAAAAGGTTATAGAATAAAGAGATATGGAGCTGAATTGAAGAGAGTTTTTTTTTGAGAAAATATCTTCCATGTTGGTATAACTAAGAATCATTAAATAATCCCCTTATTCCCTATTATTTTATGTTTTTTGAGATAACATGTAGCGAATTGAGGGAGAAGTTTGAGGTTTTCATTTCTAAACATTATGAAGATATTTTCCTTCATGAATTATACTCAATTCCTTGAAATATAAGAATATAAATTCATCCCCTAAGGGGAATAAAATTTTGAAAGTAATCTATCATTAAAAATTCTCGTGAATCAAGAAATTATAGGTATATTTTAGAACTAGGGTTTGGAGGTATTTCAACCACACTATCATCTATAATTATTAATATAATTAATCATATTCATTAAGTAGAAGTTCATGTCTGATGAAAATACAAGAAAAAAATGATATATTATTTTATTTCACCTAAACTTTTTGATGTGTTTGTTGAAGTGCATGTAGGATTTTGTATTTCATTGATTAATCTGATTATTTTCAACCCCAAAAATGAGAATTGAGAATTTCTGAGTATGATTTCACATGAATGGTACTTTATGGAATTCATAGAAAACCTTGGTTATATCTATCTTTTTCTCTACATCAATTTTTACCATTTTGAATTATAGTTGATTAACTAAAGGCTTTTCACAAAGATAACCATGTCATATCATCCTTCTATCATAAGTGTTTAAAAAAATCATATAAGGGAGGGGAACATGTTCTTGAAAAATTCATGAGATTTAAATACCTCCATTTATACTTTATATTTAATTATCAATAAGGGGGAGAAAATAATTTTTGACCACATATTGACTATTATGATGTGTGTGGATATTGACAACAAAATACAAAGAGGGAGTCTATTGAGCCTAAGTAAGTGTTGTATTTGTTGTCAATGATTCAATATGTGTTTGTTGTGTTAAGATAAAGTGATGATGATTAAATAATTTTTATTAAATAATTTAATGTAATTGGATTTCATGATTTATAAATTCTCCTTGATAATTTTGGAAATTTTTGAACTATTCTTAATGCTTAATACTTGTGAAAATGAAATTTGAAGAAGTGAAAAATGTTTGAAACAAGTGAAGACCATGACAATATTTATTTTTATGAGGAATTGAGTGAATTCAATGCTAAATATTATTAATTTTTCATTTTGATAAATTGATAAGAAGACCATGAAACATTCTATTATTTCATGATGACATCATTAGAAAGAAGCCCATGAAAACATATTGGTGCTCTTGCATGGATGGATGTGTTTGAAAAATCTTTTATATAATGAAAACAAAAAAAAATTAAACCTTCTCTGCCATGCATAAGCCTCCGGGTCGCCCACGGGCTGCCTTCATTTTAAAAAATATATATTATTTATAATCATTTAATATTGATTTTTTTTCTCATTTGTAATGATTGTTGTTTAGAGAAGTATGGGTTGAAAATACCTTGATTTTTAAGGTATGTGATTGAACATTTTTATGTGGATTAATGGTGGAATGTGATGATGATGATGTGTTAGAGAACCATTTCTATGAAAATTAGGTGAGTGATTAGTGAAACGTGATTAATGATAATTTTGGTCATGTGGTGATGTGAACAGCTAGAATGAACGAAGAATTTAAAAACAATAATTAGTTTCAAAGGAGGATATTAGGGTTCCCCTAAGGTACTTTCCTATTTTCTTAATAAAAAAATAAAATTAAATAATAACAAAATTAAATGGACCTAAAAAATATTATGATTATAATAACTATTTTAGAATTGAAACCATGTGCAAGGGAGATGAGTTCCATTTTTTGAGAGGTGGGATGACACATCATGTGAATATGGTGAATAATTATAATATAAATATTATAATATCAAATTAAAACAATAAATAAAAACCTATTAAAAATTCACATGTGAATGAATGGTGAATTAGTATGATAATTATAGTGAGAAATCCTATGTCATGGTTTAATCATAATTTTTTATTAAAAAACTAAAATATTAAAGAAGCATGTACTGTAAAAAATATTTTTTTTAAATTAAGCTTGCAGGTAAGTCCGTACCTGTGCAGGCTCAACACGCATTGTCCCATGCTCTAAACGATCAAATATTTTCGGCCCGCCCCTCCCCACATTCGCCCCAAACCTATAAAACTCACGAGCCACGAGCCCGTTTTGCATCACTACTACAGGCTGTGTAATGGTAGCTTGCCTTATGTGGAAGGGTAACCCATGCTACGTAATGATACATAATTACCTATGTACAGGTAACCTAGGCTATGTAAGGGTACATCCCATCATGTGTAAAGGTAAAAAGGTCAGTGGAAGCTTATATAATGGTGAACATCATCATGTGTAAGGGTGTCTATATAGCTGGGTAAAGGTAAATGATACTCATGTAAAGGTGAAATTGAGTTTCCAAGTCTTATGTAAGGGTACTCTGAGGCTGTGTAAGGGTATATGAAATCTTGTGTAAGGGTACTTCAAGGCTATGTAAGAGTAAAACTGAGTATCTATTAACCACATAAGGGTAAAATGATATCCATGTAAGGATATTATTAAGGGATTTTGAACTCCACACCAGCTACATCACAAGGATGATTGGCTCACCATAGTCCCATGGAAATAAATATTCCAACACAATAGATTTTCTCTATATAATGGAAGTTCTGAATTCTATAAATGTAAGGAATTCAAGGAATGGCAGGGATACACCATGATATAAGAGATTACACCACAAGAATATGTTTGAGGTTGCAGTTTTGGAAAATAATAGAGTGTTGTATCATGGAATATGAACTACACTACAAAGGTGAGTGTGATTTATTTTCAGTATTCTATAATTTGATAGATGCATATGACTTAGAAATGAATCTACACTGTATAAAGTGATATTTCTGCATTGCATAGATAATGGCTCCACTAAAATAGCCATGCATGAATAAAGGATTAAGATTTTTGGAACTGTTGAGATCATGGAAATATTAATATCATGTGAAATAAGGGATGAAGTCTGATTTTTCATGAGATTTAAATAGATATTGGAAAAGGAATTAAGATGATATTAAATGAGAGGTAAATTGGGAAAATTTTAACTAATTTTCATGAGAAGAGATTGATACTTAATATCATGGGGTTTCCATAATTTAGATCTACAAATATAGACAATAATATTATAATAATAGTAATCATGATAATTTTTTGAAAAAATATGTGAGCATTCATGTGAGTAAAATTTTATTGATAATAGATAGAAATCTTGTTCTTTGTTCAATACGATCAGAGAGAACCAGATACACTAAATTATTGAATAAATAAAGAGTCAAAGTAAGTAGATTCTATAAGAAGGTGGGAAAGGATGGTTGTACTTATGTTACAAAAGATTAGTGATTTCGGACATGAAGAAGGAAAAGGCCAAAAAATCACACATCTAAATCCATTGGATGTTTAAGACCTATTCACATAAGGAATTAGAAAAAATTGATGAATTGGTAGGATATCAATATGAAAAACCATTGATTTTTGGGAGTTATCTTGATTAGAGGGATTTAGTGTAAAGAACACTAGAGGAATTCTATTCTAAAGATCCTATCAATAGATGGACCACTAAATCATTATTAATCATTCATTTTAGGAGATATTTTTAGTTATAATCACTTTTCTTTACTAGTGGAGAATCTGGGCCTCTGATGATCCTGAAAATGGTAAGAATATAGTCACCCAGTTTGTGGTGAGCCTTGTAAAAATCCTCATGTGATTTTCAATGCTTTCATTTTTTGCATATAGAAGATTTGAAACTTTAAAGAATAAATGATTGATATCATAACCAATCAAAAATTTTTATTTGAAAAGAATAAATTGTAAAAAAACTATCACTGATTCACCCCTCCACATCCAAGTGATATATCTTAACCTAGGTATTTCACTAACTCCATCAAACTGTATACTTGATATGTATTTCTTTGACTATTTGAAATGAACCCATCAAATATACCTTGTCCATGGATTTTAGTTTGATAGTTTTATTCCAATCAAAAAATCAGATATCAACTTCCATTAAGATGTAAATCCAAATTAATTTATCATCTTATTCACTAATAACATATCATTTATGATGCACCAAACATATCATAGTTCTCCATAAATAGATAGTCCAATGGTTTTTGAGAAATATATCAAAGTAAATTAGTTATGATATGTATTAATAATAATATCAAGTATAAGGATCATAACACACATTCACATATAGGATTATCTAATGACACGTGATATATAGAATTTATATAGGCAGTTCAGTTCTCATAACCTCATATCTTAAAGATTACCAAGTGGAAACATCATGAGATGAAGTCTCATCCACTTATAAGTTATCACACCTTATATCCAACATACTATGTGTCCAATTATAGAATGGAATCCTGATTGTAGAAAATAAGTTTAATAATATCATCATAAACTTAAAGGTTATCATCATAGAGGGGAACTACTATGACCTTTTGATGTGACAAATACTCTAATGACATTATCATATTAATGTTAGGTAAAATAATTCTCATAATGTGATAAGATATTCAATTGGTATTTTAATATTAGAATATATGTGTAATCAAAAGTATAAAGTAGTTGGTTTTAGGGAACCAACTTCGATAGAACCCCATTTTCACTTAAAATAACCATTAATCATCTTATTATCTCTAACATGTAAAATAGTATTTTTCTGATAATGGAGATATTCTTTTATCCAACCTTGTTCTTCCATAGTGATGGTTGGTCTTGTTATATGTTTTTATTGAACATATTCTTACAACGACCTTACTGACTTGATAAAATCCCACAATTTGTAACATCGTTGAGTATTAACCATATTATTGTCACGACCCATCCCCCGAGTCCCATGTCGTAACTACCTCAAGCCCTCCTTCCATAGGCCAGGGGCTGGAGACTAGCACCAAAGGTGTAAATCTCTATAACTGGGAAGGCATTGCCTTAATATAATGTAAACACACACACAACCAGAGTACATCCGGAAGTAAAACACTAGGTAAAACTAAATACAAAAGTAGTGCTGAAAATAAAAAGGGTCCAGAAATACAAGCCCAACAGAAAGGTACATCTACAACTAAAAGAAAGTATAACTGAAAGACAAACAGCTAGAAGATGGAAGCAGCTCCTCGATAGTCCTCTGGGTTCCTACCTGAAGGGTAGGTACAGATGTCCTCCTTAGCACTCCGTGTCTATCGGTCCACTCTGGGTGCCATCACGCCGAGTGTCTACCTACGGGTACCATCCAGTCCTCGTACACTCTACCTCGATCAGCGTTGTCCGTCGTCTTCATCCAACACAACAAGGTGTGGGCATAGCCCATGCAGGGGTGAGTATAACAATACTCAGTACGGACCCCGAGACCCTCAAGGTCTCACTAAATCCAACAAGGATAAACCACAAAGTAAAGATCTCAATAGATAACCTTTACTTAGTTATATTTCCATACATATACCTAAGTTATCAAATAACTCATCTAAATCATGAGGAAAACACAAAGTTAATTAACTCAGCTCAAACCAGGATTTTCATTAATGATATCGAAACCACAACTCATGAAGAGATCTTCCTCTATCGATTATAGTGAACCTATCACGACTCTAAGGCACTACTCACTAACCTTAGACTGCTCAGGTACTCCTCCTGTCGAGTACCGCGGATCTGCCACCCCAACATAGTAGTGTTCCCCGCTATGGGTCTGCCACCCCAACACAGTAGTGCTCCCCCTAATAGCCTACAGAGTTACTCCTTCTGTCGAGTACTGCGGGTCTACCACTCAAACACAGTAGTGCTCCCCACCATGGGTTTCCACCCCAACATAGTAGTGCTCCCCACTAGGATATACAAGTCACTCCAACTCGAATCGGACAAGTAGTCATCGGGTCTCAGCAAGCAACAAGGTCTTCGTACTCCGTACGCTCATCTCCGGGAGGGTCCGCTCCACAAGCTACTGGTCGATACTTCCAAGTGTCATCTAATATCAAGTGGAAGTATCTCAAAGGACCGCCGCGTCATAGGGGTCTCAACACAACAGAAGGCGCATCAATCAGACGCCCAGTCTGTGAGTTATTAGCATTACTGTTCGAGGGGTCCGGTTGGATTTTGGGTACAATCCAACCCAGCCATACTCCAACTGCATTCAAACCTCAGGTGAAGTATGCCAAAAGAACCATCTCATCAAGAGGAATCCAACATAGTAGACGGCACGTCAATCGGACATCCGGTCCTTAAGTTATGAGTGTTTCCGCTCCGAGGGCCTGGTTAGATTCATGTTCGATCCAACCTGATCGTACTTCAAATGACACCGGTTAACCAAACCGATCACACTATTTTGATCCATACCGAAAAACACACGATATGGACTACCTATTGTTCTAAAACGGATAGCTGGTGAAAAATATGCATTTCACCACAACATGCACGAACCGGTCTCATGGGACCCATGCCTCGACCTCGACTTAAATATCCAAAATTGGTTTTGAAACATCCTTCTTAATTCCGGGGTCTCAACGTCGTAGACGGTTCGTCATTCCGACACCGTATGAGAGAGATATGTCAGATACAAGATCCTGTAATAATAATATTATTATTATTATTTGGTGTTTCGTGGACCCGAGCCATGAACCAGAATTTAGTATCCAACATTAGACTTGAATCGACCATCTAAAAGACAGGGTCACGTCGCCGCCGATGGCCAGTTAATCGGACGTCGCATGCAGGAGTTATGGTGGGTCGGAGATTAAATAATAATATTAAATCTATTATTTTCCGAGCACTTCAGGTACCCGATCCAAAAAACCCGAAAAATACATTCAATATTGGACTTGGAATGTCCGTCTCAGAATCTGGGTCACACTGCCACAGACGGTTCGTGAAACCGAGGTCGCACGAAGAAGTTACGGACGAATTATGGTTTTGACAACCATAAATAATAATATTATTATTATATTATTATTATTTCATTTGATTGAAAATTATCTCTCCAATATCATTTGAGATTCACGCTAAAGGCTTTGGTGCATGCGGGTAACGCCTCCCCTTATACATATCTTCTTCCTTCTCCTTTTGTTTTAACAAATTATTCAAATAAGATATATATAAAGATCTTTATATATTTAATGGCATGGCCTCCCCTCAAACACGCGTCGGCCAAACTTTTCATTTATTTGGATTAATATATCATCATTATATTTTATTTTTCTCTCTCCACTTATCTCCAATATTCTCCCACCAAATCTCGTACTTCTACCGCATGACCAGAACTTCTGCCACTGCCTCCTGCTAGTGTCGTCGTGCCTCCACCCTATCGCACTATTGGATGCCGCCTCGGCCTGTCCAGCCTGAACCACACACCGTCGGGCCGATCACCTGCACCGCTGCTGGCCACCATGCCTAACCCGCACCAGCCAAAACCCTCGTCGGACCCGCGCCATGGGATCCTTCTGCACACCATTCCGGGTTCGATTTAACTCAGAAAAAAGAGACGAAAGTGGATCTGTGATCCTTGGGTCAAGACCTTCGCGTCCGTATTCCACTCTCAACGAAACAATGATTTTCCAGTGCGCTTAATTATTTTGGGATGCAGAACACGCAAAGAATGTGCAGACCATGAATAAGAAATTATCTCAGTTGAATTGCGGATTTATAGCTGTGTTAGTTTGGCCATCATTTTTGAGAATCAAGAACATGGGGGATTGGAAATTTAAATATTTATCATGCTGAAGAATCTCAAATTCAGGATAAAAAAGAAGAAAATTAATTCAATCAATTTTTTATCGATCCGTGAATTAATTTATTTAATTCTCGTTCATCATGAGAAATTAAATCAGGGTAAGGAATCCACAAATATAAATCCTACAAATAATCTCACAAGCTCGAGGGTATAAACCACATAAATGAGAAATATACAATATTCCCTTACCTCGCAAAGATTTCGCACGTCGTCGATCCGCGGAAGATGAACGTCACGGTATATGGCGTCGCGAAGAATGGTGTCACAGATAAGATAAAGGAAGGTGTGTCATCATTCTTCATGGAACCGGCGTCACGGAGAAGAGGGTGCCATTCTTCGTTGGAGGTGTTCTTCGTTGAAGAGAAGAACACTTTCTTTATCTATATCTCCAGAGCTTTCCCAGGTTTTCTCTAACACCACAATTTCCCAACTAAAATAATAGTTCTTCCTGTTATTTTATTCTCACAACAATTGATTTAAGAATCAAAAACTATAATTAATTAATTGGAGAATCCCCTTAATTAATTATAATGTGTTGGAAATTTAATTGGGAGGAAGGTGGAAAGTTTAACACACTAAATAAAGAGAATGGTTGTCACAATAAATGCAAGATAGTTTAATGGGTTAAGGAGTTTAGGGTAATTGAAAGGTTGGGGCTCGTGTGGGCCCCACCTCACATATATCCTCACATGGGTAGTTAGGTGCTTGTGGGTCCCACCCCAACTCCCCCATGTAGAATATAACAACCTTAGATATAAAATAAAATTGTTCTACAATTTTATTCACTTCTTATTTAATCCACAAATTTTAACTTCTCCTCCCGCACAAATGCAACTACGGTAAAGGTCCCCTTAAGAAATTACTGGCATTGCAAGTTCATCGGTGCCATCGGATTTCAATTCTGAACACCGGTTCAAAAGATAGAAAAACCCGCTCATTCGTTCAATGAACATACCCTAGATAAACTTAGGAAATTGATTTCGGGCACACCGGGCCTCGGAATCAGGTTCTATCAGAAGCCACAAACTCGTAAAATTCCAAAGAAATTCAGGGAAAAAATTACTTGAAATTTCCAGGTCTTTAAAATTATTCTCTTATAAAAATCCTAATATGTAAGAACCCAGACCTTCTTTTCAAGTATGTTTTTACTTCTTCTTGAGTTTTTGAGAAAAGAGGAGTTTCTGGAAATTTTTGAAGTACACGCTGTGTACTTTATGAGTACACGATGTGTACTTCCTTGCTGATGAAGGTCGTGTGATGGCCATGTAGGGGCCACACACACGGTTGTGTGAGGGTGTTTGGAGGCTGCTTAAAGTGGAGTACGGAAAAGTCTAGTACACTCCATGTATTTTTTTTTCATTAAACACATTGGGGGCGTGTCTGATGGAAAAAACCAACTTCTTTTAGGTTTCGTTCGTCTAAGAGAGTCTGTATGGCCACGGATCTTCAACGAACCCCCGAGCCTCCATCCGTTTTCCGAATCGACCGGTGTTGATTGCGTTGGAACCACATCGATAATCTCTTCTTTCTCCTAGAGTTTCGTTTTCCAATTCAACCTCTTTCCCAAGTTATTGTGGGTTGAACGTTTTATACGTTTTTGTAGATCTACGACGTTATAAGGAGATTCAAGCCTCGTAGTTCAAGTTTATTGATCTAATAATCCTAAGGTAGGTGGTTTGTGCCTTTCTGTAGAAATTATGTAAGTAATATGTGCAAATTCCACTAATACCCTTAAACGGGGTATTGCATGTTTACTGTCTTTCCCTTGTTGTTTGCCTATTTTTCTTGTATGACTAAGTAGAGGTTGTTGTTTGTAAATAGGGTAATTTTTTGTGATTTTGATGTATTTCCCATGCATGTTTTGCATATATTTTACCTTTGGGTCTAGTTTTCCTATTAGGCTGATGTTTACTTTCCCATGCCTAGCATTGTAGGATAGAGTGTTCTTTTTCTAACATGATTTTTTGCTGTAGAATTATAGCTAAGTAGTTCTTGAGGTTTACTTTGGCCGTTGCATGATGCGATACTTTCTGACTTTATACAGGGATATGAGAACCTAGTGTAGTAGACCATAGGGAGAATGTATGTAAGGCCTTCTCCAGAGTGTCTTATTAATTTACGATGCGAGACCATAGGGGGAATTGACGTTGAGTTCTTCCCCAGAGATTATGCAGTACCTCGATGTGGGACATATAGGGAATGTGACGTAAGTGCTTACCTAGAGTGCCTTAAGTACTGATACGATACTATAGGAGGAATTGACGGTGAGTACTTCCTCAGAGAGTCTATAATTTAGCTAAACCGGATGGGTGAGACTGTGTGTGATGCCTAGAGGGCTATTTGTACTTGATAGGTAGAACCAGAGGGGATAGGTTGTGGGTACTTCCTAGAGGGTTGCCTGTTGTGTTATCTGTTTCGCTATTGCATGCTATGTGGTGTTTTTAATGATTAAACTATGGATTTTTTACTGCTTAGTTCTTCCCTATTTACTGCTTTCTGTACTTTTACCTTCCATATACACACTGACTATTAGGCACAGATCTTCGGGTGGTGGCCTATTGGGATTTAGTCTCACACCCTATTTGGGTCATGCTTTTGGGCCCAAACAGATTATATTTTTGTAGGTATAGACAAGGGAAAGTGCCCTTCGACTTTAGGTACTTGATTGCATTAGAGCTGGAGAGCATGGGACCAATCTGAGGATTGCGATGCTAAGGAGTTTCTCATCTGTTTTCCTTTCGTACTTTGTTTTAGCACTATATTCAGCACTGTGACTTGTTTTGCTACTTTCCTAGACATATATGTGTCATTCATCATTTATATATGTTTTTTTCCAGTTGTTTCTTTATCAGTCTTCTGTTGTTTACTATTGTTATATATTTACTGCTTATACTATTGTATAATTGTTTATCTCCTGTTGTGTTACTCTACCAATGAGGGCATAGTTTCCCCACCATCACACCCAAGGCCCTCTTTTCTAGTCAGCAGCCTCTGGCGTTTGGGGAAATGTGCTTGAGTCCATGTGACCAACCAGGTATGGGGCACCTCTGGGTGGCTTCTAGAACCGGAATGTTACATAATATCTTGGATAATACCATATTAAAATCTTATCATAATAATGATAATACTCTTACAATTAGTATAACTCAAAATTGGAACAAATCATTGCTAAAATTTTTTATAAGTTACATCAGAAGCCATAATGTACCTAATTATTGTAGATATGGAAACCATAGGCTATAATAAGTTTTTATTTCATAATGCATTATCCTTACCACAATACTATATCAAATTAATCATAAGGAAAACTGGCGGTGTATCCACTTAAACACTAGTATTCCCATTTCTTCATTAACTAGGAATTCATCAAGTTTTACTTTTCAAGTACTGGTAGATTATTCTAACTGTATTTTTGTGTAGTTAATATGGTTCTATTTGATATATACCTATTATGATTTACACATAAGATATATCAAACACACATACATATCATGGAATATGTGATATATTCCTAGAACTTAATCTTGTGAAATTTTATAAATAATATTCTTTTATGCCCGCACATTTTATTCTAGTGGGATTCAATACCATGTGACATGGGAAAATTTTAGTTAACAATTATTCCATATGGTATTTCTTCAATACCATGTCAACATATGTATCATGAATATATTTAGAAACCTAAATATCTATATCAATATATCTTGTTTCTTAGAAATTTGGTTACTACTTTAAGTCATACATAAAGAAATGCATTCCTTGGTCTTAGCCATAGGTAAGAATAAGTAACAATTTTTCATATGTTATCATCATTCCTATCTTGGAAAATAATAGTTCCCCCACTTACCTCCTATATAAACATGGCACTCCTTCACTCCAAATGAATATTTTATGATCATTATGCTTACTCCTATCCATAAATGGATTTGTGAAATTTTCATATCTTATTAGAATTTATTGGTGTCTTCAATCCTTTTAGTTATTCCATATAAACATCTTTCATTGGGTATCCATTAAGGAAATTGGACTTGACATCCAAATTCCCAATATAATGATCATATAAAATCTTTTAAAAGTATAATTCAAATGGATTTAAAATTATAGATAGTATAAATGTTTTTCCATAGACCGTGTCTAGAAATTAGTTAAGCCATTAAATAATTAATCATGCTACATTTTTATGATCATGAACATATATGTATTGTTTTCTATTTAAATAACCAATAGTTATATCAAATCTATAAAAACACTATAATATAGAAACCATAAATTTTGGTCATTACAATCCATTATTGAATTACAATCAAATACTTCAATTTTAGCTAATTTTTAATTAATAATTCCTTGTAGGATTCATTACTCTTAAAGAATAATATGTCTCCCACTTCTATGAATATCAAAACCAAATTTTGGTTTTAACTCTCTTACACAATATGTTTCTCTTTAATAACTCATCCTAGTGAGCTAAGTGGGTTCTAGTGTTCCTATACCAGCACTTATGCATCTAGATTCTCAAATTCATAGAATTCTATCATGGTCACACTATCAATTTTTGATATGTTCCCCCCTCTCAAGAAAATTGGGTTTTCTATTAACCATTATTCTCTTATCTCAGGTTTCATATTAGTTATACCATTTAGTTTTTATAGGGGTTCCTATAAAGACACACTTAGTGACTTAGGGTGTAATTTTGTTGTCAAATATGGCCTTAACAAATTATTCACAACCCCACACTTTTATATACATGAAAACATAGAATTATTTCTATATAAAATTTTATATTAAATATAATTTACTAATTTATTTTTCACCTGGTTAAATATTGTGATTACAATTGAAAAATCATTCCTTGGAAGAAAACATAGAATATTTTCAACACATATAAGACTTTTCATTGATCCCTTTTTCTACCATCAGTACTTTGATGTATAATGTAATGTGATTTTGTGAAAACCTTCACTCCATATATAAATAATCAATGATTACTTGGTTAATTTATTCACTAAAAATCCTTCCTATAGAATTTTATATCATTTACCAAGTGCATTCATTACTTTACTGAGCATACCTAAAAATTCACAAAGTAATATCATGAAGTATATGAATTTACCTCTATTATCACATTTGAATAGATCATGTAGTATATATGAACTAACCAAAGAATATTTATGGTGCACCATTCTCTCTAAAGGTTTCTTTATATAAAACTTTATAGAAATTTTATCAGTACAACTAATTTTTTAGCTCAAAATAAAACAAAAATACCCTTCTAGATATAAACTTATAAACTTCTATCTGTTTAATTTAAAACGAATTATCTTTCCATAATCAATTTCTCTTGGTCCTATTAATATTCATCATTAATTACCAACTTTGGATATGTGAAATTCAAGAATTGTTTAACTATTAGTGAAGTATATATACCTAATAATATTAATATAAAAGTTAAAATAATATCTCATCATATTTAAAATGAAACTAAGACATATTTTTTGGTAATAATAAATACAAAACAATAGTTTGACTTGATTCTATCAGCCTATCCAAGATTCATTCTACTCTCTACACTAATCTAAGATTATCCCTTCTTCATATTTTAGAGATTTCATCCACTTTATATACTTAATTTTTTCATATATTTGAAATAAAAATATGTGTATAATTATATTATATTTTAATACCCAAGAAGTAAAATAAAAATATAATGATAAATATACTTAAAGTAGATGAAACTATTTACATGTCATTCAATTCATTGTAATTTTTCTTTCAATGACCTTTCTTACCACATGAGAAGCAGATAACATCATGTTCATTTCTCTCACCTAGAATCTTTTGTCTCTTTAAAGTACATTACAAAGGCACAACTAGATTTAGATTGGTTATGAACTTTTCAACCTTTTATTTAATTATGTTAACCGTAGTACATGTTGAACTATGTTTTCACCCATCCTTATTAGCTAGGTGAAGTATAGACAAAAGATTATGGAATGATTTTTCTATATGATTCATTCTATAAATCTAAATGAACAAGGATAACATTGGGTATAATGATAACAATATGAGATTAATGGATAATTTATTATTAAAGACTAATTTTGTTAATCAATCAATATACTCTGGTATTTTGAATCCATGATCTAAAAATACCATATGTATGGTTGATGAGTATGGTTGTATTTTTTTTAATAAATAGTAAGGAATCAAAGTCAATATATACTAAATTTCTCAGTGATTAGTGATTAATCATAAAAATATAAATATTGAAATAATTTTAGAAATATTGAAGAAGTATGATGATGGTTCTTGGATAATTGTTATGAATTCAATAGATATAATTTGTAAATATAATTATCCATGTTTATATGTGATGATTACACTACAAAAAAATAGTACATTAGAGGGGGTTATTTAGAGGGGATTATGCAAAACCCCCTCTAAATTCATTTTCTGCAACCTTAGAGGGGGTTCTGCACAACCCCCTCTAAACATTGAATTTAGAGGTGGTTCACAACCCTCTCTAAAATTATTAGCATTTTTTAAATATGTAGTTGGATTTTAGTGATGGTTATGTTAAAACTATCGCTACTTTAATAATTAGTAGCACTATATATTTATTTGCAGGAACTATATATATTCGGTTAGAGGTGCTAGACACACACACACACACACACACACACACACATGCACGCACGCATGCACGCATGCACACACGCACGCACGCACACATATCAGTTGGATTTTAGAGGTGTTATGTGTGTGTGTGTTATACGAAATTTGTTTTTTTAAGAAAATAGTGGGGGTTCACAACCCCCTCTAATTTAAGATATGAGAGGGGTTGTGAACCCCTACCATTTTCTTAAAAAAATTCATAATATATATATATTGTATATATTGTATACATATATGAATGTATTTAAAAAATGTATAATATATTATATTCATATAACTATGTAATATATATATATATATATTAATTGTGTGTGTATAAATATAATATGTATATATATATATATATATTTCCATAATATATTTGGGTAAAATATATATATATATATAATATATACGTGTATTCAAATAAATATGAACAATTACAAATAAATATATAAATACACATTTGTGTTTGTGTGTGTTTGATATAAATGTATTTATAAATACATACATACATAATTTTATTTAAATATATGTAAGTATATAATTTATAGAGGTGTGTATAATATATATACATTTATTTATTTATTTATTTATATTTATATAAATATAGATACATGGTATTTATTTAAATGTATTATGAAAATAATGTTTATCTTAATAAACTTATTAATATATATAAATATAATAATATATAAATTATGTGTAAATTTGTTAATATATATATGTTTATTAATATATATATGCTTATTTTAATAATATTATTATATTTATTTAAATATATTTTTTTAATAATGTTTATTTTAATAAACTTATTACTATATATAAATACAATAATATATAAATTATGTGTAAATTTTTTAATATATATATTTAATAATATATATGCATATTTTATTAAACTTATTATATGAATTTGTATATATTATGAAAATAAATTATATTTTAATAAACTTATTAATATATATAAATAGCATAATATATGTACAATTCCAGCAAAGAGTGTCACGGGTTAGCGGTTTGGGTGCAGCGCTATATCCTGGAGGGTGTATGTTCGAATCCTAGTGGGATCAAAAAATTTGTCACCCTTCGAATTGCTGAACGAGAGTAGACCAGCTCACAAAAGAGACCGGGGGACTAGGGGAGACCTAGACCGAGACACATCAGACAACATTATACACCGTAGGAGATAGAGACTGAGGGGGCACCGAGACCCTGGACAGGGGGAGACACCAGAGAGTCGGGGGAGGTGCGGGGGAGGCCGACCAAGGCAGGGAGACAGACCATACGGGGGAGGAGACACCAAAAAGCGGGGGAGCCCGAGATGGGGATACACCAGAGATATGGGGGAGGAGACACCAGAGACAAGGGGGAGGCACGGGGGGAGCCCGATCGAGGCGGGAAGACACCAGAAAACACCAAACAGGGTGGGAGACACCAGAGACAGACCGGGAGGGACATGCAAGAACAGATCTTTGAAAAATTAAATCATTAGGGGTGGTTATGTAAAACCGCACCTAAAATTCCAACCATGTGTGGTGACTTTTGGACAATATTAGAGGGGGTTAAAACCTCCTCTAATGTAATCGCCGCTAAATGCATCATGCATTTACCAGCGCTTGCTCAAAATCGCCTCTACTAATAGTAGGCGAGAACATTAGCGGTGGTTCCTCATAACCGCCACTAATATCTTTAGAAGGGGTTATAACCCCTTCTAAATTAAAAAATAACCCCTTCTACAACGGTCATTTTTTTGTAGTGTTATTGTGTTTTTATTTAAGATATCAAAGACATGTGTTAATGGAAAATAGATATGAAACGTTTTTTTATAACAATATGGTGTGAAGAAAGATAATGAATTAAATGCCATGAATAATTTATATCATTGTATAGGAGAATGTGAAGTGGGTTTAAGTGAATTAGAATAAAATTTGGATAATTTTAAGAATAATTTCCTTTTTTATGTCCATTAAAAATATATAATAACAATATTCTTCATGAGAAAGGTAAAAAGAATTGATAAGGCTATGGGATACATTTTGAGAAATGGAGAATTATATTTGAGGAGGTGCGGTCGAATTTCATACTTAGTTTTTTACTAAGAGTTGAGTTTGTATTATAAAAAATATTTCCAACCACAACCAACCAAGGACCCACCTCAAACAAAACATGTGGTGACCAAGGGGTCTACCATGTGAACAGAAAGTCTAATTGACCATAAATGGTGGAATTAGGGTGAAGAGCACCCACAAGGAGTATAAAATAAGCATTGGGGGATACATTGCACTGGTAGGGTGCGCATGGTGGATATTGAAAATCCCATATGGATGGTTGGTGAGTATGATTTTATTTTTCAATATATAATAATGAATCAAAGTCAATGTATGATGAATTAATCTATGATTAGTGACTAATCATGGAAATAGAAACATGTAAATAGTATGATAAATATTGAAGAATGATAATGATGGTTCTTGGAGAATTGTTATAGATTCATTGGATGTCATTTTGTAAGATAATTATCCATTTTTAAATGTGATGATTGGTGTGTTGTTATTTATGATATCAAAGGAATGTTTTAATAAATAATGGAGATGATATATTGTCTATAATAGTATGATGTGAAGAAGGAAGATAAATTTAAGGCCATACAAAATTCATATCATTTCATAAGGAGAATTTGAAGTGGATTTGTGTGAATTAGAATAACATTTGGTTAATGTTATAAAGAAATGTATTTATTTGAAGTCCAAGAAAAAATATTAGTAATATTTTTCTTGATAAAAAAAATAAATAATTGAGAATGATATGGGATACATTTTTATAAATTGTGAATTGTGTTTTAGGAGGTGTAATCAAATTTCATACTTAGTTTTTTACTAAGTGTTGAGTCGGTCTTATAAAAAAATATGTCCAACAAAATCCAACCAAGGACCACCTGAATCCAAACATGTGGGAGGTAGGTCCAGTCAGCCAGTAATGGTGGAAGGAGGGTGTACAGTGACTACAATAATCTCACAATATGAATTGGTGGATGTATAATGCATGTAAGGTGCACACGATGGCATACAAGGGGGAAAGTGGTGTGGCCAACCCCATGTATGTGTGTGTAGTGTATCAATATTTTGACCTCGGTTCCAACTTGATAGTAAATAGACATAACATTACTTATTAGTTTTTCCTCAACTAATTTAATAACCTATGTGTGACGACATCCTAAAATGAATTTTTCATGAATATTAAAAACATACGGGCATAATGTTGGCCATTCTATTTGATCAATCTTGGCCATCAGATCAAATGATCATTATCGTATCCTACCTCTTGATGATTATTTTCTCTATTGTTAATATCCAATTTTCGATGATGGTATACTAGTTTTCAACATTCATTCTTATTTCCATATCCAATTATCGAACCAAGAGTACAAAGCATGATCATACATCCTAAATCCATGCATACTATCTTCATATTTTATGTGTGTGTTAAATAAAATAATGAACCAATTTAGAGTGAGTATAGTGAATCAATTATATTTAAATTTCATGTGATTATTTAACCCATACACATTAGAATTTTTCAAGAAGGAATAATCAGATATGGTGGAGTTGAGATTCCACCTTTTTATACATAACATGATACCAAAGAAATATAATAAAACTCATGTTCATAAATAAAAATCTTGACATGAAATTTTTTTCAAGTATTAAAATGTGGTAATTCACAACTAAGGTGGTGTGAACTGTCATATAAATAAAAAATCATCAAAATATAGAGGTCTTAATGCCTCTATAGAGAGAGATCTAATTTTCTAAAAAAATAGATCATCCATGCAGATTTTGTTTCATGAAGAAAAGTTATACAAGATACCCTAGTCACATGAAAGTTATCCCACATGCTTTATTCACATAAAGGAGAGGAGTTTCTATGAATCTTTTAATCTTTTTAGAAAAGAGAATATATGTGAAACTATTTACTATTATGTGAAGAATAAGATTCATACACTTAATTTCACAAAGGCATGAGCAGTGTGAATGAAAGGAATTCCATAAACTTGAGACATCCCACACTAAGAACATGTGTGATATAATGGTCTGTTTGAGGTGAACCCATCCTCATCACTTGTGTAGAATAAAAGAGATACCATAGTACACTTTCACAAATTATTTTCAAGAATATGACTTGAGTAAAAGAAAGGTGTATTCACTGGTTCATATCAATGGTGGAAAGGTGTACTTTCTATTCAAAGTAGAACTCATGCATGATAATGAGAACAGGCATGTAATCATGCAACGCATCCAAAGAAATTAAATACACCCATGAAAACAATGTGGAGTTTGAAGTGAGATAGTGAACATAAACACATAAAATATTACTAATAATAATTGGTTAAGTTCTAGGGTTTTCACTCATAAGAATCTCATGAATTATATCACTTGTGCATTCAGTATTTCATGAATAAATCCAAATGATATTTATAAAAATTTTGAGTTGAATTTTACAAGATTATTCTTGCATAAATATTAAAGAATTTTTGTTCTCCGCTTTCACACATTAATTGAGGATAGAAACTTCATTAATAGGATTAAATTCCTTAGAATATAATATTTATGGAATAAGGTGGCATGAATTATTC
Organism: Viscum album; assembly: GCA_963277665.1. NCBI lineage: Eukaryota > Viridiplantae > Streptophyta > Magnoliopsida > Santalales > Viscaceae > Viscum > Viscum album. The sequence continues at coordinate 595,900,409 of OY728121.1, forward strand.
TAAATTAAGAAAGCATTGATCATTCTAATAGTGAGCTTATATAGTAGGATTAGGAAGCATGAAATACCATTGAAATTACTATGGTTGTTGATGATATGTTTATTGAGGAATAATATCTTATTCAATTTGATGCAGTTAAATCCTTGAGCTAACTGTGGGATCTTATTTAGAAAGTTTTCAGAAGGAATATTTGAGGAACTAGTGGTTCCAATATATATAACTCAATTAAATAATTGGTGGTACTGGTATAAATAATTCCATTTATCCTTTATAGGATGTGTATATTACCTATCAAAACTTATGTGAAAATTCAAATACACTTTCAATCTATACAATATTAGTGATGATAAAATCTATGAAATAACCAAGGCAGATAATGAAAATTAGTAGGATTTCTCATTGAGGCCAAACCTTATAAAATCTACATGTGTTTCCCCTTTTTTATTATCTTTATTACATGTGTACATGATTATTGAGAGCACATATCAGATCTATTTCTCTTAATTGGGGAAGAAGTTTTAGAGTAATAGGGAATAATTTAAAATAAATTATAAACTTGGTAAATTTTGGGAACACATATTCACCCCCCCCCCCCATCAGTGTCCTTGAATGATACATTTGAACTCTACATGATCAATAGATAAGAACCCCTTATCTACATTACACAGATATAGTGTGGTAATAATATTATTTATCTCTAGAATTTCCCTCTTCATGTCATGTGATGGGATATGATATATTATAATTTAATCATTCATATCCTTATATTGTATCATTAACTCTCTAGACATAATGGGTAGTATGATGCAAAAAACATAATACTCATCCTCTATGAATCTCTAGAAATATTTATTTTCAACTTTGATCACTTGGGGAGATATTAAAATGGGAATAGGGGATTCCATTGCATAATATAAACCTTCTAGTAGTAGTTCATCATATAGAAGATTGTACCACTCTAAGAAGTTCATAATGGTGAGGATGTGTTCTTTTCTTAGGAATGATCATAGGGATATCGTGATTGATGAAATTTCCAATTTCTTTTCTATAATAGTTGAATCATACTATTAGTACAATATCTTGATTTCCAAAATACATGAGTTGGAATAAATTTAATTATTAATCTCCCAATGTTTTATCAAGTCCTAATATCCCTCACTATTTGACTTAGAATTTCTTGTCGTGTAGACATTCTAGTGGATAAGATCTATATTTCCCCATCTCTCAAACTAGAATATGGAATTGATATTTATAAGAAGGTTTTTAAGTTAGTAGTCTTTCCAACTACAGTATCTTATCTTCTAGATCTCTTGAGTGGACTCCCCAATCCTGAAACCCTAACTTGGATTTCCTCAATTCTTGTCTCTAACTTTATATTGAACCAACTATTTCCATTACACTAAATATAGGTTAAGCTAAGTCAACCCATCATCTATGTCCATACTACCCTATACTTAAAAATTCCTATGACTATGGAATGATTGATACTTTAACTATGGATCCATATCACCTCATATAATGGAAGTCTTAGTGACATAATATTTCCTTCAGGTATTTTGTTTACTTAAGTGTGTGCTTCCTTATTTTATCCTTTAAATATATTGTTAATATTATGTGGATTATACATAAGGGATTAAAAATGATTTGATAAAATATATACACATAAATCCATTTATTTTACATTATCTTTCATGTCTAGTTATCATATTTAATTTATGTTATCTCATTAAATATCATATAAACATGCATCCCATAAAATAGATAACCATTAACTTATACAAAAATAAAATAAATAAAGTGACTTTATCATAATATTTCTAATGGTTGATTTATTGAGAGAATAGTAAATCAATATATGACCCAAGGAGAAAAATCATTGATCCAGGATTGGCTCAGGTTACAACATTCCACTATTGAATTTTGTATCTTATCAGTTGTTTTCACCTTGTATTAGGTTCCGAACCACATCATCTCCTTGGATATTAATCTTTTACATTTATTTTACTCACACACTGCTGAGGGGAACTAGGGGAATGGGATACATAAAATAAATTTTGGACACACGGGTCCTACATAGTAATGTTGTGAGAGATAAATCATAGGTCATCATGTTTAATTTAATAAAACTTTATCACATAATAAAATTCATGAAATCATGTTAAATTAAAAATAATTCCAATACTTACATTAGTTATTCATTCTCATGATTAGTCCCATACATGAAATGAAAGCGCATTCATACAAGCTGGTATTTATTTTAAATAATTATCTTAATTTAGATAAATTTATCTTGAATTAATAATTAATGGTAGTATTTATTTATTTTTTAATTATTTTAATTATTAATCTAAATATCCCTAGATATATATGAGATTATATCCACTGTAATTTTCAAAAAAATTAAAAAATAATATTATTATTTAAAATTACTTATGTACATGACATGTACTAAGAGGACACATGACATATACCTGTATGAACTACTTGGTTCCTTATATGTTCATGTAAACAGTATGTACATGAAATTTATCATACATGGAGTATCATAGAGTTACACAACATGTATTTTATCATGTCAATCCATGTAGTCGGTTCGTCATGTATTGGCACATCGAACACGTTTTACCTACATGACATGTACCACATTAAATGTCTGTGTAAAGTATACAATGTGTACAATGACCACACTTATTATCATTTATAATTTTACATGAAAATTATTTAGGAATTATAATATTCTTTAAAACCATGTCACACTAATTTTATGATAGCTACAATCCTTGTAGTTTAGTTTAATAGTGTAATGAATTTTTTTCAACATAAATTATATGTGTAGTTCCCAAGATGTCTTGATGTGTACTCTGGGTAAATGTGTATGCATTACAAAATGTTCATAGTAGGTTACACGTCATCTATTGATTTCTATGATCATCCATGACACATTCCTAGGGACTTTGTGTGTAACCTTCATGGATATTTATGGGTTACATGGTGTGTACACAATATACATGTTGTGTAATCCCATCTGGTTTGCGTTACTTGGATTTAAGTTCTTACACAGTGTGTAATAAATACATGGTGTTCATGTTGGCCACAAATTTCCCAAAATATCTATTGGAATAACCATCTATTACTATATGAAGTATATCTATGTTTAATAAATTTAATCCCTAAAACCATGTTCCAGATAGTCTCGGTCAATATGTGGTCATGTAATGACATTGTATTACATTACCACACAATGTGCCATGATTAGTGTGTCGCATCCAAGTGAAGTGAACTTGGATACTTAGCTTGTACATATAGGTCACACGTTGTGTAATCCCATGTTTTTTGGCTAGAATTTATAGCACATACAGATGGGATCACTGAATGTTCTTTATCATTTCTTCTTTATATGAACGTGAATGAATAGATTATCTAAAATTTATGGATTAAAAATGATAAATAAAATGAAAAAATAATAAAAAACTATTATAATGATCAAAAAATAATAAAATAGTTATAAATTTAAATATTATCACTTTGATACCTCTTTAAGGTTCAAGGCATAGTGGAAGTCAGTCAGGTCCATTCCCAATGATGGTTTTTCAGAATTTCTAATGAATAATCTATAAGAACTTGATGATGAATTTTCATGTCTCATAAATAAACCTATAGAATCATGAAAAAATAATCTCAAAAACACTAGAGTGAGGATATTTTCTTGTTAAATTTATAATTAATTTAATGATAAGAATTACATCAATCTTGTGATTATTGCTTCAAAGTATGTGTTGATATTATGAATCTTATTTTTTGGTGTACTATTATTACACTATGAGGATCCAAAATAGAATCCCTCTAGCTATGATATTCATGTGCTTATTTATATTAGAACATCACTAATGAATCTTTGAATTCTGGTGTACAGTCATCAATCATCTTATGTTTTTTGTGTTGATCACAGTGAGTGATTATTCGATATGAAGATCATGTCTCATATTATCTTGGTCATTAGAGGTATAAGGAGGGTGGAGAATCCTCTTAGACTTGATTCAAACTTAATTATGTCCTTGAGAGAATTATCTTGGATTAATTTTTTATGCACAACAATATATATTCCACATATCCAAATGATATAAGATATGAATATATAATGCTAGGGTTTAATATTGATAATTTCACATAGCCCCTTAATAAAATATTAAATTTAACATGTTCTCCATAATAATAATAATAATAATAATAATAATAATAATAATAATAATAATAATAATAATTCATTTCATGCTCTAACCCATGAATTCATTAAATATCATTTTATCTAATAATTTTTTTTAATATTTATTTAATTATATTCAATGCTTATATCATTCTCATCATCAGGACCTTTTTGTCCCATCTATCCTTCTCAACATTTATCAAACCATGAATAATAAATATTTAATAAATAAATATTATTCATTTTATAAATAAATATTCAAATAACTAAATACTACAACTCTATTTTTATTTGATTTCTGGATAATTCCTATTTTTAACTAGGTTAAAAGGGAACCATTACATGGCCCAAAATCCAAGAATACATGACCTAAAGGATATGAGGTGTAAAGGCCCTAATACACAGCCTGAAGGCCAAGAAGAATATGCCGCAAACTATAATAACTCCTCTCAGTATCCTGATGTATGCTTGTACCAGCCTTCACCCTAAATTTTTATCTGCAGCAGGCCTCTTGGTCTATGGTCATCCTATATCCAAATTCTTCAAAGACATATTCCCTCAAACTGTTTTACACTCCACTAGTCAGAATCTTCTCTAATATCATCCTATAGACCTAATATTCTTATTACTTTAAGGATCTATGAACAAAGTCCCTTTTTCATGGCCCAAAAGTCCATTTATGATGAATAGTACTGTTGTTATAGTAATCCACTATCATATCTTATCTAGTGCATAGACTTATATAGTACAACAATGCTTCTACAATAGCACGGAATTTTTTCATAACCTGGATTTGTACCCAAGTCTAATGTGCGATTACAGGGATATTTTACCACTCAATTAATCCCCCAACTACATTCACGTCACTAAATGAATATAAATATTCATTTATTATTACCTTGTGAATAATTATACAATATAAATAAATAATTTATTTAGTGAATAAATATTTATTTTAATATTCAGGTAACTATATAAATATTTATTTTAAAAATAAATATTATTTGTTACCATATGAATTATCATTCAACTCATATATGCATGTGTGTGTGTGTGTGTTCTAATTCGAATATAAACAATGAATAAATATTTATAAATATAAAATCCTAAATGAATAATATTCCTCGCTCAAGAAAATATTATTCATTCTAACTATTAAATTCAAATAAAATTTAACTGAGATCAATGGAAACACTAAGTGTGTGACAATTTAAGCCTCTTCCTTTATGAAATTAAGAGTTCTCACCTAATTTCCAATATCAACATCTAGAAACATATAAATACACTCATAAATAAAGAACTTAATGTCCTAGTGACAATGTTGGGATAAAATCCCTCAAGGTAACATTGTAGTATTTTTGGGTTGATTGTTTTTATTGACAAAGTGGGTTTCTATGATCAGTTGGGGTGATCCAGAGATATTTTTGAATATGCATGTTGAAAAAAATCAAAGATAGAGGAATGGATACCCTATAAGTGATACCAAAAAATTTGTAAACAAGGTGATGTTTCTTCCCAATGTTTGCCAAATTTTTGGGGTCCAAAATTTGGAGGATGGTGAGCATTGTGAGAGTTGGATTTCCTTGAAGGCCTTGTGAAAATATAGAAAATGAATGAGTTTCATGAATTCTAGGATTCATAAATGATGTTTCATGAATATGTGAAGGTTTTGACGATGATCTCCACGATTACTAAAAGAATCATGAATAGTGAATTTTCCTAAAGCTACATGGGATAGGGAGCACCACAAATGAATTGAGGGAGCATCGTGAAATAGTGATGAAATGGTTGGAAGCTTCTAGAATCGGTGAAAATGCCTATAAATAATCCTCTACCAATTCATAAATTTAGTGATACTTAACAATGATCTTAAGGATCTAGATTCAAAAAGTAGGTTCGTAAAGGTGGTTTTTACGAAAAATTTCACAAAGGAAGGGAGTTGTCAAAGGCTCTAAAAACCAACCGAAAATTATGAGTATCACCAAAGAAATATAGTTCACAAATGGTGTAAAAATTTGACCAAAATCTATGAGCTCAATGAAGTCTAGTTGATCTTAAAAAAATAAGTGAGCATCACGAAAGGAGGTTGCTTCATGAAGTCTATTGGAGCTTTGGGAAAAAGTTTATCATCGTGAAGGTAGTGAGAATCGTGAAACTGTTTGCCCAGTAAATATATGGTGAAATTAGATTCATCAAGTTCATGAAAGTGGGACTTCAATAGAGCATCTATCTACAACAAAGGATGTATTCATTAGTGATAATAAAGGGACCTACGAGTCAACAAAATATGGGTGAATCCATTCCAAGAGAAGTGAGCAAAGGAAGAGGAAGAAGGTGATTTTTTCCACCGATAGTGAACTAGAGAAAGAGATGTAGGGAGTGACCCTTGGGAAAGTGGTGAGTTGACCCAAAACATTGTAAAGACAGTGGTCCTAGGCATAAAATGGATATAGACCAAACATTATTTTTGTAGTATGCCATAGTGAATTTGGTACATCGTCACATTGTTATTGTATGCTCCTTGGACATAGCCCAGTGAGGGTGAACCAAGTAAAATTGTTTTCTCCCATTCATGATTTAATTTCTTCTCATATGATTATACAGGAAAGGTAGAGAAGATAGTTTTTTTAACAATGTAACAAGATTTGAAGGGGAATGTATTTTAATCTGTCATACCTTGATTCACCCCCCCCCCCCTTGGGTATTTAACCTGTTTGGTCTAACAATTAGTATAAGTGGTAAAAGTTTAAATTCAATGGTTCTCTCCTAGTATAAGAAATATAAGTTTTCAATCAAAAAGGTATTATGATCTTAGATGGAAACAATTTTGAATTATGGAAGAATTGGATTCATAACTACTTCTGATTATTGGGAATGCATGTCTTTATAGTAGTAATGCATAGAATTTCAACCGATATCGACAGTGGTGATTTATTATAAGATAACCAGAGGGAATTGGATAATGAAACTAAAGAAATCAATACATTAGAGGGAGCCTTATCAAATTCAATATATATGAAATTGATTTCATCTAAGTCATCACATGCTATGTGGGAAAATCTACTGAATATTTATGAGAGAAACTCAAAAGTTAGAGAAGAAAAGTTTTAGGTTCTATGGAAAAAGTATAAGGATCTCATAATTAACCTTAATGAGTCTTTTGATACATTATTTCAGTGAGTAAATGTTGTTGTGGAATACATGCATGGTCTCATAGAAATTATTGAAGATATAAACATTTTTAAGCATACCTTGAGAAAACTTCCACCACAGTTCAATCTGAAAGTTTCTATATTCTAAGATAAAGATATGAATGAGATGACATTGGATAACTTTCATATTACTCTTGTTTCATATGAAATGAGAAAAGATGATAAAGATTCTATGGAAAATGGGAAGTCTAAATAAGTGTAATTAAAGTCCCTAAATAATCTCACTATTGAATATGGATAGGAAGATGAAGAGACAGATGAGGTGTTGGCATTTATTTCCTAGAATCATCAAATAGGAAAAGGAAAGTTCAAAAGGAAACATCAAATTTCATGTTTTTGATGTGGAAAGGTTGGATATCTTGCAGCAAGGTGCCCAAAAAATTATTAAGAAGATATTGAGGATGAAGTTGAAATTCACGTGAAGATGTGTTTATCCTATGTGAAAGGGATGAAAAATTTTCAAGAAAAAATTATTCAAAAAAACTACTTTCATGAGAAGATGATAGTTTAGAATAATCCGAGGTAAAAGAGTTGGAGGACTGTAAGGATCATAAAGCATGTGTTATGGTGGTAGTTGTAAAAAATTCCCAAATAAGGGAAGAAAATGACAATGAAGAAGGATAATTTAAAGGAAGAGTTAACCTTCAGGTTGAACTAGAAGTCTCTCTTGAGAAGATAGATGTTTGTAGAGCCATAACGAAGATATCCAAAAAAGTGGTTCATTATGTGAAACATTATATACAGTAGCAGGAATAAGTCAAAGTATAAGATGAATTATAAAATTGAAAAATTGAAGTCTTCAATTCCAGAGAGCTTAGATAATGTTGTTGAGTACATGCTCAAAATTGAAGAACGGAAAATAGAAATCGACGGTTTCACTGAAACTGGAAAAGATAAAATAAAACTTATCATAAAACATGTAGATGAAATCTTCAGTTTATGATAAAGTGTTAAGAATTTAAAAAAAATACTCTTGATCTGAAATTAGGAAAGTCAATCATATAGTAAATAGAAAATATTAAAGTGGAGCATAGTGGTATAATAAAATAGAATAAACTGTCAAATCCAAATGATAAGGCTGGTACAAGGCTTGATCAAAAAACAGAAAGCAGTAACGGTTGAATTCAAAACACAATCACCAATTCTGAGATTGAAGATTGATTTGGGTATGATGAAAAATCAGAATATTCAGAGAACACAATGGAAAACTAATGGTACAACAATGACACAAAAGAATGCACCCCGCATTAGATGATAATGTTGTGGAAATATGGGACACTCACAAAATGTTTATTCCATAGATAATAGGTATCGAAGGGAATAAAACCAACAGAGGCAGCCATACCAAAATCAATATTCTAGGATATCATTTAATGGTCAATATTTTGGGTGTAGAGGAATTATAAACATGGAAAGATGTTGAACATCAATAATGTAGAGGAATGTGCTAAGGTAGACTGAATAAAGTCCTAAGCAGCAGCTAAATGTATCATCAAATGAGCTGAAAATTCAAAATTGATATACAAATTTACAGGATGAAGCTGGTCCATAATGCTTCTAGAAAGATCAAGATTATAAATGCATACAGGGTATGAAGTCCAAAACATAGATCAAAAATAATAGAGATGAATAGGTAGTGGTGGTAGAGATTGCTTTTAAAGCATCAGATCACACTGGGATATGGATCATTGATAGTGGATGCACCTCCCATTTTATGGGAAATAAGGAACAAGTGATAGGAATTAGATAATACAAGGAAATTATTGTGAGATTTGGTATTAATGAAGGTTTGAAAATCATTGGCTCAAGAAAACAAAAGATTGGAGGAAAATACATGAGATGTGCATATGTATTGGTTGTTGAAGGTCTTAGTCACAACTTACTAAGTTTTAATAAATTATGTGACTCTAGACATTCCATAATATTTTATAATAAATTATGTATCATCAAGGAAAAAGGTGGTGTAGGTTTTTTTTAGGGAAATCATAAGAAAGGGAATATCTACCTTCTAAGTGGATAAGAAGATATGTGTTTTTTGTCCAAGGAAGAAGAAAACAAGTTATGGAATAAATGCCTTGGTCATTTCACCCAAACATCATTAGAAGACTTGGTGAAATATGATGTCACCTAATCAATATCTAGATTATCATGTGATCATACCCATACATGTGATGCCTGTCAACAAGGGAAGATCATTCGAAATACATATAAGGAAAAACTGAAAGGTTAAAAAAATTACTTCAGTTGGTGCATATTGATTTGTGTAGACCAATTTCATCAAGATTGATTGATGGAAGGAGATAATATGTTCTCTTCATTTATTATTTTAAAAGAATGGCATGGGTTTCATTCAACACTCACAAATCTAAGGTGTTTAGTTGCATAAAAACTTTTTGAAGGGAAGTTGAGAATATGTTGGATCAAACAATTTGTAAGATCTAAATAGATAATATAACGGAATTCACAAATATCCAAGTGGAGAATTATCTTAAGAAATATGGGATAAGTCACCAAGTTTCAGCAATAAGAACTCCATAGCAGAATGGGGTAGTTGAGTGAAAAAATATAATTATCAACAACATGGATAAAATAATGCTCATTGGGAAAGACCTTACAAATAAGTTTTTGGAAGAATAAGTGATGACATAATTATACACATCAAATAGTTTTTTATTATTTCCTAAAAAAGAGAATACTCTATATGATCTACGATATTGAAAGAAGCTAATGCTAAAGTACTTTTAAGTCTTCCAATGTAAGTGTTTCATTCTCAATAAGAAAAAACATAGAAGGTTTGAATCCCATGGAGATGAGGGGATTTTTATTGTATAATCAAAGAAAAGAAAAGTATATAGATGCTTCAATAATCTTCTAGGAAATTTAGTTGAAAGTAATGATATAACCACAGTAGAGAATGAGTATAACCTTCATCAAATATATTATCATTTTAGGAAGATAGTGATGAAGAGATAAGAAGATCAGGGGATGTTCCAGTTCCAAAGGCTAATTCATAAGAATATTCAAATACTTAAAAGGATAAGCACAATTTTTTATATAAAAAAATACTAAAGGGAAGATCCTAAATTGATAGAAAAAACATAATTGGTTCTTTGAAAGTGCCATTGCAGACAAGGAGGATGAAGACTCTACAGTAATCATTATACTTATCATAGGTAGAGCGTATATTTTTTGATTAAGCATCTGGATATGAGAATTTGGTTCAGGATATGAATGATGAGCTTGACCAAATTGAGAATAATCATACATGGTATATTTTTCTGAGACCAATAGATAAGAATGTCATCAGAACTAAATGGGTATTTCACAACAAGATGAATGAAGATGACTAGTGATTCAAAATAAAGCACAATTAGCATTCAAAGGGTACTCCCAGATAGATAGTATCAATATTAATGAAAGATTTTACATATTTCAAGGATAAAGAAAATTAGACTATTCTTGTCCATAGTAGTGCAAAGAAAGTTCAAATTTTTCCAAATAGATTTCATGTCAGCATTTCTGAATGGGGTTATGGAAGATAAATTTTATATTCAGAATTTATATGTTTTTCTCATTCATGAATATGATAATTTTTTTTGTCTAACTAAGTTTATATATGGTTTGAAGTAATAAACAAGAGCATGTTATTCAAGGATTGATCTGTTTTTGAAGAAACTTGGTTTTCATTGAGGTGGAGTTAACTACAATCTATATGTCAACTATGATAGTAATAAAATGATGATGGTGTTGTTGTATGTAGATAAAATAATATTTGGTGGATCCATTGAATCTCAGTGAAAACAGTTCACAGAATTCATGAAAAGATAATTTGAAATGTCAATGATTGGTGAACTAACATTTTTCCTTGGTTTACAGGTGACATAAGGAAATAATTGTACATTAATTTATTATTATAAATATGTCAAGGATATTTTAAGAAGGTTTGGAATGGATAATTCCAAGTATATGAAGGCTCTGTTGGAAACTCATATGAAATTTTCATATGATGATGAAGGAAAAGTGGTTAATTTCATGGAATATAGGCTGATTATTGAAATCTTGTTGTACTTAATAGTGGAAGAACTTGATATTATTTTTTACACATACCAAATAGCATGATATAAAAGAAATCCAAATTAAGGCCACTTGGTTATAGTAGAAATAATACTTTGGTATATCAAGGTCACGGTGGATCTTGGTTTGTTTTATAATGATAAATATCAACAAGAGTTATTGGGATATATCGATACAGATTGGGCTAGCTTGGAATATGATAGAAAATCAATATCAGGTGGTGAAGTCTATCTTGGTGGGTTTTGTATTTCTTGGATAAGAAGGAAATAATATTGAATTTCATTGAGCACCATAAAAGCTAAATATATTTCGACTACTTAGGTATACACATAGTTATTATGGATGAAGTATCATCTTGATGATATGGGAGTTAAAGTGAAGTTTCTAATTTAAATCCATTGTGATGATTCAAGTTCGATAAATCATAGAAAAAATAAATTACATCACTCAACAAAAAATCACATTGAAATAAATTATCATTTTATCAAGGAGAAGGTGGATCATGGGCTAGTGAAGTTGGAGTATATTCCTATAGAACTATAAGTTGCAAACATTCTGAAAATGTCTTACCCAAATAAGTGTTTGAAAGATATCAATTGGATTTAAGAGTTCAATCGACTCCCCACACTTGAAACAGTGTGGATGTGGGACCCACTCTCCCCAAGGTAAGGTGTGATTTTTCATAATGTGATTATACGTGTTCTTTACCCTATTGCATACCTAAAATTATTGTTCTTTGGGTTCATTGATAAAGGGGGAGAAATTTGTAGTTGTATAATGGGAGAAAATGTCTTAATCAAGACATGGAGAGAAGCTGATAGAGGGAACAGTGAGATAATGGAGTTTTAATTCTAAAAATTCTAGAGTTGATTGATTAAAGGTTATATATCATGGAATATGGGGTTCGTGATGAAATTAGTTGATTGGTTTTTTCAATGAAATGATTCGTTGATTAACTTTTCATTATACTATTATTTGTCACACCGAGCATGGATCATGTGGGATTAGAGTTTTTGTTTAGTAAATATTTGATTGCTATCTAAATTTCAAGAAGAAAATAATGGTATAATATGTAATAAGCTTCAATGAGGTATCAAAATGTGAATAATTTTCAACAAACCCAAAGGGGAGATTGTTGGGTAAAAATTTCTCAAGGTAACATTGCAGTATTTTTTGGTTGATTGTGTTTGTTAATATAAGTGAGTTTCTATGATCAGTTAGGGAGACCTGGAGATATTTTTTACTAGGTATGTTTAAAAATATCCAATACATAGAAATGTATTTCCTATAATTGGTATAGAAATTTTTGTACACAAGGTGATGTCATTTCCCAGTGTTTTCCAAATTTATGGGGTCTAAAATTTGGAGTATGGTGAGCATTGTGGGAGTTGGATTTCCTTGAAGGAATTATTAAAATATGGAAAATTCATGATTTATATGAAGTTTGGGATTTTTTAGGGGTGTTTCATTAATGTGATAATGTTTATATATTAATCTTCCGGATTATGACAGGCATCATGAACTGATAATTTTCCTAGAGCTTCGCAATATAGGGAGCATCGTGAATGAAATAAGGGAGCATCGTGAAATGGTGATGACAAGGATGGAAGCTTCTATAATCGGTGTAAACACCGATAAATAGGCCTATAACCCCCTTCATAAATGTAGCAATACCTAACTAAGATCTTAAGGCTCTAGATTCACAAAGGTGGTTGTTGTGAAAAAGTTTGTAAAGGGGGTTCGCGAAGGCTATAAACTCAAATTGAAAATTGTGAGCATCGTGAAAGTAACACATTTCACAAACAAAATAAGAATCCAAAAAAATATTTGATCTTCAAAAAGTCTAGTTGAGCATAGCTAAAGAAGTGATATTCACAAAATTCATTCATGATGGATATTGGAGTCCGTGAAAGAGTTGAGCTTCACAAAGGAAATAAGCATCATGAAAGTTTTTTCCCAGTAAATATGTGGTGAAGTTAGATTCATCAAGAAGATTTGTAACACCCTGAATTTTTATGGAACATTTTTTATAATAAATTAAAATTTTTCATTTATATCTTGTAATGCACTAAGTCAAACATTCCTTTCAAACTAACTGACTTGTCGTATGTTACACGCAACACTGAGTTGGCATACTATGCATGCAACACTAAGTGTAGATTTTGTTCAGTATATAAAAGAACTATGTTTTTATTATGTTATAAATAACACCAAAGGAATCTTTCAATACATCCAACACTTACTTGTCTTGTGTTACATGAAAGAGCGACCTTCCTCGATAGCTTGCATTGTACGCAATACTGAGTTTCACTAAACAATAATATTTTATTAAAATATTATTATTTAATCGGATATAAACAAGACATTATGAATATTATTAACCACATTTTTAATTTTATATAACATTAAAATTTATATTATTTGTTTTCTATACATTATATCAGAACAAATTCAATTTTTTGGATAAAAGATGTATCTTTCAAAAAATGTTGTTTTGCCACCTTTTGACGGAACGCCCATTTTAAATCAAGTTTTTAACACTTTTATATATTATATTTGATAAAATAAACTTCTTATTTAGATTAGGGACATCAAAATTTACCTTGGTTTAATTTTTTGGTATTTTTCTAATAAAATTCATATTTTAATGAATAGTGAAAATACTGCATTTTAATTCAAAATAGCCTTTCATCTAATTTATTTATATAGTTAGATTATATTTTTAATTAGTATTAAAGTTTAATTGGATTATTTTTTTATAATTTAATAAAAAAAATTCATTGGAAGTAATTTCACATTAAAATTGGATATAAATACATGGCAATATTTTGATAGTGTTTACTTCTTAAAAACCCGCTTTCTAGTTTTGAAAACAGGAATAAATTTTAAATTAATTTCTACCAATTATATGTTTTGAATTTATAAAAATAGATTTCATATTTGGAACCATAATTTCCAAATTTTTTAAATAGATACCTTTTATTTTTGGACATTATGAATACTAACTTCAGTAATTATTTTTATTTACCATGGCTAAAGGGTAAATCAGGTAAATAAGGGTAAAACATAATATTATATTAATATAAAACTACCCTAACACATGTACTAATATTATTCTATGATTCTTGGGTGACCAAAACAATCCTTAGGCCTAAATTTTGGCATTTGAGAACCACTTGGGTGTGAAAATGACATGTTATAATAATTAATTTAAAGTAAATGGAAATATAACATAAACATGTATCTTTTTACTAAAACAATTTCAATGTGGGGTTATATAATTTATATATTTGAATATAAATTTTAATTAGAAATATAAAAATATTTCATACATCATGGTATTTTATTTATAATTTTTAGACACAAAATTAATAAATTTATTTATGACATAATGATGATGCATTGATTACCTTATTAATGAAATATTCAAATAAATGAGATTATAAATATTAAAATAAATGTAATTTATAAATTTTGATTCCATAAAATAATTTTTTGGATGATATTTACATGTTACGGATAACTTAACACATTTTTTTAGAAGGAATCAAGTTTTTATGACTTTAACAAAAAACAATTACTAAATGGTGTCCAAATTGACATAAATGAATTTTTAAAACAAATACTATTTTATTAAATGATATAACAGTCCAAAAAATCTAATATTCGGAGAAATAACTTATATAATATTAAAAATTTCATTAATTATCAACTTTTGGTTCTCTTTATCATTTTATAGTAACTATAGTAACCATATATTATGAAAATACAAGAAGACTTTGTAAGAGTTCATGTTTTTAACTAAGGGTTAAAACTAAAATATAAGGTTAACTTTATGGCCTAAACTTGTATAAAACCTATTGGTTGAGAGTATTTAGACCTATAATCATATTATAATAAAAATTAATCACTTTTTAACCATTATAAATAGAAAATAAATTTATAATAAATTAATATTTAAAGACTTTCCTAAGTGACCATCACCTCTCCTATAAAAAGGAACTTATACTTATCTTTTATTCACACATACACAGATCTTAATCTTGGAATAACCCTACCAAAATCTCCTCCCAACTTCTCTCACTTCATACTAGGTCCACCCTTTGGGTATAAAACCAACTTAATAAGTCCTTTTGGGAAAATCAAAAGGAGACACCTAAAGAAGAGGTAATTGGTTTATCGCTTCTTTCAAAGTTCTTTTCTTCTTCTACTTCATCTTCCTAAGTTGTTAAAATAATAAAATAATAAATCTAGTATATAATATATTATGAGATGTATTTATGATTATGGTACAACAATATTTCTCATTTTATCCATCCTATGAATAACAATATCACTATGCATGCGTACGTATGGCTTACCGTCTTCACGTCGTGGTGTAAATTGTTTTTCATATATACTTTATTTCTACGGTTATAATGATGAATATAAATGAATTAAATAATAAATATAACACGATATTATTTCGTTAAAATTCATATAACATCCAATTTTATACCATTTAACCATTAATGGAATGATATTGTTGCTCGTGAGTACGTACGACTTACCGTCTCCACAACGCGATGTGATTCATTCTCCCCGTTAACAATTCAAGAATTATTATAATGTATATATAATAAATAATATTTAAATATAATGATACTATATTTATTTGTTCATTTATATAAATATATTTCATTTACTTTCTTTCATTCAATTCAATAAGTAAATGGAAACAGCGCTCATTCGTACGTACGATCTACCGTCTCCATGAACAGTGTATTCCATTTCATTTATCTTTCTATTAGATATATTTATATACTGAATATTTATGATATACAAAACATGTTTTACATTTTTAAATTATTTAAATCATGATCTAATTAATAAGATCAATAATAAAAAGTCAAAACACATATGATAAATAAAACGATTATTACCCAAAACTTTTCTTTAACATGGAATTGATAAATAAGCAGGTAATATAAAGTCATAAGTGAATCATATATGATATAATAAATATTATTATGGTTCTATTAAAAGTTAATAATATTTTTAAACCCATTATAAAGGAGGATAAAACACCCTCGACTAAAATAAATTACAAGGTAAGGGATAATTTTTCAATCTTATTATTATCTGAGATTGTTTATTTGTAAGTATTTGTTGGGGTATATTTATCATTAACATCCATGATTCCTAAATATATAACATTATTTCTATTATTCTACTATTTTGTAAAGTAAATTTTACACATTTTTGAATTTTTATTAAATAGTTAGAAGGAATCTTTCTTTCATTTTCCATATGAGGTACTTTTTGACTTTTCCAGCAAGAGTATGAGAAGAATGTTTTTTCACTTATAAAGAATGAATAGATTTTTACATCTTAATAATTACTTATTTACATGAAGATTCCTATACACAATTTAACTTTTATCTTCAACTAAATTCTTTTATTTTAAAATTTCAGGGCATTTTGAGAAAAGAAAACATTTTTGAAGAAGAAAGTATATTTTCCTCAAGAATTAAGTTCAAGTGTTTTATCAAAATTATTTTCCATATAAGATGACATAGGGTTATGTTTATATCCATATTATTTATTTTATTTTATTTTGTTTATGATGTAATTATTTTATGAAATCCATTTATTTTGTATATATTATTTTATAATGGAATGATGTTTAAGAAACCCATTTTATTTCATTGGTTATGCTATGATGAATGATTTATGTTTTTGTGGAACATGTAATAATGATTTCGTTATGAGATGGGTGGGACCTATATCTACCTCCAATGCATTGGGTAAATATTTATATCTCATGAGATAAAAATTACTAGAATGGAATGTAAATATGGTTCAGTAATATAGGGCCTAAATGGAAAGTAAATTCATTTCAGTGATACATGGCTGGAAAGACAAGTAAACTCATTTCAGTAATGGACTTTGTCCACCATTATAGTATTGGAAGAAATGTCTTGGCTACTATGGAAATAATATTATGTGCTTATTTGTTTTAAAATATTTCTTGTTTTATTCCAATGTTATTTTATCATGGTTAATATTCCTTTATGATCTATTCCTTACATACTACCAAGATTTATTTTAGGACTCAAGATTTTGATATTTAAATTTTATGTTCATACTTTTACATTCATATGTTTATGGTTTGTTTTATGTTCTCCATGTTTACACTTACTAAGAATTTGTACTCCCCCTTTTTATTTTTTCTTTTCCCCAGGATATAATAAAAGGTTTTAGGTAGGAAGACAAAAGGGAAGATCTTTATGTGAGATGTTGAAAATCTTCCACCAAGTTAGAATATTATGTTCCAATTTTACAAATACACTAAACTAATATGAACTTTTGGTGTATATTTTTGTAATTTATTAAGTTTTCTGCAAAAAAAATATAATTTCCATGTACGTCAATATTGGGTCGCTATAGTTGGTATCAGAGCGAAGGTTTAGTTAACCTTTGGAAACTAGGATGTGAAAAATTTAGTGAGATCCCTAGAGATATTTATAAGGTATTTATAGGGATGTCCCTAAGGGTAAGTATAACTATAGGTTATATCCCTAGAATTATTATAAAAATCATGAATAACTGAGGATTAAATCTAAGATGTTAGATATTCAAATTACACCCTGATTATGTTGTTTTCCTATTATTATTTTTCCTCTCACATTATTCTTTTTGAGTTTTTGATGATGGATGAAACCCCAAGGAACCACGTTAATTCTATATGAGATGGAAAATGCAATGATTTTCCTCCTAAACAACCAAATGTTATGGGATCCTGAATAAATAATCTTATTTTTATGACTGTAAATCCTACTAGGATTCCAAATGACCAAAGGTGGGAACAAAGTTCTCTTGAATATTTATTAAGGAAACATCCAACTTATTTTAGTGGAATGACTGATCCACTAGTTGATGAGAAATGGATTTATACCATTGAAAATATATTTTTCATTCTCCATTTTTCAGAATGTGAAAAGGTTAAATTGGGAACTTATTGCTTGGAAGGAAAAGTGAATCTGTGGTGGAAATTTATCAATTATATGAGGCAACAAGATAAAATTGACTCCATGGATTGGGATGGGTTCAAGAACTTATTTTTCAGTATTTACCTTCCTTATATTCTTCTTAAAAATGGAGATTTTAGTTTCTCATCTATCTCATGGTTATGGTAAGAAAAGAAGGATAGAATTCAAAGGAAACTATAAAAATTATAGAGAAAAGAATATTAGATTTTCTTTATGCTCAAAGTGTGGAAGGAAACATGGAGTAAATTGTGTTAAGGGTACTGATAAACGTTTTATGTGTGGGAGATAAGGTCATCAAGAATTTTACTATTGAATTAATGGGATTAAACAAAAAGTTACAAAGAGATAACCTCCCACAAATCAGGGTTACAAGTGAAAGGAAATGGGGCATTATGCTAACCAAATATCTAATCCAAGGGTTATGGATGATTATCGATGTAAACAACCTATTAAGGAAAAAGACAAATGAAAATAACATGCAATATATATTGGAGATGTTGAGTATGACAATGACGTGGTGGAATGATTATGTTTTTATGTAATGGGATTCCAAAATAATTTTATAGAATCTTTTTTATAGTATTATGAAATATCGGAATATCTATGTAATGGTCCATTTTGGTTTTCCATAAGTATATGGTACCAGTAACCATAAAATGTGATTGAAATATATTATAAAAGCACGTGATATACATATAATAAAAGGATAAGGAGATAATGAGATGT
The DNA here is from genome assembly GCA_963277665.1 of Viscum album. NCBI lineage: Eukaryota > Viridiplantae > Streptophyta > Magnoliopsida > Santalales > Viscaceae > Viscum > Viscum album. The sequence continues at coordinate 595,919,656 of OY728121.1, forward strand.
TCGATAGTATTAATAACCTCATGACTGAAATAGGGAAAAAGTGATATCACGGTTTGAGTATATAAAATGTTTGGTATTTTTGGTGTGTGGAAAGAGTTAATTTTTATAGAATTCATGTTTTTACTAATGTCCTATGGTAATTCATGTTATTATCATGTTTCAATAGAATACAATATTAAGGTATTTGTTAGGATGGTATGTGACTGAGTATGATATACTCTATAATACCAAATGTATGATCGAAATAAGAATGAGATTATCACATACAAGAGGGGGGTTAATTGTACCTTTTAAAAAATTACCTTAGGAAATTTTTAGGATGGTTACGTTTAACAAGGTTAAACAAGATAATTCACAAGACCTCTATAAGTTCTAATAGCTTTCTTGATTCTGGAAAAGTGATTCTGAAAATGAAACTTAACTAAAGTTACAAAGATTAAGATTCTAACTTAAAGCATATAGAATCTAACTATATCAGAGTACAAAGATGAGGAAGTATAAGAAAGTATAATTTCATCAACAATACAAAATTCAGCGAAAAAACTTGTAACAAAAACAAGTAACAAGTAATAAGTCTTTTAACCCAAAGATAAGGGTATCCAACAACCTTGGATAAAGGTCCCTTAATTTATACTTTCAAGAAAGTCTATCTTACCCACACCAGGGCAAGCCCTCGATATGAATATCAGATTCTGTCTTGCTATCCCCACAAGCCCTCAACTATCAGGTAGTTGGCACCTCTGTATTCCTCAGCAAGGAAGCCATCAACTTAAAGGTGTTGGAACCTCTTTCTTCCTATCCCCGGAAGCCCTCGATTGTACACAACAAAAATTAGAGTCGCACGAAGAAAATCTACACAAGCCAAAGTTTGAACAAGCCGTTCAAACTTTCTAGACAAATCTTGAGAGTTGATAAGAGCCTATCTCTCTAGAAATCACTTTAGGAAGTTCTGAGCACCGAAATTCCAAAAGTCCTAAGCATGTTCAAATGAGATTTTATTTATAGGTGAAGCTCCAATGGTCGACTCCCTCCTCCAACAGCCATATTTCTCCTTGAATTTCGGAGGGAATTGTACACATGTCGCTCAAACAATGGTTAGTTAATAACTGAAAGCATGACATTGTTTTGTAATAGAACAATTGTAAGCATATCTAAACTGATATTCGGAATGGAGTAGAAAATTAAAGTTTATAATAGAAAAGTTTAAAGTTCAGAATGGAAGTAAAAATAAATTTTGAGTCTATATATTTAAGACTATTCGGATTTTGTTTTGTATGAATTCAGAACCTAAATTCAGTAGAAATCTGGAGTCGGAATTTCAAGGAAATTCGAAGTCTGATTTCACTAGAATTTGGATACAAAACTTATAAAGTTCAGAGTCTAAGTTAATGAGAATTCGGAGTCAGACCTCATCAGATTTTAGAGTCTAAATTCAGATAACTAGGAGTCATAACTTAGAGAAGTTTGTAATCAGAATTCGGAGTAGAACTTTATGAGAGTTCGTATCTAGAATTCAGAGTAGAAATTTATGAGAGTTCGTATCCAGAATTTGGAGTGGAACTTCATGAGAGTTTGTATCCAGAATTCGGAGTGGAACTTTATTAGAGTCCATATCCAGGATTCAGAGTTGAACTTCATTAGAGTTCGTATCTAGAATTCGGATCCTAAAACAGAATGATTCATGTCTAAGTATTATATGATTTCAAGGTTTTAGATATGAATCTGATTTTTATACTGAAGAAAAATATTGATATGAACAATGAAAACAGGGTAGGGATAAATTTTCTTTGGGAAGGAAATTTTCCTTATGGAAGTAAAACAGGTGTAAAATGAAATTTTCCCTAAGAAAAGGTGTTTGTGATTCTCAAAATAAGAGGAATGGTAAAGTCATAAGGAAACCTTGATGGCTTATCAATCTCCCCCATGAATGAAGGAATATAAAAATTCATAAGGAAAACCTTATTGACTCAACAATCTCCCCCTTTTTGGAAAGCACAAACATCCTTACGAAAAATAATATAATGACTTAGAAAAAATTTCTAGACATGAAATTAAAGCTTATCTCCCTTTTTTTATGATCAATGGTGAATATGACTAACTCCCCTTTAGTCTTTGAAACTCTGAGGATCGTATTCTGGATTTTCGGAATGAGATTTTCATTATGAATGAAGAATTCGTAATGACCACTCCCCTTACTTAGGGATAGTTCTTCTTATACATAGAAATTTTTCTTCTCCATTTTAGATTTTTCCTTCTCCCTTTTGAGTTCTTTTTCCTTCTCCTCCTTTGTGATTTTTAAAAATAATTTGAGGGAATGGAAAAATAATGAAGTAACTAAAACATTAGTAAGACATACAAACAATAAAAACAACCACAGTTTTTATTAAGATTGGAAATATTAGTACAAGGAAAAAAATTACAACAAAATATCGGATTAGTCTATTTGTATTCTTTTTCCTTGTGTATTATCTTCTTCAGAAGGGTTTTCAATTTCTTTAAGTCTTTGTGGTCCTCCTCAGCTTGCTTCTCTAAGTTTGTGATCCTTTCTTCTTGAGTTTTTAAGACCTCTGCCGGAGCCTTCAAGGCCTCTTCCTGAATCTTCAGAAATTCATCCTGCTTTACAAGCTTCTCTTTGATCTCAATCCAAATATATCTTTCCCCCTTCAATTTTTGAGCAACAGAGTTAAGCTTTCCATTCAGATCTCTCACCTGTTGATTCTGAGTATTTTGCTAAAGGTTCAGCTTTTCCTGAAGATTCTTCATCTTGGTATCCTCAGTATCAAAAGCTTATTTCACATCATTATGAAAGTTATCATGCTCTGAAAAATCCACATCGATTTTCTTTGACCATAAAGTCATTTTTCTGTAAGATTTTCTGTGGACCTCGTAGTTGATAAGAAAATTTTTATGCTATGTTTCAATCTTCACACATTTATCCATTACCATGGATAAGGATTCTGATTTCTGATTTAATCTGTGCTGAATCATCTGGAACTTGGATTCTATTGTATTAAAGATCGTAATTTTATCCACCAACTTCTTCACAGACTCAACAACAAAATTGTCTCCCAGTGCAGATGACTCTGAATCCAACATCTTGCTTGGTGAATGTTCTTCTTCAATTTCCACAAGCTTTCTTTTAGAAGAACCATCAACATCCTTCTTCCTTATGATATCTTTTGTTGGGGATTCCATAAGTACTTGCTTACCCTTATCAACTTTCGGAATGGTTCCCTCATCAAGAGATTCTTCCTCACTTTTAGATAATTGAAATATATTGTCTTCATCAAGTTTTTCCTTCTCTGCTCCTTCTTCAAAAAAGTGATTTTAAAAGCTTTCTTCCTCAGATAATTCATTCTCTATCTCTTTTTCCTTGTCTTCATCTTTCTTACCATCTTTCTCATCTCCCTTTCCCGGAGTGACAAGCTTTGAGGACTCGGCCTCAGATGTTTGGAGTGGTAATTTTTTTGATGGATTTGCCTTTTCTTGATAATCTTCAACTTGTTTAATCAAATCATCTAAATCACCACTTTCTTATTCTACTTATTCTTCTTCTACTTCCTCTTCTTCTTCTATTTATTCAACAAATTCTTCTTATACTTCTTCAATAACTTCTTTCTATTTATATTTTTCTGGAGTGACGAAATTCTTCCCCGGAGTTTCAGGTAAAGGCTCGACAAGGAAAGTTTCTGGAACTGGAATATTGTCAGAAGATACTTTTGTGGATTTTAAAAGAGATTTAACAACTTCAGTCTCAGAAAATTTCTTCTTCATCTTCTTCTCTTTTTCTACCTTCTCAAGGTATTCAGCAGTCTTCTCCCTTAAAGACTTAGCTTCAGCAGGGTCCAGTCCGAACTGAGGTTTCCCTTCCTTTCTTTTTTCCTTATCTTCCCTCCACTTTGCAACCACTTGATCTGAATACGCTTTTTGTTTCTTCAGTTTGGGAGGTGTGGATTGAGCTTCCTTAGCTTTAGGAGTTTTATTTGTCTCCTCCACTTCCTTCGGTTTTCTCTTCTTCTCTACCTTCTTAGAGGGTTCAGCCTTTTCCACAATTTCCGGATTGGATTCTGCCTCTTCCACTGGCAGATCATAAAACTCTTTTGTCTCCTTAGAATAAACCATATTCATTATTTTCAGAGTGTCATCACTAACAAGCATAATTTTTCAATTTCGAGACTTGGATTTTCATGCAATCTTGAAAGACTCAAGACACCGAACTACCATCTTTGAAAGTAAGGCAGGAAACATGATAATTTGGGCTCTAATATTCCCCTCCTTGATGTTCTTGATTATAACAAGCACATGCCTCATCAAATTGATTTTCCTTAGATTTACCAGGAATTCTAAGAAATATATATCACTTTTCTTGAGGGTATCTTTGTCACCCTTTCTCGGTACTAAGAAACATTGTACCCATAGCTGAAGGATCTGGTTGTTAGAAGATTGGTGAGCAATTTTGGTTGTCTTTACATCATCAAGTACAAGACATTGTAAGGCCTTTACCTTAACAAAACTACCTAGAACATTTGGTAGTTTGTGTGAGAAAAACTCAGCTTCCTCTTTATATGCCAGGCACACCAAGCTAGCAGCCTTGGTTTAAGTAAGTTTTTAGGTCTTTCCATAAGACTTGAAAGAAATTTTTTCTCTACCCTCTTCCTCAAAGAAGCAAGAAGATTCATAGAACTCTATGAGAAATTCGAGATACACCACATCTTGAACACCTGTCTTAGATATGCATACATCTTCCCAACTATTTAACTTGATATTCTTAGATATGGTAGAATCGTACTTGAAAAAGTTCGGATGGAACAACCTTTCCCTGTATACATTCCATTTTTAGATTGGCTTCGTGGTAGAAATTTCTTAAGAGGTGGATTTTACAGACATTCGGATTCGAGGAATTCTGAGAGATTCGGAATGGGCTTTAAGAACTGAGGCAGAGCTTCGAGACGCGAGAGCTTGGAAATCGATGTGGGACAACATTAGGGGTCCCCTTTATATAGGCAATGGTGGTGACCTTTCAACTTCCAAAAACAATATGACGGTTGAAAAGCTCTGTGATTTGATCTGATGGTTGAAAACATGCCCGCAAGGAAATCTTGAATCCGGTCTTTTGAGGTTTTAAGAAAAAACATTCGTATTTAAGAATAAATTAATCTGAGAAATTTTAAAAGAAAAAGAAACTACCAGTAACTAAAAATGATTACAAAAACCTAAGTAAGGAAGTCATACCTTTCGGATTGGTTAGGAAGTTTATTCGTAATAGGTAATATTCTTCTTGAAGAAAATTTGACTACAAAAAAACTCACTATGAAAAACTTACTACGAAAGACTTAAGATCAAAAAAAATTTATTGCAAAAAACTTTGAGTACCAAAACTTGATTACAAAGATTATGAGTATGAAAATTTTCATTACGAAATTTTTCATTACAAAAATTCTCATTACGAAAGTTTCCAGTACGAAAACTTCATTACGAAACTTTCCTGTACGAAAACTTCTTTATGAAAATTTCCGGTACGAAAACTTCATTAAGAAAATTTCTAGTATGAAAAACTCATTACGAAAATTTCCAGTACGAAAATTTCCATTACAAAAATTTCCATTATGAAAATTTCATATCTGAAGAATTACATTACGAAAGATTTCGTTCCAAACATCTCATTATGAAAATTTTCAGTTCTAAAAATGTACATTACAAAAATTTCAAAACCAACTACAAAAACTTTATTACGAAAAAAAATTTGAAACAATTATAAGGAGATATACTCCCCATATGAAATAGATTTTATTATTGTGAGGAGAATGGTTTAACAAAAAGTTAATCAAGTAATATTACCTTATAGTTATCATTCCTAAATTCTGGTTAACATATTCAAATCTATCAGAAGGTAAAGATTTTGTGAAAATATCAGCAAGTTGATCCTGCATTCTGATAAATTGAAGAATTATATCTCCTTTTAGTGTGTGAACCCTAAGAAAGTGATTCCTAATATCTATGTGCTTTGCATGAGAGTGATGTGCAGGGTTTTTACTAAGGGCAATGGCACTTGTGTTATCACACAAAATTTGAGTCTTAGTGAAACTCAAGCCATAATCTATGAGTGTGTGTTGAATCCACAATACTTGATCACAACAACTTCCAGCTATTACATATTTAGATTCATCAGTGGAGAGTGCTACTGAGTGTTGCTTCTTGCAATAATAAGAAACTAATGAATCTCCTAAGAAATGACAAGTTCTGGATATACTCTTTCTATCCATTCTACATCCACTAAAGTCATCATCTGAAAATCTCTTTAAAACAAAATCATTTCCAAAAGTATAAAATAGTCCTAAATCCATGGTTCCTTTTAAGTAGAGAAAAAAAATTACTCCCTTTAAATGAGATTCCTTAGGATTGGATTGATATCTTGCACATAAGCATACTAAAAACATCAATTCTGGTCGACTAGCAGTTAAGTAAATTAGACTTCCTATCATACCTCTAAAAGATGTTTGATCTACTGGTTTCTCAGCTTCATCAAGATCAAGTGTGTTTGAGGTACCAATGGGAGTACTTATACTTTTAGTATTGTCATATCCATACTTTTTAAGAAGATATTTAATATACTTATGTTGGGATATGTAGATTCCTTCTGGTTTTTGAAAAAATTGAAAACCAAGGAAAAATTTTAACTCACCCATCATACTCATTTCAAAATCAGATTTCATTAGATTCGAAAAGGAATTAGTTAAATATTGCTGAGTTGAACCAAATATAATGTCATCAATATAAATTTAAACAATCAAAACATTTTTCTTATCTTTCTTTATAAAAAGGGTTGGATCTGCATTTCCCTTAACATATTTATTTTGAATCAAAAATCCTATAATTCTATCATACCAAGCTCGAGGGGCTTGTTTAAGGCCATACAAAGCTTTGTTAAGTCTAAAAACATGATTAGGATGTTTTTTATCTTCAAATCCAGGATGTTGTTCAAAAAAAACTTCCTCTTGAACATAACCATTAAGGAAATCACATTTCACATCCATTTGAAAAAGTTTAAAATTGAAGAATGCTACAAAGGCAAGTAAAATATGAATTGATTCAAGTCTAGCTATTGGAGAATAGGTTTCTTCATAGTCTATTCCTTCTTGTTGATTATAGCCTTTAGCAACCAATCTATATTTATTTCTTACGATGATTCCATTTTCATCACACTTATTTATGAAGACCCATTTTACTCCAATTATAGAAGTTTCCTTAGGTCTTTCAACCAAGGTCCAGACTTTATTCCTTTTGAATTCATTTAGTTCATCTTGCATGGATTTTATCCAATCATCATCACCTAAAGCTTCATCAGTGCTTTTTGGTTCCAATTGGGAAAGGAGTGATAGATGTTATACTTCATTTCTTAAGGAACTTCTAGTCCTTACAGGTTGATTTACATCACCAATGATACTATCATTGGGATGATTCTTAAGAAACGACTGGTTTGGGTTTTGTAAAACTTGTTCATCAACATAGGGTAGGAAATCTTCTACGGTAAATGTTTCAGAAGTATCTTATTGAACATTTTCCTTATTAGAAGAATTTTCTATCAAATGTTAATAATCAGTTTTTGAAAACACATCTGAAGATGTAGGTTGTGGTTGTTTAAAAACAAAAGGATCAGTTTCATAAAATTTGACATGTACTGTCTCTTCAACAGTACAAGTGTTTTTGTTAAAAACTCTATAAGACTTAGAAGTTTTGGAGTAGCCTAAGAAAATTCCTTCATCGAATTTTGGTGAAAATTTGTATAGGTTATCTTTAGTATTCAGAATGAATACCTTGCATCCAAAAACCTTAAAGTAAGAAATTCTAGGTTTTCTACCATTACATAACTCATAAGAAGTTTTATTAAGAAAAGGTCTAATCAAAACTCGATTTATAGTATAACAAGCAATACTTACAGCTTCAGACCAAAAATGTTTAGCTACAGAATACTCACTCAACATGGTTCTAGTTATTTCTTGAAGAATTCTATTTCTTCTTTCAACAAGACCATTTTGTCGAGGTGTTCTGGGTGCTGAGAAGTTGTGAGTAATACCTTTTCTACTAAAAAAAGTTTCAAAATCATAATTTTGAAATTATCCTCCATGATCACTATGAATAGTTTTCAAGGGAAGGTTTTTTTTCATTTTTAATTTGGGCTCTAAAACTTTTGAAAAATGAAAAGGCTTCAGATTTCTTTGCTAGAAAATAGACCCATGTATATCTAGTGTAATCATCAACCAAAACAAATACATAGTACTTTCCCCCAATTCTTCATGTTTGTGTAGGACCAAAAAGATCCATATCCACTAGCTGTAATGCATCAGTAGTTGAGACTTCACCGACTGATTTAAAACTTGATTTATGTTGCTTTCCATATTGACAAGGGTTACAAACTTTTGAAGAATAAAATCTAAGATCTGATAGATCCTTAACTAAACCTTTCTTATAAATTTTAGATAAGTTCCTAAGTTTACAGTGTCCTAACCTTCTATGCCATAACCAAGAATGATCTTCCATTTCACTAAGGCTAGGTAAGTCTTGGATCCTAAGGTCTTCTAAGTTTAGTGTGTAAACATTCTCTTGGATATGGGCAGAAAGAATAAAATATTACTTGGAATTGTGTACTAGGAACTTATCATTCCTAAAATTCACAAGGTATCCTTCATCACATAATTGACATATGCTGATGAGGTTGTGCTTAAGACCTTTAATAAACAAAACATTTGAAATCAAAGTTTTTCCAAGAAGAACAATGTTACTTATACCAATAATTTCTCTCTGATCATTATCTATAAAAATTACTTTTCCTCCTTTCGTTTTGATAATCTTTTCAAAATAGTCTTTGTTACCAGTCATATGCTGGGAACATCCACTATCCATGTACCATGTATGGTTGTTGATACTTTCCCTATTTTCCAGAATATAAGAGTTAGGTTTTCGAAATCCAGACTTTATTGGATCCATAATTGTTAGACAAAAATTTTTTGGGTATTCACATTTTTTTAGAAAACTATGCTTTATGAAACCCAAGATATTGAACTCTATTCAATGAGCAATTTTTCTTCCAATGCCCACCACTTTGACACTTAGTGCAAAAGGGGGCTCTAGAAGGAACAAAATAGTTGTTTTTGAAAACCGGTTTTTGGTGAGTATAACCTACTCCAGTATTGTTTCTTTGAGGTTTAATTTGAGAATACATCTTGTCAAAATTTTCCTTCCCAGAGGTAAATTTTTCAAGGAGATTCTTAAGATAAAATATTTCAGATTTTAGTCAGATGACTAAATTCTTATCCTCGGAAATCATTTCCTTAGAGTTAGATTTTTCCTCAAAAAATTTCATCTCTAAAATAGAATTCTTAAGATCTTTAGAAAGTTCTTCCTTAACAGAATTTTCTTTCCCAAGGTCTTTAGAAAGTTTTTCTAAAATCTCTTCTTTATCTCTAATATCTGTAGAAAGATCTGAAATCTCTTTTATAAGAATTTCTTCCCTAGTATTTTCCTTGTCTAATTTTTAGAAATTTTATAATTTTTTTCTTCAAGTAACTTGGAAAATCTAGATAATTATTCATATGAAGGTTATTCATTTTCTAAAGATGAAGTAGCTTCATTAGAAGTACTATTTTCGGAATAGTAGTTCTTATCAAGAGATAAATTTGTTAAAGCCTCGATAGAGCGTACCTTGGACATAAGGCATGTATTCGGGAAATAATTAGTAGAAATGAATCCTATATTCTTATGAGCATATGAATTATATTCAGAAGATTCACTTTCTGAAAAGTCTCCATAGCTAGTACTCTAAGTAGCATTAGATTTCAGGACTTTCTTAGCTTTAGCTTTATAAAACATCTTCATGTTCCTTTCAGAACGCCTCTCTTTTCTTTCTTTCTTTTTAAGCAAAGGAGAATTCAGTCTTATGTGTCCATCTCTCTTACATTCATATCATGTGACCTCTGAATATTTCTTATCTTTCCTTTACTTCTTCTTATACTTGGATTGGAAATTTCTCTGTCCAGCTATCTTGTTCATCCTTCGAGCAAGATTAGCTAACTCATTTTCTGATACTTCACTTTCACTAGATTCGGATTGGATAATAACCTTCTTAGACTTGGATCTAGTAACTCTCTCAGGAGTCTTAGCTTTCATGTGATTTGAAGTTGTAGTAAAATCAACACTACCATTCCCATTCTTCTTATTTATGTTGTCAGCATCTCTCTTCATTCTTTTTTCATGTTGAAGAAGAGTTCCAAATAGTTTATTAAGATAAATTTGAGTAACCTTTCTGTTTTCATCGATAGTAGTTCTCTTTGATTCCCACTCATTGGGCATGATGTCGATGATCTTATCAACAAGAGCTTCATCATCCAAACCTTTTTCACCCATTTATTGTAAAATATTAACTATAGTCATGAATCTTTGTTGCACCTTACAAATTGGTTCTCCATAAGGAAAATTAAAACCATGATATTCAGCTCTAAGCATGGATCTTCTAGTCTCAATCACTTTAGACGTACCAAAATGTGTAACTTCAAGTTTCTTCCATATAGAATTTACTGCATCACAAGATGAAATTTGGCTATATATATTTCTAGTCATTTAACAAAGTAAAGTATTGTGTACCTTATAGTTTAGTTGGTAATCATTCTTTTCTTGGTTTGTAAAGGTACTTACTTATTTATCAGGAATCATGTATCCACCGGTAAGCATAACAAAATTTTCAACCCCAGTGTTGATGATGAAAGTCTTCATGCGATATATCCAATATTTTTAATCAATACCCTCAAATATAGGTGGTCAAGTAGGATTTAGGTAGTTGATAGAACCAACATTTAATCCTGCCATCCTTAATAAAAACTTTGGCACACAAACTTGTGAGAATTATAAGTCTATAAACAAGAGAAAATTTTCTAAGCAAGAAAAAAAAATTGTATCTCTAAGCAAAAAGTGAATCATAACTATGATTCTGAAAAAATAGATTCCAAAAAGTATGAATCTAGAAATATGAATCTGAATGTTAGAAAACATCTTCTGAATCTAATCGTGATATTAATTCAGATGGAACCAATCCTCTGATACCAATTGTTAGGATGGTATGTGACTGAGTATGATATACTCTATAATACCAAACGTAGGATCGAAATAAGAATGAGAATCTTAGATACAAGAGGGGGTGAATTGTACCTTTTAAAAAATTTCCTTATAAAATTTTTAGGATAGTTATGTTTAACAAGGTTAAACAAGATAATTCACAAGACCTCTATAAGTTCTAATAGATTGCTTGATTCCGAAAAAGTGATTATGAAAATGAAACTTAACTAAATTTACAGAGATTAATATTCTACCTTAAAGCATATAGAATCTAACTATATCAGAGTACAAAGATGAGGAAGTATAAGAAAGTATAAGAAAGTATACTTTCCTCAACAATACAAAATGCAGTGGAAAAACTTGTAAAAAAACAAGTAACAAGTAATAAGTCTTTTAACCCAAAGAGAAGGGTATCCAACTACCTTGGATAAAGGTCCCTTGATTTATACTTTCAATAAAGTATGTCTTACCCACACTAGGGTAAGCCCTCAATATGAAGATCCGAGTCTGTCTTGCTATCCCTGCAAGCCCTCAACTATCAAGTAGTCGGCACCTCTCTCTTCCTCAGCAAAGAAGCCCTCAACTTCAAGGTGTTGGAACCTCTGTCTTCTTATCCCCGGAAGACCTCGATTTCACACAACAACAATCGGAGTCGCACGAAGAAAATCTGTACAAGGAAAAGTTTGAACAAGTCGTTCAAACATGTTGTACGAAGCTTGATAGTTGATAAGAGCCTCTCTCTCTAGAAATCACTTCAGGAAGTTATGAGCACCGAAATTCCAAAAGTTATGAGCATGTTCAAATGAGCTTATATTTATAGGTCAAGCTCCAACGGTCGGCTCCCTCCTCCAACGGTCATATTTCTCCTTGAATTTAGGAGGGACCTGTACACATGTCTCTCAAACAATGGTTAGTTAATAACTGAAATCACGACATCGTTTTGTAATAGAACAAGTGTAAGCATAACTAAACTGATATTCGGAATAGAGTAGAAAATGAAAGTTTGGAATGGAAAAGGTTATAGTTAGGAATGGAAGTAAAAATAAATTCGGAGTCTATATACTTAAGAATATTTGGATTCTGTTTTGTAGGAATTCGGAACCTAAATTCTGTAGAAATTCGAAGTCCGAATTTCAAGGAAATTTGAAGTCTGATTTCACTAGAATTCGGATCCAGAACTTATAAAGTTTGGAGTCTAAATTCATGAGAATTAAGAGTCAGACCTCATTAGAGTTTGGAGTCTGAATTCAGAGAACTCAGAGTAGTACTTTATGAGAGTTCATATCCATAATTTGGAGTAGAACTTTATGAGAGTTCGTATCTAGAATTCAGAGTATAACTTTATGAGAGTTTGTATCTAGATTTTAGAGTGGAACTTCATGAGAGTTCGTATCTAGAATTCGGAGTGTAACTTTATTAGAGTATGTATCCATAATTTGGAGTTGAACTTCATTAGAGTTCGTATTGAGAATTTAGATCCTAAAAAATTCTTTATGTCTGAGTATTATATGATTCCGAGGTTTTAGATATGAATCTAATTTCTTACTTAAGAAAAATATTGATATGAACAATGAAAATAGGGTAGGGATAAATTTCCTTTGGGAAGGAAATTTTCCTTATGGAAGTAAAACAGGGGTAAAATGAAATTTTCCCTAAGAAAAGGTGTTTGTAATTTTCAAAACAAGAGGAATGGTAAATTCATAAGGAAACCTTGATGACTTATCAATCTCCCCCATGAATGAAGGAATGGAAAAATTCATAAGGAAAACCTTATTGACTCAACATTATTCACATGTTTTGAATATGACAACCAGTAACTACCTTATAAGATATGGGATATAAATGTTAAGTTAATTTAGTTCACCTCTTTCTAAAGTTTTATATTTTCATTTTTTGGAAGGATTGTAATGTTATCCATTTATAGATGGTATAAGTTATATTCTAGTTAAATTTTGTTAGAATAATGTATTATCTCACTATAGGTGGACTTATGTATATTTTATTACCTATGATAATCATTTTTTTGAGATAGATGTATTGACCTATCATTCTATTTCATGACCTATTAACACTTCAAAAATGAAAAATTCAACTTCATTTCTTTAAATAAGAGATGAAGTGGAAATTTCTCAAGGAATGAACAACAGTGAGATTGTACCAAAATCAATTAAGTATTTATTCTCATGAAAAACTCTTCAACTTTAAGGAAAAGATGTTGAAAAATAAAAATTTTATCTTAGTACCTTCTTATCCGATGAATCAGATGGTCCATTAAATCATTATAGATTTATGGCTTTCCGGTTATTAACTTTCTCCAAACCTTATTCTCTATCACTATCCATTAGAACTTGATGGTTAGATTTTTCTTCCATATCCATGTTTTCACTTACCACCTATGTTCTCCTATATGGAAACTCAGTGATGAGTTACTTTGGGTAACCATTATATTTCTAAATTTACTTTTTAAAATAAAGTTTTAGTATTCCTTTTTACGATGTGGGTTTCCATTAAAGAAACTTTCAATTAGTAAAACTTTTATAACCTCGATGAATTTTGAGGGTGAAATTTCTTTTAAGGGTGGTATAATGTAACACCCCGAGTTTTCATGGACCATTTTTTTCAAATAAATTAAAATTTTCATTTATATATTGCAATGCACTAAGTCAAACATTCCTTTAAAACTAAACTATGTTGTCATATGTTACACACAACACTGAGTTAGCGTACGATACACGCAACACTGAGTATAGATTTTGTTCAATGTATAAAATAAATATTTTTGTATTATTTTATAAGTGACACCAAAGTAATATTTCACTTCACCCAACACTAACTTGTCTTGCGTTACATGCAAGAGCGACCTTCCTCAATAGCTTGTGTTGTACGCAATATCGATTTTCACTAAAGAATGATATATTATTAAAATATTATTATTTTAATGGGATATAAACAAGCCATTATGAATAGTATTAACCATATTTTAAATTTTATATAACTTTAAAATTCATCTTATGTATTTTCTAGGCATGATATAAGAACAAATTTAATTTTTCAGATAGAATAAGTATTTTTCCAAAATTGCAGTTTTGCCGCCTTTTGATGGTGCACCAATTTTAAATCTAGTTTTTATCACTTTTATATATTAATTTTTATAAAATAAAATTCTTATTTGGAATCAAGAAAAAAAATTACTTTGGTTTAATTTGTGGTATTTTTCTGATAAAAATCATATTTTAATGAACAGTGAAAAATACTACATTTTAATTCAAAACAGCCTTTTCATATAATTTATTTATATAGTTGTATTATATTTATAATTGGTTTTAAATTTTAATTGGATTATTTTTTTATCATTTAATACTATTTTTTCATTGTAAGTAATTTCACATTTAAATTGGATATAAACACACATTAATCTTTTGATAGTTTTTACTTCTTAAAAACTCACTTTCTGGTTTAGTTAATAGGAATTAATTTTAAATTAATTTTTGATAATTATTTATTTTGAATTTACAAAAATTGATTCCATATTTTGAATCAGAAGGTCCAAATTATGTAAATAAGTACCTTTTATTTTTGTACATTATGAATAGTAACTTCAGTAATTTTTTTATTTACCATGGTTAAAAGGTTAAATCAGGTAAATAAGGGTAAAAAATAATATTATAATAATATAAAACTACCCTAATACATGTCCTAATCATATTTGATAATTCATGGGTGACCAGAGCAATCTTTAGGACGAAATTTTGGCATTTGAGAACCACTTGGGTGTGAAAATGACATGTTATAATAATTAATTTAAAGTAAAGGGAAATATAACATAAACATGTATCTTTTTACTAAAACAATTTTAATGTGGGATAATATAATTGATCTATTTGACTATAAATTTTCATTATAAATCTAAAAAAATTTCCTACCTCATGGTATTTTATTTATAATTTTTAGACACTAAATAAATAAATTTATTTATGACACAATGATGATGCATTGATTACCTTATTAATAAAATAAATAAAATAAAATGATATTATAAATATTAAAATATATATAATTGGAACATTTTGATATCATCCACAAATTTTATAGATGATATTGAAATGTTAGGTATGAGTTAATTCCTTTGTTTTGAATTAATCAAGTTTTTATGACTTTAATAAAAATCAATTACTAAATAGTGTCAAAATTGACAAAAATGAGTTTTTAAAATAAATACTATTTTATTAAATGATATAATAGTACAAAAAATATAATATTCGGCCAACTGAATTATATAATGTTAATAATGTAATTAATTATCCACTTTTGGTTCTCTTGGTATTTTATAGTAACTATAGTAACCATATATTATGAAAATACAAGAAGACATGGTAAGAGTTAATGTTTTTAACTAAAGGTTAAAGCTAAAATATAAGGTTACATTTTTTACTTAAAATTTTATAAACCCAATTGGTTGAGAGGATTTAGACCTATCAACATCTTCTCCTAAAAATTAATCACTTTAGAACCATTATAAACTGAAAAATATATATATAATAAATTAATATTTAAAGACTTTCCTAAAGTGCCCCTCACATCTCCTATAAAAGGGAATTCTTCTTATCATTTATAAACACCTCCAAATCCATTTGGCTCAGAAAAAACCTAAAAAATCTCCTCCTAAATTTTATCTCTTAATCATAGAGTCCACCCTTTTGGTAGAAAACCACCTTAAGAATTCCTTTTGTTCAAATCAAAAGGAGACACCTGAAGAAGAGGTAATTGTTTTATCCCTTCTTTCAAAGTTATTTTCTTATTCTACTTCCTCTTCCTAAGTTGTTAAAATACTAAAATAATAACTCTATCATGTACTATAATCTGATATGTTCTTATGATTGTGGTATAACCATATTCATCTTTTTATCTATCCTATGAATAATAATATCACCATGCGTGCGTGGGTACGGATTACCGTCTTCACGCCGTGGTGTAAAATATTTTTCTTATATACTTTATTTCAAAGAGTATAATGATGAATATAAATGACTTAAATAATAAATATAACATGATATTATTTCTTTAAAATTCATATAAAATCCAATTTTATACTATTTAACCATTAAGGGAATGATATCGTTGCTCTTGCGTGCGTACGGCTTACCGTCTCCATGACGCGTTGAGATTCATTCTCTGTGTTAACCATTCAAGAATGATTATAAGTATATATAATAAATAAGCATGGAATGTATGAAATAATAATGTTACTTGTCACGCCCCAACCATTATTTACTAATTATTTAATTATAAATGATTTTTCTATTGAGTTTTTGGTTGAACTAGGTTTAAATTTTAAATTATTGGGGGTCTCCAACAGTGGCACATGGTTGGCGCATGGTTTGACCAACTGTGTGGCCAAATCGTGCATGATTCCCAAGATTTTGAAAAAAAATAAAATAATATGAAAAAAATAAAAAAAAATAATTTTAATAATAATAATTACAATATTATTATTTTGATTACTATTATTATTGTTGTTAGTATTTTAATTAAGTTATTATTATAAATATAACAATAATATTTAATTAAGAATATTATCATTATTATTATCTTTGTTAATGTTTTATTAAGTAATTATTGATGTTATTATTATCATCATTATGAAATCATTAAACTTATTCTTATTATTTTAATTAATTATTAATTATTATAATTGTATTTTTTTATTAATTTATTTATTTACCTTTTCTGGGTCTCTATCTCTGGGTTTTATTTCCTATTTTATTTTTCTTTTATTTTCCTTTTTTTCTTTTTTCCCTCTTTTTTCTCTTTATTTTTTTATTCCTTTCCTCTCTTCCTCCCCCCTCTTGCTGCATCGCGGTGGTTCTCTCCCCCTTGAGCCATCAAACCCTACCCCACCTTCTTCCCTTGCAACCGCCCCCTTCTCCTTCCAGTGAGCAGCTCCGGAGACCACGCATGGGCACCCCAACTGTAACGTCTCAGTTCCAGGTGCCACTCAATGGGTGCCCTGAACCCGGTTAGCCACATGACCTCAAGCGCATTTCCCCAAATGCCAGAGGCTGCCGACTAGCAGTGAGGGCCTAGGTCTAATAGTGGGGAAACTGTGCCCTCATTTGTCAAAGGGTAGCACAGCAGAAAATAATATAAACATACAACAACAGCGGAAGCAGCAACAGTATATATAACAAAAATGGATAACTGATATCAGAAAGGGAAACCAGAAGTCATATATAAATGAAGATGCAGCATGTCACTATTTTATAAAACTGCCAGAACATGTTACACTGCAATACAATACATTACAACTGAAGTAAAAGTATAGAAAATCAAAACAGAACAGCCAGCGGCATCGCGAGCCAATGCTCCATCCCATGCTCTCCTACACCCCAGTAGCAATCAAGTACCTGTATAGGGACCCTTTCCCTTATCTGCACCTGTAGAAACGTAATCTGTTTGGGCCGAAAAGCATGACCCAAACAGGGTGTGAGAAATATAACTCAGTAGGTACCCAAAAGGCATGTGCCCAACTGTGTGAAAATATGCAACAACAGTGTGTAGTAGTAAAATTAAATAAACTAAGCAGTACTCAAAAGTAACTAACTTACCAGTTATATTGCCATTTTATTATTCTTTTAATCCATTTCATATAAGAAAACACCACAGTGAATTTCTAAGTAAACCGTTAGTGTCCTCAAATATGCAAACCCTTACCCTCAAGTAATCAGAATCTTTCCCTCAGGCATAACAGATGTTTCCCTCAGGCGTACGAAGTGTCGCCCTCAGGCACAGAGTCTATCACCTACAGGCACAAAGAAGTTTCCCTCAAGCCGAAAGAGAACATTGCCCTCAGCCTAATACAGTCATGCCCTCAGGTTATAGTAAAACACTGCCCTCAGGCACAAGTAACCGAGCCATGCCCAACATTTAAATAAGCAGTTCACATAAAATTCCTCTCAAGGAAAAAGTAATATGCAAAATAATTAAGGCATACCCTCGGGTATCCTGGCCAAATGGCTAAACAGAGGAACACACCCCTGGGGTGGTCCTGGATCCAAGCAGCGATCCCAAACAGCATTTTAATATCACATTTAATTACCTATACAATTCTAGGTATTTAAAATAGCCACGGACTCAGCCACATGACACCCCAAATATGGGTTCGTAGCTCAAAAACACAAAAAACAAATGCACGATAGTTGGAAAATAAACACCAAGCCACCAACCTTTAACATCCCTGATCAGTATACTCGAACGACGTTCCACAAATCATCCTAGAATGAAGTAGATATAAGGTGCAAGAAAACTCATTCAAACCCAAATAACTTCCCTTAGAGGAAAAATTGGTAAGAACTACTCCAGGAGAAGGGAGAGCTTACCCGTGCAGTTCCAGGGAGATCGACGGTGCAGAAAACGAATTCCCGACATGCGCTCGGTGGATCTCTAAAGCTCCAGCCTCCCTCTCCTGCTCCTTTCTCTAGTACTAAGCCTTCCCTGTGAAAAGGGGAGGCTACTACCCATTTTAAGTGGAAAAAAAAGTGCACGGCGTGTATTTCCAAGTACACGGCATGTACTTCCCATTTTTTTACTGTTCCTTTGGCAGTTTCCCGCCAGCATGGCACTGTTCTCCTGCCGACCTGACTACACGGCATGTCTACATGAGTACACGGCGTGTGCTATCGCCCAGCTGGCCACCGCCTTACTATTCGCATATCGACTGACTACACGGCGTGTAAGGGACCACTACATAGTATGTAGTTGGTTTCTACACCCTTCATCGCAGACATGGACACACGCCCCGTGTACTCATCCCACATGGCCAAAAGTACGTGGCGTGTGGAAAAGTACACGGTGTGTACTCCCAAAATTTAGGATGTTTCCCCATTTTCCTTATTTTTCTCAAAAATACTTAAGGAAAAGAGAAAGAAGAAACTTGTACCTCATAAAGAAAAGAACTGGGTTCTTACAAACTTCCCCCCTTATAGAAATTCATCCCCGAATTTCCCTTCCAAGGGTGGTGAAGAAATAGCCATGAACAACTCTTTCCACTGAGCACATACGTCGGTCTCCCACTCCCAGGTTTCATCCTGCACTCGGCCATGCTTCTATAGAACCCGTATGAGAGTAACTGACCGGCCTCGGAGAACCTTCGTGCTACTATCAACGATACGAATCGGATGCTCTTCAAAGGACGCATCAAACTGAATCTCAACCTCCTCGGGCTGAAAAATGTGAGACGGGTCTGAATGATAACGGCGCAACTGGGATACATGGAAGACTTCATGCATGAACCAATACCTCAGCGGTAACTGCAACCGATAGGCAACCGGCCTGACTCTCTCCAGAATCTCAAATGGACCCACATACCTCGGTAAAATTTTACCCTGTCTCCTGATCTGTCTATGTCCCAACCTCGGCGAAACACGTAGGAAAGCCTGATCCCCAACCATGAACTCCAAAGGTTATCTACGGTAATCAGCATATGACTTCTGAAGAGACTACGTGGTAGCCATCTGCTTCTGAATCAACTGGACCTTCTCAGAAGTCTCCTGCACGAGATGTGGTCCTAGTAAATCTGCCTCACCTACCTCTAACCATCACAAGGGTGATCTACATGTCCTACCGTATAGATCCTCATAAGGTGCCATCTCAATAGTTTCCTAGAAACTATTATTATAGGAAAACTCGACTAGGGGTATATGCTTCTCCCAAGAGCCCCCAAAGTCAAGGATGCATGCTCGCAGCATGTCCTGAAGAACCTGTATCGTACGCTCTAACTGGCCATCGGTTTGAGGGTGGTAGGTTGTGCTCAGAATCACCTGTGTACCCAGTTCCTTCTAAAAACTCTACCAGAAACAAGACATAAAATGGGCATCCCTATCTGAAATGATAGAACGAGGGACCCCATGAAGACGTACGACCTCTCAGATATACAACTTCCTGAGATCGTCAACACCGAAGGTCTCCTTGATTGGAAAAAAGTGAGCTACCTTCGTGAGTCTATCCACAACAACCCACACGGCATCATTTCCTCGAGGTGACCTCGGCAACCCAGTCACGAAGTCCATTGCGACATCAACCCATTTCCACTCCAGGATGGGTAACTGCTGTAATAGTCTGGCTGGCCTCTGATGTTCCTCCTTCACCTGATGATAGGTAGAACACCTCATAACAAAACCAGCCACATCCCTCTTTATACCCGGCCACCAGTACTGATGTCTCAAGTCTCGGTACATCTTGGTAACTCCGGGATGAACTGCCAAAGCTGAAGCATGAAACTCTTGCATCATCTCCTTGTGTATATCCCCTGGAACCCACACTGGTCCATGGAAATGCAATACCTCACCATCACCTATCGTTCAACTAGGAGGAGGGTCCTTACTTGCCACTGACTCCCATATAATTAGGCCTTCTGAATCAGATAGTTGTCTCATCCTCACTCTATCTAGGAGAGTATAGGTCACAGCTAAAGATGAAAGATAGGTCTTCCCCTAACTATCGTGCACCTCCAAATGCATCTTAGAGAACAAAGCCATGAGCTACCACTCGCCATTGGCCTCCTGCACAGCCTGTATCTGAGTCTTCCTACTCAGTGCATCAGCTACCGTATTACCTTTACCAGGTGTATAGGCAAGCTCGAAGTCGAAGGACTAAAGGTATTCAACCCACCTTCATTGTCTCAGATTCAATTCATGCTGAGTAAAGATATACTTGAGACTTTTGTGGTTGGTGAAAACCACAAAATGCTCTCCCAAGAGATAATTTCTCCAACAGCGCAACGCATTCCCAACTGTATCCAACTCGAGATCATGCGTCGGGTAATTCCTCTCATGTGGCCTCAATTTCTGAGACCTGTATGCAACTACTCAATCACCCTGCATCAACACTACTCCCAGCCCAATACCTAATGCATCACAGTAAACTGTATAGCTCTTCCCCTGCTCTAGGAGTATCAGGATCAGTGCTGATGTCAACCTTCCTTTCAGGTCCTGAAAGGCTGTCTCGCAAGCTTCTGACCAAACAAACTTCACACCCTTCTTAGTCAAACTCATCAACGGTGGTGCTAAGTGGGAGAAGTCGTATATGAAGCATATGTAGTAACCAGACAGTCCCAAGAAACTTCGTATTTCAAACACGTTCTTAGGCTGATCCCAGGAAACTACTGCTCTAACCTTCTCTGGGTCTACTGCAACTCCTGCCTTTGAGATGATATGACCTAGGAAGTGAATCTGATCCATCAAAAAGTGGCACTTTGAGAGCTTAGCATATAGTTGATGCTCTCTCAGTGTACTCAATACGATCTCAAGATGGGTGTCATGGTCGTGTCGAGTGTGAGAGTACACCAAGATATCGTCCATGAATACTACCATGAAAGATTCTAGATAAGGATGGAACCCACGATTCATCAGTGCCATGAAAACTGATGGTGCGTTTGTGAGTCTGAACGGCATAACCATATACTCGTATAGACCATACCTACTCCTGAAAGATGTGAGAGGTATATCAGATGGTCTAACGTGCAGCTTATGATATCCTGATAACAAGTCAATCTTCGATAACACTTGTTCTCCATGAAGTTGATCAAAAAGATCATCAATCCTTGTCAAGGGATATTGGTTCTTAACCGTCAACCAGTTCAGCTTTCGATAATCCACACAGAGTCTGAGGGTACCATCCACCTTCTTCGCAAAAAGGACCGGAGAACCCCACAGAGAAGTACTGGGTCAGATAAAACCCTTTTTATGTAACTCCTCTAACAACCTCTTGAGCTCATGCAACTCAAGTGTAGCCATCCTATAAGGAGGAATGGAAACCGTTGCTGCTCCCGGCATAAGCTCAATAGAGAAATCCACCTCACGCTCCGGAGGAAGACCTGAAAAGTCATCTGGGAAGACATCCATGAAACAATAAACCACTGGAGGGAAATCCATCTGAAAAGTCCCCTGATCATCCAGATATAATCTCGAAATCTGGGTTGTGATACCACCTCACCCATGATGCTCTAGTCCAGCTCGACTCGCCTGAACATCCCATCTGCCCTTGTATAGAAACTCTCTGCCCTATGGTGACGTGAAACTCACCCTGCGATGATAGCAGTCTACAAAGGCTCGAAAGGGAACCAACCAGTACATCCCGAGAATGACATCATAAGATATCTTCTCTAAGACATAGAGGTCCCAAAGAAAGTGACACCCACCAACCTCAAGGAGGCACTCCTTGCACTGACGCACACCAGTCGTTCTAGTCCCCAACGGAGTGTCTAGCGTAATGATATCAGAAGAAGTAGAAACACAGAGCCCAAGACTCTCCACAACGGGCACAGATATGAAACTATGTGTAGAACCCATATCGAAAAGTACTAAAGATAAAACAGAAGCTACTAGAATAGTACCTCTAACAGTAGAAGGTCTGGGATCCTGCTCCTGCTGGGTCTATTGCACTGCATATGCCTGCCCAGTGTCGTGGCCCTGCGACACAGCCTGGCTACCCTGAGCTATCCCACCCTGCTACCTCTGAGATCCTGGTGTCTAGCTACCACGGCCACGACCACCATCCCTGCCTGCACGCCCTGACGTATTCTAGTTCCCCAACTGGTAAGAATCCACTAGTCCTGCTCCCGCACACTGAGTTTGCACAGAACCCCTCTCACTAGCCATCGGTGGAAACGCCCTAAAAAAGCACTGCAGATGACCAATCTTGCCGCAATCTCGACACTCCACTTGATCACGTGTACATTGCGGTCTCTTGTGCCCCTCTTTACCACACTGGTAGCACCTTACCTGACCACCTGAAACATCCTTCTGGCTGGTACTTCCACCCTAAGAGAATTCCATCTATCTCTTCCTCTTACCAGTATATATAGTACCAGAAACTGGTGTTGAACCGCCCTGGCCCACACCACTATCATCCCGCAGGTTCCTCTTTGTAATCAGCGCCTGATTCACAATAGCATGTACTGAAGGCAAACTGAAAACATTCACTAGTGCTCGGATGTCATACTGAAGACCATCCTCAAAGTGTCTGGCTCTCAGCGTCTCATCTCTGACCAGAACGGGTGAAAAATGCTGAAGATTTGTAAAGAGAGTAGAATAATCCATCACCGACATAGCACCCTACTGCAGATTCGTGAACTCTCGAGCTCTATCTTCCCTCAGCGTCTCTAGAAAGAAGAAGTCATAAAAGACTGCCTGAAAATATTCCCACGCCATGTCTCTGTGATTCTCTGACTGGGTGGTAACGTCCCACCACCTCTTGGAAGAATCATGCAGCATGTACGTCGCGAGCTTGACCCTCCACCCTGGAGGCATCTCAAGATGCTCAAAAATAGTCTGCATCAATCCTAGCCAAGACTCCACATCATGTGGTCCTCCATCCCCCGAGAACGTAGGCAGATGCTGCTACCAGAAGATACGAGTCAGCTCAGCCATAGATGTGGCAGCCGGCGGTGCTCCCTGAAAGGTCTGCATGAACCGCGTAAAGCCTTCACGGAACTGCGCCTCCGCTCTTGTTTCCGGTATAACGGCCGGTGCCGCATCTGGATCTACTGGAGGATCCACTGGTAGCCCATGGCCCACCATCTCTAGAGTATAATCATTGCCACTATCCTGGAAAACAATGTGTTAATGTCTAGGCGGCATGACACTATAAGGTCAAACGCACACCTTAGAACAAGATTAACAACGATCAAAAACGAAGAAACCCAAAAGGAAACAGGAGTAGAAGGCATTCAAGATTTGCAAAGCAAGACTACACGGCGTGTATAATAACTACACGGCATGTACCTGACTTCTTTTCCCCTACCTAGGTCCTTCTACACGGCTAAGCCACACGGATCCCATTGAAAAAAACTACACAACGTGTATTTTAACTACACGGCGTGTATGGTGTAATTTTATAACTGCCTCTGTCATTTGTGACATGACTGAATACTCGTCTTGATACTACACGGTGTGTTACACCTGCACACGGCGTGTACACTACCCCATTTCCCAACCACATGGTCAGGTCCACACGGTCTATCCTTATAAAAGACTACACGGCGTGTCCCATGGGTACAAGGCGTGTACTAGATGAACTTCCCCGACCCGTGTTGTTATTTACATGGCCGGGCATAAGACTCACACTACACGGTGTGTTCAATATACACACAGCATGTACATGAAAGGATTACACCGACATGTGTTGTTAGTTACACAGGCGGACTACGAGTCAACACTACACGGCATGTACATCTGGTACACGGTGTGTTCACCCGAAGAGTTTCCCTTCCCCGTGTCCCCGCCCACACGGTATGTGACACGGGAAGAGACTATACGGAGTGTACGCAGGGTACACGGCGTGTACTCAAAAAATTTCCTTTTCTTCCCAAACAGAAGACCATACACGGTGTGTCTAAAGTACTACACGGCGTGTATACTAGGTTTTCCGGACAGTATACCTCAGAAACTTCCCCATAACCCAAAAAATACTGAAAATAACACCTAGGTACCAAATTATTATCCGTGAGGGCCCATACTCCCTACAAATCAAAGTTTGGCATCTTATTTGTGTTATAATAAAATAATCACTCAATGATCCGCTAAATTCCGATCAATGGGGGCTCATACTCCCCATAAACCAAAGTTTGGCATCCATTCTATAAACCGTCTTACAAAATAATACCCTATCACATAGCAGGTATTTATCAAAGCAGCTATTACAACAGCATGCTTTTCTAGCACATCAACTATCACAACAACATGAAATTTATAATGCTCCTGCATGGAATGGATCTATGCATGGCATGTGATTTCTAGCATGTGCCTAAATGATGCATGAGATGGAATACCCTCATCTCATCGGGTTACAACTAAATAGAACCCATGAATAAATTATAACCAGCGTAATCACAAGTGCATCACCCTTCGGTGAAAATCAATTCAATTGTAAAATTGAAAAATCAGAAAAATTGCAACACGAGTTAAATTGGCTTTTCCCTGTGCATGGGTTAGCTACGCCCGGGCATAGCTTATTACCAACTACCGTTCTCATCCTATCCCTGACTAAGGCTCCAAATAGTATGTCAAAGAAAAGAAACCCATTTGATACCACTTTGTAACGTCCCGGTTCCAGGTTCCACTCAACGGGTGCCCCGAATCTGGTTTTCCACATGACCTCAAGTGCATTTCCCCAAACGCCAGAGGTTGCCGACTAGCAGTGAGGTCCCAGGTCTGATAGTGGGGAAACTATGCCCTCATTTGTCAAAGGGTAGAGCAGCGGAAAATAATATAAACATACAACAACAGCGGAAGCAGCAACAATATATATAACTGAAATGGATAACTGATATCAGAAAGGGAAACCAGTAGTCATATATAAATGAAGATGCAGCATGTCACTATTTTATAAAACATCCAGAACATGTTACACTACAATACAATACATTACAACTGAAGTAAAAGTACAGAAAAGCAAAACAGAATAGCCAGCGGCATCGGGAGCCAATGCTCGGTCCCATGCTCCCCTACACCCCAGCAGCAGTCAAGTACCTGTATAGGGACCCTTTCCCTTATCTACACCTGCAGAAACGTAATATGTGTGGGCCGAAAAGCATGACCCAAACAGGGTGTGAGAAATATATCTCAGTAGGCACCCACCAAAGACTCGTGCCCAACTGTGTGAAAATATGCAAAAACAGTGTGTAGTAGTAAAATGAAATAAACTAAGAAGTACAAAGTAACTAACTTACCTGTTATATTGCCATTTTATTATTCTTTTAATCCATTTCATATAAGAAAACACCACAGTGAATTTCTAAGTAAATCTTTAGTGTCCTCAGATACACAAACTCTTACCCTCGGGTAATCATAATCTTGCCCTCAGGAATAAAAGATGTTTCCCTGAGGTGTACAAAGTGTCTCTCTCAGGCATAGAGTCTATCGCCCATAGGCACGAAGAAGTTACCCTCAGGCTGAAAGAGAACATTTCCCTCAGGATAATACATTCATGCCCTCAGGCTATAGTAAAACACTTCCCTTAGGCACAAGTAACAGGGTCATGCCCAACATGTAAATAAGCAGTTCACATACAATTCATCTCAAGGAAAAAGTAATGCACAAAATAATTGAGGCATACCCTCGGGTATCCAGGACAAACGGCTAAACAGAGGAACTCACCCTCGGGGTGGTCCTAGATCCAAGTAGCGATCCCAAACAGCATTTTAATATCACATTTAATTACATATACAATTCTAGGTATTTAAAATAGCCACAGTATCAGCCACACGACACCCCAAATATGGGTTCGTATCTCAAAAACACAAAAAAAAACACATGACAGTTGGAAAATAAACACCAAGCCACCTACCTTTAACGCCCATGATCAGTATACTCGAACGACGTTCCACGAATCGTCCTAGAATAAGGTAGATATGAGGTGAAAGAAAACTCGTTCAAACCCAAATAACTTCCCTTAGAATAAGAATTGGTAAAAACTACTCCAGGAGAAGGGATAACTTACCGTGTGGTTCCAGGGAGATCGACAGTGCAGAAAACGGATTCCCGACGTGCGCTCGGCGGATCTCCAAAGCTTCGGCCTCCCTCTCCTGCTCCTTCCTCCGGTTCTAAGCCTTCCCTATGAACAGGGGAGGCTACTACCCATTTTAAGAAAAAAAAACAAATTAAACGGCGTGTATTTCTAAGTACACGACGTGTACTTTCCATTTTTTACTGTTCCTCTGGCGGTTTCCCGCCAGCGTGGCATTATTCTCCTACCGACATGACTACATGGCGTGTCTACATAAGTACACGACGTGTGTTATTGCACAGCTGTCCACCACCTTACTATTCGCCTACTGACTGACTACACGGCATATAAGGGACCACTACATGGCATGTAGTTGGTTTCTACACCCTTCATCACCGACATGGCCACACGCTCCGTTTACTCATCCCACACGGCCAAAAGTATATGGCATGTGGAAAAGTACACGGCGTGTACTCCCAAAATTTAGATTTTTTCCCCATTTTCATTATTTTTCTCAAAAACACTTAAGGAAAAGAGAAAGAAGAAAGTTTTACCTCATAAAGAAAAGAATTGGGTTCTTACACCAACCACCCACACACCACCCCTACTACCCACACACAGCCTTGCACCACCCCTCATTCTTGGATGGACTCTCTGGCAACCTCTCATCGGTGTGCCACATCCCCTCCGGTGAACTCCCTTTAGCGCACAACACTTTTTTGGTGTCCTCCCCTTTGCACAATATTCTCCGGTAAGCTCCGATCCACTTTGTGTAGGGTTTTTAGTTAGAGTTTCTTTTTATTGGGTTTTGATTTCCAATTTTTTGTTCAATTTCTTGATTTAGGGTTTATTTGAGGTTTTTGCAATGTGTTTGGTTCATGATTGGAGTTTCTCTTTGAAATTTGGGGATTTCAACACCAATAGTAGTTGGTTCTGCATTTAAATATAATTTAGTGAATTAACTATATTTTTTAATTAATTTATCATGTTCTTTAAATTATTTTTTTTGTGAAAATTTGTTTTTCTTGAATTTTATCATGTGTTGGGTTTTTTTAGCGGCTTTTTTATATGGAATGAAGTGTGTTCGTGATTAAAACCCATGTTTAGTCTTTTATTAGTATTATATTATGTTGCGCAAAGGCTGAAAATTCCTTTTTGTCATGTTATTGGTTTGTTTTGGATATAAGTCCTTTTGGTAATGCTTGGTTGTGTTTTATGACTTGTGAGCTTGGTTTATTAGATCATGCAAGGGCTATAGATTATATTTTAGTATGATGTTAGTGTGTGTTTTATTCTAAAAAGGGAATTTGGGTGTGTTTTTTATGTAAGTCCATGTGGTGCTTCTTTGGTCTATTTTTATAAATTTTCAAATGTTTTATTGAATGATATTAGTGATTTCAATCATCTTTTAATGCGTTTAGGTTGTGTGGTTGGTTTTAAAGAATAATTTTAAATGAAACTGGATTTATTTTTAGTGTAAAAATTTGTTTCACCATGTGTTAACACTTTACAAATTACTCAAATGATTTATTTAATTATTTGTGTTGTGAAAAAACCATTTTTGGTAGCATTGATAAAGTGATTAATTTTAAAGTTGTATTTCGACATGAAATTGAGTGTTTTCCATGGGTGTTTCATGTTACGTCATTTGGGTTTTTCAATTTTCTTCCAAATGGTTGTCTGAAATGTTTGGGTGGTTTATCTCTTTTTAAGGCTCGGTCGGTGCTAGTGATGTAATATTGATTTCCCTTGTTGAAC
Organism: Viscum album; assembly: GCA_963277665.1. Lineage (NCBI taxonomy): Eukaryota > Viridiplantae > Streptophyta > Magnoliopsida > Santalales > Viscaceae > Viscum > Viscum album. The sequence continues at coordinate 595,948,021 of OY728121.1, forward strand.
CCTCATATTGTAGATGACGATTATGGTTAATTTAATTGATTCTTGTGTTATAATAAATGGGTGTTTTATTGGTGGAGACCCTAGGTGTGTTATTTTGAAATGTTTTATAGAGTGTTTAAGTGTTTAATAGTTTTATTAAATTATATGTGTAGTGTGTTGGACCTCGTTGCGATGGTTTTGGGCTGCGGGTGTCAGGGATTCCCACATGTACATGCATAGGGTAAGGTATATATATATATATATATATATATGCCCTATGTGCATATTACCTCATGGCGTGGGGAGTATGTGCAATGCATCTAGGGGTGTATATATATATGTGTGTGTATAAATGCATGTGCATGTATATGCCAAGGGTTGGTTAGAGTGGTCATTGAAAAATAGCAACATATTTGAGGTAGGTCCCCTATACCTATGCATTTAATTTGAATTTCATAATTTCTTTCTAGTTTTAAAAATATGTTTTACATTTATGCTATATACAAATGTTATGAAATATGGTTGTGGTTGATATAAATGATTATGCCTTTGTTTTGGAAATTGAAATGTATTTCTAAAACCATTTGTCATAAGTGACTTTCCTTGAAAATTGATTTCCTAAGTGGCTTTGAATTAGTAATGAGTATTTCTATTTTAGTTTGGCATTTTGGCCAGTTAGTTATAAAAAGTGTTCCCTTTATGTAATTAATCTCATTTGTCACCTTAAGAATGTTTTATGGAAAATAAAAACCTCTCTTGAGGCATGCCCCCTTGGTTTTAGAAAATTATTTGTATATTTAATGTGTTATTATGTGCCTAATTTTGATTCTTATGGATTGTGTGATATGAAAGAGGGGGAAATGTGCTTAAGGAGGGAGAATGGTGGTGATATGTTGAATGATTTTTGGATAAAGAAAGTGTTATGTACATATATGTTTGCTTGATAAATAAAACTCACCACCACTTGAAATAGAGCATAATGGGAAACATGGGTATCTATGTGGGTGGACCAGGGCTAGAATGCTAGATGACACGATAGGGGTTCGTCCTAGTTTCGTCTAGTATGATTGACACAACAACACTAACTAAACACATGAATGACTGAGGGTCGTGGTTTATAAGCCACAGTTATTGAGGTTCGTGGTTTCTAAGCCACGTTTTATTAGGGTCATGGTTTCTAAGCCACATTTCACCATGGTACAAGGTATCTATGGTCCCACTTGTGCTATCTACATATAGTGATTACCCAAGGTTCTCATTTGCGACATAATTCTTGTGATGTAATTTTCATTTCAGTTGTTTCATACTTCATGTCTTATTTGTGAAAACCATATTTTCATCTAAATTGGTTTCCATTCATTTTGAAACGTTAATGCATGCTTGGAAATTATTTTGAAAATGTAGTGGGAGATAAATTCTTTACTTGAAAATGTACACTTTTTACTTGAATTTGAAAAGAATATAAAACATTATTCTATTACATTCTATTTTCAAACTAACATGTTTTGGATTTCATATAAAAGGAAAGGGAATAGGGCGTTATTGTATCTTGGAATTCTTACTGATCATCTCAATGCTCGCGCCTACTTTAATTTTAAGTTTTAGGTTCCTCTAGTTTTGGATCGCATTTGGAGTGAGTGTAGTTTATGTTCCATGGTGACCTATAAGGTCACTTGAGGTATGTCATGTTGCTTCGTTTATTCCTTTTTCTGCTGTCAGATTGTTTAGTTTATTTTCTTTTGTTTATCTATTTGTTTAGTTTATTACTATTTATCTATCTTTTTTATGGGAAAAATCCTTCTTAACTAGTTATCTCAATTCCCGTCACTAGTTACCAAGCCATGGGTATTGGGAACGCCCTTTGGGCTATGTCGCGGACCGAATCGGGTGACCGGTTCAGGGTCGACCCAGGCTGGTTTATGACAAAATATTATCAGAGGGAGGCCCTTGTTTTTTTGGGTGTCATGTAGCTTGGTGATTAGGTGTTTTGAGACTCGAGAGGTAGGTGCGAGGAGGACTTCATGAACCCTTTCCCATCCTTAGACTCAAGTTTCCAGGGGTAGTTCGAGATTTGAATTTTTTCTTTGGCTTGGTCTGTGTGGATGAAGGATGACAAAGTGAGCCAGTATTACATGGTGGGCTTGCAAGGAGTAGAGACCCATGTACAGTCTAAGTGCATAGTTCAAGATACTTCCTGTGGTTGATGCTCGGTTGGAGCATGGCCTACTAAGCCATGTTACCGGGTTTGCATAGCCACTAGTCCCTTATTTTTTGAAGTTTTGATGTGAGTTATGTTTGGGATTAGTTTTGAATGACTTAAGAGGATTTCAAAAATAAAAATGGTTCATATAAAAAGGGATTTTCAAAAGGGGATTTGGTTTTGGAGTGGAAAAGTGGTTTTGAAATGGAAATTGTTTTCTTTTAATGGAATGTGTGGTTTCAAAGGGAAAATGGGAGGTGTTTTGGAAGTTATTTTGGGATCTTGGTAACACTTTCTAGAATGTGAGTTGAAAAACGTTTTAGAATTTGGAAATTTGTTTCTTTAATGGTAGGTGAAATTTTCAGATTGGTTGAGAATATTTTCTTTACATTGAATGATCTGTTTTAAAAATGTGATGTGTTTTGAATTGGCCCTTTGTATTTCTATGAGGGATCACATATATAGAGGTATGCATGTGAAATAAGGATAATTTTTGGTATGTGTGGATAGGTGCATAAGATATCACAAGGGTATATGTATATGTGAGACTTCATGGGATACCAATGGTGGATATTTAAGTTGTTTTTTTGCTGAAAAATGGTTTTCAAAAAGATAATTTAAATGTTTTTAAAAGTGGGTGAGAAATTTTTTTAGTGTTCTCTTTTTGTGTTTGGTATCTTTTTTCATGGGTTCTTGGTTTTGACATACTAAATCTTTGTTGGAGTTTTGGTTTGAGTTTGAGCTTTACTTTGTGATTGAAGTGTGGAATTTTGACTTACGATGAGTTTTTATTTGGCTTTGTGCCTCTTGTTTTTTATTGTGCCGCCCAAAAAAGTCCCAGAGGGTTCTAGTGAGTCTCTTTTAGTTGTTGGTTCTACCCAAACTCTTAGAGGAGTGCTGGATTGGAATTCTTTGTGGGTTTTATATATCTTCCATGGTGATCATGATCTATTGAAGGTAGTTCACTGGCTTGGTGAAATCTTTGGTGTTTTCAGGTTATTAGGAACTCCCAAAGCTATGAGAACTCGTGCTGGTTCGAGTTCATTTGAGGGTTCAACTTTAGATTGGTGGAGGAGGTAATCCTATTGTCATTGCATGATGGGATGTCTTGGAAGTTGTTTAAAACAACTCTCGTCCAATGGTTTATACCTGAGGAAGTGATGGTGAGGAAGGTGGAAGAGCTTGTGAGTGTCCAGCAAGGCTAATGAATAGTAAAGGCTTATGTCAGGAATTTCAAGGGGTTGATTCCCTTTCTCTGGAGGTAGAATTATGGAATTATTCAAAGTTTCTATTATGTGGGTTCTTCGTCCATGTTTAAAGAACTGATTTTTTTTTGTTTGGGAAGGATCCCCATCTGTTGAGGAGAGATAACCGGTGGAACCTGTTTCAAACAAGTATTCTTGCCAATTCCATCTTCTATTAGTCAGGAAACTTTCTTGTTTGTTTCTGGTGTGTCTATTTTGGGTTCTTTAAGTCTCCTTTTCATCATCCCCTGAAGTCTTGTCATCAGTGTGGTCATTTGGGACACTTGGAGAGGTTCCACTAGAGACATCATCAGAAATAATCTCAATCGATGTAACCTCCTTACTATGGGGCAACAGATGCTTCAAGACATCATATCTCCAACCACAGGTCTCGAAGTGAAGCCTTTCATGCAGTCTATAATCATTGGGTTTGGGTCACCTTGGTCTAACTTTTTTCACGAGTGCTGAAATAGGGATGGTTTAAATTTCATTGTTGTATCTCCCTCATTATTGAAGGTTCTGTTTTGTTGGAATAGTCATAGAGGTATCATTTCCTCGTTGTGGTGTTTTTTATTTGAATACCCCATTGGTTCTAAGAAGGCATGGCGATCTCATTTTCTTGTAATTCCAGTAGTTGTGTCTCCTCAAATGTGAGCTTTAAAGGTTGTCTCTTTATGGCTGTGAGTCTCAAGATGATTGTCTCTCTTGTGTTGCTAGCTCCTTTGGTGACCCACTCTTGTTTTAGGACGTGCTCGTTTTGGAGAAACATGTTTCTTGGGAAATAAAGAATAGGGTTATTTTCTTCCATTTGGTTTGGGGTCTTTCGTCAGGGATGCCATGTGGTGGGGTTCTAGTTTGTGCGAAGAGTTCATGGGTCAGTTTGTGTTGGGATCGTATTGGTCCATGTTAATTAGCTTAAGTTGGTTGGTTATTAGATGGTGGGAAGACCCACCATGAATCTTTTAATTCCTTTATCGATAGTTGGTTTGTGTGAGGGTTTTGGTCTATGTTGGTGGCTTCCTTGTTGGATCAAGTTAGCAGTTATAGAGTTAACTCGTGTTGAGAGTCTCAATGTTGGTTGTTCTAGTCGGGTTCTTATGGTGGGGAGAACCCTCCACATTTCCTAATGGCTCTTCTCTTTGCAGTTTCCCTTAGAGTTAGTTGAGTGTGACTGATAGAGTGAAAAGTCACACTAAGTTCATGATTCTATTGGCCTTGTCCAGTTTCATGCTTGAGTTTGATTCTTCATTTTCTTGGGTGACTTTTTGGGAGCATAAAGTTTTTATGGTGGGGAGAATTGTCACACCTCAACCATGATTTACAAATTATTTAATTATATCTGGGTTTTTTATTGAGTTTTGGGTCGAACTAGTTTTAAATTTTAAATATTTGGGGGTCTCCAGTAATGGCGCATGGCTGGCACACGGTTTGACCAACCATGCGGCTAAATCATGCACGGTTCCCAAGATTTCGAACAAAAATATGAAAAAATAAAAAATAAAATAATGTTTTAATAGTAATAATAATGATGAAAATATTATTATTTTGATTACTATTATTATTACTATTATTATTATTGTTGGTATTTTAATTAAGTTATTATTATAAATATAACAATAATATTTAATTAAGAATATTATCATTATTATTATCTTAGTTAATGTTTTATTATGTAATTATTGATGTTATTATTATCATCATTATGAAATCATTAAACTTATTCTTATTATTGCCTTTAATTATTAATTTTTATGATTGTATTTGTTTATTCATTTATTTATTTACCTTTTTTTGGGTCTCTATCCCTAGGTTTAATTTTTATTTTTTCTTTTTTCTTTTTTTTTCTTTTTTTTTCTTTTCCTTATTTTCTTTTTTTCCCTCTTTTCTCTCTTTATTTTTTTTCTTCCTTCCCTCTCTTCCTCCCCACTCTTGTTGCAACATGTTTCTTCTCCCCCTCTTGAGTTGTCGAACCCTACCCCACCACCTTCCCTTACAACTGCCCCTTCTCCTTCTGATGAGTAGCTCCGGCAACCATGCATGGGCACCCCAACCACCCACGTGCCACCCCTACTACCAACACACAGCCTTGCACGACCCCTAATTCTTGTAAGGACTCTCTGATGATCTCTCATCGGTGAGCATCATCCCCTCTGGTGAACTCCCTTTGGCATGAAACTCTTTTCTGGTGGCCTCCCATTTGCGTTATTTGCTCTGATAAGCTCCCTTTCACTTTTTGTAGGGTTTTAGTTAGGTTTACTTTCATTGGGGTTTTATTTCCATGTTTTTTTATTCGATTTCTTGATTTAGGGTTTATTTGATGTTGTTTGCGATGTGTTTGGTGTGTGATTGGAGTTTTGCTTCAAAATTTTGGGCTTTCAACACCAATGGTAGGTGGTTCCGCATTTAAATATAATTTAGTGAATTAATTGTCTTGTTTAATTAATTTATCATGTTCTTTAAATTATTTGTTTAGTGAAAATTCGGTTTTCTTGAATTTTATCATGTGTTGGGTTTTTTTAGTGGCTTGTTCGTATGGAATGAAGTGTATTCATGAGGAAAACCCCTGTTTAGTCTTTTATTAGTGTTATATTATGTTGCGTAAAGGCTGTAAAGTCTATTTTTTCAAGTTATTGGTGTGTCTTGGATATAATTCCTTTTTGTAATGCTTGGTTTTGTTTAATTACTTCTGCACTTGGTTTATTAGATCATGTAAGGGCTGTAGATTATATTTTAGTATGGTGTTAGTTTTCATTTGATTCAAAAAAGGGAATCTGGGTGTGTTATGTGGTGCCTCTTTGGTCTATTTTTATAAATTTTCAAATGTTTTATTGAATGATATTAGTGGTGTAAATCATTTTTTAACGTGTCCATGTGGTGTGGTTGGTTCTATAGCATAATTTTAAATGAAAATAGGTATATTTTTAGTGTAAAAATTTCATGTGCCGTTTGTTAATGCTTTAAAAATTACTCAAATAAATTATTAAATTATTTGTGTGGTGCAAAAACCATTTTTGGTAGTATTGATGAAGTGATTAATTTTAAAGTCGTATTTTGACATGAAATTGAGAGTTTTCCATGGGTGTTTCATGCTGCATCATTTGGGGTTTTTACTTTTCTTCCAAATGGTGGCTTGAAATGTGTGAGTGGTTTATCTCTTGTGAAGTTTCGGTCGGCACTTGTGATGTAATATTGATTTCCCTTGTTGAACCCTCCTGTTGTAGATGACTATTATGGTTTATGTGATTGATTCTTGTGTTATAATAAATGGAGGTGTTATTGGTGCAGACCCTTGGTGTGTTATTTTTAAATGACTTATAGAGTGTTTAATTGTTTTATTGTTTTATTAAATTATATGTGTAGTGTGTTGGACCTCGCTATGACATTTTTGGGTTGCGGGTGTCACGGATTCCCACATCTACATGCATAGGGTAAGTCATATACATATATATATATATATATATATATATATATTCCCTCTTTGTGCATATTCCTTCATGGAGTGGGGAGTATGTGCAATGCATCTAGGGGTGTATATATATATATATATTTATAAATTCATGTTCTTGTATACTCCAAGGGTTGGTTCAAGTGGTCATTGATAAATAGAGACATGTCTCCCCTATGACTATGCCTTTAATTTGAATTTCATAATTTCTTGCTTGTTTTTAAAATATGTTTTACATTTATGCTATATAAACATGCTATAAAATCTGGTTTTGGTTGCTATAAATGATTAAGCCTTTGTTTTGGAAATTGAAATGCATTTCTAATTCCATTGGTCTTAAGTGACTTTCTTTGAAAATTTATTTCCTAAGTTGTTTTGAATTGGTAATTAGTATTTCCAATGGTTTTTGGACTTTCAACTTGTTTTTTAAAAAAAAGTTTTCCCTTTATGTAATTAATATTTTTTGGCACCTTAATAATGTGTTATGGAAAAGGAAAACCTCTCGTGAGGCATGTCCCTTGGGTTTTAGAAAATGATTTGTATATTAAATGTGTTATTATGTGGGTAATGTTGATGCTTATGAATTCGATGATGTGAAAGAGGGGGGATGCACTTAAGGAGGGATAATGGTGGAGAGAGGTTGAATGGATTTTGGATAAAGAAAGTGTTATGTACATATATGTTTGGTTGATAAATAAAACTCCCCACCACATGAAATAGAGAACAATGGGAAACCAGGGTATCTAGGCGGGTGGACTAGGACTAGTATGCTAGATGACACGGTAGGGGTTTGTTCCGATTTCATCTAGCTGTATTGACGCAACAACAATAACTAAACACATGAACAACTGAGGTTCATGGTTTATAAGACACGGTTACTGATGGTCATGGTTTCTAAGGAACGTTTTCTTAGGTTCGTGGTTTCTAAGCCACATTTCACCGAGGTATGAGGTCTCTAGGGTTCCACATGTGCTTAGATACCTATAGGGATTACCCATGGTGATCATTTCCAACATGATGCTTGCGATGTAATTTTCATTTTAGTTGTTTCATACTTTATGTCTTATTTATGAAAACCGTATTTTAATCTAAATTGGTTACCTTTCATTTTGAAACATTAATGCATGCTTGGAACTTATTTTGAAAATGTAGTGGGAGAGAAATGCTTTACTTGAAAATTCAAACTTTTTACTTGAATTTGAAAAGAATGAAAGACGTTATTTTATTACGTCCTATTTTAAAACACTACAACATAAATTGCCTTTAGTGGCAGTTTTTTAGCGGCGTTTTACATAACCTTTGATAAACCTTTTCGTAAAATGGTTTAGCTGTGGTTTATTAAAAACCACCGTGAAACCTTTTTAATTTTTTACAGTGGAGACGCCCCCCCCCCCCCCCACCCCCACCTGAGTGGACCTTCTTCCCTGACACCTGCGACCCTTCTCCCCCGATGATCCCCAACCCTAGCTCCTCTCCCCTCCTGTGCCTCCAGTGAGCTCGTTGTTCGTCGTTGTCGACCCCCCTTCTCCCCCCGACACCCGTGACGCTGCCTTCTCCCCTGACCTCATTGAGTTCCTACCCTAGTTCAGCTCTCCTCCCCTGCTACTGGTGGTTTTCATAGTTTTAGGTATTTTTTTCATATTTTTTTGGATCTTTTAGTGCATAAGGTTATAGAAATATGCAACCCTTTTTGTGTATAAACATGTCTTGGAAGAGGTTAGTGTTCATTCATGATTCATATATATTCACCTTTGTTGGTTTGGATTTGGATACCAATTCTGTTTAATTCGGAACATAGATTGTACCACCAAGTGATGACTTGGGTCAAGGGGATGGGTTTCTAATCATGATTTCGGGTTATTAATTTGGTCCTACTTAGATTCAGGATACACTAGGTTAGTTAAATATCTCCTAGAGGGGAATTTTTAGTGTATTTTATGGGTGTGTGATTTCATGATCTAGATGTGTGCTATAGTGTGAGTTTTTTTCCCTGGTTATATATATCTGATTCACTAGTTTTTATCTTCACTTTTATTTTATATAAAATGTGAGATAACTTGTTTTTATTATAGTATCATTTGTAGGAAGTCTTTGGTTGACTGTCTACTGGGTGTACATACACACACCCCGCATATACATCTTGGTGCATATGAATTTTTTCATGGTATAGGTAAAGGGAAGATCTCTTAATTCTATAGAGGATCACCTTTATTTTGTGGTTATTGGTGATAGAGGTAGGATATTAGATATAGTATTGGTTTGTAGCTTGGTGGTGTGCCATGTTTGGATCCCTATTCTACATTTATAAGTCTTTTTTCTTATAGACTAATTTGATGATATTTTTGTTTATTTTATCTCTGATTATTATTATTATTTTATATTATTATAGTTTGGTTTTCCTTTCTCATACATCATATTTATATTTTACCATTAGTGTTATTAAACTGATGGTTATTTATTTTAAGGGTAAATCATCCCCCAGTAATATTCTTAACCCTAGGTGTTCATTTCCAACCTTTAGTGTTTGTGGGGTGGACCTAAGGTTAGTGGCATTCCAATATTATCTAAGGTGATCGGTTGGGGTTTTGATATTAAAAATTATATCAGTTTGGTATGATTTATTAGTTAGGAAGTTAGGTATGGATATAGGATGTATTAGGACTTGAAATATAGGGTATAAAAAGGTATATTTAACCTATTTATACTAATATTCAAGTTACCTAGGTGGTCTGAGTATTAAAAGTGTTCTAAAACACTTTTGGGAGTGTTTTCTCCTCATCATCATGGGTTTAGCCAATGAGAGTTGTGTATCAACATTATTAAAGAGACTTACCACCATAAATTCATCATTCACATTATATTTCATGGGTTGTTACTTTGAAAATTTTCCTTTTTGATCTTGCTTGTGTATTATTGCACACTGTAAAACCTTTAACTAAAGTGTTGGATGGTGACTAAGTAATGATTTTAATAACATCGACTATGGTTATAGAAAAAAATACCACTGGTTAGAAGACCTATAAATTAGCAGGAGTGTGATACTAGGAGTATTCCTATGGATTACCTAGGCACCCCAATCACATTGGGGAGGCTCCGTATCAAACATCTGGATAAAGTGGTGGGGAAAATCTCTTCTCGCATCAACAATTGGAAAAATCAATTCCTTTTCTTTTAGGGGAGGATCACTCTGGTTAATATCATGCTTACATCAATCCCCATGCACTTCCACTCAGTTCTTAAGGTCCCCAAGGTTGTTCTTAGGAATATTGAGTGGATTATGACATCATTAATCTTGGATTCCCATTCAGAGGGTCGGTGCCATTGGGAATCCTGGTCTAAAATGGCCCTTCCCACAGATGAAGGTGGAACAGGTGTGAGAATTGTTTCTAAAATGATGCATTTCCTGCATGCAAGGTTGGCATGGGAGGTAGTGGAAGGGTGTACTCTATGGGCACAAGTTATAAAGGAGAAGTACGGGCACTACCTGGAACAAATGAGCAACTCCTTATATTTTTAGAGCACTATTCAGGGTCATATACCTCACCTTCGTAGCCAGTCTAGTTGGATCATCGGCCGCGAAGACATCAGGTTTTGGCATGACAACTGGTCATGGGATATTCTTGGGTTTCTTGGCTGCCCAGTCACTGAAATCACTTTCAAGAAAGCAAGTGATCATCCTGAATTCATCCAAGTAGTCCTAAATAACCATTAGTCCAGAATTTTCAATCTCATCAAACTCTCGAACAAACCAGATAGGTGTGTTTTCAAGTTTACCTCTTCAGGCTCCTTTTTCTGGTAAATCCTACAGGTCGATCCTTCAGGAAACCCAAGATCAGGATCCATGGGGCCATCTCCTCTGGTGAAAAAGTTTTTCTCCAAAATATAATTTCTTCATTTGGAGGTTTCGACACCACTCCATATCTACAGATGAGGAGATCCGTCGGAAAGGGGTTTCAATTTTTTCCAAATGTTCTTGTTGTCGGACCCCCTGTGTCGAGACCACCTCTCATCTATTCTTCGAGATAGAATGGGCCAGCGTTGTCTGGGAAGTAGTCAGGGAGTTCTCCATCCTACCATCTCCATTCGGTTTGGGTGAATCCTTCCTACAGTGGTGGTTCCATGGAGTAGACTCTAATAACACAGAGAAGCATAAGAGGGCAATTTTTTTTTCAGCCGGCTGTTGGTGTATCTGGGAGGAGAGGAACAAATCACATTTTGAAGGAGTTGGGTACTCGAAGGCAGGCCTGATTTCTAGATCCAAATGGCTGATAGAAGACCTGGGGGTCCTCCTGAAAAATTGGGAGGAAGATCCTTCACTGAGGCAGTTACTTCGGTATAAGGTGCAGGTTACCCTCAACAGGGTCTCGGGGGGTCGATGGATTTGCTGGAGACCACCATCCGATGGGATAAAGCTCAATTCTGACGAGTCCTTTGCAATGGGAATTATGAGGGGTGGTGGTGTGATTCGTAACTCAAGGGGTAGTGTGGTAGCATCATACACTACCTGCTTCGGTAGTGGAGACTCCCTGCAGGCTGAGGCTTGGGCACTTTTGAAAGGAATTTTGTTCAGTCTGTCTAATCACCTGCTTCTCTCAGAGATCAAAACTGTCTCCAAAATCCTCTATGATGTGCTGATGGATCACAGCTCCACTCCATGGAGAATATGTAACAGCCCGAGATTTTATGAAAAATATTCTTTTTAATTTTATTAATGTCTTGTGTTGTACGCTACACCAAAAGGAGCTTGCACAACACACATCCTTGACTTTCCTTACATTACACGCAATCGCGACCTTCCTCGATAGCGTGTGTAGTACGCAATACCGAGTTTCACTAAACAACGATATGCTATTAAAATATTATTATAACTAGCTGTTATGAATAGTAATAACCACCTTTAAAAATTTTAGAAATTTTAGCTCTCAAAATGGACTTCATTTTTGGATTCGGAGTATCGAATTTAGCCTAAGATGAAATTTTGGTACTTTTCGGATAACTTTCATATTCTGATGAATAGTGAAAATTACTAAATTATAATTAAAAACAACTTTTTTAATCAAAATAATTAATAGTGATAAATTATTAATTTGAGTGGTTTTAAAGTATATTTAGAATATATTTTTACAATTTAATACAATGTTGGTCATTGGATGTAATTTCACATTTAAACTAGACATAAACAAGTGTCAATCTTTTGATAGATATTGTTTCTAAAAAACACGCTATTTGTTTTAACAGTGGGATTTAATTATAAAATTAATTAATGCAACTTCTATGTTATGAATTTGGTAAAATATACTTCATTTTTGAATTCTTAATATGAAATATAGCTTAGGATGAAATTTTGGCATTGTTCTGAAAAACATCAATTTTTGATGAATAGTGAAACTACTAAGTGGTAGTTAAAAAACTGAAGTTTTCATAAAACTTAATTTTACTGCTTCTGTGAATGGAATTTCAAAAATCCGAGAGACACGGTTGATGTCAGTAAGTAAAATGTGGTTCAATGAGATGAAAATAATTTTTTGTGAATAGTAACTTTTTACTTTTATTTACCACGGTTAAAAGTAAATAGGGTAATTAAGGGTAAGAATGATATTAATATTACCCTAACACATGTCCTAATTCTATTGGACAAGTTTATCTCGACCAAAAACAACCTTAAGTGTAAAATATTATCATTTAGGCCCACTTGGATTAGATTAGGACATTTATTATTATTTAATTCAAAGAAGAGTTAAAAGAGTTAAAATCAAAGTATATTTACTAAAACATTTTTAATATAGGGTTTTACATAAGATAAATTCGATTGTAAATATTAATTAGAAAGATAAAAATATTTCCTACATGATGGTATTTTATTTGTAATTTTTAGACATCCAATAATTTAATTTATTTATGACACAAAGATAATACAGTAATTATCTTATTAATGAAATATTGACATAATTGATATTATAAATACCAAAATAAATATAATTTAAGACTTTTTATGAATTCCACTAATTTTCTAGGTTACTATGATATATTATTGTTGATTTAATAAACTTGGTTCGAACATATAATTCTGTTATGACTTTCAAAAAAATCATATATCAAATAGTGTCAAAATTGACACAAAATAGTTTTTAAATCAAATATTATATTATTAATTGTTATTTTATTCCTAAAAATCTAAGGTTCGGCCAAATGACTTATATAAGGATATATTTATTAATAATATACAATTTGGGGTTCGTTTGGCATGTTATAGTAAGTGTATTAACCATATAGTGAAAGAAAACAAAAAGACGCGGTAAAAGTTAAATTATTTAACTTAGAGTTAAATCTAATTGATAAGGTTAAAATAATACCCTAAACTTGTATAAATCCTATTTTATGATATTATTTCGACCCATCCCCACTTTATATTCTAAATAAGACCCTTTGGAACCATTATAAACCGATTTTGACTTTAATATAAAATAATATTTTGAGATATTCCTAAGGTGCCCCTCTCCTCCCTTATAAAAGGGCACCTCCTCCCTCTCTTCCTCACACAACTTTGAGCCTTCAAGCTCGGCCAACCCCTACCAAAATCCCTTCTCCACTTCCCTAGTATCATCCTAGAGGTCCTGGTCTTCTTCAAAGACCATCCTTAGTTCTTTAAGTGGAGGCTAAGAAAAGGCGCGTCAAAAAGAGGTAATATCCATTACCGATCTTTTTCAATTTCTTTCTTCTTCAACTTCTTCTTCTTTAGTTGTTTCATGATAAAGTAACAACATCCGTATTTCTTATATACTGATATGTTATTATAAATATGAAACAACTCTAATTAACCTTCTATCCATCCTACGGAAAAAGGAAATCATCGCGCGTGCGTACGTAAGGATTACCGTCTCCACGCCGTGGTATAATCTATTTTCTGCCACCACCTTAATTGGATGGGTATAATGGTGTAATGAGTAACTATATATGATTATTATAAATTGATATTGATACTTAAATAGTATACATACACTTAAACACAAGTTCACGATCATGAGAACGATATCATCGCTTGTGCGTACGTACAGACTACCGTCTCCACGACGCGATGAGATTCATTCTCAATGATTAACCATTCATGAATGATTATAAAGTATATATAATAAGTACTAATGAAATATATGGCCTAATAATGATACTGGAATTATTTATATTTATATGTATGTCAACTACTTAATTCCATTCAATTCAATAAGGAAACGAAAACAGCGTTCATGCGTACGTACGGACTACCGTCTCCATGAACGGTGTATTTCTTTCCATTTACTGATTTATTATATATGTGTATTATGAATATATATATATATAAATCATGTTTTATATTCTGGAATTAAGTAATCATGATCTAAGTAATCATATGAATAATTACAAGTTAAAAACACGAACGACAAATGAGACGATTTTACCCAAAATGCTACTTTAAAATGAATTTACAAAAGAACGAGTAATATAAAGTCATAAGTGGACCATATATGATACAATAACAATGAATATGATTCTGGAATAAGTCAATAACATGATTTAAATCATTATACAGGAGGTTCGGACACTTACAAAGTAAGTCAGACCTAAGGTAAGGGAAATATCACAATCTCATTTTTATCCGAGATTGTTTATTCGTAAGTATTTACTGGGGTGTATTTTATCATCCACATCCATGTTTAATCAATATGTAATATTATTTCCATCCACCTACAATTTTTTAAATCCATTTTTACCCTTCGGTGAGTTTTTAGTAATATGTATGAAAGGAATCTTTTGTCGTTTTTCGTACGAGGTACTTTTTGACTTTTCCAACAAACGTACGAAGAATGTTTTTTTTAACTTATACGGCATGAATGGATTTTTAAAACATTATTTCCAAGAAACTTCCTTTACAAGTTTTCAAGTTTATTTTTAATCAACTTCTTTTATTTTAAAGTCGTATGACATGTTATGAAAGGAAAAATGTTTTTGAATTAGAAAGGATATTTTCCTCAAGAATGGAGTTCAAGTATTTTATCAAAATTATTTTCCATCTAATATAATAAAAGGGTTCTGTTTTTATCCCTATTATTAAATTGGTTTGATTATGTTGTGATGGAAATATTTTTATGAATTCCTTTATCTTATATGAATTGTTTTATGATGTCATGTTGTTTAAGAATCCCATTTTTATTACATGGGTTACGCTATGATGTATGGTTTATGATTATGTGGCACACATAAGAAAGGATTCATTATAAGATGGGTGGGACCTATATCTCCCTCCAATGCATTGGGTAAAGATTTTATATCTCATGAGATAGACATGGCTGGAACGGTAGGTTATACCGGTTCAGTGAAACAGGAATGGAACGAGGGTGACTCGGTTCAGAAAGGGACTTTGTCCACTAAGATAGTCTTGGAAATGAGTCATGACTAACAAGAAATGATTTTCCATGATTATGTGTGCATTCCAAAAAGTTTCAAGTTTCATTTTATGATTATGGGGATCTCATTTTCACTTCTATGATTTATTCCATGTTAAGATATTATGATCTCTTTTGTAGGTTATGATTTTCAAAAAGATATGATATGATTTTTATTTCCTTTGTTTACCCTTACTGAGCATTTGAGCTCACCCTTTTATGTTTTCTTTTCCCCAGGATATAAAGAAAGGTTTTAGGTAAAAAAAAGGGAAGATCTTTATGGGAGATATTGAAGATCTTTCACCACGATTAGAAGATTACGTTCCAAGTTTCCAAAGACACTAAACTATTACGATCCTTGTGTGTGTGTTTTTGTTATGTACTAAGTATTCCGCAAAATTAATGTAATGTCCATGTACGTCAAGCTTCGGGTCTCTATAGTTGGTATCAGAGGAAAGGTTTAGTCAAACTTTGGAAACTAGGATGCGAGAACTTTAGTGAGATCCCTAGAGATATTTCTAAGGTATGTCTAGGGATGTCTCTAAGGTTAAGTATACGTATAGGTTATAGTACTAAAACTACGCTAACGATCATAGAATTAAACCTAAGATGTTATATATTGAAGGTACTCCCCCCTTTATTATGTTGTTTTCCCTAGCATGATTTTTGCCTCTCACACTATTCTTTTTGGGTTTTAGACGATGGATGGAACCCGAAGGAACCGTGTTGATAAATGCAATGGACAATGAAATGATTGTCCTTCTGAACAAACAAATGTTATGGAAGATGGAGTGAAAAAACTTATTGCTATACTTACACAAGCTATGAATCATTCTGGACTTCCAAATGAGCAGAGAAGGGAACAATATTCTATTGAGTCCTTAATGAGGCAACGTCCACCTTCTTTCAGTGGGTCTTCTGATCCACTTGTTGCTGAACAATGGATCAGTACCACTGAAAAAATATTTTCAGTTCTTCAATGTTCTGAGCATGATAAAGTCATCTTAGCAGTATATCGTTTGGAAGGTGAATCTGATCAATGGTGGAATCTTATCAAGAATACGAGGCAAAGAGATGAAATTGAGTCCATGGAATGGGACGAGTTCAAGAACTTGTTTTCCAGTAAGTACTTCCCTCGTATTCTTCGAACAAAGATGGAAAAGGAGTTTCTTGAGCTGAAGCAGAAGGATGATGAATCTTTTGGTATATACGAAGAAAATTTTACAAGACTTTCAAGGTATGCATCTGGCATTATCATCCAACCTGAAAGTAAAGTTGATCGATTTTTCAGTGGCTTAAAACCAAGTCTTAGAAGGGAATTAGCTATAAGAGACTTCAGTAACTATGAAGAAATTGTGCGTTGTGCTATCAAGGTAGAAATGGAAGTTGGTGTTACATATCCATCTCATGGTTTTGACAAGAAACGAAAGATGGAGTTCAAGGAGAAATCTCAGAATAATGGTGAAAAGAAGATGAATGTTTCCTTATGCACAAAGTGTGGAAAGAAGCATGGTGGAGATTGTCTTAAAGGGACTAGAAAATGTTTTAAGTGTGGAAAAGAAGGTCATCGAGCAGCTGAGTGTCAAAGTAATGGAAAAAGGGATTCTAATGATGTGAATAAAGCAAAAACTGCAGAGAACGCACCACCAACACTTCAATGCTTCAAGTGCAAGGAAATGGGGAATTATGCTAATAAATGCCCTAATCCAAGGGTTAGTGATGATCGACATGAGCAACCACTTAAGGGAAAGGACAAAGGGAAGTCACATGCGATCACCATTGGCGATGTTGAATATGATAACGATGTGGTGGAATGATTAAGTGTTTATGTAATGGGATTCCAAAATAATGTTGTATCATAAAGTATTGGAATATTTATGTATTGGTCTAATGTGGTATTCAAAGTGATTGAGATATTTTTGGAAATAAGATGATATGAGCATAATGAAGGGAAAATGAGAAAACAAAATGTTTAACAGTATTCATGAGCTCATGATTGATATAAGGACTAAGTGATATCATGGTTTGAGTATATAGAATTTTGAGGATTTTGGTATGTGGAAAGTGTTAACTTTTAACTGCATTCATGTTTTCACTAAGGTATTCAATAGAATACATTATTAAGGACTTTCAATGTTTGGAATGTGACCAACAAAACATATCTTATGCTATATTGGGATCAACGATGGTATTAAATCTCTGGTAATCGTTTTCACTATGTTATGAGAGTGGACTGCAGTATTATGGATAAGCCTAAAGATTGGAATGGATTATGTTGGACATAAGTTAGTATTGTTTAAGGATAGAAGTTTTTTTTCGATATTATTGATGGGATGTTATAGTAATATAGTTTTTGAAAAAGGACAACCTGCAGAACGGGAGACAGCCCATCGCGTCGGACAAAGCTGTGGGAATCGAACCCACAACCGAAGTGCGACTGGCCTTTATCACCTACCACTGGCCTACAGGAAGTCCCTGTTTAGTAGAAACTAGTTTTATTATATTAAGATATATGACATATGATGTATAAGTCCATTTTAGGAACCATATATGATTAATCTCACTATAGATCGACTTATGTATATAATTATTTGCTAACCTTTTGTTTGAGACAGAAGGAATGACCCGTCATTCTATCACATGATCTTCTAACACTTCACGAATAACAAATTCAACTTCAGAGATGAAGTGGAAATTGTTCAAGGCACGAACAACAGTGAGATTGTACCAAAATAAAGTAAGTATTTATTCTAATTCAAATTCTTTAACTTTAGGGAAACGATCTTGAAAACCAAAAATGTTTTCCTAGTGATCTTATATCTGATGAATCAGATGGTACCTTAGATCGTCACAAATTTATGGCTTTGTGATTTCTGGCTTTTCCATATCCATGTTCTCTGCCACTCTCCATCAGAACATGATGGTTAGATTTCTCTTCCATATCCATATTTTCACCTATGTGGAAACCCAGTGATTAGTTTATTTGGGTAACCGTTACGTTTCATACTTTTGTTTTTAAAGATTGGTTTTGATATTCCTTTTTACGATGTGGGTTTCTATTAAATAAACTTTCGAATAGTAAACCATTTATAACCCCAACGAATTTCGAGGGTGAAATTCATTTTAAGGGGGGTAGAATGTAACAGCCTGAGATTTTATGAAAAATATTCTTTTTAATTTTATTAATGTCTTGTGTTATATGTTACACCAAAAGGAGCTTGCACAACGCACATCCTTGACTTGTCTTGCATTACACGCAATCGCGACCTTCCTCGATAGCGTGTGTAGTACGCAATACCGAGTTTCACTAAACAACGATATGCTATTAAAATATTATTATAACTAGCCGTTATGAATAGTAATAACCACCTTTTAAAATTTTAGAAATTTTAGCTCTCAAAATGGACTTCATTTTTTGATTTGGAGTATTGAATTTAGCCTAAGGTGAAATTTTGGTACTTTTCGGATAACTTTCATATTCTGATGAATAGTGAAAATTACTAAATTATAATTAAAAACAACTTTTTTAATCAAAATAATTAATAGTGATAAATTATTAATTTGAGTGGTTTTAAAGTATATTTAGAATATATTTTTACAATTTAATACAATGTTGGTCATTGGATGTAATTTCACATTTAAACCAGACATAAACAAGTGTCAATCTTTTGATAGATATTGTTTCTTAAAAACACGCTATTTGTTTTAACAGTGGGATTTAATTATAAAATTAATTAATGCAACTTCTATGTTATGAATTTGGTAAAATAGACTTCATTTTTGAATTCGGAATATGAAATATAGCTTAGGATAAAATTTTGGCATTGTTCTGAAAAACATCAATTTTTGATGAATAGTGAAACTACTAAGTGGTAGTTAAAAAACTGAATTTTTCATAAAACTTAATTTTACCGCTTCTGTGAATGGAATTTCAAAAATCCGAGAGACACGGTTGATGTCAGTAAGTAAAATGTGGTTCAATGAGATGAAAATAATTTTTTGTGAATAGTAACTTTTTACTTTTATTTACCACGGTTAAAAGTAAATAGGGTAATTAAGGGTAAGAATGATATTAATATTACCCTAACACATGTCCTAATTCTATTGGACAAGTGTATCTCGACCAAAAACAACCTTAAGTGTAAAATATTATCATTTAGGCCCACTTGGATTAGATTAGGACATTTATTATTATTTAATTCAAAGAAGAGTTAAAAGAGTTAAAATCAAAGTATATTTACTAAAACATTTTTAATATAAAGTTGTACATAAGATAAATTCAATTGTAAATATTAATTAGAAATCTAAAAAGATTTAATACATGATGGTATTTTATTTGTAATTGTTAGACATCAAATAATTTAATTTATTTATGACACAAAGATGATGTAGTAATTATCTTATTAATGAAATATTGACATAATTGATATTATAAATACAAAAATAAATGTAATTTAAGACTTTTTATGAATTACACTAATTTTCTAGGTTACTATGATATATTATTGTTGATTTAATCAAATTTGTTCGAACATATAATTCTGTTATGACTTTCAAAAAAATCATATATCAAATAGTGTCAAAATTGACACAAAATAGTTTTTAAATCAAATATTATATTATTAATTGTTATTTTATTCCTAAAAATCTAAGGTTCGGCAAAATTACTTAGATAAGGATATATGTATTAATAATATACAATTTGGGGTTCTTTTGGCATGTTATAGTAAGTGTATTAACCATATAGTGAAAGAAAACAAAAAGACGCGGTAAAAGTTAAATTATTTAACTTAGAGTTAAATATAATTGATAAGGTTAAAATAATACCCTAAACTTGTCTAAATCCTATTGGATGATAGTATTTCGACACATCCCCACTTTATCTTCGAAATAAGACCCTTTGGAACCATTATAAACCGATTTTGACTTTAATATAAAATAATATTTTGAGATATTCCTAAGGTGCCCCTCTCCTCCCTTATAAAAGGGCACCTCCTCCCTCTCTTCCTCACACAACTTTGAGCCTTCAAGCTCGGCCAACCCATGACAAAATCCATTCTAAACTTCCCTAGTATCATCATAGAGGTCCTGGTCTTCTTCAAAGACCATCCTTAGTTCTTTAAGTGGAGGCTAAGAAAAGGCGCGTCAAAAGAGGTAATATCCATTACCGATCTTTTTCAATTTCTTTCTTCTTCAACTTCTTCTTATTTAGTTTTTTCATGATAAAGTAATAACATCATTATTTCTTATATACTGATATGTTATTATAAATATGAAACAACTCTAATTAACCTTCTATCCATCCTATGGAAAAAGGAAATCACCGCGCGTGCGTACGTACGAAATACCGTCTCCACGCCGTGGTGTAATCTATTTTCTGTCACCACCTTAATTGGATGGGTATAATGGTGTAATGAGTAACTATATATGATTATTATAAAGTGATATTGATACTGAAATAGTATACATACACTTCAACACAAGTTCACGATCATGAGAACGATATCATCGCTCGTGCGTACGTACGGACTACCGTCTCCACGACGCGATGAGATTCATTCTCAATGATTAACCATTCATGAATGATTATAAAGTATATATAATAAGTAATAATGAAATATATGGCCTAATAATGATACTGGAATTATTTATATTTATATGTATGTCATCTACTTAATTCCATTCAATTCAATAAGGAAACGAAAACAGCGTTCATGCGTACGTACGGACTACCATCTCCATGAACGGTGTATTTCTTTCCATTTACTGATTTATTATATATGTGTATTATGAATATATATATATAAATCATGTTTTATATTCTGTAATTAAGTAATCATGATCTAAGTAATCATATGAATAATTACAAGTTAAAACACGAACGACAAATGAGACGATTTTACCCAAAATGCTACTTTAACATGAATTTACAAAAGAACGGGTAATATAAAGTCATAAGTGGACCATATATGATATAATAACAATGAATATGATTCTAGAATAAGTAAATAACATGATTTAAATCATTATACAGGAGGTTCGGACACTTACAAAGCAAGTCGGACCTAAGGTAAGGGAAATATCACAATCTCATTTTTATCCGAGATTGTTTATTCGTAAGTATTTACTGGGGTGTATTTTATCATCCAAATCCATGTTTCATAAATATGTAATATTATTTCCATCCACCTACAATTTTTTAAATCCATTTTTAACTTTCGGTGAGTTTTTAGTAATATGTATGAAAGGAATATTTTGTCGTTTTTCGTACGAGGTACTTTTTGACTTTTCCGACAAAAGTACGAAGAATGTTTTTTTTAACTTATACGGCATGAATGGATTTTTAAAAAATTATTTCCAAGAAACTTCCTTTACAAGTTTTCAAGTTTATTTTTAATCAACTTCTTTTATTTTAAAGTCGTATGACATGTTATGAAAGGAAAAATGTTTTTGAAGTATAAAGGATATTTTCCTCAAGAATGGAGTTCAAGTATTTTATCAAAATTATTTTCCATCTAATATAATAAAAGGGTTCTGTTTTTATCCCTATTATTAAATTGGTTTGATTATGTTGTGATGGAAATATTTTTATGAATTCCTTTATCTTATATGAATTGTTTTATGATGTCATGTTGTTTAAGAATCCCATTTTTATTACATGGGTTACGCTATGATGTATGGTTTATGATTATGTGGAACACATAAGAAAGGATTCATTATAAGATGGGTGGGACCTATATCTCCCTCCAATTCATTGGGTAAAGATTTTATATCTCATGAGATAGACATGGCTGGAACGGTAGGTTATACCGGTTCAGTGAAACAGGACTGGAACGAGGGTGACTCGGTTCAGAAAGGGACTTTGTCCACTAAGATAGTCTTGGCAATGAGTCATGACTAACAAGAAATGATTTTCCATGATTATGTGTGCATACCACAAAGTTTCAAGTTTCATGTTATGATTATGGGGATCTCATTTTCACTTCTATGATTTATTCCATGTTAAGATATTATGATCTCTTTTGCAGGTTATGATTTTCAAAAAGATATGATATGATTTTTATTTCCTTTGTTTACCCTTACTGAGCATTTGAGCTCAGCCTTTTATGTTTTCTTTTCCCCAGGATATAAAGAAAGGTTTTAGGTAAAAAAAAGGGAAGATCTTTATGGGAGATATTGAAGATCTTTCACCATGATTAGAAGATTACGTTCCGAGTTTCCAAAGACACTAAACTATTACGATCCTTGTGTGTGTGTTTTTGTTATGTACTAAGTATTCCGCAAAAGTAATGTAATGTCCATGTACGTCAAGCTTCGGGTCTCTACAGAATATTATACCATATCCAGCACTGAAATATTCTCATGGATAGCAGCACCAGGTTACTTCATACTTGGAGTGAGGGAAACAAAGTGGCAGACTTCCTTGCATCCCGTTTTCCTCACGATGCTGATTTTGTCTCCTTCCCCATCTTGGGATCCTTTCCCTTGGAGTGTGTGAGTATTTTTTTAGGTGATGACCTTGGAATTAATTATTTTTCCCCCGAAGTCAGTCCCCTTCGTGCCTTTATTTTTCTCCTTTATTTAATAAAATTGCTAGTTTTGTGGTGAAAGGAAAATCCTGCCAATATTATAGGGTGACTTGGGACCTAAATATTCAAAGTCATGGCTAGGTTAGATAAATAGGATCTTATATTTTCTTGGAACTATATATGGGACTAAATTAAATATAGTAGTGTGCATACTCAAAGGACTATCATGAAAATGGTGATACTGAGTCATCTATGTTAATGTTGATCAATACCTTACCTCGGATGGATTTGAGGATTTTTTTAACAAAAAAATATACCTACATACCTTTCAAGTATTAAGAAAAATATATTTTTTTATCTTAATCATAGATATATCTCATGTATGTAATATAGAGCCCAATTTACTTACCTTCCACACTTTGTACTAGAAGTGGCATCTAGTTAATCTCTCAAATCATGTGTGTTTGATTTGGTTCTATGACTTAAGAATCACTCTAAGGTTTTCATGTTTTTTATTAAAAATTTCATTGAGATTGAGAATAACTTGATGTTAGAAAAGGTGTACATTATAGGGAATATTAGTGGAGGGAACACCGTTTTCCACATGAGCATAGGTGGAAACTCCGGTAGTTGAAATAATTATAGAATGAAAAATTATCCCTAGGGTTGAAAAGTACCAGATAACCAATCCACAAGGTTGGTTTACTTTTATCCACTTCAAAATAATTAGTTGGGTTAATTCCAATATGTCTCTTTGGATCACTTAAAAAGGGAATGTATGATAGTCCTTTGATAATTTCATAACTATGGCCGAATATGACATCTCAAATGTTTATATACTTATCCTCTGAATTAAAAATGAGGAAATGGTTTTAATCTAACTCAATCCTCTCATGATCAACTAGGATGATATCATCATATTATTTTTCATCCACAAAATTGATTTATTTATATTGATTCCAAGAACAACCCCAACATCCCAGCAAGCCCTATCTCAGCATGGGGGCAGGAATTATCAAGGGGGGGCTGAATGATAAATATTTATGGATAATAAAGCTATATAAAATTAATAATGGGTTCCCTTAATAGTGTGAGGTACTGTTAGTATTGATTTAACCATAATGAATGTATTGCTTGACGGTCTATACCAATAATCTAATTCACAATAAATGAATTTGTCGCAACACCAACATTGATCCACAACCCATGATCATTTTATTTCATTTGAATAATGACATTAGGTCTTGTTTATAACTTGTTTAGATTTTTAAGGGAAACCAACTTCCTTAATTTTCTTATCCACCTTAGCTAAGGTGGAATATTCCATCAAACATTTCAAAATCCATACTTGTACATAATTTTTTCCCTACCCACTCCCTTCATAAAAAGATATTTATAAAAATTATTATGAGATGGTATGGATGGTACCACTTCCTTATTGGTGGTCTAATTCTACTAAATTCAGTGCTTGATATCCCTTTTTATCAACCAGATTCAATATGACATCATTGATTCTCTTAGTTAAGGCTTGGAAACCTCTTTTTATTCTAGAATAATCCATTTTTTTATGTAATTATAGATTCAACAATTGACTTTACTTCAGCATGAAACCTTCTAGATCAAGTTTTGAAGAAAAAAAGTGGTTTCTTAACACCACTTGCTGAGTAATGATCATACATGACATGTTTTGATCATATTTTATATCAAATGAGACTTGAAATAATTATTACATTACCTATTTCATGCATTTTTTGGATTTAATCAGATCTTTCTTTAGCTGAATAATATGTACTTTATTACCACATCCACCACATGGATCATATCTCACCCTAAATATTGGGCTACTTCAAACAATGGTTATAATTTTTTAATTTAATGGGAGAGGGGAACCTCCAACTTTCTAAAGTTGATTAATGTGTTTGGACTTTGTTCACTCACCCTAATATCCCAATTTAATTCTAATCCTTTGTGGTGGTACTACTTTAGATGACACCACTAGTGGGTGATTTACCATATGTATTGATATAGGAAAATCTTATGTAACATTTTTATATATTTTTTCAACTAGTATATATGAATCTCTTTCCCTATTTAGTAATAGTTATGTGTTTTAATTTTTTTTAATATTGTGTAGGCACATTGTGATATACATGGATAAAAACTGGATCACATTACCAAGAAACGCACCTCATTATATTAAAAGTTTGAATGAGTTTTTAGATTTTGAAATTTCCAATCGATCTGTTGAAGGGAGAAAAAGATTTCCATATCCTAAATGTAAATTTAGAAGATGGTTGAAGAGAGATGAAGTTTATGAACATTTAATAGTGAAGCAATTCCCTGATCAATATTTGTGTTGGATTTGGCAAGGATAATCGAACATTGCAGAAAGGTTGAGCACTGATGTCAATCCACAGAATAACCTACCAACTTTGTCGACAATGGAAAATGAAATGAAAAACCTTATAAATGATGCATTCGGCACTGCAATAGACCACCATCAACATCAAAACATATCAGAACAACCAGATTAGGGTGCTACAAATAGCAACAAGACAAGTGATGTTTTTGAGACTGTAACACAACTAGATCAAGATTGTAACATATCATTGGATCCTACTCTTGATTCTGTGGATCCAAATGTAAGAGACAACTTCAATGAGGAAAATTCATTTCATGAATTAGTTGATGATGGAAATCAAGAGTTGTATAGTGGGTGTTTGAAATATTCAAATCTTTCATTTCTGCTGAAGTTTTACCATATCAAATGTCTATGTGGAATTAAAAATAAGGCAATTTCCATGATATTGGAATTGATTCGTGATGCATTTCATGAAGAAAAAATCCCCGAGTATTTTTATGATATGAAAAAAGTTGTTAACAAGCTTGGTCTGAATTATAAAAAAATACATGTTTGTCCCAATGATTGTATGCTTTATTGGGGAGAGGATTCAAGTAGACAGAATTGAAAAAAATTCTATTTTTCTAGATGGCAGTCAAAGTTTGATGTTGGAATTCTGAATCAACATAATTTCATGGAGAAGAATAAAAGGAACAAACCTAAAAAGGTTTTGCGTTACTTTTCTTTGAATCCTCGATTGAAAAGATTATTGATGTCATCGAAAATTGCCGAACACATGAAGTGGCATTCAGTTGATAATAACAATGATGGGTTAATGAGACATCCATGAGATTCACAATCTTGGAAGACATTTGATTCATTACATCCATATTTCTCAGCTGATCCTAGGAATGTTTGATTGGGATTGGCTGTCGATGGATTCAACCCATTTGGGACTTTGAGTACCAATTATAGCATTTGGGCAATTGTTCTGATCCCTTACAATCTACCTCTGTGGATGTGTATGAAAAAAATATCTTTTATCATTTCAATGATCATTCCTAGAAAAAAATGCCTAGAAATGATATTGATGTATACTTGTAGCCTTTGATTGACGAATTGCAGGATTTATAGAGTAACGGTGTTGATACATTTGATGCTTCTTCTAAAACAATGTTCAAAATTTATGTTGCTTTAATGTGGACCATTAGTGACTTCCCTGGGCTTGGGAATTTATCTGGTTGGAACACTAACATGGGTTTGGCTTGTCCCATTTTTAACTTTTATTTTAAGCCCAAATTAATACCTCATAGTAGAAAATGGTTCTTCTTATGCCATCGAAGATTTATTGATGCATCTCATAGATTTTGGCTGAACGGATCAAAATTTAATGGTTTCATTGATCGTAGACCACCTCCAAAGTTGTTAACTAGTTCTAAAATATTGACACAACTTGAAAATATTGAAATAGAATTTGGGAAGGTTCATCATTTTAATGATAGTGGAAAACGGGTCCGAAGTGCATCATCAAGTGAAATTAGAACGCAACAATGGAAGAAAAAAAGTATATTCTTCAAACTTCCATATTGGGAATTTAATTTTTTGTAGCATAATCTTGATGTGATGCATATTGAGAAGAATGTTTGTGAAAATTTGATTTTTACATTACTTAATAAGCATGGAAAGTCTAAGGATCATCTCAATGCTCGTAAAGACTTACAAGTAATGAACATAAAATGTGATCTCTGGCCAGATGAGAATGAAAAGTATGCTCTGGAAATTTTTTCAATGAAAAGTGGGGATAAAGATGCATTCCTTAGAATTTTAAGAATGTGAAGGTATCTGATGGGTATTAAAGTAACATATCGAGGTGTGTTTACTTGAAGAATCGCAAGTTACATGGATTGAAAAGTCACGATTCACATATTTTTTTACAACAGTTACTACCATTGGCATTGCGTACATTATTACCTGAAAAAGTTACTGTTGTTGTACTCCAATTCTACACATTTTTCAGGCAATTATGTGAGAAATCTCTACATCCATTTCGGCTTGACAGCCTCTAGCAGATGTTTGTATTGACCCTTTGTGCAATGGAGATGATCTCTCCTCCATTGTTTCTTACTGTCATGATGCATTTAACTGTGCATTTGGTTGAGGAAGCTAAATTAGGAGGCCCTGTTCATTATCGATGGATGTGTCCAATTGAGAGGTATTTTATTTATATGTTTTTCAGTTAAGTAAATAATTTTTGGCATTTAAATATATTCATAATTATGATTATTTTATTTCACAGATATCTTGGGCATTTGAAAGCATACGTGAGAAATAAAGCTCAACCAGAAGGCTCTATCGTTGAAGGCTATTTGGTTGAGGAGTGTCTTAACTTTTGTTCTAGATACTTGGATGATATTGAGACAAGATTTAATAAAGTTCAACATGTTGACGATACATCAACTCAATCTCAAACACATCAGAAATCAAAAATATTTCCTGCTATTGGTTGACCAGTTGGGAGGACCTCAAATGTGACACTGACAGAATTAGAATTATTATAGGCACATAGATATGTTCTACTGAATAGTGAAATTTCAGATCCATTTATTAAAGAGTTGAAGATACAAACAAAGAGATGAATGAGAGTCCAAACACAAAATGAGAAATATATAATGAAATCTGTGAATAAAGAGCTTTTATAATGATTTGCACGATGTGTAAGTTCATAAATATTACAATAAATAGGAATATTAGTTTGACACATACATTTTGTAAATATAATAAATTATATTTTCTTTTTTAGATCATGAATACTGATACTCGATCAGAGTTGTTATAATATTTTAAGTTTCCTGTTAGAAGTCCTATAAAACAAGTTAGAAAGTTCGATTCTTACAATGTGAATGGATTTATATTTCGTACAGTCGATCGATAAGTGGGTTTGAAAACAAAGAATAGTGGTATATGTACATTTTCTGAAGTGGGATACTATGGAAATATTCTTGATGTTATTGAATTAATCTACCAAGTGCATTTTTCTTTTGTTTTATTCAAATGAAATTGGGTCGATATTATCAGGGGTGTTAAAAGAGATTCCTTGTAATTTACTTTTGTGAACTTCTCTCTCTTGATGGATGTTGGTGATTGTGAACTGCGTGATCCATATATCTTATCATCATAAGAAAAAATGGTATATTATGTGAATGATTTTGTGGATAAAGTTTGGAGTGTCGTTTCTCATGTAATACAAAGAGATTTGTATGATATGGGTGATGAAGTTAAAGATTTGACCTTTGAAATTGAATCTCATCAACAACAAGAAGAAAAATTATTTGTCCATCATGATATTGAAAATATTAGTCTAGAAAGGATGAATGAAGTGGATGAAGTAATGGAGCAGGAAACTGACATTATTTAAGGGGAAATTGATTATATGTATAGTTATTTATTCATTAAGAAACCACTTATTTTATTTGTGTAGTCATTCATTATCATTGTTATATATATTTTGTTTGTTAGTAATGGGCATCTATTATCATTTTTAATTTTTTTTCTGCATAATCTTTTTGAAATATATATTCTGAACTTAATTTTATTTGATTAAATGATAGGAATGCCAATGAGGAAGAAGTACACTATTTCATCTACTACTGTGACAGATGACGATCCATCTGTCTCCCTCCCCACAGCATTTGAGCCACCAGCTACCTAAACCCCTACACCATCTCCCCCTGCACCATCTCTCACACCTTCTGTGGGTGTCCCATTAGAGGCCGAGTCATCAACTCTCCCTTCAAGAGACTTAGCAGTGGGGCGGCAACACACCTCTTCTAGTTCATCACAGGCATATTGAAGGGTCACTGTCATAGGTAAAAAATTTAATATAAATAAATTTATTTCATTTTGTTTATAGTAATTTTTTTCTCATTGAAGATGAAAAAAATTCAACCGTGGAGAAAAAAATAAAAAGTTTAGATCTTTGGAATATGAATGGAGAGAAGATAGTCGTGCCATTTGATTCATTTGGGGTCCCTGAGGACGCCGTCGCGGGGTTACTTGGCCAAATTCTAGGCCAACTGGCAGTGGATCCCATTTCCCTACCTATTTCTTATGATGATTGGATACATATGCCTCCAAGATATAAAAATGAAGTTTTTTATTCCCAAATAAAGGTAATTTTAATACATTATGGTTTAATTGAATGTCATGGTACTAATATGTTCAAAATGAATTTATGTATACAGATATTCTTCCACTTTACAGTTGCTGATATGATAGCACAAAATTGGACATTGAAAAATCTTGGTAAGAAATGGAAAGACTTAAAATAGAGATTGTGGTGTGATGTCAATGATATTTTGTTGACCGTGCAACAAATTTATGAGAATCTACCCAGTGGGGTACCGAAAGAATAGTGGAAAGTTTTTGTTTTCAGACATCATGATGAGAAGCAGATGGTATTGAAATATATATTATTATATTATACTAATTTTACATTTATTCATGTATATGAGAGATTAAATTTAATACATTAATGTTAATTTTCATTTTATTTATTTCAGGATCTCTCAAGATAGAATGCATCAAACTGGACTAAGCAAGTCATCCCTCACACTGCAGGGTCAAAAAGATTTTCTAGAAGTCGAACAACTCTGGTAATCTTTTCATTAGTTTAAATATTTTTAAGACAATATTATCTGTTTAATATATTAAATTTTTTATTTATCTTTGCTTAATGAAGTTTCAGAGTTTAGGGCACGAAGTATCCCGAACTGAAGTGTGGTTGAATGTTCACAAAAATTCAGATGGAAGTTTTGTTAATGATCCTACAAAAGAAGTTGGGGTATGAAGTCAATTTTTTATTATAATAACTTATTATCAGTTTTTACTGTGTTATTATATATTGATATTTTATTTATAGGTAAAAATTAAAGAATTATGGGATTCCAATCCTGGGCAGTCCTACTCAGTATCTCAGGATGACCCGGTTACTAAAGTCCTTGGGAAGGAGCGTCCTGGTAGAGTGTGCGGGATGGGTTTCAGACCCATACCATATAAGGTCTTTGGCATGCCACCAGGGATTCTAGCTGCATCTACTTCTGGTTATAGTCAGTCTATACCCGAACATGCTCAGAGGGAGATTTCTTCTCTACGAACCACAGTTCAAGACCAGGGGCTCAGATATCCACTTTGCAAAAAGCGATGAATGTTATACATCAATAGATGAGAAGATATTCCCTCGGTGTTAGTGCATCGACTGGTGGTAAGCAGGTAAATCACAAAAAAATAAAAATCAATTATTTTTAAAACTTTCATTGGTTTTATGTTTTAATATAAATATGCAACAGTATTTAAATTTCAATATAATGTTCTTACAGGTGACAGCAGAAAGTGGAGATGGAGGTGGAGAGGGTGACGATACGTATTCATCATCGGACCATAAGTAGTTGTATTGTTTATGTGTTGGAAAAATATGGGAATAGTTTGTTTGTATATGTATGGTTATATGTTTTTTATGGAGTGTTTGACTCACTTTATGGTATTTTAGGTTTTGTGCATATTTGTCTTATGGATAATCCAAATAGGGTGATATGATTCGCGTTTGGGCACAATCATGTTGTTTGATCATAGGTGAATGTATTTTGGTTGTCCACCATATCAAAAATAAATCAGGTTCTTATTACATAACATAACTCGAGGTAAGTTTGGGCACAAAGCAGGGTAGTTCAGTTTGTTGACCCAATGGAAAAGTCTTTGGTGGAAGGAAGTGATACTTTGTGACCTATCATTAAGGGAATAATTTCTAGAGCATTGGTGTTGGTAATTATATTTTCTATCATAGGTGTGGAAGGTAGGGATAGATGGGGAGACTGTGTGATAGTAATCAAGTTGAGTGTCAATATTGCAGTAGGATGAGCCATCTACAGGATTTTTGTAGATCTTTCCCTATAGTATACAATGAATGAGTGTCTGCAATTAATTGAGTATTAAATCCAATCACATTGAATATTTAGACTTATGAAACACATGGGTGTCCTTATATGATGTTTATAAATAAGAAAATTCACCTACTAATAATGCATTTCTAGCGGTCTTTCCTATATAATCCAATTTACAAGAAAACCCACTTGAAGGGGAATATTTTTATATCAATAAATATTATTTTAATTCCATTCAAATGTATATTTTACATTATTGTTCCATTATTAAAATTTTTGAAAAAACACTAATGTAGTTATCCCTTGATGAAGTTAAGGAATGGTCTAAACAAATAGTATATGAAAAAAAAGATGACCCATTCTTTATCCCCTCCCACCATCAAATATGTATATAATTTCTAAAGGAATCGAGCTTTAGTGGTCTATCTAGGGATTCCTCTATAACTAGTTCGAGATAAAGAGAGTTTGAGTAAATATGTTTTGGTAGTGTATGAATAAGAAACCACACCACCCTTTAGATTTAGGATAAAATTGTGGAACTATCCAACTTTGGACAATCTAAAATACAGCACCCCCTTAGGAGTTAAACTAAGTTCTATATTCTTTCTTCTCTCCTGTATTCTATTTATTTTTTATTTTTATTTTGATAAATTTCTTATGTTTTTTTATTTATTTCTTGTGGAGATGCTTTGTAGTATCTAGGTAGAAACAAAATATGATTGGTAATAAAGAACACATTAATGGGTGTAGTATATAATTTAATGAATTATTAAATGTGAATGGAACATTTTTAAATGAAATTGAAGGGTAACAACTTGATTAAAAGTGGGTAATGTATAAATAATTGGTTTTCATTAAATATGAAATCAAATGGAATTATGAATGTAAGATGACTGGTAAATGATAAATCTAGAAATGGTTAATTGTTATGAAAAATGATAAATTGTGAATGATTGTTGTGGCTATTTTTTTAGAAAGTGGTGATGGTTTATAATATAAGAATAGGTAGCAATGGTATCATGTGTAAATGATGATTTAGTACTTGTGATGGGTGTAGCAGTCCTATTTTTTTGGACCCTTTAGGATGGTATTGTGTGTGGATTTATTACACTTTTATTTTCTTATGATTTAGTAGGCACCCCACTCTAGTGGTATAATCTTACCAACACCCAAATGTTTTGGGTTCATAGTGTTTTATGAAACATCTCGGTTGATGAGTGAATGGATGGATGACTACTCACTCTTCCTAAATATCCCTTCTATATGTTGCACTAGTATGATGACTCAATGTATTTATAAGAATATGGTATATAATGGATTTAAGTATAGTATGTGATGTTTTGGTTTACTTGAATATGTGGTTGAGATGATAATGTATGGTGGGGTCGTGTATAGTAGTAGGAGGGTATGCGGTTGATGTCCTTCATGTTCATGATACCCTATTATATGAATATGTTGATATGTTGATGGAGATGGAGGTGTGTTTTTTATAATGATGATGTGGTTTTTATATGTGGTCTGGTTGTGATATGAGATATGATGTGTTTTAATATGACCGAAGAAGGGATTGAGATCCTCATGATGTTTTTTTATTAGGGTGTGAGAGTGAAAAACTAGTGGAGAATTGGTTGTGGGGTTCCTTTTGATATATTATATTGTTTTTATGTTATTATACCTAGATGAAATATTGGTTGAGTGAGACATGGTGAGGTTGGGTTATAGTTTACCGAGTACGTTCTTGTTGGTTATTTTGTTTATTCATTGAAGTATTAGTATACTTCTTCAACATTTTCATGAGAGGTCTTAATGAGGATCCCAATAATTGTGTATGTATGATCACCCCTATATATATATATAAATTTTATAGGTTTCCAAGATGGATTTGGAGATCAATATGAATATTTATAGCTCATGGATTTCAATTGTGATTATAATTATTAACTAGGAATGGTTTTTTTTCAGGGAAATGGTGCAGGGGATGCACAGCTGATATTTTTTTTTCCAGATTAGCTTTTAGTGGCGGTATTAATCGCCGCTAAATGAAACTGGTAAAATTTTAGCGGCGGTTTTAACCACCAATAAATATATAAATTTTTCTCGTAGCGGCGGTTAAAACCGCCACTACAGTGTCCCACCAACCGTGTGTATTCTGCGGTAGTTTTGATTATCTTAGCGGCATTTTTCTGGTGAGGGGAGTGTTTTTTATTCGTAGTGGTTATAACCGCCGTGAATAAAAGAGATCCACCGGCCGTAAAACCACCACTAAAAAAACCTACACCATTGAAAAATGATTCATCTATGAAAATTAATTTAAACCACTGTGAAACGGATATAACCACCGCTAATAGTTTCCCGACACGCAATTTAGCGGCTGTTTCCTAGAACCGCCGCTACACCCCTGATTTTTTGTAGTGAAACTATCATGTTTTGGATTTTATATGAAAGGTAAGGGAATAGGGAGTTATTGTATCTTGGCAACCCTATAGAGAATCTTGGTTCTCACACCTACTTTACTTTTCAGTTTCAAGTTCCTCTAGTTTTGGATCACTCTTGGAGCAAGTGTATTTTATGTTCCATGGTGACCTATGAGGTCACTTGAGGTATGTCTTGTTGCTTAATTTATTCCTTTTTTTGCTTCCAGTTTGTTTAGTTTATTTTATTTTGTTTATCTGTTTGTTCATATTATGATTATTTATTTTTCTTTTTTATGGTCCAAATCCTTCCCAACTAGTTATCTCGATGCCCGACACAAGTTTCCGGCCTGTGGGGATCGGGGACGCCCTTTGGTCCATGTCGGGGACTGACTCGGGTGACAGGTTTAGGCTTGACCTAGTCTGGTTTGTGGCACTAATAGATTTGTGTGTGTGTGTGTGTTACTTACTTTCTTCCATTCAATTCAATAAGGAAATGGAAGCAACGTTCATGCGTACGTACAGCCTACCATCTCCATGAACGGTGTTTTCCATTTCATTTATCTATCTATAATATATATTTATATACTGAAAATTTATGACATATAAATCATGTTTTAAAATTTGGAAAAAATTAAATCATTATATAAGTAATAATATCAAGAATATCAAGTCAAAATATGTATGATAAATAAAACAATTATTACCCAAAACGTTGCTTTAACATGTAATTGATAAATAAATAGGAAATATAAAGTCATAAGTGAATCATATATGATATCATAAATATTATTATGGTTCTTTTACAAGTTAATAATATGTTTAAACCCATTATAAAAGAGGTTAACACACCCTAGACTAATAGAAATTACAAGGTAAGGGATAATTTTGCAATCTCATTACTATTCAAGATTGTTTATTTATAAGTATTTACTAGGGAATAATTATCATTCACATCCATGTTTCCCAAATATATAATATTATTTCTATTATTATAATATTTTTTAAATTCAATGTTACCCATTGGTGAATTTTTATTAAACATTATGGAAGGAATCTTTCTTTCATTTTCCTTACGAGGTACTTTTTGACTCTTCTGAAAAGAGTATGATAAGAATGTTTTTTTAACTTATACGGAATGAATGGATTTTTAAATATTCATAATTCTTTATTTCCATGAATATTTCTCTAAAAAATTTCAAGTTTATCTTCAAATAAATACATTTCTTTTAAAATTTCATGGAATTTTGAGAAAATAAAATGTTTTTGAAAAAGAAAGGATATTTTCCTCAAGAATTAAGTTCAAGTGTTTTATCAAAATTATTTTCCATCTAAGATGAAATAGATATATGTTTCTATCCCTATTATTACTTTGATTTTATTTTGTTTATAAAGGAATTATTTTTATGAAATCTATTTATTTTATATGGATTATTTTATGATGAAATGATGCTTAAGAAAACCATTTTATTTTATTGGTTATGCTATGATGAATGATTTATGTTTTTGTGGAACATGTAAGAATGATTTCATTATGAGATGGGTGGGACCTATATCTCCCTCAAATTAATTGGGTAGATATTTATATCTCATGAGATAGACATGACTAGAATGGTAAGTAAATCAGGTTTAGTAATACAGGGCTAGAACGACAAGTAAATCTAGTTCAGTAATACATGGATAGAACAGCAAGTAAAACCAATTAAATAATGGACTTTGTACACTATGATGGTCTTGGAAGAAATGACTCGGCTACTATGGAAATCATATTATGTGATTATTTTCTTTCTATAATTTCATGTTTTATGTGAATTCTATTTTATCATGGTTATTATTCTTTTATGATCTATGTCTTATGTACTACCAAGATTTATTTCATGACTCAAGGTTTTGATATTAAAATTTTATGTTTATGTTTTGTTTTATGTTATCTATGATTACCCTTACTAAGAATTAGATCTCACCCTTTTTATGTTTTCTTTTCCCCAGGATATAAAGAAAGGTTTTAGGTAGGAAAACAATTGGGGAAGATCTTTATGGGGGATGTTGAAGATCTTCCACCGAATTAGAAGATTATGTTCCAAGTTTCCAAAGACACTAAACTAATACAATATTTGGGCGTATATTTTTGTAATTTATTAAATATTCCACAAAATAAATTTAATTTCCATGTACGTCAAGCTTGGGTCACTGTAAGATTAAAGTGAGAATTCAATATAGCATATATCTACAACTAAAGATGTATTTATTAGTGATAATTAAGGGACCTATAATTCCATAAACTGTGGGTGAATCCCTTTTAGGATAAGTGAGAAAAGTAAGAAGAAGAAGGTGATCCTTTCCACTAATAGTGACCCGGAGAAAGAGATATAGGGAGTGACCCTTAGGAAAGCATTGAGCTGACCCTAAACATTGTAAAGGATGTGATCCTAGGAATAGAAGTGATCTAGCCTGAACATATTTTGGTAGTGAACCTTAGTGGATTTGTTACATTGACACATTATTATTGTATTCTCCTTGGGCGTATCCCAGTGAGGTTGAACCAAGTAAAATTGATGTGTCTCATGCATTATTTAATTTATACTCATACTTTTTTATGGGAAAGAGAGAGAATAGAGTTTTTTTTAACAACAAATCATGATCCGAAGGGGCGTGTGCTTTAATATTTCATACCCTAATTCACCCCCCCCCCCCCCAGGGTATTTAACCTAGTTGGGATAACATGAAATAAATAGATACAAATGATCATTTTGTAATATAACCTCTTTCTATTGATATCTTATCAAGAAAGTTTCATACTCATATCATCAATATATATATTTTACATATCTTTTATTGAATATTTTAAATGAACACACCAATACTCCATGAATATAGATTTTAGGTTGATTGTTTCATTTCAATCAATGGGTTAAAATATAATCTTCCATAAACATAAAATATAAAAATCCTTTGTTGGCTTATTCATTAATAACATATCATTCATGACATGCTCAACGTATTCTATTTCATTGTGAATATATGGTTTCATGGTTTTGGGTAATATATAAAATCATGTGAGTCATTATATATATTAATAATAATATTAAGCATAAGGTTAAGGGTTTCTTTATAGTCTAATAACATTTATCAAAAGTAGTGAAAATGATTTAAACCCTTGTCTGAGGATCTCCTATAGAAGAAAATATGAAACTGTGATAAAAAAATAAAAATAAAAACATTATAAATGGAATACTTTACACTATATGGATTATTATATATCTTCAAACACCATTTCATGGTTTAATAATGATCACATAAATTGGAAAAAAAATACATCCCACCTCTATGGTGTATCCACAAGCTACACAGAATCACTCGACGTTCGAGCAGGATCCACCAGCCTCTATGATATGTTAGTACCTCATATGAAAAGGACTAATATGAAAGAGATATTTGGGATAGAGATTATAAAATAATAATTAGGATCTATATCCACTCACATAACACTACCATATCATGGTAGTGTTTATATAATCCACAAATAAATTCCTTGGGTCGTAGTATTTACTCAAGCATTATAACACATGAGTAAATGGTTCGTCCAACTCTTGAAAATTTTTCATAAATAAACTCCCATATGTTACATCTTATGTAATAGTATAGTAAATTATATCTTATAAATGAGTTTGAATCAATCAGATATTAACATACATAACATTTATTTACTAATTCAATTAAAGGTAGTGGCATGCATTAAATCTTTTTTCATACATGCATCTCGATATTCCATGAACTATATATATCCATGTGTCATATAAAATATATATCTTGATGGAATATCACTTTATCTAAATCCTAATATACTTTGTTCCATTTCACCTTATATTGTATCATATACAATAACTTGTGAAACCATATCCAAAACTCATTTTGGATATTTTCAAAAACTCTTTTAGAAATATATCATTAACTTCACCTTATATCACATAATATGAAATACATTGTGAATACCCATCCAAAACACTTTTGGATTAACTCTAAAACACATTTATATTAGATCTATGAGTTAAAATCAATCCTCATTTAGTCAACCACAAATTTTGACCCCATGGTTCTTTATAGTGTTGACAAGAAATATGAATCTTAGGATCCATATATGTATTCAAAAAGTGGTGTAACATCCCCGGACCATAATCCTCTAAACAGGTGCCCTAATCTGGGTCACCACATGACATCAAGTGTACCTCCCTATATTCGAAAGGTTTCTTACTAGCACCAAGGGTCTAATGGATCACATGGGAAGACCTACCCTCTTTACCAAAGTAATCCACAGCAAATCACATATAAAATAAAGGAAAAATTGAATAATAAATGAGAAACAATCATTACTAACCATTTCCCAAATAGGGTACAAATCACAACCAAACAATAAATATTTCATGTCATACTAACAGTGCCAAAAGTGAAGAAAAATAAAAATAAAGACAACAACTGAATCCCAAAAATGGGTCCTGACTCCAAGTCTGGATCCTCATCCATTCAAAACCCAATCCTAACTCAACTCCCTAGCATAGGTCCCTTACCCTTGTCCTAACCTATAACCATGAAATCTATTCAGGTACCCAATCACTATTGGAAAATGGACCTATCCCCACGGTTTTCCTCAAAACCGTGGGGATAGGTACCCCCTATACCCATGGTTTTGGAAAACCGTGGGTATAAGTCAATTTTCAAGACCTATACCCACGGTTTTCCAAAACCGTGGGGATAGGTCTTGAAAATTGAGGTACCCACGGTTCTTGACCGTGGGTATAGGGGTACATATCCCCACGGTTTTGGGGAAAATCGTGGGGATAGGTCTAGGATAAAAAACCTATACCCACGGTTTTTCAAAACCGTGGGTATAGGTTTCCCATGTGTGCGCGGGAAAAAAAAATTTCCGCGGGAAGGATTTTTTTTGGCGGGAGTCCTATACCCACGGTTCTTCCCTCTATACCCATGGTTTATATAACTATATTTAACTAAATATAAATATATATACACATAATTGATGCTAGGGTAGTGTTTAGACGCAGTACATTACAGCGAATAGGTCGCGGGATCGAAACCCACCTGCGACATTATTTTAGGATCTATACCCACAGTTTTGAAACCGTGGGTAAAATCCATTGACACCATGGAAATTGGGAAAGTTTTGTTGACACGGTGGCAGAACACCTATACCCACGGTTTTGGAAAACCGTGGGTATAGGCTGGGGACCTATCCCGACGTCGTTCCAGCCCACGGTTCCCAAAACTGTGGGTATAGCCTATACCCATAGTTTTAGGGGCTATACCCACGGTTTTGAACCGTGGGTATAGGCCATTTTTCCAGTAGTGAATGGTGGCCCAAGAATTTTGTGAGTAAAACTCAGTAGGCCACCACCAACGGTGTCTACAAAATATCTAGTCTTAACGAATAGTGCATGAAAGTAATAAATAAATGATGAAGTAAACAAATAAAAATCAGGTTTCATTATTTAATAATATTCACTTTAACCATTTTAATCACTTAATCCATTTTTGTCAATTGTTTTGTGGTTTAAGTAATTACATCATTACATAATGGCTTAATCTGGTCAATTACAATGCATAACGGAATAAGTTGAATTCCCTATCTCACTAGGGAAAAATATTTCATAAATTAATAAAACACACTTACCTTGGAGCCTTAGTATAGGTTGTCTCATCAAATATATTCTTTAAGGGAATAAATCCTCAATCCCCTTCCCAAACCCATGCATTAAGGGGTGGGGTTTAGAGCCTCAGTCTAACCCGATCTGAGGGCGTAGATCCTAAAGTCAAATACCCCACAACTACGAATCCATGTACACATGATCCTTTATCCATTTACCACATATAACATATCACAAAACACACATAATTAATACACATAACATTCATATCTCATAATTATTCAATAATTGAATTAACATCAAGCCTTTACCCATTAGCACACTTACCAATTACATTGCATAGCCCATTTAACCCATTTCCATTTATCATTCCTTAACCCATTAGTATAATTAACAATTTACATAACTCATCCATTAAACATATTCATCTATTCCCATACATTAACCCATTTAACTCATTATCAATTCAAACTCATTTACCCATTTAACATGTTGATCATTTCAAGTCCAATTCATAAGTCATTTAGCACAATCACTTTATTTCATCCAACCCATTTCATATTAATCAAAACAATCCCTTATGCCATTATCAAAGTCTAGACACAAAAATCATTATTCCTTTTTTAACTTAACTAACACATCAACATGTTCATCATGGGATCTACCATATGACAAGTCAATTTTATGCTTAACATTACAATTTTCCATGTTCAATAATGATGTAATACCCCATGGGAGGCCCTGAATCGGTCTAGTCAACCTCAATTCAACCCAAGTGGATAATTAGGGGTTCAATTCATCATTTATCCAACCATTTTACCAATTCTAGTCAAAGGAAACAAATTCACAATAAGAGAGAACCCTTAACACAACCACACAGGAACAAATTGACTTTAAGACTATTGGATATAATTTTTAGACCACCTACCAAGATTTCGAAGATAAACACACACTTAACATCATCATTTGACTCATATTCAAATATTATTTTAATCCCTAACCTAAGATCCTATATAAAAATTGGGTTTTAGGGATTCAGAATGAGAAGAACAAAACCACAAGCCTTAATCCGGAAAAGAGAGTAGGGAGAAGTGTTAGAATCACTTGGAGCTTCGATCCACACCTAAAAGAACTCCAAAAAGCCTAGAAACAAAGGATATTAGTCCTTGGGAATCCTTGGTCGTTTTGGTTCATCACTGGGGTTGTTGGAGAAGAAATGTGTGTATAAATCAGGTAGAAAACTTAAAATCCAAAAGGGGGGAAGGTAATTTCTCACTTTTTAATGGGGTGCACGGTTTGGCTACATGGTTTACCAAAATGTGCAGAAACAATGTTCCAGCCTCTATCCAAGAGGGTTCCAAGTCATATAATTACCTAGGGATCCCACATGGTTTGACAAAATATTCACCAACCATGTGGGATTCCTCTATCCAAGCCCACGAGGCTTGGATTTCCCCCCTGCATGGTTTACCTAACCATGCACCAATCCTCCTAGCTAGCTCGGTTTGGGCACAAAATTTCTACTAACCATGAACCAATCATGAAACATGTATAGGATGGCCCAATTTCTCTTTATTTAATGTACTAAACCCCCATAACACCCATGAGCTTCCTCACACCCCTAGTACACATTTAATTATCCAAATTTAAGGGATTCAACCCAAATTTTAAACATGAGAGTACCTCCAATAAGTATGGGATCTTACAACCTCCCCACCTTATAATGGATCATCCTCGAGCTACACTTTGAAGAACTAACGATATTTTGAGGTAAAGATATGAGGCCAATGATATCGTATGTTCATGTATATTTCCCAAGTTTCTTCCTAAGAATTACCATGCTATCACAACACTCGAACCAAGGGCATAGTCTTTCCCCTCAAGACTTTCATACTATGATCAACTATACAAACTAGATACTTATCAAAGGAAGCATCATCCTCAAGATCAACATCCTCAACATCAATCATGTGATATGGGCTGGGGTGATAATATCAAAGATGTTACCATTAAAAACATTGTGCATACCACTGTATCACTATGGAAGATCCAATCGGTACGCCACCAGTCAGATACTCTCTATAATCTCAAATAGCCCCCACAAAATTGGTTTCCAACTTACCCTATTTCTAAATCCAATAGTGACCCAACCTTGGATACACCCAAATAAACACTCGATCACCCATTATAAACTTAAGAGGTCTACAATTTCTATCCACATACAACTTCTTCCTACTCTGAGTTGTTTCCATCTACTTCTAGATTAACTGAACCTACTCTAATGTCTCTGTAATGAGACTCATACCCAACAACTCTAACTCCCCATCCTCTATCCAATATAATGATGAACTAAATA
The DNA here is from genome assembly GCA_963277665.1 of Viscum album. NCBI lineage: Eukaryota > Viridiplantae > Streptophyta > Magnoliopsida > Santalales > Viscaceae > Viscum > Viscum album. The sequence continues at coordinate 595,989,536 of OY728121.1, forward strand.
GCCTTCCATATAGTGCCTCATATGGTACCATCTGAATCATTTCTCGATATTTATTTTTATAGGAAAACTCAACAAGAGACAAGTGTATCTACCATGATCCACCAAATTCTAGGACACAATCCCCCAATATGTCCTCTAGCACCTGAATATTATGCTTTGATTTCTCATCTGTCTGTGGGTGCAAAGTCATACTCAAAAACACTTGGGTACCAAGTGACTTCTATAACCCCTACTAGAAGTACGAAGTAAAACATTGATCATGATCCAAAACTATCATTCACAACACCCCATGAAACCATATTATCCCTAGAACATACAACTCACCTAGATGATCAATGGTGAAGGTATCTCAAACTGGTAGGAAATATTCCACCTTGGTCAACTGATACACAACTAATCAGATTACATCATTCTTATAAGGCATATTCATAATAACCACAACAAAATACATCATCATGTCATCCCACTTCCATTTAAGAATGGGTAATGGATATAACAAACCACATAGTTGTTTATTCTCAACCTTCACCTACGGATAGGTAAGGCATCACTCCATGAAACTTTTAACTTCTTTCTTTATCCCTCTCCACCAATATTGTCTATGAATATAATGGTACATTTTGGTCAAAAAAATATGAACTTATCACTTAAATGAATGGAACTCATGCATAAATTCTTCCCACATACAAATAGACACAATAACACTGTCACGAACATAAAGTATGTCATCATCACCAATAGTCCAATTAGAAGGTGGCTCCCCACCTTCAAGAATTTACCTCAGGGAAAAACACTCCAAATCCACATATTGCCTCTCCTTGATTCAGTTTAGAAGGGTGGAATTAACTTCCAAGGATGTGAGGGTCATCTATAATTTCCCATCCTGAACCTCTAGATTTATTTTTGCAAAACAACCCAATCATCTTCCACTCGGAACTAGATTCCTGAATTGCCTAGTTTTGAGTCTTCCACCTCAAAGTATCTACAACACTATTTATCTTTCTCGGAGTATAAACCAATTCAAAATCAAAAAACTACATGTACTCAACCCACCTTCACTACCAAATATTCAAATCATGCTAGGATAATATGTACTTAAGGCTTTTATGATCGGTATAAATCATAAATTGTTCTCCCAACAAGTAATAATGCCAACACTTTAAATCTTAAACCACCATGGCCATTCAGGATCATGTGTAGGGAAATTTAGTTTATGAGGCCTCAAATTTCAGGACCCATATTCCATAACTCGATCCTTCTACATCAACACTACCCCAAGGACAACATCAGATGCATCACAAAAAAAGGTATACTCTATACCCAGCTTAGGAAGAATCAAAATTGGTGTAGTATTCAACTGCTTATTTAACTCTTAGAAGGCATTCTCACATGCCTCAGACCATTCAAACTTGATTCCCTTTTTGGCTAATCCCAAAATAGGTGTATCCAAATGGGAGAATTATTTTATGAACCTTTATTAATAGCCAGCTAAGACCGTAAAACTTAGGGTATCAAAAGCATTCTTGGGATGCTCCCAAGATACAATAGTATGCACTTTCTTGGGGTCCATAGACGCACCTTCCTCCAAGATGATGTGACCCAATAAATTCACACTATAAATATAGAAATGTAATTTGGGTATCTTTGATTAAATCCTATTCTATCTTAGTATACTAATTATGATTTTAAGATGCTTGGAATGATCATCATGAGTCTTATAGTACACCAAAATGTCATCAACAAAGACAACTACAAACTAATCCAGATAATGATAAAAGAATCAATTCATTAGGGCCATAAACATTGTCGTCACATTGGTCAACCCAAATAGAATCACAAAAAAAATCATACATCCCATACCTACTTCTAAAGGGTGACTATGGTGTATCGGAAGGTCTCACCCTTAGATGATGATTCCAAATCTCATATCGATCTTGGAGAACACTATAAAACCTATCAACTAGTCAAAAAATACCTCGATTCAAGGAAAAGGGCATCGATTATTAACCATCATCTGATTCATCTTCCTATAATTGACACACAACCATAAGTACCCATCATCCTTCTTGGAAAATAACACTGGATATCCCAAAGGTGATGTACTCAGGAAAATAAACCCATTGTTCTCTAGTTCCTCCAACAAAATTTTAAGTTCCTGTAATTATATTGGTGTTATTCTATATGGAGGAATAGAAACTGGTTCTAACCTCGATATAAACTCTATCATGATATCAACCTCTCTCTTGATTGGAAAACCCAATAAGTCATTAGGAAACACATGCTGAAACTAGTCCACTGCAAGAAGGAAGTCATGTTTCCCTACTTCCCAATCATCAATCATAAGGTAAGCCACTTGGGTTGTGATTTCAGCCAACTACTGAATGATTGGACCTACATGGACTGCTCAGATATTCCATTCCCCATGGTGTTCATTGGTATTCCCCTACATGTATGTGAATGTTACCCTATGGTGGTATTATTCAATATAGACCTGGTACAGCACTAACTAATCCATACCCATAATTAGATCAATGCCTGAAATCTCTATAAAAAAAGTTCCAAAGGAAATGGTACCCACCAACCTTAAGGGAACACTCCTTGCATTGCTGAATATTTTATTCTCGCACCCCTAATGGTGTTTCAATAAACATATCCCCACATATATGTTCCACTTCTAGGCCCAAAACACTCACAAACATAGAATATATAAAAGAATGCGAGGAACTTGTATCAAATAAATCACTAGAAATCATGGAATCTATAAGAATCATACCTTGTACTGTCTACGGTCCAGCCTCACCATCTCCAAATGTTGGTTCAAAAATGTGAAGTAGACCTACTCCTATAAACTGGGATCCAGTATTAATTCCATGTATTGTACTACCCTAATGATATGGGCACTCTCACCCTAGAGACCACGTCCACCAAACTGACCGAGACGACTAGTCAAGCTCCAACTGCTTACCTGATAAGGGATAACTAACCCACTACTTGCACTCAGCATCTGCCTTGATCCTCCATCAGTACCTAGATGTTAAGGTTTCCTACAGAACCTCTGCACATTCCCTATTCTACTGCACACTCACACTCAATTGGTAGTCAAGGGCACTGGTCGTGCATGTGCCCTGACCTACCACACTGATAAAAAACACTCGGTCACCACCCTGAGAGGTTGATCCTATATTATAACTACTATACATACTTCCACCCTGATGAAGATTTCTAAAACAACACTTCCTTCCCTTGGAAGTCGCACCACTAGACCATCCAACTAGAACCACAAACCCACTGCCAGAATCCTACCTTGATTTCCCCTCTGAAATAAGGTCATGGTCCACTACTTTTTCAAACCTCTTTAAATGAAATAGATTCACCTGGGACTTGATCTTGTGTCTAAGTCTATCCTAAAAGCATCTTGTCATACCGACCTCATCCCCTATCAACGCTAGGAAAAATCATCACAAGTTGGTGAAGAAGCCAACATAATCGATTATTGGCATGGTCACCTAGGTCATCCTCATAAATTATGTAGCCTTCTCCTACCTCAAGGTCTCTGGATAGAAGTGTTATATAAAATTATCCTAGAATTCCTTCCATAACATACCATTATACTGCTTTTTATGAACCAGAATATCCCACCAATGCTTCACTAGTCCTCACAATATATAAGCTTCCAACTTAACTCTCTTCTCAGGAGGAGCCTCTAAATGATCTAGAATTGTATGGATAGACTCTATCAAGAACACTAGTTCCTCGGTTCTACCCTCTCTGGAAAAAATTGGAGGGTGCTACAACTAAAAATCTCTAGTAATATCAAACATACTTAGAATCACCAATCCTGGGTCCCATTCCATCATCTGTAAAAAACGAGAAAAGTTCTCATGGAACTGCTCCTCTCCTCTATTACCCTGAACCACTGGGACTTCTTATCCCACCTCTAGATGATCATTATTAGTGATATCCTCTTTCCACCCAACTGGAACTCACTGTCATGGTGGAATTTCTCTACAATGTCAAACATGGGTCATAGAACACATAACATAAAGCTTCCACAGTTTACATAAAAGAAGTCTCTCCACTATCCATAAACTACCCATTTCGTACACACTACTCCAAAAAACTTTTTCACATCTAGAACACTACCCACAACCATCCATGTTTCAGGTCATGGATAACATGGGATAAACCAACATACATAGTCACAATTTTACCATTAGGAACCTTTTTTTAAAACCATTTCTACACTCACACATAAATATTTCCTCTTAGGAATATTTCCCATTTCACAACTTGTTACAACAAACATTTTAACTCATTAAATCCATTTATTAAGCACCATTATTTAATCATTCTTTATTATTATTTCATTTTTACCCATGTTTCATCATTTTTTTAGACATTATTTTCTTCAAATTTCTCAAGAAAGTGAAATACATTATACCCTTCATGTCCCACACACTAATCTCATGTGTTCCTATCCTGATACATGCCACTCAGATCCCTAGGTTCCTATAATGATGCATGAATACAAAATCTCATTCCATTCCATCCATGAGTAAAATATCATAAAATAGTCACATCACACAACAAGTGCATCACCCCATGGTGAAATATCATTCAACCATAACAACACACACCATGAATAACAATCCCACCCTGTGAACTTGGGTTTTCCCTTGTACATGGTTAGATACTTCTAATCATGGACCCATTTCCAAGACATGGCACATCCTAATATCCCTTATACCATACCCAAATAATGATACCATAGAAAAGAACCCCCTCTAATACCAATTTGTAATGTCCCCAACCCAGAAGCCACCAAACTCATTCCCCGAGTCGGGTTACCACATGACCTCAAGCACGTCTGTAATGGTCTGGACCTCTCCAAACCATTCCTTTGTAGAAATAAAGTGTTTGAGGTGTTCTGGGAGTTCAAAGTGACTTATTCCCAACACTTTTCCAAATTTCAAGTTCTATGAATAGTGTTTCTAGTTCTGTGAATACTACCATCAGTGATTCATCTGTCGGTGAGTCATATGTCTGTGAGTCATCTGTCAGTGAGTCATCTATCGGCAAGTCATATTTCGGTGAGTCTTCTATTGGAGAGTCATTTGTCGATGAGTCATCTATCTATGAGTCATCTATTAGTGAGTCATCTGTCAGTGAGTCATCTTTCTACAAGTCATCTTTCAGCAAGTCATTTATTGGCGAGTCATCTATCAGTGAGTCATCTATTAGTGATTCATCTGTTGGTGAGTCATATGTTGGTGAGTCATATGTTAGTTATTCATCTGTCAGTGAGTCATATATTTGTGAGTCATTTGTTGGTAGGTGATATAGTGTTTCAAAATTAGCTGGTGAACTGTGTTTCTAGCTTCCTATAGATTCACCCCTTTGACATTTTCTTTGATGTAAAACACATTCAAAGACTTGTTTTAAGGTAATTAAGTCTGATTCAAATCTCATAACTCCTATATTAATTTTTTAAAGTGTATAGGTGAATTTACTTGGTCAAACCATGTATTCTTGATGAGATCCATCTTTAATGAAAAATCTAAACCATATCTAAACCACTGCTCTATTTATATTTTCAAAAGGCCGAGATACATTCCGCCTTGTTCTTATTTCTTATTTTCCTTGGTACGGGACGCCTAAGAACTTCATTTCCCAATGAGTTATTCAATTGTGGTGTGGGCCTTGGATCGTGTTTTCCCTAGAGTTATTCCTACTTCATGTGCACCCCTGTCTTGGTGCAACTAGGAGGTGTCAATCCATCTTTGATATAAGGTATGTTATACCTCTATTCTTCTGGGTTCCTTGATATGTTTTCTCCCATTATACTTTCCATATTACAGCATGTGATCTCCATGTTTCTAATAGACATTTCTTGGGTGTTGGTTGATGCAGTCATGCCATGGCATCCTCAAGTTGATGCAGTCATTATGGGAGAGGTGATCATGATTCGTTGTGTTGGCCCATTTTCATGCAAAGAACATAGGAAACCTTTTGAGGTAAGGGATTTGTAGATTCTATATTCTTCTAAGTGTATTTGTAAATTTATCATGTTTTAGACACTATATCATAATGAAATTAACATAATAAATTTTTCAACTGGATTAAATAATTGGAATAAATCATATGTTATTACTTTATATTGTGATAACAGTTTGCCTCTTGATTTTTTAGATAATGTGATATTTATTATTTTCTTATTTAGAATATAATTCTTGATATGAATTGGTAAAGAACATAAATCATAAATTAATTTATGGTTAATTGTATGAATATAAAGAGGAATGTTAATAAATCTGGTTCTTCTTGTTGTGCTTGGTGAAAAATCAAATGGATGCAGTTATGCATGTTTAATTGAATCAATTAATTCAATATAGAATAAAGGACCATTTGTGTGATAAATATAATTTATTTAAGGTTTATGAGTTACCCTCTTGATTTTAATGTCCAAACATCTTATTCTTTATATTTGTGAGTGCTCATTGTGTGTGAAGGTTGAATTCCTTGTTTAGGGCCAAGAGCCCAGTTTCTATATTGTTTGTTTCCTGCTGCTTGTGATGTGGTGTGATCCTAGGATGGATGTTCCTGGAGGGATATTGTGGTGTGTAGGGGTAGGTAGGCCTAGTGGTGGTGGCACCAGTTGACACCTAGAGTGGAAACATGCATCGGTTTATGAATGTGGGTGTCGGGGAGGACATCGGGGATAATAGAATAGGTTAAAGTTGGGCTTACCCATTGATATGAAAGTGGTTGTTGTTGAATATTTTTTTTTGTTTATCCGCATTACTTTCCCCACTATTTGAGACATATGGTCTTACTTACCCTCCTTCCAAAAGAGGAAAAGACACATGGGTTATTCCATGTGATTTTTGTGTTTATCTTCTCGAGGATAGATGGGCCTATGATCTAGATATAAGTGGAAAAGACTCGATGGGTAGTTCATCTACTCACTGTGTTGATCCCCTTGTGTTTGGAATATTAGAAAAAAAAATATAGAATACCTAGAATTATGGAAAATTGATAATTATGTTAATAAATTGTTGAATGAATTATGTTAACCTATGGGTTTGGAGCTTGCTGGGATGCAATTATGAGGTTACAATTTAAAGGAATTGTGGACTTGGTTTGGTTATGCCTAGAGGGAATGGAAATTTGATGTGATACTAATGAAATGTAATGTGGAAATGATAATGGTTAATTAATGGTTAAATAATTAATTAATGTAAAGTGAAAATGATTAAAAGGGATAAATTAATATAATGTAGCTTCTTAAATGGTTGTGTTCTTATAGGATACCTAGTCTTAGCAGTGGCAGTCGGGAGTCTGAGAGGCGTTAGCTACAGTTGAGTCTAATACTAGGTTATGCACATAGTGTGGTTTTGAGATATATTATATTATATAATTTTTGAGTTTCTATATGATAACCCACCCTTTCATTTAGGGAAAATGAAACACCATGGATTTTGATCCCTTGGGGGTGTTTTCCCCAACATCCTGATGAGAGGATGAATGGTTGACTACCCCCTTTGGCCTTGCTCTCTTATCTTGTTAGTTACTTGTGCCATAAGGCACGGTAGTTATCTTTCCCTATATATTTGTGTAGATGGATATAATGGATTGTAGTTATTCACACATATATATTCTAGATATAGTTTCCTATGGACTACTATAGGTGTAACATGTATAGGATATGATGGCTTGAGGATCCTTACTATGTGTATGGGTTGTAATGGCTTGAGGTATAATACCTGACATATGATACACGTTATCCGAGCTATGGTGGCTCAAAAAAACTACCTGGTTACTTTGGTTATGTGGAAGTGGTGATTGTGTTGCATGATTTGCATATTGTGGTGCTTCACCTAGGTGTCTGCGAGCAAGCCTTTTTGGAGAGAGATTCTTAGAATGTGCAGCATTGGAGCAATGTGGAAAACCAGTGGGGAAGTGGTGGAAGGGTACCATTGATATCATTTATTATATTATATACTCTTGTATGAGAAACTTGGTGAGATTATCCATGGTGAGGTTGGGAACATAGTATAAATATTTAGGAAATGAGTTAGTTTCACTTGTTTTTCAGTATGCTTTATCATGATTTCTTTACTTTTGCATGAGTGGATATGGGGAGGATCCTATTGAGTATACTGTTATACTCACCCTACATATATATAAACTATTTTTTAGGTCACTTAGAGCTGGTTGGAGATCAGTCCGGTTACTATTATCTTGGAGTTGAAGGATCTATTTGTTCTTTTTGGTCACTTCCATTTTACGTTCTTTTGGTACTTGTAGTTTTCACATTTAGTTTTAGTAGTTCTTGAATGAAATTACATATGTGAACTTGGTATTTCATTTATATTGTAATCTGAGTAGGATTTGGTTGGGGTTTTTCTTATCTCTCTCTTTCACATGTTCTCTCTTAGAGGATAATGTCTCTCATTTGTGTGTTTATTATACCCTCGGTACTAGTCACTAACCCAAGTCCTACTGGAGGCGGGAATCTGGTGTCACTATCTCTATCCTCTCATTGCTAGCCTAGGAGGGGTACACTTTGAGGGGAGGGGTCATGACAGAGTGGTATTAGAGGGAGTTTGAGGGATATGATGGATTTTGGAGTTAGGCATAGGTGAGGTTTCATGGGTTGGTAGGGAAATAGTGTTAGCTAAGTTTACTAATAACTGTAAACAAAAGGGATCGGATGAGACATAGGTATTTAGGGCCTCCTATGATCTGATGCATGGACCTTTAATTTTACAGTGGCTACTAAATGAGGTGATACTTATTGTAGGGTAGAGACCTAGTAAAATATCATGCATCATTCTTCTTTGCGCCTATGTTTGAATGGTTAGACCTTGGGATAGGTTAACCTATAATGAATAAAAGAAAACAATTAATTAATTAATGTTGAGTCTTCCATATTCTAGGTTTAGGAGCTCTAACTATTTGTTATTTTTCAGTTATAGCTCTAGGTCTACATCCTCATTAGGTTCATGTAGAAGAAGTTTATCAGGTTATGCCATCTGATCACTGAATAGTAGAGGTTGATGAAAATGACACATGTAGGAGAACACTCTGAGAGTTTCAACACCAAAGTCAGCAGAAGTATGAGGGCTCCATTTCAGATGCAGTCACATAAGACTGGTTATAGGAGGTTAAGATAGCTTTTAGAATAATATGTGCTCTGAAGGAGTAATGGGTGTTGTTGGTTGTGACGATGCTACGTGGAGCAGTAAGGTATTGGTGGTTCTTATTCCACAGGGATCATGAGGAGTCATAATTCTCATGGGAGGAGTTCCGAGAAAAGTTCAGAGTCGATTTTATTTCTTCGACCATGAAGGCGGCCAGTCGCCAGGAGCTACCTGCTCTTATATAGGGTAGATCCAGTGTTCGAGAGTTTGGAATCCATTTTAGGAACCTTTTAAGATATGTTTCAGACCTGTAGATAAATAATAAGGCTAGGGTGATGCATTTCAAGGAGTATTTGCATCCTGAGATCCAGCTCCAGGTCACCATGTTTATGCTAAAGACGTATCTTGAGGTGTTGGCGAGGGTCGAGGTCATTGAGAGGATATTAGCCAGAACTAGATCATCCTGAGAGGGGAGTCATTAGTATTCATCATGTAGAAGAGATGTGTTCCAGGGTTCTCAGATTTTAGGGTAAAATAGTTTATGTTCGGCTGGGGGAAGGTCTCAGCTCTCAGTATCTTGTTTGTCTTGGGGAAGTATATCATAGAACTATTCCAAGGGATCAGGTGCTTGTTTTTATTGTGGAGGTCAAGGTCATTAGCAGTGAGAGTGTCCAACCTTTTTGATCAGTTAGCATACTCTGGGTGTTCTTATTCAGGTTCCTCCATTGATGTAGTTCCAGTCGAGGCAGTAGTAATAGGTTGCATCAGCTTTGGATCAATAGAGGGTATATGGGGTAGGTAGAGGATAGCCCCGGTATTATCCCTATCCTTCAATAGTAGAGCATAGCCATGGTGGTGGTCATTATTAGGGTCAGTGAGGCCATGTATAAGGTCGTGGTTAGCTTCATGATTTAGTGTTTTGAACGTTGGGCAAGCCGGATGTTGTTCGAGGTACCCTTTTCTTTTTTTTTACTTGGGTGTATGACTTGTTTGATTCAGGAGTGATGTACTCCTTCATATCACCTAACCTTGTCCATGCTTTGGGACTTGAGGTAGAGAGGCTTCTAGTTCCCTTGTCATTGACAATGCCAATTAGAGGTACAGCTAACTTGTTTGAAGTATGTAGATATTGGGAGCTAGTTTTGGGGTAACAATGCTCTTGGTAATATTTCCTATGTTTACAAATACAACCATATTATGTCATTTTCATCATAGATTGGTTGTATTTGGTGTAGGCTATCGTGAATTTCATTAGGAATCATGTGGTGTTCTTTGATGCTGATGGAGAGCCAATGGCGTTTGTTGGTGAGCGAGACCCTCGGATGGGTCAAAGGCGTGTTCTATCCTTGACATCCTTAATGGCTGAGCTGATGCTGAGTTTGTCAGAGGTTCAGTAGTTGGCATTTCCTGGGGTCATAGAAGAGTACCCTGATGTATTTCTAGAATAGGTTATAGTGTTACCCCCTCAATGAGAGATTGAGTTTGGGATTAAGATACAGAAAAGAGTGTCTCATATATCAATGTCTTTGTATAAGATGGTTCCTTTTGAGTTGTGGGAACTATGTATACAACTCGATGGTCTATTATAGTGTGGTTTTGTTTGGATGAGTGTGTCACCATGGGGTGTACTTGTTTTTTTTTTGTGAAGAAGGATGATATCAATTTGTGGTTGTGTATCTATTATCATCGCTTTAACAAAGTGAAAGTGAAGAATTGATATCATATTCCAGATATTGATGATATATTCGATCAACTGAAGGGTGAAATTTGGTTATCAAAGATCAAATTGTGGTCATGATATCATCAGATGCATGTGAAGGATGAGGATATTCCGAATACTGCTTTATATTCTCTTCATGGACATTACGAGTTCATTTTGATGTCGTTTGGTGTGATGAATACTCCAACTATGTTAATGGGGTTAATGAATGCTATGTTCTATGAGTTATTGGATATGTTTTTTATGGTCTTCATCAACAAAATCCTTGTGTACTCTGAATCTGATGAGGATCATGCAGAGCATCTACATGCTTTTTTGGGAGTTCTTCATTGATAGAAGATAGTTGGGAAGTTGTTAAAGTGTGATTTTTGGGCTCAAAAAGTCTGTTTCTTAGTGAATATTATATCCCAGTAGGGAGTAGCTTTGGATCTATTGAAGATAGAAGTAGTTGTGTCTTGGGAATCCCCCAAGATAGTGGCAGAGGTGTGAATTTTCCCTGGTCATGCAGGCTATTATAGGACTTTCATAGCCTATTTCTCTCAAATTGTGAGTCCTATAACATCATTGATCAGAAAGGATTAGGCGTTCATATGGACTAATCAGTGTCAGGAATCTTTTGAGTATCTGAAGGAGAATTTTTTTAGTGATCCAGTTCTTTGTCTTCCAGTAGAAGGAGTTCATTTTTATGTTTTATGTGATGCTTCATGTATCAGGTTATGATGTGTTCTGATGCTGTAGATATTGGTTGTTTCTTATAGGTCTTGGAAATTTTGTCCCCACGAACGTAACTATGTCACCCATGATCTTGAGTTGGAAGAAGTGGTGTTTCCCTAAATTTGTGGAGACATTACCCCATCAGAGAGCACTTTGTGGTATTCACCAATCATAAAATCTCAAGGTATTGTTTCTCATAGTGTGACTTGAAATTGCGACAGCATCGGTGGATGGAGTTCTTATAGGATTACAACTTTGAAATATCATATACACCTGGTAAGGGGAATGTTTTAGCTGATGCGCTGAGCAGGAATTCATGTAGTGATGCAGTGCATGAATCAGGTGATTCCTAGAGACTTATGTAAGAGATTTAGACATTACATATGGATATGGGAGAAGTTAGGGGAAAAGGTTTTATTTTTCAGATGATGGTGTAGTCATCCTTAGTGTAGCAGGTGGAAGAGTCCCAATTGGGGGATCTTAAGGTGGAGGTTTGGAGAGACCTAGTTGTTTGTGGCAAGGCCCCTCATGGTTGGTCTGAGGATGAACAACAATGGGTGTTATTTTAGGGAAGGCTTTTCATTCCTTTGGAAATGTGTGAGATAGTTCTTAGAGAGTTCCATAGTTCTCCTTTAATGGTACATCCTGGTGTAACAAATATGTACTAAGCTTTGACGAGTAATTTTTGGTGGCCTAGGTTAAATCATGCAGTCGCAGAGTTTGTGTCTCAATGTTCGGTCTTCCATAAGGTGAAGTATGAGCACCATGCTCCTGGTGGGTTACTCCAGCCATTAGATGTTCCTCAGTGGATATGGGAGGACATCTCGATGGACTTTGTTACCGGTTTACCTCGAGCTCAGGGAGTATATTAGGTTATATGGGTAGTTTTGAATCATTTGAATAAATCATCCCACTTTATAGAAATCAAGGAGTCGAGCTTAGTGGAGGTTTTGTCAAAACAGTTTCTAGAGGAGGTGGTGAGACTCCACGGGGTCCCTAGGATGATCATTTCTGATCAAGATCCTCATTTTACCTCCAGTGTGTAGATAGGTCTCCAGTAGTAATGTTTGGTCATGGGAGTAGCTTTCTCCCCAGTTTGTTGGGCCTTTCAAGGTGTTGTCTCATGTTGGAGTTGTGGCATATTGGGAATCACTTTCCCCATAGATGAGCATGATACATGATGTTTTTCACATTCCATAGCTCCATCGTTATCTTCATGACAACTCTCACATCATATATTTGGGTGAGATCGATGTTGATGATGATGAGACCTTCAAGGAGAATCCTGTCGAGATCCAAGACCACAAGGAGAAGGTGTTGTGCGGGTGTTCTATCCCCTTGTTTCATGTCTTGTGGCAGCATGGTGGCAAGAAGGAGATTACATAGGAACATGAGTTATAGATATGTGCTCATTACCCTAAGCTGATTGATGTTTAGATCTTTTCTTTTAATGATTTTTGTCTTATGTTTGTAGACCTTTCATGTTTATGAGATGGCTTCTCTTATTGCTTGTTGTGGCTAGCTCTCTTTTGAGAGGTATCTCCCTCAGGATAGTAGTGATGAGATGGTTTTATTTTTCATACAATTTCACATTGTTCCTTTTATTAAGTGGTTGATATCCATTGGTAGTGAGAGCCTTGAGAGGTATCTTGAATGGTAGTTGTTCGGACCCTTTTTTTGTTTCCTCTCTAGCTTGGTTTTGGATTCTCGAGGACGAGAATGTTTTGAGAGGTATCTGATGTAATGGCTTGGACCTATCTGGTCCATTCCATTGTAGAAATATGGTATTTGAGGTGTTATAGGAAGTCAAGGTAACTTATTCCCAAAACTTTTCCAAATTTCTAGTTCTATGAACAGTGTTTGCAATTCTACAAGCAGTTCTATCAGTGAGTCATCTATAAGTGAGTCGTCTATTGGTGAGTCATTTGTTGGTGAGTCATCTTTTAGCGAGTCATCTATTAGAGAGTCATCTGTCAGCGATTCATCTATCATAAAGTCATCTGTCAGTGAGTCGTTTTTTAGAGAGTCATCTATCAGTGAGTCATCTGTCGGTGAGTCATCTGTCGGTGAGTCATCTATCGGTGAGTCATCTGTCGATGAGTCATATGTCGATGAGTAATCTATGGGCAAGTCATCTGTCAGCAAGTCATTTATCAGCAAGTCATCTATTGGTGAGTCATATATCAGTGAGTCATCTGTCGGGAGGTGTTATAGTGTTTCCAGATCAGTCGATGAATAGTGTTTCCAGCTTCCTACAGTTTTTCCCATTTGACATTTTCTTTGACATAAAACACGTTCAAAGACTTTTTTTAAGATAATTAAGGATAATTCAATTCCAATAAATCCAATATTCATTTTCCTAAGGTTCCAGGTGAATTTACTCATTCAAACCGCATAGTCTTGATGAGATTCGTCTTTAATGGAAAATCTAAATTGTATCTAAACAGCTGTTCTGTTTATATTTTCAAAAGTTCGAGATACATTCCACCTTGTTCTTCTTTATTGTTTTCATTATTATGGGATGACTCCAACCTTTCTTTTCCAAGGAGTTTTATGATTGTGGTGTGAACCTTGGAACGTTTTTTCCCTGGACTTCTTCCTGCTGCATGCGCACCCCCTGTCCTGGTGCAACTAGGAAGTGTCGATCCATCTTTGATATAAGGTATGTTATACCTACGTTATTCTGGGTTCCTCAAACCATTTTTTACCATTCCTCTTTCCATGTTATGGAATTTGATCTCCATGTTTCTGATGTACCTTTCTTGGGTGTTGGTTGATGTGGTTGTGTTGCAGCATCCTCGAGTGGATGCAGTTGTTGCGGGAGAGGTGATTGTGATCCATTGTGTTGGACCATTCTCGTACAAAGAATATCAGAAACCTTTTGAGGTAGGGTATTCATGTATTCTCTATTATTTTATGAGTATTTTCATAGTTATCATGTTTTAGACACTAGATCATAATTAAATTGACATAATAAATATTTGAACTAGATTAAATAATTAGAATTGAACTTATTTTATTGCTTTATACTGTGATAACAGTTTGCCTCTTGATTTTCTAGATAGTATGATATTTATGATTTTCTTGTTTATTATGTTGTTATTGATGGGAATTGGTTAAGAAAGTAATGTTAGAATTAATTTATGATTAATTTTTTGAAGAAAAATAGGAATGTTAATGAATCTGTTTTTTGTTGTTGTGCTTGGTGATAAATCAAATGGATGAAGTTATGCATGTTTAATTGAATCGGTTAATTAAATATAGAATAAAGGACTGGTTGTGTGATAAATATAATTCCTTGAAGGGTTCTGAGTTACCCTCTTTCTTTTAAAGGCCAAGTGCCTTATGATTTGGAGATGTGAGTGCTCGTTGTGTGTGAAGTTTGAATGCCTTGTTTAAGTCCAAGAGCTTAGTTTCTATGTTATTTGTTTCCTACTGCTTTTGTTTTGGTTTGAGCTTGGGATGGATGATCCTGGAGGTTTGTTGTGGTATGTGGGGAAAGGGAGGCCTAGTGGTGGTGGCAGCAATTGATGCCTAGAGTAGAAAGATGCATCGGTTTATGCATGTGGGTGCTAGGGAGGACATCGGGGATGATGAAACGGGTTGAATTTAGGATTACCTATTGATATGAAAGTGGTTGT
Source organism: Viscum album (assembly GCA_963277665.1). Lineage (NCBI taxonomy): Eukaryota > Viridiplantae > Streptophyta > Magnoliopsida > Santalales > Viscaceae > Viscum > Viscum album. The sequence continues at coordinate 596,004,754 of OY728121.1, forward strand.
TATTGAATCTTGTTGTTTTATTATCTTATTTACTTTCCCCACTACTTGAGGAAGATGGTCTTTCTTACCCTCCTCCAAAAAGAGGCGAATATGCATGTCGTATGCCAAGTGATTTCCATGTTTAACTTCTAGATGATGGATGGGCCTACGCTCTAGCTATATGTGGAAAATACTTGATGGGTATTTCATCTACTAACCGTGTTAATCCCCTTGTGTTTGGAAGCTTATAATGTTTTTTTCTAGAATACCTAGAATTATGGGAAAGTGATAATGTTGTTAATAAATGATTGAATAAATGATGTTAACTCATGGGGTTAGAGCTTGTTGGGATGCAATGTCGAGGTTACAATTTAAAGGAACTATGGAATTGGTTTGGTTATGCCAGGAGGGCATGAAACTTTGGTGTGATACTAATGAAATGTAATGTGGCAATGATAATGGTTAATTAAAGGTTAAATAAATAATTAATGTAAAGTGAAACTAATAAAAAGGGATAAAGTAATCTACTGTATCTCCTTATATGGTTGTGTACTTATAGGATTCATAATCTTAGCAGTGGCAGCTGGGAGTCTGAGAGACGTTAGCTGCAGTTGAGTTTAAGAATAGTTTATTCCCATAGTGTGGTTGTGAGATATAGTATATTCTATACTTTTTGTGTTTCTATACGATACTCCACCCTATCAGTTATGGAAACTAACACCTCGGGGATTCTAAGCCCTAGGGAGTGTTTTCCTCAACATCCTGATGGGAGGATGGATGGTTGACTACCCCCTTTGACCCCACTCTCTTCTCTTTATAGTTACTTGTGCGGGTAGGAACATCGGTTAGTTTTCCCCATATATGTGTGTAGAGGTATTTAATATCTTGTGGTTATTTACACACATATATTCTAGATATAGTTTCCTATGTACTACTATAGGTGTCATGTGTATAGGATATGATGGCTTGGGGATCCTTACTCGTTGTATAGGTTGTAATGGCTTGAGGTATAATACCTGACGTATGATACATGTTATGCGAGTTTTGGTGGCTCCGAAAAACTACTTAGTTACTTTGGTTATGTGGATGTGGTGATTGTATTGCATGAGGTTCATGTGTTAGGGCTTTTCCTAGGTGTCTGAGGGAAATACATTTTGGAGAGAGATGCTTAGGATGTGTGATATTGGGTCAAAGTGTAAAAATAGTGGGGAAGTGGTAATAGGGTACCCTCGATATTCTTTACTATATTATATACTCTTGTATATGATACTTGGTGAGAGTAGACATGGTGAGGCTGGGAACATAGTATACATGTTTAGGTTATGAGTTAGTTTCACTTGATGTTCACTGTGATTTAGCATGCTTTATTTAATTTTACACGAGAGGCTCTAGGGAGGATCCTACTGAGTATACTGTTATAATCACCCTACATATATATAAACTATTTTTTATGTCACTTAGAATAGGCTGGAGATCAGTATGGATACTACTATCTTGGGGTTGTAGGATCTATTCGGACTTCATGGTAATCATTGTTTTACTTTATTTTGGTACTTGCAATTTTCCCTTTCAATTGCAGTAGTTTTTACATGGCATTACATACGTGTACTTGGTATTTATTTTATATTGTAGTCTGAGCAGGAGTTAGTTGGTGGTTGTCTTATCTCTCTCTTTTACATGTGCTCTCTTAGAAGGTAATGCCTCCAATTTGTGTGTTTACTATACCCTCAGTTCTAGTCACCAACCTGGGGCCTACTGGAGGTGGTACTTAGGTGTCATTATCTCTCTCCTCTCATTTCCATCCTAGGAGGGGTACACTTTGATGGGAGGGGGTCATGACAGCACCTCCCCATACACTAGAGGTTTCCAACTAGCATCGAAGGTCACATATTAAATGAAGGAAACACTAAAAAATAAATGAGAAACATTCATTACTAACCATTTCCCAAATAAGGTGAAAATAAAAACCAAACAATAAATATGATATTTCATGCTAATGGTTCCAAAATTGAAGAAAATACAAAATAAAGACAATAGATAAATACCCAAAATGAATCATGACTCTAAGTCTATATCCTCATCCATGTACAACCCAAGCCTAACTCAACTCCTTAGCATAGGGACCTTTCCCTTGACCGGTCCTGCAACTATGAAATATGCTCTGGTACCAAATGGTGGACCGAGCAAGGTGTTAGAACAACTTAGTAGGCCACCACCAATGGTGTCTACAAAATATCTAGTATAAATGAATAGTGTATGCAAGTACTAAATAAATTATGAATTAAACAAAGAAAAATTGGTTTTAATTAGTTAACAATATTCACTTTAACCATTTTAATCACTTAATTTATTTTCATCACTTGTTCAGTGGGTTAAGAAATTACATCATTTACACAATGTCCTAAGTCATTCAATTACTATGCATAAGGGAATAAGTCAAGTTCCCTATCTCATTAGGGTTAAAAAATTCATAAACTAATAAAACACACTTACCTTGGATCCTTAACCTAGATTGTCTCATCAAATGCATCTGTTGGGGGTATAGAACCTCAGTCCCCTTCTGTAACCCGTGAATTGAGGGGTGAGGTTTACAGACTCATTTTAACTCGACCTGTGGTTGTTGTTCCTCAAGTACAATACCCTAAAACTACCAAACCCTATGAACATGCTTCTTTATCCATTAACCACATATAACATATCAAAACCATATGTAATCAATACACATAACATTCAAATCTCATAATTATTCAACATGGGAATTAACATCAAACCTTAACCCATTATCACACTTACCAATTACATTTTTAACCCATTTAACCCATTTACCTTTCTCATGCCTTAACCCATTATCATAATTAACAATTTCCATACCTCAACCATTTAACATATTTATCAATTACCATATGTTAACCCATGTAAGTCATTCATCAATTAAAAATCATTTACCCATTTAATAAGTTCATCATTTCAAGTCCAATTCATAAGTCATTTAGCATAATCACTTTATTTCATCCAACCCATTTCATATTAATCTAAACAATCCCTTATACCATTATTAAAGTCTAGACACAACCATAATTATACCCTTTTTAACTCAACTAACACAACAACATGTTCATAATGGTATCTAACTTACCACAAGTCAATTATATGATTAACATTATAATTTTCCATGTTCATGAATGTTAGTACACCCCATGGGTGGCCCTAAATCGGTCTAGTCATCCTCAATGCATCACAAGTGGATCTCGAGGGGTTCAGTTCATCATGTATCTAACCATTTTACCATGTCGATTCAAAGGAAAAAAAATAAACAACAATAGAGAACCATTAACACAACCACACATGAAAAAATTGACTTCAAGATTATAGGATATAACTTGAAAACCACCTACCTCGATTCTGAATATGAACACATGATTAAGATCATCCTTTGACATGGATTCAAATACCCTTTCATCCCTAACCTAAGATACACTATAAAAAAAAGGGTTTTAGGGATTTGGAAGGATAAAAACAAAACCACAAGCCTTAATCTAGAAAATATATCAAGGAGACACGTTAGACTCAAACAAAGCTTCGATATGCACCCAACGACACTCCGAACTGCATATAAAAGAAGTAGAATGATCCTTGGGAAACCTTGGTCATTTTGCTTCATAAATAGAGTTGATGGAGAAGAAATGAGGGGATAAATCACATATAATACTTAAAATTATGAGGTGGAAAAATGTAATTTCTCACTTTTTAATGGGTTGAATGGTTTGGCCACACAGTTTTCCAGACCGTGTACTAGCCTCAGTCCAAGAGGGGTCCAAGTCACACAGTTACCTGGGGATACTACATGGTTTGAAAAACCATGCACCAATCATGTAGGATGCCTCTTTCTAAACCTACACAGTTTGGATTTCCCCTTTCATTATTTACCTAACCGTGCACCACTCCTCCTAGCTAGCATGGTTTGGATGCAACTGTTTACACTAACTATACGCCAACTATGAAACATTCATAGGATGCCCTAATTTACATTTCTTTCTTATCTCAAACCCCCAAAACACCCCTGATATTCCTCACACACTTGGTACACATTTAATTATCCAACTTTAAGATATTCAAACCAAAATTTAAACAATAACATACCTCCATAATGTATGGGATCTTATAAGTAGCCTCTCTCAAAGAATCAATACTACTCAAGCTATAAATGGATCTAGCATGATCTCCATAAAACACAACTATCTATAAACCTATTTCCATTGGTTTTCATCATATAAAAACATGCATTCTTATATTTCCCTTTTTCCAAGACATTGAGTGACTTGGGACACAAATCATGTCAATCCCATTTAACCAACTTACCTATTCCCAATTCTTTAAGTGTAGACTGGTCTGGTCAATGAATACATCACATGTCAGTCATCCTTATAGATAATCACATCACATGTCTCATATATAGATAGATATACAATATCTAGGTGTGTCTTCACACTCCCACAGTCTATCTCAATCAAGGGCCCAGATGTCATACTCGTCATACAAGAGGACAAATCCCATCATGGTTAAGATCCAACCGATGACATAATCAACAACATACCCAAACACCCCCTGATTAGCTAAATTCATATGTTGACTTGTATAAGTAGGGTATAAAATTATGAATTTTATCATTCAAGGTATATTTCCAACCTTAGGTAGTGGTCACTTAAATGTGATCCATATAATCGTAGAATACCAAAGACATTTATATATGAAACTCCATGTGGTGTACTTATTATGTCATCCAACACAAACAAAGAATATCTTATTCTTTGTTTTTTTTCTCATGAACATATTATATATCTCTATACAAGAATCCTAATCACACTAACCTTAACATTTCATCATAACCAATAATACTTCATGATGAATATCAATTAGAGATAAACTCAAATTCATAATTTTAGAGGTCAGTTATCAATGTAATTCACAAAATGTATATCTATATATCCATTTATATAGAAAATGTGAAAGAATGATAAAATTGAGGTTTCTTTAATATGATGCATTTTAATATTCTTAAACTCTTTAAAAATATTAATATGATTCATTTTAATATCATTACCAAATGCATTGGAGAACTATCTAGGTGAAACCATCACAACATGTTCATTATTATATGTTCCACAAAAGGAAATCAATCATAATACATAAACATAATAATTACCCATGGAAAGAAATGGGTTTAATAATCTTGTTTCATATCACAATCAATGAAAATTTCATAATGAATATATTTGAGAGATGGATATAATGAATGTATTACATTATAAAATGAAGGGATAATAATATTTATATATATTTTGTAGACATATATACAAAAATTATAAGTATTCCATAACATTAAATTTAGATATATTGAGTTAGAGATAGAATGGTTATAACCCTACGAAAAGGGTAGGTTGGAAAGATCCCTTACCTCAAGCCTAGTTTTTCATGGGCATTATTTATCTTACTAAATAATAAACTTATATTAATTATTGTTGAACCCTCTGGAATTAAGTGGCTTTATTGTGTTTTGATAATCCCAACCATACTTTCTTTATATCTTGATTATGATTAATACATTCCAAATATACTTTAATATATGTTGTTACTTTCATTATGATTAAATTGAGTCTTTTGAATTATCATATATATGTTTACTATGACTTAACTCATTCTGCCAAGTGAATTCTCAAACAGTTTTCAGCTACCGTTACAAACTAGCTACTGATACAGAGTAGAGCAACCGTTAGACAGTAGCTACCTTCAGAACATATAACTACCATTACAAGCTAGCAACCGTTACAGCTCACAGCGGCCGATACAGTTAAGTCTACTGATACGTTGGAGCTACTGCTATAAGAGAGCTACCGATACAGCTACCGGTACAGCTATCGATACCCAAAGTCCATCGCTGCATTAAATTCTACTGATAGAGCTACCAATACAATGAAGTTGACAGTTACTGCTACAGCAAAGTTGACAGCTACTGATATGCTGAAGTCCACCGTTATGCAAAGTCTACCGATAGAGAGCTACCGCTACCGTTACAAGGTAGAGCCACAGCTACCGATAGAGAGTTACCGCTACTAGTAAAGGCAGAGCCACCGCTACTATTACAAGTCCACTGCTATCGATACATCAAGTCTACCGACAGACAATTCTATCGTTACAAATGTCTACCGATACTCAGACCTATAGACACCTACTGTAACACAAGTCTACCGATATCAAGAGCTACCGTTCCAAAGACAGAACCCGACACTGCTTTAATTTCTTTATCTTTGTTTAATCTAAACAATGTTCATATCAGGTATATTTTAATACACTGAAATTTATTTAATGTGTGCTGTTGGATGTCAGGGAATCGTACCTTGTACCTGTAAAAAGTAAATCATCCTTTGCCGGAGCACGTTCTTTAAATAAAGGAAGGATGTGCTACTACAAGTGGAATGAATAGACGAATACATAGAGATATACAGACCATGAGGTGTGCTGAAAGAACAACCGAGTGTGAATGCAAAGAGACGACTGAACTTACACGAGGAACTCTTTCATCAATGCTTACCAGTGAAGAGCTGAGAACGAGAACATAACACAAGAACTTCATCGACTACTTTTTCTCTATCTCTAAACCTGAAAGTCAAGGAAGCAGAAGACACTCTACTTTCCAGACAAGAACCAGAAGAGGACTCAAGAGCGATTTCTGATCAAACTAAAGTAGTCCAGAGCTGCATGACAATCACAAGAGTCATTTATAAACTCATTATATTTGCTCTGTGATTTATCTTTTACTTTTTGAGCAGTGTGTGTTCTGTTGTATTTAACACACACATTGTCTCCTGTGCTTTATCTGGAGGATCTGTAAATACTCATCAAACTCTTTACTCTTTTTTTTCACTGAGATAGTGGTAGAGGTCGTGTGACCTGAACAGCTGGTTGTTGTTGTGTTTGTTCCCATGAATAACTGTGGTAGAGGTCTTGGACCTGGACCGCTGGTTGCTATTGTTATCCTCGATCCAAGGTGTGGATCATCTTTTTATAAAATCTTTTGAGAGGACTAAGTCTCAGCTTGAGACTAAACCTCTTGATTAAAACTGTTGTGCTTATTTATTTTCAAAGTTATTTTTTATTCCGATGCTAATTACTGTAAAACCAAAACTGTTTTTAAAGTCACTTTGATAATTAAATTCGCAAGTGTTTATATTATTTGTAAATCAGTAAGTTGGTTTCAAAATTTAATCAACCTTTCTGTTTTGATTAACTGGGAAATAATCAATCCCTTGAGAACCCAACAGAACCCTTACTTTGATATAAATTCATTACATTTTAATTCTGTGTTTTTATTTGGGGGTTTTTAAGACAAAGTTTTTAAACAGAAATTTTAATTGGAACTCAATTAACCCCCCTCTTGAGTGTCCACTCCGACCAACATTTTGTATCAGAGGTTGTTTAAATATTTTCTAAAAGTACTCTGTTTTTCAACTGTGATTTTAGTTGTATTTTAAAGTTCTTAAAATTTATATTATTTCTAAATTTTTATCTCTTTAAAATATTTTCTTTAAGTAAATTATCATGGATAATAGACTTGAAGGTGTTGATACCAATAGACCACCCTTTTTCAATGGCACCAACTATGCTCTGTGGAAAATCAAGATGAAAATTCATTTAGAGAGCATGGGTTTTGATATTTGGACTGCTATAGAATTAGAATATAAAATTCCTACAACTGTTAGATCTACTTGGAATGAAGCTACTAAAACAGCCTATAATAATAATTGTAAAGCTATGAATGATTTGTACTGTGCTTTAGGAGATGAGGAATTTAATAGAATATCTTCTTGTAAAACTGCATATGAAATTTGGGATACCTTAGCTGTTTCTCATGAAGGAACAACTAATGTTAAGAAGATGAGATTGAATACCTATACTATTAAGTATGATAATTTTAAGATGAAGCCTGATGAACCCATTTATGACATGTATCTCAGGTTTAATGAAATTTTCAACACAATGACTTCTCTAGGAAAGGATGTTCCAGCAAAGGAACAAATCATGAGAATTCTGATATGTCTACCTGAAAGATGGAGAGGAACTTCTGTCTCAATTAGAGAATCGTGTGACATTGGAGAACTGCCAGTCAAAGAATTAATTGGAAAACTGATGATGTACGAAGAGGAACTCAAGGTGCACAAAGAAGAATAATATGAACCTAGAAGTAAGTCTGTTGCCTTCAAAACTACAACTTCAAAGAACAAGGATAAGGAAAAGTTTCACGTTATAAATGAAAGTTCAAGCTGTGAAGATAGTGAGAGTGATTCTGATAGTGATGCTGAGATGGCTCCCATTGCTAGAAGGTTTAAGAAATTTTATAGGAAGAAGAAGTTTTTCAGAAAGTCAATTTACAAAGGTAAGTATGACAACAAAGGACATTGGAAAAAGGATTGTAAGAAGCCTGATAAATCAGATGAAGTTGTCTGTTATGAGTGCAAAAGGAAAGGACACATAAAAGCAGACTGTCCAAAGGTGAAATATAAGAAGAAGTATGAATACAAGGAAAATAAGTTTAAGAAAGCCATGAAGGCTACTTCGAGTGCTTCTGAGAATAGATACACTAAATCTAAAGTTTCTGAAACTGAACACAGAAATAAGGAAAACATGTGTTTTATGACAAACACATCTGAGGTAACAACTGAAACTCCTACTTTAAATTCGTATTATTCTGGAGATAATTCTGACTCTGATAACATGTCAAAATCTGAACTATTTGAATATTGTGATATGTTAGAAGAAACTTGTAATGAGATGAAAGACAAATACAAATGTTTAAAGAAACAGTATGCTTTAACTATTAAACATAAATCTGATCTTGATATTGAAATGGAAAAGAATGCTCAGTTGCTTAAAGAGAATACTGAACTGAAATTATCTAATGAACAACTCAAGAAAGACTTAGAGAAATTTATCAATGGTAAAGATACTCTTACTCAAATTCTAGGTAAGAAAATAGCACCTAGATACACTACTGGTATAGGATACTAACCTAGACAAAGGAAAATTACCAAAACTAGATTCATTCCTAAATCTGGATAGAATGTAGATAGCTCTGGAATTTCATATGATTCAACTAGTTATATTCATAGTTATGGATCTAATAAGGTTTACCTTTCAAAATCGGTTGATTCTAAAAAGTTTATGAGACCCATTAGACAAATATGGGTACCTAAAGTGTTATTGGCTAACCTGTTTGGACCCAGGAAAATCTGGGTACCAAAATCATTTCCTGTTTAAATCTGTTTTGTAGGAAACCTGCTTAAAAATCTCCTGTAAAAAGATCTGGTACTTGGACAGTGGATGTTCAAGACATATGTCTGGAGACTTCTGATGCTTTAAAAGCTTAGTCAGAGTTGATGGAGGTTTTGTCACTTTTGGGGATAACTCAAAAGGAAAAATCATCGGCTTAGGCCAGATTGGTAACACTGACTCAGTATTGATTTCTAAAGTTTTATTTGTTGATGGACTTAAATACAATTTGTTAAGTATTTCTCAATTATGTGATGATGATTTTTATGTTCAATTTGAAAATGATTCTTGCAATGTTTTCAATTCTAAAAATTATTTAGTATTTTCTGCTTTAAGAAATGAAAATGTTTATGCTGTTGATTTAAATTCTTTAGCTAAGAAAAATATTACTTGTTTAAATGCTTTTCATAAAGAGTCTTGGCTTTGGCACAGAATATTAGGACACTGCAATGTGCATTCACTTAGAAAACTTGCTAGGAAGAACTTAGTTAGAGACCTACCCAAACTTGAATTTCTAGCAGACAAAGTTTGTAATCCCTGTCAAAAGGGAAAGCAAAATAAAGTTTCTTTTAAATCAAAGAAAGAAGTGTCAACTTCTCAACCTCTTGAGTTGGTTCACATGGATTTATTTGGACCTTCTAGAGTTTCTAGTTTAAATGGGAAGCATTATGTCTATGTTCTTGTAGATGACTATTCTAGATATACTTGGGTATATTTTCTAGCTCACAAAAGTGAAGCTTGTTCTTACTTTGTTGAATATTCCAAGTCTGTAGAGAACCTTAGTGGACTTAAGATTAAAACCGTGAGAAGTGATCATGGTCGTGAGTTTGAAAATCATGAGTTTGAATCTTACTGCTCACACAATGGCTATAGTCACAATTTCTCTTCCCCTAGGACACCTCAACAGAATGGTGTAGTAGAAAGAAGGAATAGAACCCTGCAAGAAATTGCTAGAACCATGCTAAATGAGTATGACCTACCCATTTATTTTTGGGCCGAAGCTTTATATACAACTTGTTATGTTATTAATAGAGTCTTGATCAGACCTGTTCTTAAGAGGACCCCTTATGAGTTGTGGAACCATAGGAAACCTAAGGTTAACTACTTCAAAGTTTTTGGCTGCAAAGTCTTTATTTTTAATACTAAAGATAATCTTGACAAGTTTGCATCCAAGAGTGATGAAGGAATTTTCCTAGGTTACTCTATTTCTAGTAAAGCCTATAGAGTCTTTAATAAGAGAACCAAATGTGTGGAAGAATCTGTTCACCTCAAATTTGATGAAACTGATCCACATGAACCTAAGACCTCTCTTGAAAATATTGAAGATGATCTCTCTGTTTTGAACCTTAATGATAAAGACAATGGACCTGTAGTTAAAATGTCTAATTCTGGAAATTTCCCAGAACCTGCTTCTGTTGAACCCCAACCTGTTGATGAACCTGAAATCTCTAGCCCTACCTTTTCAAGACCAACTAGGATTCTAAAGAACCATCATTTAGATGTTTTTGTAGGAAATCTAGATAGAGGAACATAGACTAGAGCTTCTCTAAGAAATCAGGTTGAACATCAAGCTTTTCTTTCACAGTTAGAACCTAAAAATGTCAATGATGCTATCAATGATGAATTTTGGGTAATAGCTATGCAAGAAGAACTAAATAATTTTGAAAGAAACAAAGTTTGGAAATTAGTATAAAGACCTAAGGACACTATAACCATAGGCACAAAATGGGTGTTTAGAAACAAAGTTGATGAATCTGGAAACATCCTTAGAAACAAAGCTATGCTAGTTGCACAAGGTTACAATCAAGAAGAAGGAATTGACTATGAGGAAACCTTTGCACTTGTAGCAAGAATAGAGTCTATTAAGATCTTACTTGCCTATACATCACATCTGAATTTCAAGTTATAGCAAATGGATGTGAAAAGTTCTTTTCTAAATGGTTTTATTGTTGAATATGTTTTTGTAGAACAACCAATTGGTTTTTCAAATCCTCATTTTCAAAATCATGTTTTTAAACTTTATAAATCTTTATATGGTTTAAAACAAGCTCCAAGAGCTTGGTATGAAAGGCTTTCAAACTTTCTTATCTCAAAAGTATTTTTAAAAGGAATTACTGATCCCACTCTTTTTATAAAAAGGATTTCAAAAGATGTATTAATAGTACAAATCTATGTTGATGATATTATTTTTGGATCTTCTAAAAATTCTTTATGTACCGATTTTTCAGAATTTATGAAAAATGAGTTTGAAATGAGCTTAATGGGAGAGCTTAAGTATTTTCATGGATTTCAAATTTTTCAAACTAAAGATGGAATTATTTTAAATCAAAGTAAATATACTAAGGATTTATTAAAACGTTTTGGTTTGGATAGTATTAAATAAAGTGATATACCTATGAGTACCACCTGTAAATTGGATGTTGATGAATCTGGAAAACCAGTTGATCAAACTAATTACAGAGGTATGATTGGGAGTTTACTTTATCTTACTGCTATTCGACCAGATATTATGTTCAGTATATGTATGTGTGCTAGATTTCAAGCTAATCCTAAAGAATCACACTTTCTTGCTGTTAAAAGGATTTTTAAATATCTTAAGTATACTACAAATTTAGGTTTGTTTTATCCAAAAGGACAATCATTTGACTTAACAAGTTATTCAGATGCTGATTTTGCTGGCTGTAAGTTAGATAGGAAGAGTACATCTGGAACATGTCACTTACTTGGAAAATCCCTAGTATCATGGTGTAGTAAGAAACAGAACTCAGTTGCATTATCTACTGCTGAAGCAGAATACATAGCTGCTGGTAGCTGCTTTGCACAGTATCTATGGATGAAACACACACTACTGGATTATGTATTTGACTTTAAACATGTTTCAATTAACTATGACAACACTAGTGCGATCAACATCTCTAAGAATCCTGTTTCTCACTCTAGAACTAAACATATTGATGTTAGACACCATTTTATAAGAGATCATTATCAAAGAGGTGATATAACACTTGAGTTTATAGGCACTGAACTTCAATTAGCTGATATTTTCACTAAGCCTTTAAGTTCAGAAAGATTAAGTTTCATCAGACATGAATTAGGAATGATAACTTACCCTTAAACCATTATAGAATCCTCACCGTTATAGAATCCTCACTGTTAGGGAGACCTCACCGTTAGGGAGACCTCACCGTTAGGGAGACCTCACCATTAGGGAGACCTCACCGTTAGGGATACCTCACCGTTAGGGAGACCTTACCATTAGAAGACTTTACCGGTACATTTGCGCATTGTATTATTCTGTAAAGCCGAGTCATCTAACCGTTGTTTATTTTATTTATGATTTATGTGATTTATTAATCCTAAATGATATTAAAACTTAAACTAGACTCACTCAATCTCACCGCTAACCTGTCTGCTCGAACTCTCCTAAACCTAAACCTCTTGACCTTTAGAACCCTAGCCTCAAATCCATAATGGCCCGCGTCAAGAGACCTCAGATGACTGATGGAAGTGAAGCGCCGGCAGCGAAGAGACAAAAAGTAGCTAGTACTGATGCCAGTGGAAGTGGCAGTGGAAGTGTAGATCAGAGAATACCGGTAAACTCGCACCTATCGAAGCGTGAGATAGTTGTTGAGAAAGAGCTCTGCGCAAAATGGCTGATGGAAGGCAAGTCGTTAGTTCTTAAGGTTTTATAAGAACAAGGCTGGGTAGAATGTTTTGCGAATAATAATGGACCGTACTACCCTGGATTGGTAAAACAATTTTATGACTTTGTGGGTTTTGAAAATACTGAGGAGGAAAGCAAAATGGTTTCATATGTGAATGGTCAGGAAGTATCGTTTACTTCAGGAGAATGGGATGAGAACCTGAGAGTTCCTCATGAGGGAGATTTTACTTATTATTCAAAGTTTGTACCTTTGACCAGTGATGTGTTTCAATATGAAGATGATTTGCTGGAACTCACAGGGAATGGGACCCCTAGAAAGGTGATTGCTGCAGAGATGGCAGGAGAAGATAAGTTGTTGTTTAAATTTATTCAGCATGTTGTTAGTCCGAGAAGAGGAGACTTTTACACTTTGAGATTCCAAGATATATATCTGTTACATTTTCTTTATCATAGTGTGAGAATCAATCTATGTAGATTGATTATGGTTCAAGTGGAAAAGATGACTAGACTGAAGTCAAAATCAAATGCCTTGTTTTTCTCAAAGCTAATTTCTGTGATGCTAAAAGTGAAGGAGATAGCTAGACCTCAGGATGAGCTGGTAGTGGTTAAGGATAACTTCTGTATTACAAGAACTGTCTGTAAATACATGAAAGTCAGCTGGAATCCTTGGCAGAAATCATGGGTGAATGATGATGGAAAAATTTATGACAAGTTCACTCCTGTGGATCATCCGTCTAGAGAAAAGGATGTGAGAGATCCTGGTCTTGGACCAGATGATCCAGAACCGGTCTACAGTGATGATGAAGCTGAGGAGGAAGAGACATCAGTAGAGGAAGGAGGAGACCCAGACTTACCCCCTAGTCTTGTGCATCAAGTTATTTCTTATGGAGCAGCTAGCCCTCCAAAAGAACTACCAAAGAGAGAAACTATCTTGAAGTACAATGATACAGAGACTACAGAAGAAGGATAAGAAGCATGCCAGTATGTTTTCAAGGACACCTCTGAGGAGGATGAGACAACCGAATCTTATCATGCTGTTAATGGAGAAAAGGAGGCTGATGGTGAAGCAGATGATGAGGAAAATGTTGAAAAAGAGCTCAGTTTGAGTCCTCTAATAGTCATTACAGTCAGGACAGTGCCTGATCAAGAAGACATAGCAGCAGCACCTGTTGATGAGAGAGTCATTAATGACTCAGAACAAATGGCTATTGAATCTGCTGCAATTGTAGAGGAAATTTCATAATTACCTCAGGTTGAACAGTTGGAGGAGATACCTTAGGAGAATGTTCCAAGTGAGGGGGAGAATCTTGTCTCAGGATCAGTGTTATATGACATTGAAGGTTGGACATCAGATCCTGGATATATGATTCTTGGACTTTCTTATGGAGATTCTGATGAGGAAGACCAACCCCAAAAGGAATCAGTTACCTTACCAACTATGGCTGAAAATGTGGCAACCAAGGAGGACCTTGAGTCTTTAAAAGCTGAATTGAAAGAAGAAATAAGAGAATCAATGGTAGATATGAAGAAAAGTATGGTTTAAGAGATGAAAAGTGTGGAGCAATCCCTTGAGTTATCCATTGGATGTAGTGTGTCCAGTCCTGTGAAAGAAATGGTGGATGAAATTAAGGTGTGCCACACTCAGATTGAGAGTTGGACAGGAGCTGTAGTTACTCTTAGACAATCAATTGCTTCATTGACTGCTTCGAACAGTTCTCAAACCCAAGTGCACACTAACATTCGATATATCAAAGAAGTGGTCAAACAGTTTGTGGAAGTTTTTGACGCCTTTAAGAAGTTAGTTAAAGAACATCTGAACAGTCAGGATGAACTTGTTCAGAAGGTAGTTATTAGTCTGACTCATTCTTTCAAAGAGACAGTGGCCTTCTCAATGAAACATCTTCCCTCAACTAGTTCCATTGTGAACCTTGACCAGATCCACACTATTATTTAGGAAGAATTGGCTAAGTCTAGTCCCAGTGGTGCATCAGATACTCAGATTCTTGCTACCACTAGGGAAGTTATTAGTTTTGTTTGTGATCACCTGCGGGCAGCTACTGCTTCTCAAGAGGCAATCAAAAATAAGGTGGATGCTTATTTTGAAAAGGTTTATACCAAGCACCAAATGAAAAACCATTTCAAGCTTTTGATGGAGAATATGAAGTTACCTCCAGTTACCCAAGCCTTCAGGGAACAAGTTAGTAAGATCAAGGAGCTTACTCCTGCTTTAGATAAGTTTATTGAGAACAGAGATGATTTTGTATCTGCTATGGAGAGAGGTGGAAGCATCATCATGGATTTCAGGAATCTCTTCCTACCTTTCCTACATGTGGATGCTCGTCCAGTTATTATACCACCTGCCCTTCCACCATCTGCCTCTGGGAGTACTCCTCAACTGACTCCAGTTCAAGCCATCAGGAGCTTGACACCTTTGATCCCTCAGAAAGAGACAGATTACAGATCTGGTACTGTATCAGTTGCTGATCCACCAGTGGTTCTTTCAGGAATTCCTAAGCCCGCTGACTCTACCTCTGAACCCTCTACTGCTCCCAAGGGAAAGACACCTATTCAAGAGGATGATTGAGTGCTTCTAGATCCATTTTTGATGGGATTAATTGTATTTTTTTGTACTTTTTTTATTTTCCCAAGGTATCTTTTTCTTATCAATCAAATACTTCATTCCTCTCTTCACTGTATATTTTCCTCTGTATATTCTATTTCCTAGTCCTTCTATTTTCTCTGATACCCTCCTTTTTTGTTAATCACAAAGGGGGAGAAATTATTGGAAACCTGTACCCAGAGAGAGAGATAGAGAGAGAATATTGTTCACCTAAGGGGACAAAGGGGGATAAAATCACTACTTTGGAGGAGAATCCTGTAGTTAAATTGATAGGGGGAGGAATATGCGAATCTTTTCAAACTAAATAATCTTATTTGTTTTTTCCTCTGATACTATTTTATTTTTTAATATCAATTGCTGAGATTTTTCCTCTGATACTATACTGTTGATATCATACTTCGATATATTTTTCCACTGATATTACTTTATTTTGGCATAAGTTGTTATTATCAAAAAGGGGGAGATTGTTGAACCCTATGGAATTAAGTGGATTTATTGTGTTTTGATATTCCCAACTATACTTTCTTTATATCTTGATTATGCTTAATACATTCCAAATATACTTTAATATATGTTGTTACTTTCATTATACTTAAATTAAGTCTTTTAAATTATCAGATATATGTTTACTATGACTTAACTCATTCTGCCAAGTGAATGCTCAAACATTTTTCAGCTACCGTTACAAACTAGCTACTGATACAGAGTAGAGCAACCGTTAGACAGTACCTACTGTCAGAACATATAACTACTGTTACAAGCTAGCAACCGTTACAGATCACAGCGAACAATACAGTTAAGTCTGCTGATACGTTGGAGATACCGCTATAAGAGAGCTACTGATACAGCTACCGGTACAGCTACTGATACCCAAAGTCCATCGCTGCATTAAAGTCTACTGATAGAGCTACCGATACAATGAAGTCGACAGTTACCGCTACAGCAAAGTTGACAGCTACCGATATGCTGAAGTCCACTGTTATGCAAAGTCTACTGATAGAGAGCTACCGTTACCGTTACAAAGCAGAGCCACAGCTACAAATAGAGAGTTACCGCTACTGGTAAAGGCAGAGCCACCGCTACTATTACAAGTCCACTGCTACCGATACATCAAGTCTACCGACAGACAAGTCTACCGACAAGTCTACCATTACAAATGTCTACCGATACTTAGACCTACAGACACCTATTATAACACAAGTCTACTGATATCAAGAGATACCGTTCCAGAGACAGAACCCGACATTGCTTTAATTTCTTTATCTTTGTTTAATCTAACCAACAGTCATATCAGGTATATTTTAATACACTGACATTTATTTAATGTGTGCTGTTGGATGTCAGGGAACCGTACCTCATACCTGCAAAAAGTAAATCATCCTTTTCCTAAGAACGTGCTTTAAATAAAGGAAGGATGTGCTACTACAAGTGGAATGAATAGATGAATACATAGAGATATACAGACCACGAGGTGTGCTGAAAGAACAACCGAGTGTGAATGCAAAGAGACGACTGAACTTACACGAGGAACTCTTTCATCAATGCTTACCAGTGAAGAGCTGAGAATGAGAACATAACACAAGAACTCCATCGACTACTTTTTCTCTATCTCTGAACCTGAAAGTCAAGGAAGCAGACGACACTCTGCTTTCCAAACAAGAACCAGAAGAGGACTCAAGATCGATTTCTGATCAAACTAAAGGAGTCCAGAGCTGCATGACAATCACAAGAGCCATTTCTAAACTCATTATATTTGCTCTGTGATTTATCTTTTACTTTTTGAGCAGTGTGTGTTCTGTTGTATTTAACACACACACTGTCTTCTGTGCTTTATCTGGAGGATCTATAAATCCTCATCAAACTCTTTACTCTTTTGTTTTCCCACTGAGATAGTGTTAGAGGTCGTGTGACCTAAACATCTGGTTTTTGTTGTGTTTGTTCCCACGAATAATTGTGGTAGAGGTATTGGACCTGGACAGCTGGTTGCTGTTGTTATCCCTGATCCAGGGTGTGGATCATCTTTTTATAAAAGCTTTTGAGAGGACTAAGTCTCAGCTTGAGACTGAACCTCTTGATTAAAACTATTGTGCTTATTTATTTTCAAATTTATTTTTTATTCCGCTGCTAATTACTTTAAAACCAAAACCGTTTTTAAAGTCACTTTGATAATTAAATTCGCAAGTGTTTATATTAGTTGTAAATCAGTAAGTCGGTTTCAAAAGTTAATCAACCTTTCTGTTTTGATTAACTGGGAAATAATCAATCCCTTGAGAACCCAACAGAACCCTTAATTTGATATAAATTCACTACAGTTTAATTCTGTGTTTTTATTTGGGGGTTTTTAAGACAAAGTTTTTAAAAATAAATTTTAATTGGAACTCAATTCACCCCCCTCTTGAGTGTCCACTCCGACCAACAATTATTTAATTTCTAAAGAACCTTTTTCATGTTTATTATTTCTTTTATTTTATTCATTATCATGAAATATTTTATTACTTAATCATTAAGGTTAAAATTGAGTGTTTTGACAATGTTCGGATCATATATGACAACCCTAGTCTTTTATTACATAATTAAACATAATTTATTACATAAACTTCACTTGATACAACATAGAAGACTAATAGGTCTAGTGTCTTTGGGGCTTATGATCATTACATAACAACATAAAACATGAAATACAACATCTTTATTGAAAACTTCCTTTACATGACCACTACATTCCCTCGTACTTTGCATCGCATGGGATAACCTCAGGAAATGCATAAGAAAAGGGTGAGTTATAAATCCCGGTAAGGGAATAATCATGGAATAACATGAAGAATACAATACATGTTAGACAATAGGCATATCAATATAACACAAGATAAGCATAAACATAGAGGCATGATAAATCATGATAATTATAACATGGAAATGTGACAACAACACTTAACATGGAATTAGCATGAGCCAAGGATCATTGCACATGGAGCATGAGTAAATCCTCATTGTACATGAAGCACGAGTAAAACCTCATTTCACTTGAATTATAATGAGTAAACACCCATTGCACATGACATATCATGATACTATTCTTAACCCAATTCATTGGAGTGCTATAAGGGAAGACCCTTCTTAAACATTTCATTTCATGCATAAGTGTGCCACATGGATCATATAACATGGATTCATAAAACATAATCATTTATTCCATGATAAAGGAATTTGGAAAGATAAAATTTCCACATTTCAATAACAATATATATCATTTAAAAATATTTACAAAATCAAAGCTTTTATCAAACCATTTTCAAAACCATTTAAAATATTAAATAAAGAGATTTTTTAATCAAAGTGTCTCATACCACTATGATGATTTTGAAAGAAATTTCAATTTTCAAAACATTAATGTTCATATGAATAAATCATTAAAACAATTTTTAAAACATGGAAAATAATGTGAAATATTTATAAGAATAAACCTTTAAAACATTTAAAACAATATTTTAGTTAAAGAGTTTTTAACAAAATGAGAGTTCCTAGAATACAAATAATTGAGGAATAACATTTAATCAAAACTTAAAAATATCATGAGAATAAATTTATTCATGATATAATATGCCAAAGGACAGTATATACACCATATAAAACTTAATTCGTGCATATCAACAATGAAGTCTCAATGGAAATGTAAATTGAGACGAAATCCCTTTTAAAGATGGTATCCTTAGATTAAGGATAAATAAATTACACAATTATGTGTGAAAAATATAAATACACCCAATATAAGTTGATATTAAGTGTAAAAAAATCATAGGTTATTCACACATATTCATAGCACGACATAATCAAGAAGTGGATGTTTAATCCAAAAATTGAAATTGGGTTAAGAAGTATTCTTACAGAAATTCGATAGCCTAATAGTGTCACTTTAAAATTCATAAAATAAGTTGATGAGAGATAAAAGTATATCTCATCACTTTTACATAAAATTTACATCAATACGGATATATAAGAACATATCCCAACATAATAAGATGTAAATTAAAATACATTACAAAAATAAGTATTTTAAAAAGAGGAGGGTGAAAGGTTCCCTTACCGATTTGGTAACTTACCAAACATACACCCCATGAAAGAAAGATCACACAATGAATATATAAATACCCATAAATTAAATTATATTACACAAATAATACAATAATGGGAAGTAAATCCACCACACAAAGGGAAATAGTGTCTAATATAGCATTATCTCACGGAATTAAAAAGTGAGATGAAAAACCCTTACCACGTTGTAATCAATCGAGTCGTATGAGAAGAGTTAATAACCACCAAATGAATAAAATAATACCATGAATATAAATAGAATCATGATAATATATATATCAAATGTAAGTACACAATACACCACATGAAATAAATAAGTGGTGAATAATGGAAATCTCATGGAATTAAAAGTGAGATAAGAAATCTCTTACCTTTTGTCTGACTTGATTCGTATGTTCCTTATTCTTCCTGAATAATAAACTTAAGTTAATTTATACTTGATTCATAAACTTTTTAATTTTTATTATTACTTTTATATCACTTATTACCTTTCAATAATAGTTATTTAATTATTTGAATTTATATCGTACATTTTGTCGATGTTCGGAATTTGAGTTAAAAATGAACTTGTTATAATTACAATTTGTCCATGTGGTCAAAACTCCATTATCTCCAGAATGATATTAATGATTTAGATATCATATATATAATATATATCCAGTGTATATATATTTATAATAGTACATAACATTTGGAGATAATAAATGAAATGCACCGTTCATGGAGATGGTAAGTCGTATGTACGCATGAACGCTACTTTCATTTCTATTTAATATTTAAAGTAATGAAAACTTAATGATTGATAGGTATATTATAATTACAGTATAATATAATATGATATATAATTTACATAATTTCATTAACTCCATCTTTATACATTCCATGTATGTCAAGAACGAATCATATCACCTTGAGGGGGCGGTAGTCCGCACTTCCTCAAATGACATTATCGTGTTTACACATATTGGAATACATAAAGGTATGTTTGTAAATAAAAATTACAAAAGAATATAGAAAACAAAAACATAATATATATCATATATAAATACATTTTCATCATAATGGCCACCATGAGAGGCGGTAGGAGATAATTGAACAATCATCGCTTCGTGAGGCGTTAGCTTGCCATCCACAGAAACATTATGTTCTTCACCCATTATATGGAGGTGTGTGTAAGTGTAGTTCAAATACATATCATAACAACATACTAGTATATTTATGATACTTTTGTTGTTATAAAATAAAATAATAGAAAGAGTTTAGGGGGTTGGAGAAGTAAAATAAAACAAAATAACATAAGAGAAGATGTTACCTTTAAATCAAGTTACTCCCTTTGGTTTGAACCAAAAGGGTTTCTTGAAGTGTTTTCTGCCTAAGGTAAGGCTTCTAGGATAAATATAGGGATATTTGGAGCTTATTATAGAATAGTTTGCATGAGACAAAGTTTTTATAAGTGTGAGGAATGAGTTAGAAGTGAGGGCTTTTTATAAGGGAGAGGAGGGGCTCTTTAGGAAATTTGAAACAATTATTTTATTATAACCTCATATTCGGTTTCAAAAGGTAAAATATTCATTAATATCTAATTTAAGATGACTCATGGTCGAAATAAAATATTCTAATAATAATTTTACTGGTTTTGGATATTGTTTTAATATTTATAATCTTGTTTATTTACATCATTTATTAATGACGTAAATATTGTATCATTATTGTGTCTTAAATAATTTAATTTATTTGATGTCCAAAAATTATAAGAAAAATACCATGATGTAGTAACTCTTTTTATCTTTACAAATAATATTTATATTCGAATATATATCTTATATAACCCCATGTAAAAATTTATTTACTAAAAGATATTTGTTTATGACATTTTTGTCCTTACTTTAAATTAATTAATATAAAGTGTCATTATTACTCCCATGTGGCTCCATGGGGTCCCAAATTCAACCCAAGGATTCCAATGGTTGGCTATGTGTTATCCAATAGGATTATGATACTTTTTAGGGTAATTTAATATTATTATAATATTATATTTTACCCTTATTTATTATTTTTACCTTTTAACCATGGTAAATAAAATATTTACTGAAGAAAATATTAAAAATGTATAAAAATAAAAGTTACCTATTTACACAATTTGGACATACTAATTCCAAATATGGAATCCATTTTTCCAAATTCAAAACACATAAGTGGAAGAAATTAATTTAAAATTAATTCCCGCTGTTAAAACAAATAGCGTGTTTTTAAGAAATATTAACTATCAAAAGATTGACAGTTGTTTATGTGAAATTTTAAAATTAAATTACATCGAATGACCAAAATTAGATTAAATGGTAAAAATATATTATAATTTAAATTTAAAACCAATTAAAAAGATAATATAACCATATAAATAAATTATATTAATAGGCACTTTTGAATTAAAATACAGTATTTTTCAGTATTCCTTAAAAAATGAACATTATCAGAAAAATACCAAAATTTCATCCAGAGTAAATTTGGATATCCCAAATCTAAATAAGAATTTTATTTTGTCAAATAGAAAATATAAAAGTGAAAAAAAAAACTATATTTAAAGAGGGTTCACCATTAAAAGGCAGTAAATTAACTTTTTTGTGAATATTAGAGTATTTATGCTTAAAATAAAATTCTTTACTTATTTTAAGCCTCTAACTTTTATTGGATAAATGTAAAAACATTTAACAAAATTGTATAATAATATTTTATTTAGTTCTATTCATTCCCGCCAAAACAATGGCTAGGTGTTAACTACCTTTCAAAATAATAATATTATATTATTAGTGTGCAACGTAAGATTTCAAAGAAACTCATTGTTGCGTATCGGGTACGCCGTCAAACATAGCGTCCCCTTTAAAGTAGAATTAATATTTAATTCAAAAATATTAGTAAATATAAAATTTTAATATTATTTATTTTATTGGGATGTTACATTCTTCTCCCCTTTTGGATATTGCGTCCTTGCAATTTTAAAATTGGGCTTAGAAACTTCATTGAAATTCCCACATCAAAAAAAGAGTCAGTAAAAATATCACTTTAAAAGAATGAAAAAGAAGTACAAAGGTCACCTGAGATAACCCATACTCGGATTTCATGTAGGAAAACATGGATATGGAAGAGAGAACAAACGGTCAAGTTCTGATGGAGAGTGATAGAAAACATGATTACAAGAAAGTTAACCACCATAAAATCACAAACTTATGATGTGTTAAACGGTATTTGATTGCCCAGTAGGAAACTTAAACCAAAAATGTTTTTGTTTTAAGTTCATTTTCATAATTTTTAGGAATTCATTTACTACATAGAATAAGAACATAAGGAAATATACTTACCTTCAAGTAGAGTTTCATCCTTCAATAAGTTTCTACCAAAAACTAATCTTTTTTTCAAACAATGAGCATTCAAAAAGACTTGGTCACATCAAAAGAAAAAGAATCATATTCTAGAGAATCACATAATCCATAAAAGAATAACTATATATTTCCCTTGTCTTTAGACATCAACTAAAACCAAAATGGTTAGTACGAGATCATATAATCCCCAAAAAGGATAATCCTTTATAAAAATAAATATTACTATTAATCTCCAAAATTCAACAAAAAGAACCCAAAGTTACAAAAAGACCATTCAATACACAATCTTCCT
Source organism: Viscum album (assembly GCA_963277665.1). NCBI lineage: Eukaryota > Viridiplantae > Streptophyta > Magnoliopsida > Santalales > Viscaceae > Viscum > Viscum album. The sequence goes on from OY728121.1 coordinate 596,028,102, forward strand.
TAAAATTCTTCAAAATATTCCAAACTAAGATTAAAACCCAAAAATCATAAGGATTTAATCACATGGTCTTACATAATAAATCTTAACATTTATCTCCAAATATCATCGACTACTCTTAAAGTCACATACTAAAGTGTAATTAACCTAATCACATATTCTCTATGGTAGGTTAATAATTTTCCAAAAATAACCCAAATCACCATATTTCCACAATAAATACATAGATTCTTATAAAAAAAATTAATCATTCCTCCATAATTGAAATCCTTTAGTATTTTATTTTCCTTAGGCATATAGTATTCCAAAAGAGAAAACATCTTCCAAAATAACCTTTATCATTTAATCACCAAATCATTTTCCTATACTAAGGATATCCATTTGATAAAACATAGGTTCCCAAAATCAACTTATTCTTGATCCATAAAATCATTTAACTAAAAATAATAATCATACTAACCAGGGACTTCGCGTAGGCTAGTGCTAGGCGATAAAACCCAACCGCACTTTGGTTGTGGGTTCGATTCCCACAGCTTTGTCCGACGCGAAGGGTTGTCACACGGTCTGCGTGTTGTCCTTTTTATAAAACAAAAAAATAACCCTCACATGTTTTAACCATAAAGGTTTTCTTATACCTTTCATTTTCATCCCAACACATTAAGATAGTTATGCTCGTATCCAGACAGGAATGTATTTGCTTGATAATCCACTTACTCAATACCCACCAAAACATAGGGATGTTTTTATTATACTTATTCTTTTATCTAAGGCTTTACTAGGGTTTTCTAATCCTAATCCCAAAAATAACTAAACCTATCCTCTGATACCAACTATGAAAACCCTGATCTTTTATTACACAATTAAACATAATTTATTACATAAACCTCACTTGATACAACATAGAAGATAGAGAGTTCTAGTGTCTTTGGGGCTTGGGATCATTAAATAACAACATAAAACATGAAATACAACATCTTTATTGAAAACTTCTTTTACATGACCACTACATTCCCTCATACTTAGCATTGCATGGGATAACCTGAGGACATGCATAAGAAAAGGGTGATCTATAAAGCTCATTAAGAGAATAATCATGGAATAACATGAGGAATAAAATAAATGTTAGAAAATAGGCATATCAATATAGCACAATATAAGCATAAACATAAATTCATGATAAAGCATGATAATTATAACATGGAAATGTGGCAACAACACTTAACATGGAATTAGCATGAGCCAAGGCTCATTGAACATAGAGCATGAGTAAATCCTCTTTGCACATGAAGCACAAGTAAAACCCATTGCAGTTGAATTATCATGAGTAAACACCCATTGCACATGACGTATCATGATACTATTCTTAACTCAATGCATTGTAGCGCTATAAGGGCGCACCATTCTTAAATATTTCATTTCATGCATAAGTGTTCCACATGGATCATATAACATGGATTCATAAAACATAATCATTTATTACACAATAAAGGGATGTGGAAACATAAAATTTCCACATTTAAATCACAATATATATCATTTCAAAATATTGACAAAATCAAATCTTTTATCAAACCATTTTTGAAACCATTTAAAATATTAAATAGAGATATTTTTTAATCAAAGTGTCTCATACCACTTTGAAGCTTTTGAAATAAATTTAAATTTCAATAAATTCATGTCCATATGAATAAATACTTAAAACCATTTTTAAAACATGGACAATAATGTGAAAGATTTATAATAATAAACCTTTAAAACATTTAAAATGATATTTTAGTTAAAGAGTTTTTAACAAAATGAGAGTTCCTAGAATACAAATAATTGAGGAATAACATTTAATCAGAACTAAATAATATCATGAGAATAAAGTTATTCATGATATAATATTTCAAAGTATAGTATATTCACTATATAAAAGTTAATTGGTGCATATCAACAATGAAGTCTCAATGGAAATGTAAATTGAGACGAAATCCCTTATAAAGACAGTATCCTTAGATTAAGGATAAATCAATTACATAATTATGTGTGAAAAATATAAATACATCCAATATAATTGTATATTAAGTGTAAAAAAATCATATGTTATTCACACATATTCATATCAGGACATAATCAAGAAGTAGATGTTCACCCAAAAATTGAAATTGGGTTAAGACGTATTCTTACAGAAATTAGACAGCCTAACGACGTCACTATAAAATTTAGAAAATAAGTCGATGAGAGATAAAAGTATATATAATCACTTGGAAATAAAATTTATATCAATAAGGATATATAAGAACATATCCCAACATAATAATATGTAAATTAAAAGACATTACAAAAATAATTCTTTTAAAAAGAGAGGGGTGAAAGGTTCCCTTACCGATTTGGTAACATACAAAACATACACCCCATGAAATAAATATCACACAATTAATATTTAAATAACCATAAATTACATTATATTACACAAATAATACAATCATGGGTAGTACATCCACCATAAAAAAGTAAATAGTGGCTAATATAGCATTATCTCACGGAAATAAAAAGTGAGATGAAAAACCCTTACCACGTTGTAATCAATTGAGTCGTATGATAAAAGTTAATAACCACCAAATGAATCCCAGAATACCATGAATATAAATAGAGTCATGATAATATATATATATATCAAATGGTAGTACACAATACACCACATTCAATAAATAAGTGGTGTACAATGGAAATCTCACGGAATTAAAAGTGAGATAAGAAATCCCTTACCTCATGTCTGACTTGACTCATATGTTCCTTATTCTTCCAGAATAATAAAATTAAGTTAATTTCTACATGATTAATAACATTTTTTATGTTTATTATTACTTTTATATCAATTATTACCTTTCAATAACAGTTAGTTAATTATTTGAGTTCATATCGGACATTTTGTCGATGTTCGGAATTTGAGTTAAAAATGAACTTGTTATAATTACAATTTGTCCATGTGGTCAAAACTCCATTATCTACAGAATGATATTAATGATTTAGATATCATATATATCATATATATAAATTGTGTATATATATATATATATATATATTTATAATATTACATAACATTTGGAGATAAGAAATGAAATGCACCGTTCATGGAGACGGTAAGTCGTACGTACCCATGAACGCTACTTTCATTTCTATTTAATATTTAATGGAATAAAAACTTGATGATAGATAGGTATATTATAATTATATTATAATATCATATGATATATATGTTACATAATTTCATTAACTCCATCTTTATATGTTCCATGTATGTCAAGAATGAATCATATCACCTTGAGGGGCGGTAGTCCGCACTTCCTCAAATAAAATTATCGTGTTTACACGTATTGGAAGACATAAAGGTATGTTTGTAAATAAAAATTACAGAAGAATATGGAAAAAACATAATATATATCATATATAAATACATTTTCATCATAAAGGCCACCATGAGAGGCGGTAGGAGATAATTGAACAATCATCGCTTCGTGAGGCGTTAGTTTTCCATCCACAGAAACAGTATGTTCTTCACCCATTGGATGGAGGTGTGTGTAACTTTAGTTAGAATCCTTATCATAAAAACATCCTAGTATATTTATGATACTGTTTTTGTTATAAAATAAAAGAATAGAAAGAGTTTAGGGGGGTGGAGAAATAAAATAAAACAAAAGAACTTAAGAGAAGACGTTACCTTTAAATCGGGTAACTCCCTTTGGTTTGAACCAAAAGGGTTTATTGAAGTGTTTTATGCCTAAGTTAAGGCTTCTATGATGAATAGGGGGATCTTGGGAGCTTATTAGAGAATATTTTTCACGAGAAAAAGGTTTGAGAAGTGTGAGGAATGAGTTAGAAGTGAGGGATTTTTATAAGGGAGAGGAGGGGCTCTTTTGGAAAGTTTGAAACAAATATTTTATTATAACCTCATATTCGGTTTCAAAAGGTCAAATATTAATTAATATCAATGTTAAGATGACTCGTGGTCAAAATAAAATATTCCAATAAGAATTTTACTAGTTTTGGATATTGTTTTAATATTTATAATCTTGTTTATTTAAATCATTTATTAATGAGGTAAATATTGTATCATTATTGTGTCATAAATAATTTAATTTATTTGATGTCCAAAAATTATAAAAAAAATACCATGATGTATGAAATCATTTTATCTTTACAAATAATATTTATAGTCAAATATATATCTTATATAACCCCATGTAAAAATTTATTTACTAAAAGATATTTGTTTATGACATTTTTGTCTTTACTTTAAATTAATTAATATAAGGTGTCGTTATTACTCCCATGTGGCTCCATGGGGTCCCAAATTTAACACAAGGATTCCAATGCTCGGCTATGTATTATCCAATAGGATTAGGACACCTGTTAGTGTAATTTAATAATATTATAATATTATATTTTACCCTTATTTATTATTTTTACCTTTTAATCATGGTAAATAAAATATTTACAGAAGTAAATATTTAAAATGTCTAAAAATAAAATTTAGATATTTACACAATTTGGACCAACTGATTCCAAATATGGAATCCATTTTTCCAAATTCAAAACACAGAAGTGGCAGAAATTAATTTAAAATTAATTCCCGCTGTTAAAACAAATAGGGTTTTTTTAAGAAATATTAACTATCAAAAGATTGAAACTTGTTTATGTCCAATTTTAAAATGAAATTACATCCAATGACAAAAATTATATTAAATGGTAAAAATATATTCTAATTTAACTTTAAAACCAATAAAAAAGACAATATAACCATATAAATAAATTATATTAATAGGCACTTTTGAATTAAAATTCAATATTTTTTAGTATTCCTTAAAAAATGAACATTATCAAAAAAAATACCTGTCACGAACCAGGCGGGTTCGTCATCAGACCCAGTACCCAACTCGGTCCATGGAAAGTTCTGAAGGGCATTCTCGATCCCCATGGACTGGCACAAGTGCTCGTGTAATGACCCAAAGTTTCATTAATGTAAATCCCACTTGATCTAATTAAATTTCTCTTTATGTAAAACGTTTATATAAAATGTCAACTTCTTTAGTGTTATGTTAATAATCGTGACCATTACTTTTATAGTCGTTGAACAGTGATCACATGATTAGTATAAATATAAGACTTTAACGAACCCAATTTACTCAGATAAAAGAAGCGATGGCCTCATCCAGTAGAATTGCTCCATACAAAGCCCATTTGTCAGAGCTCAGAAAAGAGGTGGCATCCTTGGGCTTCACTCTTGACCAAGACCAAGATCAGCTTCATCATGTCAAGCTCGAACGGGACCGTCTATGGGAAAAGTGTAAGTTGATAGAGATTACCACTCGAGCGATGTTATCTGAGCCACCCCAAGAGTCTGTCACCATCGCACGCCTTACCCTTAGGTCTTATACAGCTGTTTTAAGGGGTTATGTAACAAATTAATGGTACTATGTTCATGTACATTATTTTTGTATATAATAATGAATATACTTTCTTTTAATCATTGATACATTGTAAATAGTTTTTAAAGTACAAATAGTATTTTTAGTTATTATTTAATTAAGAATTCTATTTTATTAAATTACGGGATTTTTGAATTAAATAATATTTTAATAAAATATTATTATTATTAAATTAATTTTTATTAAATATAAATGATCTTATAATTTTATGAATGCAATTGTAATTTTTATTAAGGTTTGAAATCCATTTTTGTCAAAACCCGTGAATTGTCGATAAATGTCGGTTTTTATTTTAAAAAGTGAAAATTAACATATTTAGAAAATTATTTAGATAAAATAAATGTTATTTATAGAATCAGGATGTTGAAATTATCCAACGGTGAATTTTTTATAATTTTTTGAGACAGTCAAATTTTTTGGTAAAAATTAAATACTATTTAAATATATAATGTGTTTTATGACATCATAGTGACCCAATAGTGATGTAATAAAATACTATAAGCTTTATTTTCGGTCAATATATGTTTTACCCTTAAAATAATGTGATTTTGGGTTTGTTTTACTTATTTTACAAAGCATTACTGGACCCCACAATACTTATTAAACATCTTGTCTTTTTAAATTATTTTTCATGGGAGTGTGACTCACCTCCACATAAGCAACCCAATTATTTTAAGAAGTTCAGACTTTGGACTTATAAAATATTTTTTTCCTCTCCAATTTTCCAAAAACCATGGGCAAAAACCATGATCATATTTGTGTTTTGGATTAGTTTAATGTAAGGGTTCCCAAACCTAAATAATAAAGAATTCACTCACCTTTCCTATATAAACCCACCCAGGATCTCACTTTCTCCTCACTCAAAGCCTTTGGAGTTTGTCCAACCTCTACCTTACTCTCTCTATAATCCTACCAAGGTTCCCCAAGCTCCAAATAATCCTCTCTCAAGCCTCTCTCAAGCCTTTGGAAGCACACTTCCAAGTAAGGGTTTTTTTCTTCCTTTCTCATTTTTGTCCAATTTTCTTTAAGTTGTTTTTCCCTTTTAGTTTCAATTATGAATGTTGGGGTATGGTTTTGCACCTCCCACATACTGCCCTCTTTATGTTTGAATGATGGGAGACCCCTTTCTCTCTAATTAAATGCCTCTCATGTACACCCGTTACTATGCCGAATTTCTGAAAGGAACTTCTCTCTCCTCATTTACATTCAAGCAATACTTTTGTATCATGAATCTAAATTCTATTACAATTTTTGGTACATGTATCTATATGACCTCATTACTATCCATTACATGTAAATATGATGAGGAACCCCTTTCTATCTCATCAATCATTTTTATGAATTTTTATGTCATGTTGTTATGCTGCCTAAATCACACCGATTTTCTAAGCTGATGCCATTGTGTAGTGAATACCATGCCCATTTCTCCATCAAGGGTATTCACCTTTATGCACATTTACTTATTGATTATAAATTTTCATGAATGAATTTCACATTAATTTATCATGGAATAAATGATTATGTTTTATGAATCCATGTTTTATGATCAATGTGGCACACTTATACGTGAAAAGAAATGTTTAATAAGGGTGCACCCTTATAGTGCTCCAATGCATTGGGTAAAGTATAGTATCATGATACATCATGTGAAATGAGTGTTGACTCATGCTAATTCAAGTGCAACGAGGGTTTACTCATGCTTCATGTGCAATGAGGATTTACTCATGCTCCATGTGCAATGAGCCTTGGCTCATGCTAATTCCATGTTAAGTGTTGTCACCACATTTCCATGTTATGATTATCATGCTTTATCATGCCTTTATGTTCATGTTTCTCTTGTGATCTATTGATATGCCTATTGTCTAACATGTATTGTACTCCTCGTGTATTCCATGTTTATTCCCTTACTGGGCTTTATAGCTCACCCCTTTTTTTATGCATGTCCTCAGGTTATCTCATGCAATGCTAAGTACGAGGGAATGTAGTGGTCATGTAATGGAAGTTTACAATAAAGATGTTGTATTTCATGTTTTAAGTTGTTATGTAATGATCCTAATCCCTAAATACACTAGACCTATTGATCATCCATGTTGTATCAAGTGAATATTTTATGTAATAAATCATGTTTAAGTTTGTAATAAAAAGCAGGGTTGTCATAGCCCGAGTATGAAAAATAAAACAAGGGAATGGTTTACCAGAATAGAGAAATATAAAACAAACTGCAAGGTGAATAAATTAAAACTAAAATAGACAACCAAACAGACCCATATACCAAGTTCATATTTTAAAGTTAACAACTTGAACTAAAAACCAAAAAGAGACTACGTCAAGGAAAAACCAAAAATCCAACTCAAACCTCCGTACGACATGAGGAGTCACATCCCCAAGCCGCTGCCACCAACCTGCATGGGGAAAAAAATGCAACTCGAACCATCATCGCTAATCCCGATGCCTCGACCTGGAGTACAAAAGAAAACAGAGTCTACATACACCCAAAGGTGTATGTAGGGTGTGAGCTAAAAGCCCAGAAGGATGCCACCGAGAAAAGATTTCACACATAATTATTAAATGATAAATACATTTGAAATATTAACTAAAGAAAAGAAATAAATGCTTGAATAGTTTAAAAGAAAACAGAATTAAAGAAAACAGTTTCCAATGGAACAACTTAAATTAAAACACACACACTCACTTTTTAAATTAAATAATGTGTCACACTGATGAACATAAAGTAACCAATGAGCACCAAAATGAGAGAGGCCTCATGGGTGTTATCTAGCTTGGGCCCCTAGATCTCATGTCTCGGTGAAACGTGAATTAGAAGGCCACGACCCTCAGAAAATGTGGATTAAAAGGCCATGAACCTCATAAAACGTGTCTTAGAAGGCCACGACCCACGGAAAATCATATGTTTAGTTATTGTTCCAATCCTCAGTCCTGCCTATGAAACCGGGTCGAGTCACCTCCAGAACACTAGCCCACTAGACTAGTCCACCCTCCTAGCTACCCGACTTCCCACTTGTGCTCAAGTAGTTCAGAGTTCAAGTATTATGTCATAATCACATACTCAAACCAAACAGGACATCACGCACGCCAAAACCACCATTTTCACACACAAAAGCCATTTGAAATAATACGCACACTAAAATATTTCAAAACTCAATCTGAATTTCTTACACAACCAATTAAAACCAATGAGTGGTCAAAGAAAGAAATTTCATGGTCAAACAAACCATTTAATGAATTTATTAAACAATTTCAACATACATTTCATGTCTTTAAACACCAAAAATCCACCCAAATACTCATTTAAGATATAACACATATAGACGCTACACCAAAACACTAATTGAACCCACCCACAAATTCTCTAAAAATAATAATAATAATAATAATAACAACAACAATTATTATTATTATTATTATTATTATTATTATTATTATTATTATTATTATTATTATACGCATGCCAAGAATCTTTACACAACTCAATTAAAACAATTTTCCATCCTTAATAACTATTTAATAAATCATTTAAGATTTTAATAAACAAATTTTGAAAATCATAACATCGATTTGCACACAAAAACAACCCAACCCTCTTTTTAGAATCAACGTACACTAACGCCATACTAAAATATAATCTGCATCCATTTCAAGATTTAATAAGCTGGGTGAACAGTTTATAAAACACTAATAACCAGCTCGACATGAGTTTTCACATAAATTCACACTCATATCGCATAAACACATTACTAATAAATCAAAGCATATGAGATCTCAATAAGAAAAACAATTTCACAAAAAGAAAAGCAATTAAATAATACAATAAACTAATTAAACATGCAAATTAATTCATCAATGAATAATTATAAGCAGAACCACCTACCTCGGTGTAGACCGGCTTCACAAAAATGGTGTGCAAGGTCCATCACACTTCAAACGCACTGCAACAACACAATTAAGCCCTAAAAACAAGAAAACAGAGAAATTACACCACAATCGAAGCAACTGAAACCTAAAACCCTAACCTAACAACCTTAAAAATGGAAGAAACAACTCATCAAAGGGGAACGCACCTACGGAGAGGGTGCAGGAAGTTGGCTGAGCACAACAGAGAGGTGTCGCAGGTGCGTCGCGCGCTAGGGAGGTCTCCGGAGGGTCCGACTGTGAAGGAGGTGCACGGTCAAGAGAGGTCACAACCAAGGGAGGGCGCGGTGTGCATTTACGGCAAGAAATTGGGTGGTTTGGGTTTCTATTTGTCGGTTAGTATAGCCGAAAGAGACCGGTCGAAGTCCAGGGTGTGTGAGGCAGCAGCGGCGATGCGATTCGGCGTGAGGAAGGGGCGGTGTGGGTTCGGCGCGAGGCAGCGGTGGCACGGGGCTAATGTTTGTAGAAGGAGAGGAGGGCACTGGTCCGGGTGCAGCTGGAAGGATGGTGGGAGGGCGGAGAGATGGGAAGGAATCCGGTGAGGTGGAGCATGGTCGGTGAGGAAGCCGATGGGGGTGGTTGTTAGGGTTCGTAGGAGCTGCTGCGCAAAAGAAAAAAACCAGCGGGGTGGGGGGTCTTGTGCAACGGACAGAAAGGGGGGAGAAGAGGGTGAGTGAAAAAAATAAAGGAAATAAAAACATAAGAAACTTATAACTATAACTTAAATATATATATATATAATAATGATAATTATAACCTAATTAAAATCTTAAAAAATTAATAATAATAGCAATAACATAAAAAGTAACATGCTGATAATTTTATAACCATTGTATTAATTTAATATTATCTAACCAATTAAAATATTAACTGAAATAATAAAATAAGATAAATAATCCCAATATAATTATCATTGTTTTTATTAAAAAAATTCTTGAAATAATTAATCATTTTTTATATTTTATTTTGCGCTTAAATTATTATTCAACTCGTTAATTCATTGGTTACCCGTGCACCGGGTAGGTCGCACGAACATCTGATGAAGCCATGCGGCTTCTCCTGTTCCTTGCCTGCGCGCCGGACACTACCAAGCCAAAACACTCATTTACCATCAAAACGCAAAAACTCAAGTTGGGTCTAGAAACGTGTATGGTCATATGCAAGGTCATGCACCCAAATAATAACACATTTAATAATAAAACATCATACAATTACGATTGGGCGCTACACATGGTCGCGCATACGGGCGCACACCCGTATAAGATCCCAAATCCCTTTTAAATTAGAATCGATTCAAACCGCAACTCAAAGAAAGACCCAAAATAATTAAATTAAGATGAATCGTCGGTCGGGGTGTGAAAATTCTCCCCATCATGACACTTCCTGCCCCCATAAAGTCCCAACAGACTTAACCAAACAAAGATTCCAAGCAATACCGTGAAGATACCTAAAACAAAACTCAATCACGTAAAGATCAGGCATTCAAAGCACCCATGACCTGAAACTCAAAATATCTCATAACCAAAATCACAAAGAAAAATAACAAACAGAAAGGAATTTACCTCAAAACATGGAAACAACATGGAACACCCCGACCCCTAATTTAGGGATCACTAGGGCCGCTCGATATCTCTAAGAATGCTCGTCAAGCGACCCACTACTCAAGTAATCCAATTAGTATGGTCGAGGTCGGCGGAGCATAAGTAAGGGGTTTCCCTGCCAAGTGCACTTTGAAAACATAGTCTTCCCCAAGATCACCCTATGGTGGTCTCCCCACCATATTAGGGTTCTCTTCAAATATTGGTTCTTCAGACCAAAACAACTCACCAGCCTAGACACACATCTAACATTGGATTGGCCATCCAAGCTCCCTAAGATTAACAAACCAACATAAGAGGGTATGTCGGCAAGACCCGAGGTGGGTCTCCACACCATTTAAAAATTTCCTAACACAATGGAACCCGCGCGGGCATTCCCAGTTTACTTTGAGAGATACAGACTGAACTCTTCATCATGAACCTGCCAACACGGGCCAACCTACACGGATGATTTCTACACTGGCCAATATTCTATCACATGAGATGGTTTTGATAGTGGAAACTCATAACCTAGCGGAAAAATGGGTATGCATACATTAATCCCACAAGACATGAGCATCTCTGAAACGAGTACGATTTCGATCCATAACCAACCACAAGAAGGTTCATGGAGCACGACCGCCATCTTTACAAGAATACGGATTTTCCAAACCTCCTTAAGGCCCAAGAGGAACTCCCATAAAATAAGACCATGACAAGTATACAAGGGATCCATTCCCCTCACAACAAGAATGAGGCCTTTAGAGAGGGTACCGCAATAAGGAAATTTAATCTTTCCCCATCCTGTCACTGCGAACTTAAGTCGGATTAAGACCATCCCACGTCCGATGATTTTTGACTGCGTGCAAGCTTCACCTCAAGACCTATGGTTGGGGCCCTGATGTCTGAAGAATCTACCACCTCGCATTCATAAGTTGACCACCTTTGACTGGAACTTCCTCTACTGGAAAAGAAACCTGCATACTACTCCTCGTCCCCCAAGCAGACACTCTGTCAATATACCAACTAAGAATTGCAGCGAACAACTTAAGGGTGTCTGACTGACCACACTAAAGATAGGATATTGAGTTGTCTATCAAAAACGTGGTGAAAACTGATGGAACTAGCACACTAAGAACAATTCTTATTTGTTCACACTCCTCATCGATGAGGAACCTTCACTTACCACAATATGAGCAAGGCCAACAACTATTACGAACTTTAAACTAATTGTTCTGCACAACCTATGGGGAACATGAAATTAGCTCATAAAAAAGGTCAACATACCTCCATCTTCGCCTGCTGATTGGTTGAGCACCTATGATATCCACCACTTTCCCTCACCTTCACTTCCTTAGGTACAACCATAAAATGAGGCTAGTCTCGAGGATCACTCAGTACATCCTCTTTCGTAACAAAAACAGAACGATCACCATTCACTGGTTTAGTCCTGCTCCTCCAAACACACTCGAGACAAATTACACCCACACAACATTCAGAGTTCATCAAAAACTGAAGACACTCCCAACTTCAAAAAGCATTCAACAATACTCAACTAACCTCGATGCCTATGAACAATCGACACCACCGAGTAGAACCCAAACAATAAACACAAAACTAACCTTCCAAAAAACCAAACACATCACAAAACAAGAATTCATGCCTCAGACACAACTCCAGTAATTCCAATTTAAAACATCAATTGATTCTTAAAGAAAAACACTCGCTTGAAAAACCAAGAACTGCACAACAAGACCAAAAGCTATTTTGAAAAATCCATCTTTACTCTAAAATCAGCATCATTTTCCAATTTCCAAAACCATTTGAGCACAAAAACCCATTTAAGAAAAAATCACACTTTCTAGGAAACAAGAAGCATCCTTAGAAATCAATCAATCACCACTGATATTCCATGGTGCCTTGAAAGTATGCATTTTCATTCCACTCAGGCACCCGTCCACACGATCCACCAACTATCCATTAATCACGTCCACATACACATGCGAGAACCCATAGGAATATCACTGGAAAGAAACAAGGCTACTCTGTTTTCAAAACAAAACATTCTCAATATCCGAAAATACCCCTTTTTTCCTTCCAGAACCATTTCAAAAATTCAAGACATGTTTTAAAAATGCTTCCCATTTCAAAAATAACTCACTTAAATTTAAAATAACCCAAGACATTCTTTTAGAAATTCAACTTCGACAAATCAATGCCAAATTCCAAAAACAAGGTCCAAGCGAAATGCAACCCCAATATCATGTCAACCACACACCAAAATAAAATAAGAGCAGCAGAAAATTCTGCTTCCCTTTTTAAAGGAAAACAATTTCACACCAATCCCAAAATTGGATCAAGATATCACAAACATTAAAGCACCAGGGTGATAGGACTAGTGTTCGTGTCTAACCTGGCTACATGGTTTAGAAGACCATGCCCTAGGCAAGCACCAACCACTAGGATGTCGAATTGTACTCTCGGGCATCACATGGGTTGCTACTCCATGTGAGACTGCGCGCAGTACTGGTTTACTCCTACTATAATCCCCCATCCACATAGAGCAAAGCCAAAAACTTAAATCCCGGACTACCCTTGGTTACTCGAGGATCAAAATGAGTAAGAGTTTTCGACGCTCTTCTCGCACCTATCCCTCGAGTATCGACATTCCTATCTCCAATCTAACTGACATCCCAAATAACAAGAGCAAAAACCTCCTTTGATACCATTTTTTCACAAACCAGGCCGGGTCATCATCCGACCCGGCGCCCGACCCGGTCCACGGCAAGTCCCGAAGGGTGTTCCCGATCCCCACGGGATGGCACAAGTGCCCGAGTATGAAAAATAAAACATGGGAATGGTTTACCCGAATAGATAAATATAAAACAAACTGCAAGGTGAATAAATTAAAACTAAAACAAACAACCAAACAGAACCATATACCAAGTTCATATTTTAAAGTTAACAACTTGAACTAAAACCCCAAAAGCGACTACGTCAAGGAAAAATCAAAACTCCAACACAAACCTCCGTGTGACATGAGGAGTCACATCCCCAAGTCACCGCCACCAACCTGCATGGGAAAACCAATGCAACTCGAACCATCATCGCTAAGCCCGATGCCTTGACCTCGATTACAAAAGAAAAGAGAGTCTACATACATCCAAAGGTGTATGTAGGGTGTGAGATAAAAGCCTAGTAGGATTCCAATGAGAAAAGATTCCATGAAAAATTATTAAATGAAAAATAAATTTTCAATATTAACTAAAGAAAAGAAATAAATGCTTGAATAGTTTAAAAGAAAATGGAATTAAAGAAAATAGCTTCCAAAGGAACAACTTAAATTAAAACACACACGATCACTTTTTAAAGTAACTAATGTGTCACACTGATGAGTGTAAAGTAACCAATGAGCACCAAAATGGGAGAGGCCCCATGGGTGTTAGCTAGCTTGGGCCCCTAGATCTCGTGTCTCAGTGTAATGTGGATTAGAAGCCCATGAACCTCAAAAAACATGGCTTAGAAGACCACGGCCCTTAGAAAACGTAGCTTAAAAGTCCATGACCCTCAGAAAATCATATGTTTAGTTAGTGTTTCAATCGTCAATCCTTCCAGTGAAATCGGGTCGAGTCACCTCCGGAACACTGGCCCACTAGACTAGTCCACCCTCCTAGCTACCCAGCTTCCCGCTTGTGATCAAGTAGTTCAGAGTTCAAGTTCTATGTCATAATCACATACTCAAACTAAACAAGACATCACGTACGCCAAAACAACCATTTTCACACACAAAAGCCATTTGAAATAATATGCACACTAAAATATTTCAAAACTCAATCTGTATTTATTACCCAACCAATTAAAACTAATGCGTGGTCAAAGAAAGAAATTTCATGGTCAAACAAACCATTTAATGAATTTATTAAACAATTTCAACATATGTCGCACATCTTTAAACACCAAAAATCCACCCAAATACTCATTTAAGATAGAACGCATACAGACGCTACACCAAAACACCAATTGCACCCACCCACAAATTCTATAAAAATAATAATAATAATAATAATAATAATAATAATAATAATAACAATAATTATTATTATATGAACGCCAATAATCTTTACACAACTCAATTAAAACAATTTTCCATCCTTAATAGCTATTTAATAAAACATTTAAGATTTTAATAAACAAATTTTGAAAATCAGAGCATTGATTTGCAAACAAAAACAACCGAACCCTCTTTTTGGAGTCAATGTACACTAATGCCATACTAAAATATAATCTGCATCCATTGAAATATTTAATAAGCTGGGTGAACAGTTTATAAAACACTAATAACCATCTCGAAATGATTTTTCACAAAAAATCACACTCATATCACATAAACATGTTACTAATAAATCAAAGCATATGATATCTCAATAAGAAAAACAATTTCACACAAAGAAAAGCAATTAAATAATACAGTGAACTAATTAAACATGCAAATTAATTTATCAATGAATAATTATAAGTGGAACCACCTACCTCAGTTTAGACCGACTTCACAAAAATGGTGTGCAAGGTCCACCGCACTTCAAACGCACCGCAACAACACAATTAAGCCCTAAAAACAAGCAAACAGAGCAATTACACCATAATCGAACCAACTCCAACCTAAAACCCTAACCTAACAACCTTCAAAATGGAAGAAAAAACTCGTCAAAGGGGAACGCACCTATGGAGAGGGTACCGGAAGATGGTCGAGCACAATGGAGAGGTGTTGCAGGTGTGTCGTGCGCTAGGGAGGTCGTTGGAGGGTCCGGCTGTGAAGGAGGTGCACGGTCAAGAGAGGGTGCAACCAAGGGAGGGCACGGTGTGGCTGTTCGGCAAGAAATAGGGTGGTCCGGGTTGTCGTTTGTCATCCAGTATAGCCGAAAGAGACCAGCCGAAGTCCAAGGTGTGTGAGGCAGCAGTGGCGATGCAGTTCGTTGGGAGGAAGGGGCGACGTGGGTTCGACACAAGGAAGTGGTGGCGTGGGGATGCTTTCCCTAGGAGAGGAGGGCGATGGTCTGGGTATAGCCGGAGGAATGGTGGGAGGGCAGTGCGATGGGAAGGAGGCTGACGAGGCAGAGCGCGGCTAGTGAGGAAGCCGACGGGGGCGGCTGCAGGGTTTGGAGGAGCTGCTACACAAAAGAAAAAAACCAGCGGGGTGGGGGGTCTTGCGTGACAGACAGAAAGGGGGGAGAAGAGGGTGAGTGAAAAAAATAAAGGAAATAAAAAACCTAAAAATAACTTATAAAAATAACTTAAATATATATATATAATAATAATGATGATAATTATAACCTAATTAAAATCTTAACAAAATTAATAATAATATCAATAATATAAAAAGTAACATGCTGATAATTTTAAAATCATTTTTCATATTTTATTTTGCGCTTAAAGTATTATTCAACTCGTTAATTAATTGGTTACCCATGCACCGGGTAGGTCGCACGAACATCTGATGAAGCCATGCGGCTTCGCCTGTTCCTTGCCTGCGTGCCGGACACTACCAAGCCAAAACACTCATTTACCATCAAAACGCAAAAACTCAAGTTGGGTCTAGAAACATGCATGGTCATATGCAAGGTCATGCACCCAAATAATAACACATTTAATAATAAAACATCATAAAATTATGATTGGGCGCTACACATGGTCGCGCATACGGGCGCACACCCGTATAAGATCCCAAATCCCTTTTAAATTAGAATCGATTCAAACCGCAACTCAAAGAAAGACCCAAAATAATTAAATTAAGATGAATCGTCGGTCGGGGTGTGGAAATTCTCCCCATCATGACACTTCCTGCCCCCATAAAGTCCCAACCGACTTAACCAAACAAAGATTCCAAGCAATACCATGAAGATACCTAAAACAAAACTCAATCACGTAAAGATCAGGCATTCAAAGCACCCATGACCTAAAACTCCAAATATCTCAAAACCAAAATCACAAAGAAAAATAACAAACAGAAATGAATTTACCTCAAAACATGGAAACAACATGGAACACCCCGACCCCTAACTTAGGGATCACTAGGGCCGCTCGAGATCTCTAAGAATGCTCGTCAAGAAACCCACTACTCAAGTAATCCAATTAGCATGGTCGAGGTCGGCGGAGCATAAGTAAGGGGTTTCCCTGCCAAGTGCACTTTGAAAACATAGTCTTCCCCAAGATCACCCTATGGTGGTCTCCCCACCATATTAGGGTTCTCTTCAAACATTGGTTCTTCAGACCAAAACAACTCACCAGCCTAGACACACATCTAACATTGGATTGGCCATCCAAGCTCCCTAAGATTAACCAACCAACAAAAGAGGGGATGTCGGCAAGACCCCAGGTGGGTCTCCATACCATTTAAAAATTTCCTAACACCATGGAACCCGCGCGGGCATTCCCAGTTTACTTTGAGAGATACAGACTGAACTCTTCATCATGAACCCGCCAACACGGGCCGACCTGAACGGATGATTTCTACAATGGCCAATATTCTGTCACATGAGATGGTTTTGATAGTGGAAACTCCTAACCTAGCGGAAAAATGGGTATGCATACATTAATCCCACAATACATGAGCATCTCTGAAACGAGTACGATTTCGATCCATAACCAACCACAAGAAGGTTCATGGAGCACGACTGCCATCTTTACAAGAATATGGATTTTCCAAACCTCTTTAAGGCCCAAGAGGAACTCCCATAAAATAAGACCACGAAAAGTAGACAAGAGATCCATTCCCCTCACAATAAGAATGAGGCCTTCAGAGAGGGTACCGCAATAAGGAAATTTAATCTTTCCTCATCCCGTCACTGCAAACTTAAGTCGGATCAAGCCCATCCCACGTCCGACGAGTTTTGACTGCGTGCAAGCTTCACCTCGAGACCTATGGTTGGGGCCCTGATGTATAAAGAATCTACCTCCTTGCATTCATAAGTTGACCACCTTTGACTGGAACTTCCTCCGCTGGAAAAGCAACCTGCATACTACTCCTCGTCCCCCAAGCAGACACTCTGTCAATATACCAACTAAGAATTGCAGCGAGCAACTTAAGGGTGTCTGACTGACCACACTAAAGATAGGATATTGAGTTTTCAATCAAAAACATGGTGAAAACTGATGGAATTAGCACACTAAGAACAAGTCTTATTGGTTCACACTCCTCATCGGATGAGGAACCTGCACTTACCACAATATGAGCAAGGCCAACAACTATTACGAACTTTAAACTAATTGTTCTGCACAACCTATGGGGAATATGAAATTAACTCATCAAAAAGGTCAACATGACTCCATCTTCGCCTGCTGATTGGTTGAGCACCTATGATATCCACCACTTTCCCTCACCTTCACTTCCTTAGGTACAACCGTAAAACGAGGCTAGTCTCGAGGATCACTCAGTACATCCTCTTTCGTAACAAAAACGGAACGATCACCATTCACGGGTTTAGTCCTGCTCCTCCAAACACACTCGAGACAAATTACACCCACAAAACATTCAGAGTTCATCAAAAACTGAAGACACTCTCAACTTCGAAAAGCATTCAACAATACTCAACTAACATTGATGCCTATGAACAATCGACACCACCGAGTATAACCCAAACAAGAAACACAAAACTAACCTTCCACAAAACCAAACACATCACAAAACAAGCATTCATGCCTCAGACACAACTCCAGTAATTCCAATTTAAAACATTAATTGATTCTTAAAGAAAAACACTCGCTTGAAAAACCAAGAACTACACAACAAGACCAAAAGCTATTTTGAAAAATCCATCTTTACTCTAAAATCAGCGTCATTTTCCAATTTCAAAAACCATTTGAGCACAAAACCCCATTTAAGAAAAAATCCCACTTTCTAGGAAACAAGAAGCATCCTTAGAAATCAATCAATCACCACTAATATTCCATGGTGCCTTGCAAGTATGCATTTTCATTCCACTCAGGCACCCGTCCACACGATCCACCAACTATCCATTAATCACGTCCACATACACATGCGAGAACCCATAGGAATATCACTGGAAAGAAACAAGGCTACTCTGTTTTCAAAACAAAACATTCTCAATATCCGAAAATACCCCTTTTTTCTTTCCAGAACCAATTCAAAAATTCAAGACATATTTTAAAAATTCTTCCCATTTCAAAAATAACTCAATTAAATTTAAAATAACCCAAGACATTCTTTTAGAAATTCAACTTCGACAAATCAACGCCAAATTCCAAAAACAAGGTCCAAGAGAAATGCAACCCAAATATCATGTCAACCACACACCAAAATAAAATAAGAGCAGCAGAAAATTCCGCTTCCCTTTTTAAAGGAAAACAATTTCACACCAATCCCAAAATTGGATCAAGATATCACAAACATTAAAGCACCAGGCTGATAGGACTAGTGGTCATGTCTAACCTAGCTACATGGTTTAGAAGACCATGCCCTAGGCAAGCACCAACCACTAGGATGTCGAACTATACTCTTGGGCAACACATGGGTTGCTACTCCATGTGAGACTGCGCGCAGTACTGGTTTAATCCTACTATAATCCCCCATCCACACAGATCAAAGCCAAAAACTTAAATCCTAGACTACCCTTGGTTACTCGAGGATCAAAACGAGTAAGAGTTTGTGACGCTCTTCTCGTACCTATCCCTTGAGTACCGATGGTCCTATCTCCAATCTACCTGACATCCCAAATAACAAGAGCAAAAACCTCCTTTGATACCATTTTGTCATAAACCAGGCCGGGTCATCATCCGACCTGGCGCCCGACTCGGTCCACGGCAAGTCCCGAAGGGTGTTCCCGATCCCCACGGGCTGGCACAAGTGCCCGAGTATGAAAAATAAAACATGGGAATGGTTTACCCGAATAGATATATATAAAACAAACTGCAAGGTGAATAAATTAAAACTAAAACAAAAAACCAAACAGAACCATATACCAAGTTCAGATTTTAAAGTTAACAACTTGAACTAAAAACCCAAAAGAGACTACATCAAGGAAAAATAAAAACTCCAACACAAACCTCCGTGTGACATGAGGAGTCACATCCCCAAGTCACCGCCACCAACCTGCATGGGAAAACCAATGCAACTCGAACCATCATCGCTAAGCCCGATGCCTCGACCTGGATTACAAAAGAAAAGAGAGTCTACATACACCAAAAGGTGTATGTAGGGTGTGATCTAAAAGCCTAGTAGGATTCAAATGAGAAAAGATTCCATGCAAAATTATTAAATGAAAAATAAATTTTCAATATTAACTAAAGAAAAGAAATAAATGCTTGAATAGTTTAAAAGAAAATGGAATTAAAGAAAATAGCTTCCAATGGAACAACTTAAATTAAAACACACACGATCACTTTTTAAAGTAACTAATGTGTCACACTGATGAGTGTAAAGTAACCAATGAGCACCAAAATGGGAGAGGCCCCATGGCTATTAGCTAGCTTGGGCCCCTAGATCTCGTGTCTTAGTGTAACGTGGATTAAAAGCCCATGAACCTCAAAAAACATGGCTTAGAAGACCACGGACCTTAGAAAACGTAGCTTAAAAGCCCATGACCCTCATAAAATCATATGTTTAGTTAGTGTTGCAATCGTCAGTCCTTCCAGTGAAACTGGGTCGAGTCACCTTCGGAACACTAGCCCACTAGACTAGTCCACCCTCCTAGCTACCCAGCTTCCCGCTTGTGATCAAGTAGTTCAGAGTTCAAGTTCTATGTCATAATCACATACTCAAACCAAACAAGACATCACGTATGCCAAAACCACCATTTTCACACACAAAAGTCATTTGAAATAATATGCACACTAAAATATTTCAAAACTCAATCTGTATTTCTTACCCAACCAATTAAAACTAATGCGTGGTCAAAGAAAGAAATTTCATGGTCAAACAAACCATTTAATGAATTTATTTAACAATTTCAACATATGTAGCACATCTTTAAACACCAGAAATCCACCCAAATACTCATTTAAGATAGAACGCATACAGACGCTACACCAAAACACCAATTGCACCCACCCACAAATTCTATAAAAATAATAATAATAATAATAATAATAATAATAATAATAACAATAATTATTATTATATGAACGCCAATAATCTTTACACAACTCAATTAAAACAATTTTCCATCCTTAATAGCTATTTAATAAAACGTTTAAGATTTTAATAAACAAATTTTGAAAAGCAGAACATTGATTTGAAAACAAAAACAACCCAAACCTCTTTTTAGAATCAACGTACACTAACGCCATACTAAAATATAATCTGCATCCATTGAAATATTTAATAAGATGGGTGAACATTTTATAAAACACTAATAACCATCTCGACATGAGTTTTCACATAAAATCACACTCATATCACATAAACACGTTACTAATAAATCAAAGCATATGATATCTCAATAAGAAAAACAATTTCACACAAAGAAAAGAAATTAAATAATACAGTGAACTAATTAAACATGCAAATTAATTTATCAATGAATAATTATAAGTGGAACCACCTACCTCAGTGTAGACCGACTTCACAAAAATGGTGTGCAAGGTCCACCGCACTTCAAACGCACCGCAACAACACAATTAAGCCCTAAAAACAAGCAAACATAGCAATTACACCATAATCGAACCAACTGCAACCTAAAACCCTAACCTAACAACCTTCAAAATGGAAGAAACAACTCGTCAAAGGGGAACGCACCTATGGAGAGGGTACAGGAAGATGGTCGAGCACAATGGAGAGGTGTCGCAGGTGTTTCGTGCGCTAGGGAGGTCGTTAGAGGGTCCGGCTGTGAAGGATGTGCACAGTCAAGAGAGGGCGCAACCAAGGGAGGGCGCAGTGTGGATGTTCGGCAAGAAAGAGGGTGGTCCGGGTTGTCGTTTTTCGGCCAGTATAGCCGGAAGAGACCAGCCGAAGTCCAGGGTGTGTGAGGCAGCAGTGGCGATGCAGTTCGTTGGGAGGAAGGGGCGACGTGGGTTTGACACAAGGAAGTGGTGGCGTGGGGCTGCTTTCCGTAGAAGGAGAGGAGGGCACTGGTCTGGGTATAGCCGGAGGGATGGTGGGAGGGCGGTGCGATGGGAAGGAGGGCGATGAGGCGGAGCGTGGCCGGTGAGGAAGCCGGCGGGGGTGGCTGCTAGGGTTTGGAGGAGCTGCTACACAAAAGAAAAAAACCAGCGGGGTGGGGGGTCTTGCACGACGGACAGAAAGGGGGGAGAAGAGGGTGAGTGAAAAAAAATAAAGGAAATAAAAAACCTAAAAAAAACTTATAACAATAACTTAAAAATATATATATATATATATATAATAATGATGATAATTATAACCTAATTAAAATCTTAACAAAATTAATAATAATATCAATAACATAAAAAGTCACATGCTGATAATTTTAAAATCATTGTATTAATTTAATATTATCTAACCAATTAAAATATTAACTGAAATAATAAAATATGATAAATAATCCCAATATAATTATCATTGTTTTTATTAAAAAAAATCTTGAATTAATTAATCATTTTTAATATATTATTTTGCGCTTAAAGTATTATTCAACTCATTAATTAATTGATTACCCACACACAGGTTAGGTCGCACGGACATATGACGAAGCCATGCGGCTTCGCCCGTTCATTTCTCGCGCGCCGGACGCTACCAAGCCAAAACACTCATTTACCATCAAAACGCCAAAACTCAAGTTGGGTTTGGAAATGTGCACAGTCGTGTGCAAGGTCGCGCACCCAAATAATGAAAAATTTAATAATAAAACATCATCCAATTATGATTGTGTGCTACACACAGTATCACGTACGGGTGCACACCCGTATAAGATCCCAAATCACTTTTAAATTAGAATTTATTCAAACCACAACTCAAAGAAAGACCCAAAATAATTAAATTAAGATGAAGCGTCGGTCGGGGTGTGACAATACAAAAATTTCATCCAAAGTAAATTTTGATGTCCTGAATCTAAAGAAGAATTTTATTTTGTCAAATAGAAAATATAAAAGTGAAAAAAAAAACTATATTTAAAGAGGGTTCTCCATTAAAAGGCAGTAAATCAACCTTTTTGTGAATATTAGAGTATTTATGATTAAAATCGAATTCTTTACATATTTTAAGCCTCTAACTTTTATTGGATAAATGTAAAAATATTTAACAAACTTGTATAATAATATTGTAGTTAGTTCTATTTATTCCCGCCAATACAACGGCTAGGCATTAACTACCTTTTAAAATAATTATATTATATTATTAGTGTGCAAGGTAAGATTTCAAAGAAGCTCATTGTTACGTATCGGGTACTTCGTCAAACATAGAATCCCCTTTAAAGTAGAATTAATATTTAATTCACAAATATTAATAAATATAAAAATGAAATATTATTTATTTTCTTGGGTTGTTACATCATATGTCCAAAATCACCTTTCAAAGTTGACTAAGGTCACATATATTATTATTTTATCATCTATAGAATAATAATAATCGAATAATTATCATTTTTATACATAAATTATATTTTTAAAACCAATCATGAAATTTGTTTATGTAAAATGAACAATGTTACAATCAAGGATATGGTAAGTCATACGTACGCATGAGTAACATTTCCATTTTTCAAAGATCATGATGGATATAAGGTAAGTGTTATTTCAATAGATGGTATGGTAAGAAAGTATATGATGTAATAATTTTATTGAATTATTAATATTTAATTAATATAATATATAAATATTAAATAAATCATTATAAACAGTCATGAGTGGCGATGATGGAAAAAAATTACATCAATTCGCGAGACGGTAGTCCTCTGTACACATGAACAATGGTTTTGTTTTCCATTTGATATAAGTGGATATGGATTTAGGGTATTAAGTTAACATAATAACATATTAGTATATATGATATTCTTATGATATTATATTATCATGATTTAGTAATATTTTAATGATTTTTAAAAATAAATAAAACAAGGATTCTTGGTTAAGAATGTTACCTCTTCTCTAGACTACCTCTTTAGGATTATACCTAAATCCTTCTTAGATTAAATTTATGATAAAAACCAAGGACTTTAGGAAATGTTGAGGTAATTAAGGAAGTTATTTGTATAGTTATTGTCTAAAACAATGGTTTTTGTAAGTATAGAAAGGAGAGGAGAGTGGGTTCCCTTTTATAAGGGAGGAGGAGTGGAATTATTATAAGTACCCAAAAATATTCAATAATAGAAAGTAACTCTCAAGACAAGTGTTGTTGTCCCAGATAATGACTGACTAATTAACTAAATATGAGGTATTAATTGAGTTCTTAAATTTTTTTTGAAAAATATAACCACCCTCTTCGAAGTATGCATGTTCAATTTTATTCCTTAAGAATATATGTAGTGGAAATGTAAAATATGTTGAAAGGAAATTGAACATAGATATTTATAGTGGTTTAGGGAATATAAATCCTTTATTCCACTCCACCAATGCTCTACTCCTCAATTTTGGTGATTTTCACTAAACAACCATTTTACTGGGGGATCCCAGCTAAGTATAAGTAGTTTTCACTTAGTACAAAGGTCCAAGAGATTTCAACCAGGATCTCCCTTTACAAGACCTATCCAAATCCTTAACCATACTCTTATACTGAGTTAAAACATGATATAATGAGATACAAGATTTAAGAAATGTTTGCAACACATAGTTGCGAGCAGCAACTAACATTAAATGAAGATTCATACTAAAAGAATGATATACTTCAAGCGTAGCTAATGATGACCTTTAATGAAATAGATAGAACTGATAATTTTATCACTGGACATATTTATTCTCAATATGTATAAATTCCTAGTGTTAGGAAAAAGAAAAGAAACCTTACTTTCTTTTTTTTTGTTCTGCTCTTGTCTCACCTATTCTTTTTGCTCCTAACTATTCCTTTTATATTTAGTTTGAACTTGAACAAAATATATCTCTAACGGTCAAGTGACATAGATATCCATCTTGATGTGATAGGATATTAAGGACATGTAGACAAACTTTCCAAATATAGAAATTTCTTTTGTAGTATAAATATTCTTGTACTCCAAAATTGTTCTGTTTAGGAAAGGCTTGTATAGACAATCTTTCCTTAAATGGATAATCTTCTTTTGATGTACTCAAAAGTTATGAAATGACTTATCAAGAGATTATAAAAAGTAATCATGACATTATGTAATATCATATCTTCATAGTATATCAAATGAACATATTGTTCATCATAGGATGTCTTTTGTAAGATAATCAATCATCAACATAACATAAGATAATTCTACAGTGTAAGATAAAATGTTATTGTGATGTGTCATTCACTTTTCTTTAACTTCTTTTGGCTATGAATATTCTTATCTGAAGAATAAATTCCTTCCATATTTTAATGTCTGTTCTGAGAATCTCAATTAACCTTCATAAGATAAAATATTATATTGAAAAATCTGTTTCTGAGTAACTGAATATGTTCTATAATTCTCATAAGACAAAATTCTTGCATAAGATAAATACTTGAACACACAGTGTATGATAAGTATAATCTAAAACACTTAAAAAACTTGTTAAAATAAAAGTAAGTATTTTTTTGAATCATCAAAACATATAAAGAGGATATATATTGGGACAATATACTCTTTACAACAATTTCTCCCTTTTTAATTATCACAAAACCCATTCAATGGAAAACAAATCCTATAGAAGATGATAACTTTCTAGAATAAGAAACAATTTTGAAATAAAAAAATTGAAATATAAGTAAAATTTTCTATTTTCCTTTTCTTCTCCCCATTTTTTTATATTAAAATGAAGTGAAATAAGTAAAAACATTTTATATTTCACATAGATACTAGTTGATGGAATTGAGTTTTGGAAAAAAGATAATTTCATAATGAAATACTGAAGTGTCAATATAAATAAGATAATAAAGATAAGGACTACAAATAAATTACTATCTAGAAATATAAATTTTCTAATAATAAATGCTTAATAATGATAAATATCACATAAAAGATATTAAGAGTATTAAGAGAATTAAAAAAAACATAAGGTGAAATATCATGATCATCCAAAATATATTAGGATAAACAAATGCATATGTTCAGATTCCATGAAGGTGGCATATTAAAATGTTATTAGAATACATGACCATTGGTGTATGAACTCGATTATTCCCTTTAGGTATGGAACTTTTTTTTCTTTTTCCTTTTTCGTTGTTTTTGAGAAAACAGGGGAAAACTAGGCAAGTACTGGAATCAGACTGTCACATGGCCTGACTTATGGTTACATGCTGTGTAATCCCAAGTACACACTGTGTACTCTCTGGTTATGTAAGGGGTATACATGGTGTGCAGGAATGTCAACAGGGGATTAGAGGACTAAACCTGGTACACACCGTGTACTGCCTAGTGCACGCCATGTAGTCAAGTTGGAAAGAACTTAATGAGATTCAGTCGTCTTTTGAATATTAAAATAACCTATGTGGTGTGTAGTCCCAAGTACATTTTGTGTATTTTATTTTTTCATTAAAATGGTCAGTAACCTCATTTTACGTTTCTAGGTAGAACCATCGATGGGTTTGAGCGAGTAGCGGCGCTGAAGGAATAAATTCCTCCATATTTTCCATCTGAACCTTGATTTAAAGGTCATCAAATCCATTGGAACCCAAATGGTAATCCCTTGATTTTTCTTGATCTATTCTTCATGATTTCTCCTCTTGACCAAGTTATCAAGGGTTGATTGTATTTTATCATTTTGTAGATCTACTCCATTCTAGGCTAAATTAGAGGTCGACGTTGGATGAGGAAAATCATACAAGTATGAGGTAGGTGGTGCATACCTTGTTTTGTGTTTTTGCATACATTTGGGGGTTGAGTCTTTTTAGAGAAATTATAGGTATTGATAGATACCAATGTTTCTTCATATTGAATTGACTATATGCCTTGTGAGAAGTTATTGGGAATTCCCTTACCTTGATTATGCGAGTGAGTTCGGGTTAGAGGTCATCGCACCATGGGACATTTTGGATGGGGGTACCAAAATGGTTATAATTGTTTTTTTTGTTTAAACTGTTTAGTTGATATTGTTAGAGCTTGATTACTCTATTTAGAGGCATTCAAGACCTTCGTGCTATTGTGTTATTTTTAGTAGCTAGTGTAATTCAATCTTCTTAAATTGAATTAATTATTTAAAGTGATTAAATGTGTTTTATGTTAATGTAATGCTTGATATTACATATTTTGTGACCCTTGGGGTTGTTACGGGTGTGGTAGAGGTTGGGATAACATGATCATCGGAATTGAGTGATGCTGATCACAGGTTGGGCTTTGCCTAGATTTTCTCTGGTGGTTTTGACTAAGGGATTGGGAGTTATGGATGTCGGTTTGAGGCAGTGTGATTGTCAGGTTGGGCATGGCCAGGGATACTTGGATGTAATGGCCATTGTATTTGAGTGACATGGTCTCAAGGATATTATGTTTCATAGATGGTGTGTCTTGGGTTCTTATTTGGTGATTACTACTCACCTGTGATGGCCAGAGTTCAGATTTGAGTCGTGTTCACATAGGTAGACTCCGTGATGAGGTGGTTTTGATCGATTGTGTGGATATAGGAACCCAATAGTTTCGGTTTAGGTATTATCATTTTGGGGGGTTCTTGCCTTAGTAATCCATGTGGAAGGTGAGGAGCCTTCAGTTGATAGTGATGAGGCTATTGGGTTGGGGGCTGAGGCTCACCGTGATTGAGATCGTGGGCCTGGATATTTATTTGAGGGAAGACATTGATGTTCCTTTGGTTATTATTTGAGGGAAGACATCATTGTTCCTCCTGTTATTATTTGAGGTAATACATCATTGTTCCTCTGGTTTTAATTCCATGATCCAATGTGAGCTTTTGTGTAGGGGCTCATGGGACTGGGATACTATTTTTTGTGCGTGCCTTCAAGACGTCGGTACTTTGTGACACGCGGTGTTAGGAGTCACATGGTGTTGGGCTATGTGATTGAGGTGGAACCTAAGGGTTCACTAGGACTTGTGACCATAGGAGTACCTTGGATTGTGGGCCAAGGACTCACTTCGCTTCTGAGATTTTGGTGTTGGCCAAAGTAGGTGACACTCCCTGGTGGCTGTTGAGCACCAGTGGAGGTTGTGTTTATTTATTGAATTTTATTGTTTAACTTGTTTAGTGTTGTTGTATGCTTAAATACTTATGCTAGGTATGCATCATTGGGTGGTATCCTACTGAGATTCTTATCACGCCCTACATGGGCTTTTCGGGCTGTGTGTAGACTTTATAGTTTTACATAAAGGTAAATGATCAGCCTCAAGAGCTGGATCATAGTACTATTTTGGCATTGAGATTGGTATAGACCTTGAGTTCATTCCTATCTGGAGTTTTAATTTTTTTAGCTTTCATTCTTGTATTAGAATGTTTATTCTTATATGTGTCTATAGTGGTTAGCCATGGTCACCCTTTTTATATTAAAAAGTATGACCTATTAGGGATTAATTTCTTGTTTGTTTTGGTAGTAGTTACAAGTGGTTTTTAGTATGATACTCTGTTTACTTTCTGTTATAGTTGTTTCTATATTACTTTTGTTGTTTATTTATAATTGTATATTCTTCTATTCTGTAGGTCTGGTTTGAGTCTTCTGAGTCATTTTATTTCCACTGCATGTTATATTATTATGCTCAGATCAATACCATTTCATATTCCCAGAGGGTATAGCATCTCTACTATACCTGAATACACCCTCACTACTAGTTGGCATCCTTTTTCATTTGGGGAGGTGTGCCTAAGGTCAGTGACACCCAGCCTGTTTAGCACTGTTTGGGTGACTATTCAGGTTGGGATGTTACAAAGTGATATCAGAGGAGTTTTAAAAAGGATTTAGTAGCATCTATTGGTTGGATACTAATGAGATCAAGACTTCCTTTATTTTCTATTGGCCTTACTATTTGGGATATGGTATACTAGAGATAGGTTTTGATTGGAACTGGGTTTCTAGCTTATGCTTTAGTGCCTGTAGCCCCAAGTATGAGGGATGGACCAAGTTTCCTTAGGTGGGAATTGTTGTTTTTATTTTTCTTAGATTATAGTTTATATGATTTCCACCTTGGTGGATCACTTGGATTTTGATGATTATTGATTGTGCTATGTGACCCTTGACCTAGTGTGCTAAGGGAAGAATTGGACCTTGGATCAGTAAGGCAAGGCATGTTTTCTTAGATTTTAATAGGAAAATTTTTAGGGTATTTCAATTTCATATATGCACTTATTCCTTTTGAAGTGATAATACCATGTGAATATTATCAAATTCCATGATTTAAATGCTTTTGAAATGTGAAATTTGAAATGCCTGATAGAATTTCTTATTTTACGAAATGTGATATACCATGATGTATATATTTTTATAATTGCATATGGTAAGATATTTGGGCCTAGATGTTATACGAGAAGGTAGGTAATATGGTTGAGGTGATTTTGATCATCAGGATTGGGTGACTAGTTCATTGGATTGAGGCAATAGTGGTTATTAGGATGGGTGTGGCCCAGGGGTTTTTTGATACTTGGCTCTGTTAATGGTGGGTAAGGTGTCCATGAGGTCGGGATGCCATGGGGAATGGTTGCAATGGGGGAGAGTAAGGGTAGTTGTTATGAGCTACCTCTTTAATGCTTTCCCTATCTGCATTATATATATATATATATTGTTATATATGTGGGTTGTCTATCCATTTATGGTACTCAGCGGGTTACTTCTAGATAGCTCGATAGAACATTAGGCAAGTGATGGTATAGTTTTGTAGGAGCATGATCAGGTTCAGACTCCTGAGGGGCAGGTAGAGCATGAGCTGTAGGTACAGGATCAGTTTTAGGATCTAGTGTAGGCATAGTAGTCGGGTTTGGCAGTGTTCGGGTTGTGGCTCGACAAGCAGCTCTGATCCAGTCTGGTACGTGTTTTTCAAGGGATCGACAAAGGCACACAGGGAATGGATCCCTTTATGGCTTACCTTACTCAAGAGTTCCAATTACAACACCCACCACTTTTTTAGGGTGAGGGTGGTCCACAGGTGGCTGAGAACTGGATAGAGAGCATGTAGATGATCTTTGAGCAGCTCGAGATTCCTCTAGGGTGGAAGGTCAAGCTAG
Source organism: Viscum album (assembly GCA_963277665.1). Taxonomy (NCBI): domain Eukaryota; kingdom Viridiplantae; phylum Streptophyta; class Magnoliopsida; order Santalales; family Viscaceae; genus Viscum; species Viscum album. The sequence continues at coordinate 596,058,277 of OY728121.1, forward strand.
CGATGTACATGTTTAGAGGACCAGAGAAGCACTGGTGGGATATGTAGGTTTAGGCTCACAGACATGATGGAATGGCCTAGAAGGACTTCAAGGATAGATTCTTCAAGAACTTTTTCCCAGAGACACTGAGGGAAGAGAGATCTTGGGAGTTCTTGAGCCTTAAATAGAGTGACATGTCCATCATGGACTATGCAGCTACTTTCAATGAGTATTCTTTCTTCACACCTGGTATGGTAAGCGACGACACCACAAGGGTGAGGCGCTTAGAGGATGGATTACAACATGCCATTTGGGTGCAGGTGAACATCTTTAGGCTGGCTTCGTTCTCAGAAGCAGTGAATCAGTCACTCATAGTCGAGGACAACCTGACAGACAGGTCTCACTTAGGTTGGTCAATAGATTCAAGTGATGGTTTAGATGGCAGGAAATGAGGTCAAGATTGTTCTAGCCAGGCGGTCAGGCCAAGGACTCAGCTAGACTACCTCGTGGCAATTCGGTAGTGGTTTTATTTTAGTTTGGGCAGCCATGGAATGTCTGAACTCAATGAGATAGGCTTTCAAAGGAGTTTCGAGCATGTAGACAGGTCAAGCATCTCGAGAGTTTCTACAAGCAACCTTCTCAGAAAACCGTCAAGTAGGGACTGAGGTAGGCACAGGCTTCATAGGTTGGTTCAGGATCAATACCAAGTGAGGGTATTTGAGGCTCAGTTGTAAGCAAAGGATGTGGAAGAGATAGTGGGACCCAGATAATGGGTCAATGGCCGATGAATGATGCAGTACCACAAGGAGGAAAAGCTTTAGGCAGTCGTATGTTAGGACAAGATCACGTCGTGGAGCTTCTAGGGGCTAAGCAGATTGGTGAACCTATAATTGTCAGAGGTACACCACAAGCATGGTCATAATTGTTTTTTACTTTTCTTTTGGTATGGCATGTTGAGGCATGTCTGTTTTGAGTGCACAAGGTACACAGGATGTTTTTAGACTAACTAGATATTGGTCAGTGGGTTGGAACCATTTTGGGTGTGTGATTATATATATATATGTATGAGATGCTTAGAATCAAGATCATTATTGGATGTGTGTTTTGAGGTACCTTGGGAATCGGGGCATCCATGGGATGTGGGTTACTTGATGTTCCTTGAGAATCGGGGCATCGAGGATGAGGTTGTTATTGAGGTGTAAGGCACAGGGTTGTTTTGGGCATCCATGGGATGCAGGACCTCGTTGTTCCATGGGTGTTATGGGATCAAGGTGAGCACCGATGCGACGCAGGGTGTGATTGGGTGTCGTAAGCAACATAGGAGCACCTGATGGGGTGCAAGGGTGATGATGCATCATGGGAGGACCATGGGTCTGGAAACAAGTCTTTGGACCTTTGTTTGATTTGAGCTTTGGGTCAGAGTTATTTGGGAATGTTTCTTCACCACCCTTGTAAGTGAAATTTAGGGATGAATTGTTTTAAGGGGGAAAGTTTGTAAGAACCTGGTTCTTCCCTTTAGGTATGGGTATTTTTTTTATTTTCCCTTTTGACTTATTTTTGAGAAGATAGGGAAAATTGGGCAAGTACTGGAATCAGACTATCACATGGCTTGACTTAGGGTTACACTCTATGTAATACCAAGTACACGTCGTGTAATCTATGTCTGTGTAAGGGGTATACATGGTGTTTAGGGATGTTAGCAGGGTATTAGAGTAAAAAAACCTTGTATATGTCATGTACTACCTAATGCATGTCGTGTAGTCAAGTCAGAAATACCTCAGTGAGATTTGGACATCTTTTGAACAGTAAAAGAACCTATATGGCATGTAGTCCCAATTACATGTCATGTATTTTATTTTATTTTTTGTTAAAATGGGTAATAGCATCATTTTACATTTATAGGTAGAACCCTTTACGGGTTTGAGTGAGAAGTAGCGCTGGAGGAAGAAATTCCTCTAGATTGTCCGTCTGAACCCCGATTTAAATGTTGTTAGATCCATTGGAACCCAAATGTTAATCCCTTGATTCCTCTTGAGTTTTTATTCATGATTTATCCTATTGACCAAGTTATAGAGGGTTGAGCATTTTTTATCATTTTTTAGATATACTTCATTCTAGGAAAAATTAGAGGTCGATGCTAGATGAGGACAGTCGTACAAGTACATGGTAGGTGATACATACCTTGTTTTGTGTTTTTAAAGACATTTGGGGGTTGTGACTTTTTAAAGCAATGACGAGTATTGAGAGAGACCCATGTTTCTTCATATTTAATTGACTATATGCCTTGTGGGAAGCCATTGGGCATTCCCTTACCTTGATTATGTGAGCGAGGTCAGGTTAGAGGTCATCGCTCCATGGGAAATTCTATCCGAGGTTGAAAAAATGGTTAAAATTGTTTTTTTTTGTTTAAATTGTTTAGTTGATATTGTTAAAGCTTGATTACTTTGTTTAGAGTCACTCAAGACCTCCATGCTATTGTGTTTTGCTGGTATCTAGTGTAATTCAATATTCTTAAATTGAATTACTTGTTTAAAGTTCTTAAATGTGTTTTATGTTTATGTAATACTTGATATTACATATGTTGTGACCCTTGGGGTTGTGATGGGAATGGACATCGAGGTTGGGATGACATGAGCATCGAAATTGAGTGATGTTGATCATAGGTTGGGCTTCACCCGGATTTGCTTGGGTGGTTTTGACCACGGGATAGAGTGTCATGGACATCGGTTTGAGGTAGTTAGAATGTCAAGTTGGGCATGGCATAGAATACTTGGATGGCATGGCCATAATATTTGAGTGACATGGTCGCAGGGACACAAGGTGTCATAGATGGTGTGGCTTGGTTTCTTATTTGGTGACATTCACTCACCCGTGATGGCCAAAGCATCGATTTGATCCATTTACATGCGGGTAGACTCTGTGATGATGTGTTTTTGACCACTCGTGTGGGTAGAGGCCCTCGATAGTTATGGTTTAGGTATTATCATTTTTGGGGATACTTTCTGTAGGAAACCACGTGGAAGGTGAGGAGCCTTTGGTTGATAGTGATGAGGCTATCGGGTTGGGGGATAAGGCTCTCCGTGATTGAGGTCACGGTCCTAGATATTTATTTGAGGGCAAACATCATTATTCCTCCATTTATTATTTGAGGGTATACGTCATTGTTCCATAGGTTATTATTTGAGTACAGACACCGTTGTTCCTCCGATTGTCATGCCATGATCCGACGTGAGCTTTCGTGCAGGGGTCCATGGGATCGAGATAGTATTATTTGGTCATGCCTTCAGGACTTCGGCACTTTGAGACATGCAGTTTTAGGAGGAACATGGTGTCAGACTATGTGATTGAGGTGGAAACTGAGGGTTCACCGGGACTTGTGACCACAGGAGTACCTTGGGTCGTGGGCCAAGTACTCTCTTCGCTTCTAAGATTCTGGCGTTGGTTGAAGCAGGTGACACTCCCTAGTGGCTATTAATCACCAGTGGATATTTTTTTTATTTATCTCATTATACTATTTACCTTGCTTAGTGTTGTTTTCTGATTAAACACTTATGCCTGGCACAAACCATCGGGTGGTATTCTATTGAGATTCATCTCACACCCTACATGGGTCTTTTAGGATGCGTGTAGACTTTATGGTTTTACGTATAGGTAAAAGATCAACCTCAGGATCTAGATCGCAGTGTTGTTTGGCATGGAGATTGGTATGGACCTTGAGTTCATTCCTAGTTAGATTTTTACTTTTTTTTAGCTTTCATTACTGTATCATCATGCTTATTATTATATGTAGATATAGTGGTTAGCCATGGGCGCCCTTTTTATATTAACATGTATGGCCTATTTGGGATTCATGTCTTGTTTGTTTTAGTAGTATTTAGAAGTGGTGTTTAGCATGTGGATTTTTTTACTTTCCTATATAGTCGTTTCTATATTGCTTTCTCTGTTTATTTATAATTGGATATGATTCCACTCTGTGGGTCTAGTTCGAGTCTACTGAGTCATTTTATTTCCACTTCATGTTATATTATTATGCACGTACTAGTACCATTTCTTATTCCCAAAGGGTATACCCTCCCCACTATACCTTATTAAACCCTCACTGCTAGTTGGTAGCCTTTGGCGTTTGGGGAGGTGCGCCTAAGGTTAGTGACACTCGGCCCGTTTAAAACTATTCAGGTGGTTGTTCAGGTTGGGACATTACAATCGAGAAACCAAATTCACAAACATGAAGGATGAGTATCAACTTTTTTGATGAAAAAAACTTTTGACAAGTGGTTTCTTGAATGAGATGGTTTTTTTGATATGTAACAAGGATAAGGGAAGAGGAGTGTCAGTGTTTGTTCCAACAACATCACCTAACATTAGTGAGGATTCTCCAAGACCAGCATGGTCTTCACGAGAAAACCTAACTGGTGTCGACTGTATTTTGCGAGTTGCTTGTTGTTACATCTCCAAATCATAGTTATATTCATGAGTAAAATTCATTTTAATGGATAGTTTAGATAATTACAAGGATGTATCTTTAGAAAACCTTTGATGTTCCCTTTAGTGATCCTCTAATGGATCAAATATTTCTTTGAGACATTGAGAGTATTATGTATATTGATCAGTACTATGAGGTCTAGGTAGCCTTATCGCATGCATTTGAAATAAATCTTCATCACATACATAAATCATTTTAACCATTCCATGCTTTCAAAATTATAATATATTTGTAAGACCATTCCAAATTCTTTGAGGGAAATTCCCAAAAAAGTTTTAGAGGTCTCCTTTCTTAGCATAGTTGGATATATGGTTCTTTAAAACTTAAAACTCATTGTCTAAAATCCCCATGGAAAACATAATTTATTTTTCCTTAGAGGGATCAACTCTTTCTGAGGATTATACAAAATCATCAACTTCTAATTCATCATCATTCGAGAAATTTTTCTAAAGATTTTTCATCATTGCTTCATGTAAGTCTTCAATTTTCTTCTCTATATCTCCATAATTATTTGACTAAGTTATATATAACCTATATATAAGATTAATTATTAATATTATTTCATTATTTACTTATAAATAATTTTCATGAGTTTTTGTGATCTTCTGGTTAAGCGAGGAACTAATCTCTTTTGTAAAACTATCCATATATCCAACAGCTTCATTTATTGCTATTAGTAGTCTTATAACTTCATCAACAATGGTTATTTATATGTTTTGACATATTTATCTTATCAAAAATTCACCTTTAATGGAATAAATATCTATTGTTACTGAATCCAACACTTTTGATAGCTCCATTATTCTTAATTATGCATCTGAACTAAGAATAGTTCCAACAAGGGGTATTTTTTAACACTTATCTAAGATAGAATGTACCAACATTATTATTTCCTAAACTTCTACTTTTGAGGCCATATGATTTCATATATTCCTTAATTATTTATTTTATTTGAATATTTGATATTTTAAGGTCTCAAATTCATATACTAACCTTGAGAGGATCTACTGAGTTCTTTCAAAAATGGTCCTTTCAGTTTCTATAATTTCTTCATTTTGAGTTTCCTATGGAGTAGGGGAAACCTTTTCCTATTAAACTTTAGCACTATCTTCTTGAGCTGGTTGATTCTCAACAACATTGGGTACTACATCCAAGTGACATGATTCTTGAAAATTTGTTATTATGATTCTTTCTCCAACCATTATCTCCACCTCCTGGGATTGATACTGAACTAGAAGAGGAGATGGTATTTTTCTTATAGATATTGTCTTATCATGACTGATTGAGAACATATGAGTGATAGTTGTGGCTATACTTTCATTTGGTACTTGGACTAGTGTAGAGATATGAGCAGGAAGGGTGATCTACTAACAAATAGATTTTGGACTTGATGGAATACCAACCTGAACTATTCTTGTTAGATTAAGATTTTCTTCTTCCTCATCACAACTTTTTCTAGTCTCATAATGATGATATGATTCTTCCAGCACTATTAGTGTCTTAAGAAAACTAGGATGCTCCCCCTGAATCTGAGTAGGCACCGTTTATGACATCAAATGAAAAGGCATCAAAGAATTTAAGGAAAATCCCAATGAAATCCAATATTTCTTAAAACACTTTAATTTAGGTTTTTCAAACCATGGCATGGCATTTCATCATTTTCATCCAAAAAAATCCATCATTTCGAAAAATTAGGGTTAAGACTCTTATGAATGGGTAGAATTTCATAGACTTATTTTGAATGTGGTACATATCTAATAGGATATTTCATTCTAAGTTTATATTATTTTATAAAATAAACAATTAAATCAAATAAATATCTTGAAAAATAATTTTTTTTAACTCACCATTTCTTTGAATGATCTCAGACTGAATGAATTTGTTCGGAACTTTTCTTTCTAGTTCCAGGTTATTTACTTGTTTTTTATCAATAACAATAGTTCCAAAAAGAGATTTCATGATCTCTAGAGGAGTAATTCCATCCATGGAATATAGAGAATTATGGAAAAATGGGTATACATCATGAGTAACTTTCAACGCTTCAGCTAGCTTGACTGGTGTTAGCGACAACTCTTTCTGGTTTATGGTTGTAGTGACTCGATATTTTCCATCACTAAAGTGGAAAGAAGGTGACTCATAGAACTCACTATATTCCATATTAAAAAATAATGAGGTTCATGATTCATCAAAAACATATTCCCATCCTTTATGGTTGATAATTTTCTTTAGAAACATGTCTATTCTATCCAACCACTTGAAATCGATGGCTCTTCCACTCAAAAATTTTCTTGATATCCTCTAAAATTTCATACTTTTGGATGAATCTTCTTCGACTCCTTTCATTTTTTCCATTTTCATATTGTTTGAGGGATTGAAAGGTTATAATTTTAGGGTAATAAAGGATCGATCAAATATAAAAGGGTTCAAAAGGGTTCATGAGTCATTTCACACATAGAGTTAATACTCAATCTTTGTTATTCCTAGTAATTGAGGGTCGTGTAGCAATGTCAGAGAAATTATTACTAAATCTAGGTTATATGGTATATAAGATGTGACCATTACTTGAAATGGAGGCATAAATAAATATTTAAATAAAACATATAATTTGATTACTTCATATAATAGAGATATAATATAACATATTACTTTTTAAAATTAAATATACCTAATTCAAATTTAATAAAATTGAATATGTCTGCAGAAAAAGTTTTATTAAAAATATCAGCTAGTTGTTTTTTTGTGAAAACAATTTCTAAAGAGATATCATCTTTCTGTGTATGGTCTCTCAATAAATGATGCCTTAAATCAATGTACTTCATTCTTGAATGGTTTACTGAATTCTTTGAGATGTTGATAGCACTAGTGTTATCACATATAATTAGAACATGGTTAAAGTTAAATAAAAGATCCATTAAGGCATGTTTCATCCAAAACACCTATGCACAAAAACTTTCTATGTCAATATGTTCAGCTTCGATAGTTGATAGTGTAACAGAATGTTTCTTTTTACTTGACCAAGACATGAGATATTTACCAATAAAATGGCAGGTTCCTGAGGTGATTTTCCTATATAATCTACATCTAGAAAAATCAGTATCCATGTATGAAATTGAATTAAAATCTGATATTTTTTTAAAAATAAGATAAAGAGTTATGGCTCCTTTTAAATATCTTAAAATTCTATAATATCACATCTTCATAGGATATCAATAGAACATACTGTTCATCATAAGATGTCTTTTGTAAGATAATAAGTCTTCAATGTAGTGTAAGATAATTCTCCGGTAGAAAATAAATTGTTACTGTGGCATGGAATTAAATTTTCTTCAACTTATTCTGGCTATGAATATTCTTCTTAGAAGAATATATTCCTTTAATATTTCAACATATGTTCTGATCATCTTAATTAAAATTAGTAAGATAAAATCTTACGTTGACAAATCTATTTCTGAGTAGTTGTAGATGTTCATTAATTCTCATAATAGAATATGTTTTCATAAGATAAATACTTAAATACAAAGCATAAGATAATTATAATCTGAAATAGTTAATAAACTTGTTAGAATAAAAGTAGGGATTTTGTGAATCATAAAAACACATAAAGTGGAGATATATTGGAACAATATACTCTTTAAAACAAGTGCCTCTAAGATTTGATAAATAAATGATTTGAGGATATATAAGTCTGATAAAAACCTCTAACATTAAAAATAAACATGTTTTAAACATTATATCATATTTACTTATAAAGTTACTCACTTTTATCTTTTTAATTTTTTCACCACGGTAACTATTTTTTTACAATTTTTATTATTCATTATGACCAAAAATTAAGTTGAACTTGTTTTATAATATTTATTATTTTGATTAAAAAAATTTAATCCATTTTATCAAATTCAATTCATAGAATTAGTATAATTAAATTTAAAATTAAACTTGATGATGTGTCAAAATAATGGCTTTTCCTCTAATGGCCTTAAGGCCTTTATTTTTTATTGATTTTAATAATCCACCTTTCAAGGGGTGAGTTGGAACCCTTAAAAGTCCCATAGGAATAAGTATTACATGGCCCTTAGGCCTTAGAGGAATTCATTTCCCATAGGCTTCAAACATTACATACAACCCAGACTAACTGCTTGGAACTGCTCCTCCCTAGCATCTTCATTATGAAATAATCTCTCCACCTTCGCATGGCTGTTCGGCTAGGATTTCCCATGCATGTATAGGCTTGTCCCGATGGTAGATGCCATACCCTCTTATTCTTGCAATCCGTTTAGCTTATTTTATAGTGAAAGGTCCTTGCTCCTCCTTCATTTGAAGTATGTTCCTTATAGGTTGTCTGGTTTGCATCTGCACTTAAGGTGGCCTAAAGGCCTTGAGGTGTCCCAAATGCCTTACTGACACAAAGTCTTGGGTGGTCCGAAGGCCTTAAAGGACTCAAAGACCAAATCGGTGGCCCAAAGGCCCAAACAGGGGAATATTCCCTGCTGCTATAGTGCCAAACAATGCCTACTACAATACCTACTATAGTACCTACTACATTACCCCGGAAATTATCCTCTTCCTGGAATTGATCTCGGGTCTCCTGGATGCACTTAAGGAGTCCTCACCAACTGGGCTGAGACTCATGTGCCTTTTCAGTAAATGTATTTTTCAAGAATAAAATAGTCTTATAATAAATATATGACAAGTAATAATAATAAGATGAATTAAAATTCATATTTATAAATATATAATATATAAATTTAATTTAAATAATTCCTCATTAGGGGTTATTTAAATTAGTTAAAATGAAGAAACATTATGCACTTTAAAATGGTTTTCAGAACAAATGTGTTTTAAATCCTACAAAAATTAAATTAAAATCCAATATAAATATGATATAAATGTAATTAGTTGGATAAAATAAAAATTTATAATACTTATTTTAATTTTTAAATTAAATTTAAATAATAATGTTACTTTTAATTTATTTAATTTATTAAAATAAAATATAGTTTTCCCAAAATTCCTTATTTTTCACTATTGACAGAAAAATCAATATTTGCCGACAAATCCCAAAATTTTACCCTAAGTTAATATTGATATAATATTTTGATAAATTATTCTCATTACATAAAAATACATTTCTAAAATTTCTAAAAATTAATTATAATATTTTCTCACAAAAACCAGTAAAAATCATTTTTGAAGAAAATGTATTTTTTAAGAATAAATGTCTTTCTTAAAAATTGAGTTATTATTTAATATGAATTTATCAATTAATATATATTTATTAGTGAATTTATATATATTTCATAAATTATTTAATACTATTCATACCCACCCATTTTATGGTTAGGTTATAATGGTCGTAATGGTTCATTTTTCCTCGGTGTTGCATGTCGCATATGATATCAAACATAGTTTTACCTTATAAAATATTAGAGTATTATTTTAGAAATATTTATAAGTTTATCATCGTCATCCTTAGAACAATATTCCATAAAAAATTCCTTTAAATAAAGTAACTACTTACATTATTGTTAATTGATCCTCCTAAAATATTTTAGGATAAAGTGATAATCACTATAATAAGTTAACTAAATGTAGCTTTTATGTTACAATTTATTATTGTAAAACCCAATTAATATATTTCAGATAATTCTATACCCTCTTTTTGATCCCCATTTTTTTAGCGTCATTCTTGGTATTTTCTGGAGTTTTTGGAACTTTTCTAGGAGTTTTATAGGTGGTTGCACCATGGAGTGGACAGTTGTGGCATAGTGAGTTTTGGGGCCTCTTCCATTTTGGTCATGGTTTTTTCATAGGCAGTGGGTTACACCATAAATACATGGGAGGTTTTTTAATGCATCTTATAATTTTAGGGTATATGTGGCGTGGTTCTTTGGCTACGTTGTAGCCTTACCCCATGTAAAGTGGGTCTGGAGAGGTCTACAACATGGTTTTAGGAGGTTGGTTGACTGGTAGGGGCTACGATGTGGTTGGGGGTCATTGTTTCTTCGTCAAGGGTATTTTAACCCTTCTACATCATGACCATGTGGGGTTGTGATGTGGTCTATGTTTTTTAAAATTTAAAAACCCATTTTAAATCTAATATTCTTCCGCTCAAGCCTTATTCTACTTTTTTGGATTTTGAAGGATCTCAAGTAGATTTTTAGATCCACCATAATCTATCATTATCATATCAAAACATGGATGGATTCATTTGATCTATATATATTAATTGAGACCTCTTCATATCTTTCAATCCTCTTTTCTCACATTCTCTCCTTATTGGGAGTGATAGATAATCATGTTATTGTTGGATATTGATGTAAAGGTTTATGATTCTAGGGATTCATCTGTGATCCTCTTTTCCTTCATCTTTCTCTTGGTGTTTCCCATTATGAGTATTGACTTGATTGATTTTGTGATAAACGGTAGGTGGTTATATAAATTTTTACACTAAAATTGAAACCCCAATTTATTAACTGATTTGAAATGATTTTTTGATTCATTTAAACACCCAAATTTGTGGTGATATGATGTTTGATTTAAAAAGGGCATGGAAATTGTGAACCCCCCCCCCACCCACCCAATTTTAATGGAATTTAAATTTTTTGGTTGATTTTGAGAAAAATGGTGGGTTGAATTGAAAGTTTATTTATTGAAATGGTTTGATTTTGATTCTTTAGAAAATTGACTTAAATGAAATATGATTTGAAAAGGCATAAATTTAATGAAAATCTATGATTTGGTTTTGAAATTTAAAATTCATATTTAAATTTAAATTGGAAAATTGAATTTTGAATGTATAATTGGTTTTAAATGAATGATTTTTCCAAGAATTAATGATTTATTTATTGAAGTAAATTTGATCATGAGTAGTTAGTAGGCGATTAAGGTAAGCACACTAGGACTCTGACTCCCTAGAAATGGATTGATGATGACAATACTAACTAAACTAAGTTCATCATTATTTACCATTATGGTTCCCCTAATGGGTTGTTGATTGATTATCCTAATGGATGGATCCTTAGGGAGTGTGCACACATACTTGAGTTTTGATGATGATTGGGAAGTGTGAGGATCATATAGCCATAAATTAATATACCTCAGGGTTTATGACCATGATGATTTTTTTTGACTTGATTACACATGTCATTGTTTTTAGAACTATTTTATTTATGATAATTTTTTTATATAAACTATTTTATATAAAATTTTCATTTAATAATATTTTAATATATCTTTCATCAGTTTTATATGAAAGCATGTTTTGTTTTAAAATTGAAAATGACTTACCAGGCCTCATTTTATTTAAATTAAAAGAATAAATGGTTTAATTGTTATTCTATTGATTATGGAACACTTGGTGAGACCCTACTATGTTTTTTATCTCACAACCTACTTTTTCCTTCAATTGTGTATAGATCTTATTATGTCAGATACAGGGAAAGGGAAATCACTACTTAGAGGTGGTAGTTGTATTTAATCTATGGGACTCTGGAGTGATTATGGTGACTATTGGATCTATAGTTCACTTGTTCCATAGGTTTTGGGAAACTTTTTCATGAAAAATTTTGTGTCTTTTAATGATGTACCATTATGGGTTTTTATTTATCTATCTTCTAGTTGTGCTTTCTCCTTGAGAAGTACTTGACATACTGATAATTATCTTCTATTTTTTTGTGTTCTTGTGGAAACATCATTTCCATTGATTCTTGATTTATGTCAGGTTCTATTAATAAAATTATAGGGATCAAGATTCCCCCTGAGCTACATTAGGCCCAACATGGGTATCAGTGTATTAGGGAATGCAGGTTAGTTCATAACAACTTTATATCCTAAACTCTTTTAGGTTAAATTGAATACACGTTTGTTACAATAACAAAAATAAATATTTACATTTTTCATTACTGTCATATCCTAAACTATTTTAGGATATAGAGTGTAATTAACTTTTCATTTTAACTGGTACAGTCTGTTAATAAATCATTTCTATCAATTTGTATGATAAATAAATTTAACTCTTTACATTTTTCTTTATCATCAAATATCCTGAACTCTTTTAGGATATTGAGTGAAAAATCATTTTTTATTAAACTAGTATAATAGTGATATCCACTTTCTAAATGGTAACTAAATGTAAAACTTTACATTTTTCTTAACCATCACATGTCCTAAACATTTTATGATATTAAGTGGAAAACACTTAAACTTAATATTCGTACTTAATTTTGAAATTCTTTAAGTATAAACATACTCGCACTATCCTCTAAGACATTATATTCCTCTCATAATATCTTTTTAAGAAACTTAAATCATTTTCTGTTAAGAAATTAAATCTCTATTTCCTATTAGTAGGAATATATAAAACATAAACTATTGTGTCCATGTCATATATGTAATTCTATGTGTTTATAACATTTTTTATTTAAAAGAATACTTTATTAAAAGATACCATTGATGGATTGTGGGAACACATTCCCACATATTTTAATAAACATATAGATAAACAATTTATCCTTGATAAATACATTTATCCAATCTTCTTCTCTAAACATGTTATAGAAATTAATGAACCATAAACCATGTGTATAAATTTAATCACCACATACTCATTTATAACAACTATTTTTAATCTAACAACTTCTCTTATCACATAATTGAAATGAGATAAATATACATGTTTTTTACTTAGATTCATTTGAAGTTGATAAAATCCTTTATATTCAAATCCTTGATGTGGTAACTATTTACTTTATCTCATGAATATAAACTATGAGCTCGATCAATTCTTCCATTTATTTTGAACTACTATAAATTTAAAACACTTTATAAAATGTAAATTTGATATCACATACCCTTAAAAATATAATGATTAATTTCTATAAAATCCATACCTAAAATTTAAATTCCATGTAGTTTCAAAAACCCCTTTAGGTATATCTCAAATAATCTAATCATATTGAAATATTACTCTTCCTTCATGAAAACCTCAAGTTTCAATGACCTTGATTGGCTTAAAAAACATTTTTTAACTATTAAACCAACTTTTCTTTTTTGATTTGAACTTTTACTCACATGTATTGTCCATACTATACTATAATCCAGACATTATATGCCTAGCTCATCCATTCTCAACACTTTGATAATATCAAGAAAAATTTTCTAGAATTCATTCATTTTGTTAGAACATTTACATAAATAAAAATAGTATGAACTCCCTAACCAGAACAATCCATTTTATTCTCCCCTTAAATCATGTTATAGAACTGAAAAAAAAAAAACCTAAACTATTTGTAAAAAACCCATCTCATTTCATATAAACAATTACTATTTACATTCTATTCTCAATAGATAAATGATATAAAATACAAATCTTATTATAATTTTATCCAATCTTGAAGCATCCAAGTTATCAATACAACATCTCATTTTCTCCATTACTTGAAAAAAAATCAATATTCAATTATTTTTATCTACTAACCTTTTATATATTTAGAACACTTTGTAACACATACAGTTGATATCATATACCTATCAAAATAATTGAACTGATTTATATAACCATTAAAGATTTAAAGAAACCTTTAGTCTCACTAAGTAATTTATCATATTCAATCATATTGAATATCATTTTACATATCCAAACATATTGGGTATATGATACTAAAAACATTGATGTACCCAATCATATTGAGTGCATGAGTGAAGACTAAGATTCATCTGGTCATTTTGTATATAATACCTTTAAAACCCTATGTGAATCACTTTATGCTTCCATAATCATCTAGATTCACTTGTTGAACAACTTCAACACTTAGTTACTAAGGAAGAAATTTTTTTGACACATAGAATTTTCCTTAAGAACATTTCTTAGATCACCAATCTTAAGAGATAATTATATTATATTTATTATTTTCAAGGATTAATTAAAAAGTTTATCTTTGTTATTATGGTGATATTATCTACAAAAAAAATATTTTATCAGATGAGTAGCATGTATTATTAACCATTTAATAAGGAATTTTATTAAATAGGGTCCCATTAAAATAATGACCCCTTTTATGCATCATATCCATTAGTGGTCCAAGATCCATATTTCACTAAGCAATGAGTCTAATTTAGTATTCCTCTCATCACTTAATTATTTCGGTTTGTCATTATATCAATCATATCATATATGATTCTTGAATATCTGAGAAAAAAAGCCTTTTTTCCATCCATCGTATAGATAAAATCAAATTCATTCCTTTGGTATCCTTCATAAGGGTTTCCATGCTCAGTGTAACCCAAAGAAAACATCAAAACAGATTAACAAAATATAACCCAGGGGTACCCTATTTTATAAAAACCTACCCAAGGATAATTCAATGTCACCCATTACTTTCTTGCCTTACACAAGATAATTCAGGGGAACCCTACTTTAGTAGAACCTACCCAATTGAATGATCGAGTCTTGAAAATTTCCACTTTAGAAAGAATCTCACACTTAGTATTTGAAGGGGTTTTAATCGCACCATCTTATCTCATGTTATTCTCTTTTACGTGTGCATGCTTCTAGTAATTTAGTTTAGAATACTATTCTATCCACCAAATCAATATGTTCAATACAAATTTATGTGTAACTCTTTACACAACCTATGAGTTTGAGTTAATTACCCAAAAATATAAGTTAAACATATTCACACCTATTTATATTCATCATATGTATAATGTAAATGAACACTTCAGGTAAAGGTATATATTTATCCAGATGACTAATCCTAGAGCAACAAATAACCAACTTCAATCACTAGCATAGATAATGAATAATCCTTCGAGTAGGTAGGCAGTCCGACACCAAGTCCCTTTACATAGGGATACTTTATTCAATAGAGAATAAAATTAATCATAACTATTACACCTAATATATAAAAACTATATTCAAAAATTAAGTTCAATCTCATAGCTTCAATTACAAATTATAGTCAAGGTATATGAAAAACTAAATTCATTATAGATTTGATCCTATAATATAATGAAAGTATCTATCCCAAAAGCAGTTTGTCATATAAATTTTTTCATACATACATTCATAATATAAAAAATTTATAACTATTTATAAAATAAAGAATAGTTTTTAAATAAATGAATAATTAATATATTTAAACACAACATAAACATTTATGAACAATTCATAAATCAAATCCAATTATAAACCATTTTATAATTTTAAACTTTAAAATTATGGACATTCCATAATTTAGAATATAAACCCTTTATATTCGATAAAATATGAACTCTTTCATATTTATCATTATATGGAACTTCCATTTTAAATATATGATATTTAAAGAAACTAAAAAAAATTTATAATCCAATATCTACTATGTAATCATTTTACATAATCTAAATATCATATAATTAATCATTATATAAATCTTGATCAAATCAATCATTAAAACACCTTTTTATGTGGATTAAATAATATCCAAATAAGGCCCCTTTAATTTTAACAATTAAAATTAATCAATTATAAACAATTCATAATTTAAGTATAAAAATTTTATATTTTGGACTTAATTCATAATTTATAATGCTTTATAAATTATCACTTATGATTTCTAAATAAACCATTTTAGATCATAAGTCATTCCATATAATTTTTTAAAATGTGCTCTAAATATTAACATTTAATATTTTGGAAAATTGTTTTATAAACATTTAATTAATTAATTATAATCAATTTATAATTTATTTATTTATTTATAAACCCATTATAAATTTAAATATCCCAAAATACCTTTTATAATTATATATAAATATTTTAAAAACCATTAAAATCATATATTATATTAAACATAATTTTTATCATTTTTATCAGTTTCCCTTACATAGGAACCCATTCATGCATAAGGGTATCCTCCATTTACCCTTATGTAGAATCTTTGTATACGGGTAAACCAATTCTAGTGCCTTTTCATAAGGGTATAAATCCATGACCTTATATAGTACTATCATGCAAAGGTCATCTTCCTTCTACCCTTATGCTATATAAGGGTACAAATCATATTACCCTTATCTGGACACTTCATGTAAGGGTACTATTCAATTTACCTTTATGTTGCCTCTAAGTACTACTACGTAAGGGTATTACCTTCACACAAACTATTTGTGTAAAAATAAAAAAGAGGTTACTCTTACGTGGAAGGTTTGTGTAAGGCTATGACCCTTATGTAGCCCTGTTTTTTATAAGAGTAGGTGGTCAATTACCTTTAAGAGACTTTGAGAAAAAAAATTCTTACCCTTACATTTGGAAGGGAGCTTACCCTTACGTAGCCCTTTTAAAAACCTGATTACCCTTAGGTACCAGCATTTCACATAAGGGTAAACTTAGGTGACCCTTATGTGTATTGATCTACTAAAGGGTAAGGATTTTTTTACCCTTATGCATCTCAGTTATGTAAGGGTAAGGGCCTGGATATCATTACATAACCCATCTACATAAGGGTAAACCCTTTAAATTTAATCAAATTTCTAGAAACATGGAACTACTCTATTTTTCAATTCTATTATTTATTTTATCAAAGGTTGCATAAAACATAAGTGTAGATCACTTTGATACCACTGAAGGGTTTTTTAGAGTCTAATAACATTTATTAGAAGAATCAAAAATGATTTAAACCCTTGTTTGATAATCATCCATGAAATATAATATGAAACTGCAATAAAAATACTGAAATGAAGAACATTTTGAATGGTTTACCTTACACCATAGGGATTTTTTTCATCTTCAAACACCATCTCATGGTTTCATAAAGATCACATGAGTGGAAAATCTAGGCATCCCACCTCCATGGTGTATCCATGGTCTATGCTGAGTCACTTGACATTAGAGCAGGATCCACCAACCTTCATGGTAAGCCAGTACCTCATATGAAAAGGAGGAAGATGAAAGAGAGCTTTGGGGTAGAGAGTATCAACCAATAATGAGGATCTTGATCCACTCTCAAAACAATTCCATCACATAGTAGTGTTTATATAATCTATAAGGAAAACCCTTGGTTCATAGCATTTACTCGTGTGTTTTAACACATGAGTAAATGGTTCGTCCAACTCATGAAACTCTTGCATGAATTAACAATCATATGTTACATCTTATGTAATAGTATAATAAATGATATCTTTTAAATGAGTTTGAATCAATAAAATATTAACATAATTAATATTTATTTACTCATTCAATTAAAGATAGTGGAATTCATGAAATATTATTTCATGCATGCATCTCAAATACCATCTACTTGATATAGCCATGCATCATATACTGGTTATATCTTTAGGAAATATCACAATCATAAGGATAATTACATACTTTCATAGATAAGAATATTCAATGACACGTAACATGTGGAATTCCTATAGGCAACTTTGTTCTCATAACCATTTCTCTTGGAGATTTCCAAAGTCTGAATTTTATGAGATGAAGTCTCATCCTCTTACAAGTACTCATGTCTGACACTCAACATACTAAGTTTCTAACCATATAATGTTATCTTGACTATAGAATATAAGTTTAAAAATATTATCACAGAACTTCAAGTTTTTCATCATAGCGAGTAATTGTTATGACCTTTTAATGTAGTAAATACTCAAAGGAATTATCATATTGATGTTATATAGAAGAGAAATCACCATGTGATAAGATATTAAATTAATATTTATATCTCAGAATATATGTGTAATCAAAAGTAAAAAATTATTCTGTTTAAGGGCACCAACTATAAAAATGTGTACTTCTATTTATTCTAATACAAAAGTTACATTGTTCCTACCATGGAGTAGGGAAAGTCTCGAACCATTTTAATTCCAAGTATTCTTTCCTTTTTGTATTGAGTTGTTTCTTCTAGTTTGTTGTGTTTCAGAAGGTCTTGTTGGGATCATGGTTGTGATACTATGTGTGGTTGGGGTGAAGAGTCTTCTCAAGTCTGGAACAAATCATTTTTCGGCCTATATATTCATGATATTACTTTTTATCTTATGATGATTCATTTCATGAATTGTTATTTTATTTAAATTTTAAATTTTTATGCCCACTCAAATATAATTTTACATTTTATCTATGCACATGCATGAATATATACATACTCTCCTACACATTTCTTTAATTTTATGTCATTTTATCTTTTATAAAGATGCACACCAATTTTATTTATATATTTTATTTCTTGATTTTATGTCATTTTAGTTTTGATTAACATGCATATAGCCATGTCTATTTATCTACAAAAGTGTCATAATTTGCCGGTGGAGTTCTACAGTTGTTGCTAAAATGTATTGCCATTTTATCAAAGTGTGTTCAAGGATATAAGCCTGCACATTTTTTATATCTATTATACACTAGCAGATGTCTTTTATTGAAGTGGTAATATGAATACACTTTTGTTCTCCTTTTACTACTAGAATATGTCGATGGACTTCATGCACAGGGGTAGGGATATATACCTCCCCCATGTCTGCTATAAGAATATACCCACAGACTTGTTCTGAGTGAGTAGGGATATGAGTCTTCTTACTGGTTCTTGCTAGAATATGTTGGCAGACCTCATCAATTGGAGTGGGGATATGATACCTCTCCTAGATATCCATTATCTTCCTCCCTTGATGATCCTTCCTTATTTCCCATGAATGGGCGTCAGAGGAAGCAATGTGTTGGGTGGTACCCTTAGCAGGTGACTGGTGGGTATTGGCAGGATAGTGCTGGTGATGGTGGTTGACAGATTCCCTCCTAGATGGAACTTTAATTAGACATGATCTATATATGTCTTCTTGGTCCACCTTCATTAGTTATTTAAGGTGGTAGTTGTTATGCTTTGGGGATAAGCTCTCAAAGTTGTTGGTTGTGGATATGAGGTCCACTGTCTTAGTTTTAGCTTTCCCTAGGTGATGAGGACTTTTCAGTTTCTATGCTTATAGAAACTTATAGAAATATTCTAATTTTGGTACTATTACATGTCGGTGGTACTCTTAATCCATGGTGTTCACCACCTAATGTTGGAGCTATGGAGCAGGTGAGATCGTTTAGTAACTCGTGGGAGTCACAGTCATAGGTGATTTACTGGAATGATTTCTGGATGAAGAAGAAATTATCTAGGATTGATATGTTGGTGATGAGAGTAGTATCAACTTTCATGAAATCAACAAGGAACAATGTCACTAATTAGTGAAATATCATAGGCATGATGTTCTCAATCAGATATCCATGGTTAACATAATTCTCCTGTTATTCTTGATCCATCCATTCTGCTCATTTGGATTTGTCAAAACAAGGATGGACTTATTTTTTTAGAACCCTAGTTATAGAGGATCATCTATAGGATCATGCTGGTCTTACTAATTTTTTTATAGTAAATGAAAAACAAATTTTATTGGTTCATGATTCAATGATCATTATATTTCTTGATAGATTCACATAGATTTCACAATTTTTGTTTGCGTATGGTGTGCAAACAAAATGGCCCAATTGAAAATAACCAATAATTTTGTTATTTTATAGATTCACATTGGGTTTACCATTTCTATTTTGATGGGAAATAGATGACCGGGGAAACCCTCACTAAGATGGGTTTGGTTGAACTTGATGGTTGATTGTGGGGGGGGTTATTTCTTATGCATCCATTAACATCAGGTCATTTTCATTCTTAATGGAAACTCTCAATGGTTATTTTATCTATAAATGGGTATGGACCTACTTTCCAAAGGCAGGTGGTCAGTTGGGGTTTTAGACCTAATGAAACTTAGGGACTCATATTGGTCAACTGGATGGGAGGTCGGGATCATCACACCCTTATGGGGGGGATTGTTGCCTACTCTATGACTCTCTTATAGATTTAAGATATGTTCAAAATTTTCTTCCTAATCCTGATATGGGACTGGTTACCCTAACAAAACAATTATAGGTTAACTATCTTTATATGAAAAATAAAAGGGGTCTCATTGATAAATAAAGGAAAGGGGGTATCATTAATGAATCCATGTGTATATATCCAAGGTTCTCCATCCATTTCTATAATGATGGGTAGATTCTTAATATGTTGAAGCCATATAGCCAGATTCTTGAGAATATGTTGCCATGCAAGGAGGTGGTTTAATATTCTGAGGAGGGGATTGAGCCATTATGAGGCTTCCTATGTATTTTAGTTATTATAGAAATCAAAACCCATGTAGTTCATTAAACCCATCTAGTTTAGCGTCATGTAGTGAGGAAATATTTGTAGGCACTAAGGGACTATATATTTGAGCTCGAGTCTCAATGATATGTCTTATGTATCCTATTTATAGCAAAAATAAGAGTCATCATAGTTTGATCATGTTGCCACGACCTGTCCCAGTGGGGCCCGTGCCGCAACTCCCCAAGCCCGCCTCCAATAGGCCAGGGGCTGGTGACTAGCACCGAGTAGGCATGTCACTAACATGGGAGGCATTGCCTATAAAACTATACACACACACACACACATCTCCAAGCCCACAAATATGAAAAGTAAAAACTACTGAAAATGGAAATGCATGCATACACTAAAATCCCAACCAATAGAGTATGATAGGAAAGTAAAGTACAGTAATGTAAAACCCTGGGCCAAAAGTACAAGCCCACCAAAAGAAAGTCTGTAACAAAGTCCAACCTGTAAAGAAAGGTACTGATTCTACAATATGTAGCCATAGGAACACACATCGGCCTATCTAATCTCACTGAGCACCATCCGGTCCTGGTCCACCTAGAATCCTGTCAAAGGCTCTCTCTTCTACACAAGACACGACACGTGCGGGAAAAGCCCGTGCAGGGGTGAGTATAACAATACCCAGTAGGAAACCCCGAAACCACAAAAGAATACAACAAGGAAAAATACCACAAAGGAAAGATATAGTCATCTCTACACAGTATATGTTTACAGAACATATAGCAAGAATATCCAGATATACTCATACACGGTCGACTATCGCGAAACCACCACTAAGATCCAGCTCAAAGATTCCACTAAGCACGTAACTGGGAGAACATACTCCTAAGTCTGCAGAAAGATATGATGCACTCGTTCTGGGAGAACTCACTCCACGAGTACTGAAGAAAGATACTTGATGCGTCAGATGAGGATCACAACCAGTAGCTATGGGGTGATTCCAACAACTCAGTCTGAACTAACCTACTAATTAGAGGATTGGCGCCTGGGTAAATTAGGTCACGTTGATACCAAAAAAATCTACCTAGGGTACCATGAAGGAATAGAGGATCTGGCTCTAAGTCTCACAGAGGGGATTCCAACAACACTATTCAGGAAGTACTGCTGAAGGGATCATACTTCTGTATGTAGGAAATGACACCGGAAACCTTTAGGGGAAAGACCAAGGGGACGAACCCTAAGGAAACTAGTCTAAGTCACAGAAGGCAACTGGCTCAAGCCATGTAAAGAAGGTTACACGGCGTGTAGTATGATTACACGCTGTGTTCCTTGACTCTGGGTACTGCCTGTGTAAATGGCCCGTGTCATCCATCCAAGTTGTGTAAAACTCAACTACATGGCGTGTATAAGGATCACATTTCGTGTTCCTTGACTCCGGGTACTGCCCGTGTAAACGGCCCGTGTCATTAGGATTTTTGTATAAAAAGTAACTACATGGCGTGTAGTAGGATTACACGCCATGTCCGAGCACCTAGGGTTCGCTCCGTGTATGCTAGCCATGTGCCCGTACACGGTCTATGTCCGTGTCGCCTACCCATGTACCAGTACACGGGGTATCCCATTTATCTGGCCGGGTCTGGCCGAGGAAGGGTATACACGCCGTGTCCTAGGCCGTGTACCCAACCCATGCCCATGTACTCCCAGAGTACACTCCAGGTGGTCCTCCAATGAACACATGCCGTGTTGCCCATACTACACGCCGTGTAGTCAAGATTTCTCCAGAACCGTCATCTTCCTCCTCGCGCCTCGGCTGGATTTCTGGATTCATGATCTCTCATCTGTTCATCTCGATACTTCAGGTCTTGTTTCATCCCATCATACGAACACCGAATCGGTTGTTTTTGGTCCTTCAATCAGGTTATAAACCTCTAATGATCGATCCGAAGGAAAACACCCAAAAACTCATATCTCTTTATCCACTCCGAATCATCCCCTGAAACCATCGTCGCAGCTTCGAACCATCCTCCCGAGGTTGGATCTACAATTTCAGATTGTTGTGCCATAGATCGAAGGTGAAATCGATCATTTTTCGTACCCCGAAAAGAACTCGTAGAACGCACATGAATAACGTGATAAATCATGGAAGAAAGGCACAAAAAATCAAGAGGGGTGAACCTCTATCGATGTTCGTGTCGATCTTGGTTCGTCACCGTTAGAAGGTTAAACGAAACCAAATAACCTTCAAGAAAACAATCCCCACAAAAGCCCATCTCACAAATACGATCAACCTGCGGGATAATCTGTTTGTGGATTAGTCCGCGTTCATCATAGGAAACAAGAACTGGGAAAGGAAACCAAAATCAAACGTCCTACCTGGATTCGAGGTGTTCATTGGCAAAGATCTGGTCACCACGTCGTCGTCACCGGCGAAGCTCGTCAAGAACATTGTCTCCTCATTGGGGTTCCCTCCAGAGCCTCCAGAGCCTCCAAGGGTTTCAGGGTTATGAGGTCTATAACCCTGGATCCATGTGAAAATCTCTATTTAAAAAGATAAAAGATACTTTCCACCACAAGATTTAATAAAATATTTTTATTAAATATTTTATTACGATTACGTCCAAAAACTAGATTTCACCACCGACCTATGCCAACCGATGTTAGGCCTCGCCTAAGGTAAAATCGTTGTTCTGAATGCAATGGTGCCCTCATATTTCTGATCTGATCACCCATTCAGGAATTATTCCACTTTTTTAGGAAAACCATATGGGAACATTATTTAATTATTTAATTAAATTCAAACATTTTTATGGGCTCAACGGGCCTCAGAACTACACGTCGTCTCAAAGACTGGTCTCATAAAGAATTCCCATATAATATTAAAATAATAAATGGAAAAATCCGGGACATTACATCCCCCACACCTTAGGGATTTACGTCCCCGAAAAGTCAAAACAAAGGCTACTAAAAAAGATGTGGGTACTGCACACGAATCTGAGTCTCCTGCTCCTACGTGCTCTTCTAGAGATTCTTGTGCTACCACCAGACACATACCAAGGGAATAGCTCTCCCATGAAGGGTCTTCTCCTAGCGATCCTTGATCTCTATTGGGTACTCAACAAAGGTTGCTCCATCATCAATGTCCAGATCACCCCAGTCGATAGCGTGTGATGGATCATGCGCATACCTATGTAGCTATGACACATGGAAGATGTTGTGTACCCAGTCCATCTGAGGGGGTAAATCCAAGTGGTACGCCACCTCGCCAACTCTACTCAGAATCTTAAAAGGGCCGATGAACCTCAGAGATAGCTTGCCGCCTCAACCAAATCTCTGCAACCCCCCATCGAGGTGAGACCAGAAGGAACACATGGTCTCCCTCCTTGAACTCCAAGGGCCTCCATCTCCTGTCAGCATAAGACTTATTCTGGCTCTGTACAGTCTTCATCTGCTCCTGGATGACATGCACCTTCTTTGTAGTAGCTCGCACCATCTTTGGGCCCATGAGTGTTGACTCTCCTGGGTTAGTACAACAAAGTGGTGACCTGCAAGGTCACCCAAACAAAGACTAGAATGGTGCCATACCAATAGTGGAATGATAACTGTTGTTATAAGAAAATTACACCAGTGGTAGATGATCCTCCCAGCTACAACCGAAGTCAAGTATGCAAGCTCATAGCATATCTTCCAGAACTTGGATGGTCCGCTCTATCAGACCATCAGTCTAAGGATGAAATGTTGTGCTCAAGTGTAACTGAGTCCCAAAATCTTCCTGCAATCCCTTCCACAAACGGGATGTGAAACGAGCATCACAATCTGAGACGATCGTTGATGGAACTCCATGAAGCCGAACTATCTCCTACATGTAGAGGCGTCCCAATATCTCTACTGAACTCTGCTCCCGTATGTCTAGGAAGTGGGCCGACTTGGTGAGTCAGTCAACGATCACCTAGATGGAATCGTGTCCCCTGGACATACGTGGTAAACCTGTCACGAAGTCCATGGATATCCCATCCCACTTATACTCTGGAACCTCAAGGGGCTGAGTCAAACCTGCTGGAACCTAATTCTCAGCCTTTACTTGCTGACAAGTAAGACATCGAGAAACAAACTCCACCACACTCTTCTTCATTCTTGGCCACCAGAACTGACATCAGAGGTCCTGATACATCTTTTCCATGCCTGGATGCACCGCCAAAGGAGATGTATGGAAATCCCTCAGAACCTCCTCTCACAACGTCACTGGTACTATTATTCTCCCTCTGAAAAGGACAACGTGCTCCCCACATTTTTAATATCCATTGGTAGCATCACCTGTGGATATCCGAGCACGTAGAGTCTCACAGCTAGAATCCTCAAGTTGTGCTTCCCTAACTCGTTGTAAGAGTGGAGGGGTAAAAACCATCGACTGAAGGTAATCTCCCTCATCTCTATCCATGAAGTATAACTGTAAAGAGGCCAACTACCTTGTCGCCTCATCGAGTAACTAAGAACTGGATTTCCTGCTGAGAGCATATGCCACAACATTCCCCTTCCCAGGAGTATAAATGATCTCAAAGTCGTAATCCTGGAGGAACTCAAGCCACTGCCTCTATCTCAAATTCAGATCCTTCTGAGAAAAGATATATCTGAGACTCTTTTGATCAGTGTAGAGGATAAACCGCTCACCTGTTAGGTAGTTCTGCCACATCTTCAATGCGAATACTACCGCTGCCAACCCAAGATCATGGGTCGCGTAGTTCTGCTCGTGTGGCCTCAACTGATGTGAACCATAGGCAATCACTGCTTGCCTCTGCATCAGGACACAACCAAGCTCGGTTCCTGATGCATCGCAGAACACTACGTACTTGACACCCTCTTCTGGTAGTCTCAAGATTGGGGCGCTCATCAGACTCTATCTCAACTACTGAAAAGAATGCTGGCATCTCTCAGTCCACAGGAAAGGCTACCCCTTTCGGGTAAAAGCTATCATGGGTGCTGAAATCCTGGAGAAATCAGGAATGAATCTCCGATAGTAGCCTGTCAAACCAAGGAAACTCCACACCTCCGTCATGCTCCGGGGTGGCTTCCATGCTAACACTGCCTCTACCTTGGCTGGGTCCACTACTACACCATCTGTTGAGATAACGTGTCCCAAAAAGTGGACCTCCTGTATCCAGAATTGACACTTTGAGAGTTTCTTGTACAACTGGTGCTCTCGGAGTGTGTCCAGAACCATCCTTAGGTGTCTCGCGTGCTCCTCATTAGACGCAAAGTACACAAGGATATCATCGATGAAGAACACCATGAACCAATCTAGATAGGGATTAAAGATTCGTTTAATGAGTCCCATACACACTACCGGGGCATTCGTCATGCCGAAGGGCATCACCAAGTACTCATAGTGACCGTTGTGATATCTGAAAGTCATCTTCGGAATATCCTCATCCCATACTCACAAATGGTGATAGCCTAATCGTAGATCAACCTTCGAGAACCATTGTGCCCCTCTTAACTAGTCGAAGAGGCCATAGATCCTTGGTAGTGGATACCGGTTCTTCACGGTCACCTGATTCAAGCACCGGTAATCCACACATAGCCTCAAGTTCCCATCTTCCTTCTTGGAAAACAATACTGGGGACGCCCAGGGTGAAACACTGGGTCTCACGAAGCCCTTCCTCTGCAAGTCTTCCAGCTGCACCCTCAGCTCACAAAGCTCTGCAGGAGCCATCCGATATGCTGATACTGATATCGGTGTCGTCCCAGGTTGCAACTCAATGTAAAAATCTATCTCCTGATGGGGAGGTAGTCTGGGGACATCCTCCGGAAAGACGTCCTCGTACTCAGCCACTACTGCTGGAAACTAGAAACTCGTAACATCTGCTACGCCAAGGGATAGGCTAGCCAACTGATGTGAAATCGGTTGTACCTTCCTACACATGAGTCCATCCTGTGCTGCCTGGGTCTCCTTTTCACCGACCTCGTTCCATCACTACGGACACACCACACCCTTCACCTAAAATAGTCAATCTGGGCATGAACTGTGGATAGCCAATCCATACCAAGAATGACATCGTAAGGCCTCGACGCTACCACCAATAGGTTCCAACCTAAACTCTCGCCTCCAAGGGTTAGGTCACACTGTCTGAAAAGGTGTGTGATCTATGAATCTTCTCTAGTCGGTGTTTCTAAGCGTAAGGGTCGAGTCAACGGCTCAACTGGAATCTCAAGGTCTCAAACAAGGTAAGAAGATAGAAAATAATGACTAGCACTTGTGTCTATCAGTACAGCAACCAAAGTAGGAAAGATACAGATTATACCTCTAATCATTCCAGGAGTACCTGGGTCATAAGCCTCTGCTGCCTGCAGCTGTACCTGCCTCTGTCCACTAGATCCCTGAGCCTGGGGTGGACCTCCTGGGGGTGGTGGTGGTAAAGGGTCAAAATGCCAACCACCTGCAGCTGCTCTCCCAGCACCTCTACCACGTCTGCCACCCCACGGGTCTATTTTCTCCACACCTTGCCTCTACATCGGTGGTCCATCCACTTCTCCCATGTCAGTAGTATGGCGGGTTGAACAATGTCGAGCGAGATGTCCCCTGCTATCACATGAGTATCATCGCCTCTCTAAAGGATGGCTGGATGCGCCCTGTGAACCATGTACAATAGATCCTCTATCCTGGGATCTCCTCTGAAAATGTCTCCCACGCTTGGGTCCCTGACGTCGGCTCCCTGCTGTCGAGGTCTCTACTCCAACTCGCTCATTACTGACAACTGATGGTTTTCTCTACTCTTCCAAGAAGCTCTCAACCACCAAAGCCCGCTTGAGCACCCCAAAATAAGTAGGAATTCTCATAGGGATGATGTTATCCCGGATGTCTCTGTGCAAGCCCCGCTCAAAAGTCCGAGCTCTAAAGTACTGATCCCTGACCATATCTATCGAGTACCATGAGAGGTCAGTAAACCTTGATGAATAGTCATCCACCATCATGGTTCCCTACTGGAGTTGAATAAGCTCCTGTATATGTACTTCTCTCAAGGTAACTGGTGAAAACTCCTCTTTGAAGAGATGCTAAAACTCTGATCATAAAAGAGTCACCTCGTCGTGAGTCTGGGTAACCAAACTCCGCCATCGCCCTGCCGAGCCCTACAGAAGGCTCGCTGCCAGGATCACCATCTGGTCTGCTGGTGTCCTGACCAAATGGAAGACTCTGGCCACTACCACAAGCCAGTCCCCTACTGCCTGAGGGTCAGGATCGCCTCAAAACCTGAGGGGTTTCTGTCTCTGAAACTCGTGGAGTGTGCTTAGCCTGTTCTCCTCCTCTACTGGTACTGCAAGCACTAAACACTGCTCCACAGGTGGTGGAATAACTAGCATACCACCCGAAGGTAAAACTGGGGGATCTGGTCCCTGTATCGAAGCTTTATCACTGAGGGGGTCATCCTCATGATCGAGCTGCTGAATCCTAGAGGGTGCACGTCGCGGAGACATCCTATAAAGAAACAAGATGTATCACAGTCAGTGAGTATATCTAGAGAGCTGACTCAAGAAGGACATGGAAACCACAACCCATTCCTATATGATTCATGTACCATTATTTTTCCCCTGCAACTAGTGTTCTCATGTTCTAAATCGAAAATAAAGTTATCAGAGTCCTGGTGTATGGATACGTCGGTCGCCCGTACCAACACTAGGGTCCCTGGCCTGAAATCCAAACTCGAAACACTTAACACTGTTGCCCAATACCAACTCACAGACTCTCGGTCCTAAGGTATAACTGACCACCTCTGATACCACTCTGTCACGACCCGTCCCAATGGGGCTTGTGCCGCAACTCCCCAAGACCACCTCCAATAGGCCAGGGGATGGGGACTAGCACCGAGTAGGCATATCACTAACATGGGAGGCATTTCCTATAAACCTATACACATACACACACATCTCAAATCCCACAAAGCTGAAAAGTAAAAACTAATGAAAATAGAAATGCATGCATACACTAAAATCCCAACCAATAGAGTATGACATGAAAGTAAAGTACAGTAATGTAAAACCCTGGGCCAAAAGTACAAGTCCACCAAAAGAAAGTATGCAACAAATTCCAACCTGTAAAGAAAGGTACTGGGACTGCAATACGTAGTCATAGGAATACACCTCAGCCTGTCTGATCTCACTGAGCACCATTCAGTCCTAGTCCACCTAGAATCCTGTCAAAGGCTCACTCGTCTGCACAAGACACGACACGTGCGGGCAAATCCCGTGTAGGGGTGAGTATAATAATACCCAATAGGACACCACGAAACCACAAAGGAATACAACAAGGTAAAATACCACAAAGGAAAGATATAGTCATCTCTACATAGTATATGTTTACAGAACATATAGCAAGAATATCCAGATATACTCATACACGATCGACTATCGCGAAACCACCACTAAGATCGAGCTCGAAGATTCCAGTAAGCACGTAACTGAGAGAACATACTCCTAAGTCTGCAGAAAGATATGATGCACTTGTTCTGGGAGAACTCACTCCACGAGTACTGAAGAAAGATACTTGATGTGTCAGATGAGGATCACAACTAGTAGCTATGGGGTGATTCCAACAACTCAGTCTGAACTAACCTGCTAAGTAGAGGATCGGTGCCTGGGTAAAGTAGGTCATGTCGATACTAAGAAACTCTACCTAGGGTACCACAAAGGAATAGAGGATCTGGATCGAAGTCTCGTAGAGGGGATTCCAACAACTCTATTCATGAAGTCCTGCTGAAGGGATCATACTTCTGTATGTAGGAAATGATACCAGAAACCTTCCGAGGAAAGACCAAGGGGACGAACCCTAAGGAAACTAGTCCAAGTCACATAAAGAAACTGGATCAAGCCATGTAAA
This sequence comes from Viscum album, assembly GCA_963277665.1. Classification (NCBI taxonomy): domain Eukaryota; kingdom Viridiplantae; phylum Streptophyta; class Magnoliopsida; order Santalales; family Viscaceae; genus Viscum; species Viscum album. The sequence continues at coordinate 596,087,753 of OY728121.1, forward strand.
ACAGGTTACATGGCATGTAGTAGGATTACACATCATGTTCCTTGACTCCGGGTACTTCCCATGTAAATGGCCCATGTCATCCATCCAAGCTATGTAAAACTCAACTACATGGCGTATAGAAGGATCACACGCTGTATTCTTTGACTCCGGGTACTACCCATGTAAACAACCCATGTCATTAGGCTTGTCATATAAAAAGTAACTACACGGCGTGTAGTAGGATTACACGTCGTGTCTGAGCACCTGGGGTTCGCTCCGTGTACGCTAGCCATGTGCCCGTACACGGTCTATGTCCGTGTCTCCTGCCCATGTACCAATACATGGGGTATCCCGTGTATCTGGATGGGTCAGTTCGGGGAAGGGTATACACGTCGTGTCATTGGCCGTGTACCCAACCCATGCCCGTGTACTCCCGGAGTACACGCTAGGTGGTCCACCGACGAACACACTGCGTGTAGCCCATACTACACGTCGTGTAGTCGGGATTTCTCCAGAACCGTCGTCTTCCTCCTCGCGCCTCATCCGGATTTCTGGATTCATGATCTCTCATCCATTCATCCCTATACTTCAGGTCTTGGTTCGTCCCATCATATGAACACTGAATCATGTGTTTTCAGACCTTCGATCGGGTCATAAACCTCCAACGATCCATCTGAAGGAAAACACCCAAAAACTCATATTTCTCGATCTGCTCTGAATCATCTGCTGAAACCGTCGTTGCAGCTCTGAACCATCCTCTCGAGGTTGGATCTACAATTTCATATCATTGCACCGTAGATCGAAGGCGTAATAGATCCTTGTTCATACCCCGTGAAGAACGCATAGAACGTACACGGAGAACGCAAGAAATCGGGGAAGAAAGGCATAAAAAATCAAGAGGGACGAACCTCGATCGATGTTCATGTCAATCTTGGTTCATCACCGTTAGAAGGTTAAACAAAACCAAATAACCTTCAAGAAAAAAATCCCAAAAATCCCCAAAAAATCCCATCCTGCAAATATGATCGATCCACAGGCTAATCTGTTCCTGGATTAGTCCTCGTTCATCGTAGGAAACAAAAACGGGGAAAGGAAACCAAAATCAAATGTCCTGCCTGGATTCACGGCGTTCGTTGGCGAAGATCCGGTCAATTTGTCGTCGTCACCGGTGAAGCTCGTCAAGAATACCGTCTCCTCATGGGGTTCCCTCCAAAGCCTCCCAGGGTTTCAGGGTTATGAGGTCTGTAACCCTGGATCCCTGCACAAATCTCTATTTAAAAAGATAAAAGATACTCTCCTCCACAATATTTAATAAAATATTTTTATTAAATATTTTTTTATAGTTACGTCCAAAAACTAGATTTCACCACCGACCTGCGTTAGCCGATATTAGGCCTCTCCTAAGGTAAAATCGTTGTTCTGAACGCAAAGGTGCCCTTGTATTTCTGATCTGAGCACCCGTTCAGGAGTTATTCATCTTTTTCAGAAAAATCATACGCATGCATTATTTAATTATTTAATTAAATTCAAACATTTTTTCCAGGCTCACCGGGCCTCGGAACTGCACGCCATCTCAAATCCTGATCTTGAAAATAATTCCCATATAATATTAAAATAATAAATGGTAAAATCTGGGACATTACAATGCCCTTAGGACTGGCCCCAAGGTAGATGCTCTTGTATGAGGGGTGTTCATATCATGCCACTTGTCAAGGCTTACATGCTAAGATTACCCCAGATGATATAGATTCATGATTCCAATGAGTTGTTCATTATGGATCCCTAAGTCCATGTGAACTATGCTCGGTGTGAGAAATAAGGGGTGAGAATTGATCAACATCATGGCATATGATTACGGAAGCTTATGTACTGGGACTACCTATAGGATGTTTAATATAGATCTAGGTTCCTAAAGAGTCATCTTGTGTGTCATGATTATGGAAGGAATCATATTCATCATAGTTTAGTTGATTTCTTAGTTCATTGAGGGATGAGGTAGAGTGGTCATTCCATGGGAATGATTGGTTCTTGATGGTTGAAATAGTGATTATATCCAAATTGATATTTATTTGAGATTGGGCCTTAGGAAGGTGTCCTATATATCCTGGTTATTATAGAAATTAGAGTTCTTGTATTTTAGGAGGTTCTCAGTCCACTGGTGGATGAGTAAAGATGATCATCCCATGGGAATTATTGGGTCCTAATGGTCGAAATGTCGGAGACATGGTAGGAACTATACTGATGTGGATTCCCATTTTTTTTGACTCAAGCCTTATAAAGATATCCTGTGTATCCTGTTTATGGTAGGAATCAAAGTCATCATAGTTCCCTTGATTGAGGATTACACACTAATGTTTCCCTTTTCCTTAGTAGAGTCTTATAATACAAATGATATGATTGTTTCAACTCCCTAATCCAATGAGATATATGCTCGGTGTGCGAAACAAGGTATAGAAAATGATCAGTCTCATTGCTTAATGGGTGAGGGACTTACATATTGGGATAGCCCTTTGGATATTTTATATGGATCTCAGGCCTTAGAAATGTGTCTTATGTATCCCAATTATGGAGGGAATCATATTTATCGTAGTTCATTGGATCAGGGATTACATGCTGACATTTATTTTTCCTTTATAGAGGCTTATGATGAAAATGATATGATTATTACAACTCCCTAATCCCACATGAGCTATGATCGGTGTGAGAAACAAGGTATGGAAAATGATCAATGTCATTGCTTGGTAGGTGAGGTAATTATGCATTAGGACAACCCTTTGGATATTTAATATGGATCTCGGGCCTTACAAAGGCATCCTATGTATCCTTATTATGGAAGGAATAAGATTTTTCATATTTCATGTGATAGGGTTTTACACACTGATGTTTACCTTTGGTTAAGGATTACACACCGAGGGTGGAAAAGGTTATCAATCCCTAGGATTCCAATTTGACCTGAACTACTTCCCTACCTGTCATGTGTTAATTATCCATTCAATGTTCCTTGGTTTTCTACCTAATTTGTTAGAGAATGTCTTCTTAACATGTTAAAATGAAATCATGTTATCCATTTGACTTTTTCTTAAAAAATTTCATGTTCTGGATAGAATTTATAAGGGTTTGTTTCATGATTAGGTTTGGTTTGTCCAGAGGACATCACAATATATAGGTAGTTTTCCTAATATCCATCGCATAAATTGGATGGATTTTTTATACGGTGTCACATGATCCAACTGACTTGCTCAGGTGTCATCGTAAGAGCTGGTTGACACATACATAGGGTTTCATGAGAGTCAGTTTGATGTGTCCTAGAGGGTTTCACATGTCTTGGATGACATGTATGGAAGGAATCATGAGACCTGGTTGGCTTTCCTAGAGGGCATCATGAGATCTAGTTGACATGCCCAGGTGCTAATGTGAGACTCAACTAACATGGGTGATATTATATTAGTCATGAAACATGTCTGAAGGACATCACAAGACTTGAACTTTAAACCCAAAGGGTTTTGTGAGACTAGGGTGACATGTCTAGGGGTACCATATGACTTTATTTTACATGCCTGAAATACTTCATGTGTTCCAAGTAGTACACCCAAGGGGTGTCACGAGACCTGGTTGAAATACCCTGGTGTTGTTTTCATGTCCTCAATGGTTTGTGTGAATAATTTGAGGATTAGTGTATTTTTACTCACTTGAGTATCTTACTTATTAGTCTCATTTCCATCCTTTATATTGGTAATTACTTAAATTTATTCAGTATCAATTTATTTTAAGTCTCACATGATCTAGAAGGTGTGTGGTATGTCCTTCACATATCCTACTAGAAGTCCTTCGCATGATCTATAAGTGATCACATGAAGTTCCTATGCATGTTTCTTGGTCTCTCTGGTTGTTTTCTAGTATCTTACCTAATAAGGAACTTTCCAGTCTTGAGATCCACTACTTCAAGAAATCCGCTCTAGTACTGGTGCATGGTTCTAATAGTTCTTCCTCTTAATCGTGATAGGTAGTAGTCTAGTGCATTTTTCATGCTGGGGTGAAGAATTTATAGGCATCGCCACTCGAGTTTTTTGTCATTTTTTACGACGTATCTCATGCAGATCCAGGTTGGAGTCAATGAAGGACTTCGGTGTCACGTGTCTTCATGATTCTCTATCATGGATCGCTCTAAGGGTGTCGCCTAATTTCCAGTAACCATAAGAGTAATTCATAAACATATCTTTTATTGGATTATAACTAATTAATGGGGACTCATTGAATCATTCATGTATACCGAAGGACTTCCATATTTTCATTTTGACATGTCCAAGGGACTTCGTGATATTATGGTGCCTCTATAAAGGCATTAATGACACACATAAATCCTTTCTTGGGACATTTAATTAGATAGATATGACTTTTCTAGGTTCTTCACAGGATTTGGTCAACTTTTTAGGGAGTCTTATAAGGCCATGTTATGGAAAGACTTAGCGTTTTGTGAGAGTTTTATGACTGCGAGAGGCTCCCGCCTTATTCCCCTTTTTTATTTCCTTTGTTTATTTTTCAAAGGTTGGGGGTCAAGTGATATTATATGAGTAATGTCAAAAAAAATTACTCTACTTCTTGATAATGCATCACGATACCAATAAAGGTCTTATGAATATGTGTGAACATTGTGTGGACAATCCCATTCATTTTTTCTTAAGGAACCAAAGGGGAAGTGTGAGGTCGTCAGGACATACCCGAGGCTTTTTCCATGATGAGGGTGATATGCCAAAGATATTTCATGAGATGACGTGGACATGTCGTCAGAGTCTCACGGTGTCTTTTGGCCCACCAAGAGTGTCTCTCATGTCTTTTACGGCCATGAGTGGCTTCCTCTCCTGCCCTTTTGTTTCTTTTGTTTTATTTTACAAAGTCTTGAGAATTTCATGAGTTTTATTTAATACTTCCATGGATAATCATTCTTCCCATCGGTGATGCATCGCATGATCTTTATGATTGCAAGATGCCTCAAACTTTTGGACATTTTCCTATTATTTCCAAAGGATTTTTGGATGGGTTTTCAGGCACTCATCGGTTGACAAACCGCTTGGCTTGGGGGAGCTTATCTAGTTATCGTTGTGTGACCACTAATTTTCCGATAAACCTTTGCAAGAGAAAAAGGAATTTTTTAAAGGGACTTTTTTTGGTATCCTTCACAGGTTATGTGTTGCACATGGTTCGTTCACATGATCATACGATGGTCATGAAATCGTGAGTCTCTTGGAGGATTACACGATCCGCAAGCTTCAGTATCCTTCTTCTTCCTTTTATTTTTAGAGGAAAATAATACCCATGTTTAGGCATTTATTCATTTTTGAATTTTTAGATGCTCATTTGGTGGGAGTCAATAGTGGTTGGTTGCTTATTTGTATTTTATTGGCTCACCCCACTTTAGTCATGACATGGGAAACTCGCATAGTTAGTAGTTTTTCTAGGAATGGTTACTACACTAGTTTTGATTAGGAACTAGATAATGGCCCTTAATATGGACCTTGCTATTCTTTTTGATTGTGACCTTTAGTTAGGTTAGGTAGGGTAAGTCTGAGAATGTGAGTGAATTGATGTCATCGGGTGAGGCATGCCTATGGGATGAGTCAGGTTTTAGTATGTTCTATATTATCCACTGAGCACTGAGGTTTTCCTATATACTTCAGAACTTAGTTGTCTGTATAGGATGATTGAGGTTCCTTGTTTGGTTGGTTACTCATGTGTTCTATTTTTCATTTCCTTTATGGTGTGTTCATTTCCCCTGATTTCTTTTATGGTGTATCTCTTTGATAAAGGTGATTAAATTGTTTTCAAATGTTTTTGGAAATGTTTTTGAGAAGGATTTACATCTTCTTTCCCCTATTTAAATAAAACATCATTTATTATTCTCTATCCCTCTTTAATTAAAATTTTAAAGCTTTATTCTTGTAAAATAAACTAGTTTTAAATAAAAGGGAAATGGACTGTTATTTTATTTAAAGATAAAATGTGTGAAAACCCTATGTTTATATATTGTATTTCAAACATGAAATTAATGTATCTTTTATTTAAAGGAAATGAAAATGGTAATAGATTGTTTCGGAACACCTAATAAGTTTTAATACTCACTATAATAGCTTTATCTTTATTTTTATCTTTTGGTGTGGTTCCCATATCAGAATTATTCGCTGTGGGTGATGTTGGTTTAGTTGTCAGTGGTGACCTGTAGGGTCACATAGAGGTATGTACAGTTTTATTTATCTATGCTACTTGAGTTCATTTTATTTATATTTTTCAATCTATATGAGAGGACCAGTTTGGGATATGTCTAACACTGAGAGGGGGGTGAATCGGTGTTGGGGACTTTTTAAACCAATTCCAACTTTTATCCCTATACCTCGTGACCTGTTAGGATCTTGATTCTCTTATTCTATTTTCCCTGTCGCATGCAATAATAGAATGCAGTAAAAATATGCACACGATATTTTTACAAGGTTCACCACTCAATAAGAGTAGCTACGTCCTTTCTATGCATGGGTATGACCACTGCATGGATTCTCCATTATAATGTGATATTCTTTTATAATGGAGTGGCTAGGAAAGAAATCCTCTAGCCCGTGTGAGTCCCTGCACTTTAGAGGGGGGTGGGAAACAATCCTCTTCCCTGGACTGGTGATGACCTAGCCCAACTTGCAGCGTCTAGTTGGTTCTTTATACTGCCTATGGAGACAGTCTTATTCCTTCTTCAAAAGGTAGGTTTTGCTCTTTATCTTCTTCAGTTCTCTTCACTTGATTACTTGCAAAGCAGTAGGCAAGCAATTCTTCGTGTCTTCTTCTTTTCTTCTTCACTAGTGCAAAACCAGCTACACTAGGACTTCTTCTTCTTCTTTAGTGCAATAACAGAATGCACTAGGACTCCTTCTTCTTTCTTAGCAGGAATCACATATACCAATGTGATTAATTAGGCAACGAAGACCAGCTTACTTGGAATTATCAGAGTGAGTTCTCCTCTTGTTCATAAATGCATGTGATCATGCATATGGAATGTAGTTGAACTCTTTTCCTTGTTCTTCTTTCCTCTCCAGAAGATAGCAGGAACTCCTGGAATAAAATAGCTTGTGCGCCCACTTCCACTTGCGCGCCCTATACTTGCGCGCCTATAACTTGCGCGCCTCTTCTTGCACGTTGCTACTTGTGCTCCATTACTTGTGCGTCAATACTTTAACAAAAGACTTGCGTGGAAACACTTGCGCGGCAGACTTGCGCGGCAACACCTGCAAGGTAGACTTGCGTGGAAACACTTGCGCGGCAGACTTGCGCGGCAATACTTGTGTGTCGTATAAATAACACTCAGCTTGCGCGCTGCTTTCTACACTTGTGTGTTCAGAGCTCAAATTTCTCTCTTAAGTGTTGAGCCTTAACAAATGAGGAGGTGAGTCGTCTATTTATAGGCAATTTGGTGACTTGCGCGCCCATACACTTGCGCGCCAAGACTTGCGCTCCAAGACTTGCGCGCTAATACTTGCACAACACTCTTGACTTGCGCGACACTTTCAAACTTGCGCACCGCTTTATTTCCTTTGTCATATTTTGATTGGATGATCTTTGAAATAGGACTTGGGCGCCACTTACACTTGCGCGTCAACACTTGTGTGCCACCACTTGTGTGCCACCACTTGCGCGCCACCACTTGCGCACCACGACTTGCGCACCACTTTCTTTCCTTTTCCATATTTCTGAAATAATGCAATTTGAAATATGACTTGCGCACCTATACAACACTTGCGCTCCACCACTTGTGCGCCGCCACTTGCGTGCCTTCTTCTTTCCTTTTTCATTTTTGGATATGATGATGTTGGAATATGACTTTCACGACACACTTGAGCGCCAGTACTTGCGCGCCAAATACTTGCGCGCCATTCTTGACTTGTGCACAACTCTCTTTCCTTTTCCATATTTCTAAAATAATGCTCTTTTGAAATATGACTTGTGCACCTCTACATACTTGAGTTCCTACTGCATACTTGCGCACCTACTGCATACTTGCGCGCCTACTGCATACTTGCGCGCCTTCTGCATACTTGCGAGCCTTCTGCATACTTGCGCGCCTACTTCTTTCCTTTGCCATATTTTTTATCTGATGATATTTATGATATGGATTTTCCAAAAACACTTATTTTTCTCTCCCTTTCCTTCATAATGCTTGCATCACAAGTTCTCCAAACTTATGATATTTGTGAAATAAAAATTAGCAAAGCATCGTCTGGTTTTTCCAAGTTCTTTGGAATATGAATTCCAAAGTACTTCTTTCATCCTCACTTCAAATACTCAATTCTTCTTCAACCACCCTTAGATAGATGATACTTCACCATTATTCTCAAATCATCCTAAAATGGATGATACTTCTCCATTATTCATTATTGTAAACAATGTGTCACCTTTGACACAAGTTCTTTGAACTTAGGATCAGTTCAACAATCGTCTGAATTTTTCTTCTTAGAGAATTACTCAAGTATGACATACAATGCTATGATTTCATTATAATTCTCCAAGCATCCTCACTTCAGCTGATCTCCATTAACTTTGGAGTCCTTCTTTATCTCCTTCTTCATTTTGACCAGTATTGACAACTATTGACAACAAATACAATCTTCACACACAAAGTGGTCCCAACAATCTCTCCCTTTGTATTTTGTTGTCAATACCACAAAGTCTTCTCAAATGAATGTGTCAATGTCAAAATGAGAATCTTATCTCTCCCTTTTACTTATGTCTCTCCCCTAGACATTCATTTCATTTCTCTCCCCCTTATTGACAAGAAATACAAAGTTCATGGTAGAGAGGGTATCATTCTATACTTAAGCAATGTGCCATCAATCATTTCACTCTAAGTCTACTTGAGCAATTCTCGGCATAGAAAACAAGAGGATTTTATTTAAACAACAAAGTTGTCCATTACCCACATAATATGACACATCATGAGATGAGAACTTATATACTTGTCTTCAAGGGTTTTTCACTTTCATTCCAGGCCAAAGGTATTGAGTGTGAAAGAAATAATCAACCTGAAATTCCTATACTCACTTCAACAAATGGATCAAAAACATTCATGTGCAATTGGCAGGATAAGTGGCCTTGGATCACATTCACTCTTCTTATGTCATTGATTATCTTTTTTACTCCCCCTTTATAGAATGATCTTTATTTTGAGTAACCAAGGATGAATGATTTAGAAATAACATATCATTTCCAATGACATGATCTTCAGAAAATCTTCAGAGTAGTTGAATTTAGTACCAACTGAAATTGATACTTATTGAGATAATGACTCTGGAAGCTTCTTCATGTGTATCCCTCTATAGAGAACACTTCTCATCACTGAATCTCAGGTTCTCCCCCTAAGATCTTTCATCACCTTCAATTCCCTGTATTTAAAGAAAAAAATACAATACACAAAGATTTAAGGGAATAGGGTGGATCCTCCATGCTTCTTAAATGTGAACAGGAGGGCTGAGATGATTTTCTCAACCATGATGCTCCATTTTCTCTACTCCTCACACTTTCACATTTGATCTTTAATTTTGAATGTAGATGTGTGGATCTCAATAATTCTTCTATCTCTTTGTGTGTGAATCTTATTTCTTCAAGAGAATTCCAAGAACTATAATCTCTCAGTGCAACATTAATCCTCTTCATGAATTCTTGTTGGGCTGGAATAAATTCAAAGCACTTTCTGATAGTGTGACCAGCCTTGTTGCACCTCACACATAGAACTTCTTTTTCTTCATGTAGAATCTTCTTTTTGTTTTTAGCACTAGCCTTAGCTTGTGAATCTTCCATCTTTCTCATTCTTTCCAAATCTTCTGGCCAAATCACCAAAATATCATTAGGGACTGAGTCATCAAGATTGGATATTCTATATGGATTCTTCTGAGTGGATTCCTTCATAGTAGTTATTTTGGATGCACCACCCTTCACCTTCTTGGACATGGAATCCAAGGACTTCTCAGTTTTCCTCATTGTAATATTCTTGGGATCGTTTTCTTTTGCAACATACTTATGATTACATCCCAAGATAGATTCTTCATTCTTCTCCAGCTTTTGTGGTCGTTTTTTATTATTAGATTTGAATACATTCTGAGATAGGCATCCACCATTCTTGTGACCACTCCCATTGCATACATCACAGATGTTGTCCAGCATTCCAAATCTATTTTCAGTATACATATGTTTCTGGATCTATAGATGTTGCTTCTTCTTCTCTGGATTTCTCCCCCTTGAGATGGGTTTTCTCTGTGCTTTTACATTTAAGGTATTGTACCAAAAATCCAGTGCACAATGCCCAAACCTGTTGCAGCACCAGCATTGACCAACAAACCTTAACTTCTTGTCATCTTCTTGATAAGTTTGATGAGTATTCTTCTTCTTGGTATGTTGTGATTTCTGTGGGGATCTATCTTCCACACTCTTTCCCCTATCCACCATATCCATGGTGATAGGTTTTATCTCACTTTTCTTCATCCAAAATTGTTTAGAATTTTTCTTCCAACCTGCACTTTTTGTAGGAGCGGTTTTAGAAACATTAATACAAGTTGGTATGGATGATACCTTTACTTTCTCAACTGCTTGTGATAGATCAATGAGTGAAGCCATGATCTTCTTATCACATGTTGGAGGTCTTTTGACATTAGAATCCTCCAGTGAGCATTGAGTACTAGCAGCAACTATTTCCTTCTTTTGTGGAGACTCAATATGTGTCTTCTCAAGATTGGTTAGTTTAGCTTCCAATTCTAGACATCTCATATTGAGGATGACTTCCTGGTTTTCAATCATAGTCATCTTCTCTTCACAAGCCTTCTTTAATCTTTCAACTTCATCTTCATGCATATTTACTTTTTTTTGTAATGAAGAGTCAAGTTCATTGATCTTCTTGGAGTTATCTTCCAAATATAACTTATTGACTTCATCGCCCCTTTTCAGCTCATCTTCTAGTTCATGGATCTTCTCTTCTGGAGTCTTGTTTACTCCCTCCTTTTCTTCAACATCTTTGAGCCACTTTGAATAACTTTCTTCAAATCCCCTATTTGTTGTTTCAAAGGCTCCAACCTGTCTAGAGAGCTTTAAACATTCAACAATTTTTGCTTGTAAGCCTTTCTCCAAAATATCAGTTTCTTCTTCCAGCTGAGTGATATTTTCTTGCATGCATTGAAATACCCTGTAAACCAGGGATTCACTCTCTTCAGGAATACCATGAAGAATAATTCTTAATCTATCAACTGATATTTCTTGATATTTTTTAGATTTTTCATCACCACTTGTGCTAGCATTTTCATCATGAGGGTAATTTCCAAATGTACTAACACATACCTCTTGATCAGTTGAGGTAGGAAGGTTGTCCATCTTCTTGGTGGGTACTTGATCCACCTTCTCATTACTTTCCAAATCTGGTGTGTCTTCAATGTCATCCAGATATAGAGAACCAGATGCTTCCTCTTCTTTAGATAAGAGGGAATTCTTCTTCAACTTTCTCTTCTCTTTCTTTTTCCTGTTCATCATGGTCTTGGTAGATATAACTAAATCTTCAATAGCAATTCTCTTCATTGTTGACTCAGGAACAGAACTCAAGTTTTCAAAAGATAATAACTTCACTTTAGAGAATCCAACAGAGGTTAACATGTCCCTATGATACCAATTGAGAGGACCAGTTTGGGATATGTCTAACACTGAGAGGGGGGTGAATCAGTGTTGGGGAATTTTTAAACCAATTCTAACTTTTATCCCTGTACCTCATGACCTGTTAGGATCTTGATTCTCTTATTCTCTTTTCCCTATCGCATGCAATAATAAAAAGCAGTAAAAATATGCTTATGATATTTTTACAAGGTTCACCACTCAATAAGAGTAGCTACGTCCTTTCCATGCATGGGTATGACCACTGCATGGATTCTCCATTATAATGTGATATGATTTTACAATGGAGTGGCTAGGAAAGCAATCCTCTAGCCCGTGTGAGTCCCTACACTTTAGAGCGGGGTGGGAAACAATCCTCTTCCCTGGACTGGTGATGACCTAGCCCAACTTGCAGCGTCTAGATGGTTCTTTATACTGCCTATGGAGACAGTCTTCTTCTTTCTTCAAAAGGTAGGTTCTGCTCTTGATCTTCTTCAGTGCTCTTCACTTGATTACTTGCAAATCAATAGGCAAGAAATTCTTCGTGTCTTCTTCTTTTCTTCTTCACTAGTGCAAAACCAGCTGCACTAGGAATTCTTCTTCTTCTTTAGTGCAATAACATAATGCACTAGGACTCCTTCTTTCTTAGCAAGAATCACATATACCAATGTGATTAATTAGGCAACGAAGACCAACTTACTTGGAATCATCAGAGTGAGTTCTCCTCTTCTTCATAAATTCATATGATCATGCATATGGAATGTAGTTGAACTCTTTTCCTTGTTCTTCTTTCCTCTCCAGAAGATGGCAGGAACTCCTGGAACAAAACAGCTTGCGCGCCCACTTCCACTTGCACGCCCTATACTTCCGCGCCTATAACTTGCGCGCCTCTTCTTGCATGTTTCTACTTGCGCACCACTACTTGCGCAGAAAGACTTTCCCAAAAGACTTGTGCGACAACACTTACGCGGCAGACTTGTGTGGCAACACTTGCATGGCAGACTTGCGTGGCAACACTTGCGTGGCAGACTTGCGTGCCAATACTTGCGCGCTGTATAAATAACACTCAGCTTTCGCACCAGCTTGCGCGCCGCTTTCTACACTTGCGCGTTCAAAGCTCAAATTTTTCTCTTAAGTTTTGAGCCTTAACAAATGAGGAGGCGAGTCTTCTATTTATAGGCAATTTGGTGACTTGTGCGCCCATACACTTGCACGCCAAGACTTGCGCGCCAAGACTTGCGCACCAATACTTGTGTGACACTCTTGACTTGCACGACACTTTCAAACTTGTGCACCGCTTTATTTCCTTGGTCATATTTTGATTGGATGATCTTTGAAATAGGACTTGGGCGCCACTTACACTTGCATGTCAACACTTGCGTGCCACCACTTGTGTGCCACCACTTGCACGCCACCACTTGCGCGCCACAACTTACGCACCACTTTCTTTCCTTTTCTATATTTCTGAAATAATGAAATTTGAAATATGACTTGCGCACCTATACAACACTTGTGTTCCACCACTTTCACACTGCCACTTGCGTGCCTTCTTCTTTCCTTTTACATTTTTGGATATGATGATGTTGGAATATGACTTGCGCGACACACTTGAGCGCCAATAATTGCGCGCCAAATACTTGCACGCCATTATTGACTTGTGCGCCACTCTCTTTACTTTTCCATATTTCTGAAATAATGCTCTTTTGAAATATGACTTGCGCGCCTCTACATACTTGTGCGCCTACTGCATACTTGCGCGCCTACTGCATACTTGCGTGCCTACTGCATACTTGCGCGCCTTCTGAATACTTGCGCGCCTACTTCTTTCCTTTTCCATATTTTTGATCTGATGATATTTGTGATATGACTTTGCCAAAAACACTTCTTTTTCTCTCCCTTTCCTTCATAAGTCTTGCATCACAAGTTCTCCAAACTTATGATATTTGTGAAATACAAATCAGCAAAGCATCGTCTGGTTTTTCCAAGTTCTTTGGAATATGAATTCCAATGTACTTATTTCATCCTCACTTAAAATCCTCAATTCTTCTTCAACCATCCTTATATAGATGATAATTCACCATTATGCTCCAATCATCCTCAAATGGATGATACTTCTCCATTCTTCATTGTTGTAAACAATGTGTCACATTTGACACAAGTTCTTTGAACTTAGGATCAGTTCAACAATTGTCTGAATTTTTCTTCTTAGAGAATTACTCAAGTATGACATCCAATGCTATGATTTCATAATAATTATCCAAGCATCCTCACTTCAGTCGATCTCCATTAACTTTGGAGTCCTTCTTTATCTCCTTCTTCATTTTGAACAGTATTAACAATTGTTGACAACAAATACAATCTTCACACACAAAGTGGTCCCAACACTATATATATTTATTTTTCATTTTTTATGGGAAAAATTGTTCCTGATTGTTTTATTTTTATACCTTACACTAGTTTCTAGACTATGAGGATTGGGAACACCTCTCTATCCTTTTTGCAGGTCGCCTGGGGTCATCAGTTTGGGGTTGACCCAGGTTGGTTTGTGACACATAAGGATTGTATTACCCATTAAATTAAGGAATAATAAGATAATTATACATGTGAAAAACATATATAAATACTTTATAATCATTCCATAACTTTAAATAGAGATATTAAGTTAGGTAGATAATGGTCATAACTCGAAGAAAAGGGTGGGTTAAAAAGATCCCTTACCTCGAGCATGTGTTGTCACGTGCATTCTTTATAATCCTGAATAACAAAATTCTGATAATTATTTACTTGATAAATAAACTTTATCAAGTTTATTGTTCCATTTATTTTATTCATTATCATGTTATATTCAATTATTTAATCATTAAGGTTTAAGTCGAACGTTTTGATGATGTTCAACTCATATGTCCAAAATCACCTTGGAAAGTTGATTAAAGTCAAAGGGATTATTATTTTATCATATAAAGAATAATAATAATGAAATAATTATCATTTTTATACATTATTTATACTTTTAAAACCAATCATTAAGGTTGGTTATGAAAAAATAACATTACAATCATAGAGATGGTAAGTCGTACGTATGCATGCGTAACATTTCCATTTTTTAATGATCGTGGTGTAAATAAGTTAGGTGTTATTTTATATTTCAATAATTTTAATTATATAATATAATATTATTTCTTTAATACCCTTACATATACCATCCATTTTAAGCGGTAATGAAAAATGAATCACATCGCTTCACGATGCGATAGTATGTTGTACACACGAACAATGCTATCATTTTCAATGGATGGAAAAGTAAGAAAGTATAAGATATATTAATTTTTAATAATTATTAATATTTTATTAATATCATATATAAAAATTAAATCCTTAATCATAAACTTCAATGAGGGATTATGATGAAAAATTAATTACATCGGTTTGTGAGGTTGTAGTCCATCGTATACACGACGGTGGTTTCATTTCCCATCTGATGAAAGTAGAGATGGATTTAGGGTATGAAATTAAAATAATAATATATTAGTATATGTTATATACTTATGTTATTATATTATCATGATTTAGTGATATTTTAAGTAGGTGTAAGAATAAATAAAACAAGTATTCTTGGTTAAGAATGTTGCGTCTTCTTCAAACCACCTATTTAGGATTATACCTTAAGCCTTCCTAGATTGGATTTCTGATCAAAAAATGGACTCTCATAAATGGGGTGGGAATTAATTAAGGTATTTTTGTAGTTATTTTCTAAACCAATCGTTTTTGGAAGTGTGTAAAGGATAGGAGTGGGGGTGCCCTTTTATTAGGAAAGAGAAGTGTCATTCTTGTAAATACCCAAAACAATTCAATAATGGGAAGTCACTCACAAGAAAAGTGTCCCCAAAATTTTAAAAATAAAGGACTGGAGAGGATATAATTTCTATAAACACATATACCATTAAAAATAAACATGTTTTAAATATGTTATCCTCTTTGTCTCTAAGGTTACACACTTTTACCTTTTTACTTTTTTTACCACGGTAACTATTTTTTCTATTTTTACTATTCATCCTAAAAAAAGTTAAAATTATTATATGATATTAATTATTATAATTAAAAATATGGAATATATTTTATAAAATTCAATTAAAATAAGTTTCATAATTTAATTTAAAATTAAACCCGCAAATGTTTCAAAAAAATGGTTTTTCAAGAAATGCATTTTTTAAGCATAAGATGATATTATAATAACTATATGAAAAGTAATCATAATTAAATGAATTTAAATTAATATTTATAGATATATAATAAATAAATTTAAATTAAATCATTCTTCATTAAGGGTTATTTTAATTATTTAAAATGAAGAAACATTATGTACTTTAAAACAGTTTTCGGATAAATGTGTTTTAAAGCCTAAAAATAAACTTATATTAAAATTCAGTATAAAGATGATTTAAATGTAATTAATTGGATTAAATTTAACTAAATAATACTTATGTTAAATTTAAATCAAATTAAAATAATATTTGTAATTTAAAATTATTTAATTTATTAAAATAAATGACTGGTTTCCCATAAATCCACATTTTTCACTATTTAATGAAAAAATCAATATTTTATAAAAAATAACAAAATTTCATCCTAAGTTAAAATAAATATACTGATTTAAAAAAATATTCACATTTCATAAAATAAAATTTATAAAAAATCCAAAATTTAACTATAAAATTTTCATACAGAAATTAATAAAAATCAATTTTGAAGAAAACTTTTTTTAAGAATAAATGTATATTAAAAATTTAGTGATTATTTACTAATAATTTAGGAATAAATGTATATCTATTATGGAATTTATATATATATATATCATAAATTAGTTAATACTATTCATACATTCCCATTTAACTACTAGGTTATAACTATCATAAATAATCATGGTTCATTTAGGCTCAGTGTTAAATGTCACATACACTATCGAACATAGTTTTCCCTTTTAAAATCTCAGGGTGTTACATTATTCCCCCATTTAATAATTTCATGCTCAAAATATTATATTATATACTAAATTGAAAACAAGTGAGGGTAATTTTACTTCATTGCCTCTTTTGGTTCCCAGGTTGCCTCTTTGTATTTATGGTTCCTCCATAGCACTTTGATAAAGTGAGTTGTCTTATTGTGAATAACTTTATATCTATGTTCTAAGATATTCACCAGATGATCATCATAAGAGATTTCATTTTCTATCTATACCTCCTTTGAATTCAGTACATGTGATGGATCTGGTATGTACTTTTTCAAGTGAGATACATGAAATACATCATGAACTTGAGAAAGGGTTAGTGGGGGTGATAGACAATAATCCACAGCTTTGATGCAATCAATAATCTCAAATGTTCCAATGTACCTATGGCTTAGATTTCCCTTATTCTGAAATATCATGGCTATCTTCCATGAATATATATATAGAAATACTCTATCCCCAACCTCAAACTCTGGGTCTTGTCAATGGTTGTCAACATAGATCTTTTGTTGACTCTAAGTAGTCCTGATGTGATATTGAATAGTATTAACCTTTTATATCATATCCGCAACCATTTCAAGTCCCAATATCTTTCATTCACCAACTTCATACTAACACCAAGGTGTTATACATCTCTTCCCATAAAGAGCATCATATGGAGCTATTTGGATGCTTGATTGGAAATTATTATTATATGAGAAATTAACCAAAGTAATATGTTAATCCCATCCTCCTTTAAAGTTCATCCGATATTTTCTCAACATATCTTATAATTTCTAAATAGTCCACTTATATTTCCTATCAGTTTGGGGGTGATAAGTTGTATTTAAGTTCAACTCAATATTTAAAGCATATTGGAGGCTCTTCCAAAGCTTGTAGGTATATCTTAGATCTCTATTAAATACAATAAATAGAGTAGTTCTATAAAACCTCACCAACACTCTAATTTATATCCTTGCAAGTTGATCAAGTGATAAGTCCTCTCAAATTTTAATGAAGTTAGTATAATTTATTTGATTTTCCACCACAATCCACATAGAATTTTTTCCTCTTGATGTCTTTGGAAGACTAGTGAAAAATTCCATGGTGATGTTTTCCCACTTCTATATAAATATGGGTAATGGTTTCATCATCCCTTTAGACTTTTTCCTTTCATCATTACCTTATAAACATACCAAGACAGTTTGATGTATATTCCACAATATTCTTCTTCATAGTGTCCCACCAATAGTTCTCTTAGAGATCTCAATATATCTTCATGATCCTTGGGTTGATAGAGAAGGTTGAACTATGTGAATTATTCAAAATATCCTTCTTTATCTCATGATTTCATGGTACACATAGTTATGACCCAAATCATACAAATACTTCTTTATCAATTTTGAAATTTGAGGATTTCCCTTTTCTTATGGCTTCCACCTTCTTTCGAATTTCCACATTATCTCTTTGAGCATCCATTAACTTATCCAGAAGGTATGATTCAGTAATCATTTGAGAAAGGAATGATTTTTTTCCATCCTTCATGATTCCCATGTCCAACCTTTTCAAGTATAATAAGACTATATCCTTATTAATTATTATTATTGATAAAGTTGTTGGATATTTTTAACTTAGAGAATCTACCACTTTGTTTTCTTTATTGGGATGGAAATGGATTGATCAGTCATAGTCCTTAATTAACTCTAACCATATTCATTAGAATATATTAATATCCTTCTATGTGAATATATATTTTAGGCTCTTATGGTCCATATATATTTCACAATTCTCCATATATAGATAATGTCACCAGATTTTCAATGTAAAAAAACTACATCCAACTCTAGATCATGCATGGGATAGTTTTTCTCATGAAACATTAAATAATTATGAGAACAGTCTAACACTTTATCATTTTCCATTAGTACATAGTTCAATCCCTTCATTGAAGCATCATTATATACAATAAAAAGTTCCCTACTTTAGGGAAACATGAGGACTAGTGCAATAATAAGCCTCTTTTTTTACTCCTTAAATCTCTCTTAACATTCCCCAATCCAAAAAAACTTTACTCCCTTATGTGTTTATTTGTTTTTGAGTTTTACAATCATGAAAATTTTTTCACAAATAATATTTAATACCCAACTAATCCAAGGAAACTAAGGATCTCTATTACAAATGCTGGTTTAGGCCAGTCCTCAATTGCTTTTATCTTAGAAGGGTCTATAGATATCCCTTTACTGGTGATAATATTCCCCAATAATGATACTTATTTCATTAAGATTTCATATTTATTATAATTTTCATATAGATTATCCATTTTCAAACTCTTTATCATAGTATTTAAATACTCCTCATGCTCCTCCT
Organism: Viscum album; assembly: GCA_963277665.1. Classification (NCBI taxonomy): domain Eukaryota; kingdom Viridiplantae; phylum Streptophyta; class Magnoliopsida; order Santalales; family Viscaceae; genus Viscum; species Viscum album. Next base: position 596,106,741 of record OY728121.1, read on the forward strand.
TTATTTTGGAGTAAATCAAAATATCATCTACAAATACTACCAAAAAAATTTCTAGGTAATATCTAATAACTCTATTCATTTGGTCCATAAATAGTGTTAGATAATGAGTGAGTTTTAAAGGAATCACTATTAACTCATAGTGTTTATACCTTGTTTTAAATGTAGTTTTGGGAATCATCTTCCTTTTATTTCAGAACAAGGAAATCCATATTGTTTTAAGATGGATATTTTAGGGAACATATTTATTGAAAATATTTTATTTAATTATTCACATTCCATGGAATCAATATCCTCTTTGTACTTTGTGTTCCCGATCAGTTTCCACCACTAGTCGGCTTCTCCTTCAATGTGATAAACAGTCGGCACAACTTTCTCTTTCACTAAGAATTGTAATATAGAGAATATATTCTCAATGGAGCTAATACATTATTACACAATGATGGTATTGGAAGATCCACTAAAGGTAGGATTCATTTTACACATAAAAGACTCAACTACAACTCGATCCTTCTTAAGTGGAGTATGGATTTCCACATGACTCATGTTATTATTCATAACTTTATTTAGTTAATCCAATACTACCATGAAGTTATCAGATATCACACCCATAATATTAGGTATATCATTAGGTAAATCATCACATTTCTTATAATGTTGGTTGTTTTAACAGTTTCTTCTATTTCCTGACATTAACTAGAATAAAAAAAATATTAGAATACATTAACTAATAAATTTACACAAGGGAAACTTATAAACTTTGGAGGAATGACTTATAAATTATAAGTACATATTAAATTATAAGTATCTAGGTTTAAATCAAGGTTATCTATAATAATTTACCTTTTGGTTTTTATAACCTAATAATTTTCTCAAGTCCTTTATAATGGTTCATAAAGAGTTTGTGAATTTCCAAAACATATCCCCCGAGAGCATCAAACTAGGTGTGAAACAAGGCTCATTTTCATGAACCAAGTGATGATCGAGACCATATAAATGCACATTTTTCAAAGTTATTACCCCTAGGTATAACTATTTTAGAGCCACATCCACTTGTAGGACCCAGACAGGGATGTGATTACTTAGAAACCACTCACTCTATCCTTCACCAAAATTCTAATATATTTTCCTATACATAAAATTATCCTTATACTTATCCCTAGGATTCTCACTAAATTTTTCTCATCATATTTTTCAAAGGTTAATTAAAACTTTTCTTTGATACCAACTATAGTGACCCATGATTTTTAAACATATTATTGCATGATTTTTAAACATAAATATTCATTAATACAAAAAAAGGATCATAAAGTCCTAGTGTCTTTAGAAAACTAGGTTCATATTAAATAAAATGAAACTAAAACATGACATACTAAATTTATTAATTGTAATAAGATTATAATTCCATTTGAGATCCTAAAACTACATAGTATAACCTAGGGAATACATAATGAAAGTGGTGAGTTAAAAATACCAATAAGGGAATAAACATGATAAGGAAATATAACATGTGAGTCAAAGGTACAACATGATATCATAAAAGAGGAGTATAATGAGTAATCACATGAAATAATAACATAAATAACATGGTTTCATAAGATCATGGTAACACAAGAAATGTGGTCGTAACACAAAACATGACCTAAACATGAGTCAAGGATAACTTTCTAGACAATATCGCATGGCAGACAAAGTACCATAATGGATTATATTTACTCCTTAATCCCATACATGACATATCATGAGACTATAACATTACCCAATAAGTTGGATTTATATCTGGTCACACCCATCACAACATGTTAATAATTATGCATGCCAAAAAAAGGAAATTAATCATAAGGCATAAACATAAGAATTACCCATAGAAAGAAATGGGTTGTATAATCTTTTTTTATATCATAATCAAATGAAATTTCATAATAAATTCATTTAAGAGATGAAAATAAGTCATGTATTACCCCATAAAAGGAAGGAATAATAAGTTTATATATTTTAGAGACATATATACCGAATTTTTAAGAATTCCATAACTTTAAATTGAGAGATAGTGAGTTAGAGAGATAATGGTCATAACCTAAAGAAGATGATGGGTTAGAAAGATCCCTTACCTTGAGCCTAATTTGTCATGTGAATTCTTTATCTTCATGAATAATAAAATTATGTTAATTATTTAATTTCTAGATAACATTTTTATAGTTTATTATTCATTTTATTTTATTCATTATAATGTTATATTCGATTACTTAATCATTAAGGTTCAAGTCATACATTTTGATTATGTTCGGATCATATGTCCAAATCACCTTGGAAAGTTGACTAAGGTAAAAAATATTATTATTTTATCATCTCTATAATAATAATAATTTCATAATTATCATTTTTATACATTAATTATAATTTTAAAATAAATCATGAAAGTTGGTTATGAAAAATGAACAACGTTATAATCATGGAGATGGTAAGTCATACATACACATTAGTAACATTTCCATTTTTAAAATATCATGATGGAAAAAAGATAATTGTTATTTTATATTTAAAAAATGATAATTATATCATAAATATAATATTGTTTCTTTAAATACCCTTAAATATACCATCCATGTGATGCGGTAATAAAAAAATCACATCGCTTCGTGAGGTTGTAGTCCGTCGTACACACGAATGACGTAATCATTTCCAATGGATGGTAAGGTAAGAAATTACATGATATATTAATTTTACATAATTTTGATTATGTCATGAATATAATATATAAATATTAAATCCATATTTTTAAACATCCATGATATTTGATGATGAGAAATGAATTATATCAGTTTGTGAGCCAGTAGTCTATCGTACACACGAATAATGGTTTTGTTTCCCGTTTGATGGAAGTGGAGATGAATTTAGGGTATTAAATTAACATAAAAACATATTATTATATGATATATACTTATTATATTATATTATCATGATTTATTAAGATTTTAATGAGGTGTGAGAAGAAATAAAATAAGGATTCTTGGTTAAGAACATTACCTCTTCTTTGGACCACCTCTTTAGGATTATACCTAAAGCCTTCTTAAATTCAATTTATGATGAAAACTAATACCTCTAGGACATGGTTATGTAATTAAGGAAGTTATTTGGGTAGTTTTTATCTAATAAAATGGGTTTTATAAGTGTGAAAAGGATAGGAGTGGGGGTTCCCTTTTATAATGGAGGAGTGGCATTCTTGTAAATACCCAAAACTATTCAATAGTGGGAAGTCATTATCAAGCCAAGTTCCACAAAAATTTTATAAATAAAGTATTGGAGGATATATAAGTCCTCTTAACACCTCTAAAATTGAAAATAAATTTTTTTTAAACATTTAATCCTCTTTACCTCTAAGGTTACTCACTCTCACCCTTTTAATTTTTTACCATGGTAACTATTTTTTTATTGTTTTTACAATTCATCATGAAAAAAAATTAAGTTGGATTTATTATATAATATTAATTATTAATAATAAAAATATTTAATCCATTTTATCAAATTCAATTCACATAATTGGCATAATTTAATTTAAAATTAAACCTGCAGACTTGCTCAAAAAACGTTTTTTCAATAAATACATTTTTCAAGCATAAGATGATCTTATAATAACTATAGGACAAGTAATAATAATTAAATTGATTTAAATTAATATTTATAGATATATAATATATAAATTTCATTTAAATAATTCCTCATTAGGTGTTATTATAATTATTTAAAATGGAGAAACATTATTCATTTTAAAATAGTTTTTAGAAAATTGTGTTTTAAAGCCTAAAAATAAAGTTATATTAAAATCCAATATAAAGATGATTTAAATTTAATTAATTAGATTAAATTTAAATAAAGAATAATTATGTGAATTTTAAATAAAATTAAAATAATAATGGTAATTTTAAATTATTTAATTTATTAAAAGAAATTACAGTTTTCTTAAAAATACATATTTTCACTATTCATTAAAAAATTAATATTTTCTAAAAAAAATCCAAAATTTCATGCTAAGATAATATTGATATTATGATTTAAAAAATTGTTCTCGTTTCATAAAATAACATTTATAAAAGTTCCAAAAATTAATTATAATATTTTCTCAAAAAAATAAATAAAAAATATTTTTTAAGAAAACATATTCTTTTGAAGTATAAATGTCTTTATTAAATATTGAGTGATTATTTACTAAGAATTTATCTATACATATATATTTATTAGTACCTTTATATATATTTCATAAATTAGTTAATACTATTTATACCTGCCCATTTGACGGCTAGGTTAAAATGGTCATAAATAATCATGGTTCATTTTGACTTGGTGTTGTGTGTTGAATATGCTATTGAATATAGTTTTTACTTTTAAAATATTGGAGTGTTACATTATAACTCTTTATAATTTCATCATCACCATACTTGAAATAATATTCCATAAAAAAATCCTTAACATAATGTAACTACTTACATTATTATTAATTTATCCTCTTAAAATCTTTTAGGATAAAGTTACAATCATTATAACAAGTTAACTAAATATAACTCTTATATTTCTATTTACCACTATAACTTCCCATTACTGTCTTTAAGATAATTCTATACCCTATTTTTTATCCTCTTTGGTTTAACCATCATTCCCAATATTTTTTGAAATTTTTTCAACTTTTCTAGAACTTTTATAGGTGTATGCATTGTAGAGTGTGCAGCTGCAGCATAGAGAGTTTTGGGGCCTATACCATTTTGGTTAGAGCCATGGTGTAGGTAGTGGGTTTTTTTGTGGATCCATGGGTGGTTTTTTTATAATTATTCCAATTTTAGGGTGGTTGTGGCATGGTTCTTGGGCTACATTGTAGCCTTACCGTGTGCAAAGTGGATCTAGTGAGGTCTCTAACATGTTTTCAGGAGGTTAGTTGACTGGGAGGGGCTACGGTGTATCCAGGGGTGGTTACACCATGGTCTATGGTATTTTCACCCTTATGCATCATGTCCATGTGTGTCTATGGTGTGGAATATGTTTTACATACTTTAAAATCCCATTTTAAATCTCATCTTCTTCCACTTGAGCCATATTTAACTTATTAGATTTTGAAGGCTCCCAAGAGTATTTTTGCCTCCTCTAACATCCATCCTTCTCAAATCAAAACACAGGTGGATTCATTTTATCTCTCTTTGGTAAGTGAGACCTCTTATTTTCTTAGAATACTCTTTTATAATATTATCCCTTTTATGAGAGTGATAGATCATCATGTTATTGATGGATTTAATCCCTGATTTGATAGATCTTAATTTTATGGTTTATGATTCTAGGTATTCATATTTGATCCACTTTGCCTTTATCTATCTATTAGAGTTTACCATTTTAGTTGTTGAATTAATTTATTATGTGATAAAAGGTAGGTGGTTCCATAAGGCATTACCCTAAACTTGAAACCCCAATTTCTTGATTGATTTAAAAACTAAAATTTATGGTGATTTGATGTTTGATTTAAAAAGGGGAATTGAAATTGTGAAAAACCCCACAATTTCAATGGAATTGAAATTTTGCGTTATATTTTTAGAAAAATGGTGGCTTGAATTAAACTTTGGTTTGATTAAATTATTTTATGTTAATTCTTTTAAAAATTGGATAAAAATGAAAGATGATTTGAAAAGCATGAATTTGATGAAAACCTATGATTTTGTTTTGAAATTGAAAAGGTATGTTGAAATTGAAATTTGGAAATTTAATTGTTAATGTTGAATTGTTTTTAAATGAATAATTTTTTCATGAATGAATGATTAAATTATTGATTGATTTAAACACATGTGAGCCGGAGTAGTTAGTTGGTGATTAGAAAAATCATGCTAGGACTCTGACTCCCTATCAATGGATTGATAATGAAAATACTAACTAAACTAAGTTTAGCATGATTTCACATGATGGGTCCCCTAATGGGGTGTTGATTTATTATACCAATGGATTTAACCTTAGGTAATGTGTGCATATACTTGAGTCGTGATGATGATTGAGAAGTGTGAGAATCCTATAGAAAAAAACTAACATACCTCATGGATTATGACCATGGTGCTTTGTTTTTTTTTTGACTTGATTACACATTCCATTTTTTATAACTATTTTATTCATTATAGTTTTTTTATATAAATATTTTTATATAAAATGTTCATTTAATCCTATTTTGATATATATTCCATTCGTTTGAAATGAAGTCATGTTTTTTTAAATATGAAAATTACTTACCATGCATAATTTTATTTAAATTGAAAGCATAAATGGTTTAATTTTTATGGTATTGATTGTGGAACACTTTGTGAGACCCTATTTTTTTTTATCTCACATCCTACTTTTACCTTCAGACATTTGTATATCTTGTTAAGACAGATCCTAGGAAAGGGAAAGCACTATCATAGGTGGTATTTATGCTTGATCTGTGGGACTCTAGAGTGATGATGGTGATTGGTGGAGCTATGGTCTACTTGTTTTATATGGTTTGGGAAAAAATTTCTTAACAGATGTTGTATATTTTGATGATGTACCATTCTAGGTTTTTATTTACCTATCTGCTAGTGGTACTTTCTCCTTGAGTATTTTTTAGAATTATGAAAATTATCTTCCACTTTTTTGTGTTATTGTGGAAAAATAATTCCCATTTATTATTGATTGATGTCAAGTGTTAGTTTTCAACACATGGAGATCGGGAACGTCCTTCAAGTTATGTCAGGGTCATCACAGGTATCAATGAACTAGGGTATACAAGCTGGTTTGTGACAACCTTCATACCCTAATCTCTTTTAGGATAAGTTTATAACACTTTTGTTACAGTTATTAATATAACTATTTACATTTTTCTATAATATCCTATACTAAACTCCTTTAGGATATAAAATGTAGTTCACTTTTCTTTTTTATCAGTACAATCCTTTAATAAATCATGTCTTTCACTTTGTAAGATAACTAAATGTAACTCTTTACATTTTTTTATCACATATCCACTCTTTTAGGATATTATGTGAAAAAAGCATTTTATATTAAACTGGTATAATAGTGATATCCACTTTTTAAATGGTAACTAAATGTAACACTTTGAATTTTTCATTACCATCATATATCCTAAATATTTTAGAATATTAAGTAGAAAACACTTAAAATTAAGATTGGTGTTATCCTTTATTTGTTAATTTTGAAATTCTATAAGTCCAAACATTCTACCACTAGCCTCTTAGACGTTATATTTCTTTCATAATAACTTTATAAGAAACAAAAACCCTTTTTTGTTAGGAAATTATATTTATTTCCTATTAGTAGTAATATCTAACAAATAAACTATTGTTTCCATATCATATATGGTATTCTATGTGTTTAGAACATTTTTCATTTAAAATAATACTTTATTAAAATATACCACTAATGGGTGGTGGGAACACATTCCCACATATTTTAACAAACATCTAGATAAACACTTTGTCCTTGTTAAACACTTTTATCCAAATATTCTTCTCAAAACATGTTATAGAAATTAATGAACAATAAACCATGTGTAAACATTTAATCACCTCATAATTTTTTACAAATACTATTTTTAATTGAAAAACTTCTCTTATCACATAAGGGAAATGAGATAAAGATACACATATTTTACTTAGATTCATTTAAACTTTATAAAATCCTTTATATTCAAATCCTTGATGTGGTAACTATTTACATCATCTCATGAATATAAACTACAAGCTTGATCAATTATTCCATTGATTTTTAACTCCTGTATATTTACAAAACTTCATAAAATATATATTCGATATCACATACCCTTCAAAATAGAACAATTGATTTATATAAAATCCTTATAAAAAATGGACATTCCATGGAGTTTCACAAATATCTTCAGGTATATCTCTAATAATCCAATCATATTGGACTATTAATCTCCCTTCTTGAAAACTTTAGGTTTCAATGACCTTGAATGGATTCTTTAAGAAACATTTTTGAACTTTTCAACCAACTTTTCTTTTTCTGATTTGAAATTTTACCCACTCATATTGTCCATAAAGTACTATAATCCAGACATAATATGCCCATTTCATCCATTATCAACACTTTCATAATGTCAGGTAAACTTTTATATAATTTATTTATTTTTTTGGAATGTTTCCATAAATGAAAATAGTATGAATTCCCTAACCATAAAAATACATTTTAGTATCCCCTTAAATCATATTATAGAATTGAAAAAATCATAAACCATGTGTAAAAACACCCACCTCATTTTATATAAAAAAATTACTATTTACATGCTCTTATCAAGAGATAAATGAGATAAAATACATATCTTATGATAAGTTTATCAAAGCTTGAATCATCAAAGTTATCAATACAACAAATCCTTTTCTTCATTACATGGAAACAAAATCCAATCTTCATTTATTTTCATCTTATGACATTTTTTATATTTACAACACTTTGTAAAACATATAGTTGATATCATATACCTATTAGAATAATATAAATGATTTCTATAACCATTAAATCTTTAAGGAAACCTTTAGTCTCTCCAATTCATTTATAATATTCAAACATATTGAATATAATTTGATGTATCCAATCATATTGAGTATATGAGACTAAAAACATTGATTTACCCAATCATATTGAGTACATGGTGGATACTAAGATTCATTTGGTCATTTTGTATCTAATACCTTTGAAACCCTAAGTGAATCAATCTATGCTTCTATAATCATCTAGATTCACTTGTTTAATGACTTCAACACTTAGTTACTGAGGAAGGAATTGTTCTGACACATAGAATTTTCCTTAAGAATGTTTCTTAGATCACCAATATTAAGAGATATTTACATTAAGTTTCTCATTTTCAAGGACTAATTAAAAATTTTATCTTGATTATGATAGTGATTTTATCTACAAAAAAACTTTTATCAAATGATTATCATGTATTATAAACCATTTAATAAGGACTTTTATTAAATGGGATCCCACTAAAATGATGACCCCTTTTGTGAATCATATCCATTAGCGATCCAACATCCATATTTCACTAAGTAATGGGTTTGATTTACTATTCCTATCATCACTTAATTATTTAGGTAGGGAATCATCCCAATCATATCATATATGATTCTTTGATATTTGATTGAACATCCCTTTTTTCAATCCATCATATAGATAAAATCAACTTCATTCCTATGGTATCATTCCTATGGGTTTCCTGGATAAGTTTAACCCAAATAAAATATCAAAAACATATTAATAAAAGATAACCCAAGGGAACCCTATTTTAGAATAACCTACCCCAAGATAATCCAGTGTCACCCATTACTTTCTTTCCTTATACAAGATAATTTAGGGGCACCCTGCTTTAGAAAAACCTTCATGATTGAATGATCAAGGTATTGATAAGTGTATCTTTGTAAGTAATCTCACACTTAGTATTTTAAGGGGATTTTAATCTCACCATCTTATTACATGTTATTACATTTTATGTATGCATTCTTATAGTAATTTAGTTTTTAATCATGTTCCCTCCACCAAATCAATATGTTTAATCCATATTGATGTGTAACTCTTTACATAACCCATGAGTTTGTGTTACCCAAAAATTGAAGTCTAACATATTCATACATATCCATATGAATCATATTCATAAGGTAAATGAAAAATTCTTTTAAAGGCATAGAGTTATCCACATGAGTTATCCTGGAGAAACAGATAGCCAACCCCGTTCACCAGCCTAGACAAGGCATAATCCTCTAAGTGTGTAGGCAGTATGACCCCAAGTCCCTCTACTCAAGGATACTTTAATCAAGATAGAATAAAATTCATCATAACTATAACACCTAATATATAAAAACTATATTCAACAAGTAAATTTAATCTCATAGTTTCAATTAAAAACTGAGGTCAAGGTAGATGAAAAACTAAATTCGTTATAGAGTCAATCCTAGCATATAATGCAAGGATCTATCCTAGAAGTATATTATCATATAAATTTTTGTATATATACATTCATAATATAAATAATTCATAACTATGAATAAATCAAAGAATAATTTTTATATAAATGAATAATTAAAATATTTAAACATGAGATAAACACTTATGAACAATTCATAAATCAAAACCAATTATAAACCCTTTTATAATTTTCAACTTTAAAATTATCGACATCCTATAATTTAGAATATAAACCCTTTATATTAATTACAATATGAACTCTTTAAAATTTATCATTATATGGAATTTCCATTTTAAATATATGACATTTAATGAATTAAAAAAATTATAATCTAATTTCTATTATGTAAACATTTTACATAATCTAAACATGATATACTTAATCATAATATAAACCTTGATCAAATAAATAATCAAAACACCTTTTAATGTTTCTTAAATAATATCCAAATAAGGCCCCTTTAATTTTAACAATTCAAATTAATTAAATATGAACATTTCATAATTTAAATATAAACATTTTATATTTTGGACTTAATTCATAATTTATAACTCTTTATGAATTATGAATTATGATTTCTAAATAAACCCTTTTAGATCATAAGTCATGTTATATAATTTTGAAAATTTATTATAAATATTAACATGTAATATTTGGGAAAACGTTTCATAAAAATTTAATTAATTAATTATAAACAATTTAAAATTAATTAATTAATTAATTAACCCTTTATAAATTAAAATATCCCAAAATACCTTTGATAATGATTTATAAACATTTTACCAACCATTAAAATCATTCAATATGTTAAAAAAAATTAACATTTATCCTGATTACCCTCACATAAGAACTCATTCATGCGTAAGTATATTCTCCATTTACCCTTATGTAGACTCTTTATGTAAGGGTAAAATGATTCTATAGATTTTGCATAAGGGTATAACTCCAAGACCCTTACGCAATACTACTATGTAAAGGTCATATTCCTTCTACCCTTATGCTACATAAGGGTACAAAGCATACTACCCTTACATGAACGCTTCACATAAGGGTAATGTTCAATTTACCTTTACACAGCCTCCTGGTGTCGTTGTGTAAGGGTATTACCTTAACACAAACTATTGGTGTAAAGGTAACAAAGTGGTTACCCATACACAGACCTTCTTCGTAAAGGTATGACCCTTATTTATCCTTGTTTAATGAAAGGGTATGTGGCTAGTTACATTTACATAGCTTTGATAAAGACTTGCTTACCCTTAGGTAGCAAAGGGAGCTTACCCTTACCTAACCCTTTTAAAACCTGATTACCCTTACATACCAACATTTCACGTAAGGGTAAACTCAGGTGACACTAATTTATACTGATCTATATAAGGGTAAGTATTTGGTTACCCTTATATATCTTAGCTTCATAAGGGTATGGTCTTGGTTACCTTTACGTAGCTCGGTTATGTTGGGTAAACCCTTTAAATTTAATCAAATTTCTAGAAACATGGAACTGCTCTATTTTTTAATTCTCTTCTTCATTTCATATCAAGTTTCATAAAACTTAAGCATAGATCTCTTTGATACCACTGAATGTTTTTGTTAGAGTCTAATAACATTTATCAGAAGCATCAAAAATGATTTAAACCCTTGTCTGAGGATCTTTCATGAAAGATAATATGAAACTGCTATAAAAATATTGAAATGAATAACATTGTACATGGAGTACCCTACACAATATGGATTTTTACACATCTTCAAATACCATCGCATGGTTTCATAAATATAACATAAGTGCAAAAAATAGGCATCCCACCTCTACAGTGTATCAACAGGCTTCACTAAAATACTCGACGTTCAACCAGGATCCACCAACCTTTATGGTATGCTAGTACCTCATATGAAAAGGAGGAATAATAAAAAGTGATTTTGGGTAGGGAGTATCATCCAATCATGAGGATATTGATCCAACCATAAAACACTTCCTTCACATGGTAATTTTTATATAATCCATAAGGAAAACCCTCGGGCTGTAACATTTACTCATGCATTATAATGAATGAGTAAATGGTTCAGCCATATCATGAAACTCTTGCATGAATAAACTCCCATATGTTACATATTATGTAACAGTATAATAAATGATATCTTTTAAATGAGTTTGAATCAATCAAATATCAATACATTTAATATTTATTTACTCATTTAATTAAAGATTGTAAAATGCATGAAATCTTATTTCATGCATTCATCTCGATATACCATGAACTTGATATATCCATGAATCAAATACAGGCTATAGCATTAGGGAATATCACCTTCATAAGGATTGTTACACACATTCGCATATAGAAAAATTCAATGACCCATAATATTTGAAATTCCTACAAGAAGCTATGTTCTCATAACCTCCTCTCTTAGATATTACCAAGTCTGAATTTCATGAGGTGAAGTCTTATCCGCTTATGAGTACTCATGTCTAACAGTCAACATAGTAAGTTTACAACCACATAATTTTATCCTAACCATAGAATATAAGTTTAAAAATATTATCATAGAACTTCAAGTTTTTCATCTAAATTTGTATCTTATAATGATGCATTTCATGCATTGTTATTTTATTTCATTTTTCAATTATCATGTCCACTCAAATATAATTTTACATTTTTATCCATATGCATGCATTCATATATACATACTCACCTACACATTTCTTTAATTTGAAGTCATTTTTTATTTTATGCAGATGCACACCAATTTTTTTCTATTTTTTATTTCTTGATTTTGTGTCATTTTAGTTCTAATTCACATGAATATACCATTATATTACTTATTTTATTTTTACCAATATCCACCACTCTAAATAATGATCTCAATTAATTCATCATTTAAAATTATTATAATTTTAATCAATTCACATAATCACATTTCACTACTACACATATTCCCTTTAACAGCGCACAAAATGGATTTTAAAAGTGCTAAAAAAGCATTGATAAAGGACCCCCTTTATCAGTTCCATTTAGAGTGTTGATAAAGTCCCCCCCCCCTTATTAGTGTTATTTTGAGAACTTATAAAGGCCTAGCTGGCTACAATGTGTTGTTAATATAACAGCACACCCAGCAAAAACCTATAATTTCAAATGATGTTATATACATTTAATGTGACACCATGAATACAAAAATATCTTCCTATGTTATATAAAAAAACAATACTATATGAATTTAAAATAATTTTTTATATAATTACATTTATAATTATCCAAAAAACATTTAAAAACATTAATGTTTCATCTTTTGATGCACGTGATCCCCTCTCAAAAATGACTTCTCATGGTATCAGTTACCAAACAAATCATCTCAACCTAAGAAAATATTTCTCTTATATAATAAAACAAATATTATGTTATTAATACTATAAAGAAATAAATTAAACATTAATATGAGATAATACATTAATAAAATGTCAATATTTAATAAAAAAGATACATTTGGAGTTATATCGGTCACATTGTGCATCATATTGAGGTATACTTGATTCCTACACATCAAAAATTACTAATAGATCATTTTCATAAAGTATTAAAACAATCCAAATGTGTTTTCTTGGTTTTTAGTATGTCACTTGTTCTTTTTACTAAATTTAATATCAATTTTAATTAAAAATACACACTTGGAGTTATATCAATCACGTAATGTGTTGGATTGAGGTGTAGTTGATTCCTACACATCAAAAATGACTCATGGATCATTTTTCTAAATTATCAAAACAATACTAATGTGTTTTCTTGGTTTTTAGTATGTCAATTGTGTTTTTTTACTAAAATTTCATTTTAAACTGGAAACATGCATTTTGAGTCATATCAGTCACATCGTGCATCATTTTTATGTGATAATGCTTCATACATGTCACAAATGACTTGTAAATTGTTTTCCTAAATTATTAAGACAATCAGAGTGAATTTTCTTGGTTTTCAATGAGTGATGCATTTTGAAATAAAATTTCAATTTAAAATTGATAACAAACAATTTTAGTCATAATAGTCACACCATGAATTAGATTGAGGTGGGGTTGATTCCTATACATCTTAAATGACTCTTGTATGATTGTCCTAATGTATCAAAGCAATATAAAATGGTTTTATTAGTTTTCAGTATGTCACTTATTCTTTTTACTTAAATTAATGTCAATTTTAAATAAAAAGACACACTTGGGGTCATCCCAATCACATCGTGCGTCATATTGAGGTGTGGTTGACACTTACACATCAAAAATGACTCATGGATCATTTTTCTAAAGTATTAAAAAATATGAATACATTTTCTCAGTTTTCATTATGTCAGTTTTGTTTTTTTACTAAAATGTCATTTCAAACTAGAAACACGCATTTTGAGTCATACTAGTCACATCGTGTGTTAGTTTGATGTGAGACTATTTTATACACATCAAAAATGACTTATGAATCTCTGTCCTAAATTATCAAGACAATCAGAGCATGTTTTCTTGGTTTTTAGTGAGTGGAACCTTTTGAACTAAAATGTCAATTTTAAACTGATAACGGGCACTTTTAGTCATACTGGTCACACTATGCATTGGATTAAGTTTTTTTGATTCCTACATGTCAAAAGTGACTCATAGATCATTTTCCTAAAGTATCAAAACAATCCGAATGTGTTTGCTCGGTTTATAGTATGTGACTTGTTTTTTTACTAAAATTAATGTCAATTTTAAATAAAAAGACACACTTTGACTCATACCGATCACACCATTAATCATATTATGGTTCGGTTGACTCCTACACATCAAAAATGACTCATGGATTATTTTACTAAAGTATCAAAACAATCTGAATGTGTTTTATTTGTTTTCAGTATGTCAGTTGTGTTTTTTTACTAAAATGTCATTTCAAAATGGAAATACGCATTTTGAGTCACACAAGTCCCATTGTACATCATTTTTATGTGAGGCTGCTTTATACACATTTATGAATCAATTTATTAAATTATCAAGATAATTGGAGCATGTTTTCTTAGTTTTCAGTGTGTGACACATTTTGAACTAAAATTCCAATTTTAAACTGATAACTGGCACTTTTAGTCATACCGGTCACACCATGCATCGGATTGAGGTGGGTTTGATTCCTACACATCAAAAATGACTCATGGATCATTTTCCTAAAGTATCAAAACAATATGAATGCGTTTTCTTAGTTTTCATTATGTCACTAATTCTTTTACTTAAATTAATGTCAATTGTAAATAAAAAGACACAATTAGAGTCATACATGTCACACTATACATCATATTGAGGTGTGGTTGACTCCTACATGTCACAAATGAATCATGGATCATTTTCCTAAATTATCAAAACAATTTGAATGCATTTTCTCGGTTTTTGGTATGTCACTTATTCTTTTTAATAAAATTAATGTTAATTTTAAATAAAAATAGACACTTTGAGTTATAACGGACACACCGTGCATCATATTGAGGTGAAGTTGATTCCTAAACATCAAAAATTAATTATAGATTGTTTTATTAAAGTATTAAAATAATCTAAATGTTTTTTCTCAGTTTTGAGTATGTCAGTTTTCTTTTTTACTAAAATTAATGTCAATTTTGAATAAAAATAATCACTTAGATTATGTTAATGCAGTAGATAATAGATAATATTATGAAGAAAAACATGGTATATTAAAAAAACTTTACCTTCTCATTGAATTCTGAGTTGCAGCCTCGAAGTATTAATTCTCACAAGCATGAACATCTTCAAACAAACCACTCCGACTCGAACAAAGGAATCCACCTATATAGGAAAACAATTCTTATATGAG
This sequence comes from Viscum album, assembly GCA_963277665.1. Classification (NCBI taxonomy): domain Eukaryota; kingdom Viridiplantae; phylum Streptophyta; class Magnoliopsida; order Santalales; family Viscaceae; genus Viscum; species Viscum album. The sequence goes on from OY728121.1 coordinate 596,122,542, forward strand.
TAATACTAAAAAGAAGTAAATTAAAAATAAATATGAAAAAATCCATTACTTCTATGTAATTCACATCTTCATGCTATTTTTGTACATTCTTCCATCAAGTATGTTTCTCATTCATTTCTAAGAAAATCTATATCGTCTTGTGAATATGAGTCTTTTCGACAGTCATAGTAGTACTGGAAAAATATAAATACACAAAGGATTAATAAATATTTTAAATGAAATAGTAATTATCTTTGAAAATACCTCTTCAGGGATTCTAGTTTGTTGATGGAATATGATATCTCTCATAAATTTACAAACATAATAACCAAAATCTTTTCCATTTGTTTGTTTTGGACAGTACTGAAACATTGAGGAGGATAAGTAATTTGTTTTTATATGTGTTTGGATATTGAAATTTTATTATATATACCATGATACTTGTCCAATCTTAGAACTTGTTGTAGTCCTCGTTCTTAGCATGTGGCCCCATTCCTTGTTTTTTATGATATTGATGCATCGCCCTATCATAACAGAATCCTCATTAAAACATAATCTAAATTATATAACTTGATGTTTAGTTCTAAAAAATTGGATGTAGTGTATTACAAATTGAAAAATTATATCATGTGTGTTTGGTTTGTTGGATATCCATGCATTAAATCTAAGAAATAAATCTTTGGATTATCTAAATTAACCGCAATGAGCATCCAATGTTGCCTAAAACACAAAAATAAATAAGTAATGAAAGAAATGAAAATATATTTGATATAATTAAATTGTATAGTTTTACCCCTATAATTTTTGTATTAATAAGAGTCTATCATCTGAAAGTTTTCTTTCAAATGAATTGACTAGGTCTTCCACTATTTCATCCTTTTTATTAAAATCTTTTTTTGGTTATTCTGTAGAGGAAATGTGAGGACTAACAAGTCCAAAAAATAATGGAGAAATACCATAAATTGTTTTTTATATATACATATTCCAAAAATATGAAATGTATTTATTCATAATTAACATAGTATATCAGCTTTTGGAAAATCAAATCATGAAAACATACCCCATGTATACATTTAAAACTAAGGCATCTAGCCAATCATAGTTGAGGATTTCACTTACATTATCAATACTAATTAATTCTTGAACTTTCTATCCATGCATATTTTCTTCAAAATCCACTATGTGAGTAAAACCATTTTTTAAATTTGTATCCACATGAACCTTCAATGATAGTAAATGTAGATATATAACGGGTGGGGTAAAGGTGATTTCGATAGATATTTTCGATCAGTTGGTCGATCTTTTAGATGGTTTTGAGTCGGTATTTCATTTCACCCCTTCCCTTTTCCTGTATATAATAACATTCATTGGTTCAGACCTTTCTTGTTAATTATTAAAGATTTGGCTTCAAAAATAAATTAGAAATGAATGCCTCCTTATCGACATGTTTTCTACAAGATGTGATGGGCATACGATGAATGCTCCAACAGCTTGTTCGACCTTATAAATGTATTCCTCATTAATTGGAATAGTTATCTTGGTGATCATCTCACATGCTATGCTAATCGAAACTCTCACATGACCTGTTGGAAGTGGTCTATTGTGTAGAATGTTCTTTTAGATATTGAACATTATATCCCTAACTACAAGGAGATGGGTGGGTGTTGATAGATATAAATCATAGTCATTATCACCCTATAGAATATTAGTACAAGAAAGGTATTAGTGTCTATTTGATTCACATTTCATAGAAACAGTTATTAGAACATTGATTGCCTCAGCTAAGATAATTTTTTAAGGGTAATAGATCACCTCAAAGATAGTGGGGTGGGGTGGGATCTTCACGCTATGGTTGTTCTTAAGTTGTTTCTTATCTTTTCTACCCCCCATAAAAGTTGTTATAAACTCTCTCTATCATTGGAATTGTTCTTCAAGGGTAGTTATTATTTTTCTCATCTGTCTCATTTCTTCACTTTGATTCCCCTCTTGTTTTTTTCTCAAAATATGTTAGAGGTGTCACCCTAAAACCCACACCTCTAACACGGCCATATTGTTCTGGTCAATTCAATGCCACTGATAATAAGTGGTCATCCAGTATAGGTTTTGATGATTCTTATGACTATGTGAGATAGAAAATATAGGAAAATAAGCAATCATTGTTATGTAATAGATATTTAAATAAAAAAAAATTATTATATCATAATTACACATGTTTCCCACACTTTTTTATGTTTTCATCTATTATTATCTCATATTTATTTACACTTTCCTCCTTCCATATCACATGGTGTGTGATGGAAGTGGATTTGGATTTGGATTCATCAATCCATATATAAATAGAGGAACATAATTATGTTGTTGTTTCATGTCACATAAAAGTATTACAATATATTTAAAATGCATACCAATTTTTTTTCAAGTGAAGTGTACCCCATCATTACTTTATAATAGGGGTATTTTGGTTTTACTTCCCTTTACTTATTTCCAGCACTTAGTTGTTGTTTCATAAATAAAAAATTGTAAATCAAAGTGATGAATCCAGATTTCATCAAACAACATATTACTAGCCATAATGTACCTGAAAAGACACATCCATATGACAACCAATAAATGAATATCATGCTTCGTGGGTTGTCATGTATGCATAGATAAGTGGTGGGTGTGGGTTTATTTTCTCTTAAGAATCTTTAAGATAATGTCTCATTATAATTGTGTCTGTGAATCCTTCCAGTAAGCATTAATACATATTTCTTATGGGATTCATCTACTATAAATTCACTCTACATGGGATGATGAAGAGTAATTAAATATTTCATTATTTTATTTTTTAGTAAAATAAAGAAATGATATCATAATGTTACTATAATATCTTCCCACATCATTGTCTTAATACCATCCATAACATGGTGCCATGAATCTATATCAATCGGCACACATTTCTGAGTGATGATTCCAATGTAACTACTGAACATGGCCTTATTGGGGTTAACATGTTGGCCTCACACATTCCATCTGACCTCGTATTTGATGCCTTTGATTTTTCACCTTAATGATTTTTTCTAACACCATAAAACTATAAAGCTCCTGTTTTTTCTACGTCTATGGTCCTTAATCACCTACCATTTCCTAGGATTCAACATCATCAATATGTTCCTCTAGATTAGTAGCATTGGAATATGCATATGGTCATTGTACCTCTGCTTTGGGAGCAACAATAGGTTGATAAACCCATTGTTCCTTAGGATTGGGAGTACCAGCATGTGCAGAAGGTCATTTTTCCTCTACACTGTAAGTAGTAGTAGGTTCAGAGACCTATTGTTCTTCAGGATTGGGAGAACCAGCACATGAGAAAGTCATTATCTACATAAGTGGTCTAATATTTAATTTAGAGTACATAAATGTAGTAGTGAATGGATAATAACATGAGTTAACATGATGTATATTATAAAAAAATATATAACCTGATTATTGAAATCTCTTTTTTTAAGGCTAAAGGGATTTGACCCCTCTATAAACTATCAAACTCCCTTCATTATGGTCTCCTATGACATAAAAAATGTTGTCTATATTGGGACCACTGCAAAATGATTGCTATATCCCAATGAAATGATCATCCTCAATTGAATTTTCATCTAACCCTTCAGTGGTTTTGGTCGATAACATAACAATTGAACACTTTTGGTTTATGGGATCTAGAATATAAAATACTTGTACTGCCTGTGATTCCATTATAAACGGTTCTTCTTTATATCCTTCCTTACTAAAATCAACTTTCATGAATCAAAATTCATCTATTTTAATAGTACTCATATTATCAACCCACTTGCATTGAAAAATTGGTACTTGGAATGTTGTATAATCCAAATCCCATATTTTTGTGATGATTCCAAAGTATGACATATTCGTGTAAATTGGATTTATGTCCTAAGTACCAGAAACATGAATCACTTTATCCAAAAGTGTAACTCTACTATTTTTCATGGTATTATCTTCATCATGTTCCTTTGTATAGAATTTATAACCAGTAATTACATAACCATCGTAAGATAATACATACACACTTGGTCATTTGGCTAGCCATCGAAGTCATTCTGAAATTGAATCTATATTTTCATCTGACTCCTTAAAAATATGGTCCCAAAACCATCCTATAAACTATTCATGTGTATTTGATATCCATCTTTCATCCCTTGATGGATTCAAATGCCTAAGAATTTATTTGTGGGTTTTAACATATGGGGAAACCTCTAAACTATTATGTAAAATGTAAAGGTGGGTATGCTCTTGATCTGTAATATTGATTGTGACAACATCTCTTCCAGAAATTTCTTCACCCACAAGCTACATAGTGTGATGATATTTTGGTAGACCAATTATTTCAACACTAGACAGGTATTCAGTACAGAATTCAACAGCTTCCTTAATAATATATTGCTCTATAATACAACCCTCTAGACGACTTCTACTTTTGACATACCCTTTCAAAATATTCATTTACCATTCAATGGGGTACATCCATCTATAGTGTACAGGACCACATAGTTGAATCTCTCTCACCAAGTGAATCATCAAATGAACCATCATATCAAAGAATATTGGTGGGAAGAATATTTACAATTCACATAACATGATTTCAATTTCTCTTCCCATATTCGGTAATTTCTCCTAGTCTATAATTTTGTTGTATATATCTTTGAAGAATAAACAGAGCTTGGTTAATGTATGATATAAATTCTTTAGAGAAATGCAATGTAAAGCTATAGGAATTAGATCTTGCATCAAAACATGGAATTTATGTGATTTTGGAACCTTTAACTTTAAATCATACATTAACACAATGTTCTTGATATTTGATGAATATCCCTCTAGAACCTTTTATTTATTCAATAAGTTTAAAAAATAATAACTCTCCTTCCTGGAAATATTGTAAGAAGCTAGAGGATGAAAAGTTCATTTTTCACCCTTCATCGGTGTCAACTCTCCTCATATTCTCATGTCAACCATATCCAACTTAGCCTTAGTTATATCCTTTGTTTTTTCAAGTACATTTAGCAATGTGTTTATGACACTATCACGTACATTTTTTTCAACATGCATAACATCAATAAAATGTCTGACGTGCAGACAATTCTAGTATGGTAATTCAAAAAAACTGATCTCTTTTTTCAATTGGTTTTTGTAAGGTTTTTTTAAAATAGTTTTCCAAAAGCAATGTCCATATATTTTAATTTATTAAATACTTGATCACCTATTAGTGGATATGGTGTTGTAAGTTCTTATAAACTTACATTAAATGATGTCGTTCAAGATCGGTACTTATGTCGTCAGGGTAGAAATCTGTGATTTCCTAGAAATGTGGTTTTCAATGAATGTTTCCCACTAATTGAATGTGTACCTTGTTCACAAACGGGACACCCTTGAGTTCCTTTAATTCTATATCCTTAAAATTTTCCATAAACAGGAAATTCATTTATCATCCCTTAAAACATGGCTCTCATTGTGAAATATTCATTTCTATAAGCATCATACAACATAACACTTGAATCCCATAACAATTACAAATCCTTGATCAATGAATCCAAATAAACTTCAATATAATTACCTGGATGTTTTGGTCCTAATATAAGCATAGATAACATCATGTATTTTCATTTTATGCATAACCACAGTGTTAAGTTATAATTTACCAACATAATCGGTCATGTACTATGAGTGCTTCTTTGAAAACCAAAAGGATTCAGTCCATCTATAGATAACGGAAGACGAAGGTTTATCGGCTTATTTCCAAATTCTAGATAATCATGATCAATTATCTTCCACTGAGGAGAGTATGTCAGGTGATGTAGTTTCACATCTTTAATTCTTATATCTGGGTGTCGTGTCAATTGTCCTATAGTATCCTCACTTCCATATAGGAGCCTAAAGATTATAATGATTGGAAAGTACCATAAAACTTTCGTAGGACCGGATTCATCTTTCTTATATCGAGAATCACTACACTTTGGGAATTCTATAATTGATTTTTGGTTCTTGCGAAACAATATACAGTCATTTGGGCAGGTGTGTATTCTTTCAGAGATCATACCCATTGAGCGTAGAATTTGTTTGGTGTCGTATGTTCGGATCGGGAGCTCATTATCTTCTGGGAGCATGTCATTCAAGAGAGAAAGTAGTTCTGTAAAACTGGTGATACTTTATCCATTGTCTGCTTTCAAATTATATAGTTTCAGTACGGTTGACAATGTTTTATATTTAGTGCAACTAGCATACAATGGCATCTTTGCACAACTCTTTAACTTATCAAACAATTTTGGGCAATCACGAAGTTCATCTTCATCTATCCTTGACATTTCCTCAATATGATCTTCATCATCATTCACATCTTTAATCACATCCTCGATATGGTCTTCTTCATTATCCACACTTGTAATCATATCAGATGATCCATAAAATGCAGTGATATCCCAACCATTAGCTACATTCACTTTTTCTGAATGTTTATTCCAACATTTATAACTTCGGTCTATTCTGTAACAGGTCAAGTATTCTTCCAACTCCTTTGGACTAATTAGTCTTGAATAATAACAACGTAAACATGGAAAAAGAATTTGATAAGGGTCGTATGCATGATCTTTTGCAAATTTGATGAACTCTTTCACTCCATATCCATACTCTTTTGTCAGACGATTAGCATCCATCCATTCTTTATTCATATACATCCTATTTGATTCGATAATATTAATATTTAGAAAAATAAATACACAAAAGGGACCTTTAAAATAAGGGGAACTCAACATTTTAATGATAGTTATTATTTCATTTTGTTTCCTGAGACTCATCCCTTTAGAAGCTAACACCAAACCAGAAAGAAGATGTAATTGTAGAGGATTCCCCTAATTTAAACAATGTAGGTGATGTTGGATGAAAAGTAGGTTTAGGAGTTACAATGAGGTTAAACATTAATTCACCTTTTATGGAGTGAGGTCATGATGGATATCCTATGGGTTGGATAGAGTTAGTGGCATGCCCTTTCCATGGTGTTATTATCAATCTACTTGTCTTCCCTATATAATGTAATAGTTTTCCTAATCCTATAAAAATATAAACATAAAATATTGTGGAAAAAATACATTTTAGATGTCCTTTGAAAACTATTTATAAAATCACACTTGAAATACCATTAAAAAACCAACCATTTTCACAAATTCCTCTTTAAAATAACACACCCTTTTTAAAATAAACCAATCAATTCCAAGTACTCTTTCACAAAACCATAATTCCTTTTTTTAAAGCATTCAAGGAAACTTCATGACCCAATAGTCTTAATCATTTGAAATGGGTAACAACCCTCTATATTTTAAAATTTCTCATTTAAAACTTCACACACCCCTTATTAAAATGAAATTTCCATTAAATACGCTTTCAAAACATTCACATCCCTTGATGAAAGTCAATCGGGTGAGTTGACAAACACTTGGCATGCAACCTAAGTCCATGACAAGTGTTTAAATTATTTTAAAGTTATTTTAAACAAAAAAATGTATGGTGAACACATATAATTTTTTAAGAAACATTTCAAAACACTTGAATCATTTTAAAATAGACACTTAGGCATTTTCATAATGACATAAATCCTAAAAGAGGCACTTTATAAAAGATACATGAATAAAAAATAACCAACATTTTATAAAATATAAAGTTGTAACAAGTGACCTCTACATACCATTGTCATTATATCTTTAACAAGTGACCATGGAACACCACTATAAAAGTGTGACCCTTTCCTTTTACCTGTATCATAGACAACTAAGTCTATATACGCACCAATGTGTATATGTATGGTGTGAGCAAAGATCCTAGTAGGACATCATCAAAGATTTTATACCATTCATTTTTTAAGACAAACCAAAAAATTCTAGTTTTAGGGAAAATAATGAAAATAATTTTATTACATAGGGTTGAGTAAATAAAACTAACAAAACCTATATTTTTCTTTTAAAGAAAATATAATTTACCAAGATACAACCATAAGATAAAATAATAATAAAATATCAAGCACGTATCTACCAAAGGCCTAAAGAGATAATCTAAGTTGAACAATTAAGGGAATCATCACACTAGAATATTGTTGAAATTCAAATGCAACGCAATCAACTCACCATTAATGGCCTCATCGAGAAGGAAATTCCAGTAGCGAGTGTGAGACCTAAGATAGGGGTACTATAAATGTGTGACCATGATATTATAACTCGTGCCTCTAGAATTCCCTCATCTCTACCTAAATATTCCCATGATATTTTTATAAAATCCCACCACTAATAATCGATGTGACACATTCATAAAATCATCATGTCAACATGGTATAACATTCATTAAAGCGTCCACTTACACATAAACACCCATAATTAAACATGATAAAATTTCAAATATATTTTAGAAAATCATACATAGAAAACGCCTCGATTCATCCCAAATCAATCATCAAAATGTTAATCAAAACCTAAACACAGGTCCCACTTTCACTATAAGTTCCAACTCAAAAGTGTTTTATCTTATCTATCCATTGAAAAAATTATATTTTATTCAAACTACTCACTAGAATCACTCCATTATAATACCAATTATGATACTTTTCACCTAAAAAAATCCCTATAATATTTTTAATATATCAAACTACCTCATCCAAACCTAATCTGGCATTTAGATCAATCCAAATTTATCAATTTTAATTGTACCAAAGTCCTAGAAAACTATACATAGAAAATTATCAAAAGTTTTATAGAATATACCCAAAAAATCAATCAAACACTTTACCAATTAAAAAATCGTTCTCACAATAATGAATTAAACCAAACACATAATTCATACGTCAAAAAGATTTCGAACACTAAAACCCTATAATTAATCTTTCACTGTCTAAGCACTCCAAATCAAATAAGAATGAACTTTAGATTTGGAGGTTCGGCGACAACAGTAGGGTCCAGCGGCGGCGGAGTCGGGGTAGGCGGCAACGGCGGCGGAGGCTGCGGAGGGTTTTGCGGCGGAGGTGGGTTCGCGACAGAGGAGGGGTTCGTGGTGGAGGTGGGGTTTGGTGCGCGACGGAGGAGGGATTTGTGGCGGATGATGAGGGATTCGCAGCGGCGGAAGAGGGATTCGCGGCGGCAGAGGAGGGGTCGTGGAAGGGGAGGGGTCGGCAGCGGCAGAGGTCGCCTTCCGTGAAAGCTTGAGGTATGCGAGAAAAGAAGCTGACTGTTAGGGTTCATTTATAAAATCAGATAAAATTTTTACCAGCACTAGTTAAAAAGCACTGATAAAGGCATGTTTTATCAGCGCTAAAATAGAAAGCACTGATAAAACATGCCTTTATCAGTGCTATAATTTTAACGCTGATGAAGACACAGTTGATCGGTGTTTTTTTAGCACCGATAAAGGTCTATCTTTATCAGCGATAAAAAACGCTAATAAAGCTATAATATTAATAATTTATTTATATTATTATATATATTTATAAAATTATATACATATATATATATAATTATATATATTTATAAAATTATAAATATTATAAATAAATAAATTTATTTATTTATAATTATAAAATTATAACAACTATAGCGGTGGTGGCCACTTTAGCAGGAACTGTAGCGGCGGCGGCACTTGAATGAGTAATGTAGAAGCCCGGGTATTGTAGCAACACTATTCACCGATAGATCTTTGGGTCAAAATTATGGGTCTACGAGCCATGTAATGGGCTTTCATGCCCAATGGGTATACGGATCATGTAATGGGTTTCATGTCCACTAGGTTTACGGGTCATGTATTGAATAAATAAGACTTAATTGGTGGACTATCCCCTTGGGGGGCTATGGTTTGTCTTTCTGGTGTGTGTGTGAGGTGTGTTTGTGTTTAATTGTAATTGTACCTCCAAGCGCCTAATATATATTATAATTATTTAAATATATTTGTATTTATTTATGATTATAATTATAAATATTTGTATATATATATATATATATTTAATTATATATATTTATAACATTATAAGAATAATAAATATATTTTTTATAATTTTTTAATTGTTTAAATAAATTTATATTTATTTATAATTATAACTAAAAAAATATATATTTATTTTTCATTAAAAATTATAATAAATATTTATTTATTTATAGTTATAATTATATATATATATATATTTATTTATTTATTAAAATAATTATAAAATTATAACAAATATATTTATTATATTTATAATTTTATAAATATATATAATTAATCTATTTATTATAATTTTATAATTATTTAATTATATCTATATTTATTTAGAATTATAATTATAAATATTTGTATTTATTTATAAATATTTTTATATATTTATAAATATATTTATTTAATTATATATATTTATGACTTTATAATTATAATAAATATATTTATTATAATGGGTATAACGTGAATGAATCATATACTTAATAAAGTATATAGATAATAAAATACGAGTCATCACATATGGATAATATGAATAATAATAATAATGGTGTAATGTATAAATAAACATCAAATCATGATGAATACATAACACATGCACATCAATTATATTCTCACGTCAATATATTTATTGACCAAATTCATTGGAAACATTTATTTATTTAAATATATATAATTATAATTATAATTATAATTATATATATTTAAAAAGTATTTATATATAATTATAAATATAATAAATATATTTTTTATTTAATAAAATTTATTATAATCGTATAATTATTTAAATATATATTTATAATCTTATAAATACTTTTTTTAAACATTATATATATATTTGAATTATTAAAAAATATATATTAATTATAAACATGCGTTTTTTATTTAATGTGTATAAATAAACAGTATTTTTTAATATAAATATAACAATTTTATATAAATTAATAATATTTTTTATTATAAACTTTTATCAGCGCTAATAATAGCACTGATAAATATACATTTTATCAACGTTAAAAAAACACTGATAAAGAGTATACCTTTATCAACGTTTTTTTTCAGCGTTGACAAGGAGTAGATTTATCAATGGTTTTAGCTAGCGCTGATAAATGTCCCCCTTTTATCAGCGCGTCTTTCTTAGCGTTGATATACGTCGGCGCTGTCCATATGTCAATCTTTGGTAGTGTTTAAAGATATTTTTTATCTTATTAAAATATAAATTACTTGCAATCAAAATTTCCATTTTATTAATTATTATGAAAACTCACATTATTTCAAATTTTGATAAAAATCATTTTCATGATCAAGGGTGGTCCATGACCAATCAATGGAACAAAATGTGTTAACACAAAGTTTATTAGATACCATCTAATTTCATTTACCTTGTTAGGATATTCCAAACCATTGAATTTACTATTTACCAAATCTTTTCTACGAGGAATATTCTTTTTCCATGGGTGAGGGATAACTTGATGAAGATTGAGGGCACGTGCCAACAAATTGATACAAAATGACAATAAATGTATATTTTATATTAGAAAACAAATTGTCCCACGTAGGCGGTTGTGGTGGCAAGAGGGTTAGGGGTTTGGGGCGGCAGTCGTGGGGCCGAGTCCCCGGTCCGATTTTTTTCATTGTGTGCGTTGTAATAAAAATAGTTTATATTAGAAAACAAACAAAAAATCCATACTGAGTATATAAAATTCAAATAAGTGTTTTTTTCTTCTATTTTTTCCATTTTTCCCGCTTTGTTTCATGTTCACAATTAAATGAGTACAATTGTTGGGCATTGTGTAATCTATCACCATTAGATTCAAGTGGCTCATGTGCACAATTTGAAGCGAATATATTTTTTCCACATTTACAATGGGTGGGGAAAAAACATGTTTTTCTATGTTAACTTAGAAATGGTGTATAACCAAGAACGACCCAGAAAATTTAGTTGTCCCAAACCAATATCAGAATTTTTGCCCTAAATGCATTGAGAGCTACAGTAAAAAAAATTGATGCCATTTCTTTGTTTTTTTTCTTTCTTGAGCGTTGCCCTAGCCCAGGGGCTCTTTTGGCTTGCCCTAAGATCGCCCTGTGTATAACAATTAACAATAAGCAATTTCATATCCCAACAGTGTTTTTCCAAAGATCTTCAGGCGGCTATGTCAGGTAATTTACCAGCCATTCCAAACTCTGTTAAATGAAAGATTTGTCAATCACCCATTTTTTAAAATATATAATGATAGAACATGACTTCACATGAACTGATGTTTGTGAAGCATAAAATGTTTTAAAAAAGATAGAGGATAACATAATGTGTAGTTTGACTTACCTTAAAACATTCAAGGAGGTTATCATCTTTTGTCCTAACATGTGTCTGCAAATATATATCAGGACAATGACAAATGAGCAAGTGTTTCATGTATGCCCAAAGAAAAAAAAAACTATCAAAATTGATGTTAGAATTGAAGGGTGCTTGCTCTAAAATCCATAGCTTTTAAATAAAGTTGGGGGTTATGGACTTTAATGATCCACATCAAACGATCTTTGATGAATTGGTTGATCAAATCAAATTCATTTCCATGGATTGGTGCTAAACCTGCCAACCCACTAATTATTGCTGTACTTAGGATATATTTAATCTTATAACCACTCATGTAACCTCATTAATTATCATATTATAAGAGAAGAATGTCATGATTTAATCAAATATATATTCGAAATAATTAAAATTTCAGATACGGTTTTTTTTTTTAATTTATTTGAAGGGGGAAAAAAACCCGGAGCTCCAACTTATGCATGTCAACCCGTTTAAATATTTAGATAAATTGGGCATATACCATTTTAATCTGTTTTTAAAATGAATTAGTATTTTTTTTTCAACTATGTATTTTGTTTTCTCTCTCTTTTTTTGCTTTTTTCGTGGGGTGGGGGTGGGGGGTGTTAAATGAGCAAACAAAGGGGTTGAATTCCAATTAATTCCAGACAAAGTTGTGCACGATTGAGAGGTTTTTGCGTACCTTGATTACCCATTGGCATGATTCGTGTCGATTTGCTGCCAGGGAAGCAAGTATGACTAGCCCTGCTGCTATGGTTGAGGGCCAGTGGCTCAGCAGCTCCCGATCCAGTTGCGCTATCACTGCAAGGTGGACGGACCTCCTCTCCGTCTCGGCATCAGCTTTTGCAGCTTTCAGATAAAACCTAAGATCGATATTTCTATCAGAATAATCTCGTACTCAAATCATGCCCATAAGAGAAATTCCAGAATGAGACAAGCAGCGTACTGTAAGAAGTTGTAGATGGTGGGGAAGCTGCACTGGAAATCGAGGACCTTCTGCACTAGCCATTCCATGGCTACGATTTCACATTTTCTGTACACGTTGCCCCCCACGCAGATCGTCGTTTCTTTCACACTGGAATTCAGGAAGAAGAGATTCCAGGGTTACTTTATGCATTAGATAGCTTTAGGTTCTGTAAATTACAAGCCAGTAGCAGAAACCCCACATTCTGTGGCGATGGCCTTCTTCAATTCTGGCAGCCAGTGCGAGGCAGGCGACCCCGACCATTTGAAGGTTTTTATCGCTTTTGAACATCCCTTTACTCATGAAACGGTCAAATAGGTTTACACCGAGAAACATCGTCTCATTCCGGAGCTTCTTCGTAATGCAATTCTGCTTATACAATGTAGCATAGATTAGAATTTTGTCAGTAATCTCAGTTGAGACCCAGTCGAAGCAGGTTGAAGACAGGCGTCTTCAAATTGGTGTAAAGAGGGGGGTGGGGGGAGGGGGGGGGGGGATTTGGTAACAAACAGCTGACCTCAACGATCCAGTGGACCATCTGTAATCGTTGCTGGATGATAAGATCGCCGTGGTCCGTCGCGGAGCTGTAGTGCTGCGCATAGTTCAGCACAGAAATCTGCTTTCGCTCTCTGCGACGGATCCTCTGGTAACACTCTTCGTCGTCCTCGTTCTCGAATCTGAACACCTGCAGATCAAAATCAAACCAATCATCAAAACATTATGCACGATTTTAAAGATAACTGAACTTATGCAATGCCGAAACATTCAATTACTTGAAATTCATCCATGTATTCCACCTCGTCGCGGCCAGAAGCTGCCGGGAACAGAACGGAGCTCAACCTGGAAAACTGCTCTTCGTAACTAGCCAACAATAAGAAAGTAGGCGAAGGGGGGGAATTGTCGGGGGAGCCTTCCAAGAACTCGAAATTCCTTTCCGACCTTTTCTTTTTCGGTTCAAACCATGATGGCGTGTAATCATCGAAAACTGTCCGTGATCTTCTGGCTAAATAACTTGATGAGAACACAGCCTCGAGGTTTGATACCATATTCGATATCTTATCATCAGAATACTGTTCGCTGCAGAAGAGATCTGGGATGCTACTTGTTGGCGTCCGTCCTTCTTTGAGCACTGATTTGAAAACAGAGGGCGTTGCGACGACGCTACTTGGTGAAACTTCTGGTAGTTTAGGTTCTACAGTTTTCTTTTCTTCAGTAGTTTCTTGGTCCGATACAAGTTTTGATAGAGTTGAACAGGTGGTGAAAAAATTCAGATTGGAGGGAAATCCATGCCCTGACATAAAGGATTCCGCCTGCTCGAACTTTTCATTTTTCATCGATGTTATGGCTTTCTTGACAATTTCTAACCTGGATTCCAACTGTTTTATGGGATATTCTCCAGGTCTTCCCTCACTAACGGGAGATGGAGAAAGTGAAGCTGCATCCGAGTTCTTGATGATATTGATTCCTTCCGTCGTTCCATCCCTGTTTTCAGCTGGATCAGTCTTATCGCTGAAACCGCTTATAAACTGAGCCAGACGGAGAGTCCTCTTTGAAATCATTGGATCCATGGATTATTCCATTCTGCTCGTCCCTTGAACGCTTTATCGTATTTCTTCAAAAGTGATCATTCCCTCTGTTTCCCCTCGGCCACACCTTCAAATCAGCAGATACGACCGAGAGATAGTCCTGTAGAATTGCAGGAAAACATACTTCGAATACTGAAAGACCGACTCCATTTCAGTAGAACTGGACAGAATAAGTAGACGCGTTCTTTCTTATCCGAGGGAGCCAGGAGGCCGTTGAGAGTTGCAATGAATCCGATGAAAAGGAGAACGTTGCGGGTGGGGGAGCCTCGATCGGGGCTTCTTGGCGGTTGGAGCTGGTGTTCTTGATTCCTGCTTCACGCGGTACGTCGTCCTTGACTTCATTTTCTGCACGGAAAGATACCGAGTCGACTCGATTGACGACGGTAACAGATCCCGGAGAGGGAAAAACGGTTGCAGGCGTCGGGGTGACGAAGCAAGGCGCTTGTTAGGCCGTTCCACCGGGGGGGACCACTTTCCCCTCTAATATTTGGATATTTAGATAAACTATCCAATAAATATTTAATTTTTCAATATAAAAATTTAAGTATGTGATTAATATTTAATTTTTGAATATAAATTTTTAGAGGAAAATTCCAATGTAAATTTTTAATTGAAAAAGAACTTTTGTTGGATACTTTATCAAATTTATTGTGTACATTTATTATTGATTTTGCTTTAGACATTGTAACGAAGCCTACTACATTTTTTATGATTTGGTATTGATTTTGATTGATTTTTAGTAAGTTAATCTCGAGCCTTTTTTTTTGTAATATGTTAATTATCACTTCTTTATCCATGTTGATATTAACTTTAAATTTTATATCAATAACATATGTTTATAGATATTTCTTTTTGGAATTATCCAATATAGGCCAACCATTAGTGATTTGTGCCAATAATTGTAACTTGTATCACTTTATTTATTAATAGTGTCATTATTCCATTATCAATATATTGCATTCCATTTGTTTTAACACATTGTATCACAATACTAGGGTTAGCCCTGGGGCAAGCCCCACAAGCCCCTGGGCTAGGGCAACACGACTCAAAGGGCAAGAAATACACTGTAAGGGGCAACCCCCCCCCATTTTACTGTAGCATTATTTGTAATTAAGGGCAACAATTTCAATGATGGTCTTGGACAATAATATCTCCAGGGCCGGTTCTGTACAATACTAATCCTTTTGATAGTTTCTCTAGTCAAGAATCATCACAGAAGTGAGAATTATGATGCATAATTAGTGTGAACAATGTTTATATACAATTAGTCATACAAAGTGTTGGTACTAGGGCGCGCAACAAAAGCAAATATCAGGGGTTTTACAATTTTATTGTCACATTGTGTTAACAACGTCATCTTCAGTGATGCACAACCTAATAAAGCAACCCTAAGATCTCACGTGAAAGAATTTAAGCACAAAATTAAATCAAACAAATACCTTATTCAATTTGAAGACGCTGTTGAAAACTGTCTGTCGATGGTGACCGTTGTTGTAAGGGTCTGGATCCCGGTAGCCCTTTCCTTTGTGAGTTTGGGGTGTTGGAGGCACCCTGACGATGTTCCAAAGAGTTTGGAGGAAAAGGGGGAGCCACTGCCAAAAATGGCATGGTTGCAGTGTGGAGGGGTGCGCTGCACCGTAGTGCTGGTGGTTGTGGCGTAGTGGACCCATGTCACGGCTTAGGGGAGCTCAAGAGGAGAAATGGGGCTACTGCTGTAACGACCCAGAATTCTTTCAATGGAAATTCTCTTATTATAATTATATCATATAGTATAATAACATAAAATCACATTAAGAACACAATAAAAATTTTATAAATGAAGATTTAATAAAATAAAGGGTATTTCTAGAAGTTAAGGAACATATACCAAATAAATAGTAACTTGACATTTGAAATAGTAACATGACCCTTATGAATAGTAAACCAGACAATTGAATAGTAACTTCACCAATGAAAGTATAAATAAAATTTATCTATCTTATAAGTGATAATATGATATAATTATATCATTTTATAAGTAAATAAATATTTTAAAAATTATTAATTAAGTATTGGTATTTTTGTAAGTGATAAATATTTAATTGCAATTTTATGATTAATTTAATAATTTAAAAGAAAATTTATTTTCATAAAATAAATTCATAAATTAATATTTTGATGTCTTATGATTATAAGATAATTTTATGAGACCTTAGTTAATTTTTCAAAGTGTTATAAAATCAGTTATAATTTTAAAATATGTATTTCTTGAGTAAATTATGATTTTAATAAAAAATTAAATTTCTTATATTTAGAAAATTATTTTTATAAAATGAAGTTTGTTTTTGAATTCTACACGTCGAAAAATAGTTAGGGTGATTTTTTTGATTTTTTCTAAAATACTGGAATTTTTAGTGAATAGTGAAATATAGTAATTTATGGTATTTATACATTATAAGTTAAATATAATATTCCTTGAGTCATTGCTGATGTAAGTACCATAATCTCAAGCCCCCTTTATTATTTTAATATTTTTGATGATAATGCTCAAACTATTCATAGTCTTGAGCTAAAATAATAAACTAATGTTTAAAATAATGAGAAAACACCCATATACTCCACTATAAATACCACCGTTCACCACCTCTTCTCCTCACACATCTCAAGCCTTGAGTCTTGTCCAAATTCTACTCAAATATCCTCCCAAGACCCCTCCCCATGCCCAGAAGCTTTTGGTCTTAACAAAAGATCAAAACCAATCCCCTAAGGAGGTTCTCAAGAAGGAATCAAGAGGTAAACCCCTCTTCCCTTTTCTTTTAATTTCTTTTCAAGTTCCTTTCTTTTCTTTTTCTCTCATCATCTCCCCTTATCCAAATGGTATGATAACTCCAGTACCTTACATATACTGTAATGTTATTATGCTAATGGAATAATTCATCATCATCTCCCCCCTCCTTTTATACTAAAAATGAAAACATCATCTGTGATGTGTTAATTTATCACATTCAGGGACGATGGAGTTTTCAATTTCCATTACCATCTTCAAGGCTGATCATAAAACCATTTTTATGGTTGAAATAGATTATAATATATGTATTATATCTTATTTAATCTTCTGAAATAATTTTGTACACATGATATTAATTTATAAAATAAAATGTGTTCATTGTGATCGAAAACCGCCAAAATAAACACAAACGATTATCATTAACTATTTATCTAATGATTCATACTCATGCCATAAAACCAAATGATATATCAGACCAATTTAACCTCTATAAGATCATTAATAACATATAAGTTCAATCCTAGATAATTACCCCCACTTTACATGACCTTTCGTACATGTATACAAGTAAACCAATCATGATAACCAAGGAAACCAACACTCCCAAATGATGAAACTGAATCTCTTAACCCATCAAAAAGACCATAAATGAAATCAATAAAGTTATAATAAATAAAATACATGTAGAAAGGGTTCTGTACTTATTAATTAATGAATCTATTTTGATTATCCAGAACATTAAGATCAAGTGAAGAACACCTTCAGACTTAAGGTAAGGGATTCTGCTAGAACCTCCATTATTCCTTCAGGTTACTCTTTCTCTATTTTTACCCAAATGGAATTCTATTTTCTTTTCATGTACATATTCTAAATTCTATTTATATTTTCCAAACTCATGTATCAAGATCCATTGATCCTTATTTTTTGGGGATATATATGTTTTTAAAAGGTTCCCTACTCAATTCTTCTTGACAAGTAAACCCGATTTAAGGGAACTTCACGAATTCTTACCATATTCAAGTGCACTTCACAATAAATTTTAAGCCACCATTATTTTTCTAAAATCACTCATTTTATTATGAAACTTTCTTGTTTCACTTCTGGTTTTATATAAAATATTATGCCTTTTTCTTCTTTAAACTCTCTTTAATATTTTCCTTTAACTACACTAAAATGTTTTAATTCTAAAGTTTCTTAAATACTATTTTTACATGTTATCAATTCAGTTTGACATAATTTGTCATGATATATGCCTATTTTCTTTTATGAATGTACATGTATGATTCAATTCCTTTCTTTCATGGACACTTTTATGATACGCCCATTTATTATGCTTTATGACATGATTATGATACCCATTTTTTTCCATGGGTAGCTGAAGTTCCAAAGGATTGAATAACAACTAGGGGGATTGAATTAGTTGTTCAATTTTCTAAGTTTCAAAACTTTTAGAAACCCAAAACCTACAACCTGTTAATATTTATTTACTTATCAACTTTTAGTAAATATTCATGCATGAAAAAAGAGGAAATAAAGTAAAGAACACAAGATTTACAAGGTTCGGTCTCAGTGTGAAAACCTACAGCCTTTTCATAGCCACCCCATGGGTCTATGGAAATCCACTATTATGAATAAGTGAATACAACTTATGATAACTCCCATTAGAAACCTTTTATCTCCCGATAGGAATGATTATACTGAATCTCATTTGTTTACAATGTTTTCTTATAAAAAAATTGAGCCAAACAAAAAAATAAAGACTTTATTGAAACTGATCCACAATTGCTCAGTCTGAATCCTCAGTCTAATTTGGATGGATATGATTTTCTCAATCTAATGATTCTAGATCTGATTCTCTCAATCTGATGAGTCTGGATCTGATTCTCTCAATATGATGAGTTTGGATCCAATTTACACAATATGATGAGCCCAGATCCAATTTGATCAATACAGTTGACTCAATACAATGAACCCATTCTCAATATTCAAAACTCAAACTCTTCTCAAATTCTCAATACGATATCTCTCATCCTGATCGACTCAACACAATCTTCTCAATACGATTGACTTAATATGATCTTGCTTAGTCTGATCAACTCAATACGATCTTCTCAATCTGATTGACTCAATATGCTCTTCTCAATACGATCTTTCTCAATCTGGTAAACAAAAATTCAGATGTCCGATCCTCCTCATGAGATCTTTGGCCAACAATGAATCTCACTTGATTTCTTCAAAGCTCTAACTTTTTTTCTTACGTGAAATTTCTCTTCTGAATGAATAGTTTGAGCAAGTATTTATAGGTGACTCAGAAAGAAAAAGTGGGAAACTTGAAAACTTTACCCACTTCCTCAAATTTCAAAATCTCTGAAGATCTCTTGCATTTAAACTTCAACTTTGACTTCTTCAATACTCCTTGGATTTCTACGAGATTTAAAAAAAATTGAAATTCATGTTTGACCTCTTCAAATATTCATAAAACTTCTAGAATTTTCTTTTTGAGTCTTCTTCGTAATCAACTCATTATGATTTTGTTTCCTTCTCAGCTCATTACTATCTATTTCCTTCTTTATCTCATTATGATTCCTAATTCCTCTTCAACTCATTACAATAGAATTCCCATTATTATGAAAATCCCATTACGATGGAAATTCTAATTCTGATGGAAATTTCATTACGATGGAAATCCCATTATAATGAAATCTCTATACTTCAACTTCAAAATTATTCAAACTTTATTAACTTCACACATTCTGACTTCTGGATCCACTACTGGAAATCAGACCTTTACCAACGCTTCTATACCAATGGTTTGTAAGAACCATTGGGAAAGCCCACTTTGAGTCCACCTTTCCCAATGGTTTTGGAAAACCGTTGGGAAAATTCCACTTTGTTGCCACCTTTCCCAACGGTTTGGCCCAACTGTTGAGAAAGGGTATACCTATCCCAACTGTTTTCCAAAACCGTTGGGAAAGGCCCCCCACCCAGAATCAAGGATCTATACCAACGGTTTTGACAACTGTTGGTATAGAGCCTTTGATTTTTTATCAGATCTTTTTACCGAGAACATTATATAAATCAAAATTTAAAATAATTATGAGAATACATATATATATATTTATGTAATTATGTTCACAAAAGTCATGTTAGGTTAGTGGTTAAGTCGTTCAATGATAAACTAGGGGTCTTGGGATCAAATCCCAGTGGATGTTTTTTTTGAAATACATATACCAATGGTTTCATAACCATTGGAATAGCTTTTCATATTACTTATACCAACGGTTTCCAAAACTGTTGGTATAGACCTATCCCAACGGCTTACTTCGCTACGGTTCTCCAAACCGTTGGTATAGGCTATACCAACGGTTTGGAGGCCTATACCAATGGTTCCAAACCATTGGTATAGGTTAGTTTTCCAGTAGTGATCCCATATTCTGAAACATTCTTCCTTTGATGGATTTCTTCATAATGATGGAATCCCAATTACGATGAAATTCTCATTAGGATAGAATTTCTCATTATGATAGAACTCTCCACTTTGCAATTTTGAATTTATTCAATCCTCACCACTATTTCTTAAAAAATTTTATCATAAAGGCATTTGTGATTTTTGATAACTTCTTGATCAGCAAAGCATTGTCTGTTTTGGTTTATAAAGTATCAAAACTTTCTAACTCCTCTCTTCACAATTTTCTTTCAAAACCCTTCAGAAATAAAATGATTTTTCACTCAACAAATTTTTTCTTTCTCTGATTATGATAAAGGAAACCTTTCAGTAAACAAAAATTTATGCCTCTGATTATTTTGGGTCCGATTATCTGAATCCGATATAGATGAATATGATACTATGAATCTGATGAATCTTTATTACAATGGATATGGGTCCGATTCCTAAAAAAACATTCTTATATAAAAAGTTTAGTTGTAAAAAAATAAAAAAACTTTGTTAAAATAATTCATCACAAAGTTTATTCAATCTCCCCCTTTGGATTTGTTGACAACCTTGATTAACAACTTTTCCAACTCTCATAATTTTTTTTGACAACTCAAGTTTTTTGAATTTTATCAAAACACAACCATTCTAAAAAAAGAGTATCTTAACACCACACTACTGGATAAAGTAATGTTTTTGAAGGAATTGCATCCCTCAGTGACTAAAAAATTGTGTGTCCATGTAAATATAACTACCACTAACTTTTATTTTTCACTCACTTTTCCTTTTATCTCCCCCATTTTATGATAACCACAACTTCAGATTCATTTAAGAAAGATAAGTAAAAACTTATTACAAAGTACAAAGTTGTTACTTTCTCCCCCCCTTTGTCAATATAATCCAAAGAATAGTGGGGGTACTTCCTTATGAGGTTTAGGAAGACATGGGAGGAGGCTGAACATGAAGTTGCAGCCTTAATTCCACAAACCTTTCTTTTGACATTGATTTTGTAAAGATATCAATAATCTGATACTTTGTTGAAATGTATTCCAGTAAAACATCTCCAGTAGAAACTTTTTATTTTATAAAATGAAACTTTATATCAAAATTTTTTGATATTGAATGTTGGATATGATTATTAGAAAGATTAATTTCACTTTGATTATCACAAAGTATCTTCAATGGTTTAGAAACTTTTACTTTCAAATATTCTAGTTTAACTTTCATCCATAACATTTGAGTACAATCCTGAGTAACTACAACATATTTGGATTTAGCTGTGCTTAAAGTTACTGAACTTTGTTTCTTACTATGCCAACTCACACAACATTCACCCAAGAAAAATGTTCTTCCTTAGGTTGATTTTCTATCATTATAATCTCCAGACCAATCGGTATCAGTATAACCATGAAACTTCATATCACAATTTCTTTTATATAACAAACCATGTGAAGTTATTCCTTTTGA
This sequence comes from Viscum album, assembly GCA_963277665.1. Taxonomy (NCBI): domain Eukaryota; kingdom Viridiplantae; phylum Streptophyta; class Magnoliopsida; order Santalales; family Viscaceae; genus Viscum; species Viscum album. Next base: position 596,145,054 of record OY728121.1, read on the forward strand.
CATATCCTATAATCCTATTTGTTTCCAACATATGTGATTATTTAAAATTAATTTGATACCTAAAACATAAAGTCACAACATAAACAATAACAGGACTTGAGGCTGTAAGATAAAGAATACTCTCTATCAGCTTCCTAAAGTCTTTCTGATTCACACTAATTACAGATTCATCTTCACTCAACTTTGTTCTAACTGAAATAGGAGTAGAAACTTATTTGAATTCTTCCATGCCAATTTTTCTTAACAATTCCCTAGCATATTTTTATTGAGATAATAAAATGTATTTATTTCATTTTGTTGAACTTGTAAGCCAAGGAAGAAAGTTAATTATCCCAAAATAGACATTTTAAAATTCTTCTTGATTTCCTTAGAATTTTTTTACAAAAATCTTCTCTAACCTCAGAAAAACTTATATCATCCACATAAACAATTACAATTATAGTTATGAGATCAAAATATTTTACATATAAGTTGCTACCAATTTTTCCTTTATAAAAGTTTAACATTATCAAAAAAATTTCAAGTTCATAATACCAAGAACATGGAGCTTTTTTTAGCCCATATAAAGATTTATTCAATTTACAAACTTTGTTTTCATCCTCATTAAGTAGAAATACACAAGGTTTTTCAATGTAAACTTCTTCCTTAATTTCACCATTTAAGAAAGCTAACTTTACATCCATATGATAAACTTTGTAATTACAATGTGCATCCACTGAAAGAAACTTTCTAATAGTTTCTAATCTTACAACTGGGGAAAATTTTCTTCAAAATCCACATCTTCCACCTGTTCATAGCCTTTACAAACAAGCCTTGCTTTGTTTCTTGAAACTTCTCCATGTTCATTTAACTTGTTTTTGTAAACCCACTTGGTTTAGATAACATTTTTATTTGCTGGTCATGAAACAAGTTCCCATGTTTCATTCTTCTAAATCTGATCCAACTCCTCATTCATATAATCCACCCATTCTTTGTGTCTAATAGCTTCTAAAATAGATTCCCATTCAACTTTTGAGATAAGTGAAGTCTAATTATCTAATCTCAACTTTCTTCTTGTCTGAACCGGATCCTTCTGATTCCCAATAATGTTTTCAGATTCAAAATGTTTTTGTAAGGTAGGAAATTTCAAAGATTAATTCCTAGCTAAAATTTCCTCATCACATGACTCTTATGAATCTTGACAAGAATGTTTTAAATTACTTTCACTATTGTTGGAATTCTCCAGTTTATCCTCCTCAACATTCTCAACAACTTTTGTTACAGAACTTTGATTTTCAATTACCTTCACATCATATGGTTCCACCAACTTTTATAAACATTTGTTCCAACATTTGTACCTTCTTCCATTTGGTGAATAACCCATAAAAGTTCCTTCCTCATCTTTCTCATCAAACTTTCCCAAATCCAAATTTTCGATTTTGAGAAAACATGGAATTCCAAAAAATTTGAAGTATTTCAATGAATGTTTTTTGTTATAACACATTTCATAAGGATTCATGGTTGTTTCCAGTCACATCAAGAATCTATTTTGAACATGTACAATAGTACTAATAGCTTCTCTCCAATATAACTTTGATTTTTTTCTAACATACTTCTTCTCATTTCCACCAAGCTTCCATTCTTTCTTTCTGCTACTCTATTTTGTGGTGGAGTATAGGGAGAACTATACTGATGTTTGATACCATGCTTTCTCAGATAGGTTTCAAAAGTATTATTTGTGAATTAAATACCATTATCTATTCTCAACTTTTTTAAGGAAACCCTCGATTATTTCTCAACATCCACTATGAGAAAACAGTGTTTTAGCGGCAGTTTTAAAAACCGCCGCTATTCTTTTTTAATTTTTTTAATTAGCGGCGGTTTTTTAGCAGCGGTTTAAACCGTCGCTAAATCGTTTTTATTATTATTATTTTTAATTTTTTCAATTTTTTGTTTCTTTATTTTTTTATATTAGTAATTTATTTATTTATTTATTTATTTATTTTTATTTATTTATTTATTTATTTATTTATTTATTTATGTTATTTATTTCTATTATTTATTTATTTATTATTTATTATTTATTTATTTAATTTTTTTTAAAAAATATCTTCTAAAAAAATTAATTTTTTTTAATGGCGGTTTTGTGAAAACCGTCGCAAAATTTAAGAAAAAAATTTGAAATTTTTTTAAAAAATATTTATTATTTATTATTTATATTTTTTTTATTATTTACAATTAAATATAGTTTATTATTTATAATTTTATATATTTATAATGTGTCAATTAATTAATATTTATAATTATTAGTTAATAATATTTTTAAACTGAAAGCAAATCTTAAATAAGTAGAAGAACAGACTTCGGCATCAAATGACCATAATTTCTGATCCGAGAGTCATTTTCAGCTCCACAACCAGTCAAATCAAAGTTTATCAAATGAGAAAAAACCAAGTGAGAATTAAATCGTGTGATAATCAAAGGAAAAAAATGTATTCAAAATTCAAAAGTTGAAAATCGAACTCGAACTTCAAACGACCATAACTTTTAATCCGAGTGTTCGTTTGGGCTCTACCACATATCAAATCGAAGCCTGCGATGAGCTCTACACCGCTTAGTTCTGGTACCAACTCTTTGTGTATTGTATCCCTTTTTATTCCACCAGAAAGGCCTAGAAGGCCTCTAAAACATAGGTTTTAGTTGCAGACACCGATTTCCTAAAATCCAAATGGTTATAACTTTCAATCCATGTGTGCATTCGGCCTATACCACACATCGCATCAAATCTCATTTCACAATCTTTGATTTGACTGGTTGTGGCACTTGAAAATGAGTATTAGATCATATTTTATGACCATTTCAGTGTTTTTAGGGTTTATAGAGGTTCTTAACGTTTTATGATTCATTTAATTAATTGTTTTTTTATTTATTTATTTTAAATTAATTAATTAATTAATTAATTAATTAATAATTAGTTAATATTTATTTAAATATTATTTATTATTAGGTATTTATTCATTCATTTATTTATTTATTATTTAGTTATTATGTACACATTAATTATTAATTTATTTTTAATTTATTTATCAATTAATTATTAATTATTAATTATTAATTATTAGTTTATTATTCATTATTTATTTATTTATTTATTATTTATTTATTTATTCATTATTCATTATTTATTAATTAATTAATAATTAATAATTGATTAGTTATAAATTATTAATTGTTAGTTATTAGTTATTATTAATTATTAATTATTAACTATTTATTTATCTATTTATTTAGTTATATATTTATTTCTTTATTTCTTTATTATTTATTATTATTCTTTATTCTTTATTCTTTATTCCTTATTATTTATTTTTAATTTATTAAATATTAATTTATTATTAGTTTATTGTTCATTTATTAATTATTAATTATTTATTAATTACTGATTATTTATTTATTATTAATTAATTTATTATTTATTATTTATTAAATATTAAATATTGAATATTGTACATTAAATATTAAAATTAAAATATTAATTATTAATTAATAATTATTAATTTTATAATTATCAATTTTTAATTATTAGTTATTATTAATTATTAATAATTAATTAATTAATATTTATTTATCTATTTATTAATGTATTTATTTATTATTGATTATTTATTGATTATTTATTAATTAAATATTAATTAAATATTAATTATTTATTAAATATTTAATATTAAATATTGTATATTAAAAATTAAAATTAAAATATTAATTATTAATTACGAATTAGTCATTTTATAATTATCAATTATCAATTATTAGTTATTAGTTATTATTAATTATTAATTAATTATTAATTATTTATCTATTTATCTATTTATTTATGTACTTATTTATTTATCTATTATCTATTATTTATTATTTATTATTTATTATTTATTATTTATTAATTTATTTTTAATTTACTAAATATTAATTTATTATTAGTTGATTATTCATTTATTATTTATTTATATATTCATTCATTATTCAATATTTATTAATTATTAATTAATTATTTATTAATAATGTATTAATTATTTATAAATTTTTGAATATAAATTATAAATTATAAATTATTAATTCTTAATGATCAATTATAAATTATTAGTTATTTACTATTTACTATTTATTATTTTATTATTTATTATTTATTATTATTTATTTATTTATTCATTTATCTGTTATTTATTAATTATTTATTATTTATTTATTATATATTAAATTATTTTTTAATTAATTTATTATTTATACTTTACTTATATATATATTATGTTATATGTTATATATTATATATTATATATTATATATTATATATTATATATTATCTATTATCGATTATATATTATGTATTATATATTACCTATTATATAATACATAATATATAATACATAATACATAATATATGATATATATTTTATAATATATAATATATAATATATATTATATATAATACATTATACATTAGATATTAGATATTAGATATTAGATATTATGTATTATGTATTATGTATTATATATTATATGTTATATATTATATATTATATATTATATATTATATATTATATATTATATATTATATATGATTAATTATTAATTATTGATTATTGATTAATAATTATTGATTAATAATTATTTAGTTTGTATATATTTGTTGTGTATTACTTGTTTTTCCAATTAATATATATATATATATGTATAAGTATATTAAATTCGATTTATTGACCACATGAATAGCCTGTTGGAGTGGTAAAGTCTTTGGAGAATAAGCAAGAGGTAAAGGGTTCAAATCTCACCCAACGCAGAATTTATATACACGGCTTGGGCATGTGCATGGACATAGACTTATGCATAGAGATTGATGGGCATGTGCGTGGTAATATAAATTACTAATAAAAAAAATAAAGAAATAAAAAATTAAAAAAATTAAAAAAAAATTAAAAATGATTTAGTGACGGTTTAAACCGCCACTAAAAAACTGCCGCAAATTAAAAATTTTAAAAAATTTTAAAAACTTAAAAAAAATTAAAAACGATTTAGCGGCGGTTTAAACCGCTGCTAAAAAACCGCCGCTAATTATTTCCCGACATACGATTTAGCGGCGGTTTTCCAAAACCGTCATGGAACGATTTTGCGGCGGTTTAAACCGCCACTAAACGAAAAAAACCGCCGCTAAATATAAATTTTGGCGTAGTGATCTTTTTCTGAAGAATTTGAACATTTCAATAGCCTCTGAATTATGCTTCATAAACATAATGTTGGTAATCTGAGTGAAATAATCAATAAAAGTGATAAAGTATAAATATCCTTTTGTTTATTGATATCTCATTGTCCCACATAAATCATAATAAGTAAGCTCAAGTGTTCTGGTAGATTGAATCTCAACTCTTTTATGACTTTTGTTAGTCATCTTCCCTTTTGACAAGTTACACAAACATCTTCTTCTCTTCTTTTCAATTCTGGAAAGTTTCGAACGACATAAACTTTAGAAAGTTTGTTTATACTTTTATGTCTAAGATTCCCAAGTCTTCGGTGCCACAATTTGTTTTCATCTTCTGCACCCAAATAATAGGAGTTATTGAATTCTCCTATTTAGAAGAGATTCCCACTGGTTCTTTCTCCTTTTGTAATGATATTTACATCTTTCATAATTTTGATGATACACAAATATTTTCTAAAAACAACTTCATTTCCATCATCAAAAATTCAACTTACACTAAGTAATTTATATTTTAGCACATCAAAAAATTAAAATTTCTTAGATTTCAACTTTCCGACGTCAATCTCAGCCATTCTGATTCCTCTGAATTTTAAGGAAATATCATTACCAAAGGTAACTGCTCATTCATCATGAATTTCAACATGTTTCAAGATTTTTATATCATCTGTCATATGTGAAGAACAACCACTATCAAATATCCATAGTTTGTTCCTTTTACTTTCTTTCAAAGCTGTCCAAACAAAAAATCTCTTTCCTCAACTTTCTTTTTTTCATATTTATTTTCTTTAATATCATAAGAAACTTTTTATGGAAGGAGTGTCATACATATTTCAACATGATGACCAGCCTGATCAAATCTTCCACAAACTTCTTCCAAACATTCAAATTGATTTTTTGTTATAATGTTTCTAACATATTGAGAATTCACCTTTTCAACTTTCTGTAAGTTAGTAAAGTTACTCATTCTACTTTCACAATTTCTTCCAATTTGCTCAAAACTTCTTCCAGGTAGAGATAATCTGTGACAATAATTATAAGATCTATTCCCATAGATTCCACAACACCAACAATATCCATTAAATCTTTATTTTCTATTCAATAAATATATTTCTCTATAGAAACTTTTTTGAGGTTGGTAACTTCTTTCAGCTCTAATATACTCAGTACGTGGACCATCTTTTCTTTTGAGTGAGTTTTCTAATTTTTTAAATTTTATAGGTTTCTCACACCCTTTCTCAACCCAAAATTTCCCAATACATTTTACAGAACCTAAAATTTTAAAAGAGTTAGATTAAAAATTATTTTTGGTAAGAAAATATTTCACCAGATTCTTTTATAGATCTTTCTCAGTAACTTTAGAAGTCTCAGATTTTATTTCCAAATCTTTGTTGAAGTTTTCATTCATCTTACTCAAGGTACTCTTGGACTCAAGAAGATTTGATTGAAACCTTTTAACCTCTTCTTCCTTATCTTACATATTCTTACTAAGATCATCAATCATCTTTCCCTGTTCAACAATTCTATATTTGTAACTCAAAATCTCCTAAATGTATTTATCCCCCTATTTGATGACATATTTTCTTCCATTAAAAACTTATTCACAATATTTCTTCATTACTCTAATTTATTTCTTGAGAGTTTTTTTCTCAAGACATGTAATAAGTTCTATTCTAATATGATACTCTCTATAATATTATTCACCACCTTCTTCACTCTCTGAGGAATATTTTGTTTTCTCAACATTTTGAAATAAATGTTCTAAATTTTTATAAACTTTCATCTTTAGAAGAATTGTTCTCAATTGAGTTAAATTCAACTTTATTACTCAACATAATTCTCTAGTTTCTAGTAAACTTCTTCTTGTATCTATTTTAAGACTTTTCTTCTCTATAATTTTTGTTCCACTTCTTCCATCAAGGTTTCCCATCAGAATCATGTCAATATTATCCAAATTTATTCTTGGGGAAATTCATATCAAAGTGTTTGATTACACCACAATAAAAACATTTGAGATGAAGTTTACCTCCATACTTTCCTCTTCCTCTTTGATAGTTCTTGGATATAAGAGACATGATTTTTTCATTCAACTCATCCTCCTCTTCATCTTCAGAGTCACAAGGATCAACACCTTCAACATCTTGAATTTTCAACTTTCTCATAGATTCAAAATCCATTTTATCTTTCATCTTATTTTTAAACATTGAAGCATTCCTCATTTCATAAGAAATAATAAAGTTATACAATTCATTAAGAGATAAATCATCCTTATCTTCTAAAGAAGAAATTTTAGAATCAAACCTGTCTAAAATGTTTCTCACAATTTTCTTCACAATTGTAGAATCTTCCAAGACATCTTTGAATCCTCTTATGTTCCAAAAAATTTCATTTAATCTAGTGAAGTATTCATCAATTATTTCTTCATCTCTCATTCTAATGTCTTCATACTTACTATTCCATATTTGTAGCTTTGCTTCCTTAACTTTTGTATTCCCTTTGAAAACACTTTCCATCTTATCCCACATACTTTTTGAAGTTTTGATACACATAAAATTCTGATAAACATTTTATGATAAGGACATGGGAATAAAATTTCCAGCCTTTCCATCAACTTCTATATTTCTCTTATTAGCAAACATCATAGGGGAATCTTTCTCAGTAGGTGGAAAACTAATAATATCAATATCAACAACTTCCAGGACAATAGATAGGAGATAAGGAATCATCCTATTTTTCCATCCATAATAATTTTTTCCAACAAATTTAGGAATTCCTCTACTATTGAAATAATTAATATTATCAATGATAAGGATTCAACAAGGGAACTTTCCTTTGATACCAATTGAATTTCCAAAGGACCGAATAACAATTGAGAGGGAGGGGGGGGGGTTGAATAAGTTGTTCACTTTTATAAGTTTTAAAACTTATATATACTTAACCCCTATAACCTATTAAGATTTATTTCCTCATAAACTTTTAGTAAATACTCATGCATGAAAAATTATGAAAGTAAGTAAAGAACATAATATTTACAAGGTTCGACCTTAGTGTGAGAACCTACATACTTTCCATAGCCACACCCATGGGTCTATGGAAATACACTATTATGAAGAAGTGAATAAAACTATACCAACCACCATTAGATAACTTATATCCCCCAATAGGAATGATTATACTGACTCTTGTCAGTTTGCAATGTTTACTTATGAAACAATCGAGTCAAAAATAATAATAAAGACTTTGTTGAAACTGCTCTACAATTGATCAGTCCGAATCCTTAGACTGATTTGGTTGGATATGATTTTCTCAATCTGATGAGTCTAGATATGATTCTATTAATATGATGAGTCTGGATTTGATTCTCTCAATATGATAAGTCTAGATATGATTCCATAAATATGATGAGTCTTGATCTGATTCACTTAATATGATAGACTCAATAAAATGATCCCATTCTCAATCTACAAAGCTCAAAGTCTATGAAAATTATCAATACAATATCTCTCAGTCTGATCAACTCAATAAGATATTCTCAATTCAATAGACTCAATACGATCTTGATTAATCTAATTAGCTCAATATGATCTTCTCAATCCGATTGACTCAATTTGATCTTCTCAATATGATATTGCTCAATTCGGTAAACAAACATTCAACTATCTGATCCTCCTCATGATATCTTTAACATAAATGTATCTAAATTTATTTCTTTAGTGCTCTGACTTTTTCACTTGCATGAAAGTTCTCTTCTGAACAAATAATCTGAGCAAGTATTTATAGGTAACTCAGAAAGAAAAAGTGGGAAACTTAAAAACTTTCCCCGCTTCCTAAAATTTCAAAATCTCTAAAGATATCTCACATTTAAACTTCAACTTTGACTTCTTAAATTCTCCTTGTATTTCTCTATGATTTATGAAAAATTGAAATTCAATTTTGACCTCTTAAACTCTTCATAAAACTTCTAGAATTTTATTTTTGAGTCTTCTTCGTAATTAACTAATTACGATTCTATTTCCTTCTCATCTCATTACTATCTGCTTCCTTCTTCAACTCATTATGATTCCTATTTCATCTTAAACTCATTACAATAGAATTACCATTATTATGGAAATCCCATTATGATGAATTTCCCATTATGATGGAAATTCCCATTATGATGGGAATCTCATTACAATGGAAATCCCATTACGATGGAATCTCCATACTTCAACTTTGAAATTATTCAAAATTCATCATCTTCACACATTCTAAATTCTGGATCTAATATTTTGAAACATTATTCCTTTGATATATTTCTTCATAGTGATGGAATCACAATTATGATGAAATTATCATTATGATAGAATTTCTCATCACAATAGAATTATTCACTCTAAAATTTTGAATTTCTTCAAACCTCTCCACTATTTCTCAAAAGATTTTATCATGAAAGTATTCATGATTTGTGAGAACTTCTTGATCAGAAAAGAATTTTTTGATTTGGTTTAGAAATTATGAAAACTTTCAAACTCCAATCTTCACAATTTTATTTCAGAAGTATTCAAGAATAAAATGACTTCTTCACTCAGTAACTTTTTTCTTTCCCTAATTACAACAAAGTAAAACTTTTAGAAAACAAAAATTTCTACCTTCGATTATTTTGGATCTGATTATATGAATCTGATGTAGATGAATATGATACTCTGAATATGATGAATCCTCATTATGATGGATATTGGTATGATTCCTGAAAACAAAATCATTATTATACAAAAATTTTATTTGTCAACAAATACAAAAACTTTGTTAAAAAAATTCATCCCAAAGGTTCTTTAGTAACCCTTATATTTATTTTTCATGTGGCACACATATTCATGAACATGTTATGATAGGTGAAACCAGATAGAACTCCAATGCATTGGGTAATGTTTAGACTCATGAGAAGTCATGTGAAATGTTCTTGGTGGTTAGCCTTGACTCATGATCCTTAATGTGCAATGAGCCTTAACTCATTTTTATGTCATGTTGTATATTGTTTCCACATCTCCTATGATACCGTGATTACATATGTTATGCTTCCTTATATATATCCATTCCTTTTATGTCATATTATTATTCCTACTAACCCATGTGCTATGCTTTATTCTTATGTTTATTCCCTTACTGCGTTTTTTAGCTCATCCCTTTATTCATGTTATCCCTAGGTTATTTTATGCAGATGTAAGGGATCAAATTAATTTAAGAGATCATAATGGATGATAAATAAATAAATGTTTTATTTATTCCCATATTTTTAGTTTTATGTACCTAGTCTTCCAAAGACACTAGAATTTACAATCCTTGGCTTGTAATTTGATAGTTAATTATGTTTGAAATCATGTAATAATATGTGAAAAAGGATAAGGTCACTATAGTTGGCATCAGAGGAAAATGTTTAGTTATTTTTGGAGATTAGGACTAGAGAACTTTAGTAAGAATCTTAGAGATACAACTAAGTCTAAGAAAACATCCCTAAATTTTGATAAGTATAGAGTAAGTGGTTTATCAAGAAAAAAATACATATCTGGATACTATAAGTAGACGTGGTTTTGGATCAAATGTACCTAGGAGTAAAAACTCTAAAAAGTTGTTTCGGGATTGACTCGGGGTAGCCTGGTATATGAAAATGGGCCTTAATGTGCACCTAGTTTGACACTACTAAGAGATATGATTTGGTAAATTCATAAGCTTATTATGAACCGTTATTAAGAAAAAAATACCATAAGATTATATGTTAAAAAATAAACCTTGGATATCCTTTTTATGTTCAAAGATTATTTTTACATGCTTATTAGATAAGTATTCAAGCCCCCTAATTGCACTTTCTTTTCTTAGTTAATGGTGGGAAATAGATGAACATGTACCAACAATAAAGGTGATAGGAAATGTGATGATTTCTCTAATGATATGCCAAATATGATGGGAATGGGTGCTTAAAACTTCATTATAGTACTTTCTAAACTGGCTCAAGTTATTAATAATAACTTGAATCGCATGGAACAACCTCCTTATCCAAAGAAAGAGCAAGTTGTTGTTGAATAATTCATGTGGAAAAGACCTCCCATGTTTAGTATATCTTCTGATCCCCTCCTCACAGAACGGTTGATTAAAACAATTGAAAAGACTTTCTCTGTACTCTAGAGCTTATAAGAAGAGAAAGTTGTGATGGTAGTTTATCGTTTTGATGGGGAATATTATCAGTGGTGTACACTGATAAAAATTATGAAGTCCAAGGAGTAAATTGATTCTATAGATTGGGAGGAATTCAAGAATTTTTTTTTAATAAATATTTTCCCTGAACCCACCATCTCAATATGGAAAGGGATTTCCTCAGACTTAAGCAAAAGGAAGATGAGTTCATCAGGGTGTATGAAGTAAACTTTACAAGGATTTCAAGATATGCCTCTTTCTTTGTCATGAACACCAAAAGTAAGGTGGATCACTTATGGTATCATGGGCCTAGTGATAAAAAGAAAAAAATAGAGTCTATTAAGGGTGGATCAACAAATAAATCCCATGATGGAAAGAAGAATGGATATACCACGTGTCAAAATTGTGGGAAGAATCATCCTAGGAACTATTTAAAAGGAACCAAGAAATGCTTCAAATATGGAATAAGGGGTATCTGGATAATAACTGCTAAAGGGATATGAATAATTCCACTAATATGGAAGAAGAAAAGAAGGTTCAAATCAATACTCAGCTTGTAGTGTAGTGTTTCAACTGCAAGGAACATGAGAATTTTTCAAACCAATAACCTAAGCCTAAGCTTTTCAGAGGCAATCAAAAATAACCTCCAAGGCAACGAGGAAGGGCATATTATCCCACTACTGCTGAGGTGGAGATAGACAATGATGTGGTGAAAGTTATTTTGGTTATTCATTCAATAATAATGAACATATTATTTGATTCTAGTTCTACATATTCTTTCATATCTTGCAAGTTTAGTAGAACTATTCAAACACCACATCAAAATATGGAGGTTGAGTTATCTCTGAGAATAGAAAATGGGAAAATTATTGCATCCAAAGTATATAAATCCTCCCCAGTTAATGTTTTTGGACTAAACCTCCTAAAAAATCTTTTCATAATTCCTTTGGTGGAGTTCAATGCTATATTGGTCATGTATTGGATATATTTATACAAATCCAACACCAACTATTAGTAAAGGGAGATCAATCTTCACATCCTGAAGCATCCTCCAATTCTGTACAAGTGTAAAGAGTAGGATGAATCTACTTTAGAATCATTGTCTCAAGTTTGAATATTACTACCTTATGAACAAGAATATCTAGATCAAATAATTGAGACAAAGGAGAGAATCATGCTCAAAGACACGCCCATTGTAAGGGACTACACTGATGTGTTCCCCAAAGAGTTTCCTAATCTTCCTCATAAATAATAGATTAAGTTCTCAATTGAACTAACTCTTGGATCTATGAATATATCAAAGACACCCTATAGAATTGACACTATAAATCTAGAATAATTGAAGAAGTGGTTATAGGAGAATCTGGACAATGGTTATATATGCACTAGTGATTTACCATGGGGTGAACCGGTCCTCTTCGTTAAAATAAAGATGGATCAATGTGCCTCTAAATTTATTATTTTGAGCTCAATAAAATCATGATAAAGAATAAGTATCCTCTACCTATGATAGATGACTTGTTTGATCAGCTATGTGGGTCCAATTATTTCTCTAATGTGGACCTTCAGTCAGGATATTATCAATTAAAGGTGAGGAAGGAAGATATTCCCAAGATACCCTTTCAAACAAGGTATGGACACTATGAGTTCATAGTGATTCCCTTTAGATTAACTAATTCTCTAAAACATTTCATGGATTTAATGAATAGAGTCTTTATATATTACCTCAACAAATTTTTGGTAGTATTTATTAATGATATCCTAATATACTCTAATATAAAGGAGGAACACAAGGAATGTTTGAATACCGTGCTAAAGACTTTGAAAAGGGATATTTTTTTTGAAAAGTATAGTAAATGTGAGTTATGGATGGAGGAATTATAATTCTTGGGTCATGTTATCACCAACAAAGTAATATCTATGGACCCTTCTAAGACAAAGGCAATCGAACAGTGACCAAGGCTAATATCTATAACAAAGATTCGTAGTTTCCTTGGATAAGATGGGTATTACTAGTGATTTGGGAAGAACTTATCAGGATTTTCAAACCCAATAATCAAGATCACATAGAAGGGAGTTAATTTTTTATGGAATCAAGAATGCGAGGAAAGCTTTAAGGATCTCAAAAAGAGGCTTATCACTACGCCAATACTCACACTCTCGACAAGTGGAAAACTATTTGTGGTGTACAATGATGCTTAAAAATGGTATTAGTTTTTGTACTAATGAAAAATGATAAAGTGATAGCCTACTCCTCAAGTAAGTTGAAAATTAATCAAAAAAAATATCCTATGCATGATATAGAGTTGGTGGATGTGATCTTCACATTGAAAATATGGAGGCATTATCTCTATGGGGAGAAGTGTGAGATATATACTGATCATAAGAGTCTCAAATATATATTCACACAAAAGGAGATTAATATTATCCAATGAATATGGTTGAAGCTCATTAAATATTACGACTGCTCAATCCATTACCATCTTGGTAAAGAAAATAAGGTGGAAGATTCTCTAAGTAGAAAGGATCTTGCATCTTTATCAATGATGAGAATTGAGAAGAATCCAATATTCTTAGACTTACAAATGTTAGAAATGAGAATAATTAAGGGAGGAACATAATCAATCCTCTATCAAATGATTTCTCAACCATCCCTCTTAGAGATAATAAAGGATGCTCAAAGAAATTATGTGGAAATTCAGAAAAGGGTGGAAGCTATCATAAATGGGAAATCCTTCAAGTTCAAGATTGATATGGATGGATTCATAATATTTGGGTCATGATTATGTGTACCATCCAATCCAAATATAAATAATGAGTTTCTAAATGATGCACATATCTCAACTTTCTCTATTCACCTAGGGATCATAAAGATGTATTAAGATCTCCAAGAGAACTATTGGTGGGATAATATGAAGAAGAAGATTAATGAATATACATCAAAGTGCATGGTATTTCATCAAGTGAAGGATGAAAGGAAAAATTCTAAAGGGTTGATGAATCCATTACCCATACCAACATGGTAATGGGAAAACATCATCGTGGAATTTTTCACTGGACTTCCAAAGACATCCAGAGTGAACAATGCTATATGTGTTACTATGGATCATCTTACAAAGAAAACTCACTTTATTGAAATTCTAGAGGAATTCTCACTGGATCAACTTACATGGATATATATCAAATAGTTGGTAAGGATTCATGAAGTAACACTATCAATTATATCTGATTGAGATCCAAGATTCACCTCAAAGTTTCAAAAAAGTATCAAACATGCTCTAAGCACTGAGCTGAACTTCAGTACAACCTCTCATCCTCAAACTGATGTCCAATTTGAATGAACTATTCAGACACTAGAAGACATATTGAGAGCGCATTATATAGAAATCAAAGGAGGATGTGACCAACATTTTCCTTTGGTTGAGTTCTCTTACAACAATAGTTTACACTCGAGCATCCAAATGGCTCCATATGAAGACCTTTATGGGAAAAGGTGCTAAACCTCGACATGTTGTGATGAATTCAGTGAATGTAAGATTCTAGGACCTGAAATGGTCAAAGAAATGGTGGAAATGGTGAAAACCATTTAGCATCACATTAAGGAATCCCAAATTCTACAAAATATCTTTAAAGATAGTCGTTGATGATACCTTGAGTTTAAAGTTGGAGACATGGTATTCCTCTGTATATCTTCATAGAAGAGGATCATGAGATTTGGGAATAAAGGGAAGCTAAGTCCTAGGTACATCGGCTCCTTTGAGTTTCTTGACCATGTTTGAGCTATGGACTATAAAATAACACTTCCACCTACCATTCATAAAGTACATGATGTATTCCACGTATCCCTATTAAGAAAGTACATAATATATCCTTCACATGTACTGACTTCAGAGGTGGTACAGTTGGAGAATTATCTTTCTTATGAGGAGAAACCATTGAATATCTTGGATCATAGAGATAAAGTTCTACGCAACAAGACTACTCACCTGGTAAAATTACTATGGCAGAACCATAAGTACGACGAAGAAACATGGGAACTGGAGGAAGTGATAAAGGAAAATCACCCACACCTATTTTCAACTTAGAATATAAAATGAAATTTCGAGGGTGAAATTTCATAATGGGGGAAGAATGTAATGACCTTGAATTATTTCAATGGAAATTCCCTTCTTATAATTATGTCATATAGTATAATCATATAAAATCACATTAAGAACAGAATAAAAACTTTATAAATGAATAATTAATGAAATAAAAGGCATTTCTAGAAGTTAAGGAACATATACCAAAGGGATAGTAGATTGACATTTGGAAGAGTAACATGACCCTTTTGAATAGTAAACCAGACAATTGAATAGAAACCTCACCAATAAAATTATAAGTAAAATTTATCCATCATATGAGTGATAATATGATATAATTATATCATATTATAAGTAAATAAACATTTTAAAAATTATCAATTAAGTGTCGGTATTTTTGTAAGTCATAAATATTTAATTACAATTCTATGATTAATTTAATAATTTACAAGAAAATTTATTTTCATAAAATGTATTCATAAATTAATATTTTTGATGTCTTATTATTATAATATAATTTTATGAGACCTTAGTTAATTTTTCAAAGTGTAATAAAATCATTTATAATTTTAAAATTTGTATTTTTCGAGTAAATTATGATTTTAATAAAAAATTAAATTTATCATATTTAGAAAATTATTTTCATAAAATGGAGTTCATTTTTTTAATTATACACATAGAAAAATGGTTAGGGTTAATTTTTTGTATTTTTCTAAAATACTTGAATTTTTTGTGAATAGTGAAATATGGTAATTTACGGTATTTATACATTATAAGTTAAATACACTATTCATTGAGTCATCACTAATGTAAGAACCATAATCTAGACCCCCCCTCATTATTTTAATATTTTTGATGATAATTCTAAAACTATTCATAGTCTTGATCCAAAATAATAAGCTAATGTTTAAATAATGAGAAAAGACCCCTCTCCTCTACTATAAATACCACCTCTCACCTCCTCTTCTCCTAACACCTCTAAAGCCTTGATAATTGTGAAAATTATGCTCAAATATAATCCCAAGCCCCTTCCACACGTCTAGGAGATTTTATTCTTAAAAAAAACCAAAACCAATCCCCTAAGGAGGTTCTCAAGAAGAAAGAAGCAAGAGGTAAACCCCTCTTTCTTTTCTTTTAATTTATTTTCAAGTTCCTTTATTTTCTTTTTATTGCCTCTACTCCCCTCATTAAAATGGTATGATAACTTTGGTACCTTAAAAATACTATAATTATATTATTATAATGTAATAATTCATCATCATCTCTATTTCCTCATCTTTTTATACTAAAAATGAAAATATCACCTGTGATGTGTTAATTTATCGCATTCAAGGATGGTGAAGTTTTCAATTTCCATTACCATATTCAAGGCTGTCCATGAAACCATTTTTATGGTTGAACCAGATTATAATATATGTATTATATATTATTTAATATTTTGTAATCATTTTGTACACATGATATTAATTTATAAAACAAAATAAGTTTGTTGTGATCAAAAATCGCAAAAATAAACCCAAATGATTATCATTAACTATTTATCTAACAATTCATAATCATTATATAAAAACAAATTATATATAAGAAAAATTTAACATATTTAGTATCATTAATAACATATAAGTTCAATTCTAGATAATTACCCCCACTACCTGACCTTTTGTACATGTATAAAAGTAAACCGATCATGATAACTAAGGAAACCAACGCTCCCAAACGATGAAATTGAATCTCTTAACCCATCAAAAAGACCATAAATGAACTTAATAAAGTTATAATAAATAAAATACATGTATAAATGGTTATTTAATTATTAATTAATTAATATAATGTGATTATACAGGACATTAAGATCAAGTGAAGAACACCTTTGGACTTAAGGTAAGGGATTATACGCGAACCTCCATTATTCCTTTGGGTTAATATTTATATCTTTTTACCCAAATTAAATTCTATTTTTTTAGGTAAATATTTTAAATTATATTTATATGTTCCAAAATCATGTATCAATATCCATTCATCCTTATTTTTCTAGGATATACATGTTTTTAAAAGGTTCCCTACTCAATTGTTCCCGATAAGCAAGCCCGATTTAATAGAACTTCCTAAATTTTTACCCATTTTTAAGTGCACTCCATAATATATTTTAATCCAACATTTTTTTCTAAATTTAATCATTTTATTATGAAAACTTTCTTGGTTCACTTCTGATTTTATATAAAATATTATTCCCTTTTCTACTTTAAATGCTCTTTAATATTTTCCTTTAACCACACTAAAATGTTTTAGTTATAAAGTTTCTTAAATACTATTTTTAAATGTTATCACTTAAGTTTTACATCACTTATAATGATATATGCCTATTTTACTTTATTAATATCCATGTATTATTTAATTCCTTTCTTTTATGGACACTTATGATACACCCATTTATTATGCTTTATGACATGATTTTGATACCCATTTAATTCCATGGGTAACCCTTATGTTTATTTTTCATGTGGAACACATATTCATGACCATGTTATGATGGGTGGGACCAGATAGTTCTCTAATGAATTGGGTAATGTTTTGTCTCATGAGATGTCATGTGTAACGGTCTTGGTGGTTAGCCTTAATTGGTGCTCCATGTGCAACGATATTGGTGGTTAACCTTGACTCGTGCTCCTTCATGTGCAATGAGGATTGAATCATGATTATGTCATATTGTATATTGTTTCCAAATCTATTATGATACCATGATTACATATGTTATGATTCCTTATGTATATTCATTCCTTTTATGTCATCTTATTATGCCTACTAACCCATCTTCTATGCTTTATTCTTATGTTTATTCCCATATTGGGATTTTTAGCTCATTACTTTATTCATGTTATCCCCAGGTTATCCTATGAATATGTAAGTCCTCAAATGAAGTTATGAGATCATAATGGATGATAAATAAAGAAATGTTTTATCTACTCCCGTGTTTTCAGTTTTATGTACCTAGTCTTCCAAAGACACTAGATTTTATGATTCTTGGCTTGTAATTTGATAGTTAATTATGTTTTAAATCATGTAATAATATGTGAAAAAGTATAGGTTTTATATAAATTCCTTTTTTAGGCATAGTTGTAGCATGGTGAGGAGGCTGCGACGTAGCTGGGTTTAAGGCTACTACCAAAATAGAGGTGGTTGCACCGTGGGGCTTTGGCTAGGGTATGGGCCTTTCCTAGTGATCTTGAGGCTGTGGTGTGGTGCTTAAGTTTGTGTAATATCCCCCAAATCCACTTTAACAATATCTAGCTGGTGATATCAAAGGACCTTTGACAAATGGGGTTTTTGGCATGGTTTCCCTCCATTGTGCCACAATATTCTTGTTTTTCAATTGGCAACGACGTGGTCTAATAGGCTGCGCTGTGGTCTTTAGTTTTTCAATGGGTCTATAAATACCCCAAGACCCCCAAACCTTGATTCTCTCCCACTTCTTCCTCTCAAAAACCCATGAAACCAAGGGTTCTTTTTGAGGTTCTTCAAAGTCCCTTTCAATAGGGTTTGATCCCAAATCTCTGTGTTCGATTTGTGATGATCTGAGGTACATTCTATCTTCATTTTCTAGTGGTTTCTCTTAATTTGATCTTGTATCCTCCTGTTTCCTCTTTTCATGCTTTGGAAACTGATCTATATCATTCTAATGTAGTTTATTTATTGTTTTTTGACATGTTTTTGGCAAAAAATCCTTTTATGGATGTAATTTATTATAGGATAGGTGATCGAAGATCTGTGATGTTGATCCGTTCTCTTGTGAAGAACATTGACACTTTTGAGGTAGGAGATTCATTGTTTCTCCTATTTTTTTACATTAAATCATAAAGTTATCACGTTTTAATCCTCTGTATGGCAGTGAAATTAACCTAATAAATATGGAATTAGATCAAAGAAAGGAATTAGTTTATGGATAGTGATCGCATGCCAATGTTTTATACTGGGATAACTGATTGCCTCTTGATTTGATATATTGTGTGCTATCTATGTTATGCTATTTTTAGCATGTTTTTATGCTTGGTTTAAATTTTTTGATGAAATTAGTAAATAATGTAAATCTGAAATTAATTATCTGTCTAAATAACTTAAATATGAACTTTTAATAATCCAATGTTTCTTATAATTTTATGGTGATAAAATTGACGCAAATTTCGTGTTTAATTGAATATTTTATTCCAAGTATTAATGAAATTAAATAAAGAATGTGGATAATTATAATTCTTGTTGATGATAATAATAAAAAGGCATGTTAATTGAGAAATGTTATTCTCATAGTTGGTGAAGCTGTTTTTATTATAGAGAGAATGTGTAAAAAATTTGATAGCTTATTTTAGTTAATGTATTAGGTTACCTTTAGTTAGAACCTGTGAATAATGAATTGGTTAATTAAAGATGGAATAAAACCAGTTGTTTGATAAGGATAAATATTTAGGTCTAAGAGTGTCTGTTTTTTATAAAGGTTGGATGCCTTGTGGTCAGGTTTCGTGAGAGCCCGTTTGCATGTGAAGGATTAATGCCTTGTTTTAGGGACAAGTTTCACAATTGAATATATTATTTCTTACAAACTTTATGTGTGCTCTGGATACAAAAATTATGATGTTATATGAGATTGGGATGACTGGAATTGGGATGAATGAAGAGATATGGGTGGGGAGGCCCAAGGTTATGGAAGTAGTTAACACCTGTGATGACGAGATGAATGAATATATGCATGAGGGTGTTGGGGATGACACATGGATGGTTAGAACATGTTGAAGTTAGGATTACCCATTGATGTGATAAATCTGGATGCTTTCTTTAAATAAATCTGTTTAATGGTCGATGGCTGGGTTTCTTGTTATCTGCATCCCTTCCCCCAATTCTTGAGGTAGTTGTATGTGCTTGTATCACTCATATTGGTATATTATCATGTTTTTCTAGAGTATTTGGAATTATTGAAAGTTTAATAATTTTTAATAAATGGTTAACCCATGATGTTGGTTCTTTCTGGAATGAAAATATTAATGTTACTCATAAGAAAACGTGGACTCAGTTTGGATTATGCATGTAGGGTATAGACTTTAATTTGATGGTTAATGAAATGTGTAATGTGGAATAATGTTTATGGTTAATTAATAGAAAATTAATTAATTAATGAAAGGAAATGAAAAAAAGTAAAAAGTTAATTTAATCCATCTCTTTTATGCTTATATACTTATAGGATATTTTGTTCTTAGTAGTGGAAGTAGGGAGTCTAAGAGACATTAGCTGCAGTTGAGTCTAAGACTAGGTTATGCCCATAGTGTGGTTATGAGATATATTATATCCTTTATATTATGTGATTTCATACACTACCCCACCATGTCGGTTAGGGAGTCTGACACCCAATGGACTTTAGTAGTGTGTTTTTCCTAACATTCTAGTGGGAGGATGGATGACTGACTACCCCCTATATCCCCAATCTCTTCTCTTAGTAGTATTATATCCTGGTATGTACAATGGTTAGTTTCCTATATATATGTGTAGAGGGATATAATGGATTGTGTTTATTTCATATATATTTATCACTAGATACAGTATCCAAAGGATTATTATAGGTATGGTGTGCATAGACTGTGATGACTTGAGGTATCTTACTCAGTGTATGAGTTGTGATGGCTTGAGGTATAATACCTAATGTATGATACACGTCATATAGACTGTAGTGAATCTTAAAAAATACCTAGTTACTACATGGATATGTGATATGGGATGATGTGATGATGTGATGAACTAGGTGAATGTTGTGAAACTTATACCAAATGTCTACAGGATGGATTGATTTTGGAGAGAGATGTATTAGGACGTACGATGTTGGGGTTGATCAGAAAACCAATGGGGAAGTGGTATCGAGGTACCCGTGATGTTTCATTACTGTAACATATGATCTCTCTTATATGTGGGACTTGGTGAGAGATAGTCATAGTGAGGATGAGAACTTTGTATGCCTATTTAAGTGATGAGTTATTTTTACTATTGTTCACTTTGATTTAGCATTAATTCTTTATATTTATCAGGAGAGGCTCTAGGGAGGATCCTAGTGAGTATACAATTATTCTCACCCCACATATATATAATTTTTTTAGGTTAGAAGGTGCAGGTTGGAGATCGAGCTGGATATTACTAGCTTATGTTTTTTCAGGAGCTGTTTGGGCTTCATGGTCACTACCATCTTTACCTTTTTAGTACTTATAGTTTCATTTTAGTTGTTTTAGTACTATATGACATCACATGTATACACTTGAGATTTATTTTATCTACATGAACAGGTGTTTATTGGTGTATCTATCTTATCTTTATCTTATGAATGTTATCTTAGAGGGAAATTCCTCACATTATATACTTATTATCCCCTCAGTAATAGTTACCAACCCGGGACCTACTGAAGGTGAGACTCGAGCAGTCACCATCTCTTTTATCTCATTACTAGACCAGGAGGGGTACTCTTTTGGGGGATTGGGTCATGATAGAGTGGTATCGAAGGTTCAGGTTGAGGGATAAGATGAAGTTTGGTGTTGTGAACAAGTGATACTATAAGGGTTAGTAGTGTAACAATGCCAAATAAGTTTAGTAAGCAATGTAAACATGGTAGATTGGCTGAGACATAGGTATTTAGGCCCCCCTATGATATTATGCATGGAACTTTAAGTATACTAAGACTACAGAACAAGGTGATATTGGTTGTGAGGTAGATACCTAGGAAAGGATCATGCATTATTCTTCTTTGCATCTATGTTTGAAATGGGAAAACATTAGGGTTGGTTACACCTTAAAATAATAACATGAATTAATGAATTAATTAATCTTAAATATTCTATATTATAGGTTTATGAGTCTCTAACAATTTCTTCTTGTTGAATGCATGGATCCTAGTCGATTTTCTCATCAGGTTCATGATAAAGATGCTGAATAGGATGTTCCAATAAATATTCATAGTGCAGAGGTTGATGAAGAAGAAACTTGGAGGATGAAAATATGATATTTTCTACAGCAGAGTCTATAGAAGTATGAAAGATCCATTTCAGACTCATTCACTGAAGAATGTTTAGAGGAGGTTGTGATATACTTATCCATGCTTAGAAGGAGCACTAAGTTTATTTGGATGTAACGATCTTGCATAGATTAGTGAGGAAATGGTGTATCTTTTTCCTCAAGGATCATGAGGATTCAACAGTTTCATGGGAGAAGTTCCAAGACCAATTTAGAGAAGTGTTTATTTCTTTGATCATGAAGGCGAAAAATCATCAAGAGTTTCTTACCCTTTAATAGGGGATCTATAGCATGAAATAGTTTGGGGTCCATTTCATGAACCTTCTCCATTATGATTCAGACCTTTTTTCAGATGAGGATCTAGGTTAGGACATTTTGAGAAGTCATTACATCCAGATATCCAATTCCAGGTTACCCCATTTATATTATCAACTTATTTTGAGGTGCTGGAAAGAGTAGAGGTTGTTGAAAAGAAACTAGCCATAACTGGTTCGTAATTAGAGTGGAGTGATTATCCAATGAAAGAGTATAATATTTATTTATTATATCTTAATATTCATGTGTTTCGGGTCCATAAATATCAATTTCAGTGCATTGTAGAAATTGAACTTCATTTCTCATCTCAAATGAAATTCATGTTTAAAATAAAAATTTGGGCCCAATAAGTCATCTATTTATGGAGAAAATTTTATTAATTTTTTTAATGTTATATTTTTTGGATATGATTAATAAGTTTAGTTATAACATTTTATCTTTTAGGATTTATGTATGAATCCTAAGGGAAGATGAAGTTTTTTGGTCATGAATGCAGAAATTTTCTGAACAAAGCATAATGGGCCTAAGGTCCATCAAACAAAAGTGGGGCCCGCAATCTAAGACCAATGAAGCTAAAATTTTAACTATATAAATAGAAAAATATGGGGATCATTTAATTCAAATATTTACAGAGCTAATTCTGAAGTTTTCATGGAGATAAATGGATCCTAAGTTGACATTTAAATGGTGGGATAGATTTGAACACCCATAAAGTCCTTCCACTAGATTGACCATAACTTCCAAACGGCTAGTCCAATTTTTCCTGAGATGTTTATAGATGTTATAATACAAATGTATGAAATTATTTTCCTTATACAACCCCTCCTTATTTAGACACCTTCAGTTAAAAATTCACACATCAACAAGGGGGATGAATCTGAACGATTTTCTTGGTCAACTTTGAAACGTCAAATTTCCCTTGTTTTTATCACCTTCCATTTGACTCTCTAAATTAACAGGAAATGAATGTATTTATGTTGGGTAGACCTAAGGATCCAAATATTCCTATATATGGGGATGGTGGTTAAGGTAATTATGATCCATGTTTTTCATTTCTATCGATGTTTTTTACTTTCAATTGTAATTTCATGCTTTCATCTTGTAATCACATCGTCAATTTTTCCCATGTAAGTTTTTTTTTCACCTTAATTTAATTAATAAAAGTTTTTATTTTTCTTATTATTCATTTATTATTTCATTTTCCATATCACACTGATATTTTTTCCTTAGGGAGTGAGGCTATTCACATAATCTTTTGTGAAACTCTTCACACAATGGTGGAGTGATTATTATTTATTTTTCTTCTCCAATTCCACCTCATGAGTCTACTACCCACTTCCATTGATATAATAGAATAAATAGAGGGCAAAAAATGTAGTGTTTTTATCCAATGGAGTATCAAGGGGATGCATTGAATTTTATTTCTCATTTTAATAATTCTTAATCAATTTTATTTTTGAGATTTTCATTCAACGATGTACCTTATACTTTGAACTCACCAACTTTAAGGATACAAATACCAAGTGCTAAAAATATACTCTACCTTGGAGTTCTAATAAATATGATCCTTCATTTTTATAGGTGATTAGCCTTAGGATAGTGAATACTAAAAATTTTGGGAGTGATTTGGTAAGTTCATATTTTATTGAAGGAAACGATCGAATTTAATACATTAAAATAATTTAAAAAGAAATTCAGCCAATCCACCCCATGTTATAACCAAGGATAAACTCATTATTTTTAAATTTAATTCACTTAAGTCTATAAAAATATAATTTAATAATCTAATAAATTCAAACCCATGTTGGAAACTTTATATCCAAATCACCTCCATAGAACATGTGTTTCTTTAGGTTACTTCTTAGGTATCTAAGGATATGATAACCCATGCTATGCTACAAGTGACCACTTACACCATAAAAATTGAGTAAATTTGGGTGCAACCTGGGATTCTTCAAGATTCCTCATGAAGTAGAGCCATGGTATGGGGTTCTCCATTTCTTGGACAAAAGAGCTTTTGGTCAGCCATGGGTAGGTCCTAACCCTCATCATCTCATTTATTTAGTGGTGGTGGATCTCAGACCATTACCAAGGGATAAAACATGTGTTTTCTTATGGAGTCCAAGATCATAAATGGTAAGAGTGACCTACCTTTCTATGTAGTTAGTATGTTCCAAATTTTCCATTTTAGGTTCATTCGTTGAGACAGTTTCAATTGAGGCGGAAATAGAAAGTGTTCTAGTTTGGGATCATCATAGAGGAGATGGGGGTGGGAAGAGGAAAATCATGAGGTGTTCCTCATCCTCAGAGAACAAAGAGTAGTAATGGAGGTGGTCTTTATCATGGCCAAAGAGGTTGTGGAGAAGGCCGTGTAGAAGGTCATGGTCAACTTCATACTCTAGCATTGCTAACCCTAGGTGAGTTAGATTTCATTCAAGGTACCTTTTTTTCTATATGTTTTTATTCGTTGTTTGATTTGAGATTTATTCACTACTTCATATCACCTACCCCCATTTTTTTGAAAATATTGAGGGTAAAACCCCCATTATTAAACATAAAAAATTAAACCTATTTTAAAACTGGGAAAAGAGGGAACCCATTATAAGAAAAGGGATCATAAGGGTTCTAGGGTGTTTTGTTGGCCCTGGTTTGCATTGATTTTCTGAGTTCAAAGGAAGATAGAAGGTTGTTTTCATGGATGGATGGGAGTGGGGATGTTTTAATCCATATTCAACTCAATTTCCAAGCACTGGTTGTTGGGTCATGCATGGATTGATGGTGTGCTCATCGTTCGTCAGTGGTGGTTTTTGTGGGGTTGCGAGTATTATTGCCGGTGGTGTGACCGGTTCAACTGGATCTTTTTAGGTTTTTGCTTCTATTTGTTTATTAGGATGAAAACTTCTTTATGTTCACTAGTTTCTTACTTATTTAATTTATATGGTAGTGCAGTATTTTTCAGGTGCCACTGGGTGGGTGGACTTGAAAGAGGGATGGGTGTGACGACACCCATCATTCATCATTCCATTATCATTTTTGATGGATGAATGGGAACCTTTCTATTGACTCTTTCTTGGTGTTTTCAGTTTAGTTTTGTGTTTCATTAGGTTAAAATTTTTGTGAGTTCCTCACATGCCTTTTCAGGTGGGCGGATCTAAATAGGGAAGGGTTTACTGACACCTTTCATTTGTCTCTCCTCTACATATCTGTGTTGGTTGGAGAGGTGAATTTCCATGTTGTGCTAGTCCAACATGGTGAAACTTATTCACGAAGAGGAAGACACATCATTTTGACTAATCTCACTTTTTCATTGTCAAGTGAGGGGGGAGATGAAGATTTTTATAGCGATTTAATTAAAGTTTGATTCCATTTGGACTTGTGGGACCATTTATATCACCTACCATTTTCTATTCATTGGGACTTGGGGTGGAGAGGCTTCCAGTTCCCTTGGAATTGAATATGGAAATCAGTGGTCAAGCATATTTATATTAAGTATGTAGAGATTGTGAGCTAGTTCTGGGGAAACAACGCTCTTTGGTAGACTTCATATGTTTACAGATACAATAATACAATATAATCCTTAACATGGATTAACTATATTCAATACAGTCCATTGTGGATTGCTTCAGGAGGCAGGTTGTGTTCTATAATATTTATGGGGAGCCGACAATATTTTTTGGTGAGAGAGACCCTCATATGGGTTATAGGCATGTTTCTTACTTGTCATCATTGATGTCCAAACTAATGTTGAGTTCATCAGAGGTTCATCTATCAGTGTTTATGAGGGTTGTGGAAGCGTACCTTGATTTATTTTATAAGGAGGTTGTAAAATTATACCCTTACCAAGAGATCGAGTTTGGGATCAAGCTAAAAACAGATATTTCTTCTATCTCAATATCTTTTTATAGGATGAAACATTATAAGTTGTGAGTTCTATGAATACTGATTGATGATCTATTGCAGTGAGGTTTTGTTTATCCAAGTGTGTCATATTGGGACACACTAGTCTTGTTTGTAAAGAATTATGATGAAAGTTTGAGCCTTTGAATCAGTTATTATCACTTGAACTAGATGAAAATGAAGAATTTCTATCCACTTATGTGGATTGATGATTTATTCGATCATCTGAAAGGAGCTAGTTGGTTCTCGAAGATTTATTTGTGTCCAGGATATCATCAGATGTGGGTGAAGGATGAGGATATTATGAAGATTTTTTTTCTGATGTTGTAATGGGAATTATGATTTTTTTATGATGTTGTTCGGTGTGATGAATTCTCTAGAAACATTTTTGGCATTGATGAACACACTATTTTGAGATTTTTTGGATAAGTTCATGGTGGTTTTCATTGTAGGTTTCGGGCACAACGGAAGCGCGTTGGTGGGTTTTACCAACTTTAATTTTAGCATTAAACAATGTTCAAACTGAGATCCGTCATGATATAAAATGCCAAATCTTCGGAATAGAACGAAGAACGAAAAAAAGAGGGAATATCGGAACCATAGAGATAGGATCATCATATGTTGGTTATAATTAATTTAATTAATTCACAAGAATTACCTTGGTGGAATTCTTTCTTTGTTGATGTGTCCAGTCATGATTCGGTGATCCGTCATTGCATCGTAGAATACAAGTGCAGGATTCCTCTAGCAGTGATCCAGACGTGTGCCACATATCTCTGGACGTTGCCGAAGGGATCTCCAGGTGCTAGCGTGGAAGAACCTTCACTTGCGATGTCCGCCTTCGATCGCCTTGATCTCTCGGTCTTGAGAGCGTTCTTGGAGGAAGGAGTTCTTTCGGGCTTGAAAGAATTCTTCAGAATTGTTGTGAACAACGATTTTCTTGTGAAAAAGTGTTGGGGTTGTGAGGATATTTATAATTGGGTTTGAGGTTATAGAGTTATGACAATAAATAAACGCGTTAATAATTTTATTTATTTCATTAACTCTTATTGAAAACCCCCATGTCGAATTATTAATTCCTTGACATGTGCCCATGTTGATTATAATAAATATCATTTAATAAAACAATATTATATCCTCAAAATACCAACTGGAAAAACTACACGGCATTTAATAATTCATACATGGTGTATACTCATTTTCCATAAAAATACATGCCGTGTATATTTAATATACATGGCGTGTACTTTTATTTTCCTTTATTTCCTCCACCACATTTATTAGACCTTGAGTAATGGCTATTTATTTCTTAAATAAATATAACTGCATTACTCGCTAATAAACATATTATTTCTCCCACAATATATTATCTCGAATAACTAGTGTCGAAATAAATGTGATCATGCATCTTTAAATAATTATTAAACCACAGTCGGGAATAATATTTATTTAACTTGTTAAATTAATATTTAACTGAGATACATGGACACACTTAGTGTGTGACCCTCTAGGCCTCTTTCTCAGTGGCATTAGGCGGAGCCTGCCTAAAGTCCAAGGTTAGCATCTAGAAACATGCCAAGGCACCCATATAGAAAGAAGTTAATGCCGCAATGACGTGTCACCTCATACAAATTCTTATCGTGTAATATAACCCCTTTGTCTCGATATCTCTAATCAAGTGGTTTGCATGCTAGTGTCATCAACCCATGTTCTCGATTATTCTTTCTTTGACTTCCTGTAATTGAACTCACCCATGCCTTACCGTGGACATGGATTTATTTAGGCTATATCAATTCCATCAAATGGCCTGAGATATCTACTTCTGTTATGGAACGAAAGGGAAAAATCCTTTCTCGCATTATCTATTAATGCAGTATTACTCATGACGCACCCAACGTATCCTACCTGACTGGGAACAGTGTGTCGTCACAGTTTTCATCAATACATCTAAGTGCGTGAGTTGTAATACCCATTAATAATAATCTTAAAGTCTAAGGACCAATACACACGTCCACAGATAGGAACATCCAATGACACTATGAAATGTGGATTTCCTACTGGAGGGCCTCGTTCTCATAATATCCTCTTGGATATTACCAAGGGCGCACACCATGAGAAGGTACCTCAAAGTTTTATGAGTCCTCACCCCTAATGACCTGTATTATTTGTGCCCCTCAAATAATATCATTCGGCCATAGAACATATATTCAAGAACACTGTTATGGCACTTCTGGGTTCTCATTATAGTAGGGATCCGCTATGACCCTTTAACGCAACAGATGTCCTTAGGACATTATCACATGCATTGTCACACAGAAGAACAATCAAGATGTTATAAGGCTTTTATTAATGAATAATGTACAAAGTAGTTGGTTCTAGGCCACCAACTCCAACAGACTCCCACTTGGACTAGAGCCAACTGCTAACAACCTTTAACCCGCTAGCTCTCACATGATATTCATGCTTCTGCTGAGATAGGAATTTAGTCATGGGGTCCATCACATTATCTTACATGGACACTCTACTCACTGCAAATTCACCCCTTTGATAGAAATCCCTCAAGAGGTGATACTTCTGGAGTATGTGCTTTGTCCGTTGGTGTGACCTTGGTTCTTTTGAAAGATCCACCGCTGCAGTATTATCATAATACAATGTAATGGGATCTTTACTTATAGGCACCACATCAAGCTCTTGGACAAAGTTCCGAATCCAGACGGCTTCCTTGGCTGCATTAGAAGCCACTATATATTCAGACTCCGCTTGTAGAATCAGCGACAACTGGCTGATTTGAACTCTTCCAGCTCACATCTCCTCCATTGAGACAAAAAACATATCCATATTGTGACTTCAGATCGTTCTGATCTGTCTAAAAACCAGTATCAACATACCCTCTGATGACAAGATCCTCATCTCCTCCATACACCAGGAACATATCCTTATTTATTCTTAGATACTTAAGGATAGTCTTAACAGAAGTCCAATGATGTTCTCCTGGATCTTCTTGATATCTTCATACCATGATCAGTGCATAGAAAACATCAAGCCTGGTACATAACATGGAATACATGATGGATCCTATAGCTGAAGTGTATGGGATCTTAATCATTCTATCTTTCTCTTGTTGTGTCTGAGGACACATTTTCTTATAAAGATGTAGGCCATGTGACACTGGAACTAATCCCCTCTTGGATTGTTCCATACTAAATCTCTTCAGTATCTGGTCAATGTATGTACCCTGACTTAGTCCAAGAAGCCTCTTGGATCTATCACGAATGATCTTGATCCCTAGAATGTAGGCTGCTTCTCCTAAGTCCTTCATGGAGAAACACTTGTTCAACCAGTCCTTAAATGACTGAAAGACTGGTACATCATTTCCAATAAGTAATATGTCATCAACATATACTACTAGGATAACGATCACATTCCCATTAAACCGCTTATAAACACATGGCTCAAATTCATTCTTAATGAAACCAAATTTCGTTATAGCTTCATCAAATCAAATGTTCCATGACCTAGATGCTTGCTTCAATCCATAAATGGATTTATGCAACTTGCAAACCCGTTTGGCTTCACCTGGTGTCACAAACCCTTCTGGTTGTGTCATATGGATATCTTCTTGAAGGTTCCCGTTAAGGAATACTGTTTTGACATCCATTTTCCAAATCTCGTAGTCATGGTATGCTACTATGGAAAGTATGATTCATATGGATTTAAACATGGAAACTATCAAGAAGGTTTCATCATAGTCAATTCCTTGATGCTTTCTGAATCCTTTAGTCACCAGCCTTGCTTTATAGGTGCTAACTTGACTTTCCATGTCCAGTTTTCTCTTGAATACCCATTTTCATCCAACAATATTTACATTAACTGGCTCATCGACCAGAACCCAGACTTGGTTCTGATACATGGAATCCATCTCAGAATTCATATCTTCTATCCATCTTGCAGCTTATGAGCTTTCTACTGCTTCCTTTTAGGAGAGAGGTTCAATATTTTCCAATAATAATGATTCACCATCCC
Source organism: Viscum album (assembly GCA_963277665.1). Lineage (NCBI taxonomy): Eukaryota > Viridiplantae > Streptophyta > Magnoliopsida > Santalales > Viscaceae > Viscum > Viscum album. The sequence goes on from OY728121.1 coordinate 596,175,801, forward strand.
CGGTGACTAGGAAACCAAATCTCTCTGGTTCCCTTACATCTCTTGAGCTCCTACGCAGTACTTGTGTTTCTAGAACCTCTTCCACGGGGACCTGTGGATCTTGTTCCTGTACCAACTCTTGTGTATCTTGAGCATTAACTTCATCGAAGTAAATCTTTCTCCCACTATCCTTTTTGAGGATGTTCTCCCTCTCAAGAAATATGGCTTGTCTAGCGACAATCACTTTCTTGTCTTGAGGGTTATATAGGTAATATCCTTTAGTTTCCTTAGGATATCCTATAAAGATACACTTCGTGCCCCGGGGTGCTAGTTTGTTGCCTGATAAGGCCTTAACAAACACCTTTCATCCCCATACACGTGTATGCGACAAAATGGGTTTCTTTCCATTCCATAACTCAGAGGGAATTCCATTTTCCGCCTTAATTGGTACTAGGTTTAATGTGTATGCTGCAGTTTGTAATGCATATCTCTAAAAGGATAATGGAAGATCCGCATGACTCATCATCGACCTCACTATGTCCAACAAGGTGTGGTTACTCCTTTAACTAACACCGTTCCACTGTGGTGTATAAAGAAGAGTGAGCTGAGATAGAATCCCAGACTCCCATAGAATATTGATGAACTCTTGGTTCAGATATTCTCCACCTCGATCCGATCGAAGATTCTTTATCTTCTTACCAAGCTGATTCTCTACTCCATTATTTAATTCCTTAAATTTCTCTAAGGACTCTGACTTATACCTCATTAAGTATACATAGCCATATCTACTCAAATCATCAGTAAAAGTAATGAAGTAAGAATATCCACCTCTAGCTTCTACTGGAAATGGTCTACACACATCCGTGTGTACCAATCCTAGAAGCTCTGTGGCCCTTTCACCTTGTCCACCAAAAGGCGGCTTGGTCATTTTTCATTGTAAACAAGTGTGTCATCTATCAATTGGTTTTAGATCAGTAGAGTTTAAATATCCATCTTGGCAGAGCATTGTCAAGCACTTATCGTTTACATGACCGAGATGGTGATGCCATAACTGGGTGATGTATGAGTCTTGTGAGTTTGTTTCGTTATCGATTTCCAACACTTGGTTCTCATAATTTAATACATACAAACCATTATTTAAATGTTCTATACCATAACATACGTTGTTCTTATAAAAGAGACAACCTTTATTTCAAAACTTGAAAATAAATCCATCCATATCCAAACAAGATACAAAAATTATGTTCTTGGTAACACTAGGCACATAATAACAGTTATGTAAAACCAAAATCATTCCAGTCGGCAATGAGAGGTGGTAATTGCCAATAGCCAATGCAGCCAGCCTTGCGCCATTGGAAGCTCAAAGATCCACCTCTCCTATGGAAATATTTCTAAATCTACTTGGTTCCTACATTTGAATACAGATGTGATCCCCACAAGCTGTATCTAATACCCAATGTGTAGAAATGGAAAGATTACACTCGATAACGAACGCACCTTTAGCGTCCCCACGCTTTTGGGTGCAGTTCCTCTTCCAGTGGCCCTGCTTTCCACATGAAAAACACACCACCTCCCGTTCCTTTCCCTACCTCTAGATCTTCCCCTTCTTGGAGGGACGGTGCTCAGGGGCTTCAGACCATTTATAAGTCTTTGGCCCCTTTTCCTTGTCCTTCCTTTTCTTGTTCACCATAAGGACTGCGGGTTTGTCATGCCCCATGTCCTTGTCTACCTGGTGAATCAAGGTCAGAATCTATGATAGACTCTTATCATTTCTGATCATGTTATAATTGACAATGAAGCTTGAGAAGGTCTTGGGCAGTGATGATTGGATGAGATCTGTACGCAACTCATCCGGGAATTTAATCCCTAAGATGTCCAGGCATTCAATGTAGCCAATAAGCTTGACTGCATGAGGCCCAGATGGTGAAGACTCTCCAAGATTGGTTGTAAAAAAAGCATTAGAGATCTCATATCTCTCTTGTCTCGCCTTCTCTTGGTAGAGATCCTTAAGGTGAAACATCATGCTATACGCGTCCATGTTTTCATGTTGCTTCAAGAGCTCATTAGATATGGACGATAGTTTGAAACACTGGACATCTATTGCATCATCCATGTGTTTCACGTAGAGATATATTTCCTCATAACTAGACTCTTTCTTAGGTGCAACTGGAATAGGCTCTTCTAGAACATACAATTTCCTTTCGTGGTGAAGGATGACGCGTAAATGCCTCTGCCACTCTTGGAAATTGGTGCCGGTGAGAAGGTTTTCCTTCTCGAGTATGGCGCTCAATGATATGTTTGAAGTAATTTTCTTTTCGTTTCTACAAATTAAGATGAGCAAAGGTTTAGTGCTTTATTACAAAATTGAGACAAATAAATAAATTAATACCTATTAGTCTCCCACTATTTTATCGAAATCCAATAGCCCTCACCATTGACTTCGGAATATTCTGTTGCCTGAATATTCTAGTGGCAAGGATCCATATTGCCCTTCGCATTACCCCAACTAGGGTTGGTCAAGCAACTTGAAGGGTTTTTAGGTATCATTCCAAATGACAACTGTATTTAACTCGCAGTTCCTTGATTCGCTGAGTGGACTCCCCAATCCCAAAATCCTTTTATTTTGGATTTCCTCAACCTTTGCCTCTTGGCCACACCCAGTCCTGCTGTATCAGTCAAACCTTGATGTGAACCAAGTCAAGTCAACCCAAAACCTTGAATTATAATTCCATGATAATTGAAAGCACCCCAACTTGGGTTGGTCAAGCACTTTGAACTATGGTTCAGTTCTAACCAAGATTATGGAAGGCTATACCAACTTAATATTTCTTTGAGGGATTTTATCTTTATACGTAAATTTCCAATTTATTATCTTTTATTACATGATTGTTAATATTAAGTGGGATATACTTAAGTGATTAACCATGTCTAAGATAATATTTACGCGTAAGCCAGTTTTATTTTAGTTCCATCTTGCATGCTTGTTTAATTCATTAATTGTGTGATCGTGACAACACTCCCACAATAAATAAACCATGAAACTGATAGAAATAAAATAAATGGTATGATCATGAGCTTGTTCTATTTGTTAGTTTATCTAGTGGTTGATAAACTTACCCAAGACCTAGGGGAGAAACACCTTGAACCTTGTGGGTTCATGTTTACAGCTTTCCACCTGTCTACCTTTGTATCTCCTTGGATTGGTTTCACCTTGGCTATTGACTTGAGCCGCCTCCACTATCTTGGGAGCTCCATCCATTACATATTCATTTATTTCACACACAGGTGAGGGGTAAAAAGGGGTTTTTACATAAAATAATCCTTGGGCGCGTAGGCCCTACATATTAATGAGGAGATGGCTTGCAGGCCAACAAATTTAACTTAAATAAATAAATTAAAAGAAACCATTCACATACAGAGGTCTTGGTCCAGCTCATGATCATCCATACATGTAGTGATATTTAAACATAAATAAAACTAGCATTCAATTCTTTAATCATTATTGTTTAAGATAAATCAGGCTCGAATTAATTAATTATCTTTAATTAATCAATCCTTTTATCCTAAACCCTTTTTCGAATTTCCTTGAGATTCTCATCCATCATAATTTTAAATAAATAAATTCATTTAAAATTATCCTTGTATATAACTTGTACCTTGGAGGAAACCAGGTGAATTCTCATTCATTACGTAATTTGAACAAGTACACGACGTGTAGTTCCGACTACACGTCATGTACTTTTGTTCACTGTCCATCTGAAGTACACGCCTGGGGACATGGGGTGTTAATGTAATTCGGAAATTTTCAGAGTACACGGCGTGTTCAGTGGGACACACGCCGTGTAGTTTTTGTGTTACACGGTTTCCATCCAGGAAAGCCGTGTACGGGGTACATGGTCCAACCCTAACCCGAAGGGACTACATGTCGTGTTCATTGGACCACACGGTGTGTAATCTGGAAACCGTGTGCCACCAATTCCTGGTCAACACACGGTGTCATTAATGGCTTTGATAGGATCCAATACACGACCTGATTTTGCGGATCAGTCTGATGCACGAATCTAGACTACACAGTGTGTAATTCCTAATACACACCGTGTATTATGGTGCTGTACGACCAAAAACGTTTGGATCCTCCGGATGAATTCCTCTATTTTATTTTAATCAAAATTAAAAGAAAAATTCATTTCTGTGAGGTGAATGAGAAACGATGGAGGAGGAACAGATCTCGAGATTCATATTTCCAGAACGATTAAACTTGAATTGAAACAACTAAATTATTAAATGCATAAAAAATCAATGAAAAACTAAATAATTATAATCAAAGATATGACCACTCTGATACCACTTGTAGGTTCCAGGCGCAACAGAAGCATGTTGGTGGGTTTTCCTAACTTTAATTTTAGTGTTAAAAAACGTTCAAACCGAGATCCGTCACGATATAAAACGCCGAATCTTCAGAATAGAATAAACAACTAAAAAAAGAGGGAATCCCAGAACCATAGAGATAGTATCATTATATGTTGGTTATAATTAATTTAATTAATTCACAAGAATTACCTTGGTGGAATTATTTCTTTGTTGATGTGTCGGGTCACAATTTAGTGATCCATCGTTGCGTCGAAGAATCCAAGTGTAGTATTCCTCTAGCGGTGATCCACACGTGTGACACGTATCTTTGGACGTCATCGAAGGGATCTCCGGGTGCTAGCGTGGAAGAACCTTCACCTGCGATGTCCACCTTCGATCGCCTTGATCTCTCGGTCTTGAGAGCGTTCTTGGAGGAAGGAGTTCTTTCAGGCTTGAAATAATTCTTCAGAATTGTTGTGCACAATGATTCTCTTGTGGAAAAGTGTTGGGGTTGTGAGGATATTTATAATCGGGTTTGAGGTTATAGAGTTATGACAATAAATAAACCCATTACGCGTTTTATTTATTTCATTAACTCTTATTGAAAACCCCCATGTAGAATTATTAATTCCTTGACATGCGCCCACGTTGATTATAATAAATATCATTTAATAAAACAATATTATATCCTCAAAATCCCAACTGGAAAAACTACACGGCATGTAATCATTAATACATGGCGTATACTCGTTTTCCATAAAACTACACGACATGTATATTTAATATACACGACGTGTACTTTTATTTTCCTTTATTTCCTCCACCACATTTATTAGACCTTGAGTAATGGCTTTTTATTTCTTAAATAAATGTAACTGCATTACTCGCTAATAAACATATTATTTCACCCATAATATATTCTCTCGAATAACTAGTGTCAAAATAAATGTGATCAGGCATCCTTAAATAATTATTAAACCAAAATCGGGAATAATCTTTATTTAACTTGTTAAATTAATATTTAACTGAGATACATGGACACACTTAGTGTGTGACCCTCTAGGCCTCTTTCTCAGTGGAATTAGGCGAAGCCTACCTAAAGTCCAAGGTTAGCGTCTAGCAACACGCCAAGGCACCCATAGAGAAAGAAGTTAACGCCACAATGATGTGTCACCTCATACGAACTCTTACTGTGTAATATAATCCCTTTGAATCGATATCTCTAATCAAGCGGGTTGCATGCTAGTGCCATCAACCCATGTGCTCGATTATTCTTTCTTTGACTTCTCAGAATTGAACTCGACCATACCTTACCATGTCCATGGATTTATTTAGGTTATATCAATTCCATCAAAGGACCTGAGATATCTACTTCTGTTATGGAACAAAAGGGACAAATCCTTTCTCTCATTATCTATTAATGTAGTATTACTCGTGATGCACCCAACGTATCCTACCTCACTGGGAATAGTGTGTCATCACAATTTTCGTCAATACATCTAAGTTCACGAGTTGTAATACCCATTAATAATAATCTTAAATTCTAAGGACCAATACACACGTCCGCAGATAGGAACATCCAATGACACTATGAAATGTGGATTTCCTCCTGGCGGGCCTCATTCTCATAATATCCTCCTGGATATTACCAAGGGCGTACACCATGAGAAGGTTCCTCAAAGTTATATGAGTCCTCACACCTAATGACCTGTATTATTTGTTCCCCTCAAATAATATCATCCGACCATAGAACATATATTCAAGAACAGTTTTATGGCACTTCTGGGTTCTCATCATAGCAAGGATCCTTTATGACCCTTTAATGAAACAACTGTCCTTAGGACATTATCACATGCATTGTCATGCAGAAGAACAATCAAGATGTGATAAGGCTTTTATTAATGAATAAAGTACAAAGTAGTTGGTTCTAGGACACCAACTCCAACATTCATCTATGACATCCTTGTTTACTTCACGTATAAGTAGGAGCATGCAAAGCATCTGTATGCCATTTTGGGAGTTCTTTGTCATCAATAGCTATCTGGAAAGTTTTTGAAGTGTGATTTCTATGATCATGAAGATTTTTTTCTTGAGGCATACCATGTCCCAATAGGGATTAGTTATGGATCCATCAAATATAGAGGAAGTTGTTTCTTGGGAATCCCCCAAGACTTTTGTAGAGGTGATAATTTTCCTTGGTCTTTCATGCTTTTATAAGAGGTTCGTAGTTGATTTCTCCCAGGTTGGGACTTCTATGACATCCTTTACTAGAAAAGATCATGAATTCATGTGGATTGACTTTTTTAGGAAGATTTTAGGTACCTGAAGGAGAATTGGGTCAATTATCCACTCCTTTTTTAGTAGAGGGAGTTCATTTTGAGGTTTTTTGTGACACTTCATGTCTTGGTTTGGTGTGTGTTATAATGAAATAGAGATTTATTGTTTATTATGGGTCTCAACATTTGCTTCCTCATGAATGTAACTATACCACACATGATCTCGAGTTAGCGACATGAATGTTTTCCTTGATGTTATGGAGACATTATATCATCAGTGTACTGTAAAGACCTAGAATTTCCATGTATTTTTTTTAAATAAATGATAATTTTACGAGTCTGTGAAAATTGACGGCGCATGATTCCGAGGCCCGGAGTGCCCGAAATGAATTTTTGAACTTTTTTTTGGGTACATTCAGTAAACGTGCGAGCAGGTTTTTCTAACTTTTGGACAGGTGCTTGGAATTGAAATATAAGGGAACCGTTGAACTCGAAGCACTGGTATTCTCTTAAGGATACTTTCACCTCGATGGCAGTTGGTCGATGGTGAAAGATAATTTTTGGGTTTTTCATGGAAATAATAAAATAAAATAAACTCACATTTTATTTTATCTGTTATAACCACTCCATGTGGAAGTTGAGAAGTTGGGACTACCAGACCTTAACCTCCCATGAGAGGTTATGGTGGTGGGGACCACCCAAGCCTAACCTCCTGTGAGAGGTTATGGTGGTGGGGACCACCCGAGGCCTAAACCTCTTAAAATCCCCTCTTAATGAGGGAGAAACTTCTCAAATCCCTCATTAATGTGGAGGAGCCTCTTAAGATTCCTACACATTAAATTCTTCCAACACACCACATTAAATTGTGCCAACTTAGTTAATTAATTTAGCTAATTTGAAATTGTGCCAACAATTAAAATTGGGGAAATAATTTTTATTTTTGGTGGGTTTTTCTTTTGAGAGAATTCGTTGGCAAAGGAGAGAGAACTCTTGGTGGGAGAAATCTCTACAACGAAGAATGCCAATGAAGAACTTCTTCCATGAAGAACACTGACTTAGACTTCTTCCTTGGGACACCCTTCAAGGAAGAACGTCTTTGTCTGCGACGAACTGACGCACGAGCTCGGAATTGGAGGTGTGTGGCAGACGAGACGAATGTCGACAACTTCACCTTCTTCCCTCCTCATCAATGTCAACAAACGATCAAGTAGGGGTTTAATTTGTGTATGATTATATTCCAATGTTGTTACTTTTTTTAAAACAAATAACATGAATGATTTTTTTACGGGTTTGGAACAATCATTACGGGAGGATATGATTTGACATTCAATGTTCATGTTTTTGATGAGCCGCTTGCTACCACTCTAACGCGGAGGGTGTGGGCCACACAAACATGGCCTGACCCCTCTGTCATTGTTATTGAATGGTGTACCCTTTGTGAAGGAAGAAGATGACCTTGGTGACAGCAACCAGAGCGAGATTTTGGGCACTGAGGAGGCACGTGAACGGCGACAAGCAACACCGCCGGCCGCGACGAAGGCGACGACACTACCCCACAGCCACCACCGCCGCACTGCGACCACCCACGCCACCCCACGGCCACCCACGCCACCCCGCGGCCTCCATACAGACCGCAGCAACCGCCACCATCTGCAGCTCTGCACCGCCCCACGACCCCGCGGCCGAGGCACCACCCCGCAGCCGAGGCACCGCCCCACGGACGGTCTGCCACCCCATGACAGGAATGCTGGCCCACAGCCGGACCGCCGCCCCACGGCCGGTCCGCCGCCCCTCGGCCGGTACGCCACCCCACGGCCGGTCCGCCGCCCCTCGGCCGGTCCGCCGCCCGGCGGCCAGACCTCTGATCCACAACCGGTCTGCCGACCCGTGTGACCGGACCGCCGTGCCGCGGCCAGACGGGCGCCCCGCGGCCGGACCGGGGCCCCACGACCGGACCACTCCGCAGTCGCCCCACCGCCCCACGGTCGCCCAGCGCCCTACGGCCGAACTGCCATCCCCGATCGAGCGGCCCACGGCCTCGCGGCCTTGCGACACTTCCGCGACCCCTCGCAGCCCAACAGGTTGGGCCAGTCCGACTGGGTCAGACCGGACTCAGGCCCCCTATGAACCATTTACATTCTTTTGGCCATAACTTTGGCACCAGACGTCTGTTAGAAGAACCGTCAACGGCATTGGGAACCTTGGAGAGAGTCGATCCCTTTGAGTGATACCTCACCATGTTTTGGATTAAGTTGGGGAATGATCAGATTGGATCGAGTTCGAATTCAACCGGGCCCCCGGGACTAAATGGCTAATAACTCATAGACCGAGCATCCGATTGGCGCGTCGTCTGTTACGTTGAGACCCCTATGACATGGCTAACCTTTAAGAAACTTCTTCATGAGACTTCATGGTAGTTGTAGTATCAACTAGTAGCTTGTGGAGTGGATCCTTTTGGAGACGAGCAAGCATAGTACGGGAACCCAGTGGCTGGCTGAGACTTGACGACTACTGACCGTTTCAACTCAGAGTGACTCGACAGTCCCAATGGGGAGCGCCTTGGTGACGCGGCAGACCCACGGTGGGGAGAGCCTTGATAACGCGACAGACCCACAGTACTCGACAGGAGGAGTACCTCAGCATTCTAAGGTTAGTGGGAAGCACCTCTGTGTGACGCGATAGGCCTACTTTACTTGATAGAGGAGGAGTTCTCTAGCAGCCTAGGTGTTTGAAATTGTGACTGGGAATGTTACTTGATACTACCCCCAGAACAAATACTAGTGTGAGCTAAGTCTGTACCTATGTGTTTTCCTCATGATTGGGATGGATTACTTGATAGCTTAGGTATATGTTTGGGAATATACCTAAGTAAGGTTATCTGTTGATTTCATACTTTGTGTTTTATCCTTGTTTGATTTTGTGAGACCTAGAGGGACTCAGGGTCCCTACTGAGTATCGTTATACTCACCCCTGCATGGGCTATGCCCGCACCTTATTGTGTTGGATGCAGATGATAGACAACGCTGAATGAGGCTAAGAGTACCAGGACTAGACGGTACTTGGAGGTGGACCATACGGCGTGTCGGTACACAGAGGAGATGGGTGGATGTGGAGTGCTGAGGAGGCGATTTGTACCTACCCATTAGGTAAGAAATTTAGAGGATGACCCCGCAACTGACTTTCCCTTTTCTTCAGTTGTATTATATCAAAGTTGTACTTGTACTTTCCAGTTGGGCTTGTATTCTGTCCCCTTTTACTTACTTCACTCACTCTATTTATAGTTCAGTTTACTTGTGTTCCTGTCTTGCTGTGTGTTTGGTTCTATGTGCTTACAGGTTTTAAAGGCAATGCCTTCCTAGTTTTAGGGAATACGCCTTCGGTGCTTGTTTCCATCCCCTGTCCTATGGAAGGTGGGCTTGGGGTAGTCACGGAATGGACCATGAGGGACGGGTCATGAAAAATTGGTATCAGAGGAGTCAGTTCTACCACAGAACTTAGGACTCTGATCTTTCTTTTTAATGGAAATAGTGTTAATTGTAGTGAGTGTGGTTATCAGTTTAGGGAAACTAGTGTTGGTGCAGCGGCCGACGTATCCATACACCAGGACCCTGACTTCTGATTTCCGACTCAGTGCACGAAAACACTGATTTCATGTGTGTTTTCAAAAGTTTTCTTTGTGATCTTTGGAGTCAGATCACCAAGTATAACTTTCAGCTCACTAGGTATAACTTTTTGACCATGGTTCACCTGTTTCTTTTCAGGATGCCTCCATAAAGACAACCAGCTAGAGTTCCGAGAGTTGTACACACTAATATCCCACCGAGCGACGAGGCCTCGGTGCAGGGACCTTTTCTAGTAGAGGCACCAGCAATACCTTTCCCCATTGAGACACCGATGCCACCATCCCCAACAGCAGACGGTGCACGCCTCTTGAGCACGTTGCATGAGTTCTAGCACCGGAGGCCACCCAGGTTCAGGGGAGAGACGGACCCACAGACAACTGAGGATTGGCTGGAGGCTGTGGTGAGTCTTCTGACTCATAGGGACACCGGCCGATCTCATGGTGATCCTTGCCGCCATCCTTCTACAGGCAGCAACAGACAGGCGGTGGAGCTTGATGCTCTAGGTTCACGATGAGGTGATGCTTCTCTAGACAGACTTTGAGAGCCTGTTTCAGGCAGATTTTGTCCTAGTGACTCTTCGCATAGTGAACATATAGGAGATACTTCTTCTGCAGCAGAGTATTATGACTGCGGCTCAGTACTCAGCGAGGTTCACTGACCTCTCACGCTACTCCACCGATAAGGTGCGGGAACCTTTATTTAGGGACCATACCTTTGAGCAGGGGCTCAGGAGGGAGATCAGTGATTTGATGATCTCACTTAGCATCCCGATGCAGGAGGGGGTGTTAGAGAGATCCCTCTTGGTGGAGAGTTTCTTTTCCGAGCAGTCACCAGCGGAAAGACCCCCCACCATTCGACACGTAGCAGAGTCTTCTGCAATTGGAAGTAGACAGATGTCACAGAGGTCCAAGAGGACTAGACCTATAGGTGGATGACCACATGGCCCAATATCGGTTGTGAGGGGTACCCGAGGCAGAGCCATTTATACCAGGAGCGGGTAGTGTTTCACATGCAGAGGGCAGGGTCACATGGCTCGTAACTGTTTGACCTATCGTACGGATGATCAGTAGACAGTCGAAGGAGCTCCCATGCAAAGACAAAGGTTCGACCGAGGAGGTCTATAGGGAGAAAGTAGACATGGAATGGGAGATGGACGTGCAGCTGGCGGTGGGTGATGATTTGAGATGTTACCACCACCACCACCAGGAGGTCCACCCCAATCGCAGGGAGCATGTGGATAGGGGAGAGATCAGCTCTTGGCAGATGAGGCCTACGATCACGGTGCTCCGGAGATGATACAAGGTACAATATGTGTCTACTCCACCATAGCTGCAGTACTTATAGACATAGGTTCCAGTCATTCTTTTATTGTCATTGCCCTTGTTCAGAGCTCGAAGATTCCGATAGAGCCGTTGGCTTGATACTTATGACTAGATACTCCTACGGGAGTAGATTCGATGATTATGCACTAATGCCGGTAGTGTGAGCTTACTCTAGGAGGCGAGAGCTTTGGCTGGGATCTTCTAGTAGCAGCGTCGAGACATTGTGACATCATATTGGGTATGGACTGGTTATATATAATCCATGCTCATATCGACTGTATTAGGTTCAAGGTGCGGTGTGTCCGTATGGATGGGACCGGGTTTACCTTCACCGGTGAGAAGGGAGCCTTTGCAGTGCAGGATGGACTTACTCGGAGGAGAGTGCAGCCGATCACTCATCAGTTGGCTAGCCTTACCCTTAGAGCTATTGATGTGGAGAGTCCGAGCTATCCTGTAGTTGTGGACCAGTACACAGATGTTTTCCCTGAGGATGTTCCAGGTCTACCTCCTCGTAGGGAGGTGGACTTTTATATTGACTTGTACCTCGGGATGACACCGATATCTACATCAGCATATCGGATGGCTCCCGCTGAGCTTCGTGAGCTGCAGGTACAGCTAGAGGACTTGTAGGGGAAGGGATTCATCCGGCCCAGTGTTTCTCCTTGGGCAGCCCCGATTCTGTTCACCAAGAAGGCGGATGGGATCTTGAGGCTTTGTTTTGACTATCAGTGCCTGAACCAGGTGAATATGAAGAACAAGTACCCACCCCCGAGGATTGATGACCTCTTTGATCAGCTGAAAGGAGCATGGTGGTTCTTGAAGATAGACCTCAGATCAGGCTATCACCAGCTCAGAGTATGAGACGAGGATGTTCAGAAGTAAGCCTTCAGGTGTCAGTACGGCCATTACAAGTTCTTGGTTATTCCATTCAGCATGAACAATTCTCCAGCAGTGTTTATGGGACTCATGAATAGGATCTTTCAGCCATACCTTGATCACTTTGTAGTGGTCTTCATCGACCATGGCGAGTTGGACGTCGATTATGGGGTGACTTTTATGGAGGTTCTAGTAGATATTGAGGATTGACAGGAGCGGGTCTTTCGTGGATGGTCGATACCTCTGGTGCGAGTTCGCTGGCAACACGAGAACCTTCAGGAGAGCACATGGGAGCAGGAGGCTCAGATGTGTGCTTAGTACCCCCACATGTTTACCTAGTTATGAGTTGTGGCTTACGGGGACGTAAATCCCTGAGGTGGGGAGAATGTAAAGACCCGTAATTTCCATGTATTTTTTTAAATAAATGGGAATTTTACGAGTCTGTGAAAATTGACGGCGCGTGATTCTGAAGCCCGGAGTGCCCGAAATGAATTTATGAACTTTTTTTGGGTACGTTCAGTAAATGCGTGAGCGGGGTTTTATAACCTTTGGACCGATGCTAAGAATTGAAATATAAGGGCACTGATGAACTTGTAGCGCTGGTATTATCTTAAGGATACTTTCACCTTGACGACAATTGGTTGAGGGTGAAAGATAATTTTTGGGTTTTTCGTGGAAATAATAAAATAAAATAAACACACATTTTATTTTATTTGTTGTAACCACTCCATATGGAAGTTGAGAAGTGGGGACCACCAGACCTTAACCTCACATGAGAGGTTATGGTGGTGGGGACCACCCGAGCCTAACCTCCCGTGAGAGGTTATGGTGGTGGGGACCACCCGAGCCTAACCTCCCGTGAGAGGTTATGGTGGTGGGGACCACCCGAGGCCTAAACCTCTTGAACTCCCCTCTTAATGAGGGAGAAACTTCTCAACCCCCTCATTAATGTGGAGGAGCCTCTTGAGCTTCCTCCACATTAAATTATGCTAACAAACCACATTAAATTATGCCAACTTAGTTAATTAATTTAGCTAATTTGAAATTGTGCCAACAATTAAAATTGGGGAAACACTTTTTATTTTTGTTGGGTTTTTCTTTTGAGAGCATTCGTTGGAAAAGGATATAGGGCTCTTGGTGGGAGAAATCTCTCCAATGAAGAATGCCAATGAAGAAATTATTCCATGAATAATGCTAACTTCGAATTCTTACTCGGGACACCCTTCAAGGAAGAACAACTTCGTTTGTGACGAACCGACATGCGAGCTTGGAATTGGAGGTGTGTGGCGGACAAGACGAACGTCGACAACTACACATTCTTCCCACCTTGTCGATGTCAACAAACAATCAAGTATGGGTTTAATTTGTGTATGATTATATTCCCATGTTATTCCTTTTTTTAAAACAAATAAAAAAAATGATTTCTTTTGTGGGTTGGGAATAATCATTACGGGAGAATAGGATTTGACATTCAATGTTCATGTTCTTGATGATCCGCTTGATACCACTCTAATGTGGAGGGTACGGGCCAAACAAACAAGGCCCGAACCCTCCGTCGTTCTTCTTGAATGGTGTACCCTTCATGAAGGAAGAAGAAGACCTCGGTGACGACAACCAGAGCGGGATTTTGGGCACCAAGGTGGCACGTGAATGGAGGCCGACAACACCGCCAGCCGCGATGAAGGCGACGACGCAACGAGGCCGCCCCACGGCCACTGCCACCACCCCGCGGCCACCGCCACTGCCCCGCGGCCTCCGCACGGACCGCAGCCACCACCACTGTCTGTGGCTCCGTACCGCCCTACGGCTAGGCCGCCGCCCCGCGGCCGGACCGCCGCCCCGCGGCCGGACCGCCGCCCCGCGGCCGGACCGCCGCCCCGCGGCCGGACCGCCGCCCCGCGGCCGGACCGCCGCCCCGCGGCCGGACCGCCGCCCCGCGGCCGGACCGCCGCCCCGCGGCCGGACCGCCGCCCCACGGCTGGACCGCCGGCCCCAGCCGAGCCGCCCCACGGCCTCGTGCCCTTGCGTCACTTACATGGCCCCTCATGGACCAACATGCGGGGTCAGTCCGACCGGGTCGGACCGAACCCGGGCCCACTATGACCCATTTACTTTCTTTTGGCTATAACTTTGGCACAAGATGTCCGTTAGACGAACTGTCAGCGGTGTTGGGAACCTTGGAGTGAGTCAGTCCCTTTTAGTGATACCCCACTGTGTTTTGGATTAAGATGGGGAATAGTCAGTTTGGATCGAGCATGAATCCAACCGGTCCCCCGGGACTAAAATGCTAATAACTCACAGACCGGGCGTCCGATTGACACACCGTCTTTTACGTTGAGACCCCTATGATGCGGCGGAACTTTGAGACACTTCTTCGTGGGACTTCGTGGAAGTTGGAGTATCGACCAGTAGCTTGTGTAGCGGATCCTTCCGGAGACGAGTGAGCATAGTGCGGGAACCCAGTGGCTGGTTGAGACTTGATGACTGCTGACTGTTTCGACTCAGAGTGACTCGATAGGCCCAGTGGGGAGCGTCTTAGTGATGAGGTAGACCCACAGTACTCAACAGGAGGAGTACCACAGTAGGCCACAAGGGGGAGCGCCTTGGTGACGCGACAGACCCACGGTGGGGAGCGCCTTGGTGATGTGGCAGACCCACGATACTCGACAGGAGGAGTACCTCAGCAGTCTAAGGTTAGTGGGAAGCGCCTCTGTGTGATGCGGTAGGCCCACTGTACTCGATAGAGGAGGAGTTCTCCAGCAGCTGAGGTGTTCAACGTTGTGACTTGGAATGTTACTTGATACTACCCCAAGAACAAATACTAGTCTGAGATGAGTCTGTACCTCTGTGTTTTTCTCATTATTGGGATAGATTAATTGATAACTTAGGTATATGTATGGGCATATACCTATGTAATGTTATTTGTTGATTTCATACTTTGTGTTTTATCCTTGTTGGATTTTGTGAGACCTAGAGGGTCACGGGGTTCCTACTGAGTATCGTTATACTCACCCCTGCACGGGCTATGCCCATAACATGTTGTGTTTGATGCAGACGACGGACAACACTGAATGAGGCTGAGAGTACCAGAAATGGACGGTACCTGGAGGTGGACCATATGGCGTGTTGATACGAATAGGAGACGGGTGGACGTGGAGTACTGAGGAGGCAATCTGTACCTACCCATCAGGTAGGAACCTCGACGGACGACCCAACAGCTGGCTTTCCCTTTTCTTTAGTTGTATTGTATCACAGTTGTACTTGTACTTTCCAGTTGGGCTTGTATTCTGGACCCTTTTACTTACTGCACTCACTCTGTTTATAGTTCAGTTTACTTGTGTTCCTATCTTTCTATGTGATTGGTTACGTGTGCTTATAGATTTTAAAGGCAATGCCTTCCCAATTTTAGGGAAGGTTTTAAAGGCAATGCCTTCCTAGTTTTAGGGAATACGCCTTTGGTGCTAGTCACCAGCCCCTGGCCTATGGAAGGAGAACTTGGGGTAGTCACGGCATGGGCCCCGGGGGACGGGCCATGAAATGTACATTTTGTGTTTTTCAACAATTATAAGAGCCTGAGATATATCTTCTCCCATCATGACTTGAACTTGTTACAGTGATGGTGGATGAAATTCTTGAAGGATTACAACTTTTATATTTTATATACACCAATAAAAGTAAATGTTGTGGCTGATGCGCTAAGAATGAAGTCACATAGTGATTTCATGCATGAATATAGAGATTTTTGGAGAGTGATGGAAGAGCTCTCAATCTTGTATATCAATATGGGAGAGGTTGGAGGCATATGTTGTCTTTTTCTAATTAAACTTTATTCATCTTTGGTGCAGTAGGTAGATAATTAATAGATTGAGGATTCTGAGGTGGAGGTCTAGAGAGACCGAGTTGTTTTTTTGATTCCCATAACAGTTGGTCTGAGGATGAACAACACAGGGTGTTGTTCTGGGGAAATATTTTCATCACTTTAGTGATGTGTGAGGTGGTTCTTAGTGAGTTCCATAGCTCACCCTTAGTGGTACATCCTGGTGAAAAAAGATGTACCATTCTCTGAGAGGTTAGTTTTGGTATCCTGGGTTGAAGTGCATAGTTACAGAGTTTGTTTCTTGATGTTTGGTCAGCTAGAAAGTGAAGGCTGAGCAGCATGTTCTCACTAGTTTTCTCTAGCCATTAGATATTTCCCAATGGAAGATGGATGATATATTGATGGACTTTGTTACCATTTTACCATGAGATTAGGGAGGCTATGATTCTATATGGGTGATAGTGTATCATTTGGAAAAATCAACCCACTTTATAGAGACTCGGGAGTCAAGCTTAGTGGAGGTTTTGTCGAGGAAATATCTAGAGAAGGTGGTGAGAGTCCACAGAGTCCCAAGGATGATATTTTTAGATCATGATCCTCATTTTACCTCCAGGTTATGGATGGGTATCCAACATTATTTTGGATCTCATTTATGATTTTTCACCACTTTTCATCGACAAATGGACAGTTAGATAGAACGAACTATCTAGACTCTTGAGGACATGTTACATTCTTGTGTCTTGATTTTTAGAGGTTCGTGGGTGATGCACCTGACTTTGGTTTAGTTTAATTAAAATTATTTTTTTCACCCCACCATTGGTATGAAAACATTTGATGTTTTTATGGTATACCTTTCCATTATCCGTTATGCTAGACTAGGGTCAAAGAGTTAGTAATTTTTAGGCTTGAACTAGTGAAAAATACAATAGAGATGGTTCATGTGATACATGGGAGGATGAAATCAGAACATGATCATCATAAATCCTATGTTAATCATAGGAGGATACCTATGGAGTTTGACATTGGATATCATGTGTTCTTAAAAGTGACTCATCATCATGTGAAACGAACGTTTAGTCATGAGAGTAAGCTTTCTCCCCAGTTTGTTGGGACTCTCAAGGTATTGGATTTTCTTAGAGTTATAGGGTATCAAATAGTACTTCCCCTACAGATGAGCCAGATACATGATGTTTTTCAAAATTTTCAGCTCCACTGTTACCTTCATGATGAATTTTATTTCATCAATTGGGGTGATATTGATGTTAATGATGATCATAACTTTGAGGAGTGGCCCAAGGAGATCCATGACCACTAGATAGAGATGTTTCAAAGGAGTTTTATTCCCTTGGTTCGTGTCTTGTGGTGACATAGTGGCATGGAGGGGATTACATGGGAACACAAGTTATAGATACATTCTTAGTACCCCAATCTATTTGATGTTTAACTATTTTCTTGTTGTAGTGATAGTTTTGGTTTTTGAACCTTTTCTGGTTATGATATAGTTTCCCCTTATTTCCTTATTATGGATTTTCTATCGTTTGATAGGTATCTTCCCTAGAGAGTGTTTTGTACTTGGTTATTACTGTTGTGTGTTTTTTAACTTGTTTCCTCTGAGTGAGGTGGTTGATTTCCTGTGATGGTGAGATCCTTAATAGGTATGTCACGGGGTGGCTGTTAGGATGACCCTTTTATCTTCTTTTTTTCTGGGTTTGGTTTTGGATTATCTAGGAAAAGAATTGTTTAACAAGTATATGATATAAGGGACTAGATCCTAGAAGCCTTTCCTTTTGAGATTTTGGAGTATTGGAGGAACCTAGAGGTTTTTCCAAGGAGTTTGGAGAATGTTTGGAGGAAAAGAGAGGAGCCACTTCCAAAAATGGCATGGCTACGGTGTGGAGGGGTGCACTGCACCATAGTTCTAGTGGCTGTGGCATAGTAGATCCTTGCTATGATGCAGGGGATCTCAAGAGGAGATATGGGGCTACTAAATTTTTAATCATAGCTATGACATGATGAGGAGGCTGTGCTGTGGGGCTTTGACTATAGTGAAGGTATTTCTCGGTGGTCATGAGGCTATGGCGTGGTGCTTAAGGCAGTGCCATAGAAACTATATCCACTTTAATAGGATCTATAAGGGGATCTCAGAGGGTCTTTGACCAAGGGGGTTTCAGCGTGTTTTCTTTCCATGATGCTATAGTATTCTTATTTTTCAACAAGATGTGGTGTAGTCTAAGGGGTTGCGCCATGATCTTCAGTTTTTAGTTGGTTTATAAATAACCAGAGACCCCCAAACTTGGCTTTTATCCCACTACTTCCTCTAAAATCCCAGGTGAACAAGGGTTCTTTTTGAGTTTCTTTGAATCCCCTTTTAATAAGGTTTTATCTTGGATTCCTATTTTGGATCTGTGGTGATCTAAGGTATGTTCTATATCTGTTTTCTAGCAGTTTCTCTCTATTCTATCTTGTTTCCTCACTACAAAAAAGGCTCTCATTAGAAGTTTTTTTTCATTTAGATGGGGTTATGCCCCCCACTAAATGATTTAGTGATGGTTATGGTGAATCGCTACTGAAGTGGCCACCATGTCGAGTTAGAGGTGATTTTCATCAACCACTGGTACATTTGGATGATGTTTAGTGACAATTTATTTAGAAGGGGTTTTCACTCCATCTAAATCTGCCATAATTCTACCAGAAGATGATTATTTAGAAGGGAATTAAACCCCTTCTAAATAATTTATCAATTTAGGGGTGGTTAGAACCGCCCTAATTCTTCTAAAAGTGAAAATTTAGAGGTGGATTTTCAACCGCCCCTAATCACTAAACAATTTAGGGTCGGTTAGAACCATACCTATTTTTTTTTAAATACGGAACCTGTTCATGCCCCCTTCCTCTCCTCTCTCTCCCGTTCACCCCTCTACCTTTTATTACCATGCCACCCCCATTTTCTGCCCCTCCAGTTCCCCCAGGCCTAGGGAATGCCCATTCCATTCCACAAGTCTGCCTTCCATTCCATCCCCAAGCTTGCCTCCTATACCCCACGTAGGCCCAACACCCATTTGCCCTAGGAATATGCCTCCCATTGCCCACATATTCCAACCTCGCTACAGTCGTGTAAAATTCAACTCAAATGGGATTCAAACCCCGAATTGGTACTAGAGCACTCCCACGAACCTCCCCCAACATAAAACTATTCCACTTCAATTTAATAAATATATTCACACATGAATCCATTTATATATATCTAATTATTTATTCTAGTAGATATTATTTACATAATATATTTAAATACATTTAAATATATAAATTTATATAACCTATATATTTATATGTATATACACATATGTTTATATATTTATAAATATATTCATATAAATTATTTATATAATTAAATATATATTTATATATTATATACATGTTTATTTATAAAATATATATAAATTATTATATTTACATATATAAATATATATTTATAAATACATTTATATTTGTGTGCGTGTTTATGTATTTCTATAATATTTATAGATATAATATATTTATAATATATATTTATTTAATTTTTTATATACTTATATATATATATGTGTGTGTATGATAACAATAATATTATTAATTATTATTATTGTTATTACACATGTTTTAACCTATAAAAATTATATATTGGTTTTATAGATACTATACATTTATTTTATTATTTATATCATTCATATATTATATAAAATACATTTATATTATATATTTATGTAAATTATTTATATACTTATAGACATATTTATATATTATATACATGTTTATTTAAATAATATATATAAGTATTTACTTAATATATTTATATAATATCTTTAAAAATATATTTATATAATGTATTTCAATACATATATTTATTATTAGGTACATTAATATATATATTTATTTGTATAAATTGTATAATATCATATATAATTATTATTATATGAAATACAATTTTTACAAACATTTATATTATATATAATTAATATTATATGAAATAAAATTTATATAAATATCTATATAATGTTATATGAAATACAATTTTATATTATATATAATATAAAATCATAAACATATTATTTAAAAATATATTTATTATTATTATCATATAAATTATAAAAAAATGTGGTATATTTTTTAAATATATTATATTTATTTATATATTTATATAATATTTTTATGCATTTATATTATAAATAATTAATATTATATGAAATAAAAAATATATAAGTAAATATATATTAATGTACATAATGTTATATAATTATATTTATGTATACATATAATTACAATTAAATACAGTCATATAAATATTTTATATAATATGTTCATATAATGTATTTAAATACATTTATATACTGTTTTTTAATTATATATATATTATAGAAGTTTTTTTAAAATAGTGGGGGTTTAAAAACCCCTTTAATTTAAGAAATTAGAGGGGGTTTTCAACCCCCTATACTTTAAGATATTAGATGGGGTTTTGAACCCCCTCTAAAATCCAATCATATATTTAATAAATAATAATAAAAAATTTAGAGGGGGTCCATAGTCCCCTCTAAATTTGATGATTAACAAGGGTTGTACATAACCCCCCACTAATTTTTATTAAAAAAATTAATTTATAGGGGGTTGATAACCCCCTATATATTCGATGATTAGAGGGGTCTGTGTAGAACCCCCTCTAATTATACAGAAAATGAATTTACAGTGGGTTGTGCATAAGACCCTCTAAATAACCCCCTCTAATCTTCTGTTTTTTAGTGCCTCTAGTTTCCTCTTTCCATGATTTATAAATTGATCTACATCATTATAATGGAGTTTTCTTGGATTTTTTTGGAATGATTGTGGCACAACATCCTTGGAGGGATAAAGTTTCTTGTGGGAGAAGTGATCAGAGATCCATGAAGTTGATCCATTCTCATGTAAAGAACATTGATGCTTTTGAGGTAGGGGATTCATTGATTATCCTATTTATTTATGTGCAATCATAAATTTAACATGTCGTATACCTTTGGATGGAAGTGAAATTAACCTAATAATGATTGAAACAGATTGAAGAAAGGAATTGTTTTATGGATGGTTATTGCTTGAAAATGTTTTATACTATGATAATAGGTTGCCTCTTGATTTTATAGATTGTGTTCTATCTATGTTGTGTTATATTTCCATGTTTTTATTCTTAGTTTATAATGTTTTATGAAATTGGTAAATAATGAACAATTGAAATTAATTGGTTGGATAAAGAACTTAAAGAGGCATGTTTAATAATTCAGTGATCCTTATAATTTGATGGTGATCAAATTGATGAAAATTTCATGTTTAATCGAATACATTATTCCATGTGTTAATGGAATTTGATAAATAACATGGATCATGTTAATTATTTTTGAAGATAATAATAAAAAGGCATGTTAATTGAGAATTGTTCTCTTCATAGTTGATGAAACTAGTTTTATGCTAGAGAGCATGTGTAGTAAATTTGATAGCTTATTATAGCTAATGATTTAGTTTTCCCATAGTTGGAACCTATGAATAATGAATCAATTAATTCAATATGGAATAAAAATTATTATTTGATATGGATAAATCTTTTTGGAAAAGTCTTCCCTTTTTTTTATAAGGCTTGATGTCATATGGTTGGTGGCCATGATAGCCTACTTTCATGTGAAGGCTTAATGAATTATTTTAGGTCCAAATTGACATGTTTAATATTTTGTTTCTTTCTTTATTTATATGTGATATGGATATGATACTTGTGGCATGATATGAACCTAGGATGGATGATCCTAGGATGAATAATGAGATATGGGAAGGGAGGCCCGAGGTTATGGTAGCAGTTGATGCCTATGATGGTGAGATGCATGGGGATATGCATGAGGGTGACATAGATAGAACTGGGATAGTTAGAAAAGGTTGAAGATGAGATTACCTATTCTTGTGATAAAGCTGGATGATTTCTTGAAATGAATTTGTTTAATCATCGAAGTTTGGGTCTCTTGTTATCTACATTATTTTCCCCATTGATTGAGGTAACTGGATGTTCTTGGTTTCATCTCTTATGTTAGTATATTAGGAAGATTTCCTAGAGTACCTAGAATTATTGAATGTTTACTAGTTTTTAATAAATGGATAACCCGTGGGGATGGTTCTTATTGTAATGAAAATGTTAATGTTAATCATGGGTAACCATGTACTCAGTTTGGATTATGCCTGGTGGGTGTGTACTTTATTTTGATTGTTAATGAAATGTTTATTGTGGAATAATTTTGATGGTTAATTAATGGTCAATTAATTAATTAAAAAAAGTAAATGTTAAAAAGGAAATAAGTAATTTAATGTAGTTTTTTAATGCTTGTGTGCTTATAGTATATTTAGTTCTTAGTAGTGGCAGCTGGGAGTCTGAGAAATGTTAGCTGTAGTTAATTCTATGACTAGATTATTCCCATGGTGTGGTTGTGAGCTATATTATATCTTGTATATTATATGATTTCATATGATACACCACCCATTTCAGTTAGGGTGACTGACACCTAGTGAACTATGGGAGGTTGTTTTCCCCAACATTCTAGTGGGAGGATGGATGATTGACTACCCCCTCTAGCTTCTCTCTCCTCTCTTGGTAGTATTATTTGGTGGTATGCATGGTGGTTAGTTTACCATATATGCATTTAAAGGTTGTAATGGATTGTGGTTATTTCACATAAATTTATCTCCATATATAGTATCCAAAGTATTATTATAGGTATGAAGTGAATATTATATGATGGATTGAGGTACCATACTCAACATATGGGCTGTGATAACTTGTGGTATAATACCCAATGTATGATACACGTTATACGAGTTGTGGTGGATACTTGAAACTACTTGGTTACTATATGAAGATGTGATATGGGATTATGTGATAAATTAGGTTCATGTTGTGATAATTATCCCAAGTTTCTATGGGTTGACTTACTTTTGTAGAGAGATGGATCAAGACATATGATATTAGGGTAGAGAAGAAAACTAGTGGGGAAAAGGTAGTGAGGTACCCTTGATGTTTCATTACTATAATATATGATCTTTCTTGTAAGCTTGGATCATTGAAAGATAGCCATGGTGAGGTTGGGAACTTAGTATAACTGTTTGGGTTATGAGTAAGTTTTACTATTATTTACTATTCTTTAGCATGATTTGTTTATTTTTTGCATGAGAGGCTCTGGGGAGGATCCTAATAAGTATACTATTATGCTAAACCCATGTATATATAAACTTT
The DNA here is from genome assembly GCA_963277665.1 of Viscum album. Lineage (NCBI taxonomy): Eukaryota > Viridiplantae > Streptophyta > Magnoliopsida > Santalales > Viscaceae > Viscum > Viscum album. The sequence goes on from OY728121.1 coordinate 596,199,311, forward strand.
TTTTAGGTAAAAAAGTTTATGTTGGATATTTTTATGGATATTACTGGAACATGGTTTGTCAGGTGCTATTTGGGCTTCATGGTCGCTGCCATCTTTACCTTTTTGGTACTTGTAGTTTCCTTTTAGTTGTTTTAGAATTGCATGACATTACATGCATGAAATTGAGATTTATTATATATATATGAGTAGGTTTTTATTGGTTAATATGCATTATATCTCACTTACACATGTTCTCTTAGAGGTAAATGCCTCCCATTATATTCTTATTATAACCCTGGTGTTAATTTTCCAACATGGGGCCTACTGGTGGTGGGACTCAGGCGGTCACCATCTCAATTATCTCATTTCTAAACTGGGAGGGGTACTCTTTGGGGGGAGGGGTCATTAAATTTTCTCAAAGGAATCAATAAAAAACCCCTCTATATCATCCGCACACTCTTCAAAAGTTTTTCAACATCAATTTTTTTTATTTTGGATGCTATACAGGATCACCAAAAATCCTTACAACCTTCTGGTGATCACCACAATGTTGATCCTTAAATCCAGAAATGTAATCTTTAATTGATTCTTGGAATGTAGATATTATCTCTTTATGATGTGGAGATGATATATGTTCTCTAAAATTCTAGTATATAAATAATACCTCAAATTAGAGATTCTGCTTTCGTATATAGTAGGGTTAAAACACCTAGAAATGGATCCAAGACGCTTGAATATATATTACACACATTAAATAAGTCATAAATGAAATATTATGACCTATCAACTGTGTCATTATAATATACCATTTCATTCTTTCTGTTACTTATTCAATCTTATTTTGATTCCCTTTTTATTTGGGTGAGTTTGTGGCCTTTCGGGGGTAGAGAAATATTTTCGAGGAAAATGAAATAAAGATAAAGGATGTATGTTTCATTGAAATAATAGAGTCTGGTTATAAATGTGTCAATGTATTTATCAGTTCACCTTGGGTCCATGTTGAGTTGGAATCTTTATGGGAGGTTATGCAGGGGGATGCTACTGGATGATGGCTATAGAAGGAATTTACACTACAAATATTTGGTATATAACATAAATTGTTTTCTTGACACAAGCCACGAGAATAACTAATGGAAAAAAGTAATTTATGCCATAAAAGATGAACTTACACCATAAATTCATCATTGGGTTCATTTTTAACATGAGGATATTCCTTTTTCAGTTTATGTGTAACTTAATGCATTTACACCATAAAACCAAGATTTACGACATAAATGTGTCATGCCCAGTGATTTTATTTACACCACATGCCTAACATCTACTGCTTGTTTCATAGTGAATCCATCTCCCTTAAGCCCTAAGTCTCTCTATAGTGCATTTGGAGTGTTTTATTCCTTCTGAATCTTTTTTCCTGGTGTGGTTGATTGTTGGTGTGGTTGGTTGTTTTCATTCAGTTTTCCCTCATGCCTTTTCTTTTAGAGACCGATCTTCTTGTTTCCAATCTCCACCATTGAAGGAGAATAGGTTTCCTCTATTCTTGAGGTATGTGTCTCTATACAAGTAGTTAATTCTTGAATTTTTATATGTTATTATCAATTCATTTGGGTCATTCAATGAAAATTCATGATTTTACATTGAAATGGTTTAATTGGATGAGATTCATTTTTTAAAGGAATTTTATTTAGAAATGGATTCATACACACCAAGTGTTTGTTTAAATGATTTGAATGGTGGTTTTGGTTTTGAAACAGGTCTTCAAGCCTAGAATCATAAATTATTTGATGTTAAAATGTTTTATTAAATGAAACCATGGTTTTTAAATGGATTTTGAAAAACTTACCACATTGGGTAATCTTGGGTGCATTAGGAAATAAACTTATCACTCTTTGTGTTTGTGATGCCACAAGAGGTTTTATGTCACTTTAGTTTATGTGATTCCACTAGAGGTTATATTTATTGGATCCACCTTAAGACTGTATTGAGGATTTTATTTTATGTTTAGCATGTATACTCATAGGTTAGATCCCAAATGGTGTTCTTTTTTAGTTATGATTGGTTTATCACATGATGATATTTTCATGGTTATTTTATCACATTCTTATCTTATGGTGTATCCATGGTTGGTTACCTGTTTTATTTTATAATTGACATATTCCTAGATTTGGTTAATATGGTATGATTTTATGAAAACCAAAGTAATTTTTACAAAATTTTTTAATTTATGAAAATGATTTGTAAACTGGATTTGTTTTAAAGATAGAGCTAATGGAATATTGATATTAAAACTTGTATAGTTTCTTTAGTGAAATCATACTAGGATTTTTTCTCACAACCTAATTTTTAATTTGGACACTTATAGATGTTTTTTTGTAGGAATTAGGTAAAGGTAATGGAATTATATAGCACACCGATTTCTCTTGTTGTCATCATCTTCGTGGCGGGATGGTTTCATGGTGAAAAATGGTCACACGTGGACTTGTTTAGTCTGGTCATGTTTTATATTTCTATTTTATCATATTTGGATTGAATTTTTATTTATCATGGATATGTTATCTTTCTTCCTCTCTGTACCATGTTGGTTTTCTGAGTTTAGGTTTTACATAGACATGTTTCTTCCAATTTGTTTTACTTCACCATGTGGAAGACCACCTTGGGTGACTTGTTTAGTTAACCTGGGTAGGTTTGCTAAAAATTGGTATAAGAGACACTTCCCATCCTAAAGTGTTGTGAAACTGCATGAGTTTGGTTTTGTGTATTGGTAGAAAAGATTTAGGACTGTCGTAATTTAGATAGTAAGTGTGGAAAAGAGGCCTAACCAACTTATTTCCATGACTGAACCTGAGTTAGAATGAGTGGTCATGTATTTTTTCCAAGATTGAGACTTGGTGGTTGTGGTCATTTGAATGAGCTAGATATGGGTTCTATTTAAATGGACATGTTCATCTTTTTAAGTATTTTATTCATAAAATCCAAAACTTATTTAAATTATTGTCTTTGAAAATCATTGATATGGATACCCAAGTTTTTCTAATGATTTTGGAATTGTATCTTAATATGATTGGTCACTGTCTTGTGTTTAATAGACAATGTCATAAAAATATTTCTTTTGAATCTAAGAGAGAAATTTGTGAGACTAGTTCCATAGGTGAATCATCTGGTGGACCCTTCTTTGATAGAAGCTGTAATCCATACTATTAAGACTCTAGGTTAAGTGAGTATCAAGAACCTAGGATGAGTGGTGTATAATGACTTAAAATATACTAAGAAGAAGACATCCATCTTCCATGGTGATAAAGGTCCCCAAGAATCAGAGGAGTGTATTGAGAGAATTTAGAGGATCTTCAACTTTATGAAAACTCATGAGGACTCTAAGGTGGGTTTTTCTATGTACATGCTTGAGGGACCAGGAAGGAGATGGTGGGACTATATTGTGTAAGCTAAGTTTCATGAAGATCCTTCCTTTAAAAAAATATTCAACCAATAGTTTTATCTTGAGATGTTACTTTTGGAAAATACCTGGGATTTTATAAACTTAGAGAAAGGGGAGTATACCATTCTGGAGTGTTCCACTCGCTTTTCTTAGTTGGTACAATTGGAACTAGAGCTTGTTACAAATGATTACCTAAAATATTATAGGTTTGAGATAGGGATGGGGGATGATATTTTTTAAATGTTGGTTCTTATGTGGATTTTGAATTTATCATATATGGTCGATAAATAAGCTATGATAGAGGTATACAAAGACAGGATAATAGGTTTGTGTGGAGCTTCGATTGGTGAGATTGTTATCCAAGGTCTGTCTTCTGGCTAAAAAAGGAAGCACAAAGTTAGTTTTATTTAGGACCAGTTTCAAGGGCTTTGTTAGGAAAATATCAGGTTATTTTCTATTAGTGTGGAAGGGCTAGTCATACCAAGACTAATTTTATGGAGGCTACAAAGACATATCATCAATATTGACAATCTTTCCATCTTATATGTTATTGTGGAAGGATTTTTGAAGGAAGTAAGGCTGAATCCATTCTCACCAAGGGTTCACATGTTTTTTTGGCGCTTTAGAGGGTGGTGGGTCTTATCCTCAGTCCAAGTGGGATGTTTATGTGTCTAATAAAACTCATGGAAGATCTAAGTTTGAATGTCTTTATGCGGTGGAGTATGCACCAGAGGAGTTTGAAGCAGGGTCGACTACTATTAGAGGTACAATGTTTATTTCATTTTCTATGGTACTACCTTTCTTTGATATACTTTATAATCATTATTTTATATCCTCAAAGTTATTAGAAGTGTTGGGATTACATTTGGATCTTATGCTATTCTTGTTGGATATTTTCATGCCTTTGGGAAAGAGTTCCAAACAAGGTTTCATGTGTTCCTCATGTCAAGTGACGATAACTGATCTTGAGGTAGAGTGGGACTTCATAATGCTTGATCTTGATATCTTTAACCCAATTATTAGAATAGATTTGATCACCATCATTACAGACCATATTAACTATTATCATCACCAGGTTTAGTTTTCATCTCTATAGGGAGTTACTCATGTCTTCTAGGGTGAGTGGGATTCTAGGTCTAGGAGAGAGAGTCATGTTGTTCCATACGTTGGGGTGATCTCTTGTAATTTTTAAAAGATTTTACTTGATACCATTGATCCTTTTTTGAGTAGTCCACTTCCCATGGTGTTGTGTGCATACCTTGATATATTTTCAGATGATTTTTCTAGTTCACCACTATAGAGAGAGTATGAGTTTACCATTGAACTAATACTTGTAATGATGCCCATTTCTATGTCATATTATCATATGAAATTTTATGAGTAGGTATAACTTAAGGTCCAGCTTGTGAACCCTGAGGCTAATGGATTTAGACATCCTATAGTTTCACTATGGGATTTTCCTATCCTATTTTATATGAAATCAAATGAGAGCCTTAAATTTTCATGGATTATTAAAAGTTAAATCAAGTGACCATTAAGAACAAATATTCCTTGCCTAATTTGATGATCTCTATGAACAGATTAGAAGGTATCATTGTTTTTCAAAGATTGAACTTAATTTAGGGCACCACCCATTGAGAGTTCGAGAATATTATATACCTAAGACAACGTTTAGGATTCGGTATGGGTATTTCACAATTTTGGTTATGGAATTTGGTATCACTAATGCTCCTATTGAATTTATGGTGTTGAAGAACTAGATATTTCATCAATTCTTAGACTCTTTTGTTGTGGTGTTCATGGATGATATTTTTGTGTACTCTAATTCAAAGTAAGAGAACATGGTCCATTTGGATATCATTCTTAGAACCTTGTGGGAACATCATTTGTATGGTAATATTTCCAAGTGAGAATTATGGATTCAAGAAGTAAAGTTTCTCAGGCATGTTATATCTGATAGGGGAATCTTAGTGTATCCTAAACAGATACATGTGGTTATGTCCTAGGGGCATACCATAAATGTGTTTGATATCCAAAGATTTTTGGTATTGCCTCATTATTAAAGATGGTTAATTCAAGAATTATCTAATATTGCATCTCTAATGGAAGATTTAACCCATAAGGGTGTAAATTTTGAGTTGAATGAAAAATTTTAAAGATAATTTTAGGAACTGAATAAGAGGTTGAATTCAGGTCCATTTTTGATTCTTGTGGAACTCAGTTTGGGTTATGATTTTTTATGAGATACTTCTGGTACAGTTTTGGAGTGTGTCTTCACATAGGGGAAATAGGTGGTGTCCTTTGACTCTTTCTAGTTATTCCTTCATGAGAATAACTACCCTAACCATGACCTTGAGTTATAAGTGGTTATTCATGCACTCAAAATGTGTCATAACTACCTCTTTGGGGAGTGTTTTATAGTATATTTTGATCATAAAATCCTGAAGTATATTTTCACTTAGAGGGACATAAACTTACGACAGAGATGATGGGTTGAGTATCTTCAGAATTTCAATTTTTATATTTCATATAATCATAGGAAATAGAATGTAGTCACTGATGCATTTAGAAGGAAATTACCAAAACAATAAGTGAAAGAATCACTGGAAGAGTGTTTTCTAATGAGTTTGTTTGTTGAGATGATCTTGGGAGTGGAAGAATCTAATGGGAAGGTGTACTTGGCTTCAATAAATGATAAATTATAATTTGATGAGAGAGTTAAACTATATAAAGTACCTCGCACAAAGTATCAATACATTAGTGAAATCCTAAAGGGTGGGGAGACCTCAGGTGAGTGGACTTGATCTCTTAGTGACACTTTGTGTTTCTGAAATAGGTTGGTTATTCCTTTTTATCTAAGGTCAGATTTAGTAGAAAATGGACACCATTATTATTGTTCTATGAACCTTGGGAATACCAAGATTTATCATGACTTGTGATATTGGTATTTGTATCTAGGGATGAGATGAATGATTGCATATTTTGTATCATGGTGTCTTACATGTCAAAGAATTAAGGCATAACACTAGAGACTGGATGGTCTGTTGTATCACTTACCCATTTTGGTATAGAAGTGGTATGGTATTTCTATGGACTTTATCATTGGTTTACTTCAGACTCCTAGTGGGAAGGATGATATTTGGGTGATCATTGAATGACTCATGAAATCAGTGCATTTCCTCCCAATCAAGGAGATGACCAAAGTGAAATATTTTGGGGACTTCCATGTCTAAGAGGTTGTGATAATTAATGGGGTTCCATCTACAATTTTTTTTGACAAGGACCATATGTTTACATCTAGGTTTTGGAAAGGTTTGAAAGAGGCGGTGAGTTACCTATTGAATTTGAGAATGACTTATCATCAAAAAATGGATGGAAAAAATATAGATCCATCCAGGTTCCTGAGGATATGATTCAATAATGTGTGATTTATTTTAGTGGTTCTTGGGAAAAGAATATTTATTTAGTTTAGTTTTATTATAAAAATAGTTATTAGGTCTAAATTAAGATGACCCCTTTTGAGGTGTTGTAGGGTTGTACATTTAGATCTCCCTTATGTTGGGAAGAGTTGGGAGAGACATCCTTGATTGGGCCAAGTCTTGTTCAGGATAAGAAAAAAAAGTTTTAGTTGATCTAGAAGAGATTGGTCACAACACATATTCATCAAAAATACTATGTAGATAGCCATTATTGGCCGTTGGAGTTTGAGGTTGGTGATCGGGTCTTTCTCAAAGTTTCACCGCACATGGGACACCGTCGGTTGGGTAAAAAAGGTATGTTGGTACCAAGGTTTGTTATACCATTTGATATTATAGACCATCTTGGAAAGATGGAATATTGGTTGGACTTTTCATCTTATTTGAATTCCATCTACGATGTATTTCATGTTTCCCAGCTGAGGAGGTATTAACTAGATCCTTTCCATGTGATTGAGTGAGTGGATGTAGATCTTGAGCATGACACCACTATGGTGAGAAATAAGTTCAAATTATGGATTGTGAAGAGAGGGTACTATTTGGTAAAAAAATTCACTTGGTATGTGTACTGTGATAGTACAAACATGATAACCATGAGATGTGGGAGTAGGAATTGTTGATTTGAAAGTAGTGGCCTTCACTCTTTGCGGGTCTAGGATCATAAATACTTTTTTGGGATATAAAGTGTTTATAGTGGGGATATTGTAACATCCTATTACCTTATTTCAGGCACTTCTTAACTATTTTTTATTCTTTTTTTTGGGGTGAATTTTTGGCCTTTTGGGGATAGAGATAATTTTTTGGGGGAAATGATCTAATGTTTAGGGATGTATGTTTGTTTAAAATAACAGAGTTCAGGTGTAAATTTGTCAATGGTTTTAAGGGTAAACCTTGGATCTAGGTTGAATTGGAATATTTATGGGTGGTTCTTTAGTGGGCTACCACTGGGTGCTAGATTCAGAAGGAATTTACACTATAAATCTTTGGTTTACAATATAAATTGTTTTTTGGGCATAGGCTGTGAGAATGGATTATGATGAAAAATGATTTACACTGTAAAATATGAACTTATGTGGTAAATTCATTACTCAGTGCATTTTTAACTTGAGGCAGTGAATTTTTTGGTGTATGTGTAACTTGATGAATTTATGCTCTAAACCCATGATTTATGATGTAAATGCCTCATGCCTAGTGATTTTATTTACACTACACAACTTACCTATCCCTCCTGTTTCATGGTTTAACCATCTACCTAAAGCCCAATTTCTCTCTCTGGTGCATTTGGAGTGTTTCATTACTTACACATCATTTTTACTAGTGTGTTTGATCACCAGTGTGGTTAGTTTTCTTCCTTTGGTTTTCCCTCATGCCTTACCTTTTGGAGACCAATATGCTTATTTCCAATCTCTGTTGTTGAAGGCGAATATTTTTCATCTGTTCTTAAGGTAGGTGTCTATATACAAGGGGTTAATTATTTAATTACTATATATTATTTTCAATTACTTTGGGTTATTCAATCAAAATGTATGATTTTACATTGGAATGATTTAATTGGATGAGATTCATATTTTTAAAGAGGTTTTCTTTAAAGAATGATTTGTGCACACCGAGTGTTTGATAAAATTATTTGTATGGTGGTTTTGGTTTTGGATTGGTTATTAAAGCCTATAATTAGAATGGATTTTATATGAAAATATTTTATTAAATACGATCATGGTTTTAAATGGATTTTGACAAACTTAGTACATTGGGTAACCTTGGGTGCATCGAGAAATAGACTTATCACAATTTGTGAGTGTGATGCCCCAATATGTTTTATATCACTTTAGTGTGTGTGATTACACTAAAGGTTATATTGTTTAGATCCACCTTAGGTCTCTATTGATTATTTTATTTTATTTATATCATGAATACCCATAGGTTAGAGCCCAAATGGTGCACTTTTTTTCCTTTATGATTGGTTTATCACATGATAGTATTTTCATGGTTATTTGCTTAAATGATTATCTTATGGTGTATCCACAGTTGCTTAATTATTTTCATTAATAATTTACATATTCATAGATTTTGGGAATATGGTATGATTTTATGAAAAGCAATGGAATATTTTACAAAATGGTTTTATTTTATGAAAATTCTTTGTAAATTGGATTTGTTTTAAAGCTAGAGCTAATGGATTCTTAATATTATAACTTATATATATTCTTTGGTAAAATCCTACTGGTATTTGTGATCACACCATAATTTTTCATTTAAGTGGTTTTATATGATATTTTTCAGGACTTGGGTAAAGGGGTGGGCATTATGTAGCATGCTATTTTCTCTGGTTGTAATCGTCTTTATGGTAGGATGGTTTGGTGGTGATGGATGGTCACATAGGGACTTGTTTAGTCTGGTCATGTTTTATCTTTCTAGTTTGGACCATTTGTCTCAACTTTGTATGGCTAATGGATATTTTCTATTTCTTCCAATATATACCCTATTGGTTTTCCTTGTTTTTGTATTACATGAGACATGTTTCTTCTAATTTGTTTTACTTCACCATGTGGCAGACCACCTTGGGTGACTTGTTTAGTTGATAAGAACTAGTTTATTATAGTCATAAATTTAATTTATATTTTGATCACTTAATTATAATATAATAAATACATTACTTGAAAAAAGTGATCCATTAAATCAACTCATTGTTCACACAAATATTAAACAAACATCGAATATTAAAATAATATTCATTTATTTAATATTTTTCCATGTATTCACTATACAAGTTATTATAACCCAAGTAAATTTAATAATCAATTTCATGCATAATTAGTATTAATGAATTATATTTTATATAGTTATATTCATCATTATAATATTAAGTAAATTTTTAATTAAAAAGGAAATAGTTTTATTATTATTAAAATTGTTTTCTTATATTATATGGTTTTATTTAAAAGTTAAATTTCTAAAATTTTCAATTTTATTTTAAAAAAATGAACTTCATTTTTAAAATAAATATATCAAAATTATCTTAGGGTGAAATTTTTATACTTTTATGAAAATATTGATTTTTTAGTGAATAGTGAAAATTATCGTTTTTTGTAAAATTGTCATTTATTTTCATTAAATAATTTAATTTAAAAGTATAACTTTCTATTAAAGTAACATAAATATTATTTAATTAGATATAAACTAATTAATTAAATTTCTATCTTTAATATAACCTATTTTAGCATAAATACATTTTTGGGCATAAGAACACATTTTTTCCAAAAAATGTTTTTTGTTGCATTTTTAATTTTAGTCTTAAATTAATTTACTAAAATTATATAAATTTAATATTATAAAATATATTCCATATTTTGAATCAGGATTTTCAAATTTGGTAAATAATTCCATTTTTATTTTTAGGAATTATGAATAGTTACTGTGCTAAAATTTATGAAATCGGTAAAGGGTAAAATAAGGTAAATAAAGTTAAAACTATAGGGTAAAACTTTAAAATAACCATAATACTTTCCTTTATCCTATTGTATGAGGGGTTTTCAACTAAATATATTATTTATGAGTTAAATAATGTATTTTAAAACTTTATTCTGAAATTGGGAGCCCAATATTGACTTTTATAAAGATAAGTTATATTTTTTTCAAATTGAAAACTATTTTTGAGTATTTGAAATTGATGAAATGGTTGGAAGATTACCTTTGATTCTATATTTATAAAAGAGTTTTAACAAATTAATTTTTTATTATTTGACCAATAAAATTCGTGGAAACCAATTTATTATGTTATTTCAAGGTAACATTATTTTTACTCTTAAATAAGTTATTTTCCTAAAAATAGTTTTCATACGTTTTCTATTATTATATTAAAAGTAATTTATACCACATATAGAAATTAAATATAATAAATATATTAATTTTTTAAAATCATCATTTAATTTTTTTATAAGGCCCTTTTTATTTCTGGTCATATAATTATGTTATCATGGTAAAAAGTTAAATTATCATAGTTAAGGTTAAAATGAGTTTAAAGTAGTTTAACTAGGAGATAAGGCTTAAACTATAAAAAAATTGTTTAAATATGATATGTTAAGTTTATTTAAACCCTACCAAATCTTCAAATTTTGGGTTCCTTGGTGCCACTTAACATGATTATGATATATATATATATATATTATTTAATCTTTTAATTAATTCCAAGTGCGTCATTTTCCTCACTTATAAAAGGTCACCCCTATCCTCTCTTCATCACACATTTTGAACACTCTATATCATAAAATACCTATTCAAATATCTTGATAAAATCATTCCAAATTTATTATATTCATTTTTTGGATCATAAACCCAACCTAGGAAGTATTTTGGTGTAAACCTTAAGAGGTTGTCTGAAGAAGAGATATAATTCTTAACAAAGAGTTTTCATTTTATTTATTCTTCTACCTCATTAAAATTTTATTCAAACATGAAAAAATAATAACAATAGTATATTACATATACTGAATTGTTTTTATTTTAATGGCATAACCTATATCCATCTCCTCTTCTATCAAATGGTAAATGAAACCATCGTTCATGTGTACAATAGATTACCACCTTTTAAACCGATATAATTCATTTTCCTTCTCCATTTATCAAGTATGGTTATAATGATGAATTATATATATATATATATATATGATATTCATGACATATTCACCATTTTGTAAATATAATATATCATCTATTTTCTTACCTTTCTATTCATTGCAAAATGATAACATTTTTCATTTGTATGTGTGGATTACCACCTCTACAAAGCGATGTGATTCATTTTTCAACACCACACCACATAGATGGTATATAAAAAGTGTATTTAATGAAATAATATGGTATTTATGATATAATTATAATTATATAAATATAAAATATTTCTTACCTTATTTCCACCATGATTGTTGAAAAATGAAAATGTTACTCATGCGTACGTACGACCTAACATCTCCATGATTGTAATGTAGCTCATTTTTCATAACCATATTTAATGGATGGTTTTAAAATTATAATTTATGTATAAAAATGATAATTATTTTATTATTATTATTATTTATATGATAAAATAATGACCTCGTTGACCATAGTCAACCTACCAAAGTCATTTTGGACATGCGATCCAAATATCATCAAAACATCCAGCATGAATTTAAGTAATTATATATAACATGGAATAAAATAAAATAAAATAAATTATTAACTTCAAGAAGTTTCTTAATAAAGTAAATAATTAACATAGTTTTTTTATTTAGTAAGATAAATAATGTACATAATGAGTCAGACTCAAGGTAAGAGACACTTTAACTTAAAAACCTAGTTTTTTTTTTGTTTTAAAGATTTATTTTCTAATTATTCCATATCCATATTCTTAAAATTAATTTATGGATGTATTTATATTGACATAAATTAATTATAGAGGATATTATATATATATTTTTACTTTGTTTCAAAGGTTTTAAAAATAGATATTTTCACATATTTTATACAAAACATTTTTGAAAAAAACGCAAAAGGAATGTTCTATTTTGACGCATAGAGTGTCAATGATTTTTCCTCCCAAAAAAACTGTTATTTAATGTTTTCATTCCTTTATAAAATTACACATTTTCCTAAAAGAAAAAACCTATTTTCATTTATTTTAGGTATTTTAGTTTTGAAAATGGCGTTTTAGAAGGAAATGGTATTTCGATATACGTAAATATTTTACATATGAGTTAAAAAGAGTTTTCAAGGGTTTTATGATAAAATGATGAAGTCATAAAAATGATTTATTCATGATATGGTACTTGATCATTATAGATGATTATGAGGGATCCTGATTCAAATTATATGATGGGTGTGTTTGTAATTTGGTATTAACACTTTAACACATCTATTTGTTTTGATAAATTAATATTGCATCACATTTAATTAAATTCAATATTGTTTCAAAAATAATTTTTCTAATATTTCTATTTAACATGTTTTAAAATTATTTTTTTATAATTTGTTGTTTTTTATTTTATATTATTTATCTTTTTATTTTTTATTAAGTATTATAACAAATATGGTCATATGAACAATCCCCTTAGGCCATACCTTCTACCACTCTTAGGGGGACCTGGAGGTTTATCCCTGGGAGGTCCATCCCTCGAGGCCCATACAAAGGCTAGGTCATTCATAGTGCATGCATAGAGAAACCGAGCCCATGTATAATGCCATATTTTGCACTGAGGGTGGGTTAGATCGCCCCACTGGGCCTGTGTATAAGGCCCATTTGAATGCATATTGGGTTGTGGGTGTTGATCCCCTGCTGTCATCTCGGGGTGAGGTAGGCATGCCCTATATGATATACCAATCCTTCATTATTTATACCTTTTGATGTAATATTCCTTATTATATTCACTATTCATTCATGTTAAAAAAAGTACAGAACCTTAGACATTCGATCGATCTCACACAATCTATTTGATATTCCTTTTTCTTCCCACACATTATTCTTCTTCCCATGTTTCTCCAGTTAATTTTTTCATTTCTTCTTATTACTTATACTTTCGCTTATCTCTAGATCACAGAATTCTATCAAATAAATGAAAAAATTTAAAACCAAGCATATGATTTCTTTCCAAGCTAGTGAAACTTGTTGGACCTCTCCTTTCTAGAAATTAGTTCACTAGTTCTCAACAGGTAAAGAACCTATTCATTAGTGTTGCATGAAACCCAACTCAGCAATGTGGTTACTGGGGCATGATCATAAATTGTTTTTTATTCTATGATTTCTCTCATTGGTTTATATTTTTTCTACCATTGAAATCCAATAGTAGTTACTTTTCTACTATTTGAATCCAATGGTAGATAATTTTCTACCATTGGAATCCAATGGTAGATAAACTTCTACCATTAGAATCCAATGGTAGTTCGTCTTTTCATCAATTGATATCCCTTTGAAATAGTGACCTGGTTTTGGTTTTGGTATTATTATATATTTTTTATCCTTTCTTATTGGTAGTGAAGTGTGTCCTTCACTGGTAGATCTCCTACCGGTTGGACAATGGCAAGGTAGTTTCTTTGTTTATGAATTATTGCCTCTTATTTATGGTGGTAACAACTTTTCTTATTTTCATGTTTTTTATTTTTTTATCTACCATTGGACCTCTATAATGGTAGATACTTTATTTTTCTACCATTGGACTCCAATAGTAGATGCTATGATTTTCTTTCATTGGACCACTCTAATAGTAAATGCCCTATTTTTCTACCATTAGATATATCTAATGGTAGGTTCCCTATTTTTATACTGTTGGACCTCTCCAATGGTAGTTAATATATTTTACTACCATTGGATATCCAACGATAGATACTTTATTTCACTAGTATCAAAATTTTCTACCATCCTTGATTTCAACATTAGATCATTTTTTCATCCACCATTAGTTCAAATATTTTTTCTAAAAATTATAATTCTTATCTTTTTTTGGTTAAAATATAATTTTAAATGTTTTATCATCATTATTATAGAATATAAGTATATTTTTTTATAGATATCTATAATCAATTTTTATGTACATTTATTTATGCATCATACACATTCTTATGATGCTCTGTTTCACTTCATTTTTATTATCTCACAAATTGGAAACATATTCTTGTTATTTTAACTATTTTTTAAATATGGATTACATATAGTTGTTATGATTAATAGTTTTATTGTTTTATTCTAATATTTCATGATGAAATAAATACAATGAAAGATTTTTGATTATAAATATAATGTTTATAATAAAAGGTAAAAATCATATTATTCTATTTATATGTTCTAACAAGTGGCATGTAAACATTGGATCTGTTTATGCTCCCGAAGCTCTTTTTTTAATGAACTGAGATTATTTTTTTGGAGATGAAATCAAGGGATAAAACAATTTCTACTTAGATCATTTGACATAAAACCATGATAAAATTTCTACTACTCTAAGAAAATAATCAAGAAACTTTTTTGACTACTGTTCTTCTTATATGATCCTTGAATATCTTCATCACTTTCTTCTCCCACCACCCGAAGTGATCAAAGAACTTGAGATGCATTAAATTTATACATCATCTACTCAACTATGGTTTTAATTATTTTTGTTATTTATCAATTGTAATTCTTCCTACCATCTGTTTGTCCACTATATTTTTATTTTAACCTTTTCCCATCCAAAAGCTATCTCTTTAGGTTATTCCTCCCATCTAAATGGAAGATCAGGTTGTTCCTACCATACAAAAGGAAGGTAGGTTGTGTCTCCTTTAAAAGTTAGGGATTATATCACTAGGTGTGAAAAAGGTACATTTTATTTATATGTAATTGGTTTATCACTCCATTTAAAAAGTGAGGATCTAGTTAATACCAATCCCCTCATAGAGTAGAGGATATTAATGAGAGGAGTAGGATCTTGGTGATTCAAACCTCTATAAAAAATTGTGTGTTATTTGTTTTTTATTTCTGCTATACTTTTGACATTGTACCAACTATGATATAATAGTATATGTATTAATATTTTAAAAAGGAATATTCAACCCCTATTGTCATTACTTCCATTCCAAGGCAACTAATAATTGGTATCATAGTGTGGTTCCGTTTTAGGTATTTGGTTTTTAATTTGATTCATTACCTATTTTGAACTAACCATTATCCCAGACTTAAAAATCTAAGAAAAAATATTCAATGTTTTGTTCTGTAAAGTTAGGAATTCGATATGTCGAATCCCACCAGACCACCTCACTTCAATATAAGTGAATACATTTACTAGACGGACATAATAGATATATTTCTTAAAAATATAGGTCTTGATTATTTGGATATAATGTCAAAACAATATAAACACCTTGATTTAGATTTAAAAACACTTACTAGTAATGATATTACACAATTATTTTTAGATTACAAATTTATGTATTACTGATACTACTCTATAAGTAGAAATATGTATAGTCATATTTCCTCTTGTAAAAATTATTCTCAGATATGAAGGAAATTAAAAGTCATTCATCAAGGAGCTGATAAGTTATATATAACCAAGTTAGTTATTCATAGAGTTTAGTTTCCAGAATTTAGAATGACTGATCAAGAAAGAATAAATGATATGTACAATATATTCAATTTTTTTAACAATATGATTTCACTCGGAGAGACCATGAAGAATGGAGCTCTCATAGAAAGATTACATCAAGCTCTAACCAAGAAATGATATTCAAAGAAAATTTCCATTGAATAAAGTAAGGACTTAATTGAGTATTCAATGGATGAGTTGATAGGATCACTTCTTTAATATGAGATGGAAATAAAGAATGATAACCTTGATGATCATTATAAAAGGAAATATATAACATTTAAATAAAATATAAATGTTATTTATAATTTTTATGATTTTTTGTTAAAATAATGTGAGAAGGATAAAATTTAAAATTTCACCAAAGGAATTTACAAGTACATGAAGGGAAAGTGAGGATTTAAGAAGAATACAAGAAGAGATCATCAAAAAGATGATAGAAAGGGTAGTAAGTACAAGACCCTCAACCCAGTTGGTGAGGAATCAGAAAGTGCATCCAAGAGAACCAAGATCAAATCCAAGAAAAGACATATTTCCATGTTACTATAGTAGTACTATACCAGGCATTGTAGTAGGTACTATTTGGTACTGTAACAGTCGTAACTATTCATCTATTTGGGATTTCGGGCCACTAGTTTGGTCCTCGGGTCCTTCAAGGCATTCGGGCCACCCAAGGCCTTTGAGACACTATAAGTCCTTCAGGCCATATAAAGGACTTCAGTCCACATGAAATGGTGCTTATAATAGACTAGGTAGACTCTAGGAGGAGTAGGCTCCAGATGAAGATTCATAGTAGGCACATTCACTAGAGTAGAGCTAACAAATTTGGAAGAATGGAAGGGTATGAATATTACCATCGGGACCAACCTATGCATGCACGAGAAGCCTAGTTGAACAACCATGTGAAGGTGGAAAGATGACATCATGATGTAGAAACAGGGGAGGGGTAGTTCCAAGTAGTTATAGTCTGGATGAATTCCTCTAATACATCCAGGTCATGTAATTTCACGAAGCCTATGATCCATGTAAGGGTTCCCCTTTAACCCTTAAAATGGGGATTATCAAAAATGAATAAAAATAGAAGTCCTTCAGGCCATTTGGAGTAGAAAAAGGGTAGTAAAAGAGGTAAAAGTAATAAATATGATATTCCAAAATTAATATTCTATGATGGTGGGAAAAAGGGACATATAAAATTAGACTTTCCCAAATTAAAACAAGATAGAAAATACAAGAAATACAATATGGAGAAAAGAAAGTCATATCATTTAGGATGAAGTTGTATAGAAGAGTCAGACTCAAGTATTGATGGGGTTAAGAGTGAAAAAGAATCATCCGATCTATGTTTGATGGACAAAACTATTAATGAGGTACACTCAGATTATAATTATAGTTATAGTTATGAATCTGATATTGAAAATGAAGTTAAATAATGAACTATTCAAAATGAAAAATTTCAAAGTGATATATTGAGAATGGATGAACTGTATAGGGAATTAAAAAAGGAAAATAATAATATTAAATAAGAAAATAAAAAACTGAATGTTTCTATTTTAAGTAATATAGAATATAAAAAGGTTATAGATTTTGAAATTTTAAATGTTAAAGATGAGAACATGAGAATAAAATATTTCTTATCAAAAACTGATGAAGATCAAGATAGAAGATTTAAATTAGTATGTAATGATTTAGATAAAATTGAAAAAGAATGTAAGAATATTAAACTTGGAAATAAGAAACTAAAAAATCTTGGATCATGTTCAAATGTGGAAATATGTGATGACCTAGAAGTTATTCAAAAAGAGAATGAAAAACTTAAAAAAGAAATTACTATATTAAAGAAAACCTTATCTGTTTTTGTTAAAGGCCAAGAGAAATTTGATATGATAATTTCTATAAACAAACACAAAAAATGATAAATAGGCTATGTTTATAATAATCAGGTTCCTAATATGTATATAACTACTTAAAAAAACAAATGGGAACATTTCAAATGTTACTTTCTTTAGATGTAACTTGAAAGGGCCTTATGAAAATGATTTTAATTTAAATTTTACTCAGTCTTTATGCTATACTAAGAATTATATTTCTAAGAATATATATTCTAGACTACCCTACAATAAATCTATCAATCTCTATGGGTACCTAAATTTTTTTCTACTAATCCAGTTGGACCCAAAATAGTATGGGTACTAAAACAAATATCTACTTATTTTTTTGTAGGAATCCTACTTGAAGAGTTCTAAAGTCACATGGTATATGGACAGTGGGTGTTCAAGAAACATGATAGGTGAAATCTCTAACTTTTTTATCTTTTAACCCTTGTTATGTAGGTACTATAACTTTAAGTGACAACTCTAAAAGTATGGTTAATAGTTTTGTAGATGTAGGTGTATTAAATTCCGTTATAATTTATAAAATATTATTTATAGAGGGATTAAGACATAATTTAATTATCATATCACAACTTTGTGATGATGGTATGAGTGTGAAATTTTAATATAATAAATTTCTTATTCATAATGATAATACAATTTTATTTTACGTTAATAGAAAATAAAATATCTATTATATTTATTTTTCATAACTAACCTAGAATAATGTAACGCGATTACATGTCATAGATACAAATAACATTTTTTTGAATATAAGGCTGGGACATGCTCATATTTGAGAGTTTTATAAGCCAACTAAACATGAAAAAGTTTTGAAACCTCCAAAATTTAGTACATGTAAGTATTATGTATGTGATTCTTGTCTAAAAGGTAAGCAACACAAAGATTCATTTAGATATGTTAATGTGGATAATACTTCTAGATGCTTAGAACTATTTCATCTTGATTTATTTTGACCCATGAGAAATTCTAGTTTAGGTTCTAAAATACACATGTTTGTTATTTTATATTATTTTAGTAGATTTAATTGGACTATTTTATTATCCCATAAAAGTGAAACCTTAAACAAGTTTGTTACATTTTTTAAGCCAATTCAAAATAAAAAAAGGTTGTTTAATTTCTTATATTATAAGTGATATAGATGGAGAATTTTTTAACTTATAATTTGAAAATTTCTATAAAACTAATGTACATTTTCATAATTTTTCTTCCCCTAGAATACCACAACATAATGGTGTTGTAGAGAGTAAAAATCAAAATATTCATGAAATATCAAGAACAATTATTAATGAATTCAAAATGCCAAAATATTTTTGGGATGAATCCATTAACACTACTTGTTATATCATAAATATAGTTTATATCATACAATTGGTAAATAAAACTCCCTATGAACTATTTAATAATAAGAAAACCAAAATAGGTTATTTTAAAGTTTTTTGTTGTATATTCTATATTTTAAATACTAAAGATAATCTAGAAAAATTTTATTTTAAAAGTGATGAAGGTATCTTTTTAGGATAATATAATAATATTAAAACTTATAGGGTATATAATAAGAGAACTATAAAAATGGAAGAATATGTGAATGTAATGTTCATTGAAAATAATGAAAAACTAAGTACCAATTCTATTGATAATGTTGAAGAATTTAATGAATTAAATTTTGATGAAGATAAACATGAAAGTGATAATGCATAGGTTGATGGGGGAGAATATCTTATCTCAATATGATCCTTTAGTTTACGGAACTCAAAAATATCACTCTTTAGAAAATGTTATAGGAAATGTTGAATCTAGAATTAGGACTAGAAAATCTATTTTAAATTCATATGATAATTCTTCCTTTGTAGCTAATTTTAATCTTGTTAATTTTATATTATCTTTGAAATATTATAAATAGATGAATGCCATGTATGATGAACTTGAAAATTTTGATAGAAATAAAGTCTTGAATATAGTTGAGTTACCTAAAGATATAATGTCTATAGGAACTAAATTTATTTTTTGAAATAAATTGGATGAATTTGGTTATATAGTTATAAATAAGGTAAGATTAGTTTCCCAAGTTTATCATCAGAAAGAATTATTTTATTTTAAAAATTCATTTTCACTAGTGGATCGATTAGAATCCATTCGTATTTTATTATATTTTTCAAGTTTTAAAAAATTTAAAATATTTCAAATGGATGTAAAAATAAATTTTATTTAAAAGGTGTAATTTTAGAAGAGTTTTATCTCAAACAAAATCTTGGTTAAAAAATAATGAATTTTGAAATCATGTTTTTAAACTATGTAAAGCTTTATATTGTCTTAAGAAATATCCTCAATCTTGGTATGAAATAATAAATATTTTTTTAATTCAAAATGATTTTTTAAAGGTAAGTTTGATCCAAACTTATTTATAAAAAGAGTTTCAAATGATATAATGATTATATATATTTATATTGATGATATTTTTTTTTTTCAGTTCTATAAATGAAAAACTTAGTAGAGTTTTCAAAATTAACAACAAATGAATTTGATATGAGCGTAATGAGGGAATTAAAATTTTCCTTAGTTTACAAATTAATCAAAGGAAATATATTATTTTCTTAAATCAAGATATGTATTCAAAAGAACTTGTAAAAATGTTTAGACTTGATTCTTGTAAAACTATGAGAACCTCTATGAGCACTAATTCTAAACTAGATGTGGATGAATATGGAAAGTCTATTAGTGATAAACTGTATAGAGGCGTGATTGTAAAAATTCTATATATTACTGCTTCTAGGATATATATTATATTTTCTATTTGTATGATTTCTAGATATCAGTCTAATACTAAATAAATCCACCTTAAAGTTGTTAAAAGTGTAATTGGATATGTCAAGGGTAATATCTATATACGTTTATTTTATTCTAATGAAAACTATTTTTATTTACTCTCCTTGTGTGATTATAAACTTTGAGGTTATGGACTTGACTGGAAAATCACTATAGGTTTTTGTCATTTCTTAGGTAAATTTTTGATTTAATGGTTCTCTAAGAAAAAAATTTAAATAGATTTATCAATAGCTAAGGCTGAATATATTGTTGCTATTATTTATTGTTCACAGAGTCTATAGGTTAAAAAAAATCTTTTTGATTTTGATATCTATTTAAAAAAACCTCATAATTTCTGTGATAACTCAAGTGCTATTTCAATTTAAAAAACCCTCTTCAACACTATAGAAAAAACATATAGATGTTAGATTTCATTTTCATAGTGATCATGTGAATTAATGTGATATATATTTGTAATTTATTAATACTGAGAAAAAAATAGTTGAATTTTTTATTAAACCCTTATATTCTGTTAAATTTGAGAAAATGAAGTTTAAATTAGGTATGTTGGAAGCATAAAATTTTCTTAATATAATTATCATTTTGATAAATCTATTAAATGTTTTTGCATATGTTCTATAATTGAACGTTCTTTATTATACTCTGATTAATATTAAATAGATAACACTGTTTACTTGAACACTGCAACTATCTGTTAATCTTATGATAGTTCATTTTGATGTTTACTTTTAAGTAGTTATTTTTTAATTAAAAAGGTAAAATAGTTTAAAGAATGATTTCAAATGTTCTTTTTAATAAATTTTAAAATGGGATAATGTTTTTGATGATTAAATAATTTTTTAAAGTTATTTGAAAATTTACTCTTGCATAAAATTTAATTAAATTTAGTATTATTTCAAAAATAATTTTTATAATATTTATCATTAACATGTTTTAACATTTTGTTTTGATCATTGGTTTTTTTATTTTATATTCTTTATATTGTTATTTTTTGTTAAGTGTTATAAAAATATGGCCATCTAAACAAGCCCCTTGGGCTATACCTTCTGCTACTCTTAGGGGGACATGAAGGTTAACCCCCCATGGGAGGTCCATCCCTCGAGGACTGTATAGAGGTTGGGTCATGCATAGTGAATTCATAGCACAAACGGGTCTGTGTATAAGTCCCACAGTTCACACATAGGGTGGGATAGTTCACCCCACTGGTCTCGTGTATAAGAACCATTTGAATGCATAGTGGGTTTCAAGTGCTGATCCCCCATTGACAGCTTGGAGTGAGGCAGGAACACCTTGTATGATATACCACTCCATTATCCTTTATAATTTATAATGTGGGATGCCTTATTATGTTAGATATTCATCCGTGTTCAAAAACATGGATAAAACCTTATCCATCTGATCAATCTTGCGTGAGCCATTTAATCTTATTTCTTCTTACCACATGCTCTTCTTCTCCTCACATTTCTACAATTCATTTTTTTTCATTTTGTCTTATTCCTCTCCCTTCTGCCTATCTCCAACTCACTAGATACTATTACAGAAACACAAAAATTTCAAACCGATCTTCTGATTTATTTCCAAGCTAGTGGAACTTGTTGGATATATCCTTTCTAGATGATTGTTCACTAGTTATCAATAGGTAAAGAACCTATCCATCAGTGTTTCACTACATCCATCTTATCATTGTGGCTATCGTGACCTGATCCTTAATCATTTTTTATTAAAATATGATTTCTCTCACTAGTTAATATGTTTTTGTTTTTTAAATCCAATGGTTGATAATTTTATACCATTATAATCCAATAGTAGATAATTTACTGTCATTGTAATCCAATGATAGATCATCTACTACCATTGGAATCCAATGGTAGTTAATCTTTTCATCGGTTGATCTCTCTTTGCAATAGTGACATGGTTGTAGTTACAATATTTTATCTTATGTTTCTCCTTTCTCATTAGAATTGAAGTGTTTTGGTCATTGATAGATACTCTGTTTATCTACCAGTGGACTCCAATGATAGATTCCCTATTTCGCTACTGTTGGATCTCTACAATGGTAGATGCCCTATTTTTCTAGAATTGGACCTATCCAATGGTGGGTGCCCTATTTTTCTATCATTAGACCTATCTAATGGAAGATTCTCTATTTTACTACCATTGGACATCCAGCGATAGATACTCTGTTTCATTGGTAGCTGAATTTTCTACCGTCCTCTGTTTCAATGGTAGATATTTTTTCATCCACCATTAGTTCAAATAATTTTTCTAAAAATTATAATTCTTATTTTTTTATTTTTTTAAATTAATTTTTGAATGTTTTATCAACAGTCTATTAGAATATAAATATATTCTCTATAAAAATATTTTTAATCAATTTTTATGTAAATTTAATCATGCAACATATACATTCTTATGATGCTCTATATCACTGTATTTTTATTGTCTTACAAACTAGAAAATTATTCTTTTTATTTTAACTATTTTATAAATATAGATTATATACAGTTTTTGTGCTTAATAATTTGATTATTTTAATATAATATTTCATGATGAAATAAATATTGGGAAATATTTGTGATTATTAGTGCAGTTTTTACAATCAAAGGTAAGGATCATATTATTTTATTAATATGCGCTAAAAAGTGGCATGGAAATATTGGATATATAGACGAAACAAAATATATTTGTTTTAATGAATTGGGATTAATTTTTTAGAGATGAAATCAAGGTATAAAACAACTTATACTTAAATCATTCAACATACAACCATGATACAATTTCAACTACTCTGAGAAAATAATAAAGAAACTTATTCAATTACTATTATTCTATTGTGATCACTAAATATCTTCACCATTTTCATATTACCCCACTAAAGTTATCAAATAACTTGAGCTGCATAAATTTTCTACGTTATCTACTCAACTATTGTTTTAATTGTTTATGTTATTTATCTGTTGTAATTCTTCCTACCATCTGTTTGTCCTATAGAGTTTTGGTTTAAGATTTTTCCATTTAAAATCTATCTATTTGGGTTATTCCTCCCATATAAAAGGAAGGCCAGGTTGTTCCTTCTATACAAAAGGAAGGTAGGTTGTGACTCCTTCAAAAGTTAGGGTTTATACAACCATGTGTGAAAAATGTACGTTTCATTTGTATATAATAGGATTATCACTCCCTTTTAAAAGTGAGGATCTAGTTAATACTAATATCCTCATAAAGTGGAGAAGATTAATGAGAGGACTAGGATCTTGGTGATCCAAACCTCTATAAAAACATCATGTGTTATCTATTTTTTATTTTTACTATACTTTTAACACTGTAATAACTCTGATATAATAGTATTTGTCTTAATATTTTAAAAAGGACTATCAACCTCCTCTCTAGTCACTACTTCCATACCAAGGGACCTAATAGGGTGAGCCTAATATAGATTTTATGATGGGTGATCCCCATTATATCTCTCCAATGCCTTGGGTAATGTTCCTTATCCCCAAATAGAAGAAGGAGGGTGTTATCTAGGGTGCTTTCTCTAATAGATTTAATTGGGATCCAATTATTTTGACATGAATTTAACACGAGTTATGAATATAATTATCTAAGTTAACTAAAATGGGTTTTTATTTTATTACTATGGGGTTTAAAGTTTTTTTGAGAATTTTTTTTGTGTTTTTTCATGTGGATATGATTTATTTCATATGATCAATGTATAATATGAAAAAGGTATAAATTTTATGGGTTTTCATGTTTTTCATTGGACTAAAAAATTTATTATTTTTTATGTCCCTTATTAAGATTCTTATTCTCATCCCATATTTTAAAATTTTTTTTAATAGGGTTTAAGGATGAGAAAAAACAAATAATAATTCAAGTTGAATGTCACATAGATTTTTCATGAAAAGAAAATGTGTTTCTTGTTAAAAGTTTTATATTGTGGAAAAAATGGACTCTGAGTAGAATTTTACACTTCGTAATATATGGGTTTATTATGTAAGAGTTATGACCTAATTCTCCAAAACTACAAACTTAAAATATCCCTAGGAAATAAAGAAATATAATTATAATCTAAAGACACTAGAATATGTAATGTTTAAGGCTGGGTCCTTATACATATTGTGAATACTATTAATAAATAAATTCAATGAAAATTATTCTAAACTAAAATAATATGAATTTATTTATTTCATGGTGATAGTTTAAGCTCATACATCTCCCAGATCCTGTGGTGGGGAACACCAAGTCCTATACTCCTATTCATAAGAATGATCCAAAACTTTTGAATACACTAATCATGTGAACCTTTAGGCCCTTTTCCTGAAAAAATATAGTACTACTCATATACAGGAGAATAGTCTAGAAACCTATCAAGGATACTAAGGAAATAAGGTATAATCATAACATCAAAAACCTCCCATGAATACACACTATGTAATATAATATCTTGGTCTCATGATATCTCATAGATTAGGATGAACACTTTGTGTCATTATCTTTTCTTTCTTTATTATTTATTGAACTTATTAGATGGACTTACCTTCTTCTAAAATGGTGTTTGATTTAGAAAAGGTACTAACATCTTGATCAACTGGGCCCGAGATATAACTTCTATTTGAAATAAAAAAATTATATCTTAATCATTCAATCAATTTCATACCACCAATAGAGAACACAACACATTCTACCTCTCCAAGAAATAAATGTAATTGTTTTCATCTTGAATAAAAGTATGTAATAAAATGATAAAAAATTATTATAATATGAAGTTAGGAGACTAATACACATTCTCTCAAATAGAAACTACCAATGATACCTGGAACATGTGGTGTTCCTATTGGATGGTCAATACTCATGATCTCATCTACTTGAGATCACCAATTGAAAACATCATGATAATAAGTTTCAATGCTTATGAGCCCACAAAATTGATAGTTACACATCATATGTGTCCTTTCAACATGATGTATCTAGACTATAGGACATAAGTTTAAGATTACTATCATGGTATCTCTATGTTCTCATTATAGTATCAGAATTTCTATAACTTTTCGATATGAAATATAATATAAATAAATTACCATATAAATAGTACATGTAGAAGTAATTATACTAGTATGTCAAGATAAACACACACACACACACACACACACATATATATATATCAAACTATTTACATGTAATGGTAATCAAATTATATAATAAAGTTGGGTCTAGGAAACCCACTCACAACACTCCCACTTTCACTAGAGACCATTGTTAAAAACTATCAACCCACTAGCTCACACATGAAAATCATGCGTATGATGAGATATGAATTTAGTTTGGGGGTCTTCCACATTTTCCACTTTGGTTACTTTTCCAACCGTGACTTCACCTCTCTAAGTAAAATCCCTCAAGAGATGAAACTTTCAAAGTATATGCTTTAACCTTTGGTGTGACCTGGGATCCTTGGTAAGAACCACTTCTTTATTATTATCATAATAAACTAGAATGGGGTCTGCACTGCTAGGAAAAATACCAATATTTTAAATAAATATGCATATTCATACTACTTCCTTATCTATATCATAATCCATTATATACTTATATTATAATTTAGAATCAGTGACCATGGGATGCTTCAATATTATCCATATCAACACACCACAATTCATACAAAACACATAGATTGACTAAAATTTTAGATCATCATGATCTGTCTATAAATAAGAATCAGTGTATCCCCTCACTTACTAGTTCCTCATCTCCTCCATACACCAGGAACATATCCTATGTATGTCTCAAGTACTTAATTATAGTTTTTACAAATTCCCAATGAAGTTATCCTATATTTTCTTGATATATTCCCACCAATATTAAGTAGAAGTCAACATAAAAACAATAACATTACATGACATACATGATATATCCCACTACTGAAGCAAAAGAGATTCTATTCATTCTTTTAATCTCCTACTGTGTTTACACACATAGTTTCTTAGAGAGATTGATACCATGTGATATTTGAAAAAAAACTCTCTTTTATTATTTAATATTTTACCTTTTTAATAACTTATCAATATATGTACTTTTAATTATCACAAGAAGCCTCTTGGATCTATCTTGATAGATCCTGAACCCTAGAATGGAGGTCACTTCACCTAAGTCTTTTATGGAGAAGTAATCATGTAACCAAGTCTTAAATGACTGTAATAATGATGTTATTAATATTTTCATGACTTATTATATACCCCCTTTACTTATTTTATATTAAACGTGCATAATTTGTGTGAAATATTAATGTTTTAATACTAAGTATAATTTTTGAGCATTTTTAGAAGTAGTCCAATTGAGTCAGTTTACTATTTTATTTATAAATATGAACCTACTAATCCAAATTGTGTGGTTATTGTTTTATAGGATTACTAGTTCAATATAAAACATTTCCTTATAAGGGATCATGTGCCAATTCTTCCATTTGAAGGCTCATATAGACCACACAAGAAGGACTACAGAATCTGTGAAGAAACTAAACCAGCCATGAAGATTGAATTAATGGGCTCAATATAGAAGTTAAAATTACTTCATTCTCCTCAAAGGTTTTGGGGAAATGTAATGAGTCTTGGATAAAAATTTCACGGCCCAAATCCAAATACAAGGGTCCCAACTGATTCATTTAAACTCAGCCCACCATTCTGGTTGGGAATTAAAATCAGTAAAGTATTCATGACATGTTTCCTAATCTAGTTATCAAATAAATATGATATTTTTAAGTGTGAAATAGGAGATATAGGTAGATGAATTTTTTTTAAGAAATCATTTTGATTTTAAGGCATATTCCTATTCCAAAATCCATTCACATTTTGGCAATCGAAAAAGCATAGATTGAAATGGATAGTTTAAATTTGTTTAATAAAACCACCATAACTTTGGATCCATAGGTCCAAATGACTCCAAATATTTAGATAATTCGACCACCATTATTATCTACAACTTTGAAGAAGGATATATCTCTAAATTTGGCTTTCTAGATGTACAAATCATCAAACAAAGTGGAGGGACAGATTGGGAATTCCAACAGTCCACTTCCTTGGGCTATAAATACATTCCCCTCCTCTCCTTCAAAAGGGTTGGCATTTCAGAAGAGAGAATCATATATTGGAACGACCAAATCCTTGAATAGGTCTTGGGAGGACCTTCTATACTCAATTTTCCACTTGAGATACCTTTCCTCCTCTCTTTGTTTTCATTTACTTTTGTGTTCTTCATTTTTGTAATCTTGTAAGTCTCTTTCTTTGCAATTCTGTTTTAATGCAAGTTTATTATTCAATATCTCTTATTATCATACAACTTCTGTAGTTTAATATTAATGTTCATAAAATAGTTTAAATATAGTTGAATACCCTTCCCTTCTTTTTCTTTCTCATTCAATCTAAAGTCGTTATTTAATTCTCATCATCGTTTGTGTGTGTGTGTTCGACGAAAAACTCTTTTCTTATCCATTTCTTTTTCTTATCTTCTTAATTTATCATCATAATAATTATAACCAGATTACTAATAATTTAAATGGATGATTAAATCTCTCATTGTGGTGAGTTATAATTTAGTTATGTTAAGTTATTGAGATCTTTTGCTCGATGAATATTCTTCAAATTAACATTGTGTATGTTGAACTTAGCATGTCATGGATTAATGAATTGTTTTGTTTAACATATGGATTACATGGATTATTGGAACCATAAATACACTACCAAAATCAAGTACTTATTGTGGTTAGAATCCTATTTAAGTTAAGGCTTGGATTAAAACTTTAACACTTAGGAATTCCAATCATCGTCAACTTGTGACATGGGTGTTAATTTAATGAAATATAAAGCAAAGCTCAAGGATATCACAAGATTAACTACCTAATGATGAACTCACCCCAATATTTATCAAATTTTTAAATCAAACACCAATCATTAATCACTTCATTTAAGCTATGAAAACAAACCCACTAATCAAAATACAATCAACTAAAAACAATCGACTATTAAAAAGTATCATCACCGAGGATTCGACCCGAGTGCTGCTATACACATTAGCAAAGCATCAGAACTTTGATCGGTCGATAGGTAATAATCATTCGCTCTTTTCAAATGGCTATATTTCTGGGGATATTTCAATTAACTAGTTGTTAGTTTCTAGTTATTGTAAAAAAAAAACAAATTAAAAAAAATTTTGAAAAAAAACACAAAGAAAAACCCACCTTCCTCATAAAAATCATAAATGGAAAAAACAAAGAAAAAAATTATCTTCATCTTTCTTTTAAATCTCTTTTAATTCCACATAGCCTCTCAAACAATCCCTTGGATTTGTTTGACCCTGAAATTGAGTGAAATCTTCGCCAACTTAGGAGGAACTTAAGAGACAATCAACTCATTCAAGAACCAGTCCTTGTCCAACCAGTTGAATTAAATATGGCTAATCCTAGGGAACAAACACTTAAAGAACTTGATGCCCATAATATGAATTACTAACCTCTTGGTATTAAATATCCAAACATAGAGGCTGACTTCAAACTCAAATTGGGTTTGATTCATCTTCTTCCTCATTTCCATGGGTTAGTCAGTGAGGATCCACATCTTTACCTTAAAGAGTTCCAAGTAGTGTGCTCTACCATGAAACCTCAAGGGGTTTATGAGGAACAAATCAAACTTCAAGAATTCCATTTCTCCTAGCTAACTCCACCAAGTCATGGCTCTACTAGTTTCCTCCTGGTTTCATAACCACATAGAATGACAGGAAGCAACTATTCTTAGAGAAATTCTTTCTGGATTCTCGTACTGCTTCTATCCGAAAGGAAATAAGTGGTATTTTTCAATTCCCAAATGAATAACTCCATGAGTACTGGGAGAGGTTCAAAAATATTGTTGAAACCTTCCCACACCACCAAATACCTAACCAAATATTTATCCAATACTTCTATGAGGGGTTATTGGCTATGGAGAGAACCCTCATTGATGCCACAAGTGGTAGTGCTCTTGTTGATAAAACTTCTACAGCTGCAAGAGATCTCATAAGTAACATGGCTGTGAACACACAAAAGTTCCATACTCGAGAACATTCTCAAGTAAAACAAGCCTAAGATAATCAATCAATAGAGCTGAACAAGATGACAGAGTGGATGAGTGAACTTACAGGTCTTGTGCGACAACTAGCTATTACTACCAAATCCCCAACTTCATCTTCTCCACAATAAATGTTTCCTAGACCTATAAAAAATTATGGAATCTGAAAATCTCTATCTCATCTAACTAACACAGGTCCACAATTTCAAGAGGATCAATCTGATTCATATGGAGCAATGGATATCAATGCATCATATGCTCAGCGGAACCCCAACCCTCAACAACCGGGTCAGTTTGTTAGAAACTTCAACCAACCCCATTATAAGCCTTTCTCTTCTACATATAACCCTAACTTGAGATATGGGAATCCCATTTCTAACCCCCCTCAATACCCTCATCAAAACCCAAAACAATTCCAATATGGTCAAGGTGTTGGTAACTTCCAACAACCTTATCCTTTTGTTCCTCAACAAAGGAACAATCCTCCTCCTGGATTCCACTATCCTAGTGAGCCTTCCCAATTCCAAAACCAATACAATAGCTTTTCCAAGAACCAAAATCAAGGTAATCCCAATATGAGACAAGCCTCTTCTTCCAAGCAACCATGGGAAAGTGCAGTTAAATAACATGCCTCATTCACCTGTTCCAGACTTCAAAACATTGAAACCCAAATCATTCAACTTGAATCCCACATTAGTCAGCAGCAACCATCCAATTCTTCCCAACTCCCAGCTCAACCATTACCCAACCCCAAGGGTAATGTAATTGAAATTGCACTTATATCGGGGAAAAAAATTTCTATACCTCAAGATAAGTCCTCCAACCCTCCTTTAAATGTTGACATAGAAAATTAAAATTAAAAGAAACTTAAAAAATAATATGAAGTCATTCCTTCACCTCCTTTCATTCCACTTAGGAAACCAATTCCTTTTCCTCAAGCTGTTTCTATTCCAAAGAAGTCCTTTGAACCAGATCCTAAAATGCTCGACATGTTTAGATGTGTTGAAGTCAAAATAACCCTCTTAGATACCATAAAAAAATTCCCAAGTATGCCAAGTTTCTTAAGGAATTTTGCACACATAAGAGGAAACTTAGGACCTTCGAAAATGTTTCCACCCAACAATCTATTCCCATAAAGTGCAAGTATCTAGGGAACTTTACAGTTCCATGCCAAATTGGAAGTTCCAACTTTAATGATGCAATCATAGATCTAGGAGCCTCAACTAATGTCATGCCAAAATCCATCTTCTCCAACCTTGGTCTAGGTCCCTTACATCCAACGGGTGTTGTCATTCAGTTAGCCAATCGAAGCACTACTAGTCCTGAGGGTATAATCAAGGATGTCCTTGGTCATGTTAATGATATTATCTTCCCAACTGACTTCTATGTGCTTGACATGGAAGGTGAGACAAATTCTTGAAAATATCCTATGATTTTAGGAAGACCTTTCCTCATGACATCTAAAACCAAAATTGATGTCCATGCTGGCATCTTATCCATTGAATTTAGTGACCAACTGGTCAAGTTCAATATTTTTCAATCCATGAGATACCCATAAGAGAATGAATCTGCATTCTCTATCCATTATTTTAAAACTCTCTCTGAGAGTGTCTTGAATCCCAATCTATCATGTTCTTCCTATTCTATTGATAGAGGAGTTTGTGAATATTTTATACTCATTAACCAATTCATAAATGGAGAAGTTGATGTTGATATTATAAATGTAGACTCCATTGACCTAAAGGATCTTGAAAACTCTTTGGAATATCATCTCACCTATAACCTCCAATGATCCAACATGGATGGTAATAAAGAAAATGAACTCGAATGCTCATTTGTTGATTCAAATCTGATTATCCCACATTCATCCTTTCCTATCCATAATTCTGAAAATTTTGTTATATATGAAGTGAACCCTGAACCAATGTGTTTATATTTTCCCGATGGTAGTGATGTTTGTGATATTTGTTCCCTAATTAATAAAGTGATAATTGGTGATGTTGAAATTGCCTATTATTTGGAAAACTACATTGATGTAAAGGATATTGAAAAATTTATTCATTATTATGACTCCACTTATCCTCATTACTCTACTTCGGTAAATAATGAAATAAATGATTCAAAAACAATTGGGATCTCATACTCTGGTTTTGTGCGATCTGAACCTTACATAAACATACCATTAGAATTAAAACATCTTCCTGAACTTCAAAGCATAGAAAACCATCACTTTGTGGATAAAATTACTCCTCACATTGAAGACCATAGGGAGGATAGTTATATTCTCCTTCAACCCCCAATGAATTGCAAGCACCACATCAAGTAAGGGGAGAAATTATCCAATGAATCATCATGCCTCTCAAAGGAGAAGTTTTTCTAGAATCACATTGGAGTTGAGAAAATATGGTGGCCACCATCAGACTATGGGTAGTCCACTACATGTAGACAAATAAATGCAACGCTTCTTGGGAGGCAACCCATGTTTTATTTTACTTTTATGAAATTTTAATTTCTTTTTTGTTTTTCATTAGATGAATAATGATTTTTATTTTTCAGGTAACATCCCACAATCCTAGAACCACATATACTTCCATCAGATCCATATTAGACCCACCACTGGATGGATATGGCAACCCACCAAATCTAAACCAAGGGGAACCTATTTCCCTTTAACTCTCTCTGTCTCTCTTCCTCCCTCTATCTCTTTCTTCTTCTTTCTCTGTCTTTTATTTTTTACCACTTTCTTTATCAACCCCTTTATTTTTCTCTTTCTCTTTTTTGTGGGTGTTTCTTTATTAAAAACTAAAAAAAACCTAAAAAAAATCATTTAAAAAACATATATGAAAAAAAATAGTCATACTTACTCACCATCGAGTTTTAAAATTTTTTCCAATATTTTTGGGTAGTCAACAGACATGTTTTCATCTAAATGTTTTTGTATTTTCATCATGACTTTGGATAAATAATTTTGTGTCAAAACCAAAAAATTTTTAATGCTCAATTTTTGATTTGGAAAATGATTTTCCCCAACCATGAGAACCAAAATTGTATTTCATGCCAAGGATACCTATGGTCATCTTTTAAAATGTGTGTTTTCACCCCCATTTGTGAGTCTTGAGTTTGTGGACCTTCAAGCTGAATTTCCTACTTTAGTGTGCATTAATATGATATAGGCATTTTCTGAACCACATGATAATTAGAATAGCCAAATAGCCTCCCATTTCCCTTACATTAATCCTTCTTTTGAAAGCCCCTTCGAGCCTATGAAAACCTTTTCTTTGATAGACACATTACAAGCACAATACCTTTTCCCACCCAATATCAACATGGATTTTCATTGCATAATTTTTTGAAATTTAAGTGTGGGGGAATGGGTTTCATTTTGGGTACCCTTTCTTGATTTCACCATGTTATTATATGATTGAGGGAAAGCATCCATTTCAGTGTGGGGGAGAGTTTGTCCTTCAGTGGGGGTTGAGAATGTATACATGATTATGACATATTGTTCAAATTTTATTGAAAAGTTTTCAAGAAAAAAAATTTAAAAAAAAAATGAAAAAAATTGGTTTGTGTCTTGGGTAAGTCAAAAATCAATATTTCTCAGCCTTTGATATTTTTATAACTATTACAATTAGTGTCATGAGGAGATCAATCATTGGTTGGGATATGAGTGTGAGATCTGTTTCAAGTTCAAATTTTGAAAAAAAAGAAAAAAAATAACACTTTAATTATATTATTATGTCATTGGGAGAAGTTTTGTGTTTCGTATGTCGTGAGGAGATCAATCATTGGTTGGGATATGAGTGTGAGATCTGTTTCAAGTTTTTTGTTTTGTAAATATTCCATCTTCTCATTCCCTTCATATTTCCTTCCACTTTTGTGTCTCGCTTCACACAATCATTACCTTGTAAATATGTGTTTTCATTTCCTTCCATGTTTCATTTCAAAAAAAAATGTGCATTGCTTTTTCTATGTTGGTGTTTTACCCCCTTTTTCCTATATTTTGGATATCATCTTCCTACCATCCCATAGCCACAAAAAAACCCTAAAAATACATCTTGATTTTTGAGAACTTTAGTATAGGGATTGGAATCTAAGATCTCTTTAAAACTCTAATATTTTCACTTTTGGTTGGTGAAAGAGAGAAGCTCTATAAATTAATTTTATCATCTTGGGAGGAGTAAGTTTTGTGTGCCACCATTTTCCATTTCAAAATTTGAGCATGAAAAAAAGAGTTGTTTTTGAAACATTGTTTCTGTAAAAATTTGAGGTGTAATTCAATATGGATGAGTGAAATAGTCTAAACCTCCCCTGATTAGAGAAAATAAAATTTTAATATTTGTTAGTGATTGAAAATGATTTTATCATGTTTTTATATTTGTTGCACATGAGGACATGCACAAGACTAAGTTTGGGGGAGTTAATGTTATTAATATTTTCATAACTTATTATATACCCCCCTTTACTTATTTTATATGAAATGTGAATAATTTGTGTGAAATATTAATGTTTTAATACTAAGTATAATTTTTGATAATTTTTAAAAGTTGTCCAATTGAGTCAGTTTAGTATTTTATTTATAACTATCACCATACTAATCTAAATTTTGTGATTTTTGTTTTTTAGGATTACTAATTCAATATAAAACATTCCATTAGAAGGTATCATGGGCCAATTCCTCCATTTTAAGGCTCATATGGACCACATAATAAGGCCTACAGAATCTGTGAAGAAACTGGACCAGGCATGAATATTGAATTACTGGGCTCAATATAGAAGATAAAATTTCTTCATTATCCTCAAAGGTTCAGGTGAAAATGTAAGGAGTCTTGTATAAAAATTTTAAGGCCCATATCCAAATACAAGGGGCCCAACTGATTTATTTAAACTCAGCCCACCATTCTGGATGGGAATTAAAATTAGTACAGTATTCATGACATGTCTCCTGATCTAGTTATCAAATAGAGATGATATTTTTTAGTGTGAAATAAAAGATATAGGAGGCTGAATTTTTTGAATAAATAATTCATATTTTAAGGCATATTCCTATTCCAAAATCCATTCACATTTAGACCATCAAAAAATAAAGGATTGAAATGGACAATTTAACTTTGTTTAATAAAACCGCCATAACATTGGCTCCATAGGTTAAAATGACTCCAACTTTTTAGAAATGTCGTCCAACATTATTATCTACAACTTTGAAGAAGGAGATATCTCTAGATTAGGCATTCTGGATATCCAAATCGTCGATCCAAGTGGAGAGACAGATTGGGAATTCCAACAGTCCACTTCCTTGGGCTATAAATACATTCCCCTCCTCTCCTTCAAAAAGTTAGCATTTAAGAAGAGAGGAGCACATATTGTCCCGAAAAAAGCCTTTCCTAGGGAGTTTAAGGACCTTACATACTCAAGTTTTCACTTGAGATACCTTTCCCCCTCTCTTTGTTTTCATTTACCTTTGTGTTCTTCATTTTTGTAATCTGGTAAGTCTCTTTATTTGTAATTCTGTTTTAATGCATATTTCTTCTTCAATATCTCTTATTATCATCCAACTTATGTAGTTTAATATTAATTTTCTTAAAATATTTTAAATATAGTTGAATCCAATTCCCTTATTTTTCTTTCTCATTCAATATAAAGTCGGTATTTAATTATCATCATCATTCATGTGTGTGTGTTCGACGCAAAACTCTTTTCTTATCCCTTTATTTTTATTATCTTTTTAATTTATCATCATAATAATTATAACCAGATTACTAATAATTTCAATGGATGAGTAAATCTATCATTGGGGTGAGTTATAATTTAGGTATGTTAAGTGATTGAGAGCTTTTGCTCGATGAATATTATTCAAATTAACATTATATATGTTTAACTTAGCATGTCATGGATTAATGACTTGTTTTGTTTAACATATGGATTACATGGATTATTGGAACCATAAATACACTACCAAAATCAATTACTGATTGAGGTTATAATCATAGTTAATTTAATTATTGGATTAAATCTTTAACACTTAAGAATTTCAATCAACGTCAACTTGTGACATGGGTGTTAATTTAATGAAATATAAAGAAAAGCTCAAGGATATCACAAGCTTAACTACCTAATGATGAACTCACCCCAATATTTATCAAATTGTTAAATCAAACACCAATCATTAATCACTTCATTTAATCTCTATAAACAAATCCCTCAATCCAAATACAATCAACTAAAAACAATCGACTATTAAAAAGCATCATCGCCTAGGATTCAACCCGAGTGATGCTATACACATTAGTAGAGCCTAAGAACTTTGACCGGTCGATAGGCGACAATTAACCACGCTTTTCAAATACTTTCACTTATATTCCCATAAATAATATGTCATCAACATATATTACTGAGAAAATTATTACATTTCCACTAAACTTATTATGGACACATGTATCACTTTCATTATTGACAAAAAATTCTCCTATGGCTTCATAAAATTGAACATTCCATGATTATAATGCCTACATAAACCCAAAAATGTATCTCTATATCTTATATACTTTATTAGAAATATTTGACTTAATGAACCCTTTAGATTGATTCATATAGATGTATTGAACCAAATTCCCATTTATAAAAGTAGTTTTAACATCCATTTTTTGAATTTCATAATCATGGAAGGCTTTTATTTCAAGTAATCTTAAGATGGATTTCAACATTGAAACTGGTGAAAAGGTTTCATCATAGTCTATTCCTTGATGTTTCTTGAAACCCTTTGAAACCAGTCATTCTTTATAGGTATTTTATTTTCCATACATGTAGAAATTTTTCCTAAATACTCATTTACATAAAATAGGCTTTACATCAGATAGAGGTCATACCAAAATCCAAACTTGATTTTGGTATATAGACACCATCTTAGAATGAATTAATTCTTTCCATTTAGAATTATCCTTTCTATATACTACTTCTTTATAGGTTAGAGTTCCATCATTGTCAAGGAGTAATGTGACACCTATCTCAGT
Organism: Viscum album; assembly: GCA_963277665.1. Classification (NCBI taxonomy): domain Eukaryota; kingdom Viridiplantae; phylum Streptophyta; class Magnoliopsida; order Santalales; family Viscaceae; genus Viscum; species Viscum album. The sequence continues at coordinate 596,236,096 of OY728121.1, forward strand.
GATAAGAAAACCATATCTCTCTAGTTCTCTTACATCTCTTTTAGACCTAAAAAATACTCGTGTCTTGAGAACATATTCATCTCCTAATTTCTCTTATGGATATTGTTCCTATACTGACTCTTTTGCATCTGGAGAATCAAATTCATCGAAGTCAATCCTTCTCCCACTATTTCCATTAGAAACGTGTCCCCTTTCTAGAAATATGACATGCATTTATACAATCAATTTTCTATCTAAAGGATTATAAAGGTAATATCATTTAGTTTCTTTAGTATAACCTATAATGTTACATGGTATAATCTTGAAAAAATCCTTGTATCCCCAGACACATATGTGTGACATACTGGGTTTCTTTCAATACCATAACTCATATGGAATACCATATTTAGCTTTAGTTTGTACTCGGTTAAGGGTATATGTCGATATCAACAATACATATCTCTTAAAGGATAATAGAAGAGTTTATTAACTCATCATTAATCTCACCATGTCAAGAAAGGTCCAATACCTCATTTCACTAACACCATTCCATTGAGGTGTATAAGAAAGAGTGAGTTAGGATACTATCCCACACTTCTTTAAGTGATCAATGAAATCTTAGTTAAGATATTCTCCACATTTCTCTAAGTGGAGTGACTTAATCTTCTTACCAAGCTAGTTTTCTACTTTATGCTAGTATTCCTTATACATCTAAAAGGAATCTGGATTATACCTCATTAATTAGATATAGTCATACTAACTATAACTATTGGTAAAATTAATGAAGTAAAAAAACCCACCGATTTCCTCTATTAGAAACATACCACACACATCAATATGAATTAATTCTTGTATCTCTCTGGCCCTTAATCCTTTCCTAGTGAAGGGTGATTTTTCCATTTTACCATGTAAACAAGCATGACATACATCCAAGTATTTTAACTCAGTAGATTCTAAATTCCCTACTTGATGCAACTTATGAAAACACTTCTCATTTACATGACTAAGCCTGAAGTTTCATATGAAGGTATTATATGATTAATTTTTTCTAGTTTTTTCAATGATATCCAATACAGGGTTTTCATGTTTAGGTATATATAATACATTATTAAGATGCATCATTCCATAGTATATGTTGTCCACATAGAATAGGAAACATTTATTTACAAATTTGAAATAAAATCCCATGGTTTCCAAACATGAAACTACGATTATTTTTATGGTAACTAAAGGTATATAATAATTTTTTTAATACAAGAAAAAAACCATTATGTAAAGTTAGATGATAATCCCCCATTACCAAGGCTGGTAGTCTTGCACCATTTGTAGTCTAAAGATCCACCCCACCTTTTGAAATCTTCTGAAATATACTTGGTTCTTGTATATGAATGAAAATGTGTGATCCAAATGTTGTATCCAATACCCAACTAGTAGATAAAGACAAATTACACTCAATGAAAAATATACCTAAAGCAGAAGCACTACCTTTCTTATTTTTTATATCCATACAATTCTTCTTCCAGTGGCCTTTCTTGACACATGAAAAGCATACATTCCCCTACTCATTAATCTCCCTCTACATCTTTTTATTCTTTAAAGGGTGATGCATTGGTGTCTTTGTCTCAAGTTTAGCCTTTAATTCCTTATCCTTTCCCATCCTCCTCTAATTAAATATAAGGAATAAAGAGTTGGTATTCTTCATATCCTTATCATCTTGGAGAACTAAAGGAAATGGGTCTTAGAGTTACTTTTCTATGCCATTCATGTTATAATTAACAATAAAAGTTAAGAAGCTAAGTGGTAAAGAGAGAAGAATGATATTATTCATTAGTTCTTGGTTCAATTTGAACTTAAGAGATTCTAGTTTCTCAATAAACCCGATCATATTGGGTACATGGGGTCCATATTTATTCCCTTATTCTATCCTGCACCTATACTGTGCACTTGATATCTCATATCTTTCTTACCATGCTCTCTCCTGATATAAACCTTGTATATGAGATATAATCTTGTAGGAATCTCCATCCTCATGCATTTTCTATAATTCATTGGACATATATAATAACATGATACACTATATGTATATTATATCATCTACATTCTTCTTATATTTATATACATATGCCTTTCTTTATCCTTGTGGAGGCTTAGTAGGAAGTGGGAATTCTGACACATAAATCTTTCTCTCTTGGAATAGTACTATGCACAAGCACCTTTATCACTGTTGGAAGTTATTATTGGTCAGAATATTATCTTTATCAAGTATTGATCATAGTGACATTTAAATTATAAATGTGTTTTACATTTTTATCTGTAAAAAATAAACATGTTTGTTAGTACATTATCTTGATTACCTATTAGACATTACTGACTAATTAAATCATTAAATGTCTGCAACTATTTTATCAAACCCTAGAATCCCTTACTACTATATTCATAATTCCTAATCACTTGAGTATTCTAGTGGAATGTATCCCTAAAACATATTTTAATAGTACATGCTATGTCAACACCATTACTTAGAGATTTTCAAGGTAGAATTTTGATTAGAAAAACACATTGACTCTCAACTCCTTGAACTATTGAGTGAAGTCCCAACTTCTAGGAATTGTAACATTTATTTATACAACACTATGCATCTAAATATGAAACAATATAGCTATGTATATTACTTTGTTTAAAAATTTAGTTAATTCGACCCATATATATTATAAGAATGCTCTAGTAGTATGAGGAACCCTCAACTAGAGTTGATGAGAACCTCATACACCTATTTTTGTTCAAATTCAAGCAATAGAAGACATTAAGACTTAATATTTCTTTGATATATTTTATTATTACTTGATAAATGAAATTAGTTTCTATTTAATATGGTTTTATTATGTGATCAAACTCACAACTTAATAATGCATTAAATATAAAACCTTCATCGCATCTTAATTTATTTTATCTATGAATAATCATTTATTATTCAATGTGATCGCATAAATATACACATTCAAATAATAATAATAAACCATAAATAAATAAATAAATATGTGAATTATCTTTATAATTTACTATTAGTTGATAATTTGAGTTTAAATGGACCAATCGTGACTATAGGGCTTTAAAACCTAAGTTGTGTATGAATCATGTCATAACTTTCACCCTTGTCTAATGTATCCATATCTCATTTGGAACTTTACCAAATAATGACACGATCCACATATTCTTTGATCTTCATAATAATACATGTATACTCACACACAGACGAGGGGAACTCAAAAATGAAAAAAGTCCGTGTATAATAATACTCATGGATTTGTAGACCCTCATATATATAAATCGGGGAAAGACAACGCACATACCATCAAAATATATTAATTATTACAATTATCATACTCAATTGTAGTAATAAATTAAATAAATTAAATAAATTAAATAAATTAAATTTTATACATATATTGGTCGGTCGATGATCAATATCTACCAAGACACAAAATTAAAATGTATAATAAAATTAAAGTTGTGATAAATTTATCTCAAGGGAAATTAAAATGAACTAAAATAAATCATTTTAGTTTTAATAAACTTAATATATGTTTCAAGGTACTTATATTAATTTAAAACTATTAGAAATATCAACTTTGAAATTTTGAATTGTTTTTAAAATCTTCAGGCCCCTGAAGGGCCCAAAAATCAATAAATAGGTTTTCCAGTCCATTTCTGGGCCTAGATGGGGTAGGCTAGGCCGATCAAGGACCTATCTAACCCAACTGGGTCACTAGGTCTTCCGGTGGTCGGTTCCCCATGTGTTACCCAGGGCTGGATGGTGAAGGGGAGGGGGGGGACCACCCCTTGTAATTATAATATATATATATATATATATTAATAATGTTCCACCCACCATGTGGGTGACTAAGTCACTCTCCCCACTTGGGGGGGGGGTATTCATAGTGGTGGCTAAGCATCCCCTTTTAAATCATTTTTTGTCTTGTTATACTGGACTAGCTCCCCCACTATGAATTTACTAATGTCCATTATAGGCTTTGGAAAAAATATGTTTTGAAATCCCATAGTTTTTTTGAATCTTAAGTACCCACTAGGATTATGTTTTAGCCACTGGAACCTAGCCAGAACTAGGATGAAACTCCAAAATGCCCGTAATTTTTTCTCACCCACTACCTCATGAAAAATTAGAACAAATATATAACACCCCCACACTAACATGTTGTTGAAAATTTAAACTTGTAAACACTGACTGTAATCTGATTTAAAACATAGAATGACCATAACATGACCGTCCGTGATTGGATCGAAGCGTGGTTGGTTGTAATGGTACCATTTCGATGTCCTCCACTCAAATTTAATGAAAATTTAATTTATTCATGTATTAAAAAAATCATAAATTTGATTTGATACCAATTATTAGTACTAGAGTGTGGAGAGGAAGTATATAAATAAGGTTTTTAAAATTTTATCATCAGATCGATGTAACAACGTTGTCTCTGGCGATGCATAGAATAGTAAGAAACCCGAGGATCCCATGTGAAATAATTTAAGAAAAAAATTAAATTGAACAAATAACTCATCCAATTTGATGATTCTGGTGGAAAAATCTTATTGATGGAAAATGTTTCTCGAAGGAACCAACGTTAGATCCCTCTAGATCATTAGAACATACTTCAAAGGTATGTTAGAGCATCACACGTTGATCACGACAACACCATTCCTTCAATACAAAAAGGTGATCATGGATTGGTTCTTGGAATAGAGAGCCTCTCTCTATAGGACGCGAGATATATGAGAGAGAAACTCTCAAATTCGAGTGGATGAATAGTACTTCAAATAAGAGCTTCCTATTGTATATATAGCGCTATTAAAACACCTATAAATGGATCCATAACCCTTGAGTATATATTACCCACTAAATAAGAAATAAATGTCATCTTATAAAATATTAACCATGCCGTAAACATCATTTATATTTTTATCACTTAATTTTAATATAATAAATATATTATGTGATAAAAGCGAGCCATTAACTCGACTCATTATTTCTGAAAATACTAAAAAATCCATAAATATTAAAATAATATTAATTTGTTTTATATTTTTCCATGTATTCACCATACAATTTTTGAATACTGTTAATAAATAAATTTAATACCAATTATTCTAAAATCAAATAATATGAATTTATTTATTTCATGGAGATATTTTAATCTTGGAAATCTCCCAGACCCCATAGTGGGGCCCACCATGTCTTATATTTCTATTCATAAGAATAGACCCAAAATTTTGAATACACTAATTGTGTGACCCTCTAGGACCTTTTATCAATAGCAATGAGTATTACTCATAGACCAGGGGTGGAGTCTTGAAACCCATCAAGGACCTTAAGAAGATAATGTATAATAATAACAATGATAACCTCATACAAACACACACTGTGTAATATAATCTCTTTATCTTGTAATATCTCATAAAGAAGTACAAACACTTTGTGTCATAATCCTTTATTGCTATATTATTCATTGAATTTACTGGAAATACCTACCTTATTCTACCATGACTGTGGATTTAGTGAAGGTACTACCATCCTGATCAATTAGACTCGAGATATCACTTCCTTTCAGAAGATACATATTCTATCTTGACCATTAAATCAATGTCATAACACTAATGGAACACCTAACATAATCTACCTCAACATAAAATAAATATCATGGTTTTTTATTGCATTAATGTATATAATCAAATGGTAAACACTAATAATAATCCAAAGTTTGGAGACTAATACACATGCTCATAGATAGGAATTACCACAATTGGAAATGAATTATTTGTGATAAGATCCTACTGAAAATAGCCAGTTGAGATAGGATCCCATCGTAAATAGACTATGGAATAAAAATTCATTGCAAAATCTATTTATTTGCGATGGTCCATCATAATATTTTTTTTTGTGACGGGTAATTCCACCATCACAAAAATGTTTTCACCAGTTATATTTATGTGTACATTTGTGATGATTTTTTTATTCCACCATGAATAAGTATTTGAGATGGGTAAATAATACCATCCCAAATAATTATAAAAAAATAAAAAAATAAAAAAATAAAAATAAAAAACATCAAGATAATTTTAAAAATGAAATATATAAAACTATAAACGTATGAATTAATAAAAATATTACACATAATATGATCATTAAAATATTATCATAATAAACAAGTCAATAAAATACATCAAATGAATGTAGAGGGGAGGGTCATCTGGTGGACATGGTGGAGGGAACTCCATCCATATACCCTACACCAGTCATCTATATACCCCATCACCTATATGTGATACTATTCCTTCTATTGATGCAACTCCTGCTACTACCACTGCTATCAATGGAGCTCTGCCAACTCCCTATTCAAGGTCTCTATAACCTCATTATGAGTTCAAAACTTCTCCTAATAATTTTCAGTTGATGATTATGACTCTTCATGATCCCCCCTTGATCTAGATGATGACCACACAACATTACCATAAGAACTGTAAAGCTTCAATCGAGAACCGATACCAACAACCCAACCTTTCTCAAAAGCATACCGAGTCATCTGCATCCATACCGTGTCATCAAATCTTGACGCACTGGTGGCCTAATACTTAGTCTTGACCCGACTTTCATCATTTTTGTGAGATGTTTCAGCCTCATATGACTCCTTCAAATGTAATTTGAAATTAAAATTGTTAAAATATTATTTTCAATTAATTTTAAAACTCAAAAAAACTATACTAACCACAATCTAACTCTATCGTCCACCAGTAACCTCTCTGGTGATAGGATCACTATGCATCCTCTTATAAACATAAAACTCTATAATATAGGGATACTCAACTATATATATGAATATAAAATAAATATTTTACATTTAATGTTATATAAATTATTAAATAATTGTACTTATTATATGTCATTGATGAGTACTAAATGTGCGACTACCAGATCTATCCATGGCCTATTGCCTCCCCCCAGTTCTTCCAATCTAATGATGATATCCTATAAAGATTATATACCATCCAGTATGAGAAAAATCCATACCAAACCTAAGATGAATTATAATTAGGTCTATGGATGCAACAATACTAATAAAAAACTGTGAATCCAGTTTTCTTCATCATATTTTTCAAAAACTAATGGAAATGTTAACACATACATCCCCCAATCCTCCTAGATAGAGATCCTTATGCTATCCCCAATGTGATACCATAAACCCTACAAATAATTAATAATATAAAGTTAATTATTAAATAAATTTTAAAATAAATATTATTTATTTACGTACCATACAGTGATCAAATATGTGGTGCTGAACATCAATGGGAATCTGATCCCATATCAACCAAGCTCTAGAAAAATAATTCCCTAGAATAGAACTCCCCTATCCAATAGCTATATGAAAAAATATGAAAAAAATAATCAAACAATTAACACATAAATAAATTAATATAAATTAATTACAATTAATGAAAATTAACTAAAATACACAACTGAACATACCTCCACATGCATGGATTGAAATCAAGATGTTGACATTGCTCATTAATAAGGTTAGGGATAATAAATATTGTAAGACCATGACCCCTACAAGTCGATGATGATCTGACAACAACCCGAGGGTTGGATGATGAAGCATCAAACTAATCACAAGGAATCATAACCTCCTTGATGCTACATAACATCTAAACTAAATCATTATCAACCATCTAAAACATGAAAATATTGTTGTCAGTAGATAATTAAAAAAGAGTATTCTATATATATATTAATTATGAATATAACCTTCATGTTATTATGCCATTATTCATATTTATCCTCATATTTTTATACAATAGTTTCAATATCTTCACCTTCCTCATTAGTATAATCAATTTACATATGATCTTTAGCTTCATCATCTCTTTTTATTTCAAATTCATTTGTTACATCATCAACACCATCATCACCATTTACCCATAACTATGGGGGTTTCATCATCAATATTCATGTCACTTTATAGAAAATATGCAGTTGGAGATGTCTCTTAAAAAATTTCAATTCCTTTCACTTTAGCAGAACCAAATTCATTTTTCATAAACTAATTTTCTTGAGATCTCATTTTTATAATGCTCCACCAATCAATCAACTCTCTTAAAGTAGAAAATTAATTTTCATAATAAATTTGATGCACTTGATGAACCAATAAAAATTATTCATTTACTATAATAATTATTTTATATTTAATGTCAATGATTCCATGGTGTGGATGAACAAACAATCCTCTATCAATATCAAACCAATGACATTTAAACATCATTATATAATTATTTCCCAGATAAAACAGATTAATTATTTCATCCAACATGCCATAAAAGTCAACCACACTTTCTCTATGATGATATACTCTCAAGAAAACACCACTGCTCATTGTTTTCTTGATTCACTATATACATGTGTATGAAATCAAAAACCATTTTCTACATATTCATTATAATATTTAACCATTTTGGATGGTGGGTTACTCAATACATACAATCGATTATCAATTTTATTGGAATTTTGTGATACCTAAAAAATTACATAAAAATTATCAATATGACAAATAATAAATTGATTTCATATGTTAAAATATAAAATATTTACTTTAAAAATCTTTGAAACAATTATAAAGAATTATGTTTTTGATGTTATTTAAGAGAAAATAGTGTAATTTGTGGAAACTATTTCTTGATATGATCATCATATAATCTATAAATAAAAAAAATATTAATTTACTTATAAAAAATAAGGAATAGGTGATAGTAACACTTACTATACAAATCATGTTATTTCTTTATAATTGATAAGAGCATATATATGAACCTTATAATGTCCATCATCTAAAATATATCATTCATGAACTCCACAAAAACAAAGTTTAGGCTGATTTAAAACAAATAATTGAATGTTCATTTCATCATCAACATTTACCTCATTACAACCCACTTAGTTATGTTTTTAATGATATTAAGGTTGGAAATAATGGGAAATGAAAAAAATTCCTCCTGTAAATAAGGTTCTACAATTAATCCCTCAATTGATTCTTTTTTATGTACCTTTTTTTATAATTTCTACATGCATCTATCATATGGGTGCATCCATCATAATTTTACCAAACCTCTATATCTTTCTTTATGAAATAAATGTAATATAAAAAGTTTTATTTAATTAGAGAAAGTAAATGGAATTTTTTTATAGTTTACATAAAATTAAAACTAAATCTTCTTACACTATACTAAGTGCATCATAGTCTATTTTCACCACAAAAAATTATTATAAAAAAATATTATATTTTTATTAGTTCATCCCAAATAAAATAATTCAACAAATATCTAAATATAATTGGTATAAGTTTTTCTATTATAATATGACAATCATGAATTTTTAATATGGTAATATGGCTGTTTATGACACATCTAGTCAAATTGGAAACATAACCATCCAGTAGCCTCAAATACACAATAATATGAAAAAATAACAATAAACTATTATATTTGTAAAATATATAAGCCACTTTCATATTCATTAACTTCTATGATCAATTATTTTCAAATAAATCAAGTTCTGGTCACTTGAAAATTTAGGTAAGATCTAATCGTTCCTTTACATTATCTTTGGTCATACCAGGTGTGTCGAAAAATATATAAAATATATTATCAAAATAGTTCTCAATAAGTATGAAATCCAACATGTGAGGAACCAACAAATAAAACCAATATGAAAGATCCCCAAAAATACACTGTTTTATCCAATTGTGATCTTTACCAAAGCCATCTATTTTTGTTGGTTTATACTCAGTCCAAAGGTAATGGGAGGTAATCAATAAAAAAAATACATTTTTAACTCAAAATATGAATTCATTCATGGAGGTTAATCTCTTTAAATTTCACCTTTTCTAAAATGATTTATATTCCTTCAAAAAGTATGATTAGTGGGAAGTAATCTGCGATGAAAGTCAAAAAGATAATGTTTTCTTCCATTGATGAGCTTATTATTCTTATCGGTAAAACATTATTTTCTCACGAAGAGACATTGAACTAAAAAGGGACAAAACTCATTAAGTATATTATTAATATCTCTCACATCTTTTTCCTCTTCTATCACTCACAGGTTTACCCATGGCCACCTCTCCTCCAAATGGTCTGAACTCAGGGGTAACAAAATTCTTTCACTCAACTATTTCCTTCAACCCCTTCACTCCATGATTCTCTCATGCCCCTTAGTCATCCTTATATTACTAATTGTGGTTAATTGTAGATAATTTTGGATAATTATGGATAATTTTAGATAATTGTGGATAATTTTTGATAATTGTGGTTAATTGTTACAATTAATTTTATTTTTTTACTACTAATTATACTATTTTTATTTATTTTTTACTATTTACCACAAATTTTTACCTATTGATGCTAATTTTTACCAGTTTTCACCAATTTTTACCGATTGATACTATTTTTTACTAATTACTGCTAATTTCTTCCATTTCATTACTAGTTACCTCTAATTAATGTTAAATTTTACTAATTAATACTAATTACCACTAATTTTTACTAATTACCACTAATTATTACTAATTTTTACTAATTACCACTAATTGATTCTACTTTTTACTAATTACCACTAATTATTGTTAAGTTTTACTAATTATTGTAAGTTTCCACTTATTTTTTACCAGTTACCACTAATTTTTACTAATTATCACTAATTTTTAGTAATTACCATTAATTTGTACTAATTACTACTAATTTTTACTAATTACTACAAAATTTTATTCATAACACTAATTTATACAAATTACCACTATTTTTTTACTAATTACTGCTAATTATTACTAATTAGCACTAATTACTGCTATTTTTTTTTATAAATTACTGCTAATTACTGCTAATTTTTACTAATTATTACTGCTAATTACCTCTAATTTTCACTAATTACCTGTAATTACTACTAATTTTTACAAATTACCACTAATTACTTCTAATTACCACCAATTTTTACTAATTACACTAATTTTTACTAATTACCTCTAATTTTTACTAATTACTGTTAATTTTTAGTAATAACCACTAATTTCTGCTAATTTTTTCATAATTTCAACTAAATATTACTAATTACTAATAATTTTTAATAATTAAAACAAATTACTGATAATGTTTACTAATCACTACTATTTTTTTACTAATTAGCGCTTATTTTTACTTATTACCTCTAATTTTTACTAATTAATGCTATTTTTTTACTAATTACTGCTAATGTTTACTAATTAACGCTGATTTTTACTAATTACCACTAATTTTTACTAATTACATCTAATTTTTAATAATTACCAATAATTATTAATAATTAATGCTAATTTTTACCAATTAACACTAATTTTTATTGATTACTGCTAATTACCACTAATTATTACTAATTGTTTTTAAATTATCAATTATTATCATTAATTACTAAAAAATAGTTTTAATTACTACTAATTACTAATAACTATTAATTATTACCAATTATTGTTAATTATTATTAATTATTACCAAGATCTGTGAATTAATACTAATTTATGTTAATTAGTACTAATTATTTATAATTATAATTAATTACTACTAATTATAAGAAGCTACTGCTAATTGTAACTAATTACATCAATTTATATCTAATTACTACTGATTAAAACTAATTACGACTAATTAATAAACCAATTTTTAATATAAAATAAAATAAATAAATTAACAATTAAAAAATTAAAAAAATACCTCAAAATTGATGCTTTATCAGAATTAAAATAATGATGCATATCAGAAAGGTATTACTTCTCTATAAAAATTTAAATTTTTAAAGGAAGAAATCAAAGAGTGAAGAAGAGAGGAAAAGATATGATAGGGGTGGAGATGAGAGGAGACATGTAGAAAAAAATTGGCTATGGGTGCATATGTAGGTTAGATTATTAGCGACGAAAATCCCATCGAACATAGTTTTATTTGCGATGGAACCCATCTAAAATAGTACCCTCCATAAATACATGTGGTGTTGATATAAAAGTTATTTTTGACAGGTTCCGTTGAAAATAGTATTTTTCTGACATATTATTTGTGACGGCTTATATATTCTCATCGCAAATAACCCTTTGTTCGAACTGTATTTGTGATGGGGAGCAGATTTCCATCACAAATAATGATTCCCCCATATGGCGTGAAATACCACTAAAGGTATTTGTGATGAGAAACATTTCCTGTTACAAATAATTGTAGAAATGATTATTGGTGACAGGAAACCCATACCGTTGCAAATATTCCATATTATAGGACTATTTGTGACGGGCCCATAACCCATCGTAAATAACTCGTCAAAATTAATCATTTTTTATTTAGTGTACCAATAATACCTAGAACATGTAGTTTTACTATTAGTAGGCCAATCCTCATGATCTTATCTACTTGAGATCACCAAGTGTGAACTTAATGAGAACAAGTCTCAATGCTTATGATCCCCTAACACCTGATAGTTAAACATCATTTTTGTCCTATCAACATGATATATCTAGGCCACATGACATAAGTTTAAGATTATTGTCATGGTATCTCTAGGTTCTTATTATAGTTTGAAAACTGCTATAACCTTTTGATATAACATGTAATCTAACGACATTACCATATAAATAGTACATGCAGAAGTAATTATACTATTATAGTAAGATAAACACATGCATATATATCAAACTGTATACATGTAATGGTAATCAAAGTATATAAAGGAGTTGGGTCTAGGGAACCCACTTAAAATAGAGTGATCATACAAGTTATAAGTGAGACATGTTACATTGGACGTGACCTGACTTGTGAAACATCACATGAGTTATTCTATTGAAATCATTAGTGTATCTGTTGTGAGATATTAGTCATGAATCCTTTGATTGATAGGTCTGAGATAATATTTCAATGTCACATTTAAACTTCTAACCTCAAATTATTTACAATTTGGTATGAAAAATAGTTTTTTGATATGTTAATGGCCATGAGTGAGACATTACTCAAAATTACATTAATATTTTCCTGTTATGGGACATGTGTGATATCATGATCCTTGATCGAGTCATACCAACAAAAAATATGATCATGGATAATACACTGGATGCATTATTTTTTTTACTATACTCATTGATTTGAGAGATATATGATTTTAGTGATAGGCGGTTCATATGACCAATGCCTTATGCTTATATTTGATGTCACACACTAACTAAATTTGATTATGCATACATGTAGATGATTTTATCACACCAAACATCTCTTTTGTTTATAAAAATTATGAGTTAGATTCATAATTTATATCAATAAAATATAAGGTTAAAAGGGTTACACAATAATCTTTATAAGGATAATATATTTTCACTATGGCATTTCACTCTAATTTTTTATTATTACTTCATTTTTTTTAATTACTTTTTTAGTTGGTGCTGGGTGAAATTCATTTGAGTTTTTGTCACATTTTGGATGCTTTGAGCATCCTCAGATTCCTTGAATGGTATCAACTGAGCCCATAAATATTTAGTTAGTGTGATTTTAAATAAAATAGAAGCAAAACACATTTTGAATATACTTCTAAATAAATAGAATCCAAAATTATAATATGCTAGTACAAGTTATACGATATACCTTGGATTTATGTTTTTCTTTAAAATACCTCATATCCATGTCGTACCATATAATATAGGTCAAATATATCATATGCAATATTTCCTTTGGAACATATTTCCAACAATATCCCACTTTCTATAAAGTCACATAGACTTTGTTCCATTTAACCTTATATCGTATCATATACAATAACTTTTGAAACCATCACTATAATATTTTTTATGATAGATTCTGATTGTAAAAAAGTTAATTAAGATGATATTCCGTTATAAATAAACCATTGTTTAAAATTGCATCGTAATAAGTATTATTTGTGATGGTCTATCACAAATAACCTAGTGATGCTATTTGTGATAGATACATAAGTCTGTTACAAATATGGTTCACAAATATATATTTATGGAAAAAGTAAAATTTAGTTGCAAAAAAATTATTTATAATGAAATAATAAATTAGTCACAAATAGCCTTTTTCTTGAATTTTTTTGTGATAATATTTTTCTACGAGGGAAAAAATCCATTGTAAAAAGCATGTTTCCAAAAAACCTAAAAAAATATTAATTAATTTTAAGTTTTATTAATTTTTTTAAAAAATTTATACTTAAAATATACTAATAAATTTAAAAAATAATCAAATAAAAAAATTAATAACATATTTTGCAAATATAATTAAATAATAATAAATAAAGTAATACATGAAATTAATATACAATTAATAGTTCATTATTAAAGAAAATTTAAATTAAATTATTAAAAAAATAAAGAAAATTAATAATTGTTAAAAAATCATTTTAAAATATAACACTGATAAAATAAAAATGTTTTAGAGAGATTTATGATGGAAGCGAGAGATGTAGTGGGAGGAAGTGGGGGGGGGGGGGGGGTGTGACTATATTTAAATTTTAATTTTTTATGATGTACTTTTTGTGAAAAGTTACACCATCAAAAAAAGTTTGTTATTTGATCTATTTATGATGAGATATATATTTTTTGTTGGATTTTGTGTCGAAATGAGCATTCATCACAAAATTTATCCATGATAAATAATTTTCCCTCCTATTAAAAATGTATTTGTGATAAACATCACCTATTTAAAATAGTCCCCCATAAACATATTTTTGACAAGTCCATCACAAATTACCCCAAAGAGAAGGTTTTTCTCTACATTCTCCTAGTTCCATCACAAATAACCTTAGTGGAAAGGTTTTTTGCAATGGAGTAAGGATTCTTCCACAAATAACCTTTCCATAAAGTTTTTTTTTGTGATGAACTTTTTTACGAGGGAAAAAATCCATCTAAAAAAGTATGTAATAAAAAATATTTTATGGGATGGAAATAGGATTCTATTTCAAATACCATGTCATAATTTTTTTTGTGATATATTTTTTATGAGGGGGAAAATCCATCTTAAAAATTCCATCACAAAAAAACCCTTTACAATAAATTTTTTATCTTCCACAAATAACCTTATCAAAAAATTATTATTTATGGAGAAATAGAGAATCCATAGAATTTTTTCCCACCGAATCACATGCATTGTCGCCAAAACTATGGGGGATATATTTTGACTAAAAATTCTTTCAAAAAATGATCTTTTGGACAATTATTTATGATGGAATTCTAATATTCCACAAATAATCCATTTAAAAAGTGAATTTCCTATAGAATATATCCAAAAATACTTTTTTATATTTACAAAACAATTTATTGAAAATTATTATCAATTTCAAAATGTATCAAATCATATACAATACTTTTTGAATAACTATGTAAATCCCCTTTTAGATAAACTCTAAAACACATTTAAAATAACTCAGCATGTTTTTTAAAACTTAATCCCCATTTATTCAACCAAAAATTGTGACCCCATGAGAATTTATAGTGCTTAAAATAATTATAATTTCTTTAATCCAAAAAATATAAGAAAAGAGTGACATTAAGAAAAGAATTAGTGTAACTCAAGATACAAAGGGATCTTTTGAGATCTCCATCAAACACATACATTTCTATAACTATATCAAGGGGTTTTATCATATAAAAACATGCACACTCATATAATACTTTTTCCCAAGACAATGATTAACCATGAGATACATATTATGTCAATCCCATATAAATACTCATACATTCTTGATTCCCTAAGTATAGGAAGACCACATAGACAAACACATCACATGTCATTAATCCTAAATAATGAGCACATCACATTCCCCTCACCCAATTTGTAATCACATCACACATATCCTTATTTAGGTATGATTGTAAAATAATTCTTTAAATCAAGGGTCCATATTTCATACTTATCATATAATATAAAAAATAATATCTTAGTTAAACCTCAATTGGGGACATGACTAGTAACATACCCAACCACCCCCTGATTAGCTTATCCTCATGGATGATATAATAAATGTACAAAAGTATAAAGGTTATCATACTTTTTATCTTATATAAAATAATGTATAATAACTCAATATAATATATCCATCCTTAGAATACTAAATACATAGTATTTGATACTCCATGTGGTATAGTTGGTGGGTCATACATCACACAAAACCCGTTTTTTATGTCATGAGAATATTCTGTATCACTATATGAAATCCTAGCCATGCTAATCTTTATATTTCATCACAAACTATAATAATATATAACACACATCAGTTAAGGATAACTCAATGTCATATTTTGAGTGGTTAATTATCATTTCATGTCATGAAATATATGCAACCAATGTGAAATAATACTAAATTATATACTACCTTTTTATCACATTAATCATTTTATATTATTAAACTCCTTTAAGAACATTAGAAAAACCCAAACATAATCACTCATCTTAATTACATATCATATTATATACTTCAAGATAAGACCTATGTTTTCTTTACATTTAGTCTTATGATAAAATCATTATATCTCTATGTAATTATTATCACATATCTATTTGACTATCTGGTAAAATCTCATACTAAACTCCTTTAGTGAGTAACATCTAGGAGTACAACTTGTTTGAATAATAATGATACCAATAATCATATTCTAAAAATTTACCTCTTTAAACAAGTATTAAAACTTCTTTACTTCATCATATCTATTTTTATGATGTATATAACTTCTATTGTCTATAAATAACTCTTCCCAAGTTCATCATAATTATCTTTTATATAAATTTTGCATTTAATAATTTATTTGAGATCATTTTTGAAGAAAAATGTAACTCTTTATATTAATATCTTTATTTACTAGAACATCCTAATATCTTTTAGGATATAAATTGACATTCACTTAGAATCTGACTAGTTTAATATTTTTTTTATTATAATTTTAAGCTATTTAATTTCAAAAATACCCTCACTACCCTCTTTTAAACTTTTACCCAAAATATATTTTTAATACATGAGATAATTTATGTTAGTAAATAAGACTTACTTCATATAGTGGTAATATTTAAAAAATAAACAACTATCATCCATATATTATATTGTATTCTATGTGTTTTGAGTAATATTCTAAAATGAATATATTATTATTTAGAATATATTACTGGAAGGTAGTGGAAAATATTTTCTTTATATATTAATAAATATATTAGATAAATTATTTTATCTTGGATAATTTTTTTTATCCTTATCTTATTTTGAAACATGTTATAAAATCAGAGAAATCATAAACCATGTGTATCAAAACACCAAATCATTTTATTTATAAAAAGTTTTGGTTTAAAAATAACTTCTTATATCACATAAGAAAAATTGATTAAAATGCACATATTTTATTCCATATTAATCCCAGATTTTAAGTTATCAATTATATCTAACTCTTAGGTATATAAACACCATCTCTATCATAAAAATTTATACTTCAATATTCATCCATTAATCCTTCATCAATTTTAAACTCCTATACATATTCAAAACAATTGTTTAATTTATAGTTGGTATCATATAACCCTTAAAAAATAAGATTTGATTTATATAACATTAAAACTTGATGTGTAATCTTCATGGAGTTTCTTACACTAATTTAGGTATTAGGGGTAATTCCCAACCCACCGACTAGGCTTGACACATTGGAATAACTAACCCTCCTTCCTGACTTATTCTTTATGTTTTAATGAATTAAAATAGATATCATAAGACTTAATGTTGTAATTTCAAATAGAACCTTTATTATTTTGATTTGAAGTTTTTCCATTTTATTCTTTCAATACAACACTTGAACAAAAACCTCTAATGTATGACTCAACTATATTTAACATATTAAGTGGATCAGGTAAACATTTATTGAACTAATTGATATTATAGTTTTTTTGAATTTTTTTTAAATATTTTAGAATGAAGTTCATAGATAGATCAATCATTATCGGAGACCCCAACCTCTCCAAGTCATCAGAGTTCCCAATTATATTGAGTACATGAGTGTAGAATAAAATTCCTGTAGACATCTTGTATCTATACAATTCCTTTAAAAACTTAGACCTATCAAACCTATCTTATTTTTAATAGAACCTTTTTAGGTTATTTATCATATTGAACTCATCTAGGTTCTCTTGTTTCCATTACAATTTATTATATATAGATCATGAGAGTGGAGACATCCAACAAGTTCATCAAATTATTATTATAAGTAATTAGATCTATTGGTTAAACATATTCACCATTAAAATACTCAGGAAGGGGTTACTATGACATATAGTCTTTTCCTTCTTACTTAAGAATGATTTTAAATGTTATATACCAGATTAAGAAATTTCTTTGACTTAAGCTTATAATTTTCAAGGATTGATCTTAAATTATTGTATGATGATGATTATTCCATTTTATATATAATGAAATATTTTATAATATGAGTATCATGTTTTATATTCATCAAATATGGTCTTTTATTAAATGTTATCCCATTAAAATAATGACCCCTATTAATATACATCATATCCATTAGTGGGAAAAATTTATATTTTACTACCTAAATATTCCTCTTTGGAATTCCTCTCACCACTTATCTATTTAGGTAGGTCATCATGATAATCATATCATATATAACTTTTGGATAGTTATTTGGAAAACTCTTTACACAAATACATCATACAAATTATCCCAACTCTCTTCTTTTAGTATCCTAACTCATAGGGTTTCCCAGATAAGTGTAACCTAAAAATCACAATGATATTTTGTTATCTAACTATTAGGGTTATCTATTTCCATCATGTCATTCACAAGATAGTCCATGGGAAATCTTCTTTTTCATAATCTAACCAATTGTGTGGTTGAGGTCTTGACAAGTGTTCACTTTGGAAGGAACCTAACAATTGGTATTTTTAAGGGGTTTTAAATATCTCACCATATTATCTCATGAATTCCCTTTACATGTGTGCATGTTTCTAATTATTTAGTTTTTTAATCCTTATTCTTTACACTAAATCAATATTTTAAACACATTTATGTATAACTCTTTACATTACTCATTGACTGTGTAATTAACCCAAATTAAAATATAACTATATTTACACATATCTATATATATATATAACTTGTATAAGGTACATAGAACCATTTATGGTAAAGGATTATAATCATATAAAACCAAAATACCTATAATATAAATCATGTTAAGATATATATCCAACCCCTATTTTTCTCAGAAAAATACAAGACCCTAAGTTAGAGACCAGTTTGACCCCAAGCCGCACTCCCATAGTTCAATACTCAAGTAAGACCTCAATTATATCATATTTTAACACCTAATATGAATAAACAACAATTAACCTCTAAATTCAAACATATAATCTATTTACAAACCAAATTCAAGGTAGAATAAAACTAAATAGATTATCATACCCTGTATGTAACTCCGTAAATACATTTATGATAATTTAATGAAATAGTTTAAAAATAATTAAACTAAAGAACACATTGAATCATAATATATAAAATTCATATCTGTGAATAAAATAAGGAATAATACTAAATAAATAAACATTTCATTAATATAGTCATATAAACACATTCATGTTATCATTTTACATGGAATTTATTTATATCAAATATAAAATCTCATTTAGATATGATATGGATAATTTATCAAACAAGGCCTTTTATTTTGAAATTTCAAATTAATAATAATGAAAAATTCATAATTTAAATATATACCCTTTTCAATTTTTCATTTTTTGTAATTTATAAAAACTTTATAAATTACCTTTTAATTTATATATAAACATTTTATATCAAAATTATATTTCATTCTATACTGATTAATGGTATTTCATATAAACAATTAATATTTAATATATTAATCTATTAAATGTTTAAAAAACATTTAATAATTAAGTATAAAATTTCTATAATTAATTAATTTATAAATACATTATAAATTAAATAAATATCCCAAAATAATTTTTCTTGATTTTTTAAACAATTTATTAATTATATAAATCAATTCATAATTGAAAAAATAAAAAATCATATTTTCCCTTTTATATCATATTTAATGACATGTTATATATCACAAGCCATGATATATTTATATAAATATAAATTGTTTTATGATATAAAATATGTGGAATTTGACATGCTCTTTAATGTTGTCAATTATATTTTACAATATGAATTGATATTATAATGATGATACAATAATCAGTTTCGTGCTACATGAAACAATGTGATTAGTGCTATAATAATCAATGATTGATCCATATAATATGTTATGATATCATGAAACAAAAAAATATAGCCTATTTCATAAATAATGATATTATATATCATACAATAAAATCTTATTATATCTTATTCTACCACTTATTGTATTATAATCCATAGTTTGAAATCTATATCATAATTAATCACACTAAATAAATATCCATTTTAAAGGGAAATCTATATAATAATTTATGATATTGAATATGATATCCATTATTATTGATTTTAAACATTCTTTAATGAATTAATTTAAGAATGAGATGTGTATGATACTAATGATGAGTTTTTTTAGGATTCAATAACACTTATTTAAGCATTAGAAGACATAAGAGACCATAAACCAAGACTGTCCATGTTTTGAAATTGAAACCATTCATAAACATAAATAAATAATACACTATTAACTTATGATGGATGGACCACTTATCTTTAATAACATGATTGATAAATATCAATTAAAACTTGAAAAATAACTCTTTTCTTCTATGGTATCCATGAGTTAATGAATCACCAAATTTTTGTGTTGGACTCTCCTTATGGCCATAATATGTTAGTACCTAGAGTGTAAAGGAAGAAGGAGAATAGATCTTGGGCATAAGGAGAATCAATTTCACACACAATATAATTAAATACCATTTTCATAGCATCAACTACTTTTATATAGGCCTTGGTGACACTCCTTAATCCATTATGGAATTTACTCAAATGTTACATAACTTTTGAGTAATGCTAAATTTAAAAATACATGAAATCATTCCTCCAATACTTGAAATTCACATTTTAATTTATTTATTCAATTATTATATATGTTTAATCACATGGAACACATATAATAATAATATGAATACATGGAAGATGAACCAAATGTTAACGTTTTACATCTAACCTCCATATTATCAATCATAAAATAAGATTGATATATCCCAACACTTTCAATATGTCCATTTTTTATAATATGATATGGATAAAGGAAATAGAGTGATATCCCTATACCACACCTTATGATATTATTTTATTAGGTATATGATATACCTTGGATTCATGATATGTCATAAAATATATCATACCTATATTGCACCATATGATATAGACCCAATACATTATATATAATAATGGATTTAGGGAATATCTCTTTTGATTCCCAATGAATATTTATATTTTGAAAAAAACCAATAAATTATGATATTTCTTCTTTAAAAAATAATTATAAATCACACTATTTAAAATCAATCCAATTATTTCTTAAGAAAATTCCACTTTTATACATGAAACAACCCATTTTCCTTTAAAAATAATAAAAAAATCACATTATCCCACCTTTATAATTCATAATAAAATCATTCTAGAAAACATATTCAATTATTTCATAAAAAAACATACTTGACATTTCATCTATCACATGGTGCACAAAAACTTTCCAAAATAGAAACTTAAACCATTCCCATGGAAATCCCCCTTTATATCATTTTTAAATCATGAATAACCATAAAAAACATTCCAAAATTTTAAAATTGATATTTTATAAAGGATTTAAATAAATGTAAAATCAATTTAAAATTGTAAACACACATGGCTATGTCAATAAAAGGAAAAACTATAAAATAACTGATCTTAATGGTATTTTATTATATTCATCTTGTATTATCTATATAATACAATTATTCAAGACCTAGAAAATCATATAAAACTATTTATTAAAATCAGAACACTAGAATATCATAATATTATATGGGAAGTAAAGTGGAAATTCTTACAAGGGATTTTTTCAATAGGGAAGAAACTCCAAACAGAGTGAAAAAAACACATGGAAGACTCCTTTAAAAATAATCAGTAAAATCCCATGGGATTTAGGTCTTTCACCTTGATGTGGTGAAACTACCATTTCTCATAAACCCCAGATGAATGGATTAGATAATATAAAAAAAATAAATAGAATGAAGAGGATATAAGGAAGATGAAAGAAATAAAATGAGAGAGATACATACCTAGATCTTCCATTGATGAAGGTAAAAGAAGACAGATGAGTTTATAACTCCCTCCCCACAAGATCAACATGTTAAATATAATGGGGAGAAGAAAGCAGAGTTCCCATATTTATGAAAAATACATCTAAATTGAAATAATAATAAGAAAATAATACCAAGTTTAATAATTTAATCCCTTTTATATAAACATATAATAATTAATTTATTAAATTAAATAACCTTTTTAAAACAACACACTACCAAAAACACCACCACCACCAACAACAATAACAAAAAAAACAATTAAAAAAAATTGGGTTATGGGAGTGAAACCCATAACAATAAAATATAAATAAAATAGATCAGTGGCTATATAGAGGGATGTTGGAGGCATGCATAAACATTCCTTTTACATCAGATTCATGTAAGTGTAAAAAACCCTTGAAAATATTAAAAGACCGGCTATAGGCCTAATCCATAAATTCATTCTTTAGTATCACATCAAAAACCATGTTTCCTTCCATATATATATATATATATGAGTTATTCTAACCTTTATCCCTTCCAAATACTTTAGACTCTGGACCCAATACATGTAAATTTTATATGGTATTAATCATGTCTGAGATTCCAGAGCCTTGACTATAGTATTTCAATCACTTTCAATCATGAGATAGTTCCATACATATTTATTTTCATATTTACCATCATAGATAATAACAAATTACTTTTCTTTATACACAATACAATTACCAAACAACTGCATGAAGGTACTTTTAATAAATCCTCTATAATTTTGGAAAATATCACCACATGTTGCTAGTATTGGAGATTCCATGGACACTCCATCAAAATTTAATTTGGTTTAGTTAGGATATATAGGAATCTATTTCATATATGAAATTACTTTAGGATTCCTTAAGATTTCAGAGTTACGAATATTTTTGAGAGTGATTAGATATTGAATGTCATTATTCATGGATCTATATTGGACCCTAGTTACTATTTTAACATCTTTGATGATGGAGGTTTGTATTATACTTGGTATAGTGCTCCTTCTCTCAAATCTAATTTTATTCATGGTAGAACAAATAACATAGATGTATTCCCTAATGACCACTTTAAGTTTGAAAGTTGTGCACTAAGATGGAAGTCACAAATAGCATACATGAACATGTGTATGTTATGAAACTTTGTGAGGTGCAATAAGAACCATACAAACACCTAATTCCAAATGGAATTATATAAACCATATCTAAATAATATATTCATAATGAATTTTGTTTATCAGCCCAACCCTAGAACCACTCAAATAGTTCTATGAGCCAGAGGGCCACTATGCCTTAGGTATGCCTCCTCGTATGCCAAATGGTGCTGATTAACAATGATGGTCTATTGGGTAATAGTAGGGAGACTATACCCTCTGGTGATAATAATAATAATATAAATGGTAAGGATTTAACTATGTTGTAAACTAATTTTACCAAAATCTGCGGAAGAAATATAAACAGTGGAAATAAAAATCCCAAAAGCAAATAAATATAAAAAAAAGATACTGTATGTATGTCATGATGGTCATACAAACATATGTAGGATCTCCCGGAGGGTGATCATATAATTACACATACAAAATCCCAAAAGTAAAATCTATCTTGATGTAAAAGAACCCCATTGGTCCATCCTCCATACATCCCATGCACCCACAATGCATCTATTTTCCCTAAGATCCATCCCACAAGTTTAATCTCTTACCCGATATCAAATACACAAAGTATACACACATCCCAAGGGTCCTATTTAGGGTGTGAGTATAAAATCAGTAGGCCACAACTAATGTGTTCCTTTATTACATCCATATTTATATATGTGTATGCTAACATAAATAAATAAAATCAACTCACACATAAAATAACCCACCTAACTTGTGCTAAAAATCCACAAGGGAGTGTTTACCTACTTTTACTAATACTGGAATGGAATGATGTATCCACTTTCAGACACACTAGAAGAACCATGAGTTTCCTAACCATATACATACCACACAAAACCACATGCCAACCAATTCCACTTATACAAAATGTACAATAAATATGACATCCATTTAGAACACCCACAAATATATCACAAGTCCCTTGGAATTCCAATTGTTAAATCACCATCAACTTCGTAGCCCGATGTCCCAAGGCACTGTGATATCTTCCCTTCCATAGTCCTGGACCATCAGCCTCAACATCATGAAAAGACTCAACCCCCATATGTTGGTCTCACACCATTAACCATGGATTTCTACAACGATAACATCCTCTATAACTGATGGTCATCACCATCCCCTATACCGCTAAGTCTATAGAGGCCTCCACCCACATCAAGTGGTCAGTATCAAAACACTGAGACCTTATCCTATGTTCACATGAATCCAACAGTACTATCATCCAACCTTAGTGGGTGGAAATTCACCAATATACCCAATCCAAAACCCTAGAAACCTTTTATTCCACATTAAAAACATGTCTTCCATCCACAAAATGGTTCATCACCTTCCTCCTCAACTTGATGAACCATGTCACCTCAATTCTAGTGATCAACATCTCCATAAATCTCAAAACCAAGTCCATCATATTCCCATGGAACTCACATATCCATAAGATTAATACTAATTAAATTATCAATGACACATCATAACATGCCAACACAAAAACCCATTTTTCACATTCCAGGCCATACCTATCTTAACAAACCAAAATATACATGAGACAACCAATCACCATCTCATAAGGATAATAGTAAATATAAGAAATAAATAAATGGTCAAACATAGACCACCCCACTCATGGATATTTATTATTAAATACATAACACATGATTAAACTTGGAGAAACCTAGGATGCACCTACCTTATTCTTGTATACATTCACTCATCAACGACTAGCCTGTAATTCAAGATGAAATGGTAGAAAATGGAGAATCATAAAAATTCTTTGAAAATAGGTTATACTAGCTAAGAAGTAAATTAAATTCCAAATGGAAATAGAAAAGAATAAAGGAATAGTACTATTAGCCTTATTGATAGTTATCCAATGCTTCCAATAAAAGATGATTCATAGAACATATGAGGTATTTTTAAAGAAACCACAAAGAGGAAGGAGAGGAGATTCCATGTCTGGAGGGTGTTGTGTGAAATGAGATAAGAAAATTGGTGGAATAAGGTTAGAGATATGAGGGATAATTTGGTAATTTCCCCCCCTTTAATGATTCATATTGTTTGGAAATTGTTCACCAACTGGGAGGTTCCACTATCCAAAGGGAACCCACCTCGCATGGTTATAGTGCATGGTTAGACAAACCATTCTCCTAGCCATGTAGGTCTCTCTATCCCTCTACACCAAAATGAATATCCATGTACCCAACTTGCATGATTCTTTTCTAAACATGCTTTAGTTCAATTGGTTTGGAAGGTTTGGGCCACATGGTTTACACTAACCATATTCTAACCATGCACCCAGTGTCGTGTCTCCCAAATTTGGGTTTTTGAAGACCAACACTTCTGAAACTAAACTGAAACCCTAATACACTTAGCAAGCCTTAAACCCCATCCAAAAACAATAAATTTATTCATTATAAATCTCAGAATGACATTACAAATCCCAAATTGAAATTTTCTCCATCTACCAACTAAAAGATCAAATTCCCTTGTAATTTATCAACCCACTCAAAAAGATAAGGAAGTTACAAAACCCCCCACCTTATAATAGATCATCCTTGAGTGATTAGGATACATTATGAGATGATAATTAACATACCCATATCATAACCAACTCCTAGAACTACTCTAGTTAATTAATCAGGACCAATTATTATTATGGCTCCCCACCTTAGGAATTACCCACCCAGTCACTTCTCGAACCAAAATTTGAACATTCCTATGGAATCAAACTGACCATCATCTTGACACCCACATCATAAAATCACACACCATCATCAGTCCTGCATCTCATCAGATGACCCTTTCATACCTGCATCACATATGATGCCCATAAATCACCACATCACAACTGATACCCAGAAATCCCGCATCACACCTGACTCCCCAAAAGAGATCCCACATCATATATATATATATATACATTCTTATATAATTCCCAAAAAATATCTTTATTCCTACACATCCCATAAAATCCACACACTGTATTCTATGCCCATATATTAACCAACACTTGATTAATTTATGCATCACACATGAAACTCATGCATCAATATTAGTCATGACAAAAATTAAATGAATAAAACTACAGTCCTGGATTACCTCTAGTCGTTATCGGCTCCACAGACTACTCTGAACCTAAAAGCTCCACTGCATACACCTAACTTGATGCCCGACTGCCCGATGCCTATCCTCCCTATGGAGTTACACTAGCTACTAGTAATTGAACTCACTGTTGGGTCTCTCTCTACCTACCATGACTTGTTTATGAAGTAGTATCCGACATAAATTCTCCTGGAACTACTCCAATTCCTACCTCATATCCCTAAATCTGACTTAGACCCTAACTCCCATCTATCCATTACATCTTTTAATATAACCTCTATAGATTTCCTTTCTATCTACATGTCTGACACTCCTTTGTAGGCTTCTCACACTGGGTTTGAAAATGTCTTGGATACCTACACTGGAAGAACACCATCAACAAACCACTCCTCAGTGGTCTTCGAGAGTCCCTAAACTGAAAAACCTATTGAGATTCCTCATAGTCTTTCTTCCATTTACCCAAATAACCAATTACTACCTCACCTAACATCATCATCCAAATAAAATAATTCCAGATTGTTATGTTCCCCTTAGATATCAATGCTTGGTTCATTGCCTCCAGGAATGAGTTCAACATGAATATATTTACCTCTACTCTGATGTAATGTTGCAAACCATCCCTGAGCCATCTCACCCTGGTGATGTCATCCCCTTCTATAGAGTGTGTAAAATGGGATAGATAAGTGAAATTAAAAATGTAATCCATAGATTATGTGTCATACTACTTTATGTTCATGAAATCATGGGATGATTCTTCCCAAAAAGTATACGGGAAGAAGTGATCAAATAACTTGATCTCAAAATCATTCTATTTTAGACCCTCATACCATCCAACATATACTTGTACATCCCACCGACACTTTCCTGACCCCATGAGCATATACATAACTATATTTACCCTCCCCCTTGGGAGTGTCTCAATTTGATCAAAAATAATCTTCATAGATTTGATCTAATATTCTGCTACCTATGGTTCACTCTCACCCTAAAATAAAGGAGGCTACTATGAATGGAACTCCCATACCCAGTCAATACTCTGAATTTCCTATACAAATATCACCCTAAGATTCTCATCTAGTCATGAACCAAACTCTACTATCTTCTATGTTTTCCCCACCTTCCTCAGAGACTCTACATGTGTCTGATGATCACCTCATCCCTTAAGGGCCTCATCTTATTATTCATGCTCTAATGGGACCACATATCCACCCTATTGATACTCTAAAAAAACCTGTCTAGGTGGAATTATACTAAAGCCCAAAATTCATGATCATTAACAAAAATAATATTCTAGATATCATAAATAGAGAAATATATAATAGGTAGTGCATCTCACTAACTTCACACTCCTCTACCACACCCAAATTGTATATCATCTAGCCTCATAGCCCCTTGACTACCCATATTAGAGTCGAAATCACATACCAAGCATACTATAAATCACCGGGCTAGGATGGATAAGTATAATTACACCAAGAATCTATAAAGGAAAATATTGTTTATCTTGTTGTTGATATTTTAAACAACTCACCCTTTTACTTTATTCCTCCTTACACATACCAGATTTAGGAAAATGTAAACCATACACACATAGGATCACATACTAATCTCATAAGGTAACACATAACTAGGATAGAAGAGTAGAATACCACCAATAATCTATGAAGGAAAATATTGTTTAGCTTGTTTTTGAAACATTAAAAAGCCCAACCTCTTTTTCACGTATTCATTATCCCAAGAAATAATCACAATAACACACATATTTCATGTGAACCTAAGTGGATATCATGATGCATGAATGCAATTCCATTTCCATACTGGTATAAGAGAAAAAATCTCATAAATGATTAACATCACACCTAATTGTACCACTCTAGGTGTAAAATTAGTAAATAGTAAAAGTGAAAAGTAATAAAATCAATTTCCCACCCCTAGAAACTTAGTTTATCCCCCACACATGGGGATGTAGGCATCTAGACACAAGATCTTTACCAAACCCCAAAAAGATCCTACTCTCCTATCTACCTCAACCCAAATAACAATAATATTAATGATAAATAGGGTTATAATACCACTTGTGACACCCCAAATCAAGTGACACTCGACCGGTGCTTCGGGCCGGAGGGCCACTAGGAATTAGGCACACCACCCTTTACACAAAAGGCTACCAAATAATAGTGAGAGTCTATTGGGTGATAGTGAATAGACTATACCCTCTAGTGATAATAATAATAATAATATAAATGGTCATTAATTAAATATTCCATGGAATCATTTAACCAAACTCAATGGAAGAAATATAAACAAAAACAATAAAAATCCCCAAAACAAACACCTATACAAAGAAGATAATGTATACATGTCATGATAGTCATAAAAATTTATATAGGATCACCCGAAGGATGATCATATAAGTATGTGTACAAAATCCCAAAAAGAAACCACAACTCAGTGAAAAATAACCCTTGGTCCATATTACATCCATCCCATGCACCCACAACGCATCTGTACTCACTAAGGTCCAACCCATGAGTTTAATCCCTTACCTGATATCAAAACAATATAGTCTACATACATCTTGAGGAAACCATGTAGGGTGTGAGTATAAACTTAGTAAGCCACCACTAATGTATGCATATCTTACATCCATATTTATACTAGTGTATGAAAACATAAAAAAAAGCATCAAATCACACATAAAATAACCCACCTCACCCACACTCAAAATGTAAAAGGGAACATTTAAATGCTTCATCTAATGCCATAATGGAACAATGTATCCACTGTCAGTCACACTAGAAGAACCATCAGTATCCTAACCTTATACATACCACACGACACCACACGCCACCTGAATCCATATATATGATATGTATAGTAAATCCAATATCCCTTTGACATGACCATAAATATGCCACAAGTCCCTTGGAATTCCAATCATCAAATCATCACCATCTTGGTAGCCTAACATCCTAAGTCATGTGGAAATCCATCATTCCATAGTGCTAGACCATCGACCTTAATATCACGACAAGACTCATCCCCTTTCTGATGATCTCACACCATCAACTATGGATTTCTACCATGAGAACCTCCTCCATAAGTGATAGTCATCACCATCCCCTATGATGGTAAGTCTATGAAGGCCTCCACTTACATAGAGTTGTCAATACCACCTCACAGAGTCCTTATCATGTGTCCACATGACTCCAATGACACTGTTCAAAAATGTTAGTGAGCAAAAATTCACCAACATACCTAATCCAAAACTCTAAAAACCTATTTTGACACTTAATAACCATGTCACATAACCGTATCATGGGTCATCACCTTCCAACTCAAACCAATGAACTAGATATCCTCAATTCTTGTGATCAACATTATCCCAAATATCACAACTAATCCCATCAAGTTCCCATGGAACTCACATAGGCATAAGATCAATTTTAAATAAATGATCAACCAACACATCCTTCCAAGCCAACTAAAAACCCCATTTCATAAATTCCATGCCACACCTAGATTAAAATATCATAATATACACTAGAAAACCCATCAACATCTCACAAGAATAATAGAAAATATAAGAAATAAATAATGGCCACACCTAGACCACCCCAATCACGACTATTTATTATGCATTATATAACACATGATTAAACTAAGATAAAGATAGGAACCACCTATCTTATACCAATAGACATTCACTCATCAAAGACCAGATTATCATTTGAGCTGAAATAGGAGAAAAAGAATAATTAGACAAATGCATTGGAAAGAGGTAATATTAGGTTGGATGGAAATAACATTCCAAATGGAAAGATAAAAGAATAAAGGAAGTAAGAGGACTAGCATCCTTACCTATATCTATTAAATTAAACTAATGACACTTCATTTGGAGTTCATATGGAGGAATTTTAAATAAACCTATAAGAGTAAGGAGAGGATCATCCACAATTGGAGGATTTTGTGTGAAATTGGAGAAGAAAATAGATGAAATAAGGTTAAAAAGAGGATGAAAAATTTAGTAATTTTATCCAATTTAATTAGTATCATGGTTTGGACACATGATTTTGATAACAATGCACCAAACGTACGATTCCACTATTCAAAGGGCACCCCACCTTGCTCGGTTACAATGCATGGTTATAAAAACCACACACCAAACCATGCGACTCTCTCTACCCCTCAGCACCAAAACACATGACCATGAACCCCCCTCACATGATTTATTATAACCATGATCTAGTTAAAATGGGCCAGATGGTTTGGGTTACACAGTTATCACTAACTATACGCCAATCATACACCCAGTGCTATGTCTCCTGAATTTGGGTTTTCAAAGCCTAATGCTTCAAAAACTAAAGTGAACCTACAATAGACTTAATGAGCCTTAAAAGCCATCCAAAATTACAAATTAATGTGTTATAACTCTCAAAATTACATTCCTAATCCCAAATTAAAAGTTGGTCTATCCACTAACTAAAATTTAAAATTCACTTGGAATTTATCAACCCGCTCAAAAATCTTGGGTAATTATATTATGGGTCCTATAGGAAAATGGAGTATACTAATGTAACCTTCAAACCCATAGTTTAGAGAATGTCATCGACGATGATCCAATTCTTCTAGATATTCTAGACGAGTAGAATATTGTTGAGAAAAAAATCCCTCAAGGTGTCCCCTTAGAATGTTTTGGGTGTGATTGTGTTTATTAACAAAGCCAGATAATCACAAATGAGAATGGTTGGTGTTTTCTGAAGACATGTTTCTAAGGTGGCATAGTTTCCCAGTATTTTCCAAATTTTTGGGCCTCAAAATCGGGAGTTTTATGTTGGAAAATGAATGATTTCTTCATAGGAGTGAATGGTGTGAATAATGTTGAAGAAAAATGGAAAAGGGTGAGAATCACGTACCATAATTCATGGTCCATGTACCATGTTCCGAGATTAGTATGCAGAGCATAAGAAACGTTATGATAGAGTGGTTCGTGAAACTGAAAATGGTTTGAGGCGGAAGGTGTCATGGTATGCGGATGGGTTGAAGTCGGCGGAGGAGATTGACCGCGTAGGATAAAAGTAGGTAAGTAGAGCGCGTATGAAAAACAGTTCGTGGGTGGCTTGCGGTTCACGACAACAAAAGGATCGGTAAGTGGTGAAAGGTAGATTGAAGATTTGGTAAATCTTGGGTTAGCAGATTTCGTGGATATCTTTTCCTGTATAAGAATCGTTAATCCCATTTATTACTGTTGAGATTGAATATCATTAGAGTACATATTTTTGATCTGAGATTTCGGTAAAGGTCGAAGGAAGTTCGCGAAAGGAGGTTTGTGAAGGCTGAATTGGTTCACGTAGAACTAATTCTGCCAAAGGTGTTTGTGGGGATTCTTAACCCACAAAGGAAGTCTGGTACATAGAAGGAGTTGACTCGGTATGTGGAAGAGGAATCTCCGGTACGTGAGAGGGATAGTTTTTCAAGTGGTACGTGAAGGGAGAGTTCCGGTACGCGAAAGCAAAGGAAGTCTGCAAACATAGAATAGTTCGCAAACAGAGGGAAGATCACAGAGGTGGAATGAAGGTAGGGGGTACGTGAAGGTGATAATGGTTCATGGGAATGGAAGAAGTACACGAAAGGGGTAATCTGTGTACCAAACCTGGTACCCAGTACAAGGGAGAGAAGGTGGTTCGCGAAACACACTAGGGAGCTTGAAAAATCCTACAATCATTTTGAGAAAGTATTTTTCTAGTATCTAACAATATCTGGGAAGGTGGAATTCATCTGTGGGTGAAAAAGGAACTTCAAAAGAGCATCTATCAATATTTAAGGATGCAGGAATTCATGAAAATGAAGGGACCTACATGTCCATAAACTGTGTTTAACCTATAAGTCGATAAAATGTGTGTGGATTCCTTTCCAAGAGCAGTGAGCGAAGGAAGGGGAAGTTGGTGACCATTTCCATCGGTAGTGAGCCAGATAAAGAGGTATAGGGAGTGACCCTTGGGAATGTAGTGAGTAGACCCTAAACTTTGTAAAGGCAGTGAGCCTGGGCATAGAAGATCTAGCCCGAACATTGCACTCATTATTAGCTGCGATCCTTAGTGAATATGGTACATCAGCACATATCCGTTATATGCTCTTTGGAAATTTCCTAGTGAGGGTGAACCAAATAAAAATCATTATGTACTATTCATGATTTTATATCTGTTATTATATTTCTACAGGAGGAAGAGAGAGTTGAGTTTTGTCTAACAAAAAAACATGATCCAAATGAGAGAAAGTTTTAATTTATCATACCCTAATTCACCCCCCTATCAGGGTATTCGACCTAGTGGACCTAAAAATTGGTATCAGAGGAAAATGTTGAAATTCAGTGGTTCTCTATCAAGAAGAAGAAATGGAGGTGGTCAATTATAAATGAATTCCGATATTTGACAAAAATAATTTTCAACTATGGAAAAATCTGATGCAACACTACTTTCAATTTGTAGGGATGGGTGTATTCACAACAGCTATGCATGAAATATCAGCTGAAATTAATAATGGAACATTATTAGAAGATGAATGAAGATAATTGGATGCTAATTATAAAGGGATCAATTCTTTAGGGGGATACCTATCAAATAAAATTTATATAAAGGTGATGTCATATAAAACATCACATGAAATTTGGGAGAAATTATTGAATGTTTATGAGGGTGACTCAAAAGTCTGAGAAGAAAAGCTGCAGGTTCTATAGAACAAGTATGAGGATATCATAATGAATTCCAATGAGACAGTTGATTCATTATTCAATAGGATAAATATTATTGTGGAATACATGAGGGGTCTTGGATAATTCATTGAAGATATAAAGATTGTGAAACATATCTTGAGGAAACTTCCACCACAATTCAATCCGAAAGTTTCAGTATTGGAAGACAAAGGCCCAAAAGAGATGACACTAGATAACCTATACAGCACCCTTGCAGCGTATGAAATGAGAAACGATGATAACGATGTAGTGGAAAAGGGGAAGTCTAAGGAAGTGGCATTCAAGGCCATGGAGAATCTCTCTGTTGAAGATAGTCATGAGGAGGACAATATGGATGATGTACTATCATTTCTATCCTCCAATATTCAAAGAGGAAAAGGGAAGTTCAAATGTAAAATTCTATTTTCATGCTTTCAATTTGGAAAGATTAATCATTTTTCAGCAAAGTGTCCTAAGAAGTTTGATGATGAAAATGAAGAAAATGATGAAATTCCTAAAAAGAAGTATTCATAAAATGAGAAAGGGAGGAGAATTACTAGGAGAAAGTTCTTTGAAAAGAAGAATCTTCTTTCAAAAGAGGATGAAAGTTTAGAAGAATCTGAGGTAGAAGAGTTGGAGGACTGCAAGGATCATAAAATATATTCTTTGGTGGAAGTTATCATAAATTCATTAACAAGAGAAGAAAGTGACAATGAAGAAGGAGAAATTGAAGGAAGAGTTAATCTTTAGTATTAATTAGAAGATTCTCTTGAAGATGTAGATATTTTGAGAGCAAGAACAAAGAACTCTAACAATGTTATTTGTGATAACAAACTCTTTATACAACAATAGGAAGAAGAGAATTATGAGATGAATGTAGAAATTGAAAAGTTGAGGTCTTGAATGCTAGAAATATCATAAAATGTGGTTGAGTACAAAATCAAAATTTATGAACAAAAAATTGAAATTTATGGTTTGAATGAAACTAGAAAAGACCAAATCTAACGTATTGAACAAATAGAAGAGGAAGTTGTTAGTCTGTGAGGAAAATATTAAGATCAAGGAAAGCTGCTAACTCCTGGATAATATTAGAAAAAAAAGATCATACATGCAAAAAAGAAGATGAGATTTGAGAAGAGTGGTTCATCAGAATAGAAGAAACAATCTGTTCTGAATGATAAGCTTGGTATGGGGCTTAATCTAAAATATAAATTAGTTATGGTTCAAGTTAGAACACAAACACCCACTCGAATATTGAAAATTGATTTGGGTAAACACTAGAATTAGAAGATTTAGAGAACCCAAGGCACAACTATTGGTGCATTATTTCCACATAGGAATGTACCTCACATAGATTCTATTGTTGTGGAAAGATGGGACACTTTCAAAATGTATGTTCCATAGCAAAGAGGTACCAAAGGGAACAAGACCAACAATGGCAGTCATACAGAGCTCATAATTCTTGGTCATCATTTGATGGTCATTTTTTCAGGTGTAAAGGAATCAGACATATGTAAAGATATTACACATCAACAATGTAGATGAATGTGCTGAGGTAGACTGAATTTGTTCATAAGAAGTAGCTAAATGTATCATCAAGAGAGTTAGAAATTAAAAATCTATTTTTAGCTCTACAAGTTGAAGATGGTCCATCATATACTGAGGAAGATCTATATTATCATCCCATAATGGGTATGAAGTCAAAGACCTAGGTCAAAAAGAAAAGGGCTAAGCAAGAAGTGGTTGCAGAAATTGAATTTGAGGAATCAGATCACACTGGGATATGGATCATTGACAGTGGATTCACTTCCAATATGATGAGAAATAAGGATCTAGTGACTGGAATTAGGTATGATAAAGAGGTTATAGATGTCGATGAAACATTTATACATGTTTCAAGGATGGAGACAATTAGATTATTCTTGGACATAGCAGTGTAAAGAAAGTTTAAGGTTTTTTAGATGGATGTCAAGTCAGCATTTCTGAATGGAGTTCTAGAAGGAGAAGTTTACATTAAGAAACGAGATGGTTTTCTCATCCATAAAGATGAGAATAGGGTTTTTCGGCTGAAGAAGTCATTATATGGTTTGAATCAAGTAACAAGAGCATGGTATTTGAGGCTTGAACAATTCCTAAAGAATCTCAGTTTTTAGTGTGGTAGAGTTGATTACAATTTGTATTTAAACAATGGAAATAATCAAAGGATTATGGTGCTGGTTTATTTTGACGACATAATATTTGGTGGATCAGATAATGCACAATGCATACAGTTTTCAGAATTCATGAAAAGTGAGTTTGAAATGTAGATTATTGGTGAGATGACATTTTTCCTTGGATTACAAGTGACACAAGGAAGTAATGACACTTTTATTTCTCAATATAAATATGCTAAGGAGGTTTTTAAAAGGTTTGGAATAGATAATTACAAAGAGATGAAGACTTTGGTTGCTACCTGGATGAAACTATCACGGGATGATGAAGGCAAGGTAGTTAATATCACGAAATATAGGAAAATCATTGGAAGTCTATTGTACCTGACAGTGACAAGGACTGATATTATATTTGCCACATGCCAAGCAACGGGTTATTAAATTAATCCCAAGGAGAGCCACATGATTGTAGTAAAAATAATTCTTTAGTATATAAAGGGAACAATGGATTTTGGCCTAATGTATAATGAAAAAATCTTAGTCAGAGTTATTGGGATATACAGATGCAGATTGGGCTAGTTTAGTAGATGATAGGAAATCAACATTAGGAGGTTCCTTTTATCTTGGAGGGTTGTGTATTTCTTGGTTAAGCAAGAAACAAAATTTCATTTCATTAAGCACCGTATAATATGAATACATCGTGGATACTCAAGCCTATATGTAGCTGTTGTGGATGAAGCAACAACTTGAAGACATGGGAATTGAAGTGAAATCTCTGATCGGAATCCATTGTGATAATTCAAGTGCTATAAATCTGATAAAAATTCAGTCTATCACTCAAGGAAAAAGCACATTGAAATCAAATATCATTTTATCCAGGTGAAAGTGGAGTAAGGGCTTGTAAAGTTGGAGTATGTTCCTACAGAACAATAGGTTACAGAAATTCTGACAAAGGCCTTACCCAAAAAATAATTTGAAAGGCATCAATTGGCTTTGGGAGTCCAGTTGACTTCCCACACTTGAAAAAGTGTGGATGTGGGTCCCCCTCTCCCCGAGGTATGATGTGTCTTTACTTAATGTGCTGATATGAGTTATTTACCCTGTTGAGGACAACCTTGAAGTACCCTTCATGTTCGTTAACAAAGGGGTAGAAGGTGTGACTATTTCAAGGGGAGAAAGGAAATAGGGAGAAGTTGTTATGTAGAGCAGCAAGATAGGGGGAGTTGAAGATGAGATGAAGCTAAGCTATTGGAGGAGCTGTATCTTAGGGGGAGCATTAAATCTGACGATGCTAGAAGTGATAGATCAGTGATTAGATATCACGATGACTGAGGTTGGTGATGAAAGAAGTTCATTGGTATCAGCATTTCATAATGGTATCAGTAATTGGTGATTATTAATGAAGTGATTCATTGATAAAATTTTCATTATACTCTTGTTTCTCACACTGAGCATGGATCATGTGGGCTTAGAGTATGTGTTGAGTAAATCCTTGATCACTATCTTAATCACATGAAGAGAATGATGGTTGAAGATGGAAAAAGCTTTAACGAGATATCAAAATGAAAATAATTGTTGCCAAAAAACACAAAGGGAAATATTGTTGGGAAAAAATCCCTCAAGGTGTCTCCTCAGAATGTTTTGGGTGTGATTATGTTTGTTGAAAAAGCCAGACGATCGCGAATGAGAATGGTTGGTGTTTATTGAAGAAATTTTTTTGAGGTGGCACAATTTTCTAGTGTTTTCCAAAATTTTGGGCCTCAAAATCTAGAGTTTGATATTGGAAAATAAATTATTTATGCATAGGAGTGAACAATATGAATAAAATTAAAGAAAACTGGAAAAGGGTGAGAATCATGTATCATAATTCATGGACCATGTACCATGTTTTGGGAATGGTACGCGGAGCAATGAGAATGGTATGCCAGAGCGGTTCACGAAACTAAAAATGGTTCACATCAGAAGGTGATGCATTATGCGAATGGTTTGAAGTTAGTGGAGGAGATCGACCATGTAGGATAAAAGGTGGTACACAGTGCACTTATGAAAAACGGTTCATGGGTGGCTTACGGTTTGCGAAGGCAGAAGGATCAATAAGCGGTGAAGGATAGATTGAAGATTTAGTAAATCTTGGGTTAGAGGATTTTGTGAATATCTTTGACTATATAAGAATCACTAATCCCACCAATTATTGTTGAGATTGAATATCATTAGAGAACATATTTTTGATCTGAGATTTCGGCAAAGGCCGAAGGAAGTTTGCAAAAGGAGGTTCGTGAAGGCTGAAGTGGTTCACGTAGAAGTAATTCTACCGAAGATGTTTGTGGGGATTCTTAACCCACAAAGGAAGTCCTGTACGCAGAAGGAGTCGACTCGGTACATGGAGGAGGAATCTACGGTACGTGATAGGGAGAGTTCCACAAGTGGTACATGGAGGGAGAGTTCTGGTATGTGAAAGCGAAGGAAGTCCATGCATAGAGAACAATTCATGAACAGAGGGCAGCTCGTAGAGGTGGAACCAAGGCAGTGGTATGCGAAGGTGATAGTGGTTTGTGGGAGTGGAAGCAGTACATAGAAGGGGTGATCTGCATACCAAACCTGTACCCAGTATATGGGAGAGTAGTTGGTTCGCAAAACAAACTAGGGAGCTTGAAAAAACCTACAATCAGTTTTTGAAAGTATTTTTTCGGTATCTAACAATATTCGGGAAGGTGGAATTCATCTGCGGGTGAAAAATTAACTTCAACAGAGTATTTATATATAGTTAAGGATGCAGGAATTCATGAAAATTAAGGGAACTACATGTCTATAAACTCTGTTTGAACTACAAGTCGATAAACTATGTGTGGATTCCTTTCCAAGAGTAGTGAGCGAAGGAAGAGGAAGTTGGTGACCCTTTCCACCGATAGTGAACTAGAGAAAGATTCATAGGGAGGGACCCTTGGGAATGCAGAGAGAAGACTCTAAACTTTTTAAAGGTAGTGAGCCTAGGCATAAAAGATATATCCTGGACATTGTACTCATTATTTTTTGTGAGCCTTAGTGAATTTGGTATATTGGCACATAGCCATTGTATGCTCCTTGGACATAGCCCAGTGAGGGTGAACCAAGTAAAAATACTTGTGTCCTGTTAATGATTTTATATCTATTCATATATTGATATGAGAGGAATATAGAATTGAGTTTTTTCTAACAAAGAAACAAGATACAAATGGAAGCATGTTTTAATCCGTCATACCCTAATTCACCCCCTCTTAGGGTATTTGACCTAGTGGACCTAATAAATATGGATAGGATGAATTAATGTTCTCCTGAATTCAATCACCCACTTATTTTTTTCAAAAGAAAAACCACACATATATATTTAATAAAACTTATCCATACAATATCACATCTGATAAGGAGTCCATATCCTGAAATTAGTGTTAGTTAATCTTTAGTTCTAATTTTTTTGATTAAGATCAACTGACATTAAGAGAGATGGTGGCCCAATTATCACGATCCTTTGAGATAGAAATTACACTTAAATAAGTTGGAATATTATAGAGATCTGAGATGCATAGATCCACCCACTTCACATTATATAAACCCAAATAATAATTCCTTAAGGGGATCCACTTGAGATGATAATTAACTTCTTCATAATAATTTTAGATGGAAAGCCACATTGATGAGCCAAAGTATAATCTATTTTCTTATATAATCCTATCAATGATATTTCTACTAAGGAATTTGGGTGATTCCTTTATGTTACCAATAATATTCCAAAGGAAGCTAGAAATAAGAGCATCATTAAACATTCTCATATTTTAGGTTCCTATCCCACCCAGGTCCATGGGTTTAAAACACATTTTTATATGGGATAGTAATAATATTTTTCTCCAAAATGAAACTTATCTAGATGGAGTCCCTTATTTTCATTTCAATCCTATTAATAATATGATTATGCCATTTGTATAAATGAAAAGTATGAACAAACATAAAAGTAGTAATGGATTTTAGAAGACAAACCCTACCTATATAGGATAATATATTCCCTTTATAATTGGCTAGATGATATTAAATATTTAATGAAATCCAATTAAAATATACAGCCTTAACCATTCCATAGAAAAGGGGAAACCCAAGGTGGTTGAATGGGATACATTCATGTTTAACCTTGAGGGTTTATGTTATTTGGTTCTTCTTAGATATAGAAAATCACTTTCCAAATATTAAAACATATTTTTTTTCTATTAATCATTTAACCAAATAATTCTCATAGTTCCTAAAAATTTATTTTATGGTAAGTATAAAATTACCATCACCTTAATATAAAAGAATAAGATCATTATTGTATAAGAGATTTGTGTGGGAATATCAATTTTTTTGATACTCTAATAAGAGATAAATAATCAGAAATCACTAACTTGCTTAATAATTTACTGATATAATCTTCAACCATTCCAAATATAAGGGAAGATAAAGGATCTCTATAGCACCATGAGATTTAAAAATATATTTTATTTAAAAAAAATTAAATTCAATAACTTATGTTATATGAAACACCAAACTAAAGTGAATAATAAATTATTAAAATGAAAGTTAAATATAAATATATTATGATTATAAAATATGAAAATAAATAAATGCCCGTTTTCTCCTAAAAAATGTTTTTATGAATTTTGTACGCTAATATTAGAATTAAATTATTAAAATTTTGGAAGTTTAATCTTATAAATTTAGTTCCGTATTTGGAATCAAAATATCCATATTTTTTAATGAGGATAATTTTATTTTTAGTCATAATGAATAGTTACCATGGTAAAAGTTTGTCACCACGTTAAGGGTTAAAAAGGTTATCAGGGGGGGTGAAACTAAGAGATAAGGTTTCAAATATATCTTAAAATTTTATAAATTGGATTGTTTTTGGATTTTTACCATACCCTACCTTATATTTGAAATTTGGTTTCTTGGAGCCACATTCCCCTGAAAATGTATTTATATTATTTTAAAAATTTTAATATTTATAAGAGTGATACCCCTTACTCATAAAAGGGAAACTACTCTCCTAAATTCTATAAAATCATTGAGCACTATAGATTGAAAAATATCTACCAAAATACCTACCCAAATCTCCTCCCCATGTTTTAGAAATACTGGTCTCACCAAAATTCCAATCCTAGATGGATTAAGGTGTAAGAAAAAGGAAAATATCCACGGAGGAGGTATAAGTCTTTATCCAAATTATTTTACGTTTATTTATTATTATAATTCCTTAAAATATATTATAACCATCCTAACATAATTAAATTAGTATCATTACTATGATAAAATTTTATTATTATGATGAAAAAACTATTTTCTACCTCCTTTCTATACTATGGGAAATAGAAATATCACTAATGTGTACATGTGGACTACCATCTCCAAGAAACAATGTGTTTTGTTTTTCATCATCATCTCACCTGGATGGTTAAAATATGGAGTTAATAAATATATATGATATTTATAAAATTATAATAATTCTTTAGATATAATATATTATATACCTTCTAACACTTCCATCCATTGGAAAATGATAACGTCGCTCATGTGTATGTGTAGACCACCACCTCTATAAAGTGATGTGATTAATTTTTCATTTAAACCATACATGGATGATAATAAGGATAGATTTAATTAATAAATATAATATTTATAATTTTATTATTATTCTTTAATGTTAATCCTTTATTTACTTTATTACCTTTTTATCCATTATAAAAATGAAAATGTCGTTCATGAGTACATAGGAACTGCCATCTCCATTAAATGATGTGATTAATTTTTCATGAATTCCATATATTAATTGTTATAAAAGTTTTTAATATATAAAAATTATAATTATAACATGTTTAATATTATATAGATAATGGAACTGCGACCCCTTTAACCATGGTAAACATACTGAAGTTGATTTTAGTGATTATGAATTGAACAACCTAAAAATGTTTAAGATAAACTTAACCAATTTAGTAACTAAATAAAACATGGTATCAAATGAAATAAAAGGAATAAAAATAAATGAATAAAAAAAATTATGAATCAAGTAGATAATTAATACAATTTTATTATTCGTAAAAGTAAAAGATATTTGTGGCGAGTCAAGACACGAGGACATATATTTTTCTCTAAAACATTTTTTAAACATTTTAAAATCCTTTTACTCCATATAAATGTTGTTTTAAATGTTTCAATAATTTTATTATCTATACTTAAAAATGTTTTTATAAGTTTATTTTAAGCTATCTTTTAATTTCTTTAAATTTTTTTTATAAACTAATCTTTTTAGTGTACTCTGTATGGGAAACTATTGACTCTTTTTATAAAAGTATAACAGAATATTTTTAATGTTTACCATGTAATAACATTTTCCCATTATCATAGATGTTATTATTTATAATTATTCCTATACAAGTTTATATGTTTTTTCAATTTAATATCCTTTTCCCATTTTTTTTAGACATATTAAATTTTTTCAAAAGAAAAGGACATTTCTTCCCATTTTATGAGATAACTGAAAGTGATTTTTATTATGGGATAAAATGATAATTTTTATGAGTTTTATGATATAAATAAAATATTTTATGTATTTTTGATCTTTATATATTTACTTTACATTTTATATAATGACGGGTGAGACCTATATAGATTTGATGATGGGTGAGCCCGATATAACTCTCTAATGCATTGGGTAATACGAAAAATTTAATTGGATATAAG
Source organism: Viscum album (assembly GCA_963277665.1). NCBI lineage: Eukaryota > Viridiplantae > Streptophyta > Magnoliopsida > Santalales > Viscaceae > Viscum > Viscum album. Next base: position 596,278,352 of record OY728121.1, read on the forward strand.
TTACTCCAAAGAGTTATGTTGTAATTAAACATAATGGTTATTAATTTTTAAATGTTATTTTAAGGATAATGTCCCAAAAAACCTACATGGTTTTTAATTTTCCCATTTTTTGAGAATTCATAAATTTTTTCAAAATAAATGTACATTTATTCTCATTTTATGAGATAACTGAAAGCGATTTTTTATAGGATAAAATGATAATTTTTATGAGTTTTTTGATATAAATGAATTATTTTATATATTTTTAATCATGATATATTTATTTTATATTTTATATAATTAATATTGAGACAAAAATAGATTTTATGATGGGTGTGCCCGATATAGCTCTCCAATGAATTGAGTAATGTGAAAAATTTAATTGGATATAAGTTACTCTTAAGAGATATGTTGCAATTAATTGTGATGGTTATTAATTTAGACATTTTATTGTAATGATAATGTCCTAATAAAAATACATTTTTTTAATTCTTATTATGGTTTTTAAGAGAGATATTTTTGTTTCATAAGGTAAGAAAATGAGATCACGATTAAAGGAAAGTTTATGATCTTTTCTAGGTGAAGGGTTTGTTTTTAAATGGAAATTTTTTAGGAGTTATAATTTTTACAAAGTAAATATAATGATTATGATTTTTTCTTTATGATTTCTTAAAATATTTATGAAAATTTGGCCTCTGGAGTAGATTTCATGAGTTAGTAGATAATTATTTGATTTCAAAGTTTATTATGTAAAAAAAATTCCTTATGGGTTTTCATGTTTTTCATGGGACTAATGTGTTTACTTTATTTTTATATCCCTGAATGGTATTTTTTTATCACCCCATGTTATCAAATATTTTTACCTAATATATAGATGTCTAGAAACTATATAAAGGTCAATATTTCCATTATGGTGTGTCATCTTAAAAGAAGAAATGGTTTCTTGAATGAAACATGTGTCTAAATTTAAGAACCCTATTTTGTGGAAAAAATTTACACTATAAGGAAGTATCCACTTTTTATGAAATGTGTTTCATAATTATATAAAACTCTAAATTGAAAAGATCCTAAAAATTTAATAAAGTGAAAACCTTGTTATAAATCGAGTAATTATAAGTTAATTATGTTATAGGGTGTTATAATTGGTATCAAAGAAAGGGTTTAGTTAAAATTAAAGGTTAAGATGTTATTATGTGAGTATAATTTAAAAATATTTAGTAAACATCAGGGGTTAATATGATATTTTGGGATAATATGTTAAAATTATTCTATAACCTCAAAGGTAAGTATGTTATGGATAATTATGTTTATTTTTGGTTGAATCAGAAGAGTTGAATAAAAGTTTACACAGTTAAGGAAATTTTAGTATTTATAATATGGTTTATTATTATTTTATTTTATGTAATCACACTAACCATTTTTTTTAGTAAATGGATAGAACCAGAAGGAACCAAGTTAATAATGGATGTGAAAAGAATGTCGTGGTTGTGTGAATGAGAAACCGAATGGGATAGAATCTAGAGTGAAAACTCTAGTTGTTATGCCTAGCTATATATGTCAAGTTATAATTAAGAAACTACACCTATTATAGTTTTATAACACCCGAATAAGATAAAAATGTATTTTCATGGAAGTTTTAGTGATAAAGATAATAAAGGTAAAATGATTCATCTTATTACATGTAATGAATATGGGAAGATGCCCCCGAGGAAATATCTCAAAGGAAAAAGAGTATGTTTGAAATATAGAGAGTATATTCATTATGAAAATTGATTCCCTAGGAGGAAATCTCATGAAGGGGATCATTAAGATCTTATGAATAAAGGTTTATCAAAGTCATAATCTAGACAACTAAAGATGAATAAATTGTGAATAATATATAAAAGGTATGAATTATTTTAACGGTTTTTCTTATGTTTAAAGGAAACATGATTTGATTAAGATTGGTAAATATTAGGAAATGATTCAAATTTTTTATTTTAGGTAGGATGTATTAATTAATAAGATGATAAATCACGGTTAAAGGTTTATAAAGGATGATTGAAATGTCTAAAAATAGGTTTATTGTTGGATTTAGTGCCCTAGAACCAACTTTTATGTACTTTATGATCACATGTATTCATTATTTCAAATATTAATAAACTTATAATCACATCATGATGGTTCTTATATACGACATAGTATATGATAATGTCTTAAGAGTAACTGTCACATTAAAAGGCTATAGCAGTTCCCTGCTATAATGAGAACCCATAAGTGTCATGAAAGTATTATTAAATATATTTTCTATATCCAAATAATATTATTTGGTGGTATTAAAATGATATAATCTATTGAGGGTAAAGATTAATAGGAATTTGAGACACTTTCTCATGGTGTATGACCTTAGTAATTTCCAATGTAAAAGATTATGAAAATAAGAACTGTCAGTAGGGAATCCACATTTATATGTGTTACTGGATGTTCCTATATGAGGATATGTGTTTTGATTCTTATACTTTAATATTATTATTAATAAATATTATTAGTAATGTTCTTGGATGTATTGAAGAAACCCATGACATAATATGTTCGTGGTGAAGTAGGATACATTGGGTACATCACGACTAATATTGCATTAATGAATAATGAGATAAAGGATTTACCCCCTCTATGTTTTAATAAAAGTTTTCATCTTAGTACCATTAATGATAATAAAAAACCTAAATAAATCCATGTACATGGTGTTTTGTGAGCATTTTCATTTTCAAAAAGTCAAAGAAAGATAAATCGAGCATATTTCTTGATGACACTAGCATACAACCTGATTGAATATAGATATCATTATAAAGTGATTATATTATACAATAATCATACATAAGAGGTTTTATGTCATTTCCACATTAAATCATTTCTTTATGGATTCCTTGGCGTGCCCTTAGATTCTTACCTTGGACTTTGGGTAGCTCTACCTAATGGCACTAAAAAAGAGGCCAAGAGGGCCACACACTAAGTGTATCCTGAAACATAGTTAAATATTTAATATTATTTATTATTTAACATGTTGAATAAATATTATTATAATATGTGGTTTAATAATTATTCATTATTGCTTGATCATATATCTAGTAACTAGTTATCCAAGAGAATATTTTGTAAGCTAATTATTTAATAAATATTCACTTTCTATTTAGTGAATATAGTATTTATTTATTTATTGATTAATAATGTAGTGATATTTATTTATTAAATAAATAGTCATTATTTAATCCCCAATTAATATTATAGAGGAATAATAGATTGAGTTTAAAGGTTTTATGAGAAATAATATATATTAAATACTATTTGAATAAATTTTATGAAATTTATTCAAGAAATGATATTTAATTAACTCGTTAGTTTTTCACATATCAAGAAATAATAATGATAATAATAATATTATAGACATGAGGTTATGTGGGGATTAGGAAAATAATAAGGTCGTATGTGCAATTATTATTCTCTAACCCTAACACTATTTAAACCAAATTATATCATTTCCAACCTGAACACTAGCCATTTCTTGGTTGTAAATAATGACTTAGGTGAATTCTCTAGAGAACTAGATATATCCTCTCTAAGAACACATTCAAGAATAAAGAGTGATCCTCCTCCAATACCCTATCAATCCTAGATAAATAAAGGATAATCCCTATTGGAATATAGTCTCATAGCGATCAAAGAAGAACAACGTAAGCATTAGGACATTCTATGCTATCACTTTCAGATTCCTACAATGATGCTTTGAGGTTCATGGTATATATGTGGATCAAAATTGGAGGTAATCTATACTCAATTCCTGTGGCTCAATGATGGTTGATGTAGAGAAATTTTTAGATTCATCAAAAAATAAATAATTCATCTTAATGTAAATTTTAATGGTAAATTAATTTTAAATCATTATGTGATGATCCAAAATTTGTTTCTGGAATTATCCTTTAAATCCTTTTTTCATTTTAAAATATCACTTTTTGGATGAGTGGGAACCTCAAAAAAACCGGATACAATTTCAAACAACCACCTATATAAAGCATTATACAATAAACCTGATCCCAAAAGCCACATTCAAATTTTAAAATTCTAATTCAAACATTGGAAACCCAAGAAAACACAGGGAAGAGAGTATCCTGAGAAGGAGACACCTCATCACCATCAACACCTTTCTATCCTATCATCACAACACTATCACCACCATCACATCATCACATTACCAGAGTCATCATCCTCATCGGCCTGTTCACCGACGATCACTGACTGCACACCGTTACCACCATCTCGCAGAGCCTCTTTCACCAAGACATCATCATCACCATTCAATACCACACCGGAATATCGAATCACCTCAATAGAAACATGTCATCATCCCCCATCATGAGACCATATACCAGCTATAACACACCTACAAACTCGACCTCCAGAAATAACCATCTTTGATTCACCAAACCAGGACCAAAACTCAAAATAGAAACAAATGAAAGTTTCCATCAACACACTATAAAAAACCATCCAATGTAACACCCTTCACTGATAATAGAAAAAACACCATCACTGACACTAAAAACCACCACTGGAAACTGTCTCCTAAAAAAAAGAAGAAAGTAGGACAAAACTCAAAAAAGGGAAATGGATTGAAATCCTAGAAGGAAGGACAAACTATGGAACTCTAGGAAATCTGTTGTCCACCAATACACATGCCCAAAACCTCGGTGAATCCCGTGCTCCAAAACTGACCTGGAGAGAATCTTAGGAAAAAAGATTAGAGCATAGAAAGGTGAATAGGTATAAAACTAGGATGCTAACACAAAGAAGGTAAAGGTGAGTGAGAGAGAAGTAAAGTCACCACCGGGAGAAAGAAAAAACCAGGAAAAAATGGAAAGGGAGTGGGACTAAAACCCCAGGAAGAAGGACCAACTATGGTAGTTCCTAGAACTCCATCATCCACTAAACCACTCACCCAAAACCTCATCATATCCCGTGATATGAATCCAACCTGGAGAGAATTTTAGGAGATCAAGATTAGAGTGAAGAGAGGTATACGGGGAGAAGACCAAAATGCTAACACATAACTAGAAAAGGAGAGCGAGAGAGAAACAAAAGACTGAGCGATAATGCAACCCAGAGAAATAGAGCCGCCACTGGGAGAAGCCAAAACCCTAAGAAGGGAGACTAGGCTGAGAGCACTAGAGCACCTAGGCAAGTGAGGCACCATCCAAGGGTCTCTCTAAAAGTTCAACCCTGACATTATTGTGTTAATTAATATTTGATTCAATTCTATTGCTCATGAGGTTCTTTGTCAATGTATATCTCAGATTAATCATCAATTATGATAAAGAGATGATTTGGGAATTCCCCAATAGTGCTTCCACTGCACCCTGAACCTTCAAGTGCTATCAGAGCAGTCACATAATAATTTATAATTATTTAAAGATCATTGATTTTTTACACATTTATGGTTAGTTTTAAATTCTATTTTAATTATTTTTTAATCCAAATCAATAGATATTATCTTATTCCTCTTTTTTCTCATAAATATAATCAATAAAAGGATTAATTCTGAACAAGGAACATTCTAATAATGCATCTAGAAGTTATAAATATTTTATCTCAATAACAAAAGATTACATGACATGTAACCCATAGACATAAGATGTGTACCAATGTTTAATACACCAAGATGAATCACAAATTAATTTAGAGTGTGTGAATTTATTACATGCTGTGTGTACTTAATACACCCCATGTTGGATAGGCTAGACTTGTGCATGGTTATCTAGACTATACAATGTGTAACTTGTGTACACAATGTGTAATCCATTAGTCAAAGAGGATTCGTGTTTTTTTACATAGAACATGTGACTGGTAACTATGTAACTTGGTGGACACATGATGAGTAACTACTATACACATAGTTTACTCCATTACTATTTGTGGCTGGCCAACATGCCCAGTACTTAGGTGTGTTCTGTAGATAGATGACATTGATTTATACACAAATGTAGCTGGCTAGTATACACCATGTATATTAACCATTTACACAGAATTCAAAATTAATTTATTATATTGTTTAAACCCAACCAACATGTGTTTTGTGTGTGATTAATTTGACTTGTACATTCCATGTGATGGGTTATATATATATATATATATATAAAATGTCTAAATAATGTCGACATAATATTTGGAACTACATATAGGTATAAGTTTTAATACATCAATTACTATATAAACATTAAAACATAACATGCTACATAAATAACATGTGTTCCATGTTCCATTCATTTGAAAATACATGCTATAAAATAATGTGATAAGACATGTATGCTAGATGTCGCATGATTAAACAATATATGAATATCATATACACTGGGTAGTTTATACAGGTACTCACCATATTTCCTCCAAGGTTTTTTTATACATAGTCATTTTTAAATATATTTGATAAATTTGTTTAAAATTGTGTTGGATTAGAATCTCAATAAAGTTTGGATGAGAATTAAGTTAAAATAATTGATTAATTAAAGAATATAATTAATTTATTCGAGCATAATTTATCTTAAATAAGAAGAATGTAGACTGAATTTTATTTTATTAAATGCATAATTCATTTCATGTATATGGACGATCATGTGAATAGAAAAAACCTTTATATGTGATTGGTTTCTTTTTAATTTTATATTATTATTAAGTTAAATATATGTCCTATCCATCGTCCCTCATCTTATTATATAAGGGAATATGTTACAATAGTTTCTTTTATTTAAATCACTACTACAAAATAGGCCTTTAATAGCACTAAACTTTATTAGCACTAGAAAAAAGTACTAATAAAGGTTCCATTTATCATCACTAAAATAAGTGCTAATAAAGGGTACCTTTTATCAATGTTTTTAGCACTCATAAAAGGTACCCTTTATCAGTGTTTTTAGCGCTAATAAAGGGTACGCTTTATCAGTTCTTTTTTTAGTGACCCATAAAGGGATCCTTTACCAGTGTATTTTTAGTAGTGATAAAGATCCATAAATAAATAAAAAATAAAAAGAGTTTATTAAAAAAAAATATTTTTTTATTTATTAATTAATTATTTATAAAAATGAATAAATTGATTATACTATATATAAATTATAAATAATAATAAATAGTATATATTCAATAAATAGATATATGTAAAATGAAAATCAAATAAATAAAAATTAAAAATAAGTAAATTGAGAAAAATATTAAACATTTTATTAATTAAATAATTATTGATAATGTTAATAAATAATATATATATATATATAAATATGATTTATATAATACAAAATATTTATGATTTACATTAAATAGGAATATATTTAATTAGTGAATAATGGTTTATAATTAAAAATTAATATGAATTGAAAATATTGACTAATTGCATTGAGAAATGGACATAATTAAATGTAATTTTTTTTTCTATTTAACACAGATAAAACATGTGTTATATTGATTTCACATATACATAATTAATGCTTTTTTATATACAAATCCCACACACAAATATTTATGTAATTAATGAAATATTATATAAAAACACATACACCTAATATTTATGTAATTTTTTTAAATTTTAGCATTCATTTTATAATTTCATTATAACATGATATATTTAATTTATCATGTCTTTAATCGTGTTAAATTTTATTTATTTACTATATTTATACATTTATATATTTATAGTTATAAACAAATACATATTATATTTTAAAAAATTATTTATATAATATAAATATATAATTATATATATTTAAATAATTATAAAATTATAAAAAATTTATATAAATAATGAATATATTTACTATATTTATATTTTTATATATTATATATATATATATAATTATATAAATATATATAATGAAATAAATATTATTTTTAAAAAATGAATTTATATAATTATAAATAAATATTTATATATTTAAATAATTATGAAATTATAATAATTATATTTAAGTAAATAATATATTTACTATATTTATATTTATATATATTTATTAAATATATATAATAATATAAATATATTTACAAATTTTTTTAGTTATAATTATAATTATAAATAATTTATGAGTGCTTAAATGATATGCACTGATAAAAGAGATATTTATTATCACTTTTTTGGAAGCATTGATAAAAGTGTCCTAATCTATTAAAATAACCCTAACCAGTCGTGAACTCAACGTGATATCTGAAGCTTTCCACAGAAGTCACCTATTACTAGCACTCCTTCTCGGTGAATCAGAACTCGAATTAAGGCTTGAATCAAGGCTCAGACAATTTCAAGGCTCAAATCCAGGGTTCGAGCAATTCAATGGCCGAACGAATCCAAGGATTGAACATTTTCTATATTTTTGGTATCTCTACTTTCACTCAGATGATTCAAAACTTCAAGCTAATGTATCTTATTTTCTCCTCATCCTCCCCACTCGTTGATTTCTTCTTTAGTGAGATCTATTTGCGTTTTTTGTCATCATTATTTATTTATCGTCAACATAGACTTATGGTCAGCAAAGTTTATTGAGGATGTTTGATTGAAAAAATATAGGGCTATCATTCCTTGTACTCCCCCACCCCCACCGCTTGCTGATTCTATGAAACCCTCTCACCCCAACACCACTAACTCCTATTTCATGAGACCGTTGAACCCTTAAATTTTTTCATAAATTTAAAATAGAAGAAATATCATCTACACCATTCCCTCCTACATATGACCGCCCCGCTGAAGTTCTCACTCTTGTAAGCACAAGTGACGACCACCACCCTTCTACACACAAATAATACCAAACAAGAAATTATCTTCCTATTAGACTTGACCATAGGGTCTATGGAATGAATTCGAGGTGCATGCCCACCTCACTTAACACATATCAATATAACGATATATATATATATATATAATGGTAAATTTATAATATAATTATATTAACATACACACATAGACCCACACACATGTTTATAAATTCATTTATATTTATGTATGTCAATATATATATGTGTGTATATATATATATAATGTGTTTATATATATATTTATAATTTTTTATTAAATGGATTTAACACATTACATATATAAATATGTTAAATATTTATATATTTATATTGAAAAATTTGAAAACAATAAAAATGTATAAAAAATACAGATATATATTTATATTATATTTTATATATTTATATATTATATATACACACACATATATACACACACAAACACACACATGTATATTTTAAAAATAAATAAATAAATAAATAAATAAATATATATATATAATATAGATATATATTATACAAATAAATTATGAAAATATATATATTATACAAATAAAAATACATATTATACTATAAAAATTCACTTGGAATCTACTTAATTCCAATGAAATATCAATGGAGTTTCTTTAATCACATCTCACCCAAAATTTGTGGGCTGGCTACTCTTATTACCTTTCCTCCTCAATCAAGACTACATTGAAATCCACCTTTAGCAGTCTCAAGCATTGCTCTAAATGGATTTTCTGTAGTAATTCTGATATGAACGCAAGTGACACTCCATGGTTAACTAGGTCGATCAATGAGGATGTGTATATTCTCCCTGACTTACTGTATACCTCAATTTCTACTCTTCAGGCTGATGATATGAACTCTTACAATTTCATTCCTGCTCATCTCCAAGATGAAATTTCAAGATATATCTTCATGCATAGGGACACACTCATCTGGAAGCTGCATTCTACTAGGATTCTCAGCACTCGTGCCAGGTACTATTATATGTGTGATGAAAATATCACCACACCTCACTGGATTATGACTTTTCAGACCTTATGCATCCCTCCAATTGATTATTTTCTTTTATGGAGGGTTTGGAAATGGAGGATTCCTGTCCAAAGTACTCTTTAGAGGACCGACCTGCAGTTTGCTTTAGCGTTCCCCCTATGTCCTGTAGCAAAGGAATCGATTGAGCATGTTTTTCTTTTTGTGCTTTCACTTGAAAGTTATGGAGATATATACAAGAAATGATTGGCTGATGGCTTCACATGAATTTCCTTGATGAGATGCTGGTTTCTATAACCTCAGGGACATGTAGTGATCAGGTGAAAAATATGTTGTTGGATATGACATCAAACATATTTGGGTTTACCTGGAGAGCACGAAATGGCCTTGTCTTTAAAAATAAAACTCCAACCTTCCAGGCCGGTTTCAAATCGATTCATAGGGCTATTTTCATAACTTCAAAGATCTAGACTGGTTGTATTAATAATAACATGAATGATCTCATTATCTTGAGAAGTTTTGGTGTCCCTGGAAAGATCAAAAGACCATTGGTACTGAAGTCGATTAGGTGGATCCCCCCAATCCCTTCTTGGGTGAAAGTCAATGTTGATGGGGCGGCATCAGGTGCACCTGGACCTTCAAGATGTGGTGGTGTCTTCCACACCTATTGGGGCTTCGTTGAAGACTTATTCTATTATTAAATCAGACAGGGCTCTTACATTGAATTTGAGCTTTGGGATATGATAAAATCCATCACTTATGCTGTTCACCAAGGATGGAAATTTCTTTTGATGGAACCAGATTCGGTAGTGGTGATTGATATCCTCAGAAGTCGGTCTAAGAATGTCCCATGGAAGATGTTTCCATCTTGGGTTGAGTTCCTTTAGCTTACATGTGGTCTCACTCTTGATGTGACACATGTCTACAGGGAGGCTAATTAGGTTGCAGATTCCTTATCAAAGAAGGCCTTTTTGGACTCATGTTCAGAATAGTCCTTTTTGGCCTCGAATTTCTGTTCACACTTTGTTGAAGCAGATGCATGTGGCACCAGTTTTACTCAGCTTTGTAAACCCCTACTGTGATTTCATGACTTTTATTTTGGTTAATAAATTTGGTAGGGGATTCTCCCTCCTATAACTTTTGACTATAATAATATATATTTTACAAATATATTATACAAATATATTATACCAATATATTATGAAAATATATTATATAAATATATTATACAATTATATTATAAAAATATGTATTATACAAATATGTTATACAAATATATTACACAAATTTATATGTATACAATTAAAAAATACAATTTTTTATATATTAATATATATATTATATTTATATGTAAATAAATACTTTTTAAATAATAGATATTTATATATTATGCAAATATTATATATAAATATATATATTATAGAAACAAAAATATATATTACATTACAAAAAATATATAAAGTAAAAATATATATTACAAAAAATAAAAATAATATATATATATATATATATATATATATATATATTATACAATACACAGATATATATTATACAAATTTATATTACACAAGTATATTGTAAAAATATATTTTAAAAATATATTATAAAAATATATTATGAAAATATAATATACAAATATATTATACAAATATATTTCAATAAAGTTCATTCAATAGATTAAATTCATCATCCAATTTTACTTATAAAGATTCATCTCACTTCAAAACTATTTTTGTAAGAGTGAGTCATCTTCCATTTAACTTAAAACCTATATATATTCCATAATTACTATTATTTATGTTGGAATAATTATTAAAAATAATTTTTAGGTGTTCGTTATTTTAGGTCTACATGTATTGGTTCCATACCTAGGAATCTCTAATCACCACCCATGTATATGAAATAACTCTTTATTTATTAACATGTTTTATCAATACATTTTTATATCATCTAGTTGATCTAATGATAGTTTATTATTGTTTTTTATCATATTTGGGTTTCTTATTACTCCTTAATTGCCTATATTATATTTTAATTTGTTTATGGGATTTAAGAAAGACTTGATGACTCATTTTAATAGAGGTAGGACTAGTCTTAGTTATAGGATTAAAATTATTAAAAGTGGTATTTCTTCTATAAATATAGAATTCATAAATTCCCAAAAGATTCATATATCATAACATGTCACCTCTAAGACCCCTTGAATCACAAACAAAAATGCTTATGCCCCACCAAATCTCACCTTCAATAGATGACGAGTTAATAACTAGTGCAAATGGTGTAATTCTAAAAAATGGGAGGTGTTACCCCTTTTAGAGAACAAAATGGATTACAAATGTCATCCTCATCATTTTCATCTCCTAGAAAATTATTTCATTTTGTTGATTTAGAATCATCCCCCGTATATTTTATGTTTCTTGTACTACTATGAGCATTAGTCATCCCATGAATGACTACTACTTAGATTATTTCAAGAAACATAAGTGCATGTCCAAGAGAGATGGAGGATGTGTTTCAAACTAAAAAAATGAAATAAATAATGTTTGGGAGATGAGATGATGAGGATGGCGGTTGTCTATAACTTTCACCTTTGAATGAATTCAAAGGATAACACCTAACATAGTGGAGTAATTATTCTTTTTTTAAATTCAATTACCCATTTTATTTAAAGAATACTGTAATTATTTGAAACAATCAAAGGTTGGGTTTCCCTTATTAGAATTATCTATAACTTTCACTTTGGATAATGAATATCTTGTGTTTATTTATTTATTTATTATATAAAATTGATATTTTATGAACCCAATAAGATGTATATGAATAAAAATAGATGTACGCTAATTGTTTAACAAAAGGGTATGAATATAGAGTTAAAGTGTTCATCACATTTGAAATAGAGAATGCATACGACCCTTTTCCAATCCTTTTTCTATGTTTACATTGTTTTTATTCAATAAAAATTAGTCCAAAAGAGTAGGAAGAAAATTTTATTTGTCACAAAATTAGATTAGAGCTATAAATGTTGGACTAAACATGGGAAAGAACTAAATATGCACCCCTATTGGGATGATACTGTGGTTTATAGATCATTTAATTTAAATACGAGTATAAATAATAACGAAGATTGCTTGAAAAAAATGACAATGGAAATAGAAGATGATCTTTGTGATTGTCTGAAGTTTTTTGAGAAGTTAAATAGTTGTGTTAAGAAGCCATTGTATATTGTTTTTACTAAATACACAACATTGTAAGCTGTATTGAAGTTATATAATTTGAAATATGACAGTGGATGGAGTGACACCAGCTTTATAGAACTACTTGGTCTCCTGAATGATATGATACTAGAATAAAATGAACTACCATGTTGAACATATGATGCTTAAATAATGATACATTCAATGAGAATGATCTCTAAAAAAAATACTTTCTTGTCCAAATGATTGCATATTCTTTCTCAAGGACCAAGAATCACTCATAAAATGACCTAAGTGTGGCGTGTATCAATACAAAAAAAAAATTAATCAAGTCCTTCAAAATATGTACGGTACATTCCTATCATTAAATGTTTTATAAGACTATATAGATTTCTGAAAACTACGAGACAATTAACATGGAATGCAGATACAATAATCAAACATGGGAAACTACATCATCCAGCAAATTCCTCTCAGTGGAAGAAAATTGATTATGAGTATCCTAAATTTGGAAATGAGCCAAGATACTTTCATATAAAATTATCTATAGATGGAATAAATTCTTTTGTTGTATAGAGTATTACTCAAAGTACATGGCCCATCATGCTGGAAATAATAAATTGTTGCTATGGTTATTCATGAAGCATGAATAAATTATGTTGTCTCGACTAATATCTAGACCAAATCAACCAGGTAATGATATTGATGTCTATTTGGCTCCATCGATCAAAGATATGAAATTGATGTGGGATACAATTTTTATAATGTATGATGCTCATAGAAGGTAAGAATTCACATTGAGGGCCATATTGTACAAGATGATAAATGATTTCCCCACTTATAGAAATTTATCAAGCTATAACATTAAAGGATTGTTTGGGTGTCCCATTTGTGAAAAATACACAAACTCAGTTTGGTTGAAACATTCCTTAAAGACTATTTTTTTATGATATATAATCTTTTTACCATGATGAAATAAATACCAATCCTAGAAAAAATCATTTGATGGGAATATCGAATAAGGAACAACATCGTCTCTAATAATGGGTGATAAATTGTTTGATAAAGTAAAATATATTAACACTGTTTTCAGTAAAACATTTTCAAAAAACCTTATGAAATTAGGTTGTAATAAGAGATAAATTTAATTTGAATTACCATATTGGAATTGTGTGTATATCATAAATTTTATTTATGTTATGAAGATAAGAAAATTCATTTGATATTGTTATTGATAATTCACTAAATTTTTCTTGAAAAAAAATTTGGAATCAAGGCTAGGTTGTACATGATTGAAATGGGGATAAGGGAAGAGTTGGCACTGGTGAATGATAAAGGGAGGAATTTTCTTTTTCCAACAACTTACACTCTATCCATATAGTAAAAATTTCAATTTTTCCTTTTCCTTAATAGTGTAAAAGTTCCATAGGGCTATTCATCATATATCAATAATGTCATTTCAATGACTATTTTGAAGTTACAAGGACTAAAATCACATAAATTTCATGTTTTGTTATAATATTTGATGCCTATTTCTTTATGTTTATTTCTACCTCAAAATGTATGACATACATTAATCAGACTCTGCTTATTTTTAAAAACTATATGCAGTAAGTTATAGACTTGATGAATTTTCCAATCATGAATAAATAGGTTGCAGTCATATTATGTTAATTAAAGAAATTATTCCCACCATCATTATTTGATATAATGGTCCACATGATTATTCACTTGGTTAGAGAGGTTCAACAATGAGGTTCTATCCATTACAAATTGATGTACCCAATTGAATGGTATATGAAGATTTTGAAAGGGTATGTCAAGAATCGAAGTCGGCTAGAAATTTGTATTGAAGAACGATATGTTGTTGAATAAGCTATTTAATTATATTCCAATTACTAATCAGATGTTGACAACATTAGTCTCCCATTGTCTCATCATAGCAGATTCCTTATGGTTGATGGTATTTTTATAAGAGATGTAGTTAAAATTACCTTGATAGAGTGGGAGAAATCACAACTTTACATTTTACATAATATTAAATATGTCGATTCATACATTGAATCCCATAAAAAAATTATTAGAGATTTGAATCCATCAAGGGATGAAGGATGGATATCAAATACACATAATCAACAATTTATATGATGGTTCTGAGATCATATTTATAAGGAGTTATCTAAAAATATGAATTCAATTTCTGAATAAATTCAATGACTTTCTAGGGGACTGAATGAAAAAGTTATATCTTACACTAGTTTTGTAATCAATGGTTATATGTCCTACATAAAAGAACATGATGACTACAATATGATGAAAAAAAGCGGTGTTATGCTTATGGGGGAAGTAATGAACATATCTGGTTCAAAGGATAGAAATAAAATTTATGAGAATATGTCATATTTCGGAACTATTGAATACATATATGAGTTGTATTATACAACATTTAAAGTGTCTATTTTCTATTGAAAATGGGTTGAAAATATGAGTGTAGTAAAATTTGATGAAATGGGATTTTTGAGGGTGAATTTTAGTGTGGAAGAGAAAAATATTAACCATTCATAATGGAATCAAAAGTAGTGAAAGTATTTTATGTCTCTAATACAACAAACACGAATTGGTTGATTGTACTACTGGCGACTAAAACAGAGACCATGTCAGATGAAAATTCAATTAAGGATGTCCCTTTTATTGGGATATCACAACCAGTTCATACTAGTCCCAATATAGATAATGTATTATACATTAAAGGGGACCAATATCACAACCTGACCCAATGGGGCTTGAGCCGCGACTCCCCAAGACCACCTCCAATGGGCCAGGGGATGACAACTAGCACCGAGTAGGCTATCACACATATGAGAGGCATTAGCCTAAGGTACCTATACATAAGAACCCACATACAGCTCTATGAAACAATGCAAAGATATATAAAAAAATAAAAAGAGGTGCATGTATACATCTAACCCACAACCAGAGTACATCAAAAGTACAAAAGGGAAAATAAATGGCCCAACAAAAGTAAACTGCAAAAGTGTGAAACCTTCTCAGAAGGAGGTGATCACTGTCAAAGGCACCCACCCGAAATCTCCTTAGCACAACTTCGATAAACACCCCAGTCATTCAAGATCACTAAGATCTGACTACTCTGGGTCCTCCTCAGACTCTGTCGAAAGGCCTATGGTCTGCACAAGACACAAAAAATGTGGGGGCAAAGCCCATGCAGGGGTGAGTATAAAGATACTCAGTAGGCTCCCCAAAAAACACAAAAAATAAAAGAGAGAAACTAAAAGGCAAAAAAACTCATCCCAGCTAGAGGGAACCCAAACGAGATAGAAACTCCATCTCGAGACCATCCTTGGAAAAAAAATTAGTAGTCAGCCCAACTCAGGTATATTCCCATACATATACCATGAAAATTTAGATATAATCATTTCAGGCACCAAGCCTCATGAGGTTCCGATCTCATTACCAACGACAGGTTCTACTCAAATATCTAAGGCTTACACAAACCAGGAGAACAAAATCCACAAGCTCTGTCATACCAGATGACTCTCGTCTGATAAATACACTCTATCAGGCCTCACTCCACCATCCTAGATGGCCCATCTAAGAGAACACCCTCATCGGAAATCATCACTAAGAACACCATGCTGAAACAGTGGAAAAAAGAACTCCTTTGATAGGTGATCACTCCTAGGGTTTTCTAGGGGATACATGAACCCACTCTGGTAACTCCAAGATCTGAAAGATAGGGAATCACTCCCAGGATCCGCCGGGGGGGATATCACAACCCGATATAACGGTCCATAGAACACAGCAATCACATAGAGGATCATCACCCATGTAAAGGTGGCCATGATGATGCTAGAAACCTCATCTGGTATAACTTGCAAAGTAGGGGATTGAACCAGCGATACAAAAAACCCTACCGAAATCACACACTGAGTAGGGGATCACATTAGCGATGATACCACAACCCTACAGAAAACCACATGATGAGTAAGGGATCATATTCCTAATGATACCACAACCCTACTACTATGGCCCACTGTGTAGGGGATCATATTCCCAATGATACCTCAAACCCTACAGGGTTGTCCTGCTAGATTTGGGATCACCACCCGTGGATAAGAAGCCACAATGATACTAAGAACCTGATCTAGGGAAGCAAAGCTAGAGGATCCTGCTCTATACTCACTGGAGGGATTCCACAACTCTATCTAAAAGTTATTCTATTGAGGGGATCACAAACCTGTATTGGGGTTTAGTGCCACACAAACCCTCATAGGAACAAACCAAGGGAGTTCACTCAACCCCTGCTGGTCCAAACATCGCTAACCCAAGAGACCCACAACATTGCCATGCAACGTACCCTCGAGGTCAAAACCGAGGCTATCATCACGTTCTATGAAAAAAAACACATAGTATAGGATATTTAATCGCCTAAAATAGACAACTGGTGAAAAAGTACTATTCACTCTAACAAGTTCAAGTGAGTTCCACACTAAGATTATGAAACTCATTAAGTGGATTGCACTATTGATATCCCTTCAGAAAAGTGCATGAGATTGACTACTCATTCGTCCAAAACGGATATCAGATGAAAAATTCATGTTTCTCCGTAAATGCCCAAAAACAACCTCGTGTGGCCCACACCCTGATCTTAGTCCCAATGCCCAGAAACTATCTCGAAAAGTCATTCTAACTATCAGGATTAGAATGCCACTAACGTTGCATCAATCAGATGCTCTGTGCAGAAGTTACAGCAGGTCGAAGTTGAATAATAATAAAATATTATTATTATTTCAACGTTTTGTAGCCCCGGGCCATGAAAGAAACTCATAAAATTACTAAATAAAACTCAAAAGGTTTTCCTCGATGCAAGGAATGAATTTCCACAAATGGATCACAAATCAGACTTTCGGTTTGCGAGTTATAGGGGTTAAAGAAACCCCGGAAAATTTTGGCTGGACCACTGCCTGTCTCACCAAAAACAACCACACCGGAGCCAAAAGCCACCATGCCAGAGCTGGAATATGCCACACTGGTGCCAAAAACTACTGCTCTGCTGCCGCGCCACCGTCTCCCTCACTAGATTCTTCCATGGCCACCGTCAGAATTTTTCCTTGCCGCCAGAAAGCTTCTGGGAACCACCAGGAGCACCCCATTGCTCCAAATTTAGATCCGAAACATGTTTTAGAAATCTTAGGACCCAAAATACAAAAAACTTATGAATATTTTAAAAAAATGCATAAATGGGATCCAATATTTTAAAACTCAAACAGCCTACCTTTTGGCATAACACTGATGCTTCCAAGACCAGATCCGTCCATCCGCTGCTATTGCTGCACAATCTGGGAGTGCCTGCCTTCAAGATTCGAGTCCAATGACACCTCATTTATTTGATTTGGGTTGTTCATCACTTGAAGGAGGATGAGGGGAAAAATCCTACTTGTGAACACCAAAGGGGGAGGGGATGGGGTATTTTATTTTTATTTTTCTTTTTAAAATAAAACCTCTATCCTCCCGGTCCGAGCTCGCCCCAACCCGACACCTCATGTCGACTAAAATTATGTCGAGTTTAGGGTAAATATAACATTTTGAACTCGACGGTGCACTCAAAATTTTGATCCGAGACTTTTTTAGGAGTTATTCAACCTGACACCCATAAATAAATTTATTCATTTATTTACAAAAATGCCACTGGTCACCTTTTTCTACAGTAGGCCTGCGCCTGCAAATGTTATACCCCGCATAGGGTAAAAGACATGCTATGGACGCAACCGTGCCCTCATATTTCTGATCAAAGATAATATTTAGGAGATAACTCATCTCCTATATGTGCATAGTTTAAAAATAGTTAATATTTTTATAAAATTAATTCCAGGAACACTGGGCCTCAGAATCGGACACCGCTTCGCGCCTAGCTCTGGAATTATTTATAGGAATATTCCAAAGTTTGAAAGGGACAAAACATGAGTTGCTACATCCTCCCTACCTTAGTAATTTTTCCCCCAAAAATCCATCAACACAAGAAAAAGAAACTGAACTCTGAACTGGGTTTTCCACACCAGAGAGTTCACTAAAACCGAAACAAAGCCACCAAGGGTTCCCATGTTTCCAAATAGAACACTCTATGAGGAACCCAAGTATTTTCTCACAAACTCCCCAACACAAAACCCTTCCCCGAACACATAAGTCAGATAGAATCATCCTCCACACCTTGATACTATCTTCTTTGGGCAGCAATGACTCACCTACATGGTTTTAATCGCATCAAAAAAACACATCTCAGTGGGGGGGAGGATCTATCTTCCCCATGAATTCGAAGAACATCGAACAACACAAACACCAAAAAAAACACAGGGTCTTACCAACACCCTAAAAAAACCTCGAGCAAGTAACAGAAAGGAAAGAGTACCACCTAACAATGACTATCAAAACTACTACAGAAAGTAGAAAGGACATAGAGTGTACCTCTATCCATCCATGGATCCTTGGGGTCAAAAACCTCTAAGGAATGCAGTTTTCCTTGCCCCCATCCTCCAGCTCCTTGATCCCGACATGGACCACCTAGGGGTGGTGGCAGCGGCAACTCATACCGCCTGCCACCTCCCCCTACTGCACCAGCTCTATCGTCACATCCACTGCGCTACA
Source organism: Viscum album (assembly GCA_963277665.1). Taxonomy (NCBI): domain Eukaryota; kingdom Viridiplantae; phylum Streptophyta; class Magnoliopsida; order Santalales; family Viscaceae; genus Viscum; species Viscum album. Next base: position 596,297,980 of record OY728121.1, read on the forward strand.
AATATCCATACTTGAGATGTTTCCTTTTCCAAGGTGGCCTATTGACTATCTACATCTCAATTGCATGATGGGTCAGAAAATATCTATCAAGATGTCCCGGACCATCAAAAGCGTAACACCATCTCTCATACAGCTGACCTAAACTGGCCTGAGAGCCCTGAGAGACTTGAGCCTTAGATCCTCCATCCTAGGGTCACCTCCTGAAGCATCGATCATGCCCGGACCCCTGCGACTATTGTTGGCTACCTAATACTGAACTAGCTGCCAAGGTCTCAGCTCCCATGTGCCCAGCACTAATGGGCGGAATCTGCTCAGCTAGAAAGTTCTCCACCAACAAGGCTCGCTCTAGCACTTCAACATAGGTGAGCAGGAACAAGGAAACCACACTTTCTTGGATGTCTCTGTGTAGGCCCTACTCGAAGGTCTGAGCCCTAAAGAATGGGTCTTGAACCATATCCATGGAGTAGTGCGACAGGTCTGTAAACCTCGCTGAGTACTCTGAAACAACCATGCCCTCCTACTAAAGCTGTAGAAGCTCCTAGATCCGAACCGACCTCAGCGTCACTAGATAGAACTCTTCCCTGAAGAGTCGCTCAAACTCTATCCACATGAGTGACTTCTCATCATGGGATTGTGTCACCAAACTCCACCATCTCCTGACTGAACCATACAGAAGGCTCGCCAGTCGGACCACCATCTGATCTGGAGGTGTCCTCACCAGGAGTAAAACTTAGGTGACTTCCTCAAGCCAGTCATTATATTCTTGGGGGTTTAGATCACTTTGATACCTCAGAGGTCGCAGCCTCTGGAACTCATGCATTGCACTCAGCCTATACTCATCCTCATCCTACACTTCCAGCACAACCAACTACTCGATAGGTAGTGGCTCAACTGGCAGAACACCTAGAGGTCCAACCTCAGAACCAGTGCCCTACTCCAAAGCCTCTACTTGGGGTGGATCGTCACCAAAATCCCATTGTGGAACCCTCGTTGGCTGTCATTGTAGAGGAATCCTAAAATACAATCAAGACGCACCACAATCAAAGAGTATATCTGGGGAGCTAACTCAAGAAGGACAAGGAAAACCCAAAACCCAGTCCAGTATGATGCATGTATAATTATTTCCCTATGACCAGTGTAATAATGTCCCAAGTCAAAAGGCAGGTTATTAGAGTCCTCATGAATGGATACGTCGGCCTCCGCACCAACACTGGAGTCCCTAGCCTGAAATCCAAACTCAAAACATCCCAACACTGTCGCTATACAACCCAAACCAAGCTACCAGCTAGACCAAATACTCTCTAAGATCCCATAGGCAAAACCTACTTTGATACCACTTTGTCATGAACTGAGACGACGGGGCTCGAGCCGTGACTCCCCAAGCCCGCCTCCAATAGGCCAGGGGATGGCGACTATCACCGAGCAGGATATCACACACATGGGAGGCATTATCCTAAGGTACCTGTACACACACACACCCACATAAACCTCTATAAAATATTTCAAAGATATATATATAAACTGAAAATAAGTTCATGAATACATCTAACCCACAACCAAAGTACAATAAAAGTAAAAAAGGGAAAATACATGGCCCACCAAAAGTAAACTACAAAAGCATACAACCTGCTCAAAAGGAGGTGATCGCTATCCAAGGAACCTGCCAGAAATCTCCTCGACACAACTCCAGTAAACACCCCGGTCGGTCAAGATCACTAAGCTCCGCCTACTCTGGGTCCTCCTAGGACTCCGTCGAAAGGCCCGTGGTATGAAAAAGACACAAAAAATGTGTGGGAAGAGACCATGAAGGGGTGAGTATAAAGATACTTAGTAGGCACTCCAAAAACCCCAAAAAATAAAACAGAGAAACTAAAAGGAAATAGTCAGCTCATCCCAGCCTGAGGGAACCCAAAAGAGAGAGAAAATCCATCTCAAGACCATCCCTAACAAAACATGAGTAGTCAGCCTAGCTCAGGTATATGCCCATAAATATACCATAAACATTCAGGTATACTTTTTTCAAGCACCAAGCCTCATGAGGTTCTGACTTCATTACCAATGATAGGTTCTACTCAAATATCTAGGGATTACACAAACCAGGAGAACACACTCCATGAGCTCTATCATCCTAGATAACTCTCGTCTGAGAGATACACTCTCTCAGGACTCACTCCACCATCCTAGATGGCCCATCTGATAGAACACCCTCATCAGAAATCATCACCAAAAACACAATGCTTAAACAACAGATTCACCAAACTCCTAAAATAGGGGATCAATCCTAGGGTCTTATAGGGGATACATGAACCCACTCCGGTAACTCCAAGATCTCACAGATAGGGGATCACTTCCAGGATCCACTGGAGGATATCACAACCCGATATTACGGTCCACAAAACACACCACTCAGATAGTGGATCATCACCCGTGTAAAGGTGGTCATGACGATGCTGAAAACCCCATCTGGTATAACTTGAAAAGTAGGGGATCAAACTGACAATACCACAAACCCTACCAAAACCACGCACTGAGTAGGGGATCAAATTACCGATAATACCGCAACCCAACAGAAAACCACACGCTGAGTTGGGGATCGTATACCCGAGGATACTGCAACCCTACTACTACGATTCACTGCATAAGGGATCATATTCCCGATGATACCTCAATCCCTATGAGTTTGTCCTGCTAGATAGGGGATCACCGCCCATGGATAAGCGGTCACAACGATACCAAGAACCCATTCTAGGGAAGCAAAGCTAGAGGATAATGCTCTAGAATCACTAGAGGGATACCAAAACTCTATCTGAAATTCATCCTATCAAGGGGATCACAAACCTGTATTGGGGTTGTAATGCCACACGAACCCTCATAGGAACAAACCAAGGGAGTTCACTCAACCGTTGTTGGTCCAAACACTGCTAACCCAAGTGACCTGCAAAATCACCACAATGCATACCTCTGAGGTCCAAACTGAGGCTACCATTGATCTCTACTCGAAAAAACACGCAAGATAGGCTATTTACTCACCCAAAATGGACAACCAGTGAAAAAGGTACTATTCACCATAACAAGTCTAAGTAAGGCCCACACCATGATTCCAAAACTCATCAAGTAAATCACACCATTGACACCCCCTCAGAAAAGTGCACGAGATCAACTACTCATTCATCCAAAATGGATATCAGAAGAAAAAGTCACGTTTCTTCGTAAACGCCCAAAAATAGCCTCGTGGGGCCCACACCCTGATATCAGTTCTAGTGCTTAGAAACTATCCTAAAAATTCCTACTTACTATTAGGATCACAACGCCACTAGCGGTGCATGAATCAGACGCTCCGTGCAGAAGTTACGACGGGTCAAAGTTGAATAATAATAAAATATTATTATTATTTCAACATTTCGTAGCCTCGGGCCGTGAAACCAACTCATAAAATTCCAAAAGAAAACTCAAAAGGTCTTCCTCGATGCAAGGTGCACTTTTATACAAATATTTTTCAAATCGTACTTCTAGTTTACGAGTTATGGGGGTTTAAAGAAACCCCGAAAAATTCTGGTCGGACCACCGCCAGTCTTGCCGGAAACCACCGCACAGGAGCTGGAAACCACCGCACCAGAGCAGGAATATGCCATGCTGGAGCTGAAAACCACTGTTCCACCACCGCGCTACTGCATCCCTACCCAGATTCTTCCATGGTCACCACTGGATTCTAGCCTTGCCACCAGAAAACTTCCAGGAACCACTAGGAGCACCCCGATGCTCCAAATTCAGATCCGAAACATGTTTCGAAAAGATTGGGGCCCAAAATACACAAACCTTATGATGATTTGAATAAAAAAAATTCATAAAAAAGATCTAGGATTTTAAAACTCAAACCAGCTACCTTTTTTCAGAACACCGACACTTCCAAGACCAGATCCGCCTATCCGTTGCTGCTACTGCATGATCCTGGAGCGCCTGTCATCAAGATCCGAGCCCAACAACACCTCTTTTCTTAGATTCAGTTCATTCGCCACTTGAAGGAGGAGGAGGGGAGGTCTCTTGCATGAGAACCTCAAAGGGGGAGGGGATGGGTTATTTTTTTTATTTTTTTTTAAAATAAATCCTATGTCCTCCCGGTCCCAGCTCGCCCCAACCCGACACCCGATGCCCACTAAAATTATGCTGCGTTTAGGGTATACACAACATTCTAATCTCAATGGTGTGCTCATAATTTTTATTCGAGACTCCATTCAGGATTTATTCGATCCAACACCCATAAATAAATTTATTCATTTATTTATGAAAACTCCACTGGTGACCTTTTTCTACAACAGGACCGTGCCCGTAAAGGTTATACCCCGCCTAGGGTAAACGACACGCTATGGATGCAACCGTGCCCTCAAATATCTGATCTAAGGTACCATTTATGAGATAAATAATCTCCAATACATGGATAGTATAAAAATACTTAATATTTTTATAAAATTAATTTTGGGCACACCGGGCCTCAGAATCGCACGCTTCTTTCTCACTTAGTTCTGGGATTATTTGTTAGAATATTCCAAAGTCTGACAGATCCAAAACCCAAGTCTCTAGAACCACAAAGAGGGGATTTGGATTATCTATAGAGGAACCAAATCCCTAAAACCTTTAAAAAATAGAGTTCAATGAGAAGGTAAAAGTGTTTTTTAATATACTTTATTTTTCCTCATAATATTACATGTTCTTTACTACATAAATATAATCTAAATTAAATGTTTGACTACTCATGAAAAAAATGTACTCTTCACATGATTATGTTTCCAATCCCTCATAAGAACAAACTATAATTAATAAACCCTTTGGGAAGATTTAAATATAATGTTACGATATACTTTCTCTATTTTACCAAAAAATTATATAAAGAAACATTGATTTAATTTTTATTATTCCCTATAGAGTTCATTTATTTTAGAATATTTCTATCCATATTTCATGCCCTTATGAACTCAAACATCTATAGACTTATTCTCCCCCAAAACCTTTTCACCCCTACAATGTTTTATTTATCACTTTCCTTCAAGTTCTATCCACTACCTTTTCTAAAAGAGAAAAAATGTTTCCTCTTCTCAATAAAAGAGGTAATATTGATGTTTCAAAGTAAAATCATTATCTATAGAATTAATGTACTATTTCACATTTATGATTAAATTTTTTTATTTTTATTATTACTCATATAATATTTGTTTTCTTATACAGGTGGATTATTTTGTTCTAGTTGTGGTGGTTAATCTATCTTTCATGCCTTTCTACACCAAAAATTCTATATACTTCTTCTCCTTTAAAACCTTTCCACCCCTACAGTGTTGGAATTTACCAATTTCCTTCAAGTTCCCTCCACTACTCAATCACATAGGTAATCTAAATGTTTTCTTAGTAAATTAATTTTCCATAGAATTAATTTATTGTTTCATATTTATGTTTAAATTATTTCTTTTTAGTATCACTAATATAAAAATTATTTTCTTATACATGTGGATTATTTTGTTTGATTTGGGGTGGTTTGTTTAAATCTGCTCAATCTCATGAGATATTGGACTTTGAGTCTACAACTGAGATAATGACAATAGGGAAATTCATCAAGAATAAATACAACCATCATGAAAAGGTGAATTCCTACAAATTATTTAATTATTTTTTCATTATTTTATCTATTATTTGTGAGTTAATTTCACATCATTTTTTTTTCTAATACATATTTATTTTTTTTCATAGATCTTTTGGGATGTCATATTTTTATTTTTTCTAATGTTACCACGATTTCTATTTCCTTTCATTGTCAAATTTTCAATACTATATATTGACTCGATGTTATTATCCAAAAAAAATTTCTTGTTGTTGAGAACTAGAATATTAGTGGAAGATAATGTGTCCATTTTGGTGAATTCTTATGATATAATGGTCACATGATCTTCCTATACTCTTCTAGTTTTCAACAATGAGAAATGGGTTTTTGGTTAATAACATCGAGTCAATATGCAATGTTGGAATATAGACAAAGAAAGTTAATAGAAATCATAGTATCATTGGTAGTTAGGATTTTATTAAGACTTTGGGATATATAAGAATCATCCACACCTCAATCTGACACATGGTATGACCGGTATTACTAAGTTATTATTTTTATTTAAAATTGACATTAATTTTAGTAAATAAGACAACTGACATAATCAAATCTGAGAAAACATATTCTGATTCTTTTTATACTTTAAGAAAATGATCTATATGTCATTTTTGATCTGTAGGAATCAACCTCAGAATAATCAGATACACAATGTTCCCGATATGACTTAATGTGTCTATTATCAGTTTAAAATTGATATTTTTTTTTCAAAAAGTTTCACTCACTAAAATATAATAAAACATACTCGGATTGACTTAATAATTTAGGAAAATGATTCTTATTTCATTTTTGATGTGTAGGAACTAGTATCACATCAAATCGAGACATGATGTGACTGGTATGAGTCAAAGTGGATGTTTCCAGTTTAAAATTGAATTTTAGTAAAAAAGAAAAGTGAGGTACTCAAAACCAAGAAAAAACATTCATATTTTTTTTAAAATTTAGGTAAATGACCCATATTTCATTTGATATGTGTTGTAATTATCTAAATATGATGTATGGTGTGAATGGTATAACTCCAAGTGCATGTTTTTAATTAAAATTTACATTAATTTTAGTAAGAATAAAAAATGACCCACTTAAAACTAATAAAATACATTCATATTATTTTTATACTTTATGAAAATATCCATAAGTCATTTTTGATGTGTAGGAATTATCCTCACCTAAATCTAATACACAATGTTCTCAGTATGACTCAATGTGTCCGTTATTAGTTTAAAATCGACATTTTATTTCTAAAAGTGTCACTAACTAAAAACTAAGGAAACACACTCATATTTTCTTGATTATTTAGTTAAACTATTAATAATTCATTTTTTATGTGTAGGAATTATTCTCACATCAAATTGAGACATTATGTGATTAGTATGAGTCAAAGTACGAGTTTCTAGTTTAGAATGAAATATTAGTAAAAAAGAAAAGTGATATACTCAAAATGGATCAAACACATTTGTATTTTTTTGATAATTTAAAAAAATGATACATAAGTTATTTGATATGTGTTGGAATCAGTCTCACCAAAATATGATGCATGGTGTGACTGATATGACTCAAAGTGCATCTTTTTATTTAAAATTGAAATTAATTATTATAATTTTTTTTGACATACTCAAAACATAGAAAAATAATTCTTATTGTTTTTATACCTTAGTAAAATGATCCATAAGTTATTTTTGACATGTAGGAATTAGTCGCACCTTAATTCGATACACGATGTTCCCAGTATAACTCAATTTTTCCATTATCAGTTTAAAATTGACATTTTAGTTCAAAAAGTTCCCCTCATTGGAAATGAAGAAAACATTATCATATTGTATTAATAATTTAGGAAAAATATATATAAGTCATTTTTGACATGTAGAAATTAGGCTTGTGTCAAACCAAGACACTATGAGATCAATATGAGTCAAAGTGCGTGTTTCCAGTTTAAAATAAAATTTTAGTAAAAAAGAAGTGTGATGTAATCAAAACCAAGAAAAAAATTTCAATATATTTTAATAATTTAGAAAAATTATCCATAAGTAATTTGAGATGTTCTGGAATAAACCACACATCAATCCGACACACTTTGTGACTAGTATAACTCAAAGTGCATCTTTTTATTTAAAATTGACATTAATTTTAGTTAAAAGGACAATTGACCTACTAAAAAATAAGAAAACACATTAGGATTATTTTTATACTTTATTAAAATTATCCACAAGTCATTTTTTACATATATGAATTATAAACACCTCAATACGATACACTTTATTCTTGGTATGACTCAATGTGTCCCTTATCAGTTTAAAATAGATATTTTACATCAAAAAGTGTCACTCACTAAAAACCAATATAATTTAATTGTATTGTATGGATAATTTAGGAAAAAAATTCATATTTCATTTATGACTTGTAAGAATTAGTCTCATTTCAAACTGAGACATGATGTGATCAGAATGAGTCAAAGTGCGTGTTTCTAGTTTAAAATGACATTTTAGTAAAAAAGAAAAGTGATATACTTAGAACCAATAAAATACATTTTTATTTTTTTTATATTTTATTAAAATTATCCATAAGTAATTTGAGACATGTTGGAATCATCCACATATTAACCAGAGACACATTTTGACCGATACAACTCCAAGTGTGTCTTTTTATTTAAAACTAACATTAATTTTAGTAAAAAGGAAAACTGACCTCAAAACTGAGAAAACACATTCAAACTATTTTTATACATTAGGAAAATGATATTTATTTCATTTTTGATGTGTAAAAATTATACACACCTCAATCTGATACACGATGTTCCCAGTATGACTCAATGTACTTGTTATCAGTTTAAAATCGATATTTTAGTTCAAAAAGTGTCACTCACTAAAAAATGAACAAATATGCTCATATTTTTTTTGATAATTTAGAAAATTGATTCATAATTCATATTTGACATATAGGAATTGATCTCACATAAAACTGAGATATGATGTGGCCGGTATGAGTCAAAGTTCATTTTTCCATTTTAAAATGACATTTTAGTAAAAAAGACAAGTGATGTAATCAAAACCAAGAAAACACATTCATATTGTTTTGATACTTTAGGAAAATGATATATAAGTCATTTGAGACATGTTTTAATCATCCACACCATAATCTAATTCATTGGTGGATCGGTATGACTCCAAGTGCATCTTTTTATTTAAAATTGACATCAATTTTAGTAAAATTAATTTCAATTTTAGTAAAATTAACACTTTTAGTTAATTTATTTCTTTATATTTTTACTAACACAAGAATTTTTTTCTAATATAGGTGCATTATTTTGCTCGATCAGGGGTAGTTTATTCTGAAATATCATGATTTGTGGTCCATATTAAAAGAAAAAGGAACATTGATGTTTTTGAATGAATGTAATAATTTTTAATTATGTAATTGTATAAACCAATGTTTAAAATGGATATAATATAGTTTTTTCTATTATTTGTGTTTTAAATTTCATTTCATTTAAATTATGTATTGGTACTTGATTTTTTTGATATCTGGTGTTTTTTTGGTGATGTGGTGTGCAGTTACAACACATTGCACTGGTGTTGTAGTGTGCTGTTACAACATACTACAGTATGGACCTTTATCTGTACTAAATAAAACTGCTAATAAATGTTCTTATTTATTTGTTCTTTCTTAACACTGATAAAGGACCCCTTTATCAGAACTTTTTTCACATTGATAAAATATTAGGGGTTTTAATCTTACTTTAGTAGTCAACGCTTCTCTAGCACTGATAAAGGCCATTTTTAGCACTGTTAAAGACCTATTTTTTAGTAGTGAATCCATAATCCAATAATTTGGTTCCCCTTATCCATGTGTGAGTATAAAAAGATATTTAATAGATAGAGATCCATGGTGATTGGATGTGGTTCACGTTTGGATCCAAGGAAAAACTAATCCATGAGATACATGGTAAGACAAGTGGAAGGCTATAAGATGAACCAAGTCTGGGTTCAATGTGTTTTTCACTTAGGTTGACAGTTATTTTATCATATACTAAATAAAATAACCATTATGAAAATATCATGATCATACCACTCTTATTATTATATTTCTATCAAGTTTCATGATTAATTTTATTATGGATGTTTTATTATGATCATATAGATTAATAAATTAACAAGCATATAGGATAAAACTAAAATAAATTGGATTATGTGTAAAATTTCTCTAATACATGGTTCATAACTTAATTAAATCCATTTAATATTAACAATAATGAAATAAAGATAAAATGAGAAATTTTTACACAAAGATAAAATACCTAAATTATAGATATTAAGTCAGTATATACTTCCACTACTTGGGTTGGAATCAAACCATAGTTCAAAGTATGTGACCAACCACCATTGGGGTTATTTAAATTATCAAGGAATTTCTATCTTATGTTTTAGGTTGACATAAAATTGTTCATATTAAGGGTTGATAACCTCCATGAGACTTAATGAATCTAGTCAGAAAAATGTTGAGGAAATTAAAATTTAGGATTTCAGGATTGGGGAGTCCACTCAATAGATCAAGGAGATATGAGCTAAAGTAGTAGGAAAGGTACACATAACTAAATACCTTCAAATATATTGACATTCCTCCTTATGGGTTATGATAAGGAGAATATGAATCATTACCGCTAAAATATCTATGTAACATGATATTTCAAAACTAATGGTGAGGGATATTGGGTTTCAACAATATTGAGGGTGAATAATAAATTTAAAATTTATTATCTAATTTTATAAACCATATAAAATGCTAAAATTATTCTCTTATTAATTATTGTAATGACAATACAGATGAATTTAATCATATCACTGTGATCCATAATTGAGAAGGATAACCTTATAACTAGAACTAATTTCCAATAATGGTAAAGGATATTGCATGTTATTATACACCCTAAAAATAAATTATATATTCAGTAAAACCCCATTCTTGAATAACCTAGCCAAGAATCTAGTGAGTAAGAATTATCTCTGTACAAGAAACATTTGGATGATTCCACTAATGTACAATGTTTCTTGCTATCTTCCATTTCCAATAAGATAATAAAGTAACACAATGATATGGATTAATATAGTATCATGTCTCACCATAGTGATCTATATTAATATAAGTCAAGATAAGAGTGATATGAGATCTCCAATGCATTGTTCATATGTAATCTTGGATAGTCAGTGTCATTTAGGCCACATGTGGTACAATGATTGAGTACGTAAAGTGCCTAGATATATTGGGAATTAAATTACTAGATGAGTTGTGAATATATCTCATCCTTTCCTTACTACCTAACCCATTCTCCAGTTTTATTTTGAATTATAATATGAGTAATGGTGAGAAGACTCTTAGAAATTCTTTCTCTTGTCCACTAAGTTGAAAAGGACATGAGGTGTGATAAAACTGAAATACTTATGGTCAATAAGAAAAGGAAAAAACGAGGAAAAGGGAAATGAGAATTATACTATGTCTAAATCTATAGAGCATCACACTTCTAATAAGAAGAAAATCCAAAGGAATGTAAAGGAAAAAGATACAGTATGTTTTCAAGTGGAAAGCTATGACACTAGAAGAACTTAACTAAAAAAACAAGGGAAAGATAAAGCTAAATTTATTATCAAGTATAAACATTCTATATCTATACATTTAGTATTATATTTAGCTTATGGTTCTCAAATATATATCCAAATATAGGAACCAAGTAGAATTCAAAATACTTACAGATGAGATGTGGATATTTGAACCACCAATGGAGAATGACTCACTACTTTGGCTTTATATGACCACCACCTTCCATTGACAATTGTAATGATTTTGGATTTAAAGATATATTATTTTTTTCCAAGTGTTACTAATAACATAATATTTGTTTCTTTCCTTGACATAGATGATTTTAGTTTTAAATTTAGAAATGAAGAATTCCTATTTTACAAAGAATTTTTTTATTGTTTGAAAAAACTAAATAATGAAATTCATGTATTAAATTATGAAAACCATGTATTGGAAATATATAATGAATCATATTTAAATGAATAATGTATCACCCAACCATGGAATCACCATCTTAGTCATGTAAATAAGAAGAATATGAAAAATCTCTATAAATATGGTTATTTAGACTATTTTTATCTTAGAGAAATTGAAATATATCATTCTTTCCTATAAGGAAAATTGACCAAAACACCATTATATGGATATGGGGAAAGGGACATAGAGATTATATGATTGTTACACACTAATGTGTATATAAATTTTATAGTAGAATTTATAGGTGAATATTCTTACTCCATAACTTTTAATGATGGATTGAGTGTATATGGTTATATCTACTCACTGAGGTATAAGTCTAAGGCCTTTGAGAAATTCAGTGAATTCAATAATGAAGTAAAAAATAAACTTTTTAAGAAAATAAATAAGCTTTGATTTTATTGAGGTGGTGGATATCTTAATCAAAAGTTTATTAACTTTCTATAGGAGTTGGAGATTATATCTCAACTCAATCCACCTTATATACCATAGTGAAATGGTGTTAGTGAAATGAGAAATCATACCTTTATTGACATAGTAAGGTCAATAATGAGTCATTTAGATCTTCTATTATACTTATGTGTATATGAATTACATTCTACATCACACATTATAAACTGAGTACTATCTATTGAAGAAAACAAATTACCATATGAGTTAATGCATGGAAATAAATCTATGTTGTCATACACCCATGTAAGGGGATCTGAGGAATTTGTTAAGTTCATCTCAGGAAAAAAACGAGCACTGTAAGGCATGAAGTGTATATTTATAAAGAATCCTAAAGAAATAATGGGATACTATTTATACAACCCCTTATACAAGAAATTGACCATAGCAAGACAAGCCATCTTTCTTGAGAGGGAGAACATCCTCATAGAGGATAATGGGAGAAGGATTAACTTCAATGAAGTTAAATCCAAATATATAAAATAATTGGTAGAGGAAAAAATTACATAGGTCCCCATGGAATATGTTAGTCTTAAAACACAAGTATTATGTAGGAGTACTTGAGAGTTAAGGGAACCAGAATGATAAAATTTTATAGACACTGAATATGGTTACACATTATTGATTAAAAATCATGAACCTATCTCCAATAAATAGGTAGTAGAGATCTCATAAGTTTTAGTATTACAAGAATCCATTAATTTTAAGATGAATTACATGAATTAGAATGAATTTTGGGTTCTGATCGACCCACTAGATGATGTAAAGACTATTGGGTGTAAATGGGTATTCAATATAAAATTGAACTTATAAGGTGAAGTAAATACCTACAAGGCATGAATAATGGTTAAAGGTTTTAAAAAAATAAATGCATTGACAATGATTTAATCTTTTCTCTAGTTTCCATGTTTAAATCTACCATAATTCTAATTTCTATAGCAGCTTACTGTGACTATAAAATTAGGAAGATGTATGTCAAAACAACTTTTTTTAATAAGAACCTTCAGTAAGATGACTATATGGAACAACCAAAAAGATTTTTGACTACAAAGAATTCCAAAAAGGTTTTTTTGTTGAAGAGACCCATTTATGGATTGAATCAAGAGTCTAGGTTTTGGAATATTCAGTTCAATAAATCAATAAAAGAATTTAGTTTCATTAATAGTGAATGTGAACCATGTGTTTACAAGTGGTTTTGTGGGAATTCGGTCATTGTACTAATAGTATATTTCAATGAAATATTACTATTGGAAATAATGTACCAATATTATAGTTAGTTAAGGACTAGTTAAATAAGTGATTATCTATAAAGTACATATGTGAAGTAGCCTATATTTTAGGGATCATGATCATTCATGATAGATCCAATATGCTACTTGGACTAATTCAAGGCACATAGATTGAACTGATATTAAATATATTTAGTATGAAACAATAAAATATAGGATTATCTATAGTGTCACATGGTATACATATTTATAATAAAATGTGTCCTCATAAAAAATTGGATAAAGAGATAATAGTATAACACCATATGCTTTTGTGATAGGATTAATCATGTTTTCCATATTATGTACTATGCTTGATGTTACCTACACCTTGAGTATGGTAGGTAGATATCAAGATGATCCAGGTGAAAAAATTGGTCTACTATTAAGGATGTACTTATGTATTTGACAATAACTAATTATATTTTCTTGGTGTATGGAGGAGATGTGGATCTTGTCCTCAGGTGTTATACTGATTCTATCTTTCAAACAGAACATAATGATCTAAAGTCACAATTGGGATATTTCTCTAGTATCAATGAAGGATCTGTGAGTTAGAAGAGTTCAAATAAACCAACTATAACCAATTATATTGTGAATTCCAAGTATATAGTTGCTTTTGATGCAACCAAAGAAGCTGTTTGGATAAGAAATTTTTTCTAAGAAATTGATGCGGTACCTAGAACTGAATAACCTATCACATTATATTATGATAATATTGAAATGGTGGATCTCATAATTTATCCAAGGTCACACTAATGGAAAAATAAAATACTCTAGAAATATCACCTATTAAGGGATTTTTATCAGAGTAGTTAAGTTGTGGTATGTAGTGTTTTCATGGAATAAAATATGGAAGACCCCTTGACTAAAGGAATATCTAAGTTAAAGTATAAGTATCATGTATGAGCTAGTGGACTGAAGGTTATTAAAAGTTAAATTTAGTGAAATTGGGGGTCTATTAGAGTTAGTTCCCTATAAAAAAATTATATTTACTTTATGATCATCAATATTCATTATTTTGAATATTAATAAACTTCTTATCACTTAATGATTGTTCTTATACATGACCAAGTATGTGATAATGTCCTAAGATTAACTATCTCAATAAAAGTTCATAAAAATTCCCCATTATTATGAGAACCTTAAAGTTCCAAGAAATTATTCTTAAATATATTTTTTATCACTGGATGATATTATTTTATGGGACATAAATGATACATGTTATTAGGGGTGGAGACTAATAGGAATTTTAGGAACTTTCTCATGGTGTACACCCTTAGTAATTTCCTATGTAGGAGATCATGAGAATATGATCTTCCAATTAGAAATCCACGTTTATATGTTTTATTGTATATTTCTATACATGGATGTTTTTTTGATTTTTATACCTATGATTATTATTAATGGATATTGTTATTCATAAAATTTTATGTATTTATAAAAATCATGATGATATATGTTTGCGATGAAGTATGATATGTTGGATGCATCATGAGTAATATTAAATTAATTAATAATACCATAAATGACTTTTAAATTATATTATTTAATATAATTTGATATATCATCCCTTTTATGGTAATGAAACAACCTAAATAAATCCATGGATATAGTTTTTTGAGGATAGATTTATTTTTGAAAAGTCAAATAAAGAGACTTTGATCGCATAGGCTGGTGACACTAACATGAAACCTACTTGATTATAGATAATTTAAAAAAAGGATTATATTACATAGTAAGAATCTATATAAGGTTATATGTAATTATAATATTAACTTATTTCTCTATGGGCACCTTGGAGTGTTGATAGATTCTAATCTTGGACTTTGGGGGACTCCACTTAATGCCACTGAGAAAGAATCCTAGAGGGTCACACACTAAGTGTATCCAAAACCTCAGTTAAATATTAACAATTAAATATTATTTAACATGTTGATTAAATATTATTCTTATAAATGGTTTAATAATTATTTATTCTTCCGTGATCATATATATTAAATTACTAGTTATTCAAGAGAATATTTTATGTGTAAAATATTTTTTGTAATTTAGTGAGTATAATATTTATTGATTTATTTGTGAACAATGAAATGATATTTATTTATTAAATAAATAAACATCATTCAAATTTTGATAAATATTTTGTAGTAGTGGTGGATGAAGTTTAACGATATGGTGAGAAATAATATATATTAAATATTATTTGAGTAAATTCAAACAATTTATTCAAGAAATAATATTTACTAAATTAACTAGTTTTGTGCATGGAGAAAAATAATAATAAATTTTTATTAATATAGACATGAAGTTCCTATGGGATTAATAAAATAATAATGTCACATATTCAATTATTATTCATTAACCCTAAAACTATTTAAACCTAATTATACTATTTCCAATTTGAACTCTACCCATTTCCTAGTTGTTCACAATGACTTTGGAGAATCCTCTCAAGACCAAGAGATACATTCTCCAATAAAACTCTCAATAATGAAGATAAATCATCCCTAACCACCCTCTCTATATTTGAGAGATCAAGAATAATCTATCTTGGAAGAGATTCTCATAGCAATCAAATACAAAGACGCAAACATTATAATATTCCACACTAGAACTCAGAGATTCCTATGATAAAAATTAGAGGTTCTTGGTCAACATGTGGACCACTACTGGAGTTATTCTACACTTGATTCCTATGACATGATAATGGTACAAAGTAATGATGTTGTCATATTCATAAAATAATAAATAATTCATGACATGGAAATTATTTAATTTCTTAAATTAATTATAAATCATAGTTGATGATCTTTCATTTTGTTTGGGAATTCTCATATCAATTAATATTTGATTAAACCTCATTGGTAAAATTTTTATTCATTGATGTATATATCAGATTAATCATCAATTACAATAATAATTTGATTTGGGCATGCCTCACTGGCTCATCTGCTATGCTCAAAACCTTCAATAATGATTTAGTGGTATTTTATTTATGGATTGATAATCTTTAAGAATGATCATAATTTCAAAATTATATATACCATTTTTAGGTTTTATATGATTTCATTAAAAAGTAACTAATGATATTTTGGGAAGCATTTATTGGGTTTTAGGAAGAATAAATGAGTTAGGATTTTATAACCCCAAATTTTATCAAGTGATTCTATAGGAAGGTTATTTTTGAAGAATGTTATTATGTTGGGGGATAAAAGTTATAAGGTAATTATAACATTTAGGGTTAATATGATATTTAATGTTGAGGTATTTATAGTTAATCGGGATATAGAGTTATTATATTTTTGGGAACATTATAGGAATCTAGGTAAATGGATTTTTTTGGACAATATGGTATTTTATGTCAAATTAGTAGATATTAATTGATGAATAAATATTGAGTTATATTTTGAAGAATATATGATTTTATTATGACTTTATGGTGATTAAGGTTATTTATTAAAAAGAATAGTATATTTTGGATTAGGTCATATTATTTTTTATGTAACATTATGAGCGATTTATGTTGTTTTGATATAAATGATAAGTTGATCTTAGAATAATATGTGATAAAATATTTCTAATATTTGGGTTTCAATTTTTTAGTATATTTTGAAGTGTTTTAGGATTATTTAATTATGGAATGTTTTAAGTTGATACTTGTGTGTTAGTTTTGATGTTATAGAGATTAATTTATTATTTATTTATATAAAAGTTTATTTATATTGGATATTATCTTAAATTATCCTATTTTTTTTGGTTTTGGTCAATGGATAGAAATATGAGAAATAACTTGGAATCATTTTTTGGATCTTTTGATCCATTTAACGATAAATTTAGGGATTAAATAAGAAATAAAACCATAATGGTTATTTATCATTTAGAATATGAGATTATGGAAAGATGGAAAACTATTCAAAACACAACAGAAGGATGAAAATTATTCTTATGGTATGGAATGAAGTTAAGTAAATATATTTTATCTTATTCTCTATCTTAATGGTAAAAGAATTCCTAAACCAAATAAGGAGGAAGAAAAATACAATGAGTCTTATATCTAAAATATTTCTAATTTATGAAGGCATTATTTATGAAACTCATTCACAATTATGCGTCTCGCAATGGTAAATACACGGTTTAATAACTTTTTAGGAAATGATAAATTCCATAGTAGTGACTTTGAAATTAATTTTTATGATAATATATATATATATATATATATGATTTTATTACTATGTCTAGATATAATCATTTTGGTAAGAATAAATTAAAATTTTGAGGATGTAATTTCATTGAGGGGAGAATGTAATACCTTGAGATTTTAGAATGTATATTATTTTAAATATTATTATGTCATATAGCTCGTGTTATACAGAAAATTGAACTAAATTGAATAATAAATTATTAAAATGAAAGGTAAAATTCAATATATTTTGATTATACAATGTGAAAACAAATAAATTATCACTCATTGGTAACTGATATGAAATAAGGTTAAGAACACTTGATGTTTAAAAAGTGTCATTTTTCTTTAAAAGCATATTTTCATTATATTTTTAAATCAAATTAAATAATTTTTTTTAGAATTTTAATTTGATTAAATTAAATTCATTTTTTAATTATTATTCTCAAAATTTTCTTAGATATTTTTTTGGATTTTTCTAAAAAGTTAATTTTTGGTTGAATAATGAAAAATACCATTTTTACAAATACTCTAACTTTTATGTCAAAATTATGATATAATCATGAATGAAAAATATATAATAAATTTTTATAGTCCAAATATGTATTCAAAGTGTAAAATAAACAATTTAAAAGTATTATTTTTAATTTTGAAACCCATGCTTTAATTTTTGAAACCTAAGTTATATTTTAATGTAATAAAAAACTAGTTTTGGTTCTTTGCATTTAATATTGTAGTTGGAAGGTTCCATTCATTTTTATCATGGTTATAATGTAAAATAACAATAATTTTATGTATAATAATCCAATAAATTCATGGTAATCATCAATACTAAATATTCTTTGGCCTAAATAAATATAACATCTTTTTTAAACATTAAAATACGTTTTTCCTTCTAAAAATAGAATTTATATGTCTTGTGTGATTATATTGAAATTAATTTCAAACTTTTATATAAATTGAATCATATAAAATGGAGTACATATATGGAATTATAATATTCAAATTTGGTGATGAGTACAATTTCATTTTTAGTCATAATTAATAGTTACAAAGGAATTTTTTTTACCATAGTAAGGGTTAAAAGGGTTATCAGGGCAGAAAATGAGAGATAAGGCATCAAATATATCTTAGACTTGATTAAATTTTATTGTTTAAGAATATTTATAACCTAACATATATTTTATTTGATTTTTTTTTCTTGGGAGCCACTTTCAAATGAAAATGACTATATTATTTTAAAACTTTGAATATTTACAAGAGTGACACTCCCTCACTTATAAAAGGGAACATCCTCTACCAACTTATACAAAGAATTTGAGAACTCTATCTTGAAAAAGTCTAATAAAAATATTTACCCAAATATACTCCCCATTTCCTTAAGTACCTAGTACCATTAAAAGACTAATCCAAGATATATTAAGGTGTATACTAAAGGATGATATTCCAGGAGAAGGTATACATCTTAACCGAATTCATTCAAGTTTATTTTTTATTATACCTCCTTGAAATATATTATAGCTTTACTAAAATAATTAAATAAGTATATTTACTATACTTAAATGTTATTTTAATTATGGAAGAACTATTTTATACCTCATTTCCATCACATGGGAAATGAAATCATCACTCGTGCATACGTGTGACTATCACCTCAATAAAGTGATGTGTTTCTCTTTTCATCACTTACAAACATGGATGGTTATAAAGAAAAACTTAATGAATATATATTATATTTATGAAATTATTATAATTTTTGAAATATAATATATTATCTTCCACCTTACCCTTACACCCGTTGGAAAATGATAGCGTCGCTCGTGTGCATGTTTGGAATACCACCTCCATGAACTGATGTGATTTTTTTTTCATTTCCTCTTGACGTGGATGGTCATAAGGTTGGATGTAATGAATAAATATGATATTTAAAGTATTATTATGGTTTTTAAAGTTAAATTTTTTTTCGGATTTATTTCCATTTCATCTATTATAAAAATGAAAATATTGTTCTGGCATATGTAAAAACTACCATCTCCATGAAATGATATTATTCATGTTTCTCGACCGCTTTAAATTGATGGTTCTAAAAGATTATTGAATGTATAAAAGTGATAATTATAACATTTTTAATATTATATATATAATCTAACCATGAAACCTTTAACCATAGTTAGAAAACTGAAGTTGATTTTGTGGATTATGAACTTATAAACATAAAAATGTTTGATGAAAATTTAACCAACTTAGTAACCAAATAAAAAAAGGTAATAAATAAAAAAAATTAATAAGAGTAAATGAATAAAAAATAAAAAAGGTTATGAATTAATTATATAATTAGTATGATTTTATTATTTAGGAATGTAAAAGAGGTATGAGGCAAGTCAATACATGAGGTAAGGGATTTTTATTTAAAACATTGTTTTAAATATTTTAAACTCGTTTACCTTAATATCTATGTCATTTTAAATGTTTCAAAAATTTTATTTTTTATAATGAAAATATTTTTTATAATTTAATTTTAAAATATATTTTACTTTCTTTAAAAATGTTTAAAAAAATATATTTAATAATCTCTTACATGACACTTTTGACTCTTTTTTAAAAAGTACAAAATATTTTTTTTAAATTTAACACATGATCACATTTTACCAACATAATAGAAACTATTAATTATAAATAATCTATACATGTTTTTATGATTTTTAAAAGAATAAACCTTTCCCTTTATTTTAGTAATTCTTAAATATTTTCAAAATAAAATGATATTTATTTTTATTTAATAAGATAACTGAAAGTATATTTTATTTTGGGATAAAATTCAATTTTTATGATTTTTAAAATTAAAAGACATGATTTTGTATTTTTTGATCATGATATAGTTATTTTACCTTTTATATAATAATAGGTGATCTTGATATATATCTAATGATGGGTGAGCCTGATATAGATCTCAAATGCATTGAGTAACATGATAGAATTAACTTGATATAATTTACTCCTAGGAGATACGTTGGAATTAACCATAATGGTTATTCATAGTTAAGGGTTATTTTAAGGATAATTTCCCAAGAAACCTACATGTTTCTTTAATTCATATTATGGGTTTTATGAGATATATTTTTATTTAATATGGTATGTAAATGAGATCATTATTAAAGGAAATATTACAATCTTCTAAATATGAAGGGTTAGTTTTTTAAGAATAAATTTTAATAAGTTATCACATTTTCCCAAGTAAAACTCATGATTATGATTTTTTCCTTTATGCTTTCTTAATTTTTTTATAAAAACTTTAGAATTTTGAGTTAAATTCATGATCAAGTAAATAATTATTTGATCTCAAAGTTTATTATGTAAAAATGAAAATTTACTTACAAGTTTCCATGCCTTTCACTAGACTAATGAGTTTACTTTATTTTTATACGCCTTAATGATCTTTGATTTGATCATATAATGTATTCAAATGTTTTTCATAGAATTTAATGATGTGTATTAACTATAACAAGATAATTCTTTTTTTATGGATAATCATATTAAAATGAGTAAAATTTTCTTGAAATAAATCAGGGTGTAAATTTAAGAACCTATTTTTGTGGAAAAAATGTATATTGTGTGGAAGTGTCCCCTTTTTTGTGTAATGTTTTTACTAATTTTTTAAAACTCTAAACTGAAAATATTATGAAAATTTATGAATGTGTAACTATTTTTATAAATAATATAGTTATGGTTTGATTATATTACAAGGTGTTATAATCCCCTTTATTGATACATATTGAGATTTTGAAATAATACTGAGGGGATCCATTCACCATAACTAAAATTATGTTGGTATAGAGGAGTGAGTAAAAGATTATGATGATCCCAAAAGAAAGAGAATATTTATATAGTATATCCATGATGAAGCCCCATTTTATAGTATCAAAATATTTTAAAATTTCAATATTTAAGTTAAGGTTTCCATTTCTATATTTGTTCTATAGTAGGTTAACACACTTTAAAGTAGTATAAATATATTTATGTATTTTAATTCTAGATATATTACCAAAATGATTTTGTGAAACCATATAATCAATAATAGATCCATTTATTTGAGCTAAAATATTATTAATAATTTTATGAATTTTTTTATAACACCAATTGACCTGATGTATTCGATATAAAAGGACTACTCACACTTTGGAATAATATAAGGAATTGTTAGTTAACACCTTCAGGAAGAAATTTTGTGGAGAATAATTCATTGATAGCTTATAAGAGTTCTTTATGAATAATATCCTAATAATGAATGAAAAAATTGTTGGTGAAGTCATCTAGTCCATTTGAACTATCCAGATTTAGAGATATTTTTTTTTGTCCAACCTCCTCTTAGTTAGAAATACAATGATAAAATAATTATATATATCAGTAAATTTTGATTCAATGATATCAATGGATTGAAGTCCAGGATAAGTTCACCTATACTCATTAAAAAGATATGTGACATAGTTGACCGGTGGTAGAGAAATCTCCTCTACACTATTTATATCACATCCAATGATATAAATTTCAGAAATAAAACCCAAAGCTTTCCCCTCTCTATGAATCATGTGAAACAATTTGGAGCTCCTATCAATATACTATAACTATTTATGGTGGAATTGTTCCTTATGAAGACTCTATTTAATTTTCTATAGGAATTCAAATTTTGAGTGTTTTTGAATCTCATATGAAGTGATATAGTCATGTTGTGACATAATGTTTTGATAATACTTGTAACACCCCAAGATTTTGAAAATAAATTTAAAATTGAATTCATAAAACAATAATTATCTACAAAAAAACACTTTGATATAACCTAGTCAATAAAAGTTATTTTTCCACTTCTATGATTTGAATTTCGAAAAACTGACATACCCGGTTACGTTCTGGGTGATATTTGGAGTTTGATATAATCAACTAAAATTTTGGTTAATATTAATTTGACCATTATGAATAGTAATGTTACCTTATGAATAGTAACTTGAACCTTATGAATAGTAATGTACCCTTATAAATAGAAACATCACCCATGTAAGTATAAATAAAATTTAGGCACCTTAGAAATGAAGTAGAATATTTCATAAATTATTAATTAAGTATTCATATTTTTGTGAGTGATAAATATTTATTTAAAATTTTTAATTAAAAAATAAATTAATTTTCATAAAATGTGTTCCTAAATATATTTTTTTATCTTATGATTTTTGAATAATATAATAAGAGCATAGTTAATTTTTAAGGGTATTATAAAATTAGTTTTGGTTTTAAAATTGTATTTTTCATGTAAAAAATGATTTTAATTAAAAATTAATTTTCTCATATTTAAAAAATTATTTTGATCAAATGAAGTAATATTTTGAATTATAAACATCAAAAAATGGATATGGTGAATTTTTGGGATTTTTCTGAAGTATTTGAATTTTTAGTGAATAGTGAAATATGGTAATTTACCGTATATATACATTATTGGTTCAATACACTATTCATTGAATCATGGATGATGTAATAAACCATTAGTGTGAAATAAAATGCACTTATTATTATTATTGGTCTCAAGAATCAATACTATTTCTTATCTTGAGCAAAATAATAAAATAATGAATAACATATTCAAAAATCACTCCTCTCCTCCACTTTAAACCCCCCTCACTCCCTCTTATCTTTACTCCTAAAAATCCTTGTTACTTGTCTAAATTATATCCAAATATCCTCCCAATATCCCCCCACACATCCAGAATACCTTGGTCTCATAAAAAGACCAAAACCTCTCCCCTAAAGAGGCTCTCAAGGAAGATTACTTCAAGAGGTAAATTCCACTTTTCATTTAATTTATTTGAAGTTCCTTTTTTTGTTTTTCTTTCCTCAAATAATTTCATAAAAATGTTATGATAACTCTAGTAACTTAAATTTAATTGAATTTTGTTATTATAATGGAATAATTCATCATCATCTCTCATTTCCCCTTCTTTTATACTATAAATAAAAACACTATCCGAGATGTGTTAATTTATCACATTCAAGGATGATAGGTTTTCAATTTGTATTACCATCTTCAATTATGATCATGAAACCATTTTGATGGTTGAACTAGACTATAATATATGTATTATAACTTATTTATGTTCCATAATATTTTTTACATGTGATATGAATTTATAAATCAAAATGAGTTCGTTGTGATAAAAAACCGCCAATTAAGCCAAACAATTACCATTAAAGTTTTATATAATGATTCATCTTCACTCCAAATAAAAAAAAAATTAATTTTATAGCCATATAATATTTTTTACGTTTGAAAATAAAACAAAACTTATATTCTAGAAAACCATTCTAATTCTACATGTTTATCAATAAATGAATATACGTAAACCAATCATGAAAACCAAGGAAGAAAACGCTCCCAAACAATGAAATTGAATCTCTAAACCCATCAAAAGTCCATGAATGAAACTGATAAGGTTATAAAAAATAATTTACATGTATATTAGGTTCGGTAATTATTAATTTATGAACCTAAATTTTATTATTCAGGTCATTAAGATCTAGTAAGGAACACCTTTGGACTTAAGGTAAAGGTTTCTTCATCTCACTTCCATTTTTGTGAGATATTTTGTATTCACTACTATTACTTGAGTATGGTGTATGTATGATATCCATTGAGGTATCATATCATGAATATATTTATTTTAATTATATTAAATTCATCATTTTATGATTATTAATTTTGGGGAACACAATTAAATTGGTTACAAAGTTGTAAGTTTTTTTTACCCAAACCTCTATTTTCCTTCGGGTTGCACTTATTTGGTAATCACCTAAATTAAATTATTATTTATTCTTATGTACTGATCATAAATTTTTTAAGGTTTTATATATGTGTTCCAATGATAATAATTATTTATTTTATGGTTATTTACATGTTTTAAAAAGGATCAATAAAAATTTCTTCCCGATAAACAAACTTGATAAACAAACCCGATTCAAGGGAACTTCTCGAATTCTTACCCCTTTTCAAGTGCACTCCAGAATCTGTTTTAAGAGACCATTGTTTTTATAAAATCACTCATTTTATCATGAAAAATTATCTTAGTTTATTTCTGGTTTTATGAAAACAAACATGCATTTCCACTTTAAAATTCTCTTTAATATTTTCCATAAAATGATCTAAAATGTTTTATTTATAAATATTCTTAAGAAATATTTTTACATTTTTTCACTTTATCAGGACATAATTCATGCCTCAAATATAATTTCAATGTCCTTACCTTTTATTTTCTGGGATATAAATTTTTACAATCCGATTTCATGGAAAATAAAAATGATTTTCCAGAAGAACTCTTCTTTCAAAAGTAAAACGGATTTTTCTTGTTTCACATTAACGTTTATGAAGTATATGCATTTTTCAACACTTATTATAGGAATGTAGTGTATGTAATTCCCTTTGGTATATCATATCAATAGTCTCCTTATTCTCATGATATTATAAGGTATTATGATTTGAATGTTTCAAGGTATTTTGGGAGACTTTGGAATGTTTAAGGATTATTTCTTCCGGATTTTTTCAATGGTCTCATTTAAAAGTATCTTTATCTAATACAACACACGTTTTGAATTATATAATTAATTTAGATTCATCTATTATTATATCATCTACAATATTTTGTTCAAGGGTTTCTGATTAGTTTGAATGTGGATGTGCTATCTTGATACCATTCACCATATTACTCCACATGGTTAGTGTTTATGTTAAATTATTAGGGGATGTTATTTACAATTCACATGTTAGTTTCAATATAACTGTATATGTTTATTATGTTCACCCATTTCATATGATGAATTCATTGGACTTAGTAAATGATAGGGGATTCCTACTATAAACCCTCGGTGAATCGGTAGGTATCATGAGAGAAATAGATACAGACTTGGCTGAGGCCTTTACCATTTTTTTAGATATGGTTTTGGCCAAGGACTTAATCATTTTTTGATGTATTAGAAGAGGCCTTGACAGTATGTTTCAGAATGTTTGGAATATTCACTCCCCCATTATGAAGCTATAAATTAATAGTTCATGTGGTTATTCAACTAGTATAATACCCATGATTATGTTTTATTATGACAATATTTACTCATCTCATACTCCTTCCACAATGTGTTCAAGTTTATTATTTTCATAGGCACGTGTTTTCAATTATTCACCTTGCCTAATGTTTATGTTTATGACATATTTCTCTATATTGTTTACCCTTACTGAGCATCTGAGCTCACCCCTTATTATGTTTCATTTTTCTTAGGACATGAATAGGTATATTATGATTGACTTATAGGGATACTCTTAGAGTGGTGGATGTTCCAAATAGAAATTTTATGTTGTTTTTTATTTTAAGTTGTAATGTTGAACTTATGTATATATCTAGTTTTCCAAATATACTAAAATATTCATTCCTTTGGGATATTAATTTCTTGTAATCATTCCAATGTAATGTAATAAGGTATCGACTTTGGGAAACTGAAGTCGTGTCTTTACAGTTGGTATCAGAGGATATTTATTAGAAAACGTAGAAACTATATTTAGAAAACATATATTATAGAAAAAAACTCTAAGATAGTCATTGAGGATAAGTATACAAGAATATACTAGAATTTTGGTAAGGAATAGATTATGTGGATATTTCTAGAAAATACATCCCCGTATGGATACTACAAGTAGACGTAGTTCTGGAATAGATGTAACTAGGAGTGAAAAATTTGACAAGGAGTTCCAGGATTGACCTGGGGTATCCTAATACATGACAATGGGCATTATTGCACACCTTTTTTGACACTCTTATGGGATATTATTAGGATAATTCAAATTTTCATTACAAGTCATTATGAAGGATTTATGCCCCTAAAGTAACTAGAGTATATGGTTTTATGATTTGTGATTCATAAATTTATGTTATGTGATATACCATGTTTAGAGTTATATAGAGTTAATAATTTTATAAGAAAATATAGTATAAGAAATTGATGATAAATAGTTCCTAGTATAAGGAATGAGAACTTCACCAATGCACATGATGCAAAGAGTAAGAAGGATCATATCTCTTATGGTCATAAGCCATCATTTCAAAGGATGATAGTCTCCCAAGTATCCTCATCATATGTGGAAATAGTATTATGTGTTAACAAGATATGTACATAATTATTTAAGTCAAATTTATTTTAAGGGAAGTAAGAAAAGATGAGGATGGCCAAGAAAAAAATGGATAAAGGGAAGAAGGGAAAGAAGGGTTCTCCCACATGTGATAATTGTGGAAAGAATAACCCTGGTAAATACTTAAAGGGAATGTGAGTTTTTTATAAGTGTGGAGAAAAAGGATACCGATTTCATTATTTCAAGGGAAATAAAAAGGGTTCCAATGTGAAATGATTCAACTAAAAGGAGATGTGACACTATGAGAATCAATGTCCCAAGTATAAAAGGAATATTCACTAAATGATGTTTTTGGATAATGATCAAGTCATGATATTGCTGCAGATGAAGTGGAATGATTAATATGACTCTTTAAGAATCATGTAATTTGAATATTTTATCAGTAATGTGCTGGTTATAAGAATTATGTAATATATGAGGATTGTACTGCAGTACTATTTCATTAAGTATTTGAGATCGCATGATGAATTGTACAAAGGATAAGTGACTTAGTAGAAAGTTAATATCTTGGAAAAGTATATGGTAGATAGAAAGAAAACCCTAAATATATTCCTAATGATTAAGATAATGATGCATAAATTATTGATTTGGATAAGAACTAACTACCTCAAAACTGATTATTGACTTATCGACAAGAGATCTATGATATCATTTATGAAGTTTGAAACATTTTTTTGATATAAGGAATATATAAAATAGAATGTGTAAGGATGAATGCATGTTTCCAATATGTTTTTATGGTAATTTTATTTATTACCATATTTAAAGAGGACAAATGATGAAGATATTAAAATGTTTGGAATGAGAAAATTTAGGGCTACTTCATGTTGATTAAAGGAAAATAAGGTAGGAGATGCTTTGAGCATGATAGATCATGGAGTTATAAATAAAATGAGTATTTTCAAGGACCTCGTGTACATGGAACTTACAAGGATGGACACGAGAATGATTCTAATGTATTGTATCAGGATATTTTGGAAAGTTAAACAATCTATGAAATGGTTTATGTTGATTATTGTATGAGGTTTTAGAGTTTAATGTCACCACATGAGGCAACCCATGATAAGAGATGAAGCATAGATAGTTCAAGGAACAAAAAAAGGATAAGATTGTGTTTATGAAATAGAAATATATATTTATACTCTTATAGTGTGGAATAATTCATTAACTCTAGGAAAAGAGTCTTAAATATTTTTTTTCCTATTATCATATTTTTTTCATGATATCAATGAATTTTTTCATAACTATAGTTTATGGTTTTGTGGTAATTATCTTTTATCTAAGCATGTTTTCTATCAGTTTCCATCAGAACATAATGGTGATTATTATTCCATGACCATGTTGTCTAATTAGAATGCATAGTTTTGTAGTAACCAATGAATTTCCCATTCCCTCTTATTAAGAGGATATTTTAACCATATTCCCGATGTGGGTTTCCCCTAAGATAATTTTCAAGTATCAACCATTAACTTTTGATGTTCAATTTCAAATTTTGAGAATGATTTTTTTTGTAAGTAGAGGATAATGTAACACTCCAAGATTTTGAAAATAATTTTAACATTGAATGCATAAAACTCTAACTCTACAGAACAACACTTTGATATAACCTATCCAATAAAAATAATTTTTCCACTTCTCTGATTTGAATTTCAAAACATTGAAATACACAGTTACATTTAGGATGATATTTGGAGTCTAAAAGAATCAACTTTAATTTTTGTGAATAGTAACTTGATCCTTACGAATAGTAATGTACCCTTATAAATAGTAACTTGACCCTTATGAATAGTAATGTATCCTTATGAATAGAAACATCACCCATGTAAGTATAAATAAAATTTATCCACCTTAAAAATGAAGTATAATATTTTATAAATTATTAATTATGTATTCATATTTTTTTTAGTGATAAATATTTAATTAAAATTTTAGATTAAAAAATAAATTAATTTTCATAAAATGTATTTTTAAATAAATATTTTTTTGTCCTATTATTTTAGAATAATTTTATAAGACCTTAGTTAATTTTTATGGTATTATAAAATCAGTTTTGGTTTTAAAACTGTATTTCTCGAGTAATAAATTATTTTAATTAAAAATTAAATTTCTCATATTTAGAAAATTATTTTGATAAAATGGAGTCCATTTTTGGATTATAAGAATTGAAAAATGGCTATGGTAAATTTTGTCACGAACCGAATCTGGTCACCGCTAAAACCGGCACCAAACCCAGCTCGTGACATGACCCGAAGGGCGTTCCCTATCCCCATGGGCTGGCACAAGTGCTCGGGTATCATTAATTTAGGTTTGGGAACGATTTACCCGAGCATGAAAGCATAAAACATTAAAAACAATCCATAATATAAATATGAAATTTTTGATCCAAACAAGACATAAGTAAAAACCAGAACTGAGTACATTGGTTTGAAGATAATACAAGTGGTCCAAATAAAAATAATTATAGCATCAAGATAGCCCCAAGGACTCCACACGACTAGGGGTCATCACCCCCAAGCTGTCTCCACAACTCCGCACCAAGGATGAGAACTAACACCCTGAACCACCATCACCCTTAGCCTTTACTTTACCTGAATCAAACATAACCAAGTCTACTTACACCCAAGGGGTGTAAGTAGGGTGTGAGCCTAAGCCCAATAGGATACCACCCAATGATTCCAAGGAGTAAGAAATACAATGTGAAAAAGCAAGCAGTTTTCAAACGCAAGGAAAAGTAGTGTTAAAATTTCAAAAAATGAAACCTCCAATTGAAAATAGTTTTCAATCCAAAATTTTCATAATATTAACACATTAAAATATAAATGTAAGATACTGTAATTTAATTACAAACACACCCTAAGACATGTGTAAATACAACAAATCCAATGAGCAACAACATTGGGAACACCCCTAGGCATTAGGTTGTCTTGGGCCCTATGTACCTCGTACCTCGGTGTAAATTAACCATAGAAAAATATGCTCTCGTGCACGAGAAACTAGTAGGTAACATACTCATAACCTAGTGGTCCCCGATAATCATCCACATAGTTTAGTTAGAGTTGTCATTATCTAAATGCTAAGTGAAACAGGGACAAAACCCATCCGGTCCAATAGCCGTACTAGTACAAATCCGCCCCACCTAGATACCTGGGCTTCCCCTTTTGTTCTCAATAAATTTAATCATGCAACATAAATAAATTTTCATATAAAACACCATTAATGGTCAAACAAAACCAAAACAGTATCTATCACATTTTATACCACTTAAAACACGCAACAAAACTCTTAGATTTTTCATAAAACAATTCCTCAAAATCCCGTAGTGTTTCGGACACAAAACTCCTTATAAACCTCCCTTTCATACTATGTGCACATTTTTTAAGTTTTCAAAATATAAAGGGCATCCTAATACATTTCATTGAAAACACAGAATCATTTTTTGGGCATCCCCATATGGTTCAAGAAACGACATCATTGCAAAATCTCTATTTTTACACAACACAACTCTTAGAATTTCATGTAGTTCACAAACACCATTAAAACCAGATTTTTCAGCAAAAAACACAAGGTATAATCATTAAAAACAGTATTTTTATCCCTATTATAGTTAAATAAAATCAACTAATTACTTATAGGGTAGCCGCAATTAAACTAATAAAACATTTCTATGAAGAAAACCCCAATTTGACATGAAATTGTCATTTAGGATTCATTCTAAATACAAACACCACTAAAACTATTTTTTTCAGCAATAATAAAATTAAATAATCATGAAAATACCATAAAAATAGTATCCAATTCACAAAGATTTCATACACAATGGAATCACCTACCAAAACCAAGGAAACCCTTGAATCCTTTGTGCGAAAACTCAAACACACCACCACCGCACCTCAAGGAAGGTAAACCAGACCTAAAACCATAATTTCAGACCATTAAACACAATATAAAACCCTAATTTTTAAACCCTACTTCATGGAAAGTTGGAACCTCAATGATAATGGAAGAAACCCTAAGTACATTGGATGTAATCCTAAACAAATTGAAAGAAGAAAGGAGGAGAACAACTTTCTTAAAATATCTTGTAGAAATAGCCCCCAAAAATACCAATAGATGATTTTAAAAATACTCAAACCTTCAAGGGAGTTTCAAAAAAGGATAAGGAGATCATTTAGGAATTTAAATGGGGGAAAAAGAGTAAAAATTGAGAGAGTTGTGAAGGAATGAACTTACCTCTTCAAATCTGGACGATTTGAAGAAGCCTATGAAGTTTGGCACCAAATGAAGATTAAACAGAGCTCCAAAGAGGGGGAGAGATAATGGTCGCGCGGTTGGGTTCAGTGGTCTTGGGATCCACTTTGAATCACCAAAAAATCCCAAATATTGAATAATTTATACAATAATAAAAATTTATTTTTAAAACAGGAATTTGGCTTTCGGGCAGGCCCAACACTTTAGATAAAAACCAAAATAAACCCTGGTTATGGATTTATAAAATCTCCAAATTACCTTGGTGGTGTTAATAGGTTAGGGGAGGTCAATTAGAAATTTTAATGGATGAAAAATGTTGAAAACTGAAAAAGTTATAAAAGATACAAAATTTATTTTTTAATCTGGAATTGGGCTCACAGTTTGGACCAATTCATGAATACTCATCTATTCCTCCCTAAAACCTAGGAAAACCCCCAAAACAAAGAAAGAATGTAAATTAAATGAAATAATACCTTTAAAATATGTATTTTATGTGACAATTCTCCCCACCATAAATCATTTCAACCCCGGAATTCCACAACAAGACCAGATGTAAAAGAAAAGTCCAAATGATAGACCAAGACATACATCCTTGCCACATTTTCACCCGCTTCAAAAAGGACGAACATCTCCAGTTGATCAAACAAAGAAAGGTAATAATCTCACTAAAAAAAATAACCCAAGTACTTAAAATTATGAAACACATTCAAAACACATCCCAAAACAAAACACCTCAAACACTACAAGACGACGCTCAAGCAATCCACTTGAAACGAACAACGAACTCGAATAATGCTACCACAACATTACATAAAAAAACCATTGGGTGTTCTACAACCCCAAATTTACCCAAGTAACAAATTTATGGATAGATAGACTTGAACAATACTACCTCCTACCTATAATACACCAAGGAGAAAACTGAGTCACTAGTACGGGGTGACCCAATCTGGACATCCCACCACTAGGGACAACTCAATTTCTAAGACAGAATAAGGATAACAATTAGGGAAGGAACGAATGATCTACCCATCATAAGGGTTAAAATAACACTATTACTTTTCCAAGAGAACATACATGATACCCATGATGGGTCTCCCCACTATAATAATGAACATAACTTTCCTTAAGAAAAAATCAAGACACTAACTGGGGGCCTCGAATGGACTTCCCCGCATTAGGGGTAGATTAATATCAGAATTCATCCAATGAAACATACCTGAGACCCATTGTGGGTATAAACAAAACAAAACCCAACCATATTAACTAACTATTATGGGATAACAACAAAAAAAACAACAGAATTTTAAGGACCAGGCATGGCCGCACGGTTGGTTCACACGGTTTGGGAAACCGTGAGTTAACTGTGTGGATCATTCTGTCCAAAGAGGAAACTTCACACAGTTTCCTTGGCCAATGATCATGGACGTGCGGAGACCATGCGGTAGCTAGTGTCTCTTATCACATGGTCCCCTGGGTTGGCACACGGTTACTGATAACCGCGCACAAATTAGGCACTTCAACCTGCTTAACCCAAATTTTAAGCTTTTCTCCAAAAACACAAGGGAACCCAAAGGGGAGAAAAATCAACTCCTGTATGACATGGGAACAAGGTACTCACACCTATTTCCACCAAATGTGAGAAATTGGAACAAGAAGATGAATCCTGAGGTTTAAACTACTCTTATCTTTCATATTGAGGATATGACCTTGACCCAAAAGTTTGAACGACTTTAGGATTTCCCCTAACTACGCACCAGCTTCTCTCCGGGGCCTTTGGCTGGAGCTCAATGGATTGAAGCATCTTCGACATCGTAGTTGGGATTTGGAAACCTTTAAACTGAACATCTTATTCAAGTGCCAAAACAATTATACTGTAATCTTAGATGATCTCATTGAGACATGAAACACTTCAAACCCGCTTTTCCCCAACCCATCATTTTACCAAAACAAGAACTTAGAGGATGCACACACATCACCCCTTTTTTTTTGGATGCTAAACAGAGGAATGAAAGGACATATAGAAACACATTCCTCTAGATCATATTATTTAGAATTCCCTATAGGGAGACACACATCCAAAAAAATAGTTACTCTCATAAGATTTCACAATCTTCACCCTTATAGTCAAATGAACACATGACATCGAATGGCGTCACCGAACATGACCATTGTGGATAAAAGAAAACACAAGGAGAGGGACCTTGTACTAAGTCCCAAAAATCACATGATTCCAGCAAGTGTCCATAATTACCACTCTTGGCCAAATCTTGCACACTGGTGTCCTAACATGAACTCTTGCTTCAATGAGACTAACGAAAGACCCAGAGGCCCTTTAAGACATCATTCTACATTGACAACCCTAAAATTCATTGACCTTCGAAAACTTAGGAAACATAATAAACTAAGGTCTATTTCAACCTCCCACAAACACTCTCCCACTATAGGGGTATCCACATAATTGAAAAAGAAGAGGGGTAAACTCAATCTCCAAACCTCAAGAATAAAGTGCTTATGTTGATCAACTGGAGGATCATCTAACGGTGAATCACCATAGGCCAAAAATGAATCATACATTAACACTTTATGGGGGAATATCCTAGCCTACAGGAAAACCCAAGGACCCAACCAATCTGGTCATTTGGTCACAACAAACCACAAACCTGAACCGAACACATGAGGGGAGCCACCACATTGGCCTCCCAAACGTTTCCTCAAAAGAGACCACTGACCAACACTTCATTCCAACTAATCAATGAAACACAAACCCAAAACATCGTTCAAACAAGAGGGGTTATTGAACTCGAAACATCCCACAATAATAATTCTGAAAACACATAATCCATACCTCCAAACCATACATTATCAAAACACAACACTTTCCTTCAAAAACATTATTAAAAAAAACAGTGTTGCTGGGTTGCGCATTTACCAATAGTATCTCATGAGCCTCACACATGCATGTTTACATGACACACTGGGAACCCAACTCATATCCATCCCCATTCCCAAATAAACCTATGCATGTGGTCACCCTTGAGAGCACCAATTACCAAAAATCAAACCTTTTCTTTTTAAAATCAAAACTTTTAACCACACTTTACCTTTCTTAAAAACAATAACCATAATATAAAAACCCAATTTTTCATCTCAAAAAACAATTTATAAAAGAATACATAATTCAATAAAATCACATATTCATGCCTTTCACAATTGTTTCAAAACATTTCAACCCATTTCAAAACACTTCAAATTTCATGAAAAACACAATTTCATAAATCTCTATTTAATTAAGAACTCAACTATTCTCATTTCAAGACAAGGTTCTAAAAGTTCATAATTTTTTTTTGTTCAGTAGTCACCAAACCCAAAATCCATCTTCAACCCCCACACAAAAATTCTAGAACACTTAATTCAATCCAAAACACGTTTCCATGGTTTAAAAAAAATTCCACTAGAAACATATTTTCAAAACCCCAATTAACATAGTTCATACTTTCAAAAGAGGTGTAAACACATAATTTACCCTTTTGAAATAATTATGAAATTTCATTTATAGGAATTAAAAAAACATAAAACCATTTTCAATTTACTAGAAAATAACTTCACAAAAATTCACACTCCTTAAAGTGAAGTCATTTCTTTTTGCTTAAAAAAAACCAAGTTTCCAAGATTACAAAACAAAGAGACACAAGAAAATGTGAGAGGAAATTAGTTTGGGTGGGTGACTTGGACATATGGTTGGAAGAAATATTCCAATCACTTCGCCGTCACAGAGAGTATTCTAAGGAAATATCCATGGCTCTACATGGCTTGCCAGGCCCTGCGAGCTCACTGAGATTATTCTCCCAACTCTCTTTTCATTTCCCATAGTCATCATTAAACCAAGAAAACCAAAGGACTCAGATAAATCCATACTTCCCATGGTGACTTGAATCCCATCATGAGGTGTGATGGCCAGGTACACTACCCATGACTGAAATTTCAAGTCCCAAAAATCCTAGCTCCAGACCATGCTGACTCTTCCCCAAATAACATGACCCAAGGAGCGAACCTCCTCTGATACCATTTTGTCATGAACCGAATATGGTGGCCGCCAAAACCAGCACAAAACCCAGCCCGTGACATGACCCGAAGGGAGTTCCCTATCCCCATGGGCTGTCACAAGTGCCCGGGTATCATTAATTTAGGTTTGGGAACAATTTACCTGAGTATGAAAGCATAAAACATTAAAAACAATCCATAATATAAATATAAAATTTTTGAGCCAAATAAGACATAAGTAAAAACCAGAACTAAGTAAATTGGTTTGAAGATAATACAAGTGGTACAAATAAAAATAATTATAGCATCAATATATCCCCAAGGAATCCACACGACTAGGGGTCATCACCCCCAAGCTGTCTCCACAACTCCGCACTAAGGATGAGAACTAACACCCTGAACCGCCATCACCCTTAGCCTTTCCTTTACCTGAATCAAACTTAACCAAGTATAATTAAAACAAAGGAGTGTAAGTAGGGTGTGAGCCTAAGCCCAATAGGATACCACCTAATGATTCCAAGGATTATGAAATACAATGTGGAAAAGTAAGCAGTTTTCAAACGCAAGGAAAAGTAGTGTTAAAATTTCAAGAAATGAAACCTCCAATTGAAAATAGTTTTCAATCCAAAATTTTCAGAATATTAACACATTAAAATATAAATGTTAGATACTATAATATACTTCCAAACACACCCTAAGACATGTGTAAATACTACAAATCCAATGGGCAACATCATTTGCAACACCCCTAGGCATTAAGTTTTCTTGGGCCCTATGTACCTCGTACCTCGGTGTAAAGTGACCATATAAAAATCCGCTCTCATGCACGAGCCACTAGTAGGAAACTTACCAATAACCTAGTGGTTCCCGATAATCATCCACATAGTTTATTTAGAGTTGTCGTTATCCAAATTCTAAGTGAAACACGGACAAAACCCATCCGGTCCACTAGCCGTACTAGTACAAATCCGCCCCACCTAGGTACCTGAGCTTCCCCTTTTGTGCTCAATCAATTTCAGCATGAAAAATAAATAAATTTTCATATAAAACACCATTACTGGTAAAAAAAAACAAAAATAGTAGATATCACATTTTATACCACTTAAAACACGCAACAAAACACTTATATTTTTCATAAAACAATTCCTCAAAATCCCGTAGTGTTTCGGACACAAAACTCCTTATAAACCTCACTTGCATACTATGCGCACATTTTTTAAGTTTCAAAAACAGAAATGGAAGCCTAATACATTTCAGTGAAAACACAGAATCATTTTTAGGGCATCCCCATATGGTTCAAGAAACGATATCATTTCAAAATCTCCATTTTTACACAACACAACTCTTAGAATTTCATGTAGTTCACAAACACCATTAAAACCAGATTTTGCAGCAACAAACACAAGGGATAATCATTAAAAACAGTATTTTTATCCCTATTATAGTTAAATAAAATCAACTAATTACTTATAGGGTAGCCCCAATTAAACTAATAAAACATTTCTATGAAGAAACCCCCAATTTCACATGAAATTGGCATTTAGGATTCATTCTAAATACAAACACCACTAAAACTATTTTTTTTTCAGAAAAAATTAAATTAAATAACAATGAAAATACCATAAAACAATATCCAATTTAAAAATATTTCATACACAATGTAATCACCTACCAAAACCAAGGAAACCCTTGAATCCTTTGTGCGAAAACTCAAACACACCACCGCCGCACCTCAAGGAAGGTAAGCCAGATCTAAAACCAGAATTTAAGACCATGAAACACAAGATAAAAAAATAATTTTTAAACCCTACTTCATGGAAATTAGGAACCTCAATGATAATGGAATAAACCCTAAGTACATTGGAAGTAACCCTAAACAAATTGAAAGAAGAAAGGAGGAGAACAACTTACTTAAAATATCTTGTAGAAATGGCCCCCAAAAATACCAGTATCTGATTTTAAAAATACTCAAACCTTCAAGGGAGGTTTTAAAAAGCATAAGGAGATCATTTAGGAATTTTAATGGGGGAAAAAGAGTAAAAATTGAGAGAGTTATGAAGGAATGAACTTACCTCTTCAAATCTGGACGATTTGATGAAGCCTATGAAGTTCGGCACCAAATCACGATTAACCAGAGCTCCAAATAGGGGGAGAGAGAATGGCCGTGCGGTTGGGTTCAGTGGGCTTGAGATCCACTTGGAATCACCGAACAATCACAAAAATTGAATAAGTTATAACATAATAAAAATTTATTTTTAAAACAGGAATTGGGCTTTCGGGTAGGCCCAACCCCTTAGATAAAAACCCAAATAAACCCTGGTTATGGATTTATGAAAGCTCCAAATTACCTTGGTGGTGTTAATAGGTTAGGGGAGGTCAATTAGGAATTTTAATGGATGAAAAATGTTGAAAAATGAAAATTTTATAAAAGATACAAAATTTATTTTTTAATCTGGAATTGGGCTCACGGTTTGGCCCAATTCATGAATACTCATCTATTCCTCCCTAAAACCTAGGAAAACCCCAAAAACAAAGCAAGGATGTAAATTAAATTAAAAAATACCTTTAAAATATGTCTTTTATGTGACAATTTTTTTTTATTTTTCCGAAATATTTGAATTTTTAGTGAACACTGAAATACAGTAATTTAACATATATATATACATTATAGGTTCAATACATTCTTCCTTGCATCATGGATGATGTAAGAAACCATCAGTGAGAACTAAAATGAAAATATTAATATTATTGTTCACAATAATCAATACTATTTCTTGTCTCATGAAAAATAATAAAACAATGAATAAGATATTAAAAAATCACTCCTCTCCTCCACTATAAAACCCCCATCACTCCCTCTTATCTTCACTCCTAACAAACTGTTTACCTTGTCTAAATTCTATCCAAATATACTCCCAATATCCTACCCACGTCCATCATCCCCTGGTCTCATAAAAATACCAAAAACTCTCCCCTAAAGAGGCTCTCAAGGAAGACTACTTCAAGATGTAAATTCCTCTTTTCATTTTTTTATTTCGTGTTCCTTTATTTTCTTTTTCTTTCCTCACCTCCTTTAATCAAAATGTTATGATAAATCCAGTACATTACATGTAATGTAATTTTATTATGATAATGGAATAATTAATCATCATCTTTTCTTTCCCCTTATTTTATACTATAAATGAAAACACCATCTGAGATGTGTTAATTCATCACATTCATAGATGACAGGTTTTCAATTTCTATTACCGTCTTCAATTATGGACATTAAACCATTTTTATGATTGAAACAGACTGTAATATATGTATTATAACTTATTTAATGTTATATTATCTTTTTTTACACATTATATTAATTTATAAATCAAAATGAGTCTGTTGTGATCAAAAATCACAAATTAACCCAAACAATTATCATTAAAGTTTTATATAATGATTCATATTAACTCCCAATAAACAAATTAATTTTATAACCATATAATCTTATATAAATAGTAAAATAAATTAAAACTTATATTCTAGACAACCATTCTCATTCTACATGTTTATCTGTACATTAATATAAGTAAACCAATCATGAAAATCAATGAAGAAAAGGCTCCCAAACAATTAAATTGAATCTCTTAACCCATAATAAGGCAAAAAATAAACCTAATATGGTTATAAAAAATCAATTAAATGTATATTAGGTTATGTAATTATTAATTTATGAACCTAAATTTTATTATTCATGTCATTAAAATCAATTAAGGAACACCTTCAGACTTACGGTAAGGGTTTCTTCATCTCACATCCATTTTTGTGAGATATTCTGTATTCACTAATATTAATTATGTATGGTGTATGTATGATTAACATTGATGTATCATATCATAAATATATTTATTTTCATGATATTAAATTTATCATTTGATTATTGTTAATTTTGGGTCATACAATTCAATTGGTTACAAAGTTGTATGTATTTTCTACCCGAACCTCTATTTTTATTCAGGTTTCTCTTATTCTATACTCACCTCAATGAAATTATTATTTATTCTTATTTACTCATCATAATTTTTTAATGTTCTATATATGGGTACCAATAATAATCCTTCTTTATTTTATGGGGAGTTACATGTTTTAAAAGGATCATTCAAAATTTCATGCTGATAAACAAACTCGATTCAAGGGAACTTCTCAAATTCTTACCCGCTTTCAAGTGCCCTCTAGAATATGTTTTAAGGAACCATTATTTTTATAAAATCAATCATTTTATCATGAAAAATTATCTTGGTTCATTTCAGGTTTTAAGAAAAAAAACATTCCTTTCCACTTTAAGATTATCTTTAATATTTTATTTAAAATGCTCTAAAATGTTTTATTTATAAAGATTATTAAGAACTCTTTTTACATGGTTTCACATTAGAGGGACATCATTTATGCCTTAAATATAATTTAAATTTCCTTAAATTTTATTTTCTGGGATATACATTTTTACAATCTGATTTCAAAGAAAATATAAATGATTTTCCAAAAGAACTCTTCTTTAAAAAGTTAAAAGTATTTTTCTAATATCACATTAACTTTTATGAAGTATATACCATGTTCACCAATTATTCCAGACATTTGGTGTATGTAATTCCATTTGGTATATCATATCAAGAGTCTCATTATTCTTATGATATTCTATGGGATTATTATTTGAATGTTCAAGGTGGTATGAGACACTTTGGAATGTTTAAGGATTGTTTCCTCTGGAATTTTTCTATGGTCTCATTTAAAAGTATATTCATCTAAGACAACATCCCTTTTGAATCTTATACTTCATAGAGATTTATATTTTAAGATATCATCAACAATATATTGTTTAAGGGTTTTTTATTAGTTTTACTATGAATGTGCTATCTTGATACCATTTACCATATTACTCCGAATGGTTAGTGTTTATGTTAAATGATTGGGGAA
The DNA here is from genome assembly GCA_963277665.1 of Viscum album. Lineage (NCBI taxonomy): Eukaryota > Viridiplantae > Streptophyta > Magnoliopsida > Santalales > Viscaceae > Viscum > Viscum album. The sequence goes on from OY728121.1 coordinate 596,338,023, forward strand.
AGTTATTTACATTTCTTATGTTAGTTTCAATATGAATGTATATGTTGATTATGTTCACCCCTATCACATGAGTAATTAATTTTCCTTTGTAAGTAAGGAGTGGAGCCCACTATAGCCCCTCGATGCATTGGTAGGTCTCATGAGACAAATAAATATGGACTTGGCTGAGGCCTTGCCCATTTTTTTAGATATGGTTTTGGATGAGACCTTAATCATTTTTAGATGCCTTGGACGAGGCCTTGAAGGTATGTTTTAGAATGTCTAGAATTTTCATTTCCCTCATTATGAAGCTAGAAATTCATAGTTCATGTGGTTATTTAACTAGTAGAATACCCATGATTATGTTTTATTATGGAAATATTTACTCATCTCATATTCCTTCCATAATGTGTTCAAGTTTATTATTTTTAAAGGGATGAGTTTTAAATTATTCACTATGCCTAATGTTTATGTTTATGATATCTTACACTGTATTTTTTACCCTTACTGAGGATCTGAGCTCACCTGTTATTATGTTTTATTTTTCCTAGGAGATGAAGAGGTATATTATTATTGACTTGCAGGTATAATATTAGAGTGGAGGATGTTCCCAATGGAAATTCTATCTTGTTTTTCATTTCAAGTTGTAATGTTGAACTTATGTATGTATCTAGTTTTCCAAATATAATAAACTATTCATTCATTGGGATACAAATTTCTTGTAATCATGCCAATGTAATGTAATAAGGCACCGACTCTGGGGAACTGGGATCAGGTCTTTACAATACTATAATTCTTGATAAACATTCTTAATATATTTATTGAAATTACTAGAAATTTATTTTATATAGACTCTTAGGGAATAAATTTTCCTTTTAAGATTTAGGGTCTTTCTCATAACGAAATTTCCTTAATATTACTCTTCTCATTCTTGAGAAAAAATGTTTTTATAGTCCTCCATGTCCAATCGAGTATTATTAAATCTGAATAGAAATTGGTGAGATATTATACCATCATATTGAATTGACACCAAAATTGGTATATAGTATGAATGCAATATTACTAGATAAATTCATGAGAAACTAGGATTTTTTACTTAATCATCATATAGGTAAACATCCCATCAAATTTTTGAGCCTTTTCCACATTAATGGCCTGTCTCATCCAAGTGAATTAAACACTTGAGACATTGATTTAATTAAAAAAATAGTGATAAATCTATATTTGAAGATCCTCATATGATATCCTAATATATTAATTTTTAATATCCACAGAAGGATCAATATTTCAGTTAAAATCTCTAACAAAAATCTAATTGATTTTCACAACCTCTGAGATCTAAACAAACTCTTTCCAGAGATCCATTATATATATGAATAAGGTGTCAATATATAGAATAGATATCAAACATATCACAATGTATTTTTCCTTACATAAATTAATATGCTGACCCCTAATGTAAAAAATAATGAAATCAAGAAATCTCAAAAATTAGAAAATAAAGGTTTTCAATAGAAGGTCATTTGATGTCATGGGATATAAAATTTAATCCCAAAATATCCCAATATAGGAGATAAAAGAAGTCAAAAATAAATTTTTGATTAACAATGATAATAATATCAGGATTATTATCATTAATAAAATGCTTAAGGGATATATAATTTTTTGGATTATTCAACACTTGGAAATTCTAAAATAATATATTATTTTTTAAGATGAATTTCCCCTTATAATGGGATAATTTGGAATATCAACAAGCTTAACTCTACCCCAAACCATTTTTCTATGTAATTTCATTTTAAACCTTTATAATCTCATTAGAGGGCCTAAGTCTATCTACCTCATCCATATCCTTTACCCAGCTCCTTAAGTCATATAGTAGGCCAAATTTATTATCATGAAACATTAGTCTGGGATATGAGGATTCCATTATATTCATAAACTTTGAGGCCTTACTTGAGGAAACCTTAGTAAAGGGTTCAACATCAATAAGTTCTTTATCACCTCCTTCTATAGCCATTCCCATAATATTATTCTTATCCACCACTTGAGCTCCAGGAGTGGGGATTACAATCCCCATTCCATATTTATCCTATTATTGATATTAAATGTCAAAATAAGTCTTGGTGATCATAATATTAATTCCTTCCTTATACATGGGGCCTAGATTCACATTTGATACATTTCCCACTTGGATATGGGGTTCAAAAATCTCATAAAATAGTACTTATTTTTAGTTTTACTCATCACTATGTTGCATTTGAATCTTTTACTGTAATTATTACCTATGTTTTATTGGGATTAAATCTTGAAATTACAAAAAATCTCCATGTCAGCCTTAGATACGAGGCTTTTATGCTCATTCAACATGTTTCCCACTTGGATGGGGGGATCACAAACCCCATCGATAGAGGACTAAGATACATTATTACTCAAAACTATATTTCCATTAGTTTTTGTACCATCATTATTACACATATCATGTTGGGATTAAACATAGTAATCACTAGTAATATGATCCCTATCATGAAATTTACCTCTTGAAGCTTTAGTAAGGATGGGTTTACCCATAAACCAATGGGGGCTATACCAGCTTCCCCTTTACGTTTAACTTTGACTTATTTAGTCAAAATTCTTGAGATAAATGATCATGTTTCTTATAAAAATACATGGTACATTCTTTATCATACATTAATATAAAATATTTATAATAAAATTTCAATCATCATAGAAGGTTGGTAGCTTCACATAGATTACTCTCAATTTTAGAGTTCCCTTTATAGTGGTGTGGGCTATTTACTACGCTGGGGTTATAGATTAGTCAACCTCTTCCAGAATGTGAGAAAAGTTCCCATACCTAGAATTATTGATCTCCATATAAAATTTAATATGGACCCCCACTAATAATGAAATATCCCAGAGGATTTTGGGATGAAAATATATCCAATTAACCCCTGATATATGAATCCATACCTAAGAATGTGTGTTTTTTATATTGAAAGGTTAAAATTATTCTTCCAATATTATATTATAATAATTATTAGTTTGAGAGAAATGAATCCATGTCCCCAAGATTTCCTTTTAAGTTCATTATTGGTGAATGTAACATGGAAACATACCCTACCAATAATAGTCATCCGTTAACTCAAAAAATACCCATATTCCAAAAATCAGTTTTTAGGAGATCATTTAATTTCCAAGGGACCTTTATAATAAGAATTCATGAAATAATTGATAATTTGAAAATCTACAAATTTTCCTAGATTTAATCATGATTGAAATTAACTTGATAAATATTTTACTTCACAAGGATTCTTTCAGAGGATGAGTTATAGAATTATGAGAATTTATCCTTAACTAGTCTTTCCTTTTAAAAACATATCTATGATTGAACAATTACTCAATTATGATACCTTTAGTTTGTTAGTATATTTACTATTCAAATCATATAATGAAAACAACTCAACATTTCAGATAACCACTAAATCAAATGTAGTTTTTAAATTCACAACAATAATCTTAAATAGATCCCATATATTTCTTGGAGTACCATTCCCCTTTAAATATATCCTTAATATACATAACAATAATAATATTAGTAATAATAATAATACTTCCATGGATGATTAATAATGATAACATAATATATATAATATTAATTTTTAAATAATAATAATAATAATAATAATAATAATAATAATAATAATAATACCACTAATATTACTCAAAACCCATTTTAGGTAAAAATATCATTAAATTATTTGTAATATTAATTATATAAAATACACATAACACATAGTTACACATATAATTTTATAAAAATATAAATTAAAATATTTAATCAATAATTTATAAATTAAATAATCATGTAAAACACATAAAAACATTATAAAAATATATAAATTAATAATACATGGTCTCAAGAAGTCTCAACATGTAAAATTAAGTTTCATTAAAGGGATTCAAATATAGAATGTACAATTACTAAGAATTTTCATCCAACTGTGTTTCTACACTACCTATAAAATCAAAATTCACAGAGGTTATTCATGATTTCCAAGTCCATACGTCTAATCATAAAACTTGTTAAAATTAATAATTTTCAATATTTCTATCAAAAACACCTTAAAAATAAATTTATTTTAAATAATAAAAAGTTGGGTGTTACAATTCTCCCCAACATAATAATTGGCACCCTAGAAATTCCCTATAATTTTGATATTTAAAAACACATTCAATTTTTTTTTAAATATCATTTAATTTAAATACTTTAAAAATATATAAAAATATACATTCTTTATAAAAAAACACATTCTTATGAAATACCATATTTTGGAAACTTCCCATTATTTACCATGTGGGAACTCCCCACCATATTGAATTTATATACATCCATTAATTCAATAATGCCCATCAATAATCCATTTTATATTTCTACAAATGATTTTCAATAAATATAATTTGTAATAGATTTCCTCAAAACACATACATATTTAAGTAAAATCAACTTGTTTTTAAAATAAAAACCATTTTTTTTAAAATCATAATTCCTAAAATAAAATATATAAAACAAGTTTTAAATAAAATAAAGTAATGAATACAAAATTTATGATCCCATTTTAACATTCCATATTTTCCACTGAACATGGAAAATTTTCCATGACAACTTAAAACTCATGTTTAGTGGTCTTACAGATCTATTTTGACTAATAAAAAACAATCTATATCTCCCAAAAAACCTCTACCAGAACCCCTCCATGGCCAGTAGTGAAGACATGACTGAATCCTAAAATTTGTCACAAATAGGACACATGTTTTTGACTAGTATCAAGTGCATAAAATGAACACATGAGAGGCATTACATCCAAACCTAGTAACAATAGGATAAATATCCACCAATTAACTCCATAAAAAATAAAGGCAAAACCAAACCCATCTATAATATAAAGATGCATGAAATGTAATATAGTCATGGTATGCCTCTGGGCCTTCAGGTCATGTATTTCGGGTCATGTCGGGCCATGTGCCTTGGGCCTAAGGGTCATGTACGGGTTCCCCTTCAACCATTAAAATGGGGATTATCAACAATAAATTAAAAAAATATGTCCTTCAGGCCATTTGGGCATGAAATGTAATAAAGAAAACAATTACTCCAAAATAAAACAGTACCAAGATTGAACCCCTTTAAAAATGACTATAACTCCAAAGAACAACCATGTTACAAGATATAAATGTTCATACATATCTCTAACTATATCCTATAAGTTTGAAAAAAATATAGAAGTAGGGGTGATCATATAAGTATACTCAATAGGATCATCCCCAAACAATCTCATAAAAATTTGGAAGAATCATTCTAAAATATTAGTGAATAAACAGAAAATCCAACTCATTAAAAATATTAAAGGTTAACTCCTAACCCAACCTCATAATGTCTTGCTCACAGAATCTGTATAAAAGAATAGTATTATAATAATAAAGATAATATATAAAGAAAGGTACCTTGTACTTGCTTCCACATTAATATAGTATCCATCACATCCCAATTACATATGTCCTATAACTAACAACCCTTTTATATCTACATAACCACAACACCATATTAAATCATATCCACAACTATATAACCACAACCATATCCTAAAAACACATAACACGTACCATGTATCTACTTTCAAATAACTGCATATTCATCACATCACTACCACATTTACACATCTCTGGATCACTTCCACATAACTATATAACCACATTACATATAAAATAGAAAGTAAAATAGGTGGAATATTAATTCATCCATATCATCCATATCATGGATGTTGGGTGTACATCAGGAACCCAAAACCTCATATTGTAATTGATCAAATAACATGATTCGGGTGGTGGTGTTTATGAAATAAAAAAACTAAAATGGATATATAGTAGTGAGATATTATAACCTAGGGTCCATCTCCTTAAAAACACCTCTATAATCACAAATCATCATCACACCATCACCACTACTCAAAAACCACCTCTTACACCAATAACCACGCAAAAAGTAAACATGAATTTAATAAGACAACACTACTGCATCACAATGAACATCTTCATACCATTTCATATTTCATCATCAATGTAAAATATATTATTTTCAAACCTTATAATGTTCATTAATCACATGACAATTTTCATCCACTATCATTTCATTTAAATACACCCTCTTCCATATTTATAATATTAATCACCACATCTTCATTTCAACCACATTAATTCATTATATTAAACATATCATTATTTCATCATGACCAATTCCAATTTAATTTTATCAATTTATTTAGTTATTACAACATATTTCCATACCCTTAGGAGACTAAAATACACTAACCACTATTATGTCCCAATATGTGATTGTCCAAGGGATCAAGGGGGTGGTGAATTTACCTTTTAAATTAAATTTAAAATATTTAATGATTTTAATGTAATTTTTTAAGTGGAAATAAAAATAAAATAATTCAAATAATTTTATAATAGTTCACAACTAAATGATCCTATGTCTACTCTTCACTACTCTAAAAAATAGAGAGAAATATCATCCACTATAATGGAATATATAAATTTTTATGTGGATTCAAAACCCTTACGGTGTCTTTTTAAATCATGGATGAAAAAACCACAATAAACGTTTTCTCACCAAGAGTCACAACCAAGATAGCTTCATTTTAAGGTGGTTGAAGGAACCAAACCTACCTTTTACCAGACTTAGGAATAATTGATCACACTACCTTTTATTGGTTAGGAAAACCCACATGTACTTTTTGTATGGGGTGGTATAACCTAACAATACTACCTTTTATAGGTAGTATAACCCTATACAATTATACACACAAAATAATGGAGAAGGATGTAAGAACCACATAACCAAATGAATAAGTGAAGTTATGAGCGTCGAGGAAACGACTCTCTCTAACAATAAAGGATTAAATTAATAAAGAATATATGAGAGAAGTTTCTGATCATCAAGATATGTATCACAATATAGTTCAGGATTATCCTCAATCTCTTATCATCTATAGTGTTTTTGCTAAACTCTTTATATCAAGTTATTAAATACACAACACATTCAAAATTGAATTCCATTACAGTTATTATATTCCATTTAATGTGCATAAAAATTATTGCCACATGGGTCACTTTGATAATATATAAAATTAAAATATGTTATATAATGGAATTTTTTATAATAATCAATACATCACTAACAACAAATAGTAAATTCCCCTAGAATGATCCCATAAAGTATGTAAGGAAAACCGTTAAAATTATAAATACTTCAAATTTGAAACTCAAATTTTCCAGGAATGAAATTAAATACTTTATCCCATGTGATGGTAATTAAATAATATATGAAATTATCATAAAAAATCACTTAGCATAAAAATAATTAATAAGTAACTAATAAATAATCATACCTATGAAAATAGTTAATAGAAATTTGAAGTAAATTAAAATATATAAAGACATAAAATATAAAAAAAGAGCGTTGTAATTCTTGATTTTTTTTCATAAGGTTGATACCTTTTCAATAGGTCAAGTCTCATAATAGGTCCAAACTCATGGTAGTTCAAATATTACATTAGGATATATATCATGATAGGTCAAAATAATCATTCGGTCTACTATCTTTAATGTGTGGTCAATCCATTTTTTTATTATAGTTGATGATTTATAATAGGTCTTTTACTCATGAAATTGATAAATAGTAATAAAAATTTATACTGTCTATCCTATGGTCAATCCATAGTCATTCGGTTGATATTACGATTACTTAACTTTTGTTTATATGGTTAGTTAAGGATTACATTCACTTGAATTTTATTCATGAGACTAGTTAGGGATTATGGTCATTTAAATTTTTATAATGTATTTAGTTAAGGATTATAATCACTTGAATTATATTCATGTGTAAAGGTAATGTACAGTTTATACACTTCATTTAAATGAAACATGAAACTTTCAAAAAAATTTATTCTCACATAAAGATAGAAAAATATATTTACATAAAGGTAAAATTAAACATCAATAACTCAAGTAAAGGTAAGAAAAAAAAACTAGAGCTACATAAAGGTAAAAAATAATTCTATGAGAAATTATAATTAGGCAATAAAGAGGTATTATAATTATTAAAACATAAATAAACAAAGTGATTCAAGGATAAATTTCAATAACCACAATAACCTCATCACATATCTATATTAACAAACCCTTAATATCCCACCCATATTACTACCACTACCATAATAACACCAGTAAAAACATTATAGAGACATAATAATAGAATATACTACAATCCCATTTCCTGATATCCTTTCTATCACTTATTGATTCATGCACAAGATAAAAAATAAAGTTATAAATTCCATATTTCAATAATAATTATTCCATTTATATCATTAAATTAGTTAACCAACTAAAACATGTTTCAACATATCAACACCATCATGGAATTCAGAACATCAGGATTAGCAAAAAAAAATCAATAAAAAACTTAAAAAGAATAAGAAAACATATAAATAATAATTTACAAACTTCCCAATTCGATTTCAAATTATTTACTATCTTTATTAGAAAAATCATATCACCTTACCCAAAGAAAACTAAAGCCTAATTTATCCACATTAACATTGTAAATAAATAGAAAAAATCCAAATCACCTTCCTTACGTGAAGATTTAAGCAACATAATACAGATTGAAAAGAATAAAGCTAAGATCAAATTCCAATGAACTCAAAATAACCTCCCACTAAACCTAAATCACATAAATATTTTATCAAAAGACTAAAAATACTCAATAAAACCAAACTACATCCACTTTTATAGCCTATATGATAAAAGGAAATAAGAAATGATAGAATAAGAGAAGGAAAAAACACCTTGGATCGTAAGTAAATATATTTCATTAATCCAAGGGATTAAGACCTAATAGGGGAATCAAATACCACCAACATAGATCCTTAGGGATTACCTTGGTTTAAGAGAATAAAAAGAAATAAAACCAAGGAAGTGGGATACCTCAAATTTATAATAAAAATTTGATGGGCTATACTATAACATAATGGGGGTTCACCATTATATGATGGATCTTGGTCAATAAAGATGAAAAATTTACCATTTTCAAAATGGATATACTTACCTAAATATTATTGAATAGTTATTTATTTATAAATGGATTTGTCCACAACCATGACATATCTATATATACCATTTTGTAATTACTTCAATATCTACCCTCAAACCACAAATTACCATGATGAAGCACCCATAAGAAACACAGTTTTCCTCCTTTCTCTGTAATATTATATATCAAAACAAAAGTATAGTGCTCAAAAAGCCAAAATTTAATTCACCATGATGTCCACTATACCCATTTTCACACTACTTGTGGTAAATAAGGATTTAAATAACTAACCATTAACATAAAATAGGTAATTCACACCAAACCATGTCATAATATTAGTCTATGATGTAATCCAACTCTAAAATGGAAAAAATCAACCAAAATCTTTATTCTCGAGGAAAATTTCCAGCCACCATGACCACTAATACCACTAGTATGAACTTAGAACACACCATGATGTAATGGGGTCCAACCATGTCATGATTTACCTCAAAAATTAAAAAAATACATTTTATCACATTTAATACTCTTATAAACTCTATACCACCACCATCAATGCCTCAAAACAAAAAAGTGGATCATTGAGGAAAATCCATGCCTCTATATTAGACAGTACTCAAAAAATTTTCATCCTTGAGAATCAAAAATAAACAAAGGGAATAAAACAACCACAAAACCAAACACCCCATAAGATACCTCTCAAATAATAATCTCACTATTTCAAAAACTCCAAGACAATATGTATGGAAAAATAACTTCAATAAAAATAGTATAATTTCAATTCCAACATCAAACATGAAACAAAAAATTAAAAAAACTCTATATACTAAGATTATATCCATGAATCATGCTCCCATGTACATTCTTCTATATCATTTACCACATAAGACATGAAACAAATGAATAATATTGCAATGCATTTTCTTGAATATTAAAAATCTCTATAGGCTATTCCATAAATTTATCATCCACCTCAATATCTAAATCACCCTAATAAATAACATGGGAGTATTTTTAAAGATATTATAGAATCCATTAAACATAGACAATATTATGAATATGATTAGTCTATATATGAATCCTTAATCGATATTACACATCACCAAGTATCTCTGACACCTAAAATGGTATGATAAATCAGGGAGAATTATAAATACCTATACCAAACCTTTACTTCACATGAAGAGGAGAAAATTTTAGAAATACATGATATCCAACCTCAAACTCTAAATAAATCCTCCCACAATCTGTATATGACTTCTGATGATCCCAATATGCCTTCATCTATTGAAGAATTACACACACATCCTCTATCTTATTAAGTTCCAAATTTGATCCAAGAATTTATGACTCTACAACCACAATCCAATAAAATAGTGATCTATAAGGTCTCCCATATAACTCCTCAAATGGGGATATAACCATGAAATAATTATAATTATTACTATAGATAAAATCAACCAAGAACTAATACATCACCCACAAACTTCTATAACAAAAAACACATGTGTATAACATGCCCTCTAGAATTTGGATTACCCACTTTATCTCACCATCTATTTTTGGATGAAATGTTATTCTAATGAAAAAATAAGAACGAAAAGAATACTATATATTATTTCACAGACTTGAGGAAAAATAAGGATTTTGATCAGAAATAATCATCCTTAGAACAACATGATGTCTCAACACCTACTCTGTATATATCCTCACTGAAGAATCCACTACATTTAGACTCATTAATCATCAATAAATGAGTTTTTTTCATTAATAGATTCAAAATAATACAAATGAAATCCCATCTACCAAAGAAATGTGGAAAACTGGTCACAAAATCTATTAATATGTTAACCTATTTTATTGGGGGACATCCAATGACTGTAACAAGACTTCTGGAACATGATTATTAGAATTAAACCAATAACAAAAGAAACATTGAGATATGAACTTTACCACTAAACTCTTCATACTCAATATCCAAAACTGATCCTTCAAGGAATAATACATATTAAAAATATCAGGATAAAAAACTAGAGGTGAGTAATGAAACTCAAGAATAGCTACCTATCCCATCACTAAAAAAATAAATATATTTTTATGATATGAAACTCAATATTGATCATCCTATGATATCCCCTTAAGATAATCCCAATATATAATCCAATCTATTCACATGTAATCCTCAAGATCTAACAATAAAGGCTCCTCCACCCACTAAAAAAAGGAATAATTCACTATAATATGATACATGAAAACTCTATCACTAACTTACTAAAAATATATATAAAAAGATCTAATATCCCCCATAATCCTCCATGTATCTATGGACTCTTGATAAAATCACCACACAACTCCCTACTAGTTTCCTCTCTCATTGTCTTGTGTCCTTTAGTTTTGAAATCTTGGAAGTTTGGTTTTAAAGAAAAAAATGACATGGTTTTAAGAAGCATAATGTTTTTGTGAAATTATTTTCTAATAAATAGGGAATGGTTTGATTTTTGAAATGATGTAACTGAATTTTCAGAATTTTTTTTAAATGTAAAATGGTGTGCTTACACCTATTTTGAAAGCATGAACTATGTTAAAGTTGGTTTTAAAAAGTGTTTCCAATAGAGTTTTCTAAACTATTGAAATGTGTTTTAATGGGATGTAATGTTATAGAGGTCATGTGTGGAGGTAGGAAATGGATTTTTATTTGTTAACTAGATATCATTTGAAATGTTTTATGAAATTTTTGAATCCTATTTTAAAATGAGAAGAGTTGAGTTCCTAATTTAATTGGGATTTATGAGATGAAGTTTGTCATGAAATTAGATGTATTTTGAAATGGGATGAAATGTTTTGAAATTAATGTAGATGAATTTAAAGTGAGTTTTCATTTTAATGGTTGGGATTTTGATTTCTTGGTTAGCATTCTTGAGAAAAATGAAGTATTGGTTGACAGTTTTGGTTTTGAAAAGTGGAAAGAATTTTTGTTTTGACCTCTGGTATTTCTGCGAGCAAACAAATGCATGGGGTTATATGGGATAATGGTTGGTTAATGGCATGAATAGATGAGTAATGGGATGGATATGAGGAGGGTTCTTGGTGTGGCACAAAAACATGCATGTGTGAGGACCATGGGGTACCATTGGTGGATATGCTAACTGCTGAACCATTTATTTTCAAAGAGATGATTTTAATGGAAAACTTTTTGTCTTGACAATTGGTTTGGGATGGTGTGTCTTATGTGTTTATGGAAATGTTGTTGTGGGATGTTTTGATTCCAAGAACCCCTCTTTTTTTAATGGTGTTTTGGGATTTTGTTTGGTTGGTAAGTTGGGTTGAAGGGATGGTTAATGGTCTCTTCTGGGAAAATATTAGGAAGCCTTTATGGTGGTTCCCATCATGTGTTAGGTTCCAGTTTGTGGAATTTTTTGACTAATGGACCATCTTGGTCGGGTCCTTAGGTTATCTCGTTGGATAAGTTATGCCCCATTAAGAGTAAATGCATGAATAAGGTGCAACCCAAGTTGTTTCGCCATTGGAAGATCATCCATTTAATCAATATAAGAAATCTTTTTCTTAATATTTGGAGATTGAGTCTACAATATTTCCTTTCTTGGTTTTTAGGATCCTCTTTTACTGGTAGAGTGATCGTGGAAGGTTGAAAGAGACCATATTTTCTTAAGTTACCTGATTCATTAAAGGAGAAAGTAGTCTGGGGTTGTTAGTGTGGATGGTGTCTAAGACAGCCTCTCGGTCCTTCATTGTCTCTTCAAATCTGAGATTCATGTTAAACCACTAGCATAAGAAATATGGTCATGAGAGGCTATTATGTCTGCTTTCTATAATTTTGTGATGTTTGGGAACATTACATAAGGTACCTCTCCATGTATTGGTTTTATCAATCGCAATGGTCATGTTCGGTGACACCTTGTTATTTCATGTGCCTGTTTGACTATAAAGATGAGGTTGTACAATCTTTTGCGAGTCTTGGTTTTGTCAGAAGTGTCTCTACTTTTGGGAGATCTCATCATCCTTTGTTTAGAGGATGGTGTTTCTATACATCCTTTCCTCTTTCCGTTTCTTATCCAAATAAACAAGGGGTGATGTGTGTGAGTATTCAAAACACTTGTTTCAGTGAAATGTTGGGTGATGGTAAAGTGAGGTTGGAGTTTTTTATGTCTCGTTGAACCCATCTGGGATCTTGGTGTAGTTTTTTGTGGCAGTGGAAGAATAAATCCTATTTTGGGTTTTCAAAAGCCTAATTGGGAGGAAAAATATGATTCAATCATTTGAGATCTAGCCATAGGTCTTGGAGTGAAGTTAGCACATAGTCAGGGAAATCCTTGGGTCATTAAAACCTTTGGTTTAATTCCTGTCCTCAGTATGAAGGATGGGAATAATTTAAACCTCGGGTGTCATAATCTTGTTATAGTTGTTCCCATTTTGTGGTAGAGGTGGGAGGACCTTGTTTTTATGTTGAATCCTTAGTTCATACTTTCCCCCTTCGGTTTCCTTTTAGTTTTTTTGAGAAAAGTTTAAAATTTGGGCTAGGAAGATTAATGCGCACTGTTTGCACACGGTTAGTAGTAACTGTGTGCCAACCTAGGAAACCGTGTGATAATAGATATTATCTATCGCACGGTCTCCACATGACCATGAGTCTTGGCCCATGTAACCGTGAAAAGTTTCCCCTTTAGAAAGAATGTTCTGTATGGTTAGCGCACAGTTTCCCAAACCCTGCGGACTAACCGTGTGACCTTACCAACTCTTTAAATTTTGAGGGTCTTTTCATGTCGGACCGTGCTAGTCAGTTTAAATGGTTGGTTTTTATGTTGTGGAGACCCACTATGTCTCTCATGTAATTTATTTTGGAAAAATCATACCCCTTATTCCAGGAGTTCATTCAGGCCTCCCCTGTTAGTGTCCTGATTCTGTCTCGGGAAAATTTAAGTTGTCTCTTATAGTGGGAGCCTGTTTGTGTCTCCTCGTATCAGTAACTCAGTTTTTTCCATGGTATTGGATTGTTGGTAGGTAGTCTCATTCATAGATATGTAACTACCAACATATTCCTTGGGTAAACATTGGTATTAGTGAGCACCCAACAATTTAGTTAAAGTAAGGTCAGTGGAACCTTGTTCGATGTTGTTGTTAATTTGGGTAAACTACTTGAGTCTTGTTCAGATAGTGTTTAAGGAGTTTTATTTTGGGATGTAGTTTGAATATAATTTATCATTTTAGGAAGTGATGTATGTTTTGTTTGGTGAGAGTATTCCTTCCTTGATTGATCAATTATAGGTGTTTTGGCCTTTTGGGGGAAGGCGGAACTTGGCAAAGGAGTCCATTTTGGACTTTTGGTTGGGTTTGATTTTTTTCCTTTGTCCTTGCTGTGGATTTCCAAGGGAATAAAGTTTTATGGTGGGGATAATTTTCATATCCATGAATTCTTTAAAAGGTATTTTTCATTTAATTTATATTCTTACTTTGTTTTGTGTGTTTCCCATTCATTTTGGTGGAAATGGCGGGTTTTCAAAATTTGGGCCAAACCGTGAGCCCATTTCCAGATTTAAAAATAAATTTTGTTTATTTTATAACTCCTTCATTTTTCAACATTTTACACCCATTAAACTTTTCAATTGGAATCCCCTTGTATATTAAAACCACCATATCAATTTGGAACCCATAGGAATCCATAATAATGATGGATTTGGGTTTTTTATTAAGGTGTTGGGTCAGCCTGAAAGCCCATATCTTGCATTAAAATATTTTTGTAATTATTTAATATATCATTCAATTTTTATGTTTTTTCAGTGATTCCAACTCTCACTAGAAACCACTTACCCAAGAAGAGTTCCCATGATCTCCTACCACTCTTTTAAGCTCATCTACCTAGAGGATTAGGGAGATATTTCTTAATCATTCTCACATAGCCCAGATTTGAAGAGGTAAAATGATTCTTTCATAACTCATCAAATTTTCACTCTTATTCCATAAATTCAGTCCCCAATTGACCTAATATGATTCCATTGAGCCTAAATACCAGTTTTTTTGACTTCAAGATTCAACTATTGGTGGATTTGGGCAGATTTCTTCAAGATTTTGTTCAAGTAAGTGTTTCTATCTTCATTTCCTTTCTTCTCCTTAGGGTTTTCCCCCTCTTTCATAAAGTTATAAAATTTAAAGAAGTTAGGGTTTTTACCTAGGGTTTGATTTGGTGTTTTTTGGTCAAATATTTGGGTTTTAGGTTGGATTTCACTCCCTTATAGTGCGGTGGTGGTGCAGTTGATGTTTCACACCATTATTTGAGGGTTTCGACACTTTCAGTAGGTGATTCCATGGTTAAGAAATTATTGATGAGTTATTTTTCTTGATTTATTAATTTATCATGTTCATAATATATTTTTTGTGGTGAAAAACCATTTTTTGTAGCATTAGAAAAACATTTAGTATTAAAGTTACATTTTTGTTTGAAGTTGTGTACTTTTCAATTGTAACTCATGTGATATCTTTTGTGGTTGTTTTATAAAATATGGAATTGATGAAAGGGGATTAAAATTCTGTTTTGGTAATTATTTAGTGTCATGTGGGCCTAAAAAGGGTTTTTAATGGGTTTTATGTGTAAAACCTTGTTATACTTCTTGAAAATGTTTTATGAAAATGTGTGTTTGCATGTGTATCTTTTGTGGTATTATTCGAGGTGATTTTATAACACTGGAGAGTGTATTAATAAATTTTAATAGGGATGAAAATTATTTTTTTTGTTGGTATTGGAATGATTTTGGCATGGAAAAAGGGTTTGGAAATGGGTTTTGTGTGAAAAACATGGTTATACCCCTTCAGATGGTTTTATGAAAATTATAAATGATTTGTTGAGTTAAACAAAGTGGGAATAGGATATACCAGTACTGTTTTGATGAGCATGTTCACCAAATATGGGGTTTTTAAAGGTAAAGTGGTTATTCAAGATGTCAATTTTTTTAATAATTTTTTATAAGTTTTTGAAATGTTTTTAAAAATTTCAAGAAAGGTGAGAAACACATTTGTGGGCTGTTTTGTGTGAGTATAATGTGAAAAATGAATTTTTCTTGTGAAAGGAGTTTTATGTGACTTGTGTGATATAAATGTGAGATGTTTCATGAATATGTGATGTGGAAGTGGTATTTTAATGTGAAAATTATTTTTCAGGGCTTGTTGAACTTGTTTGAGCACAAGAGGGAAACCCGTGTATCTAGGTGGGTGGATGTGTACTAGTATGCTAGTGATCTCATGGGATTTAGCCTTAGTTTCATGTAGCATGTTTGAAACTGAAAACACTAACTAAACTATGATAATGACAATGATGTTTGGGAACCACTAGGTTATGGGTATGCTCCCTTCTAGTGGCTCGTGTGCATGAGAACAAATATTGTTATGGTTACTTTCACCGAGATATGAGGTACCTGGGACCCACTGCGAGCTAGTGCCTAGGGGTTATTTCCCATTGCTTATGATCATTGGATACTTTGTTCTTACAGTCAGCATACGATACGATTGACTAGAAAATTCAATATCTTTGACATTTTTTTAAATTTTTGATTCTTTAAAGTAGACCACTTGAAAACTATTTTTATTTAAAGTTTCATCTCTTTAAAATTTTTAATAACATCTCATTTTTATGAAAACTTTCTAGATTTTATTATTTTAATGTTTATAACATAAAATCTCTTAGAGGTGGTATCCGACTAGGATTTGGATCACACCTTACTTACACCTATTGGTGTTATTAGACTTGGTTATTTGTTGTCGTAGGTTTGGGTACAACTTTTGTGCCATTGGTTTGAGTTTTTTGTGTCCCTTCATGATGAAGTGTTGTGGAGGTGGCTTGAGGGAAGTGCCTCTTGACATGATGAGGTTCTTGGGATGTCAATTTTGGTTTTGTACCTTTTTAGTGGTCTTTGAACATTGTTTTAAATTATGTAACTCAATTCTGAAATTTGTAAAAGATGGGTTGGTTTGAAAAATCCATATTTGGATTATTCAATTTGTTTATTGTTGTATGTTTAAAATTCAGGTAAATCATTAAAAAAATTTATTTTATGATACCCAAGCACTTTTTCTAGCCTATGGGGATTGATAATTCCATTCGGTCCTTGTCATGGGCTGGGTTTGGTTCCAGTTTTGATGGAGACCAGATTCGGTTCATGACAGAATAGAAAACAACACTTAGCTCCCTAGTCCAGGCCTTGGGTTATCCTATCATTTTTAGGGTAATAATTCCTGGTGTTAATATGAGAAGGAATAGAAGAAAAATAAAAATAAACATAAAAATAAAATAAAAATAATATAAGAGTGATAGATATAAACAAAGAGAGATAGAATGATAAAATAAAATGGAAGAATATGAGAGAGAAGGAAGAATAAAATAAAATAAAAAGATAAAATAAATGAAATTTAAATAACAATATAATTAATAATAAAATTAAAAGTATAATAAGAATAAGAAGAAGAAGAAAAATAATAGAAAGATTAATTAAATGAGTGGAACATAATTTTATAGGAAAAATTCATGAGTTTAATTTTATTAAAAAGTAATTTAAATAAAATAGATAATAAAAATAAAACAAAAAAATAAAATGAAAATAAATTAAAAAGAGAAAATAGAAAAAATTTAGTAGCATGGCCTTTGGTAGATTCCCTCCTCTGGGTGGTGCAAACTCACCTTTTGTAGTGGAAAGAATTTATTTTTATAGGAAAGAGAGAAGTGGACTCTATGGTGGGGGATTTAAAAATATTAAAAAACATATCTATTTTTTTTAAATTCCCAAATACCCACATGATATTTAAAATAACCCTTAATTATCTTGATTGTTTCCTATTTTTTGGCATAGAAGGGATCCCCAAAGAAAATTTATTTTCATGTGCATGGTGTATATAGGATGTTATAGTAAGGAAACGATGAGCATGATGGATGTGGAAGGTGCAACGGTAGAGGAAACATGGTGTCGACAATATCCTTCTTTATCTAAACTTTTAAGTGGCCAGATAAAACTTTAAAGAAGGATTCATGGGGGTCTCTTGGGGTCCAAATATGATCCATGGAGGCCTGGTGCTATGGTGGTGGAATTCAGCTCAAGATCAAGATTGTCCAATAGTAAAAATAGTGATCTTCGGTGTTGCATCTATTACTAGAGTCATCAAGGGTTGGAAGCACGCCACAAAGTATAGTATCCCCTTATATTGGAGTGCAGGTGCGCGGGGATATAGAGTAATGAATTTTTTTTGTTAAATGATAAACAATGTCTAGTTTGAGTTTATCCCACATATAAATAGAGATTTGCACAAATTATTGTTTAAATAAAAACTACCTACATACGAGCCTCAATGAAGTCGATTAGGTGTCGAAGGACTCCCTTCATTTCCGTGGACTTCCTATCCTAGTGAAGCTTTCCTCACACTACTTTTTGGGTTTTACCAACATGCGTGGATTTATCTTTTCAGATTCATCCTAGTTATTCCCACAAACATCATCAATATGATCCTCACACATTCCTGATCCCCCATGAGGAAACTCCTCATGGAAGGCCTTCCTAGGGTTTTACTTGGTCGACTGGGCCCTCTTGGGAAGGGCTAGGTGACTTGTGGCACCTTGGTTAAGGGATATCCATTAGGTCTTATTTTTTTTAAACACCTAATAATTTGAAGAACTCTTAATACAATTTCAAATCATAACAAATTCATTCAATTCAAATAATTTAATAATATTCAAAACTTCTCAACATGTTCTTAATTAAAATAAACCATTTTAATCTATTTTAATTATTTACTTAAAATTTACAATATTCTTATAAAACATTAACTTCAATGTGATTATTCACTTAAATCCTTCAAAAAAATTATTATAAAACTCTCAAAAATATGCATGATATATCAGTTTTTCACACCCTGAGGCACAAAATTTTCCTTTATAGGATACCCTAAATAAACAAGGAGTAATTACCTATAAAAACCCTTAGAAAAAAATGAAATAGTATAAATACATGACATATCCCATAATAGGGAGAAAATATCTAAGAGTGATAGTGAGAGTGAGATAGACTTTGAACAAGTTGAGGCTCAATGTATATTGGATTTGGCATAAGAATAGATTCCAAGAAGCCATGTAGAAGAAGAATCTATTATAGAGACACAAGTACAACATAAGAGTATAAGATAAGTTAGATAACTGGAATGGTATGGTTTTCTAGTCATAAAGTATTTTGACTCATTAAAAGTCGATAATAATGATCCTACATATAATAAACCAGCATGTGGAACATATGCTTCCAAGTGGAAAGAAGCCATGAATTATGAAATGGATTCCATATACTAAAACTAGCTCTGAATTTTGGTAGATCATTCGATGGATGTTAAGCCTATTGGTTTTAAATTAGTATTCAAGAAAAAACTAGACATGGAAGGAAAAGTTAGTACCAATAAAAAACAACTGGTTAAGGATGTAAATATTGTCACAACATTCACTACGATGAAACCTTTCGACCAGTTACAATGCTAGAATTATTCAGAATTCTACTTTCCATTCCAGCCTTCCATGAATTTGATATTTGGAAAATGGATTTAAAAATAGAATTAATTAACAATAATATTTAGTATGATGTTTATATGACAAAACCAAAAGTTTTTTTTTGACTCGAAAGAATTATAACAAGATATATAAATTGAAAAAGAATCCATCTATGGATTAAACAAAGCATCTAGGTCATGGAAAATTTGATTTGATGAAGCCATAAGAGAATTTGGTTTCATAAAGAATGAATTATAGAATTATGTCAATAATTTGTTTAGCGAGAGTGCTTTTGTTTTCTTAATAGTATATGTTGATGTCATATTACTTATTGGAAATGAGATAGAAGTCATAGAGTATTTTAAGGCCTAGTTGAATAAATTCTTCTCCATGAAGGACTTAGGTGAGGAAAAATATATTATTGGGATCAATATCCATCATGATATATCCAAGAGGCTTCTTGGAATATGTAAAAGTAAATATATTGATAATATATAGAAGAGGTTCAATGTGTAATAATCCAAGAGGGGATTGTTTCAAGCGTCATATGGAATTATTCTTTACCAAAAAATGTGTCCTCAAACATATACATAAAGTCAAAAAAATAAAAGGATTTTATGTGCATTATTGATTGGGTTAGTCATGAATTCTATGATATGTACTAGTCTAGATGTCACATATGAATTAAGTGTGGTAGGTAGATATCAGGAGACCCGGGTGACTACCATTGGATGGAAGTCAAGACAATACTTAAGTACTTGAGTCATACTATGGGTATGTTCTTGGTTTACGGAGGATATTAGTAACTAGTCATTATAGGAAATGCATATACTAGTTTAACATAGATAATTATGAAATTAAATAAAAAATGGGATAAATATTTACTTTGAATGAAGGTACTGTGAGCTAGAATAGATCAAAGAGGGTTGTGGTTGTAGATTATATATCATATTCCAAGTATATTCTGGCTTATTAGATAGATAAAAATGTAGTATGGATATTAAAATTCATCCAATAGATTTATGAGGTATCTATAAATAAAGATCTTGTCACACTCTATTGTGATAATACTTTAGTGGTGTCCTTTGGAAAGGATCCAAGGACACATTAGTGGATGAAGTATAAAATTTGTAAGTATAATATATTGAGGGATTTTTCTCAAAGAGGTGAGGTTGTATTGAGAAATATTTATATAGAAAAAGGTGTAACCTTTGAAAAAATCCTTGAATCATCATAAATATGATTATAATGTGATGTCTAGTGGATTAAAAGTCCTAGGTAATTGGCTCTAGTCCAAGTGGGAGTTTGTTAGAGTTGGTGTCCTTTGATGAAATGTCTATAATTTTATTACATATATATTCAATAATTTGAATATTATTAAAATATCCTATTACATATTGTTAACTGTTATAAAATAATTTAATGTAATAAGATCCTAGTGTATCTGTCTCATTGATAAGGTTATAACAGTTCCTCTCTATGATGATAACATTAAAATTCCATGATGATATTCTTAAATATAGTTATACAACTAAATAATTTTCTATGATGGGACACATAGAATGTGAATTTTTGGGGCAATTACTTGTAAGTTTATTAAGTTTCTTATCATGAATTTCACACTTGGTAATCTCAAAGATAGGAGATTTTGAGAACAGACCCACCAGTGGGAATTCAACTTGGTTTGGATTCATTAAATATTCCTATATGTGAGAGCGTGTAATGATCCTTAGAATCTAAGACTATAATTGATTCATTTCATGAATTATAAACTAATATTTACTAACAAAAACCATCATGTAATATATTGGAAGGAAGTAGGGTACGTTGGATATGTCATGAATGAAATTTTATTAATGGATAATTTGAGGAAGAATTTACCCTTCTATCTTCATGGAAGTTGATATCTCAACCCTTTGATTGGAATAAAAGTGTTGCATGAAATTCTATGGTCGTGGTGTAATGATGTGTTTATTTTAGATAGTCAAAGAAAGGTATATAAAACATATATATTGGTGAAATAGATGTGATGTCACAACCCCCTCCCTCAAAATATATCATCCTAGGATAGAAATGAATAAAGGGAGATAATGACCCCCGAGTCCTACATCCTGTAGGCCCTGGGTCAGCGAATAACACCAAGGATGTACAATTCTCTCAATATGGGAGGCATTAACCTTAATAATATTAATGGGATCAGGATATAAGATGAATCAAGCATAATAAAATCCATGAAATAATGTAAATAAATCCAAAACCATCCCACATGCATGTGAAAAATAGAACTGATACAAATTCAAAATTCTCCAGAGTAAATACCAAAAGAAAAGCTAAGTAGTGACACCAAAAATGTCAAGATCTAGGCTAGTAAGGTCCATCAAAGTCCGAATAATCCTCCAAGAAACCTAAAAACTGGTTTATATACGTAGGATGATCATACAAGTATACTCAATAGGAAAACCAAAGTCTCCCATGTACATGTGAAATAGGCATACTAATGCACCCGTGAGAAAGAAAACAAAACTAAAAACACTTAAGAATGTATACTAACCACCCAACCTCACCAAGGCATGCCCAAAAACTAACAAAAGTCAAGTAATATAATATAAAGAACATCGATGATATGATACCCTCATCACTTTTCCACTAATTAACTTCTCTCGCACCCTAATAGAAAATGTACTGGCTATAGAGACCTGGTTTTCATCTTGTAAGACTTTGAGATATTTCTACATATATTTCCAGAGCTAGGCGCTGAGACATTGTGCAATTTCGATGCCCAATGTGCCCAGATTTAATTTTATAAAAATATTATGTGTTTTTATACTATACACATGATGGAAGTGGGATATCTCTTAAATAGTATCTCAAATTAGAGATAGGAGACCACGGTTGAGTCCAAAGCCTGGCGTTTACCCTAGGCAGCCTGTAACTTTTGTCGGCGTGGGACTTTTGTGAGAAACGTCACCTAATGTAAAGACCCAAATCTAGATCCACTCAACTGGCGCCTTGTACCTGGTTTTCCACATGACCTCAAGTGCATTTCCCCCAAACACCAGAGGCTTCCGACTAGTAGCGAGAGCCTTGGTGAGTTAGTGGGGAAACTGTGCCCTCATTTGGTAAAGTATGCAGCGGAAGGAAAATAACATAAACAATAGAGGAAGCAGTAAACAGCACATGACAACTGAAATTGAACAGCGGAAGAAATTTATAATATAATAACTATGCAGCATGACACATCTTTCTATGGAAAACAGTAAACAAAACAACATTCTGAAATACAACTGAAACCCAAGTAGCAAAGTAAACAGTAACTCTAGCAGCATCGTGAGCCTAAGCTCGGTCCCATGCCCTCCAGCTCTAACTAGCAATCAAGCACCTGACGTAGAAGGGCCTCAATACATATCCACACCTGCAACCATATCACCTATTTGGGATTAAAATCAGGACCCAAACAGGGCGTGAGACTAATCCCAGTAGGCAACCACCAAAAGATCTGTGCCCTACTGTTAGTGAGAAAAATTGTAAAAGTAATGGAAATAAATGCAGTAGAGAAACATGGGTACACTAAAGTAATCAATCCTACAATTATCCATTCACATTTATTTATTAATTTAATTCAATAATTTAGTCATCAACCAAAGAATCAAGCAAATATATCTATAGCCAAATGCATATCAAGTAACCCAACAAGTATCTCAACAGACTACCTAAACTACAAGCAGTACAAACCCAAGCTTGTTCTTTGGCTTGGTGGACTCATCACAACCAACCAAAAATATTTATTACACTGACCATCTTGGTGGATCACGTGGGTAGGCCCTTATGGTCAAACATTCGAACAAAGGCAAGACACTCTGAGGAAGCACTCAACGTCAATTCCCCCTATGGTCTTGCAGCGATACTACAGACTCTCTGAGGAAGCACTTACGTCTAATTCCCCCTTTAGTCTTGATTCAATAATTATAAGACCCTCTGAGAGAGCACAAAGTCAAACCCCCTTATGGTCTCGTAATGGTAATAATTAAACAGGCCCTCTGAGGAAGCACTAAACGTCAATTCCCCCTATGATATAACTACACCAGGTTTCCGCAGCCCTGAGTAAAATCAATCGTACCAAAATAATTCGTATAAGCCATAACTATGTTCAGAAAACTACTTGGATAATAGATACAATGCATAAAAAACATATAAACAGTAGGCAATACATGCAATCAACTATATCAAGGCAAGCAAGCAATGCAACAAGGTCTGCCTCAAAGGCAACATAAGCCAAACGGCGATATACAACCAAACAAGGGAAACACCCATGGGGTGATCCTCAAACATGCTAACAAGAAATTACTAATCATCTAATAACCTCAAGTATACATGAAACCTAAGGAAGATAATAAAATAGGATCAAAACCCTAACCCGAGATACCCGATACACGGGTACCTGACACTTTTGTGCCAAAAACTCAGAGACATTCAACGTAGGGCAATAAACCACCTACCTCGATCCTCGTAGATTGATATACTTGAACCTTGGTCTGTGAATAGGCATATAATGGAGTAGATCTACAAAAACATCTAAAATTTTCAACCTCAGATAACTCACACGAGAGGAAGAATTAGGAAACAAGGCCAAAGAAGAACCAAGAACTCTCCGCTGCAATTCTATTGCAACCAATGGTGTTCAATTCAGATAGCCGGTGAAGGATCCGTCGCTTGGAGAATATTCGGCCTCCTCAGACGCTCTGGGTGGAATTAGGCGAAGAAGAAGATGAAAACATGGTAAATTCGTAACCCCAGTCTGATTAATGAAATAAAAAGAAAATACACGGCGTGTATTTCTAGAGTACACAGAGTGCACTTTGGTTTTCCGTACTCCTCTTTAAGCAACCTCCACGTCACCCCACACACCATGTGTGTGGCCCAGACTGTAACGACCCAAAAATTCAATAATAGAAATCCCTCTTGATCTAATTAAATGTATCTTTATGTAAAATTTTTATATAAAATGTAAACTTATTTAGTCTTATGTTAAGAATTGTGACCATTGCTTTTATATCCATTGAACAGTGATCAAATGATTAGTATAAATATAGGGCTTTAACAAATCCAATTTACTCAGAAAAAAGAAGCGATGGCCTCATCTAGTAGAATTACTCCATACGAAGCCCATTTGTTGGAGCTCAGAAAAGAGGTGGCATCCTTGAGTTCTGCTCTTGACCAAGCCCATGATGAGATTCATCATGTCAAGATCGAACGTGACCGTCTATGGGAAAAATGGAAGTTGATAGAGATTACCACATGAGCGTTGTTATCCGAGCCCCCACAAGAGTCTGTCACCATCACACACCTTACCCTTAGGTCTTATGCGACTATTTTATGGGGTTATGTAACAAATCTCTAGTACTGTGTTCATATACATTATTTTTGTATATAATAATTAATATACTTTCTTGTCATTATTGATATATTGTAAATAGTTTTTAAATTACAAATGGTGTTTTTAGTTATTATTTAATTAAGAAATCTATTTTATTAAATTAAGGGATTTTTGAATTAAATATTATTTTAATAAAATATTATTATTATTATTAAATTAATTTTATTATATATATAAATGATCACATAATTGTATGAATGCAATTATAATTTTTTTTAAGGTTTGAAAGCCATTTCTGTCAAAACCCATGAATTTTCGATAAATGTCAGTTTTTATTTTAAAAGTGAAAATTAAAATATTTAGAAAATTATTTAGATAAAATAAATGATATTTCTAGAATCAGGACGTCGAAATTATCCAACGGTGAATTTTTCATAATTTTCTGAGACAGTCAATTTTTTGGGTAAAAATTAAATACCGTTTAAATATATAATGTGTTTTATGACATCATAATGACTCAATAGTGCAGTAATAAAATACTATAAGCTTTATGTTCGGCCAATATATGTTTTAACATTAAAATAATGTGATTTTGGGTTTTTTTGACTTATTTTACAAATCATTAATGGGCCCCTCAAGACTTATTAAACATCTTGTATTTTTAAATTAGTTTCCATGGGAGTGTGACTCACCTACACATAAGCAACCCCATTATTTTAAGAAGTTATAACTTTGGACTTATAAAATATTGTTTTACTCTTCCCTTCTCCAAAAACCATGGGTAAAAACCATGAGCTGATTTGTGGTTTGGATTAGTTTAATATAAGGTGTCCCGAACCTAAATAATAAAGAATTCACTCACCTTTCCTATATAAACCCAACTAAGATCCCACTTCCTCCTCACTCAAAGTATTTATAGTTATTCCAGCCTCTTCCCTACTCTCTCTAGAATCCTCCAATGGTGCCCCGACCTCCCAATAATCCTCTCTCAAGCCTCTCTCAATCCTTTGGAAGCACACTTCCAAGTAAGAGTTTTTTCTTCCTTTCACTTTTTTTGTCCAATTATCTTAATATTGTTATTCACTTTTAATTTCAATTATAAATTCTGGGGTATGTTTTCTTACCTCCCCCATACTTCCCTCCTATTTTTTGAATGATGGGAGAACCCTTTCTCTCTCATTAAATGCCTCCCATGTACACCCGTTACTATGCCAAAATTCCGAAAGGAACTTCTCTCTCTTCATTTACATTCAAGCAATACTTTTGTATCATGAATCTAAATTCCATTTAAATTGTTTGGAATTGTATCTATATGGCTCGGTTACTGTCCATTTCATGCAAATATGATGAGACACCCCTTTCTCTCTCATCATCCATTTTTATGAATTCTTATGTCATGCCGTTACGCTGTCGAAATTGCACCGATTTTCTAAGTCAATGCCATTGTGTAGTGAATAAAATGCCCATTTCTCCATCAAGGGTATTCAAATTTATGCACTTTTACTTATTGATTATAAAGTTTCATGTATGAATTCCACATTACTTTATCATGGAATAAATTATTATGTTTAATGAATCCATGTTTTATGATCCATGTCGCACACTTATGCATGAAATGAAATGTTTAAGAAGGGTGCACCCTTATAGCGCTCCATTGCATTGGGTAAAGTATAGTATCATGATACGTCATGTGAAATGAGTGTTGACTCATGCTAGTTCAATTGAAATGAGGGTTTACTCATTCTTCATGTGCAATGAGGATTTACTCATGCTTCATGTGCAATGGGCCTTGGCTCATGCTAATTCCATGTTAAGTGTTGTTGCCACATTTCCATGTTATGATTATCATGATTTATCATGCCTTCATGTCCATGTTTCTCTTATGGTCTATTGATATTCCTATTGTCTAACATGTATTTTACTCCTCATGTATTCCATTTCTATTCCCTTACTGGGCTTTATAGCTCACCCCTTTTCTTATGCATGTCCCTAGGTTATCCCATGCAATGCTAAGTACGAGGAAATGTAGTGGTCATGTAAAGGAAGTTTTTAATAAAGATGTTGTATTTCATGTTTTAAGTTGTTATGTAATTATCCTAAGCCCCAAATACACTAGACCTCTCGATCTTCCATGTTGTATCAAGTGATTATTTTATGTAATAAATCATGTTTAAGTTTGTAATAAAAGCTGGGTTTTCATAGTTGGTATCAGAGGATAGGTTTAGTTATTTTTGGGATTAGGATTAGAAAACCCTAGTAAAGCCTTCAATACAAGACTAAGTAAAATAAAAACTTCCCTATGTTTTAGTAAGTACTGAGTAAGTGGTTTATCAAGCAAATACAACCCTGTCTGGATACAAGCAGGTAGAGGCGGCTCTGGTACAAATGTATCCTAGGGATAAAAACCGAAAACACCGCTTTGAGATAGACTCGAATGGGAACTGGTGCACAACAATGAGCCTTTCTGCACTCTTGGTTACAACACTCCTGGGGGATATGTTTTGATAAATTCACAAGCTTAGTATGAACCCTTATTAATGGAATTAAAAAAAATTCCCCTAAGAATATATGTTAGAAAGTAGATCATGAAAAGCCTATATTGAAGCCTAAATATTCATAAGTTAAGGAAATAAAAGTTTATTTATAAGTCATTAACTTTTGTCTTTGGATTATCCTTTATGTTTTACCCTCTAATTTTTAGTTTATTCCATCCAATGGATGGTAATAGGAGGACTCGGGCTAAAAACTGATGTGAAGATCAGTGTGATGACTATACTAATGAGATGACCAATCCAATGGGAGTGAAAATCATGAACTTTATCACGCTTCTCTCTCAGATAACTCAAGCTTTGAATAGAAACATGAGTTAAGAGGAATGTTCAACCCCCCTAAGAAATAACAAGTCACTATTGAGAGCTTCATGAGACAAAGGCCTCCTACTTTTAGTGGATCATCCGATCCCATGATCGCTGAACAACGGATCAACTCCATTGAAAAGATCTTCTCCATCCTTAAATGTTATGAACAAGAGATGGTTCTCCTGGATGCTTATCGTATGGAGGGTGAAGCTGATCAATGGTGGATGTTGATCAAAAATAAGAAGCCTGAGGAGGAGATTGAGGCGTTGAAATAGAAGGTTTTCCGGAAGATGTTTTTCGATAAATATTTTCCGTTCACCCTCTAGATTTAGATGTAAATGGACTTCCTTTCCCTCAAGAAAAAAGACGAAGAATCTATTGGAGCGTACGAGGAAAAATTCACAAGGCTTGCACGATACACTTTCAGCTTTGTCGTTACCCTCGAATGCAAGGTTGACCGCTTATTTGGTGGGTTGAAGCCTAGCCTGCGGAAAGCATTAGCGATATGTGACTTTGACAGCTATGAGGAAATTGTCCAATGTGCCCTCAAGATTGAAATGGAGATCGGGGAATCACATGGGTATCATGGGGACAAGAAGTGTAATGTGGACTTCATTGCTGGCGGTCTGATGGATAAATCCAATGGTGCTAAGAAGATCCAGCACCCCACTTTCCAAAAGTGCGGAAAGAAGCACCCTGGAAATTGCCTCAAGGGGACGAGGAAATGCTTTTGGTGTGGAAGGGAAGGGAACCTAGCTGTTAACTGTCAGCAAGAAAGACCCGCGGCTGTGACAGAGGAGAGGAATGCTCCGTTTGAACCTCAACGCATTGTTCATTGCTACAAATACAAAGAACTGTGGCATTTTCAAATCAATTCCCTAATCTAAGGGTTTTCGAAGGAAACCAACAACCTCCAAGGCAGTAAGGAAGAGCTTTTGCCATCACTTCTACCAAAGTGAACCCCGACAATGAAGTGGTGACAGGTATGCTAGTTATTCATTCAAGAATAGCGAAGATACTTTTTGATTTAGGTTCTACACATTATTTTATATCTATAACGTTTAGTAGAACAATCCCAGCACCACCACAAATCATGGAAGTGAGGATGTCGGTGAGTACGACAAATGGGGAAATCATTGCATCCCATGAATATAAGTCCTCCCCTTTTATAATCTGTGGATTGAATTTCCTGGTGAACCTCATCATACTCCCTCTGGTGGAATTTGATGCAATTATTTTCATGTATTGAATTTTCTTATATAGAGACAACATAAATTGTCGGGAAAGGGAAATCACACTCCATATAGAGAATCGACCCCCGATACCTTACAAGTGTAAGGGGGAAGACGAATCTCCTTTAGCTCCATAATCTCAAGAATGGATATTACTGCCCTATGAGCATGCGTATCTGGATCAAATGATTGAGTCCAAGGAAGAAACCATCCTTGAAGAAATGCCCATTGTGAAGGAATTCTCTGAAGTGTATCCCGAGGAACTGCCTAGTCTTCCTCCTAGAAGAGATGTTGAATTCTCAATTGAACTTATACGAGGGGCGCTACCAATTTCCAAGACTCCATATAGAATGGATGTTGTGGAGCTTGAAGAGATGAAGAAACAACTACAAGAGAATTTGGATAAAGGGTTTATACGCCCAAGTGCTTTACCATGGGGTGCACCAGTCCTCTTCGTCAAGAAGAAGGATGGGTCAATGCGACTTTGCATCGAGTATTGTGAACTTAACAAAATCACGATAAAGAAAAAGTATCCTCTTCCACAGATCGATGACTTTTTTGATCAGCTGCATGGAGCACAATACTTCTCCAAGGTAGATTTGCGGTCAAGATATTATCATGTAAGGGTAAAGAAGGAAGATGTACCCAAGACTGCTTTTCGTACAAGATACATGCACTATGAATTCATAGTAATGCCTTTCGGACTCACTAATGCTCCAACAATCTTCATGGACTTGATGAATAGAGTCTTTAGATATTACCTTGATAAATTTTTGGTAGTCTTTATAGATGATATTCTAATATACTCCAAAACCAAGGAGGATCATGAGGAGCATTTAAGAACTGTACTAGAGACTTTGTGCAAGGAGAAGCTCTATGCAAAGTACAACGAGTGTGAGTTCTGGTTGAAGGAGGTCTCATTCTTGGGCCATATCATCATAAGAAATTTGATATCTGTGGATACCTCCAAAACAGATGGAATTGAGGGATGGCCATGGCCAACATCGGAAATGAATATCCGTAGTT
The DNA here is from genome assembly GCA_963277665.1 of Viscum album. Lineage (NCBI taxonomy): Eukaryota > Viridiplantae > Streptophyta > Magnoliopsida > Santalales > Viscaceae > Viscum > Viscum album. The sequence goes on from OY728121.1 coordinate 596,368,174, forward strand.
TCTTGGGGTTAGCTGGATATTATTGATGATTTGTGAGAAATTTATCACGATTGTCCAACCCTCTTACCAAAGTAAATCAAAAGGGAGTAAAGTTTTCTTCGAGTGATGAATGTGAAGAAATATTTGAGGAGTTAAAAAAGAGGATTATCACTGCACCCCTGCTCACTTTACCCATAAGTGGGGAATTTTTTGTGGTATTCAGTGATACTTCGAAGAAGGGCTTAGGCTGTGTGCTGATGCAGAATGATAAAGTGATATCCTATGCCTCAAGGCAGTTGAAATCAATGAGAAAACTATCCAAAGCATGATCTGGAGTTGGCGGCAGTGATCATTGCCTTGAAAATCTGGCAGAATTATCTCTATGGGGAGAAATGTGAGATATATACTAACCATAAGAGTCTTAAATATATATTAACACAAAAAGATCTTAATATGCGCCATAGAAGATGGATAAATCTCATCAAGGATTATGACTGTTCAATACATTACCACCCTGGGAAAGCAAAAAAGGTGGCAGATGCCTAAGTAGAAAGGACCCAGCGATTCTATCAATGATGAGAATTGAGAAGGATCCAATCTTCTTAGACTTGATGAATATGGACACGGGAATCATAAAGAAGGGAACATCATAAATCTTTTCACAAATTATGTCTTAACCGTATCTTTTTGAAAGGTTAAAGGATGCTCAAAAGGATGATGTTGGAATTCAGGAAAAAGTAGAAGCTATCGAAAAAGGGAAATCCTCAGAGATTAATGTTAATGAAGAAGGAATTGTGCGATTTGAGAAAAGACTAAGTGTTCCATCAAGTCCGGAGCTGAAGAAGGAACTTTTGGATAATGTGCATAGTTCAAATTTCTCTATTCACCCAGGGAGCACAAAAATATATCGAGATCTTCAAGAAAACTTTTGGTGGGATAATATGAAGAAGGAGATCACCGAATATACATCAAAGTGCCTAGTGTGCCAGAAAGTGAAGGCAGAGTGGCAGAAGTCTAAGGGGATGATGCAACCATTACCCATACCAGAATGGAAATGGGAGAACTTCACCATGGTATTTGTCACTGGACTCCCAAAGACATCCAAAGGAAACAATGAAATCTATGTTGTGGTGGATCGTCTTACAAAGACTGTACACTTCATTGCTATTCGGGAGGATTTCTCATTGGATCAACTGGCACAAATATATATCAGGGAAGTGGTAAGGCTGCATGGTGTACCAATATCTATTGTGTTTGACCGAGACCCAGGATTCACCGCTAAGTTTTGGAAGCGTCTTCAACATGCTTTGGATATTGAACTGAACTTCAGTACGACCTATCATCCTCAAACAGATGGACAATCCAAGCGGACTATCCAAACACTTGAGGACATGTTGAGAGCGTGCTCAATGGACTTTAAAGGAGGATGGGATCAACATCTCCCTCTGGTTGAGTTCTCTTATAATAATAATTTCCACTCAAGTATCCAAATAGCACCATATGAATCCCTTTATGGGAAAAGGTGCAGAACAATGGTGTGTTGGGATGAGGTTGGTGAACGTAAGCTGCTTGGACCGAAAATGGTTGAGGAAATGGTGGAGAAGGTGATAACTATTCAGCAGCATATCAAGGCAGCCAAGAGTCGACAAAAGAGTTATGCAGATAATCGTCGACGAGACCTTTAGTTTAAAGTTGGATACATGGTTTTTCTATGTATATCTCCGTGGAAGAAGTTCATGAGGTTTGGAAAGAAAGGGAAGTTAAGTCCAAGGTACATTAGCCCCTTAGAGATTCTTGATCGTGTCGGGGCTGTGGCATATCGACTAGCACTTCCACCTACCATGGCCAAAGTATATGATGTCTTTCATGTATCCCTCTTAAGGAAGTACATACCGGACCCTTCACATGTACTCTCTTCTGAGGTGGTACAGTTGGAGGATGATCTTTCTTATGAGGACCAACTGGTGAAGATCTTATATCATAGAGAAAAAGTTCTACGAAATAAGACAACGCCCCTTGTCAAGGTGTTGTGGGGAAACCACAAGTTTGAAGAAGCGACTTAGGAATCGAAGGAAATGATGAAGCTGAGTTACCCACATTTGTTTTAGTGTGGGAAAATGAAATTTCGAGGGAGAAATTTCTTAAGGGGGGAATATTGTAACGTCCCAAAGTTTTATTAATGGAAATCCCTCTTGATCTAATTAAATGCCTCTTTATGTAAAATGTTTATATAAAATGTCAACTTCTTTGGTTTTATGTTAAGAATTGTGACAGTTGCTTTTATAGCCGTTGAACAGTGATCACATGATTAGTATAAATATAGGGCTTTAACAAATACAATTTACTCAGACAAAAGAAGCTTGACCTCATCCAGTAGAATTGCTCCATATGAAACCCATTTGTCGGAGCTCAGAAAAGAGGTGGTGTCCTTGGGTTTCACTCTTGACCAAGCCCAAACTGAGCTTCATCATGTCAAGCTCGAATGGGACCATCTATGGGAAAAGTGGAAGTTGATAGAGATTACCACACGAGCGATGTTATCTGAGCCCCCCCCCAAGAGTCTGTCACCATCACACACCTTACCCTTAGGTCTTATGCGGCTCTTTTAATGGGTTATGTAGAAAATCGCTAGTACTATGTTCATATATATTATTTTTGCATATAATAATAAATATAATTTCTTGTCATTATTGATACATTGTAAATAGTTTTTAAAGTACAAATAGTGTTTTTTGTTATTATTTAATTAAGAAATCTATTTTATTAAATTATGGGATTTTTGAATTAAATAATATTTTAATAAAATATTATTATTATTATTAAATTAATTTTATTATATATATAAATGATCATATAATTGTATGAATGCAATTATAATTTTTATTAAGGTTTGAAAGCCATTTCTGTCAAAACCCATGAATTTTCGATAAATGTCGGTTTTTATTTTAAAAGTGAAAATTAACATATTTAGAAAATTATTTTGATAAAATAAATGATATTTATGGAATCAGGATGTCGAAATTATCCAACGGTGAATTTTTCATAATTTTCTGAGACAGTCAAATTTTTGGGTAAAAATTAAATACCATTTAAATATATAATGTGTTTTATGAAATCATAATGACCCAATAGTGATGTAATAAAATAATATAAGCTTTATGTTAGGATAATATATGTTTTACCATTAAAATAATGTGATTTTGGTTTTGTTTTACTTATTTTACAAAGCATTAATGGACCCCTCAAGACTTATTAAACATCTTGTCTTTTTAAATTATTTTCCATGGGAGTGTGACTCACCTCCACATAAGAAACCCCATTATTTTAAGAAGTTAGGACTTTGGCCTTATAAAATATTGTTTTCCTGATCCCTTTTCCAAAAACCATGGGAAAAAACCATGAGCTGGTTTGTGGTTTGGATTAGTTTAATATAAGGGGTCCCAAACCTAAATAATAAAGAATCCACTCACCTTTCCTATATAAACCCACTCAAGATCCCACTTCATCCTCACTCAAATCCTTTTGAGTTTGTCCAAACTCTGACCTACTCTCTCTAGAATCCTCCCAAGGTGCCCCAATCTCCCAATAAGCCTCTCTCAAGCCTCTCTCAAGCCTTTGTAAGCACACTTCCAAGTAAGGGTTTTTTCTTCCTTTCACTTTTTTGTCCAATTTTATTAATATTCTTATGCCATTTTAATTTAAATTATAAATGCTGGGGTATGTTTTCAAACCTCCCCCATACTGCCCTATTATTGTTTGAATTATGGGAGACCCCTTTCTCTCTCATTAAATTCCTCCCATGTACACCCGTTACTATGCCGAAATTCTGAAAGGAACTTCTCTCTCTTCATTTACATTCAAGAAATACTTTTGTATCATGAATATAAATTCCATTAATTTTTTTTGGAAATGTATCTATATGACCCCCCTTACTATCCATTTCATGTAAATATGAAGAGACAACCCTTTATCTCTCATCAACCATTTTTATGAATTCTTATGTCACGTCGTTACGCTGCTGAAATTACACCGATTTTCTAAGCCAATGACATTGTGTAGTGAATACCATGCCCATTTCTCCATCAAGGGTATTCACCTTTATGCACTTTTACATATTGATTATAAAGTTTCATGTATGAATTCAACATTCCTTTATCGTGGAATAAATGATTATGTTTAATGAATCCATGTTTTATGATCCATGTGGCACACTTATGCATGAAATGAAATGTTAAAAAGGGTGCGACCTTATAGCGCTTCAATGCATTCGGTAAAGTATAGTATCATGATACGTCATGTGCAATGAGTGTTGACTCATGCTAATTCAAGTGCAATGAGGGTTTACTCGTGCTTCATGTGCAATGAGGATTTACTCATGCTTCATGTGCAATGGTCCTTGGCTCATGCTAATTCCCTGTTAAGTGTTGTTGCCACATTTCCATGTTATGATTATCATGCTTTATCATGCCTTCATGTCCATGTTTCTCTTGTGCTCTATTGATATGCCTATTGTCTAACATGTATTGTACTCCTCATGTATTCCATGTTTATTCCCTTACTAGGCTTTATATCTCAACCATTTTCTTATTCATGTCCTCAGGTTATCCCATGAAATGCTAAGTATGAGGGAATGTAGTGGTCATGTAAAGGAAGTTTTCAATAAAGATGTTGTATTTCATGTTTTAAGTTGTTATGTAATGATACTAAGCCCCAAAGACACTAGACCTATCGATCTTCCATGTTGTATCAAGTGAATTGTTTATTTAATAAATCATGTTTAATTTTGTAATAAAAGCAGGTTTGTCATATGGACATGGACAGAACACGGCCTCGTGCAGGAGAAAAGTACACGGTGTGTACTCATGAAGTACACGGCGTGTACTTCGAAAATTTCCATATTTTTCCATTTTCTCAAAAACGACTATAAAATGAAAAACATACCTAAAATGATGATACAAGTTCTTAAAAACTTCCCCCTTTAAATAAAGTAATCCCTGAATTTCCCTAGCGAGGCATAAAAGAAGAATCCTCGAACAACTCCGTCCACGTGATCGCATGCCGACCTCCCTTTCCGAAGTCTCATCCTATGCACAGCCATACTGCCATAGCACCCGTACTAGAGGAACAGACCAGCCATGGAGTACCTTTGCACTACGATATACAATCCTGATAGGATTCTTCTCGAACGATGCATCCTACTCCAGCTCAACCTACTCATGTTGAAAAAACATGGGACGAGTATGATAAATATCGCCAAAGATGAGAAACATGGAAGACATCGTGCATAGCCTGGTACCTATGAGGTAACTGCAACCTGTAAGCAACCAGACTGACTCTCTCCAGAACCTCAAATGGGCCGACGTATCTAGGTTAAAGCTTTCCCTGTCTCCTATTCCTCTTATGTCCCAACCTCGGGGTAACACGCAAGAAAACCTGATCTCCAATCTCGAACTGCAAAGGTCATCTCCGCTGATCAGCATAAGATTTCTGTCGATATTGTGCAGTAGAAATCCTCTTTTGAATCATCTCCACCTAATCTATGGTCTCCTGAACAATATTAGGTCCCATCACAACTGCCTCTCCCACCTCCAGCCAACACAAGGGTGATCGGTACGACCTACCGTTCAAAGCCTCGTAAGGTGCCATATGAATAGTTCCTTGAAGACTATTATTATAGGAAAACTCCACTAGAGGTATATGTTTCTCCCTTGAACCTCCAAAATCAAGGACACATGCTCGTAGCATGTCCTCCAACACCTGAATCGTGCGCTCCGACTGGCCATCTATCTGGGGATGGTAAGCAGTACTCAGAAGTACTTGTATACCCAAATCCCTCTATAGCCCTTGCCAGCAATGCAAAGTAACGTGGGATTCCCTATCAGAAATGATAGAACTCAGAACCCCATGAAAGAGTAAAATCTCATGGATGTACAACCTCCCAAGATCATCCACACCAAAGGTCTCCTTGATAGGTAAGAAATGTGCAACCTTCGTGATCTTTTCCACTACAACCCAAACCGCATCATTCCCTCGAGGCGATCTCGGTAACCCTATCACGAATTCCATCATGAAATCATTCCATTTACACTTAGTAATGGGTAACTAATGTAGAATCCATGCTGGTCGCTGATGATTTACCTTTACCTGCTGATAGGTGGAGCACCGCATAACCAAACCAGCCACATCCTTCTTCATACCTGGCCACCAATACTGATGATGTAAGTATTGATACATCTTTTTGACACCAGGATGAACTGCCCAAGATAAAGCATAAAACTCCCACATCGAATCCTCATGTATTTCTAATGAAACCCATACGCGGCCATGAAAATGTAACACCTCATCATCTCCCACTGTCCACCCCGGAGTAGGGTCTCCATCTGACACCACGTAGGACTAGGCCTTTTGGGTCTGATAGCTGCCTCATTCAAACTCGATCCAGAAGAGTGGAGGTAACATCTATAGAAGAAAGAACTATCTATCCCTGTCTATCATGCAACTCCAAATGAATCTCAGAGAACAGAGCCATAAGCTTCCACTCCCTGCTGGCCTCCCGAACTGCCTATAACTGAGTTCTCTTACTCAGAGCGTCTGCCACAACATTGCCTTTCCCAGGAGTATAAGCAAGCTCGAAGTTGAAAGACTGTAGGTAATCAACCCACCTCCACTGTATCATATTTAATTCACACTACGTGAAGATATACTTGTGGCTCTTGTGGTCAGTATATACCAAAAAATTCTCTCCCAGAAGATAGTGTCTCCAACAACACAAAGCATGAACAACAACGGCCAACTTCAGGTCGTGCGTATGATATTTCTTCTCATTTGGCCTCAACTGCCGAGATCCATATGCAACAACCCGATCCTCCTGCATAAGCACTGCTCTAAGACTGATGCCGGATGCATCACAGAAAACTGTATAACTCTTGCCCGGATCTGGTAAAACTAGATTCAATGATGAAGTAAATCTCCCCTTCAGCTCCTGAAAGGCTGAATTGCAGTCTTCTGACCAAACGTACTTTACACCTTTCTTAGTCAAGCCCATCAACAGAAATGCCAAGCGTGAGGTGTCCTGTATAAACCGCCTGTAGTAACCAGCCAACCCTAAGAAAATTCATACCTCAAAGACATTATTCGGCTGCTCCCAGGTGATTACTGCTCTCACCTTCTCTGGGTCTACTGATACTCCTGTCTCTAAGATGACATGACCCATGAAGTGAATCTCGTCCATCCATAAGTGGAACTTAGAGAGCTTAGCATATAACTGATGCTCTCTCAGTGTACTCAATACGATCTCAATATGGGTAGCATGATCGTGTCGAGTGTGAGAGTATACCAAGATATCGTCCAAGAAAACCACCATGAAGGAATCCAAGTAAGGATGGAAAACTCTGTTTATTAGTGCCATGAAGATTGCTGGTGCATTTGTGAGACTGAACGACATAACCAAATACTCGTACAGACCGTACCTGCTCCGGAAGGCTGTAAGAGGTATATCAGATGGTCTGACACGTAGCTGATGATATCCGAATATCAAGTAGATCTTTGAGAACACCCTGACTCCTCGAATATGATCAAAAATATCATCAATCCTCAGTAAGGGATACTGGTTCTTGACCGTTAACTGGTTCAGCTTCCGATAATCCACACAAAGCCCTAAAGTACCATCCTCCTTCTTTACAAATAAAACAGGAAAACCCCAAGGAGAAGTACTGGGTCAGATAAAACCCTTTGCCTACAACTCCTCCAACTGCTTCTTGAGATTCTGCAACTCAGGAATAACCATCCTATAAGGAGGTATAGATACCAATGCTGCTCCTGGAACAAGATCAATAGAGGAGTATACCTCACGCTCCAGAGGTAACCCTGGAAATTCTTCTGGGAAGTCATTCAGAAAATGATCAACCACTGGAGGATGATCCATCTAAGAAGTCACCTGATCATCCTGATATAAACTAGAAATCTGGGCTATAACACCGCCCAACCCATGATTCTCTGGTCCATCTCTTCTTTCCTGGACATCCCATTCGCCCTTGTGAAGAAATGATTTTCCCTCTGGTGATGTGAAACTCACCCTGCGGTGATAGAAATCGAAAAGGGCCTAGAAAGGAGCTAGCTAGTCCATTTAGAGAATGAAATCATAACCTGTCATCTCTAGGATATAAATATCCCACAAGAAGTGACACCCAACAACCTCAAGGGGGCACTCCATGCACTGACGCACACTAGCAGTTCTAAGTCCCAAGGGAGTGTCTAGTGTCATCATATCCTCAGAAGTAAATATAGTAAGTCTAAGGCTCTCCAAATTTTGCACATAAATAAAGCTATGAGAAGATCCTGTATCGAAAAGTGCAGAAGAGAAAACTGAGGCTACTAAGATCACACCTCACACTGTGGAAGGTCCAGGATCCTGCTCCTGATGAATCTGCTCTACCGCAAACGTCTGGATGGTACCACAACCCTGTGTAACAGCCTGAGATCCCTGAGATGATCCTCCCTAAGCCTGACCACTACATCCACAGCCTCTAACCTGGAATGAATGGCCAGTAGAACTCCATCCCCCAGTCTGCTGCGGAACTGGTAAACTTGCTCTTGCACGAGGAGTCGAAACTGATCCTCCTTCGGTAGCTGATGGAAGAAGAACCTTGCAAAACCGCTATAGGTGACCCATCTTCCCGCAAGCTCGACACTCCACTGGGTCCCTCGGGCACTGTGGCTTCTTATACCCATCCTTCCCACACTGGTAGCACACAAATTTGCTACCTGAAGGAACATCTCGCTTCCTCGAATCACCTCGTGTAGACTCTCGGTGGCGCTTCCTACTGTCAGAAGGAAGGGTTTAACTCTGGATGCTGAACCGCCCTGGCTCACTGCTCCAGTATCCCTCAGATTCCTCTTAGTGATCAATGCCTGGTTAACTTTCAAATAAATAAAAGTCAACTGAAAGACATTCACCTGTGATCTGATCTCTGGTCTGAGGCCCTCCTCAAACTTCCTTGCTAAGAACCGTTCATCATTCCCCAGAATGGGAGTAAAATGCTGTAACTCAGTGAAATGAGAGGAATAATCCATAACTAATAGAGTACCCTACTGCAGGTTCATGAACTCTTGGGATCTATCGGCCCTCAGCGTTGCCGGGTAGAAGTAGTCGTAGAACATATGCTGAAACTCATCCCAAGCAACTATCTGCTGACGCCCTGACTGAGAAACTACGTCCCACCATCTCTTGGCGGAATCTCGAAGCATGTAAGTTACGAGCTTCACCCTTCTGTCTGGGGGTGTCTCAAGATGACCAAAGATAGAAAATATCGCTTTGAACCAAGATTCGGCAGCCTGAGGTCCTCCATCCCATGAGAACGTGGGAGGATGATGATGCTGGAAGACTCACGTAAGCTCTTCCATAGACTGGGCAGGTTGGTGAGTTCCTTGAAAGGTCTATATGAACCTCATGAATCCCTCATAGAACTGTGTGTCTACACCAGTATCCGGGATAACTGCCTGTGCCATATCCAGCGTATGCTCATCGTCCGATCCCTGACATGGAATAGGAGGACGTCTTGGCGGCATGACTCTGCAAGGTCAAAAATAACACCTTTATTAACAATGAGCATAGTTTCAACTTAAGTGAGTAAAAGCGGAACAGAAAAGGAAAAAATCTTAAAACTAGAAAAACATGGTTACACAGCATGTAGTCCCTATACACGACATGTTCCATAAAGATTTTACTTGGGCATGTACACCAGCCATGCTGGCTGTGTAACACAAACTACACGACGTGTTCTTACATATACACAACGTGTACTGTCCTTTTTCCTCTGGCCCAGTTACTCCACGATTAAGTCACATGGACTTTCCCAGCCTAAGACTACACGACGTGCCTATCCACTACATGGCGTGTCCTTAAATTTTTCCCCCTGTCTGTGTCGTTAGTCACACGGACTGGTACACAGACCAAAACTACACGGCGTTTCAACAATGTACACGGTGTGTCCTTAATATTTTTTCCCCTGTCTGTTTCATTAGTCACACGGACTGGTACACGGACCAAAACTACACGGTGTGTCAAAAACGTACACGGTGTGTTGTCCCTAATATTTTCCAACCCATGTATTCAACTACACAGCTGGGTCATACGGACCATTACAACATGACGTGTCAACATGGTACATGGCGTGTTGTTCCTGAGATTTTCCCAGCCCATGTATTCAACTACATGGATGGATCACACGGAAGAAGAGTACACGGTGTGTACTTCAAAGTACACAGAGTGTAACCATGAAAGTAGTTCTTCCCGAACAGAAGAACACATGGCCTGTGTTCATAAGGCCACATGCTGTGTTATCTAGGTTTTTGGGTAGTAGGCATACAAAACTCCCCAAAACCACTGAAAAACACTGAAAACCAGCACCCATGTGTCAAATTCCGATCCGTGGGGGCCTATACTCCCCACAAATCAAAGCATGACATCATAACAATTCATATAACAAGTAAACAGTATGATAATCCCATGATCCGCCAAATTCCGACCCTCGAGGGCCCATAAAACCTCTAAGATCAAAGCTTACCGTCCATGCTAAATAAGTTGTAAGATAAACAACACCCTATCAACATAGCAGGTATTTCTATCACAAAAACTATCACAACAACATGCATAATCTATCACGACATCTATCATAACAGAATGCAATTTCTAATGCACCCTAGATGGCATGGTAAAATGCATGACATGTGATTTTTATAACCAGTGCCTATATGATGCATGATATGGAATACACTCATCTCATTGGGTTCCAAAAAAATAGAACCACAATCATATAAACTGTAATAGCACAAAACAAGTGCATCACCCAACGGTGAAATATAATCAACTGTAACACTTGCAAAAACTAAAAAGTGCAATTACGAGGTAGTATTGATTTTCCCTATACACGGGTTAATTACTCCCAACATAGTTAAGTACCAACTACCCATTCCTTCCTATCTCTGTCTATTGTCGCCAAACAGTAAGTAAATAGAAAAGAATGAAAAATCCTCTGATACCACTTTGTAATGACCTGAATCCGAAGCCACTCAACTGGCGCCCCATACCTGGTTCACCACATGACATCAAGTGCATTTCCCCCAAATGACAGAGGCTGCCGACTAGCAGCGAGGGCCTTGGTGAGTTAGTGGGGAAACTATGACCTCATTTGGTAAAGTATGCAGCGGAAGAAAAATAACATAAACAATAGCGGAAGCAGTAAACATCACACGACAACTGAAATTGAACAGCGGAAGCAATTTATAATATAATAATGATGCAGTATGACACATGTGTCTGGGGAAAGCAGTAAACAAAACAACGTGCTGAAATAAAACTGAAAACCAAGTAGTAATGTAAACAGTAACTCTAACAGCATCGCGAGCCTAATCTCGGTCCCATGCTCTCCAGCTCTAACCAGCAATCAAGCACCTGAGGTATAAGGGCCAAAATCCCTATCCACACCTACAACCATATAACCTGTTTGGGCCAAAAAGCAGGACCCAATGAGGGTGTGAGACTAATCCCAGTAGGCAACCACCAAAAGATCTGTGCCCTACTGTCAGTGAGCAATATAGATAAAGTAATGGAAATAAATGCAGCATAGAAACATGGGTACACTAAAGTAATCAATCCTACAATTCTCCATTCAAATTTATTTATTAATTTAATTCAATCATTCATTCATCAACCAAAGAATCTAGAAAATAGCTCTATAGCCAAAGGAATAACAAGTAACACAACATGTATCTCATCAGACTACCTAAACTACAAGCAGTACAAACCCAAGCTTGTTCATTGGCTTGGTGGATTTGTCACAACCAACCAACAATATTTATTACACTGACCCTCTGGGTGGATCATGTGGGCAGGCCCTTATGGTTAAACATTTGAACAAAGGAAAAGACACTCTGAGGAAGCACTCAACGTAAATTCCCCCTATGGTATTGCAGTGATACTATAGACTCTCTAAGGAAGCACTTACGTCTAATTCCCCCTTTAGTCTCGATTCGATAATTATCAGACCCTCTGAGAGAGAAAAAATTCAATCCCCCTTATGGTCTCGTAACGGTAATAATTAAACAGGCCCTCTGAGGAAGCACTGAACGTCAATTCCCCCTATGGTCTAACTACACCAGGTTTCCGCAGCCCTGAGTAAAAGCAATAATACATAAGAAATTCGTAACAGCCCTAAGTATGTTCAGAAAACTACTTGGCTTATAGCTACAATGCATCAAAAACATATAAACAGTAGGCAATACATGCAATCAACTATATCAAGGCAAGAAAGCAATGCAACAATGTCTGACTCACAGGAAAACTAAGCCAAACGACGATAAACATCAAAACAAGGGAAACACCCATGGGGTGATTGTCACGAACCAAATCTGGTCGCCGCCAAAATCGACACCAAACCCAGCCCGTGACAAGGCCCGAAGGGCGTTCCCGATCCCCACGGGCTGGCACAAGTGCCCGGGTATCATATAATGATAATTGGGAACGATTTACCCGATTCTATAAACATTAAACAACAAAAAAACTCAATAAAACAAATCTGGATTTTTCAACTAAAACCATCTTTTACAAAATTTCAGAACTGAATTACATAAGTTAAAACTACATTTAAAGACCATTACAAAGGTAAAAAAACAAATAAGGACAGCCCAAGAACCCTTTTGTCAAGGGGCACCACCCTTATGCTATCTCCACAAGACTTCACTACCAAGGACCTGCTAGAAACCCGAACCACTGGAACAAAAAAAACTGTACCCAACCTGCGACAACAAAAATAACCAAGTCTACTTACACCCAAGGGTGTAAGTAGGGTGTGAGCCAAAGCCCAATAGGATACCACCACTAATAGATTCCATGTGATAAACATTTAATGACGAAAAGCATGCATGTTTTCAAAGACATGATATGCTAGTTAAAATTTCTAAAAGATGCAACATTAAATAAAAACAGTTTTTAGGTGGGATAATTTAAAGAATAAAAACATTTAAAATAAATACCATAGCTACTGAATTTTCCAGCCTCTCATACCGTATACCGATGGTAATAACAAAGTATCCAGTGAGCACAAGCAATGGGAAATAACCCCTAGGCACTAGCTAGCTGTGGGTCCCAGGTACCTCGTATCTCGGTGAAGGTAACCATCACAAATATCCATTCTCGTGCACGAGCCACTAGTAGGGAACATACCCATAACCTAGTGGTCCCCAATAATCATCATCATAGTTTAGTTAGAGTTGTAAGCGTCAATCTTGCTAAGTGAAACTGAGGCCAAACCTCACAGATTCAATAGCATACTAGTACACGTCCACCCACCTAGATACCCGGGTTTTCCCTTTGTGCTCAAACAAGTTCAGTAATCCAAGAAGTATATTTTTCACATGAAAATATCACTTCCACATCACAAATTAACCAAACATCCCCATGTACATCACACAAGTCAAAAATTCCACTTTTCATTCAAATGAATTTTGAAATCAAACTCACTCCAAATTGCCTACAACACTTTTCAAATTTCTTTAACACTTCCACAAATCCATTAAACAATTTTATAAAACCATTACAAGATATTAAACTCACATAACATCCCACACACATGTCACACAATACCATTCTCACATTCACAATTCATTTTATAAATAAACTCACATGAAATATCCCACACCCGTGTTTCGCACACAAAACACAATTTAGTAAAACATTTCGACAATTTATAAAAAAAAATTATAAAAATGTTCAACATCTCAAATAACCACTTTATCATTAAAAAACCCACATTAGGTGAACACACTCACCCAAACAGTACATATACACCCTTTCCCAACTTTGTTTAACCAAATAAAACATTGGCAATTTTTATAAAACAACCCCAAGAGGTATAACCATTGTTTACACACTAAACCCATTTCAAAACCCTCATTTAAAAGCAAAATCATACCAATACCAATCCAAAAAAGAATTGTTCAGCCCTAAAACAATTATTAAACCACCCCCAAATGTTATAAAAATACATCAAATAATACCACAAAGATACACATGAAAAACACACGTTTTCATAAATCACCTTCAAGAAGTACAACATGTTTTTACTCCTTAAACTCATTAAAAAAAACCTACATTCAAGGCCAACATGACAATAAGGAATTAACAAAACCAGAATTGTCATCCCCTTTCAAGACTAATAAATCACTTTCATATGTTATAAACTAAACCCAAACATTACCCCAAGAGTCACACATGAAAAGTACCCAATTTCAAGCTATAATGCAACTAAAAATTAAATGTTCAACCAAATCCATCAAAACTGTTTTCACAGCACATAAAACAGATTATAAACATGCTAAATTAATAATCCATGCAAGCTAACTCATCATAAAATGGCTACACATGGAATCACCTACCTTTTGAGTCGAAATCCTCAAAACTTGGTGCGAAACCTTAAGTGCACCACCGCCGCACCACAAGGAATATAAATCCATACCTAGACCACCAAAAATTGACCCAAAAGATACCAAATCAGACCTTAGGATCGAACCCTAACTTCTGGACATTTTAGAATATAATGAAAGAGGGAGGAAACCCTAAGGAGAATGAAAAATTGAAGAGAGAAACACTTACTCAAAACAATCATGAATAAAACGACCCAAAATCCACCAGATTCTGAATCTGAAAACATCCAACCATTCAAGGGATGTTCGAACAAGGATTATGAGACCATGTAGGAATTTGAATGGGGAAAAAAGAGTGATAATTGAAGGATTTATGAAGGAAACAAATTACCTTTATTAATCTACTCGAAATGTGAGTGCTTCAGAAGTTTCGACCTAAACCGCGATGAAACTGAGCTTCAAAGAGGGTGGGAGGATATGGGACGCGCGGCTGGGTTCAAGGGTAGTGTTTGGGGCTTGGAATCACCGAACAATCCTTAATATTGTATAAGTTATTAATTAAACAAAATTTATTTTTAAAACTGGAATTGGGCTTTCGGGCAGGCCCAATCCCTTAAATAAAAACCCATATACAACTTTTTTATGGTTTTCTAAAGGCTCCAAACTACAATGGTGGTGTTTCTATATCATGTTAGACCATTTAGGAACTTGAATGGGTGAAAAATATTAAAAATTGAAAAAGTTATAAAAGAAACAAAATTTATTTTTAAATCTGGAATTGGGCTCACGGTTTGGCCCAATTCATGAAAACTCACCCATTCCACCATAAAAGCTTGACAAACCCCAAAAACAAATCATAAATGAAAAATAAATGAAATTTAACTTTAAAATAAGTCATGTATGTGATAGTGATCCTCAAACATGCTAACAAGAAATTATTAATCATCTAATAACCTCAAGCATACATGCAACCTAAGGCAGATAACAAAACATGATGAAAACTCTAACCCTAGATACCTGATACATGGGTACCCGACACTTTTGTTCCAAAAACTCAGAGACATTCAACGTAGGTTAGAAAAACACCTACCTCGATCCTCATAGATTGATATACTTGAACCTCGACCTGTGAATCATACTATAATGGAGTAGATCAGCAAAAACTTCTAAAACGTTCAACCTTAGATAACTCACACGAGAGGAAGAATCAGAAACAAGGCCAAAGAAGAACCAAGAACTCACCGCTATGATTTTATTGCAACCGATAGTGTTCGATTCGGATAGCCGGTGAAGGATCGGTGTCTCGGAGAAGATTCAGCCTCTTCGGATGCTCTGGGTAGAATTAGACAGAGAAGAAGATGAAAACAGGGTTAAGTCGTGACCCCGATCTGATTAATGAAATAAAAAGAAAAGTACACATTGTGTATTTCTAGAGTACACGACGTGTACTTTGGTTTTCCATACTCTTCTTTAAGCGTCCTCCACGTCACCCACACACTGTGTGTGTGGCCCGGACATGGAAAACACACGGCCTCGCATGGGAGAAAAGTACACAGCGTGTACTCATAAAGTACACGGCGTGTACTTAGAAAATTTCCATATTTTCCCCTTTTCTAAAAAACGACCAGAAAAGGAAAAACATACCTAAAACGACGATCCGAGTTCTTACACCTGATAGAAAATCATAAATAAAATAAATAAAATAAATAAAATTAATTATTTTATCTCAAACAACAAATCAAATAACTTTTGATTAGGGACTCATATCAGAAATCTGAGACAACCATTGAGTTCGAAATGGGGTGTTTTACCTAAGCACGACATAAAATGAGAGGGCACGTGAGTTTTGGATTCTGTGACCATTGTTAGGGGTTTCAGTGGTTTTCTATAAATAAACACTTAAATTTTTAGGATTAGGGTTAGACCCTAATTCTATATCCCTCTATCTATCCCCATTAATCCCCATCTCTCTCATCTATTCTTCGACGAATCAAGAATGAAACTTTTGTGGATCGAAGCGGAAGCACTGGAAGGTGCATTTATCAATGGAAAACGAATCGAAGTAGGATTCTTATTGGTTTTCACCCATACATTTTCATTTAAAAATTTTATTCTTGAATTCATCATCAATTTCACTACTTTAAACATCAAGGCAATTGCCAAACGAACACGGACGTCATCTGATATCCATTTGGAATAACCTTTTTATCTGAAATAGATTCATTATTTACGAATATTTGATGCCCACTTTTGGATACATCAATCGACCATTGGACCATCTCAATCAAAATTAGTCACTGCTATGGTCTCATCATGGGGATCACCGATCTTTTTTAGGGTTCACAATTAAGTAAACAAAGAAGGTCCAGTGGTCCACGGAAGGGACCACCAGAGCACCGGAACTGTGGTGGGTGCGGTTTTAGGTGGCAGTGGCTGGGTGTGGGAGCCAGTGTAGGTGGTCGGTGGGATGGCGAGGCGACCAGTGTAGAGGATTTGGGGGGCTTTATCATGGCATGTGTGAGAGGGGACGACGTAGAGGAACTAGGGGCACAGAGGAGTTGGGAGGTGATCAGTAGAGCTGGGGGAGTCCAGCGACTTCACGGTCAGGAAAGGGAACCAAGGGTCGACAGTGATCCAAGAAACGCATGGATACCATGTTGATGCATCCAAACTAAGGGGTCCCAAGGTGGAGGGTTATGTTGGGAAAAAATCCATCAAGGTATCATTGAATCATTTTTAGGTGATTGTGTTTGTTGACAAAGTGGACATCAGTGTTGTGATTGTTGACAAAGAAAACCATGACATAAAAATTAGTTTAAAAAGGGTATTTCATGGTGTAATGTCGAGTTAAAGAGCTGTGGTCAATGATCCATGTTTGATTCAAGAATAGAGAAAAAGGAATAGATGATATGGAGGCGGTACAAAAAGAGCAGATACAAGGTGACGCCATTTTCCAGTCTTTGCAAAAATTTTGGGCCTGAAAATCGAAAAATGGAGAAAAGTGGTTTTGGAAAAGAGACCTATGCACCGTGTACCTGAAGGAAAGAGAACTTGCACGCCTGGTGTTTTTTAGGATTAGACGGTCAAAATATGGCAAAGGAAATAGGGTCGCGCAGGTATTGGTGAGGTCATGCCGGTGACCTACACGCCGTGAAAGGACCTGCGCGCTGGTGCCTAGGAGGATTGGAAGGCTGCGCGCTATATGTTTTTCAAGATCAGATCTTCAAAATATGGAAAAGGAAAAGGGTCGCACAGGTATTGGTTTGGTAATGCAAGTGACTTTCAGGGGAAGAGACCTACACGCCGAGACTTGCGCACTGAGGGTAGACTTGTGCACCATCACACAGGTTGTTCAAAATGCCTATAAATATAGGACCACCCATCCTCATTTTGAACGGAGTTCAACACTTAGAAAAATCAGAGCTCCCGTCGTGCTGGTGTGGTGGTCGCGCAGGTGGTGTGTGTTCGCGTAGGTGGACTTGTGCGACAGTGTTTGAAGTTGCGCGTTGATTGGTAGTTTCACACCAATATTGGCTTGGGTGTAAAAGGAATTGAGTCGCACAGGTTTGGAGTTGCAGAAGATTGTGCTGCGCAGGTGGTAGAGGTAGACCTGCGCTCCCATTGTGACCTGTGCGCCGATACTTGGGCGCCGGGATAGACCTGCATGCCAACTAAGGTTGATTCCCCGGTAGTATTTTCGGGCTGCATGGAAGCTGTAAGTTTTGCCAATACCTTCGGTGCAAAGAGAGATTCATCTACTGGTGAAAGTTGAACTTCAACAGATCATCCACATACAACTGAGGATTTATTCATTAGTGATAATGAAGAGACCTACAAGTCTATAAACTGTGATTGGATCCTTTCCGGAGCAGTGAGAAAAGGAAGAGGAAGAAGGTGATCATATCCACCGGTAGTGAGCCAGAGAGAGAAACAGGGAGTGACCCTTGGGAAAGCAGTGAGATGACCCAAAATTTTGTATAGGTAGTGAGACTAGGAGTAGAAGTGATCTATCCTGTAATTTGAAAATAGAAGTGCGCTTTTTTTGAATTTGGTA
Source organism: Viscum album (assembly GCA_963277665.1). NCBI lineage: Eukaryota > Viridiplantae > Streptophyta > Magnoliopsida > Santalales > Viscaceae > Viscum > Viscum album. Next base: position 596,386,628 of record OY728121.1, read on the forward strand.
CGACCGAAAACTTGTCGGCATATGCTCCTTGGACGTATCCCTGTGAGGGTGAACCAAGTAAAAATTGTTGTGTCCTGTGCATGCTTTACTTTCTGTTTATATTGTGCAACGAGAAAGAGAGAGAAGAGTGTTTTTCTTAAAAGTGAAACAAGATTAGAACATGCTTTAATTTTAAACTAGTCATACCCAGATTCACCCCCCCTCTCAGGGTATTCAACCTTGTGGACCTAACAATTGGTATCAAAGGGAAATGTTAATATTAGTTCTTCTCTCAATGGAGGTCACTAATCATAAAGGGATTTCGATCTTCGACGGATGTAATTTTCAGATATAGAAGAATAGAATGAAACACTATTTACAATCCTTGGGAATGGATGTGTTTTCAGCAGTTATGCATGGTATCACAACTGATATTAATAGTGGTGCATTATCAGAAGCTGAGCATAGAGAGTTGGATGCTGATTCCAAAGAAATCAATGCCTTAGGGGGAGGCATTTCCAATCCCATATATACAAAGGTGATGTCATGAAAAAAATCACATGACATGTGGGAAAAGCTTTTGAATAAATATGAAGGTGATACAAAGGTCAGAGAGGCAAAGTTTCAAGTGTTGTGGAACAAGTATGAAGATCTGAGAATGAACCCGAATGAGTCTGTTGATGCATTCTTTGACAGGGTAAATGCTGTGGTAGAAGACATACAATGTCTTGGTGAAATTATCAAAGACATAAAAATTGTGAAGTGAATCTTGAGAAAACTTCCACCTCTGTTCAATCCGAAATTTTCTGTTTTGGAAGATAAAGACCCGAAATAATTGACATTGGATAACCTGCACAACACCCTTGTTGCATATGAAATGAGAAACGATGATAACGAGGCTGTGGAAAAGGGGAAATCAAAAGAGGTGGAATTTAAGGCCATGAATAAGCTCACCATTGAAGATTATCAGGAGGAAGAAGAGATAGACGAGGTTATGTCATTCCTCTCCTCAAACCTTCAAAGAGGAAAATGAAAGTTCAAAGGGAAACTTCCTCTTGCATGCTTTAGATGTGGAAAGGCTGGACATCATGCAGCAAGATGCCCCAAAAAGTTTCAAGAAGAAAATGATGAAGGTGATGTTGAAATTCCCAAGAAGAAATATTCAGCCTATGTGAAAGGGAATAAGTAGTTCAAGAGAAATTTATTCAAGAATAATAATATTCTTTCACAAGAAATAGATAGTTCGGATGAGTCTGAGGTTGAAGAGGTTGAGGAGATTGAAAAATGAAAATATTGTAGAGAAAATGCTATGGTGGTGGTCGTTGGTAGTTCTCATAAAAAGGAAGAAACTGACGCTGGAGAAGAAGAAGAATAAGTTTAAGGAAGGGTTTATATGGAAGCCGGATTGCAAGAATCTCTTGAGGAGATAGAATTTTGGAGAACCAATACTAAGAAAACCAATAAAGTGGTTCATGATTCCAAAATCTATATGCAACAATAGGATGAAGAAAATTCTGAGCTGTTAGAAGAAATTGAAAGACTAAAATCCTCAACACCAAAGAGCTCAGAAAATATTGTTGAGTATAAGCTTAAAATTGAGGAACAAAAGAAGTAAATTGATTGTTTGACTAACACATGAAAGGAGCAAGTCATATGTATCAAAGAGATTGAAGAAGAATTGGTTAGTATATGAAGAAAAATGAAGGATCAAGAAAAACTCTTGACCTCCAATGTGATGTCAGGAAAGCAGGTGATTCTAAAGACTAAAAAGGTGAAAGAGGAGCCTAGTTGTTCAGCAGGAAAGAAGCAAAAATTGAGATCAGATTTTAAGGCTAATTCAGGGCTTGATAAGAAGTACAAATTTGTGGCAATTGAAGTCAGACCACAAGCACCCGTCCCAAAATTGAAGGTTGATTTGGGCAAAAAGCAGAATCAAAATATTCATAGATCCCAAGGGGAAACTCGTAGTGCTGAAGTAACCTGAAGGAATTCACCTTATATCAGGTGTTATTTTTGTGGGAAGATGGGAAATTCACAGTATGTGTGTTCCAAAGACAAGAAATATCGAAGGGAACAAGAACAGAGGTGACAACCAAATAGACAATGGTTTTTCAGAACATATTTCGAAGGACACTGTTTTTGGTGTGGAGGATTTGGGCACATGGCTAGGTACTGCACTTCGACCATTCAAAGAAATGTGCAAAAGCAGAATCAAAACGTTCGTAAGCAGCAGATCAATAAACCAACAGGTGAGTTAAAAATGAAAAATAGATTTGTGGCTTTGTAAGATGAAGCTGGTCCATCATACTCTGAGAAAGAACAGAAATCTCAATCCATGCCGAGTGTGAAGGAAAAAGTATGGACCAAGAAGAAGAAAATTGAGAAGGTCGTGGTGGAAGAGATTTACCTTAAAGCATCAGATCGCTCTGGTGTGTGGATCCTTGATAGTGGTTGCACATATCACATGACGGGTAATAAGGATCTTGTTACAGGAATAAAATATGACAAAGATGGAGTTTTAAAATTTGGAAACGATGAAGGCCTGAAGATTGTTGGCTCAGGGAAAGCCAAGTTTGGGTGAAAAGAAATGAGACGTGCTAATGTCTTGGTAGTAGAGGGTCTTAGTCATAACTTTTTTAGTGTCATTCAACTATGTGACTTTGGGATTCAATCCGATTTACCAAGAAGATGTGTATTGTGAAAGGAAAAGATGGAGCATTTGTTCTACAGGGAAAAAGGAAAAAGGGAAATCATTACCTTGTAGGTGGGAAAGAAGATACGTGCCTTTTATCTTGCTACGAGCTATAAATGGGCAAAGTTACTATGTTCTTTTCATTGATGATTATAGAAGAATAGAATGGGTATTTATCGTTACCCATAGGACAGAGGTGTTTAGTTGCATATAGAAGTATAGGAGGGAATCAGAAAGGATGCTTGGCCAGAAAATTCTAAAGTTTTATACTGATAACGGTACAGAATTCACAAACAGTAAAGTTGAAAACTCTCTCTAGAAACACGGGATAAGGCATCAAGTTTCATCAGCGAGAACTCCCCAACATAATGGAGTGGTTGAGAGGAGAAATTGGATCATCAAAAACATGTCCAGAATGATGCTTATTAAAAAGGACCTACCAGATAAATTTTGGAAGGAAGCAGTTTTGACATCAGTCTATATTTCGAATAGGTCTCTGTTGTGTCTGAAGGAAGGGAAGACTCTATATGGAATGTGGTACGGAAAGAAGCCAACACTGAAATACTTTCGAATCTTTGGGAGTAAGTTCTTCATTATCAACAAAGAAAATCAAAGGAATTTTGATTCACAAGGAGATGAGGGGATATTCCTTGGCTACTCAGGGAAAAGAAAAGTATATAAATGTTTCTACAAAAGGCTAGGAAAAATTGTTGAGAGCAATTATTTCACTATAGTTGAAAATGAAAAGAATACACAACGGCCTAGTGAACAGTTTCTGGATGAAAGTGATGATGAGGTAAGCAACACAGGGGGAGCAGAAGTGGCAGAGGCTAACTCAGAAGAAGATATTGATTATGAATAAGAAAGTGTCAAGTTTGTGTCTGCAAGGAAGCCAAAGAGTCAAGCTGAAATTGATATGAAGAATATCATTGGTGATCAGACAGCTTCAGTTCTGACTCGAAGAATGAAGTCATTACAACAAACATCGTTTTTATCTCAGGTGGAGCTGCAAAGTTTTTCTGATGCAGCTGAAGATGAAAATTGGGTTCAGGATATGAATTTAGAGCTTGATCAGATTAAGAAGAACTAGACATGGGAGATTTGTTTTGAGACCAACAAACAATAATGCCATCGGGACTAAATGGGTCTATCACAACAAGATGAATGAATATGGCACAATGATTTGTAACAAATCACAGCTAGTGTTAAAGGGATACTCCCAAATAGAGGGAATAGATGTTGATGAGACATTTTCACCGGTTGCAAGGCTGGATACAATCAGATTATTTTTGGCCATAGTAGTGAAAATAAAGTTCAAAGTGTTCCAGATGGATGTCAAATCCACATTCTTGAATGGAGTTCTAGAAGAAGAGGTTTATATTGATCAACCATATGGTTTTCTCATTCATGAGGATGAGAACAAAGTTTGTAGGCTGAAGAAGACGTTGTATGGGCTGAAACAAGCACCAAGATCATGGTACTCAAGGCTTGATCAGTACTTGAAGAATCTTGATTTCCAGCGTGGGGGAGCTGATTACAATCTCTATTTCAACAATGACAGTAATCAAAGGATGATGGTGTTGTTTTATGTCGATGACATAATATTTGGTGGATCAGATGAAGCTCAGTGTAGACAATTCTCCAAATTCATGAAAAATGAGTTTGAAATGTCAATGATTGGAGAGCTAACATTTTTTATTGGTTTACAAGTGACACAAGGAAGTAATGGAACTTTAATTTCTCAATACAAATATGCCAAGGAGGTTCTAAGAAGGTTTAGAATGGATAATTACAAGGATATGAATACTACACTTGCTACCTGGATGAAATTATCAAAATATGAGAATGAAAAGGCAATTAATATCACAGAATATAGGCAAATTATTGGATGTTTTCTATACTTGACCGCAACAAGGCCTGAAATTGTTTTCGCTACATTCCAAGAAGTGAGATATCAGAGTGATCCCAAGGAAATCCACATGCTTGCAGTGAAAAGAATACTTCGGTATATCAAAGGCACTGTGGATTTCAGTCTGATGTATAATGACAAATCTAAATCAGTATTATTTGGTTACACAGATGCAGATTGGGGTGGTTCAGAAGATGTTAGAAAATCAATGTCAGGAGGTGCATTCTATCTTAGTGGATTGTGTATTTCTTATCTAAGCAAGAAGAAAGATTGTGTTTCATTGAGCACCACAAAGGCTGAGTATATTGTGGCCACTCAAGCGTGCACACAATTATTGTGGATGAAGTAGCAACTTGAAGATATGGGAGTTGAAGTGAAGTATCCGAACAGAATCTAGTGTGATAACTCAAGTGCTATAAATCTTAGCAAAAATCATGTGCATCATTCAAGGATAAAGCACATTGAGATAAATTATCATTTTATCAAGGATAAGGTTGACCTGGGAATCGTGAAGTTGGAGTATGTGCCTACATAGCTACAGGTTGTGGACATTTTGACAAAGGCCTTACCCAAGGAAGCTTCTGGGAGACATCAACTAGCTCTAGGAGTTCAGTCGACTCCCCAGACATGAAAGAGTGTGGATGTGGAACTACCCCCTCTCCTCGAGGTATGATGTGTTTTTTCCTAATGTGCTGATATGTGTTCCCTACTCTATTACAGACTGCAAAGGAGTGACTGTTGGGTTCGTTGATAAAGGGGGAGAAAACAGTGATTGTTCAAGGGGGAGACAATGTGTCTATTTGAAAAATCATGACAGATATGGGGATAAGCTGATAGGTGGAGTAGCCAGATAGGGGGAGTTGAAGATGTGCTGAAGAGGATTTTTAGCTGACAAGAGTTAAAGCTGTTAGCAGATAGGGGGAGTGTTTTAAATCTGACGATGCTAGAAGTGATTTATCAAAGAATAGATATCACGACAGCTGAGGATCATGATGAAATCCGAAGAGTGGTGTTGGGATACGGTAAGAATATTTCCAAAAATTTGGTATCATTTTGGTGTCAACAGAGGGTGTCAGAGATGAAGTGATTCATTGATGAACTTTTCATTTACTCTTGTTTCTCATGCTGAGCATTTCTCATGTGGGCTTAGAGTATGTGTTGTGTAAATCCTTGATCGCTATCAGAATCGAAAAAGGCGAATGACAGCTGAAAAATTAACGATGTATCTTTTTATGGAAGAGTTGTCAACAAACCCAAAGGGGGAGCTTGTTGGGAAAAACCCCTCAAGGTATCATTGAAGTATTTTTGAGGTGATTGTGTTTGTTGAAAAAGTGGACATCAGTGTTGTGATTGTTGAAAAAGCAAACCATGACATACAAATTTGTTTAAAAAGGGGATTTCATGGTGGAATGTCGAGTTCAAGAGCTGTGGTCAACGATCCATGTTTGATTCAAGAACGTCGACAAAGGAATGGATGATCTGTAGGCGGTACAAAAAGAGCAGATACAAGGTGATGCCATTTTCCAGTCTTTGCCAAATTTCTGGGCCTGAAAATCAACAAATGGAGAAAAGTGGTTTTGGAAAAGAGACCTGTGCGTCGTGTACCTAAAGGAAAGGAAACTTGCGCACCTGATGTTTTTCAGGATCAGAAGGTCAAAATATGGAAAAAGAAAGAGGGTTGGACATGTACTGGTGAGGTCGCGCAGGTGACCTGCGCGCTGTGAAAGGACATGAGCGCCGGTGCCTAGGAGGATTGGAAAGGTATGAGCCATATGTTTTTCAAGATCAGATCTTCGAAATATGGAAAAGGAAAGAGGGTAACGCAGGTACTGGTTTGGTCGTGCAAGTGACTTGCAGGGGAAGAGACCTGCACGCCGAGACCTGCGCGCCGAGGGTAGACTTGTGCGCCATCGCGTAGGTTGTTCAAAATTCCTATAAATATAGGACAAACCCTACTCATTTTGAATGGAGTTCAACACTTATAAAAATCAGAGCTCCCGTTGCGATGGTGTGGTGGTCGTGCAGGTGGTGTGTGGTCACGCAGGTGGACTTGCACACTAGTGTTTAAAGTTGTGCGTTGATTGGTAGTTGCACACCAATATTGTCTTGGTTGTAAAAGGAATTGATTTGCGTAGGTTTGGAGTTTTAGAATATTGTGCCACACAGGTGGTAGAGGTAGACCTGTGTGCCGATACTTGCGCGCCGGGATAGACCTGCGCTCCAAGTAAGGTTGATTCCCTGACAGTATTTTTGGGCTGCGTGGAAGTTGGAAGTTTGCCTAATACCTTTGGTGCAAAGAGAGATTCATCTATGGGTGAAAGTTGAACTTCAACAGAGTATCCACATATAACAGAGGATATATTCATTAGTGATAATGAAGAGACCTACAAGTCTATAAACTGTGAGTGGATCCTTTCCGGAGCAGTGACCAAAGGAAGAGGAAGAATGTGATTCTCTCCACCAACAGTGAGCCAGAGAGAGAGAAACATGAGGTGACCCTTGGGAAAGCAGTGATATGACCCTAAATTGTGTATAGGCAGTGATCCTGGGAGTAGAAGTAATTTATCCCGAACTTTGTAAACAATAGTGCACTTTTAGTGAATTTGTTAAGACCATAAGCTTGTCAGCGTATGCTCCTTGGACATAGCCCAGTGAGGGTGAACCAAGTAAAAATTAATGTGTCCTATGCATGCTTTACTTTCTGTTTATATTGTGCAACGGGAAAGAGAGAGAAGAGCGTTTTTCTTAACAGCGAAACAAGATCAGAACGAGCATTAATTTTAAATTAGTCTTCCCCAGATTCACCCCCTCTCAGGGTATTCTGCCTTGTGGACCTAATAAACTAGCTATCCATATCAGGGGAACACAAGCCAGACTAGTGGAAAGTGGGCCACATTCCAACAAAGTGGACCGGCCTAACCCAGGAAGAGGGATCTGTCCAGAATGGGCCAAACCATTCAAAACCGACTCATAGGGCTTTAATAAGACATATCTTATAATCCGAGTGTTTGATTGATGTTCCATCTACAGTTATGAATCCCTCTTATTGATATGGATCTTTTTAGAAAAGTTCTATATTTTTAATACTTTTTCTTAGTGTTTGACTGCACAAAATTCCTAAGTTTAATAATAATAATAATAATAATAATAATATTATTATTATTTGGGGTTTTTATATCGGACCTATCTTCTGAATGGTACGTCCATTTAACGTGTCATCTGCGGTTGCACAACCCAGTTTTGTGTATTGAATTTTCAAGACTACTTTTAGGTGTTTAAAATAAAGTTTAAGTGCATGCCTGTAATGGCCCGAACCTCTCCAGCCCATTCCTTTGTCAAAAAGAAGTCCACGAAGTGTTCTGGAGGGTAAAATGGACCTTTCCAACACTTTCCATAATTTTGAAACTACACGCCGTGTAGTTTGAGTACACGCCATGTACCCTCTTGCAGGGTATACCCCGTGTGGATGGCCGTGTCTTTACTGTGTGAAGAAGATAGGTACACACCGTTTGTCCAATCTACACGCCGTGTATTCCTTCCCCGCGTACGCGTTACCGTGTGTTGACCAGTCGTCGGTCATGTGCCACGTTGGAGTCGTGTCCTTGCCGTGTGCAATAAATGTGTACACGTCGTGTGTCCAATCTACACGACATGTAGTCCTTCCCCGTGTATGCGTTACCTTCAAATCGTGTGTTGACTAGTCAACGGCCGCAGAGCCGCGTTGGAGGCCACGTGGAGACCGTGTGAAAATGTCCAAGTACACGCTGTGTAATTTTGCTTTTCACGCCTATAAAAGGAGGGGTCCCCTCCTCCTTTCAACTCACACCTCTCCTCCCCTCTCCTCTGAGCAGAGCTCTCTCAAGAGACTCGAAGGCTCTTTCTTCCATAACTTTTTTGTCCGAGCTCTGATTTACGATCCGTTAGCGGCCACAGGATCGTAACGACGAGGCGGAACTTCCGAGATTGGATACGTTGTCTTTACTTCAGCTTTTTCTCTCCGACTTCCACCCGAGGAGGTTTTTCCGGGACGCCGACGAACATCTTCTAAAGTTGATCCGGGGGAGCGTTGTGACCATAACCTGTTGAGGTAGGGATTTTACCTTCGTCTCTCTAATTTTTGCATCACGCGGGGTGGGTATCTTTTTTTGTTTTCATGAGAAATGGTTGAACCTTTAAATAAAGATAATAACTGGTTAAAGAATGGGGATGGGTAGTTTTTGATTGCTATTACTTTAACTTTTATATCCTGTGATATTATGTTGTGAAATGAATAGGCTTATTCCTACTGAAAATCACGGTCGTTGGGGGCCTTTGCTTGCACAATTAAATGTTTCCCTATCTTTCTAGACCGTTTTTGTGAGTGGAACTTTGTGGAATGTGGAAATTGGTTAATCACGTAAAGTTGACTATTTAAATGAAAATATGGAACCCTTGTGTGATCACCCCGATTAAACAAAATGGAATAATGAACATGTGGGTGTTGGCTTGGTTACGTGGCATGTGATGGGGGTGTTTTGTGGGCTGTTGTGGTTTGGGTGAGCAGCGGGGCTGTGGTTGACTTGGTTGTGGGAAGGTGTGAATGTTTAATGGTGATGGGCAGCAGGGCTACAATAAATGGTATTAAAGGGATAATGATGTGTGGTGTGGTTATGGTGGTTGGAAGCGGGGCTGTAGGGATGGGTTTAAATGTGAACGGACTATGGGTTGTGTTTAATAAATAAATAAAAGTGGAAGAGTTAATGAATGGTGGGGATTGGTAATGAAACGGAAATAATAATCAATGGGTTGGTTGGTTAATAAGAAGGGACTTGCCGTGTTGCTGTGTTTTCCTAACTTTCTTTGTGGATGGCAGGGATATGCTTATGAATGGTCGTTGTGGTTGGTTGTGGATAGTTTCCCAGTAGTTAAGGAACTAAATAATCTAATTTCTGCTGAAACGTGAAAACCTTAATGGGGTTGGGGTTGTTTGTTATATGCATGCTTCGTGGTAGTAGTTCCGAGGCACGTGCTCAGTTTCTCTTTTTAGAATCCATAGGTTGGGATGAGTGGTTTCTATATATATATATCTGTATCTTTTGTGTTTTATCGCACCGCACCCATGTTGAGCACTTAGTGCCGAACACTACCATTTCATGGGAGAGGGTGTTTTCCCATAGTTACTAGATCCTTCATGCTCCTTCTCCCCTAGGCTATGATGGCTTGAGGCGACCTTACACCCAAGACTCTTCGGGTAGGTTTTTATTGGGGTGATTAGGCCCAAGACTCTTCGGGCAGGCTTATAGGCTATAATGGCTTGAGGCGACCTTACACCTAAGACTCTTCAGGTAGGTTTCGATTTCAGACCCAGGTGTCTTCGGGCGAGAGTTCTGTTACCATTCCCAAGAATATTCGGGATGAGGCCCAGGTGTCTTCGGGAGGGGATGTGGTTGTGGTTGTGAGGCCCGGGTGTGTGCGGGCGAGATACGTGGAGGTGAGGCCCAGGTGTGTGCGGGCGGGATGTGTGGTTGTGAGGCCCAGGTGTGTGCGGGCGAGATACGTGGTTATGAGGCCAAGGTGTGTGCGGGCGAGGAGTGTGTGACAGCGTCAGGACGTTCAGCTAACTAATGGGAAATGGTGCGGGGTACCCCATACTCTTTTTCTTATACTACTAATACCGGTTGTGATTGAGTTTTGGTGAGTGTGGCTGGTGAGGTTGGGTGGATAGTTTTCCTTGTTAGGTTTCTTCTGTTGTTCTCACGGGACATTAGGATGTCTTCCCACTTGTACATGAGAGCTTTAGGTTTCCCTACTGAGTATACTTGTATGCTCACCCTACGTTTACTTTCAAGTTTCCAGGAGGACTACCAGGGCCGTGCGGGACCCTACTAGTCGGGCAATTGGAGTTGTTGCAGTTGTTGTTCTCTTTTTTTCTTTGGTATTGTACTTTTGAGCTTCCTTGTACTTGTACCTTGTTATAAAATTGTTTAAACATGCATGTGGGCTTGGTTTGGGTTTATTTATATACACTTGTTCCTTTCCCTTTTTGGTGGTTGACTTGTCCTATTTCCTGATCCAAAATAATAAAAAGGGTAATGCCTCCCATATTTGTGAAAACTCATACCCTTGGTGCTAGTCGCCAACCCGGGGCCTACTAGAGGCGGGACTCGGGGGTCATTATCTCCCTTTCACCATTGCCAGCTCAGGAGGGGCATCTTTGGTGGGAGGGGGTTGTGACAGAATGGTATCAGAGGTGATGGTTGAGAGATAGGATGGAGTCTGGAGTTAGGCACAGTGAGGATTTCATGGGATGGTAGGGAAACAATGTTAGTTAATCTTGGTGTGTGACATAGGCTAGGGAAGGCCGGCTAGGACATGGGATTTTAGGGCCCCCATGATCTGATGCAAGGAATCTGAGCCTACTGAACAACCAAGTGATTCTACATTGATTGCAGGGTAGAGACCCTAGGGAAGGTACATGCATCATCATATTTGTGTTTTACTTGATTTGGGTGTTCTGGGAAAGAAATTGAAATAAAATGATAATTAAAACTTTGAGAAATTTACTTACTACTTGGGCTTAGGCGATACTTGTTTACCGTACAACTATGGCACCTGGACGTTGTCCCCAGGTGGCTCAGATGGCCGAGGCCTACCAGATCCAGGCGGTCGATCAGTTGAGGATTGACCGAGAGGAGGAAGATAGCCAGTGGAAGAAGACTCTCCATTCCTTCCAGCGGCAGACCCTCAAGAAGTACGAGGGTAGTACTTCATATATGGAGACGGAGGGGTGGCTTGAGGAGCTAGGGATCGCTTTAACCTTGATTCGTGCTCTGAGGGAGTACTGGGTTCCCCTAGCAGTCAGTCAGCTGAGAGGTGCGACGCGACAGTGGTGGACGCTCTACCTCGGAGAGAGGATAGAGGCAGAGGTTCCATGGGTTGACTTTGAGAAGGAATTCTGAGAGGAATTCATTTCTTCCATGATCAAGGCGGAGAAGCGGCATGAGTTACTCTCCCTTCAGCAGGGGAGTATGTCGGTATGAGAGCTGGGGATCAAGTTAAAAGATCTCCTGTGATTTTATCCAGATCTCTTTCCAGATGAGGAATCTCGGGCGAGATGTTTGGAGGAGGCGCTTCATCCTTCGCTCCAGTATTCTATCACCCCCTTCACCCTTCCGACGTACATGGAAGTGTAGAAGAAGGTAGAGGTCGTATAGAGGATGCACTCGCTGGGAGGTGCACTGTGTGAGGTGTTTCAGCTAGGTTCATCGAAGGGGAAGGCAGTCAGCAGCAGGTCTCCTACGACAGGACCTTCCAGGTTTAGGCCAGTGGGGAGAAGGCCCCAAAAGTTACAGTTTAGATATTTGGGTCCTCATACCTTTTTCACGAGCCCAGGACCGAGGTGTTTTTCTTGTGGAGGTTTCGGGCACATTCAGAGTCGGTGCCCGACCCGAGCTCCGTACAGTGGAGGTGGGAAAGTTCAGCGCCCACCGCAGCAGCACCAGTTTCCAGCGAGGCCCTTCCAGCAGTAGCAGGACCATGCTCCTACGAGGGCAGACTTTGCGGGAGGAGGCTGACCTCAGGGTTATCCTCAGGGACCTTGACCAGGGAGTGGTCGGGGAAGTGGACGGCATCAGAGAGGCAGAGGAGCTGGGCGTGGACAGTTGCACGCAGCAGAGTTGGCAGCTCCAGCAGGACCAGAGGTGGTGTGAGGTACGATTTGTTTGTTCATCACTCTTGTTTCTGCTTTGTTTGATTCGGGAGCCTCACACTCTTTTGTTGCACCTAGTCTAGCCCATGTTTTGGGACTAGACGTAGAGAGATGTTCCATAACACTGGTACTGAGTACACCAGTTGGGGGCCAGACCAGCGTATCTTGTGTTTGCCGGGGATGTGGGCTGACGTTGGGACCACATTGATCTAGTGGAGACCTTCTTCTGTTACAGATGCAGCCATACGATGTCATCCTAGGCATCGACTGGTTGTTTTCTATTAGTGTCGTTATCGACTGCTTCTGGATAAGAGTCGTGATTTATGACGTAGATGGGAAGCGTGTATCTTTTGTTGGCGAGAGGAGCTATCAGGCGGGAAGCCGGCGTGTGGATCCTCTCCTTTCTTTTTTGAGCGGGTTATCAGTGGTTCCAGCTGATACAGAGATGATGGATATCCCAGAGGTTGTTGGGGAGTTCCTTGATGTTTTTCCTAAAGAGGTTGTAACTCTACCCCCCGATGAGACGTTGAGTTTGGGATAGACTTACAACCTGGTGCCCGTCCGATTTCGATGGCCCCTTATCGGATGGCACCTTCGGAGTTGCGGGAGTTGCAGATTCATATTGACGATCTGATGGATAAGGGTTTTGTTCGACCCAGTGTGTCGCCATGTGGTGCCCCAGTTTTTTCGTGAAGAAGGCAGATGGTGGTCTCAGGCTATGCATAGACTACCAAAGGCTGAACCAGGTAACAGTCAAGAACCGTTACCCCCTTCCAAGGATAGATGATCTCTTCGACCAGCTGAGGGGAGCAGGTTAGTTTTCTAAGATTGATCTATGATCGGGATATCATCAGCTGAGGGTGAAGGACAGTGACATCTCGAAGATAGCTTTCAGGTGCAGGTATGGGCACTTCGAGTTTGTAGTGATGCCGTTTGGAGTTACGAATTCACCAACTGTGTTCATGGGACTTATGAACTTTTTCTTCTGAGAGTTTCTAGACCGGTTCGTCATTGTGTTTATCGATGATATCCTGATCTACTCAATATCATAGGAGGAGCACATTGAGAATCTCAGGCTAGTCTTGGAAGTCCTTCGACACCACCAGCTTTATGGGAAATTGTCGAAGTGTAAGTTCTTGACACAAGAAGTACACTTACTTGGGCATGTGGTGTCTCAGCATGGAGTATCGGTGGACCCGTCGAAGGTGGAGGCAGTTTTTTATTGGGCAGCACCCAAGAGCGTGGCAGAAGTTCGTAGTTTCCTGGGGTTAGCAGGTTACTATCGGAGGTTCGTTTCAGACTTCTCTCGAGTTTCTGCTCCATTGAAATATTTGACTAGGAAGAACCAGGTCTTCTTGTGGAGTGAGCAGTGCCAAAAATCTTTTGACTACCTGAAGGAGAAGTTGGTCAGTGCTCCCGTACTCAGGTTGCCAGAGGAAGGGTTTTTGTATGAAGTGTTTTGTGATGATTCTGGCCTTGGTCTGGGGTGCGTGCTGATGCAGAAGAAGGGCGTGATTTGTTATGGGTCTAGGCAGTTGCGCCCTCACGAGCGTAACTATGCCACCCATGACCTGGAGCTTGAAATAGTAGTGTTCTCATTGAAGTTGTGGCGACATTACCTCTTTGGGGAGCGCTTTGTGGTCTTCTCAGATCACAAAAGCCTGCATTATATCTTCTCCCAGCGTGACCTGAACTTACGGCAGTGGAGATGGGTTGAGTTTCTCCAAGACTATGACTTCAAGATCTCTTACAATGAAGGTAAGGGCAACGTTGTGGCTGATGTCCTGAGCAGTAAGTCACATAAGGAAGTGGTTCGAGAATCCGCTGATGCTTGGAAGGCGATGGGAGAGTTGGCTGCCCTGTACTTAGATGCAAGGGAAGAAGGTGTTAGAGGCTGTTTGTTCCAGATAATGGTGCAATCCTCTTTGTCGCAGCAGGTGGAGGAGTCTTAGTGGGGGGACTCTGAGGCAGAGGTGATGCGGGATCGTGTCGATCAGGGGAATGCTCTAGAGGGATGGTCATAGGACAACCGACATCAGACGCTTTTTTGTGGAAGGTTTTTTGTCCCGGAGGCGATGCGTGATGGAGTTCTCCGTGATTTCCAAAGCTCAGCCTTAGCGGTACATCCAGGAGTTTCAAAAATGTACCAAGGCCTGAGGGATCAGTTTTGGTGGCCCGGGGTGAAACAGGCAGTGGCAGAGTTTGTGGCTAAGTGTCTAGTGTGTCAGCAAGTGAAGGCTGAACACCGTGTTCCCGGTGGTTTGTTGCATCCTTTAGATGTCCCTGAGTGGAAGTGGGATGAAATATCGATGGACTTCGTCACAGGACTACCCAGAGCTTAGGGTGGTTATGATGCTATCTAGGTAGTGGTGGATCGACTGATGAAATCAGATCACTTCTTAGCAATCAAGGAGTCGGGCCTGGTGAGTACCTTAGCATAGAGGTACATAGACGAGGTAGTGAGTTTGCATGGAGTTCTGAGGACTATCATCTCAGACCGGGATACTCGGTTTACCTCATGAGTCTGGAGGGGGTTACAACATGCTTTTGGCACCCAACTACGCCTTAGCACTGCTTTCCACCCCCAAACCAACGGGCAGACCGAGCGGACTATCCAGACATTAGAGGACATGCTGCGAGCATGCATTCTGGATTTCGGAGGATCATGGGTATGAAACCTTCCTTTAGTAGAGTTTGCCTACAACAACAGCTTCCACTCTACTATTGGCATGACACCATTTGAGTCTTTGTATGGAAGGCCATGTCGTTCACCCATTTGCTGGGCAGAGGTTGGTGAGACAGGTGCTCTTGGGCCAGAGGTAGTGCAGAGAACCACGGAGAAAGTCCAGCTTGTACGTGAGAGGATGAAGGCAGCTCAGGACCGACAGAAATCTTATGTTGATCATCGGAGGAGGCCCTTGGAGTTCGAGGTGGGAGACCATGTGTTATTGAAGGTTTCCCCTCGACGGGGGCAGTGGAGGTTTGGGAAAGGGAGAAATCTCTCACCTAGGTTCATCAAACCTTTTGAGGTGCTGAGGCGAGTCAGCGAGGTGGCATATCAGCTGGCCATGCCACCTCAGTTGGAGAAAGTTCATGACGTCTTCCACGTCTCCTAGCTTCATCGGTACTTACACGATGACTCTCACATTATTGACTGGGGAGAGTTGGATATGGGAGATGATGCGACCTTCAAGGAACGACCAGTCAGAATCGAGGATCATAAAGAGAAGGTGCTCTGTGGACAAACCATTACCTTGGTTCGTGTGTTGTGGAGGCATGGCGGCCTCGAGGAGAGCACTTGGGAGCGGGATAACCAGATGCAAGCTCAGTACCCGGAGTTGTTTTGACTTGTGTTCCCTTGTTCTTATGAGCATTGTGTTGATGTTGTACTTTGTACCTTTGATATATGGAATTCTTGGCTTGTCAGTTGTGAGACCTTTTTGTTTTCTTGTTCCCTGGTAATGTGTAACATGTCTGGATGCGTGGGAAAGGGGAAAAACCTGACCCTTAATCGAGACGCATTAATGTGGATGCGATTGAACCCGTGTAGGCGAGTCAGTGCCGCCTAAAGCGGATAATATCTCGACATAGGTGAAGAAATTTTCCCAAACCCATGTGTTCGAGCACTGTGTCGGTTGTGTGGTGCTAGGTTTAGTGCGAGTTGAAAAATCCTAATGCATGAAAGTGGGAAGACCCAATTCTTAATCGAGACGCATTAATGAGGATGCGATTAAACCCGTGCGGGCGAGTCAGTGTCGCCTAAAGCGGATAATATCTCGACATAGGAGAAGGAATTACTATCACATCTGATTAGGGTTGTTGGTTGGGTTCCTGTTATAATGAGAACCCTAAGAGGTATCTTGTTTGGTTCCTCTAGGTTGGTTTTTGAATTCTCGGGGATGAGAATGTTTTAAGAGGTATCTGATGTAATGGCCCGGACCTCTCCGACCAATTCCTTTGTCAAAAAGAAGGCCACAAAGTGTTCTGGAGGGTAAAATGGACTTTTCCTACACTTTCCAGAATTTTGAAACTACACGCTATGTAGTTTGAGTACACGCCGTGTACCCTCTTGCCGGGTATACCCCGTGTGGATGGCCGTGTCTTTGCTGCGTGAAGAAGATAGGTACACGCCGTGTGTCCAATCTACACACCGTGTAGTCCTTCCCCACGTACGCATTACCATGTTTTGACTAGTCGTCGGTCGTGTGCCGCGTTGGAGCCGTGTCCTTGCTGTGTGCAATAAATTTGTACACACCGTGTGTCCAACCTACACGTCGTGTAGTCCTTCCCCGCATATGCGTTACCTTCAAACCGTGTGTTGACCAGTCAACGATTGTGGATCCACGTTGGATGCCGCGTGGAGGCCGTGTGAAAATGGCCGAGTACACGCCGTGTACCATAAGTACACGCCGTGTACTTTTTCTTTTCATGCCTATAAAAGGAGGGGTCCCATCCTCCTTTCAACTCACTCCCCTCCTCCCCTCTCCTCTGAGAAGAGCTCTCTCAAGAGACTCGAAGGATCTTTCTTCCATAACTTTTTCTTTTGAGCTCCGATTTATAATCCATCAGCGGCCACAGGATCGTAACGACGAGGCGGAAATTCCGAGCTTGGATCCGTTGTCTTTCCTTCAGCTTTTTCTCTCCGACTTCCACCTGAGGAGGTTTTGCCAGTATTCCGACGAACGTCTTCTAAAGTTGATCCGGGGGAGCGTTGTGACCAGAACCTGTTGAGGTAGGGATTTTACCTTCGTCTCTCTAATTTGTGCATCTCGCGGGGTGGGTATCTTTTTTTGTTTTCATGATAAATGGTTGAACCTTTAAATAAAGATAATAACTGGTTAAAGAATGGGGATGGGAAGTTTGTGATTGCTGTTACTTTACCTTTTATATCTTGTGATATTATGTTGTGAAATGAATAGGCTTATTCCTACTGAAAATCACGGTCATTGGGTGCCTTTTCTTGCACAATTAAATGTTACCCTATCTTTCTAGATCGTTTTTGTGAGTGGAACTTTGTGGAATGTGGAAATTGGTTAATCACATAAAGTTGACTATTTAAATGAAAATCTGGAACCCTTGTGTGATCACCCTGGTTAAAAAAATGGAATAATGAACATGTGGGTGTTGGCTTGGTTATGTGGCATGTGATGGGGGTGTTTTGTGGGCTGTTGTGGTTTGGGTGAGCAGTGGGGCTGCGGTTGACTTGGTTGTGGGAAGGTGTGAATATTTAATGGTGATGGGCAGCAGGGCTGAAATAAATGGTATTAAAGGGATAATGATGTGTGGTGTGGTTATGGTGGTTGGAAGCGGGGCTGCAGGGATGGGTTTAAATGTGAACGGACTATGGTTTGTGTTTAATAAATAAATAAAAGTGGAAGAGTTAATGAATGGTGGGTCTTGGTAATGAAACAGAAATAATAATCAATGGGTTGGTTGGTTAATAAGAAGGGACTTGCCGTGTTGCTGTGTTTTCCTAACTTTCTTTGTGGATGATAGGGATATGATTACGAACGGTCATTTTGGTTGGTTATGGATAGTTGCCCATTAGTTAAGGAACTAAATAAGCTAATTTCTTCTGAAACGTGAAAACCTTAATGGGGTTGGGGTTGTCTGTTGTATGCATGCTTCGTGGTAGTAGTGCCGAGGCACGTGCTCAGTTTCTCTTTTTATAAGCCATAGGTTGGGCTGAGTGGTTGCTATATATATATCAGTATCTTTTGTGTTTTATCGCACCACACCCATGTTGAGCACTTAGTGCCGAACACTCCCATTTCATGGGATAGGGTGTTTTCCCATAGTTACTAGCTCTTTCCTTCTCCTTCTCCCCTAGGCTGTGATGTCTTGAGGCGACCTTACACCCAAGACTCTTCGGGTAGGTTTCGATTGGGGTGATTAGGCCCAGGACTCTTCGGGCAGGCTTATAGGCTATAATGGCTTGAGGCGACCTTACACCTAAGACTCTTCAGGTAGGTTTTGATTTCAGGCCCAGGTGTCTTCGGGAGAGAGTTCTATTACTATTCCCAAGAATCTTCGGGATGAGGCCCAGGTGTCTTAGGGCGGGGATGTGGTTGCGGTTGTGAGGCCCAGGTGTGTGCGGGCGGGATACGTGGTGGTGAGGCCCAGGTGTGTGCGGGCGGGATGTGTGGTTGTGAGGCCCAGGTGTGTACGGGCGAGGAGAGTGTGACAGCGTCAGGATGTTCAACTAACTAATGGGAAATGGTGCGGGGTACCCCATACTCTTGTTCTTATACTACTACTACAGGTTGTGATTGAGTTTTCGTGAGTGTGGCTGGTGAGGTTGGGTGGATAGTTTTTCCTTGTTAGGTTTCTTCTGTTGTTCTCACAGGACATTAGGATGTCCTCCCACTTATTCACGAGATCTTTTGGTTTCCCTATTGAGTATACTTGTATGCTCACCCTACATTTACTTTTAGGTTTCTAGGAGGACTACCAGGGCCGTGCGGGACCCTACTAGTCAGGCAGTTGGTGTTGTTGTAGTTGTTGTTCTCTTGTTTTCTTTGGTATTGTACTTTTGAGCTTCCTTGTACTTGTACCTTGTTATAAAATTGTTTAAACATGCATGTGGGCTTGGTTTGGGTTTATTTATATACACTTGTTATTTTCCCTTTTTGGTGGTTGACTTGTCCTATTTTTCGATCCAAAATAATAAAAAGGGTAATGCCTCCCATATTTGTGAAAACTCATACCCTTGGTGCTAGTCACCAACCTGGGGCCTACTGGAGGCGGGACTCAGGGGTCATTATCTCCCTTTGACCATTGCCAGCTCAGGAGGGGCATCTTTGGTGGGAGGGGGTCGTGACAAGGCCCCATGAGGCCCAATTCATACGCATTGTGGTGAAATGAAGCTTTTTCACCATGTATTCATTCTGGGAGAATGAGTAGTCAATCCCATGTGTTTTTCCATGAGGATTGCAATGTAACAATCCGTATAATTAATTTCAAGATCAAGGAATGGACCCCATATAATGCTTCTCAAGATAAATGCATCGACATTCAAATTTTGCATCAGATGTTCATTTGGGGTGAATAAATAGTCGATCTTGTGTGTTTTCCCCAAGAATCACAACGGTGTGATACTTTTGGACATGTAGAGACTTTTTTTGTGATCTCATTAAATGTGGAAACATGAAAGGAATATCGGTGGGAGATCCTTATTTTGTGTTTGAAGAGAACCCATGGCTTATGTTATATTTGACTCTTGTGAGAGTGGAGAAGATGTATGAAGAGATTCAGTCAAATGTTCTGGAGCTGCTTGAGGAAACTTGTTAGTGAAATTACGTTTTTCCATTCGAATCAGCATAAAGAATCGTGTGCTCGATAGCCTTTTTATCTAGATATGTTGTGTACTTTGGGAGTAAAATAAAATTAATAGGGGTACTTGATCGTAGTTCAGTACCCATGAATGGCTAGGTACATGGCCAAGTGATGAGGCGGGATCACATGTTGTGTGGGGCCCACATGCACCGTGTTCCACTTTACTAATCTTCAACCTCTCATAACTCCTTCATCTGATCTTGGATTTCTTCATACGAGTATCCTATCCTATGTTTCTTTCTACTTAGTACGTGATGATTACCAATGTAGTGGATTCTGAGTTACGATGCGAGATGTTCTGGGCATGACACCCTTTTTAGGTGATGTCTAAAAATGAATGTGAATATAGGTACCATCCAGCGGGGATGACTAGTGTGGTTCCTCTATTCTTTCTGAGAGGTAACATCTAGCAGGGATGGCTAGTGTTCCTCAATAATTTCCAAGAGGTACCATCTAGTAGGGATGACCAGAGTAGTTCTGAGCTTACCTCTAGCTAGGCAGGGCAGTGATCCCCAATGGCAGTTCTAGGCTTACCTCCAGCTGGGTTTGGTAGTGGTCCCTGATGACAGTTCTGGGATTCCCTCTAGTGAGGTTGTGTAGTGGGTACCATCGATGATGCTTTCTAGGAAGTACCCTCCATTAGGTCTAGGTAGTGGGTTCTCATCAACTTATTGGTGATGATCCCCACTAACGTACTAGGGAACATATACTTGATGAATAGAGTGAAACCATCCATCCAAGCTGGGCATGGGTCCTCGACCTTGAGACACGACCTCTTGATTATGTGACATAGTGGTGAGGCATGATTTGACATACCTTTGGACTGACAAGGAAGTGGGACACTTTTCCCATTGAGATGTGTCCTTGCGATGCGACCTAAAAACATGAGGGTGAGACAGTTCTACCCAAAGAAGATAGTATCATGGTTTGGTGATTTAATCCCATTTACTTGTAGTTTAGAGCAGATGTGTGGGATACATGGCATCATTGGCGGTTACTTCTCAGATTATTGGCTACTCCCTTTCCTAGGATGAGTTGTTAGATGGATATCCTCTTACTCTCTCATTTGGGTTTTTTGACTGAACACACAAATATATATATATATATATATATATATCCTATTTTCAGTACCCACTCCTTGGATTTTGGTTACTCTCCTTATAAAAGATGTGAAGATGTGCGTGGTATGCCACATGCTTTATGTGTCTAGCTTCTCGTGTTTGGACAAGCCCACTTTCCTACTATCTTATTGAATACTCGATGAGAAGTTCATATTCTAACCATTTCTAGATCCTTGTGTTTGGATGATCTTAATTAACTCTCTTATTGGGTTGAGAGGAACTCATTTTACTACACCTTTTCCTATCTAATGCTTTCCCTTTTTTTGAGTATCTCTTATAGTTCCACTTCACCTTTTCAGGGCTTCCTACTGAGTATTTTTATAATCACCTATGGATGAGTTTTTCCCACACGTGTCATGGCTTATGCAGATGATGGACACATTGATCATGATTTTAGAGGAGATTAGGGATACGAGTGCTTGGACCATGTACAATGGTCATGGATTGGGATCCAAGAGAAGGGATCTATCAAATATTTTACTTTTCAGTTTTTTCTAGGTTGTGGAACTTTCATAGTTTGGCATGTATTATCCCCCATTTTTCCTTTCAGTTTACTCTAATGCACTTATAATGTTTAGTGGTTCATGAATGCTTGGATTAATCTTAAATTTTGTGACTACACATCGTGTACTTTGGCCATGTGGAAGGAGTACACAGGGCGTGTAGGTCGGTCGACGATGATGGGTGTAAAAACCGACTACGCGCTGTGTAGTGGGTATTTACATGCCGTGTAGTCAGTCGGCCGGAAAATAGTAAGGTGGTGGGAGCTGAGTGACAATACACGCCCGGTACTGAGGTATTACACACTGTGTACTCATGTCGACAGATGAATAGTGCCACACTGGTGAGATGCAGCTGAAGGAACAGTTAAAAAAAATGAAAACTACACACCGTGTACCAAATAGTACATGCTGTGTAGTATTTTTTTTGTTTAAAATAGGAAATAGCCTCCCCTATTCACAGGGAAGGCTTAGAACTAGAGGAGAACTCGGGAGGGATGACTAGAGCTTTGGAGATCACCCGATCAAACACCGGGAATCTGATTCTGCCTCCGTTGATCTCGTTGGAACCGCACGGGTGAGCTCCTCCTTCTCCTTACGTAGCTCTTGCCAATTATTCCTCTAAATGGAGTTATTTACATTTGAATGAGATTTATTTTACCTCATATCTACATCATTCTTGGACGTTTTGAGGAGCATCATTCACGTATATCGATCAGGGGCAATCGAGGTAGGTGGTCTAGTGTTTATTTCCAACTGCTGTGGTGAATTTGTGTACCGTTGTGATACGTTCCCATTAATGGGGTGTCGTATGGCCGAGGACTTGAATAATTAAATACCTATAATTTCATATGTAGTTTAATGAACTTGTATAACTATTGTTTGGGATCACTGCTTGGATCCAGGACGACACCTGGGGTGCGTTCTCTGTTTAGCTGTTTGTCCAGGTTACCCAAGGGTATACCGTGATTTTTGCATGTCTTAAATTGAATTAAGAGGAATTGTATATAAATTGTTTGTTTATATATTGGGCATGGCCCAGTTACTTGTTTAGTCTGAGGGTAGTGTTGTGATTATCCTGTGGGCAGTGCTTTATTCAGCTTGAGGGAAACTTCTTTCGTGCTTGTGGGCAGCAGATTCTGTGCCTGTGGGTGACACCTCGTAAGCCTGTGGTCATTATTCGATATGCCTATTGGAAGATTCATGTGGTTAATATTCTATTTACCCGAGGGTAAGGGTTTACGTGCCTGAGGACACTGACTATTTACTTAGAAATACACTGTGGCATTTTCCTACTATTGAATGATTAAATGAATATTAAAATGGAAATATAAATGGTAAAGTTAATTAATTTTGAGTACTGCTTAGTTTATTGCATTTACTACTGTACACTACTGTTGCACATTTACACTGATAGTTGGGCACAAATCTTTGGTGGCTTCCTACTGGGATTCATTTCTCACACCCTGTTTGGGTCATGTCATCGGCCCAAAAAGATTACGTTTCTGCAGGTGTGGATAAAGGCAAGGGTCCCTATACAGGTACATGATTGTTGTTTAGGAGTAGGGGAGCATGGGACCGAGCTTAGGCTCGCGATACTGCTGGATGTTTTGTTTTGTTTTACTGTACCTGGTACTTGAGTTGTATTGTATTATACTGTATTGCTGTGTAACATGTTCTGGCTGTTTTCTTAGAACTTTAGACATGTTGTATCATTAACTGTATGACTGTTGGTTATGTTTTACTACATTTGTTTATTTTAACTGTGTATGGTTTATTGATTCCACTGTTGTATGTTTGTATATTTTATTCCGCTGCACTACACTTTGACAAATGGGGGCATAGTTTTTCCACTATGAGACCTGGGCCCTCGCTGCTAGTCGGCAGCCTCTGGCATTTGGGGAAATGCACTTGAGGTGATGTGACCAACCAGATTCGGGGCACCCGTTGAGTGGCACCCAGATCCGGGACATTATAAAGTGGTATCAGATGGTTTCTTTTCTTTCAATTACTGTTTGGAGCCTTAGTCAGGGATAGGATGAAAACAGTAGTTGGTAATAAGCTGTGCCTGGGAGTAGCTAACTCGTGTACAGGGAAAAACCAATCTAGCTCGTATTTTTGCAATTCTTCTGATTTTTCAAATTTTACAGTTGATTTTATTTTCACCGTTGGGTGATGCACTTGTGATTGTGCTATTTATATGTTATCCATGGGTTCTACTTAGTTGCAACCCGATGAGATGAGGGTATTCCATCTCATGAATCATTTAGGCACATGAAAGATATCACATGTCATGCATTGTTCCATGTAATATAGGCGCATTAAAACTTGTATGTTGTTGTGATAATTATTTTTATAGAAAATCATGCTGTTGTGGTAGCTGATTTGATAAATACCTACTATGTGATAGAGTATTTTTGTGTGGGTCTGTTGATAGAATGAATGCCAAACTCTGGTTTTTAGATAGTACGAGCCCTTATTGACCGGAATTTGGTGGATCAATGACTGTTTATCTTGTTATAACATATATAAGATTCCAAACTTTGATTCGTGGGGAGTATGGGCCCTCACGGGTCGACATTTGGAACTTAGGTGTTGTATTTCAGTATTTTCTGGGTTCCGGAGTAGTTTCAGAGGCTTACTCTTTGGAAAACCTAGGATACACACCGTGTAGTTCCTCGGACACATGCCGTGTGTTCTTCTATTCAGGAAGAAAAGAAAACTTTTTGAGTACATGCCGTGTACCCTCAGTACACACCGTGTAGTCTCTTCCCGTGTCATGGACCATGTGGGCGGGGACACGGGGAAGGGAAATGATTGGGAAAAACACATGTGTACCTAATCTACAAGCCGTGTAGTGTTGACCCAGAGTCCGCCCGTGTAACTAACAACACAGACGGAGGAGACCTTAAGACATACACGCTGTGTCCACTGTGGAACACACCATGTAGTCTAACCTGGGAACCCGGCTGTGTAGCTAACAAACACGGGTCGATGTTACCTCATCCTGAATACACCTTGTACCTGAGGGACACACTGTGTAGTTCTTAACGGTGGGAGACCATGTGGGCTTAGACTTGTGGCTGGGGAAATGGGGTAGTGTAAACACCGTGTGTGGGTGTAACACGCCGTGTAGTTTTGGCCAAGTAGTCGGTCGTGTCACGAACGACACGAGTAGTTGGAAATTAAACGATACACTCCGTGTAGATGACATAAACACCGTGTAGTCTTGTTCAATGGGAGATGTGTGGCTTAGCCGTGTAGAAGGACCCGGACAGGGGAATAAAATTCAGGTACATGCTGTGTAGTTAATACATTCTTTGTATTCTTATTTTGTAGATCTTGAATTCCTTCTTTCTCCTGTTCCCTTTTTGGTCCCTTCATTTATAGTCTTTGATAGACTTAAATCCAAGGCATGTTTTTGACCTTGTAGAGTCATTCCACCGAGACAACCACACGTTGTTCGCCAAGAGAGAGACAACGAGTATACTCCAGAGATGGTAGGCCATAGGCTACCAATAGATCCTCCAGCAGATCCAGATGCAGCACCAACCGTTACACCAGACACAGGCGCAGAGGCGTAGTTCCATGATGGATTTATGTGGTTAATGCAGACCTTTCAGGGAGCACCGCCGGCTGCCACATATATGGCTGAGCTGACTCGTATATTCCAGCAGTAGCATCCACCTACGTTTTCAGGGGATAGCGGACCATAGGCTGTGGAGTCTTGGCTGGGGTCTATGCAGATTATTTTCAAGAATCTTGAGACACCTACAGGGTGGAGGGTCAAGCTCGAAACATATATGCTATGTGATTTCACCAAGAGGTGGTGGGAAGTTACCTCCCAGTCAGAGCATCACAGAGACATGGCGTGTAAAGATTTTCAGACAGCTTTTTATGATTTCTTCTTCCCCGAGACGCTGAGGGAATATCGAGCTCAACAGTTCATGAACCTACAGCAGGATGCTATGTCGGTGATGGATTATTCTTCTTGTTTCACTAAGCTTCAGCGTTTTTCTCCCGTTCTAGTGGGTGATGAGACGTTGAGGGCCTGGCGCTTTGAGGAGGTTCTTCGATATGACATCCACACACTGGTGAATGTTTTCAGGTTGCCTAATGTACATGCTATTGTGAACCAGTCACTGATTACCGAGTGGAATCTGCGGGAAGCTAGTGGTGTGGGACAGGGTGGTTCAGCACCAGTTTCTGGTACTATTTATACTGGCAAGAGGAAGATATAGATGGAAT
Source organism: Viscum album (assembly GCA_963277665.1). NCBI lineage: Eukaryota > Viridiplantae > Streptophyta > Magnoliopsida > Santalales > Viscaceae > Viscum > Viscum album. The sequence continues at coordinate 596,412,099 of OY728121.1, forward strand.
TCTATCACGGTGGTAGTACCAGCTAGAAGAATGTTTCAGGTGGCCAGGTCATGTGCTACCAGTGTGGTAAGGAGGGGAACAAGAGACCGTAGTGTCCACATGACCCGGTGGAGTTCCGAGCTTGCGGCTGGATGGGTCATCTATAGCGCTTTTGTAGGGCGTTTCCACTAGTGGCTAGTGAGAGAGGTTCTGTGCAGACACCTCATGCGGGTGCAGGACCAATAACTTCTTACCAATCAGAAAACTGGAATACGTCAGGGCGTGTAGACAGGGATGGTGGTCATGGCCGTGGTAGTCAGACACTAGGATCTCAGAGGCAACAGGGCGGGACAACTCAGGGTATCCAGATTGTGTCGCAGGGCTGCGACATTGGGAAAGCATATATAGTGAAATAGACCCAAAAAGAGAAGGATCCTGGACCTTCTACTGTCATAGGTACTATTCTAGTAGCTTCTATTTTATCTTCAGTACTTTTCGATATGGGTTCTGCACATAGTTTCATATCTGTGCATGCTGTGAAGAGCCTTGGTCTCTATGTTTTTTATTCTTCTGATGTTATGATGCTAGACACTCCGTTGGGATCTATAACGCCTGGTGTGCGTCAGTGCAAGGAGTTCCCCCTTGAGGTTTGTGGGTGTCACTTCCTTTTGGACCTCTATATCTTGGAGATGATGAGCTATGATGTCATTCTCAGGATGGACTGGTTGGTTCCCTTTCGAGCCTTTGTGGACTGCTATTGTCACAGGGTGCGTTTCACGTCTCCAAAGGGCGGAGATTTTCTATACAAAGGTGAATGTGATGTTCAGGCGAGTCGAGCTGTACCAGAGCATCATGGGAGAGGTGGAGTCACATCCCAGATTGTGAGTTTATATCTAGATGATCAGGGGACTTGCCATAAGGATTTCCCTCCAGGGGTTGATCATTTTAGGTATGTCTTCCCAGATGACTTTTTAGGTCTACCTCCATAGAGTGAGGTGGATTTCTCTATTGGACTTGTGCCAGTAGTAGCACTGGTGTCCATTCCTCATTATAGGACAACTACACCAGAGTTTTAGGAGCTCAAGAGGCAGTTAGAGGAGTTACAATCAAAGGGTTTTATCCGACCCAGTACTTCTCCTTGGGGTTCGCTTATCCTATTTGCTAAGAAGGCAGACAATACCCTCAGACTTTGTGTGGATTATCAGAAGCTGAACTAGCTGATGGTCAAAAACTGATATCCCTTGCCAAGGATTGATGATCTTTTTTATCAACTTTGTGGATCACGAGTGTTCTCGAAGATTTACTTGAGATCAGGATATCATTAGCTACGCATGAGACCATCAGATATACTGATTACATCTTTTCAGAGTAGATATGGTCTGTACAAGTACTTGGTTATGCCGTTTAGACTCATGAACGCGCCAACAGTTTTCATGGATCTGATGAATCATGTGTTCCATCCTTATCTGAATTCTTTTGTGGTAGTATTCATGGATGATATCTTGGTGTACTCTCACACTCGACAAGACCATGCCACCCATATTTAGATCATACTGAGTACACTGAGAGAGCATAAGATATATTCTAAGCTCTCAAAGTTCCATGTTTGGACGGACCAGATACACTTCTTGGGTCATATCATCTCAGAGGAAGAAGTTACAATAGACCCAGAGAATTTGAGAGCAGTAGTTTCCTGGGAGAAGCCTAAGAACGTGTTTGAGATACAGAGTTTCCTAGGGATGAATGGTTACTACAGATGCTTCATACAGGACTTCTCCCGCTTAGCAGTTCCATTGATGGGTTTGACTAAGAAGGGTGTGAGGTTCGTTTAGTCAGAAGCTTGTGAGACAGCCTTTCAGGACATGAAAGGAAGGTTGACATCAGCACCAATCCTGTTACTTATAGAGAAAGGAAAGACCTATACAGTTTACTATTATGCATTAGGTATTGGGTTGGGAGCAGTGTTGATGCAGGGAGATCGAGTTGTTGCGTACGGTTCTCGGCAGTTGAGGCCACATGATAGGAATTACCCGACACATGATCTTGAGTTGGATACAGTTGTTCATGCGTTGTGCTGTTGGAGACATAATCTTTTGGGAGATCATTTTGTGGTTTTCACCGACCACAAAAGTCTCAAGTACATCTTTACTCAACATGACTTGATCCTGAGATAGAGAAGGTGGGTTGAATACCTTCAGTACTTCGACTTTGAGCTTGCCTATACACCTGGTAAGGGAAATGCAGTTTCTGATGCACTGATCAAGAAGACTCAGATACAGGTAGTTTAGGAGGCTAGTGGTGAATTGAAGCTTAGGAATTTGTTCTTTGAGATGCATTTGGAGGTGCAAGAAAGTCAGGGGAAAACCTATCTTTCATCTTTAACTGTGACTTATACCCTCCTGGATAGAGTGATGATGAGGCGAATATCTGATTCAAAAGGCCTAGTTCTATGGGAGTTGGTGGCCAGTGAGAACCCTTCTCCTAGTTGGACGATAGAAGATAATGAGGTACTACATTTCCATGGACGAGTGTGGGTCCCAGGGGATATAATCAAGGAGTTGATGCAGTAGTTTCTTGCTTCAGCTAGGGAAGTTCATCCCAGGGTTACCAAAATTTACAGTGATTTGAGACGTCAGTATTGGTGGTTGGGTATGCAGAGAGAGATAGCTGGTTTTGTTACGAGGTGTTCCACCTGTCAGCAGGTGAAGGCGGAGCATTAGAGACCAGCTGGACTGTTACAACAGTTACCCATTCCAGAGTGGAAATGGGATGATGTCGCAATGGACTTCGTGACTAGGTTGTCGAGGTCACCTCGAGGCAATGATGGTGTGTGGGTTATTGTGGACAGACTCACGAAGGTATCTCACTTGTTGCTGATCAAGGAGACCTTTGGTGTTGACGAGATTGAGAAGTTGTATATCCGAGAGGTCATACATCTTCATGGGGTTCCTCATTCTATCGTTTCTGATAGGGAAGCCCATTTTACATCTCGTTTCTAGCAGAGTTTTCAGAGGTCATTGGGTACACAGGTGCTTCTGAGCACAACTTACCACCCTCATACCGATGGACAGTCAGAGTGTACGATATAGGTGCTTGAGGACATGCTGCGTGAATTCATCCTAGACTTTGTGGGCTCTTGGGAGAAGCATATACCCCTAGTTGAGTTTGCCTATAATAACAGTTTTCAGAAATCTATTGAGATGGAACCTTACGGGGTTGTATATGGTCGACCATGCCGATCACCCTTGTGCTGGTTAGAGGCAGGTGAGGCAGCCTTATTGGGACCATGTCTTTTACATGAGACTTCTGAGCAGGTGCAGTTGATTCAGAAGTGGATGTCTACCGCACAGTCTCGTCAGAAATCTTATGCTGATCGCCACAGACGACCCTTGGACTTTGTGGCTGGGGATCAGGTTTTCTTGCGAGTTTCACCGAGGTTGGGACCCAGGATGATCAGGAGATAGGGTAAACTTTCACCAAGGTATGTGGGACCATTTGAGATTCTGGAGAGAGTTGGGCAGGTTTCCTATCGGTTTTAGTTACCACAGAGGTACCGGCCCATGCATGACGTCTTCCATATATCTCAGTTGCGTCACTATCATTCAGACCCATCTCACATCTTTTAGCTAGAGGAGGTTGAGCTTCAGATAGATGCATCCTTTAAGGAGCATCCAATTCGTATCATGGATAAGAGCATGAAGGTTCTTCGAGGCCAGTCAGTTCCTCTCGTACAGGTGCTACGGCAACATGGCCAAGTGTAGGATGAAACCTGGGAGTGGGAGATCGACGCACGTGCTTAGTGGAAAGAGTTATTCTGAGCGTTATCTCCACCACCCTTGGAAGGGGAAATTCGGGGATGAATTTCTTTAAGGGGGGAAGTTTTTAAGAACCCAGTTCTTATTCTTAACGTACGAGTTTCTTCTTTCCTCTTTTCCTTAAGTGTTTTGAGAAAATATTGAAAATGGGAGAAAATCCTAAATTTTGTGACTACATGCCATGTACTTTTCCACACGCCGTGTACTTTGGCCGTGTGGAAGGAGTACATAGAGCGTGTAGGATGGTCGATGATGATGGGTGTAAAAACCGACTATACGCCATGTGGTGGGTATTTAAATTCCATGTAGTCAGTTGGCAGAAAAACAGTAAGGCGGTTGGAGCTGAGTGATAGTACACGCCGTGTAATGAGGTATTACATGCCATGTACTCATATCGACAGATGAACAATGCCATGCTAGTTAGATGCCACCGAAGGAAAAGTTAAAAAAGTGAAAACTACACGCCGTGTAGTCTGTTTTTTTTGCTTAAAATGGGAAGTAGCCTCCCCTGTTCTCAGGGAAGGCTTAGAACTGGAGGAGAACTCGGGAGGGATGACTTGAGCTTTGGAGATCACCCGATCAAACACCAAGAATCCGATTCTGCCTCCGTCGATCTCGTTGGAACTGCACGGGTGAGTTCCTCCTTCTCCTTGCGCAGCTCTTTCCAATTCTTAATCTAAATGAAGTTATTTACATTTGAATGAGATTTATTTTACCTCATATCTACGTCGTTCTTGGACGTTTTGAGGAGCGTCGTTCACGTATATCGATCAGGGGAGATCGAGGTAGGTGGTCTAATGTTTATTTACAACTACTGTGGTGAATTTGTGTATCGTTGTGATATGTGCCCAGGAATAGGGTGTCGTATGGCTGAAGAATTACATAATTAAATACCTAGAATTTCATAGGTAGTTTAATGAACTTGTATAACTATTGTTTGGGATCATTGCTTGGATCCAGGACCGCCCCTGGGGTGCATCCTCTGTTTAGACGTTTGGCCTGGTTACCCAAGGGTATACCATGATTTTAGCATGTCTAAAATTACCTTGAGAGGAATTGTATATAAATTGATTGTTTATATGTTGGGCATGGCCCGATTACTTATTTAGCCTGAGGGAAATGTTGTGATTAGCCTGTGGGAAGTGCTCTGTTCAGCCTGAGGGAAACTTATTTTGTACTTGTGGGCAGTAGATTCTGTGCCTGTGGGTGACACCTTTTAAGCCTATGGCCATTATTCAATATGCATGTGGGTCTATATTCTCTTTACCTGAGGGTAAGGGTTTACCTGCCTGAGGACACTAACTGTTCACTTAGAAATACACTGTGGCATTTTCCTGCTATTGAATGATTAAATGAATATTAAAATGGAAATATAACTGGTAAAGTTAGTTACTTTTGAGTACTACTTAGTTTATTGCATTTACTACTGTACACTGCTGTTGCACATTTACACTGACAGTTGGGCACAGATCTTTGGTGGGTGCCTACTGGGATTCATTTCTCACACCCTGTTTGGGTCATGTCTTCGGCCCAAACAGATTATGTTTCTGCAGGTGTGGATAAGGGAAAGGGTCCCTATACAGGTACTTGATTATTACTGAGGAGTAGGGGAGCATGGGACTGATCTTAGGCTCACTATGCTTCTGGATGTTTTGTTTTTTTTTACTATACCTGGTACTTGAGATGTATTGTATTGTACCGTATTGCTGTGTAACATGTTCTGGATGTTTTCTTAGAACTTAAGACATATTGTATCATTATATGTATGATTGTTGGTTATATTTTACTATTGTTGTTTATTTTAACTGTGTATGGTTTATTTCTTCTACTGTTGTATGTTTTTATATTTTATTCCGCTGTGCTACACTTTGACAAATGAGGGCATAGTTTCCCCACTATCAGACCTGGGCCCTTGCTGCTAGTCAGCAGCCTCTGGCTTTTGGGGAAATGCGATTGAGGTTATGTGACCAACAGGATTTGGGGCACCCGTTGAGTGGCACCTGGATCTGGGGCGTTACACCTGATTACCTACTTGTCAACTCGGTACCCTGATACACTTGTTTTAAGGAATGATGGTACATGCATCATATAGGATTGTGTCTTAGACTATTCTTCTTGAGTTAGCTCCCCATTGTTTTTTATATATATATATATATGCTCATCTAACCGTGTTACTCCTTGATAAAATTCAAGATGTCTCCGCGACAACAGCCAGCCTGGATACTAGATCCGGTTTGTGACGACGAACTTGTGAGAGATGAGTCCTTAGTTTAGGACCCATCATGTTATCCCTTTCCTCTAGGTGGGTATGAAGCATCACCTCCACCTATGAAGTATTAGAAAACCCTAAGATATTAGGCTGAGGATGTGCACATGATGAGAAAACATTGTGAGTTCCAGTTACAGAGACCACTGAGGTTATGGGGTGAGCCAAAATCTCAGGCAGTGAAGGTTTTGTTAGAGTCAGTGGTCCACCTCTTTAGACTTTCACGTACACTGGAAGATCCAATGGTGGCTTTAGAACCCAGAATTTTCCAAAGAGCAGTTTTAATTTGGTGGATCTTGGTTACTCAGATACTTTTTGAGTCAACACTCTCGTGGAATGACTTACAACAGATATTTCATGAGGAGTACTACCTCTCCTTGCACTCCATTCAGATTTAGGATCTCCTATAGTTTCAATAGGGAGGTATGATGGTGGAAGAGTATGTGAATAGGTTTAAAGACCTTGCACACTACTATATGGAAATGATCCAAGATGGATACTTCCTAGAACAAAAGTTTGAGAAGGGACTCCTCAGAGAGATCTGTGCTATCATAGTACCCCTGTTCATCCCCACCTATGTCAGAGTTCTAGGGAAGGAACTGGTGATAGAGAGCTATCTGTTAGAGGTATTCTATGCAGTTGGTTATAGTAGTGGGTGCAATAGAGCAGAGTCATTTTCTGCAATTAGCAGGTGTCAGATGACAAGATCTCGATGTAGGAGGCCTCCCCATAATTGGTGTCAGGAACGTAGTCATATGGGGCCGATTCAATGTAGAGCGTGAGGAAAACTTAGGAAGGGAAGTGTTATGCTTGTAATGGGTAAAGTAACATCACATGAGACTACCTGACCAGATGTGCTAAAAATTCCAGGTAAGAAATAGGTGAACCACCACAGCAGAGACAACACCTTGATTAGGGATCCCCTAGGCAGGGACAAGGTGGTCCCTAGGGATGTGGTCTTGGTATAGGAACAAGAGGATTTGGAGGTGGGGGATGACATAATGAGGTATGTACACCACCACCAGCACTAGGTGGCCCATGCTAGGCTTAAAAACTGGCAGTTGGGACCATAGATAACTGCAAGCTTTGGTTTCCTATGATCCTACAAAGAATGGGATGATAAGAGGTACATACTATATATTTTCTACCTTTTTAGTAGAACTTGTTAGACACTGTGTGAAGTAATATTTTATCCCTACTACTTACTTGAAGTTTTACCAGTGTGATGTGGGGTGTTAGTGTTACCCTTTGTTGGTGTTGTTAAATGTAACCATGAATGCATGAAGAAGAGGGGTCCTTCCCCATCATACCATGTTTATGTGACATGAGAAAAACCATGAGGGAAAGTCAATGATGCCAAAAGAGGATATTATTGAGGTGTGGTGGAAGAGTCCCTCTTACTTTTGTGTTCAGGGTGAAGTTGTGAGATGGAGTGTTAGAGAAGGTCTTGACATTATCGGTGGATTTTTCCTACTTGACACTTTTTTCTCAAAACGCCGCTAGTGAGTGTAGTGGAGTATCTGGTTTGGGGATTACTCTCATTCCAAGGGAATAAAAGACACATAAGTCATGCCACATGATTTCCATGTCTAGATTCTTGAATTTGGATGAGTTTACACACCTGACCTATTCATTTTTACCTTTGTGTGCTCAATATAAACCTTGATACATCAGTTATCATGTACAAGTCAAGGTGATGGAGACCCCATGAATAAAACTATGCGACTCACTACATGGAGCTGTAAATGGTGGTATTCTCCCTAAGAATGTAGAGATTATATATTCTAGGAGATATATTTATGGTTTTCTCAAACCACCAGAGTCTGAGGTGTGTCTTCCCCCATAGATACTTAAACACGAGGCAACGATGCAGGTTGAACTTCCTATAAGAATATGACCTCCAGATAGTCTATGCACTGGGAAAGGGAAATGTTGTAGTAGATACCCTTAGCAGGAAGTCCCGGGATCACCTAGTGAAATATGTTTTAGATTAGTTAACTTCCCTGCAGCTGACCTTGGTGGTGTAGTAGGGTACAATTTCTCTTCAGTTGATGGTGTTAACTCCTTTGCTTCCTAAGCATGTAAGAGAGTCTCGGTTTCGATGCATCAAATGTGAAATATTGCGTAACTAGATATCTTTAGGTGTTTCACCATATGGATATTCAAAAGGATGGAATCATGAGACCCTATCCCAAGGAAAAATAGTGATTCTATTCATGACATAGGATGTAGAGGTTCGAACAGAGAGGAAAACTTTCCCCAGAGTTTCACAGGGCCATTCAGGATCACAAAAAGAGACAGAGAGGTTGCCTACCGCCTTTCCCTACCCCCAATAGCTGGAGTGGGAACAAGATGTCTCCCACATGTGACAAATGAGGAGATACATGTGTGTTTCTATGAACTTCATCAAAATAAGCATACCTTACAAGGACGTTCCATCCCCTTGGTTCGCATGATGTGGCAGTACGAAAACATATAGGAGTTTCCCTAAGAGCAGGGGTGCTAGGTGAGGGCTTAGTATCTCAAGTTATTTCCATATTTTTTATTTTCAGTGTTGAAAATATTGAAGAATGGAATGATTTAGAGACTTGGTTTTTTCCTTTTAAGACTTTGAAATATTTCTACATATATTTCCAGAGTTAGGCGCTAAGGCGACGTGCAATTCCAAGGCCCGATGTGGCCATATTTATTTTTATAAAAATATTAAGTGTTTTTATACTATGCGCATGATGAAAATGGTATATTTATTAAATGGTAGATTAGATCAGATACATAAGTCCATGGTTGAGTCTGGAGTGTGGAATTTACCCTAGGTGGGGTTTAACTTTTATTGGTGAGGGACTTTTGTGAGAAAAGTCACCCATGAGAAAAATCATAAAATAAATAAATAAAATTAATTATTTTATCAAGAATGTTTAATCAAATAAATTTTTACTATTAGGGAATCATATTGGAAATATGAGACCTCCATTGAGTTTTAAATGGGGCATTTTACCAAAGTGTGACATAAAATGAGAGGGAATGTGAGTTTCATATTCCACGACTGTTGGTGGGGGTTTCAGTGTTTTCCTACAAATAAACACTTAAGTGTTTAAGATTAGGGTTAGCCCCTAATTCTCTCTCTCTCTCTATGTATTCAACAATCCCTATCTCTCATATGTTCTTATAATGGATCAAGAACAAAACATTGGTTTATCAAAGTAGATGTGCTTATGGGTGCGTTCATCAATAGAGAATGAATCTAGGTAGGATTATTATTGGTTTTCAAACCTCCGTTTTCATTTCCAAATTTTATTCTTGAATTGATCGTCTATTTCACTACTTCAAAAATCAAGGCGATGGTTGACTGAACATGACCATTGTCTGATCTGTATTTTGAATCCCCTTTTTGTCCAAAATCTGTTCGTTCTTCATGGATATTCGATACTCACTTTTGGATGCATCAATTGACCATCAGATTATTGATTAGAATTAGGCACTGCAAAGCTCTCATCGTGAAGATCACTGATATGGTTTTAGGTTCGTGATTGGGTAAATGAAGGAGGTCCAATGGTCCACATAACGGATCACTAAAGCACAACTTCCGGTGGTAGCACTCGGTGACACTGCGGTTTCAGGCGGCAGTGGCTGGGCATGGGATCCAGTGTAGGTGATCTATGGGATGACAAGGTGGTTGGTGAGGAGGAGTTGGGAGGATCTGATGTATAGTGTGTTCTAGGGGATGTAAAAATAGAACTAGGGGCATGACAGTGTCGGGAGGTGACCGATGTGGCTGGGGGAATCTAACATCGTCGCAGTGAGGCAGGGGAACCGAGGGGTGACCAGGATCCATGAAACGCAGGGCTGCCGCATTGATGCAGCCAAAATAAGTTGTCTTGAGGTGGAGATCTAGCTAGAAAGGTTGGTGGCACATGGGATGGGCTGGCGGTAGGTGGGCATCGGGCTGGACCAAGCAGAGGGGTCCGACCAAAATAGGCTGGACCGGTCTAAACCAGCCTATAAGGCTTTAAAAAGCTGTATCTTCTAATATAGGCGTCTGATTGACATGATGTATATGGCCACACATCCCTCTCATCAAGAAATAACTTTTTATACTGGGCTTTTAAGACTTGGTTTTGGGGTTTGGTTGCATGGAACACATAAGTTTAATAATAATAATAATATTATTATTTGGGTTTTTTTTGTATCAGACCTATATTCTAAACGGAACATCCATTTAACATGACATTAGCAGTGGCGTGGACCCATTATCTATGAATAATTTTCAAGACTACTTTCAAGTGTTTTAACCAAATTTTATGTGTGGGACCCACAAGGCCTGGTTTTTCACGTGTTGTGGTGAAATGCATCCTTTTCACCAGGTACCTGTTCTAGGAAAATGAGTAGTCAATCCCGTGTGTTTTTATGTGAGGATTGAAATAGAGAATTTTGTATAATTAATTTCAGGATCGAGGCATGGGACCCATGTGAAAATTATCAATATAAATGTGGTGATGTAGGAATTTTCCAAAAGATGTCCATTTGGGGAGAATAAATAGTCAATTTTGTGTGTTTTCCACAAGAATTGCAATAGTGAAATCCATTTGGATGTGAAGAGCCTTATTTGTGATCTCATTGAATGTGGAAACAAGAAAAGAATATCAGGGGGTGATTCTTCTTTTGTGTTTGAGGAGAACCCATTGATTAGGTCATCTTTGACTCTTGTGAGAGTGGAGAAGATGTATGATGAGTTGCAGTCAAATGTTCTGGGGCCACTTGAGGAGACCTGTCAGTGAAATTATGTTTTCTCCCTTCAAATCAACATTGAGAATCATGCACTCGATAGCCTTTTTGGATAGATATGCTATGTAATCTGGAATTAAACTAAAATTCCTAGTGGTAGTTGATCATAGTTTAGTACCCGAGAATGGATAGGTACATTACCAAACAATGAGGCGGGGTCACATGTTGCGTGCGGCCCACACACAACGTGTACCACTTTACAAATATTCGACCTATCATAACTCCTTCCAAACTCAGATTTTGGAATGTGAGTAGCCTATCCTGATTTTCTTTCAACATAGTATGTGATGATTCCCTCCATAGTGGATTTCAATTTATGATGTAAGATGTTCCTTGGACGATTCCTATTTTAGGCAACGTCTGACGACGACTGTGATCAGAGGTACCATATAGCAGGGATGGCCAAGAGGTACATTCTAGTAGGGATGTCTAGTGTTCCTCGATGCTTTCCAAGAGGTACCATCCATCAGGGATGGATAGAATAGTTCCAATCTTACCTTTATTTGGGATGGGTAGTGGTCCCCGATGACTGTTATAGGCTTACCTCCAAATGGGCTGGGCAGTGGTCCCTGATGGCAGTTATGAGCTTCCATCCAACGAGGATGGGAAGTGGGTCCCATAGATGATACGTGTTAGGAAGTATCCTCTAGAAGAGATGGTAAGTGGGCTCCCATAGAATTCCGAGTGATGACCCCACCTGACGTACTACAGCAAGGATACATGATGACTAGATTGGAACCCTCCATCCAGACTGGGCATGGGTCCTCGACCTTGAGACAAGAAATATTGACTGTGTGACATAGTGAAGAGGAATGCTTTGACATACCTTTGGACTCAAAATGAAGAGGTATTCTTTTACCAATGATATTCATACTTACGATGCAACCTAAAACCGTGAGGGTGAGACAGTGTCACCCAAAGTGGATAGTTTCAAGGTATGGTGATTGAGTCCCTTTAACTTCCAGTTCAAAATAGATGTGTGGGATGCTGGGCATTATTGGTGGTTACTTCTGGGACTGTTGGATGCTCACTATATTTGTCTGAGCTATGATATTGAGATCCCCTTACTCTCTCATTTGGGTTTATTTGACTGAGCATATTTATATATCCTATTTTCAGTACCCACTCCTTGGGTTTTGGTTACTCTCCTTCCAGGAAAGGTGAAGATGCATGGGGTATGCCATGTGATTTTTCTGTCTAGATTCTCATGTTTGGAAGAGTCCACTATCCTACTATTGGTAGCAAAGACTCAAAGAGAAGTTCATATTCTCACCGTTTCTAGCTCCATGCATTGGGATGAGCTTACTTCACTCTCTTATTAGGTTGAGATTTACTCCATTTATTATATATTGACTTATCTAATAATTTCCTTTTTTTGAGTATCTATTATGGACCCCATTCACCTTTTCTAGTCATCCTACTAATTATTTTTATACTCACCCCTGCACGGGCTTTGCCCACACGTCTCTTGCCTTATGCAGACGACAGATAGGTTGGTCATGAATTTAGAAGAGATTAGGGATACAGGTTCTTGGACCATGTATGGTTGTTGTGGATTGAGATCTAGGAGTAGGGATCTCTCAAATATTTTACTTTTTAGTTTCTTCTAGGTTGTGGCACTTTTCTAGTTGGACATGTATTTTTCCTCCTTTTTTCCTTTCAATTTACACTACTATACTTGTACTGTTTAGCGGTTCATGCATGATTGGTTTTTTTATAGCAGTGTTTCATCTTTTTTTCCTTTCTCTCTGTACATTTTCATTGAGTTTTCTGTGTGTTTTTACAGGTTTTTAGGCAAAGGCCTCCCCAAGTTTTTTATTCCTTCGGTGCTTGTCACCACTCCTTGGCCTATGGAGGCGGGCTGGGGGTAGTTATTGCTCGAGCCCCGACATGGGTCGGGTTATGAAAGTGGACCTACCAACTCATCCAAATATAAAAGATCGCATATCACCTACACACACCTGGTCCTCAAAAAACATCCATTCATCACACACCTAAGCCTTACAACACATCCTGGTCACACACACCTGGGTCTCACCACACATCCTAACAGCACACACTTGAGCCTCACAAAACGTCCTGCCTGTACACACCTAGGTCTTACAACACATCTCATCTACTCCTGAAGAAACCTAGGAAACAACATCACAAATCATCCTGAAGACACCTAGGAAACAAACCACCTCACCCACAAACACCCGGGCTACCACATCTCACCACATCCTTCCCGAAGAAACTTGGGTCGTCATCACATGGAAGAGGGAGCAAGGAATAGAAAGTGGGTAGCCATCTATCCTTTGATTGGGATGTTGGGAATGACACCATCTCCCATGACAATGGGTGTGTTCATCACATAGTTCTAAACTATGTTGGGGTGAGAATAGAAATCACAAGGAAAAATAGAAGTATATATATAAGTAATACCAAACAATCAAGCCCAACCTATGGGTTTTCAAACAAACTATCTAACTCACAAAATCGTCACCTTTGATACCAATTCTATATGCACAACACCACATATCAATCCCTAAATCCAATTTCACATTTCCAACCAATTTATTTAACCCCTCCCATTTAATTAACCAAACTAAACCAAGATGTTCCAAACTTCATTAAAAAATTATTTTTTCATTCCATAACTATCTGGAAAACTAAAAAACAAAGAAGTATCCATTCCAGAAGGTGAATAACCTGATAAATTAATGAGGATCCTCATTAAAGACACATCGTTCCATGAACTCCATGTTTAATACCCATTCATGATATATCATATATATATCTCAAGATACAGAGTGAATCTTTCTGCATGTTATCAATAGATAATTCCCATACCCACCACTATTGTCCTTATTTGAAGTCATCCTACCCAAACCACCATTCCAACCACAAAAAATCCCAAATCATAACCACACCCAGCAACATATCACATCACAACTAGATATGTAGCTCTGCTGCATAGACACACCATGCCCAGATTAACACTCCAACTAAACCAACCCCTATATGAAACCATACCCACAACCACATCACCACACGAACCAAGAAAAAAATATATTAATATATAAAATTGTATCCCTCCTTTAATTTTAACTTGTTAATTTAGGGGTTGTCACAAAATAGTATGATCTTAGGGAATCCATTTATTAGCCGAATATACATGGTTAAAAATTTTCGTAGATAACCATTCAGCAAGAGAACACAAAAAATTCTATAAACCATTCTGTGCACAAACAAGGACCCCCAATGGCCACAATTTTTAGTGGGTAATTATCCCATACAAATCACAATATCAATAAAATAAATGACAAAGCAAGATTATAAATCACTTTTCACAGCCCCATTTTTATTGATTTAAAGTTGGTTCAATTATATTTATTAATCTAGAAACAACTATATTCACAAGGGTAACATCCATATACCAACCCTCATGATACACAATTAAGAAAGATGAATGAGAAACCTACCTAGAATAAAATATGATCGACACTTACTAATTGCACCGAAACAGGGGCACACATGCAGTAAGAAAAAATCTAAGAAATCATAAACAAAATGCTATAGCCCGACCACATGACTCCTACATGAAGAAAGGTTCTAGGTGTCCCATACCAATATAAAGAAAGAAGGAAGAGCAAGGGGGAAAGTTATCTCAGCTTTAGAAAGATCTAAAATGATTCATAGGTTTAGATATGTTTTGATTTTCCAATAAAGGAAGATCTGGTCAAGACCATGCGTTTTGACCAATTAAAAGGCTTCTCAATCATAGGGAATTTAGGGTATGATTTACAGGATTTGAATCTGTAACATTGCCTTTAAAATAAGGCATTAAAATCATTTTATGTAAAAGGAGATGTCAAAAGGGAAAAATGGAAGAAGTTGGAAACACTATCCATGCAACACCATTAGGTGAGGCACCACTTGGTGAGGCTCCACTTAGTGAGGCACCACTCATGAGACACCATTAGATGATACACCACTCAACAAGACACCACATGTGAGGCCCCTATAGATGAATTATCTCCAGACATGGAATCGCTGGATGAGGCACCGTTAGATAAAACACCTACCACCATTAGTGAGAGACCATCGGGCGAGACACCACCAGATATCCTACCACCAGGCATGAGGCACCGCTGGTTGAGGAACCACTGGACGAGTGAGAGACAATGAGTGAATGAATGTGAGCCACAACCAGCGAGCAACCACTAGGGTGACACTGCTAGTAAGCAACCGCTTGGGTGACACTGCCTGGATGACACTACCAGGGTGACACCACCATGGTGAGACACTGTTGGTGCGAGTCACCATTGGAAAAATATGAATTTTTTCCAAGTGTCGAAATGAGTCACCTTGACCTCCCAAAACACATTAGACACCATGATTATCATAATTTAATGGATTAGGGAGGTCCAATACATTACATTAGATACCTCTCAAAATATTTTCATTCTTGAGAATTCAAAACCAATCCAAAATGAAAAGAGAGAAACGTTTTGAACAACCATCCATTGAGATACCTCTCAAGGATCTCGATATAGTTAAAACACCACTATCTACTAAACACACCAACATCCAATGATAAACCACCCTGCGTTGTTCAAAAGCTAGAGTGGACACCTCTACATTCAAGAACACCTAATCAGACATCTGTTAAACAAAAATTCAACCCAAACAACCAAAAAACATGCCACATAATTACAAAAAACACACTATCCTGAACACACAAATCATATAATTTAATCCTCCATATTATGATATTATCCCCTCTGGAGGGCACTTACTTTCTCGTATGGGTTTAATAGCATCACCGTTAATGCATATTGATTAAGAAGCGGGTACTTCTATTTTTCTTATGTTAGGACTTTATCACTCATTACACCACACACATCACATTCCAAGGTAAAGAACACATCACAGAAACAATAAGGTTTAAAAATTACATCATAAAATAAAAATAGAATAATCAAAACAAAAAACAACTCTGGGTACTGGGAACACATCTATATCTCTCACTCCCAAGTACTCTCCTCCTAGCCACCATGCCTCCACAACATAAGAACTAAGGGAATGGTCCATCCATGAAACACCTTCTCTCGATGATCCCAGATCTCTACAGGTCATTCCACAAATGTTGCGTCATCCTCGATATCAAAATATCCCCAATAAATTTCAAGAGAGTCATAATGAAGACACATGCGAAGTTAAGAGATTTGAAAGACATCGTGGATCCTTTCTATCCACGGTGGAAATTCCACTCGGTATTCCACCTTTCCAACTCACTCCAACAACTCAAAGGGTCCAATGAACCTGGGAGAAAGATTACTCCCTCTACTAAGCCTCCGATGCCCAAGTTAAGGGGAAACCTTCAAGAACACATCATCTCTAACCTCGAAATCCAAGGGACTCCTCCTACGATCGACATAAGAATTATGCCAGTCTTTAATTGCATTCATCCTATCATGGGAAAGCTAAACCTTCTAAATCATGCTTTGAACCACATAAGAACCAAGAAAAACTATTTCCCCAACCTCCTTCCAGCACAACAGAGAACGACTTGGTCTCCCATACAAAGCCTCAAATAGGGCCATGCTAATGGAAGAGTGATAACTATTATTATAATAGAACTCCACCAAGGGTAGGTTTCATAAAAAATATCCACCAAAGTAAAATATGAATGATCACAACATATCCTCCAATGTTTGGATTGTTCATTACATCTATCCTTCCATCCGAGGGTAGAAAGATGTGCTGGAGCATAACTAACTGCCAAAGGAACACTTCAATCCCCTCTAGACTCGTGAGGTAAACCATACATCCTAGTATGATACAATAGACCTTGAAAATACATAAAACCACACCACTTAATCCATGAAACTTTTGGCTAAGGCATCTACTATTCCCTACTCCTTGATCTCTAAGAAGTGGGTTGATTTCATCAATTGATCCACCATCACCTAGGTTGTATCACAACCTCCCTGAGCTCTGGGTAACCCTGTGAAGAAATACATTGATATGTCATTACATTTCCATCAAGGGACATCTAAAGGATGCAACAAACTACTAGGAACATGTTGCTAAGCCTTTACCTACTATCAGACCAAGAACATCGCCACAAACTCTACCACTGCTCGTTTCATCCTAGGCCACAAAAACTACATCCTCAAGTCATGGTACATCTTGGAAACTCCTCGGTGTACCACAAAATATGATTTGTGAAACTTACAAAGGACTTCCTTACACATAACCACCATAAAAAATGGACTTCCATGAAACAACATCCAATTTTGACCATCCTCCAACAACCCCTCTGGACCATCACCATGACCAATATGATCATGCATCACCTCTACCAATGAGTCTCCCCACTGAGACTCCTCCAACTACTGGCTTAGAGAATACTAAACCATCATCTGAAACACAAAACCTATGACACCATCCCCCCTTGCATCCGAGTAAAAGGATTCCATCTACTCCATCACTCTCCAAGCATTCACAGATTCCTGAATAACATATTTCTATAACTTCCTTCCCAATGTGTCGTCCAAAAAATTTCTCTTTCTTGAGGTATTGGAGATCTCAAAATCATAGTACTGAAGAAAGTCCATCCACCTCCTCTATCAAAGATTCAAGTCACACTAGGAAAATATATACCTCAGGCTCTTGTGATCCATGAAGACCATAAAGCACTCCCCAATGTGGTAATGCTGCTATGACTTTAGCGCAAACACAACCGCAACTAACTCCAGATCATGGGTGGCATAGTTACACTCATGAGGATGTAACTTAATAGACCCAAAATATATCACTGATCACTGTTTCATTAGTACGTATCACAAAACCATATGGGAAGAATCACAAAACATGTCAAACATCACCTCTTCCTCAAAAAAACTAGGGCACTAGGGCATTGACCAACTTCCCTTTTAAGTAACCGAACACTGCTTGGAACTAATCAATCCATGAAAAATATTGATCCTTCCTAGTCAAAGTTGTAATTAGGGCTTCAAATCAAGATAAATTATGTAAAAACCTATGATAATATCCTAAAAGACTAAGGAGACTATGAAAATTTTCCATGTTATTGGGTGCTTCCCAAGAAACAACTACCTCGACCTTTTTTGGGTCAACTACCAAACCTTGCTGAGACACCACATGCCTATGGAAATTAACCTCCCATTTACAAAACATACACTTGGAAAACATTCCATAGAGATGGTGGTGTCGAAGAACCTAAAATATAGTTCTAATATACTCAATATTCACCTCCTCTAACTTCAAGTGGAGTAATATATTGTTGATGAATAAGGTGATGAACCAATCTAGGAACTTATTGAACATGGAGTTCATAATACCTATTAAAATGGATGGTGCATTTGTAACAATGAAAAAAATGACTAAAAATTTGAAGTTCCCATACCTACATATGAAATAATTCTTTGAGTTATCTGCCTCATTCACCCTCAACTGGTCATATCCAAACTACACATCAATCTTAGAAAACCAACTCGCTCCTGTCAGTTGGTTGAAAAGATTATCTACCCTTGTAAGAGGGTAACCGTTCTTTACCATCACCTGATTCAACCTTTGGTAGTTTATACACAACCTTAGACCGCCATCCGTATTCTTTGAAAAAAAACTAGAGCACCCCATGAAAACACACTGAGCCGAATAAAACCCTTCTTCATCAGATCATCTATCCGAGTCATCAAATCTCACAACTTAGAAGGTACCATCTGATAAGGATCCATTAAAATCATATAATCTCCCAGCTGTAAGTCTATCCCAAACTCAACCTCACATCGAGGGGGGTAGTGTCACAAAATCCTCAGGTAAAACATCTAGGAACTCTCCAAAAATTCTGGGAACCTCCACCATTTCTACATCCACTGATTCCAATGACATATTAGCTATAAAGGAAAGGATGGGATCTACACACTGACTGGCCATGTGACATATCTACTCACCGATGAAGACCACACAATGACCATCCACATCTAAAAACAAGAATCTCCCCCATAAGTAGTTTATAATAGAACTAATAGAATATAAATAGTCAAATACAAATATTAAATCATGTGGATGCATCTTTAGAAAGAAAATATCCTCACAGTACTGATGTAGTCCCATCATCAGTCTATACCCCCGACACACATCAAACAAGATGGTTTGGATTCTGAATGGCATAATCAACACCAGGGGAATGTGAAGCCTATATACATCTGGTCACAAAGCATGGGCTAGAGTGGGTTCAAAAAAGGAGTGAGAATCTCCTGAATCAAACAAGGTACAATAAAGGGTGCTAAAAAAACTGATCATACCTCTGACGATCTCTAGCCCCATTGGAAATACAACCTCCACTGGATGCAACTAACCATGCCCAATCCCTCTACATCTTTTCTAATAACCACACCCATGACCATGCTTGGGTTATAGTCCCTGATCATGAGAGAAATCCTGAGGCTGGCCTCTACCTGCTTCATCTCCCCTCAGTGGAGAAAAAGCTCGATGTCCCAGATGCTAAAACTATCTCACCAACAACTACTGATAGGATGGCACTAAACCTGTCCATACCCACCAAATTGATCTCGATCAGCCGCTAGAAACTGGTTTTGAAGATGGAAGTGAACCCCATAGAAGAAACACGTAATCCCCAAGATCACAAAGAAGGTATGAGGACTAGAAGATATAAAGGGAATCTTCCGGCGCCGACTCCAACCAGTTGAAACCTAGAAGGTCCTGGTTCCTGAGTCCTTCCACTGAAAAATATTCCTCTTGAAGAACTATACTAGCTCCCCTCTCACGATAAACCTCCTTATGAGTTCATCCGCTCGATCGAATCTTCCTTATTATGAACCTCTAAATACATCAACAATGTAAAAGTAGTAATAACATACTATATAGAAGGACAAAGTTCCTCCTAAAGACATATCATATGAGACTCCTCATATGGAAAAATATTTGGGGAAAAATGAAGAAGGTCTTTGAACTTGATCCCAAGATCCCACAATGACATAATCCCCTAGTGAAGGGGGATTAGATCCCACCCCTTCTCAACCTTCATAGTTAATAAAATGAACTACTCATGAGACTCCTTCTAGAAGTTAACCCATAAAACGTCTTCCTCCTTTCGTTCTCCTAGATATAGTGTCCACCACTGACCCACATCACCCCACATCTAACTGACCACCAAGGGGGCCTAGATCAAACTGAAGGTGATATCCAACTACTCTAGCCAACTTTCTATCTTCAAATTTAAAACAATACCATCATACATCCCTATATCCATCTGTTAGAAATCATGCAACGTCAACTACCACTAGTCATCTTCCTTGACTATATCAACCCTAAAATGATAAAACAGATCAATTTTATGAACCTCCACTTCCTTAGTCGCACACAAACGATCCCCAGGAGCCATAGCAGAAAGGTAAAAAAAATATTTCCTAATATCAAGTAGTATGTAATTTTATTAAGATTAATTCTAATTCATTTCATTTATTTTATAAATTTGGAAATTCATAAAACAACCCAATTCAAATTAGAACACAGGTGATTATGATGCATGTACATCTCTTAGGTCTCTATCCTACAAGTAGGCCGACCTCACTTGGCCATTGAATGAGCTCAAATCCCATGCACTAGATCATGGGGGGCCCTAAAATACTATTTCCTTTCTAGTCTTCCTAGATTATGTCAAACACCAAGGTCAATTGGGACTGTTGCCATACCAAACCATGAAATCCTCACCATGACTAACTCCATAATCCATTATATCCCTCAAACATCACCTCTGATACCAATCTATCATGACAACTCATCCAAAGATACCCCTCATGGGATTTTAAGGAAGATAGGGAGATAATGACCCCCACTCCAGTAGGTCCTGTGTTGGAAACTAGCACCAATGGTGTACAATTATCACAATATGGTAGGAATTACACATTATAATATAAATAGGATTGGGTGATAAGGATAATCAACCACAACCAACTCCATGAAATAATTTAATGAAATCCAAAAAAATTCCACATGCATGTGTAAAATATAACTAGTACAAATAAAAAAGTATTCAAAGTAAATACCAAAAGAAAAGCTAAGAAGTGATGCAACAACTGTCAAGATCTAGGATATTAAGGTCCAATATGGTCCATGAAATCCTCCTAGAAACCTAAATTTTTTTTATATATGCAGGATGAGCATAAAAGTATAATTAGTTGAAAAAAAGTCTCCCATTCACATGTGAAAGAGGAATACTAATGCACCGGTTAGAAAACATCAGAACAAAATAGCACATAAGAAGGTATACTAACCACCCTACCTCACCTAGTTACATTAACCAAGTAATGAAATTCAAGTAATATAATATAATGCACATCGATGATAGGGTACCCCACACCACTTTCCCACTGATTAGATGATCTCACACCCTAACGAAAAATGTCTTGGCACTCCCACCTATTCTGAATCTACCACATCACATCCCACCCACACACACCAGGGCCTCACCACACATCCCATCCGCACTCACCTAGGCCTCACAACATATCCCTCCAGCACACACCTGATCCTTACAAAACATCTCATCTCACCTTGAAGACACCTAGGAAACAAAATCACAGCTCTTTCCGAAGACACCAAGGAAACAAAACACCTCGCCTACAAACACCTAGGATATGACATCTCACCATATCCTCCCGAACAAACTTGGGTCATCATATCCTGGAAGAGGAAGCAGGGAAGATCGGGTTTCCAACCATCCATCCTCCCACCAGGATATTGGGTAATAAATCCTCCCCCATGATGATGGGGGTGTTCGGGACATAGTGCTCAACTAAGGTGGGGTGAGAATATAAATCATAATGAAAAATACATGTATATATATAAGTAATACCAAACACTCAAGCCCAACCTATGGGATTTCAAAAAAACTAGCCAAATCAAAACACCATCACTTTTTCAGCCACTTCTATATGCAAGACACCATATATCAACCCATAAATCCCATTTCACATTTCTAACCAATTTATTTAACAATTTCCATTTCTTTAACCAAACCAACCCAAGTTGTTCCGAACTTCATTACATAATTATTTGTTTATTCCATCACTATTTGGTAAACTAAGAAACAAATAATTAGTCATTATAGAAGGTGAATAGCCTGATAAATTAAGATGGATCCACATTAAAGACAAATCATTCCACAACATCCACATTTAACACCCATTCATGATATATCATATATCTATCTCTAGATATGGGGTGAAGCTTTTTGTATGTTATCAATGGAGAAGCATCCATATGAACCGCTACTATCCTTCTTCAAATTCAAACTACCCAAACCACCTTTCCATCCACAACAAACCCCAACTCACAACCACACCCCAAAAAATGTCACAACACAACCAGATTAGCAGCCCTGTAGCACAAACACATCATGCCCAAATTACTATAAAAACAAAACCAACCAAATATACACAACCGTACCCACAAACACATAACCACATGAACCAAGAAAAAACATATTCAGATTTAACAAGTCATCCCTCCTTTAATTTCCACTTTTTAATTCAGGGGTTATCACAAAAATATTATGATCTCAGGGCATCCATTTATTAGCTGAATATATGTGGTTAACAATTTTCATAGATAATCATTCAAAAAGAGAAAAAACAACATTACACAAACCATTCTATGCACAAACAAGGATCCCCAATGGACATTATTTTCTATGTGTAATTAGACCATAAAAATCCTAATAAAAAAATAAATAACAAAGAAAGATCATACATAACTTTTCCTAGCCCCTATTTATTGATTTAAAGCTGGTTCAATTATACCTATTAATTCATAATCAACTATATTCACAAGGGTAACATCCATATACCCACCCCACATGATACAAAAATAATAAATATAAAGGAGAAACCTATTTGGAAGAAAAGATGATCGATAATTTAGGATTGTGCTAAAACATGGGCACACATTTAGGAGAAAAAACTACAGGGAATCACGAACCAAAGGCTACAACCCGACCATAAAAATCCTAAGAGAATAAAGGTTTGGATTATACCATACCAAGATAAATCAAGAAGGGAGATAAAGATGGAAAGGTATCTCATCTTTGGAAAGATCTAAACTGAGTCACAGGTTTAGAAACATTTTTATTTTCCAATAAAGGTGGATTTGGTCAAGAGCACATGTTTTGAAAAATTTAAATCCTATTCACTCTTAGAGAATTTAGGATATGATTTATTGGATTAGAATTAGCCTCAAATCTATTTAAATAAGGCATTAAAATCATTTTACATAAAATGAGACTTTAAAAGTTAGAACTAGAAGAAGATGGAAACACTATTCA
This sequence comes from Viscum album, assembly GCA_963277665.1. Lineage (NCBI taxonomy): Eukaryota > Viridiplantae > Streptophyta > Magnoliopsida > Santalales > Viscaceae > Viscum > Viscum album. The sequence goes on from OY728121.1 coordinate 596,435,299, forward strand.
CATGGCATCATTAGGTGAGGTACCACTCGGTGAGGCACTGCTCGTGAGATGCCGTTAGACAAGGTAACACCAATGAGACACCACCATAAGAATTACTGTGAGACAAGGAACCATTGGATGAGGCATAGTTAGATGAAAGGCCTACCACCATCAATGAGAGACCATCAGGAAAGACACTACTAGACATCCTATCGCCAGGCATGAGGAACCACTGGGTGAGGCACCACTGGGTGAGTGACCACCTGTGAGAGACCACTAGTGAACTACTTCCAAAGAGGAAAAACCAGGGTGAAACTTCTAGGGTGAGACACCGTTGGTATGAGACACCATTGAAAACTTTAAAAACTAGGAATTTTTGTGAAGTGTTGAAATGATTCACCTTGACCTCCAAGAACTCCTTAGACACCAATATTCTCACAAAGTAATGGATCATATAGTTTCGGGCCATTTTAAGTGAAACCTGCATGGTGATATATTATATAAAAGGGATTACATTGCATAGTGATAATTCTTATGTGGTTGTCATCATTTCAAAATTAAGTTATTTTTCTTGGGTGAATTTACCCATTTATATACAGTAATCCTGAAATTTAGGCAAACCAACCTAATTCCAATGAAAAATAATCATAAAAGGTCACACACTAAGTGATTCCATTGATCTTAATTAAAATGTATTTAAACTTAATCAATGGAATACATATTTTTCTTAGGAACAATGAATAATTTTATTCACATTTTATTGATCAAAAATATTTATTTATAAATAAAATATTTAATCTAAATATTTATTTGGTCATTCAATAAATGAAATAGGAGTTAAAATGGAGCAAGACAATGTTTGGTGAAAATATTAATTTACAATCTCGTTAAATAATACCAGTTATTTCAAAAATTAGAGTTCACACAACAAAATAATAATAAAAATAATATCTTTAGCATGAGGTTTAATAAGGATTATTATATTATTTAAGGGCCTAAATGTAGTTAAATGATATTTTAACCTAAATCATAGCTCTAAAAATAGATGGTTATGCCTATTGTGTTGGATTAATAAAGAAATGAGAAATAGATAATCATTACACACAATGTATTTCTCTCTAGAATTACATTTTTTCTACCTTTCAAGAATGAGAATCCTAATAAAAATTCCTTTAATATCAAATCATGAGTGATCAACATGAATGATGAAAGAAAATTTATTTTCTTCACCAGTACATGGAAATCAATTTTCATTGCTTGGAGATCAAAAGAGAATGTGTAGATCACCACTTTATTGATTTTACCCTTAGATCCTTACAATGAATTGAAGGTAATATGAATTTTTTTATAGATGATCAACATCTATATAAAATAAGGGATCCTAAGACAAGGTAAATTATTGCATCAAAACTAAATAATTTATTTATAAATTTAATGTACAATATCTACTCTAGGTTATAAGATTTATTTAGTCAATATACAATTGAAAAAATTTATTTGGTCTTGAACTTCACATCATTTAAAATGTTTTGAATGATCCATCAGATCAACATTATTTTATTTGTTTTAACACCCTCCCATGTCACTTTAGTTTAACCTGGAACCATCAACACAATGATCTGGTGTGTTTTTTTCAAACATAACAAGTTTAAATTGAATTATTTATTTAATTATATTTTTTATAATTAATTAATTATTGATATTTAGCTTGGGTTAGAAGACAGGGTTGTTGAGACGAGCTTAGTTTAGCATAGATGTGACTAGATGGGCCCTGGAAGCTTCTGATGGACTTCAAAAAAGTATTTGGAAAAAACATAAAAAGGTAAATGGTTTTTATAGATTTCACCTTTGATATAATTTTTTTATATACATGTGTGTTGTGTGGAACCACCACTTTTAGTGGTGGGACTCTTTAAATTGTTTAATTTTTTAAATAGTAATTAAATCCTATTAATAAACTGCACAAGGTGTTGCATGCCCTAATGGATTCTCATGTACTAGCTGGACTTCTCAATCAACGATTGTTGAGGATATAAGTTGGAAATCTGCCTTGGAATACTGGAAACCCTTGAGCGGCGATGGATTGGGATTTACGACCAAAGGGTTTTCCCTGAAATATAACATAGAGAATATGGGAACTTGATATGATTATGGGGAGAGTATTTCACACACACTAGGATTTGATCACTTGGGTGATTAGATCATGAAGAGACTGGATGCTAGGTCTGGTGTTTGGGATGGCCTAAGATTCCATATAGATATAAATTGTTTTAAGGACATTACCCTTGTTTTAATTTCCTAGGTGGCTAAGAATGACTTGATGAGACCTGTGAGACCTCAGTATGTTCCCATTTGACTTATAACCCAAGAAAGAGGGTGGAATTGGGAATAAGAAGAGATAGTATTAGACGTCACCTTAGAATCCATACTAATGATGTAAGCCTGAGGGATTTTGGATGATGAGGATGAGATTGAGCATTTGGATTTCCCCTACTATGTTTTTATTTTATTTTTGTGGTGGAATGTGATTTCCCAGGATGATTTAGAATTGGTCACTAGGTTGGGGAATGATGTGACTTCCTGAGATGAACGAGAATTACCTGTTGACATGTATGAGACCCCATGATTCTTGGTATGTTTTGGATCCGATCTCATGGTATATTGGGGGTGGGTGCTTATCTTGACTAGAATCATGATAAATTTTTGATGTAGGAGTGTATTCATTTAGGTGGTACCTATGACCAAACAAAAAATTATAATATTTCATGAAAACAATAATGCTTGGGATGGTAGGATTTCCTTTGATTCTGTTAGATAATTGAGAATGCCAAGGTGATAGGATTCACTTGACAATACCAGTAGACCATGGAAAATTCCCATGATTTATGGGATTTAAATGGTAGTATGATGTTTTTAGTAGGAATATATCCCCCTGAATAGATTTTGGACATCATGGGTTGATGGTTGGATCCCCTCAATCGATGCATAGGATACCCCCTAGGATCAGGTGGATTCACCCCTATTGGTTCGACTAAGGGACCACAGGTTATTGGATTACCAAGAAATTGACCATGGGATACAGGGAGGGTATTCTTCTTAGTTTCATAGTTCTCTCAGGGTTCAGTTATGCATCGAAATATAATATTGCCTATGGGATCCCACTCTTAGGAATCAGTCATCGACATGACATCAAGAATGCCTAGGTTTTATCATGGGGTTCATCTTGAGGGTTTGAGGATGAGAGATACCTGGTGAAAACTGTAACGCCTCGGATCCAGAAACCACCCAGAGGCTCCCCGTACCTGGTTATTCACATGGACTCAAGCGCATTTCCCCAAATGCTAGAGGCTGCCGAATAGCAATGAGGGCCATGGATGTGATATTGGGGAAACTATTCCCTCATTGGCAGAGTACACAGCGGAAGAAACAATATCAATAGCGGAAGTAGTAATAATCCATACAAAAGTAAACAGTGGATGACTGAAAGTAAGGAACAACTGGAGAACATACATATATAAATGATGCATGGTACATATGACTAGGAAAACATCCAAACACAACATAATGCTATAATACAATAGTAATAAACCCAATTACAAAGAAAACATAAAAACAACTCCTTAGCATCACAAGACAAAGCTTGGTCCCATGCTCTCCAGCTCCCCAGCAAGTCAAGTACCTGAAGTAGAAGGGAACTTGCCATTATCTATCCCTGCAAAAATATAATATGTTTGTGCCCAAAAGCATGACCGAAAAAGGGTGTGAGAATAAATCCCAGTAGGCAACCACCCCAATATCTGTGCATAACAGTCAGTGAATATATGGCAGGTAAAAGTACAAAAAGAAGTAAACAGAAAAGTACTCAGCAGTAAACAATTCCACATGTCAAGTAGACAGCTAAAAAAACAAGGTAAAACTCTGGTAAGTACACACATCCATCCCCTATGGTTCTACCTAACATGTACAAGAAACCCTTTGGGAATTACACTCAGCCTAGCCCCTCTGGTTCAGTCATAAGAATTCATAAAGACTCTCTAAGGAAGCACTCATTGTCAATTACCCTTATAGTCTAAGGTAGTCAAGGACTCTCTGAGAATGCACACAAGGTCAATTCCCCTTATAGCCCCAAGGTCAAGGACTCTCTGAGGAAGCTCACCCATTCAATTCCCCTTATATCCCAAATCATTTAGAGACTCTCTGAGGAAGCTCAATTGGTCAATTCCTCCTATAGTCTTGGATGGTTCAAGGTAATTCAATGTAAACAAAAAATCTCTAAGGAAGCTCACTCGGTCTATCCCCTCATAGTCTATAATGCCCAAAGACTCTCTGAGGAAGCTCACTCAGTCTATCCACTTATAGTTTATAATACCCAAAGACTCTCTGAGGAAGCTCACTCAGTCTATCCCCTTATAGTCTATAACACCAGGTTCTCATGGCGCTGTGCAAGTCAACGAGCATAACAATGCAATATGGCCAAGGTAAACCTTAAGAACTACTTGGATAAACAGTCTAAAACTCAACAACATGGCAGATAAACAATATCACTCTATCCTATAATACTAGGTATGGGAAACAAACAAAGCAACCTAACAGGCTAAGAAGAACCAAACAGTCATAAACAGAACATGCTTGGGAAACACCTCCAAAGCATAGCAATCAACCCTATTCACATAAAAATAACCTATACTCACACACACTTGAAAAGTAGGAAATTAAACAGGTTAAAATGGTAAATACACAATACACCATTCATGGTTTTGGAGATTTTTCACATACATTTCAAAGACCATAAATGAGAAGGCACAAACCACCTACATCTTAGGGTTTGGTGAAATCAACCTCTTCACCCAAACGCGCTCCAAACTAGGTGAATGCCTCCTCGAAACCTCCTAAAAAACCCTTCGCTAACAACAATAAGGTCAAACATTAACACACAAAGGAAACAAAACCATAGATCTACATGCAACCCTTGTAGACCTTGGAAACTAAGATAGGAAGAGGGATAACCCTAATCAAAACCTCAAAGAAACAAAATAGGGACTTACCTAAGGAGAACCGCCTTCGATCTGCCAAGAAACCCCTTTGATTTTCCTCCAAAACGAGCCAAGGAGATACCCCAGCCTCTGAAAAGTGAAACTCCCATGTGATCCACGAGTGGGAGGAAGACTGGTGGAGGAATGAGAAATCCCAAGTAGCCCGGGACTTAAAAACCATAACTTTAAGTGGCTGCATGGTTTCCCCACATAGTTTGGAAAACCGTGTGCCAACCGTGTAGTTTCCACTGTCTCACCTAGGTATTTTTCATGGCTTGCCTGCACGGTTTGACAAACCATGTGTTTCCCATGTGGAGCCCACTGTCAAGGGTTGCACAGTTTCCTAGGCTGGCCGCATGGTTTGTTCAGACCGTGCGCCAACCGAGTTCCAACCATGTGCCCCTGGAAGACCTCCAGAATTTCCACTTTTTCTCAGAAACAACTAGAAAAGGAAAACATACCTGAAAAGAAGGTCTGGGTTCTTACAAACTTTCCACCTTAATGAAATTCGTCCCTGAATTTCCCTAGCAAGGTGGCACAAAAGAAGAAACCCCAAACAATTCTGGCCACTATGCTCGTACACCAACCTCCCTCTCCTAATTCTCATCTTGTACTCGCCTATTCTGCCATAACACTCATACTGGAGGAACAGACTGACCATGGAGAACCTTTGTACTACGATCAAAAATCCGGATAGGATGATCCTCGAATGATGCATCCACCTCTAACTCAACCTCCTCAGGTTTCAAGGCATGATACAGGTCTGAAAAGTAACGTCGAAGCTGTGAAATGTGGAAGATGTCGTGAATAGCCTGGTACCTATGAGGTAACTGAAACTGATAGGAAATTGGCCCAACTCTATACAACAACTCAAATGGCCAGATGTACCTCAGTGAAAGCTTACCCTGTCTCCCAATCCATTTGTGCCCCAACCTCGGTGTGACACGTAGAAAAACCTGATCTCCGACCTCAAACTCCAGAGGTCGTCTCTAATGATCAACATAAGACTTATGATGAGACTGTGAAGTATCCATCCTCTTCTGAATCAACTCTATAAGTTCTGTGGTCTTATGGACAAGATGAGGTCCCAGCAGAGCTGCCTCTCCTTCCTCCAGCTAACACAAGGGTGATCGGCATGGCCTACCATACAAAGCCTCAAAAGGTTCCATCTGAATAGTTGCTTGAAAACTATTATTGTAGGAAAATTACACAAGAGGTATATGATTCTCCCAAGAACCTCCAAAATCCAGAATACATGCTCGAAGCCTGTCCTCAAGCACCTGAACCGTATGCTTAGACTGGCCATCTGTCTGGGGATGGTATGCTATACTCAAAAGTAACAGTATACCCAAAGCCTTCTGAAGCCCCTGCCAGACCTGAGAAGTAAAACGTGCATCCCTGTCTGAAACAATGGAGTGGGGAACCCCATGTAGATGTACAATCTCTCGGATGTAAAACTGTCCCAGCTGGTCAACACTGAAGGTCTCCTTGATTAGCAAGAAGTGAGATACCTTCGTGAGTCTATCAATGACAACCCATACCGCATCATTCTCTTGAGGAGACCTCATCAAACTGGTCACAAAGTCCATCATGACGTCATTCCACTTTCACTCGGGAATGGGTAACTGTTGTAGAAGTCCTGCTGGTCGTTGATGCACCGCCTTCACCTGCTGACATGTGGAACACCTCATGACAAACCCAACAACATCTCTCTTCATACCTGGCCACCAATACTGACGGTGTCAATGACAATACATCTTGGTGACATGAGGATGAACTACCCAAACTAAGGAATGAAAGTCCCACATTAGTTCCTCGCATATGTCTGCTGGCACCCATACACACCCCTGGAAACGCAAGATCTCATCCTAGAATATGGTCTATAAAGGAATAGGGTACTTTCCTAACACACTTTCCCACAGGACTAGGCCTTTAGAATCTGATAACAGCCACATTTTCACTCGATCAAGTAGAGTAGAGGTAACAATTACCGAAGATAGAAACGTCTGCCCTTTTCTATCATGCACCTCTAAATGCATCTCAGTGAACATATCCATAAGCATCCACTCACTACTGGCCTCCTGAATGGCCTGTATCTGAGTCCTCCTGCTCAGTGCATCAGCCACTAAATTGCCTTTCCCAGGCATATAAGTAAGATCAAAGTCAAAGGACTGTAGGTACTCAACCCACCTCCGCTGTCTCAAATTTAAATCATGCTGAGTGAAAATATACTTGAGACTTTTTTGGTTGGTGAAAACCACAAAATTCTCTCCCATAAGGTAATGTATCTATAACGAACCATACTTTACATACATTTTTATTACTTTATAATTGAAGCACACTTATTAAAACATATAACAAAACCAAGAAAGGGCCGTATAGGTATAATGTCTTTAGAAACTGGGAAACATAAACAACTGGTTCATAAAGCATCTACTTTGCCTCCCATTTATTTCATCATATCTAGAGTCCCTTTTTGGCATATTCTACTTAATAACATTCTTCCTGACCTGGGGAAATAAAACATACAAAAGGGTGAGCTCAAATGCTCAGTAAGGGTAAACAAAAGAAATATCAATCACATCATATACATAAGAACATAACTTTTGGAAATCTTATCCTGCAAAAGAGATCATAATATCATAACATGGGATAAATCATAGAAGTGAAATGTAATCCCAATAATCATAACTTAAAACCTGAAACTTTGTGGCATACACACATAATCATAGAGAATCATTTCTTATTAGTCAAGACTCATTGCCAAGACTATCTTAGTGGAAAAAGTCCATTTCTGAACCGAGTCACCCCTGTTTCAGTCCTGTTTCACTGAACCGGTATAACCTACCATTCCACCCATGTCTATCTCATGAGATATAAAATATTTACCCAATGTATTTGAGGGATATATAGGTCCCACCCATCTCATAATGATACCATTCTTATGTGTGCCACAAAATCATAAACCATACATCATAGCATAACCCATGTAATAAAAATGGGATTCTTAAACAACATGACATCATAAAACAATTCATATAAGATAAAGGAATTCATAAAAATATTTCCATCACAAAATAATCAAATCCATGTAATAATAGGGATAGAAATAGAACCCAATATTATCGTATATGGAAAATAATTTTGATAAAACACTTGAACTCCATTCTTGAGGAAAATATCCATTCTACTTCAAAAACACTTTTCATTTCTTAACATGTCATAAAATTATAACTAAAAGAATTTGATTAAAAATAAACTTGAAAACTTATAAAGGAAGCTTCTTGGAAATAATGTTTTAAAAATCCATTCATGCCGTATAAGTTAAAAAAATTTTTTTCGTACTTTTGTCGGAAAAGTCAAAAAGTACCTCATACGAAAAACGACAAAAGATTACTTTCATATATTTTACTAAAAACTCACGGAAGGGTAAAATTGGATATAAAATATTGTATAAGGATATAAATATTACATATTGAGGAAAAATGGATGTGGATGATAAAATACACCCCAGTAAATACCAAAGTATAAACAATCTCGGATAAAAATGAGATTGTGATATTTTCCCTTACCTTAGGTCCGACTTGCTTTGTAAGTGTCTGAAACTCCTGTATAATGATTTAAATAATGTTATTGACTTATTCCAGAATCATAATTATTTTTATGATATCATATATGGTCATATTCTTAGTTTCTTAGTAGTAATATTTCATTGCTACTTGTTATTCGGGTAGTTATAACTTGTTGTTCTTATGCGTGTTTTGTCGAATAAATTATTATTCTTCTCTTTAGGTTATAGATACCCCATTTACAGAATGGTATTAGTGTAATATATATCATATTAATTCATTCAATTTATTTATATAATCATTATGAAATGAAGATCATGTAGAACGAGTCGCATCACATCGTGGAGACAGTATTCCGTACGTACGCACGAGTGATGATATCGTTCCTATGATCATGGAATTGTATTGGAGTGTATGTATACTATTTCAGAATCAATATCACTTTATAATAGTCATATATAGTAATTATTTACACCATTATACCCATCCAAGTAAGGTGGTGGTGGAAAATAGATTACACCACGGCGTGGAGACGGTATTCCGTACGTACGCACGCACGGTGATTTCATTTTTCGTAGGATGGATAGATGGTTAAATAGGGTTGTTTCATACTTATAATAACATATCAGTATATATGTGATACTGATGTTATTACTTCATAATGAAACAACTAAAGAAGAAGAAGTTGAAGAAGAAAGAAATTGGAAAGGATCGGTAATGGATATTACCTCTTCTTTGAAGTGCTTCTTTGAGACCTCCTTTTAGGGCACTACAATTGGTCTTTGAAGAAGACCATGACCTCTAGGACGTATCTAGGGAAGTGGAGAGGAGAAAATGGCAGGGTTTGGCCGAGATTGAAGGCTCAAAGTGGTGTGAGGAAGAGAGAGAGAAGGTGCCCTTTTATAAGGGAGGAGAGGGGCACCTTTGGAATAACTAAAAATATTATTTTATTATAAATTCAAGTTCGGTTTTAAATAGCACCAAATTGATTTATTTCTAGGCTAAGGTGGGGATGGGTCGAAATCCTCTCATCCAATAGAATTTAGACAAGTTTAGGTTCCTATTTTAACCTTATCATTTAGATTTAACATTAAGTTAAATAATTTTACATTTACTGTGTCTTCTTGTGTTCTTATACTATAAGGTTAATAAACTTACTATATCAAGCCAAAAGAACCCCAAGTTGTTTATTATTAATATATATATAACCTTATCTAAGTCATTTGTCCGAACCTTATATTTTTAGGAATAAAATAACAATTAATAATATAATATTTGTTTTAAAAACTATTTTATGTCAATTTTGACACTATTTATTAATTGATTTTTGTGAAAATCATAACAGAATAATAAGTTCGAAAAAAGTTAATTAAATAAATACTAACATGTCATATTAACCTAGAAAATTAGTGTAATTCATAAAAAGTCTCAAATTATATTTATTTCGGTATTTATAACATCAATTATGTCAATATTTCATTAATAAGATAATTACTGCATCATCGTTGTGTCATAAATAAATTAAATTATTTAATGTCTAAAAATTACAAATAAAATACCATTATGTAGGAAATATTTTTATATTTCTAATGAATATTTATAGTCGAATTTATTTTATGTATAACCCCATATTAAAAATGATTTAGTTATTAAACTTTGATTTTAACTATTTTAACCCTTCTTTAAATAAATTAATAATAAATGTCCTAATCTAATCCAAGTGGGCCAAAATGGTCATATTTTATTCTTAAGGTTGTTTTTGGTCGAATTACACTTGTACAACAGAATTAGGACATGTCTTAGGGTAATAATAATATCATTTTTACCCTTAATTACCCTATTTACTTTTAACCGTGGTAAAAAAAGTAAAAAGATACTATTCACCAAAAAATTATTTTCATCTCATTGAACCACATTTTACTTACTGAAATCAACCGTGTCTCTCGGATTTTCAAAATTCCACTCACAGAAGCAGTAAAATTAAGTTTTATGAAAAATTCAGTTTTTTAACTACCACTTAGTGGTTTCACTATTCATCAAAAATTCAAAGTTTTCAGAAAAATACCAAAATTTCACCCTATGCTAATTTCAATATTCCGAATCCAAAAATGAAGTCCATTTTGAAAAATAAAATTTATAAAATTTCAAAAATTGGTTATTACTATTCATAATGGCTAGTTTTAATAATATTTTAATAGCATATCATTGTTTAGTGAAACTCGGTATTTCTTACAACGCAAGCTATTGAGGAAGGCCGCAGTTGCGTGTAAAGCAAGCCAAGCTAGTGTTGTGTGTAGTGAAAGATTACTTTGATGATTTATATAACATAAAAAAAATATTTCACATAAAAGTCTCGGGTGTTACAGTATCCAACAATGTAAGGCATGAACAACAACTGCCAACTCCAGATCGTGCGTCGGGTAGTTCCTCTCTTGTGGCCTCAACTGCCGAGACCCATACACAACGAATTCATCTACCTACATGAGCATAACTCTTAGACCGATACCTGAAGCATCACAGTAAACTATATAGCACTTTACTGAATCTGGAAAGACTAGTATTAGTGATGAAGTCAACCTCCCTTTCATCTCCTGAAAGGCTGACTCACATGAATCTGACCTCAAGAACTTTTCACCCTTCTTAGTCAAGACCATCAGCAGTGCTGTTAAGATTGAAAAGTCTTGAATGAAGCATCTGTAGTATCCATCCATCCCTAGAAAACTCCGCACCTCAAAGACATTCTTCGGCTTCTCCCAGGAAACTACTACTCTCACTTTCTCTGGGTCTACTGATACTCCTGTATCTGAGATAACATGTCCCAAGAAGTGATTATGATCCATCCAAAAGTGTCATTTTGAGAGCTTAGCATATAACTGATGCTCTCTCAGTGTACTCAGAACGATATCAAGATGTGTGGTGTGGTCATCTCTAGTGTGAGATTACACAAAGATATCATCCACAAAAACAACCATGAAAGAATCAAAGTATGGATTGAATTCTTGGATCATCAGTTCCATGAAAACTGTAGGTGCGTTCGTGAGACCGAATGACATAACCATATACTCGTATAGAGAATACCTAATCTGGAAAGCTGTAAGAGGTATATCAGATGTTCTAACACACAAATGATGATACCCAGACCTCAAATAGATCTTTGAGAGCACCTGGTCTCCTCGAAGATGATCAAAGATGCCATCAATACTCAGCAAGGGATATCGGTTCTTTACTGTCAACTGGTTCAACATACGAGAATCCACACACATCCTAAGAGTACCGTCTTCCTTCTTCTCAAAAAAGACAGGAGAACCCCAAGGAGAAGTACTGGGTTAGATGAAACCCTTTGCCTGCAACTCCTTCAACTGCTTCTTGAGTTCCTGAAACTCAGGTGTAGCCATTTTATAAGGAGTAATGGACATCGGTGCCGCTCCCGGCACAAGCTCAAACAAAAAGTCTACCTCTCGCTCCGAAGGGAAACCTGAAAAGTCCTCTAGAAGGAAATCTACAAAACAATACAATACTGGAGGAAAATATAACTGTAAAGTCCCCTGGTCATCCAGATATAGACTGGAAATATGGGCTTCAACTCCTCCTAACCCATGATGCTCTGGACCCGCTCTGCTCACCTGGACATCCCATTCACCCATAAGAAGAAAGGATCCACCCTCTGGTGATATGAAACTCACCCTACGATTATAGTAATCGACGACTTCCTAGAAGGGAACCAACCTGTCCATTCCAAGGATGACATCATAGCCTGTCATCTCTAGGATATAGAGGTCCCAAAGGAAGTGACACCCACCAACCTAAATAGGTAACTCCTTGCACTGATGTACACTATATGTCCTCGTCCCCATCGGAGTGTCTAACATCAAGACATCGGTAGAGGAAAAGATACAGATCCCAAGGCTCTCCACAATAGTAATAGATATAAAGACATGGGAAGCCCCTATGTCGAATAGAGAAGAAGATAAAACTAAGGATACTAGAATGGTACCTCGAACTGTAGACGGTCCGGGATCTTGCTCCTGCTTGGTCTTCTCCACCGCAAAAGTCTGGACAGCTCCATGGCCCTGTGACCCTGCCTGACTGCTTTGAGCTGATCCAACTTGCTATCACTGATATCTTGGAGACTGGTGACCATGACCGTGACCTCCACCTCGACCTGAATGGTTGGAAGAACTCTAGTTCCCAGACTGGTGAGAAACTTGTGGGGCTGCTCCTATTAGAGGAGTCATAGACGAACCCCTGTCACCAACTTCTGGTGAGAAGATCTAACAGAAATTCTGCAGATGGCCCATCTTGCTGCAAGATCAGAACTCCATCTGGTCTCTCTGGCACTTCCGCCTAGTATGCCCACTTCTCCCGCACTGGTATCACACCACAAGACTACCAGAAAATGCATATTTCCTACTCTGATCTCCTCGCACAGACTCCCTGCGGCACTTCCTACTATCAGTAAGAGGAATACTAACTTTGGATGTCAAACCGCCCTGGATCACGACTCTATAATCCCTCATATTGAACTCTGTGATCAGTGTGTGGTTGATGATGGAGGATATCAAAGTCAACATGAATATTTTCACCTACGATCAGATGTCGTGCCTCAGACCATCCTCAAACTTTCGTGCAAGGAACAACTCATCACCTCCTAGAATAGGTGTGAAACAATGAAGCTCAGTAAAGAGATATGAGTACTCCATAATAGAAATAGTACCCTACTCCAGACTCATGAACTCCCTGGCCTGATCGGCCCTCAAGGTCTCTGGATAGATGTAATCATAGAAGATGCACCAAAACTCATCCCACGCCATACTCTGTTGGCACCCCGCCTGTGAGATCACCTCCCACTACCTCTTGGCAGAGTCTCAGAGCATGTAGGTATCGAGCGTCACCCTATTCTCTGGTGGAATCTCTAGATGATCTAAAATCATTAGTGTGGCTTCCAGCCATGACTCTGCAGCCTGGGGTCCTCCATCCCTTGAGAAAATAGGAGGATACTGCTGCTGAAAGACCTGAGTCAATTCTGCCATAGACATGGCAGGAGGCGGTGCTCCCTGAAAAGTATGCATCATCCTCAAAAATCCCTCTCTGAACTGAGCATCATGTTCTATGTCAGGAATAAATATTGGTGCCAGGACGGGCACAACTGGAGGATCTGAAGGAAGTCCCTGATCAACCATATCCAGTGTCTGGTCACCGATAGGAAAATGGTGCACAACCAGAGGTCGTCTCGGTGGCATGAACCTGCAAGGTCAACTGCACACCTTAGAATCAAGATTATTAAGGACTGAAAACAGTAAGGAAAAGAAAGGAATAGAATAAATAATGCAATCAAGTTTTTCAAAACACGACTACAAGGCATGTACTTGAATTCCCTTCCACTACCTGAGTCCTTCTACATGACTAACCCACACGGTTACATTAAAACAAAACTATACGGTGTGTTCTTTCTAGACACGGAGTGTACTAAACAAGCTTCAGCGACCCATGTTGTTACTTACACGGCCGGATAGAAGGTCCCTACACATGACATGCACATCCAGTACACGGCGTGTTCTACCAAGATTTTCACAACCCCATGTCTCTGCCCACATAGTTAGTGACACGGTGTGTAGTCTGGGTTTTTCTAGACATTAAGCCTCAGAAACTACTCCAGAACCCAGAAAACACTGAAAAAGAAAATTTAAATTCCAAATTCTAATCCATGAGGGCCCATACTTCCCGAGAATAAAATATTGGCATCTTATAAATGTTATAACAAAGTGAAGAAGTCAATGATCCACAAAATTCCGATCCATGAGGGCCCATAACACCTCAAGAACCAACGTTTGGCGTTCATTCAAACAAAACCTCACACAAACAATACCCTATCAAACAACAAGTATTTTTATCAAGGCATCTATCACAACAACAACCATATTCTACAAAATATCTATCACAAGAACATGCAATTGATAATGCACCCTAATTGGCATGGAAAGAATGCATGACATGTGATTTCTATAAAATGATTATATGATGCATGATATGGCATACCCTCATCTCATCTGGTTGAAACAGAAATAGAACCTTAATAATATCAACAGTAACAACACAAGGCATATGAATCACCCAATGGTGAAATCAAATCAACAGTAAAATTGCAAAAATAGAAAATTGCAATAATCGAGGTAAATTAGGTTTTACCTGTACACGGGTTAACTACTCCTAGGAAAAAATTATTATTAATTACCTATTACATCCAATCCCTGCCTATAGGCTCCAAATAGTAAGTCAAGAGGAAAGAGTCCTCTAATACCACTTTGTAACGTCTTGGATTCAGAAGCCACCCAGAGGTGCCCCGTACCTGGTTGGTCACATGGCCTCAAGCTCATTTCCCCGATCTCCATAGGTTTCTGACTAGCAGCGAGGTCCATGAGTGTGATAGAGGGGAAACTATGCCCTCATTGGAAGAGTACACAACGGAAGAAAACAAAAGCAATAGAGGAAGTAGTAATAATCCATACAAAAGTAAACAACGGAAGACTAAAAGTAAGGAACAACTAGAGCACATACATATATAAATGATGCATGTTACATATGTCTAGGAAAACATTGAAACACAACACAATGCTATAATACAACAGTACTAAACCCAATTATAAAGAAAATAGATAAACAACTCCTCAACATCACAAGCCAAAGCTTGGTCCCATGATCTCCCCCTCCCCAACAAGTCAAGTACCTGAAGTAGAAGGGAAATTTCCCTTATCTATACATGCACCAATATAATCTGTTTAGGCCCAAAAGCATGACCCAAATAGGGTGTGAGAATAAATCCCAGTAAGCAGCTACCCCAAGATCTGTACCTAATAGTTAGTGAATATATGGCAAGTAAAAGTATAGAAAGCAGTAAACATGAAAGTACTCAAAAGTAAACAATTCCACATGTCAAGTAGGCTGCTAAACAAACAAGGTAAACCTCTGGTAAGTACACACAACCATCCCCTATGGTCCTACCTAAAAAGTAAAAGCAACACTCTAGGCATTACACTCAGCCTAGCCCCTCTGGTTTCGTCATAAGAATTCATAAAGACTCTCTAAGGAAGCACTCACAATCAATTCCCCTTATAGTATAAGGTAGTCAAGGACTCTTTGAAGAAGCATACAAGGTAAATTCCCCTTATAGACCCAAGGTAGTCAAGGACTCTCTGAGGAAGCTCACCCAATCAATTCCCCTTATAGCCCAAGTCATTCAAAGAATCTCAAAGGAAGCTCATTCGGTCAATTCCTCCTATAGTCTAGGATGGTTCAAGGTAATTCAATGTAAACAAAGACTCTCTTAGGAAGCTCACTCGGTCTATCCCCTCATAGTATATAATTCTCAAAGACTCTCTGAGGAATCTCACTTGTTCTATCTCTTTATAGTATATAATACCCAAAGACTATCTGAAGAAGCTCACTCAGTCTATCCCCTTATAGTCTATAACACCAGGTTCTCACGGCCCTATGCAAGTCAACGAGCATAACAATGCAATATAGCCAAGTTAAACCTTAAGAACTACTTGGCTAAACAGTCTACAACTCAACAACAGGGAAGATAAACAAGATCAATCCATCCTACAATACTAGGCATGGGAAACAAACAAAGCATCCTAACATGCTAAGTAGAACCAAATGGTCATAAAAAGAACATCCATGGTCAACACCTCTAAAGCATAGCAATCAACCCTATTTACATACAAATAACCTCTACTCGCACACACTATAAAAGCATACAATTAACCGGGTTAGAAACTATAAATTCACAATACCCCATTCATGGTTATTGGCGATTTTGTACATACAATTAAAAGAACTTAAATTTGAAGGCACAAACCACCCACCTCTTAGGGTTTGGAGAAATAAACCTCTTCACCCAAACACGCTCCAGACCGAGTGAACGCCTCCTCGAAACCTTTTCAAAAACCATTATATAACAACAACAAGGTCAACCTTTAACACACAAAGGAAAACCAACCCTATATCTACATGAAACCCTTTTAGATCTATGAGACTAAGATAGGAAGAGGGATAACCCTAACCAAAACCTCAAAGAACCAAAATAGGAACTTACTCGAGGAGAACCGCCTTCGATCCGACAAGAAACCCCTTTGACTTACCTCCAAAATGAGCCAAGGATCTCCATTAGCCTCTGAAAAATGAAACTCCCACATGAGTCACGAGTGGGAGGAAGAATGGTGGAGGAATGAGAAATCCCGAGTAACTTGGGACTTAAAAACCCTAACTTTAAGTGGCCGCACGGTTACCCCACACAGTTTGGAAAATCGTGCGCCAACCGTGCAGTTGCCACTGTCTCACCCAGGGATTTCACTTGTCTTGCCCGCACGGTTTGAAAAACCATGCACCGCCTGTGCAGAGACCACTTTCAAGGGTTCACAGTTTTCTGAGCTGGCTGCATGGTTTGTTTAGACCGTGCACCAACTGTGCACCGACCGTGCGCCCCTGCACGACCTACAGAATATCCTCTTTTTCTCATAAATGAACAGACAAGGAAAAAGTACCTGAAAAGAAGGTCTAGGTTCTTAAAAAAACCCAGGTTTTGTTACTCATTATGATGGAGTTTTGGGCCTGAGATCCCTAGTGATTGAATGGAAGTTCCCCCAATGTGATGGTGATTCTAAGAGACACTCCAACACTGGTCATGAAAGGTATGGTTGATTTGGGTCACAAATATAAGGATCTATGATTGATATTGGTCTTGGCCAGAGCTAAGTATGTATGATATTGGAGTGGTTAAGATAATATGGTTCGAATGGCCATAATTATGTGATTATAGACATCCTAAAATCAGACCAAATAAGGAAGCATGTTGGTTATTTATTTTTCTGTACTTAATTTATTTATCTGAGTTGAGGACATCACATGTATACATTTCATTTATCAGTTATTTATGAGACTGTGTTGGTGGTTCCCAAATAACCATGGTTCTTGGGAACCTGAAAGGGCCACATAGTTTATAGGTTTATGTTGGGTAGAGGCCCATTATTACATGATCAAGGTAGACAGATTGAGTGAGATTAGAGAATATGATTGGGGATAAGCTTGGGGATGTAGTTGAGACTCATATACTTTTATTTTATCTTTTGTTTCAATATTCTGTTTGAATATGAGATTAGATTGGTGTAATATCATCAATATATAATTTTACAACTTACACGTTATAGTTTTATTGATTGTTGTCTATTAATTTCACATACACTGATAATTTACTCATTTAGATGATGTTAGATTACTTTATTATTATTTCAAACTCTAATATAGTAGTATATACATCCCATTCTACAACCATAGAACATTTTTAATAGTTGGTAGCCTATTTTGTATAGATATTAATTCATAATATGACATAGAGAACTAGTATGGCCATCGTTTATAGGGTGAACCAGGCTGGGGTGTTACAAGTTGTGTTACCTAACTCAAGTATTGGTTCATAAGAAATAAAAAATATATAATGAATATATAATAGCATACAATCCCAACCTAGGGTTCATATCTTAACAGAACACCTCTACAACCATAAACCATCACCATCGCCGCCTCACAACAATCCTCACTGCTACCTCTAACAAAAAAAAGTAAATATAACTTCAATATGATAACACTGCTTCCTCATAACAAAAAAACTCACCCCACTTAAAATTTCATCATCAATTTTACATATATTATTTACCATAATTATTATTCTAATTATCTAAATAATAATTTATATCCACTAACAATTTAATTTAAATAATTTATCTTTTATATTTATAATTTTAAATACCACATATTCATTTCAACCACATTACTTAATCATATTCAATATCTCATTATTATATCCTATTCCATTACCATTTAATTTAATCAAATAATTTAGTTAATCTATAATATTACATACTCTTGGGTGACTACAATATACTGACCATAACTACATCATCAAATTACTATATATTCAAACCCTCAAAATCCAAAACCATCTCTGTTAATATTACCAAAAAAATTTCTAGAAACAACATAATTGAGCCATAATGGATAATAAAAAACTTTCCAATTTCCTCATATATCTTATCACTTAATTGTTAATGTATGATATAAAAAAATCAAGAATAAAATTCCATATTTCAATACTCCTCATTTCATTACCATCTAATTAATACATGTTTTATCATATTAACAATTACACAGGATTAAGGACAACATACTTAGTGCAACAATAATCAATCCATAAATTAACAATAATAAGAAAACATATTAATCATAATCAACTCACATCCCAATTCCAATTATAATTATATTAGTATCATCATTAAGAAAATATCATCAAACTACCCAAGTAAAATTAAATAATGATTAATACAAATTAAAATAGTAAATAAATAAAGGGAATATTAATTTCCCACATCAACTAAAGCTCCAAGAAAGAAAACTCCAAGATAAAATAATAAATCAAAGATAAAATTCCAACTAACACCCAAATATCTCAATAAACCTAAATCAAACCAATATATCATCAAATATATATATATATACTCCACAAAAATGGAACTCCATACACTATTAGATTTTGAAGACCCACACATTTATGGGTTTTTATTCTCTTTTACTTTGAGTAATATAATCTATCATTGGGTTCATTTTTTAATTTAGAAGTCGGTGGAATTTTGGCGGAGAAGGAAAGGAGGAAGAAATGAACCAAAGTGTTGGGAAAATACTATATGCATGATGGATCTATTTTGGTCACTCAGTGGTTCATGGTGATATATAGTAAAACTTTGAAATCTATTGGGTAACCAATAGATCTAGACTAGGAACCCAGTAGAGTTTCATGTTGTTTTTATAAAACTTGGGGGTAAATTTTATCATTCTACCTAAAAATAAAAATTCTAAAACTACTTTGTCTTGGAATTTAAGCTTATTTGTAGATTATTTTCACCCCTAAAAAGATCTATTATCCCTAATTTACCTTCTATATTGATCCACATTTAATATTATATTAGAGTGACTATGAGTGTTCATGGAAGTTTATATTTGACAAGGGGTAGGTTGATGCTTCCTATAATATTAACTTATTCCCCTTTTCTTCATAGAAATAAATTTAATATACTAATTCTATAACCCCAGTATTTTAGATTAATTGAATCCCTTAAATTTGTTTCATCTTAGCTAATGAGGGATTTATCCCTAGTAAAAATAGAGGTATTACTTCAGCTTTCCACTTCATATTTACTTCAATTTAATGACGGTGATTAAAATCCCTAATCTTATATCATGTTTGGTAAGTTAAATCAATCTATTGGTGGAATATATTTTCCCTTGGACCTTGATGTATATTTATATACCACTTTTGGTATGTGACCCATTCTTCTTATGATACTAATAAATTTTTATCTTGAAAATGGTTTTGGGATGAGTGAATTTAACCACACTAAAGTGTTTTCATTTATTAATTTTTTCACAATTTTTTTATGAAATATTTAAATTATTTGACTAATTTGGTTAGTGTTTATCATGTCAGAACATCATGATTATATTGTTTATTCCTTGTTAAATAGTTATTTTCTCATTTCCCTATTTATTATATAGTCCATGTTCAATTCTACTTATAGCGGTATAATCATTTATTTATAATATTATCACTTATGGTTTTGAGTATGTAATATCTTGTACTATATTCCATGCAGTTAAATATGTTATGTTATATACTTAAATTATCTCTTGGGTATGCTGATCGAATTACATTAGGGTATATTATTTTATTCTATCCATTAGTAGGCACTCCTTTTATTGAAGAACATGTTGATGGAATTGGATAGGATCGCAACACCTAGTTCTAGTATATCTATTCCCCTATTCTAGAAGGGATGATCTATAAGATTACCCCAACTATGTATAAATAACCCCTTTCCCCTAATGTGATTGTTTTTTCACTTATCTTAGTTATATTACATCATATTATATTTAGAGTCTTGGATCAAACTAGGTGAATAGGTATGACACCTCTCTATATTTTTGGTTACATACTGACCTTATAGTTATGTAAACTATTTTTGATATACTATGATTACTATTTATCTACCTATTACTCTAACCTTTTAATGTTTCCCCATGCTATTTATTTTATGAAAGATATGTACGGGTGGGGTGGTGACCACCTAATGAGAAATTTTTACTCTAACCCCACATGTGTATCAACTGGGATACATGTAGATAATTTTAAACATAATCTAAAAAAGGGAAAATCTACAGAGATTGAAGGTTAGTCACTCATATAGTATGGAGTGTTGGTTGTATCTTTTGAAGTTTCTAAGGGATAGAAAATGATTTGATGATGAGGATGTCCTTAAATGTCCCTATGGTAATTATCATAGTTTGGATTTCTATTTTTGGTTCCTTAGGGAATTTTTGGTGTGTTTAATTTGTATATACCTTGTTTTTCCTAGTTACACTTATTTTATTGACTATATGGATTATTTAGAACATGGTTGTATGTTACCTCCTATTCATATCATCACTTGTATTGTGTTATGTTTTATTATTTATCTTCTTCCACTATTAGATTGATTATACACTTAGTATAACATATTTTAAGACAGTTCATTCTATTTTTTTGTGTACCTTAATCAAATTATTTTACCACTCAAAGAGGTAAAATAAAATCCCACACTTTTCTAAATAAACCCCCAAAATTTACTCCTCTATAGTGAATAAGAGGTGTGATTGAGGTTTATGGAAACCTGGACAAATATAGTTCTAGTAATTGGGTCACAATCATTATAGAATGTTATCCTGACCCACTTAGAGCTATTGGGTATGAGAATTGGGAATAACTTTGAGTTGATATTGTTAAAACTTAACAAGTAAGACATAAATATTACTATCTATAATAATTATGGTGGAATCCTAAGGTACCCGGGGTACTTTAAGATATATTTTTCTTTCTTCTATTATTTAGGTCTAAATACTCTAGTTTCATTCATAATTCTAGGCATCAATAGGTTAAAAAAGTTGGGAATCATGCCATTTTGAAAAATTTATTGAGTTTGATCAATTATTTTAATTTTTGGAGCAATTGATGATTCACAATAACAATATTATCAATGATAATTAAATAGTTTTTTACTATATATTTATTTTTTAATATTAAGTTAATATCGATAAACATGTGATTCCATTAATTGATATTTTTTTCCTATTTTTTTTATTACTATAATTTTCATGTTTGGTTTAAAGAAGGTTCTAAATGTTCTTAAATTATATCATAGTGAATGTGAAAAGTTTTAAAATGGATCTTTAAAGGTATTTTAAAATGGAAATTATTTTGATAAAAAGAAGTGTGAGAGATAAGGGAATGGGGTAAACCTAATATTGTATTATAGATTGGAGTTTTGAGTTGTATACTACGAAAAAAATTAATTAATGTCTCTCTTTAATTTATTGTTGAGTACGAAAGATATAAAATTATCAATTTTTATACAGGAAATAGAATATTTTCATGCATCACCATATTTACATGTGGTTGAACCTTTGGTACTAAAAAGTATTTCTTAAAATCTTTAGGTGGTTGTTTAAGGAACTATTTGATGGGATCCCATGACAGATAACATATTGAAGATTTTTTAATTCCATAACCCTTCAACCTTTCAAGATGATGTTTCTCCTTAAGTGGTTGAAGATTATATTAACAAACTCCATCACATATTTGAAATAATTATGAATTAGGAGAAGCTTTGAGTAATATTGGACACATTGATGCTAGACGAGGAAGCTAGTTGGTGGTGGGATGCCATGCTTGCAGTTAAGAAAGACCAAAGCCTAAATAGGAAGAAAATTTAAGAGATATTATCTAATAAACTCCACTCAAAATACCTATATTAGGTAAAGTATTTTGAGTTGATAGATTTGGGAAGGACTCATTTTACATTATGGAATACACCACAAAATTTATATATTTTTTCTAATTTACTTAGTATATGTTAATTGGTAAGTAATGAAAGGCATGATGTTTTGAAATGGATATAAAGGAGATACTACAGACTCATGAGATTCTTTGTAATCTGCCTACCTTTTATGAAGTGGTAAATAAAGATGTACTCATCGAAATGAGATCAAAAGGGTATCAAGTATTGGTATCTCCTTTCCTATTCAGATCATTCCTGATAGTTATTTCTGTGACCGAAAGCGATGATGAGAGGATATGAGATGTGGTGAAACTTCTAAGGTAGTTAGGGTAGCTGTATACCTCCATATCCCATCTCTAGAGTCCCTCACACATAGTGTCACCGGTATGGGTGTTTAGGTAATATTAAGTTGAATTTCAACTTCAAGGTGAAATAATGTAACCCCTATGACCAGTATGAATATATTTAGATATTATACTAATAGAGTATATCAAAAAATGTTTGAAAGCACACATATAAGACCCATATATCAATGAAATTGTCAGTTTTTCAGTATACTATAAGTAGTAGATCATTGTCTGAAAGGTTTTTTGGCAGAGGTTGATATAGTGGTTAGGTCTTCTTAACTTGTGTGAAATCATTTAAGTATGTATTTTAACCTTAGGGTAATCTTAAGGTCTTATAAAGATTCTAAAATATAGAGAAATCCATTGATGATTCCCAATAAGGGGATTTTATTATTTGAGGTTATATCCAATTGTCTTCTACTTTGGAATATGAATTATTTGATGCAGGTTCTTTACATTAATTTATCTATAATAAATTTTACTATTGTATTGAACTTATAGTGAAACTACCACATGAATTCAGGAGTTTCAATACCCCTCTAGGGATAATAATTATAAATATTAGGATTTTTCTATCCTATACTTTGGTAGTGTCTTCTTTTTGACATATATGGTATTTGATAGTATGCAATATGAAATAGTATAAAATAATCTTGAGAATGAACTTTTTAATCTTGTTCCATGATTGTATAGATTATCATAATAGGAGATATATTTATTTTCCCCTACTGGTACTCAATAAACTCTTTAAGGAGAATGAGATTTTTTGGTTATTCGGGCAGGTCCTGACTATGGGAAAGTGGGAGGGGTCACTAACAAAATAGAAAGTCTTATTCTAAAATTAGTTGAAACTAAGCGATGAAAATTTTTATCTCTTATGTTATATATTTATCCAAATGATTTTATGAAATACTTCTCCATATTTACTCCTAAATAAGGAGAAGTGTTTATTATATCTATTTCCTAATCCTAAATTAATCATGATTCCTTCATTTCAGATATCAGCAATTGAGTTTAGGTAATGATATATTTTTATGGAAAATATTCTAGAGAAATGGTCTATTAAACCAATAACTTCTACTTAGGGTGAACTAGTCATTTTTATGAAGAAGGATAATAGAAATATATTTCTATGTGAATAATATTGGAATTAATTTCAAGAAATGATTAAGAATCATTACTATTATCGCATAATTGATGATTTATTTGATTAATTAAAATGGGAAAACTAGGTTTCTGTGATCGAATAACATTCAGGTTTTAATCAACATTGTGAAAGGCTAGAAGAAATTCTAAAGAAATATTTTTTTGTGTTGATGTGACTATTTAATATATCTAGTAATTCCTTTTGGGATAATTAATGCTCCAACTATTTTCATTGAATTAGTGAATTTTAATTTTCATCAATTCATAGACTTTTATTGTAGTCATTAGGGATGATATCCTTGTATATTTGAAGTCCTAGGATTAATATAGTATACATCATCATATCATTTTTGGAATCATTATGGAAACAAAAAATTTACACCAAGTAATATAAATGATGATTTTGGATATATAATGTCAAGTTACTAGGTTATGTAATTTATAAAGCTTGTATATCAATGGATCCTGAAATGTGGAATCAATGATGTTTTTGAAAGTTCCTTAAAATGTATTTTACAGTAGGAATTTTATTATAAATATCAGATATTATCATAATTTTATCTATTATTTCCCAAATATATCTTCTAAAATGATTATTTTAATAAATAAATGGGTTATTTTTATGGTATAATCATTTTGAAGTGGATTTCCAAGAATCGAATAAAAGTTTAACAATAACTCTGAATTTTGTTTTAACATAACTAGATAAAGTGTTTGAGGTGAATTATTATGCATTGGAAGTTAACCTTGGTTTTGGTCTCATGAAGAATTAGTAGGAAATGGTATAAAATTATAGATATTCATGAATTCAAAAAAGTAACTTCCCTACCCAAGATTTGGATTTTTCCATAATTTTCTATGATTTGAAGTGTTGGCGACACTATCTATTGGTGAGCTCTTCATAGTATTAAAAAACCATAAAAGACTTAAATATAACTCTTATCAATGATATTTTAATTCAAGGTAGTGTATTTGAGTCAGATATCTCTAATAATTTGACTGTAATACCAAATATTCTCCTAAGAAGGAAATAAAACTTCCATTTCTCTTAGTTGGATGGTTCACCCTCAAAGGGTGGATGAGTAAAATGAGGAATGATGACTAATTTATTTAATGGTTTAACTCTAATTGGATGAATAGAAGATCAGATTAGGT
The DNA here is from genome assembly GCA_963277665.1 of Viscum album. Taxonomy (NCBI): domain Eukaryota; kingdom Viridiplantae; phylum Streptophyta; class Magnoliopsida; order Santalales; family Viscaceae; genus Viscum; species Viscum album. The sequence goes on from OY728121.1 coordinate 596,460,447, forward strand.
AAAATTTATACTACATAAACATAAAATCATCCATTATAGAGTAGTTTATGAACTCATAGATATTTAACTCTGATTATACCACAAATTTAGAGGAACCCAATTATTGGGATATCCTTGATAGTGGGACCCATGATTCATTTTATTTCTTATATATCCCTAGAATAATTATGTTCCATAAATTTATAAGGGATGGGTTCATAAAATAAGATAATTATTTAGTATATTTTTTATATCATAGAATCATGAATATATATCATGATATTTGTTTCCAATTCTTACGGCCTATAATGAAAAATGATATTGTATGATTCATATCTCGATGATTCATATGTCTATGAGTGAAATTAGATAATAAATGAAATGATGAAGAACTTCAACCACTCCCTATACTAATATATAAATTATTCTAAACAGTATACAAATCCATTCTAGTGGTTGTGCTATGGTATGAGCGATTGCGGATTATCTGACTAAGATGATACACTTTCTACCCATGATGGAGGTATCTCTTATTGATTTTATGGGGAAATTATATGTAAAATATATTTTTAAGATTAATTATATACCAACTAATATAATCTTTAATAGGGAGAATAGGTTCTAATATCAGTGTTAAAAGGGTCACAATGGGATTTGGGATCTTAGGTAAATTTGTGTACTATTCTCTACCCACAAACCGATGGCCACTGTAAATGATCCATATGTATTCTCAAAGATATTTTTTAAGACTATATTCTTGATTTTTGTGGCCTATGGAAGGATTATCTCTCCTTAGTGGAATTATCCTACAATACTTGTGACCATTCACTGATCTATATGGATCCATTCAAGTATCTTTAAGGAAGAAGCTATCATCTATCTCTTAGTTGGTCAAAAATTGGTAAATCTTATATGATCAAGCCTAGTATTTTCTATGAAATAAAAGAGTAGGTTTTTATGACATAAAAATAAATATTAATGGATTAAATATTACAAAAGTCTTATATTGATCACATAATTTGACCTTTGGAATTTAAAGTTATCGATCGCATATTCCTTTAGGTTTCACTTAGATTAAGTTAATGATACTAAGAAAAATAGGGAATATTGACCCTAAAATTTTTCAAACCTTATGAAATCATGGTATGGGTTAGGTAGATGAATTAACCAATTACCTTACCTTTTAAATTATTTCCATTAATAACACCTTCCATGTTTCTAAATTAAGAAAGAATATACATAATTCTACACAAGTGATCTGACACGATGACGTTGATCTTGATAGGGATGCATCCTATATAGATAATCCTATATTCATCACTGAACAGAGTGAGAAAGTGTTTTGTGGAAAGATGATTCCTATGGTTTGGGTTTGATGGTAGTAATAAAATATCAAATATAAAACTTATAGTTGGTATGATTAAATAAAGTTTTAGTGGGAAAACTTATTCCCTTATGAATCCAATTAATAATTATCAAGGATGAGAGGCCCAATGGTTGGGAGGTTGTAATAACCATCACCTTTATGGTTAGTATTATCCGTTAATTATAGAAATTTAATATATATTGGGGTGAAAATTTTAATTTAGAATAAATTAGAGGAGTTTGGTCGGATAATTAAAGGGGGAGAAAAGTACCCAATGTGTTAGCACAACATTGGGTAAATGGCGGTGCCTCATGAGATACAATAATACTTCCATTTCTATTGAGTATTTAGTAGATCTACATAGGGTACTCCGTAGAGTTAATGGGTGTTTTTTAAAATATATGGACACTTTAATCCTTATATATATAAAAATAATTTTTATAACCCCTTAAGGTCAATAATTTATCTCATTTGGTCCCTATTTTCACTCCTCAAGCTCTCTTCTCCCTCCTTTCACTACCATGTAAATCCAACTTTAATATTAGTTTGAAGTAAATATAAGTGGTCATATAATTTTTTTATTCAATAATGGGTAGTTCAATGCTTCCTATAATATTATATTCCTCCCCTTTTCTTCATTACAATAAATTCAATTTCCCAATTTCCTACTTATTCATTTTAATATTATTTGAATCATTCAAATTTATTATATCATAGCTTTTATAAGAGTTATATTTAGGTGAAAATAAGGTGTTTCATTGATTTTTTATCTTTGTATTTTATTCTATTTGATGTTAGTGATTATATTTACTAATCTCCCATGATGTTATATTGATGATACCATTATAGTTACAACATCCATTTTTCCCTTGGACATTGAATGTCAACTGTATGCTAATTTTGGTAGGAGATCCATTTTTCCTCTCATAGTCATAAATGGTTAATTTAGAAATTGATTGGGGATGAGTGAATTTTATCATAAATAATTTATTTCAATTAATTAAGGTTCTTTATTGTTTATGGAATATGTGAATTATTTTGATTAATTTGGTTCACATTTATCATGTTGGCACACCATGACCATCTTGAACATGCCTTGTTCAATGAATGTTTAGTAGTTGGAAAGTTTACCATGTTGTGGATGTTTAATTCCATATATAAGTGTATAGTAATTTATTTACACGATTGATTTTTTTATTATTTCACATCTTATTATACATTCCATGTTGTCCAAAATGTAATTTTATATGATAATATGATATGTTGAGTATAATGATATTATCAAAAAATAGTGTATTGTATTATTTAAATCATGTGAAGGTATTCCTTATTCTATGTAACAAGTTGATGAAATAATATGGGCTTAGAATACACTAAATTAGTATACCATTTCCCCTATTCCTAACAGGATGGGTTGAAATATTTTCCTAACTATATATAAAGGATCACTTTACATTGATGGGATGAGAATTGCACCCTAACTGAGTTATATTTTGTCATCTCATATTGTATGTTTTGGATCAAAGTAGGTAAATAGGTATGTACCCTCCCAATATTAGTGGTTACATGTTTCCTTTATAGTTATTTTAAATATCTATGATATACCATGTTGACTACTAATCTACATATTCCTACAACTTTTTTCTACATAGTTTTTCATAGGCTTGTAGGGTTGGGGTGGTGAATACCTACTAAGTATGTTATTCTCACACCCTATATGCATATAAATTAGGACATATGTATATAATTTTATAAATGCCCCATTAAAAGGAAAAGTCATGTAGTATAGGGGATATTTTCTCATAGAGTATAGAGTTCTGATGTTCTGTTTTAGAGTTTTTGATGGATATGTTGGGATTCGACCTTTGGGATATCCTAGGATATATATACATGAATTATCATATCCAAGATTTCATTTTTTGGTTCAATAGGGAATGTTGTTTTAGATAATATGTGCATACCATGTTTTTTCATTAATAAAATTATTTTTTAGAGTTTATGGTTGTCATTGACCATGGTTTTATATATCCACATGTTTATATTATCTCTTGTATAGTGTGTTGTTTTATAATTCATTTTATTCCACTTGTTGACCTATTATACACTTGGTATAAATAGAGTGATATAGGATATGTAATTTTTAGTGTATACATTAATCAAATTATTTTTATCACTCAAAGATGGGAAAATATATCAGAAATTAGTCTTGTAAAGCCCTCACTATTTACACTAGCTTATAGCAAATAGAAGGTTCCCTTGAGGTGATCTAGTGACCTAGTCTGATATTGTTTAGGTAATCAAGTCATAGAAATTAAAAAAATATTCTATGAGAGAATGAAATAATAATGTATCTAGGAAGAAAAATAAAAGATAACCTTGTATTATTAGTAAACCAATAATATATAGAGAATGGGATAACATACACCAGGGGAATATAAATCCACTAGAACTAATCCACAAGGATTCATAGTCTTGGAGTGAAATAAAAATAATTTAACTAACAAACTGTAATTTCTTAAACTTATAATAAAAATTCAAGGGACTTTACGATGATGTAATGGAGGTTCAATATGCCATGGTGGAGCTTAGTTAACTAATATTCAAAATACATGGCCTTTAAAATGGATCCCTTTATCTAAATCTCACTAACCATTTCCTTTATAAAAAATTTATTTGAAAAATACCATGACATATTTTTATAAACTACGAAATAATGTCTTTAACTTTTATCCTTGAGATATATACCTCCATTATGAATCACCCATCAATTATGTCATTTTACTATTTTCACCCCAAACATCTAAGATAAAACCATAATGTGGGGTTCATAAAATAGTTTCATAATCCATAATAACATAGAATATTCCTTTTTTCCAAACTCTATATGTTAGACAAGAATTTTAACTTCTAAGAATGATAATAAAAATAGGAAACTCATAGAAGAAAATGTCATAGTTTTACTCCATGATGTAATCCTCTTCCAGAATGGTAATAATATTACATAACCTCATTTCTAAAGAAAAAATAAATCTATAAGAACCACTACTCCTACCATTATGTACTCAAAACCCACTATTACATAATGGGGTCCAACCATATTGTGATTTCCCTTCAAGATCCAAAAAAATCATCTCCTCACTTCCAATCAAATTTTAACCTCTCCACATCAACCTATAATTCCTTCAAACTACATTATAGGGGAACAAGGAAAATTTAATCCACTTAAAATTTGTTTTTATCCAATAAAAAATATCATATATCTTTTTGGAATCTTTTATTTAAATTTTATGGATCTCAACCAGACCCCCAGATCAAATATTATATCCATTTAAAGTTTAATACCAATTTTTCAAATTCCAATAGGATATATATCATGTCCAAGACCCATAAATAATATTTTAGTGATTTTTAAATGTTAAAATGAAGTATTTCTCACTATTTATAGTTATTTTAATGGTTTTAATGAAGAATAATTTTCTATATGATATTTCCCTCTAGATATATATGTATTTTTTATTTAGGTATATGATATAGAATAAAACTCATGAAAAATAAACCAATAATATTTTATTTCATTAACATAAGAAAATTATATAATGAATATAAATATAATCCATAAAATTGAAAATAATACAATAGGAAAATTAATATAAAAATGAAACTAGAATAGAAAAATTTAGACAACTTTGATATCCTAGAATTAGCACACTTGCGAACAACACTATAAAAAATAAAAAAAATATTATCAAGGCAATAATCATTTTGAAAATAAAGGATATATAACCTTGTGAAAAATTGAATCTAATTATTAATGAAGAAAATATTATGTATTGATAATAATTATAAAATGAATATGACTGTTGGAATAATAAAACTAGAAATCAAGAATAATAATAAGACCATTATGAATAATAACCTAACTGATAGGAATATTAACATGAAAATTAGAATAGTAACCTAACCACTAGAATATTAAAACTATATATAAATAATATTTACCATAAATAAATTTAGTAAAGATAAATATTATAATTCCACAAAACAAATATTCAAATTAGAAACTCAAATAATGTATAAGTATAATTATAATAAATTATATTTTAATGTAATTTGGAAAAACAATATATTTATGTCAATAATTAAAATTATCTATTTTAGAAAATTATTTTGATAAAGTGAATTTATTCTTTGGAATAATAAATTTTATATTTTCTATGAGTGAGTTTTTAATAATTTTAAAAAAACATCAAATTTTAAATGAATAGTAAAAAAATAGTTTTTAAAATACCGTATGTTTTATGATATAGTAATGATATAATAATGAATAAGTAAATCCCAAAATATTTTTATCAACCCAAAAATTATTTAACAAGATAACTAAATAAATATTAAAATATAAAATAAAATTTCAATGTTTAAAAATTTAATGTATTGCATCATAAAATAAATTCTCATTTTTCTTCTTTCCTTTTGTATATACTAATAAATTTGGTCTGTAAATTGTTTGAAAGTTAAAAAAACATTTATTTTTAATAAAATATAGTTTTTAATTTTAAAAATATTTTATCAAAATTTTTTTACTTTGGAAATAATAATTTATTCGACAATTTATTCCAAAAATACTCCTCCCCTCAAGTCTAAATACACCATATTCCTTCCCTTGGAAGATAACTTCCCATGAACTTCTCAAAGTCTAATATCTGATGAATACCCTTATCCAAATATCTTTAAAAATTTAGGGACATTATGGTGTCCACAAAACCCAATCCCTAATGATGTAGTTCCATAACAAAAGAGGAAAACTTCAATGAAGAGGTAACCCCATGATCCTCTCTTTTCATTTGTTTTTATTTATTTCTAGATACACTCTTAATATATTTTCTATTTATATATTACTAAACAATATAATATATAACTATATAAAATATTAATGTTATTAATATATTGTATAACTATTTTAATTTATTTAAAATTTATATAGTCCCTCTTTCTACCCTTTTTTTAACACGTCCAGTTAATAATAATTTTCATCTACCTATGAAGATATTGAAAATGATTTACTTATGATAAACTACATTATTGGTAAGTATGGACTATATATTATATTTAAAAATTTATTTTAATATATTCTAATATTATATATGTAATTTCTCAAAAATATAAATGGTAAATAACCAAAATGAAAAAACCAAAATGAAAATGGGATAATTAAAAAAATCACGTCATCAAAAAATTTTATATTTAACAAAAAAATATCAATATATAAATTATAATGGTTATAATGATCAATAATAACATAAATTAATAGAATAAACTTTTTTATTGATAATTTAATAAACATAATTTTATTATACAAGATTCATAAACATGAAAAAGAAAAATGGGAATGATGCTCGGAGGATTCTCTATCGATCATTCTCATTGGATTCACTCTTTTTGAATAATATTTTTTCAAATGTTTTTCATGTATTTTGTAATAAAAATTGTTTATTCATTTTCTTACTATCCTTCTCTAGGAATTTATTGATTCATTCATTTTTTTCTCAATGATTTATGGAAAAGTGAAGCCTTATAATTTTTGTAAAGGGACTCTCAAACCAAACTCTTATTTCAGTATTATTTTTCTTCTTATATCCATTCATTATTATTCTTATACAAATTTCTTCTAAATGTGTTTTAATTTTAATTAACTTTTTTAGTTTTATTTATTTTATTACTTCGTTGAGATGAATGTCAAGACACCTTCATTATTTTTGATAAAAGAGTTTTCTCAAAAACTTTTTTCAATTCCCCTTATATTTATTGTCCTCATATCCATGAAATATGATATTTTATTTTTTAATTCTAACATTAAATGTCCAAAATTATTTATTCCATTATTATTTTGAGAAAAATCTATGTTTTATTCATATATATATTTCTTATGACACTATTAAGAAACCCACTATATTATTTTTTGATTGTTTCATATTTATGATTGATATAAGTTTATTTTATATGGGGAATATAGTATTATTCACATTTTATGATGTGATGGGTGGTACTAAAATTATATATCTATGTGATTCATTTGATAATTTGACCTTTTTCCTAAGATTATATTTATTATGTGTGCACATGATGCTAGATTTTTACATATTTCATGAAGTGGTTATTTGTATACATATATTATGGGTGAACATGATAATAGATTTATTCAAATTTTATATGTGATATTATACCAAAATGTTATAATATTTCATTTCTACACATATTACACACTCTACGTCTTTTTAAAATCAAATTATTCTATCTTTATTATGATGATTATCCTTTTATTATGACACATTGATGATCATTCTGATCTCCTATTTAATATATTTACTCACGTCTCATGAAACTTTCCTTTTATTCCTTGTCTTATTGGGAACTTATCTCACCCTTTATTTAATGTGTTTCCTTAGGTGATTATATTTATTACGGGGATTATACAAGATATTAAGAGGACCATTCTTAGGAATTTAAATAATGTCTAAAATTTCATATGTAATAATGCTGTATAAATGTAATTTTCACAAGAAAAAAAACCTTTCATTTCTAGATTATATTATTATTATGTTATTTATCTTAAAAATTATTTAATAATCATATATTAAAGTTGTAGGTCACTATAGATTGCATCAGAGGAAGGTTTAGTTTATTAGGAAATTAGGTTGTTGAAAGATATCATAGGATAAACTTATGGATCCCATAGGCATTGAATTTACAACTGATTTAAAAATTAGAATAAGTTATTTATACATGATTTATTGAATTATGTGTTATTATAACATTTTATATTTTAGAATATTATGAAAACAAGGAGAAACTAAACCAAAAAACAATGTTATGGAAAATGAATTATTTTTCAAATTAAATTTCTAATGCATTGATAAGTGGAGTAAAAAACTACATGGAAGTACTTAATAACTTTTCTCAAGTTATAAATAATATCCTAAACTATATGGAAGGTCTTACTTAACCCAAGAAGGGGATATTATCCATGTAGTCCTTCATGTACCAATAACCACTAATATTTATCTTATCTTTTGATATAATTGTTGGGGAATAATGGGTAGAAAATACTTTTTCAACACTTAATTACTCCAAGAAAGATAAATTCACTCTATCCATATACTGTTTTGAAGTTGAAAAAAATCAATGGTGGACATTGATTAAGAATATGAATCCAAAGCATGATATGGAATAAACAAAGTGGGAATAAACTTTTATGATATTTATTAAAAATTGTTTCCCTCAAAATATTCATACCAATATGTGAAGAGAATTTATAGATTTTAAGTAGAAGTAATGTTAATATAACATAACTTAGGTTGTGAATTTCTAAAGGCTTTCGAAATTTTCATCTGGATTTATTATCAGTAATTATTGGAAAATAGATATATTATTTAGTAGTTTAAAACCACATATCTAAATATATCTAGTTATTAGAGACTTTGGGAGTTATAAATAAGTGGTTCATTGTGTTCTCAAATTTGATATGTAATTTAGTGAATGGTTAAATTGACATGGAGATAAGAAATAAAGGATAGAGTTTTAAGCTAGTGGATGAAATGATAGAGTAGGAAAGAAGATACAACCACCCTTATGTCAACGATATTGAAAGAAACACCATGGAAATTTCCTTAAATGAATAAGGAAATGCTTTAAGCTTCTATGATTATAGAATCAATCTCATGAATGTCAAAGAGATATGTGAAAGAAAAACAATATGGTAACTAAAAGGAATGCACTACCCAATTCACCAATTATGTTTTAATTCTTCAACTACAAGGAACATGGGAACTATGAAAGATAGTGTACCGAACCAAGGGTCTTAAAGTTTAATAAATTTTAGCATCCATCTAATATGAGGGAGAAAGGGAAAGCTTATTCCACCACCATTGCTGAGGTGGAGAAATAAAATGATGTTGTATAAAGCACACGTACTATTCACTCAATAATGGTTAAATATTTATTTCATTTAGGTTCTATGTATTCATTTATAACGTGAATGTTTTCTAGAACTATTGAATAACCTCATGGATACCTTGAAGTAGTCATATATATATAAAAACCTAGTGGTGTAATCTTTGAAACCCAAGTGTTGGAATCTTTACCAGTTAGCATCTATGTAAAGATTTTTCTAGTGCATCTTGTAATCCTTCTTTTAGTGGAATTTTACTCTATACTTTTCATGTATTAGCCTTCATTATATAGATACCACATAATATTCTAGTAAAAAGAAATATATTTCCATATTCAGAAAAATCCTATGATCCTATACAAATATAAGGAAGATTATGAATTTCCTTTAGAAAAATAATTCAATGCTATGGGTGTTGATACCCATTGAAGAATCTTATATTTCTTAAATGATTGAGATAAAGGGAAGAATCAACCTCAAATAAATTATAATTATAAGGTAATATAATGATGCATTTCCTGAATAATTTCCTAAACTTCCCACAAATCTTGGGGCATAAATATCTATATAACTTTTCCCCGTGCCACACATATATCAAAGAGACCCTATAGGATATACTTAATTAAATTAGAATAGTTAAAGAAGAACTACACTATAATTTTAATAAAGGGTTCATATGAACTAGTGAATCACCTTGGGATGAACCGATTATCATTTTCAAGAAGTATGATAGGTTAATGTGGATTTTCATTTACTATAGAGAGATCAATAAGATCATTGTAATGAACAAGGGTCCAATACAAAGGCTTGATGAATTGTTTGATCAAATTAAAAGAGATTAGTATGGCTCAAAAATTGATTTTTTCTATAGAAATCATTAGCTGAAAGTGAATATAGAATATATTCAAAAGAAATATTTATATGAAATATATAGACACTATGATTTCATAGTGATTCCCTTTGAACATACAAAAACATCAAAAATATTTAATAACTTGATGAATATTGTTTTTAGAGACTAACTAAATGAAATTTATGTGGTATTTATTGATGAAATTATAATATACTCTAAGAAAAAAGAGGAACATGAAGAGAATATAATGATTCTTCTGAAGGCCTTAAGAAAGGAAAAGTTATACTCTAAGTTCATCAACTGTGACTTTTGGATATAGAAAGCAACATATTTGGGACATGTGATCATAATTGATGGAATTTATATGGATATTTCAAATAAAAAAGCAATTTAGGAATGAACCATACCTATAAGTTTCACAGAGATATATAGTTTCTAAGGATTAGCGAGGTACTACAAATTATTTATGAGAAACTTCTCATGATAGTTTGTCTTATTAACTATGATAAAAAATAAATTGTTAAAGCATGTCTGGATAATAGACTTTTAGGTGTGATATACAGAGGTCAAGAAGAGGATAATTAGTACACCCGTACTCACACTTCCCTCTAGTGGAGAAGGGTTTGTGATAAATAATGATACTTCAAAGAATATATTGGGAAGAATACTCATCCAAAATGAAGTGATATCCTATATATCTTGATAATTAAAGATGTATGAGAATAACTACATGATTCATGATTTCGATTTTGAAACTATTATATTTTCATTTTTTATTTAGAGACATTAACTCTACGGAGATAAGTGTGACATATATACTAATAAAAAGAGTTTAAAGTATATATTCACACATAAGGAGTTGAACATTAATGAATAAATATTTTTGGAGTTAATCATAGACTATAACTGCATTATTCCCTACCAAACTTGAAATGAAAATATTGTATCAGATAATTTAAAATAATGGAAACTTATACTCTATCCATAATGAGGATTTAGAAAGATCCAAAATTAATTTATATACAATGGATGGATATAGAAATCATAAAGTTAAGGATGAAAGATTACTGTAAACAAATGAATTACCAACCATATATTCAATAGAACATCAAAGTGGAATAAATGAATGATTTGAAGATTCCAAATAAGGTGAGAGAAACAAATAAATGGAATATTAATGAATTCAATATTGATAAATACAGATTCATTCATCTGGGAACTAGGCTCTGTGCACCACCATCACTAGAGATGAAGAAAATGATATTGGATAATACACAAATCTCCTCATTCTTTATTCATCGTACAATTACCAAGATGTATTGAGATATTCAAGAGCAGTTCTTGTGGGATAATATGAAGAATGATATTTTTGAGTACACCATAAAGTTCTTGGTATGTTAAAAAGTAAATATAGGTAATAATAAGTCCAAATAGATGATAAAAAAATTACCCATACCAACATGGAAATTGGAGAAAATCACCACAGATGTTTTCTTAAGTCTTCAAAATATATCTAAAGTAAAAAACACCATATGGGTTGTAGTGGATAAAATCACTAGGAATACTCACTTCATCACCGTTATAGAATATTTATTACTTGATAAGCTTACCAAGATATATGTTAAGGATGTAATGAGGCTGTATGGGTCACCACTTTAGATCACATCTGACTGAGATCCAAGTATTATATCTATGTTCAAGAGGAGTCTTCAAAATGTCCTGAATGATGAGTTGATATTCAATACAAACAATCAACCCCAAACTAATGGCCAATATGAATGGACCATTTAGGAACCAAAATAGATGATGAGACATTTCTCTATGGACATTAATGGAGGTCGGGATCAATGTCTTACATTGGATGAGTTCTTATATTAAAATAGTTTCCACTCAAGTATTCAGATGGACCCAAATGAATCTTAAAATTGGAATATTATGTATAAAATTTACATGTTGTGATGAATTTAGTAAATGAAAGACGCTTCGACCTGAACCTACCATAGAGATGATAGAGAAGGTTGAATTGATTCAATTATATATTAAATTTTCTTAGAGTTGAGAGAAGATTTATGTGGAAAATTATCAAAGATATTTGGAGTTTAAAGTTGGTGATAAATGTTTCCTTTGAATATCAGTTTAGAAGAGAGTTATGTGGTTTGAAAATAACAGATATATCAACATTAGGTATATTTACCCCCTTTGATATCATTTATTATATAGGAGCTATGTCTTATCAAATAACACTTCCACCAAACCCAGATCAAGTCTATAATTTTTTCAATGTATCTATATTGAGAAAGTACATACCCAATATCTTATTTGTATTAAATATATAGGTGGTATAACTATACCATGAAATCTCCAATGAGGTGAAAACAATTAATATCTTATATCATAGAGAAAAATTTTTATGTAAGAAGACAACTCACTTTATCAAAATACTTTGGTGAAACTTATGTATAAAGAGGAAACATGGGAACCTGAGTATTAAATTAAACCGAGGTAACCTTATCAATTCTAAACCAAGTATATAATTTGAAATTTATTATATGATATTTGTCTTCTAAATATATATGTGTTCTATATTTAGTTAGAGGATATAGAATAAAATATGTGAAAAATAAACACACTATTTTATTATATAAAAATAAGAACATTATATACTTAGGAAAAATATATTCAATAAAATTGAAAATAATATAATGATATAATAAACACAATAAAACAAGAATATATATAGAATAGAAAATTTTGGATCCTTTAGATATCATCATATTTTCACACCCGTGAATGAAATTGAAAAAAAGAAACAAAAAATTAATAATGTATTCAAAATTTTAATATTAAAGGATATAGAACCTTGAGACTAATTGAAGTGAATGATGCATGAAGTAAATATAAGGTATTTATAAGATTAAAAAACCAATATGACCATTAATAATATTAACTTGAACATTTCGAATAGTTAAATGAAAATTAGAATATTAAAATGATATAAAAAAATATTTACTATGAAAAAGTTAAGTAAATATAAATAATAAAATTTTATAAAACTAATATTTAAATTTGAAACTCAAAGAATTTTTATGAATTTTTTTAATAATTTATATTTTGATGTAATTTGTAAAAACAATATTTTTTATTTTAATAATTAAATCCAACAATTTTATATAATTAATTAAAAAAATGAATTAATATTTGGGAATTAGCATATAAAACTTTTCTTAGAATGCATATTTGATAACTTTCTAAAAATTATTAATTTTTAGGTGAATTTTAAAACATTAGATTTTTCAAATACTGTATATTTTGTGAAAAACTAATGATGTAATAATTACCTAATAAATCATAAAACATTTATATAGACCCCAAATTAATTTAATAAGATAAATAAATAATATAAAATGTATAAAATTAATTTTAAAAAATATAAAGTAATTTTAAAAGTCTAAAAATTTAAATTATTCCATTAAAATACCATTTTTCATTTTTATTCTTTTCTTTTGTATAAACTAATGAATTTAGTGTATACATGTTTTGAAAGTCGTAAAAAATTTATTTTTAATTAATTATATTTTATAATATAAAAAATAGTACCAGATAAATTTTTTACTTAGGAAATAATAATTTATTCAACATTTTAACCCAAAATACCCTCCCCTCAAGTATAAATATGCTCTCTCCTTTCTTTTGGAAAATCACTTCCCTTCTAATTCTCAAAGCTCGATCTTTACCCAATTACGTTCTCTTAACACTCCTTAGAATGTTAGGTATTTTATATGTAATAACCAAATATTATAAAATAAATATGTTTTTGATAGCATATTCAACACACAACATTGAGTTTAAACAAACCTTGATATATTATTATTTAAATATTTTAGTTTTATCCTAACCATTAAATTGGTAGGTATAAATATTATTACATAAATTACGAAATGTATATAAAGGTAATAATAAATATAAATTTATTTATAAATTCTAATAAACTAGTCATTCCATTTTAATAAAATTCATTTTATTCATCGAAAATACGTTTTCTACAAAAAATGATTTTTACTACTTTTTGTGGAAAAATAATAATATTATTTTTTTAAAATTTTTTAAAATGTATTTTATATAATGGAAATAATTTTTTAAATCCTAATTTTGTTATTAAATTAGGGTGAAATTTTTGGATTTCTTTGAAAATATTAATTTTTTAGTGAATAGTGACAAATATTGATTTTTATAAGATTGTCATTTATTTTTTATAAATTAAGTAATTTAAAAGTGAAATTACTATTTTAAATTGAATTAAAATAAAAATAAGTATTATTTATTTATATTAAACCCAATTAATTACATTTGAATCATCTTTATACTAGAATTTAGTATATGTTTATTCTTAGGATTAAAACATATTTTTTCAGAAAACCGTTTTAAAGAGAATAATATTTCTCCACATTAATTAATAAAAATATCCCATAATAAATAATTATTTAAACTAAATGTATATATTATTTATATATAAAAATTTATTTAAATTAATTTAATTATTATTAACCTTTATATAGTTATTATAAGATCATCTTATTCTTGAGAGAAATGTATTTCTTGAAAAATAGTTTTTTAACACATCTATAGGATTAATATTAAATTAAATTCCACCACTTATATGAGTTAAATTTGAAAAAATGGATTCCACATTTGGAATAATAATAATATATATTATCCAATGGGGTAAAATTTATTTTTCACTATAATGAATTGTTAAAATAATAAAAATTAATTATCGCGATTTAGGAAAAAATTGGTTTTCCCTTAGGGGGTGTAAACTAAAAAGACAAGGTTAACATATGAACAAATAATTGTTTAATTACTATTTTATGGTAATATAAATACTTTATCTCTTATACGGTTCTAAAAAAAGGTCATTTTGGATCCTTATGGCATGTGAAAAACATGGGTGTAATTATTTCTTTTAAAAAATTCTATGTGTGTCCTCTCCCACTTATAAAAGGCCACCCCATATCATATATATTAAATTTTAAAAAACCCATTGTTTCATATAATACCTTCCCAAATCAATTTATTACTTCCCCTAACTCTTATAATATTTTTTTTATAAAAAAACATACCTAGGAAGGATTTTGGTGCAAACCTAAGGATGTTGTCCGAAGAATAGATAACATCTTTAACCGATAATTTTATTTTATTTCTTAGTCAAAATACTTAAAATATTATTAAATTATTCTGATATTAATATCCCATTATATTAAATATATTTATATGGTATTACATTAATATAATTACCTAAAAGAATCTCATACTCCCTCAAAATGGGAACAAAATTGCTGATTGTGTGCCCTGCGGACTACTGCCTCATAATCTGACATAATTCATTTTCCATCACTGTTTCTCATGGATGGTCATAATGATATATTTAATTATTATATATTATATTTTTTTTATATAATTATACTTCTTTAATTATAATTCCGCATACACATTTTTACTTTCAATTCCTTAGGAAATACGATAACGACGATCGTGTGTACGACATACTACCGCCTCTCGAAGCGATGTTATTAGTTTTTCACCTACGCTTTACGTGGAAGGTAATAAGGATTAATTTGAAGTTTATATATGATATTAATGAAATAATTATAATTATATATAATAAATATATCATTAAATTACTTACATTACCATCCATTGGATAAATGATATTGACGTTAGTGTGTATGGCACACTACCACCTCACGAAGAGATGTAATTCATTTTTTTCTTACTGCGTCACACAGATGGTATATTTTAGTGTATTTAAATAAATAATAGGATATTTCTGATATAATTATATTTATTGAAATATAAAATACACTTACCTTATTTCCATCATGATTATTGAAAAATGGAAATGTTACTCATGCATACATACACCTTACCATATCCACGATTGTAACATACCTCATTATTTATAACCTTCTTCCATAATTAGTTTTAAAATTATAATTTATGTATCAAAATGATAATTATGTAATTATTTCCACTCTATATATGATTAAATGATAATATCCTTGACCTTATTCAACTTACCAAGTTATTTTTGACATTTCATCCATTTATCATAAAGAATGTTCAACGTGAAATTAATTTGTTAATTAGTTGAATATGAAATAGTAAAAAATAAAATAAAAGGAATAGTAAAATTTTAAAAATTTATTAATCTTTTAAATAATTAAAATATATTTTTTATTTATGAATATAATGCACACACATGATGATTTGGTCTTGAGGTAAGGGCTTTTTCTAAAAAATTCATTCTTTGAGACACATGTTCTTTTATGAGCATAATTTATTTTATATGGAGTACATAATAAAATATTTAAAAACTATATCTTTAATCATAAAAAAGTTATGAAATTTTAACTTAAAATTATTTAACTTCATTTAGATGGGTTTTGATTCACATGTTACAAAGTTGGAAAGGGTTTACGTCTCTATCTCATCTTAATTAAGATTGTTTATGATTGAAATTCCATTGTAAGATTTTTTTTAATAATTATACAATAAAACACTTTAATTTTGTTATACTATATTTATTCATGATATTTTCATGTCATATTACCATTTTCCTTTCTTTGGTGCAAAAAAATATTGAGATTTTTTTAAGGAAAATCAACTTTATTTTTCTCTTCGGTCGAAAACCCTTTCTATTACATGTACATGTTTTCTTTAAAGTGTTTAATTTTTTAATATTATTCAATGATAGTTTAACATAATTTTTACCTTTGTTTAATTTTTAAAAAATGTTTTAAAAGTAATAATCTTATAATTTTTTGAACAATGTACTTCAATATTTTTTTATTGAAAATGTGAAAGGACTTATTATTTTAATGTGTATGGAATGAATGATATTATCCACCCTCATCACCATTATTTTCATTGAATATTACTTTATAAGCTTCCTTATATATTTTCAATGAAAAATATTTCAAAAATATTTTTTTTTTAAATTTTAGTTTTTCAAATGTGTCTTTAAATGTGGAAAGGTTATTTTTCTCAAGAATTTTAAAAATAATTTTAAAAAGTATTTATATTAAAAAACATTTATTATTATGAAATGATTTTAAATATTATATACATAGATATATTACATATATACATTTCTCACTCTCCCATAATTTGATTGGGGTATTACTAGCCGTATGTTCAACTTTCAAATTTTTTCATTATGAAATTTCATTTTATTATGATATGAGACAAGATTATATAACCCATTTATTTCCATAGTCAATTATTAAGTAAATGCCTTATGATTGATTTAATTTTGAGGCATACATAAATCCTGAACATGTTATGATGGGTGTGCTTAGATGGCATCGGGTGAGCCTAATATAGATTATACAATGGGTGAGGCTAGATAGATATCCAATGCATTGGATAATGTTATAGTCGGTTGAGGAATCATGTATGGTATTAGGGAGTAAACCGAATAAATTATGGAACTTTTTCCACCATGTGATATTGTCTAGGAAGTTATCCTTAAATCATGTTTATTTTAAGCTATATGTTGCTACCGAATTTCTTATGTTTCTTAGATAACATGATCTATATGTTATGATCCCTTTAGATTACTAAAGTTCCTCCTCTTTTATGATATCAGGTTCTACCTTTGACCCACATTCTACGATTATTTGTCAAGTTTATTTTCTTATAATTCTTTTTAGTTCATATGTTTTATTTCATGTATTCCCAAGGTTATCCAATATAGTTTTAGGACATCAAAATAATTTAAGAGAAAATTATAGGGAATAAAATAAATAAGTATTATTTTATCCTAACTTTGATTTATTATGAACCTAGGGTTCCAAAAATACTAGGTCGCATGATCATTTGGGATGTAATTAGTAGATGGTTATGCAAAAATTCATTTAATAATAAGTGTTAAAGGATCAAGTCTCTAAAGTTCGAATATGAGAAAAAGGTTTAGTTAACCTTTGGAAACTAATATTATATAACTTTAGTGATAAACCTATGTAAATGTTTAAGGATAATAATAAATATATAAAAATTTCATAGAATCACGGTGAAGTTTATAGTGATGTTTTTTGAGAAATTACCTCACTTTATAGATACTATAAGTGGATTTGGTTTTGGAATATATGTACCCCTGGGTAATAACTCTAAAAAAGGTGTGTTGGGCTTGAAATGAGTGTTAAATAGTACATAAAAATTGGACTTAATGAACACCTGATTTAAAATTTCTAGGGAATATACTTTGGAAATACACAAATCTCATGAAGGTCTTGAACAAATAGTTTTGTTATAAAAATTAACATGAATCATTACCATTAATAATGTTGATTTAAACCTAGAGGCCCATAAGTCAAGACATATATATCATTTATAAGTTATTACTTTGAGGTTTATAAGTTTCCATTTGGTATGTTAATTCATTATTATCTTGTTTATTTTAATGATTTTAGTTAATTATTGGAAATATGAGAAAGAATGTCGACAACCAATGTGATGGGAAATGTAAATATTTCCCTATTGATATTGCAAATCTAATTGAAATAAAAGTTAGGTATCATGTGATCAGGATAAATGAGTATCACAAATTATGATAAGAAACTAGAACATAGTTGAATTTCAGAATACATAAAAAAAGATAAGGATGGAATCTTAGAGAAGTTAAATGGATAAATATAAAAATTAAAAGAAGATCCAATTTTCTAAACAATAAATATATGGGAAGAGGAACTATAGAAAAATTTCTTAAAGGAAATTATAGATGATTCATGTGTAAAAAATGAGAGAATAAACATCTAATTTCCAAAGAAAAATTAAAAGTCTTGTTAAAAAGAAGTAGAGATATAAAGTTCAACCTAAGGCACCACTAATAGTTTAATTTAAAAAATATGGGGGAATTTGGTCATTATCTGAGTCAATTAACTAATCCAAGGATTAATTCCTAAGATCCTATGTTATGAAAATCATTGAGGTGGAATAATTGAGGTGTTTAGGTGTTTTAAGTAAAGAATAGTGTGGTTGGAGTATTTTTATCAATAGTATTCTGGTTAAAATAATCAAGAAACTTTTAAAGATTGTTCTTACGTATCTTTTATTTAAAAAATTTCAAGAAAATTTTGAATGTTACTAATGATGTAGAAAAGTGATTTAATGGAAATGTGATATTTTATGGAGAAACTCATAATTAAATAAAGGATAATCTTGGTGATGTGCTAAATATTGATGTGATTATAATCAATTAAATTTTTTTGATTTTGTTAAAAACAATGATAAGTATAGAAAAAATTAATGGTTTAAACAAGTTATTTTAGGAATAAAGAAATTTTGAAAATGATCATAAATTTTTTGAGAGAATTAATCATCAAGGTGAATTATGAATATGATTATTAAATAATTTTTTACATAGTTTCATAAAAAAGAAAACCCACAAGTTGGGTGCAACCCATCACATTTGCTAAGGCTGTGAGGCTTGAACCCACAAACAAAGGGAAAAAAGGGTGAAAAAAACACCACTAACCTATGTGATTTACTAATTTGTATAACATTGTTTTTAGAAAGACAATTTGGTGGATAAATATTAAATTAATTTTTGGAAACAAATTAGAGGATTATATTTTTTTTTTAATTTTTAGGATTTTGAGGTGATTAATGATATTGTTTGAAATTTTTTGTTGGGTTTATATATATATATATATAACTTATAGTTTTTAAATAAATTATTATTTGGGTAGAATGATATTGTATTTTTGTAGTTGTAATTTGAATGGTTACAAGATAAAATTTAAAGTTCAAACCTCATTTCATGTTGAGGTTATTGAGGTTATTCGAGATATAGGGTTATTTATTTAAGGAATGATCTATGATGAAACTTTGGTTTCATTGTTTATTTTTTTAGATTAATATATTTATATTAATTTTGGGTATAATCTTAATCTTTACTAACCATTTTGTTTTTAATAATGATATTAGGAATATCTTGTTAAAATTTTATGGATCCTATTATCCTTTAAAAGTTAATGCTTGTGATTTAGGAATAAAAAATTAACATTGGGTATTTATTCCTTAGAGTAAGAGGTGAAGTGGAAAGTGATCAAAGCACAACCAAAGGATGAAATTGTTTTTATGAAATGAAAATATATAAGTTAAGTATATTTTCTAGAATTATATATCTTAATAGAAAAAAATACCTAAAATATTGGGGAATTATCAAGAAATAAAATTGTTATCCAATTACCATCATATTTGATGAATCAATGGTCTTTTAATTCATCACAAATTTATGGTTTTGTGGATATTTACTTTCTCATAATCATTCACTTTCTTGTGATCAATGATCTCAATCTCTCTATGAAATTATTTACACATTGCTTCAATGTACATATAGTTAGTTTCCAATAATGTTCTCATTTATGGAAGCCTAGTTCTTTTATGAAATTTTTATTTCCATTTCCCTCTTTTTAAGAGAGTTTTATTAACTTGTTTTATTATTTGGGGTTTTATACAAATAAATTTTCAAATGTAAAACCCTTTATTACTAATAAAAAGTTCAAATTCTGAGGAATAAATTTATTTAGGGGGGGTAGAATATAACACCCAAAAATTATGAAATAAAACTATATTTGATAGCATATTCAACATGGAAAAATGAGTTTAAACCAATAACGATATATTATTAAAATATTATTGTTTAAATATGCTCATTTTAACCTAGTCATTAAATTGGCGGGTATGAATTGAAATAAATACATTATGAAATTTATAAAATGTAACTACTTAACATAAATTTATTTATAAATTATAACTAACTAGTCACTCAATTTTAAACTAATTCATTATATTAATCAAAAACACATTTTCTTTAAAAAAATATTCTTTCAGCTTTCTATGAGAAAATAATATAATTATTAATTTTTTTCAATTGTAAATAATTATTAATTAAAATTAACATTATTTTTTAAATTATAATATTTATATTAAATTAGGGTTTAATTTTTTAATTTTCGAAAAACTATTAATTTTTTAGTGAATAGTGATAAATATGGATTTTTATAAAATTTTCATTTATTTTTAATAAATTTAGTAATTTAAAAGTACCATTAATATTTTAATTTTAATTTAAATTAATATAAGTATTATTAAGTAATATTAAACCAAATTAATTTCATTTAAATAATATTTATACTTTATTTTAGTATAAGTTCATTCTTAGACTTAATAATGCATTTTTTCTGAAAACTACTTTAAAGTGCATAATGTTTCTATATATTAATTAATTAAAATAACAAATAATTAGGAATTATTTAAATGAAATTTATTTATTATATATATATTAATATTAATTTAAATTCATTTAATTATGATTACTTGTCATATAGTTATTATAAGATCATCTTATGCTTGAGAAAAATGAATTTCCTGAAAAACATTTTTTGACACGTGTGAGGGTTTAATTTTAAATATAATTCTACCTATTATGTGAGTTGAATTTTAAAAAATGGGTTACATATTTTTAATAATCATAATTTTTATTTTATAATAAGATTAATTTAATTTTTGACCATAATGAATAGTAGAAATAGTAAAAATTAATTACTACAATTAAGGTAAAAACATGTTTACATAATGGTTAAAATAAAAAGATAATAGTTAAAAATGCAAAATAACTTGTATAATTCCTATTTTATGGTCATATATATACCTTATAACTTATAATGATCTAAAATGGTCCTTTGTGGAGTCTTCTAGCATATGAAAAATTGGGGTGTTATTTTTTTTAAAATTGTAGGTGTTTCCTCTCCAACAAATAGAAAAAACCACCACATCTCCTCTCCTCTTCACATTTCTAAAACCCATTGGTTCAGAAAATAACTTCCCAAATAACTTACTTAATTACTTCCCATAATCCTATAATCATTTTTTCTAAAGAAACCCAACCTATGATGGCTTTTGGTGAAAACCTAAAGAAGTTGTCTAAAGAAGAGGTAACATCCAAAATCAAGAATTTTATTTAATTTATTCTTCTAAATCATTAAAATAATATTAAAAAATAATTACAAAATAGTGTAATTATCTTAAATATAATGATATTTTTTATTTTAATGGCTTAACAAAAAACCATCTCTTCTTGCTTCAAATAGGAAACAAAACTATTGATCATGTATAGGATAGACTACCGCCTTGCGAATTGACATAATTCATTTTTTATCACCGCTTATCATAGATGGATATAATAATGTATTTAATTTTTATGTATGATATTAACGATATAATTATAATTATGTAATTTTAATAGCACATATACCTTCTAGTTTTCCATTCCCTAGGGAATACGATCATTTTGCTCGTGTGTATAGAGGACTACTGCATCACGAAGTGATGTGATTCATTTTTTTTGTTACTAAATCACATGGATGCTATATATAAGTGTATTTAAAGAAATAATTTTATATTTTTTATATAATTATAATTTAATATTTAAAAAATAACACTTACCTTATTTCCATCATGATTATTCAAAAATGGAATGGTTACTCATGTGTATGTGCGACTTACCATCTCCATGATTGTAGCATAGTTAATTTTTCCCAACCATCCTTCAGGTTTGGTTTTAAAAGTATAATTTATATATAAAAATTATAATTATTAATTTTTTTTAAAAATTAGATGATTAAATAGTAATCTCTTTTACCTTAGTCAACTTATCCAGTGATTTGTGACATATGATCCATTTATCATTAAAACATATTATATGAAATTAATTGGTTAAGTTCTTGAATATGACATGGTAAAAAAATAAAAGAAATAATGAACATTAAAAAAATTCTAAATAAATTAAATTAACATAATTTTATTATTTAGAATGATAAGGATCACACGTGGTGATTCAGGCTCGAGGTAAGGGTTTTGTCTCAAAATTTCATTCTTTTAGATGCATGTTATCTTATATACCTAATTTATTTTATATGGTGAATATAATTACAAATTTATATATTATATCAAGAATAAATCATAATTTTTGGTATTTTATGTCAAAATTAATTTTCTTCATTTGTTGTTGTTTTGATTCAAATGTTACCAAAGCGTAATGGTTTTTTTGTTTCAATATCACCTTAATCAGGATTATTTTTGATTGAATTCCCATTATAGTAAACTATTTGATCATTGTAGAATAAAATGATTCTATTTTACTATCCTCGGTTTATTCATTAAATTTTCAAGTAATAGTACCATTTTCCTCTCTTTGGTACAAAAAAATATTGAGAATTTTTTTTTGAGGAAAATTAATTTTATTTCTCTCTTTGGTCAAAAACCCTTTCTATTTTATGTACAAGTTTTCATGAAAGTGTGTAAAAAAGGTTTTTTATAATACTAAGTTTTTTGTTTAAATTCATTTTTAAAATTTTTAAAATTTTAATTTTTTTTTCAATGAACCTTCTTATCATTTTTTGAATGAGGCACTTCTTGAATTTTTACTGAAAATGTGAAATGAATATTGGTTTTAACATGTAAGAATAAAATATTATTTTACTCTATCATAACCATTATTATTCTTGAGGGTCACTTTATAAGTTTCCAATTTTATTTTCAAATAAAATTATTTCCACAATATTTCATGAATTTTATTTTTTCAAAAGTTTTTTTGAATATTGAAAGGTTATTTTCCCCAAGAATGTTTTAAATATTTTTTAAAATAATTAATATTCATAAAGGTTTTTTAATATTATTTAATTATTCTAAATTTAATATATATTTATCACATGAAACATCCCAAATTTTCTTACCACTATACTGGTAGCCAGACTGGTGAGTCACATGGCCTCAGGCATGTCACCCCATATGCCATAGGTTTCCGACTAACATCAAGGGTCTAAGAGGTGTCAAAAGAGAGAATATACCCTCACAATAAAAGTATTACAATGGTATGTCAAAAGATAAATAGTAGAAAATAGAATAATCAATAAATAAATTAAGGCAATATTAGAATAAAGATAATAAAAATTTAATAAAAGTGTCCAACACTAGTTTATACAAAACAGGCATGCATGTCATAGTGATGATACAAAATTGAAAGAAGTAACATACAACATGCTTCACAAAATAGTACAAAAACAAGGCTCGAATAAATAAAATAAATAGAAATTACTAAGGAAAACTACACAAGCATCCTGAGCTCCTGCTCAATCCTTTTCCCCTAACTATAGGTACCAGCAGACAACAACAAACAATCAACCAACGTCTGCAGTCCTATGAACAAGAATGTCTGTTCAAGTACCTTAGTGAAATGGTTGCTCGAGCAGGGTGTCAGATATAAATTTCAATAGGCCAGAACCCAGGGTGCCAAGCCCAACTCAAAAAGTGTTATATTAACTATAGTAGTGTGCATGCATTGCATAATAAAAACAAAACTGAATAAATAAATATCTGCTTGTCCAGGTTCTAGAGGGATATATGACAGATATACCTGCTTCATCTCATAATCAGAATAATTTTGGACATGTCAACATTATATTTATATATGTATAGAGTATATATATATATATATGCACACACACACACATATAAATATATATTATGGATCAGAATAGGATGTAACATACAGAAATCCCTTACCAGTCTACGAGCTGATAATATCTAGTAATGGGGTAGTAATCCCGACATCCTGATGTAACAAAGTGTTGAGTCTCCATGCTCATCATACCTCCCTTAAAATTATTTTTAACACCGATGTAAAGCAGCGTTGAGTCTCCATTCTCACTGAACCTCCCTTACCATCATTCTTGACAATGATGTAAAGGATTATAGAGTCTCTATGCTCATCAGACCTCCCTTACCATCATATTTAACACCGATGTAAAGGAATGTTGAGTCATAATTCTTAAAACACCTCCCTTACCATCATTCTCAGCCTCTATATTGGCATATCATATGTATAACTAGAATGGGGAATTACCTCCCATCCATACTCATTCATATAGTCTATTTACATTTTATAAGCATGTTTAATTTCATTTAAACAATTACATTTAAAAATAATCCTTTCAAATGGAATAAATAAAGGGAATGGTCTAACCATCCTAAGGTATAATTTCATTAAAAACATTTAATCCATTTCATTAATAAAGATAAAACCATCATGCATAAACAATTTAATACATTTCAAAGGGAAGCATGGATTTTGGTGTAAGCTATTATTTTCAAGGTCATCTCACTTAATTTTCTTAAACATAGAGAATTTATTTAAGACACAAGTGCCAAATAAAGGAATCATATTTTTACCATTAAATTATGCTACCATATTTTATAATGAATTATAAGAATTATATTTACCTTAACTAGATTCATTTAACTCATTAATACATGGAAAATACATTTTAAGAGATCAAGTGTAAAGGAGAGGTGTCATGGAATCAAAGCATATGACCACTTGGGAAATTGAAACTAAATAAGGCCAAGAACATAAAAATTCCATCTATCCAAAAAAGCTTTAAAGCATGAAGAAACATCAATGCAGTAATCCAAGCTAGCATAAAGGTCTAAAAAATACTTTTTACCTTTAAGACAATGCACCTTTGTTGGAGGGGTTTTACTTCCAAATCATGACTTTGTTATAAAAAAATCATCTATCACATTTAATAATTTCATTAACTTTATTAAAGTAATAATTTAATATAAAACCCATAATTAATTAATTAAAAACTAAGAACAGTGTGATAAGTAATTAATTAATGCATTACTAAAATTAAAGGGCAAAGGAATGGGACCCTACCTCATAAAATAGACCCAACTGTACACTCTTCACTTGAATAATTTAATGAATAAAAAAATGCTTCACCCTTACACACACATACATTCCTATATATATATATATTTAAACCCTTTGAACCCATGTACACATTCTCCTTTCCATTAGTAAACATGTACATGAGGGGTGCATATATATATAAACACACTCACTTATGCATGTGTGCAAAAGACTTCATGGAGGCTCAAAACACTCTACAAATAGATATGGGAACCTTAAAACCATGTAAAGTCCATAAATAAAATAGGAGAAAACTAAAAAGAGAATAAAACTCACCTTAAAGCATCGAATACAAACCAAATTGAACCCATCGACCTCGTCTTTGGTGGTGGATTTCGGAATACACAAGAAGGTTTCCCAAGATATCCTTCACATAACCTAACATTTAATGAAAACCAAAAAACAATAGAGACCTAACTGTAGGGTTTTCGCCAAACCTCATTGAGTGACAGGGATAGTGAAAGATGGCCAGTATAGGGAAGAAGGATGAGTAAGGAGGTTTACTATGATTGATTGAATGAGGAACCCCAAGAAATCTGGGTTGAATGGCGCATTAGAGAGAAGTTGAGGTGAGGGGGGTTCGTGTGAGGCCAAGGGATATATATGGGGTGTCATGTGTAATAGAAGGGGGGAGAGTATATTAGGTTTTTAATTTAATTTAATTTAATTTAATTCAATTTTCAAAATAAGAAATCAAACATGGTTTGGGATACATAGTTTAGAAAACTATTTTCCAACCGTGCTCCCTCTACTGGGATCCTAGAGTATCCCGCATGGTTTATCCCACATAGTTATCCTATTCACATGTAAATCATGTGGTGAATAGTGTTGAGGTATTGTAAAATGTCACTAACTATGAAGGCTAGGAACATAGTTTGGAAAACCATTCCCAGCCCGTGTGAACAACCCATGTGCACCTCATATAAGTTGCATGGTTTCCTAATGTGGGCCGCACAATTCCATACAAACATTGTGACCTCTGTAGGTCATTTAAAACATAACTTTTTTTTGTGTCTGGTGCTCCTAAAACTCCTCAGGTTACCCATGAAACTTAATTTTCCTTCACCCAAGTATAAATACATCAATTTAAAAGGATCCAATATTCAGAATGAAGTTTCGATGCTCGGTTTAAAAAATGTACCATTCGATAAATGAAAAAAATAAAATTCCATTGGGATTTTCACCCGGTTCAAAACATGGGATGTTACAACCTTTACACCTTATAAATTCTCATCCCCAAGAAGCCTTAATGAAGAATATAAACATCACCTGACCTGCAAGGGTTGTGAAGTCCCATTCAAATGGTCACGTTGCATTTTCAAATGCCTAACACCCCTATAAGAATTCATTTAAGAACATGGAACTTAAGCCATAAATATCCAAGCCAATGATTGATTCCTAAACAAAACACTGAGATGACACTTACTCAATCCTTTTTAGTTAGAGACATAATCACATCACCATATTGACCAGAATCTGGCCAAAGGTACTTTTCACCTTAGGCTTTAATGTTAGATAGAGGCAATTTCCAAACTATGACACTTCGAGTATAGGAATTGAATTTTAAATCATGTTCTAAGCGTTTTAACAATGCCCCTAACATGATTTTAAACTTACCAAATAATTGATCCCCCATCAAATTAATTTATTAAGGTTGAGACAAATTTTCATGAAAATCCCTGGATGGCACATAATACACTCATGTCAATCTGATGATGTGACTTAAAATGGTTCTTAAACAAATTTATTCATTTAACAAGGGAAAATACGAATCAAGCCCCCTATACCTAACCATTCCCAAGACACTCAGCTTAGAAGGTCGTTGTATGACCAAATTAACTATAATGAATTCACCTAAGGAACCTTGAATTTATCACAAAAACATTTAAAGAAGCTCAAGGAGGACTTCAAATGATATTCTTTGGTCAATCCCTCACTCTACCATTTTAAACTACCATACCCCAACATGAAAAAAGTGTAAATCTAAGACAACCCACTGGAATCTCATGCCCTTTAAACATACACCTTTGATCCTGAAATCCAGGCTAGGTTAACTTCATATTTGATGAACCAGAGCCTTAGAAACTAACCGAGGTATTACACACCCCATATTACAAGAGAAATGTTGGCATAAGTCCACAACATCCACATCATAGAAAAAAATACACTCAGAGTGGAATCCATCTAGAGGTACTGTGAAAAGAAATGGATTGTTCCCAAGAATCCACCCATGGAATTCCCACCTGGGATCCCAAGGGTCACTCAATAACAACCATGATTCAACAAGAACCACACATCGAACGTGAAACACTGATAAAACTACCAAACATTCCTAAAAACTTTTAAAACATTAGCATGACATAAGACTGATGCTCTCTTAGTGCATCTAGGATGACATCAAGATAGGGGTCAAGATCGTTGAGTAGTAGAATAAACTAAAAGGTTTAAGATAGATTCTAGTCAATCTCACCCAATTACTGGAAGGATGAATATTTAAACCACAACTGGTCAACTTTAAGGAATAAGATTAGCTTGACCTTCAGATGTGTCATTACAACCAATAGTAATTCCTTTATCCACTTGAGGCATTACATGATCAATCAACTTAATAATGAATTCCATCCAAGACTGATGGTGCTTTACAAGTGTTTCATACTCCAAAAATCAAATTAAAGTCATGTTGCCGAGAAAGCACTGACATGTTTTAAACTCACCAGCCTCAAAGGAATTCAAGATAAAACTGACCATTTCCTAATGGTCCTATTAGGTTATGCTCCTTCTAATTGGAAGGAAACATTGACTAGAACATAAAAGACAATCCCCACCTTATAAGTGTCCTATTCTTCTAAATAAAAGATAAATTAGCTACTCACAAGTGCACTATACCAAATGACCTTAACTGAATGTGTGTCATTCCTCCAAGACACATTCACATATTTAAAATCATATAAAGAAATCCAAACTAGACTGACCAACATGTCAAAACACCCGAGTCTTGAAACTTCATCCTAAGCATTGTGATGAACTTCATTTTTTAATTCTCAAGTAACTCTAATAGAAGATGACCCAAGACCATACTCAACCACACAATGGATTTATTTTAGATTCATCTTACCCCATATAACCATTATCCTAGATTATGCCATACCAAGTCATCAATCACTAAGGAAAATAAAGGGTTGAATGACCAAGGAAGAAGCTAACCATGCCCTTGGAATTATAACTAGATGAAAACTAAGAATTTATCATTATTCACACCCATAAAAAAAGGAAAAATAAACCATGACCACCAATCCAAATAAGGGTGTCACTAGAAACTAAAATTCCTACAAGGGACAATGACACCTGAATGACTCAAAACATTAGAAAGACCACAAGATTAGCAAGGAACTAAATCTCTAAGGGCAATACCTACTATAGGCTATCCCTGTATAAAGCACAAGCGTTAACCCTATCACCTGGTCATGCTAAAAAAAGTTACTAGGATCAAAAGCCACTCATCATTCCATTTCTAGAAAAAAACATACAGAAAAAGATCGCACTTCCATTCCATGGAAACTTAAATGAGAAACTCAAACTAACCTTACACAAGAGTTTTAAATAGAGGATACCACTACAAGTTCCATTACCAATACCTTTACATTTATTCACATTTAATCTCTAATCATTAACATAATTGATCAAAACATTAGGTACCATTTTTCAAAAAAAAAAACAGGTACTTTATTAAGCTAACACCCAAAGGAAAAAAATGGCAGCTTTTATAAAAAATTCATTTTAAATCTTTAAAAATTTATTAAACATCCTATATTTATTATAAAATTTATCATATAAATCCATTTTAACAGATAAGGTAACCTACCAAGGTCCCACCAAGCCAACCTGGGTTCTTTAGAAGGAAACCTAAAAGTAGTTTCTCAAATTATTAAAGTATCCAACAACCATACTAGGTAATATCATATAAACAAGCCCCAACTAACCTACATGGGTCCATTTGTGTATCTAGTAGTCAACCATTTGATTTTAGATCAAAATTAATTATCTATTTACATTTAATATTGGTTTCATTTTACCAATTCATGAAGCGGCCATACACTTTGTGGATTGAAAATTGGTTCCCATTACTCGAAACCAATTCCATCTCAGATTATAACATGATCAAATATATAAAAGTACAGCTATATGGGTGGCCATATACCAGCCAATAAAGTGTCCATACACTTTGTAGTTTAGGATCTGACTCACGTTTAGTAACCAATTTTTTTATCATTTAAACTTTATAACCCTTTAAATTTTAACAACATCCTTAAATGTATTGATATTATTCTTGAGATGGTTTGAATCTATGGGTAGCCCTTTCCCGGTTATAAGGAACCCATACACCTTTCAATTGAAAACTAGTTCACATTTATTCACAACCCATATATTTATATCCCATGCACAAACCATATATAAAAATGGGAAAGCATGCCATAATTAGTAGTAAACACAGAAGCATGTTATAACACATAAGCATGGAATGTGAATAGGAAAGGCATAATAAAAACAAAGGATGGCATGGTATATGCATGACATGATAATTCATATGTGCCTAATATATTATGGAATGAAACTTCTTATCCATACCAGGACAAGTACAAAAATACCAGAAATTCCATAAATCTATAAGCAACGGAAGGTACATCAATCACTCTAGGTGAAATCATATTCACACTTCTAGAAATTAAAGCAATATCCACGGACATATAGCCATGGTTTTGTTGGTCCGTGGATATATCTTTCTAATTCCCATGGTTTAATTTATATATCGTGGCTATACCGTATGTTTTCCTATTTGGTATCGGGGTCCCCCGATTCGATACTCTCACTCCCCTCCTAACTTCTTCTCCTCCCAGGTTCTTCTCCTCCTGACGAGTTCTCCTCCCCGACATCGCCTTACCACGGTGCCCTCCTTCCCAAAAACTTCTCCTCCCTAACATTTTCTCCTCACCGCGACACCCTCCTCCCCGACGACTTCTCCTTCCCGTCCTCTCCTCAACACGACTCCCTCCTCTCCGAATAACTCTCCCACCGCGATGCCCTCCTCTCTGATGACCTGTCACCACGGCTCCCTCCTCCTGCCTTCCAATCAACACATGTATTTTATACCATATTATTTCATCAATGTTCTGATTTTAAGGTTGTATTGTGATTTTAATTTAATGTGATGGTTATTTAGATCTCTCTTCCTCTTTTATTTATAGAAGACATGGGTAGAGTATGAGTAGATATTGAAGGTATATTGATGTGATGATGTTGAACATATAAGGGAACCATACACAGTGATGGTGATATAAGAATTATTGATAATAAAATTTATGGGATTAGAGTCCTAGTATTTTTATGATGTTTAATGTACTTATTCAATAATTTTTTGGATTTAGAATTGGTTCAAGTTGGTTTGATGATGTTTGGAGAAGGAAAAGTCACGTCTTGGAAGCATTTATTATGTTTTTATGATTAAACTACTATTTTAATAGGATGTGAATCATAAAAATTCTTTTTATACTATATATGTATGAGTAAATCATAATTCTAGGAGAAACATGGTATTAAAATTGTATAAAGGGGAAATATAAAATAATACCATGTTTCTATAGTTCTATGTATAAATAATGTCACAGTGTTAAGAATAGAATGAATATTGTGTTAGAATTCAATGAATATTTACATGAAATAATGGAGTACCTAGAGATTTTAATACAATAATAAAACTATTTCATTGGGTGTTGTGAGGAACATGGTCGGTGAAATATGTATTAAAAATGGATAAGATGAGTAACACATCATATTAGAAGATTTTTTAGGATTACATAATATATATACAAAGAGGAGTGACCCAAAATATGAGTTTTAAAGGCTGTTATGAACTTCATGTAAGAATGACTAAAATGGGAAATCAATGAATCCCGCACCATATAAGAAGCAGTTTTGAGTGTTGTATTTTTTGGAGTTGAACAATAAACATGTAGATAAGCATGGAGAAATATGTTTTGTACTTTTTCATTGAATTTTCTTATTATTCCTTGATCAGTCTTAAAGTCTTGAAAAATGATTTTGAGACTCAACTGAGATTTACAACAACATTAAATCCATAGACTGATGGATAATTTGAGAAGTCAATTCACATACTATAGGATATGATTTTGGATTTCACCGTAGACTATAGTGGATCCTAGGATGATATGTTATCCTAGGTTATTTTTTCACTAATCAATAGTTTTTAGGAACAAATTTCGATGGGAACTTATGAGGCTCATTACAGGAGTCCATGTCATTCACCGATATACTGGAATGAGGCTAGGGAGTTAATGATTGTGGGTATAATGTGCTACCAGAGAACTTTAAGAGAGATCATTTGATTCGAAATAGGTTATTCTTAGCTCATAATTGGAAGATGTCTTATGCTAACCATAGGACAGGACCTTTGGTGTTTTCTGTAAGAGACTAGGTTTTACTGAGAGTGACTCATAAGAAAGGATATTATGTCTAGGGATGAAATGGAAGGTAGAACCATTATATGTTAGTCCCTACAATATCACCAAGTTGTTTATGATAGTGTAGTACCATTTGAATACTCCTTCTCCCTATTGGGGCATGAACAATGTGTTTCATGTGTCTCCACTTTGGAGGTACATACCCTGATCCTATGAATGTTATCAATATTTAGGATATTGAGTAGGATCCTGAAGCATCATACATGGATCAATTAATGTAGATTATAGACTAGAGTGAGAATGTCCTTGGAGGTAAGATGGTACCACTAGTCTAAATTCTATAGCATCATGGACAGATCCAGCCATAGACCTAGGAGTGAGAGACTAATGTTTGGGATCAATGGACCGAGTTGTTTGAGAAAAACCTTTGAATATATTTATTATGGATAAGAATTCATTATAGGGGGGATTATAAAATCCATACTTTAATAAATGAATTTGATATTAAGTTCATAACTGATATGGTTAAGAAAG
Source organism: Viscum album (assembly GCA_963277665.1). Taxonomy (NCBI): domain Eukaryota; kingdom Viridiplantae; phylum Streptophyta; class Magnoliopsida; order Santalales; family Viscaceae; genus Viscum; species Viscum album. The sequence goes on from OY728121.1 coordinate 596,493,420, forward strand.
AGGTTAATTTTAAGTGGATATGGGTCCTAGTTATAGAGATGGAATAATTGAGGAAGGGTTGGGTCATGTGATGGAACCCACCAACCAGATGGTGAGTTTCGAATAGTCTTAAAGGGATATGAAGACCCCTATGGACATCTAAGGGAATTAAAATAATATAGATGATTCTTCTAGGCACACTTGTCAGCGTATGGTTCTAGTTGGTCACCTATGAGGCCCACGAAGTAGCTGGTGCACCCAGTCTAAGAGTTTAATTAATCAACCCCATGGGATTTTAATACCATGTGGTTTTTAACCCCTTTAATTAATAAATATGAAACCCATGTACTTATTTTATATTTTAATTCTCATATCATTAATCTTGGATCTTCCATTCATATCCCATTGTCTCTCATTCATTGGAACGATCTAACAAGTCAAGATTGGTGAGTTTTATTTTGATTCGTTTTAAATAATTCTTTATACTTGAGAGATGTGAATAAATCTATATTATATTTTTGTATTCATTAAAGTTTTTATGATGAATTATTCATTAGATTGTATAATGGTGGCATATCTAGAAAGTTGACATCTTTCCTTGATCAAATTGAGATCTATCCCCCTCAACGTACATTCAACAGGTAAGTGTTTATGAATTATCATCCTAGATCTATTCTTTAAAGTAGATTTATGATATTACCTCAATACATTAAATATTCCTTTGTAGATTCATAGAGGATTTAACATGTTAAGGAAAACCTCTATTTACTAGAGATAAAACTTTCAAGATCAATGAAATTTCTAGGTAATCCTTTTTAGAAGGATGATCACGAGACATCATTATTTCATGAATCTATTTTCAATTGATATATTGTTGATGGATTGATGATCTTTGTAAATACCCAAAGATTTATTCTATAATTAATAATTAATTCATGATCTAGGTTTTAATCAATAATGGATCAAGTTAATTGCAATACCTTCCATTGATATATCTCAGAATTTGATACATTGATGGACACCTCAAGGTATTGAAGGTCCCAAGCATTGCAGAAGATCGTTGGTGGATGTTCCCACTTGTATTTTTTGTCATTTACAATGATCAATCCGAGATCAATATGATGATAAATGCCAGTGTGCATGGATCTAATCACAAAAATAGACAAAGAAGATGAAAAGTCCTGAAACCACAAAGGATAGATCATTAAAAGTTTATTATAATTAATTTAATTAATTGATAAGAAGAAACTTTTATGGAGTTATTTCTTCATTGATATTTCCGATGATGTTCCTATGTGATTCGTCGTTGTGTCTCAGAATCCATGTGTAGACTTCCTCTAGTGGTGATCCACACGTGCACCACGTACCTCTGGATGTCGCCAAAGGAATCTCTTAGTGATATCATGGAGAAGCCTTTACTTGCGTTGTCTGAATTAGATCGCTTTGATCCGATGGAGGTGGATCTCTCTCAGTCTTGAGAGCATTCTTGGAGGATAGAGTTCTTTAGGTCCTGAGATAATTATCTAGAATTGTTGTGCACAATGATTCTCTTTTCAGGAAAAGAGTTGGGGTTGTGAGGATATTTATAATCGGGTTTGAGGTTGTAGAGTTATGAAAATAAATAAACGCGTTATGAGTTTTATTTATTTCATTAATTCTTTTTGAAAACCCAATGTCAAGTCATTAATTCCTTGACATGCTCCCACACTGATTATAATAAATATCATTTAATAAAATGATATTATTTCCTCAAAATCCCAACTGGAAAAACTACATGGTGTGTAATCATAAATACATGATGTGTACTTGTTTTTCATTGAAAACTACATGGCGTGTACATTCAATGTACATGGCATGCATATCTTGTTTTCATTTATTCATTTCATTTCCAAAATGAAAACTAAACAGCATGTACATTCAATAATACATGACATGTACTTGTTTTAAAAATAAAAACTACATGGTGTGTAATCATTAATACACAGTGAGTACCTGTTTTCATTTTATTCTTCCTCTAACATTAAAATGATTTTGGATTCCTTGAATAATTATTAAACCACGTATGGGAATAATCTTTATTCTACTTGAGATACTTGGATAAACTTAGTGTATGACCCTCTAGGCCTCTTTCTCATTGGCATTAGGTGGTCTTGCCTAAATTTCTAGATTACTGTATAGAAACGGGTCAAGGTACCCAAGAGAAAGAAGCTGACGCCACATTGACGTGTCACCATGGCCATGGAATTTGTTCGAAAGTCCAATTTCAATAAAAGGGCCCAAGATATCTACTTCCATAAATATGGAAGGGAAAAATCCTTCCCCGACTTATCCATTAACAACATGTCATTTGTGATTCACCCAACGTACCCTACTTACCGCCAACTCTCTTCGTGACATTTTTCGTCAGAAAATATAAGTGCGCGAGTCATGAAATGAGTTAATGATAATCTTCCAGTCTAAGAACCATTACACACGCTTGTAGATAGAAATGTTTGATGACACCAAGATATGCAGAATTGCTATTGGCGGGTTTGTTCTCATAATCTCCCATCTTGGAGATTACCAAGTGCGAACTCTATGAGAGAGAGTATCGTCTTCTTACAAGTACTCAAACATGACAGTGTATATATTATGTGTCCTATCATAGTATGTTATCCAACCATAGAACTTTATTTAAGAAATTTTTTATGGCATTTCAAGGTTCTCATCATAGTGGGGATCTTCCATGACCTTATCTATGCAAAAAATATTCCAGGACATTATTATATTATAGTCATGAAGAACAATGAAAAATATATAATATGTGTACATTCTTGTAATCAAAATACAAAATAGTTGGTTCTCAAGACACCAACCCTTACAAACTCCCACTTGGACTAGAGCCAACTACCTATGACTTTTAGTCCACTATACCTCACATGATGATCATGTTTCTACTGAGTCAATGCTTTGCTTAAGTGGTCCTCCATGTTGTCTTTTGTGGAAATACTTCTCACTTTAACATCACCTATCTGAGAAAAATCCCTCAAGAGATGATACTTTCGAAGTATGTTCTTTGTCTGCTGATGTGACCTTGGAACTTTTTCAAGTTCCACCACTGCAGTATTATCACAATAGAGTGTGATAAGATCTTTACTACTAGGTAATACATCCAAATCTTGGATGAAGCTTCGCATACATACTGCTTCTTTAGATTCCTCATAATTTGTGATATATTTAGACTCGACTGTAAAATTTGCGACCACACCTTACTTTGAGCTCTTCCAGCTCACTGCACCTCAATTCAAACTGAAGATGTATCCAGTCTGAAACTTTATGTCATCTTGATCAGTCTAGAAACTAGCATCTAAATTTACTCTGATGAATAGTTCCTCATCTCCTCCATAAACTAGGAACATATCATTAGTAAGCCTCAGATACTTAAGAATAGTCTTGACTGCCATTCAATGGCGGTCTCCTAGATCAGCTTGATATCTTCCTACCGTACTTAATGCATAAGCAACATCTAGCCTTTTACATAACATAACATACATGATTGACCCAATCGTGGATGCGTAAGGAATCCTTTCCATTTTCTTTCTTTCCTCATGTGTCTGAGGAAACATTTTCATGGAAAGATGAATGCCATGTGATATAGGAAACAATCCTCTCTTGGATTGTTCCATACTGAATCTCTTCAGTATCTTGTAAATGTATGTACTTTGACTCAGGCCCAGCATTCTCTTGGATCTATCACAATGGATCTTGATCCCAAGAATATATGCTGCCTCACCCAAGTCTTTCATATAGAAGAATTTATCCAACCATGCCTTAACTAACTGTAAGACAAGTACTTTGTTTCCAATTAGTAATATGTCATCAATATATACTATTAGAAAAACAACTGCACTTCCACTAAACCTTTTATAGACACAAGGCTCACATTCATTCTTAACAAAGACAAATTCCATTACGGCTTCATCAAAATGAATGTTCCATGACCTTGATGCTTGATTTAATCCATAAATGGATTTCTGTAACTTGAATACCTTGTTGGAATCCTTTGGAGTCACAAACCCTTTAGGTTGTGTCATGGAGACATCTTCCTGGAGGTTCCTGTTAAGGAATTCTGTTTTGACATCCATTTTCCAAATTTCATAGTCATGGTAAGTGACAATGGACAATATGATTCTGATGGATTTCAGTATTGCAACCGGTGAAAAGGTTTCATCATAGTAAATTCCTTGATGCTGTCTAAAACCTTTTGCAACCAGTCATGACTTATAGGTGCTGACTTACCCCTCCATGTCTAGTTTCTTATTGAATACCCATTTATTACCAATAGGATTTACATCAACTGAAGGATCTACAAAAATCCAGACTTGGTTTTAGTGCATGGAATCCATTTCAGAATTCATGGCATCTTGCCACTTGGCAGCGTCTCTGCCTTCAGCTGCTTCCTTGTAGGTAAGAGGATCATCATTGTCAACCAATAATGAGTCACCATCCTCGGTGACAAGAAAACCATATTGTTCTAGTTCTCTCACCTCTCTTGTACTTCTACACTGTTCTTGTGTCTCTGGAACAGATTGTTCTTCCACGGGGCATTGTGGAATCTGTTCTTGTACAAAATTTTGTGTATCATGAGCCTCAAATTCATCAAAGTCTATCTCACTACCACCATCTCTTTTGGATATGTACTCCCTCTCAAGGAATATGGCGTGTCTTTCCACTATTAACTTTTTATCTGAGGGGTTGTATAGGTAATATCCCCTTGTTTCCTTGGGATATCCAATAAAGACACACTTTGTGCCTCGGGGTGCAAGCTTGTTACCAGAAGAGGCCTTAACAAATTCTTCGCTACCAGACACATGTAAATTTGATAACATGGCTTTGCGTCCACTCCATAATTCATATAGAATATCATTTATCGATTTAGTTCATAATTGGTTTAGTATGTGTGCTGGTGTTTGTAATTAATATCCTCAAAAGGATAATGGAAGACTCACATGACTCATCATTGATCTCACTATGTCCAACAGGGTTCGGTTCCTCCTTTCACTTATGTCATTCCACTGAGGTGTGTAAGGAGGAGTGAGTTGAGATAGAATCCCAAACTCCCGTAAGAAATCAATGAAGTCCTGATTAAGATATTCTCCTCCTCTTTCTGAGCGGAGTTTCTTAATATTCTTACCAAGATGATTCTAAACTTCATTCTTGTATTCTTTGAACCGATCAAAAGAATCTAACTTATACCTCATTAAGTAAATATATCCATATCTACTAAAATCATCAGTAAAAGTTATGAAGTACAAGAACCCACCCCTTGCTTCAAACGGAAATGGTCCACACACATCTGTGTGAACTAATTCTAGAAGCTCTTTATCCCTTTCACCTATCCCACTAAATGGGGATTTGGTCATTTTTCCTTGTAGACATGCATGACATACACCAAGTGGTTTTAGTTCAAAAGAATCTAAATACCCATCTTGATGTAATTTTGTCAACCGTTTCTCATTGACATGACCTAGACGGTGATTCCAAAGTTGGGTGTAGTATGATTCATGTGAATTAACTTTGTCATCAATTTCCATTACTTGGTTTGTGTAGTCTAACACATAATGGCCGTTATATAAATGTGCCCTCCCAAAACAAATGCTATATTTATAAAAGTAGCAACATTCATTTCCAAACTTGAAGATGAATCCATTAGTATCTAATATGGATACTAAAATAATGTTTTTAGTAAAAAAAGGAACATAATAACAACCCTTTAACACCAAAATCATTCCAGTTTTCAATGTGTGGTGGTAGTCCCTGACAGCTACAACAACAAGTCTAGCTCCGTTGGCTACTCATAGATCTACCTCCTCTCAATCAATATTCCTTAATATACTTGGTTCCTATATTTAGATACATATGTGAGAACCAAAATATGTATCTAATACCCAATTTTTAGAAACATATAGATTTCATTTGATAAAAAACGCACCTGAAGCTTCCACATGCTTCCTTGGCTAGGTGCAGTTTTTCTTCTAGTGGCCTTTCTTGCCACATGAAAAACAAACAACCTCCTGTTCTCTTGCCTCCCCTTCGATCTTCCTTTTCTTGGAAGGCCTTGAAGAAGCCTTGGGCTTAAATCTCTTCACCTTCCCTTTAATTTTATTCACTGTGAGGAAAGAAGGCTTTTCATGATTCATATCATTGTCCACATGGTGAATAAGGACTAGAAGATCAGATAGAGAATTCTCAATGTTGTTCATGTTGAAATTTACAACACATTTTGAGAAGCACTGGGGGAGTGATGCGATAATGAGATCGGTACCTAGTTCTTTAGAGAGTTTAAACCCTAGAACCTCCAAGCGCTCAATGTAGCCAAAGAGCATGACTACATGAGGCCCAACTGGGGCACCCTCTCTAAGCTTGCTCTGAAATAGAGCCTTGGAGATCTCAAACCTTTCATGTCTTGCTCTCTCCTAGTATAGACCACTGAGGTGCTCGAGCATGCTATAGGCATTCATGTCTTTATGAGACTTCATGAGCTCACATGACATTGATGATAGCATCAAACATTGAACATCGAGTGCATCGCTCAAATGTTGATCATATACCATTGTATCTTCATCACTCGCCCCTTGGGTAGGAGAATCAGGAAGTGAGTACTCCAGTACGTAAAACATTCGTTCATGGTATAGGATAACCCGAAGGTGCCTAAACCATTCTTGAAAGATACTTCTGGTGATGATATTGTCTTTGTCCAGAATTGATTGTAGAGAAAATGTGGTTGATGAGCTTGTCTTATTGATTCTACAAATTAAAAGAGCAAATTTATCAGTACATTTTGATTAAATTTTATGAAAAATAATAAATGAATTTATTAATTCTCCCACTATTTTATCAAGTCCCAATGGCCCTCACCATTGAACTCAGAATGTCTAATTTCTTTGACATTCTAGTGGCAAGGATCCATATTCCCCTTCTCATAACCCCAACAAGGGTTGGTCAAGCTATTTGAAGGTATTTAGGTAGGCAGGTCTTTGCCAGCTATGAGATTATAGTTCCTTGATCTATTGAGTGGACTCCCCAATCCTGAAATACTGACTTGGATTTCCTCAACACTTGCCTCCATTTTACAAAAAGTCTAGCAAGGTCTACTCCTCTTGATGTTAAATGTTTAAGTCAACCTGAAACTTTCATAAGAGCTTCCTTTATAAAAGTAAGCGTCCCAACAAGGGTTGGTCAAACACATAGTTTTATTGAGTCTTTCCCATAATCATGTAACGAAAGGATTGGTGTGATTTAATATGGTATTTGAGGGATTTTATTCTTTATGCATAGTTTTTCATTATCAAATTCTTGTTAATATTAAGTGATGCTTGCTTAAGTGATTAACCATGTTTTGAAAATGTTTACGCATAGTCCGGTTTTTATTTTATTCCATATTTTCATGCTTGTTTATTTCATTAATTATGTGAACGTGACAAAACAAACATAATAAATAAACCATGAAATCATATAAAAATAAAATAAGATGGAATGATCATGAGCTTCTATTGGTTATCTTATCTATAAGTTTTGATAAGATAATCCTGACCTAGGGAAAACAACTTGAACCTGATGGTTCATGTTTTGTAGCTCCCATCGGTCCACCTTTGCAACTTCTTGGGTTAGTTTCACCTCAGCTTCAGATTTTTGAACCATCTCCACTGGCTTGGGAGATCCTCCATTACATGGGGTTTACATTAAAGAAACCATGGTCACGCAGGCCCTACATTTCATTAGAAGAAGGATCATAGGACAACGAATTTAAATTAAACAAATTTAAATGAAACCATACACACATACAAAGGGTCTTTGTTCTAGAGCATGATCATCCATAGCATAAAACGACATTTACGCATATTTAGTATTCAAATTCTTTTAATCGTTCTATTTATTCAAGATAAGTCACGCTTGAATGCAATTAATTATGATCTTATAATTAATCAATTCTCTATCTTAAATTCATTTTGGAATTTACTTAAGATTATTCTCATCCATATTCCTTATAAATGTCTTTTTTACTTTTGGAGGAAACCTGGTGAAATTCCATTTTTGGAAAGTACACGACATGTAATAAAGACTACAAGCCGTGTATTTTTCACCCTTTATCCAAAGTACACACTGGGGGCTTTGAAATGTTTTCTGTACTTTGGAAATTTTGGAGTACATGACGTATAGATTAATCTAACATGACGTGTACTTCCTTGTTACGTGGTTACCATCCTGGAAATCCCATGTACGTGGAACATAGCTTCTCCTTGTACATGGTTTCACCTGGGCTGGATCGGACTACACGATGTGTTGATTCAACATACACGCCGTGTATTCACGTTCCCATGCACTGTTCATTTCTGGTCAACACTGTGTAATAAATACTTAGGCATACTCAATTCACATGACGTGGTTTGGAGGACCAGTACCCATTTGTTGAACCTAAGTACACAACATGTAGTTTTCCCGACACGTTGTGTATTATTGTGTTGTACGAACAGAAAGTGAGGCTCCTCTAGATGAGTTCCTCAGTTTTAATTTAATAAAAATTAAAATTAAAAGGTCGTTTCTATGATGTGAATCGAGAAACGATTGAGGAAGAACAGATCTCGTTCATTCAGTTTTATAAAATGATTTATCTTGAATTGAATAAAATATAAATGCGTAAATTATCAACGAAAATTAAATAACTATAATCAATGTTGTGACTCCCTCTGATACCACTTGAAGGTCCCGAGCACAACGAAAGCTTGTGGGTGGATGTGACCACTTGGCTCTTTGTTATTTTCAATGATCAATCCAGGATCAATACGATGATAAACACTAGTCTCCACGGATCAAATCACAGAAATAGAAAAATAAGAAGAAAAGTCTTAGAACCACAAAGGAAAGATCATCATAGGTTGATTGTAATTAATTTATTTAATTGAAAATAAGTACCTTTTATGGAATTATTTCTTTGATGTTATTTCCAATCATGTTCCGGTGTGATTCGTCATTGCGTCGCAGAATCCAAGTGTAGACTTCCTCTAATAGTGATCCAAACATGCACCATGAACCTATGGACGACGCCAAAGTAATCTCCGGGTGCTAGCGTGGAGAAGCCTTTGCTTGCGTTGTCTTCCGTAGATCACCTTGATCTGATGGAGGTGGATCTCTCTCGGTCTAGAGAGCGTTCTTGGAGGACAGATTTATTTCGGTCTTGAGAGAATTATCCAGAATTATTATGCACAATGATTATATTTTTAGGAAAAGAGTTGGGGTTTTGATGATATTTATAATCGAGTTTGAGGTTGTAGAGTTATGACAATAAATAAACACATTATGAATTTTATTTATTTCATTAATTATTTTGAAAACCCCATGTAGAGTCATTAATTCCATGACATGCAACCACCCTAATTATAATAGATATCATTTAATAAAATGATATTATTTCCTCAAAATACCGACTAAAAAAACTACACGGTGTGTAATCATAAATACACGTCGTGTACTTGTTTTTCTTTGAAAACTACACGGTGTGTACATTCAATGTACAAAACTTTTATATCTTGTTTTCATTTATTCATTTCCATTCCAAAATAAAAACTGCACGACGTGTACATTCAATAATAAACCACATGTACTTGTTTTCAAAATAAAAACTACACAATGTGTAATCATTAATACACAATATGTACTTCTTTTCATTTTATTCTTCCTCCAACATTAAAACGATTTAGGCTTCCTTAAATAATTATTAAACCACATATGGGAATAATATTTATTCTACTTGAGATACTTGGATACACATAGTGTCTAACCCTCTAGGCCTCTTTCTCATTGGCATTAGACAGGATTGCCTAAAGTCCAAGATTACTGTCTAGTAATAGGTCAAGGTACCCAAGAGAAATAAGTTGATGCCGCATTGAAGTGTCACCTCATATGAACGCTTACTGTGTAATTTAATCCCTTTGTCTTGATATCTCATCAAGAAGGTTTCATGGTAGTGTCATAAACCTATATGCTTGACCTGTCATTCTTTGACTTCTAGAAATAAACTCGTCTTGTCACCATGGCCATGGAATTTGTTCGAAAGTTCTATTTCAATAAAAGGTCCCTAGATATCTACTTCCATAAATATGGAAGGGACAAATCCTTCCCTAACTTATCCATTAACAACATGTCATTCATGATGCACCCAACGTACCCTACTTACCACCAACTCTCTTCGTGACTGTTTTTGTCAGCAAATCTAAGTGCGTGAGTCATGACATGAGTTAATGATAATCTTTCAGTATAAGGAAAATTACACACACTCATAGATAGAAATGTCCGATGACACCAAGACATGCAGAATTGCTATCGGCGGGTCTGTTCTCATAATCTTCCATCTTGGAGATTATAAAGTGCGAACTCCATGAGAGAGAGTCTTGTCATCTTACAAGTACTCACACATGATAGTCTATATACTATATATCCTATAATAGTATTTCATCAAACCATAGCACTTTTTTTAAGGATATTGTTATTGAATTTCAAGGGTCTCATTATACCGGGGATCTGCCTTGACCTTATCTATGAAAAAAATATAATCCAGGACATAATTATATTATAGTCATGCAGAAAAATGAACAATATATAATAAGTGTACATTCATGTAATCAAAATAAAAAATAGTTGGTTCTCAAGACACCAACCCTTACAGGTATTTGATTTTATAATAAACTTATTGACATGGTATCCCATTGAGGTCTCATTATAAACCCCATTCTTGAAAAATTGAATCCTGATTTTGGAATCCTTGATGTGTTAGCTCATTATCCATGGGTGTATAATGTGCCTTTTCATCAATCATTGTTGAAACTTGGAGTTATTCATCAATAAAATTGAGTTAGTAAGTTCTTAACCATTTGGGTAACTTTTATAAAATAGTTTCTATAGTATGATTAATGTGTCAACATTGATTTTTGTTCTTTATTGTTGGTCATTTATCATGGATGTGTGTTTTTTCGTGATACCCATATATTATCCTTGATTACATGTGAATTTATTGAGTGGAATCTTACCAATCTTCATGTTGATCTTGTTCTGATATATGATGCTACTATATTTATCATGAATCCATGCTATGCTTGTCCTAACATGATATACCTTTTTTGTGTTGTCTTTCCATTTGAGGTTTTCTCTTAGTATCTATGATAAGTAGAACATCATGGTATGTTTAACCTTATAGGAGTAGTGCACAAGGTGTGCGACGGTGACTAAAATTGGCCCGTACAAGGGTCACGAGCATGACAACCTTGTAGACCAAACATATCTTGATGCCTTGAGGATACTGAGTAACATTCCAGAAATAAAAACCTTTTTAATACCATGTTTAATTTCCATATTAATTATTTATATATACTTGAAGATATTTTGAAATCCTTGTGGCCAGTTCTTGATCATTTCTGACGATCCTTGAGCATCTTTCTAACAGGGAGTTGAAGCAGGTATGATGGAGGGTTTATGTTGGCTTGGATAACACAAAACCACTCAGTACAAGATTATATTTTTTTAAGAATTTATTATTATAATTGAATACAACTTTCATATATGTAGACATCTTTTAAGGATGAATTAGTGGTTTCCTACTGGGTTTTATTACTCACACCCTTGAAAGACATCTTGATGCATGTAAAGACTTCATGTATATGGATCTAAAAAGGGGAAATGTTCCTATAGTAGATTGTTGAGACAAGGATCATGGATTTACGAGTATTACCAGGACATACTTTATAGGATACATATGTGTATTTATTTATTTTCCTTATTACACATATACTTTGGTTTGACCTGCCACACTGAGAGTCTGATTTACTTTTTGTATGAATTTTATACCATTTACATAGTTTTATTATGATTAATATGATAATACTATTTCACTATATTTTTTTATGTTTATTGTGTATGGATATGACATGATATTGAGTTTATAGTCTCCACACTGATGATATTCATACCCTCACTTCTAGTTGATAGCCTCTTGCATACATGGAGGCATTTATGGGGTCTTGTGGATCATCATCTCGAACCCAGTGGATCAGGTTAGGGAATTACACCTCTTGATCTTGGAAGACATATAAATGATGAAATAATTTAAAGAATATTTAGAACAGGTAATATATTATAGAAGGATGTTTTTAATTACTATTATCTGAAATAGCCTTTAATTCATACTTATCGAGTAGGAATTACATATCCTTCTATAGAGATCAATTCATTGGAATAAAAAAGTAGTCTAAGTCATATACCATCTATTATAACTATAAATTGGAAGGAATTATCAGAAGAATAAAATATTAAATATGTAATTGATGTTTAAAAATCAAATTCTATCAATGTTATTGATGTTTTATCAAAAAATTATGAAGAACTGAAATTTAAACAAGAAAATAATGTTGTTCATAAAGAAAAATCTAATAGATCATCAAATTATAATTTAAGTTACGGAGTGTACATGATATATTATAATATTGTATCCTCATATAAATTTATAAATAAAATGAATAAAATAATATACATTATTCTAGAACTCAATGTAAGAGTGAAATTTATACAAGATCAGTTTATCAACAATCAAATTAAAAAGTACCAAAAATAGTTAGATGATAACATTGATGAAGTGAATGAAAATATGAAAAATATTCACAAAGATTGTAAATTTGATAATTATAATATGAAATAATTCTTTTATTATATGAAATCAAAATATAAATATATCAATTTATAGAAAATAAACATGCTCGGTTGCATGAAAATATTCATGTTTTATGAAAGATATTAGAATGGATTGAATATTTTTATAAATGATATTAATAATAAAGTATAATATATTTATAAATACATTATGAAATTAAAGCATAACAATTTATGATTATATGTTAAAAGTTAGAAACCAAAAGTTCAAGAAAAGTTTCATTGAGAAAGACAAGAAAATATCTTCTCAAGAAGAGATGATAGCTGCCCAAGAAGAAAAGTTGGCCACTCAAGAGGAGAAGTTGACTGGGAAACAAAAGAAAATTAAAAATATGAGTCATATGATAGATAAAACTATTAAAACTAATTTAAATTTTATTTTCTAATTGTATATGTTTGTTAAAAATATATTTAAATCAGATTCTAATTTTACCAAATTCAAATTGTCTTTAAATTTTCAATTGAATGTTTTTTTGGATTTTTTCTATTTCACTAATAATTTATTATCATCAGATTCAAGATTTTTTATCATTATGAATGATCCAAAAGTATAGATTTATTATTAATTTAAATTTTAGTATCTCATATTTAAAATATAAGCGATATAAGTTCATTAAAGCTTAAAAGTGAGATTTCTTTAATGTAAATTGTTTTTCTTTATAATCTTTATTTATAATTTTATTCAAATTTATTTTCAATATTTTCTTTTTAAAAATTAAATAGGGGAAAAATTTGAGAAAATTTTATATAAATATGAAAATATGAAATGTTAATAATTAATTTTATTAACAAAGAGATAACTATTTGGAAGGGATTTTTTTGGGAGAATTATTTTGAATATTTATTTACTCTAAAATGTGGGTGGGAGGATTTTTATGAAAGGAATGTTTGTTTTTAAATTTTTCATTATTGTCTATGATTTCCAAAAGAGGAATTTTTTTGATTCATTTAATTACTTAATTCATAGTTTTAAAAATCAAATAACACTCATGTTATAATTCTTTTTAACTTGAAGGTTTTTGATTTTGAGCATTTTTATGCGCAAGATCGATAATCTAAAAAATATATTTCTAGATGTCTTTAGAGTGAAATTATAGAGGAATGAGTTTTTTAGATATGTATTAGTTTAAAACTAATTTCAATGTAATATGTGAAGTGTTTATGAGTTTATTGGTTGATAATGAAGACGATTCAGAGGTAGTTACAACTAATCCTCAAGAATATTAAATTCTACCATTAGATAATTTGCAATAAATAGGACCACAACATTAAGGATTGAAAGGATAAGATACATGATAATAATCATTTTAAAGTTTCTAATTACTTAATCTCATGAAAATTATTTGTTCTATGATAGCTCCATATTTGTGTAAATTTTATTTACAAGTGTTTTAACTCAGAGTTTAATTAGCTAGTTTTCATTTTAGAACTCTTAGAATATTTTTGTAATCACTTAGGTTTGGATCCTTTGAGATATATGGATTTTGTGAAAATGACATAACCAAACTTCCAGTTTATAGATGTTAGAACTTTTTCTAATCTTCTACATTATGTGATTTCACAAGGAAGAAAAATTGGATATTATGGTTTGTAGAAGTGAATTGATACATACTAATGGGTTAATTCAAGGTATTCCATGGTATTGTAAGGTAGAAATTATGTCATGTTAAAGTCAATGATATGTTTCAATAGGTTAAAGTTTATTATACCTTGAAACATGTAAATGGTTCCCTTTATCCATTAAGTTAAAGGAGTTATTTATAATATCATTTATAGGTAATTTATTTTTAAATTGGAAATACATGTTTTGTTTATATTTTTATTATTTATACTTTAGAAGTTGTTGGTTCTATTTCCACTCCAGGTTTGATTTAGTCAAAGGTTCTTAAAATTTTTATATTTTTAAATTTCACCACTCTTATTTGTTTATACTCTGATATAGTGTGGGTTTAATATTTTTGTGTTTAATATAAATTTTTGTTACCATTAGTTTTATAAATTGAGGTGGTTAAAAATTTCTTGTCATGTTTTTAGACTATAATTCACCCTAACATGTATTTTACCTATCATGTTAACCTGTGAAAAAAAGTGGAAAATCCACTATCTGAAATCCATGGATTATCTCTTTTTTATATTTTAAGTGCTACTTCCACAACCAAATATTTATCATTTCCTTTTTTATTATTATTTAGAGGATGTTGAGTATTTTAAATCTTATTTTTTGGGCTATTAAACTAATAATTCTATCATATTTATGGGGACTAGGCTGGCCAAATATTATACAGAATTCTCTTAGAGATTGAAAGTTCTTATGATACTTCTATCCATAATTTATAATCTATTTATGAACTTTACACTTTTTAGAATTCTAAATACCCCTACATCAATGCATCTTGTAACTACTAGGAAAACAATAGTAATGATAATTAAAATAAAATATTCTTTCAATGTGCTTGAAGACTCAACTATTCCAATAATACACATAGATATCATTATCACTTCCATAGATAGACTGTTTTCTAGCTATTGAAACTTTTTTTACATTCCTTCTTTGAGATATCAATATTGGTTCTATTTTTCAAACCAAAATTATTATGTAATCCCAAAAACATATTCATTAATATAGTATTATGCTTATCATTTTTGGAGTCACTTGTTAAATATGTTTTTGATTAAAAGTTAGAGTGCCAAAAATTTCCATATTTCTGAGATTCACTTGATTTCACCAAAATCGTTTTCTCCTCCAATTTACCCTTCTTCTCAAAATATCCAATTTTTTTAATATCTTTTAAATTCTATGTATGTGATATTAATTGAATAAACTATTTCTTATCATTTTTTGAAACATTCTCAAACACCTTTTCTTTAGATCATTCTCAAACATCCTATATAGTTTTTTTATGTTAAATCTAAAATTATTCACTTACTTTTTAGCCTCTATAAATATTTGTTGAAAAAATTAAAGCTCCATTTTACTTATCTTCTAGTATTTATTCCATATTTATTTTTGAGGTATTATCACCATCAATAAAACTCTTCAAATGATAAATATTTTCCCTTAGTTTTTATTTTTATTTTGTATGGATATATTCCTTACTGTGGGAATATTGGTTGGGTTTCGTATGGGCTATGATCACATTACCCATAATTTAGTTTAATGAAAAAGACTAATTTAATTTTATCTTTAATAAATTCCATCTAAGTTTCTTCTTCTTAATTTCTATAAATTCTATATTCATCACTAGTTAATTCTTCCTTATTTACCTTATAAATTATAAATTCTCACATATATCACTAGTCACCTCAAATTAATCATCTTCATAACTATTTTAAGTATCTTCACATGTGGATGAGGAATTCATATTCTTGAATTTTTATGAATTATTTCCATTTCCCTTAAAATAAAACCTCGATGTGTCAGTCTTTGTTTCCCTCTTCTTAAAATCCCTTGTTAGTCTTTATTCTTAATCTTATTCTATATTTAGACAGATTTTAGAAGTTTTTTTTCTTTTTACACACTTAAAAATATTTCTATGAAATATTTCCCTCAAACATTCCATTACCACTTCTCACATTTCTAGAAATAAAATGAATAATTTTATCAAACCATAGATCCACATCTAAATATGAATCTGAATAGACTACTTGAACTTCATAAACCTTATTCCTATACTTCTCTAACATTAATGATTTAAAAGAGAACTACTTTTCATAAATAACCTTATTCTGGAAGGAATTATATTTTATTATCTAATAGGTAATTATAATGTTAAATAAGTCTTCATAAGGGAGTGGTTTTGGATCATTATTTTCCAAGGTGGATAGTTTTTCATCAAACTTGTCAGGTAGGATTCACAAGATCTTTTCTAAAACTAAATAATGTTTTAAATTATCATTATAGAATCTAATCATGATCATTATCTCATTAATCTATGTGAATTACTTCTCTATATACTTATCAACATGCATATTGAGGCATTCGTACTTGAACCTCTAAATTTTTATATTTACCCACTTCACTTTAGTTTTATCTTCCTAAGAATTCTCAAGTTTTTACAACATTCCTTTTCCCATTTTTATTCCTTTAAATTTTAGAAATTTAATATCTAAAAGGGAAGAAAAATTAACAATCCTAGTATTCCCATCAATCTATAAATTCTTTATATATGCTAATTTCATGACAAAACCTTCAATACAAGGTAGAAATCCATTAATTGTAGCTTCTAAGATGTAAAAACTGATAGATAAAAGGTATCGAAACATTTTTTTCCTTCAGAATATGAAACAAACTTCCCATAAAATATTGTAATAACCTTATTATTCGATAAATTCAAATTATTAATTATAGAGAATGGAAATCAATAACTGAAAATTAAAATAGTTGATCTCAAATGAAAGGAACTGTAGCTCTGATACCACTTCTTGATACACTTGTAAGATCTATATGAGACCACTGAGTGGAGTGTAAAATAAGTTATCTTAATTTAATTTTATGTTTATTTTGAAACAAACTTCATCCCCTATTATGATAACTAATGTTTGTTTTCCACACAAATCCAATACACACTAATAGAAGGAGCGTAATGATTTCCAAATTTTACCACTCAAAATGAGATGGGTAATCATTTTTGTGAATAAGAAATCCCATGATCACATGAACAACTAGAATCACCTATGAGTGAAAATGAGAAATTATTATCTTAAAATCATGTTACATATCCATTACACAAGTGTATCACACACTTTATAATGATAAAGATAATTAGAAAACAACTGAAGCTCCTTCCTCCACTATATTTTTGTCAAGTTGTCATGTGTGATTGGTTCTTCTTATTATACTTTTTTCACATAGTAATAAGATATATATTTAGTTTTAATTTGTTTAAAATCAACAAGGTTTCCATTTGTTTATGCTTATTGAATTTGCAACTTGTATACTAAATACTTTAAGTCATTTTTTTCACCTCTTCTTTTTAGGTATTTGAGGTTGCCAACACGTCAAAATCAAGCATCATAATCTTTGATGACATCGAGAGGTAATTAAAATAAATTTCAATGCAATACTACTTTTGGTCCTTTTGTTTGATAAATGTTGTGCTATTCTTTTTAATACAGGATTTCGGAGTACATTGCCATTGGAAATCGTTTTTCTAATATTATTTCTCAAACGCTGATGGTCGTTTTGAAACAGATTCATCCCCAGGAATTATTCTCATCCATTTTTATTAGTATAAATCATTCCAAATATATCTTTATGATGTTTTATTTGTCTCAATGTCTCCATAAGAACTAGATTTCTTATGTGTATGCTTTCACATGATAGGCTGTGTTTATGGATATGGATGCATGCTATGCATAGAACTAGAAACAAAACATAGTAGGGCAGGGGCAGGGGAAAGGGGGAGGTCTGTAGGGTAGGGGGTAGGGGGCAGGGGAAGGGGGCAGGGGGGAGGTCTACAGGGCAGGGGGCAGGGGGGAGGGTGGAGGGGGCAGGGGCAGGGGGGAGGTCTGCAGGGCAGGGGGTAAGGGGAAGGGTGGAGGGGGGAAGGGTGGTGGTCTGCAGGGGGGTCTGCAGGGAAGGGGGGAGGGGGAGAAAGGGGGTTGGGCAGTGGGGAAAGGGGGGTAGGGCAGGGGGTGTAGGTGCAGGTTGGGGGGGGGGGTGCAGGGGAAGTTTCAGGCTAAGGGGCTGATTTGGGTGGGGGTGGGGGGTACTCGTGCATGCAAGAGGGGTGGTGCAGGGGGGCTGGTGTAGGCTAGGGGATGTTGGTGGGGGGGGGTGTGCTGGTGCATGATAAGTGGTGGGGGGGAAGGGGTATGGGATGGTTTTAGTGGAGGGGAGTGGTTTGGGGGGGGGCAAGGGGGCTGGTGCCGGCTAGGGGGGTGCGAGGGGTGGGGGACTAGTTTGGGGGGTTGTGCAGTGTGAGGGGGGAGGGGGGGGGGGGAGTGTGCAGTGGGGTGGGTGGGGGTGTGCACCCTAGATTGTCATTCCATTCCAAAACACACGTTTTTCATCTACAATCCAATGAGGTAGAAGCTGGGACAGATGCGTGTTAACCGCACTAGCCAAAATAGGATTTTATGTTTAATTTAATAGTTAAGTTAATTTAATAAAAACTGGCCATAAGATCATCTGGGAGTGACCTTTGGATAATGACATGAATCTCCTTCTAAACCCAACATGGTGTGAACCCCTGGCCCACAATGTATTTCTAAAAGAGTTATATAACCTAAATCTAATTCTTATATGATAAAAATGGGTGATCATATTTAATTATTGATGGAATCATAAAGGCAGATAAATCATATCCTGTATGTGATAAATGTATATATCATATCAAATGATTATGGGATATAGAAAGGGGTAAGAAAATGTGATTTTCATACCACTTACATCACAATCATAAAGTATGATTGGGGTAGTCATAAAGTAGGCATAAAATGATATTTCATACCATTTACTTATTCATCCAATGAAATCATAATATATGGTTAGATTAAGTAAAAAATAGTTGTTTAATGGATTTTTC
Organism: Viscum album; assembly: GCA_963277665.1. Lineage (NCBI taxonomy): Eukaryota > Viridiplantae > Streptophyta > Magnoliopsida > Santalales > Viscaceae > Viscum > Viscum album. The sequence continues at coordinate 596,512,661 of OY728121.1, forward strand.
ATGCCATTGGATTTTAAAATTTTTGTAATCTAGGATCTTCCACATTGTCTACAAGGTAGGGGGCAGGGGGGAGGGTGGAGGGGGTCATGGGGCAGGGGGCAGGGGGTAGGGGTAAGGGGTAGGGGGAAGGGGGAAGGGGGGAGGGTGGATGAGGGTAGGGGGAAGTGGGAAGGGGGTAGGGGGAATGGGGCAGGGGGGAGGGTGGAGGGGGGAAAGGGGTAGGGGCAGGGGGCAGGGGGAGGGGGGGTAGGGGGTAGGGGTCAGGGGGCAGTGGGCAGAGGGCAGGGGGCAGGGGGAGGTCTACAGGGCAGGGGGAAGGGGGCCGGGATAGGGGGGAGGTCTACAGGGAAGGGGGTAGAGGAGAGTGTGGAGGGGGGAAGTGGGTAGGGGGCAGAGGGTGGGTGGAGGGGGGCTGGGGGAAGGGTTGTGGGGGGCATGGGGCAGGGGTAGGGGGCAGGGTGGAGGGGGGAGGGGGAAGGGGGTAGGGGGGATGTCTGCAAGGTAGGGGGAGGTTTGGAGGTATACCGAGAAGGGTGCAGGGGAGAGGTCTGCAGGGTAGGGGGAGGGGGGAGGGGGTGCCAGGGGGGTGGGCAGTTGGGCAGTGGGGCAAGGGGGTGGGGTAGGTCTATAAGTTTCTTTAATCTTAGATAAGGTTGTATAACCATTATATAGGTAGATTCAATACGATATTTTAAATTACATTAGATATATCCAAATACACCACATTTCATCAAGACTCTATAAATAGATATTTCTTTATTCTATATTTAGGTAAACTCTAAACAAAAAAAAACAAATTTTTTGATTCTTATTTTACTAAAAATAACATGATGTAATGTTTTTAATGCTGGAACAACTTCCAAGAGAGCATATTGATCAAGAAAAGCGCATCACATATTACGGTATCTTGCAACATTCAATGTTACTAATTTCTTTTGTTATAAAATAACTTTAATTTATTTCCAGATTTATGTTTTTGTTGTACTATATGTTTGTCGATGTATCAACCAAGTATTTTTGTGCTATGCAAGGATAACAGTTTGTATCATTCATACATGAATGTCTCAACTCTCTATCCCTGTAGCAACCTTATCGATAATGAAAATATTATAAAAACATATAGTAGCATACAACTGACAATTGACAAGACCATTCCCTAAAACCAAACCTCCCCATAGCTTTGACAATCTATCCAGGAAGGAGGGGGGGTGGGGTCTGTCTAGTGGGGGTTGGGGGGGGGTGTCCAGGAGGGTGGGCGGGGGGGGGGGGGGGGGCTATCCAAGGGGGTATCTAGGAGGGGGGGGGGAGGTGCAAGGTGGGTCTGCAGGTGGGGGTACAAGGGTGAATGGGGGTTATATAGGAAGGAGGGGGGGGGGGGGGCTGTTTAGGAAGGAGGGGGAGGGGGTATCTCCAGGAGGGAGGGGGTGGGGGGGCAAGGGGTGCAAGGGGGGTCCATCAAGGGTGGTTGCAGGGGGTGGGTCCAGTAGGGGTGTTGTAAGGGGGTCCAATAGGGGGGAAAGGGTGTGCAAGGGATGTCCTGTGTGTGTGTGTGTGTGGGGGGGTGCTATATAGGGGGTCCAGCAGGGGGTGCTGTCCAAGGGGTCTAGCGGGGGGGGGGGGGGGGGTGCTGTCCAGGGGGTCCAGTAGGGGGGATGTGGTCCAAGGGGGTCTAGCAGGTGGGGGGGATGCTATCCAGGAGGGTCCAGTAGGGGGGGCTGCTGTCCAGGGGGTCCAGCAGGGGGGCTGTTGTCCAGGGGGGTCCAGTGGGGGGGGGGGGGGGTTCTGTCCAGGGGGGCTATGGATACTATCCATGGGGTCCAAGCAGGGGGGGAGGGTGCTATCCAGGGAGGCAGGGCGGTCTAGTAGGGGGGAAAGGGGTAGGAAATGGTGTGTGCAAGGGGTGGGGGGGGGGGGGGCTGTCCCGAGGGTGAAGGGGGGGTGAAGGGGTGTGCAAGGGATGTGTAATGGGGGGGGGGGTGTCCTAGGGCGTCCAGTAGGGGGGGGGGGTGGTCTCCAGGGTGTCCAACAGGGGGTGGGGGGCTACTGTATAGGGGGTCCAGTAGGGGGGGCTGTTGTCGAGGGGGGTTCCAGCAGGGGGGCTGCTATCCATGGGGGGTCCCAGTAGGGGGGGGGGGGCTACCGTCCAGGGGGGTCCAATAGGGGGGGTGCTGTCCAGGGGGTCCTACAGGGAGGCTACTGTCCAAGGGGGTCTTATTGGGGAAGGGGTGTGCAAGTGGGGTGCAAGGGTGTGTGTGAAAGGGGTGCATGGGGTGTGTGTGTGTGTGGGGGGGGGGGTATTTTTTTATGAAATGGGAATGGTTTTAGCCACGGTTCAATGAACCGTGGCTTGCATTGGCCTGGCTATAGGGCCAAACCTATAGCCACTGTTCGAACCGTGGTTATATGGATATAACCACGATTTGAAACCGTTGCTATAGGTTTGTCCCTAATGCCACGCCAATACCAGCCAGGGTTCAATAAACCGTGGCTATAACCTATAGCCATGGTTTTTGGTCTTATAGCCACAGTTCCAAATCGTGGATATAGCCTAATTTTCAAGTAGTGTTACTGTAATATAAAAAAGTGCGAACAAAAATTCCTAGACCTAACCACTTGGTCATTTCCTGTACATGGGATGATCATTCCCAAGCATGAATATTAACTAAGAATTGAAACATTGCTAGCCTCCTTTCTACGAGACCTTAACACCAAGACAAAGGAAAAATTTAGGATCTGATACCACTTTGTAATGTCCTGACCCTATTGGCCACTAAACCAGTACCTAGAACAATGGGTCACATGGCCTCTGGAACATCTCCCTATACGCCAGAGGCTACTGACTATAAGTGACAGTCTAAGAGGTGATAAAGGGGAGACTATACCCTCATAATAAAAATAGAAGAAAAATATATCATAAGCTAGATAGTAGAGAACAACAAAAGTAGTAAATAAATAAAGACAACAGCGAATGAAAAATAATAAAAAATTAATAAAAGTGGTCAGTTCTATTTTATAAATAACATGCAAGCATGTTATAGTGATGATACATAACTGAAATAAGTAAACATACAACATGATTTAAAAAATAGTACAAATACAAGACATAAATAAATAATAGAACTTTAAAGTCCTTAGAAAAACTCCACGAGCATTTTGACCTCCAGCTCGGTCCTTTTCTCTTAACCATATGTACTAACACACATTAACAAATAATAAACCAAGGTCCAATGTCTTGCGAATAAGAAGGTCTGCTCAGGTACCCTAGTGTAATAGAGGCCTAAGAAGGGTGTGATATATAAATCTCATTAGGACGACACCCATGATTTCAAAAACAATCTAGATAGTGTTATATGAACTAAATAAGTGTTCATGTATATTATAAGAAAAAATATGAAAAAATGAATAACCTCATATACATGATCCTAAGGGAAATCTAATAAAGATACCTACTAATACTCATAGCCGAAATTAGTTTGGAAATGCCATCGTTATATATATATATATATGTGTGTGTGTGTATAGAATATATTTAGACACAAAAAAACATATATATATATATATATATATATATTTGTTGAAGTGGACCAGGATGTAACACACATGAATCCACTACCAGTCTATAAGCTGATAAGATCTACTCATGGGGTAGTAAGCCCGACATCATGATATAAAGGAGCGTTGAGTCTCTATTCTCATCAGACATCCATTACCATTATTTTCAACATAGATTTAAAGGATTATTGAGTTTCCATGCTCATCAGACCTCCCTTTACATCATTCTTAACATCTATGTAAAGGAACATGGAGTCTTAATACTCATTGGACCGCCCTTACCATCATATTCAACACTAATGTAAAGGAGCATTGATTCTCCATGTTAATTAGACCTCCCTTACCATCATTATCAACCTTTATAAAGGCATAACATATGTATAACTAGAATGGAGAATTACCTCCCCTCCATAATCATTTATATATTCTATTTACATTTTATAATAATGTTCAATTTCATTGAAACCATTATATTTCAAAAGAAGCCTTTCAAAAGGCATAAATAATGGGAATGGTCTAACAACCCCAAGTGATCATCTCATTAAAAAAATTAAATAAATTTCATTAACAAGGAAAAAAAATCATGATTAAACCATTTAATACATTTCAAATAAAAATATGCCTTTCGGTGGAAGCCATCACATTCAACGTCATCTCACTCAATTTTCCTAAACATGGAGAATCAATTTAAGGTACAGGTTCCAATGAAAGGAATCATATTTTTTACCCATAACGGATGATACCATCTTTAATAATCCATTATAATCATTCCATTTAACTTAAATGGATTCATTTAACTCATTAAGACATGGAAAATAAATTTAAAGGGCTCAAGTGTAAAGGAGAGGTGTCATGTCAACAAATAATATGACCACTGGGGAAATTGAAACTAAAAGGGGCATATCACATAAACAAGAAATTTATCAAAAAGAGCTTAAAATAATTATGAAAAACTAATTCAACAATCCAAGTAATTATAAATATCTAAACACTAATATTTATCCTAAAGTCAGCGCACCTCCATTGAAGTGGTTTTATTATAAAAACATGACTTTGTTATCAAACAAATCATTTATCACATATAAGAATTTAATTAACATTATCAAAGGAAGAATTTAATCTTAAACCATAATTCATTAATGAAAAACCCAGAATGGTGTGATAAGTAATTAATTAATGCATCAATAAAATTAAAATTGAAAAGGAATGAGACCCTACATTAGAAATTAGACCCAACCGAACACTCGGAAGTTGACGACTTTAACAATGACAACAAATGATTCACCCACACACACACATAAATTCCTACATATATATTTATTCCCTTTAAAACCATGTATACATTCCTCTATCCCTGAGGGAACATGTAGAAGGGGGTACATATATATATATATACATGTACCTGGGTATGTGTGTGAAAAACTTTGAGGAGCCACCAAAAACTCTACAAATAGATCTAGGAACCTTAAACCCACATAAAGAACATAAATAAAATATAAAAAAACCAAAAATGGAATAGAAACTCAAAATATAACTATTGATGATGAACCAAATCAAACCCATCTACATTGACTTTAGGTACATATGCCAAAATACGTACGAAGGGGTCTGGAGAGACCCTTCACATAACCAAACACTAAAATAAAAACAAAAATCGATCAACCAAGAACCTTAGGGTTTTGGATGAACCTCAATAGGAAATAGGGAGAACAAAAACTAGACATATTAGGGAAGATGAATAAGGAAAGAGGATTAGAATGATGGATAAAATTAGGAACCCCAAGAAATAGGGGTTGAACGACGCATTGGAGAGGAGTAGAGGTGGGGGGGGGGGTGTTCACACATGGTTTGGGGCACTAAAGAATCATATATCGTTTTTCCTGTATGGTAAGACTGACCTTGCGTAAACCATGTAGTAAATATTGTTGAGGTGCTGTCTAATGCCACTAACCATGCAAGATAGGTGTACGTTTTCAGAAACCCTATGCATCCTATGAGAACAACCTCTATCCACCTACTATAACCCGCATGGTTTCCTACTATGGGCTGCATGGTTTAGAAAAACTGTGTGCCATCTGTAGGTCCTTTAATATATGAATTTTCTGGGTCCAGTGCTCTTGAAACTCGTCAAAACACCCGAGAAACTTAACGAGCCATCACCCAAGTCCAAATAAATCACATTTAAAAGTTCCAACTTTGGGAATTAGGTTTTGAAGCTGAGTTCTAAAAACAGCTAGTCTAGTAAATGAAATAAATCAAATTCCCTTGGAATTTCTACCCTATTAAAAACATGAGATGATAAATCATACATATATTCCTTTCTCACACTCTCTTACTTTGATTGTGTAATACATACCTTATGTTTAACCCTCAAATAGATTCATTATTAATTCCTTTTGTTATGATATGATATATGATTATGAAACCAATTTATTTCCATGATAGATTCTTATGTTTTTTTATTGTGATTGATTTCATTTTTCATAACACATAAACCATAAACATGTTGTTATGGGTGAACATAGATAACACTGGGTGAACTCAATATAGATTATAAAATGGGTGTGACTAGATAACACTCAAATACAATGGGAAATGTTTTAGTGTCATGAGGTATCATGTATTGGATTAGGGAGAAAATGTTTTCCATTATGGAACATTTTCCACTATATGATATTGTCTAGGTACTTATCCTTTACTAATGTTTATGTCATGTTATATGTTTATGAAAAATGTCATATAATGTGATATTATTATGATACCATGATCTCTATGTTATGTGCCTTCTCTTTTATGATACCAAGTTACACATTTGACTCACTTCTTATGCTTCCTTATCATTTTTATTCCATTATTGGGATTTTTAGCTCACCTAATTTATTTTATGAATTCTATAATCAATCCTATTTATTTTTAGAAGATTTAAAGGATTTTAGATCTCATTATGGAGAATAAAATAAAGAATTTTTATTTTATCCTAACTTTGATTTATTATAAACCTAGTCTTCCAAAGACACTATGCCTCATGATGTTTGAGGTTGTAATTAATAGATGTATATGTCAAAATTCATGTAAAAATATGTATAAAAATCTCATGTAAATATATTATAGTGTCATACAACCTCAATCCCCATGGATTTAGTCCTATATAAACGGTTTAAAAGTTCAATAAAGATGTAATCACATGTTCCTATCTTTTAATTTTTTTATTTATCTTTATAATATCATAATAGATATTATTTTTCTTCTTTCATAAACTATTTAATTTATATTTATATAATATATTAATATTTTTATTACATGGTATAACGATTTTATTTCACTTTAAATTATATATACCCTCTCTCTACACTCTTCTCGACACGCCCCGTTAATTGTTGATTTCATCCCCCTATGAGGATATTGTCAATGATTTATGAATCACCAACTACATGGATGGTTAGCATAGAATATTTATTATATTTATAAATGTATTTTAATGAATTATTATATTCTAATATAATCTAAAAAAATAAATTTTTAAGAATCAAAAAGTAAAAGATGAAATGAAATGGGAAAATTCCAATAAAACATATCATCAAACCATTTATTCTTTAACAAAAAAAGATCAAGAAGTAAATTATAATAGTTATAATTATTCAATAATAACATAAATTAGTAGAATTTTTTTGTATTAGTATTTTAATAAGCATAGTATTTCTATATAGGAGGAGTAAACACGAGTAAACAAAACAATACACAAGGTTAGGGGATTCTCTCTCTATTCTTCTCTTTGAATTCACCCTCTTTGACAACACATATTTCAAATGGATTGAATGTTTTTTTTAATCCTAATATATTATCAATTTTCTTACTGACTCTTTCTAGGGATATACTTCTCCATTTAGTTTCATTCCAAATATCTATGAAAAATTGAATCCTTATAATGTTCATAAAGGGATTCTTGAACCGACTTCTTCTTTTGGGTGTATGTAATCTTATATATATTTTTTCACTAAGATTATTCTAAAAATTTATTATAAATGTATTTAAATTTTCTTTAAATTTTGTTCTAATGGGGATATAAATATCCTTACATCATTGGTATTTATTCTAAGATGCCTTCAATATTTTTGTTCAAAGTTTTTTCTATTAAACTCTCTTTAATTATTATTATGTTTATTATCCTACTCACTATGAAATTTGAATTTTCCTTGTTAATTATTACCTTAATTATACAAAATAATATCTTATCTTATTTTTTTTGTGAGAATCTAGGTTTTTTATCATCATATGCTTTATAAAACCATTAAGAAACCCATTTTTTTCTCATGGTTTTATTTCATATTTACAATTAATATGAATTTTTTTCTATGTGGAATGAATGATTATGAGAATTTTGTGATGTTATGTATAGTAATAGAATTATATATTCCTATAATCCATTGGGTAATGTGACATATATTATGATATTAGATATATTATATAAGAACATAATTCTATATTTGTTTAAATTTTATGAAGTGATGATTTTTACACATATGTTATGCGTAAACATGATGAGATATTTGTTAAAAATTTATATGTATAATTTGGCCACAATGTTATGATGTTTAATTAATATGAATATTCCACATTCCATGTATCTTTAAAATTATTCCCTCATGCTTTTTATAATAATCCTCTTTTTATTATATGATGATGATTATTTTTATGATCATTCATAATCTATTATTCATATATCACGTACCATCCCAATTATTCATATCCTTATCAGGATTTTAGCTCACCCTTTATTTGATGTATGTCCTTAGGTGATTATGGTAATCAAGATGATTACATAATATTTTAGTAGGACGATTAGAAAGTATTGAAATAATTTTATAAATTTCATATGTAATCATGTTTTATTAACTTAATTTTCCCAAGACACTAAACCTTTTGGTTATAATTTCACTATTTTCATATTATTTATAATAAAAATTATGTAATAATAATTTATAAAAATTTAATATAAATATAATTATTTCTAAAATACATATCTAATTGTATGAACTAATTAGAGCTAAAAAACACTACTAATAGTTTGTAAGTACAGTTAGAGAAACCAAGCCTCAAACCATGATTTATATTCTAGATGTGTGAAACACTATAAAATCATCCAATTCACAACCATATTTTATAATTTTAATTCCAAAATAATCAAGGACATAATAAACACTGATATTGACAATTATATGTGAAATATATCTTCTGTTAAAATGTTTCAATGAGTTATACTCATATTTTATTTATAGTTTCTTAATAAATGTCATAAATCTTATTCCTATTCTATAACTTAATGTTACAATTTTTTAATTCACAAGGGAAAAACATATACTCACATCCAATATTTTTATTTAAAAATATTACATATGATTTAGAATTTAATATTATATTTTGAATCTATATGATACTCATCCAAAATGATATCAATCAAAAATTACCAAGTAATTTTAAAACAATCAATTCAATTACAAATGAACAATCTAAACATATACCAATGCCTATTTACATTACATATACTAATAAATCCCTCTAAAAATTCTAAAAATTAAATGTACTTTAAGAATAAAGGGGTCTAATAATCACAATACATTTTTGAAAAAACATTAGTATATTTGAACTAAATTTTTGTTAACCAAATTAAAAATTAGAAATCCATCATATGGAATCAAAATTCCATTTAACATATTATAAAAAAATAAACTAGATTTTTTTAAATAAATACTAATTTTTAAAGTCAAATATAGTCTAAAAATGACCATATTTATTTAAAACCAATCCCTCTTCTACAAATTTACACACAACCAACTTAAACTCAAAAACCAATTAAAATTTTAAAACATTCCCAAAAAACCATGTGTTTTTATTTTTTAGAACATTTTAAACAACATAATTCCAAATAATACTACTAAAACACCACCCAACTATTGATTATAACTTTAAATTAAATTTTCAAACATATTAAAAATCATTTAGATATCCCATTATTTGAAATTTACACATATATACACAAAATTAATCAGTGAACACATATAAAAAGATCTTTATTCACACAAAATAACATTATATCACTTCTATATATATCATTAAAAAAATTTATATACGTAACTAAAAACAAATAAATTATCTAATCTAACCAAGAAGAACCTTATATTTCAAAAACTATTTATATATTTATTTTTAAATTCACTACAAACTTAACTAAATCAACATAAATGTTAACCACCTTTAAAAAATTTCATTACATACTTAAAATCATTTGGATTAAATTCATATGTGTACTTTAGAATTTTTTTTTTCATATTTTAAAAATGATATGAATTAAAAACATAATTTTTTTTATTAACATGAAAAATATAAATATAAAGTTTTATACCATTTGAAAAATTGAACAAAAAACCAACTATAAAATCAGGAAATCATCAATATTATAGTATATTTTGAACTACATAAATGAAAACAATAATTTAAAAACATTTCTCCTGAAATAAAAACTTTATGATATATATATGAATCCAAAACTAGACACATATTAATCATTCAATATCATTTTTAATAAAACCAACATACCTTAATAATACACTAATTTTTTTCAAAACACATACCAAATGAATACCATTAACCCTTTAAAATAAAATCCATTTAAATATAAAACTACACATGATTTATGAAAAATAAAATTTTAATGAAATTAACCAAATATTTTTACTTTATAAAATCGTATTTATCTAAAAGAAGACTAACTATAAATGTCCTTCTTTAAAAATGAAATTTAATCCATTAGTTAACATTAAGAATCCAACTAAAATAATACTTTTCTAGAAAATCATGTCTTTAAAATACTTTTTTATAATTTTTTGTTTCATATAATCCAAAATAATCTTACAAAAATACTAAAAAATCACAAAATATGACAATAAATAAGTGATACATTAGTGTTTTAGTAACTAATTATTAAAAATAATCTCACCAATCACTCACCAATATAATTGAAATATATCAATTTCAATTTAATAAAAAATAAATCACATTAATCCATAAAATGAACTGATAACTCCTTTCCAATTAGATATTTATCTAATCAATTAAATAAATTTAATTATGAAACCTTTTTTATCAAATTTTAACTTCGTACAAGTTCCATCCCATTTTATGAGATTAAAACAAATAAAGGAAAACTTATTTAACCAATTGTACTTCAAAAACAATACTTTCACAGAACAAAATAGAATTAATTCAAAGGCTTAGAAGTAATGAAATTGATGAATAAAAACAATTAGAAAAGTAAAATAACATAATGAACTTCCCTATAATATAAAAAACAAGCTAGTAAAACTTATTTCAATTATTTATTTTAATCTATTTTATTTCTAATAAATTTTCATGAAACCAAATTTAAACCACTTATATTTCCAAAATTGAAAAATACAAGAACCCAAAACAATCATTTAAAATAAAATTTTCATAACTTTAAATATATAATGAAATGTTCTTAATAAATCATAAATCTAATTCATCATGTCTACAAAATACAAAAAATCATCCCATAAATCCTCTATTTTACTCAGAATCTTGATAATCCCAATTTTTTTATTATTATAAAAGTAATTTTTTAAAGATTAAGATTTTATATATTCCCAAAAAAATTATTAGAAATGAATTAATTAAAACCATGATTTATTGAAATTCATTCTGTAAATAAATAAATTAGTCATTATCCATACCAAAGTTAAATTAGAAAACATATCAAAGCATAAAAGTGGTTTCAATCAGTTAAATCACCACTAATAACCATTAAAAAAATACAATAAATGTTTACAAGAGGCACCCAAGAAAATAAAACTTTTCATGAAACATTTATGCAAAATATTATTTTACATATTGAATATAAAAGTTCAAGACTCCTCACCATGTAAAAATAAAATAAAAAACCCAATAAAAGGTTAAATGACACCACTCAATCCCAAAATTCCCTAGTAACATGTGTTTTACCCATGAATAGCTTAGTAGTACTTTTTATTGAATACTTATCAAGTTATAATGATCCCAACATTACCTACCACTGACCCAAATTTCTGATCATTCTCTAAAATTATTCTAACACCCCATTATGATTATTTGGCCATTATACCTGAACCAATATGCCACAAAACTAATGGTTTCCTTATCACCATAGATTGGAAAAAGTTTCATGGGTATATTTAAATATGAGAATAATTTACCATTTATAAAAAATAAATACAAAATAAATGTATTTGTTAGAAAATTACACATGGGGTATCTATATAATAGACTTGGTAGGATAGATGAAATGTATATTTTTAGAATGATAAAAAAAACTTGGCATAAAAAATATTTACAAAAATCAACAATATAAAAATATATATAATTAATATCCAAGATAAAAAATAAATAAAATAATGTTAAAGCCTATATAGATAATATGAAAGACTCAAAATGAATTAAATACAACACTATCCACATATAAAACACATACATCTTCACATGATATCATATCCATTAAAATACAACTAAGCTAATGGACCAATCATTAAGAATAGGAAATCTCATAATGTACCTACCAAACTAATCTAGTAGAGAAGTAGACATACACCCCAAAGTTTTACATGTAGGGAGTGAGAAAAAAAAGAAAGATACTTCAAAGATTCTATATATTTCCATTTAAAATAAAAAAATAATTATAATGTTAATTAAATATTGGCAAGAATTTTTGGTGTGTATTTATTGAAAAATATTTGTTTTTTTGTCTAAAATACTCATAATAACTATACAGAATCATTATATAGAGTTTTTAGATGAACCATTGGAAGCTTTGAAGTATGTTTATTGATGTTTTGACATAAAAGCTCCATATATGCCATAACATAATACTGTAAATGGCATGATAGTGAACAAGATAGGTAAAACAAATGAAGAGATATTGTAATCCTCATTATTCTTACATTTGATCATAAAATAGGAAATCATGGTGGGTTATATTATGGTGCATTAAATTTTGTAAATGGAAATGATTTTCGGGACATGAAACATGGGTTTCGGCCATTGTGGTGTGTTGAAGATTCTACTATAATTAATGGGAATATATAAATGATAATTTCTCTTGATTTTATTGATTAATGTATGATTTACAACACAAGGAGATAAAATTAAACACATAAAAAAGTGTTATATAGAACTAACCATGATTTCTAAATTTGAACATGAAATTTACAGCTGTAATAGGCTATGACAAAGTGTAAGGAATATTTATTATCTGGGTTTTTTATTATTTGTATGAAATTGGAAACATGCATGGATATGTGTTTTTTTATAAGGTGTTCTACTTGAAAATTGGCAATAACATGGTCATAATTGTACCATGACATGGTGGGGGGGATAAAAGATGTGAAATAGTGATATTTTAAGATATTATAGATTTAAGAGTTGGGTGTTTCAAGGTAAATATTTTATAAGGGATATAAAATAATAATGGGGATGGAAATACATGCCATGGTGGACCATTGTGCATTTAATATCTCTATTTTTAATTTCCTAACTTTGTGGATATATTTTTTGGTCTAAATTAATGTAGTTTGAATCAGGTTTAGAGTTCTAAAGAAGTTGAATTTTACCATCATAATCATGGAAAATTTATGATTACAACTAAGAGAATCATGGTGAATAAATTTTAATATTAGATATATATTCATTTAAGTAAGAGGAATAAGAACATGTTTAGATTAGTGCATAGAGAATAATTGGGAGAGGGAATTCAAGATCTTACTATAATGGAAATAAGTGAAGAAGTGGTATTCCGAGTTTTATATCTTATAAATTTTATATATTAATAACATTAATGAAAAATAAGTAGATTGGTACACCTTCATTAATTAAATTAACATTCCTTTCTCCTAGAAGACCATGACATCACTTTTAGAGCAGTGCGTTTATTATACGTGCATAGAGAATCATATTCTCTACCACTATGAGGGTTATAAACCCAGAGGTTTTTTGAGGCTACTATGAATTTGGAACAAAAAATAAATGCTTTTATTAAATTTGGTACATCAATACACAGTAATTTTTTAATCCCTTAATGTATCCAAGTATGGGAGAAAAAAATAAAAATTACTTTTATCTCTCTTTTATGGGTTATATTTTCCACATTTCATTGAAAGAGAGATATGTATGTTTTTAATAACTTTGATTCAAGATCATTGTAATGTTGTTTGAAATAAACATACCTAGATTCCGCCATATTAGGTTATATTCTTTATATGGGACCAATAAGTGGTATCAAAATGTACGTTTCAAATTGGTGGAGTTTTAACTCTTTGAATATATAGAAGTTAATGTCAATCACAAATCAATTCCTATTATATACGAAAAAAACAAATTACTAAAGAATTGGATGCGATACTACTTCCGATCATAGAGAATATATATTTATATGGATAACATAATTTTATTTTTTTCATCACAAAAATAAGATCTTGATTTAAAATCCATTATAAGTATAACTTTTTTTCTAAAGGAATCAAGGCATTAAGTGGGTCTTTATCTAAAGAAAATCTACATAGAGGAAATGTCATGTAAATTCTCACATGAAATGTGGGAAAATCTTATCAACATATTTTAATGCAACAAAAAGATATTTGAATCTAAATTATAGTTTCTATAGAATAATTATGAGGATTTGAGGGTGCATAATAAAGAATTCAATAATGAATTATTCAATTGCATGAACATGATTTGGAGGACAAGTGCTGACTCGATAAACCCCCTAAGTATATCAAGATTGTGAAAAGGATTATGAGAATATTTCCACCTTGATTTAACACGAATGTTATGGTTCTTGATGAAAAGGATATGAAGAAGGTCATATTGTATACGATTCATATCAATCACATTGAATAGTAAATAAAGAACAATGATAATGATTCTACGGAAAAATAGAAATATAAAGAATTTAAAATAAAGGGATTGAAAAAGATCACAATGGAGGAGGATTCTAAATGGAAGGTAGTTTATTTAGTCATGTCATTCCATTCCAAAAATATTAAAATAGGAAAAGTAAAAATTTAAGGGAAACTTCATTTTTAATAGATTATGTGTGGAAAGGGTTGGCACCCCACTATAAAATTCCTAAAGAAGTTTTGATATGATGAAGAAGATTAAATATTCAAAAAGTATTTATCAATGGATATAAATGTAAAGAAAAGTTTACAACCAAAATTACTCAAGAAGAAAAAATTATTTCATAAGAAGATGTTTTTTCAGAATAAACTGAAATAGAATAAATTAATGAATGAAAAGATCTTAATGATTATGTTCTTATGGGTTTCATTTAAATTACACAAATAAATGGAAATAATGATGGAACAAAATCTATGGTTAATTGGAAAGTAAAATTTATAGCGGTTTTGGTGGCTATACTAGAAGAAATATATTTTTAATGATCCAAAATAATGAAATCCAATGTTGTGGTTCATGACTTTAAACATTATAATTATTAACTTTATGAGGATAAATGTGAGTTGAAGGAAGATATTTATAGACTTAACTATGAAAACTATAATGTACCAGAAGAATTTTATTAAGAAAAAACACAAA
Source organism: Viscum album (assembly GCA_963277665.1). Lineage (NCBI taxonomy): Eukaryota > Viridiplantae > Streptophyta > Magnoliopsida > Santalales > Viscaceae > Viscum > Viscum album. The sequence goes on from OY728121.1 coordinate 596,527,850, forward strand.
ATTAATGAACAAGACCATATTTTAGACAATTTGAATTGAATAGTGTTAGATAGATTAAACCAAAAATTGGATAAAAAGGGATACATTATTGATATATGATGAAATATTTGTGCTTAGAAGAAGCTATTGACTTTTGGTATGATATTAGGATATGGTATTTTATGGGCTATGGATAAGGGGAAAAATCATGGTGATCTAATAGCCAATTTATAAGATTCAATTAAGAAATAACATTCATATCTAAAAGTAAAATATATCATGGGGATTGATTAAAAACAATAGTTCATCATATATGATGATAATCCTAAAGTACAAACTCTAAGGAGGAAGATTGATTTGGATGGCACTCAAAAGGTCGAAAAGGAAACCGAATAATCAATGAAGTCATAAAAAAATTCACCATAAATCAATATTTATTATTATTGAATGATGTGGAATACCCCAAATTCATTTTCTATATACCAAATGTATATTAAAGTATAAGAGAAACTAATAAAGATAGAAAAAAATTCACGTATTCTATATATTTTCAATAGAAAATATTTTTTGTGTGAAAGTTATCGACAAAAATCAATGTATTTATTATCAATAATATATAGTAATATGCTAAATGAGATCCAATTTTTAATCGGAAAGCATTGTAAGGATTCATTAGTAAGTTTGAAAATTAAAAATTAATTTATATCCTAACAAGATAAGGTTGATTTATCGTATTTGGGGTGAGAAACAGGAATGATCACCACCAAAATAAATAAATCAATGTACATGTATATTAAAATGAATATGATGGAACTAGTTTTGGATATTTCTTCAAAATAAATAGATTGATCCAAATTATGGATTCTTGATAGTGTATTTAACTCCCATATATTGGGAAACACAAATCCTATCACATGTATTATGTAAGAGAAAGAAGATGTCATAAAATTTGTCAACGATGAAGGATTAAAGATCATTGGATTTAATAAATCCCAAATTAAGGGAAAATACATTAGGCACAAAGATGTATTGGTTATTGTAGTCCCTAATCAAAACTTTTTATGTATAATCCAATTGTGAGTATTTGGGATGATAATCAATTTCACAATTTTTTTAATTAATAGAAGAGATAATATAATTATAATGCAAGGTAAGTGCACAAAAGTTAACTACTACCTCATTAGTGGAGAAGAATAAATGTGATTAATTTCCAGGGAATATGATAATATATTTTGGCTTAAAAGTCTTGGAAACTTATTATAAATGTCCTCAGAAGATATAGTAAATAATTAAAAAGTCCATTATATCCGTAATATTTTATGTTATTTAAATCACATGTGTGATTTTAGAAAAAAGGGAAAGATCATTCAAAAGAGTTACAATCTAGGAGAAAATAATTCAACAAGGTTGATATATTTGGTGAAAATTGATGGTTGCGGGACTCTATCACTGAAATACATTATTTAAAATAGGTATTATGTGATATTTTTATGATTACAACAATATAGCCTTGTGGATACTGATTTATCACAATTACATGGTGTTTAATTAAACTAATCTTTATCAAAGGATGTCAGGAAAGATTCATGGGTAGATGATTCTAAAATTATAAATTGATAATGACATAAAGTACAGAAATAACCCAGTTAAGGATCATCATTGTAAGCATGAGGTAAGGAAACACATATCAGTGTTAAGGAATCCTCAACAATATAGAGTAGTTGAGAGGTGGGACTTGATCATTAAAAACAAGACTTGAATATTTCTCATTAAGAATTAATTAATAGAGAAAATGTATAATACAATGATATTTATATCAGTCTATATAACATATAGATGTTTTTTATGTACATATAAATAAATAACAACTTAATAGACGTAGTATGAGAATAATCCAATTTTGATGTATTCTCAATATGGAGAAAAACCACCAATACTTTGAATAACTTAGATATGGAGGAATATTTTTTGTGTAATCATTAATTAAAAAGGTATTAAAGTGTTTAGAAAATATACTTGGAAAAATTATTGAAAGTCCAGACATTATTTTTGTGGGAAATGAGAAGAATTTCCAATAAAATCATGAGAAAATTCTAGAGGAAAGTGATGAAGAATAGAGAAGCTCAAGTGAAGAACAAGGGGTGAGGGATGATTATAATAAATTCATCGACAATGATAAATATATAAAAACATAAATAGCTATGATGATGTTGATAAATAGAACTAAAAAATATGAAGAGAACATTTTTATGATTGAATATCTATAGTGTAAATAAAGAGGATGAAGTATGTATAATAAACATCACCCATATCATTATTAGAACCTAATAATTATTAAAAGTATTAAAAGAATTAGTGTTGGTGTTTTCTATGGATTCTTTTCCTTGTGGAATTATTTTAATTATTTAGTTCTTATGTGACTCTACCACTTTCCAATGGTGGAAAGCCTCTCAATGACATAGAGTGGTGATGATTGAACCTTTTTTTGGATGAGAGAATGGGAGGTTGACGCTTCCCTTAAGGGGTCTTATTTTCTTTTCTGAGATTATCTTATAGATTTATGTCATGTTTTTGAATCATTTCCAATAACACTTGTGGTGAAATTTATTGAATGAAAATCATTCATTTAATTGGACACTACACATGGTAATTATACTATCTATAATTTGATCCAAATATCAAGTTAATTTATAGTTTATAGCTATATGGGATAGTAATTTGGAATTTATCACCATCCTTAGAGGCATTGAGATCTTATGGAAGGAGGAATGAGGTGTTTCAGTGTTGGGATATCTCATGAAAGGGGATTCGTACATATCAGTATAAAGGGAACCAGAACTCACATAATTTGGTGTCACTTAATGGGACACATCATACCTTATAAGGCCTTGTGAACAATAATATATTGGTTAATTTTGAATTAGTGCATACATGACCACTTAAATTAGTTTTAAATTCATGAATAATGGACTAATATGTGATAGTTTCTTAGAAATGGTTTGGGGTGGGACTTATATTGAAGAATCACTTTTGGTTTTAACCAAATACACGAGTTAGGTGAATAAATTTTTGGAACCAAGAAGAGTATCCCGAATAAAGGAATATCATGAAACCAATAGAATTTTATTTACTCAAGTCATAATATGAATCTAATATTAGAATCTTGACTCAATTCATATGATGGAAACAAGAGGACAATCTCAACTTAAGGTATGTGAGAAAATCGATAGACGTATGTTGATTAAAGGAATATGAGAAAACCAAGAGGATTATTTCTTCTCAAGGACCCCGAGGAAGCCAATAGGATCATATATACTCATGGAATATTAGGAAACCAAGAAGATAATATTAACTCAAGGAATATAAGGAAACCAAGAATAATATCTTTACCCTAGGAATATAAGAAAATTTAGAGTAGTACCTCAACTCAAGGTGTTATAATAACCTATAATATCTTTCTATTACGAGTAAAGGAACTCATGTTTCACAATAACTATTTTATTATATTTTATAATATAAGAAATTATAATGAAAATTAAATTTAATAGGTTCATTATAAATCATGATATAATTTTGACCATAATAGATAGGACTAATACATAGATATAACACAAAATAATAGTGAACACACAAATGTATATTCCATATGATTTAATTCTAACATGAAGATCATTCCTTCCATGATGACTACTAATATAATGAGAAGCATTATGAATACAATAGACATTATCAAGGGAAGTGTAAAACCTTTTTAAGTGGAGTATTGAATGATAAATTATGATAATGGTGGAGTATATATAGGGAATAAAGGGTAATATGATAGTTAAGATCTAACCATTATATGACCATTACTTGACCATTGCATTGTGGTAGTTATATTATCATAGAAATAGTAAAATACCCAATAGAATAGTAAAATAAAACTTCTAAAGGAAATTTAAAAGTATTATATACATAATATATTTTAAATATGTTATTATATGTCAATATACTCAACAAGAATGAATATATATATATATATATGATATTATTTATAATTCTTTACTGTGAATAAATATTGCATTTCCCTTTAAAAATCGTATTTTATAGTAAATATGTAATTTTTTTAAAATATATAAAAACTTATTTCTATAAAATAATCATTATATTTGAAATCAACACATCAAAATTTGGTTAGGGTTAATTATTTATGATTTTATAAAATACCATATTTTTTCATTGAATAATAAAAACATAGTTGTTTGATTTAGGTGCATTTTATGAATTCATAATTTTTTAATAATGTTGTAATAATATATATATTATGCATTTCATGACATAAATATGTTTTAAAAAGTATTTTAATTATTTTAAAGTTCTAAAATCATTTTTTTAAAATATATAAAGAAATTCCAATGTCAATAAAGAAAATTTTATTTTTGAAAATAGTTTTTAATGAATAAAGGATCCTTTTGTGGTTAAATTAATATATAGAATAGTAATTCAGTTTTAAATTTTAATATTTAAAAATCATTTTCTTAATTTCATAAACCCTAAGTTAAAACCATGGTTATCCCATAGAGAGTGTATTTTCCGAAACCTAGAATTCCAAAGGCAATATTTGAAAAATAATAAACAATTATCCACATTTTACCATAAATAATCACCTCTCCACCTAATTTTATTCACTCCCAATATCATTATCATGTCCCTCTATCTCATAGTATCTCATTAATTATTTTTGAGAATCCTTTAATATCTTAACACATCAACCCTCTAATATTAGAAAGTAGTACATAAAGTAAGTGGTTCTCTTCCAATTTTATTGTTTTCATACAAGTAATTACTTTATAATAAGTCATTTTATTTCCAAATTATTAAATTTTAATGTATTTATAATCATTAAATTTCTATATAAATGTTGTTATATAATTGATATACTACCACTATCTCTCAATATCTTATCCCATAATCCATTTTGTAAACCCAATATGTTGTTGAAATCATTTTTTATTTTATATTCTATGTGTTTTTATTATGAATACCCAAACATATTTTCATTAGAGGGTATTCCAATAGATATAATTACATGTCATTGATTAGGTATTTACATGTATGAAACAAATATTCCCTTATCATGGGTTAAAAAGGTTGAAAATTTCATGTATTTATACTCTTATGAAACCCAATTATTTTATACGAAATCCACTATTTATTCTCTATGGGTTATAGAAAAAATTATTTCTTATGATAGGAAATCTATGTGGAACACAGATATTCAGTCATATTAAGGGTGTACCCTAATATTCCTCCAATGAATTAGGTAAAAAATTTATCTATAGAGACATTATGTTTATGATACCATGGAAGAACACATTTTTATTGTTGTATGACACCTTTTTGAATAAAATTAGTAATATATTTTAGATCCCCTTTGTGATGAAACTTGGTGATATAATTTTGAATGACCCATTTTTATATTGTACCCAAATTTAAATTTATTCCTCATTTTCTTATTAACATGCTCTTATGTAATGACTCATGACTTGTCTATGATGAACACTTACCTTCCATTTCCTATGTTTATCCCTCTTCTGAGTTTTATACTCATCCTTTACTTTTGATGCATGTCCCAGAAAATCATATGAATTGAGGATAACTAATATATAATTATAAAGGACTATTTCATAAGGATTAAATAATGTTTTTGTTTTTTTTGTTATTTAAGTCCTACATGTAATATGAACCAAGCTTCCAAGACACTAAACCTCAAAAGTTCATATAGAATTTTTTAATATATTATTTTTTAAGGAATTATGTTGAAAATAATGTATAAAAAATTTGGGTCTTCATAGTTGGTATCAAATCATTGATTATTTATTTATGGAAATTAATACAATGAAACATTAGTGAAAACCCAAGATATATGTATAAATATATGAGAGAATCCTAAAATATTGGTAAAGGATAGATTGTATGGTTTCCTATTAAATACATCCCTGCCATGATATTGTAAGTTAATGCATGCTCTGGATAATATGCACCTAGGGGTGATAACCATAAAATTTTAGTTTGGTGTTATCAATATCTTCACTTGTCGAAAAATGAATTGTCCTAACTGAACACCTGGTTTGATACTCTTTTTAGAAAAAATTTGGTTGATCACACGCTCTTGGTGAAAAATTATGATTGATTTATTACTAAAGCAATTATTTATTTTTTTAAGTTAAAAAATATTGAAGTATATGATCCTATAATCATGATATTAGAAAATTTTAAGATTAAAACCCCATTTATAATCATTATTATAAGTGTTATAATAATATGAATTCTCTCATTTAGGATTTATTATTTTAAAAAAATAGCAGGAAATAGTAGTACTAGTGTAAACAATGGTTGTGAAGAACAATGCAATGAAGAAATTCCCAATATGATTAAAGTTGGATTTTGAAAAATAATAATTTTTTTAATCATTTATCTTAGGTTACTAATAGTAACTTAAATCATTTGTAGCATTTGGATTCATTTAGTAAGGAATAACTAGTAGTTGAGTCCTTCATGTGTCAATGACCACCTACTTATAGTGGACACTTCAATACGTTACTAATAGAAAAATGGACCAACACTAAAGAAAAGATATTTTATATACTATATTATTATATATTGGATAAATTTTATTTATAAGTATTCTACTTAGTGTGATAATAGAATATATGGTGTACATTTATAAAAAAACAAATCTAATGGATGATGTTGAAGTTATGGCATGGGCTGAGTATAAATAAGTCCTTTAAGTATGTAATTTACTTATACCCTACAAAAATTGAAAATGGAATTATTTGGGTTGAATGAAAAGGATAATGAATTATTGGGAAGTTATAAAATAAACTTTATAGGGATTGTGTGATACAATTCAAGATTTTTCATTGATTATGATGAAAATATTGATCAATTAATTAGTTATTGGTGAAAAAAGACCTCATATATGAAAATATTTGGAAATTAAATATTTTGGGATTTATGAGAATATAGTTTATTATGATCTCAAAAGTGTTAATGGAGTTTGAATATATGCTATGGTCACATTGAAAAAAAACGATATGAAGAGAAGGATAAAAGATTTTTTTGGGGGAATTTTGACAACAGAAGAGAAGGAAAGAAACTACATCTATCCATTTATTATAGAGAAATTCATGGGATAAAAAGTAATAAATAATACCCTCTTTTAATGATTTCATATTTATTTGACCAAAATAATGTGGCTTAATTCATTTCCATGTATGACCTTTTATTTGGATATTATCAGTTTAGGGTGATGAAAATGGACATCCCAAAGAATTATTTTCAAAAAATATATATGGAAATCATGAGTCTATTATTATAACTTTGGATTGACTAATAATCCTACTATATTTATGTATTTGATGAATATAATCATTAAGGGATTCCTTGATAAATTTATGGTAGTATTTATTAATGATATTATGATATAATATAAAACTCATGAGGAACATGAAGATCATCTAAGGGTCATAATAAAAACTATATGTAAATACATGCCTTTTCTAAATTTAGTAAATGAGAGTTATAGTTACCTCAAAAAGAATTCTTGGGACACATAGTAATCAGTTAAGGAAACTCATTTGACATAGTTAAGACAAAGACCATGGAGGAGTGACCTCATCGTCTAATAGTGACTAAGATTTATTATTTACTTGGTCTAGAAAGATAATATAAAAGGTTTGTGAAAAAATTCATGTATTTTTAAAAAACTAACCGTGTTAACTAGAAACAGAGTTAAGCTATTCTTTAAAATATAGTGTGAATAAATTTTAAAAGAACTTAATAAGAGGTTGGTTAGTGTGTTACGTTCCAAAGAGGTGATGGAAATGGACAAGAGGGGCGGGGGGGGGGGGGGGGGGTGGTGAATTGTATTTTTTTAAAGGTAAATCATATTATTAAATTTATGGGAGGAAATTGTGTGGTTAGAATATTAACAATTCAACCAAACTGGTATAAGAAAAGATAGAGAAAATAAAATGACATAAAGTAAAATATGAACATAATAATTTTTATAGGGTTTCAAATATAATTGATCCTACTCCACTCTTCACACACCAACCTGGTGTATGACACCCACTATGGATTATCACTTTTAAAGGAGAGTGAAAACTCTTTACATACACCATTTTCACACCTAGAGGATCAACCTAATTCCCTTGAAATCTATGGTTCCAGACAAAAATATGTCCTTTTATAGGAAAATACAAGATCTATATAATTGCATGCTCAATAAAAACCTCTTTAGTTTTTCAGGTTTAGATGAAACCCAGTATTTTATGAGGAAAAACATAACCCATTTTTTTATGGGTTCATACCCAACCTAGAATTTCATAGGATTATTCCAAACCTCTTATATGTCATAGTTTAAGAGGAACCAAGTCTTCCAAGGGAACAAACTTAACTTGGACTCTGATAGGAGAAGTCCTTTACTCTACTATTTTATTGGTTAAGAAGAAACTACTCTTATACGGAGACAAACTAATCTTAGTCCTCTAAGAGGACATACCAAACCCGAAGATACATTCTTTAGGGTAGTATAAACCTGTGAAAGACACTAAGTGATACAACATAACCCCAATAGTTACAGTATAGTAAAAAAATAAAATATTTTAACCCAGTGTATAATCGTTCAAGAAGAATATGGTGAATGAATAACATAGTTTTTAGGCCATTCAAGATGTTGAAAAAGTGAATAATAGGAATTTAGAAGTGCACTTCACTAAAAAGTTGAATAATGATGATCTAAAGATCATTTTTAAACTATGTAATACAATATAGTAAAATTAGAGTCACATATACCTTATCTTCACTACATTATTTGGTATTTTTATTCCATGAAAATGCAATGAAACTTTTCTATAGTAAAAATTCCATGAGCGTCCTTCATAAATTCCAAAGATAAAAACATCACATGTAGGAACCTTTTAATTATGCTGCGAGAATGAAAATAATTCCACAAAAAAATAATCATAAGAATAATGAACAAATAATAACACATTAAATATATCCATATATTTTGGTAATAAATTCTTTATAATACTCCCATAAATCATGCGAGACTAACTCTTCATATTCCAAATTTAAATTTGAACTTCACTCAAGATTATTTTCTAGATAAAGAAACATAATTAATATCCATATAATATTTATCTTGATATCATGTTTTGAAACATTAAAATAGTATGTAACAAAAATAATTAATATCCTTGTAATGTTCCGTGATAATAATCTAGAGAAACTCTATATATTAAAACCATGTTTAATTTGAACATTGAAATTTCTAGAATTTCAGCATGAATATCCATGCACAATTGAATCCCAAATAATCCCATTTAATTCAACATAAAAAATATAAATTATTTTCACATGTATTATAAATAATTAATAAGTAATTATATAATAAATCAAACCCAAATTATATCAATAATAAACTTTAAGAAAATTAATATTCTAAGTATTACCTAAAATAGAGCACATTTCCATGTTTTAAAAAATCATTTATAAAATCACAAATCCCCATAGGAAAATATATATTTGGTTTCAAAATAGGATATTTATGTAGGGTATTAATATAGGTGAATATATATATCCTAATAAACATAATGAAATTCACATACCTAATTTCACATAGGTGATTCTGGAAACTGGTTGAAAAATTATCTTATAAATATTAAAACATAAAATACACCTTTAAAATAGTAGAAAAAGTTTTATCTCTAGTTGAATTATATTTATATAATTTCATTATATTTCAATATACTCAGGAATCTCCTTAATAGGACTTATACAACTCACATTGTCATCAAAATATAGTATAAAATTTGTTCTGGAAAACTCCAGAATTCTAACTGAAATTATAAAATTAATTCTATATACTTTTTATAATTATAGAGATCAATTCACATTTTAAATTATTCTAATGAAGTGTAGATATTTTTTACATATTTCCAACATGATAATAATCAATTAATTTGGAGTTTTTAGCCCTTATTATAGTAAATAATAGAAGATAAATTCACTTACAGTAGGTTTCATGATATGTTAACATGATCAAGTGACATAGTCATGTGACATGGTTAGTTGACCCCCGTGGTAGGTTTTATAGTCATTATATTTTGTTCCTTTGGTAGGTTGACATCATCATATTATATGATCAGGTGACATAGTAAGGTTGAATCCCCCAGCAAGTTCCACGATTAATATATTTTTTTCACGAAGTAGGTTAACACGGTCAATTGACTCCCACAGTTGGTAAGTTGGCATGGTTAGGTGACATGGTCAATTTACTCCCATGGTAGGCTACAAAAATTTTCAAATTTTTTATTTCTTGACTTTACAAAATTTTAGTCCCCAAATAAGTAAAATAATATTATAAGGTCAGAAAAGACTTATTTAGAATATGAACACTTAATGAAACTTATAGTACATGTTATGAAATAAAAAAACTAAAAAAATAAAAAAATTAAGAAAATAAATATTATTATACGATCTTGATTAATCATTCTTTAGATAATTTAAATTACTAAGAATTTTTAAGTAAATACAAATTAATTTTTGTAATTATCAAAACATAAAGTGGTTCAAGGGGCTAATTAATGTTCTCCACCTTTTTATAATTACAAAAATATTTATAATTTCAAAAATATATCCCCATTTTGAAATAATAACAAATATAAAGTTGTAGTTGGATAAATCTATCTTTGAATGTAAAATATAAAAAATTAATTACCTTAAAATAGAAATATACTTGAAAAAAAAATTTTATTCCATAAAAGTCTTAAATATTGATGTTATATATCAACGAGACACTAAAAAACCTTGCATTTTCAAAAAAAATTTCAAGAATACACTATTCAACTAGTATAATTTCAAATGTTATTTGATAAAAATAACGAGAAACCATTCATAAAATAATATTTTATGTAAACTGCAATTTTAGATAAGAAGATAACATTATCTAGTACATATGATAATTCTAAACATTGTAATATAATAAAAAAGATATATATAAATTAAAATTAGTAAGATGAGAATACAAATTTTTTATTTCAATAGATTTTATGAAAAAATGAAAATTTCCGTATATAAATAATAATGCTCAAACTCCCCTAAAATTAAGAGTACAATCTGAATCTCCATGAGTGTAATGGAATAAATATGTTTTTATAAAATAAAACTATTTTTTTATCATACACAACCAGGCTTAAAAAAAGTTTTAACATATTTTAAAATCATGATAGTTCATACTTAATCAAATTTTATAAATTTAAAATATCACATATTAAACATGAATAATGGATTATATTTTAAAAACACATCAAATCCTATTTAATTTACCAGGATATTCACTAATTCAAATACTTTAAATTTAAACATGTCCAAACAAAAATGAAGATGAAATTAAAACATTATTATTAAGAAATTCATTTTCATGGAAAGCTAAATAATTAAAATAACATTTTATCCCTCTTAATCGATGAATTTTATATATTAATTAAATTGAATTTAAAATGAGAACATATACCTTAATTACAACCTAAATAAAATAGTGAATAAACATTTTAAGTACCCATATTTAAATTTATAAATCTGATTTAAAAGACTATATTAACTCCCTAAAAACAAATTCTCTATTATAAAATGATAAAATCAAAGTATTATGAGCATAATTTTAATTATAGTAGTGAGAAAAACCCTAAGAACATAGTTTAATTTTACTAGGAGACATGAAATGTGTCATAATATATTTAAAAGTTTTTTTTAATGTAACCAAATGATAATATCATAAAAGTAAATATGAATTTATAATTAAAAATAAAATAATAACTGGTCACATAAGTTTTTTAAAAAAAATTATAATGAAATCCAACATATAAAATGATAAAATATTAAATATATGGATGAAAAAAAAAGATTTAAATCAATTTAATCCAACCATAAAATAATCACAATATTACTCAAGTTCACTAACCGAAAATATAAAACACATATGGTATCATCCCATATGATAAAAGAAATGCATGATAAAAACAAATGATAAACCATACTTTCCATGTCTCATTAAAACATTCCAAGGATAACTAAAATGAAATTCATGATGAATATAAGAATAAAAAAATAAATATTACTTAGGTATAAAGAATAGATTGATTTTACATGAATACGAAAACATACCTTGTAGTACCCATGCTGTAGAAGGACTTGATAATTTGTCATTGAAATAAGATTTATATAAAAAATTACTTTTATTAAAAAAATATGGGGTGACATTAAAAGGGAAATTATAAGAATAATGACCATAAGATCTCCATTTAAAGTAATTAACTGAAGAAATTCCGGTAGTCTTTCCATTCAAAAAATTATTTCTAAACATAGTGGGAATAAAAGAAATAAAATGAAGCTGATTAGTTAATCATTAATTTTCTTGAAATAAATAGACTTTTCTAAATTAACACATGAAGAACATTTATCATAAAATTTCCTTAAAAAAAATTCATTTATAACTTTAACTAATTTATACTTCATCCTTTCATTTTTTTAAAAATCCAAATCATCACAAACCTTTTCATGTTATGAAGAAGCTGGGTTTCTAATATTTTAATTTTTACTTTTAATATTCTTATAATGATCCTCATAATTATAAATATAATCCAACAATAAATTAAACCTCATTTATTAATCTTCATTATTTTTAGAAAGGAAATTTTTAATCCTATCATTTTCATATTTAATCTTCAACATTTTATAATAAATATATTTAATATAAGAGATAAATCCTTTTTCTTTTGACAAAAACTTTTATATTTTTATTTGGGTGAAACATGTAAAAAAGTTATTTCTTTAATTTTTGCTTCATATAAATCACAAATTTTCATTATATATTCAATAATTTGTTCATCATTAACTGAATTAATAGAGGAATGAGAATCAAAACTAAAATAATTACCATTAGTTATACTTGTCACACATATATTTTCATCTTTTCTAGAATATAAACCAAGAACACATGATAAATAATTTTAAGGTGAAATTATTACCTTTGAATAATTTTATATAAATGTTACATTTCTAATTTATTTTATACATTCATCCTTGTTTCATGAACATTCAGAATCACTCCAAGTAGTAACATATTTCTTTTATTTCATTTTGAACATCCTCGTATTTTTGAGCTTTATATAATTGGGTTTCATATGTCCTCTCTTTATGTAGCTATAAAAAACAATATTAGAATTATATAAATTCAATGTTACTTAACTTTAATGAATCCTATTTTTTTAAAAAAATTATTTTATTCCTATTTTTGGGTTAGATACACCCTTTTAATGTGTCTGCACTTTCAATAATTGGGGTAGACAGATTTCATTGAATCTACTTCTTTAAAGGTAGTTGTCTCAAATTGTTTCCAAATCTCACAAACAGTATTCCAAATAATAATGTTTTCAAAAAATATTTCTAAAAAAAATATTCATGACCATGTAATTAGGGTTATATTTAACAAAATATTCTCCTTTTATATCAACCAGCTTAGATTTAGGTAAATCATTAGATTTAATCACAATATCCCAAAATAGAATATCAATACTCTTTAGATAATATTTCATATAGATCTTTCACAGAGAATACTTAGTACCATTTAAATGTGGTGGTAATTTCATATTTATACCACTTTTATTCCTCAAATCATCAATCAATGAAAAAGATATTTCCTTTAGTCTTGTTAAGAACTATGATAAATTTTTTTCACAATTAATATAAACAATCTAATTAATAAAAATATATCTTAAATCATAAAACATTCAATAACAATTATTAGGTATCAAACATAGTGACAAAATAATTTATATACAATGGGTCCTTCTGTGATACCAATTTTTAGGTATCATATAGATCATTAAACTATACTTATCCTTAAAATAGACACCCTATAATACCAATTGTTAAGTCCCATAGAGGTGATATAAATGGACAAGTGGGGGGGGGATTTTATTTCATTGAAAATTAATTAAAGAATAAAATTTATGACTGGAAATTTATTGGTTTGAATATTAGCAATTCAACCACACCGACATAATAAAATAATGAGAAAATAGAATGCATGAATGTAAAAGATAAAAGAAAGATTTTTATAGTGGTTTAGATAAAAATGATCCAACTCCACTCTTCACATACCAAAATGATATATAGTACCCACTATGATATATCACTTTTATAGGATAGTGACAACTCTTTAAATTCACCTTTTTCACACATGGAGGCTCAACCCAATTCCCTTAACTTTTATAGGTTCAAACAAAAAACTATCCTTTTATAGTAGAAGACCAAACCTAGAATTTTACAATATCAATACCAACCTATTTAATTTTTTAGGTTTAGATGGAACCCATTATTTTACAAGGAAAAACCTATCCTAGTCTTTTATAGGTGCAAAACCATCCCAAACATTCAGAGGATCAGTTCTAACCTCTTTTATGTTATGGTTCAAGAGAAAACCAATCTTCTAAGGCGATAGAATAAATTTGACACTTAAAGGAGATGTTATTTCCTATGATATTTTTCATGTTTAGTGGAACCTAGTTCTTTATTGGGATTGATAGAACTTAGTCTTCTAAGGGGATATACCAAACCCAAACATACCTTTTCGTAGGGTAGTATAACCCCATGAAAGATTCACTAAGTGTGGAAATATAAAATGGATAGTTACAACACAATAAAGAATAAAACAATTTAACCTAGTGAATGGTCATTAAATTATAATTTGTTGAATGAATAAGGTAGTTCTCTCTCCCTTCAAGATATTGAAACAATGAAGATCGAGCATGCAATAATGAACTTCAGCAATCCATTGAACAATGAAGATCCAGAAATCAGTTTCAAACAATGTAACATGAAAGAGTAAATGTAAAGTGACATATATCTTCTATTGGTTTCATTATTTGGTATTTTTATCCACCTAAAAATAAAGGATTATTTTCTCAAATAAAAATTCCACAAATCTCCTTCATAAATTCCAATGATAAAAACTTCACATGGAGGAAAATTTTAATTAAGCTGTGAGAATTAAAATCCTGATACACACACTTAATTGTTAGAATAATCAACAATTAATATAAAAATAAATACATACATAAAGTTTTCTAATAAATACCTTTTAATACTCTGATAAATCACATGAGACTAACTCTTCATATTCCAAATTAAAATTTGAACTTCACTCAATCTTATTTTCTAGATAATCTGGGATAATTAATATCCATATGATATTTATCTCGATATTAAGTTTAAAAAAACTAAAATTGAATTTGATAACAATAATTAATATCATTTTAATGTTCTCTAATAATAATCTAGATAAACACGGTATATTCTATCTAGTTTAAATTTTAATATCACAAGTTCCATAATTTCATCATGAATTCCCATGAATACTTAAATCTAAGAGAATAAAATTTAATTAATCAAAAAAATTAAAAAATTAAAATCTATTAAAATGGATTATAAATAATTAATATGTAATTATAGAATAAATAAAAGATTCATTATATCAATAATAAACTTTCAGAAAATTAATATGCCATGTATGACCTAAAATAGAGAACATTTCTATGTTTTACAACATTCTGTAGAAAATAAAAAATCCTCATACAAAAATACACATACTATATTCACATTGGAAATTTACGTAGGGAATTAATTTAGGGAAATCTACATAGCCGAATATATATATGGAGACACATATACCTGATTTTACATAGGCGATTCTCGACATTTATAGTCAAATTAACTTATAAATATTCAGATTTAAACCATACCTTCAAAATAGAAAAATCAGTTTTATCTCTAGTTAATTATTTTTAGATAATTTCATTATCTTTACATGTACTCAATAATCACATTAATCTTTCTTGTACAACTCATGTTATCATCAAAATACAATAGAAAATTGGTTCTGGAAAACTATAGAATTATATCTGAAAACTTGAAGTTACTTTAATGTATTTTTTATAATTATAGATTTCAATTCACAGTTTAATTTATTGAAATTAAATGCATTAAACTTTTTTATCTTTCCAAATAAATAATAATTATTTAATTTGGATTTATTCAGACTAAGTTTTAGTAAAAAATAAGATAAATTTACTCATGGTAGATTCCATGGTAAGTTGACATGGTCAGTTGGCTCCCATGGTAGGTTGGTTGACATGTTCAGCTGACACAATCAGTTTACTCCCAAGGTAGGTTCTAGAAATTGATTTTTTTGATTTACAAACTTCTAAATTTTAGTCTCAAAATAAGGTAAATGATATTATAAGTTCTTAAAATACTTATTTACCTTAGGAAAACTTCATGAAATTTTTAGTACATTTTATGAACTACAAAAACTAAAAACATGAAATAATTTTATGAATATAATATTATTATATGATTATGATTAATCATAATTTACATAATTTAAATTACTAATACTTTTAATGGACAAAAAATAAATCTTTGTAATTTTCAAAACATAAAGTGGTTCAAGGAGCCACTCAACATAGAAAACCTATGATAAATTTACACTTTGATGGAGAAATATATATCATATATAGTGATTTATCCATAAAATGACTTGAATATATACTCATGTAAAATAACATGGTGTTTTCCTATGCATATTGATAGTCCAAGTCTCATGAGGATAATTATCCTACCCATTATTTAGTTTAATCTATATTTATTTTATCATAAATTATAATAAGAAATTATATTTATGGGGAGTGGTATGATATATACAAAATACTCAAAATTATGATGTCATGACCCGAACCTACCCGGGCTCGAGCCACAACTACCCCAAGCCCGCCTCCATAGGCCAGGGGCTGGCGACCAGCACTGAAGGCTAAACAACTCGGGGAGGCCTTTTCCTAAGTACTTGTACACACACATGCAGCCCACTCAATGCAGAAGTACAGAGTAAAAAGTAAAGTAAAGTAACAACTGCTATAAGTAAACCTCAAGCGCATCGACCTCTAAATAGTACAAAGAAAGTGCTGAAGGTAAACTGAAAAGAAAAGGGGAAAAACACGTTCCCAACCAGAAAATTTCCACAACCCAACAACAGGTAAATGAAAGTAAAACAGTTGGGAGAGTCCCACACCTGGAACCCAACTATGACCACCGCACGTGGTCTAGGCTCCAGAACTCATAAGCTCCACTGAAGTCATGACCAAACTATCTGTCATCTGTAAGGGCACACCAAGTGCGGGAAAATCCCAAGCAGGGGTGAGTATAAAAATACTCATTTGGATGCCCTGAAGGCTCGAGGGAGCAACAAAGGATGTACTGAAGAGGTGAGCCGTAGATCGAACATGGAAAAGTAAAGGAGTACAATAGAGAGTGCAGTAAAGAGTAAAACTCAACCCAACAAGAGGAAGGAAGTAGACTCATCTAAGCACAAGGAGCTAGAATCTGTGAGAAGATGATATTCTCATTGAGTCTTAACTACCAATAGCAGGAGAGTAGACTCATCCAACCACGAGAAGCTAGACATAGAAAGCACGTGGAATACCCCGCGCGTCTTCGCCTCTCCTGGAAGGAGTGCAGCCAAAACCCAATGAGTGGGTACTGGAACAAGGTATACATATATATATGCTCTATCAAGAAACCTGAACAAGATCATAAGGGGATATCCATCCCGTATCTCAGCCCAAGATAGTGAGTAGCCAACAGTCCTAGCGGTAAAAACCATCTATGCCCAGTATCCTGTACGTCCGCCCTGAACTGCAAGTCAAGGGGCTCAAATCACCACACCTCGACACTATCCCCTTTGGGCAGCACTGAATCTCCCGTACGGTTTTAGGTCACGTCACAAGGATGCATCTCGTTGGGGAAAGCGCCCCTCGTTCTTAACAGTTCTGGGGAAAGTAAAACCACACCTCATCACTGTCACATAGTTGAGAGGTCTTCAAAATCAAATCTGTCACATCACTGACCCATAAAACCAAGGGTCCCTCTCTGGTAGCCATGTAGAAAACCCACAGACTAGCCTAGTAGAAAAGACTGAGTCTGAGAGAAGTTGTCAGGTAACCCACTGCCCAGCCCCACTGGAGGGTCAACCCTAAGAGGTCATCAGGTAACCCACTGCCCAGTCTCTGCTGGAGGGTAAACCCTAAGAATTCAATGAGCAACCCACTTCCCAGTCTTTGCTGGAGGGTAAACCCGATGAGGCCAATGAGCAACCCACTGACCTATCTCTGCAGGAGGGTAAACCCAAAGACGCCAATGAGGAACCCACTGCCCAGTCTCTGTTGGAGGGTAAACCCAAAGAAGTCGATAAGCAACCCACTGCCCAGTCTTTGCTGAAGGGTAAAGCCGAAAAAGTCGATGAGAAACCCACTGCCTAGTCTCTGCTGGAGGGTAAACCCAAAGAAGTCGATGAGCAACCCACTGCCCAGTCTCTGCTGGAGGGTAAAACCAAAGAAGTCGATGATCAACCCACCTGCCAACCCCGCTAGAGGGTAAACCTGAAGAAGTCGATGAGAAACCCACTACCCAGTCTCTGCTGAAGTGTAAACCTGAAGAAGTCGATGATCAACCCACTTCCCAACCCTACTGGAGGGTAAAACTGAAAATTCTCTGGCCATCCATACTGGAAACAACCTCCTAGGTAGAGAATCGGTGGCTGCGTAAAGTATTGGTCACACCAAATCCACCAAACCCTACCAGGGAACTTGAAGGGGCATGATACTAAAATCCCACACGGCTAAGAAAAAAGGGGAACCCAAACAACTCCGCCGATCACCATAGAGAACAGAACCAGGGGAAACCACTCAACCCTACTGGCCTAAACCATCGTGAATAGGATGACCCTCTACGTCGTGAGAGATCGAAGGTGTGTAAAGCAGAACACGACACACACATGGGGCCCACATGACGTGGGGCCCTGTCTCCAAACCCAACACACAAATGTTCTCATGTAATACAACTTTCACCTCCAAGAATTATCATTTACTCCCATAGTATACTTCATTTACAGCCCAAGGTATATCGGGCACACGACACCGAATGTCAACACAAAAGGGAATAAACGTAACTTCGCAAACTTGTTTCCTCCATGACCCTAGAATGACCGACCAAATGTATTTTTAAAAACCAACTTAACTCTCACAAGAGTGAACGTGATCACGCGACAAGGGTTCGCTTTAGAACACAACCAGAAGAACCGCCACCGGAGCGCCTTTCATAATTCCAAATTTAATAAGTTCACATAGGAGGCTCCGATCGCCTGAAGAGATTACACCATTGTAATGCTCATGAAAAAACACACGAGATAGACTATCTACTCGCCTCCAATGAATATCCGACGTAAAAGTCATCTGACACCGCTTTATGCTTGAATGACGTCCCATGATCCCAAGCCTCAGCCGCAAAAATAGTCAGGCGCATCACACCATTGTGATCTCCTCAGAAAGACACGTCCAATTGACTGCTCACTTGAGTGAAACAGATATTTGGAGAAAAAGATTCATCTCGCCATACCGCACACGAGCGGTGCTACGTGGGACCCTTATCCTGGTCCCAAAGAACTACGAGTGGATCGCACCGCTGCGATCCTATCGGAAAAGTACACAAGATTGACTATCCATTCATCTGAAACAGACACCCAGTGATAAAGATGGAAATCATCCCCAACTCCCAAAATGACCCTCATGGGGCCTGCACCATCATGTAGAATTAAAGAAGGAAGATTTCACCATTGCAATGCCCTAAAAAAACACCCAGAATCGACTACTCACACGCCCCGAATGGGCGTCCGATGAAAAAGTTACAAAATGCTGCTCGCAGCTCAAAAGACGAGTCGTCGGGCCCATTCCTCAACTCCAGTTTCAAAACCTGAAACCACCCTGTAAAACTCCGACTCGGAACCAGGGTCCCAACGCCACTGGCTGCGCTCAAATCGAATGTTGGATGTGTCCGCGCCGCTCAAAACACGAACCCCTGGAAAGACATCAATCCACTTAACGTATGCGCCATGCCACCGAGGCACCCATCCCGGGAGTTAAAACCCCCGAAACCATCTCATATTATCCAACTCGAGCCGATTTTTGCACTACCATAGATGGAATGCAAAACGGACCCCCATAGTGGAAGATACGCGTGTCCAAAATCAGAGGGGACAAACCCCTTGGGCTGGATCGGCCTGGGTCCGGCTGGTCCGCCCAGTAAGGGATGGCCCGCGCCGGCCGGCCCGGTGCTGACCCGCAGTCCACCCGCATACTGGCCCTCATGGGATCGGTCATCTTGCTGTGTGAAGACCCGCCAAGGGCGGGTCTTTGTTCCCCTCGCGGGGTCACATGACGCGACCCGGGTCCACCCTCCCCGTCGGGCGCCGACTGCGCCAAAGGCCGTCTGATCGCCGTCGCCCCCAACTCACCCATGGACGCTCCGCCTCAGCCAACCATTGATATCACACAGCACCCTACTGCCAAGATGCCGCCTCTTCCTAGACCACTACCGTGCCCGCTCGCCGGACCGCCGTGCTAGACTGCCAGAAAACCATGGAAAATGCCAGAAAACTTCCCGGGTCCACTACGGATGCCCCGGGACTCAGATTTTCGATCCTAAAGGGGCGATAGAAACCTCAAATTGAGATCTAATAAAAAATGGCCTTCACTCGACCATTTTATAGAAATTAGACACAAGAAATTGAGTGCAAAGGTAAATGCAGAATCAAAAATGCAAAATGTAACCTCCTACCTCGATGGTCGTTGCCCGACGCTTCACCAACGATCCACCAGAGCTGTCACTGCCTTGCCGGAGGGATGGTGGAGAGGAGAGGGGTTCCTACTTCTCCGTTGGGAGAGTTCTCCTGGGAATAAGGGGGGAAGAATAAGGGTGGGGGTGGTGTTTATATAGAAAACACTTAAACCCCCGCCCGTCGGTCCCATACCCGAACCCTCAGCAGGGTTGAGGTTAAGCCTCCCCTAGGGTAAAAACCTCCACATGAGCAAAATGGCAGTCTCAGAATTTTAATCCAAGACTCCGTTCAAAAGTTATAAAATTTAACAACCGAGACCGCTCAATTACAAAAACACCCCTAGTGACATTTTCCATAGAAGGGCCGCACCCATGAAACTTATACCCCTCCTAGGGTAAACGAAACACTATGGACTCAACAGTGCCCTCGGTTTCCCCATCCGAGCTACCATTTAAGAGATACTTTCGTTTAACCATTAAATGAATAAATTAATCAATTTATTTATCCGTTTAATGTTCCGTTAATAGGAGAGGGGTCTAAACATCCCGCGCCGACATGCTTTATGTCGTTCCTAGGGTAAAAACCCCATTTAAGACCCATCCGAGCACTAATATTTCTGATCAGGATCTCTGTTCAGGATTTATCTCATTTATTTGGCGTGCCTAGTGTGAATGCACTAAAAATTTAATTTCGGCCACACCGGGGCTCGGAATCGCACGCCGTCTGAAGTCGCTTCTTTGGAATAACATCAAGAATATTCCAAAGTATTTTGTAGCAAAAAATAGTTCTTAAATCATTCCATAATTCAATCTTTTCATCCCTAAAAATCAAAACCAGGGAACAACTCAGGGTACTAAGCCCACAACTGGCTCTCCCGTACCCAAAAGAACTCTTGCACAGTCCCGCATCACCGCACACAGACCAAAGGGTTTGATTTATTCACATGAGGCCTGCCCTTGCAGATGACGTGCATAAGAGCACACACAATTCTTATTGGGTAAGCCACATGGGAGACTTCGTGCACCCACTCCAGACTTTGGGGTTAGGTCAAGGTGGTAGGGGACTTTGCCATCCCTTTGCACGGTCTCAAATGGCCTGAAGGCCCTCGAAGGTAGCTCACCTCCCTGACCAAACCCCTACATCGCACGCCACGACTGGAATCACCATTTGGACTTGGGACAAATCCCAGTGATTCCCTCCTTCAGAATATCCATATGGTGAAACACCTAAGGATATCTGGTCACGCAAGGTTCCATAGTCAATGTCCCACGACCCAGACTCTCTTACATGCTCAGAGAGAGAATGAGTCGACACCATCGACTAACAGAAAGTTTCCACACATTCTATTCCACAAAAACAGGGTTACATCGACTCCCCGCATCACCCTGGTAACAACTCAACCAAGGAGCAGGGAGAAAATAATTTCACACACAGAGTCAAACAATTCTACTAAAAAAATTATAAGAGATGTAGACTGTACCTTTTATCACCTCATGCTCTGCAGGATCATAGACATCAAAAGATCACGGCTGTCCATGGTCCCATCTGTCAGCTCTCGGAGCCTAATGTGGACCACTTGGTGGTGATGGGAAGACCTCATAAGGTCGTCCTCCACTTCCAGATCCTCCTGCTCCTCTGCAAGCACCACCTCTTTGGGCGCTACTCCGGTCACGGCGCTGCCTCTGCCATGGTGGTGCACCTACTGCCTGCCTGATATTCTCAGCATGCCTGGTTGGGTTGTCCTGTGCCAAGTGAACTCGTCCATCACAAGCATACCACTAACACTCTATGGGATGACCTAGTTCCCTCCGACGCCACTATGGTGTATAACCACATCTCTGAAATAGGCGGGTGGAAGGCCGCCAGCGTTGAGGTTCTGTCTGCTGATGCCTGCAAGCTGTGGAAAATGTCTCAGCTCCATCGTGTCTACTACCACCATCAACTATAAATCATTACAAAACGATATCTGTCACCAGTGCTTGTGCTAGCACCTCGACATAAGTTTAAATTCCCAAGGGTACTATGACGACACGAATCTCTCTACGGAGACCTCGCTCGAACTTCCGTGCTCAGAAGTTTCTGTCGTGGACCAAGTCCGGGTAATAGCGTGCACAGTCTGCAAAACTATTTTCATAATCGGTCACCATCATCCCTCTTTGTTGAAACTACAGGGGCTCCTGGATCCGAACAGAGCATATGCAGGATGGGTAAAACTATTCACAAAACAATAGCTAAAAGTCTCCCCACGAAAGTGACGAGTCATCGAGAAACTGAGTCACCAAACTCCACCAACGCCTAGCTGCTCTGTGGAAAAGGCTGGCGGCCAAAGCCACCATAAGATCTTTCGGCATCTGCACAAGCCTGAAGAGGAAAACCACTGTCTTGAGCCAAACCTCTGCTACCTGACGGTCTAATTCACCACTGAACCTCAATGTTCTCTGTCACTGGAACTCACGGAGTGTGCTCAACCTGCGCTCAAGCTTAGTCTGCTCTGTTGAAGCTATCTGCTTATCACCAGGTGGGGTTGTAGGTACCGTACCACCCGGAGAAAGGGACTCACATGATGGGTCCTAGATGGATGCCTCATAGCTCCCAGAGTCATCGTCACGAACTAAAGCTGGTACCCTGGCTGAAAGTCTTTGCAGAGACATCTTGAATGTTATGAAGGAGTGCCGCAGTCATATGAGAATATATGTATATAACGGTAACAACAATGGGGAGCTAACTCAAGACGTAGAATCAAGACTCAATCCTATGTGATGCACAAACCAATTTTTCTTAAAACAAGTGTCTCAGCATGCCAAGTCGACAAGCGGGCTATCAGGGTCCTGGTGAATGGATACATCGGCCACCACACCATCACTGGACTCCTTGGCCTGAGAGCCGCTCTCAAGACACGTTGACATAGTTGCCCGAAATCCCAACCAATTCCTTTTTAGGGACGTCCAAACAGCGTCCCAAGGAACAAAATACCTATGATACCACTTTGTCACGACCCGACCCTACCTGGGATCGAGCCTCAACTACCCCAACCCCACCTCCATAGGCCAGGGGCTGGAGACCAGCGTCGAAGGCTAAACAACTCAGGGAGGCCTTTTCCTAAGTACCTGTACACACACACAACCCACTCAATGTAGAAGTGCAGAGTAAAAAAAAAGTAAAGTAACAACTGCTATAAGTAAACCTCAACTGCACCGACCTCTAAACAGTACAAAGAATGTGCTGAAGGTAAACTGAATAGAAAAGGGGCAAAACATGTGACCAACCAGAAAAGTGCCACAACCAGGAAACATGTAAAAAAAAGTAAAACAGCTGGGAGAGTCCCACACCTGGAACCTAACTACGACCACCACACGGGGTCCAAGCTCCCAAACTCCTAAGCTCCACTGAAGTCACGACCAACCTGTATATCATCTTCAAGGGTACACCAAGTGAAGGAAAAGCCCAAGCAGAGGTGAGTATAAAAATAATCAGTAGGATGCCCCAAAAGCTCGAGGGAGCAACAAAAGAGGTACTAAATAGGTGAGAAGTAGATCGAACAGGGAAAAGTAAAGGAGTACAATAGAGAGTGCAGTAAAGAGTACAAATCAACCCAACAAGAGGAAGGAAGTAGACTCGTCCAAACACAAGGAGCTAGAAGCAGTGAGAAGATGAACTTTTCATCGAGTCTTCGCTACCTATAGCAGGAGAGTAGACTCGTCGAACCACGAGAAGCTAGACACGGAAATCATGTGGCATAACCTGTGCGTCTTTGCCTCTCCTGGAAGGAGAGTAGCCAAAACCCAAGGAGTGGGTACTGGAACAAGGTATATATATATATATATTCTCTGTCAATAAACCTGAACAAGATCGTAAGGGGATCTCCGTCCTGTAGCTCAGCCCAAGAAAATGAGTAGCCAACAGTCCCAGCGGTAAACACCATCGATGCCCAGTATCCCATACGTCTACCCCAAACTACAAGTCAAGGGGCTCAAATCACCGCACCTCAACACTATCTACTTTGGGAGGCACTGATTCACCTGCACAGATTTAGGTCGTGTCACAAGGATGCGTCTCAGTGGGGAAAGTGCCCCTCGTTCTTGAGAGTTCTCGGGAATGTCAAACCACACCTAATCACTATCACACAGTCGAGAGGTCCTCAATGTCAATGCTGTCACATCACTGAACCATACAACCAAGGGTCCTGCTCCGGTAGCCATGGAAAAAATCCACAGACTAGACTAGTAGAAAGGAATGAGTCTGAGATAATCATTGGGTAACCCACTGCCCAGCCCCGCTGGAGGGTAAACCCTAAGAGGTCGTTGGGTAACCCACTACCCATACTCTGATGGAGGGTAAACCCTAAGAAGTCAATGAGAAACACACTGCCCAGTCTCTAATGGATGGTAAACCTGAAGAGGCCGATGAGCAACCCACCTCCAAATCTCTACTGAAGGGTAAACCTGAAGAAGCCAATGAGCAACCCACTACCTAGTCTCTACTGGAGGGTAAACCTGAAGAAGTCGATGAGCAACCCACTGCCCAGTCTCTGCTGGAGGGTAAACCCAAAGAAGTCGATGAGCAACCGACTTCCCAGTCTCTGCTGGAGGGTAAACCCGAAGAAGTCTATGAGCAACCCACTGCCCAGTCTCTTCTGGAGAGTAAACCCGAAGAAGTCGATGAGCAACCCACTGCCAGCCTCGCTAGAGGGTAAACCTAAAGAAGTCGATGAGAAACCCACTGCACAGTCTCTGCTGGTGAGTAAACCCGAAGAAGTCGATGAGCAACCCACTGCCCAACCCCGCTGGAGGGTAAACCTAAAACTTCTCTAGCCGTCCCTATGGGAAACAACCTCCTAGTTAGAGAATCGATGCCTGCGTAAAGTATTAGTCACACCGAATCCACCAAACCCTACCAAGGAACTCGAAGGGACGTGATACTGAAAGCCCGCATGGCTAAGCAAAAAGGGGAACCCAAACAACTCCACCAATCACCGTCGAGAACAGAACCAGGGGAAACCACTCAACCTTGCTGGTCTAAACCATCATGAACAGGAGGACCCTCTAGGTCGCGAGAGATCAAAGGTGCGTAAAGTAGAACACAACACACACATGGGGCCCACACGACATGTGGTCCGGTATCCAAACCAAGCACACAAACATTCTCTGGTACTACAACATGTACCTCCAAGCACTATCGTATACTCCCAGAGTATACTTCATTTCCAGCTTAAGGGCTATCGTGCACATGACACCCAATGCCAATGCAAAAGGGCGTAAATATAACTTTGGCAACCTGTTTCCTCCACCACTGTAGCATGGCTAACCAAATCTCTTTTTAAACACCAAATTCACTCTAACAGGAGTGAACGAAATCACACACCAAGGGTTTGCTTTCGAACACAACCAGATGAACCGCCACCGGAGCACCTTTCATAATTCTACATTTAATAAGATCATGTAGGAGGCTCCACTCGCCTGAACAGATTACACTATTTTAATCCTCATGAAAAAACACACGATATAGACTATCTACTCACCTCTAATGGATATCTGACGTAAATGTCGTCTGAAACGACTTTACGCCCGAACGACATCCCGTGATCCCAAGCCTCGGCCCCAAAAATAGTCGGCCGCATCGCACCATTACGATCTCCTCAGAAAGACACGTCAAATTGACTGCTCACTTGAGTGTGACAGATATCCGGATAAAAAGATTCATTTCACCATACCACACACCAGTGGTGCTACGTGGGACCCATATCCTACCCCCGAAGTGCTACGAGCGGATCACACCACTGCGATCCTCTCAGAAAAGTACACAAGATTGACTATCCATTCATCTGAAACAAACACCCAGTGATGAAGATGTAAATCACCACCATCTCCCAAAATGACCCTCATGGGGCTAGCACCATCGTGCAGAATTAAAGCGGGTGTATTGTGCCATTGCAATGCCCTCGGGAAAACACCCAAAATCAACTACTCACATGCCCTGAATGGATGTCCGATGAAAAAGTTACAAAACGCTGCTCGCAGCTCAAAAGATGGGCTGTTGGGCCTAGAACTCAACTCTGGTTTCAATTCTTGAAACCACCCTTGAAAACTCCGCCTCGACACCAGGGTCCCAACTCCACTGGTGGCGCTCAAATTGGACGTCGAATGTGTCCGCGCCGCTTAACAAACAAACCCCTGGAAAGACATCAATCCAATTAACGTACTCTCCATGCCACCAAAGCCCACATATCGGGAGTTAAAACCCCAAAATATATCTCATATTCTCTACCTCGAGCCGAGGTTTGCACTTCCGCATACGGAATGCAAAACGGACACCTGTAGTGGAAGATACGGGGGTCCGAAATCATAGGGGACAAACCCCTTGGGCTGGACCAGCCTGGTCCGGCCGGTCCGGATCGCAGCGCCGGCCCACGGCTCAGCCGCGCTGCTCGACGCTGACCCGAAGTCCACACAAAGACCGGACCTCATGGGGGACTATTGTATCTCTGCGTGAAGACCCATCGAGGGCAGGTTTTTTCCCCCGGTGGGTCGCGTGCCGCGACCCCGGTCCACCCTCTCATCGCGCGCCGATCGCCCAGCAGGCCGCCCACTCGCCGTCGCCCCCATCTCGCCCGCGGCCACTCCGCCTCAGCCAACCGCCGCCCACCCATGCCACCCTGCTTCCAAGACATCGCCTTCACCTGGAACCCCACCGCGCCGCTGTGCCCGCTCTCCGGACCGCAGCGCTAGATCGCTGGAAAACCGTGGAAAAGGCCAGAAAACTTCTCGGGGCCACTACGAACGCCCCGAGACGCGGATTTTCGATTCTAAAGGCGAGATGGAAATCTCAAATCGAGATCTAATAAAAAATGGCCTTCTCTTGAACATTCGACAACAATTCTATGCAATAAATTAAGGTCAAAGGTAAATGTGGAATCAAAAACGCAAAACGTAACCTCCTACCTCGATGGGCATTGCCCGACGCTTCACCGACGATTCACCAGAGCTGTCACTGCCTTGCCGGAGGGATGGGGTAGAAGAGAGAGGTTCCTCCTTCACCGTTGGGAGAGTGCACCATGGAAGAAGGGGGGAAGAAGAAGGGTGGGGGCAGTGTTTATATAGAAAAAACTTAAACCCTCGCCCGTTGGTCCCATACCCGAACCCTCACCAGGGTCGAGGATAAGCCTCCCCTACGGTAAAAACCTCCTCCCGAGCACAACGACGCTCCCATAATTTTAATCCAAGCCTTCATTCGAATGTTATAAAATTTAACGACTGAGGCCGCTAAATTACGAAAATTCCCCTGGTGACATTTTCCATAGAAGGGCCGCGCCCGTGAAGTTTATACCCCTACTAGGGTAAACAACAGGCTCCAAATTCAACAGTGCCCTCAGTTTCCCCATCCGATCTACCGTTTAAGAGATACCTGCATTTAACCATTAAACGGACAAATTAATCAATTTATTTATCCGTTTAATGTTCCGTTAATGGGCGAGGGGTCCAAACATCCCACACCGACATGATTTATGTCATTCCTAGGGTAAAAACCCCATTTCTGACCCATCCATGCACTCATATTTCTGATCCGGATCTCCGTTTAGAAGTTATCCCATTTATTTGGCATGCCCAGTGTGAACGCATTGAAAATTTAATTCCGGCCACACCGGGGCTCAGAATTGAACGCCGTCTGAAGGCACTGATCTGGAATAAAATCAATAATATTTCAAATTCTTTTATAGAAAAAACCTGGTTCTTACATATGAAGTAGATATTAAAACAAATGTAATCAAACATGAGAAAAGTGTGATTATTTGATATTATTAAGAATTATGATTGTTTAATCATTATCACCTTGTAAATTTTTTTTAGATACATGATGTAGGAAAGAACTAAATTTTATTATAATAATGAGGATTGAAGGAGACCCATAGAACAATGAGTTATAAAGATGTACATTGAGGTCATAAGGAAAGGTACATAATTAGTCATATCCCAAGTGATTTATCAACCATTATAATTGGAGAATATTAATAAATACAAAATAGATAATCCAATGTTACAGAGAATAAAAATATATTAAAAATGGGTATTTTACTATGTTTTATGTTAATCCAGATAAAGGATTGTAATTCAATAAAAAATATGTATCCCATCCATTCTAGAGTTAAAGAAAGAACTGATTGGAAAATCTCCCAACTCTTCATTCTATATACATCCTAAAAGAAGAAAAATGTATAGATATAATCACGATCATTATTGGTGGGATAATATGAAGAGGGAAATAAATTATTATTCTATAATATGATTGGTATGTAACTAAGTTAAGGTATAATAAAAATTTACCAAAGGAGTGTTTTAATTACTACACATACCTGTATTGTAGTGGGACAACATCAATATGAACGTTTTTATTAGCCATCCTAATAAATCCAAAGTAAAAAATTATACATGGATAATCATTAATATATTGACTTTTTTTGAAAATTTTATCATATTATAGGATTTCTACCCTTAGTTCTTTACTAGTCTGTATATTCAATAACTATAGAGACTTTATAGAGTTGTGTTATCAATTGTTTTTTGAACATGATCCAATATTTACTTTTATGTTCTAAAGGAGTGTTCAAAAGGCCATGAATATATCATAAATCAAAAGAAATACCTATCATACTAAAACTTATGGGTATTTTGAGAGGGATATTATAACATTGGATGACATGTTAAGGGATTATACACTTTATTTTAAATGGAGTTGAGACCAAAATCTACCACTTATTGAATTATATTATAACAATTTTATACACTTTAGTATTAAAATGTTAATTTATGAATCACTATATGGAAAAAGGTATAGAACTACAACATATTGGAATGAAGTTGGATAAGGAAAACTGTAATGACTATTCATTGTGAAAGATACTGAGGAGAAGATACAAGTGATCTAGAAACATAACAAAAATTCTTAGATATGATAAAAAAATGTTCTAAAAATATATAGAAAAACATATAATTAAATGTTTTGGATAATTTATTCCTCAAAATATCACCATGGAAAGGAGTAATGAGAATTGGACTAAAGAGGAAACAGTGTCCATGGTATATTAGACTGTTTGGGATTCTAGAGCATCTTAACAGTTTTCTATTGGTTAAAATTGACTCTAAATCTCTCAAATGTCCAAAAAATTGTCGAAATGTACTTATTATGAAAGTATATGTTATAATCAACACATAAATAGTGTGTAATTGGAACCCAACCAATCATATGAAGATGAATTGTTCCAGATTCTAGATTAAAGTGAACAAGTGTTGAGGAACAATACAAATTGACTTATAAAAGTTATGTGGAGAAATAAAAAGTTTAAAGAATCATCATGGGAGCCTAATGAAATGATAAATAATAAAATATCCCTATTTACTTTTAGTCAAGGAAAAAAAATTAGGGAGAAATTTTTTTGGGAGTGAAGTAATGGCCTTAAATATTTTTTCTATTGTTATTAAAATTACTCATGTTTCAAGATGGATGTTTTATTATGTTTTATAATAGAATAAGAAGTAAAGAATATTAAATTTCCTAGAAAAATTAATAATCATAGAATAATATTGGACATAAAAACTAGAATTGGTATAGGTATATTGACACTGAAGAATAGCAGACACACAAAGGTAAACTCCATAGGATTAAATTCTACCATGAAGATCACTCCCATGAAAACTATCAAAATAAAGAGATGCATTAGGAATATGGTATACATTATCAAGGGAAGTGTAGAAGATTTTTAAATGAAGTAGTGAATGATAAAATATGATAATGGTGGAGTATATATATGGTTTAATTGACAATGTGGGCATTAGGATCTGACCGTTACATGGTGTTTGCAATGTGACTATTATATAACTATTGGAATAGTAAAAATAATAAAAAATAGTAAAATAACAGTATAAAAGAAAATTAAAAAGTATTATATATAATAATTATATTTTAAGTACATTATTATATATCGATATAAACTTTAATAATCAATATGTATGATATTATATAAAATCATTTAGTGTGAATAAATATTGTGTTTTCCTTTAAAAATAGAATTTTATAGATAATAAATTTTTTTTAATGTAAAAAAAGTAGTTCTCATATTTATGATTTTTTAATAAAATAAATATTATTTTTTAAAATCAATACTTGAAAATTAGGTTTGGGTAAATTATTCGTAATTTTCTAAAATACTTTATTTTTTCAGTGAGTAGTAAAAATAAATTTTTTTGTTGAGTATATTTTATGACTTCATAATTATGTAATTATAATCCATTGATATATATAATATCTTTAAGTACCAAAATGTGCTTAAATATTTTTTATTTATAAATATTGAAATCAATTTTTAAAATCTATAAAGAAATTTCAAAGTCTAAAAAGAACTATTGACATTTAAAAATCATTTTTAATTAATAAAATATTTTTTAATGTATAATTGATATATAAATAGGAATTTGGCTTCTAGAAATTAATATATCATAAATAATGTTCTGAATTTCATTAACCATGATCTAAAACCATGGGCTTCCCATGAAAAATGTATTTTTTGAAACCTAAATTCCAAAGGTTATATTGGAAAATAATAAACAATTCTCATTATTTGGATATAAATACACAAAACTCCACCCAATTTCATTCACTCATAATATATTTTATCATAGCCAACCCTATATGAGCCTCTCATTATGTATTTTTTAGAAACCCCAAATCTCTAATGAAATTACCCCTCTAATCTTAATAAGAGATACATAAAGTAAGGGGTTCTCTTCCTCTTTTATTGTTTTCATAAAAGTACTCCATTTTTTTAAATTAATTTTATTTTCAGATTATTATCTTTTAATGTATTTATATTCATTATATTTATATCAAAATGATATTATATTTTTGTGAGACTTCCATTCTCTCTAAATATCACATTCAATAATTCTTTTTGTATACCCATTATGTAACTGAAATCATTATTTGATTTTCGATGCCATACTTTTATATTGTGAATACTAAAGCTAATTTTCATTCGAGGGTTTTCATATTGATTTTATTATATGTTTTATTGGGTATTTTCATGTATTATACCCATATTCCCTACTGATGAGTTAAAAATAATTTAAATTTGTAGTCTTTACCCACTTATAAAACATAATGATTTTATATGAAATTCATTTTTTATTCTGCATGGGTTATACATAAAATTCTTTCTTATGATATAAAATATATATGGAAGACACAAATTTAGGCATATAAAGGGCTCCCCATGATGACACTCCAATGCATTTGATAAATAATCAATATTTCGAGATTATACATTTATGATAACATGGAAAAATGACTTG
Source organism: Viscum album (assembly GCA_963277665.1). Classification (NCBI taxonomy): domain Eukaryota; kingdom Viridiplantae; phylum Streptophyta; class Magnoliopsida; order Santalales; family Viscaceae; genus Viscum; species Viscum album. The sequence goes on from OY728121.1 coordinate 596,559,947, forward strand.
GTAATGTTTCATGATACTGTGGTGAATAACATCAGTAATTTGTTTTACGATACCTTGGCGATGTTCCATGACGATATACTAATGAATGTCTCATTTTTTTGTTGTAGAAACATTTCCATTTTATTATTCCCCATTTAGTTATGATCATGCTATTTTTATGCTTCTGTATTTATTCATGATGATCCATTACCATCAATTTCTTTTATTTTTATACTTACTATTATTTATTCTCACCCATTAATTTTAATATATTTCCTTAGGAAATAATATTTAGTTAGGTGACCTGAAATTATATAGGAGTATTTTAATAGGATTAAATAATGATTATGTTTTTGTGGAAACTATGTACTAAATGTATTATATACCTAATTTAGAAGACAATAAACCTCAAATTATTTTGTGAATTTTATCAATGAAATATTTTTTTCATGAATTATATTAAAAATAACTCATAAAATATTTTGGTTATCGTTGGTATTCTATGGGTTTAAGGTTGGGGTTATAGTTATTATAACCCAAATCATGTTTGATGATTAGCCACTAAATTAGGATAATATTAAATGTTAATATATATAATATTCATGTGATTTCTTATTAATAAACACAATTTTAGTGCATTTTACACTTTTAACATCATTCCACATTATGATTGTAATACCTTCTTAAAATGCACTCTTATGTGGTACATTTTTTAACGTAATTTAAAGTACCCAATTATTCATATGATTTTAAGGTATGTAATTATTCATATTTTAATTTTATATTTTTGGAAATTGATCTAAAATTCAATATGAACTTGTTTCATTCAGGGATCAATGAATAATTCATGGAAGAAGATGGGGATATTTTTTGATTAAAGGAAGCAATTTTATAGAAGGTAGATTGGACACCAGCCCACATATGGAAATGTGGGGAACAACATACAAACCCAATGAAACCCACATTTCTTGGGATTCTAGAAGACATATATAGGAACAAATCATTCTTCAGGAGCCAATGCTAATTCGGCGTCCATTGTGGTCATTTAGGCGGCCCAATTTAGAGATAAAATTATGGGCCAGATTCTGTGGCCCAGAAAAATAGCACACTAATATGATCATATATCAGAATCTAAAACTCCAAATGGGGAAAAATTTTATAGTAGGTTAGAAGACATCTGTGGATCCATTCTCTTCTTCTATAGCCCACTTTGATTTGGCCATCTATAAGGTCTTCCAAGTGGGTCTGTTCGTTGGATGAAAGATGGCTGCCACCTCGGGTCAAATGTGGAAAAGTCTAAGTTCCACAAGTTTTCCACCACCCTAGGCCTACCATAATCAAGTGGGATGATTTGTACTGTTGTAGGATCAACCCAAGGCTTCCAAAATGCTTATTTAAGGCAGTGGTGGTGGAGTAGTTTTATCATCTTTGGTTCTTTGTTCAATTTTGATGTTATGCTGCGATTTTGTTGTCTCAAGTTTGTCTTTCACATGTAAGTTGTTCAATTCACTTTAGTTTCGTAATAAAAGTTATTCTTCTCCTCTTATTTTGTTGTTATCCATCTCACTTTTATACCGTTGCCTCAAGGTGTGAATTTATTCACACCAAACCTTGTGAAATCAGTCACACAACGGTGGAGTGATCATTTTCTTTTTATTGTTTTCTTTACTTCTTCAATTCCTCCCTCATTAGTCTACTTCCCGCTTCCCTTAAAACCATAGAATAAATGGAGGGCTAACCCACTTATGGGTTGATCTAAGGGATTACCAAGGGGCTGTATTGGATGTTATTTATCACCCCAATAATGTCTAATCACTTCTCTAATAGACATTTTTATTTGATGATTTTTAAACTCCATCATCCTTGTTGACTTTAAGGCCACACGCTTCAAGTGCTAATACAAAAATTTACCTTAAAGTGCTCAAAAAATTGATCCTTCAAGTGTATAGGTGATTAGTATAAAAGGGTTTGGGCATTAAACTAGTAAGTCATGATGTAGTTTTATCTTCTTAAATGAACCCATCTCAAATATAAGAAATTGAAATCATTGAAAAGGAAATACGTCCAATCCACCCCCAGTGATAACCTAGGATAAACTCATTCTTTTAAATTGAATTCACTGAAGTATCTTAGATTTCATTTAAAACCATCTAAAATCAACCCAATTTGGCCACTTCATAGCCAAAAACAGTCCATAGAATGTACGTTTCTATATGTTTCTTCTTAGGTATCTAAGGATTAGACAACCCAATCTAAACTACAAGGACCATCCTACCTTTTTCTCTTGGGTAAATTTGAGTGTGAATCAAATTTTGGCGCCGTTTCCGAGGACCTAAGTGATTTATCTTAGACACTATCATCTTTGTTTTCATCCCTCTTCCTTGTTCTCACCCCCTCACTCCTATGGAAATCAATTTTGAACAATTCCAAACATGGGAAACCTATCCCTACTTTGATCACCCAACCCCATGTGTGATGTAAAATGACCATACTAATTTCTACTTGTGGGATCATAAATAACCTAATGATCCAAAATGTTTTTACTCATATGATCCAAAAAACATTCCAACAGATAATGAGTTTCAATACCCACAAATCCAATCTGAACACCCTCCTATGCAATTCCAAAAACATAATTATCCACCTAGAATAGAACATATTTCTCAAACCCTTTCCCATAATGATCCACAAACATTACTTGAAAAATTGTGTCAACAAATATATAAAATTAATTTTGAGGTTTCATCATTGAGGTTAGAAATAAAAATCATTAAAACTTGTGAGGAACTTGTCCCTACACAAATTGTCCCTCCCATAACCTTATGTGAAGTGTCTAGTTTCCCACAAACCTCTCATGAATTTACTAAAGAGAAAACATTTGGATTTGGGGAATATGTGGAGGATCAAGTAATTGTTTATAGGTGTTTAAATAAATAGGAAACTTATTTTTTGTATTCACAAGAGGAGAATTTGACATCATGGATTGAGTTTCCTGAATATCACTCCATTGATTCTTCAGAATAAAAAATTACTGAACCATTGGAAGAAATCAAAAACATTGAGTCCATAAAAATTATTACCACTGATCTTTCCAATTTTTTGGTTGAATCCTCTATTCAAAAGGAACCAATTTTGTTGAGAAATTTGGAAAATGACACTGATTTGGATTCAAAATCTCACCCTCTGTTTGAATGTACTATCCAACATGAGATCAAAATTATTGGTCTTCCTTACATGATCAAGTATCCATTCATAGGATATAACCATGAACTTTTAGTTGGAATTCATTCTTTTCTTGAAACCAAAAAAGTTGGATTGAACATTGATGTATTTGGAAAAACTACAGTGGAAACTAGATCAACCATTTCAAACATTCCTTGGATTTTCCCACTCATTGTATAACATAGATTTGTACATGACATAAATTATAAATATAAAATCAATATAAAACTAGTAGAAGTGGTGAAACATCTGGTCCTTAAAATGTTTAAAGTTGGTATTGGGTAAGTTAGGGGTGTCCATGTTGGGCTAACGACATTAAACAAAGTGCTTCATGGGAGGCAACCCATGGTTTTCAAGTTTCCTATCATTTTGTTGTTTTATAACACTTTATATTTTAAATAGGATTAATTAATCATTTTTATATTTAATAAAAAAATAGACTGTTGACCTTTTCTTCTATTATGAGTATATATGGGTACTAAAGGGGAGCACCATATTCATCTATGTCACGTGGTGTGATCCTTGAGTAATACCTTACCAAGAAATTTAAAAAGAAGACAATGTATCATCAGTTTATTTTATTTTATTTTTATGTTTTTGTAGGTTAAAATAAAAATACAAAAAAATAAATAAAAATATAATAATAAAAAAAATGCCACATCGTAGGTCATGGGGAAAACCCCATCACAATCGGCAAAGCCGCGGGGATTTGAACCTGGGACCGAAGGGAGACATGGGTGTGCTCTTACCACTGACCTACAGCTTTTTGTGCTTACTTATTCTATAATTTATATATATATACTTATATTTTACTTTCTTTATTATATAAATAAATAAATAAATAAATATATTGTTTTGTTTTTTTGATTTTTTTTCTCTTTCTTTTTTCCTTTTTCTTCTAGGGAACTCTGCAAGTGACATGGATATCAAAGGACTAAATTGGAGCAACAAGAACTTCAACTTCAACCACCAGGTGAATTCATTCCATGATCCACATATTTAAATTTTCCTTTTTGAAATTCCCTTACCTGCCTCTACTCCTAAATTTTCATTTCTTCAAACACTGGGGACAATGTTATTTTAAGTTGGGAGGGAGATAAAATTAAAAAAATGCTTTTGTGTCAAAGAAAAGAATGATTTAATAAAATGTGTGTAAATAGAAGGAAAATTTCCTTTAACTTTGAAAATGGTAATACAAATTTAAAACTTTGAAACTGAATATCAAATAATTTAGAATGCCATGATTCTGATTTTAATCCTTGTATAATTTCATGAACATAACTTTTGAAAAGTGTGGCTGTCCAATGTGATATTTCATCATTTATATTTTCATCCAAATAAAAAAAAGAATCACAATGCACGTACTTTGGATAGTGGGGTATTAGTTTGAGTTCATGTGGTCACCCAAATAAATAGCATAGGTTTGGTGATCATTTTAGTTTAATTTGAGTATTCAAAAAAAAAAATAATAATAATAAATTTGCATGTAGAGCAACGAAATAACCTAATGCGTGGATTTCAGAACTTAGGGATCCTGACTCCATAGTTGTCTGGCTCAGAGTTAGTAATTTTATCTCTATTTTTGGTAATTTGAATTTGTTTTTGACTGAGTTAACTCGAGATGATTCCCGAGTATGTGGGATTCACTTGGTGCCCTAAGGTCTTTGAGCCTGGGAGTCATCGGCAAAGTCTCGTTATAGGGGTTGACTCTTTTGAGTGCAACTTCAATTACCATGGAAAAATTTCGAAATAATAATAATAATAATACAATAAAAAAATGAATACTCATCTTAATATTGAAATTTTATTCCACCTAGCGCTTCCATCATTTACCCCTTGAATAAAGATGAACCCCAATATCTATTCTGATACACAACACATCCTCATACTTAATTGATATTGGATGAAATATGGAAATGAATTTGAACAAAAGAATGGGCTTGGGATTGGGGTCTAATTATAAAACTATCATGTATTAAAATATTTTTATGGGTTTCATGATTGTTTGGTATGAGTGTTTTTGGTTATCATTGTGTATTAAAATGTTTTTGGAAAAAGGAATTTGAATTTCATATTGTTGAGATATATTTTGGTCGGGACTAGAAAAACTCAAGTTGGGGGGGGGGTGATGAGCCACTAAATGAGGATAATATTAATTGTTAATATATATAATATTCATGTGATTTATTATTCATAAACACCAATTTAGAGAATTTTACACTTTGAACATCATTCCACATTATGATTGTAATACCTTCTTAAAATGCACTATTATGTGGTACATTTTTTAACATCATTTAAAGTAACCAATGATTCATCTAATTTTAAGGAATGTAATTATAAATATTTTAATTTTATATTTTGGGAAATTTATCTACACTTCAATATGAACATTTTTCATTCAGAGATCAATGAAGAATTCATGGAAGAAGATGGTGATATTTTGTGATGAATGAAGCAATTTTATAGAAGGTAGATTGGACACCATTCCACTTATGAGAATGTGGGGCCCAACATACAAACCTAATGAAGCCCAAATTTCTTGAGATTCTAGAAGACATATATAGGAACAAATCATTCTGTAGGAGCCAGTTCTAATTCGGCTTCCATTGTGGTCGTTTAGGCGGTCCAATTTAGAGATAAAATTTTGGTCCAGATTCTGCGGCCCAGAAAAATAGCACACTAATCTGATCATATATCCGAATCTACAACTCCAAATGGGGAAATATTTTACAGTAGGTTAGTAGACATCCGAGGATCCATTCTCTTATTTTATAACCCACTCTGATTCGGCCATCTATAAGGTCTTCCAAGCGTGTCTGTTTGGTGGATGAAAGATGGATGCCACCTCCGGTCAAATGTGGAAAATTCTAAGTTCCACAAGCTTTCCACCACCCTAGGCCTACCATAATCAAGTGGTATGATTTTTACTGTTTTAGGATCTACCCAAGGCATCCAAAATGCCTATTTAAGGCAGTGGTGGTGGAGTAGTTTTATCATCTTTGTTGCTTTGTTCAATTGTAATGTTATGCTGCGATTTTGTTGTCTCAAGTTTGTCTTTCACATGTAAGTTGTTCAATTCACTTTAGTTTCTTAATAAAAGTTCTTCTTATCCTATTATTTTGTTGTTATCCATCTCACATTGATACCGTTTCCTCAAGGTGTGAATTTATTCACACCAAACCTTGTGAAATCATTCACACAATGGTGGTGTGATCATTTTCTTTTTATTATTTTCTTTACTTCTTCAATTCCTCCCTCATGAGTCTACTTCCCGCTTCCATTGAAACCATAGAATCAATGGAGGGATAACCTACTTATGGGTTGATCCAAGGGAGTATCAAGGGGATATATTGGATGTTATTTATCACCCCAATAATGTCTAATCACTTCTTTAATTGATATTTTTATTTGATAATTTTTAAACTACATCGTCCTTGTTGAATTTAAGGTCACACGCTTCAAGTACTAATACAAACTTTTACCTGGAAGTGCTCAAAACATTGATCCTTCAAGTGTATGGGTGATTAGTATCAAAGTGTGAAGGAATTAAACCAGTAAGTGATGATGTTGTTTTATCTTCTCAAATGAACCCATCTCAAATATAAGAAATTGAAATCATTGAAAAGGAAAGACGTTCAATCCAACCCAAGTGATAATCTAGGATCAACTCATTATTTTAAATTGAATTCAATGAAGTATATTAGATTTAATTTAAACCCATCTAAAATCAACCCAATTTGGGCACTTCATAGCCAAAAATAGTCCATATAATGTACGTGTCTATAGTTTTCTTCTTAGGTCTCTGAGGATTCGAAAACCCAAGCTAAACTACAAAGACTGTCCTACCTTATTCTCTTGGGTAAATTTGAGCGTGAATAAAATTTTGGCACCATTGCCGGGGACCTAAGTGATTTATCTTAGACACTATCATCTTTTTTTTCATCCCTCTTCTTTTTTTCTCACCCCCTCACTCCTATGGAAATCAATTTTGAACAATTCCAAACATCGGAAACCAATCCCTACTTTGATCACCCAACCCCATGTGTGATGTACAATCACCATCCTAATTTATACTTGTGTGATAATAAAAAACCTAATGAGCCACAATGTTTTTACTCCTTTGATCCAAAAAATATTCCAACAGATAATGAGTTTCAATCCCCACAAAGCCAATCTAAACACCCTCCTATGAAATTCAACAACTTAATTATCCACCTGGAATAAACAATCTTTCTCAACCCCTTGCCCATAATGATTCACAACCATTACTTGAAAAATTGTGTTAACAAATGGAGAAAATGAATTTTGAGGTTTCATCATTGAGGTTATAAATACAATGCATTAAAACTTGTGAGGAACCCATCCCTACACAAATTGTCCCTTCCATAACCTTATGTGAAGTGTCTAGTTTCCCACAAACCTGTCATGAATTTACTAAAGAGAAAACCTTTGGATTTGGGGAAGATGTGGAGGATAAAGAAATTTTTGATAGGTGTTTAAATCAAGAGGAAACTTATTTTTTGTATTCACAAGAGGAGAATTTGACATCATGGATTGAGTTTCCTGAATATCACTCCATTGATTCTTCAGAATAAAAAATTTCTGAACCATGGGGATAAATCACAAACTTTGAGTCCATAAACATTATTACCACTGATCCTTCCAATTTTTTGGTTTAATATTTTATTCAAAAGGAACCAATTTTGTTGAGAAATTTGGAAAATGAAACTGATTTGGATTCAAAATCTCAACCTGTGTTTGAATGTACTATCCAACCTGAGCTCAAAATTATTGTTCTTACTTCCATGATCAAGTATCCCTTCATAGGAAATAACCATGAACTTTAAGTTGTAATTCGTTCTTCTCTTGAATCCAAAAAATTTGGGTTGACCATTGATGTATTTGGAAAAACTACAGTGGAAATTGGATCAACCATTTCAAACATTCCTTGGATTTTGCCACTCATTATAGGACATAGGTTTGTACATGACATAAATTATAAACATAAAATCAATATAAAACTAGTATAAGTGGTGAAACATCTGGTCCTTAAAATGTTTAAAGTTGGTATTGGGTATGTTAGGGGTGTTCATGTCGGGCTAAGGACGTTAAACAAAGCGTTTCATGGGAGGAAACCCATGGTTTTCAAGTTTCCTATCATTTTGTTGTTTTATTCAATTTTATATTTTAAATAGGATTAATTAATAATTTTTATATTTAATAAAAAAATAGAATGTTGACCTGTTATTCTATTATGAGTATGGATGGGTATGAATGGGGAGAACCATATTCATCTGTGTCACGTGGTGTGATCCTTGAGTAATACCTTACCCAGAAATTTAAAAAGAATACAATGTATCATCGGTTTATTTTATTTTATTTTTATATTTTTGTAGGTTAAAATAAAAATAAAAAAAATAAAATAAAAATATAATAATAAAAAAAATCCCACATCGTAGGTCGTGGGGAAAACCCCGTCACAACCGGCGAAGCCACGAGGATTCGAACCCGGGACCGAAGGGAGACAGGGGCATGCACTTACCACTGACCTACAAATTTTTGTGCTTCCTTATTCTATAATTTTTATATATATACTTATATTTTACTTTATTTATTATATATATAAATAAATAAATAAATATATTATTTTGTTTTTTTTCTTTTTTTTTCTCTTTCTTTGTTCCTTTTTCTACTAGGGAACTGTGCAAGTGACATGGATATCAAAGGACTAAATTGGAGCAACAAGATCTTCAACTTAAACCACTAGGTGACTTCATTTCATGATCCTCATATTTCAATTTCCTTTTTGAAATTCCCTTACCTGCCTCTAATCCTTCTAAATTTTCATTTCTTCAAACACTGGGGACAGTGTTATTTTATGTTGGGGGGAGATAAAATTAAAAAATTCTTTTGTGTCAAATAAAAGAATGATTTGGAAAAAAATGTGTGTAAATGGAAGGAAAATTTCCTTTAACTTTGAACATGTTAATACACATTTCACACTTGGAAACTGAATATCAAATAATTTAGTATACCCTGATTCTGATTTTAATCCTTGTATAATTTCATGAGCATAGCTTTTGGAAAGTGTGGCTGTCCAATGTGATATTTCATCGTTTATATTTTCATCCAAATAAAAAAAATAATCACAATGCATGTACTTTGGATATTGGGGTATTAGTTTGAGTTCATGGGGTCACCCAAATAAATAGCCTAGGTTTGGTGATCATTTTAGTTTAATTTTAGTATTCAAAAAAAAAATAACAAATTTGCATGTAGAGCAAAGAAATGACCTAATGTGTGGCTTTCGGCACTTGGGGATCATGACTCCATAGTTTTCGGGCTCAGAGTTAGTAATTTTATCTCTATTTTTGGTAATTTGAATTTTCTTTTGACTAAGTTAACTCGAGATGATTCCCGAATATGTGGGCTTCACTTGGTGTCCTAAGGTATTTGAGCCTGGGAGTCATCTCCAAAGTCTCGCTACATGGGTTGACTCTTTTGAGTGAAACATCAATTACCATGGAAAAATTGAATAATAATAATAATAATAATTTAATAAAAAATGAATACATATCTTCATATTGAAATTTTATCGCACCTAGCACTTCCATCATTTCCCCCTTGAATAAAGATTAACCCCATATTTATTGAGATACACAACACATCCTCATACTTAATTGATATAGAATGAAATATGGAAATGAATTTGAACAAAGGAATGGGCTTGGGATTGGGATATACTTATGAAACTATCATGTATTAAAATATTTTGATGGGTTTCATGATTTTTTGGTATGAGTGTTTTTGGTTATCATTGTGTATTAAAATGTTTTTGGAGAAAGGAATTTTAATTTCATATTCTTGAGATATATTTTTCTCGAGACAAGCAAAACTCAAGTTGGGGTGTGTGATTATTCACTAAATGAGGCTAATATTCATTGTTAATATAAATAATATTCATGTGATTTATTATTCATAAACACCATTTTAGTGCATTTTACACTTTGAACATCATTCCACATTATGATTGTAATACCTTCTTAAAATGCACTATTATGTTGTACATTTTTGAACATCATTTAAAGTACCCAATGATTCATATGATTTTAAGGAATTTAATTAACCATATTTTAATTTTATATTTTAGTAAATTGATCTACAATTCAATATGAACATGTTTAGTTCAGGGATAAATGAAGAATTCATGGAAGAAGATGGGGATACTTTGTGATGAAAGGAAGAAATTTTATAGAAGGAAGATTGGACACCAGCCCACTTATGAGAATATGGGGCCCAACATACATACCCAATGAAGCACAAATTTCATGGTATTCTAGAAGACATATATTGAAACAAATAATTCTTCAGGATCCAGTGCTAATTCGGCCTCTATTGTGGTCATTTAGGAGGCCCAATTTAGAGGTAAAATTATAGGCCGGATTCTACGGCCTAGAAAAACAACATACTAATCTAATCATATCTCCAAATCTAAAAATACAAATGGGGAAAAATTTTATAGTTGGTTATGAGAAATTAGGGGATCCATTATCTTCTTCTATAGCACACTATGATTCGGCCATCTAGAAGGTCTTCCAAGTGTGTCTGTTTGGTGGATGAAAGCTGGATGCCACCTCAGGTCAAATGTGGAAAAGTCTAAGTTCCACAAGATTTCCACCACACTAGGCTTACCATAATCAAGTGGGATGACTTGTACTTTTGGAGGATTTACCCAAGGCTTACAAAATGCCTATTTAAGGAAGTGGCGGTGGAGTAGTTTTATCATATTTGGTGCTTTGTTCAATTGTAATGTTATGCTGCGATTTTGTTGTCTCAAGTTTGTCTTTCACATGTAAGTTGTTCAATTCACTTTAGTTTCTTAATAAAATTTATTCTTCACCTGTTATTATGTTTTTATCCATATCACTTTGATACCGTTGCCACAAGTTTTGAATTTATTCACACCAAACCTTGTGAAATCATTCACACAATGGTGGAGTGATCATTTTCTTTTTATTGTTTTCTTTACTTCTTCAATTCCTCCCTCACGAGTCTACTTACCGCTTCCATTGAAACTATAGAATCAATGGAGGGATAAACCACTTTTGGGTTGATCCAAGGGAGTATCAAGGGGCTCGATTGGATGTTATTTATCACCCCAATAATTTCTAATCACTTCTTTAATTGAGATTTTTATTTGATGATTTTTAAACTCCATCCTCCTTGTTGAATTTAAGGCCACACACTTCAAGTGATAATACAAACTTTTACCTTGAAGTGATCAAAACTTTGATCCTTCAAGTGTATAGGTGATTAGTATAAAAGGGTGTAGGCATGAAACCAGTAAGTGATGATGTTGTTTTATCTTCTTAAATGAACCCATCTCAAATATAAGAAATTGAAATCATTGAAAAGGAAATACGTCCAGTCCACCCCAAGTGATAACCTAGGATCAACTCATTCTTTTAAATTGAATTCACTGAAGTATATTATAATTACTTTAAACCCATATAAAATCAACCCAAGTTGGCTACTTCATATCCAAAAACAGTCCATATAATGTACGTGTCTATAGGTTTCTTCTTAGGTCTCTGAGGATTCGACAACCCAAGCTAAACTACAAGGATCGTCCTACCTTCTTCTCTTGGGTACATTTGAGCATGAATCAAATTTTGGCGTCGTTTCCGGGGACCTAAGAGATTTATCTTAGACAATATCATCTTTTTTTTCATCCCACTTCTTTGTTCTCACCCCCTCACTCCTATGGAAATCAATTTTGAACAATTCCAAACATGGGAAACCTATCCCTACTTTGATCACCCAACCCCATGTGTGATGTACAATAACCATCCTAATTTCTACTTGTGGGATCATAAAATACCTAATGAGCCACAATGTTTTTACTCCTATGATCCACAAAACATTCCAACACATAATGAGTTTCAATCCCCACAAAGCCAATCTGAACACCCTCCTATGCAATTAAACCAACTTAATTATCCACCTGGAATAGACCATCTTTCTCAACCCCTTTCCCATAATGATACATAATAATTACTTGAAAAATTGTGTCAACAAATGGAGAAAATAAATTTTGAGGTTAGAAATAAAAATCATTGAAAATTGTGAGGAACCCGTCCCTACACAAATTGTATCTTCCATAACCTTATGTGAAGTGTCTAGTTTCCCACAAACCTCTCATGAATTTACTAAAGAGAAAACCTTTGTATTTGGGGAAGATGAGGAGGATCAAGGAATTGTTTATAGATGTTAAAATCAAGAGTAAACTTATTTTTTTGCATTCAAAAGTGGAGAATTTGACATCATGGATTGAGTTTCCTGAATATCACTCCATTGATTCTTCAGAATAAAAATTTACTGAACCATTGGGAGAAATCACACAATTTTGAGTCCATAAACATTCTTACCATTTATCTTTCCAATTTTTTGGTTGAATATTCTATTCAAATAGAACCAATTTTGTTTAGAAATTTGGAAAATGAAGCTTATTTGGATTCAAAATCTCAACCTGTGTTTGAATGTACTATCCAACCTGAGCTCAAAATTATTATTATTCCTTCCTTGATCAAGTATCCCTTCATAGGATATAACCATGAACTTTTAGTTGGAATTCATTCTTCTCTTGAAACCAAAAAATTTGGATTGACCATTTATGTATTTGGAAAAACTACAGTGGAAACTGGATCAACCATTTCAAACATTCCTTGGATTTCCCCACTCGTTGTAGAATATAGGTTTGTATATGACATAAATTATAAACCTAAAATAAATATAAAACTAGTATAAGTGGTGAAACATCTGGTCCTTAAAATGTTTAAAGTTGGTATTGGGTAAGTTAGGGGTGTTCATGTCGGGCTAACGACATTAAATAAAGCACTTCATGGGAGGAAACCCATGGTTTTCAAGTTTCCTATCATTTTGTTGTTTTATTCAACTTTATATTTTAAATAGGATTAATTAATCATTTTGATATTTAATAAAAAATAGACTGTTGACCTGTTCTTCTATTATGAGTATGGATGGGTATGAAAGGGGAGGACCATATTAATCTGTGTCACATGGTGTGATCCTTGAGTAATACCTTACCCAGAAATTTAAAAAGAAGACAATGTATCAACAATTTATTTTATTTTATTTTTAAGCTTTTTAGGTTAAAATAAAAATATAAAATAAAAATAAAAATATAATAATAAAAAAAGGCCACATCGTTGGTCATGGGGAAAACCCCGTCACAACCGGCAAAGCCAAGGGGATTCGAACCCGGAACCGAAGTGAGAGAGGGGCACACACTTACCTCTGACCTATAGCTTTTTGGGCTTCCTTATTCTATGATTTGTATATATATACTTATATTTTACTTTCTTTATTATATAAATAAATAAATATATATATATATTGTTTTGTTTTTTTTCTTTTTTTCTCTTTCTTTTTTCCTTTTTCTACTAGGGAACTCTTCAAGTGACATGGATATAACAGGACTAAATTGGAGAAACAAGAACTTCAACTTTAACCACCAGGTGACTTCATTCCATGATACTCATATTTCGATTTCCTTTTTTTGAAATTCCCTTACCTGCCTCTACTCTTTCTAAATTTTCATTTCTGCAAACACTGGGGACAGTGTTATTTTATGTTGGGGGGGGAGATAAAATTCAAAAATGATTTTGTGTCAAAATAAAAGAATGATTTGAACAAAAAATGTGTGTAAATGGAAGGAAAATTTTCATTAACTTTGAACATGGTAATACAAATTTCACACTTTGAAATAGAATATCAAATAATTTAGCATGCCCTGATTCTGATTTTAATCCTTGTATAATTTCATGAGCATAAATTTTGGAAAGTGTGGCTGTCCAATGTGATATTTCATCGTTTATATTTTCATCCAAAAAAAAGAATCACAATGCCCATCCTTTGGATAGTGGGGTATTAGATTGAGTTCATGGGGTCACCGAAATAAATAGCATATCCTTGGAGATCATTTTAGTTTAATTTGAGTATTCAAAAAAGATAAAAATAATAATAAATTTGCACGTAGAGCAATGAAATGACCTAATTCCTGGCTTTCGGCACTTGGGGATCGTGACTCCATAGTTTTCGGGCTCAGAGTTAGTAATTTTATCTCTATTTTTGTTAATTTGAATTGTTTTTTTGACTTAGTTAACTCGAGATGATGCCCAATTATGTAGGCTTCACATGGTGCCCTATGGTCTTTGAGCCTGGGAGTCATCGGCAACGTCTCGCTACAAGGGTTGACTCTTTTGAGTGAAACTTCAATTACCATGGAAAAATTGCAAAATAATAATAATAATACAATAAAAAAATGAATACTCATCTTAATATTGAAATTTTATTCCACCTAATGCTTCCATCATTTCCCCCTTGAATAAAGATGAACCCCCATATCAATTGTGATACACAACACATCCTCATACTTAATTGATATTGGATGAAATATGGAAATGAATTTGAACAAAGGAATGATCTTGGGATTGGGATATAATTATGAAACTATCTTGTATTAAAATATTTTTATGGGTTTCATGATTGTTTGGTATGATTTTTTTTGGTTATCATTGTATATTAAAATGTTTTTGGAAAAAGGAATTTGAATTTTATATTGTTGGGATATATTTTTCTCAGGACTAGCAAAACTCAAGTTGGGGGGTGTGAATAGCCACTAAATGAGGATAATATTCATTGTTAATATATATAATATTCATGTTATTTGTTATTCATAAACACAATTTTAGTGCATTTTACACTTTGAACATCATTCCACATTATGATTGTAATACCTTCTTAAAATGCACTATTATGTGGTACATTTTTGAACATTATTTAATGTACCCAATGATCCATCTATTTTTAAGGAATGTAATTATCCATATTTTAATTTTATATTTTGGGAAATTTATCTAGACTTCAATATGAACATGTTTCATTCAGGGATCAATGAATAATTCATGGAATAAGATGGGGATATTTTGTGATGAAAGGAAGCATTTTTATAAAAGGCAGATTGGACACCAGCCCACTTTTGGGAATATGTGGCCCAAAATACAAACCCAATTAAGCCCAAATTTAGTGGGATTCTAGAATAAATATATAGGAACAAATAATTCTTCAGGAGACAGTACTAAGTCGGCCTCCATTGTGGTCATTTAGGCGGCCCAAGTTAGAGATAAAATTATTGGCCAGATTCTGAGGCCAAGAAAAACAGCACACTAATCTGATCATATATCCGAATCTAAAACTCCAAATGGGGCGAAATTTTACAGTAGGTTAGGAGACATCTGGGGCTCCATTCTCTTATTATATATCCCACTTTTATTTGGCGATCAAGAAGGTCTTCCAAGTGCGTCTATTCGGTGGATGAAAGCTGGCTTCCACCTCAGGTCAAATGTGGAAATGTATAAGTTCCACAAGCTTCCCACCACCCTAGGCCTACCATAATCAAGTGGGATGATTTGTACTATTTGAGGATCGACCCAAGGCTTTCAAAATGCCTATTTAAGGAAGTTTTGGTGGAGTAGTTTTATCATCTTTGGTGCTTTGTTCAATTGTAATGTTATACTGCGATTTTGTTGTCTCAAGTTTGTATTTCACATGTAAGTTGTTTAATTAACTTTAGTTTCTTAATAAAAGTTCTTCTTATCCTATTATTATGTTGTTATCCATCTCAATTTGATACCTTTTCCTCAAGGTGTGAATTTATTCACCCAAAACCTTGTGAAATCATTCACACAACGGTGGAGTGATCATTTTCTTTTTATTGTTTTCTTTACTTCTTCAATTCCTCCCTCATGAGTCTACTCCCCGCTTCCATTGAAACCATAGAATCAATTGAGGGCTATCCCACTTATGGGTTGATCTAAGGGAGTATAAAGGGGCTGGAATGGATGTTATTTAACACCCTAATAATGTCTAATCACTTCTTTAATTTATATTTTTATTTGATGATTTTTAAACTCCATCGTCCTTAATGAATTTAAGGCCACTTGCTTCAAGTGCTAATACGAACATTTAACTTGAAGTGCTCAAAACATTGATCCTTCAAGTGTATAGGTGATTAGTATCAAATGGTGTAGGCATTAAACCAGTAATTGATGATGTTGTTTTATCTTCTTAAATGAACCCATCTCAAATATAAGAAATTGAGATCATTGAAAAGGAAATACGTCCAATCCACCCCAAGTGATATCCTAGGATCACCTCATTATTTTAAATTGAATTCACTGAAGTCTCTTATATTTACTTTAAACCCATCTAAAATCAATGTAATTTGTACACTTCATAGCCAAAAATAGTATATAGAATGTATGTGTCTATAAGTTTCTTCTTAGGTCTCTGAGGATTCGACAACCCAAACTAAACTACAAGGACCGTCCTACCTTCTTCTCTTGGGTAAATTTGAGCATGAATCAAATTTTGGCACCGTTTCTGGGCACCTAAGTGATTTATCTTATACACTATCATCTTTTTTTCATCTATCTTCTTTGTTCTCACCCCCTCACTCCTATGGAAATCAATTTTGAACAATTCCAAACATGGGAAACCTATCCCTATTTTGATCACCCAACCCCATGTGTGATGTACAATGACCATCCTAATTTCTACTTGTGGGATCATAAACAACCTAATGAGCCACAATTTTTTTACTCCTATGATCCAAAAAACATTCCAACATATAATGAGTTTCAATCCCCACAAATCCAATCTGAACACCATTCTATGCAATTCCAACAACTTAATTATCCACCTGGAATAGGCTATCTTTCTCAACGCCTTTCCCATAATGATCCACAACCATTACTTGAAAAATTGTTTCAATAAATGGAGAAAATTAATTTTTAGGTTTCATCATTGAGGTTAGAAATACAAAGCATTAAAACTTGTGAGGGACCTGTCCCAACACAAATTGTCCCTTCCATAACCTTATGTGAAGTGTATAGTTTCCCACAAACCTCTCATGAATTTACTAAAGATAAAACCTTTGGATTTGGGGAAGATTAGGAGGATCAAGGAATTGTTGATAGGTGTTTAAATCAAGGGAGAATTATTATTTTTTATTCACAAGATGAGAATTTGACATCATGGATTGAGTTTCCTGAATATCACTCCATTGATTCTTCAGAATAAAAAATTACTGAACCATTGGGACAAATCCCAAACTTTGAGTCCATAAACATTCTTACCACTGATCTTTCCAATTTTTTGGTTGAATATTTTATTCAAAAGGAACCAATTTTGTTTAGAAATTTGGAAAATGAAACTGATTTGGATTCAAAATCTCAACCTATGTTTGAATGTACTATCCAACATGAGCTCAAAATTATTGTTCTTACATACATGATCAAGTATCCCTTCATAGGATATAACCATGAACTTTTAGGTGGAATTCATTCTTCTCTTGAAACCAAAAAATTTGGATTGACCATTGATGTATTTGGAAAAACTACAGTGAAACTGGATCAACCATTTCAAAAATTCCTTGGATTTTCCCACTCATTGTA
This sequence comes from Viscum album, assembly GCA_963277665.1. Taxonomy (NCBI): domain Eukaryota; kingdom Viridiplantae; phylum Streptophyta; class Magnoliopsida; order Santalales; family Viscaceae; genus Viscum; species Viscum album. Next base: position 596,577,688 of record OY728121.1, read on the forward strand.
GAACAATGGTTTGTACATGACATAAATTATAAACATAAAATCAAAATAAAACTAGTATAAGTGGTGAAACATCTGGTCCTTAAAATTTTTATTGTTGGTATTGGGTAAGTTAGGGGTGTTCATGTCGGGCTAACGACATTAAACAAAGCGCTTCATGGGAGGCAACCCATGGTTTTCATGTTTCCTGTCATTTTTTTGTTTTATTCAACTTTATATTTTAAATAGGATTAATTAATCATTTTGATATTTAATAAAAAAATAGGCTGTTGACCTGTTCTTCTATTATGAGTATGGATGGGTATGAAAGGGGAGCGCCATATTCATATGTGTCACGTGGTGTGATCCTTGAGTAATACATTACCCAGAAATTTAAAAAGAAGACAATGTATTGATGTACATGGATTTTTACATATATTTTTATAACTTTCTAACTTAGTTTTAATTAATTAGTTAAACCAATTTTTATATTTTTAGTTTATTTTTGTAGTTTTGTAGTAATTTAGGTATTTTGATAATTTTTAGTTAATTTATATACTAATATTAGTAATTTAGTATTTCTATTAGTCATATTAATTTTATATATTATATTTAACACTATATTATTATTATTAGTTTCACTAATTTTAGTTTAGTTTATTTTATTAATTTTTATTAGTATGTATATTTTAATTTGTATTTTTTTTATTTCATTATTTGGTTGAATTAATAAAATAGTATTTGGTATTAGTTTATAGTAATATTATATTTAATTAGTTTTTTTTAATTCGAAATTAACATTTTTTTTCTTTTGTTTTATTTTTTTTATCCCCCCTAACTACCCAGGCCAACCCCCTCCCCTTGACCCGCTCCACTTATCCACGCCCCTCCCCATTTTTCTCTCCCGCTGGAACCGCCGCCCCCATCTCCCTGCCGCCTCCCTTCTCCTCCGTGAAACCTGCGCGCCCCCTCATCCCATTTAACCGGCCCCCCTGCCTATCCTTTTCTACCCGGCGGAATCCCCCTCTCCCCTCCATCTCTCTCCACGCCGCTACTCCCCAAACGACCTCCTTTTCTACCCGGCTGGACCCGCCACCCCCCTCACTCACCCGCGACCCTCGCGCTCCCCCTCGCCCAAGTCCCCAGCACCCTCACCTGAAGCCGCTGACCTCCCCTTCCATTCCCAGCGCCGAGCCCCCCCTCATCCCATCCTCTACCCGCCACCCTCCCTCTCGCTATTCTTCATTCATCAACCCACCGCCGCTTCCTGCTCTTGGATTCCAGCGCACCATCTCACCCGCTATCTTACCCGCTCGGCCTTCCCATCTCGGCCACTTGAGGGTGCAACAGGTACACCAAGCAGCCGCGAGCTCTCATCGACGTGCGCAGCGATTTTCTTGGCCTCCGAAGATTCACGTCGCACGGGGTGAGTGAGTGCAGATCAAAACATGTTTTTCAGAGACGCAGCGGTTTGACTCGGTGCGGTGTCAGCGACTGCACGGAGCGGAGCGATGGTTATTGTTTCGCGATCGTTGACGGCATCTCGTGGTGACCAAAGAAATGACACCAGCACGGTGATATCTTTTAGTTATTATTTTATGCGTCGTGTCGTTGTGATGGCGGGCTAATTCATTAGTGTTGGAGTTGTGATAAATGTGATGGTGAATGCATGTCTTTAATTTATCTTCATGTTTGATTGCCTTTTAAATTAATTTTAATTGGATGTTTATTTAATTAATTATATCTGCGTTGAAATTAATTGTTATTTGGGCTCTGCACACATGCTTTGGTGCCCGTTCGTGTGATACCTAATAAGTAATCACGAATGGGAGTTCATCAAAGAATTTATTTATCTGGAATTCAATCAAGCGCGCGATCGAATTTTGAATAAATAAATATATTAATTGAAAAATTAATATTTTGTGTGCGCTCTCCTTCAAACTTGCATGAGTGATACCTAATAAGTAATCTCATGTGAGCGAACCCAACGCAGGTAGATACTTCGACTTTGTGAGAAACAGGTCGTTGTATTTCACCAAGTGATTCAATGCTTTAATGACACACAAATTATTCGTCAGGACAGAGAACGAAATGACGGATAATTTGTGTAAACATTAAAATATTGTCTAACATCAGAGAACGAGACCAGATAGTATTTTGATTAAATTTGGAATTGGTGATAATTGAATAAATAAATATTCAAATGTGGGGACTAAATAACTGACATTGCATGCACTTGAACGGACGTCACGACTCTGACACTTCCATCTCCACCAGTTTCTTTCATAGCTAAGTTCACTTAGATAGTTTTAGTTAATTTAATTAGTCATTTTTAAAATAGTCATTTAGTTTTTAGAACTTAGTTGTTAATCACACAATTAAAAATCATTTGCCTGAACATTCCTCCAAAAGGACATTTCTAGTGTCTACTCACATTCTCTCTGTGGTTCGACCCTGCTCGCCACTTCTATAGTAGTTAGTAGGTAAATAAATATTGCAAATTTGCACGCGTTGCGACGCGCGTGCCAAATTTCTGGCGCCGTTGCCGGGGAGAATAGTAGCATTAGGAGTTCCTTTAAAAGAGTGATTTAGGTCAAAAAAAATTAAAATTAAAAAAAATTAAAAAAAAAACCAAAAACCAAACCAACAAAAAAAACAACAGTTTACTACTCTGGGAATTTTTCATTGCAGGAATTTTCAAGACACCCAGAAGCTCGGAATGACGTGGGTCGCACCACACAATTACAACCAGTACCCGCCCTACGCAGCCCCAACTCAAGGTATGACGTATAACGATTCACCGCACATGATCTATCCAGGTAATCCCGTTTATTTCAATGATCTTTATTCAAGTCCATGCTATGATCCATATGAGAACATTTCACCATGCTATGAAAAAAGTCCTTATACATCTGTTAATCATTTTCAAAGTCAATGCATTCCTGAAAATTTAGAACTTGACAATTCATGTCAAAAAAATGATTCAATAATTGAGCACATGTTGCATTGTGCTATCACTGAGACCAATCGGAGGTTTGAACTTCAAGATGAATGCAATGCAAAGTTGCTTTCCTCAACAAAAGATCTAGAAAATCAATTGAATAATTTAGTAGATCAAATGAATCATATTTCCGAACTAGCTGCTTCATTACCCCTTGATGATATAATTCAAAACAATTCTTTTAAGGAGAGTGCAATAGAGGGTCCATTTGAACAACATCTATGTCCTGAGTCTGATAATGGGATTGATCTGCCTTCTTATCATACAATTGTTTACTCCCCTCCATCACAAAATAATTCTTCCAATCTAATCACATTTCAAGAATATGAGAGCTTGGTCTTCCGCCCTGTTGAACATAATGGTCCCTCAGAAAATGTGATTTCATGTCCTTATGTGAATTCACAACCTAGTCATCCCAAAGTGAAAAAGGACACATTCAATGTATATCAAACTGTACCTTTTGAGGATGAAGATGACATTGATCTAGGATCATTATTTACCATGACAGATTCAGAATTGAACCAAGAGACAGTGGATTGCCACACTCAAGAGGAAATCACTTCAAATGACGTCAAATCACCTCTTTCTGAAAATCCATGTGAGTCTGAAACTTTTTCTAAAATGGAGACATCTGAAACATTTCTGGAGTCGAAGAATCAATCAGCATTGGTGGAAGAGAACACTCATAATTTTCTAGAAACAATGGAAGAATGGGATTGCTTGGAGGATCCTGATTTTGTGGTGACACATGCACCAACAGAGAAAAATGATGAGGGTGGTATAGAAGAAAATTCTGAAAAAGATGTCATTATTGACACAATGGAGTCATCTGCTCCAATTGATCCTACGCTGCTTGCTCTATGCGTCGAGGTTAAAAACACTTCACTTGAAATACCCACATATTCTAACAATATTTTTGACCTTGGCACAATCAATGAAACCATCAAGCATGAATTGAGTTGGAAACCAGTGGATTTTTCTATGCTAGTAGTTGGGTGTGAAAACGAATTGGGATACATCATCAACCCAGATACTGCATTCAAGAATGTGATGGATATAAGCGAACCACTGAAGGATTCTAGTAATGGCACTTTTTCACCTGTGTATGTTCAAGGAGGTAATCTTCTTGATCTTTCCATTGACAACCTTTTCCCAAAATTCAACAATTCAATGAGTCTTTCTTCAGGTGAGGTATATTCATTCCCTTGTGAGTTGGCATATTTTCATTTCATTCCACACATCCATTATTCTAACAAGATTCCGTTGAGATTTTGTGCAGCTTGCAGGATACACTCTTCTTCAACGAATGGATTCCGCGCTCCTACTGAAAAAGAAGCAGATGCATGGTTTACATTTCCATTCGATCCTGGTGGAGTTTCAATAACGTCTGGCTGAAGACGAAGTAAACTTAGCGCTCAATGGGAGGCAACCCATCATTTGTTTGTTTTCTTTTCACTGCATTTGATTTCATTTCATTTATTTTTATTTTAAATAAAATGGCATGCATTTACAACAATCTGTTTTCTCCCGGCACAGTAGTGGATTTAAATTCATCATAAATATTTTTATCATCCACAATTTTTTTATTATGGCGTGACTTCTTTGATATGATGTGAGTATATGCTGTCAATGTGTAGGTTTTACAGGTATACCATTTCTGGAGCTTCATCGGATACAAACAACCTCTCCATGTCAATCTACACTTACACAGGGAAGTGTTCTATTTTTTTCCATATTTTATGCTTCCAAAAACACCATGTAAAAAAAAACACAAAAAAACAAAAGAAAAAAACATTTTAAAAATAAAAAAATAAAAAAAACTAACATTCTTGTCATTGATGAACCCACATAAAAGCCATTGTATTTTTGTCACAACACAGTCAGGAACGTAACACTTGTGTCCCTAGGCAGTTTGAGCACCTGATTCTTGTTTTGGAATTATCTGATCCTTTCTCTCATGACTTAGATGATTGCTGATATTATTTCATGCTTCGAAAATGTTTTTCAAAAACTTGTATTTTTTTTTACACTTATTCGCACTCATGATCATCTGTGCTGTCCAAAATTATATTTCCATACCCGTGAGGACTCTGAGCTATTTTACAATCATCTCTTATTTCTCTTATTTCTTGAGGGAATCTCAACCATGTTTTGTCTTCTAGAACTTGCCATGTTTTTCCATCAAAGCGATAGGAATTTTTGAAAGTTTCACCAAAATGATCGAGGCATCTGTTTGATTTTTCAGCCCCGTTGACCCACTGAGCCACCCTTACGTTGTCTCCGTCGTATAGCCCTTAGAAGCCATGCAGGAGCCTTTTAGGATGAGCCTAAGCCGATACCCTTCCCTACCAATTTCTTGGATTTTTGCATGATGATTACAATCTAAGTGTGGGGGAGAGAGACTTACTCATGGAGAGGGTTCTTCGAGGGGCAGTGAGTCATTTGATGTACATGGATTGACATTATCCCATCCTGATCATATGAGTTCTTTTTCACAGTAGCCACATTCATTTCATATTATTTTGATATAGGAATATAGAATCCTTTTCAGTTCCAACAATGAGTACATTGGTGGTCATTGCGCGGTAACCCTCGACTTTGGGGATACCTATTAAAGTGATGATCCATTACTCCAGGAACTATAAAGTTTTCTATATGACCTACCTTCATTGAGATGTTACATCGTATACGCTACTTGTGTACCTTTCTTTGGGATTATTGTCTGACATTTATTTCATGGGGTTTTGGAACTGATACTCAGCTGTTTTTCCTACCCATCTTATTTGAGTGAGTTGTGTAAAAAAAAAAGAGCGAAACATTGGATTATCAAATGCTTGGAGACAAGCAGTGTTTTAAGTGTGGGGGAGCGAGAGTTTGAGGGAGACATTTAGATTGATTTATCATGCATTTATTTCAAGATTCAACCCTCCTTTTTACCAAAAAAATGTCAATTTTTTTTTACCCACCGTCCCACAGCTTCAGAAACATTTGAACCTCATGTAAAGTCCTTGAGATTGGTGCATTCTTTTGATTTCCACTAGTGGAGATGTGAAATTCATGGCAAGCCTATGGTAAGCCTGCATGTGTATGAGAACTGAGAAAAACTTTGATCAAATCTTTTCGAGCGATGAGTGTAATGGCAAGGTAGGTCACATGATTGATGAGTGCACATACTTGTTTTGAAAAAATGCAAGTGAAAGAAAAATTGTTTTTGAAACTAAAGTTTTAAATGAAGCATGATATATTATGAGGAAAGAGATTGGAAAATTTTGAACATGTAATTTTGATGTTTTGATTTGTCTGCGGCCTCTTGTGTTCTCTTTATGATTGTTTTGCCCAGGAGTGCAAAAGTTTAAGTGTGGGGGATTTTATGTACATGGATTTTTACATATATTTTTATAACTTTCTAACTTAGTTTTAATTAATTAGTTCAACCAATTTTTATATTTTTAGTTTATTTTTGTAGTTTTGTAGTAATTTAGGTATTTTGATAATTTTTAGTTAATTTATATACTAATATTAGTAATTTAGTATTTCTATTAGTCATATTAATTTTATATATTATATTTAACACTATATTATTATTATTAGTTTCACTAATTTTAGTTTAGTTTATTTTATTAATTTTTATTAGTATGTATATTTTAATTTGTATTTTTTTTATTTCATTATTTGGTTGAATTAATAAAATTGTATTTGGTATTATTTTATAGTAATATTATATTTAATTAGTTTTTTTAATTTGAAATTAACATTTTTTTTCTTTTGTTTTATTTTTTTTTATCCCCCCTAACTACCCAGGCCAACCCCCTCCCCTTGACCCGCTCCACTTATCCACGCCCCTCCCCATTTTTCTCTCCCGTTGGAACCGCCGCCCCCATCTCCCTGCCGCCTCCCTTCTCCTCTGTGAAACCTGCGCGCCCCCTCATCCCATTTAACCGGCCCCCTGCCTATCCTTTTCTACCCGGCGGAATCCCCCTCTCCCCTCCATCTCTCTCTACGCCGCTGCTCCCCAAACGACCTCCTTTTCTACCCGGCTGGACCCGCCACCCCCCTCACTCACCCGCGACCCTCGCGCTCCCCCTCGCCCAAGTCCCCAGCGCCCTCACCTGAAGCCGCTGACCTCCCCTTCCATTCCCAGCGCCGAGCCCGCCCTCATCCCATCCTCTACCCGCCACCCTCCCTCTCGCTATTCTTCATTCATCAACCCACCGCCCCTTCCTGCTCTTGGATTCCAGCGCACCATCTCACCCGCTATCTTACCCGCTCGGCCTTCCCATCTCGGCCACTTGAGGGTGCAACAGGTACACCAAGCAGCCGCGAGCTCTCATCGATGTGCGCAGCGATTTTCTTGGCCTCCGAAGATTCACGTCGCATGGGGTGAGCGAGTGCAGATCAAAACATGTTTTTCAGCGACGCAGCGGTTTGACTCGGTGCGGCGTCAGCGACTGGATGGAGCGGAGCGATGGTTATTGTTTCGCGATCGTTGACGACATCTCATGGTGACCAAAGCAATGACACGAGCACGGTGATATCTTTTAGTTATTATTTTATGCGTCGTGTCATTGTGATGGCGGGCTAATTCATTAGTGTTGGAGTTGTGATAAATGTGATGGTGAATGCATGTCTTTAATTTATCTTCATGTTTGATTGCCTTTTAAATTAATTTTAATTGGATGTTTATTTAATTAATTATATCTGCGTTGAAATTAATTGTTATTTGGGCTCTGCACACATGCTTTGGTGCCCGTTCGTGTGATACCTAATAAGTAATCACGAATGAGAGTTCATCAAAGAATTTATTTATCTGGAATTCAATCAAGCACGCGATCGAATTTTGAATAAATAAATATATTAATTGAAAAATTAATATTTTGTGTGCGCTCTCCTTCAAACTTGCATGAGTGATACCTAATAAGTAATCTCATGTGAGCGAACCCAACGCAGGTAGATACTTCGACTTTGTGAGAAACAGGTCGTTGTATTTCACCAAGTGATTCAGTGCTTTAATGACGCACAAATTATTCGTCAGGACAGAGAACGAAATGACGGATAATTTGTGTAAACATTAAAATATTGTCTAACATCAGAGAACGATACCAGATAGTATTTTGATTAAATTTGGAATCGGTGATAATTGAATAAATAAATATTCAAATGTGGGGACTAAATAACTGACATTGCATGCACTTGAACGGACGTCACGACTCTGACACTTCCATCTCCACCAGTTTCTTTCATAGCTAAGTTCACTTAGATAGTTTTAGTTAATTTAATTAGTCATTTTTAAAATAGTCATTTAGTTTTTAGAACTTAGTTGTTAATCACACAATTAAAACTCATTTTCCTGAACATTCCTCCAAAAGGACATTTCTAGTGTCTACTCACATTCTCTCTGTGGTTCGACCCTGCTCGCCACTTCTACAGTAGTTAGTAGGTAAATAAATATTGCAAATTTTCACGCGTTGCGACGCGCGTGCCAGTATCATCAATTTATTTTATTTTATTTTTATGTTTTTGTAGGTTAAAATAAAAATACAAAAAAATAAAATAAAAATATAATAATAAAAAAGGCCACATCGTAGGTCATGGGGAAAACCCCATCACAAATGGCGAAGCCGTGAGGATTCGAACCCGGGATCGAAGGGAGACAGGGGCGTGCACTTACCACTAACATACTGATTTTTTTACTTCCTTATTCTATAATTTTTTTTATATATTCTTATATTTTACTTTATTTATTATATAAATAAATAAATAAATATATATATATATTTTTTTCTTTTTTTTTTCTCGTTCTTTTTTCCTTTTTCTACTATGGAACTCTGCAAGTGACATGGATATCAAAAAACTAAATTGGAGCGACAAGAACTTCAACTAAAACCACCAGGCGACTTCATTCCATGATCCTCATATTTCAATTTCCTTTTTGAAATTACCTAACTTTCCTATACTCCTTCTATATTTTCATTTCTTCAAACATTGGGGACAGTGAAATTTAATGTTGGGGGGGGGGAGATAAAATTAAAAAATGATTTTGTGTAAAAAAAGAATGTTTTGAAAAAAAATGTGTGTAAATGGAAGGAAAATTTAATTTAACTTTGAACATAGTAATAAAAATTTCACAATTTGAAACTGAATATCAAATAATTTAGCATGCCCTGATTCTGATTTTAATCCTTGTATAATTTCATGAGTATAGCTTTTGGAAAGTGTGGCTGTCCAATGTGATATTTCATCGTTTATATTTTCATCCAAATAAAAAAAAGAATCAGAATGCACGTCCTTTGGAATGTGGGGTATTAGTTTGAGTTCATGTGGTCACTAAAATAAATAGCATAGGTGTGGTGATTGTTTTAGTTTAATTTTAGTATTCAAAAAATAAAAATAATAATAAATTTGCACGTAGAGTAATGAAATGACCTAATGCGTTGCTTTCGGCACTTGGGGATCGTGACTCCATAGTTGTCTGGCCCAAAGTTTGTAATTTTATCTCTATTTTAGGTAATTTAAATTTGTTTTTTACTGAGTTAACTCAAGATGATGCCCGAGTATGTGGGCTTCACTTGGTGCCCTGAGGTCTTTGATCATGGGAGTCATCGGCAAAGTCTCTCTATAGGGGTTGACTATTTTGAGTGCAACTTCAATTGCCATCGCAAAATTGCAAAAATAATAATAATAACAATACAATAAAAAATGAATACTCATATTAATATTTAAATTTTATTCCACCTAGAGCTTCCATCATTTTCCCATTGAATAAAGATGAACCCCCATATCTATTGTGATATACAACACATCCTCATACTTAATTGATATTGGATGAAATATGGCAATGAATTTGAACAAATAAATGGGCTTGGGATTGGGATTTACTTATGAAACTATCATGTATTAAAATATTTTTATGGATTTCATGTTTGTTTGGTATGAGTGTTTTTGGTTATCATTGTGTATTAAAATGTTTTTGGAAAAAGGAATTTGAATTTCATATTGTTGAGATATATTTTGCTCGGGACTAGCAAAACTCAAGTTGGGGGGTGTGATTAGCCACTAAATGAGGATAATATTAATTTTTAATATATATAATATTCATGTGATTTATTATTCATAAACACCATTTTAGTGCATTTTACACTTTGAACATCATTCCACATTATGATTGTAATTCCTTCTTAAAATGCACTATTATATGGAACATTTTTAACATCATTTAAAGTACCCAATGATTCATCTGATTTTAAGGAATGTAATTTACCATATTTTAATTTTATATTTGGTAAATTTATCTACACTTCAATATGAACATGTTTCATTCAGGGATCAATGAATAATTCATTGAAGAAGATGGGGATATTTTGTGACGAAAGGAAGAAATTTTATAGAAGGCTGATTGGACAGCAGCCCACTTATGAGAATGTGGGGCCCAACATACAAACCCAAAGAAGCCCAAATTTCGTGGGATTCTAGAAGCCATATACAGGAACAAATACTTATTCAGGAGCCAGTGCTAATTTGGCATCCATTGTGGTCATTTAGGCGGTCCAAATTAGAGATAAAATTATGGTCTAGATTCTATGGCCCAGAAAAATAGCACACTAATCTGATCATATCTCCTAATCTACAACTCCAAATGGGGCCAAATTTTATAGTCAGTTAGGGGACATCCAGGGATCCATTCTCTTCTTCTATAGACCACTCTGATTCGGCCATCTAGAACGTCTTCCAAGAGCATCTGTTTTGTGGATGAAAGCTGGCTTCCACCTCGGGTCAAATGTGTAAAAGTCTAAGTTTCACAAGCTTTCCACCACCCTAGGACTACCATAATCAAGTGGGATGATTTGTACTGTTGGAGGATCGACCCAAGGCTTCCAAAATTCCTATTTAAGGTAGTGGTGGTGGAGTAGTTTTATCATATTTTGTGCTTTGTTCAATTGTAATGTTATACTGTGATTTTGTTGTCTCAAGTTTGTCTTTCACATGTAAGTTGTTCAATTCACTTTAGTTTCTTAATAAAAGTTCATATTCTCCTCTTATTATATTTTTATCTATCTCAATTTGATACCATTTCCTCAAGGTCTGAATTTATTCACACCAAACCTTGTGAAATAATTCACACAACGGTGGAGTGATCATTTTCTTTTTATTGTTTTCTTTACTTCTTCAATTCCGCCCTCCAGAGTCTACTTACCACTTCCATTGAAACCATAGAATCAATAGAGGGATAACCCACTTATGGGTTGATCCAAGGGAGTAGAAAGGGGATGGATTGGATGTTATTTATCACCCAAATAATTTCAAATCACTTCTTTAATTGAGATTTTTATTTGATGATTTTTAAACTACATCGTCCTTATTGAATTTAAGGCCACACGATCCAAGTGCTAATACGAACTTTTTCCTTGATGTGCTCAAAAAATTGATCCTTCAAGTGTATAGGTGATTAGTATCAAAGGGTTTAGGCATTAAACCAGTAAGTGATGATGTTGTTTTATCTTCTTAAATGAACCCATCTCTAATATAAGAAATTGAAATCATTGAAAAGGAAATACGACCAATCCACCCCAAGTGATAACCTAGGATCAACTCATTCTTTTAAATTGAATTCACTGAAGTATATTAGATTTACTTTAAACCCATATAAAATCAACCCAAGTTGGCCACTTCATAGCCAAAAATAGTCCATATAATGTACGTGTCTATAGGTTTCTTCTTAGGTCTCTGAGGATTCGACAACCCAAGCTAAACTACAAGGATCGTCCTACCTTCTTCTCTTGGGTAAATTTGAGCATGAATCAAATTTTGACGTCGTTTCCGGGGACCTAAGAGATTTATCTTAGACAATATCATCTTTTTTTTCACCCCACTTCTTTGTTCTCACCCCCTCACTCCTATGGAAATCAATTTTGAACAATTCCAAACATGGGAAACCTATCCCTACTTTGATCACCCAACCCCATGTGTGATGTACAATGACCATCCCAATTTCTACTTGTGGGATAATAAACTACCTAATGAGCCACAATGTTTTTACTCCTATGATCCACAAAACATTCTAACACATAATGAGTTTCAATCCCCACAAAGCCAATCTGAACACCCTCTTATGCAATTAAACCAACTTAATTATCCACCTGGAATAGACCATCTTTCTCAAGCCCTTTCCCATAATGATCCACAACCATTAATTGAAATATTGTGTCAACAAATGGAGAAAATGAATTTTTAGGTTTCATCATTGAGGTTAGAAATAAAATGCATTAAAACTTGTGAGGAACCCGCCCCTACACAAATTTTCCCTTCCATAACCTTATGTGAAGTGTCTAGTTTCTCACAAACATCTCATGAATTTACTAAAGAGAAAACCTTTGGATTTGGGAAGATGAGGAGGATCAAGGAATTGTTGATAGGTGTTTAAATCAATAGGAAACTTATTTTTTGTATTCATAAGAGGAGAATTTGACATCATGGATTGAGTTTCCTGAATGTCACTCCATTGATTTTTCAGAATAAACAATTACTGAACCATTGGGAGAAATCACAAACATTGAGTCCATAAAAATTCTTACCACTGATCTTTCCAATTTTTTCGTTGAATCTTATATTCAAAAAGAACCAATTTTGTTGAGAAATTTGGAAAATGAAACTGATTTGGATTCAAAATCTCAACCAATCTTTGAATGTACTATCTAACCTGAGATCAAAATTATTGTTCTTCCTTCCATGATCAAGTATCCCTTCATAGGATATAACCATTAACTTTTAGTTGGAATTCATTATTCTCTTGAAACCAAAAAAGTTGTATTGACCATTGATGTATTTGGAAAAACTACAGTGGAAACTCGATCAACCATTTCAAACATTCCTTGGATTTTCCCACTCATTGTAGAACATTGGTTTGTAGATGACATAAATTATAAACATAAAATCAACATAAAAATAGTAGAAGTCGTGAAAAATTTTGTCTTTAAAATTTTTAAAGTTGTTATTGGGTAATTTAGGGGTGTTCATGTCGGGCTAATGACATTAAACAATGCGCATCATGGGAGGCAACCCATTGTTTTCAAGTTTCCTATCATTTTTTTGTTTTATTCAACATTATATTTTAAGTAGGATTAATTAATCAATTTGATATTTAATAAAAAATATACCTTTGACCTGTTCTTATATTATGAGTATGGATGGGTACGAAAGGGGAGCACCATATTCATCTGTGTCACATGGTGTGATGCTTGAGTAATAACTTACCCAGAAATTTAAAAAGAAGACAATGTATCATCAGTTTATTTTATATTATTTTTATGTTTTTTAAGGTTAAAATAAAACTAAAAAATAAAAATAAAAATATAATAATAAAAAATGCCACATCGTAGGTCGTGGGGAAAACCATATCCCAACCGGCGAAGTAGTGGGGATTCTAACCTGGGACCGAAGGAAGACAGGGGCGCGCGCTTACCACTGACTTACAACTTTTTGTGCTTCCTTATTTTATAATTTTTATATATATACTTATATTTTACTTTCTTTATTATATAAATATATATATATATATATTGTTTTTTTTTTCTTTTTTTTTCTCTTTCTTTATTCCTTTTTCTACTAGGGAACTCTACAAGTGACATGGATATCAAAGGACTAAATTGGAGCAACAAGAACATTAACTTCAACCACCAGGTGACTTCATTCCATGATCCTCATATTTCAATTTCCTTTTTGAAATTCATTTACCTGCCTCTACTCCTTCTAAATTTTCATTTCTTAAAACCCTGGGGACAGTGTTATTTTATGTTGGGGGGGGGGGATAAAATTAAAAAATGCTTTTGTGTCAAAAAAAAAAGAATGATTTGAAAAAAAATGTGTGTAAATGGAAGGAAAATTTCCTTTAACTTTGAACATGGTAATACACATTTCACACTTTGAAACTGAATATCAAATAATTTAGCATGCCCTGATTCTGATTTTAATCCTTGTATAATTTCATGAGCATAGATTTTGGAAAGTGTGGCTGTCCAAAGTGATATTTCATCATTTATATTTTCTTCCAAATAAAAAAAATAATCACAATGCACATCCTTTGGATAGTGTGGTATTATTTTAAGTTCATGGGGTCACCCAAATAAATATCATAGGTTTGGTGATCATTTTAGTTTAATTTGAGTATTCAAAAAAATAATAAAAAAATAATAAATTTGCGTGTAGAGAAACAAAATGACCTAATGCGTGGCTTTCGATACTTGGGGATCGTGACTCCATAGTTATCTGGCCCAAAGTTAGTAATTTTATCTCTTTTTTTGGTAATTTGAATTCGTTTTTGACTGAGTTAACTCGAGATGATGCCCAAGTATGTGGGCTTCTCTTGGTGCCCTAAGTTCTTTGAGCCTGGGAGTCATCGGCAAAGTCTTTCTACAGGGGTTGACTCTTTTGAGTGCAACTTCAATTACTCTGGAAAAATTGAAAAATAATAATAAGAATAATACAATAAAAAAAATGAATACTCATCTTAATATTGAAATTTTAATCCACCTAGCGCTTCCATCATTTCCCCCTTGAATAAAGATGAACCCCCCATATCTATTGTGATACACAACACATCCTCATACTTAATTGATATTGGATGCAATATGGAAATGAATTTGAACAAAAGAATGGGATTGGGATTGGGATATACTTATGAAAATATCATGTATTAAAATATTTTGATGGGTTTCATTATTGTTTGGTATGAGTGTTTTTGGTTATCATTGTGTATTAAAATGTTTTTGGAAAAAGGAATTTGAATTTCATATTGTTGAGATATATTTTGCTCGGGATTAGAAAAACTCAAGTTGGGGGGTGTGACTAGCCACTAAATGAGGCTAATATTAATTGTTAATATAGATAATATTCATGTGATTTATTATTCATAAACACAATTTTAGTACATTTTACACTTTGAACATCATTCCACATTATGATTATAATACCTTCTTAAAATGCACTATTATGTGGTACATTTTTTAACATCATTTAAAGAACCCAATGATTGATCTAATTTTAAAGAATGTAATTATCCATATTTTAATTTTATATTTTGGGAAATTGATCTATACTTCAATATGAACATGTTTCATTCAGGGATCAATGAAGAATTCATGGAAAAAGATGGGGATATTTGGTGATGAAAGGAAGCAATTTTAAAGAAGGAAGATTGGACACCATCCCACTTATGAGAATGTGGGGCCCAACATACAGACCCAATGAAGACCAAATTTCATGGTATTCTAGAATACATATATAGGAAAAAATAATTTTGCAGGATAAAATGCTAATTCTGCCTCCATTGTGGTCATTTAGGTGGCCCAAGTTAGAGATAAATTTCTGGGCCAGATTCTGCGGCCCAGAAAAACAGTACACTAATCTGATCATATATCCGAATATAAAACTCCAAATGGGGCCAAATTTTATAGTAGGTTAGGAGAAATCCGTGGCTCCATTATCTTCTTTTATATCCCACTCTGATTCGGCCATCTAGAAAGTCTTACAAGCACGTCTCTTTGGTGGATGAAAGATGGATGCCACCTCGGGTCAAATGTGGAAAAGTCTAAGTTCCACAAGATTTCCACCACCCTAGGCCTACCATAATCAAGTGGGATGATTTGTACTACTGGAGGATCGACCCAAGGCTTCCAAAATGCCTATTTAAGGCAGTGGTGGAGGAGTAGTTTTATCATCTTTTGTGCTTTGTTCAATTGCAATGTTATGCTGCGATTTTGTTGTCTCAAGTTGGTCTTTCACATGTAAATTGTTCAGTTCACTTTAGTTTCTTAATAAAAGTTATTATTTTCCTCTTATTTTATTTTTATCAATCTCACTTTGATACTATTTCCTCAAGTTGTGAATTTATTCACACCAAACCTTATGAAATCATTCACACAACGGTGGAGTGATCATTTTCTTTTTATTGTTTTCTTTACTTCTTCAATTCCTCCCTCATGAGTCTACTTCCCACTTCCATTGAAACCATAGCATCAATGGAGGGATAACCCACTTATGGGTTGATACAAGGGAGTAGAAAGGGGCTATATTGGATGTTATTTATCACCCCAATAATGTCTAATCACTTCTTTAATTGAGATTTTTATTGGATGATTTTTAAACTCCATCGTCGTTGTTGAATTTAAGGCCACACGCTTCAAGTGCTAATACAGACTTTTACCTTGAAGTGCTCAAAAATTTCATCCTTCAGGTGTATAGGTGATTAGTATAAAAGGGTGTAGGCATTAAACCAGTATGTGATGATGTTGTTTTATCTTCTTAAATGAACCCATCTAAAATATAAGAAATTGAAATCATTGAAAAGGAAATAAATCTAATACACCCCAAGTGATAAACTATGATCAACTCATTGTTTTAAATTGAATTCACTGAAGTCTCTTATATTTCCTTTAAACCCCTCTAAAATCAATCCAATTTGGCCACTTCATAGCCAAAAATAGTCCATAGAATATTTGTGTCTATAGGTTTCTTCTTAGGTCTCTGAGGATTAGACAACCCAAGCTAAACTACAAGGACCATCCTACCTTCTTCTGTTGGGTAAATTTGAGCGTGAATCAGTTGAAAATGCCTGAAAATTTCATAGTGAGACTTCCAATTTTTCATAGTCTATAATGATGGATGTAGAGGGATCGAACTGAAGGATTGAGATTGTAGCTCTCTATTGATCCAAACTGGGGGTGTGGGGGTGGATCCACCTTGGTATAGACCAGTATGGTACGGTTAGGATTCTAGGAAGGAGTTCTGAATAAAGTTGGTACCTAGGGTGGGAAACTGAGAGAATTATATCCCAGGTAGTAGGCCTAGATGAATTGGTGTATAGGTGGGAGTCTTGGGTGAAATGGTGCCCAGGTGACTAATGCTAAGGTGGTTTTGACTGAGGTTATTTATTTCCTATGTGGTTTGGTACTCAGGTTTACCATGGACTAGGTAGTTAGTAAAAATTTCTATAGGCCCTCAGGTAGTCTATATGACAAGTAGATTGACACTTAGGTGACCTATTTCCTAGTGTAATTATACAATTAGAAGGATTTAGGCGTAATTTCTTTATACCTTATCCTTAGGTTTTAATTCAAAATCACATAAAAGAGGGTCCTGCATGATTAGGGATTCAACAATCAAGTCATATTGACTCTCAAGTCTCTAATTTCCCCTTCATCCCCTACTGTTGTCAAAGTTGGGAGGTAACTAGGTCCTTTTATGGGAAACCCCTAGCCTAGGTGAGTATTCATTGGCAATAACTACCTTAGCTACCCAAGTGTATCATTTAGGTGTGAACATGGCGAGTGAGAAATATAATCTCAGTGCATGTAGTAGGGCACACACATAGAAATTATCACGAGGCTTTGGCTTCAAACTTCCTCCATCATTTCCCCATTTTGATAATGAGGGTTTATTTTTTTATGAAAACTCTGATTGGGGAACCAATAGTTGGATGAGAGGAAAGAAATGTTGAGATAGACACATGGAGTTGGGAACATTAGGATTGGATTAAGTATGGACGTATTCAATTGTAAAAGTACAACACCAAATGATTATAAATTTTTATCTATGATTCCAATTTTGGATCCTCATCTTATCAAATTGAATCCTATAAAAATTGATACACTATTAAATATTGAGAATGAATATTGTAGATTTTTTCAAATTTAAAAAAGAGTCATGTAGAGGATAAAAAAAATTTATTTTAATATTGGACTAACCTTTTTGAAATAATGGATGAAATCCATGGCCTACTCTTAGTGGAATATTTTCACCATATTTTCACGAGATTGGGTGATGATTTTAAAGGATATCCACCCCTTGATATATAAGTGGTAATTAAACTCATGGAGATCATATTGGTGTCTTATTGATCAAGTTTGACACCCTTTATTCAACTCAACTCAAGTAATTCAAGTTAGGATCTAATTATAGTATTCACAGCAAACTTCAGGGTTCATAATTTTTTGGTGCTAACAGTTAGGTCAAGAAGATTCATAAAGTTATTGACCAAATTTAAAAAAATTAGTTAGGGGATTTTTTATAGGTAGGAATACCAGAATGTTATCAGAACCAAATCGGTTTTCTATAAAAAAACTCTACAAATATGGTTAGGTGATTTTAAATAAGTCATGAATTATATGTAAGTGTAATTACTAGATTAAAGGATTCTCTGTGGATGAGATGTTTCCTCCCATGGCTTGTTTCGAAATGATTCAAATTTTCTTAGCTATATTGATTTAAAGGATATTCAAGGTATTCCAAATATACATAAAATTTACATTACTTAATGGATTCCTTGATGAGTAAGTCTAAAAGACTAAAAAAATGGTTTTTTATTCACAAATATGAAAGTAAAGTATTTCGATTGAAGAAAGTACTTTATGGGATAATGAAAGAGCTAAGAGAATGATATTTTATGTTTAATAAACACATGAAAAGGATTATATTCCAACCCCATAGACTTGATTAAAATCTATATATTGATAAGTAAAATGATCAAAGTATTATTGTGTTAATTTTTTTTTGATACATAATCTTCGAAATATTTAATCATTTATAATTCAATAAATTTATAAAATTCAGGATATGAGAGTTTGAAAAATTGATGATTGGAGAGTTAACATTTTTTAATGGTTTATAAGTGATTCAAGGAAGGAATTGAATATCTATTTCTGAATAAAACTATACTCTATAGGTACTAATAAGATTTATAATAGAGGATTATAAGGTAATGAAAACATTTATTTTTAATTTAATGATTCATGCATGGGATGATTATGGAAAATAGTTCAATGTAATGGTATATAGAAAAATCATTGGGATCCATTTGTATCGTAAAATAAAAAGACTTGGTGTTGTGTTTTTCAATTGTCAAGCTATATTACTATTGATAACCTAAATAAATTAACATGAAATCAATGAAAAGAAATCTATTATATGACCAAGGAATGATATATTTTTATTTTTTATCATAGTAAAACACAATAAGAGTAATTGAGATTTATCAAAAGGTATTAGTCAAATTTTATTGATGATAGTAAGTAAAAATTGGGTGGTTTATTTTATATTACATATTATAGTATATTATTATATAAGAAATAAGTAATCTTTTATATTATTGAGCACTATAGACATTGAATAAATCATAGAAACTCAAGAATGTACAAACATTTATGCCTGAAAAAAGTGAATAAATTAGATTTGAGGTGAAATGACCTATTGAAATCAAGTTTGATAACTAGAGTTATCTATATGATTTTTAAATACCATATTTCACTCAAGCAAAAAGCAAATTATGACCAAATATCACTTTTTAAAGGAGAATACCGAGAAAGGGATATAAATGATAGAGTATGTCTTCACATAATTTCATGTTACCTATATAATTATAAAAAACTACCCAAATAAGTATTTTACAATTGTTAGTTATATATTAGAGTTTGATCATCAATATCCACATAGATTATTTTGATAGGACCCCACACCCCTAAGGTGTCTACTATTCCACTGACATTCCCAATAAGTGGTATCATCAACAAGTTATTCATAAAAGGTATGATATATCCCATAGATAAATTTTTTATGTTTATTATTCACTCTTTTTAATTTTAAATAAATCATACTTGGATTTAATGATAAAGGGATAGAAGTAATTAGTTTTTTTTAAAGAGCTATAGCTCAAGGAAATAAGTTAAATAAGTTATCTTTTCTTATTGACAAAGAGAAAGATTTACCATGTTAAAAAATGGGGAAAAATATTTTTTAGAATTTTTTAGGGGAGAGTACATGGATATTTTTATACAGAGAGTTTATTAAAGGCATTTAAGATATGTAATTATAAAAAAATTGGCTTCAAGAAGTTTTTTTTTTGTGTATTGGAAACAAACGATGTCCAATTATTGAGGATCGATTTTTTTTTTCATGAGTAACCTTTTGTTTTACTATTATTTGTTACATTGATATTGATTCATGTGACCTTAAAGTGAATAATTAGTGAATCATTGACTACACTATTGAAGGATGAAAGTTACAATTAGTAGAGTGGTGATTGAAGTAGAAGGATTTGATTGAAAGTGTTATGAAAGATTATTAACAAACCCCAAGGAAGAGATTATTATCAAAAATCATCTAAAAGAATATATGAGTTAGGATTTTTGAAAATACATAATGTTTTTACACTAAAGGACTCATAATAAAAATGGATAATCATTTCATGGAGTTTTTGATGAATTGGAGGAAGCATAGAAGTAAGATGGTTAGAGTTTTGGCAGAAGGGATCCAAATATGCATTAACATAATGTTGTAAATGCAATCATAATGAAAATAGTAGGTACAAATGGGTAGAGTGTTATAGGTGTCGTTGTGGTCCTCATTTTTTTAAAATAGGTATGTCAGGTGGGTTACTCTATGTGTATATAATTTCAATAGGGGAAATGACCTTCTAGATATAAAATGGGCGTTTCAGTTGATGTTGTGTGCTACATATTATCCTATATGAAAAATGAACCTATAAACAAATGTTTTTATTACCAGTATTGATTTAAATTTGGTTAAAAAAATAATGATATGAAATAGAACATTCGATATATTGTTTCATAGGGATTATCATGATTCCTAAAATATAACTCAAAATGGGAATCATGTGTTGGATAAGGATTGGTGGAAGTTGTTTTAAACATCATGTTATTTGGAAATAACTTGAAATGGACAAAATTAATTGTTGCAAGGAGTTTCAAAATATTTTATTCCTTGAAATAAGCTATGTTAGAGTCAAAGGTTCACCATGATATGGGGTGTTCAGATACAATATTTGAAATGGTGAGGTTTTTAGGATATTAGAGAATTACATACAAAATATTTTATAGTTAATACCTGACCAGGAGAATGGAATAGAAGTGGCGATGGACATAATTTCCATGGTTTACTATTATGTAGTTAATATATTTATTTTTAATTTACTATATTTTTAGAGATATTTTGTGATTTAAATTAAAGGGGTTTAACATTGACTTCAAGGCTGTTCATGGAAAAACTTTCCAATCACAATCAAGGAAAATTAAACAACATGAATAAGAGGAAAATAGTGATTATATTTTAAGATAATATATATATATATATTAATTTATAAAAATATAGGATAAAATCATGTTTGGAGAATTTCATAAAGAAGAATTTATAGGGGGATTCCATATTTTTGTTGGAAAGGAAAAAATACAAGGGGAGGCATTCGAAGTGTTTTACATTAGATGTTCTTAGATATTCATCACATTGATTAAATTATGGATGATTTCTACACAATAAATGGTGTAATTGAAATTATTATTTTTTGGAAGATCTAGGAAACTCTCATAGGAGAAAGACATTCATTCCATGTGAGGAGAGTAGTGAGTTCCCTATAATTGGTATCGTTGTAAAACTGTAGGTTTTGTTTAGCCACTCTAATTTTTTATAAAAAATAAAGATCACTTAGTTAATTTGGTACAATAGAACATAATTTTTAAAATATCCTTAGATGTATCCCTATAAAACCCCAAGATTTTGTGAATTATTATTATTTAATTAATTTAATCTTTTTGATATTTATCATTTCATGCAATACTCAAAATAGTTTTTTATATTAATGAACTATGTTTGGATTATGTTATATGAAACACCAAGTTAATCATGAAATTCATGAAACATAATGTTTAGATTTATATACATCGATAACTGAGGCTATCTTTTATTATATTCAATAATGAATTTCCTCGATGGCTAGAGTAACACACATAACTGTGGTTTACAAAACAATAATATATTATTAAAATATTATTATTTAATATAATAATATATAACCTAGATATTAAATTAATTGTTATGAATATTATTAAAAAAATTATAAAAATATATTGTTTACAAAAATATAATATGACTTCATAGGTTACCAATTATTTATAAATGAATATGAAAACAGATTTAATACAAAGGGAAATATTATTATTTTTATTGTCACACAACTATTTTACCTCAATAAATTAAATTTAATAAAATTAGTGAGTGATATTAATGTAATATAAATGTTCTATATTGAAAAAAATACTTTTTATATTCATTCAATAGATTATATATATATAATATAGGAAAAAACCCAGTTTTATGTTTAAAAATCTATGTTTTTATAAAGGTAGTTTTACCACCTTTTAATAGAGAACCCATTTAAAATAAAATGTTTGTATCATTTATAGATTTAGTATGTCAGAATAAACTTCCTATTTGAAATAGAAACATAAAAATTAGTTTAGGATAATTTTTTGGTATTTTTCTATAATGTGTCATTTTTAATGAACAATTAAAATTATTGAATTTTTATTCAAAATTGCATTTTTATATAACTAATTTATAGAGTTAAATTATATTTTAAATTGATTTAGAAGCTTAATTAGAAAATATTTTTTTAAATTAATCCAATTTAGGTCATTATAATAAATTTCAAATAGAAATTTTCTATAAAATCCTATCAAACTTTTGATCATTTTTACGTTAATAACCTACAGAGTCTTCCTGTCAGTAGGATTAATTGTAAATTAATTACTGCAACTTTTGTGATTAGAATTTGAAAAAATGGATTCTGTATTTAGAATCATAATAATTTATAATGTATAATAAGTTCAAATTAGTTTTTTACCAAAAATATTAGTGAATGTAATTAGAATTAATTACATCGATTAAGTTAATGTTAAGATTAACTAAGGGAAAAACCTTAAATATAAGACCCAAAACGACCTAGAAACTTGTCCAAGAGCCATTTTATGGCCATATTTCGACTATATACTCCATTTTATCTAATCCTTTCATATTAGTGGATCCACTAGACATGTGAAAAATGTTTATTATATTCCTTTGTCAAAATATTAAAAGAGTGACACTCCTCCTCTACTATAAAAAGGACTCCTCCCCTCTTCTTCTTAACACCTCTAAAACCCATTATGTTCAGAAAATATCTTCTCAAATATAATCCCAAAAATCGTACCTTCCTCCTTGAATCCTACCTTTGTTCAAAAATCCTTCCAAGGAATCCATTTTGTGCTTACCAAAAGAGTTATCTGATTAAGAGGTAACACCCTCCCTCAAGATCCTTTCTTTTATTTTATTTCTCCACCACCTCAATTCAAATTATTACAAGATTATACCAAAAAAAAGTATAATAAATATAATTATATGTTTTTATGAGAAGTTTTTTTAATTACACTTACACACACATCCATCTAATGGGAAATGAATATACTATTTATGAGTATGGAGAACTACCGCCTCACTAAACGATCATTGCTCTTTTTTCCTTTACCATAACTCATGGTGGGAATTATTATGAAAACTATGTCTATATATGTTAAATGAAATATTTATTATTTCTTTAAAAATATTTTATATTTTTATCCCATATATCTCTATACTTTTCAATTGGTGTAAATATAATAATTTCGTTTGAGAAAGTGTGGACTACCGCCCCTCCAAGCGATGTGATTCATTCACACACTACATAAAATGTATTAAGAATGGGTTTAATAAAATTATATTATATATATGATATAATAATTATTCTTGTTTAATTATATATATATACATATATGTAATTTAATTTTTCTCTTTCAATACATTAATAAAATGAAAGCAGCATTCATCCGTACTTGCGGTCTATCATCTCCATGAATGGTGTATTAAATTTTCATAATTATATATTATATAGATTATTATAACACACATATAATGAATATAAATGGTATTTATATCATGTTTTACATTCTATAAATCATGATATAAGTATAAGGACCAAAGATATAACAAATTATGTCCCATACGAAGAACAAACTGGATATTATCTAAAGCAAAACATTAACAAAGAATTTTTAACAAAAGGGTAATATAAAGTAACAATAAAACCATATATGTTATTAGATATAAGAATATGGTTCTGTGATAGATTTATAATAAATTTATATTTATTTTATATTAAGTTTGTATGAGTACGGTGAGAGTAAAGACATAAGGTAAGAGAACTTCATCTCACTTTTTATATCCGTGAGATACATGCCGTGTTCACCACTTTTTCCTTTTGAGTGGCGTATATACTTATCATAAATGTATTATATGATTATTATTATTTAATTTATGGGATTTTAAATATATAATCAATGATATTTCTTTCATGGGGTTTATATTTCAATATTTACCAATCAGTATGATAGTATTGTCTCAATTTTCCTTATTTGAGACAAATGTTTTGTTATGAAACTACATTATTTACTGAGGTATATTTGACATGTTATATCATTAATCTCATTATTTTCATGATATTTTATGAATTATGTAATTTCATTTTCTGAAATGGATAATTTGATCCCAAGTTACGTAGTTATAATAGTTTTCTTTGAAATAATCTCATCATTTTTTTAGGATTGATTATGACTATGCTTCCATTGATGAAATATTATGATCCAAAAACTAAAAAAGGTGACTTATACCAATAGAAATTCAATAATAGATAATATATCTGTTGGTAAAACTGATTATTTCCAACATATATAATTTTTTGTTGATATTATTTTAATACACCAACAAATGTTTTTACCAACAGATATATCTGTTAATAATAGCTATTAAATACCAACAATTATTTTACTAAGACATAAATCTAATACGTTATTACATCAATAGTGACATTTTTTTTACTAAAAAATGAATCTATTATTAATAACCATTATTATCAACAAATCTTTTAACATTGGAAAAACATATTTCAATAAACTGTTGAAACAAATAATTTATCATTGACCAATTTATAAATCTAATTTATTATAATATCATTTTAAGAACGATGTTAACATTCAATTTATCATGGGTGTTTTGTTAAAATATCATGTTTTTTATATTAATTTAAATTATATATATAAATATTTTAAACATAAAAAACTAATCAATATAAATCTAATAAATTATTAATATAAATATAGGATGTAAAAAAAACATAAAAATAATTAAAAAATTTGGAAGGGGTGAGCTCTTCTCGGTTGACACTCCTACAACCATGCCATCGGTGGCGATGGTTAACACACCGGCCCCTCCCCCCTCAGTGGGGGAGGTTCCTTTTCCATCTCTACATGGGGACCAACCACCTCACTTTACCCATTTCTCGAATCCTAATTTCGTACCCTGTTTATTTCAGATCACCCTCTGTTCGAAGGTCCCAGAAAGGTTCGATGGGTCCCTGCAATTGTCTCTCTCAACCTTGGAATTCACTGATTCTTCCGACCTGCTACATATAACCCTGTTTGCGTGTTTAAAATGCCAACCACCATCAGTGTATGTCTTTGATCGCCTGATTTTTAGATTATGGGATCTACATGAGAACGTGACTGTAGGGATTATTGATTCCAATTATTTTATGACCTGGTTCACCACTAAAGAATATACGATGCTTTCCTGGTCAAACACATCAAAATTTCACCAATTATATGTGTTAAAGTTGACGTGTCTAAGTCCCCAGTATACTCCTTCTGGATTTCTATGGGTGAGGAGTTTCATTACTAACATTTTTTTGTTTTTAATCTTGGTATGAATTTTTCTCATTGTGCAATAAATTGGGGCATAATAATGCAGCTTGGAGGCACAATAGGTTGATGAAACAAGGATCTAGTGAATCAATATTTAGTTGGTATGACTTTTGATTGTGGTAGGTTCCTGGTGAACTGTAATGTGTCAACTGAGTGTCGTGAGGGTGATGTTCAAACTGATGGTATGGATTCTGGTCATATGAATTTAGGTGATGCATTTTCGCTGAAACCAACATAGGTGTTGCCTCCAGATCCGAAGGTGAATGGAATTTTTGAAAGTTTGAAACATGACTTGAAGGTGGTGATCTCTTCAGTATCATTTGTTAATCTTGTAAATATGGCTACTTTAAGTGAAATAAATGGAGAAACAGATGTTAATCACTCAACTAGAGGTCTTCCAGATGATAATGGGATATCAGAGGGTGCACATGAGGGTGTAATGGTGGATGCTAATCCAGAATTCCAGAATTCCTCTTTGAACAAACTTAAGGATGATGAAATTTGTAGGTATGTATTATCTAAGAAACCTGACACCCCTAGGAGTGGGTTTTCTCAGCCAAGAGACAGTGGCATGGAGGATACTAGACTGTTTCATGATGTAGATGTTGGGAACATGGTGAGGGTGGTCCAAGAGGATCCCACCAATGAAGCTATGGTTTATGAAGATAGTACAGGCTGGGTGAAGGCAACAAGTGGGGTGAGACCGGAAATAATTAGTTCAAATGTTAGAGTTTGCAAACGTTTTGGTAAAATTAGTGATTGTTACTTTTTTGTTTCAGGTTTAGCCTAGTGGACCTGATGTCGAAGAAGGAAAGAACACTAAAGTGGGAAGAGGCCATGGCATATGCAGCTATGGCATATGCGTGTATGAAGAGCCATGGCATCTGCAACCATTTCATTGGTTTTAGAAGAGGCCATGGAGTATGCAGCTATGAAACCAATGAATCCTAGGCTGGAGGACCCTCTGGAGAGGATTCACAAGATCAGGATCACACATTCCTCAAAAAAATATCATGAACCTCAAAAAAGTTCTTCTATTTATTCCTTTCAAGGATTTATTATTTTATTTTCTATATTTATTATCAATTATATTTTGACAAAATATGGAATTTTTTATTATCATTTCAATTTTTTTATTTATAAAAGTTTGCGATGGATATTTTTGAATTAATTTGATATTGTTTCACTTAAAAAAATCAATTCTCATGAGTTTTGATTTTACATTAACTCGACATGATTTTTTTCTAGTATGATGGCTCTACAAATTTACTGAGTTTAAGTGGAAAAAAATTAACCACTCTAAATTCTGTTTTAAATTAAATTTGTTCAAATACAAGCTCCAGAAATGAGGGCTAGCTTTAATTATTTATGAAAAGTTATATGATAAAAATGAACAAATGAATTCAGTAATATGTAAAATCCTTCTAGTACCTGGTCCAATAGTTTATTCTTTCTATTATTTCATAAGTGACATTTTTCCACGTTTTATATTGTTTTTAGTGCGTACTGATCTGGTTCATGGTGCCAAGTCAAAGTAGTTGAAATTCAAGGGACCTATTATAATCCCTACCAAATTCCATCAAATAAATATAAGGAATACCCCTTATGGAGAAGTAGTTTATAATTTATTCATTTTTCACTTCCCTGTTTGACGTCAAATTCATGAAAAGTTAATACATTTCACTAAATCATACAATCAATATTATGTCTTGGAATTTTAAGTCAGTGAATTATTTTAATATCATTGATGTGAATGTATGTGATGGTTCAAGCAGGTTATGTCTTCCTTGTAATCCAAGAGCAGAGTTTTTCTATGATAAAACTAGTTATATGTGGGTTTATATGCATATTGTATCATAAATCATATTGGATCCTTTTTGATAGCTTGAAATTCTCTAACCTGTTTCTTTTCTTTTCTGTTAAAACTTGCAGGGACCAACACATGGGATCAGTTTGAACTGCATATGCATAAGCGGGTGATAAGTTTGTACAGGTCCCAGGGTGTGGTGAAGAAAATCACATCCACTAGGGTGGTGGTTGAGGTCACCATTACCGATACTTATTTAATTTTTAGGGCATTTATAACTCCAAAGGTTTGGGAGAGATCCATTCTATCATTTTAGTTTTGACAAACCCATTTTTTTGTGTTCGAATTCTGTCTCTGTAAATGTTTTATTTTTGAAATTTTTTTTGGGGGTATCAGTTGGTTTGGGAAACATTATATATGGATCAGTGTTTACATAACTCTAATGAAATATCAATATAGATGATGAAAAATTATTTCTATGCAAATCATTTTTTAATACCTCTATTCATATTTTTGTTTAAATTCATAAAAATATTTTCATTGATTTGAATTGGAGTGGTCTAGCTAGTTTGGGGGTATGGATAAGTCATTGATGCTACTTGTTCAGTGGTGTGGCATGGATGGGCTGGAGTTGAATCACTGGTCCTGGGGTATAGATGGGTTTTTGGTGATCACAAGTACCTCATGTGGCATGAATGGGTGATGTTGGCATGGGGGGGTGGGTGATGGATTTTTTATTAATGTGTGTGATGGATTCTGTTGGGGGGGGGGTGAATTTTGTAACATCCCAAGTAAATAAAGAATATGACATTTTCATATTTACTAATATTTTTGAATTAAATATTAATTTTACCTTAAAGGGGTTTCTATGTTTGATGGCGTACCTGATACGCAACAACGAGTTTCTTTGAAATCTTACGTTGCACAATAAAAATATAATATTATTATTTTAAATGGTCGTTAATGCCTAGATGTTGTATTGGAGGGAATGAACTAAACTAACTAAAATATGATTATAAATGTTTTTTAAATGTTTTTACATTTATCTAATAAAATTTAGAGGCTAAAAATGTGAATTAATTTAATTTTAAGCACAGATACTCTAATATTCATTAAAAGGTCAATTTACCGCCTTTTAATGGTGAACCCTCTTTAAATATAGTTTTGGTCACTTTTATATGTTATATTTGGAAAAAAAAATTCTTCTTTATAATCAGGAAATCAAAATTCACTTTTGGTAAAATTTTGGTATTTTTCTGATAAAATTCAATTTTTGATGAATAGTGAAAAATACTGTATTTTAATTCAAAACTGTAATTTAATATAATTTATTTATATGGTTAAATTATCTTTTTAATTGGTTTTAAAGTGTAATAAGATTATATTTTTAACATTTAATCCAATGTTAGTTATTGGAATTAATTTTACTTTGAAATTGGACATAAACAAGTGTCAATCTTTTGATAGTTATTATTTCTTAAAAACACGCCTTTTGTTTTGATAGTAGTAATTAATTTTAAATTAATTTCTACCACTTATGTGTTTTGAATTTGGAAAAATGGATTCCATATTTGGAATCATGAGGTCCAAATTGTGTAAATAGGTTACTTTTATTTTTAGACATTATGATTATTTACTTCAGAAAATATTTTATTTACCATGGTTAAAGGGTAAGTTTGGTAAATAAGGGTAAAAAAATATTACTATAATAATATAAAATTACCCTAAAATGTGTCCTAATCCAATTTTTTGACACACTTCTAACCATTAGAATCATTGGGTCTATTTTTAGACCCCATGGGGCCACTTGGGAGAGATAATGACACTTTTATTTTAATTAACTTAAAGAAAAGACAAAAAATGACATAAAAAATATCTTTTTGTAAATTAATTTTTACATAGTGTTATATAAGTTATCTTTTGGGCTATAAATATTCTTTTTAAATATAAAAATATTTCCTACATCATGGTATTTTTCTTTAAATTTTATACAATAAATAAATTAAATTATTTATGACACAATATTTATGTAGTGTTTACCTCATTAATAAATGATTTAAATAAATAAGATTATAAAGATTAAAATAATATCTAGATCCTGATAAATTATTATAGTATTATTTTATTTTGACCATGATCAATCTCATATTTGACTTTAATAAGTTTTGGAAATTTAAAAACTGAAATTAATTATGTAATAAAATAATATTTTCACACATTCTTAAAGAGCCCCTCCCCCCCCTTATAAAAATTCCTCACCTCTAACCCATTACTCACACCTATAAAGCCCCTTGTCTCATCCAAATACTTCCCAAATAAGCTCTAAAGATCCCTCTATTCCACTTATAAAACTTACCTTATGCAGAAGTCACTTCAAGTGTGCTTTTGGTTCAATCCAAAGGGAGATGCCCAATTTAAAGGTAACGTCTTCTCTTAAGTCCTTTTATTTTATTTTACATATCCAACCTGATAAACTTTTTTTATTCCTTTATTTTATAAAAAAACCGTATCCTCAATATACTAGGTTTTTTATGAGAATTATTCTAACTACACTTACACACACCTCCATCTAATGGGTAAAGAACATACTGTTTCTATGGACGACAAACTACTGCCTCACGAAATGATGATTGTTCAAATATCTCCTACCGCCTCTCATGGAGGCCATTATTATGGAACTATTTTTATATATGATATATATATTACATTTTTTTTATTCTTATGTATTTTTTTCATTTATATCATACCTTTATGGTTTCCATTATGGGTAAAGGCGATAATTTTATTTGAGGAAGTGCGGACTACCGCCCCCTCAAAGTGATATGACTCATTAATGACGTATGTGGGACATATAAAGGATGTATTTAATGATATTATATATGATATTATACTGTTATTATAATATACCTATTTATAATTATGTTTTAATTCCATTAAAACAAGAAATATAAATGAAAGTAGCATTCATGCGTACGTACGACTTACCTTATCCATGAACGGTGCATTTCATTTTTTCTCTCCAAATGTTATGTACTATTATAAATACATAAATATACTGGATATATATTATATATATAATATCTACATCCTGAATATAATTTTTTAGATAATGGATATTTTACCACATGAACAACTTATAATTATAAGAAGTTCATTTTTGAGTCAAGTACCAAATATCGACAAAACGACCATTATTAACTTAAATAATTACATAATGTTTATAACATGGTAATAAGTGATATAAGAGGTATAATAAACTTGAAAAAGTTTTTAATCAAGTATAAATTAACTTAAGTTTATTATTCATGAAGAATAAGGAACAAACAAATCACATCGGACAAGAGGTAAGGGGTTTCCTATCTCACTTTTAATTCCCTGAGATTTCAATTATTCACCACTTATTTATTGCATGTGGTGTATTGTGTATTGAAATTTGATATATATTACCATGATTATATTTATATTCCTGGTATTATATGATTAATTTTGTGTTTATTATCTTTTTGTCATACGACTCGATTGATTACAACGTGGTAAGGGGGTTTCATCTAACTTTTTATTCTCGTGAGATTCATGCTATATTTGCCACTATTTACTTTTGTGTGATGTATGTAATTCCCATGATTTTATTATTTGTGTAATATAATGTAATATATGGGTATTTACTTCTTCATTTTATGATCCTTCTTTCATGTGGTGTATGTTTCGTACGTTACCAAATCGGTAAATGAACTTTTTAACCCATTTTCCATTCTGTGGGTTAATCTTCTAATTCTTAATTATTTCATGCTATGATTTTGTGTGGAATCACTATTTATTTATTTATGTTTTAGTTTCCACTACCCTTTGGGTGGATATAATTTTGAAACAAATAATCACTCCATTGATAAATTCTAAAGTCATCGATATGAACTTGATAAGATTAATTTTAACTCAATTTCCATTCATTGAGTTAAACATCCAAGTCATTGGTTTTGTATTAAAAAGAAAATGTGTGAATTCCCTATGATTTATTTACACTTAATATCTAATCATATTGAGTGTCTTTATATTTTTCACACATTATTTTTAATTTATTTATCCTTAATTTATGGATACAGTTTTTATAAGGGATTTCATCTCAATTTACATTACATTGAGACTTCATTGTTTTCATGCACCAATTAACTCTTATATGGTTCATATACTATACTTTGGCATATTATATCATGAATCCCTTTATTATTATGATATTATAAATTTAACAATTGATGTATTTCCACAATTACTTGTATTCAAGCACCTCTTATTTTGTTAAATACACTTTAAATAAAATATATTTTTAATTTTTTTATAGATTTATTATTATAAAGATTTCTCATTAATGAACATGTTTTCAAAATGGGGTTTAGGATTTATTTATATGGAAATTAATGTTTTCAAATTATAATTAATTTAAAATCTTCAAAGTGGTATGGGGCACTTTGATTCAAAAGTATCTTTATTAAATGTTTTAAATGATTTTAAAAATTGGTTGATAAAGAATTATTTATTTCAATATCTTGATTAGATATGTTATGATTTGATTGTGGAAATGTTATGATTCCTTTATTCTTGTGTTATGTGTTATTATTATGTTATTTTTATTGGTCATTGTTTACGTATACCGGTGGTTCTGTGATAACCCCAGGGCAGGTGAGGCCGAGATAGCTCTCCAATGCATTGGGTAACATGACAAAGGTAAACATTAATGTTTATCCTAAGAGATTTAGGGAATATACTGTGATGGGTATTCCAATGTAACTCCCTACATAGCTGTGATAGCTACAATTCAAGTATTATATATATTCCATAATTTACCTTTCTGATTTATGATTTGTGTGTGTTATTTATAAATCTTATGATTTCATAAGGTATGTTAGGATTGAATAGTGTGGTTTCATTATTTTATATTTATTGATGGGATAATGTTTTCATTCCTTATTTTGTATCCCTTTTTGAGCTTTTTTATTCTCATCCCATGTTTTGAAATGTTTTTCACAAGACATAAAGATGAATAGGGTTAAGGATGGGATCAAGTAAAATTCATGCTATCTAAAACATGGAACTAGAGATGACTCTTTTTTTCAAGAGTTTCTTTAATTTATTATTGTGAAAAAAATTGAAACTGAGTAGAAGTGTCTATATTGTCATTCTTGAGAAGTAATTTAATAGTTGTGGCGTAATTCTCTAAAACTTTAAACCTGAAAAGATTCTCAATGTAAATTATTCATTTAATTCAAGAATATGTAATGTTTTAAGGCCAAGCCCTTTTTAATTTTCTATTGATTCACTTTGTAATGAATTTCATTATTAATATAATGATTTTTTATAATTTTGAACATGTGTTAAATTTTTCTTCAATTTAATAATTAAAACAAATGTATTATATATGATAAATTGATAAATATAATATAAAATTTTACTAGAAATAAAAATTTATAATTTTTATTCAAAGGAAATTTATAAATAAATATTAAATGTTAGTAATATTATTACCAACATAATTTTTTTTTCACTAGAACTTATTTCTAAACACTTTAACCAACATATATATTATCAGTTCGTATTATTATAATTTCAACAAAACTATTTTATCTTTCTCAAAAACATTTTTTGAAAATGTTTTTACCGATAGTTTGGTGACAAGAATATATATGTTGGTAAAATGTTTTACCAGCAGAAAATGCACTTTTACAGAAAGATATGATCCCATTTGAAAAATTGAAATATTTTGTAGTGATCTCTCAAGAAGACTCAGAGTTTACTTATAATATTTTTTATTAAAGATATATCTATTTATTAGTACCATTTCACAAATCATTAGTACTTTATATGATGAAGAAAAGTTTTTTAAGAAAAATCTTACCATATCTCTCTCTTCGGTCAGAAATATATTTTATTTCAAAAATCATGTTTTCAAAACTACATTAAAAAATGTTTTTCAAGAAAAAAGGATTTTAAAAAAGTTTTATGGTTTTAAAAGTTTCCCTTAAAAGTATTTATAACTATTTTAAATGATTTTTTTAAATGTTTTATGTTTTTAATATAATTTTTCTAAGAAGAAGGGATATTTGACTCAAGAAATGTTTTAAAAAGACATATCAAAATTATTTCCAACAAAATGTGACATTTATTGGTGTTACTAATTCTTTTCTATGGAAATGATTCAATGATCCCATTCATACTTTTTCATTTAATAATCTATATTTTAATGGCATGATGATTATGAAACCCATTTCCATTCACGATTTATATGATTTTGAAAACTGCTTCTTTTCATGGGTTCCTCTTTTGATTAAATGATTATGAAACCTATATATTTTCCACGTATTATAATAATATTACAATTTTATTATACCCATTTCATTTCATAGGTTATGATATTATTGTTTATGATTTTGTAGAACTTGTATGTATGATTTCATTATAATATGGGTGGGACCTATATATCCCTCCAATGCATTGGGTAAATATTTATATCCTATGAGATAGACAAAGATGGTTTGGGGAGTAAACCTTGAATACTAATACGGAAATGAGAGTGAAACATGACTACCAAGATAGTATTAGGAGTGAACTCATGACACTAAGATTTCCATAAGAGTGAACCATGACTACTAATATGGTATGTTGAGTGATCCCATATTACTAAGATGGTTTTGATAGTGATGCCTTGGCTACTATGGAAATCATATTATATGCTTATATATTTTCCATAATTCCATGTTTTGTTTCTATTTTTTGATTTCATGGATTATGTTCTTTATTTACTTATGATTAATTTATTATAAAATATTATTCTTTATTCCACGATTCATGATTATGATCTTTGATAAACAGGGTATGATCTTATAATATTATGATCATATTTTCATTCCCTCTTCTCATGTTTATTCTTACACGTCTCCCTTGTTTACTGTTACTGAAAATATTATCTCATCTATTTTATGTTTCCTTCCCTTTGATTTGAAGATAAATTTCCTATATTATATATTTAAAAGGTGTTCTAGACATCGAGAGCCTAGTTGGATATAATGTAGCTCTCTTATGTACCCGTTTTTATGTTCCCAAGTTTCTATTGAAACTGAACTAATACGAGCATTGGGAATCTATTTTTGTAATGTTTTAAGTATTCCACAAAAGTTATGCAATGTTAATGTATTAAAAGTGAAGGTCACTATCGTTTTTATCATAGAAAATGTTTAGTTAACCTTTGGAAGCTAGGATGTGTAAATTTTAATGAGATCCCTAGGTATATTTCTAAAGATGTGTCTAGGGATCTCTCTAAGGATAAGTATATTGATGAGTTAATATTCTGGAAAATGTACTAGAATTTTGGTAAAGGATAGAGTGATTGGTTTCCTAGAAATACATCCCTATCTGGATACTAAAACTGGATGTTTCTCTGGCATAGATGTACCAAGGGGTAACAACTCTAACAAGATGTCCCGAGCATAACTCAGGGAAATCTAGTAATTGAAAATGGGCCTTGCTACACACCTCGTTTGACGCTCCTAGGGTATATGATTTGGGAATTCACAAAATCATTATTAACCATATGAAAGGATTTAAATACATGATGACTATGAATAACCTAGAATAATCCTAATTTTTTATAGATTAAAGATGTATGATCCATGATTTATATACCTACATGTAATTGTTCATGATTATATGGTATCCTAATATGATAAATGTTCCTCACACTATGCCTTCTAGTTTTAGTCATTAGATAGAACTAAAAGGAACATGGTTAACATTTAGTATTTCATTTGTGGAAATTATGGGCATTATGAGAATGAATTTCCCAAGAGGAAATCTCATAAATAGAATCATGAAGTTGGTATGAGTATTGGTTATACTTATGTGGATAAAGAGACCACAAACAACATGTGAAAGGTTTGTGATGATCTTAGAGTATTGTTTACATAAGAAGAATGAATATATTAAGGTTGAGAAACCTTAAAACATGATTACTATTTCATATTATAGGAAAGTGGTATTAAGGAACAATTTTCTGAAGTCTAAGTAATTGTTTAAGAATAAAGTTGTATGAATAAATTATCTATGTTTTGGAATTAAAATATTATGTTATATGAATCGTGAAATATATAAGTATTTTTAGTATAAGTTTTAATTAATGATTGAAAATGACATGTTTAATGGTGATGAAAACATGGAAAAGTGATTTCATGGAATGGTGACATTTATATTAGGGGAAGGTGACCCTAAATTAGTGCTTTACATTGGGATAAAGATATTTGGATAAAGATATGATGGATACGAATAAGTAAATTGGATGAAACAGATTACCCTGGAAATGATTATTGACAAAGTGTTCTATGTCATTTAGGATGAAATTTACAAATTCTTGGATTTAAATAATATATATAGTAATCATTAGAGTAAGGAATCATGAACATTTTCCAAAAGTATTTATAGAAATTAAGGTAATATATGACGAGGGCATTCATATGTTTCGAATGTGACAACCTAGAGATACTTTGTGATATTTTGGAAATCAATGTTAAGATGATTTCATGAATCTCATTATAATGTTTTGGATTTCCATCTTTTAGAAGGGTTATAAGGTTAACCATTCATGAAAATTTCATGTTAAACATAAAAAGAAGTATTTACATATTGATATTATATTTAAAATTTTGGTGAAATGGATAAGTAGTGATTAACATTTTTTCAAGGATATCCATATTATTTATTTTTAAAATTATATTAGTTTGGTTTTAGAAAAGGACATTGTGTATGGTGGGTGATAACTAATCAGGTATGGTAAGGTCGAAGGTCTTAAACCCAAGACCAAAGGATGATAACGGTCTCACACCTAGAACTAGCCTACAAGATGTCCTAGTTATTGTATATTTTTGATGATTAAATATTTATGTTGAAATAGTAATGTTAATTTTTACAGTTATAGTTTATTTTATTAAAGATATTGATTTTAAAGTTTTATTAGATACAAAATAGTTATACTTTTCACTCTTTTATGGGCCTTAAGAACATCTAAAAGTGTATTTTAGTACTTTGGGCATCAAAGTTAATTTCTGGACATCCATTCTATGAAGTAATGGATGGATTATAAATATATTAATGAAAAAATAAAGAATTAATTTTTTTTATATAAATATATCAAGTAAGCTTATTTCCTAATATTCTCGGTCATAAAAAGATTTAATCAAGGTTAGGATAATGATAAAAAATGTGTTTTCCTAATATCTTAATTTTTATTGAACTAATGGATTTTTAAATCATCACATATTTATGAAATTGATTCCTCATATTTTCTTTGATCATTAAATTATTTGTGATTGATGAACTAAATCACTCCCTATAAATATTTACACTTTTCCTCCATGTCCAATATTCACTCCTAACCTATGTTATCCTATGTGGAAACCTAGTTATATATTACTTTGGGTAACTATTATGGTTCAAACTTTCCCTTTTTTGGGATGTTTTAGTATTCATTTTTATGATGTGGGTTTCTTTGAATGAAACATTCAAGTAGTAAACCGTTAATAACCTGGAATAATTGAAAGGGTGAAATTAATTTTAATAAGGGTAGAATGTAACACCCCAATATTTTTTGAATTTTTGTTTTTCGAATTAATTTAATCTTTTTGATATTTTTCATTTCACACAATACTGAAAATAGTTTATTTTATATTAAAACACTATGTTTGGATTAATTTATATGTAACACCAATTTAATCATGCATTAAATGAAAAATAAATGTTTTCTTGATCCACACATAACACTGAGGTTAGCATTCATTACAAGAAATAATGAATTTCTTCAATGTCTTGTGTAACACGCATGACTGAGGTTTACCGAAAAATAATATATTATTAAAATATTATTATTTAATATAATAAGATATAAAATAGATGGTAAATTAGTGGTTTTTAATAGTATTAACTAATTTATGAAAATATATGGGTTATAAAAATATAATATTAATTAATAGGATACCAATTAATTAGAAATTAATATGAAAATCGATTGAATATAAAAAGAAACATTATAATTTTTATGGCCACAATGATATTTTACCCTAATAAATTAAATTTAATATAATTAGTGAGTGATATTAATGTAATATATATGTTATATATTAAATAAACTATTTTTGATATTTACTCAATATATTTGATAGATATAAGATACGGACAAACCTAATTTTTTGTTTAAAAACCTATATTTTTATAAAGGTATTTTAACTACCTTTTAATGATGAACCCATTTTAAATACAAATTTTTGAAATCTTATAGATTTATTATTTCCAAATAAACTTCATCTTTTAAATTTAAACATTAAATTAGGTTAGGATAATTTTTTGGTATTTTTCTGCAAGGTTTCATTTTTAATTAACAATTTGAAATACTGAATTTTAATTCAAAATAGTTTTTCATCAAACACATTTATAAGGTAAAATTTTATTTTAAATTTGTTTAAAATTTTATTTATATAATATTTTTATAAATTAATCAATGATTTTTCATTAGAACCAATTTCACATAGAAATTGGGTATACAATCTTAGCAAACTTTTGATCATTTTTACTTTAAAAACCTGTAGTGTCGTCATATCAGCATGATTAATTGTTAATTAATTTATAGCACTTATGTGGTTTGAATTTGGAAAATTGGATTCAATATTTGTAAATATAATAATTTATACATTATAATAAGTTCATATTAGTTTTTTACCCAAAATATTCGTGAATGTAATTAAAATTAATTACATCGATTAAGGTAGAAAATTAAGTTTAACAAGGACTAAACCTTAAATTTAAGAACCAAAATGACTTAGAAACATTTCCAAGATCCATTTTATGGAAATATTTTGAAATTATAATACATTTTATCTAATTTTGTCTAATATTGGATCCACTTGACTTGTAAAAAACTTGTATGAAATTCCTTTTCAAAAATATTACAAGAGTGGCACTCCTCCTCTACTATAAAAAGGCCTCCTATCCTCCACTTATTATAACATCTAAAACCAATTAGGTTTGGTGAATTTATACTAAAATATCTTCCCAAAAACCATACCTACCTCCTTTAATCCTCCTTTTTTCATAAATCCTTCTAAAGAGGCCCTTTCATGAAAACCAAAAGGAGATACCCGATTAAGAGGTAACACCCCCCCTCAAGCTCCTTTCTTTTATTTTATTTGTCTACCATAATCATTAATCTTATTAAATTATTATAAAAAAACAGTATCCTAAATATAATTATATGTTTTTATTATAACGGTTTGATATACATTTACACAAACATCCATCTAATGGGAAACACACACACTGTTTATGTGTACGACAAACAACCACTTCACTAAATGATGATTGTTAATTTTTCATTTACCTCCTCTCATAGTGGAAATTATGATGTAAAATATGTTTATATATGTTATATATTATATTTATTTTGTATTTAAGCTTATTTAATCCTTTTAAAATACATATCTTTATACTTTCCATTTGGTGTAAATATGGTAATTTCATTTGGGAAAGTGCGACTACCGCCACCTCTAAGCAATGTAATTCATTAATAAACTAAATAGAATGTATTAAGGATGTTTTTAGTGATATTATATGATACAATAATTCTAATTTAATAATATATATATATATACATATATTTCATTTACTTCATTTCTTTCAATACGTCAATAAACAAAATCATTGTTCATGCGTACATATGACCTACAGCTCTATAAACGGTTTATTCCATTTTCATACTTCTATATTTTATATATTATTATACTAAAAATATAATTAATATAAATGGTATTTATGTCATGGTTTACATTTTGGAAATCAATATATAAGTATAAGGACCAAATATATAACAAATTAAGATGCATGTGACGAATAAAGAAGATATTACCCTAAGCGAACACTTAACATATAATTGTTAAAAAGAGGGTAATATAAATTCCTAAAAAACCATATATGGTATTAGATAAAATAATATTGTTCTATGATATATTTATAATATATTTATTTTTATTATATATAATGTTTTTATAAGTACTATAATAGTCAAGACATAAGGTAAATGAATTTCATCTCACTTTTTATATCTGTGAGATACATTACATATTCACCACAGTTTTATTTTTTGGGGTGTATATACATGACATGAACTTATTATATGATTATTATTATTAAATTTATGTTTATTTAAATATACAACCCATGATCTTTCTTTCAAGGGGTTTATGTTTCAAGATTTATCAAATCGGTAATATCATTTTGTCTCATTTTTCCCTCTTTGAGACACATGTTTTGTTATGCACATTC
This sequence comes from Viscum album, assembly GCA_963277665.1. Taxonomy (NCBI): domain Eukaryota; kingdom Viridiplantae; phylum Streptophyta; class Magnoliopsida; order Santalales; family Viscaceae; genus Viscum; species Viscum album. The sequence continues at coordinate 596,617,427 of OY728121.1, forward strand.
ATTATTTCCTAAGGTGTACTTGACATGTTATATAATGAATATCATTATTTTTATAGCATTTTAAGATTAATTTAATTTAGTATTCTTACGTGGATTGTATGATCCCAAGTTACTAAGTGATAAGATTTTTTTTAAATAATCTCATCATTTATTGGGATTATTAATGATTATAATTCCATTGCGGAAATATTATGATCCATCTCTCAATAAAATCCATGAGTTTTATTTAATCCTTTTATTTATGTTATCCCAATTTATTATTACCATTTTTCAACTCTTTGACTTAATATTATTAAGAAAAAGTTTTCATGAAAAATTTGACGATATCTCTCTCTTGAGACGAAAATCTATTTTATTTCAAAAACTCTATTCTCAAAAATGTTTTTCAAGGAAAAAGGATTTTAAAAATGGTTTATGATTTTGAAATATCCCTTTATATTTAAAAAATATTTTAAAATAAAATGTTTTTCAAAAGGTGTTATATTTTAAAAATCATTTTCCAAAGAAGAAAGAATATTTTCCCGGAGAAATGATTTTAAAAGATCTATCAAAATTATGTCTCATCTTATATGATACCCATATGTGTCACTCATTCCATTCTTGGTAAATGATTCAATTATTCCATTCATACATTTGATCCTAATGGTTTATATTTTTATGTCATCATGCTTATGAAAACCTTTTCCATTCATGAGTAATATGATTTTGAAAACCACTTATTTCCATAAGTTATGGTTTTGATGAAATGATTATGAAACCTATATCTTTTTAAATAGGTTCTGATAAGATTATAAGTTTATGATACCCATTTCATTTCATGGGTTATGATATTATTTATTATTATTTTTTGTACATGTATGTATGATTTTTTTGTGAGATATGTGGGACCAATATCTTCTTCCAATGCATTGGGTAAAGATTTATATCTTATTAGATAGAAAAATACAGCATTGGGAGTAAAACAAGATTACAATGATGACCATGGGAGTGAACCATGACTAAAAAATGACATGAGGAGTGAAATCATGTTACTAATATGGATATGGGAGTGATCCATGACATCCAAGATAGTATGAGGAGTGAACCTATACTAATAAGATGGTATTGATAATGATGCCTTGTATAATATAGAAACCATATTATATGATTATGTATTTTCCACAATTATATGTTTTTTTAATATTTTATTATTTCATGGATTTTTTTTTTCATTATGATTAATTTCTTATGAACTAGAATTCTTTATTCCATGATTCATTTTTATGATCTTTTATATGTAGGGTATGATCTTGTAATGTTTTGATCACATTCTCATACCCCTATGATCATGTTTATGATTATATATCTCCCTTATTTAACCTTACAGAGCATCTTAGATTTCCCATTGTAATGTTTACTTACCTAGGTTATAAAGATATATTTAATGTATGATATTTATAATAGGGTAACTAGTCTTAGAGAACCTAGTGGGTGATAATGTAGCTCACTTTCGTACTAGGGTATATGTTATAAAGTTTCAAATGACCCTAAATTAATATGGTCTTTAGGCATCCATTTTTTTAATGTTTTAAGTAGTCTATAATCCTTATGTAATATTAATTTATGAAATTTTGGGGTCACTATAATCCTAGTATGGTTGTACTAAGAAAAAATATTATGTCTTACTTTTATGCTTTATTAATTACATATTTCGTTGTGTGAGAGATGAGAGAGTTTTAGATAACCATAAAAATTATCATTGGAAGGATAATATGAAATATACATACCATGATTCACCCTCCTCTTTGGGAAAAATTATTTTGTGGGAAAAACATTTTTTTTTAATATATATGAAAAAATAATTTTTTGTCAAAGTAAATATAAAAGGATTAAAAAATTGATCATCTTTCTTTAAAACTGATACTAATAACGTAACATTTATATTAAAATAATATATGTTATAGACAATAATTTAATATAAAACTAGTGTTATAAAGTATCTTGTATCATCAAGAATCATGAAAAAACTAACTATGTGAGAATCCTCATACCTCACCACAATCTACATTTCGACCACAAGCCAATGTACAATCCTAAATTAGTAGAGAATTCAGTAGCCATATTATAATATTAAACTAGTGAGGATAACTCAAATAGAACTATCCAAAGTATAAACCTAAACCATGCCATCCAAGAAAGTGTATAATCTATATTAAAGGGAAGGTCTAGGTACTATATAATCTAATCTACATGTGTAAGTGTAATTAGAATCCCCCTTAGATACCCTAGGTTTTCAAATGTATTTTTTTTGTAAATTGAAGTACCAATCAATCCAGTGTAACATTAAAAATACCATATATCACCACCACACATCGTTCAAAATGAAAACCCCTTTCATTTCATTTTAGATAATAAATTATAAAATAATTCCATAATTTTCTTAACAAAAAATAAAGGCGCATAATATCATGGTTTTTTAATTATAATAAAATATTTTTATTCCAATTGTAAATATATTATTACCCTTATGAAAACAACCATGAAATCATGACATTTCTGTTTAAAAATTAATTATAAGTTCAACCCTTTAAAATTAATCCAATTATTCACTAGAAAAGTGCACTATCATCTGGGAAAAAGCATTATTTTTCACAATAACCGCATAAAATAATTTCATTACTCTATAATTAATTTGAATTTTTTTTATAAAACATATTTAGTTATTTCTTGGTAAAAACATACTTTAAATTTTATCGAACACTTGGTGCACATAAACTAACCAAAGCATAAATTTAAACTTTTCTCCTTAAAATAAACCTTTATATGAAGTATAAATGTTTCCGATGCTTTCGCTGGGGCACGCGCATCCATATGTCCGCGGAGGAGGATGCGCTGCACTGTTGCCCCGCATTCCCGCTTTCCAAAGGCGAGCGACATCCGTTCCTTGTTCAGGGACGTATGCTCCTTGATCGAAACGGGATGATGGGATGTCGGTTCTTCCTTCCGTGGATTCCTCCTCAGAACTCACCACCTAGTCCGGGTCTCCCTCATAGATTTAATACGTTGTTCGTGAAAATCTTCCCAGTTCCATGTTTCCATGGATTCCGGTTAATTACACTGCTTCTGTCGGGACATTACAAAGGGTCCGGTCAGGGCAGAAACCTTCAGTCGGGGGAGTAGTCACGTTGAGGCATCAGTAGCGTGTCTGGATGCTGGGGACCTGGCATGTCTGTCTATTATCCCTGGTCACAGGGATTCTTGAGGGCGTGGAGGACCGAGGCATCCCACATCGAGCGTGGGGAATTATATGCCATAGACACATATCTGAGGTTTTCCTCATCTTCCCATGATTAACATAGGGTATGCCGCAAGTTTAACGTCCAGCGGAGACAGATCAACCCGATCAGAGCATTAGCTAGAATGGATCGGATTGAGGGATTTCCCTTGAAGGGGTGCCGATACCGGGACCAACCCATGGGCGGCTGTGAATAGGAGCGGATCGACATGGTCTCACCGGGATGTGACGGTCCGGGTAGGAATCAGGGCGGATGATTGATGGAAGAATGAAGTGGATGGTGAAATGGAAAGGGACCATCACAAGGGTGATGGTTAAGTTGGGCTTGAGCCTCGAAGAGACCTCCTACATATCCCCGTGGCAGGGAATCAAAGTCCACGTAGTTTGGGAGGGTGCCAGTTGAACCGGCATGAAGGTGGACCTTGGCCCGATGGATGTCATCACATAACCAATGTAAAGGTGGACCTTGGTCCGATGGGCATCGTTAGCGAATTGACGTGAAAGCGGACCTTGGTCCGATGAGAGACAGGCTTGAACCTCGGGAAGGCTTCCTACATACCATGCCTTGACATGGATCAAAGACCTCGTAGTTCAAAGGGTTTCATCGGTGAACTAACATGAAAGTAGACCGAGGGGTCCACTAGTGGTGGGTTTGAACCTCATGAAGGCTTCCTATGTACCATGCCTTGACATGGATCGAAGTCCTCATAGTTCAAATTGGTCACAATGGCTTGCCGTCAGACTGGGATACAGTTTAACGTCATGCTGGACGAGAGTGAACCCTGACGTGAATAAACGATGGGCGATGGGCTTGAACCTCATGGATGCTTCCTATGTACCATGCCTTGACATGGATCAAAGTCCTCGTAGTTTGGAGGGGCTTCGTCGGCGAACCGACATGAAGGTGAACCCGAGGGTCCACTTTTGGTGGGCTTGAACCTCGTGAAGGCTTCCTACGTACCATGCCTTGACATGGATCAAAGTCCTCGTAGTTTGGTAGAAAATGGGGACTTGGAACACTAACAAGGAGATGGTTTGGGCCAATGATTATTGGGCTTGAACCTCAGGGAGGCTTCCTACGTACCATGCCTTGACATGGATCAAAGTCTTCATAATTCGGGTGGTGAAAACGGCTTGCCGTCGAACTGGGATGCAGTTTAACGTCATTCTGGATGAAGGTGGAACTCGACGTGAATTGTATGACGGGTGGGCTTGAACCTCGTGGAGGCTTCCTACGTAACATGCCTTGACATGGATCAAAGACCTCATAGTTCAAATGGGTGTGTAGTTTAATGTCATGTGGGACAAGGGAATACAGTTTAACGTCATGCTGGACGAGGGAATACAGTTTAACATCATGCTGGACGAGGGCATGCAGTTTAACGTCATACTGGATGAGGTATTGTCATGGCCAATGCCAGCTCTAAGCCCACGTGAGTCATTCTCGGTGTGAGAAACAAGAGATAGGAAGGACCTGACGATCACGCCGTGAAGGGTGCGTCCGTGAGAAGTGAAGAGAGGATTACGCATTAGGCGGCCCATGGAGCTGGGACTTACTCCAGGATGGAGGCCCAAAGCGTGGAAAAGTGCAGCGAAAGATGGATTTGGGACCAATGATGGGAGGTGCCTCATTCCCTATCACTCCCTCCACTGACCTTGGTAGTGGGGAAGTACGAAGATGCAGGGGTGCAGCCATCCGTTGGGGAACTAGGGTCACCCTTCTCCTGAGAACATACGCCACTCTAGTAAGGAGGATATCATCCCTTGTGGATGGGTGGTTCCACTCCCGTGGAGATGAGTGGTGTAAAAAATGTTCGAGCTGGGTGGACCCTTCATGAGAGGCACGAGGTCAGGTCACAGTTTAACGTCATGTGTTGAGGACGTGGTGCTTGGCAGTTTAACGTCCTGCAGCTCAGACGAGGTGGGTTCACTCCACACCCCTAGGACTGACATAACTGGTACCCTCTGGTCCTTGGGAGAGGGAAGGTACTGGCAAGGCCATGGTCAAGAGGGGTCGTAGAGCGAACCATCGAGGGGTCCACGTTAGCGTGGATATGCGAAGAAGCAATAGCCGTTAGCGTGCCTATGCGAAGAAGCATTAGGCGAAGCAACGCTACGAGTGGTATTGTCCGTGGGACTTTGAAATCACATCATGCATACCTGGAGGGTCGCAGGGGAAGCAGAATTTCCAAGAAAAGGAGTGTGCTTCGTGAAGCGGAGTGCCTTAGCCTTAGCATAAGGCATAGGTGTGAGTGGAGGGTGCTTCACGAAGTAGAACAGTATTCGTGGAGCACTGCCTCATGATGAAGAGGTGCCTCGCGAAGCAGGGTGCTGTGAAGGAGTGTGCTTCGCGATGTGTAACGATCCTGCCTTAGCATATGGATCACTAGTACAGGTTGGGTGTTTCGTGAAGCATAAACGCTCTGCGGCTACCCGGGTTCGCTTGGGAATCCCCTTCCTTCGTGAATTCCCTTGAGCTTCGCGAAGGGCATCCCTCTCGGAAGAGGGGCTCAAAATGAGACAAAGTGAAGGCATCACGCGAAGTAGAAGTACCTCGCGGAGCTCATGATTCCCGGGGGTAAAGGGTGCTTCGTGATTCGAAAGAGGAGAAGCTGAAAGGTCGGATTGTCCATCTATGGGACTCAGGGGGAGCCTCGTATTTATAGGCAAGGGGCGCCGCGAAGCTGAACTCACGCACCACCAAAGGTGCTTCGCGGCGGGCTCGCGAACGTCAAACTCGTTCGCGGAGAGTTACCGCCTCCGGAGCTTCGCGGCGGGCTCACGAAAATCAAACTCGTTCGTGGAGAGTTACCGCCTCCGGAGATTCGTGGCGGGCTCACAAACTTCAAACTCATTCGCAGAGAGTTACCACCTCCGGAGCTTCGCGACGGGCTCACGAACATCAAACTCATTCGTGGAGAGGTACCGCCTCCGGAGCTTTGCGAGACCTCTATGCTCGGGGTGCTTCAAGTCGGTGCTTCACGAAGCAGCGTGTCAGACTTCTTTTCTGTCCCTTCCTTTCGTGCAATATTTTGGCGGGACCAAATGCCTCCCCTCAGACTTGGAGCCGCGGAGGGTGAAGGGTCGAAGTCTGAGGGAAAACGCCAAAATTGTCGGCGGTTCGCGATGCGACTTCGCGAAGAGGACCCGCGGTACTGACCGGGGCCACGGATCCGGATGCGCCGCTATGCTCCGCGCGGGTGAGGCGTGCCGCGTTGCTCCGGGGTCACCGCTTATAAATAGGGAGTCGAAATCTTTTGTCTTCATGCGATTTCCTTGTCTTTTTGTGCTCTCGATTTTTCGAAGCTCCGTGTACTCCACGAATGCCCTCCGAGAATCAAGCTTCACGGTGAACCGTGGGTCTCCGACTCCGCGACTACGCCAAGTGAACTTCTTATTGCCGACCTAGGTCCGACTCCGTAGTTTGGCCTCGCAACCGACCTTCGCGAGCCATCTTCGCGGTTCAGCTTCAAGATTCGTTCTGAAAAAATTCTTTTCTGAGTGCTGGAACTGAAATGGCCCATCGAGAAGCTGTATTGGGGGTTCTTGTAGACGCCGCCCGTTGGGATGAGATGGCCAACTGTCTAGGACTTGGGGAGATGGTCCGAAACCATTCGGACCATGCTTATTTGAAAGACCTGCTATCAGAGGGTCAGAAGGATTATCCGCAGTGTAAGAAGCTGTCATTGTACGGCTTCGGGTTGAGGGATGACGTATTCATCCCTGAGGCGAGTAGGGACAAACCAGCTTGCTGGTTTAGGAGCACACCATGTCAGCACCAATGGTTCAGGGCGGCCAACGGTCATGCGCATGAGGACTTCACAACAGTCACCACTGACTGTCTCTATAACCATGTGAACAATATTGACGGGAAGCCACTACAACCAGAGACGTCCCCTACTCTCTACCTTACCATGCTGAAGGCAGCTTTGCAGGGTTCGAAGAAGGGATTGTCCGATGAGTGGGACCTGCGCCAAGGAGGAAACTTTACTGATGACTGGGCCCGGGCCTACTGGGTAGGTGCCTCATGTGAGGAGTTTGGGGCCGAGCTGAGGAGAGTGGGGTTATATGAGGCGACATGGGCCTCCCAATTCCACATTTACCAACCGAAACAACTGATGCTAGAATTGCTGAGCAGATGGTCGTCTAGGACCAATACCTTTCACCTGTATCACGGGGAGGTGGGAATCAGCCTGTGGGATGTCCACCAGATTTCTGGGGTTCCGATCTTGGGGGCCATGTATGATGAGTTCCTCCCCGTCATGAGCGCGTGGTAGGATACAGAGCAAATGCCGCGACTGGCGTCAGTGCTGATGGAACTCGTCCATGGAGAGGAAAAGGAGGCAGTGAGGGATGCCCACTTTAGGAGATGGTTCAAGTGCTTCCTAAATTTCCCAGAGAATCGAGAGTTCCCTCTGAGGCCTCAAACTTGTCCGAGGGCGGCCCATCGGGGTAAGGGGAACATGTATTGGTAGGTCTTGGAGGACATCCAATGGAAGACTTGGGGTTTCAGTGTCAGCACTAAACAACAGCCGATAGTCTGGCTGGCGGCGTTCATCGCGGCTCTCATCTACGGTTCGATACTACCAGTGAGGGATACAAGCATGGGGGTGCGGCCCAGCTCGTTTATTATGGCGTCCATGTTGGCCATGGGGCAGCGGATCAATCTGGGGATTCCAATGCTTGCCAAACTGTATAGAATGCTGCGGCACATTAGCGAGGGAAAGAAGCCTCCAAGGATATGCGGGACCTTCCACCTCCTGTATGGGTGGATTGCGGTGCACATCAGGGGGATCTATGAGTATCCAAACCCTATTTCTCCACCGGGATCAAACTTCCGCCCCTCCATCGTGAATGCAGTCGGGAGCTTCCCGTTCAAACTAACCGTGCCGATGGTGCTGAATCAGGTGTGGAGGGCGGATGAGTTTAATTTCCACCCCTTCCCATTTTCGACGGGGATACTTACTGACGACGGGCGGGGAACGGAAGAACATTGGGCTTACCTCCTGGCCTTTCGAAGTGGAGTTTTGGTGGCACGAGTAGATCGTGAGCCACTCTGCGAACCGTACACCCCATATCGGTTTGCGAGGTAGTTCTGGTGCCTCCAGCGGCTAACCCCGTAGGTATACTGGGAGGTGCGTCACAAGGAGCACCCATGTGTGATGAGGCAACTATGGCTCATGTTCACATGAGAAGATGGGAAGATGCGAATTTTATTGCCTCCATCCACCGCCGATTTCATATTGGAGAGGGAGTATGCCATTATATGGGAAGCTGCATACCTAGGGGAGATGATGAATAAGACAACTATCCGGGTCGGTGACGGTGGGCCTCCTCTATCTCGAGGTCGGGGTCAGAGGGCAGCTAGGGCCTCTCACGGTGGAGGGGCCGCCATGGCAGCGAGACACACACCGACCAAGGGTGCGACAGCAGCGGCGGACCCGATGATTCTGGAAGAGAAGGGCCATCCGAAGGGGAAGCCACCGAGGGGATTTCATAGGATATCCACTCAGGCCCAGGGGAAGCGGCTGCGTCATATCGACATGGCAGAGGATGTCGTCTTCCCGGAAGCCTGGGACATTTGGGATGTCAACTGGAAATTCCTCAGCCCACCCGAGATATGGGCCCACCTAAATCGCCTCAGGATGGAATTACCGGGCATAGGCCCAATCCAGGACAACTTCATGGCGTCTCTGGAGGAGGCAGAGCAATACTTGGATGAGCTGGAGGATTACGTTCACTCCAGTGGTGTCCCTCGCCCAATGACAGACCGGGTGAGGGTACTGCTGAATCAAATGGTCCCTCCACAGTTATCAGCCGCCAATCTGAGGGAGTGCTTCCCCATTCCAGAAGAATCAGAGGACTCCTCTCGGGAGGATGAGGCTGGAGGAGGGAGCCTGTTGGAGGAGGGCGAATTCGGATATCAAGGCTCAGATTCCGACGATTTCGCAGAGGCTCTCAAGGTAGCATTCCAAAATTCTTTCCTTACGGTCCGTTCTTGGGCCACTATGGACTTCTCATTGATGTTTGAGCCACACAGGAGGAACTTGTTCTCCGGCCTCGTTCTTGCCCCTCGGAGGGTGATGATGCGGGACCTTCAGAACCCGTGCCTATGGCTGCATCCAGTTCCGCGTCTGGTGGGACCAAAGAAACCGAGGTGGCTCCCCCAGAATCTCTAGACCCTCCAACAGTATACGGAGGGCATCGCCTCAGGGTCCCGTCGGTACCGGCTTGAGAGCAGCACCAGGAGGTCGATCTTCGTAACTTTACTCTACCAGTTTCCTTGTCGTCATGTGTAGACTATGCCAACTAACGTTTATGTCCCCCTTTGTTGTACAGTTCTCCGACTGGCGTGGGCTGCGGCGGCAAGGATAGTCGGGATGTCTGGTGGCGTCCCCCCTAGGGGAATGCTGGTGATGGTGGCGATAGTCCCCCCATCTCCTCAAGCATCAACACACATCATCACCGGTGGGACCACCAGCAGGGTCATGCCTAAGGTCATTGAGGTGGACTCCGATGAAGAGGATAGGCCGGACAGTCCTAGTCCTGTCGTGCCTCCTTCGGCGCCAGATGACGCGCCAGATTCAACGCCAGATACAGATCCTGCTGAAGACTTCCTGCAGGCGTATCCTGCGTATGAGCATGCCAATCGCGCAGACTGGGACGAAATGGCCTCCGACGAGGAAGACAGCAGCATAGTCCACCACCGGTCGTGGAAGCTAATCACGCGCTTCATCAAGGACACCCCCAAAGTTCTATGGCTGGCCGAAATGGACAGACTCCGCTCGCAGTTGTAGGAACTATGCGCTGGGGGAGTGGACGCCCAACATCCTAACGCGCTCATCCGAGATCTTATGGCTGAGAAGATCCGGGAGCATGATCATGGGATCAGCATGGGCTGGAAGCGGAGGAAAGCGACAAACATCAAGAAGCTCCAGGAGGCTGAAAGCGAGGTCCAACAGCTGCAGACCCTGGCAGATGAGCACTCAGCCTCTCTAAATGCGCAATCTGAGCTGATCTCCTGGTTGAAGGCCTAGTTGGAGGACGCAGAGGAGCTTATGAGGCAGGCCTCTGGAAAGATGGCTCCCGTTCAGGCTGAGGTAGAATGGGCCAGAGCCAAGGCTGACGAACTGCGCCCTGCCGCTACTGAGGAGGAGCGGGAGCTGAGTCAGCGGGAAAAATCCTTGGACGCCACAAGCCAACGGGTGGCGGAGCTGCAACACTCTTTTGACGGGGTAAACCCGTCCATGGGGGGAGTCAACCCCCAGGTACAGTAACATACCAAAAAAAACCTTTTATTGGTACTTTCGTGCTTCAATATCTTCCTTCTTTTTTTGATTGCCGTAGCGCACACGATTTCCACTCTTTGAATCACCTTGTTACATCCCTATAATGTCAGCGGGACGTTCGGTGATAATTCCCCAAGCCCACGTGGGTCGAGCCCAATGTGAGAAACATGAGATATTTGCCTTCTCGTCCCACCTAACATAGGAGTGGAAACCATGCTCCGGGCATCTGGGATTCGGATTACCAGTCCGGATTTCCGAAAGATGGGAGAGGCTTGAACGAAGAAGGAACTTTTTCAGAACACCCGAATTACCGTTTCTTCAGTGTGCCCTCATGTACGAACGGTGAAACACCAGGGGCACTGGAATCAGTCTGAACAGATGGAAACGGAAAGCGTGAATTGCGATGCCCAGGATTCGGAGCGCTGTGGGGATGACATGAAAATAAGGGAAAACCATTAACCATGGAGGAGAAGTGGTATCCTTACTACGTTAGCCTGTAATGGGGACAAAAATGAGGGTCAACCGTTGACCATGTTCGAAACACAGGACCATGTCACAAATATTTTCGGTCTATCTTTCAGGACGTTGACCTAGGACAGTTGGCGGACCATAGGTCAAACATCCATACTATTAGTGGGTCCTTCCAAACATGACCAGTCCTCCGGAATGTTGGCCCAGTATGGTAGGTGAGCCGATGCGGCATGAGACCAGGCCGTTAGGGGGTCCCGTGAGACATGGAAGGGGACGAGGGTCCAAATAAGGGGCACAGAAAGCATGGAATATGGAGTGATGGTTTGTCCGAACAGAATCCAACACTTAGGTGGTTACACCACTGTAGTGGGATTACACCATATGGGCGCATTGGTTTGATCATGGATCATTCCTTCTTTCAGACAGGGCCTCTCTGGCGAGGGTATTTACCGCTTCCCAATGTAATCTTGGGGCATTTTGAACTTGTTTAGGGCAGATTCATAGTTACACGGTCCCCTATGAGGGGTCCGACCAGGGGGTGGAATAGGGTTTTACGATTCCTGGGGCTGGACCTTAGGTGAAATGCCTAGGTGTCCCTACGTATCCCATGAGGATGGGAATCAAGCCATACATAGTTCTAGAAGCATAGTGAAGTCAAAGACCAACACTGGCAGGTGAAATCCTCTCTGATAGAGGCTCTAGTGTATCCCATGGTTAACATGGGGCATCCTGAACTTGTTCATGGTAGAACCGCAGTTTAGTGTTATGCATTGAGGACACATGGACTCCTGTAGTTTAACATCATATGATAGGACGTGGAATAAAAGGGAAGATCCCAGGGAGCGCATGGTGCGGTAGATATAAAACCGACGTGAATGAGGACTTGGAGTCCAAATCACACCACGTACCCCCAGAGGAAACTCTTCAGGTCAAGGGACCAAGAGTGAGGATTAGGCTGGGCTCAAAGCAGAGTGGTCGGGCGTTCTTACGTACCCCATGAGAATGGGAATCAAGCCATACATAGTTCTGGAAGCACAGTTTAATGTCACACAGGACGATGAGAAGCCCGACTGTGTTGGTACAAATCCTGCCAAAACTACTAAGCCCACATGAGTCATGCTCTGTGTGGGAAACAAGAAGTAGTGGTGGGAATTTCCCGACACAGAAAGGGGGAAGGTTAGGGAAAAGGGACTCTCAGTGAATACCGGCCTAATGACACTAACACTATCATTTAGCGCACCTAGATGCACGAAGAGAAAGAGCCGAGTATGATGGAATTCCACTTGAACATGAGGAAGTGGAAATGTGTGAATCATGGTGCTCGAGATTCAGATCATGATGATGGTGGCGTGACGATGGAGGATAACTGTTTACCATGGCGGAAACCCAGCATCCATATCGCGTTAGCCTAGAATGGGGACAAAAATATGAGGGTTGACCGTTGACCATGTTCGAAACACGGGACCATGTCACAAATGTTGTCAGATATCCTTAGAGACGTTGACCCGAAACGATTGGAGGGCCCTTAGGTCCAACATTCATGGAGAGCCCTTAAGACTAGTATCCATGGCATCTGAGGGTCCTTTTGGATGTGGAAGAGGATGAGGATCCAAATAGAGAGCTCACGAAGCATGGTCATGGGATGAGGAGGATGTCCCTATGAAAATCCCACACTTCGGGCTCTTTGTCAAAACACATCTGAATACAACAACGAGACGTATTAGATAAAGGGAGTATATTCCTTTCCCATAGGGAGATCTTAGTTTAGGGTCGTAGAATTTGGACCATGGATGGGAGGAGACATAAGAGGAACATGGTGGAGTTACTCAAACACCTGGCATGAATGGGAATAGGGGGTGTGTATGGTGCGGTGAGAAACCTAACGTGAATGAGGACGTAATCCCATATCACATCACGCGACCCCCTTTGGAGAGGTTTTAGGTCAAGGGACTAAAAGCGAAAGTTAGGCTGGGCCTGCAGGGAAGTGCCTGGGCGCTCTTACGTATCTCATAAGGATGAGAATCAAGCCACACGTAGTTCTGAAAGGTGACATGGTAAGATACCAGTTCCAGGGGAAAAGGGGAGTGTGAGTGTGGCCCTTGCACTAAAAGAAGCAGAATTTGATAAATCTTGTTTTTCCTTTAAGGTGAGTGGTTTTTTTGTGAAGCGATAGGCCTAGAGTAGTAGGCCGTGGTGTCGCCACAAGGATCAAGCCGTGATGAGCGTTGACAAATGGCATGGCATGTGACCAATACCCAACGTGATGTCCTCTACAACGAGGTCACAATAATGCAGTGCCATTTTTCGTCGTTTGGCCAGGACAATAATGTCATAGTTTAGGGTCGTATGATAGGACCAAGCATGCATTTTATCATCATGCAGCGCAGACGTAGCAGAGACGATTCTAGGCGGGGAAAGTGCGTAGTGTTATAAAACGCAATTGATGGAGACATGATCCCACATCACATTGTACGCCACTCGGAGAGGGAGATATTAGGCCGAGGGGCCTATATAGAGGTAAGAGGTGAAACAGGGGGGAGAGACTGGCTCCCTAAATGGGTTGTACCTGAAGACAGGGTGTCCCGGTGGTCCTACGTATCCCATGGGGATGGGAATCAAGATGAACGTAGTTCTAGATGGATCGTAGTTTATGGTCTTAGAGCTCGGACCATGAATGGTAACAACTTCCCAAGTTAGCGCAGACGTCAACCTGATCCCTAAGCCCACGTGAGTTAAACTCGGTGTAGGAAACAAGGGGGGCATCCTTATCGCAATACCTGGGGCGCCCATCAGAGGGGAGTTGGTAGAGAGCCCCTAAGGACACCTTTGACATGGCTTGTTTCCCCAACGCGCAGACGTGCACGGAGGAAAAGTACCAAGAGATACGAGACTCTACTTGGACATGATGAAGTTATGAAGGATGTGAATTGTGTACCCGACATTTTGGGCTTAATGGGTTGGCGTGGAGATAGATGAAAACTGTTAACCATGGTGGAAACGCAGCGTCTATATCGCGTTATCCAGAGGTGGGAACAACAAACGAGCATCGACCGCTGACCATATTCACAACGCGGGATTTTATCGATTTGTTGTACGAAACCCTCGGGGGGAGTTGGCCCGTAACGGTAGGAGAGCCCTTGGGCGTAGTATCCAGGCCGTTCTTGGGGGTCCCTCTGGGTGTGAAAGATGATGGAAGCCCTGATGCAGGGATACACAATGCCTGGAAAGCCGGTGCAGACGTGTCCGAGTAAAGCTTGACATTCCAGGTAATAAACCAGAGTACTCTTAGGCACATTGGTGAACCGCCGAAAAGGGATCGACGAAACAGCTCAGGAGGGAGGGGTACATGGCGTGGTCATTACGAGACCGACGTGAATGAGGACATAATCTCACACCCCACCATATAATCCTCTCCTGGAGGAAGGGTAGGCCAAGGGGACAATATGGGATGAATATTCCCGAGACATGGGGCTGGAACCGAATCCTAGACATTCAGGTGGTCCTACGTATCCCATGAGGATGGGAATCAAGCCACACATAGTTCTCTAGATGTAGTTTAACGTCATACAGGACGATGGGGGAAGTGATATACCCCCAAATGAGGAAGGTGTACTGTACGACGAATACACCGACGTGAATGGGAAAATAACCTCACGCCACACCATACACTCCTATAAAAGAGGACCTGGGTCGAGGCCCGAAAAGGCCAAGGGGCCTGATTCTGGGCCTCAGAAGGGAAGGCGTATGACATGGTACATGATCCCGACGTGGATGAGGAAATCGTCCCACACCACATCGTACACCCTGGGTAAGAGGTTGGGCGGAGGGGCCCGAGAAGGCCAAGGGGCCTAAGGTCGAGCATCAGTCAGGAAGGCCTGACTGGTATGCAGTTTAACGTCTTACATGAGGACGGGGGTCGAGGAACCGAGGAGGCCAAGGGGCCTGAGGCTGGGCCTCGTAAGGGAAGGCCTACGACATGGTACATGATCCTGACGTGAATGAGGACATATCCCCACACCACACCATACACCCCTTATAGGGGAATCAGGGTCGTGGGCCTGACCGCTAGCACCACCCCGGGGGAAGTTTGTCACTTCGGGATAGGGTAGAATGAATCACTGCACTCGATGTTTGGGACACCTCGGGGTGGACCCGAAGATCCAGGACACTGTTGACCATGTTCTAAACAAAACATTCCTATGGTGACCTGATATGGGAGCAACAAATGAGTGTCGACCATTGACCATATTCGAAACGTGGGACTTGTATCGGCTTGTTGCTCGAAAACCCTCAGGGGCGTTGGCCCGTATCGGTAGGAGAGCCCTTGGGCATAGTATCCAGGCCGTTCTTGGGGGTCCCTCTAGGTGTGAAAAAATGATGGAATCCCAGTCAAGGAGTGGGTGAAGCATAACTATATCCATCCAAGAAAGAGGTGAACGTCTCCAGGGGGGACGTGCAACCGGTTCGAGGCTTGCTCGACGTGAGTCGGGGAAAAAGTGTGCACCCTGCCATATGTCTTGACCCGAGGGGAATATTTTGGCTTTCGGGCTGGGCCAATGGACGAAATGCCCGGGAGTTCCTATGTATACCATTAGGATGGGAATCAAGCCATACATAGTTCTTGAAGGCCATGCAGTTTAGCGTCATGCGGTGAGGACGCGGAAGGATAGAAGAACGAGAGTGGGCACATGGTGCAACCCTTACAATCCTTGTGTGAGCGGAGTTGTATGAGCGGGGCTAAGAAAGCCTACTCCTTGCTACACAAAGATCCTCCAAGGAAACTATTCCCAAGGGGGATAGTGGAAGAGAAAAGCTTGGGGCTGGGCTCAAGACGAGGTGTCCGAGCGTTCCTACGTATCCCATTAGGATGAGAATCAAGCCACACGTAGCTCTTGAGATGCAGTTTAACGTCATGCGGGATGAGAGGGGCCGATATAGAGGTAAGAGGTGAAATAGGGGGCGGGGGAGAGACTGGCTCCCTAAATGGGTTGTACCCGAAGACAGGGTGTCCGGGCGGTCCTACGTATCCCATGGGGATGGGAATCAAGCTGAACATACTTCTAGATGGATCTTAGTTTATAGTCTTAGATCTCGGACCATGAATGGTAACAACTTCCGAAGTTAGCGTAGACGTCAACCCGATCCCTAAGCCCACGTGAGTTAAACTCGGTGTAGGAAACAAGAGGGGCATCATTATCGCAATACCTGGGGTGCCCATCAGAGGGGAGTTGGTAGAGAGCCCCGAAGGACACCTTTGTTGTGGCTTGTTTCCCCAACGCGAAGAAATGCACGGAGGAAAAGTACCAAGAGCTCCGAGACTCTACATGAACACGATGAAGTGATGAAGGGTGTGAATTGTGTACCCGACATTTTGGGATTAATGGGTTGTCGTGCCGATAGAGGAAAACTGTTAACCATGGTGGAAACACAGCGTCCATATCGCGTTAGCCTGAGGTGAGAACAATAAACGAGCATCGACCACTGACCATATTCGCAATGTGAGATTTTATCGATTTGTTGTCCGAAACCCTCGAGGGCGTTGGCCCGTAACGGTAGGAGAGCCCTTGGGCGTAGTATCCAGACCATTCTTGGGGGTCCCTCTGGGTGTGAAAGATGATGGAAGCCTCGATGCAGGGATACACAAAGCCTGGAAAGTGGGTGCGGATGTGTCCTAGTAAAGCTTGGCATTCCAGGTAATAAACCAGAGTACTCTTAGGCACATTGGTGAACCACCGAAAAGGGATTGACGAAATAGCTCAGGAGGGAGAGGTACATAGTGTGGTCATTAAGAGACCAACGTGAATGATGACATAATCTCACACCCCACCATATAATCCTCTCATGGAGGAAGGGTAGGCCAAGGGGCAAATATGGGATGAAAATTCCCGAGAGATGGGGCTCGACCCGAATCCTAGACATTCAGGTGGTCCTACGTATCCCATGAGGATGGGAATCAAGACACACGTAGTTCTCTAGATGTAGTTTAACATCATACAGGACGAGGGGGAAGTGATATACCCCCAAACGAGGGAGGTGTACTGTACGGCGAATAAACCGATGTGAATGGGAAAATAAATTCACGCCACACCATACACTCCTATAAGAGAGGACCTGGGCCGGGGCCCAAAAAGGCCAAGGGGCCTGAGGCTAGGCCTCGTAAGGGAAGGCGTACGACATGGTATATGATCCCGATGTGGATGAGGACATAGTCCCACACCACATCGTACACCCTGGGTAAGAGGTTGGGCGGAGGGGCCCGAGAAGGCTAAGGGGCCTAAGGTCCAGCATCAGTCAGGAAGGCCTGACTGGTCTGCAGTTTAACGTCTTACATGAGGACGGGGGGTCGGGGAACCGAGGAGGCCAAGGGGCCTGAGGCTGGGCGTCGTAAGGGAAGGCGTACGACATGGTACATGATCCTGACGTGAATGAGGACATAGCCCCACACCACACCGTACACCCCTTATAGGGGAATCGGGGCCATGGGCCCGACCGCTAGCACCACCCTGGGGGAAGTTTGTCACTTAGGGATGGGGTAGAACGAATCACTGCACTCGATGTTTGGGACACCTCGGGGCGGACCTGAAGATCCAGGACACTATTGACCATGTTCGAAACACAACGTTCCTATGGTGACCTGATATGGGAGCAACAAATGAGCGTCGACCGTTGACCATATTCGCAACGCGGGACTTGTATCGGCTTGTTGCTCGAAAACCCTTAGGGGCGTTGGCCCGTATCAGTAGGAGAGCCCTTGGGCGTAGTATCCAGGCCATTATTGGGGGTCCCTCTAGGTGTGAAAGATGATGGAATCCCAGTCATGGAGTGGGTGAAGCATAGATGTATCCATCCACGAAAGAGGCGAACATCTCCAGGGGGGATGTGCAGCTGGGTCGAGCCTTGCTCGATGTGAGTTGGGGAAAAAGTGTGCACCCAACCATATATCTTGACCCGAGGGGAAGATTTTGGCTTTCGGGCTGGGCCAACGGATGAAATGCCCGGGCGTTCCTACGTATCCCATTAGGATGGGAATCAAGCCATACATAGTTCTTGAAGGCCATGAAGTTAAGTTTCATGCGGTGAAGATGCGGAAGGATAGATTAACCAGAGTGGGCACATGGTGAAACCCTTACAATACTTGTGTGAGCAGAGTTGTATGAGCGGGGATAAGAAAGCCTACTCCTTGCTACACAAAGATCCTCCAAGGAAACTATTCCCAGGGGGGATAGTAGAAGAGAAAAGCTTGGGGATGGGCTCAAGACGAGGTGTCCGAGCATTCCTATGTATCCCATTAGGATGAGAATCAAGCTACAAATAGTTCTTGATATGCCGTTTAACGTCATGCGGGACGAGGATGCATCTCATTTGGGGATATGTAAGGTACGGAAAGTAATCCGACGTGAATGAGGACGTAATCCTACACTATACCGTACAATCCCTCAAGAGGGTAAGTCGGGGAGAACCAAGGGGCCTGAGGCCGGGCCGCAGTCAGGGAGACCTGACCAGCTTGCGGTTTAAAGTCTCGTAGTGAAGACGGGGGTCGTGGGCCCAAGGATGCCAAGGGGCCTGAGGCTGAGCCTCGGTCAGGAAGGCCTGACTGGCTTGCAGTTTAACGTCTTGTAGTAAGGATGGGGCGAGATCTTAGTTTAAGGTCATAGAGCTTGGACCATTTTGCAGTTTATCATCTTGCAGGACGAAGATGCAGTTTAAGGTCATGCGGGACCAGCTAGGATCAGGCAAAGTACCGCTTGAGGAACCTAGCATTGGTGGGAGGGGTTATGCGCTCTCCATCTGTGGTCACCAAGGAGTACGCTCCATTGGGTTAAACCTTATGGATGATATAAGGCCCTTTCCATTTGGGTTCTAACTTTGGCGGTTTCCTACTGGGAATCATTGGTGCTCGAAGGGCCAGTACCAGGTCTCCCTGTAGAAAAGAGCGCAGATGAACCTTCTTGTTGAAAGCCCTCGCTATATTATCCTGATGCCTTTCCAGATTGTGCATGGCACTAAGCCGGTTCTCGTCCAGTGCTTCTAATTCATCTAGATGGATTTCGGCTACCTCATCTGACGTCTGGTGATCATAGACTGCAATGCGTAACGATGGCAGGTGGATCTCAATGGGTAGGACGACCTCATCTCCATACACTAGGGAATATGGGGTCACCTGGGTAGAGTTGCGGGTCGTCATCGAATAAGCCCAGAGGGTGTTGGGGAGCTTGTCCTGCCAAATTTTCATGTTCTAACCAACCATCTTCTGCAGAATGATAGAGAGGGTTTTGTTGAATGCCTCGATCTGTCCGTTTTCCTGTGCGTGGTAGCAGGAGGTATGGTTCGAACGGATGTCATACTTGGCATACAATTTCTTTAGTTCAATTGCTCGGAAGTTGGTGTCGTTATCGGTGAGGACTGCGTGAGGGACCCCAAACCGGTGGATAATATTGGAGCTCACAAAGTCAACGATGGAATGAGCCTTGACCTCTTTGAGTGGAACTTCCTCTGCTCACTTAGAGAAGAAATCTATAGCAGTCAGGATAAACCTACACTGGCGAGCTGTTGCTGGTGGATATGGTCCCACTACACCACGTCCCCATACCGCAAATGGCCAAGAGTACTTGGTGGGGTGGAGGGGCTCCGGCGGCCGATGCATGAAGTTGGCGTGAACATGGAATGCATGGAATCTCTTGGCATACTCAATACAATCGTGGATCATAGAGGGCGAGAAGTATCCCAACCTCCAGATTTGATGGGACAGCATCAGCCCAGCTTGATGGGCGCCATAGGAACCGGAGTGAACCTCTTGCATAACTTGAGAAATCTCTACTCCCTAAATGAAACAGAGGAGGAAGCCATCGAAGCTCCACTTATAAAGGATCTGTTCAAGACTGGGGTTGCTCTGGAGGGTAAATTGTAGTGCGCAGCGTCGGATTCGCTCACGCTCGGCCCGGTCATCCGGGAGGTGACCATTTTGGAGATACTCGACAAAAGGTGCCCTCCAGTCGGGAGTGGCTTCAACCACTGTGTCTGACAAACTCGGGACCCCTGACGTAGAGGGTCCGGTGGTGAGATGACTTACCCACATGCCATCATTGTCCTCTTGGGTGATGGGGGAAATGACTCTCCGGTGTGCCACATTTATGGTCAAATCATCTTGCTCGGGTTCAGCAAGTGACGTAGCTAAGCCATACAAGGCGTTTCCTTGACCGTTCTGCGTCCATGGGACATGGGTAATCTCTGGTTGAGAAGAGAACTAGGCCATTAGGTGGAGGGTGTACTCCAGCAATGGTACAAGCTCCGGCTTCCTGCTGACGTAGTCTCCATTAACCTGTTTGATTACCAGCTCGAAATCTCCTTTCACATGTAGATGGGGCACATTGATCTCAAGGGCCAACTCGAGACCGGTGATGAGAGCCTGGTACTCTTCCTCATTGTTCGTACAAACTTCTGACAACAAGAACGAGTATGGAAGGAAGACTTGCCTTGGGGTAATGAAGACAATACCGAGACCCACTCTGTTGAGCTTAGGATCGTTGAGCCTCTTACTAGTGGAGCTCTGGGAGGCACCGTCGAAATGCATTTGCCAACACGGGACGACTTGATTGACTGAGAGGATCATCTCATCAGGAAAATCCAGGTTCAAGGATTGATCCGCGGAGGTTGGATGGGCTGCTAAAAATTATGCCAACGCCTGTACCTTAATGGCCTTCTGAGGTACGAACCTGATATCAAACTGCTGGAGAATCACCACCCACCGTGCTAGTCGACCGGTCAGCATGTGGCGGTTCATGATGTACTTCAGTGGGTCTACCCGGGACACCAATTGCACCTCATGGTGCTACAGGTAATGTCGCAACTTCTGCACGGTGAAGAAGAGTGCAAGGCATCTCTTTTCAATAGGGGAGTATTTGACCTCCATATCGAGAATCATGTGGCTAAGATAGTAGAGACTGTTCCGGAGATGGGTGGCATCAAAACTGTAGGTTGGAGCAGATACTGATTTATTTCCTCGATGGAGGTCCGACACTCCTCATCCCATTCGTAGGCGGCACGCTTCTTCATGAGCCGGGAAAAGGGCTTACACTTTCCGGCCAGATTCGCAAAGAATCGGCATATATAGGCTAAGTGGCCTTGGAGGCCTCGAAGTTCCCGAATGTTTCTCAGGGTAGGCATTTGGCTGATGGCCTTGATTATCTCTAGGTCGATCTCAATACCTCGGTATCTAAAAACAAGGCCCAAAAACGTCCTATAGGTGACCCCGAAGGCACACTTCAATGGGTTCATCTTCAGGTGACGGGAACGGAGGAAACCGAACACCTTCTCGAGGTCTTTGAGATGGTCCTGGTGCTGACATGATTTGACCACTAGGTCATCTACGTATCATTCCACCAGCGTCCCGAGAATCGGCTTGAATAGGCGGTGAATGGCCCTCTGATAAGTGGAACCTATATTTTTCAAGCCGAACGGCATAACCTGGTAGAAAAAGGTACCTTGGAGAGCCCTGAAGGCAGTGGAATCCTCGTCCTCAGGGACCATCCGGATCTGGTTGTACCCGGAATACCCATCCATGAAAGAGAGAGCTTAGAACCCGGCCGTGGCATCAATCAATAACTCTATCACCGGGAGTGGGAAGTCATCCTTTGGGCAGTGGCGATTAAGGTCGCGGAAGTCGATGCAGACTCTGATATGCCCATTCTTCTTCCTGACTGGCACAATGTTGGAAAGCCACTTGGGGTACTGGACTTCCTTGATGAAGTTGGATTTGATAAGCTTGCCAACTTCAGCCTCAACCATAGCACCATGAGAAGGGTGCATCTTCCTGGGAGGCTACTTAAATACATGATGGTCTACTGGGAGGCCTAGACGGTGAACGACTACATGGGGATCTAGTCCTGGCATCTCTTTGTAACTCCAAGAAAACACATCACAGTGTTGTTTGAGGAAGTCTACGTTCTCCTGCCGCTCCTCGGGGGACATGGCTAAACTGATCAATGTGGGTTTCGGATCTGCCTCGCTACCAAGGTTCACCTGTACCAGTTCATCAACCATGGTAGAAACGCCTTCCTCAAAGGCAGGGGGAGCATCCTCCAGGTCTTTCTCTCTACCTGTGGGGGGATTTCCCGCAACAGGAGATACTTCTGGGCTATCAAATTTTGAGGGGAAGCTGGTGCCGGCTTGGGCAGCAGTGGTCATCATATCAGAAGACTCACTCGCCATTGAGACCATAGCAATGAAGGTAGTCGACCCTATCCCATCTGGCCTTCAGCCTAAGGGGCCACGTTTGATGATATCAAAGCAGTGGTGACGTGTCGGCCTGAGTCGGTTGATTCCAGCCCGGCGGAGGAGACAAGTATGGCGTACCACCATTGTCATATGCTTGACATCCTGGTACTATACAGGGGTATGAGGTTCCGGGATCACCTGAGCCTGGTTTATGTAGGAGTACGAGGTGATCTTCCACCGTCGCTTGGACATGGGAAAATTTCTTCCTTGTGTACCCGAAAAAACAAAACATTTCCCCATGTCGGGGGTCGTGGCCTCCAATCGGTGGATCGGGAGGATATAGGCATCATCCATGCTTGCCCAGGGATCACTTGTGACCGGGGCGGGTTCATCCTCACTTACTAGGATTTGATTATCCTTACTTTTTTAATAACTAGCATCTAGATAGCGTGCCACACAAGAGGAAAAGGGAGACACATCTCCTTGGAGCATGCCTACTCGACCGTTGAGTGAGTATTTGAGGCACTGATGATACAAAGAAGGGACTGATGCATGTAGATAGAGCCATGTCCTACCCATCAATGCGTTGTAGGTAGTGTCCTGAGAGACGACCATGAACTCAGTGCTGGCAATTAAGCCACCGAACTGAGTCTTCAAGTGGATCTTGCCGACTGGGGTTTGCTCGGTCCTGTCGTACCCCTGGATTCTGAGGTCAGAGGGAGTTAAATCACCTTCAGACAGACCCAGCTTTCGCAACGTCCGAGTCGGAATTAGGTTGATTCCGGAACCCGTGTCAACGAGGTAGTGGCGGAGTTCCACACCATTGAAGTGGCCAGTGATGTACAGCAGGCGAATATGCCCCTATAAAAGAGGGTACTCATATTCACCGAAGAATGAGATAATCGCCTGAAATTCGGTGTTCTCAATTGTCTCGGTATGGAAGGCTTCTACAGCAGATGCCTCCGTCTCAAACTGGAGGGGGCTCCTTAGGGCCTCGGAAAGTGCCTCACACATTTCAGATGACAGGCGAAGGGCCTAGAGGATATAAAGCCTTGACGGTATGCCGGCCAGGTGCTTCAGGACATCATACTTTCATTCCAAACGCGAACCTCTGCCTACAGGAGGTCGTTCGGCAGTTGGAGGCATAGCGGGTCCTGCTGGTTGAACCGGCGATTGGCTAGTACTGGGTACATCCTGCTACCTAATAGTTGAAGCCTGGAGAGTAGTCGCCGGACTAGGATCGGACAGCAGAGGTTATCCTGTAGCTGGGAAAGACTGACTGTGATACGAATGAGGAAGCTCTCCCTGATCTAGTTTCTCAAACGGCGGTGGAGGTAGAGCCGAGGTCGTTAGATGGGGTTGCGCATGCTGAGATCTGCGTTGAGCATACTGTCTGGTCTTAGTAGCGTGCACGACTTGGCTGAAAGTGCCTGATGCCGTACCTCGATGACCGGAACGGTTGCGATTCCACTGACGTTGACGTCGAATGGAAACGTTGGGGAGGTTTTCCTAGCATTCCCCCTCGTCGTGAGTCATATAAGGCTTTACCAGCTCCACGGTGTTAACCGAAGCATACCCCTGACTATCACTCGAGGAGTCATCCACCACTGGGAAGATTCTGGGAGGAATCCCCATTTCAGGGGGCATAAAGACGCCAAGAGTGCGGGATGACGACGACACCGGCGGAACGTGTTGCTTCTTCTTACGTCGTCGCTGCTTGCCCTTTTGGGAAGTGGTCAGATGTGAAGACGATGCAGAGGTACCATCTACTTCTTCTGAAGGTTCTGGCTGCTTCAGGCGCGCCCGGATGATACCATGGGCACAGACAACGGTTTTTCGAGTCATCCAGTCATCGTATTTCCGGGATCCGTGGATGGGAACCTATTGCCACTCGCCTTTACTATCGTTGCCAATCTATGACCCTGCAAAGACACCCGCCACTTGTGCTGGTGCAGGGATCAACCTGACTATGTTGTTGTTGACTTGGTCTTGAATCCATTCTTTAAACACATAGCATTGCTTGAGGGTGTGCCCCAGAATCCGATGATAAGGACAGTAGTTGGGGTGATCGGTGAGATGCGCCTCTGCCGGCCTTCTGCACTCGGGCAGGCGCACAATCCCTTTCTCTAGAGCACTTCGGAAGTAGCCAGAGACCTGATTTTCGTCGAACAAATAAGTCTGGTGCCTTCTTTCCAGATAGAGGGCCCTGGGGGCCTGGCCCTGACGAGGGGCCGGAGGGGCCTGCCGAGGAGGCGGCGCCTGATTGTCTCGCCTCGGTGGAGGTGGCGCATTGCGCGGGGGAACCTGTCGATTCTGAGGCGGTCGCTGCATGGCGGGAACCTGCGCTTGAGATGGAGGTCCTCTATGGGGTTGCGGGGATGGTGCCACTGGCAGTAATTCGAGCTGCCTAGGGGCTTCTATTTGGGCCACCGCGGTGGGTTCGGCTCTGGCGGTCCTCCTGGCTGGGATCATAGGGGGAAACGAACGTGCCTGACTAGCCTGTTGCAGAGCCTCCTCAAGGCACTGAGCCTTATCTGAGAAATCTCTGAACCCTCCAGGGTAGTTCTGGGTAATTAGGGAGGGTACCAGCTCTGTTTTGATGTTCCACACACACATCGTCAGTAATTTCTCCTCAGTCAGTGGCATATCGAGGGAATACGTAAGTCCCTTCCACCGGGCGATGAAATCTGTGACTCGCTCATCAGGACTTTTCTTGCACCTAAATAGGTCTACAATGCTGGTCTTCCACGTGGTGGAGCTGAACTGGTATAGAAACTACCGACGGAGATCCTCCCAACCAGTCACCGACCCGATAGGGAGTTGGCTGTACCAGAAGTATGCGGGACCTTCCAATGTCTGTACGAAACATCGGAGCTTGGTGGCTTCTTGCTGGGCCAGGGTCCCTAGCATGGGGACACACCTGGAAGAAAAATGAGCCAAGTGCTGGGGTGGGTCCCCTGCCCCGTTGAAGGGCGAGAAAGTGGGGTTCCCAAAACCCTAGGTTGCGGGCATATCATCCACCCACACGGGATACGGCTTGCCGTCCGGTGGGACTGCCACCTGCCGCGTTTCCAACGCTTCGAGGCGGGCTGTGAGTGCCGCTATCAGATCATCCGGGTGGGGGTCCCTGTCTTGATGGGGATCCCTGATCACAAGTGCATTGCAAGGTTCTTCAACACTGTAGATGGCTTTGGCAGCTCGTGGATCAACTGGCGGAACGACCAGTGGGGCGACTGGGGGAACCCGGGCTGGATTCTTCAGATTACCCCGCCGTTCGAGGGGGGTTGGCGAGACGTATCGCGCCCTCTTTCCATAAGTTCTGGTTTCTTCCATGTCTGAGGAAGTAGCATGATCAGGGTTTCCCGGAGGCATCTCACCGTGGGGAAATTGTTCCTACCCCTGCTGCCCCGGCCTAGGATTACCATAGTCGGGTCGCCGCACCACATCGCCCTCAGCCTAGAGTTCATCAACCAGCCTCTTCTGCTCAGAAAGATGCTGGCGTAACATGGCCTTCTCAGGATCATCATCCATTTTCTGCACAGAGGCAGACAGGTCGGAGTGCTTGACAGTTCGGACGTGCTCCTTACCCTTGCCGGTATTTCGACCGAGTACCCGCGACTCGGTGGGTACGGGGAGGCCTTGCAGGTTCCTCTGCTGACGGGTAACCCTCCCTGATGGGTCCAGCAGTGGTGGTACGCCCTCGGGGGGTAAATATCCATCAATGAATTCATGATCATATTCCTTTTCCACTACGTCAGCCATGTGGACCGCGACCCCTCTCGAGGGAATGTCCTCAATGTTGCATATAAAATCGGGCTGTCGTCAGATAGGGTCGAAGAGGAGAGTGGCAAAGTGTCCCCAACCACAGACTTTCACATGGGGGGTAGCTTCCTTGATGAATCTGGGAGGACTTTGAAACTCTGAGCACATTTCCGTTGAAGGGCGCTCTAACGGCCTGGTGACTCAGGGTGTTGGGCCACAAGGAGTGCTTCCAAATCGATTAGGCGGCATTGCTCGCCGATTTCTTCGAAGTGCTCTCGACTTCTGGGGTACACCACCCAATCGTAACAAATGCAAAAGTGTGTCGCCCATAGGGTTCGACAAAAGCACCCCACTTCTTCAGGGGTAAGGGACTCTGGTGCGCGAAAGTTCAGCGCCACCGTCGGCCAGAACTTCTCCGGGAAGTAATCCACTGTGAGAATGCTCCAGAAGCTCCTGGGTTCGGACTCGGGGTCTGCTCCTGTATTGCCCCACTCGTCAACCAGGGGAGGCTGAGGGACCGGTAGCAGTACCGAGGTGGACCTCTGGGACAGTAAACTCGTCGGCAGAGAATACGACGAATGAGCTGACTAACCGCCGAATTCCAGGCCATCCTCTGAAGAGTGAGGTGACCTGGCCACGATGTCACGATACGATGGGATGATAGCCAAAGCTTCCGACACAGGAATCGCGACTGCCGGTGATAGGTCATGTCGTCGCTCTACCGCCGTTGGCCCCCAAAATAGCTCTCAGTGATCTCTGGTAGAGGTGGAGGGCGCTTCTGGTGACAATGGTGGGGATTGCACGGTTGATACCTGTGGAATTTCCATGATTTCTTCCTCCTGGATGTACCTGCGGAGGGAGATGGGAATCTGGTGGACCTCATATTTCGGGAGAATGAGGCTAACGTGCCTGGTTCCTGCCCCAGTCCTTGATACAGAGGAGCGGGGAGAAGGTTCCATCTCTGAGTCGCATTACGCTTCAGAGTCCGAGAAGCGGGCAGGTTTGATCTCCACCCGGGCCTTCCCAGGATTCTTCTTGTGGCGGTGATGACCCGTTCTCCTGCGCCGGGGTGGCTCTTCGGGACATGTTTGATCCCTAATAGGTAGCCTCAGGGCGACGCTGGCACAATGGTGGAGGGGGCCCCCACTCGAGATAGAATAGGTGCGAGGGGCACCGGGGAAAATGTCGAAGGGTACTTGGGGAGGACCTCCACGGACAGCACCCATGTGGGTGGTGCCTCAGTTGGAATCGGCAGGAGCATGAGGAGGACCTCCATAGTTGATGCAGGTGGAGCGAGGCTGACCTTCACTCCCCAAGTTGCTGGGGTGGGGAGGACCTTCGCCCATTGCAGAGAGGATGTAGGGAGGGCCCCCACGTTGGAGAAGGACCGGATGGACAGTGCCTTCAGCTCGGTGGTCAGGGGCATGAGGATGGACTCCATACCCTGTATAGTGGGTGCAGGAAAAGTTTCCGCGCTGAGCGTCACTGCCGCTGGGAAGGTCTTCCTTCAGGATGGGGCTAGCACGAGGCATTCCTCTATGAAAAGCTTCAGAGCGGGGATGGCCCACGCTCGGTGGAGTAGTGGTACAGGGAGGGCCTCCGTACGAGGTGACATCCCTACGGGTTGGTTCGCAGCGATCACCGCTCAGGCCTGCAACCCGGAGAGTCAACCCAGCCTACCCGTGGGGCGGTTGGGGTCTTGATCCGGGTTGGGCGAAAGGGTGCCCCTGCTCAGTGTATGCAGGGACTCCATGATGCACGTCGGCGGTGGATCGGGCCACTGTAGCTGTTGACGTCGACACATCTGGGAGAACGTCCTCAACCCAGGCCCGACACTGACGTCGGGTCAGACGAGCTGGCGCGGGTGGTGCAGGGGCATGACCTGCCTGCTCTTCCTGCGGAGTCGGACAGCGGCGCTGACGCGGCCGGAAAGGAGCCCTTGCCTAGAGCCCTTGGGTCGGGACCCTGAGCGGGCTGAGCCGGACGACGCCCGCCTCATCAGCGTAAGGCGAGGAGTCGTCGAGGAGTTCCGGGGACAGGCTCCTGAAACGGTTGAACGTTGGGGTGGGGAGTAGGGGCTCCCTGCGCGGCCTATTAGGGCGGTGTTGACGGTGGGGCCTGGATGCCTCCTGGTCCAGGCGGGCCATATCCCGAGTTGGGATGACCCCTTCCTCCTCGTACCTGCGTACGAGGTTGTTGATCACCCTTCTCTAGATGACCTCTGATGGGGAAAGGGGATGTGGGCGCCCCGTATTCTGCGATGTGGCGGCCGTCGTGGAGGTAGCAGCACCATGCGAGGTGGCTGTGGAGGTGTTGCCCCTTCCCCTACGTAGGCGAGCGGGCGGTGATCGTGTCTCTGTAACAGCAACCTGGTTCCTGAGAAACGAAGGGATCAACTCATCAGCACTGCGAGGAAAAGGATTGACAACCAGTGCCCCAGTTTCCTTCCATTCTCCACGTCTGTAAGAAGGATCCATGGCAACACGATGAAGAATGGAGTGCCCCAAGTTCTACTGCCCCGACTTCCGGTGAGTTTCACGATAGGCCCGCTATTTTCTTGGATGGATCAGGCGTCAGATATCTGGATCCGGTGACACGTCCATCTACTGGTGTCTCGAACGCTACTAATCTCCACATTGAGGAGAAGAATTTCACGTCGGGTTCACCATTTCTGTTTCCGACGCTTTCGCCGGGGCGCACGCATCCGTCCGTCCGCGGAGGAGGACGCGCTGCGCTGTTGCCCCACATTCCCGCATTCCAAAGGCGGGCGACATCCGTTCCTTTTTCAGGGATGTCTGATCCTTGATCGAAATGGGATGATGGGATGTCGGTTCTTCCTTCCATGTATTCCTCCCCAGAACTCATCACCTAGTCCAGGTCTCCCTCATAGATTTAATACGTTGTTCATGAAACTCTTCCCAGTGCCATGTTTCCATGGATGCCGGTTAATTACACTGCTTCTGTCGGGACATTCCAAATGGTCCGGTCAGGGCAGAAACCTTCAGTCGGGGGAGTAGTCATGTTGAGGCATCAATAGCGTGTCTGGATGCTGGGGACCTTCCATGTCTATCTATTATCCCTAGTCACAGGGCTTCTCGAGGGCGTGGAGGCCCGAGGCATCCCACATCGAGCGCAGGGAATTATATGCCATAGAAACATATCTAAGGTTTTCCTCAGCTTCCTGTGTTTAACACAGGGTATGCCGCAAGTTTAACGTCCAGCGGAGACGGATCAACCCAATCAGAGCATTGGATAGAATGGATTGGATTGAGGGATTTAACTTGAAGGGGTGTCGATATCGGGACCAACCCATGGGTGGCTGTGAAGAGGAGAAGACCGAAATGGTCTCATCGGGATGTGACGGTCCAGGCGGGAATCAGGGTGGATGATTAATGGACGAATGAAGTGGATGGTGAAATGGAAAGGGACCATCGCAAGGGAGACGGTGAAGTTGGGCTTGAGCCTCGAAGAGACCTCCTACGTATCCCCGTGGCATGGAATCAAAGTCCACGTAGTTTGGGAGGGTGTCGGTTGAACCGGCATGAAGGTGGACCTTGGACTGATGGATGTCATTAGTGAACCAACGTAAAGGTGGACCTTGGTCCGATGGGCATCGTCAGCGAACCGACGTGAAGGCGGACCTTGGTCCGATGAGAGACGGGCTTGAACCTCGGGAAGGCTTCCTACGTACCACGCCTTGACATGGATCAAAGACCCCGTAGTTCAAAGGGTTTGCTCAATGAACCGACGTGAAAGTAGACCCAGGGGTCCACTAGTGGTGGGACTGAACCTCGTAAAGGCTTCCTACGTACCGTGCCTTGACATGGATCAAAGTCCTCGTAGTTCAAATTGGTCACAACAGCTTGCCATCGGACTGGGATACAGTTTAACATCATGCTGGACGAGAGTGAAACCTGACGTGAATAAATGACAGGCGATGGGCTTGAACCTCATGGAGGCTTCCTACGTACCATGCCTTGACATGGATCAAAGTCCTCGTAGTTCGGAGGGGCTTCGTCGGCGAACCAACATGAAGGTGAACCCGGGGGTCCACTTGTGGTGGGCTTGAACCTCGTGAAGGATTCCTACGTACCATGCCTTGACATGGATCAAATTCCTTGTAGTTCAGAAGAAAATGGGGGCTTGGAACACCGACAAGGAGACGGTTTGGGCCAATGATTGTTGGGCTTGAACCTTAGGGAGGCTTCCTACGTACCATGCCTTGACATGGATCAAAGTCCTCGTAGTTCAGGTGGTGACAACGGCTTGCCGTCGAACTGGGATGCAGTTTAACATCATGATGGACGAAGGTGGAAATCGATGTGAATTGTATGAAGGGTGGGCTTGAACCTCGTGGAGGCTTCCTACGTACCATGCCTTGACATGGATCAAAGACCTCTTAGTTCAAATGGGTGTGCGATTTAATGTCATGCGGGACAAGGGAATACCGTTTAACGTCAGGATGGATGAGGGCATACAGTTTAACATCATGATGGATGAGGGCATGCAATTTAACATCATGCTGGACGAGGTATTGTCATGGCCAATGCCAGCTCTAATCCCACGTGAGTCATGATCGGTGTTAGAAACAAGAGACAGCAAGGACCTGACAATCACGCCGCGAAGGGTGCGTCCGTGAGAAGCGAAGAGGGGCTTACGCGTTAGGCGGCCCATGGTGCTGGGACTTTCTCCAGGATAGAGGCCCGAAGCATAGAAAAGCGCAGCAAAATAGGGATTTGGGACCAATTATGGGAGGTGCCTCATTCCCTATCACGCCCTCCACTGACCTTGGTAGTGGGGAAGTACGGAGATGCAGGGGTGTAGCCATCCGTTGGGGAACTAGGCTCGCCCTTCTCCTGAGAACATACGCCACTCCAGTAAGGAGGATATCATCCCTTGTGGATAGGTGATTCCACTACCGTGGATATGAGTGGCGTAAAAAATGTTCGAGCTGGGGGACCCTTCGTTAGAGGTACAAGGTCAGATCACAGTTTAACGTCATGTGTTGAGGACGTGGTGCATGGAAGTTTAACTTCCTCCAGCTCAGACGAGGTGGGTTCACTCCACACCCCTAGGACTTACATAACCGGTACCCTCTGGTCCTTGGGGGAGGGAAGGTACTGGTAAGGCCATGGTCAAGGGGGGTCGTAGAGAGAACCATCGTAGGGTCCACATTAGCGTGGATATGCGATGAAGCAATAGCCGTTAGCGTGCCTATGTGAAGAAGCATTAGGTGAAGCAACGCTACGAGTAGTATTGTCCGTGGGACTTTGAAATCACATCGTGCATACCTGGAGGGTCGCACGGGAAGCGGAATTGCCAAGAAAAGGAGTGTTCTTCACGAAGTGGAGTGCCTTAGCCTTAGCATAGGGAATAGGTGTGAGTAGAGGGTGATTCACGAAGTAGAACAGTATTCGCGGAGCACTGTCTCGCGAAGAAGGGTGCTGTGAAGCAGTGTGCTTCATGATGTGTAATGATCCTGCCTTAGCATATGGATCACTAGTATAGGTAGGGTGTTTCGTGAAGCATAAACGCTTCGTGGGTGCCCGGGTTCCCTTGGGAATCCCCTTCCTTCGCGAATGCCCTTGAGCTTCGCGAAGGGAATCCCTCTCGGAAGAGGGGCTCAAAACGAGACAAAGCGAAGGCGTCACACGAAGTAGAAGTACCTCGCGAAGCTCATGATTCCTGGGAGAAAAGGGTGCTTTGCGATTCGGGAGAGGAGAAGCCGAAAGGTTGGATTGTCTGTCTCTGGGACTCAAGGGGAGCCATGTATTTATAGGCAAGGGGTGCCGCGAAGCCGAACTCGCGCGCCGCCAAAGCTGCTTCACGGCGGGCTCGCGAACTTTAAACTCGTTAGTGGAGATTTACTGCCTCCGGATCTTCGCGTCGGGCACGCGAATGTCAAACTCATTCGTGGA
Source organism: Viscum album (assembly GCA_963277665.1). NCBI lineage: Eukaryota > Viridiplantae > Streptophyta > Magnoliopsida > Santalales > Viscaceae > Viscum > Viscum album. Next base: position 596,649,355 of record OY728121.1, read on the forward strand.
GAGGTACCACCTCCGAAGCTTCGCGAGACCACGATGCTCGGGGTGCTTCGCGTTGTTGCTTCGCAAAGCTGCGTGCCAACTGTCTTTTCCGTCCCTTCCTTTCATGCAATATTTTGGCTCCAACAATAAATCAATAAAAAACTAAAAAAATATTTAAAAATTCTATTATAAATATTAATTAGTTAATTTATATAAGGTAGAAATTAATTTAAAATATAAATCACACATGACCGTATTAATAAATGAAAAAACTATATATCCATATACATTAATAAAAATCCATTATTTTAAATGGGAATTGCCTATATAATTACATCATTAATGGAAAATAAATCACTAGGAAGCAATTAAAATAATAAAACCACTAGATTCAAATAATGTTCTAAGGCCTGAAAAGTGAAAATACTTATCGATAATTGATATAACAGTGAAAAAACTCAAAAAGGAGTGTGAATAAACTAACAAAGACTCTTTTAATGATAACTAATAAAATCTATATGGAATTAGGGGCTTTCTCATCGACAAGGAGAAAACCTTATTTCCCATAAACCCTAGATGAATGGATTTTCTTAGATATGAAATCAAGAGAAAGAAGATAAAGAGAGGCATAAGATGAGAAATGTAAAATGAGAGAGTGGGATATATATACATATATCTTCCAGGTAATATGAATATAAAAATGTGGTGAACTCAATTCACCCAAGCCATATAGGTTTGATAAAATGTAGAGAAGAAATAAGATTTCCCCTATTTATGTTAAAGGATTCTAAAAGAAAATAATTTTAAAAAAATAATTATAAATTTAATTATTAAACCTATTATGTAGAAAATAATATTAATTAATTTCTCAAATTACATAAATTTTTTGAAACACTACACTAATAATAATAATAATAATATGAAATGACTCAATAATGAATTTGAAACCAAACTCATGATACCTATATTAAAATAAAATAAAAGTAAAATAGTATAGGAAATGAGAAAATTAAAATGAATTCTCTACAAATATTAATTAAAAAGAAAACAACAATGCAACTTCTTCATGAAAAAATCCTCATAGATATGGGTAGGGATCAAACATCCATATCTACAAAATTTATTAAAATAAAAAAATAGTTACATTAGAGAATTATATATATGAATATATAAAACCACTCTAATATTTAAAATATTCATTTTCATGAATTAATCAAGTAAATTAAATGACGAAAAAGAAAATTTTCCTCAAATTCATCCTTCGATAGAGAATCAAAAACCACATTTAGTTTATAGTAAATAGAAGTCACTGGAATATTAAAGTAATCAAAGAACTTATTACATTCAATCTACATAGTGTAAATTTTCTATTGGACATGATGAAGTCACCTATTGATAATATTGACCACTATCACCATGTCACTTATGACCCATAATTAGTTCTAACAATATTATTTTTCATAGTTCATTGTAAATATCATAGCCCAAATTTCCTCATCAAAGTTGTAGAGTTTCCTAAGGTTCTAGAAAAAGGATCCATTCATAAATATATGACAAGTCCATAAGACTCCAACATAGAAACATTTTTAGAAAGAATATAGGGAAATTCCATCAACATTGAACTTGATCGAGGTTGGAAAGGGGATATACATCTAACAGACTTCTTCCTCCATGGTATCCTTGGAACAGGAGATGAAACAAGTGATTTTATGATAATGATAACCTCTTTAGTCTTACACATTGAGCTAGTTTGTAGTAGAATATAATGGAAGATATCCTTAGAGATAAAAGTATAAATGAGACCAGAATAAATAAATATCTATCAAACTTGATGATATTCCTATGTTCCCTGACGAGGTGAAAACCCAAGGTAATGTATAAAAGTTGGAGGTCAAATTTTTAGTCGTTGAGAAAGAAAAATGTGAAAAAATTATAAAGGAGTAAATGTCTTCATAAGTTGGTTATTTAAGAACAAATAGAATGAAAGTATATATATAGGTATATTTCAAGAATATACATTCAAAGAAGATATTTTTGCATATTTTTTCATCCCCATAATATAAAAGGTATATAAATGAATAATTTAATCTAGTTGTAGCTAAATGATCAGTAGTAAGGATCCTGAGTTACCAGATTTTCAAGATGAGAATAATTTTAAATTGTTGTATTAATTCCTTCCTAAAGAGATTCATCTATCCAGGAGGTGGGTCACTAGTCCCACATTTATAAATTTAGAATTTTTTTTATTGAGAGTAAACTCATTCTAGAAGGACACCCTAGGAAAATATTAGAATATGAAAATATTAAAGATTTTATCTGGTTATAGATATTCCTAGGAATTAAGAATTATATTTATTAAAATAATTCCAAATAATAATACATGGAGATACTATCCACATTGTTGGAGAAGGAAAAATGTTGTGTTATAGGGGATTCAAGTTAAAGGGAGTTCTAGGAGTTGATGATATGGATCATGGAGGGGATCCACTTGAAGTGTGGATTTTTGTAAAGGAATCATTGATTACAAGATAAATAGAGGAGGAAGGAATGAAAAATTTCCCCTTATGGCATATAATAATTATCTTTATCATGACGAAATAATTTTAGGAAGTGCTGTTACAAATAAGGCATCATGAATATATTTCAATCAAATCATAATTAAAAATATTTAATTCTTTGATTCTGATGCCTCATAAAGAGATATATTAATATTTTTTCCATAACACTATGATGAGTTTTTCTCATGTAAACATATAGTATAATTTTTTTATGAACAACCTATCTAACATTATGATCATCTCCCTAGGGTATATATAAATGTTAAAAGATTAAAAAAAACTTTTAAGTGACCAATGAGTTACCCAAAAAAATCCTACAATCATGAGAGAGGCATATCCTTTTCCAACACCTTAATTGGAAAGTAATAATATGTGAAATTACATTAAGTTAATGATATTTATTATACCATAAGTCTTAGTAATTTCAATTTAATTTAAGGGTGCCTCCCCAACCTTCACATTTACCTTTATAGGAATGTGTTTTTCTTTCTATCGCTGATCCCATGACCAAATATGAATACAGATTATATCTAACTAATGGATATTCTATGAACTTCTTCTTAGTGGGTGAAAATACCCTTGCTGGAATTAAGTCATCTAGCATCACATTTTGAGAAGAAAATAATGTCATCAACATAAAAAAATAAAATTAGTTTTGAGGTACGTTATAACATTAATGGGAGAGATGCATACTTTTTATATAGTTATATGATAAAACTATTGAGGTAATCCCTAAAAATTCCAAAGTGAAGGGTAGAGATTGAGTGACCCTTCCTAAAACCTCTTGAATACAATAAATTTCCAAAAAGTATACATTAACAATAATAGAGAGCATATAATTATATATGAGAGTCTAAATAATATTGATAAATCTACTGAAGAACCTAGGATTAATAAGAATTCAGAAGATAAAATCCCATTTTAGCATGTTAAAGGCCTTATAGATGTAAATATTCAAGGTAATATTCCCATTCTTGGATTTATTATTTGGAGATATTAACACACTCAGAGGAAATATAGTGATAATTTTAAACATTCCATCATAGGATAAACCATATTAATTTGGGTAAAAAAAAATTATCAACCATATAACCATGTATTCTTACAAGGAGTAGGGTATTACCAAATAAATTGGGTTTAAAATAAATAATTTACATTGAATGATCAAACATTGAAATATAGTTTATAAAATATGAATGAGATCAAATAGATATAAAATCAATTATGAAAAATTCCCTAATATTTTGTTAGATATAATCCTGAATAGAGTTCCAAGATTATATGAAGAACATGTTTGTAAATCCATCAGGTCATTCAAAGATTTTAACATTTAAAGAAATTATTTGTTCATTCACTTTCTAAATTAGAGGAATATAGGTTATATATGAAATTTTAATTTCATAAATATGATTAAGGATTATATTTGGGGCTTATAGTATGGATATAGTGAAATTATCATTGAAAATATAAGAGAAGTGTGAAACCATGGTATTACCAATTTCTATATCAGAGTTATTGAGTTTTCTATCGACATAGAGATTAGTCATAGGCCATCTCAAATTCTTGAAACTATGAATCAAGTGTAATAGACATGAATTCCTATCACAATTCTTAATCAATTTCATCTTCAACATTCATTTTGGATCCTCACTTTGGTGAAGATTGGTTCATTCAGTTTGGTATACATTTGAAGCTCCTCTTGAGATTGATTTGATTGGTTGGAACATATATTTTGGAATTATGGAATCTCAATTCCATATTGTGGTATGTATTTATAAAGGTAGAAAAATTTATCCTCACCCCAAATTCTTATGGACAATGTTTTATTTTTATGATTCAATGTAAATTTTTGAAATGAAATTACTAGACCTGATTGATTCCATTAATACTTAACAATTATTCTATATTATTAAAAATAAACACATGAATTTTTGAACATAATGGGATAGGGAAAGTGGTTATCACTATGTATTTCCATAGAGATCATGATTAAGGAGTGATATGAGTGGTGTCTAGGGAGAGAGGTAAAAGAGGCCAAGGGAGAAGGATCCTCACCAATTAAGGATGAAAAAACCCTTCAAAATTTACATCATTACATACCATTAATTATGCATCTAAACCAGTTGAAATCAGTAACAATAAGTGTTACTTCAATCAAGAAGCAACACCCATGCATTATATAAATTAGGAAGAAGAAATCCTGATGAAATTCACACCATGTTTATTTAAAGGGTGAAGGATAGAATTAAAGTCCCCAAGAAGGTCCCAAATCTTCTTTATTGTAGTTACAATTTGATCAATATAATTACATTGTTACCTTCTCTTAATGTAATAGTTTTTGAAATATATCATATAGATTATACTCTAACATCCCTAGAATGTGAGACTGAGGGTATGATGCTGATATAAAATCTAAATTATTTTAGTAGAGGTGTCCTTACTTTTAAAAACCCAGAAATTTTTCACTACCAAAAAAATCAAAAATTAATGGAGACCAATTAATAATCATTAATGGAAAAAACTACAGCTTCAGATATACAAGACTAATAAGTAGTGGCTTATTGATTTTGATGAAATTATTAAGGGTTGAACATGTGTATTGGTTTTTTAACCCTTCATAATTATAAAAATATAAATTCAATTTGAGGGAGTTTTACCCCTTACTATAGGTTCTTGTGAGCCATCAAAAGATGATGAGATCTTCTTTACCATTCTAATTACTTACATTGGAGAAGGTATATTACCACTAGTGGTGGCCATGCCATTAGATTTATCCAGTTGGTCCTAGGTAGAGTCAATTTCGTCAGCCTCATCATCCCATATTCTCGTTTTCATCTAACAATTACTATAAATGAATTCAAATTTATTGTTTTTGTTGAGTTTATCTATGAAATCATCAACCAAATAACTTTTAGAGTTGATATAATAGAAAACCTCTTTAAAGGGAGTTTTCTTAAGTGGTGTTTTTTTATTTCCCCTCTCAGTATGAACTAAGGACTTATGAATGATGGTTTTATCCACATTCCATTTAGTGATAATCATAATGGAGGAAATATGAATGATAAAAATTATTAGAATTCCACTTGATACCAAGGTCTTAGGAAATATTTAGAAGACTGAGATATAGGCTACAAAAATTCATTAGGACCCACTTTATTTTTATAGGTATAAGATACCCCATTGATTTGATCATATTTAATGAGTTGAATATTTCTCATTGAGTGAATAAGTCTATATCAGGGGTAGGATCCTTGTGGGTTCATTATCCACATTAAAATTTTCCCTAAACTATTATTTTTTACCATTTTTTGTTTTATACAAGTTATTTTGGTCTTTATCTTTAATTTAGGACATATCCTTAGAGTGAATATTCATGTTTGACAGCTCGTGAGGAGGCTGTTTCCTTCTAAAATTAGATGAAAGGTGTACCATTATATTCTAACATTTAGCACCCCAGTTTTTGGTAAGTAACCATTTATTTATTCCTTTAAGAATATAAAGTATATCAGTGAAGTTTTGAAGATTTGGGAGAAATTTAAATGTGTTTTTGGGAAAAAAGGGAAGGCACACAAGCCACACATGATTTTTCCAAACCACGCAACAACTGAGGAGAAAATATAAGCTTTGAATATGGATTGATTCCTTTGAGGTAGTGGATTTGGCATAATTTTTGCACGATTATTGATACTATGCGAGGAGACTATGAGAAGGGTCATCCTTAAGGAAGTGGTTAGTGCATGATTAGAACAATGTTTTCCACACTGTGCAACTAAAACGTGCGCAGGGTCAATGTTAGATAAAAAATAGTGGATCTAACATGTTTTTACCATTAATTGCCTCATTATTCCTCCTATGTGGACCTAAATTGATATTTTCTTCCCCAAAGGTCATGAAAGGGTCTCTTTTCGATCCATAGGTGATCTGAATTATTTAATTGGTGATTAGAAGCCGGTTATTCATGGTAAGTGTTCATTATTAATCATTATTAATGTTTTTCTTAGATCTACATCGCATTTCTTTTAGATTTCTTAGATATACACCTATTGTGGATAGATATAAGTTTTTATATGATGAATAATTTTAGATTTTTCCTTGTTTGTGATATGGGAAGAGATCTAAGATGGGTTTGTGATGATTTAACCCAGTTTCATTGGCATTCTTCATCCATTTATCATTTTCACCAAAACACTAAAGATAGGTGGATTCACTCTCAAATAATCTTACTATAATTGTCTATATTAGTTTCAAAATGATTTAATTTATTGAAATTAATTTTGAAATCTTGGTAAAACTCATGATATAAATCCTCTTCGGTGATGATTTATGGTTTTTGGTGAAATTAAGGAATTTTGGTGAATTGTTGTGAAAAGTGATTTTGTTTCTTGATTTTAAAATGGATATTTTAAAATATTTATTTGATGTAAATTTTAAATGTATTTTCAGAAAAAGGGTTTGCAATAAAAATGTTGTTTTATGGAAATAGTTTTGGGAATATTTGTATTGACATTGTTTTTTGAGCATACTTTGTGTGTTTGTTCATATTGCATTTATGAGGCTGGGTTTTAATATGACCTAATGCTCAGCACCAAAGGTGTAATGGAACATGGGAAATAATTACCTTATTAATACATGGTAGATAGATGAGAGACCACTAATGAGTATGGATCTTTCATAAAGAAGCATGCATAGTTGGTATTGTGGTTGTGTGTAATAAAATGGTTATGACAAATAGAGTTTGTGGAATGGTTTTAACAGTATGTTTTGGTTTCTTTCTTGAACAATTGATTTCATTGGAAAACCGGTTATTATGGAACTTTTTTATATTTAGTTATAAACTATTTTCGAAGTGGTTTATTTTTATGTATAAACTATTTTGGAAACTGTTTTATATAAGTTATTTTATTTAAATGTTTCTAACTCTTCTATCCTAGTGGCATGAGTAGGGAAGTCATTGGGGAAAACCTACTGAGTTGTATTACTCACCTATTCTTTGTAAGTTTAGTGCTTTTTCATATTTCATTTACAATTATATGCGAAAAGGTAATGTGTCACATATTTTTAGCACTACTTTATGATACTTGGGCTATTTGGTGATGTTGGAGCATGAAGATTGTCGAGCATGGAGTCTTGTGACCGTCTTGGAGTTTTATTAGTCATATTCCACTATTTACTTTGATATTAGTTTTGATTCCATTATAGTACACTTTGTAAGGGTTTTATATAAACTAATTCATTGAATTTTCATTCTTTTTATCATGAATCATATAGTGGTTTGTTTGGTTTATTTTTATTATATTCATTGTTTTATTCTTTAAGGTTAAATTATCCCTCAAATTTATTGAAACACTTCAACATTTTTTTCTAGACTTTGGTGTCTTATGGATGTCTCTTAAGTCCTAGTATCATCCTACAACCTTCTTAAGATGATGAGGAGAAGGATAGATGTTACATAATGAATGGAAAATTAAGGAAACCTTTTCTAATAAAACGATTAAAAGAAGGATAGATGTTACATAATAAGTGGAAAATTAAGGCAACCTTTTCTAATAAATTCCCATATTAAGGTTGTCTTCAGTGGTGTTATAGAAAATTTTCTCAACCAATGTAGCTTCTTAGTCAATTTAATCCAAGAACCTTGAATATCTTATACAAATATATTTCTTCATATCCTATTCTTGTTTGATATGGACTACCAATAATGTTGATTTATACTGGAGAATATATTTATCATAGTATATATTTGTAAAACCATATATTCCATCATAATTTTGGCAAGGTGAGTTATTAACATTGGAAAGGTGAATGTTATGGTCCCAACCCTGTATCCTTAATATTATTAGATTAAGTTCAATTGAACCAAACCCCCATTCCTTTCTTTTCAGATTACATGAGGGGAAGATAATGTGAAAGTTCCCTTCCCAATAATTATAATATTCTAATCATAGAATCCCCATATCATAGCAACCTCTCTTGAATGATCATTGAGCTTCTAAGTGTTTTTCCCATAGGGAGATTAATTTAGTCAATAATGGAGAATTTAATGATTTGAATCATCTCTAACATTTTATTATAATATTTTATAATATGATAAATGGATACCATCATTGAAATTCTTCTAATGTAAGTCTCATTAAAATTAAAGAAATAAGGGTGAAATTGAAACTTCAAAGTCCATATGAAAGTCTTCACTGCAACATTTTAACAAATTTCCTTAGAAAATTTTTAATTCTCTCACTGAAAAACTACTATGTGAGATAAAATACTTAACTATAAATGGATTATGGGTTATATGAATTAAGTTATAACTTTTTTTCATTCCCACTTGGAATCCTTGACTCGGCTCTATGACAACTTCCAAAAATGCACCCCAAAATAATAATAATAATAATAATAATAATAATAATAATAAACAATTAGGTTATGAGAATAGACCATACCCTTTTATTAACTAAAATAAAATATACCACGCTAACAAAGAAGAGTTACATAATTAAGTATGGGTATCACCCAAAATATTGGATTAATTTGAATTCCTAATATCCTTAGGATAACCAGAATACCAGCAAAAATCTATGGAATCCATCTCATTTTTATAAAGTTCATCATTAACTTCATTTCCATCTCAATGGGTGAACTAGAAATTTACCTATATATTTATATTGAATTATAGATATTCCATCCATTCTAATAAGTGCCTCTAACTATTATTTATTAAGTGATTTTTTGTGTAACAAATCTTCAAAGATAAATAACCTTCAATCGATATCTTATACTAGCTATGAGTCTTAGAATATATCATAGCATGTATCACTAAACATATACAAGATTCAATCTCATGAAAGTTATCATGGGAATAATTAAAATATCCATTAATAAAACCACAATAATCCCTGAAGACCCCACCATATCTTACAATACTCAAAGAACAATATATTTTAAATAAAAATCCTTATGAAGGACAACGATGAAATTTTAAAAGAAGGTAGTTATACTATCAAAGAAAAGACATTCCATATTTGATAGATGTCAAATGAAATAATTAACAATAGAAAATTAAAATTTTTCTTTCTTAAAGTGAAACACATCCAACACATCAATGAAATCATTGAAATAATCATCCACATTTAGATTACAATTAAATAACTCACCAATTTAAGACTAAATTATTCTAAAAAAAATAATAGTATAGAAAGATATGAAATCATTCCTCTATATGTTATTTATAGGTATAACATCTAGAAGTGATATGAATACCTGTGAACGTTATCCTATTATCTATGTGTAGAATATTATGCCATTTTTTCTAGAGAAAATAGATATTGGTAGAAGGTTGTGTCTTATTTGGAAAGACATCATTGAATTTAGAGAGTATTCCTTCTAACCAAAAATATTTCTATAAAATGATTTTTTGAACAATTAAACAATCATATATAATACCTAAAAAGAAGTTTCAATATTTATAAAATTTTAAGAATTAAATTTTATATTGGAAGAATTTAAAAAGTGAATGGAGTAAGAACTAAAATCGGAAATAAAAATTACTTTAGAGATATTTATAAGGTTTCTTGGTGAATTAACATAATCAGAGAGGTTTATAGAAGGATTTGAAATTCCAATAGTTTAAATAATAATTAATATAAGGTAACTAGATACATTATTGAGTAATATCAACATAAATACCCTTGATTTTAGGGCAAAAATATGATGGAAAAAATGCATATGACCCTTTTATATCCATATGATAAGGATTTTCAAGAGGAACACCATATAATACTGAACACTGAATAAAAGGAGATGGACATAATTAGTAGTCAATACCAGATTGAAATAAAAGATATTTTTAATACCAACGCTCCCATATTTAGGGGACTAGTCTTTTCAAACATGATACATCAACTACCATATTCTTAAGAATGGATTCCATCTAAATGGAATATTTTATTTATTTCTTGGGATACTTAATGAGGTCCCTTGGATATTTGTAAAGATATAATGCATGAAAAAACATTAATGTAATTATATAATTAAAAATATAAAAAAATTAGATTAATATTATCTCTCCACTCTCAATTTTGCAAGCTGAGTTATGATATTAGTGGATATATTATTCGAGAAGAAATATTTAACTATACTCCAAAATAATAAGAGATCCTAGATTGAAAAATAACATATATCCTTGATTTAGATTGAAAATTTCATTTATTTCTTCTTCTTTGTGGAAATGAATCCTTTTTGAAAATATAATAAAGGACTTACTCAAACTTACTGAATTCCAAATAATTCTTTCATAATAATAGAAAATGTATTTCATGACATTTAGGGTTTGGTGAATACCATTATAAAAAAATAAAATATCATCAATGTAGAAAAAGTGTGAATGGGGATTTCTAGAAGATTTAATCAGAGAAATCATACTATTATTGATAGCTTTAATATTGAATCTATTTTAATAGTCTTCCACCCGAACAAATAGAATGTTATAAAATGAATCCCCTTAACTAACCTCTTTAATGATTGCGTACACAAAAAAATGAATTACATGAAATTTTCCATAAAATTATTGATGTTATCTTCACTTAGAAAATGAATGTAGAGTTTGTGTATAGATGAATCTTTATACCGGAAGAAGGAGAATAGTGGATTTCTATATTCTGAAAGAATTATCACACACCAAAGGTTATAGATTTCTCAAAAATATTTCCCAATCTAATGCCACAATGGTGAGAACCTCCATCTGAGAGTAGGTAGTGGATTCAGAATGAGAGGTGGAGTTGTATATGTTGCAACCAATAATGTAATAGAATCAGAACAAAAATCACACAGTGTGAATATCCATTTTTAATGGGGGTTAGTGATGGTAGTGAAGGGACCCATCCAAAGGGATGGGACCAAAGCCCGACATAGATTTTGACTGGGGGTTTAGGAGCATATACCTCACAACATGGACCATGGGGCTCACCTAGGTAGTCTAGCATGCACATAGATTCCTTACCAAGAGGCTCACATAGGCCCTGCCAACATGACCTAGAAGGAGCATCTACCCCTACATGAGCTGCCTACGCAGGTGACATGTGTGATAGACCTACTTGGACAACCACCTTCACCTAGGGTCCTTTTTCCCGTACAAATAGAACTATAGGTATCCTTATTTTCATGAATAAAAATACAGACAAATATAAAATACCTTCTCACCCAAGTCCTTCACCCAGGACATCGAAACCTCTCAGTTATCTCTCCAAAACATAACAGAATAGGAAATTAAGGGTAATGGTGGTATCAAAGTCCCCTTCGTTTGTGAAGTGTAAATTACCCATGCAAGGAAGCACTACCTCCTAATGAATAGAGTCTAGTGAGAAGACCCCTCTTAAACCTGAGACATGCATGAGACCCCTCTAAAGAAACATAAAGAAACCCTTGGTTCCTAGAGAAAGGCCTTATCCAAGTATTTTTTCTAAGGTTTTCCATCCCCCAATGAATCTTCAGCTCATGCTGGCCTTCACAACACATAAAACTTCTAATTCATCCATGGTCTACCTTGTATGAAGAATCATTAGCTTTCCTAGGTCACCCTATGCAGAGAACCTTTTTCTTACCAAGCCTTGTCCTGTATGAGAATCCTTTCAAGACCCCTTTCAAGACACCAATGGTGGGGATCTACTTCCTTTATATCACTCATCCAAGGGGGACCAAAATGAAGCATCCAATGAAGAATCTAGACTTTCATGACCGTGGAGAGAGACAAACTGGAATTTATCCCATTATTTTATTCATTCCTTTGGTCAGAGATACCCCACACATGTCCCACCTGACAATTAGTGTTCTAGGGGTGCATGAATTAATGAATCCCCTTGATCACGAGGACCCAGCCCTGTGGGTAGTGTTAGGGAACTTATAGTCCCATATATGAGGTAAAGGACCATGTCCTTCCATCATTATCTCTAAGACTAGGGACCCCCATTTCTAGGAGAGGAGAGAGATGATCACACTTTGTTTTCCATTTGAGGTTTAGTGTCTTATCCTTCTCTCTTATTTGGAAATAGGAGTTGGGAATCACTCATAGAGTAATACCCTATCCATTCTTATAGGATGCAATAAGATGGGTAGTCATATGTGAGTATCCTGGTTACCAAAATGGGAGGATACAGGTACACCAAAGCCTCTTATTGTTCTCCCATATCCCTAACCTCTTTCAATTATAGAAGAAGAATCATGGAGTTTATGATATATTCTTCCTCCTTTTGTTTCTCACATTCGATCATGACTCGTGTTGTCTTAGAGGTTATCTATAATCAGGAAATTCACATTGTAAAATGAATGTCTCAGTATAGAATATTTTTTCTAGATCCTCCTCCAGCCTTCCTTTAGAGGGCCTCTATAGGCTTGGGTCTTCCAAGCCAGGTATCCAACCCAAATAAAATCCTCCTATACATTGTTATCCTAGAAATCATTCATTGATCTTAAAATGTTCCATATTCTTGATGAACCAAGTCGGAGGGACACATATAGAGTATATCCCCAACCCAATCCTCACAAAGAGACACATTATCTATGGGATAAAACGTTAGAGGACCTATATAGGTATGGATCCTCAACCAAATTAGAAATGTGTGGGCTTTAATTGCTGTAAAAATGGAATACATAGGAAGCCTCCATGAGATCTAAACCTAACTACCCAAATAAACCCAAATTCTATCTGGGCCACATTCCCAAAAGGTCTATGTCTAACCAGGGATGCCACATACCTTTCATGTTCCTTGGGCTGCCACAACATAAGTCCCACACCAAAATTTGGCTAAACCCATTTCACTTAGACATCATTACTACAAGATGTTAAACATATAATTTTGGTCCTTGTCACATGAACTTAAAAGGTATAATGGTTCATGTTATGTGGAACTGATATATGTGGTTTCTGATTCCTTTCACATGGATACATAGGAGGCCCATATTCATAGTCCAAATCTTGACATAAAAACAACTCCCATCTCCCTAGATGAAAATAAACATTAGATAACCCCACTGTGTGGATTAAATCCAGAATCCTAACAATAAATAACCAAAGAATATCTAATCAGTCCATAAAAGAGTATCAATGATGGAGAAACTTAGATACCTATTTATATATTCATCTATTAGGAACCTCATATACATATAGATGATTTTCAATCCATGGATGATAATAATTCATTAGTAATTCAAGGGTGATACATGTAATACATGGAATTTAATAAAGGATTCATGAACATATCTTAAAAAATATATATTAGGGAGTCCTAGAGAAGGAAATAACTATCACTAAAATGGTGTGATAATCCTAACCTCCCATCCTACTGAACAATGTGATTCTTTAATAATTTTTGGACCATTTCTCAACAACTTCCTACATATGGAATGCAAGTTCATAAAACATCATGAACAAGAAGACCATTTGGATTTTTAGGATCTACGAACAAAACCCATTCAAATACATTATCCAATGGTTGATCCAACATGAATTATTTCTAAAACATTAAAATACACCTAATTATACCCTCAAACAAAACACATCAATGAATTTTCATTAAAAACAAAAATTTGACCATAGAATTAGATTCATTTAGAATGAAAGGAATTAGATTTTATGTTAATTATAGGGAACTTTGATGAATTCCAAAATTATTTGGTGGGTATTGGTTCTATTTAAAATATGGGAGGATGGTCTATTTTTTTTCTAATACATGGGTCCTAGTGAGCATAGTTTGACTATTTCTTGATTCATATAACAAACTCTACAAACTCTATGTCTTTTGTGACATCACCCTAATTTTTGACTAAGACAAAATGGATGTGACTTCATTAGTGAGATTTAGATTTTTCTTAGGAAGACCTTTGAATGTTTTCATACTAACAAGTTTGGTGATATTTTCTTTCATTGCTCAATTTTTTTCCTAGACCATGTATAGTAGAAGACTAAAAAGTTGAGACTATACTTTTATACAGGGATTCATTTTGTGTGTTTTCAATATAGTGTATAATATGAATATTTTTGCAGAAAATTTAATGTCTTTGAAGTTGGAATAATGTGACTGATGTTTTGTAATGAACAAATTTTACCATGAGTTATGGGATGATGACCCAAGATGAGATTACTAGAAAAGAATGTTCCAAAATTATTTAGTTACCTGAATGGTAATTAAGATTCATGGTTTTTTTATTTTTATAATTGAAACGTAGTTTGAGACAATCATACAAGGAAGGAATGTAGTTTGTATTTGAAAAGAGTTTTCCAACAAGATGTTTCTGTTAGGGCTTAAAGAGATAGGAGAGGTTCCTGCTAGGAATGAATGTTCCTTTGGTGGGTTACTCATGAAAAGAAAACTAGGGAACATCTATGAATATCCAAAAACTAAAACCCTTTAACTGACATAGGTATTTGGTTTGAAACTTATGTAAATTCAACTGGGGCGTATTACTGTATAGTCAGAAAAAGGTGTTATCAGAAAACTAAAATTCTATTGATAGTGGAAAGGGGAGTTTATAAAGATTTGTATTTCTCAAGACCAAAAATTATGTTTTATCATGGGAAGGATTTTGATAATTAAGGCAGAATATATGTTGGAATTGGACATGAATATGAAACAACTCTTAAAAGAATTTTTCTTCTACGAATGAGGGTTCATTTTATTAAGTGACAGATGTTAGGGGGAAGGACCCTGCTTGAAAAGGGTTAAAGAATTGTGTAGTTTAATGTAATATGACCAGGACATGGACCATGTTGTATAATTTTATAAAATGAGGATTTTAGGTATATATTTTATGTTTTTTTATCTTCAATTAAGAGATTAGTGATTTTACCCTTTCAAAGTAATCTATCCAAGAATTTACTTTCATTTTCAGCTGTGAATGGTGGATGATTATAAGCTGTAATTTGGGGTTTCTAGATTTAAAGTGTGGTATGTAATAAACATGATGTTGGTAATTCTAGAGATCGAAGAGTTATCTCTTAGGGATGAATGTACCAATAGTTGATAGACCCTTTTAGTGAGAAAATTATGAAAATCCAACTAGGGCGTATCAATGAATATCCAAATAGTGAAATCCTATGTATAAAAATCCCTTTTGGTGGGAAACATATACAAATATGACTAGGACGTATTATTGCATAGTTAGACAATGTAATCCTCAAGAATATGAAATTCCACTACTGATGGTCGAATAAATCTTACGAAGTTTCATATTTTCTTAGACCTAAAGGTTGGTTTGTGGGAGGAAAGTAACTTAATACAAGAGGATAATTTCATATTAAAATTATCAAGAATGGGGAGAAATGATTTACCTATGTAGGTGTGACCCATATATGGGAAATGGTTATTTTTTATTGTGGATAAACTAATTAATAGGACCTAGGAATCGCTACTTATCTCATCAGAGTGAGAAGTAAGAGACATGTAGTTTTATAGACAATTCCCCACACTAATTGAATCCATCCATGGATAAGGGGTTATCTTTTTTTTTTGAATAAGATATCACTAATGGTGTGAGAACATATATTGGATCCTCTTATAAAGATTTGAATGATATATAAGAGAGTGGGGGATTTTCCCATTTTTTGGGGGCTAGACTCGGATATAAGATCTGAGTATCAATACATATCTCATTAGAATAAGAATAAATCCATACATAGTTCTCAGAAACTATATAATTTAATTTCATGTAATGAGGGAATAAACCATGCGGTTTAGTGTACTATGGTAAGGATGTAGGTTATTTTATGTGAAAATGAAATACTGTGCTTGGGATTGGGTATAGGACCCAAGAATTACTACATATCCCATCAAAGAAATAATCAAGACACATGTAGTTCTTGAATTTATGTCAAAATCATAGTTTACCATCATGTGGTATGAATGCAAGGTGTCTTGCAGTTTTAGTTCATATGGTTAGGAAAATATTTCATGAAAAATTGAATTATGAGTGGCCGAGTGGGATAATAATGCTTCATAATACTTTAGAAATTATAAAGGAAATTATAAACCATTATCTTTGGGGTTCTCAGATCAGGAAAAGTGGTACTAGACAAAATACAATGGAATGATTGAAGACCAATTCTTGACAAGTGGGTTCCCAGAATAGTGTTAATGAAACTAATAGATATAGAGGAGGTTTCCCCAAGGAATTAATATACCTATGGTTGTCTGGATATTTTGGTAGGTGACATACAAATATCCAACTAGGGTGTATTACAGAATAGTAAAATAGTGTAATCCTCTAACTAACATTCCCTTTTGGTTGGAAAGTTACAAAAATCCAACTAGTGCATGTTATTGAATAGTAAAAAAAGGATTTCTATGGGAATCTAACTTCTTAGTACTGATGGAAGGGGAAGTATTGTGGAGATCTGAAATTGACCAGGATAAAGAGTATGATGTGTGGAAGGAATATGTACGAGCATAAATGTTGCATCCGGATTGGTACTACCATGTAGAGTGAAGACTATTGCATGGATTTTTATTGATATGTGGGAGAGTTTGAATTTTATTTATTTTTAACTGGGCCTAAGAAATACGGTCTATGAATCAATATATATCTCATGAGAATGAGAAAAAAGAACACGAAGTTATAGGAAAGGCTCCCTATATAGGTCTTACCCATACGTAGGGAGGGGTTTTTTCTTATGTTATGAATACAACCAGAATTGAGTATTAGAGCATCACTATGTATCATGTGATGATAAGAATCAAGAAAAACATAGCTCTTGAATAAAGGTGAGGTGTGATACCATCACCAAATATTATGATCCACTCATGAATTCATTGGAATGTTACATTGTTTACATCATGAAATAAGGATGTGAAACATGTAGTTTTATGTTGTGTGGAAAGGATATTTTCATGCAGTTTAACATTTTGTGATTATGAAATTAGGTTATGTAGTTTGAATTTATAAATCTTGGACTATCACGTATTATATTTTTAGGTCATACAACTATGACCATATTATGTGCCTTTTAAGTTTGTGCATTCCAGACCATGATGCTATGAAGTTTATTTTCATATAGAAAGGACATTGGTGTCTTTCAATTTATCATCTTGAGACATTGATGATATTTCATGCTTTTAATGTTCTTGTGGAAATGACTCACTATTTAGTTTAACGTCTTACAGTAGATATAATCCATGATCTTTTATCACATGATGAATTTCTTAAGAAATATTGCATTGTAGAGTCTATAATGACTCTCCATCTATCAAGATCAAGTAATAAGCTCTGTTATAGTAGACCTTGAGTATGGAATAAGGTCCCTCAAACTTTGGCTAAAGCATTTGAATCCTTTTCCCTCACATTATTAGAGTTATGAGGACATGTACCGGTTCTCCATTGAGGAATGAACGGAGGAAGATCGACTTTCTAAAATCATGTTCATTTCGACATTGGTGGACCAACAAGTGAATCAAGGTATGCAATATTTTCTCATCAATTCGTTACAATTCATCCAACTATTTCTGGGATTTCTAATTCATGGATAGCTGATCACAAATGGAAATATGGAGTGAGGGAAATTGAACTTCAATAGGAAGGACTAATTTTGTTATGTATATGAGTGAATACAAGGTCTCCCATGTGGTGGTTAAAGTGGTAGTTTGGTAATACCTTGTGGAATGAAAGAGAATGTCAGGATAATATATTTTATCCTTATTATCTATCTTATGGAGTATGTTCGATAGGGTCACATTGAAGGCCTCAATCTGTCCATTTTCACTATATGATAATAGGAAAAGTGGTTGGATTTGATATTACAATCCTGATACAACTACTCCAAACCAGAATAATATAAATTGGTTCCATTGTACATTATTATTGTAGGAGGGGCACCAAATTTAGTGATGATGTTGTCTTTTATGAAGTGGAATTTCCCCCCCCTAAATTATATGAATAGTATAACCTCATCCCATTCAGAGAAGAATTCTGTAGATGTTAGAATGTATTTGAAATACTTGGTCATAGCTGGAGGATAAATCCCCAAAGCATCCATTCCCCATATGTATAATGGCCACAAGTATTTGGATATATGTGGAAACTATTGGTGTTGATTGATGAAGTTGTTGTGAATTTTTCATGAATGACATTTCTTGGTGAGTTCTATAAAATACTTCATTATTAAAGCCCAAAAATAGAAAAGACTTTATATTTGATGGGAAATCCCAAACTCAGACTAGTGGGCATCACAGGCTCTCGTATGCACTTTTCTCATGATAGTAAATGCATATTCTCTTACAATTAATCTGAGAAGGACTATATCAAAGCCTCATTTATAGAATAATTCTTGGTGATTTGGGCCTTCATAAAGAGTCAATTTGGTCTCTTGTTTCTATATTTTCTCTTTTATGGATATATCAAATGAGTGCACTCCGTTTTGAAGGTATTCCATAATGGTATCATCCTACTAGTAATGGAACCATCTAGTCCAGGAATAGGACTATCATCATTGAACTCTTCCTCACTGGCATGACCAAAAGGAGATACCATTCAGTGATGTGAAATTCTGATTACTATTTCATCCCAATATGGATCTTTTTATGGTCATGGCTGCATTCACCAATGCATCATCCTGGTCATTCTGTGATCATGGGATGTGAGTCAATGTTGGCTTCAAAGGGAAATCTACCATTATACTTCTAAAATAGTCATGAAAAATGATTAGTTATTCTTTTATGATAGTATAACATCCATTAACTTATTTTATTACAAAATCTAAATCACCTTTAACACTTAGTGTCCCACTAGTATTTGAAGTTCCAGTTCTATTCCTATAATGAGTGTCTATTATTTTTCCGCGTTTTTTATACAACCTTTTGAAAAAAGGAATGAGTAAGGCAAGACTACCTTTTCTGGAGTGATGAGCATGAATCCCCACCAAACTTTATTGTTCTTGGGGGAATTCCATTCTCTTCCCAATTGGGATTCTAGATGTTCCATAAAAATAAACTTCCCACATATGAAAAAATCATGAAAAATAAGATATTTTTATATGGTAATTAAATATTTAATTATTTTACTTATATAGATCAATGTTATACAAGAAAATCATCCAAAGCCTAGCTTTTCAACAATTTATGAGGCATTAAATGTATTTATAACTGATAGAAGATAAATGACCACTATTTCAAACTTTCCATTAACATAGGATATCAGAGGATATATTTGAGCGGGTTATTATGAGATACCAAATAGACCTCAGGGTGGTTTAGGTAGTTCCTCAATTTCTAAACCATAGAGATCAACTCTATTAAGCTCTTCTAGATATCCTAATAATAATTATCAAGGTTGAGCATGGTTTGACTAAGATAATAAAGTGTATTTTCATTCTCTATGTCATTATTTTCATGAGGAATGTACCTAGTGAAAACTATATGGATTTTATATACAAAATGAGTGGATTCCCTTCAATGGGAGACATTAGCACTAGTGGAATCAAGAGATATTTTTTGAGACTATTGAATTAATCATATTAGTTTTCAGTCCAATAATATAAAACCCCATTTTCATCAACCAGGTGGAGGGAAAAAACCTACCCACAAGGTTTTCTATAAAGCTTATGATGTCAGTAAGATGTCCCTACATTCCTCTCAACTATATATGGTTTCAAGGTGGTGACATTTTGAGGATATCATTTGTCTTCTTAGGGTTGACTCAATGCCATGAAGGCTTATGAAGAAGTTAATAAATTTACTAAATGGGACCTTTAAAGAACATTTTAAGGGGGTAAACTTTAGGATATGGTACCATGGTTTGTTGAAGATAGTCTCAAGATCAACAAGTTGATTGGAACCCTTATGGGACATAACTCCCAGTTTTTTGACATAAAATTCAATAAAATTCCTTATAAAGGGTTTGAAAATTTGATGCATATCATGTTGGAATATGGAGACAACATTATTCAATCCAATTAGAATTAATCGATAGCAGAATATTCCTTATGGTAACTAAAGGTAGTGGATTATTCATCATCTAAGGCCATCCGAATTTGGATTCACCCTAAATAGACATCCATGAATGAGAGGGATTGATAGTTTTCTGTTGTATCAATTATTAGCTATATGATTTCAACTA
The DNA here is from genome assembly GCA_963277665.1 of Viscum album. Taxonomy (NCBI): domain Eukaryota; kingdom Viridiplantae; phylum Streptophyta; class Magnoliopsida; order Santalales; family Viscaceae; genus Viscum; species Viscum album. Next base: position 596,669,982 of record OY728121.1, read on the forward strand.
AGTTGCCACCTTTCAGACAGTGCTCGTTGGGATCTCTAAAGTTGATGAAGACCCTGATTTTCACATATATATTCTTTACCGAGGCAATATTAGTGATAAATCACATATATTTAACTTCCTAAATGAAGTGGTCCTTGATAATATTGTCAAATTTAGCCTTAATTCTGGAGGCATGAGTCATGTGTGTTCTTTAATTTATCTGTTTGTATCCCTGTTGGTTTGTTAGAAATCCCTGGTGGTGAGTGGCCACCTCATGATTGAGGCCTATCATATCTCTATAACTTCAGGTGAACACAACCCCATTTTGTTTGATAGAGGAGGAATATACCTCTAGTTCATCAGAATATATGGAAACATTGATCAGGGAGAGTCATGTATCTTCTTCTATACCTATATTTATTTCTCTGAGTTCATCAGTTGTTCTAGAATGACCTTCATCAAATGCTATAGGGGCATCCATGTGGTCCTCCTCCTCTACCTCTTTCTATTCTCCTTCCTCTTCCTCTTCTATCTTACACTACATGGAATTAGGAAATAGAAGAAACTCTCTTGAGTTAATACGGGAGATGTCATTTTTTGAAATTTATAAGATGAAGTGACTCCCTTTGACCCCACTGTAAATATGGGGTCTTTTCAAAGCTGCATAGGGGATAAAGAGAGAGAGATATAGAAGGAGTATATTTATTCTATATTGGATCGGCTGATGTGGTAGTGATCTTTTGGGACTCTATGGATACAATGAGGGAATTTTCATATAACATTCTACTAAATTTTGGAGGGTTCATGGCTTTTTTGGAACTACTGGTCTAAGTTGTCATGAATGATATCATGAAGGTTATTAAACATGTACATTAATTTTGGCATATGCTTTCAATTTTATGGATGCGTAGCATATATTCATCAATAAGAAGTTTTTAGGGATTGTACCAGATTATTTTTAGACCATTATGGGAATTGATACGAGAAACATCAGTAATAATGGGATATTTTCCTTCCCTCTAGTAGAATCCTGCATTAATGTAATGAGTTTCATAGGATTAAAATGGTGATATATAAGAATAAAATTTCCCAATTTTACCATTAATGATATATTTGCGGAATTAATGATATGATGACGGGATTTAAATGTGCTCATACAACCATGGAATTTCCAGAAGAATGTTGAAAGATGTGTCTTACCGAACTACCAAAGATTCTAAGTAGACAACAAGGTCCCCAAACATGGAATTGAACTTGATTTTTCTAAGAAGAATTTTGCATATGTTTTCATAACCATGTAGAATCAGAGCAGAAGGGGATAAGTGTGCCTCGTTGTAACCAAGACAATGAAGTGTTTAAACCAAAATGAGGTTGACTCATGAGCTATTATTAATGAATGATCATCAAATATCAACATCATTGATCCTTTCATATACGTACAAAGGTCTGATGTGTCCTTGTATATTGGAATCCTTTTCCGACTCTGTGAAAGAGATGATCATGTGGTATTATATAAGATATACCTCTACGTGATATATTTAAATGGTAGAAACTCCTCCCTTAAGTTATTTAGGGTTTGGAAAAGCCTCTACGAGCACTTCTTGGAGGTCCTTTGATAAAGTCATGTCATCCAAGATCGACAAATAGGTCAGTACTAGAGATAATTGCTTTAAAAATTCATAATTTTGGGATAAATTTCTATGATTCCCAGTGAGAGGATTATATTTTGTAGGCACTTTAGGAATTTAATTACTTGATGTAGGTGAATTTCCCCTGGTAATAAGAGTTGGAAGCACTTCTGTCCTTGGTGGATTAGGTCCTCTAGGTCTTCCTTTGCACTGAAGTTGATTTGGCAGTGACATCCCCTCTAGTCAATCTTCTAGGAAGATCGGGTCTGGGTGACCCCATTAATGTGCGGGGAAGCTTTAATATTTCTATTAGGTTTTATGGAGGGCTCTCCCATGAGTTTCTTCCACATAGATGGTCTGAGTGGGGATGTGGCTGAAGTATTGACTTCTGATGTGATGGTGTCTTCCCCTGTATCCTCATCCCCTGTGGTCTCTCCCCCTATCCCCAAACCAAATGAAAATAACTCTAGTTCATATTAAAAATCATCATACCAGAAGGGAACCATTAAGTGAATATCATCAATGGAATCAAATATCAACTCATCATCTGGGGAAGACGCCATCTGACAGGTCAACTCTTATTGTACCGTTTGGTGGGGCAGTGGCCGTCCTTCTCGGACTAAAGGCTTGAAGTCCGATAGAGTTAAATCCAACTTTGTACTTGGTACAAGTTCATCCTCTTATGTTTTATTCTCGATTTTATGTCCATGTTGTTTCTTGGGCGACTGAATTTTGGAGGATTATGGTGTCGTTGGAGTCAACTGTGTCATAGCAGAAGTGGTCGAGGGCATAACTGACTGTTTCAACTGTGCTCAGAGGATATAATGATTCCATTTGATCTTTGGTCTGACCATATAATCAATGAAATTCTGCATACCTTTGTTAGTAACAACCTTCCATTCACCCTCTCCCTCTAGATTGGTGATAGAAACACATGCTAATTGTGATAGTGGCTTGCCTGATATTAAATGTTCAGAGTCCACTTTTTGCTGAATGTCTTTGAAAAGAAAGCATTCCGAAATAGCTTGCCCCAATGTATGGTGGAAGGAGAAATGGCGTGAGATATTTTTGAGACTAGCCTAATCACAATATTATAAAATTGGTCTTTAACAGTGTCGTCATTTATCTGTGCTAGAAAAAAGAATTTATAAAGGGCCCCTTTATCAGCTCTAAAAAGGTATTGATCAAGGGTATCCTTTATTAGCACTTTTTTTGTAGCGCTGATAAAGGGTATCCTTGATTAGTGGGTTTTCAACATTTTTAAAGGAACCAAAAAATAAATAAAAAACAAAAAAAAATTAAAATGTGTAAATTAAAAAATATCAAAAAAACTTTATTAATTAAATAATTATTGATAAAAATGAATAAATTTAATATACATATATATAAATTATAAATATTAATTAATAGTATATATTAAATATATAAAAATATGTAAATTTAATAAATTGAAATAATTAAACAAATAAAAATTAAAAAATAAAATGATTAGTTTAAGAAAAATATTAAACATTTTATTATGTAAAAAATTATTGATAAAAATGAATAAATTTAATATATATATATAAATAGATTATAAATATTAATAAATATTATATATTAAATACAGATATATAAAATTAATATATTTTATAATTAAAAAAAATTAAAAATGAATAAATTGTAACAATTAAACAAAAAAAGTAAAAATGGTTAAATTATAAAAATTATTAAAAAATTATTAATAAAAAAATTATTAATGAAAATGAAGAAGTTTTATATATATATATATTAATTATAAACATTAGTAAATAATATATATGAAATATAAATATATAAAATGAATAAAAAGTAATAAATAAACACATATTATTTTATTATTAAATTTTAATGGTTTTATACATAATTTTTCATTAGTACATTTAGTATAGAAATATATCTACATATATTTCTATATCAATGAATAAAATATTTCATAAAATACGATTTATATAAAACAAAATATTTATGCCTACATTAAATAAGTCATATATTTCGTAAAGAATGGTTTATAATTAAAAATTAATATTAAATAAAAATATAGACTAATTGCATCGAGTAATTGACATAATTGAGTGTTGTTTTATTTTTCAATTTGACATATAGCAAACATGTGTTTCCTTAACTGATTTCACATACATATATGTAATTAATGTAGTTTTATATCCAATGCATACATACAAATATTTACATAATTAATGAAATCTTATATAGAAACACATACACATACTATTTATGTAATTTATTCAAATTTTATTATTCATTTTTGAATGTCATTATAACATGATAAATTTAAGACATTATGTTTTTAATCACTATTTTTTTTATTTTTAATATTTTTACAGTTATTTATTATTTATTCATTTTTATCATTTTTACTTTTTTATAATTTAACCGTTTTCTATTATTTATTAATATATATTTATTTAGAATGTTTTAATATTTTCAATTTGTATTCCTATTTATTTCAATATATATAAATATTTTTTTAATAGTTCATATTTAATTAATAAAACTAGTCAAATTTTTTCAATATTATTAAAGTGTAATCATTTTTAATTGTTCAATCATACACATTTTTAACATGAATGCCTTTAATATTATATATTCATTAATAATGTTAAAAATATACTTGTAAATAAATATTGATAAGAAATCTATTTAAAAATGTATATTTAATAAATTAATAAATTTATATATGAATAATTGTAAATAGATAATAATTATTTTAAAAAAAATTAATTATATAATTATATATAAATATAAATATATATATATATTTAAATAATAATAAAATTATAATTAATTTTTTAAATAATGAATATATTTACTATATATATAATATATAAATATTTATAAATATACATAATGATATAAATATACAAATATTACTTAAAAAAGTATTTATATAATTATAATAAAATAATTATATATTCAAATAATTATAAAATTATAATAATATATTTAAATAATGAATATTCTTACTATATTTATATTTATATTTATATTTATTTATTAATTAAATTTATATAATAATAAAAATATATATAGTGATATATATATATTTATAATTATAAAAAAATAAAAAATATATTTAAATAATGAATATATTTAATATATTTATATTTATATCTATATATATTTATTATATATATATATATAATAATATAAATATATATAATGATATTAATATATTTATAGTTAAAAAATTATAATAAATATATATAAATAATGAAAATATCTACTATATTAAATTTATATATATTTATTTAATATATATAATTATATAAATATATATAATGTCTTAAATTAATTCATAATATTTAAAAAATATTTAGTAATATATTTACAAATATATATATTTATAAATATATAGTTAATATATTTATAAAATATAAAATTTTAATTATAAATAATAAAATCTATTTTTTAAAAAAAGTATTTATATAATTATAAATATAAAATTATAAAAAATTAATAAATAATTATATAAGTATATAAATATATTTACAATTTTTTTTATTTATAATTACAATTGTAAATCTTTTATCAGCACTAGGGTTTTAGCACTGATAAAGATATCTTACATCAACGCTTATTAATTTGGCATTGATAAAAGGTATATTTACTAGTGCTTTTTTGGAAGCACTGATAAAAGTCTCCCCAATCTGTTTAAAGAACCCTAACACGGTAATTTTATTCCTGATATCTCAAGTTTTCGTGGAAGTCAACTACTATCAGCACTCCTCCTTGAATCTAAGGCTCGAATCAAAGGCTCAGCCGAATCAAAGGTTCGAGTCAAAGGATCGAATGAATCCAAGGATCGAATCAAGGATTGAACGAATCCAAGATTTTCTGACATTTATAAATTCTATCGATTGAATCAAATCTCAAATCCATGGTATGCTTTTTTCTTCCCCACCTCACTCACTGATTTCTTATTTAGGTTTTGCGTATATTGTGGTTGCCTATATTTTTTCTAGTAGTCTGGTAATTTAAGAGTTTCATTGTTTTCATTTCTTTTTGTGTTCACTTTAACAATAGCATTACAATTTATTCCACTTGATTTAACTCAATTTGGATCTCCTCTACATCCTATATCACATGATCAATGTATAAAATATCTTTGTTATATTCCTTTATTTTTCTTCATTTTTCTATGTATTCCTCCCAGGGATGAAAATGGATTCTTGAAGGTAAATGATTATTTTATACCCATTATGGGTTTACTAAATTCTTTTGATTCTTCCTATTTAGTCCATAAAGGATTTTCATAGGGATTAGAACCTTATTTACAAAACTAGTGATTTATGATTTTTAAGTGTTTTTGTAAATGCATAAGAGGATATTTTAAATGAATAATATGAATACAAAATGGATTTGACCATATTTTGAGTTCCAAAGGATGTGGCCAATGGTTTAAGGGGTTTAAAAAAATTGTATGATTATTAGTTGAATCTAATGAGAGGGATGATTGGTTTTCAATGTGTTTATACTTATTATGTTTTTAAACGATCATTATAACATTGTTTTACATGATGATTTTCTATCCATTTGGTAAATGATTTATGGTATCCTTTGTTTATAACATGGATGGATTTATAATGATATTTTCACACATCTAGTTATTAAAGGACTCTTGTAACTTTATTAAAAAAAGTTTCATTATGATTTTATAACCCTCATTTTGAAACCCCTAACTTAGTGTTTTTATGGACAATTTCCATTTTATGGGATGTGAATTGATTATTATTATGTGATTATTGTTTGATGTGATAGGTGGATATTTATTGAGAGGGTTTTGGAGTTGAGATAAGTTTTATTTATTATGTTTTATTATTGATTTATTAATTGATCATGTTCAATTTTTTTCTCACATCTACTTTTATTATTCTGTGGGAACCCAAGTTAACTATGTTTGTTATCTTTTGTGTGTCATAGTGTCTGGATATGATGTCCTTATTGCTTTTCCCATACTGTTTGTGATGTGATATCCATCTCTCTTTACCAATAGTATTTGGGATGTGATAGACTTATTTCTTCCCCAATGGTGTTGTAATAGATGGGAACCCTTGGGCTGTTGATTCTACTAATAAATGTTTAAATTTGTCACACCCTAGGATCCAATGACATTACCATGATGATTTTTCATTTTATTATTTTAGCTTAGAGTTCCCTACTACACAAGTTGTTTTCATCCCTTTTTACATTTCATGGACATTTTGAAACTATTTTTTATTATTATAAATCATTATTATAATGGATCTCATTTGATATATATTCCATCTTTAATTTATGGCTGAGTTTAATTTTTGTTTTTATTATAAAATTTGTTTTCATAAATGTTTTGTATAAATAAAATTGATTTTCATTTATTTTTATAAGCTTTAAAGTCCAAATTTTTAATATTTTAACGTGTTTTCACTTTTAAATGCATGATTCCATCCATTGGTTTGTAAAAATTGTTTTTTTAAAGAATGATTGTAAATGATTTTTTATCTACATGATTATAAATGGTTTTATATTAATCATGGATGTAATTTATTTTCCAAAATGGTTTTACCTTGGGGTTTGTTGAATGTGATAAATTGGTGACATTTCATTCCTTTATACTTTCCTTTTTTGAAAAATGTTTTTAAATGGTGTTCATAATATATTTTTTGAAATTTTTTTTAAATGAAATTTAATTGATTATTTGTTGAAATATTAATAGGATTGTTTATATCAAATCCTATACGCACACCCATATGGGTATATATTTCTTTTATGTTTTTATATAAGTTTTTAGGTTGTGATATCTATTTGGATGTCATTCATGTAGTCTATTTATGGAAATTTTGTTGGAGGTAAGTGACCATGGATCACATGGAGATATTTGAGCTGTAAAATAGTTGTTGGTTTATTTTGGGATGTTCTTTTATTTGATAATTTGGAATTATTCTCTATGTGAACTTTATTGTCCATTAAAAAGACACCTGATTAGGAATTACTCTAATGTTTTATATTATAAGTGAGTTTTTAGTTATTTTTTACGAATCCTTTGTTCTGATTACTTATTTTTAACTATTTAGTTTATATCCATGGATGAATAATGTATAGACACACCATGCTGGATACTCGGAAATGTTTATAATGCCTGTTTAATGTTATTAAATGTTTAAATGAGTCCATGTTGTATATAGATTGATACCATGGCACTCTCACTGCTAGAATCATGTTTCCTATTAGTAATGTAAAATTATGGTTTAGAAAAACATTTCAATGATTTAAAATACCTAAGGCTCCAGTTTCATGGAAATAAAATATTTATTTAAGGAATTTGTATAAAACCAAACCCATACATTATTCTCTAAGAAAATAGACACATTTCGTAATTAAAATGTTTTTAGTTTAGTTTCAAAAATCAAGCAATTTGATGATACATAATAAGTTATCAAAACATATCATTACTTCCCACTTAATCAACCAAGACTTTATCTAACCACTGATGCAATCACTAAATCAAGATTAAGTAATGCCCATTGACTTATATTTCATTTAGGTTATAGTGAAATGAAATTAATTTCTTTGTAATACAAGACAAGGTATAAGAGGGAATACATAACTAAGTAAATTCATTTCATTTAAACTCATTATTTAAAACTAAATTCATTTTTACTAAAATTACTCAATATATCGGTACATAAATATGTACCAAATAGTAATTTTATTTCTTTTAAAAAGATATAACACATGTGAATATTCAGGTTACTTTATCAAAATAATGTGTGGTAACATTACCCAAATATATGATATCAATATTACTTTATGGATCTTAAAATTATTTTGATCTTATAGAGTTACTAATCATGAACTTATTTAAATGATGGAATGTAAATAATTAAATAACACTAGTCCAAACTTTAATTTCATTGAATGGATAATTTTAAAATATGTAAACAAGTTTAACCGATTTTACAAAATAACCCAAGAATAAATATATAATGTGAAGAACACGTGTGATGTGGTTTCTATCTCACCACACCCAATCTCATGCAAAGACATTATACATTCCACATGCTAAATTTTCACAAAAAAATGATCATTTTCACCCATCAATTCACTATCAAATTGATTTTCATAATTACCAAACCACTAGAATCATCCAATGATATTATAAAAATTAAAAGCAATGTAAAATCTGGAAACTTGGTGTAATATAATGGTTGGTTCCTTCTGAAAAAACCAAATATGATACCATTATTTCACCCCGGGTACTAGAGCACCCCTAATTCGACTCACACTTAGATAAATTCAAATCAAAACTAAGGAATATATCACACACATGCTCTATCTAACACCTCATGATAGTTTGGAAAATAGATTTCAAAGTCATGAATATTTAAAAAATCTTCTTGATGTTGATTGTAGAATAAATTTTATGGCATGTGATAATTTTACGGAGAAAACAATAACCCTCATAAGTTTCATATCCTAAACATTTATTATTGAATTTTGTTTCTTGAGACTCATCCCCCATCACTTCTGGATATTCTCCTATGTTTCTTGAACTACTCTGAGCTTTAGTCATGCCATACTGGTTACTAGTGACAATTTTGGATTAATTCATTGGATAAAACCTACCATATTGCAGTAATTCTTTTCTCAAATTCAATTACACATTTCCTTTAAAGCATATTAAAATTATTTGAGACAATAAAATACTGTGTTATCCTTTTTATAATTATCTATAACTTTTTCCTTTAATAATGAATATATTATATGTATTTTTTTATTTTTTTTTGTAAAAAATGAATAGTTTATAAACCTAATAGGATAGATATGGATCAGAAAATGGATTCACACTAATCGTATGAGATAAGAGTATGAAGATGGAGTTATATAGTTCATCAAGTTTCAAATAGATAATTCATATGACCCTTATCAAATCCTTTTTACATATTTACATTATTGTTATTCATGAAAAAAATGTCTAGATGGGTTTTAAGGAAATTTGTTTTATCACAGAATAGAACAGAGTTATAAATTTTGCAAGAAATAAGGGGAAAAATAAATGCTCACACCAATTAAGATGATACTATTGTTTATGGATTATTTGATATGAATACCAGTTTAAATGATGATGGAAATAACATTGAAGAGATGAAAATGGAAATTTAAGATAACCTTCATGATTGTACAATTTTTTTAGAAGTTAAATAGATTTTCTAAGAGACCATTGTATATTGGTGGTACTAAATATACACCATTTTCAGCTGTATTGATGTAATATAATTTTAAATACGGAAGCATATGGAGAGACAATAACTTTATATAAATACATGGTATCTTGAAGGATATGATACAAAAAGATAATGAACTTTTATGTAAAACATATGAAACTAGAAGAAATATACATTCAATGGGAATGATATCTAAAAAATTACATTTTTTTCTAAATGATTTCATATTTTTTCGACATGAAGATGAATCAGTCATAAAATTCTCTAAGTGTGGCACATTCCAATACAAGAAAAATGAATAAATTCCTTTTAAAGATTTATGGTACTTTCATATCATTCCACAATTTAGAAGACTATATGGATATTAGGAAACAATATGAAAATTAGCATGGAATGTAGATACAGGAATTAAAAATGAGAACCTATGTCATCTAATAGATTCTCCTTAAACGAAGAAAATTGATTTCAAATATCCTTAATTTTAAAATGTGTCAAGAAAATATAATATTTTGTTTTCTATATATTTAATAAGTCCTTTTGGTGTACAAATTAGTACTCATAGTATATGTCCCATCATTTTGGTAAATTATAAATTACCACCATGGTTATTCCTAAAGTGAAAATACATTATGTTGTCTCTTCATTTATCTGGACCAAAGTATCTTGATAATTATATTGAGGTATATTTGGATCCATTGATCGAATATATTAAATTTATGTTGGATAAAATTATTAAAATGTACAATTATCATAGAAATAAAGAATTCTAATCGAGGGCCATGTTGTATGGGATGATAAATGACTTTACTGCTTATAGAAATTTTTCTTTCTATAACATTAATGGAATGTTAGGGTTTCCCATTTGTGAATAATGCACAAACTAAGTTCTATTGAATCACTTCACAAAGATTGTTTTTAAGGACATTAGAAATTTTTACCTCATCGATATAAATACTGATCCAAGATGAAAATATTTGACGAGAATACCAGACAAGGTACAACACCATATCCACTAATGGGTTATCAATTGATCTATAAATTAAAAGATATAGACATTATTTTTGGTAAATTAGTTAATAAATCCTTATGAAATCAGTTTGGAAAAGGAGATCAATTATATTTCAATTAACATATTGGAATTGTTTGTATATTAGAAATCTTCTTGATGGAATATTTGTAGAAAAAATATATTTTATTGTGTTATTATAGTGTTACTAAATGTCCATAGAAAAAAATATGGAATCAAGAATTGGTAGGAAATTATTAACACATGGATAATGGAAGAGTTGGAACTAGTGAAGGATAAAGGGGGGGATTTTCTTCCCCTAGCAGCTTATAGTCTATCTAGATAGGAAAAATTTCAAATTTTCATTTTCATTAAAGGTGTAAAATTTCTAGAGGCATATTCATCAAATATAAATAATTTCATTTCAATGACTAATTGGAATTTACAAGGATTAATTCACATGACTATCATGTTTTGATGCAAGATTTGGTACTTGTTGCTTTACTTTTCATTCTACCTAAAAATTTAACATATACATTAACCATAATCTACTTCCTTTTCAAAGAAATATTCAGTAATTTTATAGACCCAAAAATGTTTCCAATCATGAATAAAAATGTTTTAGTCATATTATTTGAATTAGATATGTTATTCCAACCATGATTATATGATATAATGGTCCACCTAATGGTTCACTTGGTAGGAGATACTCAACTATGTGGTCCTATCCATTATAGATATATGTACCCTATTAAATGATATATGAAGATTTCAAAAGGGTATGTCAAGAATTGAAGTCATAAATAAGGTTTTGTTGTATAATTATATATAATTTAAGAATCTATTGAATTATATATTGATTACCTATCATATGTTGAGAGCATCATTTTAGAAAAGTCTCAGCATATAGTGTGATAAAATGTGAACCTTTATATTTTAAATTTTTTTTAAGATGTTGATCCACTAATTGATACCAAAAAATCAATTCTTAGAGATTTTAATCCATCATGTACTGAAGGATAAATATCAAAAAAACACAATAAATACTTTATAGGATGGTTCTGAGATTTAATTTTTTAGGATTTATCTAAAAATTCGAATTCAGTTGCCAAACCACTTTGATATCTTTCCATGGGACCAAATGAAAATGTAATATCTTACATTGGGTTTTTTAATCAATGGTAATACATTCTATAAAAAAGAATGAAATTTTTATAGTTATATGAAAAACAATGGTGTCATTATTGTGGTAGAAGTGATGCACATATCTTGTTATAAGGATTGAAATCCAATTTATGTGAATATGTCATATTTCAGAATTATTTAAAAGATATACAAGTTGGATGATAAAAACTTTATAGTGTAAATTTTTTATTCCAAATGGTTTGAAAAAAAGAAGTGTAGTGGAAGTTGATGAAGTGGGCTTCATGAAGGTGAGTTTTAGTATAAAAGGGGAAATAGATAACCCATTCATAATGACAGCCCAAGCTATAAAATTATTTCATGTCTTAGATCCATCAAAAAATAATTGGGCTATTTTCTTGTTGGTGACTAAAAAGATGGTTGGTTCATATGATAATTTTACAGAGGATGACCATTTCATTGGGATATCACCATTAGTTCACATAGGTCCTAATTTAGACAATTTCTTGTATGTTATAGGGTACTACAAAATTGGATTTGGATTGTCGATAGTGGATACCAATCCCTTCAATCTTTAAATATGAGTGAGAGAGAGATAGTTTAATGAGAAAGAAAAATAATTTTTAATATACTGTGATTTCCCTCAAAATATTATATGTCATATACAGTATTAACATAATATAAATGAAAATTTTGACTACTCATGCATATAAAGTCTTCTTCACATGATGATGTTACTAATCCCAGTGAAGAGAAAACTATCGATGCTAGAACTGTAGAATTATTAGGGGATCAACAACATGTTGATTAAATAAACAATAATGATCCAACATCATAGTTTTGGATAATATTATCAAAGTAATAATTCTGGGTATAAAATTTGAGGTCAGATAGAATCAACATGACCAACCTATTGACGTAGAAAATTCAATGTTTTATTAGTTATGTTGGGTTCATAATGAGGATTAATGTAACGATTGATATAGGCTCATGGTTCCATGTATATCTTGTAATGAAGTAAACCCTTTAGGACTATATAAATGCAATGTTACAATATACTTTATCTATTTTAAAGAAAAATTATATAATGAAATACTGACTTAATTTTCATTATCCCTTGTAGAGTGCATTTATTTTATAATATTTTTGTATGATATATGGTATAATAGCCACAATAAAAGCCCATAGAGGCTTCAAGACTCTTATTACCAAGTTACTTCTAAGGTATTCTAAATGGAAAGTAAATAGCCACCCACAAATTAGTTATGAATAGATTATAAAGAAGGAAACATGGAATGTTTTCATCAGTCGTCACATTGAGAAATCATTTTAGGTGTATTTTAGTTGACAATATAATATTTTAAATGATTTATTTTATCTAATTTTTTTAAACAAATTATTTTAAGAAATATAAAAAGATAAATTAAAATAAGGAACATTCATTAAAACCAATGTACCTATCACAATGCAAGGATGCAATACACTTCAATAGAAAAGAAATTGGTATTTATTTTAAATCAACCATAAAAGTTTAATGAGATTTTTAATAACATATGTTACATTTTTGTAAGTATATTTATGAGTCAAAATTTAAAGCCACGTCAATCACAAATCATATTTTATAGAATGAGGCTCACATAAATAAAGAGGGTAAAATAGTTGATGAAAATGAAAAAGTAGTATGAGAAACATTTGTATGTATGAAATAATAGTAATTCATTATGAATTATAATAGTATTACATAAAAATATATATTTTTTTCATATTTTTTTATATGGTTTAGAAACAAGAATAGAAAAAAACCATACAAAAATAAAAACTACTTTCAATAGATTTGAATTTGCAGAAACAATATGGCCATGTTATAGGAGTAATTTTTTGAGTGTCTCCACGAATAAATATAGAGAAGATAAAGCCTCATGAAAATACATATAAGATGGTGAAAGGATTAAAAGAAAAAGTATGTTTTTTCAAGATATTACTGTCCAGTATGGTTTTGAAGACCGATATATGAGAGAGGATCAATGAAAACTGGTAGTGGAACAATGATCCTCACATGAAGAACCAATTTACCCTACTAGATTTTGGGATATTCATTCCCCTAAACCACATACCTTACCAGAGGTAATAAATTTTTTCATTAATATTTAACCTAAATATAAATCAAAGAAATTTTTAAATATTTATATTACTAAAATCATTTCGGGTAAATGTTTATGTTATTTCTATCTTTCAACACCCACACACCACTTTGTTGCGAGGGGTATGGTGTATAACATTTTTCAAGGCAAGATATATAATAAAGAACTCTAAGAATATCACTTGAGTGTTGGGATTGAGGTAGCTCAAGAGCCAACCGTTGACTTTCTTATTCCAATTGATAATCCATATATTGCAATGGTCAATGATGTTATTAGATATTTTGTATCACGGTAATCTAATATTATAAAGAAAAATGAGGTACGGATTTAAAAAATATTTTCTTATGAAAAAACTAAAATAGTTGATGAAAAAATGTCTGAAGTGAAGTATGGTATTACAGATAGATAATGTGATGAGGAATTTGATGGTCAGATCAATACAATCTAGTGAATCACCCATGAAATAAAAAGGACCTTCCTGGAGTTCATTCTCACCAAAAGTTCCTCATATACATTTATTATCATAAAAAACTCATTGTAATGATTAAATTTAATGGTGATAATATGTATTAAATTCTACATGAAGAAGAAAATTTTGGAACATTCTTCAAAGACATAGTTAGTCTCAATAGTGTAAATGAGATTCTCAAGTTTGAATGGTTGGGAGCGTAAGTTGTGAATACATACATAATATATATTTTCATTATATGTCTATCTAATTAGTGATATAGTATGTTCAACAATGTTAATAACTATTCATATTTTCTACAGGTGTTTATATTAAAACTATATAATTGTAAAACCATGTGAATTAAGATTTGGATTCATTAATCCTTGTATCATATCTATAGAAAAAACTTATTAAAGGAGGAAGAAATTGATAATAAGAAATCTGATCTATACGATGAGTTTGAGAAAAAAATAATTGAAAAATGAATCTTTTAAATTCCTACAATGTAGGGGTAAAACTCTACAATATAATTAGTTAAAGTATATTTTTTATTTTATTAATTACTTATTTTTTTTGTTTTGTTTGAAGCACTAGATGGTGACCACACTCTATTTGCATACCCCAAGTAATCAGTTTTTGATCTAATAAATGGATATCCAAAAAACCAACCACACATGATGTGTAATGTGAATTTTTAGTACAATTTAATCAAAATTTTGTCGATAAAGTTATAATTATATGTTCCAGTCAATATTTTATCTATAATTTTGTTATGATATAGAGATCTCTAAATATAGGATAAATCATGTAATAAGGTCAATGACTGAACAAAAACATCCTGTGTATTACTTGAAATGGAATAGATTAACGTATATATAGAAATATTTAACAATCAAAACTTATTTCAAAATAATTTACTTATTTTAGTCAATGGTTATACAGTGTATAAAGTACGATAATGGAAATAATTATGGATATTTTGTTTTCAAATTTATGAGATTGATCATAAACCATGAAAAGACCTACATCTATGAAACACATAATTTCCAAATGAAATTAGGATTTCATTAAAAATATTTCTTAATCATTTGTTTGTCTATATTTTCTCAATATTTCCAAGATTGATGAATGCCATCATA
Source organism: Viscum album (assembly GCA_963277665.1). Taxonomy (NCBI): domain Eukaryota; kingdom Viridiplantae; phylum Streptophyta; class Magnoliopsida; order Santalales; family Viscaceae; genus Viscum; species Viscum album. Next base: position 596,685,709 of record OY728121.1, read on the forward strand.
CTCAAAAGAAGAAGTAATTTTTTTGATATGAGTGGGAAATGTACCTGGTTTCAAAATGTTTACCAACAAAAAATTTAGATGATTTCAAGCTATATTTGGGATCTAGTATGGTTTATGAACTTATAAATATGTTTGAATTGAGAATAATTAGTATCAGAATGCTTATATATTATTTTTGATCTATTTCCCAAGGATAATTATAATGAAGGAAATGATTTTTTAATTGATAAGAAAACATGGTGTTAGAATGTATACAAGCATCACAAAGAGGTGAATTATTACTACTTATTTATTTAATTTTATCATCATTTTATATACTTTTTTAGTTAATTTAAATTTCATTTTTTGAATAAAATTAGACTAATTACCTCAATATGGTTCCATAATGGGTGGTTGTAAATAATAGAATAAAATAACAATACAATGGTTTCACTTTGGTTCATTGTAGAATTCTTTGGTCTATTAAATCACTTATTAGATTAATGATATAATATCACTAATTCTTGTGAAATCTATACAAGTAACACATCAAGTTCACATTAGTGAAATGAATTTAGTAAAAATGATTCTATCGAATGAACATGATGTGAAAGTTAATTATCCCACCATTATATCACATAGAATATCAAACTAATACATGATTCGAGGTTTTTAAACTATAATTATTATTCATATAGATACTTATCATTGGATCCCCATCAAAAAAAATTTCAACTGGTACGTCACTAATATGCATGTGCACATTCATTATGTAAAATTATAGATGTTCACAAGATCATTAATAAAAAACCATCATCAATATCAATATAAAATACACTTGAGTAGGTATGTTCCTATTTTGATTAAAAAATAATTATGATGGTATGATAGAGTTTATCATCACCCAAAATATTGAAAATGATATACTAATCTATACCATAAGGTAGGAAAACTTAATGGATGTTCTAGATTTTAGTGTCATTTGGATACTATAATGTGTTATACTAATATTTAATACTATAAAAAATGGGTAAATAAATTATAATGAAATTTAGTTTCATATAAAAATACATAATGTGCCACACTAAGGTTTTTTCCATCAAAGAAGGTAAATGGTTTATCATAGAGTTTTTACTCTCTATGTTGGTGAAAAGAAAAGATATATTTCATTATGTTCCACAAAAACTGAAATATAAATATTTATTTTAGTTAAATTAATGAATTATAATAGTATTACACTAATGTTTAATGTTTTATAGGAATAAATAAAAGGATACACAAATATTTTGTTTAATCCAGGAATATATAATGTGTTACGATAGTTTTTGTAGCAAATAATAAGGAAAAGTTTTTATATGAGTTATAAACAAACCTAAAGGGATACATTTTTTGGAATTTAGTGTAATATTTTAACATCATGTTATAGTAAAGTGGTAAAATATATCATTTTGTTGGGACAGATCTTCTAAAATATCTTATATGTTTCCATAGTGGGTGAATAAAAAATGTCATATTTTGAAATTATAGTTTAAGACAATGGGACTATATATGAATTATTTCATATTAATGTTTAATTTATTTCTTTATAGTATTTCAAACATAATAATTTCTTTATTTTATAGGTGGGTTCTCTTTCTCGAGTTGGGGAGGTTTGTTTGAAGCTGTTTCTGTTTGTGATAGATTGGAAAGAAAATTTTAAATTCTGATGAACTAGGAAACCCCATGCTACCTAAAATGTGAAGTGTTTGAGGAAACATGATGTCATTCCCCACCAAATGGAGAGGAGGTATGGTTATTAGGTTTTATATAATCATCTATAAATTTCTTACTAGGTTCTTAAACATTACAGACTTCTCCAGAGTATTGTGGAACACTCCCTTACGCTTTGAAGGGTTCAGAACATTTTAGATCTCTATGGAATGTTGTGGAACTATACAGGTTCTATAATAATAAATTTATATTTTAGTAAGGTAAAATTATCAATAATATTATGAATATTTAATATTATATAATATTGTAGGCTTTTCCACCCAACCCTATATAATGAGAGGGGCACCTCATTTGTAAAGACACATAGAATTTGATACCAATTGATAGTTTCCATTGTAACTGTATCTTATGATATTTTCAAGCTATCACTTTATAATCATTACATCCATTTTGAGTGTGGAAAAAATAAACTTGTCTAGTTTTTGATAAAGGAATCCAGTCGGGTGCAACATGAGATATTGGGGAAGGAAAAGTCCCACGAAAATGAGGTTTCCTATTCCATCATAACAAAAAATGTTCTTTCCTTTATGTTTTTATAGTTATTTGAAATAAAGACACATATCACATACTCAATCATCCACACCTCAATATGATACACAATGTTCTCAGTACGAATCAAACTCTATGTTTTTTAGTTTATAATTTACATTTTAGTTCAAAACAAACATCACATACTCAAATCCATTAAAATTAAATAAGATTGTTTTAATACTCTAGGAAATAAATACATAAGTAATTTGTGATGTGTAGGAATCATCCACACCTCAATCTAATGCACAGTGTGATAGATATAACTCCATGTATGTCATTTTATTTAAAATTGAAATTCATTTATTAAAAATGAAAACCGACATACTCAAATTCAAGAAAACAAATTCATATTGTTTTTATGCTTTATGATGATGATATATAAATTATTTATGATATGTAAAAATAAAAACACCTCAATCTAATGCACGATATGACTGGTATAACTCCAAGTGTGTCTTTTTATTTAAAATTGAGATAATTGTTTTCTAAAAAAGAAAAGTGACATTCTCAAAAAAAATAAAATACATTCTTATTGTTTTTTTACCTTAGAGAAATTATTCATAAATAATTTTTTATGTGTAGGAATCAGACACACATTAATCTGACACATGATGAGCCCAGTATGACTCAAATTGTCTTTTATAAGTTTATATTTTACATTTTACTTTAAAAAGTGTCAATCAATAAAAATAAATAAAATATTCTTGTATTGTATTGATAATTTTTTTAAAATTATTCACAATTCATTTTTTATGTATAGGAATTATTATCACATCAAACCGACACATGATGCGACCAGAATGACTCAAATAGTGTGTTTTTATTTTAAAATGACATTTTAGTAAAAGGGAAAAGTGACAACCACCAAACCAACCAAACAAATTTATATTGTTTTGATACTATATGAAAACAATTCATAAGTCATTGATAATGTGTAACAAATATCCTAACCTGAATCCAATGCATGGTGTGACTTGTATCATTCCAAGTGTGTGTTTTTAATTAAAATTAACCTTAATTTTAGTAAGAATGTTATTTTAGATACTCAAAACCAAGAAAAATAATTCATATTTTTCTAAAACTTTATAAAAATATCCATAAGTAATTTTTAATGTGTATAAATAATCCACACCTCAATCTCATACACAGTGTCCCCAATATAATTCAAAGTGTCTGTTATCTTTTTAAAATTTACATTTTAGTTCAAAATGTGCCACTCACTAAAAAATGAAAAACTTTTCTCATATTGTCTTAATAATTTATGAAAATTATTAATAATTCATATTTCATGTATAGAAATTATCCACAAATCAATATGAAAAAGGATTTTATTGGTATGAATCAAAGTGCATGTTTCCAGTTTAAAATGTAATTTTAGTAAAAAAGACAAGTGATTTAATCAAAACTAGGAAAATGAATCTTTATTATTTTGATACTTTAGTAAAATGATCCATAAGTCATTTTTAATATTTATGAATCATTTTTACCTCAATATGATGCACAATGTTACTGGTATGACTCTATGTGTGTGTTTTTATTTAAAATATACATAAATTTTCATATAAAAGACAACTAATATAATAAAAACAAAGAAAGAGAATTCAAATTGTTCTGATACTATAGTAAAATGATTCATAAGTCGTTTTTATGTGTATGAATCATCCTTATATAAATCTGATACACGATGTTCCTGATATGACTTAGAGTGTCTGTTATCAGTTTAAAATTGACATTTTAGTGCAAAATGTTTCAATCTCTAAAAACCAAGACAATGAACTTATATTGTATATATAATTAATGAAAATGTTTCATAATTCATTTTTTACATGTAGTAATTATTACTATATCAAACTGAAACACTATGTCAGTAGACTGACTCAAATTTCATGTTTTTATTTCAAAATGACATTTTAGTATAAAAGCCTATTGAGATACTCAAAAATGATAAAAAAAATTGATATTTCATTGAGACTTTAGGAAAATGACCCATATGTAAATTTTGACTTTTAGTAATCATCTTCACATCAATCTGACACATAGTGAGACCGGTATGTCTCCAAGTGCGTGTATTTATTAAAAATTGACATTAATTTTAGTAAGATAAATAACTGACATACTCAAAATAGATTAAAAACATTCATATTGTTTTGATACTATTTTAAAAATATCCATAAGTAATTTTTAAATATAGTAATTAGTTTCACCTCATTCTGATACCCAATGTGCCTAAAATAATTCAAAGTGTCCATCAACAGTTTAAAATTGAATTTTTAGTTAAAATATTACTACTCATTGAAAACCAATAAAATTCTCTTAAATTGTCATGATAATTTAGTAAAATGATTCATAAGTAATTTTTGACATTTAGTAATTAGAATCATGCCAAACCAACACATTATGTGACTGTAATTACCCAAATTGCGTGTTTCTATTTTAAAATGAAATTTTCGTAAAAAATAAATATAACATACTCAAAACCAATAATGCATATTTGTATTGTTTTGATATATTAGGAAAATTATTAATTATTCATTTTTGATGTTTAAGAATGATCCTCACCTCAATCTGATGTACGATGTGATTAGTATGACCCCACGTGTGTGTTTTTATGTAAAATTGACATTAATTTTAGTAAAAAAGACAACCGACATATTGAATATTGAGAAAAATCATTATTATAATTTTGATACCTTCGGAAAATAATCCTGAAGTCATTTTTGACATTTAGGAATCCGCATATCCTCAACCTAATACATGATGTGCCTGGTATGACTCAAAGCACCTGTTATCAGTTTAAAATTGATTGTTTAGTTTAAAAAGTTTCACTCACAAAAAACAAAGAAAAATCACATGTATTTTATTGATAATTATAAAAAATGATTCCTAATTCATCTCTTATGTGTAGGAATCTATCTCACATAAAAATGAAACATGATGTGAATGATATGACTAAATGTTCATGTTTCTATTTTAAAATGAATTTTTAGTAAAAAAGCCGAACTAGCATACTAAAAAACAAAGAATATTCATTTGAATTGGTTTTATTCTTTAGTAAAATGATCCATTAGTCATTTTTGATGATTATAAATCAAAATAACCTCAATCTGATTCAGGATGTGTCTGGTATGACTCCAAGTGTGTCTTTTTATATGAAACTAATATCAATTTTACTAAAAAAGACAAGTGAAATACTCAAAACCATGCCACCACATTTGTATTATTTTCATAGTTTTGGAAAATGATCCGTATATAATTTGAGACATATTGGAATCATTCACAACTCTATCTGATACAAAATGTTCCCGATATAACTCAATGTGATCGTTATCAGTTTAAAATTCACATTTTAGTTTAGAGAGTATCTCATTGAAATTGGTAAAATTTTCCTGGATTATGTTTATAATTTATAAAATGATTCATATGTCATTTATTATGTATAGAAATTAATCTCATGAATAAATGACATACGATGTGACTGGTATGACTCAAAGTGTGTTTTTCCAATTTAAAATGAAAATTTAGTAAAAAGCATAAGTGACATACTAAAAACAAATAAAACACATTAATATTGTTTTAATACTTTATAAAAATGATCCACATATCATTTTTGATGTGTTTTAATCATCCTCACCTCAATTCGATGCACAGTGTGACTGGTATGACTCCAAGTGTGTGTTTTTATTTAAAATTGACATTAATTGTATTAAAAACGACAATTGATATACTCAAAACCAAGAAAAAATATTCATATTATTTTGATAATTTATAAAAAAGGTCTATAAGTCATTTTTGACATGTTGTAATTAGCCTCACCTCAATCTGATAAACGATGCGCCCGATACGACTCAAAGTAGCTGTTATTAGTTTAAAATTGACATTTTAGTTCAAAATCTATCACCAAGTAAAAACCAAGAAAATTTTCTTGGATTGTATTGATAATTTATATAAATGATTCTTATGTCCTTTTTTATGTGTAGGAGTAAGTATCACATAAAACCAACACATGATGTGACCGATATGATACAAAGTTTGTGTTCGCAGTTTAAAATAAAATTTTATTAAAAACCACAAGTGACATACTCAAAAGAAGGATAACACATTATGATTGTTTTGATACTTTAGTAAAATGATCCATAAGTCCTTTGGGGCATATAGAAATCAGCCTCACCTCAATACAATGCACAATGTGACCAGTATTACACAAAGTGATAATTTTTATTTAAAATTGACATTAAATTTTTTAAAAACAGTAACTGGCATACTCAAAACCAAACAAAAACATTCATATTGTTTTAATACTTCAGGAAAATAATCCATAAGTAATTTTATACATGTAGGAGTTAACCATTCCTCAATCTTATGTGTGATGTTTTGGTATGACTCAAAGTGTCTATTGTCAGTTTAAAATTGATATTTTAGTTCAAAAAGTGTCAATTAATGAAAATCAATAAAACAAATTCATATTTTAATGATAATTTATTAAACATATTTATAATTTATTTTTAAAATTTAGTAACAAGTCTCAATTAAAAATGAAACATGATGTGACTGGTATGACTCAGAGTGCATGCTTCCAGTTTGAAATGACATTTTAGTGAAAAATATAAGTGATAAACTAAAAAAATGAGAAAACAAATTTGTATTGTTTTAATACATTATTAAAATGATCCATAAGACATTTTGGATTTATATAAATCAACAAAACGTCAATCTGATGCACGGTGAGACCAGTATGACTCAAAGTGTGTGTTTTTATTTAAAATTTAGATTAATTTTAGTTAAAAGGTCAACCGAAATACTCATAGCTAAGAAAAAACATTCATATTATTTTGAAAATTTATGAAAACAATACATATGTCATTTTTTGATGTATAGGAATTATCCATACCTCAGTCTAATACATGATGTTTTGGTATGGCTCAATTTGTTCATTATCAGTTTAAAATTGACATTTTAGTTCAAAAAGTTTCATTCACTACAAATTGGGAAAATTTAATTAGATTGTATTGATAATTTATAAAAATGGTTTATGAGTTGTTCATGATGTTTAGGAATCTGTATCAAGTCAAACTGACACATGACATGACTGATGCGACTCAAAGTGCGTGTTTCCAATTCAAAATGACATTTTAGTAAAAAACAAAAGTGACATAATCAAAACAAAGAAAACACTTTTGGATTGTTTTTATACTTTAATAATAAATTCCACAAGTCATTTTGGACATATAGGAATCGTACACACCTCACTACGACACACAATGTGACTAGTGTGACTCCATGTTTATGTTTCCAACATATAAGTGTCTTTTTAGTTTAAAATCCACATCACATCGGGAAAATAGAGAAAACAAGTCTAGATTGTTTTCTCATATTTCTATATCCTATTACATAATTAATTTCCTTGTAATTTTTATTTTATACTCATTTAGTTAATTTTTATATAGATAATACTTCAATATGAAGAAGAAATGGTGTGACATGGAATAATCAACCGTAACTGAATCTGATACACAATGTTCATGGTATGGCTCAATGTTTAGTTTAAAATTAACACTTTTTTATTTAATTTATTTATTTATAGTATTACTAACATAATATTTTTTTTATATTGGTAAATTATTTTAATCTAGTTGGGGTGATTTGTTAACTAATAGCATGAGAGTGGGCCAGGGGCCAAAGATAAGGAATCATTGAGGTATTTAAATGTATATGATAATTTTTACTTACTCATGTAATTATAAAAACCAATGTTTTAAATATCTACAATATTGTGTTTTTTTCTCGTATTTGTGTTCTAAATTTTATTTAATTTATAATCTATATTTGTACATGTGATCTTATATTTTCGATCTTCTATTTCTGGTGTTGTAGTGTTCTAAAAATTTAATTGTACACTACGGTATCCCCCTTTATCAACACTTCCAAAAGTTTTGATAAAGGGACCTTTTATGAGATCTATTAAAAGAGATAATAAAGGAATCCTATATGAGTTATAAAAAAAGAGTGGATAAATGTGGTCCTTTATTAGTGCCACTAAAACCACTGATAAAGGAACCCTTAATAATTTCTTTTTTTAGTGTTGTTAAATGACCCTTTTATCAACACTTTTATAGCACAAATAAAATCCTAGGGATTTTAAACATTCTCCAGTAGTGAGAGCTTGTTTTTTCACTGAAAAAGGAAAATTTTAGCACTATTAAAGTCATGTTTTTTAGCAGTGTTAGGCCTTTTGGGATTTAGAAACTTGAGAAAGTTGTTTACCAATTCCATTATGAAGTAGTGAGGGGAAAGTTCATCTAAAAATTAATAAAACTTATTCTCTATCAACTCAAATTGGTATTGCCACTAATCCCTTCACTCATCTCGATGAGGGTGGAAATGTTGATGATTCCTATGAGGAGGGATCATGTGATATGGACTAGGATTCAGAGCTGTATCTGGGGTTGGATTAAGATTAACAATGACACACTTTAATTTCCTTATTATCTTCCCCTTAGATACAGGAATTACTCTGGACTTATCCTTAGGGAGTGAGATGGAATCATCCAATTTTTTATTCACTTTAGAGAGATACCAAAACCCTCCTATGTATTTCAAATAGATGAGTGGTGTACATAACTACTCAATTGGTTCTCTATATAGTTAGAAAACAAATCTTCATGGTGAAGATATAGGTTTATAGAGTTTTTCAAAACATTCCATCGAGAAATGAAATCTAAGACCATCTCATTCTCCCACTGTTTACAAGTCAAGAGGCTGATGACTATTTTCTTCTACATCATTGAGATGAATTGAAAGAGAAACTATCAATTGATATCATCCCATCCTGTGATTGACCGAGTTATAAAAAGGGTGTACAATACGAAGGATTGATGTTATACTCTTTGTACAAATGATCTGAGTTTAAATATTTCTTTTTGTGGAGGGGTCCCCATCATGGGATCAAAATAGATAAAAAATGCATCAAATGTTTCTTCAGATCCCCCAAACCATTAAACATTGGAAATGTGGGGTTCCCAAAATCTGGTGGGGAGGGTTCAAATCTACCCATTCAGAGTAAATCCTCTTTTCTAGATGCACTAGTGCACACCGTTCTTCCATAACTTCCAACCATGAATTCAGTGAATCAATTTTATTAAGGAGAACTCGAGGTATATCTAATTGAATATGATATTGAGCAGGGGAAGAAATTGGAAAATCCATCTGTGGTGGATCTACTCATACCTTCAGTGGGTAACCTGTAGGGGATATTCTATTAGGATGTGTCCAAACCATCCCTGGTTCTATGAACATGTTAGGGAAGTCCTGATATCTTTCTTAATGGGGTCCAAATATACTAGTTGTCGGTCCTATGCATTGAGTAGATGTTTTGAATCCATTTTAGTTATTCTGGTGTACCCTCTCTATTAAGGAACATCGGATGGGTGTGTCATTTGTGAATCTATTTTTACAACATATTAGGTAGGTATTAGACCTTTGAGAAGTTCTATATAGAGTATACTAAAATCTTTAATTTCATCTTCTTATAGAGAAAATATCTTTTTGAGAGAGAGGGGTTAAACCTCTTCAGAAGGTGGGTGAGGTGAAAGCTCTCCTTGATCCTTTTATTATTTGGATGATCTCTGAAGAGGTAGTAAGGTAGTGGTTGATAGAATTCCAAAATTTAGAGAAATACACTAGTTTTTACTACACTTACCTCCTTTTATCCTTTTTTTGTGGACTGTATTATTAACCAAAACATCCTCCCACTAGTCCTCTGTATTGGCCTTGTATTCCATAGGATCTTTGGTGGCAGTGTTAATGAAATTCACTAATAAGTAATTCATTTCAAGAATTTCAATAGCGTTCTTGTGAGACTACCTTTGTATTCACCCTCCACAAGGCCTCATCCTCTCCTCCACTAGTATTTTTGAGACTGTTTGTTTGATGGTAATCTGAAGGGAATCACTGGTAAATTTCGTTGTGTGTGTTCCCAGTGAAGATACCAGGTCATAGGATGGAATGAAATGAGAGGAAACATTATGAAGAATTCCAAATAATTAGGTGAATATTGAATTCTATTAAGGGGGATATTTTTGAGGTTAAAAGGCCCCTAGACTTCTATTCTAGGTTCATTCATGATCCATTTTCACAACCTTTCAATCCCGATTTACTGACCTCAAAGGTTGTTTTAAAAAATACCTCATCCTTCTAGGATGGGGTTGCTCATGGATTGTCATGGATGATATTACCACAACTACCATATTGATTTTACAAAGTCATTTCTGAAAATGGGCTTAGTATATTATATGGTTTTTACATGAAACACCTACTTCTGAATACATTTTCATGCTTCGTGACATTTGAGATATTTGGGGATTGAATTACCTTAAGAAAGAGGTCTGATTGATATTTTCAGGGTAGATACCAAATATTGACATACATGGACATTACATTTATTTTACGTAAAACTTAATACATGAAACAAACAAATTTCCAAAGACTGTATTAGTTTAGTGTCCTTGGAAACTTGGAACATAATCTTCTAATCATGGTGAAATATCTTCAACATCTCCCATAAAGATATTCCCATTTTGTTTTCCTACCTAAAACCTTTCATTTTATCCTGGGGAAAAGAAAACATTGAAATGTTGAGATCAAATAATTAGTAAGGGTAAACATGGATAACATTAAACAAACCATAAACATTTTAATGTAAAAACATGAACATAAAGTCTAAACATCAAAATCTTGAGCAATGACATAAATCTTGGTAGTACGTAAGGCATGAATCAGAAATGAACATTAAACATGATACAATATCATTGGAATAAAACATGTAATTATGGAAAACTAATAAGAACATATTATAATTTCTATAGTAGCCAAGGCATTTCTTCCAAGACCATCATAGTGGACAAAGTCCATTACTGAACTGGGTTTACATGCAATTCCATCTATGTATTACAGAACTGAATTTACCTACCATTTCGCTTATGTATATCTCATGAGATATTAATCTTTACCCAATTCATTGTAGGGAGATATAGGTCCCACAAATCTCATATTTAAATCATTTCTTACACATTCAACAAAAACATAAATAATTCATCATAGCATAACTGATACAATAAAATTGGTTTTTTAAACATCATTCCATCATAACATAATCCATATAAAATACCATTTCATCCTTAACAAAATAAAATCAGAGTAATAATAAGGATATAAACATAACACTATTTAAATAATGTCATTTTAGATGGAAAATAATTTTGATAAACCACTTGAACATAGTTGTTGTGGAAAATATCCTTTCTTATTCAAAAAAATTTTCTTTTCTCAAAATGCCATGAAATTTTAAATGAAAATAATTTATTTGAAAATAAATTTGAAAGAGTGTAGAGGATGCTTCATGGAAATAAGGCATTAAGAATATGCAAAAATCCGTTCATGCCGTATAAGTTAAAAAAACATTCTCCTCATACTTTTACCAGAAAAGTTAAAAAGTACCTCGTATGGTAAACAAAAAAAGATTCTTTCCATACAATGTAGTAAAAGTAAAAAATGGGTAAAAACGACATTAAACATATATAGAATAATATTAAACATTTTTTGAAAACACTTTTATAAATCATGGACACAAATGATGAATATATCCCTAGAAAATACTTACATATAAACAAACTCAGATCAAAATGATATTGCAAAATTATCCCTTACCATAGGTCTGATTTCTTCTATATGTGTCTGAAACACCTGTATAGTGGATTTAAACATATTAATAACTTGTAACATGACCATAATAATATTTATGATATCATATATGATTCACGTATGAATTTATTTTGCCCATTCATTTATCAATTCCATGTTAAAAAAATGTTTTGGGTAACAATTGCTTTATTTATCGTACATGTTTGGACTTGTTATTCTTAATATTATAACATAGATCATGATTTTATTAATTCTATAATTTGAATAATGATTTATATTTCATATAAATTCTGTATATAAATATATATAATATATAGATAAATATAATGTAATACCCCATTCATGGAGACGGTAGACTGTATGTACGCATGAATGTTGTTTTCATTTCCTTATTAAATTGAATGGAAGTAAGTAAAGGACATATATATATATATATAAATAATTCATATAGAATTATTATTTTATACATTTCATGATTATTTATTATATATAATTTATAATCATTCTTGAATGGTTAACATGGAGAATGAATCTCATCACGTCGTGGAGGCGGTAAGCCGTACGTACGCACGAGAGACGATATCAGTCCCACAGTTTTTGAACGATATTGAAGTGTATGGGGTATAATATCTCAGAATTAGTATAAGGTTATAATAACCATATATAGTTATTATTTACACCATTATACCCATCTAAGTAAGGTGGTTTTGAAAAATAGTTTTCACCATGACATGGGGATGGTAATCCGTACATACGCATGCGTGCGGATTTCAGTTTTCGTAGGATGGATATAAGTTAAAATAGGGTTGTTTCATATTTATAATATCATATAAGTATATGAGTGATACTGAAGTTATTATTTTATAACAAAACAATTAATGAATATGAAGTAGAAGAAGAAATAAATTTGAAAGAATCGGTAGAAGAGATTACCTATTCCTTAACGTGCCTCGTTTAAATTTCCTCATAGGGCACTAGAGTTGGTATTTTGAGAAGACCATCAACTCTATATTGTTACTAGGGAAGTTGGGAATAGAAATGGGTAGGTTTTGGCTGATATTGAATGCTCCAAATGGAGTGAAGAGGAGAGGGAAGAGGTGCACTTTTAGAAGAGAGGAGAGAGTAACTTTTGGAAAGTTCCAAAATATTAATTTATTATAAATTAAATTTCAAATTAAAATTGTCCAAAAATTATTCAATTATAAGATAAGATGAATTTTGTTCGAATAACCATCATCCAATAATTTTTTGACAAGTTTTGTATATTTATTATCGTTTTCGTTTTGGTTTTACCCTTCTTTTACGCTTTCTAATCTTACCGTGATATCATATTATTTACACATTTTGGGTTAATTTAATTACCATATCATGTCAAACGACACACAAAAGGTTATCTATGACATATTTGGACTTATATTAACCATTTGGACGAATATTATATTTTTATGAATTTAATATCATTTAATAAACTATTTTATGTTTTAAGTTATGAATTTTGTCAATTTTGGATAGTATTCATACATGAATTTTTTTAAAAAATTAGAACAACCTAATTACTTAAAAAAGGAATTAACTCATCCCTAATATGTCAATTTCATCCATAAAAGTTTTGGATGGCATAAAAATATTCAAATAAATTTTATTTTAATATTTATAAATTCATTTATTTGAATCATTAATTAATGAGGTAATCACTACATCATAATTGTGTCACAAATAAATATATTTATCTGGTGTTTAAAAATTAAAAATAAAATATCACGATGTAGGAAATCTTTTTAAATTTATAATTAATATTTATAGACATATATTTCAGTTATATAACACTATATTAAAATCCATTTAGTAAAAGATATATGTTTAGGTTATAAAAATATTTTCTTTAAATTAATTCTTATAAAAAGTCATTTTTACATCCAAGTGAATCCATGGGGTCCCAAAATCCACAAAAGGATCCCCATGGTCAGAAATATATCATTCAATATAATTTGACATGTTTTCGGGTTGTTTAATATTATTAAAATATTATTTATTTACCCTTATTTACTAGATTTACCCTTTAACCATGGTAAATAAAATATTTCTGACGTTACAATTCATAATTTCAAAAAATAAAAGGTACCTATTTAAACAATTTGAAAATTTTTATTCCAAATATTAAATCCATTTTTTAAAATTAAAATCACAGAAGTTTCAGTAAATAATTTAATATTAATTCCCATTGTCAAAACCAAAAAGCGGGTTTTAAAAAAATAGTAACTATCAAATGATTGACAAGTGTTTATGTCCAATTTAAAAGTAGAATTACTTAAAATGAACAAAATTGAATTAAATTATAAAAACATAATCCAATTAAACTTTAAAACCAATTAAAAATATAATCTAACTATATAAATAAATTAAATTAAAAGGTAGTTTAGAAATAAAATGCATTATTTTTCACTATTCATTAAAATTTGAATTTTATCAGAAAAACAACAAAAATTAAACAAAATCAAATTTTTATGTCCCATTTGAAAAGAAGAAATTTATTTTGAAAAATTTAACTTAAAATTTTTCAAACTCTAGATTAAAATGGGTGCGCCATCAAAATGGGGTAAAAATGCATTTTTTTATAAATAATTCTTTTATCCAAAAATTTTATTTTGTTCTCATATCATGTTCTAGAAAATGTGTAAGATGAATTATAATGTTATATAAAATTTAAAATGTGGTCAATACTATTCATAACAGCTATTTTATATCCCATTAAATAATAATATTTTAATAATATGTCATTATTTGGTGAAACTCAGTATCGCGTACAATGCAAGCTATCAAAGAAGGTCGCTCAAACATGTAACCCAACCCAAGTCAGTGTTGGGTGTATTTCAATATTCCATTGGTGTTGTGTATAAAATAATCCAAAATTGGTTCATTAATACATTGAACAATATTTATACTCAGTGTTATGTGAAATGAATTCTATCAAAAGGACTTAAAATTATGTTCAACACAAGACAAGAATAGTGTTACGTATATTGCAAGATAAAATGGTGTTGAGTATAGCTCAAGCTAATCTTGACGTAACATAAAATATAAGACATTAAATAATTTACCTCATAAAATCTCGTGGTGTTACATTCTACCCCCTTTAAAATGAATTTCTCCCTCAAAATTAATCAGGTTTATAAATGGTTTTCTACATTAATGTTTACCACATCGTAAAAAGAAATACTGAAACTTAATTTTAAAAAGTAATTTTAGAAACATAACGGTTACCCAAAGTAACTCATCACTGGGATTCCACATAGGATAACAAAGGTGGGAAGTGGAAACATGGATATTGAAGAGAAATATAACCATCATGTTCTGATGGATAATGATAGAGAATAAGGTTTGGAGAAAGTTAACAACCAAAAATCCATAAATATGTGATGATTTAAGGGACCATATGATTCATCGGATAATAAGTTATTTGAATAAAATTTTTGTTTTTCAATTTATTTTTCCTAATGTTGAAGAATGAGAAGAAATAATTATTCGATTTCAGTACCATTGATCATTCCCTGAACAATTTCCACATCATCTATTTTTTAATGAAATGAAGTTTAATTTTTCATTCTTGAAGTGTTATCAGATCATGAGATTGAATGATAGGTCATTCTACATGTCTCAAAAAAAGGTTAGAACAGGTTATCAAATATGCATAAGTCCACCTATTATGAGATAATACATCAATCTCACAAAATTAAACTGGAATATAACTTATACTATCCATAACTGGATAACATTATAATCCTTATAAAAATTGAAAAAAAACTTTAGAAAGAGGTGAACTAAATTGATATAACATTTGTATCCCATATTTCATTTGGAAGTTCTTGGTTGTCACATTCCAAACATCTGAATAAATTTATCATAAATTCTCTTTATCCAATGATAGGAACCTGAATTACCATATAAAATCAGTGAAAATATTCATTCTATCAATATTTACTCTTTCCACACACCAAAAATACCAAAAATTCTATATAGTCAAACCATGATATAACTTTGTGATTTTATCAGTCATGAGATCATTAATACTATCAAATATGTCATTATATCCTTATATATTCATTATGTTCATATGATGTGCTTTCCAAAAATATTTCAATCACTTTTCATGGTTACCTGTACTATATAATTATTGAAAACCACAATAAACCAATACATAGATATTCCAATATTCCATAATACTATAAATGATATTACATAACACTATTTTGGAATCCCATTACATAAACACTTAATCCTTCCACCACTTTGTTTTCATACTCTACATCACCAATAGTGATTACATGTGACTTCCCTTTGTATTTTTCCTTAAGTGGTTGATGATGTCGATTATCATTAACCGTTTGATTAGGGAATGGGTTAGCATAATACCCCACTTCATTTTAGTATTAGTATTGAAGTGTTGATGGTGCATTCTCTATAGTATTTTCTATATTCACATCAGGAAAACCTTTTTTCCATTACTTTAGCACTCAACTACTCAATGACCTTCTTTTTCACACTTGAATCATTTTCTAGTCCCTTTAAGAAAATCTCCACCATGATTCTTTCCCCACTTTGAGAAAAAAGAAACATTCATTTTCATTTCACCATTGTTTTTAAATTTTCCATTGAACTCTATCTTTTGTTTCCTATCAAAACCATGATATGTATATGTAACACCAACTTCTAGTTATTCCTTGATATCACAACACACAATTTCTTCATAGCTACTGAAGTCTCTTATAGCTAATTACCTTCAAAGACTTGCTTTTAAGACACTAAAGAATCAATCAACTTTACTTTCAGGTTGGATGATAAATCCAGAAGCATACCTTGAAAGCCTTTTAAAATTCACCTCATATATACCAACAAATTCATCATCCTTTTTTAAGCTCAAGGAACTCCTTTTACATCTTTGTTCGAAGAATATGATGAAAATTATTATTGAAAAATAAGTTCATGAACTCATTCCATTCCATGGATTCAATTTTATCTTGGGGCCTTGTATTCTTAATTAGATTCCACCACTAGTATTCTTTACCTTCTAAATGGTAAACAGAAAAAAATGATTTTTTAATGTTCCAAACAACGAAGTATGGAAAATATATTTTCAATGGTACTAACCCTTTATTCAGTAATAAGTGTATCAGAAGACCATTTGAAAGAAGGTGGACGTTGCCTAATAAAGGGATCAATAGAATATTGTTCCCTTCTATGCTCATTTCAAAGTCTAGAATTATTCATTTCTAATGTACGTATAGAAATAATATTTTTAACTCCATCTCCCATAACATTTGGTTGTTCATGAGGGAAATCATTGCATTGCCTAGTGCATTGATCATTAACATGGTTCCTTCAGGTTCCAACCATTATCTAAAACCTAAAAAGTATAGTGTGTGAGGAAAAAATCATACTTAGAAAACAATATAATCAAGGGGGAGTACTTTCAATCTCTATCATCTTAGGTTTAATATTAGTTTATTCATGATTGTTATCATAATTCTAGGATTGTAACCTATAATTATACTTAACCTTTGGGATATCCTTAGACATACCTTAGAAATGTCTCTAGGTATCTCACTAAAGTTTTTTCATTCTAGTTTCAAAATGTTGACTAAACCTTCACTCAAATACCAACTATAGAGACCCAAACATGATGTGCACATATGTTACATTTCTTTTTTGGAATAATTAATACATGACACAAACAAATTCCTGATGATCATATTAGTTTAGTGTCTTTGGAAACTCAGAACATACTCTTCTAATCCTGGTGAAAGATCTTCAACATCTCCCATAAAGATCATCCCCTTTTATTTTCCAACCTAAAACCTTTCTTTATATCCTAGGGAAATGAAAAAAAGAAATAGTGAGCTCAAATTCTCAGTAAGGTTAAACCTGGAGAACGTAAAACAAACAATAAACATTTTAATGTAAAAACATGAACAAAATGTTTAAACATCAAAATCTTGAACAAAGACATAGATCTTGGCAGTACATAATGCATTGATAATAAAGGAACATTAAACATGATAGAACAAAATTTTAATAAAACATGTAATTGTGGAAAACTAATAATCAAATATTATAATTTCCATAGTATCCAAGACATTGCTTCCAAGACCATCATAGTGGACACAATCCATTACTAAACCGGGTATATTTGTCGTTCCAGCCATGAATTACTGAACCATATTTACCTGACATTTCAGTCATTTCTATCTCATGAGATACAAATCTTTACCCAATTCATTTGAGGTAGAAATAGGTCCCACTCATCTCGTATTTAAATCATTCTCACTTGCGCCACAAAAACATAAATCATTCGTCATAACATAACCCATGAAATAAAATGGGTTTCTTAAACATTATTCCAGCATAACATAATCCATATAAAATACCATTTCATCATTAAAACAATAAAATAATAGTAATAATAGTGATATAAACAAGAAAATATTTAAATATTGTCATCTTATATGGAAAATAATTTTTATAAACCACTTGAACTTAGTTTTTGAGGAAAATATCCTTTCTTCTTCAAAAACATTTTTTTCTCAAAATGTCATGAAATTTTAAAATAAAATAATTTAGTAGAATATAATCATGTAATGGTGTAGAAGAAGATTCATGGAAATAAGGATTTAACAAGATGTAAAAATCCATTCATTTCTTATAAGTTAATAAAAACATTCTCCGAGTACTTTTACCAGAAAAGTCAAAAAAGTACCTCATATGGTAAACAAAAGAATGATTCGTTCCATACCATTTAGTAAAAGTAAAAAATGGTTAAAAATTAATTTAAACATACAATGAAAAATAGTATATGTTTTATGATTTTTTTATAAAACATGGACATGGATGATGAATATATTCCCCGAAAATACTTACGTATAAACAACCTCGGATAAAAATGAGATTGCAAAATTATCCCTTAACTTAAGTCCGATTTCTTACATATGTGTCTAAAACTACTGTATAGTGGGTTTAAAAATATTATTAACTTTTAATAGAACCATAATAATATTTATTATATCATATATGATTCACGTATGAATTTATATTACCCGTTCATTTATCAATTCCATGTTAAATAAACATTTTGGGTAATAATCGTTTTATTTATCATACGCATTTGGACTTGTTATTAATGATATTATTAAAAAGATAATTATTTAATTACATCCATAATTAAAAACATGAGTTATATATCATATATATTCAGTATATAATTATCTATAATAGAGAGATAAACGAAATGGAATACACTGATCATGAAGACGGTAGGTCGTACATACGCATGAACGCTCTTTTCATTTACTTATTAAATTGAATGGAAGTAGGTAAATGAAATATAAGTATACATAAATATAGTAAAATTATTATGTCATATATTTCATGATTATTTATTATATATACGCTATAATCATTATTGAATGGTTAACATGGAAAATGAATCTCATCGCATCGTGGAGACAGTAAGCCGTACGTACGCACGAGCGATGATATCGCTCCCATAGTCTTTGAACGGTATTGAATTTGATGGTGTATAATATATCATAATTATTATAATGTTATAATAATCATATATAGTTATTACTTTAACCATTATACCCATCCAAGTAAGGTGGTGGTGAAAAACTGATTACACCATGGCATGGAGGCGGTAATCCGTACGTACGCACACGCGGTGATTTTATTTTTCAAAGGATGGATAAGAGGTGAAATAGGGTTGTTTCAAATTTATATTAATATATAAGTATATTATTTATACTTATGCTATTAAATTATAACGAAAAAACTAAATAAGATGAAGTAGAAGAAGAAATAATTTTTAAAGAATCGGTAGAAGAAATTACCATTCCTCGACGCGCCTCCTTTAAATTTCCACTTAGGGCACTCGAGTTGGTATTTTGGAATGACCATAATCTCTATAATGTAACTAGGTAATTTGATAAGATATATGGGAAGGGTTTTACTGAGATTTAAGGCTCAAAATGGGGTGAATAGGAGAGGGATGAGGTGCCCTTTTATAAGAGAAAAGAGGGGCACTTTAGGAAAGTTCGAAATTATTAATTTATTATAACTTAAATCTCGATTTAAAATGGTCAAATACTGATTTAATTATAATATAAGATTCTGTTGGTTCCAATACCCATCATCCAATAATGTTTTGACAAGTTTTTTATATTTTTTTCCTTATCTTTTTGGTTTTACCCTTATTTTACCCTTTTTAATCTTACCGTAATATCATGTTATTTACAAATTGTGGGTTAATGTAATTACCATATCATGTAAAATGACCCCAAAAAGTTATTTATGACATATTTAAACTTATATTGACCATTTGGATGAATATTGGTTTTTTAGGAATTTAATATCATTTAATAAACTATTTTATGTTTTTAGTTATGAATTATGTCAATTTTGGATACTATCCCCACTTGATTTTTTTAAAATTCATTAAAACTTTATTAATTCTAACCAAAGGAATTAAATCATCACTAATATATCAATGTCATCCATAAAATTTGTGTATGATATCCAAATATTCAAATTAAATTTATTTTAATATTTATAAATTCATTTATTTCAATCCTTCATTAATGATGTAGTCACTATATCATAATCGTGTCATAAATAAATATATTTATCTAGTGACTAAAAATTAAAAATAAAATACCATGATGTAGGAAATATTTATAAATTTATAATGAAAATTTATAGACATAGAGATCTATTATATAACCCTATATTAAAATCCATTTTGTAGAAGATATATTTGTAGGTTAAAATTATCTTTACTTTAAATTAATTCTTATAAAATGTCATTTTCACATCCAAATGAATCCATGGGGTCCCAAAATTGACCCAAAGATTTCCATGGCCTGAATTATCTCATCCAATAGAATTAGGACATGTTCTAGGGTAGTTTTATATTATCGAATATTATTTTTTACCCTTATTTACAAAGTTTACCTTTTAACCATGGTAAATAAAATATTTACTGTAGTTACTATTTATAATGTACAAAAATAAAAGGTACCTATTTACACAATTTTAACCTTATGATTCCAAATATGGATTCAATTTTTTCAAATTTAAAACACAGACGTTGTAGTAATTAATTTAAAATTAATTCCCATTGTTAAAACCAAAAAGTGGGGTTTTAAGAAGTAATAACTATCAAAAGATTAACATGTGTTTGTGTTCAATTTAAAAGTGAAATTATTTACAATGACCAAAGTTGGATTAAATTATAAAAACATAATCTAATTACACTTTAAAACCAATTAAAATGATAATCTAACTATATAACCAAATTGTATGAAACGATAGTTTTCAATTAAAATGCAGTATTTTTCACTATTTATTAAAATTTGAATTTTATCTGTAAACACCAAAAATTCAAAAAAAAAGTAAATTTTTATGTCCCTATTACAAATAAGAATTTTATTTTGAAAAATGTAACATATAAAATTTTGAAAAACTAGATATAAAATGGGTGCACCATCAAAAGGCAGTAAAACTGCATTTTTTGAAAAATAATTCAATTATCCAAAAAATTGATTTTGTTCTCATATCATATTCTAGAAAATGTGTATGATGAATTATAATGTTATATAAAATTCACAATGTGGTTAATACTATTCCTAATAGCTAGTTTATATCCCATTAAATAATAATACTTTAATAATATGTCGTTGTTTAGTGAAACCCAGTATCGGGTACAACACAAGCCATCGAAAAATGGTTGCTCTAGCGTTTAACATAAGCTAGATCAATATTGAATGTAGTGAAAGATTCCTTTGGTGTGGTGTATAACATAATCAAAACTTGTTTCATTTATACATTGAACAAAATCTATACTCAGTGTTGCGTGAAATTAATTCTATCAAAAGGACATAAAATTATGTGCAACACGAGACAAGAATAGTGGTACTTATACTAAAAGATAATACAGTGTTGCATATAATGCAAACTAATATCTATGTAGCATAAAACAAAAGGCATCAAATAATCTATCTCATAAAATCTCGGGGTGTTACATTCAGATTCCTAATGAAAAAAAATTATAATGGATTTCTCTATTCTAGACCAACATCAGTGGGAATTGGTCGAAATAATTTTTTAAGAAGTGTACATTTTTCTGAGAATATAAGACATTTTTTGAAGTCGACCTGAAGATATAACGTTTCATGATGTCACCTTCACTGGGTTTTTCTGATTGGGGAGTGCTTTAAAATGGAATGCCTTGTGTTCACCCCATCCACTTATATAAACACTATATGGGGAATCTATAACCATCACAATAATTTTAATGTGTATTGACATTTTTATTGAAGGGATTTTTTTCCCTTTTTTCAATTTTAGACATCGTGAAACCATGATAGCCACCAAGTCAGTTTGACAGTGTATCCCTGCAACTAGCTTGATGTGGCTTAGATATTTGTCTTAAGGTAATACTTCCTTTCTTAATTGAAAATTATTTTTCCATATATTTAGGTAGATACCATACAAAAAATATTTTGACAATTCCTTAGGAATGATGTATTTGGGACTGGATAAAGGCTAGAACTTCACTAGTATGTTATCTCTAGCCATCTTTCACCTCATTTTCAACATGTGTTCTCCTTATTTCTCTAGAGGCTCCTCAACCTAGTTTGAAAAAATATGAAACTTCCCAATTTACATATTATTAATGGAAGGATTTTTAGGTACTTCCTTAGCCATATTAGAAGTAAAGAGATCCTAGCAGGTTCAAAGAAAGACCATCTCCTTGAGCTGTCTTTTGGATGGGGAAGAATTTAACTTGTCACTAACAAGGAATCAGGCAAGACTAGCATCATTTTTATAAGTGACTCATTATAGAATGGATTTATTATCATTAAATGACCATGGGGAGGTACTCTTTGATAAAGTGAAATACTATTATAGGTATGACTACATTCATGACATGATTTCTAATTGATATGAGAGTTTATTCTGCATATACCCTATGAAGGACCTTCAGAGAGGATGATACAAAGGGGAAGTCATTCTTATTGTTTGATATTCTATCCATATGAAGGGCTACCATAGATGTCATCAGGATATGGTAACGTGCGATCAATCATATTGTGGACATGAAGCAAGCCTTCATGGTGTGGTGTCCAGGGGGGACCTTCATAACTACTAATAATGGGAGAATAATATCTTGATCTTCCACAGATAACTATAATAGGACTTCAAGAACTCCATAATTAAAAAGGGAATGATTTTAGAAAAATTATTCATTTTCTATAAGTCTTTGCTGAGGCTCCTTGTTGGATTACTTCATGTGATTGACTGGTTGCACTCATCGGGGATATCATTTTTCATATACGAAATATTTTTTTGTTAGTGCCAATGTTACTACTGAAACATGTTGGTAGGTTTCTATAATTTTGTTAGGGGGTTTTTACTACCTTAAAGTGAACATTATTATTGGGAAATTAACTTTAGTTGGAATGTGGGTATCTAATTGATCCGATTTTTCATATATCACAGGGGAATTTGTTGCAAAACCCTCTTGGATGTGAGAATAGGAATGGTTCTACTCGAGAGTGACATGTTGAAGATTCACTAAAATTTTAGGGATGGTTATTTGTGTCTATCCCTCTGCCACTACTACTATAATTATTATATCCTATAAGGTTTATAGGATGTAGGAAAAAAATTTTGTCCCCTTGTTTACCATTTTCGGAATGTGTTTAGTAACATTAACAGCTCAAATGGGGATATATTCCCATTTCATAGCTGGAGAAGGTTTCTGTGCCTACTCCTATCCTCTATTTCATACTAATGAATATTGGCAGTAATTAGGCAAGGGCGAATAAATATGGGTCTACCCTTATTTATTATCGAGAAATGAGTGATGATTTTCCAATTGATGTTAGGTGAGGTTGATAGTCTTGATAGATGCGGTTAGTTATCCATTAGTACTCACGGTTTACTAAAAAATTTAACTGGAGTACTTGATTGATGTGGGAATGTGTTCATGTATACTCATGTATTTCTATCATATTTGAATGGTGGGATTCTATGGATTCTATTGAATTATGATGGCAGACTTTGCTGGTGTGGGTAGGTTCTTGTGCCTGCTCACAATTTGTCACCGAATATTACTAACAAGATTTTTGGGTGTAATTTTGTATTTGTTCCTCCTCACTATTTTCCACCCCCTGTTTTTTAGTGGGATTTTAAAAAGAGTATAGAGATGTATCCCTATTCCCCATTGACTAGTTTTTACCCCTATCAGGGCTTCTTGCATGCCCAGGTCTAGATGGCCTGGTTTGGACTTCTGAGGACTGCACCCTCATCATGATGAGGGTTCATTTCTGTGTGGTGTTGTGGCATCTATTATTATAAGGATCCCTTTAAAAGGATCCTTTTGTCTTCTATATGAGCTAATTTTTGTTTTATTTATCTAACCCCTATGAAAAGGGAGGAGGTGATTTTTTTTATCCCACAGATATGAACTTAAAATAGTTGAAGATGATTATTGGTGTTGACTACTTCTGGACAACCAGTTTTCATTGAGTTGATGACTAGTGGGGTTTAATGAGACTGAGTTTCTATCATGTAGTCTTCAGAGTTAGGATTGTACCATTTTTTTGGTACTACTGAACTATTGAATTTATGAACAAGCATTGATGATTAAGGGTGGGTGAAGGTGTCCTCATTTTAGCCGAATGCCCTGATTGTGGAGTGGATGATGCACAATTTTCAAGAACTGATATGAAACCATTTGGATTGAAGGGAGTTATTGTCGAAGGTTCCTAAAATAGAGGTGAAAAAAATAGATAAGAAATCCCCAATAAATAAATATATAAAAAAATAAAAAAATTTATAATTGATTATCTTATTTCCCCCTCTAACTTTTTTATAGAGAAAGGGGCCTGCTGTGTGGGTGACACCATCATCTTGGTTAAGGATTCACATTAGCTTCAACATTTTTTTGATGAAAATGCTTTGTGTTCTTTTTTTCAATAGTATGATTTTGTGATTTAAATGTTTTCATAATCATTCATATTTGATACAACCTTTTAGAATGACATCCAATGGGTTTTTTTCATGGATCTGGAAGTACCTAACAATCCCATTATTAAATATGTATTTTTGAACCTATTTTCCAAAGGCAGGTAGTTATTTAGAAATGCTCCAACAATGATTAGGGAAAAAAGTTAGCTGGGATGATGGGATGTTAGGCTCATCACACCCTTTTAGGGGGAATTATTTCCTACTCCGAGACTCTCTTTTAGATTTTATTTATGAAAAATTCTTAAATACTTTATTAAATCCCATGTATGACATGGGTCACCCTTGAATTAACAGTCAATTATTATCATAAATGGATTTAGAATCATCTATATGTATATGAGTTTCCTCATCGATAAATATATATGTATGTATCTATGGTTATCCATCAATGGTACTCTTTTATGTAAAAATTATATATTATTTGGTCATTTATTATTAAAATGATGGGTTTAAGACATATAGTGGGGTGATATGGAGTCTATTATCATCCAAGGCTATGGTAGTTGTTTAGATGTTAGGATCAGGACCATGAGTGGGGATTCCTACATATCCTTTTGAACGGAATCAGAAAACATGTATTTTGATTCCACTTGACATGATATATGATACCTTTTAAGGTCATATGGTGAGGACTAAACTATTTAGTTTAATGTCATGTGAAAATGATGTATAGGTGAAAGGTTCCTATCTAATGTTTATCATGGGACTTACATTGAGGCAGGACAATGAACTTGAATGGGATGTGGGAACACAGGTTAGACATGAAACTACAGTGAATGTGTCTCATAGAGAATTTGGTTTGATTTGGGATGTTGGGTTTGGAACTCATGGAGTCTTCCAACATATCCCATTGGGAGGGGAATCAAATCCCATGTAGAACGAATTTTGTTGAGAACTCACACTTATAGAGGTCCCATGATGTTTTGGGTCATAGGGAATGTGTCCCATTGAGAGTATTAAGTTGGGGATTATATCGAATAAGAGTCCCTTTTTCTTGATTCATTTTGAATATGGACCCTTTGAATGTCAAATAATGATTTTGGGGATTACACTATATAGGAGGATTCCCTTTGGGTTGGAATCATGGATTTCAGGACCCACACCTATGGAGGCCCCCTGAAAGAAGGTGAGAGGAAGATCTAGAAAAAGATTCTTTATTGATACATTCATATGACCATGAATATGACATGATCATTTCTAACCTCTAATCCCACATTATTTGTGATCAATTGTGATAAACATGAGGAAGTGTAAGATCTGAAAAAACACATGATCCTTCTTCCACTAGTGGAAGAGGTCAGGGACACAATAGAACAAGAAGGGTATTTGGTTTGAAATGTACCCTCCCATTATGGTAACCAAGATAGTCACATATGACTGCCCATCTAGCTATGAACCATAGGAAACTATAGGGGATTACAATAGGGGGATACCATGCTCCTGGTTCTATAGAATATAGGAGGAGAAGACACTAATCCTCAAAGGGAAAAAAAGAATGATCTTCTCCCTCCCGACCTAGAACCGAGGGTCCCTAGACTTAGAGACGAAAAGTGATGAAAATAGTCCTTTCCCTCAAATCTATGAATGGGTGGTCTCTGAAATTTTCCATGGATTTGGGGCTCTCATGACTTAGTTTATTTATAACCACATGAACCCTGAGGACCCTACCCATCAGGTGGGACAAATGAGGGACACCTCTAACAAAAGTAATGCATAATCCAATGGGATACATGCTGGTGAATCTCTCTCTATGGTCGTGCATGCTCAGAGGTTTTGGTTGAGGATTAAACTTGGACCCCCTCAATGTAGGTACCTAAGAGAGAGTATACCTTCAATTTATGGCTTGAAATTGGCCTTGGAAGGTGTCACACACAGGTCAAGGATAGTCTAGTTGAAGGTGCATCATATAAGGATTACTGGGCAAACTGAGGATGCTTCGTGTAGGGAAAAACTAGTAGGAACTGGATGTTCTATGTGCAGGGTATGATGGTAAAGGATGGAGATTCATTTATGGATAGAGAACTTTGGAAACAAGATTTGGGTGAGGCCCTTTTCTTAGAACCAAGGGTTTTCTTAGGTGTCCGTAGAGGGATATCGTGAAAGTACCGATTTTAAGAGGGGGGCTTTAGACTAGTATTTTTTGATTAGGGGAAGTGGTTCGTCGGGGGTATTTTAAAGTTTATACACTGAGAGGAATTTGATCCCAATATTCCAATTAATTACCTCTATTCTCAGGTTTTGGAGAGCTACCAGGATGGTTTTGAGGGCTTGGGCGAAGGACTAGGGAAAGGAAAGCTTTAAGACTTTTACATATTTTTTATTCGTGAAAATGAGGAGCCCCATGGTTTTATTTATAGGAAAATATGGGACCCTATGTGAAGGAGTTTATCTACATAGGTCTATTATTCATGACCTATGCATAGGTGTCTCACACAGGGGTGGATTCTCCTTCTGGATCATGCATTTATGGCCCGAGTGAGCCTTTTGGAGCATAGGCTGTGTGCGCACATGACCTCCTTGGTAATCCCACTAGTCCATGTTATTGGGTATTCACCCCACAAACTCACACCCCCACTTAGGATCTATGTTGTGATTTAGTCCTGGATTTTCTAGTCGGTCCCTTCACAACTATCATTAACCCCCATGAAAAATAGAGTGTCAGACCATGAACTATTCAGGCTAGGTCTATGGCATTTTCAGTTACAACACATAAAACCCCACCTCTCATTCTAAATATACGACCTACTCTTTGATGGAGTTTCTCACCACCATTCTATTTTTTTGGATAATTTTTTTTAGAAATCTCCATCCCCCAGTGTGTGATAATTCTTGCGGCATAGAGAAATCCAATCTGTTCCTTCTTTCGACCTAAAGATACATTACTTCCGAAACTCAATATTTGATGTCTACGTGATGATAACATATTTATTTCTTTTCAAAAGTGTGTGGAATACATTTTTTGGTGTAAAAAATGATACTAAACTCTCCCCTAAGAGATAGATAATGAAAAATTAAAATATTATATCTATTTAACAAAAAATAAATCACATTGAGATACTTCCTATATAAACTATATCTATATATCACCTTGAAAATAAAAGCCTAATTAAGGGCTTAAAATTATTAAAAAATTTCAATTTTCAAAGAAATATTACCAATTTTGACTTATTTTGATACGGTTTGTACACTAAACAGAAGTGTAAAAGAAATTTTGGGTTCTTCTCCCTCAAATAATCCCAATTAATTTGAAGAATCAATCGCATTGGTAATTCTACTAGGACTATTTGAAATAATTTTCCCAATTATCATGGGAACAACATTACCTATTAAAATTGGTTTAAAATATATAATATCGCCTGAATATTATATTTTGGGAATAAATATAATGATGTAATGTTAAATTCTTGCGTGAAAAAAATCATCAACAATGATATATTTCTTAACTTTACATATATCACAACTAATAATATCCCAAAAGTGAAAGAATAATATATAGGGGAAACCATGATGTAATGTCTCAAATTTTTCCATGTTTTATTTTAATATTACGTGGGAGTTATTTCAAGACCAGGCTTCAATACGGCGTGCAGTTCCGAGGCCCGGTGATTCCGAAACAAATGTTTGAATTTTATTAAATAATTAAATGACACCGGTGTGGGGTTTTCCTGAGAAAGAATTATAACTCCTGAACGGGTGCTCAGATTGGAAATCCGATGGCACCGTTGCATCTAGAGCAGTGGGTTTACCCTAGAAGGGACCTAACATCGGCTGGCGCAGACCAGTGGTGAAATATGGTTTTTTGGACGTAACCGTAATAAAATATTTAATTAAAATATTTTATTAAATCTTGTTGCGGAAAATATCTCTTATATTTTTAAATAAAGATTTGCGTAGGGGTCCAGGGTTATAGACCTCATAACCCTGAAACCTTTTGAGGCTCTGGAGAAAACCTCCCAATACGGCGACGATGTTCTTGACGAATTTCGTCGGCGATGAAGACGCGGTGACTGGATCTTCGCCAACGAATTCCGCGAATATAGGTAGGATGTTTGGTTTTTGTTTCATTCCCCATTCTTTATTCCTATGATGAAAACAGACTAATCCATGAATAGATTATTCCACGAATCAATCATATTTGCGGGATGGGCTTTTTCTGGGATTTTGGGGATTTGATTCTTTGAGTAAATTTGGTTTTGTTCCACCTTCTAACGGTGACGAACCAAGATCCACACGAACATCGATCGAGGTTCGTCCCTCTTTATTGTTTTTCTTTTCTTCTCCGGTTTCTACGCATTCTTTGTGAGTGTTCTACACGTTCTTGGAAGAAATGAATCATTGCACATTCGTTTTTTGGCACAATGATTCGAGATTATAGATCCGACATCGGGATGAACCAACAGAGCTGCAATGACGACGACGACAGATGGATCTAAGAGATTCAGGATAAATCTCTCTTCCAGCGTATTTTCGTCAGAAGATAATGTATTATTTTCCGAGCCGATTGAAGTTCCGAAAAACTTGGATTCAGTGTTAGGATGATGAAACGAACAAGCACCTTGAGTTTCACAGCAAACATATGACATAATTGAGATCCTGAAGATCAGCCGAGGTTCTAGGAGGAAGACACGGTTCTGGAATTTTTCCCAACTACATGACGTGTAGTATGTGCTACATGGTGGGTGTTTGTCGGTAGACCACCTGGCTTGTACTCTGGGAGTACATGAACACGGGTAGGGTACACGGACAAGGACACAAAATGTATACCCTTCCCCAGCCAGACACTGCCAGATACGTGGCACACCCCGTGTACTAGTACACTGGCATGCGACACAGACGGACACCATGTACGGGCATACAGCCAGGGTACACAGGTGTTTCCTAGTTGACAGGAAACAGAGTGTGCTTCGACTTACAGGCCGTGTATATGCTTTTCTATATGACTTCAATTGCAGACACAGGTCGTTTACATGGGCAGTACCCGGAGTCAAGGAACATAGCGTGTGATCCTTTTACACGCCGTGTAGTTGAGTTTTACACAACTTGGACTGATGACACGGGCTGTTAGATGGGTAGTACCTGAGGTCAAGGAACATGGCGTGTGACCATACTACACACCGTGTAACCTGTTTTACATGGCTTGAGCCAGCTGCCTTCTGTGATTTGGACTAGTTTCCTTAGGGTTCGTCCCCTTGGTCTTTCTCCTGAAGGTTTCCGGTATCATTTCCTACATACAGAAGTATGATACCTTCAGCAGGAATTCCTAAATAGAGTTGTTGGAATCCCCTCTGTGATACTTGGATCCGAATCTTCTATTCCTTTCGGGTACCCTAGGTAGAGTTCTTGGTATCAGCGTGACCATCTTTACCTGGGCGTCGATCCTCTGTTTAGCAGATTAGTTTAGACGGAGTTGTGGGAATCACCCCATGGCTATTGGTTGTGATCCTCATCTTAGCATCATGTTCTCAAGTACTTGTGGAGTGTGTTCTCCCAGAATGAGTACTTCTTGTCTCTATCTTCATACCTAGAAGTGTGTTCTCCTTGTTACGTGCTAAGTGGAATCATCGAGCTGGATTCTAGTGGTGGTATCATGATAGTCGATCGTGTAAGAGTATATTTGGATATTCTTGAAGACATATAATTTTTGGAGCTGACTGTATCTTTCCTTTGTGGTATTTCCCTTGTTGTATTTCCTTTGTGGTTTCAGGGTGTCCTACTAGGTATTGTTATACTCACCCCTGCACGGGCTTTTCCCACATGTGTTGTATCTTGTGCATACGAGAAAGCCTTTGATAGGATTCTAGGTGGACCAGGACTGGATGGTGATTAGCGAGATCAGGCGGGCCGAGGAGTGTGCCTACGGCTATAGATTGCAGTCCCAGTACCTTTATTTACAGGTTGGACTTTGTTACAGACTTTCTTTTGGTGGGATTGTACTTTTGGCCCATGGTTTTACATTATTTTACTTTACTTTTCTATTATACTCTGTTGATTGGGTTTTTAGTGTATGCATGTATTTCCCTTTTTAGTAGTTTTTACTATTCAGATTTTTGGGCTAGGAGATGTGTGTGTGCGTGTGTACATGTTTATAGGCAATGCCACCCATGTTAGTAACATGCCTACTCAGTGCTAGTCACCAACCCCTGGCCTATTGAAGGAAGGATTGGGGAGTTGTGGCTTGGGCCCCACTGGGATAGGTTGTGACAGAGTTGTATCAGAGGTGGTTGGTTCTACCTTAGGACCGAGAGTCTGTGAGTTGGTTTGGGGAAACAGTGTTAAGTGTTTTGAGTTTGGCTTTCAGTCCAGGGACCCCAGTGTTGGTGCGGGTGGCCGACATATCCATACAAAAGGACTCTGATAACTAGCTTTTCGACTCAGAACATGAGAACACTAGTTGTAGGGGAAAATAATGGTACATGCATTATATAGGAATGGGTTTTAGTTTCCATGTCCTCCTTGAGTCTGATCTCCAAATATACTCACTAACTATGATAAATCTTGTTTCGTTACAGGATTCCTTCGCGACGTGCACCTGCTAGGATCCAGCAGCTCGATCATGAGGATGACCCCCTCAGTAATGAAGCTTCGATACAGGAACCAGATCCCCCAGTTTTACATTCAGGTGGTGTGCCAGTTATCCTACCACTTGTGGAGAAGTGTTTAGTGCCTGCTGTACCAGTAGAAGAGGAGCACTGGCTGAGCACACTTCACAAGTTTTAGAGACAGAGACCCCTCGGGTTTCGAGGTGAGCATGACCCTCATGCAGCATAGGACAGGCTTGAGGTAGGGGCCAGAGTATTCCATTTGATCAAGACACTAGAAAACCAGAAGGTGATCCTTCCAACGAGCCTTTTGCAGGGCTCGACAGGATGATGGTGAAGTTTGGTTATCTAGACCCACGACGAGGTGACTCTTTAATCGTCAGAGTTTGAGCATCTTTTCACAGAGGAGTTTTCACCGGTTACCCTGATAGCAGTACGTATACAGTAGATTCTTCAGCTTCAGTAGGGAACCATGACGATGGATGACTATTCATCGAGGTTTACCGACCTCTCATGGTACTTGATGGATATGGTCAGGGATCAGTACTTCAGAGCTCGGACTTTTGAGTGGGGATTGAACAGAGATATCCGAGCTATCATAATACCTATGAGAATTCATACTTATGCTGGGGTGCTCGAGCAGTCTTTGGTGGTCGAGATCTTCTTGGTAGAGTAGAGACAACCGACAGTTGTCAGTAGTGAGCAACCTAGAGCAGAGACCTCGGCAGCAGGGAGCCGACGTCAGGGACCCAGGCTTGGGATACATTTTCAGAGGAGATCCCAGGACATGGGAGCTACCGTACAAGTTTCATTGGGTGCATCCAGCTAGCCTCGAGAGAGGCGATGCTACTCTTGTGATGGAAGGGGACATCTCGCTCGAGATTTTCCAACCCGCCATACTGCTGACATAAGTGTTGTGGATGGACCACCGAGATAGAGGCAACCTGTGGAGCAGACAGATATGCGGGGTAGAGGACATGGTAGAGGAGCTGGGAGAGCAGCTGAAGGTGGTCGGCATTTTGACCTTTTACCACCACTACCCCCAGGAGGTCCACCCTAGGATTAGGGAGCTGGTCGATAGAGGCAGGGATAGCTGCAGGCAGCAGATGCATATGACCCAGGTACTTCTGGAATGATTGGAGGTACAATATGCGTCTTTTCTACTTTTTCTTCTGTACTGATAGATACAGATGCTAGTCATTATTTTCTAGCTTCTTATCTTGTTCGAGACATTGAGATTCCTATTGAGCCGTTGACTCGACCCTTATGCTTAGAAACCCTGACTGGAGAAGATTCAGAGATCACACACCTTTGCAGACAGTGTGACCTGACCCTGGGAGGTGAGAGTTTTGGTTGGAACCTCTTGGTGGTAGTGTCGAGGCCTTATGAGGTCATTATTGGTATGGGTTGGCTATCCATAGTTCATTCCTAGATTGACTGTTTTAGGTGAAGGGTACGGTGTGTCCATAGTGATGGAATGAGGTTCTCCTTCGTCAGTTAAAAGGAGACCCAGGAAGCGTAGGATGGACTTGTGCGCAGGAAGGTATAGTTGATTTTACATCAGTTGGCTAGCCTAGCCCTTGGTGCAACAGATGTTATGAGTTTCCAGTTTCCAGTAGTAGTGGCTGAGTACGAGGACGCCTTTCCAGAGGATGTCCTCGGGCTACCTCCCTATTAGGAGATAGATTTCTACATTGAGTTGCAACCCGGGATGACATTGATATCATCATTATCATATCGGATGGCTCCTTCAGAGATTCGTGAGTTGAGGGTGTAGCTGGAAGAATTTAAGAGGAAGGGCTTTGTGAGACCCAGTGTTTCACCCTGGGTGGCCCCTGTGTTTTTTGCTAAAAAGGAAGACGAGAGCTTGAGGCTGTGTGTGGCATACCAGTGCCTGAATCAGGTGACCGTGAAGAACTGGTATCCACTACCGAGGATCGATGACCTATTCTATCAGTTAATAGTGGCACAATGGTTCTCTAAGGTTGATCTACTATCAAGCTATCACCAGTTGCGAGTACGGGATGAGGATATACCGAAAATGACATTCAGATGTCGGTACGGTCACTATGAGTACTTGGTGATGCCCTTTGGCCCGATGAATGCCCCGACAGTGTTTATGAGACTCACGAACCAGATCATTCAGCCCTATCTAGATCAGTTCATGGTGGTCTTCATCGATGATATCCTTGTGTACTCTTCATATGAGGAGGAGCATGCGAGGCACCTAAGGATGGTTCTCGACACACTTTGAGAGCACCAGTTGTACGGGAAACTCTCGAAGTGTCAGTTCTGGATACAAGAGGTCTACTTTTTGGGACACGTTATCTCAGTAGATGGTGTAGAAGTGGACCCGGCCAAGGTATAGGTAGTGCTAACGTGGAAGCCACCCCAGAACATGACATAGGTGTAGAGTTTCCTTGGATTGGCAGGCTACTATCAGAGATTCATTCTCAATTTTTCTAGGATTTCAGCACCCATGACATCTTTGAACTGAAAGGGGCAGCGTTTCAGGTGGACTGAGAGATGCCAGTAGGATTTTCAGTAGTTCAGACGGAGTCTGACGAGCACCCTGATCTTGAGATTACCGAAGGAGGGTGTCGAGTACATAGTGTTCTGTGACGCATCAGGAACTGGGCTTGGTTGTGTCCGGATGCAGAGTCAAGTAGGGATTGCCTGTTGCTCACATTAGTGGAGGCCACACAAGAAAAACTACGCGACCCCTGATCTTGAGTTGGCAGCGGCAGTCTTCGCGTTGAAGATGTGGCAGCACTACCTGATGGGCGAGCGGTTTATCAACTACTCTGATCACAAGAGTCTCAGATATATCTTTTCGTAGAAGGATCTAGATTTGATATAGAGATTGTGGCTTGAGTTCCTACTGGATTACGACTTTGGGATCGTTTACACTCCTAGGAAGGGGAATGTTGTGGCAGATGCTCTCAGTAGGAAATCCAGTTCACAATTACTGGATAAGGCGACGAGACAGTTGGCCTCTTTATAGTTATCATTTATGGATAGAGATGAGGGAGCTTACCTTCAATCGATTGATGTTACCCCTATACTCTTATAGTGAGTCATGAAAGTATAGCTCGAGGATGCTAGTTGTGAGACACTGCATGCTCAGATATCAACAGGTGATGCTGCCGATGGATATTAAAAAGGTGGGGAGCACATTGTTCTTTTTAGAGGGCGCACATTAGTACTAGTGGAATTGTGGGAGGAGGTTCTGAGGGATTTCCATACATCTCCTTTAGTGGTGCATCCATGTGTGGAAAAGATGTACCAGGACCTACGACGTCCGTTCTGGTGGCCAAGAATGAAGAAGAGTGTGGCAGAGTTTGTTTCTCAGTGCCTTACTTGTCAGCAAGTAAAGGTGTTGCACTAGGTTCCAGCAGGTTTGACTCAGCCTCTTGAGGTGCCAAAGTGAAAGTGGGATGGGATATCTATGGACTTCGTGATGGGTTTGACGTGTATGTCCAAGGGATGCGATGCCATCTGGGTGATCTTTGATCGACTCACTAAGTCATCCTACTTACTAGCCATATGGGAGCAGTGTTTAGTAGAGAGCTTGGGACGCCTCTACATGCATGAGATATTTCGACTTCATGGAGTTCCATCCACGATCGTCTCAAATCATGATGCTTGTTTCACATCCCAGTTGTGGAAGGATTTTAGGAAGCTTTTGGGACTCAGTTATGCTTGAGCACAGCGTTTCATCCTCAGAATGATGGTCAGACAGAGTAGACCATCAAGGTTTTGGAGTATATGCTACGAGCTTGCATACTTGACTTCGGTCATAGCTGGGAGGATCACCTACCACTAGTGGAATTTTCTTATAACAGTAATTATCAATCCATTATTGGTATGGCGCCATTCGAGGCTTTGTACGAGCGACCTTATGGGTCACCACTTTGCTAGACTGACCCAGGAGAGGCAACACTCATGGGACCAAAGATGATGCGAGCTACTACGGAGAAGCTTCAGGTCATCCAGGAGCAGATGAAGACTGCACAGAGTCAGCAGAAGTCTTATGCCGATAAGAGATGGAGGCCCTTGGAGTTCGAAGAGGGAGACCATGTGTTCCTTTAGGTCTCACCCCAACGGTGATTGCAATGATTTGGAGGAGGCAGCAAGCTATCACCGAGGTTCATTGGCCCTTTTTATATTTTTAGTAGAGATGGTGAGGTGGCGTACTTCTTGGCTCTACCTCCTCAGATGGACCGGGTACACAACGTCTTCCATGTGTTGCAGTTACAGAAGTACATGCATGATCCATTGCACGTTATCGATTGGGGCGAGCTGGATATCGATGATGGAGAGACCTTTTCTGAGTACCCGGTGGAGATTGAGGATCAACAGAAGAAGATCCTTCGTGGGTGAGATATTCCCTTGGTGCATGTCCGGTGGTAGCACGGGAATCTCTAGGAGAGCACGTGGGAGCGGGAGGTTCAGTTTCATGTGCATTACCCACATCATATTGAGTAAAATTTGTTTTGGATTTTTGGGGACCTAAAATACCTAAGGTAGGTGTGATGTAATGTCTTGGATTTTTCCATGTTTTATTTTAATATTATTTGGGAATTATTTCGAGACCAGGCTTCAAGACGACGTGCTGTTCCGAGGCCCGGTGAGCCCAGAACAAATGTTTGAATTTAATTAAATAATTAAATTACACACGCGTGGGGTTTTCCAAATAAAGCGGAATAACTCCTGAATGGGTGCTTGGATCAGAAATCCGGGGGCACCATTGCGTTCAAAGTAGTGGGTTTACCATAGAAGAGACCTTACATCGGCTGGCGCAGACCGGTGGTGAAATATGGTTTTTTGGACGTAACCGTAATAAAATATTTAATTAAAATATTTAATTAAATCTTGTTGCGGAAAACATATCTTATGTTTTTAAATAGAGATTTGTGCAGTGGTCCAGGGTTACAGACCTCATAACCCTAAATCCTCTAGAGGCTCTGGAGAAAACCTCCCAATGCGGCGACGACGTTCTTGACGAATTTCACCGGTGACGATGACATGGCAACTAGATCTTCGCAAATGAATGCCGTGAATCTAGGTAGGATGTTTGGTGTTGGTTTCCATCACCATTATTGATTCATACGACGAACGCGGACTAATCCATGAACAGATTAGCCCATGGATCGATCGTATTTGCGGGATGGGCTTTTGCGGGGATTTTGGGGATTTGATTTTTGGAGTAAATTTGATTTCGTTAAACCTTCTAATGGCGACGAACCAATATCCACACAAAAATCAATCCAGGTTCGTCCCTCTAGATTTTTTTCCTTTTCTTCCCCAGTTTCTATACGTTATTCGTCAGCATTCTACGCATTCTTGTTGGAAATTAATCATTGCACATTCATTTGTTGGCACAATGATCCGAGATTATAAATCCAACACCGGGATGAACCAACGGAGCTGCAATGATGACAACGACGTACAGATCTAAACGATTCGGGAGAAATCTCTCTTCGAGCATATTTTCTTTGGAAGATCATATGTTGTTCGTCGAGACGAATGAAGGTCCGAAACACCTGGATTTTTTGTTGGGATGATGAAACGAACCAGCACCTTGGGTTTTGCAGCAAATAGACAACCAAAGAAAGATCCAGAAGATCGACTGAGGTGCGTGGGGGAAGATGTGGTTCTGGAATTTTTCCCAACTACACGGTGTCTAGTATAGGCTACATGGTGTGTGTTCGTCGGCAGAGCAACTTTCGTGTACTCCGGGAGTATGCGAACACGAGTTGGGTACACTACCAAGGACATGGCGTGTATACCCTTTTTCGGCCAGACACGACCAGATATGTGGGACACCCTGTGTACTGGTACACGGGTAGGCGGCACATACATACACCATGAACGGTCATATGGCCAGGGTTCACAGGTGTTTCCCAGTTGACAGGGCACGGTAGGTGCTTCGACTTACACTCCGTCTATATTCTTTCCTACCTGACTTCGATTCCAGACACGGTCCATTTACAGAGGCAATACATAGAGTCAAGGGACACAGTGTTTGATCCTTCTACACACCGTGTAGTTGAGTTTTACACAACTTGGACGGATGACATGGGCCGTTACACGGGCAGTACGCGGGGTCAAGGAACACATCGTGTAACTATACTACAAACCGTGTAACCTGTTTTACATGGATTTAGCCAGTTGCCTTCTGTGACTTGGACTAGTTTCCATAGGGTTCATCCCCTTGGTGTTTCTCTTGACGTTTTTTGGTATCATTTCCAACATACAACAATATGATCCCTTCTGTAGGACTTCCTGAATAGAGTTATTGGAATCCCCTCTATGAAACTTGGAGCATGATCCTCTATTCTTTCCTGGTACCCTAGGTAGAGTTCTTGGTATCGACGTGACCATCTTTTCCTGGGCACCGATCATCATCTTAGTGGATTAGTTCAGACTGAGTTGTTGGAATCACCCCATGGCTATTGGTTGTGATCCTCACCTGAGCATCATGTTCTCAAGTACTTGTGGAGTGTGTTCTCCCAGAACGAGTAATTCGTGTCTCGCTTTTCAGACCAAGGAGTGTGTTCTCTTTGTTACGTGCTTAGTGGAATATTCGAGCCAGATCCTAGTGGTGGTATCAAGATAGCCGATCGTGTATGAGTATATCTGGATATTCTTGTAGACATATACTGTGTGGAGATGAATGTATCTTTCATTTGTAGTATTTACCTTATTGTATTTCCTTTATGGTTTCGGGGTGTCCTACTGGGTATTGTTATACCCACCCCTGCACGGGCTTTGCCCAGACGTGCCGTGTATTGTGCAGACGAGCGATCCTTTGACTGGATTCTAGGTGCACCAGGACCGGACGGTGCTCACTGAGATCAGGCGGGCCAAGGTGTGTTCCTACGACTACAAATTGTAGTACCAGTTCCTTTCTTTACAGGTTGGAATTTTTTATGGACTTTCATTTGATGGGCTTGTAATTTTGGCCCAGGGTTTTACATTATTGTACTTTACATTCCTATCGTACTTTTTTGGTTTGGTTTTTAGTGTATGCATGCATTTCCCTTTTTAGTAGTTTTTACTATTCATCTTTGTGGGCTTGGAGATGTGTGTGTGTGTGTGTACAGGTTTATAGGCAATTCCTCCCATGTTAGTAACATGCCTACTCGGTGCTAGTCACCAGCCCCTGGCCTATTGGAGGCGGGCATGGGGTGTTACGGATCAGGCCCCACTGGGACGGGTCGTGACACACGATGTGATGAGGTATTATCAGTATTTAGAGATGAACATGAAACTATGATTTGATTATATTTTTTAATTTTTATATGGGAATCATTATAAAATTATGATATAACATTTTTAATGACATTGTATAACTAAATTCCAACTTAATTTCTATTAAATTCATTAAAAATATTAGAGAATTGCTGAATCACTGAAATAACCATATCATCCTCCTCCCTAAATGTTTGTCCATCAAAATATAGAGATGTGATTGGATCATTTACCTTTCTTTCTCTATGGGATATGTGAAATAATATAATGTTTCTATCACTATCCTTCAACCATTTGAAATGGTATTTCTGTCTAATCA
This sequence comes from Viscum album, assembly GCA_963277665.1. NCBI lineage: Eukaryota > Viridiplantae > Streptophyta > Magnoliopsida > Santalales > Viscaceae > Viscum > Viscum album. The sequence continues at coordinate 596,724,883 of OY728121.1, forward strand.
TTTTATCTTATACAGTAATCACCTCCTACCACTTACACCTCAAATGAATTGCATAATCTAAAAGATAATGTAAATTAATGTGAATATTTTATAATTATAATAAATTGAATTCAGTTTTTCGATATCATTGTTTATATTAATAAATATATACTTTATCAAACCTTTAAATATAGTTTGATACTTTTAAGTATTAGATTGTTTTTTAAAAGAATTCAAAACATCATGCTTTTACCACTCCTATAAAACAATGCTCTTACATTAATTAAAGGATAATGATGAACTATTGAATATGAATTTGAAAGGTGAGGATATTCTCCCATAATTTCATATTATTACCAAAATATGATAGTGATTAGAATTTATACAAGGAAATGAATTACAATAAATTAAATTAAAAAATTATCACTAATCATAGAAATAAAATATATTGTTAATATACATTATTTACATTTATGATATGTCTTAACTATATGTATATAGAACCTATAAATCTGATTTTTGTAAAAAAGTGGAAAATAATAATTTTATGTAATTAATTAGATGAAATTTTAATAAATAAAATGTTCAAATTTCACTACCGGATCATGTAATATTATTGTCACCCAATAGAATCCAATTCTCATTGATAATATTAAGCATGTTTTTAACCACCATATAAAAAATCACTTTTTTATAATAAGAATTATCATAATTGAAAGGGACTACAAAGTGAAATTATTTATATATAATATGAATTGTAATATGTTGTTCACTAATGGAAATCAAGAAAAAGAATAAATACTTATGAATAAGAAGCATAATGGTTTCAACAAGAAAATTAGATGTATTTTAAGCAACAAAAGAAAAACCAAGAGTATAAAATTTGAATATAATTTAATAAAAAAATTTAACCATTAGATTAGTAATACTAATTAGGTTAGGATTGTTATCTATGATAATATTTCCAATCATGGAAGAATTTTTCATGTAATATAGTCCTTGTAAATTAAAAAAATCACTTTTGAAAGACTGTATCCCCTAGTTTGGGGTCCAAATTTAATACTATCATGATCAAAAAATTTATTCACCATTACTCTAAATTTTCTATGATAACATTAATGTTTACAATTTTTAGGATCATTGACATCCTGTAAGTAATCACTCTCTGATCATTTACCTTATACATCCTAAAAGGCTGTCTATTTTTCTTCTACACCATTTTCCAAATCTTTATTATAAGAGATATCAGAATTCTTATAAAACAAATTAATTGAATTAATGATAATATATTTTTATTTTTCATCAACTGGGGTATTTATTTTGGTTCACTTTCCAATATAATACTTAATGAACTGATCCTCTTAATCTAGTGTCCCTTTAGAATGAGGTTAATGATTTTATTTATCCCAAGAAGCATTGTCATCATACAATCCAACATTATACTCTAGGGAATCTATAGAATGAGACTAAGAAGAATGTGAAGAATTTATAATTAAATATGTATTGTTTCTATTTCTAAGGGAATTTTTATTATATTTCTTTCCCAAGTTATTCACATCAAGAGCATATTTAGAAGAAATAATTTGTAATGAAAATTTATTTATAACACCATCAGTAGGTGGTTACCTTTTTTAAGTTACCATTGACGGTCCTTTCATCTTCCCCTAGACCATTTGATAATAAACTCTATAATTATAATTATCATTACCATTATGATAATAAAGATTACAATAGTTGTCCAATATTTCAAATCCTTTACATAAACTGGCAATTTAGACAATGGTCTTATTGTTTTCCAAAAATATTGGAAGATTTTCATTTTAAATACAAAAATTGATGTTATATTCCCTGATTTCAAGGAAGATATTATCAATTAGAGTATAGTTGTGGTCAATATATATGAGAATAATTATGAAAAAAATAAAATTTACCTTTTTATTTTCCTCATCAAGCTTATTAGGGGTGCCTATCGTAGAGGAGATGTCCTATAAAATCACAGGGTTCTATAAAACATAACTAAGCTTATAAACTCTAATCCGAACCTATTCATGTGAGTTATTGAAAGTGAAGTTATTAAATTTATCACCCCATTCATGTATACAATGAATCCAATTTTTTATAATAATATATTAAAACCATCTTGATTTTCTTTTTAACTCATTTGATAGAAGAATAACATGATAATAACCATGCCCAATTGGCACCATACGCCTCTAATAAAATCCCCAAACCTCTAAAAAAATTTGATGATATAATTTGAATTTTTAAGGTGTATCTACTTTAATAAAAATATCCCTCTCAATGATTAAAAACTTATAAATTTTAATCTTTTCATTGATTTCATGTAGATTGGTAGAGACATGTGACTTATTACCATTCTTGAAAATTCTACTCAATGATAAATCTTTTAGTTTCTAAAATGAGTTACTAGACTTAACTTTACATTCAAAGAGTCCACATTTCTTAATATGTTATGTCAACCATCATCAATATCTTGTTTTTTCCAATACCTGTAATCACCAATGAAACTTTTATGGATAACATGAAAATTGTCAATCATCCCTTCATATTTTCTGGATCATGTTCTCGATCACTCTCATAATCTATGAAAATCCCTTAAGTATTTTTACAACATAATATTAATAGAATAATAATAATAATAGTAAATAGAAGGTAAGGAGGGGTTACAACCAAAGAAAAAACTTATATTATTTCTTATAAACTAAATTTCAACTTGACTAATTTGAAAATAGACAATTTTTTTAGGAATTTAACATGTTACATGGAAACATTCATGTGATTAGATCAAATCACACTATATATTACTTCCTTGTACATTGCACATCCTCGCAAAAGGGATCCAAACACCCATATACCCATAATGCATGATTCCCACATGCATATATATATATCCAAATGGATTGTGTCCTCAAGTCAAGCTTGGTCAGTATTGAATTAACATTTCTTTTTAAACCATACTTCCTTGATTGACTAGTAATATGTCATGTTTCCATCACTATGAACACATCACTAATTCAAATTCCAACATATAACATCCATCCAAGAACAAACATAATTATCATTTTAGCCCAATACATGGTATAAAATATGAACCCATCATCAACATGTGGTAGTCATCAAACCCCATAAAAATGGAGTTTTCAATATCAATCAAATACCCTACCAAAGATGGTAAAATTTACTACAACATGGGGTTTAACCCTTTATAGTTTGATAGAGAACCCCAAAAAACCCACTTATGTAATGTATTGGATGTATGTACAGTCTTACAAGTCCCTAGGATAGGGAAAATAATTGGGATAGACAAAAAAGAGGAATTTTTTAGTATATTTACTTTTTATATTTTCAATACATGGAAACATATATATACCACTCTTGGTCTTGGGTAAAAATATTACAAATTTCATTCAGAATAATAGTAATATTTATTTAGGGTTAGGTGATTATAAATAACAAGAACACACACCTAAAGTGCATAAATGGAAAAAGACCCATCCTTCTATTCTAGGATTGGAAACACCCAAAAATTCCATTAGAATGGTTAAATATGAATAAAACCCTACCATAAGTAACTCATAATGAAGGTCTAGTGAAACATGCATATAGAAAAAAACTCCTAGTCCCCAAAAATGGGGGAAAATTATTGGGGTTGGGGATTGAACTATAACCCTACCAGATAAGGATTCATCGAAAAACCACTCAGAAACTATTTTAGACACATACTAATTGTAATAATAATAATAATACTAATAATAATAATAATAATAATAATAATAATAAATATTTATAAACATACACAAATTAGAAGAAAACACACATTCCTAGGGACTCGTCTTCATGACACACCCCTTACTATCAATCCCAAACCACCTCTAAAACAATGTGGGGGAACATAAAAATAACAAAAACAACAAAAAATACAACAAAATAATAATAATAATAATAATAATAATAATAATAATATATTTTAGGTCTTTGGGGTTACAAGAAAAAAACACACAACCCACACAAACACCCAATAACAATCATGAATCAAACCTCATCACTCTCTAAAGGATAGACCCATAGCTAAGCTAGCTCATTTAAATTTTCAATGGCCAAAAGGTCTAGTGGATATGAATCCCATGAAATTACTGAAGGATAAATTTCTGTCCCAAAGGCCTAGTGCAACATCTTGCCTACATCATTTCACATGCATAATGAATATTTCATCATGCTTACATCAATTTCCATGCATGTGTTATACATTATTCCTACATCACTGCATGTTTGCATCATCATCCATGTCGCTGATTACATCAAAGCCTTCACAGTACTAGAAGAGTACCTATTCCCATTAAGGACTAAAATTAGGACCTCATGGATTTGGATACTAGTAGTTGAGTAACAGTTAACTGTGACACTGTACACATAATAATAATAATAATAATAATAATAATATAAATATAAATATTAATTATAAAAGTTAGTCTGTTAACATGTGTCCTATTAGTATAACATAACATAATATTTGGAAATATACATGTTTTGTAGTGATCTAAAATTTTACTAGTAAATAAAATTAAATAAAACATACTAAATGAATAAAACAAAATAGAATAATAATAATAAATTCAATTAAGATAAATTATGATAGTGAATTCAATATGATTATAAATATTCTTATATTTATAGAAAACCTGAAAACTAATACTTTGATGATTTATTAGAATGATAATATTTGTATATTGGATGATTAGAATTATTATTTAATCATATTGGATTATATATTGGATTCCATTAGTTCAAAATGATATATAATAGGCTTGGTATCATTGATTTTTGGATTAGGGAATTAGGAATTGGTAGTAATTATACAATACTTAGTATATCGATTTAATGGATATCCAATAAGAAATGAATAATGAAAATATTTGTTCAAGGCTCCTTTCAATGGTTCAAAGAATTAAATCCTTTCTACTCAATTTGTAGACATTATAACCTAATAAAACTGATCATGTTTTTTAAAAATTAATAAAACATAAAATTCACTATATTTTTTATTGAATTACACCTTATATATATATGAAAAAATCCCCAATAATATATAATATATCTATACATAAATTTTTTTGTAAATCACAAAATCTATAATGGAAGGTAATCTATTATCTTACATTTCATTCCCTTAATTATTTTTTGGGAGTATTTTGAGATGTAGGAAGAGTTAGAGGAATTTGGTAGAATAAGAAACAAAGGTAGAGAAGTAAACTTAGTGTTAGGACAATACTAGGTACTTGGTTATATAACATTGAGTACCTCATGGAAATCTAGTGAAATCATAGAAATTTATCAGTACCACTTGGTACCTAGTGGATCTAGATTGAGTACTTTGTGAAACTGTAGGTTGTTTTTAAAACATGGCAGTGGTTTATTCCTTTCACTTTCAAAATAAACCCCTAAAATTAGGTTTTCTTAAGATGTATCTCCCATTTTAGCTGCCTAAGACCCCTATATATCTCTTTTTATCATATCCTTCAAAAAAATGAATCTAGTTTCATCATTGGCTTATGTTACTAAAAATTTATCATGGGAGATCCTATATAGAATGGTACAATGTGCTATCCCTCTAATATTCTCCTCTTACCTAGTAATCCATGGTAGTATCCCACATATTCTATTTACATACTCAGGGGATTTTAAATATCAGTGATTCCTTCTGTTTCCAATAAATCTTGATTCTATAGGAATTCCATCTTTGAAATGAAATAATATTTCCTTGGTTTCGATTACCAAAATACCATTTCTCTAATGGTTGTGGTTGTAATCCTAATTAAACCATAATTTAGTCTATTTTTTTTGTAATATTACGGTAATAGGTTCCCTTTGTTGTCCTAAAATTAACCAAATATAGTAATTTTGGTTGGGGAACCCATTATTCCACTCATACTAATAGAGTTTTAGACTGAAAATGATTTATAGATGAGTGAAAATAATTATAATGAAATATTTTTGACTAGTAAATGTTTTTCTAAAATAGTTTATCGATATAAATGAATTGTTTATATTATTTTATTTTTATTTTTCATCTAATTTTGACACATATACTAATAAAATTCTGTTTATTTTATTTATATTCTATATTTTCATGATTATTGTTTTCATGTTTTTTGAGATGTGAATAAGCATTATCATCTTATATTCTTATGTACACATTATTTTAAAGTGTAATTATAACTTTTTTATTTATTCCTTATCTACTAAGGATTCAATATAGCATGTTAATTCATCTTCAAAACCTATTAGGATTGTTTGAATATAAATATATAATTACATAAGATCTTGATAATGTATTCATGTATTGAAAAGTAGTTAGATGGTTTTTAATGCTCGTATAATTACTTGAATTTGAATATCCCATCAAATATCCTTGTATAGATGGTCTATAAGATTGAGCCAATATGGTATACATGATCCACTTTCCCATGTATGGGTCATAGAGCCCAAACACGGTATACGAACACACACATATATATTTAAGGTATATATATACATGTGTGTAGTACATATGAGCTTGTTCACTAACAAATTTATAGAATGACATTGAAAATGTGCTTCATATTTCATGCTAGACCCAATGAAGGTTTGAAAGGTATAGACCCTCCCGATAAGGGTTTTTTTTATTATAACTAAAATCCATGTTAAATTACTTGTTCAAATATGTTTTTTTAATATTATTATTTTAAATTTGTTAATGTTATTGTCATATATACTTTAGTTTATGATATGTAGTTACGAAGTGGGGTGGTGAACTTCTATTGGATATTTTCATACTCATGCCTTATACGTGAACCATTGTGATGCATGAAAAAGATTTTGTATATGATATGAGTAAGGTAATTGTGACCGAGTGTGGGAGGTACTTTTTTGTATTCCTATGAATATATTAATACTTAATAGATGAAATAAAAGTGATCAAAATTTCATGTTCCAAGATAACCATGTATAGATAAAAAAACCTATATTAATATGAAATGATGAAAATAAAAAACTATTATGTGAAACTTACACTAAAGAATTTGAGTCATATCTACATCACCTTTAAAATATTTCCAATGAGATTCATGATGATCCCATAAGTGGTCATCGAAGGATTATCTCCTCTAGAGGTATCCATGGGCTTGTTGGATCACGTTCTATAAATTTGAGACTCTCCATACTTCAAAATTTATTAGTATATTTACATGATAATGAGGAATAAGATAGAGAGTTTCAGGTTTAATAATTATCAATCAATCTTAGTATAGTCTCTATTATATACCATCTCATGGAAGTACCCTTTTATATAACTTTAGTGTGCTCTTAGACACTGTCGCATCTACTCATGCATTATAACATATGAATAAATGATTTAGTTAAGTCATACATATCATTCATGGACACATCATAATCCTCATACATTTTATACAATAAAATGACTATTTAAATGAAATATTTAGGCGTAATAAATATGAAAATTTATATGTTTAACATTCTACTTCCTATGAGTCATAGCTTTTTTAAATGAATCATAATATTTGATTCATGGAAAAGAAGGGGAATGTAATCTCACTATATAATTATTACAACAACCTATCATAGGCTAAGAATGTTTCATTCATCACATATAATAATTACTTATATTCTATGATTACCTCTTAATCATAAATTACTGTTGAACCAAGTCAGTGGAGTGGAATGATATGTCATTCCTTATGAATTACCACAAAATCAGAAAATATGATATACAATATATTCTTGTAAAAATATATTTTATAACATGAATTACATATTTTATGATTGGTCATATATTATCATATGATATAATTTATATATATAGCATATATATAAATTATTTATGTAATAACACTCCTTCAATCACCTAATCACATAAAACACTTATAGACTTTGTGACATTTCACATTATATTTTATCATATACAACAACTTGTTAAAGCATATCCAAAATAAATTTTGGATATTTTTCCAAAAAACATGTAATTCTATCATTTATATCACATATTATCACATAGTATGTAATACCTTTTGAATACCCATCCAAAAATATTTTGGATCAACTCTAAAATAATTTTTGAGTAGCTCTCTCAGTCAAAATAAATACTCATTCAATTAACCACAATGTGTGACTCCATTATCTTTTATAAAATTAAAAACAAATATGAATCATAGGATCTATACATGTAATCAAATAGAATCCTCTAGTGAATAATTATTGCTACTCAATCTACAAAGGGATCTAGAGTGATCTCCCTGAAACACATGTATCTTTATACTTGTATTCCCCAGCCACATCACATGCTAGCATACACTATCATATATTCTATTTGTGAAAGACATAAAGTGACCATGGGACATAGTGTATTTCGATTCCATATAGACAACTCATATGTTCTTGACTCTCCATGTATAATAGACTTAGTCGGTGAATACATGAAATTTCATTCTCCTCTATGGATGATCCCGTCACATTACACTCATTAGAATAGAAAATCACATCATATGTAATATCTAGGTGAGGAAACACACTCCTAAATCTATCTGAATTAAGGGCCCAAGTTACAAACATATCACATGAAAGGAAAAATCCTATATTGGTTGACCTCCAATCAATGACATGATCGAAAACATACCCAGACACCCCTTCTTAGCTAATTCATAATGGTTTCTATAATAAAGACATCAAATTATAAATGTTCTCATGATATTTATGTCACTAACCCTAGGTAATGGGGACTATTATATGATCCAGGAAGCCCTATTATACCAAATACATAGTGTATAACACTATATGTGGTATATTTTGGGGGTCAACCATTGCACAAAAACCATTTTTATTCCTTATAAAAATATTCTATATCTCATACAATAAATATACTCAATATAACATTAATTTTTTTTCATAATCTATAATACTTCATGATGAACATTGCTTAGTGATAACTCAAAGGTGTACATTGAGAGGAAAATTATCATTAAAATTAAAAAATGTTATATCAATATATACATTTTTGCAACCAATGTGAGGGAATGATAATATAAATATTTCCTTTTCTATAAAACATATTATATTACTAAAACTATTTTAAGAATATTTAAGAAAACCCTATATAAGAACCTATCTATCTTATCATAGATGATGGAAATCCATACCTCCCTTATGTTAGTTTATATTTTGGGATTTTTTTAACTCATTACATTTATATATAATTTATATAAAATATTTATGTGACCATATAATAAAACCCTCTTACTAAAATCTATAATGAGTGACATTTATTGATAGTATAAGTTTGAAAAATGGTGATATTTAGAAATCATATTACAAATGTTCAAATCCTTGAAAGTATTCAATGTTCTTAACTCTACAACATAAAATGTTATGATATCAAATTTTTTTGTATACTTATAAAATTTCTATGTTTATCATCATTATCCTTGGAACCCTTTCCATTGGATATTTTCTTTTAAATATATAACTAATTAAATTATTACTTACCAACACATCCTAAAATATTTTATGATAATGTGATATTCACTTTTTATTTTTGATGGTTATAATTCATTAAAAAACAATGATATTTACTTTTCATGTTAAATAATGTACCTATTTAAAATTTTAAAAATAATCACATTTCCCAAAAACATTAGGATATTAAGTAAACACACTGTAACTTTAAATGGTTATAATATTTTATTAACATTGAACTTATCTATATTGAAGCATACTCCCACTTTCCTCTTAGACACTATATTCTATTCATAATATCAGGGTATGTTACAAAAGAAACTTTTGTGTTTAAGGAAAAACTCTTACTCTCCTCTATATAACTATTAGACAAATAAACTGTTATATCGATATTTTATATGGTATTTTATTTTTTTGAATTTTTTGATCTTAAATGAAGACAATTTGTCGAAAAATGTTACTAATGGGTGGAGAGAACATCCTCTATTGTATTTTAAGAAATATTTGGATAATAAATTTTTCATGGATAATTTTTTTATCCTTTTAACCTTTCTAAAAATGATATAGATCCCGATGAATCATTATTGACACCAATGATCTTTCCAGAATAAAAAAACAATAAGATGTTAAAGGGAATAAGTAACTATGATACCACTATCCTCCCATGTAGGCCGAAGATGGAAGTAACCACCCAACCACTCACCTCCCATGTGGAAAGTTGAAGTGGTAAACTCATGATTACCAACCCTTTATTTGGTGCATCAATCATGTATAAATATATGATGTTAGCTATTGAGATCAACCACTTACGAAACAAATCATATATAGTCATTCCTTACAGCCACCCACTTAGTAAGAGGAACCCTAAATATGGAATTATTTTATAAAAATTTTCCACATCTATTTCAGGGAATTAAAAGAGTTTTTTTATAATTTAATTTTTTCTTTTAATGGGGAATTTGTGAATCTGGGGAAATTATGGACTACTTTGGAGATCATAGATTTTTCTAATCAAATTGTATATTTTCGGGTGCTCAATTGATTTAAATTCTTGTTTTATGTATTTTTCATCATATATTTGTTTGATTGTTTTAATAAACTTTTCATTTTAGATATCATAATGAGAATTTGAAAAAAGGGTAATAGTGAGCACAACTGTTACAATATCAACTGTGCAACTTCATTCTACTCATGTTCAGAAAAATAAAAATCTATAGGAGTGATCACATTTTCATTAGGATTTACCAAAAGTTAAAAAGGATCAACCATTTGTTTGGGCAATGGTACAAAGGGTAGGCTCAACTACAAGGATAATAGGAAGAACAAAAAGTTTACTTAGCAATTGTTAAACTGATAGAAAAACTTATGTGCCTTTAGGAGATTAACATTTCGTTAAACTTTTACGAATGCTAGAGGTATTGGAATGACCATCAGTACACAAAGTTCAAAGACCAAGACCTTAAATTTACAAATAATACTAAAAATGAAAATTTTTCATTAACTTTACCCTATTTGAAATTTATAAATACAACAAAAAAGATAAAAAAAGTCTATTTATAAATTGGAAAATGATATTGCCACATGATATACAGAAAAAGATAAAGAATCTGCACCCTTGTTTAGAGTTGGTCACCTCGAATGACCATACTCCAATGTTAACCCAGGAACATCCAAAAACTGAATTTTGACCTCGATATGATATTGTAATTGAATGTTATCTATGTTGCCATCATACAATAGATTAGATAGTGATATGAAAGTTATGATCAATGGAGAGGTACTAACTGATACTGAAGTGGGAGAATCCACTTCCACCACTGTTTACATGGGATTCCCGACATGAAGTGGGATGTGAACTAAGAAGAATTCAAGGAAGGTCAATATAACACCACTACCAACTCATGAATCATTTTCTAGTATCACCTATTAATGAATCCAATTTCTGTTCATAAGTGCATTGAAATCTCAGCTGATATGCTACTGAAGAACCCAAAAATTATATCATATATTAAATCTCAATCATACTTCTCCCATGATCACCATGAGTATTTTCTTATGTTTACTAGTTTTTTTCAAATAATAGAGTTCTCAATGAATTATATTGGAACATAATATTAGAAAGATCTATCGAGAAGATAATCTCCTCAGTCCTGCGATACATCAGACACCCGACAGTTAGATTTTAGAGGTTGGGTGTGCTAGAAAAGAGTACGAGACATTGACACCTTTAGTCAGGCCCAATTTTTAATCCCAATAAGTAAATCCCATTTCCTCTTATTAAATCCACAAGACTAGGAATAAATTTTATTCCAAAATTAGCACGTGTAACACCACACTTGAAAAATATGTAGAAGTGTAGAATTTATATACAAAAAAGAACCATAAAATCTACATGAGATCCTTTCAAGATATCATACATGACTATAAAGTTGATGAGTTATTATGGAGTATGTGGTTTGGTGTCAGAAGAACTCCTTACTATTAGAAATTAAGAATGTCATAGAGCTTGTTTGATTGGGATAATGTATAAAATATTTGGATTTTTTTCTATATATTTGGAAACAAATATTTAAAAATGAGGGGGATGACTATGGTGATACATATGAAGATAGAAGAAAGTAGGTGATGTGAGGAATTAACTAGCCTTAGACAACATTACGCCTTTTAGTTTTGTAGGAACTTTGTGGCCCTTACCTGGGGATTCATTTTTGTTTTTTCTTTATTACTTCCTTTATTCTATTTTTAATTTCTTTTTGACTCCATTGGAGCATTTTTTAAGATATTTTTATAAACAAAACACATGAAGTGATATTGATCTGGTTGGTCTATTTACATCATTCAAGTTCTAAGTGTACATAAAATCTACCCTTTTTCCATTACTCAAGTAATGCATGTCCATTTATTTTCAGATATTGGATTAAAAAGATCCATTTTAATTTAATGTTGTTTACATTTCATATAGAATCCAATTTGAGTATAGGTATGTTTATACAAGGGTAAAAACATAGGAAAAATTGAGTAGTTATTTTTAACAACATCTGGTTTCTTTATTTATTAGGTTAGTGGATCCTACAATTGAGAGACTATAGAATCCATTCATCTGTAGGTCATCCATTTGAGAGAACCAACGAACCCATCTTCACCAGACCCTATAACACTTTTCCATGGATGAAGACAGAAAAAGAAAAGAAACATTTATATAAATTTATAACAATGTGACTAGGCAATCAAATTTTATAGTTCCATCATTGGACTCCCCCTACCTGATTTTGATCTCCTTTATCTACACTTGGTCATTTATTTTGATTATCACTTTACTACCACTACATTGATCTATTCCCTACCATCACTCTTATAATTTCACTCCTCATATATTATTTCATTTTTTAACTTATTCTCACTCAACATACGTTTTACAGATTTCCTTGATTGTGGATCAACCCCTACTCACCTCTATACCAATATTAAGTAGAATTTATAAATATTTAATTTTTCCTTAACCTAGTGATGACTTAGGGGATAACCAACCCTACTATTCGAAAATTAGGATACTATGGTCATGCACTCCCAACTACATAACCCCATATATTGGAAAGAAGTTACATGGTGATTACCTAAAAAAACCCCATTCTATATTCAAATTTTTTAGAGTGACTCATAGAAAAGAGAGACCAAGGAATTGTTCAAAAGGTAATTCATTATGTTTAGGAAGAAAAGTCTATTACATGAGGTATTAATCACTAGAATAGTGCACAAATATTTTCCAACCATGAACCCTTTACACTCATTACCACCTCATAATAATCCATCATGAAGATTTGACCAAATGAGTTTATTCCCACTCGATCATCATGAAGATCCCATTCCACTACAGGTATCCTATGTATAGATCAAATCCTTCTTGAGCTTATCTAGAAAACTCAAATCCCTTGTGAGATCTAAAAATAGAAAAAACCTCAGGCACTTATCATATAGTTTAAGAAACTTTACTAACCTACTGCTCTAATTAGACCTCTTCTACCTGAAACCTAATATATAGAATAACCTCTACCATGAACCTCCAATGTGGACCAAAACATATTGGTGTGATTCATCCCTTCATTCATGTAATGATGATGTGTGAGGTATTTGGTCACCCTATGACTCACATATTCCAAGTAAATCTAGAAAAGTTCATGATGAGACCTCCTATAAAGACAAAAAATATACATGATCAGGAATCCAAGAATGAAAAAGTTATAGTCCTCTGATCATATAGCCCCTTGATAAAAGTGTCTCTTTATTTTGCTCCCTAACTGATAGGGTCCTCATAGAATTTTCAATCATGAAACCCATTTTTTGTCGTGGTCTTTTTATTAGGAAATCAGTGATACCATCATTAGTCTATAAAACACATTATATATGACCATTACCTGAAACTAATTGGTTTGGTGCTTGGGGGATTATAGAGACCATTCATATAGGGAGGCAACTAAATTTGCGTAATACCTACATCAACCCTTAATATCCCATAATTGAGAGTGGTTCTCCTTTATCTACCCATTCCTACCAATTGAAAGGAATATGGGATTATGGGCTTCCTTCTCAGGTATAAGTCCCAAGATAGTCCCCATTGGTGATATCATTAACAAGTTAGGGACACTCACACCGATTATCCCCAAACATGTAAGACTATCTCAATCTTATATTTCTACAAATTTCAGGACACAAATATCCCCACATCATGAATATAAACTATATCGATGCTATTTTAGTCATATGATAGAAAACAATGTGATACTTTCCCTACCACATGACGTAAAACTATGTGGATTGGTCTTACCTCATGACCATAAACAATGGGACTAAAACTATATGAAATTTAGTTTCTATAAAGAAATATATAAAGGGATACCCCTAAAGGTGAAAAGAGAACATAATCAACCATCTGTTTTCATTATCATGTGTCCATATTCTTTGTAAATCCATTAATGTTATTCCTCATTAGACTATACTCCAGTGAACTCAGACATCCCATTTCATAGGTCCATATTCCCTGGGAAATGCCCTCATTCAAACATATCCTTGGTGACCCCATTCCCCCACTCGGAGAGATATATTCCCTCCAAATAAGAAACATATAATCCTCATTTTGGAATATTCCTTATGATACACAAGGTGTGATATATTCCTACCAATCGATACAACCACATATCTCATAGGTCCATAATCCTCATGAACTAAACCTACTCTCATTGGTCCATATTTCCTTATAGACCAATAATAAGGGTCCTCTCACGATAAATTAACACACCAACCATTTATAGGATCCTTTTCCATAATATTCCTTACTACTCAATGTTTAATTGCACATATTTCTCCTTGTCACATGATCTTAAAATATGCAACATTTCCTTTATAGTGGCATCATAGTATATGATTTTTGATTCCTTTTGAAAGGATACATTTTTAACCCTTATCATTTGTGTGATCCTAACACAATACATTTGAACTACCTCCCGGGATGGTGATAGACACTACAGTTCTAAACTATGTTGATTTAAATCATAGTACTCTAAAACTAAGAATCACTAAGAAATAAAGAATGATGGAGAACCTATAGCACATATAGAAGCTTACATAGACATATGTTAATAACCAACCACTGAAACAGGTGTAACCAGTTCCATTTTGGGACATAGTAAATATTTACAAAGAAAACTCAAATATATAATAGAATATAAGATTAGATAATAATATGAACTTGAACTCCCACCTTCTTGACCAAAACACATTCTATGGTGTCACTTTAAAATTACATGTGAACACTTACCTTTGGAATATAGGAATTCCTTGACTCAAAATAAAATATCCCTTTGGTATGAATCACACATTGGAAGTTTCCATTGAAAGAAATGGTGAACTTGGTGTGGATATTTTGACTATTAAAATGATTATTCAAACATATTTTTTTTACTTATGATGAAACATTAACAAGTTTTATTTTTTGTGTTTGAAATTTATCTTAAGAAAATTTAAGAAAGATGCCCCTTTAATAAAAATAAATGAAATTATAATTGAATAATACATATGATTTAATGACCCGAACCTAGTTACCCAGATTTGGTGCATTATTACATAACATTGCCGTGATCACAAGGGATCAAATCTTGAAAGATCAATCCGTTTATTTTCTTTGGAGGTACTACATACAAAAATAAGTTTTACATTACATAATGAATTGAAAAACAAAAACATTGTGTCTCATTTAACACATTAATCTCACATAGACTATCTTGCAGGTAATTCATAATATACTTCTTCGCATCCTAGGAAAAATAAAACATAGAAAGGGGTGAGCTCAGGTTCTCAGTAAGGATAACAATATAGCGGAAACTTTCACAAATAAGCATAAACATTTAAGGGAATGTATATGACTAAAACACAAGACTTTTAAACATAAAATTCATCATAATTTGGAAAATATAAATTAAAAAATTCCATTTACTTATTAACATGGATATTATACTAGTCGAATAATCACATGTAATATCAATAGCTAATTTCATAATGATGGAATGCATAATGTCGGGCATCATAACCACATAGTTAAGGCCTCGAGCTAAGACTTCAAATAATATTTTTTCAAGGACTTATTCCAAGACCCTAATTTGTCTCATTAGACCTACTGATGCATCGAGGAGCTATAGCAGGCCTCACCTGTCACTTACTAAGTCCAATGCATTCCTCATATGAGAAGGTTGAAAGATAACATAAAAATTTGTATTAAAACTAGCATACAAAATGTTAATACTTTAACCATAAACCATGAATAGTATAAAAATAACACATCCATAGTCAAACATATCACAAAAACCTTCTATACAATAAGGAAAATTATATCATAATAAATCAACTTCAAACAAGTGTAAAATCCATCAAAGGATGTTGAAATAGATGAAATCAAAACTATTTGAGAGAAATATCTCTTTCTATTTTGAAATCATTTAAAAGTCCCATAATTATAAAAGAAAAAATTTATTTTGAAAATATTCTTATATTATTGTAAGGGAAGCTTATAAGGAGTTATAATCACAGAAAATAGCCACAGTTGCTATAAAAGTGAAAAAACATTATTTCATTAATTTTATCGAAAAGGTCGTAAAGGACTCTGTTTGGAAAACGACGGGAATATTCTATTATAAACATTTTATAAAAATTAAAGTCTATGAAATAGTATAAATATTTTGAAATAAATTTTAATGAAACACATATGTGGATGATAAAGAGGTCCTAGTAGATACTCATGTATAAACAACCTCGAATAATGAAGAGATTGTAGAATTAAGCCTTACCTTGTACTTTTCCTTAGTCGATGGTATGTTAACCTCCTATATAATAGTTAAATAATGGTTATTAAATTATACAGGAACCAAATACATAAATATGATATAATATATGATCTTCCAAAATTTCTTTATTAATAATATTTCAGTAGTATCATTTTTTGGGTGTTAACTGATTCGTTTTCCTTTATATGCTTGGTTATGTAAGCCATGATTGTTATGGATAGGATGTATTTGATTAATATCCAGAATTATATTATGTTCTTAAACATTATTTCTAATCATCAAATGAAAATTATTCTGGAATGGTTATGATGGGGAATTAATTTCATTGTGTTCGTGGACAAATGATAATTCTTACGTACAAACGAGAGACAATATCATTCTTTTGATGGTGAAATCATATTTAATTGGATGATGTATAATATATAAATAATAATTAACATTTTATATTTATTATTTACATTAGTTATACTCATTATTATACCCATCCAAATAATGAAGTGTTTGAATAACAAAATACACCACAACGTTGAGACGGAAAGCCATACGTACACACGTATAGTGACTTGTCAATCATAGGATGGTTAGAATAATGAATATTCTTGTACCATATTTATAATAACATCATAGTTTGTATAAGGTTAATGATTAATTATTTTGGTATTGAAACAAAAAATAAATAGCAAGTAGAGGAAGAAAATAACATTGAAAGAGGTGATAAAATAATTACCTCTTATTTGGATGTTTCCTTTTGATTTGAACAAAATAGATTCTTAGGTTCACTTTATGCTCAATGGAATGAATCTAGGTTTATGTAAGAAAATTTGGGAGGATATTTGGTCAGGGGCTGGCCGACCCAAATGGGTTTTGTGTGATTTTGATAGAAGGGAAAGTACCCTTTTATAAGAGAGATGAGGGTCACTTTAGGAAACTCTTGAAATATTATTTTATTATAAAATCAAATTCTGTTTATAATGGCTCAAAAATTATTTATTTCGAGGATAAGGTCGGGATGAGTCTAAGACCTCTCAAACAATAGGTTTTAGATAGGTTTATGTCACCAAATTAACCTTATCTTTTAGATTTAACTCTTAGTTAAATAGTTTAACTTTTACCATGTATTCTTGTATTATTATAATAAATGGTTAATAAACATACAATAAAAATCCAAGAGAACCCCAATTGGTTCAATATTAATATATATAATATTTCCTATGTCCTTTGGCCAGACCTTATATTTTTAGGAATATTATATCAATTAATAATATAGTATTTGTTTTAAAAACCCATTTATTTCAATTTTGACACTGTTTGGTATTTTGTTATTGTGAAAGTCATAACAACTTTATCACTTCAAAAAAATTATTTAATCAACCCTAACATGTAGTATTAACCTATAAAATTATTTTATTTCATCATAAGACTCAATTTACATTTATTTTAATATTTATAATATCAATTAATTTAATCTTTAATTAATAAGGTAATTACTGTATCATCATTTTGTCACGAATAAATTTAACTATTTATTGTCCAAAAACTATAAATAAAATAACATTATTTATGAAATCTTTTTATATTTCTATTTAATATTTATATCCGAATTTATCTTATGCATAAACCTATATTAAAAATGGACTATTTATTAAACTTTGAATTCAACACTGTTAACTCTTCTTTAAATAAAACTATAGTAAATGTCCAAATCTAATCCAAGTGAACCAAATGGATCATATTATATTGTTGTGGTTGATTTTGGTTTAAAAAACTTATCCTATAGAATTAGGCCATGTTTTAGGGTAATTATAATATCATTGTTTACCTTTAATTTCCCTATTTACTTTAAACTGTGGTAAATAAAAGTCAAAAGTAACTATTCACCAAAAATTATTTAAATATTATTAAACCACATATAACTTACTGATATCAACTGTGTCTCTTAGATTTTTTAAATTCAATTCACAGAAGCGGTAAAATTATTTTTTATGCAAATTTGTAAATCTGCCAAGGTGGGTAAAAGATGATAAAATGTTCAAAAAAAATTTATATATCTAAAAATATTATAAAATGACTCCAATGAATTAAATTGAACTTATATAGGTATTATGTATCTATTTTGATTAAAAAAAATTAAATAAAATAACTAATTATTTAAATAAAATGTCGATTTTAAACAATAATGCATCATTTTTCACTATCCATAAAAAATTGAATGTTTTCAGAAAAATACCAAAAATTCTCCCGAAGATAATTTTGATATTTTGAATCCAAAAATTATGTCCATTTTGAAAAATAAAATTTATAAAATTTCAAAAAGTGGGTATTACTATTCATAATGGCTAGTTTGATAAGTCGTGGTGTGTTAAAACTCCATGTTTCATACAACGCAAGCTATTGCATTATTCAAAGGGGAACGTACCATGAATGCTTGGGGTGTCACATTCTCCCCTCATTCAAATAATTTCATCCTCAAAATTCTAGAATATTACTGCATAAAAATATTCGGGTGGTTCTTCATCATAAGTTCCTCGGGTTCCCACGTTGCCTCTTCCATCTAATGATTTCTCCATAGAACATTCACCAGATGAGTCGTCCGGTTTCTCAACCCTTATTCTCTGGTATCACGAATTCTGATAGGATCTTTACAATAATACAGGTCAGGTTCCAGTTCTATTTCTTTATAGGTGAATACATGAATTGGGTCAGGCATGTTTTTTCTAAACAGTGATACGTGGAACACATCATGAACTTCGGAGTAAATTGATGGAATTTCCAAACGATAAGCCACAACTCCAATTCATTCAAGAATTTATAAAGGTATGATGTATCTCAGACTTAATTTACCCTTCTTACTGAAACATATAACACCCTTCCCAGGAGATACATTCATGAAAACGGGATTTCTTACTTGAAATTACAAATCCTTCAGTTATCGACATAACACTTTTGCATACTTTGAGTTTCTTTGATGTGGGTTTGGATAACCTTCACCTTTTCCATTTTTTCCTCAAAAAGTTATGGGCCTATGAGTTTTATTTCACCAACATCATCCCAACAAGTTGGTGTGCAACATCTCATTCCATATAACGCTTCATATGGTTCCATTTAAATATTTGAATAGAAGCTAATGTTATAATAAAATTCTACCAAAGGTAAATATTGATCCCGAATATCTTTAATGTCAAGTGAACAAGATCTCAACATGTCTTCTTAGGTTTGAATAGTCCATTCTAATTGTCCATCAGTTTGAGGGTGGCAGGAAGTGCTCAAATGATGTTCCATATCCAATTCCTTCTGATGAATTTTCCAGAATCTTGATATAAAATGGGGATCACGATCATAAAAAATATATAGGAGTAATCCATGAAGTCTTGCAACTTCATTAATATATAGTCTTGCTAGAAGTTCAAGTGGGAAATCTTCTCTTATTGCAAGAAAATGTGCTGACATGGTAAGATGATCAACAATGACCCATAGTGCATCATTCCTATAACGACCCATACTTTACATACATTGTTATTACTTCAGAATAGAAGCACACTTATTACAACATATAACAAAACCAGGAAAGGACCGTATAGGTATAGAGTCTTTAGAAACTAGGAAACATAAACAACAAGTTCATAAATAATCTACTTTACCTCCCACATATTTCATCATATCTAGAGTCCCTTTTTGGAATATCCTACTTAATAACCTTCTTCCTGACCTACGGAAATAAAACAAAAAAAAGGGTGAGCTCAAATTCTCAGTAAGGGTAAATAAAATAAAAATCAATCACATCATGAACATAACATTTTGGAAATCTTAACCTGCAAAAGAAATCATAATTTAATACCATGGGATAAATCATAGAAGTGAAATGTAATCCCAATAATCATAACATAAAACATGGAACTTTGTGGCATACACACATAATCATAGGGAATGATTTTTTATTAGT
The DNA here is from genome assembly GCA_963277665.1 of Viscum album. Taxonomy (NCBI): domain Eukaryota; kingdom Viridiplantae; phylum Streptophyta; class Magnoliopsida; order Santalales; family Viscaceae; genus Viscum; species Viscum album. Next base: position 596,745,658 of record OY728121.1, read on the forward strand.
CAAGACTCATTGCCAAGACTATCTTGGTGGAAAAAGTCCATTTCTGAACAGAGTTCACTCCTCGTTTCAGTCCTGTTTCACTGAACCGGTTTTACCTGCCATTCTAGCCATGTCTATCTCATGAGATTAAAAATCTTTACCCAATTCATTGGAGGGAGATATAGGTCCCACCCATCTCATAATGATATCATTCTTATGTGTTCCACAAAATCATAAACCATACATCATAGCATAACCAATATAATAAAAATGGGAATCTTTAAACATCGTGACATCATAAAACAATTCATATAAGATAAAAGAATTCATAAAAAAATATTTCCACCACAACATAATAAAATACATGTAATAATAGGGATAGAAACAGAACCCTTTATTATCTTAGATGGAAAATAATTTTGATAAAACACTGGAACTCTATTCTTGAGGAAAATATCCTTTCTACTTCAAAAACATTTTTCCTTTCTTAACATGTCATACAATTTTAAACTAAAATAAGTTGATTAAAAATAAAATTGAAAACTTTTAAAGGAAGATTCTTGGAAATTTCGTTTTAAAAAACCATTCACGCCGTATAAGTTAAAAAAACATACTTCTCTTACTTTTGTCGGAAAAGTCAAAAAGTACCTTGTACGAAAAACGACAAAAGATTCCTTTCATAACTTTTACTAAAAACTCACCGAAGGGTAAAATTGGATTTAAAAAATTGTAGGTGGATGGAAATAATATTACATATTGAGGAAACATGGATGTGGAAGATAAAATACACCCTAGTAAATACCAAAGTATAAACAATCTCGGATAAAAATGAGATTGTGATATTTCCCCTACCTTAGGTCCGATATGCTTTGTACGTGTCCGAACCTCCTGTATAATGATTTAAATAATGTTATTGACTTATTCCAGAATCATACTTATTTTTATGATATCATATATGGTCATATTCTTAGCTTCATATTAGTAATATTTCATTACTACTTGTTTATTCGGGTGTTTATTACTTTTTGTTCTTATGCGTGTTTTGTCGAATAAATTCTTATCCTTCTTTTTAGGTTATAGATACCTCATTTCCAGAATGTTATTAGTGTACTATATATCATATTTATTCATCAAATTCATTTATATAATCATTATGCAATGAATATCTTGTAGAACGAGTCACATCACATCGTGGAGATGGTATTCCGTACGTACGCACGAGCGATGATATCGTTCCCATGATCATGTAATTGTATTGGAGTGTTTGTATACTATTTCATAATCAATATCAATTTACAATAGTAATATATAGTAGTTATTTTCACCATTATACCCATCCAAGTAAGGTGGTGGTGGAAAATAGATTACACCACGGCGTAGAGATGGTATTTCGTACGTACGCACGCGCGGTGATTTCATTTTCCGTAGGATGGATAGATGGTGAAATAGGGTTGTTTCTAACTTATAATAACATATCAGTATATGAGTGATACTGATGTTATTACTTCATAATGAAACTACTAAAGAAAAATAATTGGAAGAAGAAATAAAGTTGAAAGAATTGGTAACGGACATTACCTATTCTTTGAAACGCCTCTTTGAGACCTCCTTTTAGGGAACTAAAATTGGTCTTTGAAGAAGACCATGACCTCTAGGATGTATCTAGGGAAGTGGAGAGGAGAAATTGGCAGAGGTTGGCCGAGATTGAAGGCTCAAAGTTGTGTGAGGAAGAGGGGGAGGAGGTGCCCTTTTATAAGGGAGGAGAGGGGCTCCTTTGGAAAATCTAAAAATATTATTTTATTATAAAGTAAATTTCGGTTTTAAATAGCTTTAAATTGATTTATTTAGAAGATAAGGTGGGTATGGGTTTAAATAATCTCATCCAATAAAATTTAGACATGTTTAGGTTCCTATTTTAGCCTTATTATTTAGATTTATCATTAAGTTAAATAATTTTACTTTTACCATGTCTTCTTGGGTTCTTATACTATAAGGTTAATAAACTCACTATAACAAGCCAAAAAAACCCCAAGTTGTTTATTATTAATATATATAACCTTATCTAAGTCATTTTTCCAATCCTTAGATTTTTAGGAATAAAATAACAATTAATAATAAAATATTTGTTTTAAAAACTATTTTATGTCAATTTTGACACTATTTAGTAATTGATTTTTGTGAAAATAATAACAGAATGATTAGTTCTAAAAAAGTTAATTAAATCAATAATAACATGTCATATTAACCTAAAAAAATTAGTGGAATTCATAAAAAGTCTCAAATTACAATTATATTGGTATTTATAACATCAATTATGTCAATATTTCATTAATACGATAATTACTGCACCATCTTTGTGTCATAAATAAATTAACTTATTTAAAATCTAAAAATTACAAATAAAATATCATTATGTAGGAAATATTTTTCGATTTAAAATTAAATATTATAGTCTAATTTATCTTTTGTATAAACCTATATTAAAAATGATTTTCTTATTAAACATTGATTTTAACTATTTTAACCCTTCTTTAAATAAATTAATAATAAATGTCCTAATCTAATCCATGTGGGCCTAAATGGTCATATTTTATTCCTAAGGTTGTTTTTGGTGGAATTACACTTATCCAATAGAATTAGTACATGTGTTAGGGTAATAATAATATCATTTTTACCCTTAATTACCCTATTTACTTTTAACCGTGGTAAATAAAAGTAAAAAGATACTATTCACCAAAAATTATTTTTATCTCATTGAACCACATTTTACTTACTGACATCAACCGTGTCTCTCAAATTTTTGAAATTCCACTCACAGAAGTGGTAAAATTAAGTTTTATGAAAAATTTATTTTTTTAACTACCACTTAGTGGTTTCACTATTCATCAAAAATTGAAAGTTTTCAGAAAAATACCAAAATTTCACCCTAGGATAATTTTGATATTCCAAATCCAAAAATTAAGTCCATTTTGAAAAATAAAATTTATAAAATTTCAAAATGTGGTTATTACTATTCATAACGGCTAGTTTTAATAATATTTTAATAGTATATCGTTGTTTAGTGAAACTCGGTATTGAGTACGACGCAAGCTATCGAGGAAGGTCTCAATTTCTTGTAAAGCAAGCCAAGCAAGTGTTGTGTGTAGAAAAAGATTTCTTTGATGATTTATATAACATAAAAGTCTCGGGTGTTACATTCTACCCTCTTAAAATGAATTTCTCCCTCGAAATTCGTCACTTTGTAACAAACAGATGAGGATACCTCTCCCTCATCATATCCTCAAGCTCCCATGTAGATTCTTCTAATTAGTGGTTCCTCCATAAAACTTTCACCAATCAAGTGGTCTTGTTTTGTAGGACTTTTTCGCTACGATCCAGAATCTATATTAGCTGTTCTTCATAAGAAAGATCTTGCTCCAGCGGTACAACTTCTGAGCTTAGTACATGTGAAGGATCAGGTATGTACTTTCTCAAGAGAGACACATGGAACACATCGTGAACTTGAGAGAGATTTGGTGGAAGTGTCAATCGGTATGCTACCTTCCCAACACGATCTATTATTTCGAAAGGACCGATATATCTAGGGCTCAACTTCCCCTTCTTTCCAAATATCACGACCCTCTTCCAGGGAGATATTTGTAAGAACACTTTATCACCCACTTCAAACTCTAGGTCTTTTCTTCGGTTGTCGGCATAACTTTTCTATCGACTATGAGCTGCTCTTACGTGTTGTTGAATAGATCTAACCTTTTCTTCCATTTCATCAATGAGATCAGGTCCTAATAGCTTTCTTTCCCCAACTTCATCCCAGCAAGTTGGAGTCCTCCATTTCATTCCATAGAGAGCTTCATAAAGAGACATCTGAATACTGGAATGAAAGTTATTATTATAAGAAAATTCCACCAAAGGTAGGTGTTTATACCAACCACCTTTGAAATCTATAGAGTATGCTCTCAACATATCTTCTTGAGTTTGAATTGTTCTCTCAGACTGACCGTCTGTCTGAGGATGATAAGTAGTGCTGAAACTTAACTCTGTATCCAGAGTATGCTGAAGACTTCTCCAGAAAAGTATGGCTCGAGGATGCTAGTTTTGAGACACTGCATGCTCAGATATCAATAGGTGATGCTGCCGATGGATATTAAAAAGGTGGGGAGCACATTGTTCTTTTTAGAGGGCGCACATTAGTACTAGTGGCATCGTGGGAGGAGGTTCTGAGGGAGTTCCATACATCTCCTTTAGTGGTGCATCCATGCGTGGAAAAGATGTACCAGGACCTACGACGTCAGTTCTGGTGGCCAAGAATGAAGAAGAGTGTGGCAGAGTTTGTTTCTCGGTGCCTTACTTGTCAGTAAGTAAAGGTGTTGCACCAGGTTCCAGCAGGTTTGACTCAGCCTCTTGAGGTGCCAAAGTGAAAGTGGGATGGGATATCTATAGACTTCGTGATGGGTTTGACGTGTATGTCCAGGGGACGCGATTCCATCTGGGTGATCTTTGATCGACTCACTAATTCATCCCACTTACTAGCCATATGGGAGCAGAGTTTAGTAGAGAGCTTGGGACGCCTCTACATGCATGAGATATTTCGACTTCATGGAGTTCCATCCACGATCGTCTCAAATCATGATGCTCTTTTCACATCCCAGTTGTGGAAGGATTTTAAGAAGCTTTTGGGACTCAGTTATGCTTGAGTACAGCGTTTCATCCACAGAATGATGGTCAGACGGAGTAGACCATCAAGGTTTTGGAGGATATTCTAAGAGCTTGCATACTTGACTTCGGTCATAGTTGGGAGGATCACCTACCACTAGTGGAATTTTCTTAAAACAAGCAATTATCATTCCATTATTGGTATGGCGCCATTCGAGGCTTTGTACGAGCGACCTTATGGGTCACCACTTTTCTAGACCGACCCAGGAAAGGCAACACTCATGGGACCAAAGATGGTGCGAGCTACTACGGAGAAGGTTCAGGTCATCCAGGAGCGGATGAAGACTGCACAGAGTCAGTAGAAGTCTTATGCCGATAGGAGATGGAGGCCCTTGGAGTTCGAAGAGGGATACCATGTGTTCCTTTAGGTCTCACCTCAACGGTGATTGCAATAATTTGGAGGAGGCAACAAGCTATCACCGAGGTTCATTGGCCCTTTTTAGATTTTGAGTAGAGATGGCGAGGTGGCGTACTACTTGGCTCTACCTCCTCAGATGGACCAGGTACACAACGTCTTCCATGTGTTGCAGTTACAGAAGTACATGCATGATCCATTGCACGTTATCGATTGGGGCGAGCAGGATATCGATGATGGAGAGACCTTTTCTGAGTACCCGGTGGAGATCGAGGATCAACAGAAGAAGATCCTTTGTGGGTGAGATATTCCCTTGGTGCGTGTCCGGTGGTAGCACGGGAATCTCCAGGAGAGCACGTGGGAGCGGGAGGTTCAGTTTCATGTTCATTACCCACATCTTATTGAGTAACATTTGTTTTGGATTTTTGGGGATGTAAAATACCTAAGGTAGGTGTGATATAATGTCTTGGATTTTTCCATGTTTTATTTTAATATTATGTGGGAATTATTTCGAGACCAGGCTTCAAGACGACATGTAGTTCCGAGGCCCAGTGAGCCCTGAACAAATGTTTGAATTTAATTAAATAATTAAATTACACGCGCGTGGGGTTTTCCAAATAAAGCGGAATAACTCCTGAATGGGTTCTTGGATCAGAAATCCAAGGGCACCATTGTGTTCAAAGTAGTGGGTTTACCATAGAAGAGACCTTACATCGGCTGGCGCAGACCGGTGGTGAAATATGGTTTTTGGACGTAACCGTAATAAAATATTTAATTAAATCTTATTGCGGAAAACATATCTTATCTTTTTAAATAGATATTTCTGCAGTGGTCCAGGGTTACAGACCTCATAACCTTAAATCCTCTAGAGGCTCTGGAGAAAACCTTCCAATGCGGCGACGAAGTTCTTGATGAATTTCACCGGTGACGATGACATGGCGACTAGATCTTCGCAAATGAATGCCGTGAATCTAGGTAGGATGTTTGGTTTTGGTTTCCATCCCCATTATTGATTCATACGACGAACGCGGACTAATCCATGAACATATTAGCCCATGGATCGATCGTATTTTCGGGATGGACTTTTGCAGGGATTTTGGGGATTTGATTTTTGGAGTAAATTTTCTTTCGTTAAACCTTCTAATGGTGACGAACCAATATCCACACAAAAATCAATCCAGGTTCGTCCCTCTAGATTTTTTTCCTTTTCTTCCCCAGTTTCTATACGTTATTCGTGATCATTCTACGCATTCTTGGAGGAAATTAATCATTGCACATTCATTTGTTGGCACAATGATCCGAGATTATAAATCCAACACCGGGACGAACCAACGGAGATGCAATGATGACAACGACGTATAGATCTAAACGATTTGGGAGAAATCTATCTTCGAGCATATTTTCTTCGGAAGATCATATGTTGTTCGTCGAGACGAATGAAGGTCCGAAACACCTGGATTTGTTGTTGGGATGATGAAACGAACCAGCACCTTGGGTTTTGCGGAAAATAGACAACCGAAGAAAGATCCAGAAGATCGACTGAGGTGCATGGAGGAAGATGTGGTTCTGGAATTTTTCCCAACTACACGGTGTCTAGTATGGGCTACATGGTGTGTGTTCGTCGGCAGACCAACTTGCGTGTACTACGGGAGTATGCGAACACGAGTTGGGTACACAACCAAGGACACGGTGTGTATACCCTTCCTCGGCCAGACACGACCAGATATGTGGGACACCCTGTGTATTGGTACATGGGTAGGCGGCACAGACATACACCATGTACGGTCATATGGACAGGGTTCACAGGTGTTTCCCATTTGACAGGGCACAGTAGGTGCTTTGACTGACACTCCGTCTATATTCTTTCCTACCTGACTTCGATTCCAGACACGGTCCGTTTACAGAGGCAATACATAGAGTCAAGGGACACAGTGTTTGATCCTTCTACACACCGTGTAGTTGAGTTTTACACATCTTGGACAGATGACATGGGCCGTTACACGGGCAGTACGCGGGGTCAAGGAACACATCGTGTAACCATACTACAAACCGTGTAACCTGTTTTACATGGATTGAGCCAGTTGCCTTCTGTGACTTGGACTAGTTTCCATAGGGTTCATCCCCTTGGTGTTTCTCTTGACGGTTTTTTGTATCATTTCCAACATACAACAATATGATCCATTCTGTAGGACTTCTTGAATAGAGTTATTGGAATCCCCTCTATGAAACTTGGAGCATGATCCTCTATTCTTTCCTGGTACCCTAGGTAGAGTTCTTGGTATCGACGTGACCATCTTTTCCTGGGCGCCGATCATATTCTTAGTGGATTAGTTCAGACTGAGTTGATGGAATCACCCCATGGCTATTGGTTGTGATCCTCACCTGAGCATCATGTTCTCCAGTACTTGTGGAGTGTGTTCTCCTAGAATGAGTACTTCATGTCTCTCTTTTCAGACCAAGGATTGTGTTCTCTTTGTTACGTGCTTAGTGGAATATTCGAGCCAGATCCTAGTGGTGGTATCACGATAGCCGATCGTGTATGAGTATATCTGGATATTCATGTAGACATATACTATGTGGAGATGAATGTATCTTTCCTTTGTGGTATTTACCTTATTGTATTTCCTTTATGGTTTCGGGGTGTCCTACTGGGTATTGTTATACCCACCCCTGCACGGGCTTTGCCCAGACGTGCCGTGTATTGTGCAGACGAGCGATCCTTTGAATGGATTCTAGGTGGACCAGGACCGGACGGTGCTCACTGAGATCAGACGGGCCAAGGTGTGTTCCTACGACTACAAATTGCAGTCCCAGTTCCTTTCTTTACAGGTTGTAATTTTTTATGGACTTTCATTTGATGGGCTTGTAATTTTTGCCCAGGGTTTTACATTATTGTACTTTACATTCCTGTCGTACTTTGTTGGTTTGGTTTTTAGTGTATGCATGCATTTCCCTTTTTAGTAGTTTTTACTATTCATCTTTGTGGGCTTGGAGATGTGTGTGTGTGTGTGTACAGGTTTATAGGAAATGCCTCCCATGTTAGTAACATGCCTACTCGGTGCTAGTCACCATCCCCTGGCCTATTGGAGGCGGGCATGGGGTGTTACGGATCAGGCCCCACTGGGACGGGTCGTGACACACGATGTGATGAGGTATTATCAGTATTTAGAGATGAACATGAAACTATGATTTGATTATAATTTTTAATTTTTATATGGGAATCATTATAAAATTATGATATAACATTTTTAATGACATTGTATAACTAAATTCCAACTTAATTTCTATTAAATTAATTAAAAATATTATAGAATTGCTGAATCACTGAAATAACCATATCATCCACCTCCCTAAATGTCTGTCCATCAAAATATAGAGATGTGATTGGATCATTTACCTTTCTTTCTCTGTGGGATATGTGAAATAATATAATGTTTCTATCACTATCCTTCAACCATTTGAAATGGTATTTCTCTCTAATCATTTTATCTTATACAGTAATCACCTCCTAACACTTACACCTCAAATGAATTGCCTAATCTAAAAGATAATGTAAATTAATGTGAATATTTTATAATTATAATAAATTGAATTCAGTTTTTCGATATCATTGTTTATATTAATAAATATATACTTTATCAAACCTTTAAATATAGTTTGATACTTTTAAGTATTAGATTGTTTTTTAAAAGAATTCAAAACATCATGCTTTTACCACTCCTATAAAACAATGCTCTTACATTAATTAAAGGATAATGATGAACTATTGAATATGAATTTGAAAGGTGAGGATATTCTCCCATATTTTCATATTATTACCAAAATATGATAGTGATTAGAATTTATACAAGGAAATGAATTACAGTAAATTAAATTAAAAAATTATCACTAATCATGGAAATAAAATATATTGTTAATATACATTATTTACATTTATGATATGTCTTAACTATATGTATATAGAACCTACAAATCTGATTTTTGTAAAAAAGAGGAAAATAATAATTTTATGTAATTAATTAGATGAAATTTTAATAAATAAAATGTTCAAATTTCACTACCGGATCATGTAATATTATTGTCACCCAGTAGAATCCAATTCTCATTGATAATATTAGGCATGTTTTTAACCACCATATAAAAAATCACTTTTTTATAATAAGAATTAGCATAATTGAAAGGGACTACAAAGTGAAATTATTTATATATAATATGAATTGTAATATGTTGTTCACTAATGGAAATCAAGAAAAAGAATAAATACTTATGAATAATAAGCATAATGGTTTCAACAAGAAAATTAGATGTATTATAAGCAACAAAAGAAAAACCAAGAGTATAAAATTTGAATATAATTTAATAAAAAAATTTAACCATTAGATTAGTAATACTAATTAGGTTAGGATTATTATCTATGATAATATTTCCAATCATAGAAGAATTTTTCATGTAATCTAGTCCTTGTAAATTAAAAAAATCACTTTTGAAAGATTGTATCCCCTAGTTTGGGGTCTAAATTTAATACTACCATGATCAATAAATTTATTCACCATTACTCTAAATTTTCTATGATAACATTAATGTTTACAATTTTTAGGATCATTGACATCCTGTAAGTAATCACTCTATGATCATTTACTTTATACATCCTAAAAGGCTGTCTATTTTTCTTCTACACCATTTTCCAAATCTTTATTATAAGAGATATCAGAACTCTTATAAAACAAATTAATTGAATTAATGATAATATATTTTTATTTTTCATCAACCGGGGTATTTATTTTGGTTCACTTTCCAATATAATACTTAATGAACTGATCCTCTTAATCTAGTGTTCCTTTAGAATGAGGTTAATGATTTTATTTATCCCAAGAAGCATTGTCATCATACAATCCCACATTATACTCTAAGGAATCTATAGAATGAGACTAAGAAGAATGTGAAGAATTTATAATTAAATATGTATTGTTTCTATTTCTAAGGGAATTTTTATTATATTTCTTTCCCAAGTTATTCACATCAAGAGCCTATTTAGAAGAAATAATTTGTAAAGAAAATTGCTGCATAACACCATCAGTAGGTGGTTACCTTTTTTAAGTTACCATTGACGGTCCTTTAATCTTCCCCTAGACCATTTGATAATAAACTCTATAATTATAATTATCAATACCATTATGATAATAAAGATTACAATAGTTGTCCAATATTTCAAATCCTTTACATAAACTGGAAATTTAGACAATGGTCTTATTGTTTTCCAAAAATAATGGAAGATTTTCATTTTAAATACAAAAATTGATGTTATATTCCCTGATTTAAAGGAAGTTATTATCAATTAGAGTAGAGTTGTGGTCAATATATATGAGAATAATTATGAAAAAAATAAAATTTACCTTTTTATTTTCCTCATCAAGCTTATTAGGGGTGCCTATCGAAGAGGAGATGTCCTATAAAATCATAGGGTTCTATAAAACATAACTAAGCTTATAAACTCTAATCCGAACCTATGTATGTGAGTTATTGAAAGTGAAGTTATTAAATTTATCACCCCATTCATGTATACAATGAATACAATTTTTTATAATAATATATTAAAACCATCTTGATTTTCTTTTTAACTCATTTGATAGAAGAATAACATGATAATAACCATGCCCAATTGGCACTATGCGCCTCTAATAAAATCCCCAAACCTCTAAAAAAATTTGATGATATAATTTGAATTTTTAAGGTGTATATACTTTAATAAAAATATCCCTCTCAATGATTAAAAACTTATAAATTTTAATCTTTTCATTGATTTCATGTAGATTGGTAGAGACATGTGACTTATTACCATTCTTGAAAATTCTACTCAATTATAAATCTTTTAGTTTCTAAAATGAGTTACTAGACTTAACTTTACATTAAAAGAGTCCACATTTCTTAATATGTTATGTCAACCATCATCAATATCTTGTTTTTTCCAATACCTGTAATCACTAATGAAACTTTTATGGATAACATGACAATTGTCAATCATCCCTTCATATTTTCTGGATCATGTTCTCGATCACTCTCATAATCTATGAAAATCCCTTAAGTATTTTTACAACATAATATTAATAGAATAATAATAATAATAGTAAATAGTATGTATGGAGGGGTTACAACCAAAGAAAACACTTATATTATTTCTTATAAACTAAATTTCAACTTGACTAATTTGAAAATGGACATTTTTTTAGGAATTTAACATGTTACATGGAAACATTCATGTGATTAGATCAAATCACACTATATATTACTTCCTTGTACATTGCACATCCTCGCATAAGGGATCCAAACACCCATATCCCCATAATGCATGATTCCCACATGCATATATATATATCCAAATGGATTGTGTCCTCAAGTCATGCTTGGTCAGTATGGAATTAACATTTCTTTTTAAACCGTACTTCCTTGATTGACTAGTAATATGTCATGTTTCCATCACTATGAACACATCACTAATTCAAATTCCAACATATAACATCCATCCAAGAACAAACATAATTATCATTTTAGCCAAATACATGGTATAAAATATGAACCCATCATCAACATGTGGTAGTCATCAAACCCCATAAAAATGGAGTTTTCAATATCAATCAAATACCCTCCCAAAGATGGTAAAATTTACTACAACATGGGGTTGAACCCTTTATAGTTTGATAGAGAACCCCAAAAAACCCACTTATGTAATGTATTGGATGTATGTGCAGTCTTACAAGTCCCTAGGATAGGGAAAATAATTGGGATAGACAAAAAAGAGGAATTTTTTAGTATATTTACTTATTATATTTTCAATACATGGAAACATATATATACCACTCTTGGTCTTGGGTAAAAATATTACAAATTTCATTCAGAATAATAGTAATATTTATTTAGGTTTAGGTGATTATAAATAACAAGAACACACACCTAAAGAGCATAAATGGAAAAAGACTCATCCCCCTATTCTAGGATTGGAAACACCCAAAAATTCCATTAGAATGGTTAAATATGAATAAAACCCTACCATAATTAACTCATGATGAAGGTCTAGTGAAACATGCATATAGAAAAAAACTCATAGTCCCCAAAAATGGGGGAAAATTATTGGGGTTGGGGATTGAACTATAACCCTACCAGATAAGGATTCATCGAAAAACCACTCAAAAACTGTTTTAGACACATACTAATTGTAATAATAATAATAATAATAATAATAATAAAATATAATTATAAACATACACAAATTAGAAGAAAACACACATTCCTAGGGACTCGTCTTCATGACACACCCCTTCCTATCAATCCCAAACCACCTCAAAAACAATGTGGTGGAACATATAAATAACAAAAACAACAAAAAATACAACAAAATAATAATAATAATAATAATAATAATAATAATAATAAAAATAATATATTTTAGGTCTTGGGGGTTACAAGAACAAAAACACACAACCCACACAAACACCCAATAACAATCATGAATCAAACCTCATCACTCTCTAAAGGATAGACCCATAGCTAAGCTAGCTCATTTAAATTTTCAATGGCCAAAAGGTCTAGTGGATATGAAGCCCATGAAATTACTGAAGGATAAATTTCTATCCCAAAGGCCTAGTGAAACATCTTGCCTACATCATTTCACATGCATAATGAAGATTTCATCATGCTTACATCAATTTCCATGCCTGTGTTATACATTATTCCTACATCACTGCATGTTTGCATCATCATCCATGTCGCTGATTACATCAAAGCCTTCATAGTACTAGAAGAGTACCTATTCCCATTAAGGACTAAACTTAGGAACTCATGGATTTTGATACTAGTAGTCGAGTAAAAGTTAACTGTGACACTGTACACATAATAATAATAATAATAATAATAATAATAATAATAATAATAAATAATAATATAAATATTAATTATAAAAGTTAGTCTGTTAACATGTGTCCTATTAGTATCACATAACATAATATTTGGAAATATATATGTATTGTAGTGATCTAAATTTTACTAGTAAATAAAATTAAATAAAACATACTAAATGAATAAAACAAAATAGAATAATAATAATAAATTCAATTAAGATAAATTATGATAGTGAATTCAATATGATTATAAATATTCTTATATTTATAGAAAACCTGAAAACTAATACTTTGATGATTTATTAGAATGATAATATTTGTATATTGGATGATTAGAATTATTATTTAATCATATTGGATTATATATTGGATTCCATTAGTTCAAAATGATATATAATAGGCTTGGTATCATTGATTTTTGGATTAGGGAATTAGGAATTGGTAGTAATTATACAATACTTAGTATATCGATTTAATGGATATCCAATAAGAAATGAATAATGAAAATATTCGTTCAAGGCTCCTTTCAATGGTTCAAAGAATTAAATCCTTTCTACTAAATTTGTAGACATTATAACCTAATAAAACTGATCATGTTTTTTAAAAATTAATAAAACATAAAATTCACTATATTTTTTATTGAATTACACCTTATATATATATGAAAAAATCCCCAATAATATATAATATATCTATACATACATTTTTTTGTAAATCACAAAATCTATAATGGAAGGTAATCTATTATCTTACATTTCATCCCCTTAATTATTTTTTGGGAGTATTTTGAGATGTAGGAAGAGTTTGAGGAATTTGGTAGAATAAGAAACAAAGGTAGAGAAGTAACCTTAGTGTTAGGACAATACTGGGTACTTGGTTATATAACATTGAGTACCTCATGGAAATCTAGTGGCATCATAGAAATTTATCAGTACCACTTGGTACCTAGTGGATCTAGATTGAGTACTTTGTGAAACTGTAGGTTGTTTTTTAAACATGGTAGTGGTTTATTCCTTTCACTTTCAAAATAAACCCCTAAAATTAGGTTTTCTTAAGATGTATCTCCCATTTTAGCTGCCTAAGACCCCTATATATCTCTTTTTATCATCTCCTTCAAAAAAATGAATCTAGTTTCATCATTGGCTTAGGTTACTAAAAATTTATCATGGGAGATCCTATATAGAATGGTACAATGTGTTATCCCTCTAATATTCTCCTCTTACCTAGTAATCCATGGTAGTATCCCACATATTCTATTTACATACTCAGGGGATTTTAAATATCAGTGATTCCACCTGTTTCCAATAAATCTAGATTCTATAGGAATTCCATCTTTGAAATGAAATAATATTTCCTTGGTTTCGATTACCAAAATACCATTTCTCTAATGGTTGTGGTTGTAATCCTAATTAAACCATAATTTAGTCTATTTTTTTTGTAATATTAGGGTAATAGCTTCCCTTTGTTGTCCTAAAATTAACCAAATATAGTAATTTTGGTTGGGGAACCCATTATTCCACTCATACTAATAGAGTTTTAGACTGAAAATGATTTATAGATGAGTAGACATAATTATAATGAAATATTTTTGACTAGTAAATGTTTTTCTAAAATAGTTTATCGATATAAATGAATTGTTTATATTATTTTATTTGTATTTTTCATCTAATTTTGACACATATACTAATAAAATTCTGTTTATTTTATTTATATTCTATATTGTCATGATTATTTGTTTCATGTTTTTTGAGATGTGAATAAGCATTATCATCTTATATTCTTATGTACACATTATTTTAAAGTGTAATTATAACTTTTTTATTTATTCCTTATCTACTAAGGATTCAATATAGCATGTTAAAACATCTTCAAAACCTATTAAGATTGTTTGAATATAAATATATAATTATATAAGATCTTGATAATGTATTCATGTATTGAAAAGTAGTTAGATGGTTTTTAATGCTCTTATAATTACTTGAATTTGAATATCCCTTCAAATATCCTTGTATAGATGGTCTATAAGATTGAGCCAATATGGTATACATGATCCACTTTCCCATGTATGGGTCATAGAGCCCAAACACGGTATACGAACACACACACATATATTTAAGGTATATATATACATGTGTGTAGTACATATGAGCTTGTTCACTAACAAATTTACAGAATGACATTGAAAATGTGCTTCATATTTCATGCTAGACCCAATGAAGGTTTGAAAGGTATAGACCCTCCCTATAAGGGTTTTTTTATTATAACTAAAATCCATGTTAAATTACTTGTTCAAATATGTTTTTTAATATTATTATTTTAAATTTATTAATGTTATTGTCATATATACTTTAGTTTATGATATGTAGTTACGAAGTGGGGTGGTGACCTTCTATTGGATATTTTCATACTCATGCCTTATACGTGAACCATTGTGATGCATGAAAAAGATTTTGTATATGATATGAGTAAGGTAATGGTGACCGAGTGTGGGAGGTACTTTTTTGTATTCCTATGAATATATTAATACTTAATAGATGAAATAAAAGTGATCAAAATTTCATGTTCCAAGATAACCATGTATAGATAAAGAAACCTATATTAATATGAAATGATGAAAATAAAAAACTAGTATGTGAAACTTACACTAAAGAATTTGAGTCATATCTACATCACCTTTAAAATATTTCCAATGAGATTCATGATGATCCCATAGGTGGTCATCGAAGGATTATCACCTCTAGAGGTATCCATGGGCTTATTGGATCACGTTCTATACATTTGAGACTCTCCATACTTCAAAATTTATTAGTATATTTACATGATAAGGAGGAATAAGATAGAGAGTTTCAGGTTTAATAATTATCAATCAATCTTAGGATAGTCTCTATTATATACCATCTCATGGAAGTACCCTTTTATATAACTTGAGTGTGCTCCTAGACACTGTCGCATCTACTCATGCATTATAACGTATGAATAAATGATTTAGTTAAGTCATACATATCATTCATGAACACATCATAATCCTCATACATTTTATACAATAAAATGACTATTTAAATGAAATATTTAGGCGTAATAAATATGAAAATTTATATGTTTAACATTCTACTTCCTATGAGTCATAGCTTTTTCAAATGAATCATAATATTTGATTCATGGAAAAGAAGGGGAATGTAATCTCACTATATACTTATTACAACAACCTATCATAGGCTAAGAATGTTTTATTCATCACATATAATAATTACTTATATTCTATGATTACCTCTTAATCATAAATTACTGTTGAACCAAGTCAGTGGAGTGGAATGATATGTCATTCCTTATGAATTACCACAAAATTAGAAAATATGATATACAATATATTCTCGTAAAAATATATTTTATAACATGAATTACATATTTTATGATTGGTCATATATTATCATATGATATAATTTATATATATAGCATATATATAAATTATTTATGTAATAACACTCCTTCAATCACCTAATCAAACAAAACACTTATAGACTTTGTGACATTTCACATTATATTTTATCATATACAACAACTTGTTAAATCATATCCAAAATACATTTTGGATATTTTTCCAAAAAAACATGTAATTCTATCATTTATATCACATATTATCACATAGTATGTAATACCTTTTGAATACCCATCCAAAAATATTTTGGATCAACTCTAAAATAATTTTTGAGTAGCTCTCTGAGTCAAAATAAATACTCATTCAATTAACCACAATGTGTGACTCCATTATCTTTTATAAAATTAAAAACAAATATGAATCACATGATCTATAAATGTAATCAAAGAGAATCCTCTAGTGAACAATTAATGCTACTCAATCTACAAAGGGATCTAGAGTGATCTCCCAGAAACACATGTATCTTTATACTTGTATCCCCCAGCCACATCTCATGCTAGCATACGCTATCATATATTCTATTTGTAAAAGACATATAGTGACCATGGGACATAGTGTATTTCGATTCCATATAGACAACTCATAAGTTCTTGACTCTCCATGTATAATAGACTTAGTCGGTGAATACATGAAATTTTATTCTCCTCTATGGATGATCCCGTCACATTACACTCATTAGAATAGAAAATCACATCATATGTACTATCTAGGTGAGGAAACACACTCCTAAATCTATCTGAATTAAGGGCTCAAGTTACAAACATATCACATGAAAGGAAAAATCCTATCATGGTTGACCTCCAATCAATGACATGATCGACAACATACCCAGACACCCCTTCTTAGCTAATTCATAATGGTTTCTATAATAAAGACATCAAATTATAAAGGTTCTCATGATATTTAGGTCACTAACCCTAAGTAATGGGGACTCTTATATGATCCATGAAGCCCTGGTATACCAAATATATAGTGTATAACACTATATGTGGTATATTTTGGGGGTCAACCATTGCACAAAAACCATTTTTATTCCTTATAAAAATATTCTATATCTCATACAATAAATATACTCAATATAACATTAATTTTTTTTTCATAATCTATAATACTTCATGATGAACATTGCTTAGGGATAACTCAAAGGTGTACATTGAGAGGAAAATTATCATTAAAATTAAAAAATGTTATATCAATATATACATTTTTGCAACCAATGTGAGGGAATGATAATATAAATATTTCCTTTTCTATAAAACATCATATATTACTAAAACTATTTTAAGAATATTTAAGAAAACCCTATATAAGAACCTATGTATCTTATCATATCTGATGGAAATCCATACCTCCCTTATGTTAGTTTATATTTTGGGATTTTTTTAACTCATTACATTTATATATAATTTATATAAAATATTTATGTGACCATATAATAAAACCCCCTTACTAAAATCTGTAATGAGTGACATTTATTGATAGTATAAGTTTGAAAAATGGTGATATTTAGAAATCATATTACAAATGTTCAAATCCTTGAAAGTATTCAATGTTCTTAACTCTACAACATAAAATGTTATGATATCAACTTTTTTTGTATACTTATAAAATTTCTATGTTTATCATCATTATCCTTGGAACCCTTTCCATAGGATATTTTCTTTTAAATATATAACTAATTAAATTATTACTTACCAACACATCCTAAAATATTTTATGATAATGTGATATTCACTTTTTATTTTTGATGGTTATAATTCATTAAAAAACAATGATATTTACTTTTCATGTTAAATAATGTACCTATTTAAATTTTTAAAAATAATCACATTTCCCAAAAACATTGGGATATTAAGTAAACACACTGTAACTTTAAATGGTTAAAAAACTTTTATTAACTTTGAACTTATCTATATTGAAGCATACTCCCACTTTCCTCTTAGACACTATATTCTATTCATAATATCAGGGTATGTTACAAAAGACACTTTTGTGTTTAAGGAAAAACTCTTACTCTCCTCTATATAACTATTAGACAAATAAACTGTTATATCGATATTTTATATGGTATTTTATTTTTTTGAATTTTTTGATCTTAAATGAAGAAAATTTGTCGAAAAATGTTACTAATGGGTGGAGAGAACATCCTCTCTTGTATTTTAAGAAATATTTGGATAAGAAATTTTTCATAGATAATTTTTTTTATCCTTTTAACCTTTCTAAAAATGATATAGATCCTGATGAATCATTATTGACACCAATGATCTTTCCAGAATAAAAAAACAATAAGATGTTAAAGGGACTAAGTAACTATGATACCACTATCCTCCCATGTAGGCCGAATATGGAAGTAACCACCCAACCACTCACCTCCCATGTGGAAAGTTGAAGTGGTAAACTCATGATTGCCAACCCTTTTATTTGGTGCATCAATCGTGTATAAATATATGATGTTAGCTATTGAGATAAACCACTTACGAAACAAATCATATATAGTCATTCCTTACAGCCACCCACTTAGTAAGAGGAACCCTTAATATGGAATTATTTTATAAAAATTTTCCACATCTATTTCAGGGAATTAAAAGAGTTTTTTTATAATTTAATTTTTTCTTTTAATGGGGAATTTGTGAATCTGGGAAAATTATGGACTACTTTGGAGATCATAGATTTTTCTAATCAAATTGTATATTTTCGGGTGCTCAATTGATTTAAATGCATGTTTTATATATTTTTCATCATATATTTGTTTGATTGTTTTAATAAACTTTTCATTTTAGATATCATAGTGAGAATTTGGAAGAAGGGTCATAGTGAGCACAACTGTTACAATATCAACTGTGCAACTGCATTCTACTCATGTTCAGAAAAATAAAAATCTATAGGAGTGATCACATGTTCATTAGGATTTACCAAAAGTTAAAAAGGATCAACCATGTGTTTGGGCAATGGTACAAAGGGTAGTATCAACTACAAGGATAATAGGAAGAATAAAAAGTTTACTCAGCAATTGTTAAACTGATAGAAAAACTTATGTGCCTTTAGGAGATTAACATTTAATTAAACTTTTACGAATGCTAGAGGTATTGGAATGACCATCAGTACACAAAGTTCAAAGACCAAGACCTTAAATTTACAAATAATACTAAAAATGAAAAATTTTCATTAACTTTACCCTATTTGAAATTTATAAATACAACAAAAAAGATAAAAAAAGTCTATTTATAAATTGGAAAATGATATTGGCACATGATATACAGAAAAAGATAAAGAATCTGCACCCTTGTTTAGAGTTGGTCACCTCGAATGACCATACTCCAATGTTAACCCAGGAACATCCAAAAACTGAATTTTGACCTCGATATGATATTTTAATTGAATGTTATATATGTTGCCATCATACAATAGATTAGATAGTGATATGAAAGTTATGATCGATGGAGAGGTACTAACTGATACTGAAGTGGGATAATCCACTTCCACCACTGTTTACATGGGATTCCCGACATGAAGTGGGATGTGAACTAAGAAGAATTCAAGGAAGGTCAATATAACACCACTACCAACTCATGAATCATTTTCTAGTATCACCTATTAATGAATCCAATTTCTGTTCATAAGTGCATTGAAATCTCAGCTGATATGCTACTGAAGAACCCAAAAATTATATCATATATTAAATCTCAATCATACATCTCCCATGATCACCATGATTATTTTCTTATGTTTACTAGTTTTTTTCAAATAATAGAGTTCTCAATGAATTATATTGGAACATAATATAAGAAAGATCTATCGAGAAGATAATCTCCTCAGTCCTGCGATACATCAGACACCCGACAGTTAGATTTTAGAGGTTGGGTGTGCTAGAAAAGAGTACGAGACATTCACACCTTTAGTGAGGCCCAATTTTGAATCCCAATAAATAAATCTCATTTCATCTTATTAAATCCACAAGACTAGGAATACATTTTATTCCAAAATTAGCACGTGTAATACCACACTTGAAAAATATGTAGAAGTGTAGAATTTATATACAAAAAAGAACCATAAAATCTACATGAGATCCTTTCAAGATATCATACATGACTATAAAGTTGATGAGTTATTAAGGAGTATGTGGTTTGGTGTCAGAATAACTCCTTACTATTAGAAATTAAGAATGTCATAGAGCTTGTTTGAATGGGATAATGTATAAAATATTTGGATTTTTTCTATATATTTGGAAACACATATTTAAAAATGAGGGGGATGACTATGGTGATACATATGAAGATAGAAGAAAGTAGGTGATGTGAGGAATTAACTAGCCTTAGACAACATTACACCTTTTAGTTTTGTAGGAACTTTGTGGCCCTTACCTGGGGATTCATTTTTGTTTTTTCTTTATTCCTTCATTTATTCTATTTTTAAAATCTTTTTGACTCCATTGGAGCATTTTTTAAGATATTTTTATAAACAAAACACATGAAGTGATATTGATCTGGTTGGTCTATTTACATCATTCAAGTTCTAAGTGTGCAAAAAATCTACCCCTTTTCCATTACTCAAGTAATGCATGTCCATTTATTTTCAGATATTGGATTAAAAAGATCCATTTTAATTTATTGTTGTTTATATTTCATATAGAATCCAATTTGAGTATAGGTATGTTTATACAAGGGTAAAAACATAGGAAAAATTGAGTAGTTATTTTTAACAACATATGGTTTCTTTATTTATTAGGTTAGTGGATCCTACAATTAAGAGACTATAGAATCCATTCAACAGTAGGTCATCCATTTGAGAGAACCAACGAACCCATCTTCACCAGACCCTATAACACTTTTCCGTGGATGAAGACAAAAAAAGAAAAGAAACATTTATATAAATTTATAACAATGTGACTAGGCAATCAAATTTTATAGTTCCATCATTGGACTCCCCCTACCTGATTTTGATCTCCTTTATCTATACTTGGTCATTTATTTTGATTATCACTTTACTACCACTACATTGATCTATTCCCTACCATCACTCTTATAATTTCACTCCTCATATATTATTTCATTTTTTACTTATTCTCACTCAACATACCTTTTACAGATTTCCTTGATTGTGGATCAACCCCTACTCACCTCTATACCAATATTAAGTAGAATTTATAAATATTTAATTTTTCCTTAACCTAGTGATGACTTAGGGTATAACCAACCCTCCCATTCGAAAATTAGGATACTATGGTCATGCACTCCCAACTACATAACCCCATATATTGGAAAGAAGTTACATGGTGATTACCTAAAAAAACCCCATTCTATATTCAAATTTTTTAGAGTGACTCATAGAAAAGAGAGACCAAGGAATTGTTCAAAAGGTAATTCATTATGTTTAGGAAGAAAAGTCTATTACATGAGGGATTAATCACTAGAATAGTGCACAAATATTTTCCAACCATGAACCCTTTACACTCATTACCACCTCATAATAATCCATCATGAAGATTTGACCAAATGAGTTTATTCCCACTCGATCATCATGAAGATCCCATTCCACTACAGGTATCCTATGTATATATCAAATCCTTCTTGAGCTTATCTAGAAAAATCAAATCCCTTGTGAGATTTAAAAATAGAAAAAACCTCAGGCACTTATCA
Source organism: Viscum album (assembly GCA_963277665.1). NCBI lineage: Eukaryota > Viridiplantae > Streptophyta > Magnoliopsida > Santalales > Viscaceae > Viscum > Viscum album. The sequence continues at coordinate 596,767,666 of OY728121.1, forward strand.
TATAGTTTAAGAAACTTTACTCACCTACTGCTCTAATTAGACCTCTTCTACCTGAAACCTAATATATAGAATAACCTCTACCATGAACCTCCAATGTGGACCAAAACATATTGGTGTGATTCATCCCTTAATTCATGTAATGATGATGTGTGAGGTATTTGGTCACCCTATGACTCACATAATCCAAGTAAATCTAGAAAAGGTCAAGATGAGACCTCCTATAAAGACAACATATATACATGTTCAGGAATCCAAGAATGAAAAAGTTATAGTCCTCTGATCATATAGCCCCTTGATAAAAGTGTCTCTTTATTTTTCTCCCTAACCGATAGGGTCCTCACAGAATTTTCAATCATGAAACCCATTTTTTGTCGTGGTCTTTTTATTAGGAAATCAGTGATACCATCATTAGTCTATAGAACACATTATATATGACCATTACCTGAAACTAATTGGTTTGGTGCTTGGGGGATTATAGAGACCATTCAGATAGGGAGGCAACTAAATTTGCGTAGTACCAACATCGACCCTTAATATCCCATAATTGAGAGTGGTTCTCCTTTATCTACCCATTCCTACCAATTGAAAGGAATATGGGATTATGGGCTTCCATCTCAGGTATAAGTCCCAAGATAGTCCCCAATGGTGATATCATTAACAAGTTAGGGACACTCACACCGATTATCCCCAAACATGTAATACTATCTCAATCTTATATTTCTACAAATTTCAGGACACAAATATCCCCACATCATGAATATAAACTATATCGATGCTATTTTAGTCATATGATAGAAAACAATGTGATAATTTCCCTACCACATGATGTAAAACTATGTAGATTGGTCTTACCTCATGACCGTAAACAATGTGACTCAAACTATATGAAATTTAGTTTCTATAAAGAAATATATATAGGGATACCCCTAAAGGTGAAAAGCGAACATAATCAACCATATATTTTCATTATCATGTGTCCATATTCTTTGTAAATCAATTAAAGTTATTCCTCATTAGACTATACTCCAGTGAACTCAGACATCCCATTTCATAGGTCCATATTCCCTGGGAAATGCCCTCATTCAAACATATCCTTGGTGACCCCATTCCCCCACTCGGAGAGATATATTCCCTCCAAATAAGAAACATATAATCCTCATTTTGGAATATTCCTTATGATACACAAGGTGTGATATATTCCTACCAATAGATACAACCACATATCTCATAGGTCCATAATCCTCATGAACTAAACCTACTCTCATTGGTCCATATTTCCTTATAGACCAATAATAAGGGTCCTCTCACGATAAATTAACACACCAACCATTTATAGGATCCTTTTCCATAATATTCCTTACTACTCAATGTTTAATTGCACATATTTCTCCTTGTCACATGATCTTAAAACATGCAACATTTCCTTTATAGTGGCATCATAGTATATGATTTTTGATTCCTTTTGAAAGGATACATTTTTAACCCTTATCATTTGTGTGATCCTAACACAATACATTTGAACTACCTCCCGGGATGGTGATAGACACTACAGTTCCAAACTATGTTGATTTGAATCATAGTACTCTAAAACTAAGAATCACTAAGAAATAAAGATTTATGGAGAACCTATAGCACATATAGAAGCTTACATAGACACATGTTAATAACCAACCACTGAAACAGGTGTAACCAGTTCCATTTTGGGACATTGTAAATATTTACAAAGAAAACTCAAATATATAATAGAATATAAGATTAGATAATAATATGAACTCGAAATCCCACCTTCTTGACCAAAACACATTCTATGGTGTCACTTTAAAATTCCAAGTGAACACTTACCTTTGGAATATAGGAATTCCTTGACTCAAAATAAAATATCCCTTTGGTATGAATCACACATTGGAAGTTTCCATTGAAAGAAATGGTGAACTTGGTGTGGATATTTTAACTATTAAAATGATTATTCAAACATATTTTTTTTACTTATGATGAAACATTAACAAGTTTTATTTTTTGTGTTTGAAATTTATCTTAAGAAAATTCAAGAAAGATGCCCCTTTAATAAAAATAAATGAAATCATAATTGAATAATACATATGATTTAATGACCCGAACCTAGTTACCCAGATTTGGTGCATTATTACATAACATTGGCGTGATCACAAGGGATCAAATCTTGAAAGATCAATCCGTTTATTTTCTTTGGAGGTACTACATACAAAAATAAGTTTTACATTACATAATGAATTGAAAAACAAAAACATTGTGTCTCATTTAACACATTAATCTCACATAGACTCTCTTGAAGGTAATTCATAATATACTTCTTCGCATCCTAGGAAAAATAAAACATAGAAAGGGGTGAGCTCAGGTGCTCAGTAAGTATAACAATATAGCAGAAACTTTCATAAATAAGCATAAACATTTAAGGAAATGTATATGACTAAAACACAAGACTTTTAAACATAAAATTCATCATAATTTGGAAAATATAAATTAAAAAATTCCATTTACTTATTAACATGGATATTATACAAGTCGAATAATCACATGTAATATCAATAACTAATTTCATAATGATGGAATGCATAATGTCAGGCATCATAACCACATAGTTAAGGCCTCGAGCTAATACTGCAAATAATATTTTTTCAAGGACTTATTCCAAGACCCTAATTTGTCTCATTAGACCTACTGATGCATCGAGGAGCTATAGCAGGCCTCACCTGTCACTTACTAAGTCCAATGCATTCCTCATATGAGAAGGTTGAAAGATAACATAAACATTTGTATTAAAACTAGCATACAAAATGTTAATACTTTAACCATAAACCATGAATAGTATAAAAATAACACATCCATAGTCAAACGTATCACAAAAACCTTTTATACAATAAGGAAAATTATATCATAATAAATCAACTTCAAACAAGTGTAAAATCCATCAAAGGATGTTGAAATAGATGAAATCAAAACTATTTGAGAGAAATATCTCTTTCTATTTTGAAATCATTTAAAAGTCCCATAATTATAAAAGAAAAAATTTATTTTGAAAATATTCTTATATGCTTGTAAGGGAAGATTATAAGGAGTTATAATCACAGAAAATAGCCACAGTCGCTATAAAAGTGAAAAAACATTCTTTCATTAATTTTATCGAAAAGGTCGTAAAGGACCTTGTTTGGAAAACGACGGAAATATTCTATTATAAACATTTTATAAAAATTAAAAAGATGGTATAAATTACTTTAAACCATAGTCTATGAAATAGTATAAATATTTTGAAATACATTTTAAAGAAACACATATGTGGATGATAAAGAGGTCCTAGTAGATACTCATGTATAAACATCCTCGAATAATGAAGAGATTGTAGAATTAAGCCTTACCTTGTACTTTTCCTTAGTCGATGGTATGTTAACCTTCTATATAATAGTTAAATAATGGTTATTAAATTATACAAGAACCAAATACATAAATATGATATAATATATGATCTTCCAAAATTTCTTTATTAATAATATTTCAGTAGTATCATTTTTTGGGTGTTAACTGATTCGTTTTCCTTTATATGCTTGGTTATGTAAGCCATGATTGTTATGGATAGGATGTATTTGATTAATATCCAGAATTATATTATGTTCTTAAACATTATTTCTAATCATAAAATGAAAATTATTTTGGAATGGTTATGATGGGGAATTAATTTCATTGTGTTCATGGAAAAATGATAATTCTTACGTACAAACGAGTGACAATATCATTCTTTTGATGGTGAAATAATATTTAATTGGATGATGTATAATATATAAAGAATAATTAAAATTTTATATTTATTATTTACATTAGTTATACTCATTATTATACCCATCTAAATAATGAAGTGTTTGAATAACAAACTACACCACAACGTTGAGACGGAAAGCCATACGTACACACGTATAGTGACTTGTCATTCAAAGGATGGTTAGAATAATGAATATTCTTGTACCATATTTATAATAACATCATAGTATGTATAAGGTTAATGATTAATTATTTTGGCATTGAAACAAAAAATAAATAGAAAGTAGAGGAAGAAAATAACATTGAAAGAGGTGATAAAATAATTACCTCTTATTTGGGTGTTTCCTTTTGATTTGAAAAAAATAGATTCTTAGGTTCACTTTATGCTCAATGGAATGACTCTAGGTTTAAGTAAGAAAATTTGAGAGGATATTTGGTCAGGGGATGGCCGACCCAAATGGGTTTTGTGTGATTTTGATAGAAGGGAAAGTACCCTTTTATAAGAGAGATGAGGGTCACTTTAGGAAACTCTTGAAATATTATTTTATTATAAAATAAAATTCTGTTTATAATGGCTAAAAAATGATTTATTTCGAGGATAAGGTCGGGATGAGTCTAAGACCTCTCAAAAAATAGGTTTTAGACAGGTTTATGTCACCAAATTAACCTTATCTTTTAGATTTAACTCTTAGTTAAATAGTTTAACTTTTACCATGTATTCTTGTATTATTATAATAAATGGTTAATAAACATACAATAAAAATCCAAGAGAACCCCAATTGGTTCAATATTTATATATCTAATATTTCCTATGTACTTTGGCCAGACCTTATATTTTTAGGAATATTATATCAATTAATAATATAGTATTTGTTTTAAAAACCCATTTATGTCAATTTTGACACTGTTTGGTATTTTGTTATTGTGAAAGTCATAAAAACTTTATCACTTCAAAAAAATTATTTAATCAACCCTAACATGTAGTATTAACCTATAGAATTATTTTATTTCATCATAATACTCAATTTACATTTATTTGAATATTTATAATATCAATTAATTTAATCTTAAATTAATAAGGTAATTACTGTATCCTCATTTTGTCACGAATAAATTTAATTATTTATTGTCCAAAAACTATAAATAAAATAACATTATTTATGAAATCTTTTTATATTTCTATTTAATATTTATAGCCGAATTTATCTTATGCATAAACCTATATTAAAAATGGACTATTTATTAAACATTGAATTCAACATTGTTAACTCTTCTTTAAATAAAACTATAGTAAATGTCCAAATCTAATACAAGTAGACAAAATGGATCATATTAAATTGATGTGGTTGATTTTGGTTTAAAAAACTTATCCAATAGAATTAGGCCATGTTTTAGGGTAATTATAATATCATTGTTTACCTTTAATTTCCCTATTTACTTTAAACTGTGGTAAATAAAAGTCAAAAGTAACTATTCACCAAAAATTATTTAAATCTTATTAAACCACATATAACTTACTGATATCAACTGTGTCTCTCAGATTTTTTAAATTCAATTCACGGAAGCCGTAAAATTATGTTTTATGCAAATTTGTAAATCTGCCAAGGTGTGTAAAAGACGATAAAATGTTCAATAAAATTTTATATATCTAAAAATATTATAAAATGACTCCAATGAATTAAATTGAACTTATATAGGTATTATGTATCTATTTTGATTAAAATAAATTAAATAAAATAACTAATTATTTAAATAAAATGTCGATTTTAAACAATAATGCATCATTTTTCACTATCCATCAAAAATTGAATGTTTTTAGAAAAATACCAAAAATTCTCCCGAAGATAATTTTGATATTTTGAATCCAAAAATTAAGTCCATTTTGAAAAATAAAATTTATAAAATTTCAAAAAGTGGGTATTACTATTCATAATGGCTAGTTTGATAGGTCGTGGTGTGTTAAAACTCCATGTTTCATACAACGCAAGCTATTGCATTATTCAAAGGGAAACGTTCCATGAATGCTTGGGGTGTTACATTCTCCCCTCATTCAAATAAATTCATCCTCAAAATTCTAGAATATTACTGCATAAAAATATTCAGGTGGTTCTTCATCATAAGTTCCTCGGGTTCCCACGTTGCCTCTTCCATCTAATGATTTCTCCATAGAACATTCACCAGATGAGTCGTTCGGTTTCTCAACCATTATTCTCTGGTATCACGAATTCTGATAGGATCTTCACAATAATACAGGTCAGGTTCCAGTTCTATTTCTTTATAGGTGAATACATGAATTGGGTCAGGCATGTATTTTCTAAACAGTGATACGTGGAACACATCATGAACTTCGGAGTAAATTGATGGAATTTCCAAACGATAAGCTACAACTCCAATTCATTCAAGAATTTATAAAGGTATGATGTATCTCAGACTTAATTTACCCTTCTTACTGAAACATATAACACCCTTCCCGGGAGATAAATTCATGAAAACGTGATTTCTTACTTGAAATTACAAATCCTTCAGTTATCGACATAGCACTTTTGCATACTTTGAGTTTCTTTGATGTGGGTTTGGATAACCTTCACCTTTTCCATTTTTTCCTCAAAAAGTTATGGGCCTATGAGTTTTATTTCACCAACATCATCCCAACAAGTTGGTGTGCAACATCTCATTCCATATAACGCTTCATATGGTTCCATTTAAATATTTGAATAGAAGCTACTGTTATAATAAAATTATACCAGTGGTAAATATTGATCCCAAATATCTTTAAAGTCAAGTGAACAAGATCTCAACATGTCTTCTTAGGTTTGAATAGTCCATTCTAATTGTCCATCAGTTTGAGGGTGGAAGGAAGTGCTCAAATGATGTTCCATATCCAAGTCCTTCTGATGAATTTTCCATAATCTTGATATAAAATGGGGATCACGATCATAAAAAATATATAGGAGTAATCCATGAAGTCTTACAACTTCATTAATATATAGTCTTGCTAGAAGTTCAAGTGGGAAATCTTCTCTTATTGAAAGAAAATGTGCTGACATGGTAAGATGATCAACAATGACCCATATTGCATCATTCCTATAACGACCCATACTTTACATGCATTTTTATTACTTCAGAATCGAAGCACACTTATTACAACATATAACAAAACCAGGAAAGGACCGTATAGGTATAGAGTCTTTAGAAACTGGGAAACATAAACAACTAGTTCATAAAGAATCTACTTTGCCTCCCACATATTTCATCATATCTAGAGTCCCTTTTTGGCATATCCTACTTAATAACCTTCTTCCTGACCTAGGGAAATAAAACAAAAAAAGGGTGAGCTCAAATTCTCAGTAAGGGTAAATAAAATTAAAATCAATCACATCATGAACATAACATTTTGGAAATCTTAACCTGCAAAAGAAATCATAATTTCATACCATGGGATAAATCATAGAAGTGAAATGTAATCCCAATAGTCATAACATAAAACATGGAACTTTGTGGCATACACACATAATAATAGGGAATCATTTTTTATTAGTCAAGACTCATTGCCAAGACTATCTTGGTGGACAAAGTCCATTTTTGAACAGAGTTCACTCCTCGTTTCAGTCCTGTTTCACTGAACCGGCTTAACCTGCCATTCTAGCCATGTCTATCTCATGAGATATAAAATCTTTACCCAATTAATTGGAGGGAGATATAGGTCCCACCCATCTCATAATGATATCATTCTTATCTGTTCTACAAAATCATAAACCATACATCATAGCATAACCAATATAATAAATGTGGGAATCTTTAAACATCGTGACATCATAAAACAATTCATATAAGATAAAAGAATTCATAAAAAAATATTTCCACCACAACATAATAAAATCCATGTAATAATAGGGATAGAAACAGAACCCTTTATTATCTTAGATGGAAAATAATTTTGATAAAACACTGGAACTCTATTTTTGAGGAAAATATCATTTCTACTTCAAAAACATTTTTCCTTTCTTAACATGTCATAAAATTTTAAACTAAAATAAGTTGATTAAAAATAAAATTGAAAACTTGTAAAGGAAGATTCTTGGAAATTTTGTTTTAAAAAACCATTCACGCCGTATAAGTTAAAAAAAACATACTTCTCTTACTTTTGTCGGAAAAGTCAAACAGTACCTTGTACGAAAAACGACAAAAGATTCCTTTCATATCTTTTACTAAAAACTCACCGAAGGGTAAAATTGGATTTAAACAATTGTAGGTGGATAGAAATAATATTACATATTGAGGAAACATGGATGTGGATGATAAAATACACCCCAGTAAATACCGAAGTCTAAACAATCTCGGATAAAAATGAGATTGTGATATTTCCCTTACCTTAGGTCCGATATGCTTTGTACGTGTCCGAACCTACTGTATAATGATTTAAATAATGTTATTTACTTATTCCAGAATCATACTTATTTTTATGATATCATATATGGTCATATTCTTAGCTTCTTATTAGTAATATTTCATTACTACTTGTTTATTCGGGTGTTTATTACTTTTTGTTCTTATGCGTGTTTTGTCGAATAAATTCTTATCCATATTTTTAGGTTATAGTTACCTCATTTCCAGAATGTTATTAGTGTACTATATATCATATTTATTCATCAAATTCATTTATATAATCATTATGCAATGAATATCTTGTAGAACGAGTCACATCACATCGTGGAGATGGTATTCCGTACGTACGCACGAGCGATGATATCGTTCCCATGATCATGTAATTGTATTGGAGTGTTTGTATACTATTTCATAATCAATATCAATTTACAATAGTAATATATAGTAGTTATTTTCACCATTATACCCATCCAAGTAAGGTGGTGGTGGAAAATAGATTACACCACGGCGTAGAGATGATATTTCGTACGTACGCACGCGCGGTGATTTCATTTTCCGTAGGATGGATAGATGGTGAAATAGGGTTGTTTCTAACTTATAATAACATATCATTATATGAGTGATACTGATGTTATTACTTAATAATGAAACTACTAAAGAAAAATAAGTGGAAGAAGAAATAAAGTTGAAAGAATTGGTAACGGACATTACCTCTTATTTGAAATGCCTCTTTGAGACCTCCTTTTAGGGAACTAAAATTGGTCTTTGAAGAAGACCATGACCTCTAGGATGTATCTAGGGAAGTGGAGAGGAGAAATTGGCAGGGTTTGGCCGAGATTGAAGGCTCAAAGTTGTGTGAGGAAGAGGGGGAGGACGTGCCCTTTTATAAGGGAGGAGAGGGGCTCCTTTGGAAAATCTAAAAATATTATTTTATTATAAAGTAAATTTCGGTTTTAAATAGCCTTAAATTGATTTATTTAGAAGCTAAGGTGGGTATGGGTTGAAATAATCTCATCCAATAAAATTTAGACAAGTTTAGGTTCCTATTTTAGCCTTATTATTTAGATTTATCATTAAGTTAAATAATTTTACTTTTACCATGTCTTCTTGTGTTCTTATACTATAAGGTTAATAAACTCACTATAACAAGCCAAAAAAACCCCAAGTTGTTTATTATTAATATATATAACCTTATCTAAGTCAATTTTACAAACCTTAGATTTTTAGGAATAAAATAACAATTAATAATAAAATATTTGTTTTAAAAACTATTTTATGTCAATTTTGACACTATTTAGTAATTGATTTTTGTGAAAATAATAACAGAATGATTAGTTCTAAAAAAGTTAATTAAATCAATAATAACATGTCATATTAACCTAGAAAATTAGTGTAATTCATAAAAAGTCTCAAATTACAATTATTTTGGTATTTATAACATCAATTATGTCAATATTTCATTAATACGATAATTACTGCACCATCTTTGTGTCATAAATAAATTAACTTATTTAAAATCTAAAAATTACAAATAAAATATCATTATGTAGGAAATCTTTTTAGATTTAAAATGAAAATGTATAGTCTAATTTATCTTTTGTATAAACCTATATTAAAAATGATTTTCTTATTAAACATTGATTTTAACTATTTTAACCCTTCTTTAAATAAATTAATAATAAATGTCCTAATCTAATCCAAGTGGGCCTAAATGGTCATATTTTATTACTAAGGTTGTTTTTGGTCGAATTACACTTATCCAATAGAATTAGTACATGTGTTAGGGTAATAATAATATCATTTTTACCCTTAATTACCCTATTTACTTTTAACCGTGGTAAATAAAAGTAAAAAGATACTATTCACCAAAAATTATTTTTATCTCATTGAACCACATTTTACTTACTGAAATAAACCGTGTCTCTCAAATTTTTGGAATTCCACTCACAGAAGTGGTAAAATTAAGTTTTATGAAAAATTTAGTTTTTTAACTACCACTTAGTGGTTTCACTATTCATCAAAAATTGAAAGTTTTCAGAAAAATTCCAAAAATTCACCATAGGATAATTTTGATATTCCGAATCAAAAAATGAAGTCCATTTTGAAAAATAAAATTTATAAAATTTCAAAATGTGGTTATTACTATTCATAACGGCTAGTTTTAATTATATTTTAATAGTATATCGTTGTTTAGTGAAACTCGGTATTGCGTACGACGCAAGCTATCGAGGAAGGTCTCAATATTGTGTAAAGCAAGCCAAGGAAGTGTTGTGTGTAGAAAAAGATTCCTTTGATGATTTATATAACATAAAAGTCTCGGGTGTTACATTCTACCCTCTTAAAATGAATTTCTCCCTCGAAATTCGTCACTTTGTAACAAACAGATGAGGATACCTCTCCCTCATCATATCCTCAAGCTCCCATGTAGATTCTTCTAATTAGTGGTTCCACCATAAAACATTCACCAATCAAGTGGTCTTGTTTTGTAGGACTTTTTTGCTACGATCTAGAATCTCTATTAGCTGTTCTTCATAAGAAAGATCTTGCTCCAGCGGTACAACTTCTGAGCTTAGTACATGTGAAGGATCAGGTATGTACTTTCTCAGGAGAGATACATGGAACACATAGTGAACTTGAGAGAGATTTGGTGGAAGTGCCAATCGGTAAGCTACCTTCCCAACACGATCCAGTATTTCGAAAGGACCGATATATCTAGGGCTCAACTTCCCCTTCTTTCCAAATCTCATGACCCTCTTCCAGGGAGATATTTGTAAGAACACTTTATCACCCACTTCAAACTCTAGGTCTTTTCTTCGGTTGTCGGCATAACTTTTCTATCTACTATGAGCTGCTCTTATGTGTTGTTGAATAGATCTAACCTTTTCTTCCATTTCATCAACGAGATCAGGTCCTAATAGATTTCTTTCCCCAACTTCATCCCAGAAAGTTGGATTCCTCCATTTCTTTCCATAGAGAGCTTCATAAAGAGACATCTGAATACTGGAATGAAAGTTATTATTATAAGAAAATTCCACCAAAGGTAGGTGTTTATACCAACCACCTTTGAAATCTATAGAGTAAGCTCTCAACATATCTTCTAGAGTTTGAATTGTTCTCTCAGACTGACCGTCTGTCTGAGGATGATAAGTAGTGCTGAAACTTAACTCTGTATCCAGAGTATTCTGAAGACTTCTCCAGAACTTTGAGGTAAACTTCAGATCCCGATTAGATATAATAGAACGTGGTACTCCATGAAATCTTACCACTTCCTTTATATATATCCTAGAAAGATGATCCAGAGAGAAATCCTCTCTAATAGCGATGAAGTGTGAAGAATTTGTAAGACGATCAACTATGACCCAGATAGCATTATTGCCTTTGGATGTTTTAGGAAGTCCGGTGACAAAGTCCATAGTGATGTTTTCCCATTTCCATTCGGGTATGGGTAATGGTTGTAACATCCCCTTAGACTTCTATCTCTCAGCTTTAACTTGCTGAAAAACCAAGCATCGAGAGACATATTCAGCAACATCTCTTTTCATTCCATCCCACCAGAAGTACTCTTTCAGGTCCCTATACATCTTCGTGCTTCCAGGATGAATAGAGATTGAAGAACTCTGAGCCTCATCCAGCAGCTCCTTCTTTAATTCGGGGATGGTAGGAACACAAACCCGATTCCTGAACTTTATTATCCCATCACAACCAAGGTTGAATTAAGGACCATTTCTCACCTTCTTTTATAACTCCACATCTTCTTTTTGTGCCTCTTTAATCTTCACATGTATAGATGGTTGAACATTCATTTGAGAAAGATACAATTTTCCCCCTTTCATTATAATTCCAAGATCCATCCTTTGTAAATCCATAAATATTGGATCTTTTGTGATCCTCATCATGGATAAACTGGCATGGTCTTGTTGACTTAATGCATCTGCCACCTTGTTTGATTTCCTAGGGTGGTAATGGATTGAGTAGTCGTAATCCTTAATCAGCTCCAACCATCTTCTTTGGCGCACATTCAGCTCCTTTTGTGTGAAAATATACTTTAATCTTTTATGATCAGTATAAATGTCACAGCTTTGTCCATAAAGATAATGCCTCTAAATCTTTAATGCAAAGATTACTGTAGCTAACTCCAAATCATGAGTTAGATAATTTCGCTCATGTATTTTCAACTGTCGTGAGGCATAAGCTATCACCATATCATTTTGCATAAGAACACACCCCAAACCCTTCTTGGATGCATCACTGTAGATCCCAAACCTTTCTCCACTACAAGGAAGTGTGAGCACAGGGCACTGGATAACTTTATTTTCAACTCCATGAAATTCTCTTTACATTCCTCCGTCCAAACAAACTTAACTCCTTTCTGAGTCAACTTGGTGAGTGGATTAGATAATCGTGAAAAATCATTCATAAAACGTCGATAATATCCAGCCAAACCAAGAAAACCTCGGATCTCAGTCACTATTGTTAGTCTCGACAACCCTTTTGATAAGCTCTGTTTTTGCTGGATCCATAGATATCCCCTCTTTTTAGATTATGTGACCCAAAAATGAAACTTTTTGAAGCCAAAATTCACACTTGGTAAATTTGGAATAAAGATTCTCTTTTCTCAAGGTCTTCAATATAATTCTCAAGTGATATTCATGTTCTTCCTTTCTCTTTGAATAGAAACGAATATCGTCTATAAAGACTACCAAAAACTGATCAAGATAGTCTCTAAAGACTCTATTTATCAGATCCATGAAGATAGCATGGGCATTAGTAAGACCAAATGGAATCACTATAAATTCATAGTGTCCATAACTTGTACGGAAAGCCGTCTTTGGTATATCCTCCATTTTGACCCTTAATTGATGATACCCTGAACGAAGATCAATCTTGGAAAAGTATTGAGCTCCGCGTAGTTGGTCAAATAAGTCATCAATGTGTGGGAGAGGATATTTTTTCTTGATAGTGATCTTGTTAAGTTCTCAATAATCAATGCAGAGTCTCATTGATCCATCTTTTTTCTTAACAAATAGAATATGTGCTCCCCAAGGTGACGCACTAGGGCGTATGAACCCCTTATCAAGATTCTCTTGGAGTTGCTTCTTCAATTCCTGCAACTCAATTGGGGCCATTCTATAAGGTGTCTTTGAAATAGGCAAAGCTCCTAGTACGAGTTCTATTGAGAACTCAACTTCATGATTTGGTGGAAGACCCGGTAATTCCTCTGGAAAGACATCATCAAACTACAGTACAATGGGAATATTCTTAATCGTGAGTTTCTCACCAACCATTTGAGATAAATAACCTTCATTTAGTGGAATCAATACCCATAAAATGGATGAAATTTCCACTGGAAGGTTATGTTCATCCTTGCATCGATAGATGATCATAGATTGATCTGGAATATGAAATGTGACTTCCCTTCTTTGGCAATTGATATGAGCTCCATGTAGAGAAATCAAATCCATGCCAAGAATCGAACAAAATTCTACTATAGGAAGGATCACAAGATTTTCAGGAAGCACTTTCCCACAAAAATCTATCAGAGAAGAATTATAAACTTTTGATGTGACTGTTATGCCATTAGGGGTTGTCACATCTAACTCAACATCTAATTTTTGAGGTAATATAGTGATATCCTTAGAAAATTATGCATAAATAAAGGAGTGGGTGGATCCAGAATCGAATAAAACATTTTCTACTTTAGAGTGGATGGTAATTGTACCTTTCACCACATCGTTATCGTACTCCACATCGCTGACAGAAATTGCATGTGACTTTCCTTTGTCTTTAGCCTTAAGAATTTGTTGACGTTGACCATCATCATAAACCCTTGGATTTGGGCATTGATTGTCATAATTCCCCATCTCCTTTCACTTGAAACATTGAAGTGTAGTAGGTTCATTCTGTGTATCCCTTCCTTTGTTTTCATAATTAGACATCTTCTTCCCATCATTGCGACATTCAAATGCCCGATGACCTTCCTTTCCAAATTTGAAACATTTACTTTTCCCTTTAAGACAACTCCCTCGATGTTTCTTTCCACACTATGAGCATAAGGGAAAACTTATCTTCTTTTCAGTGCGTTCTTTAGATTTTCCTTTGAATTCCATTTTCCTCTTCTTATCAAACCCATATGACTGATGGGTTACTCTAATCTCCATCTCGACTTTGAGAGAACATCGAACAATTTCCTCATAGCTATTGAAGTACCTTATGGCTAATGCCCTTAAAAGACTTAGTTTTAAGCCACTAAAGAATCGATCGATCTTACTCTCAGGTTGGATAATAATACTAGAAGCATACCTTGCAAGTCTTGTAAAAAATTTTTCATAGGTACCAATAGATTCATCATCCTTTTGCTTTAGTTCAAGAAACTCCTTCTCCATCTTTGTTTGGAGAATACGAGGGAAGTACTTATTGAAAAATAATTTCTTGAACTCATCCCATTCCATGGACTCAATTTCATCTCTTTGACTCGTATTCTTGATAATATTGCACCATTGATCAACATCACCTTCCAATCAATACACTGCTAATATGACTTTATCATGTTTAGAACATTGAAGAGCTGAAAATATCTTTTCAGTAGTACTAATCCATTGTTCAGTAACTAATGGATCAGAAGACCCGCTGAATGAAGGTGGACGCTGCCTCATGAAGGATTCAACAGAATTTTGCTCCTTCCTTTGCTCGTTTGGAAGTCCTGCATGATTCATAGATTGAGAAAGTTGTGGGAGAATGGCTACAAGATTTTTCATTCCAACTCCCATAACATTTGGTTACTCAGGGGGAAAATCATTGCATTGACGTCGCATTCTGCATTAACACGATTCCTTCGGGTTCCAACCATTGACTAAAACCAAGAAGAATAGTGTGAGCAACACTAATTATAATAGGAAAACCACATAATCAAGAATAAAATTTCGCACTTAAAGTCTTATCCTAGGTTATTCATGGCCATTTATAAAACACTAAGATTGTGTTCTATGCTTAGACTTATCCTTAGGGTTCTTACTAAGGATTTCACATCCTTGCATCCAAAGGTGGACTATACCTTTCCTCTGATACCAACTATAACGACCCATAATTTACATACATTGTTATTACTTCAGAATTGAAGCACAATTATTACAACATATAACAAAACCAAGAAAGGACCATATAGGTATGGAGTCTTTAGAAACTGGGAAACATAAATAACTGGTTCATAAAGCATCTACTTTGCCTCCCACTTATTTCATCATATCTAGAGTCCCTTTTTGGCATATACTACTTAATAACCTTCTTCCTGACCTGGGGAAATAAAACATACAAAAGGGTGAGCTCAAATGCTCAGTAAGGGTAAACAAAAGAAAAATCAATCACATCATGAACACAACATTTTGGAAATCTTAACCTGCAAATGAAATCATAATTTCATACCATGGGATAAATCATAGAAGTGAAATGTAATCCCAATAATCATAAAATAAAACATGGAACTTTGTGGCATACACACATAATCATAGAGAATCATTTCTTATTAGTCAAGACTCATTGCCAAGACTATCTTAGTGGACAAAGTCCATTTCTGAACCGAGTTCACTCCTCGTTTCAGTCCTGTTTCACTGAACCGGTTTAACATGCCATTCCAGTCATGTCTATCTCATGAGATATAAAATCTTTACCCAATGCATTGGAGGGAGATATAGGTCCCACCCATCTCATATTGATACCATTCTTATGTGTGCCACAAAATCATAAACCATACATCATAGCATAACCCATGTAATAAAAATGGGAATCTTTAAACATCGTGACATAATAAAACAATTCAAATAAGATAAAATAATTCCTAAAAAAATATTTCCATCAAAACATAATCAAATCCATGTAATAATTTGGATAGAAACATAACCCTTTATTATCTTATATGGAAAATAATTTTGATAAAACACTTGAACTCCATTCTTGAGGAAAATATCCTTTCTACTTCAATTTTTTTTTCCTTTCTTAACATGTCATAAAATTTTAAAGTAGAAGAAGTTGATTAAAAATAAACTTGAAAACATGTAAAGGAAGATTCTTGGAAATTTTGTTTTAAAAATCCATTCATGTCATATAAGTTAAAAAAAACATTCTTCTCGTACTTTTGTCGGAAAAGTCAAAAAGTCCCTCGTACGAAAAACGACAAAAGATTCCTTTAATATCTTTTACTAAAAACTCACCGAAGGGTAAAATTGGATTTGAAAAATTTTAGGTGGATGGAAATAATATTACATATTGAGGAAACATGGATGTGGATGATAAAATACACCCAGTAAATACCGAAGTATAAACAATCTCAGATAAACACGAGATTGTGATATTTCCCTTACCTTAGGACCGATATGCTTTGTACATGTCCGAACCTCCTGTATAATGATTTAAATAATGTTATTGACTTATTCCAGAATCATACTTATTTTTATGATATCATATATGGTCATATTATTATCTTCTTATTAGTAATATTTCCTTACTACTTGTTTATTCGGGTGTTTATTACTTTTTGTTCTTATGCGTGTTTTGTCGAATAAATTCATATACTTATTTTTAGGTTATATATACCTCATTTCATAAATGGTATTAGTGTACTATATATCATATTTATTTATTCAATTCATTTATATAATCATTACGCAATGAAGATCATGTAGAACGAGTCGCATCACATCGTGGAGACGGTATTCCGTACGTACACACGAGCGATGATATCATTCCCATGATCGTGTAATTGTATTGGAGTGTATGTATAATATTTAAGAATCAATATCACTTTACAATAGTCATATATAGTCATTATTTACACCATTATACCCATCCAAGTAAGCTGGTGGTGGAAAATATATTACAACACTGCGTGGAGACAGTATTCCGTACGTACGCACGCGCGGTGATTTCATTTTCCGTAGGATGGATAGATAATGAAATATGGTTGTTTCATACTTATAATAACATATCAGTATATGAGTGATACTGATGTTATTACTTCAGAATGAAACAACAAAATAAGAATAAGTGGATGAAGAAATAAAGTTGAAAGAATTGGTAACAGACATTATCTCTTCTTTGAAATGACTATTTGAGACCTCCTTTTAGGGCACTAAAATTGGTCTTTGAAGAATACCAGGACCTCTAGGATGTATCTAGGGAAGTGGAGAGGAGAAATGTTCAGGGTTTGGCTGAGATTGAAGGCTCAAAGATGTGTGAGGAAGAGGGGGAGGAGGTTCCCTTTTATAAGGGAGGAGAGGGGCTCCTTTGGAAAAACTAAACATATTATTTTATTATAAAGTAAAGTTCAGTTTTAAATAGCTCCAAATTGATTTATTTCTAATATAAGGTGTGTATGAGTAGATATCCTCTCATCCAATATAATTTAGACATTTTTAGGTTCCTATTTTAACCTTATCATTTATATTTATCATTAAGTTAAATAATTTTACTTTTACCGTGTCTTCTTGTGTTATTATACTATAAGGTTAATAAACTCACTATAACAAGCCAAACTAACCCCAAGTTGTTTATTATTAATATATATAACATTATCTATGTCATTTGGACGAACCATATATTTTTAAGAATAAAATAACAATTAATAATATAATATTTGTTTTAAAAACTATTTTATGCCAATTTTGACACTATTTAGTAATTGATTTTTGTGAAAATCATAACAGAATGATTAGTTCAAAAAAAGTTAAATAAATCAATAATAACATGTCATATTAACCTATAAAATTAGTTTAATTGATAAAAAGTCTCAAATTACATTTATTTGGGTATTTATAACATATTATGTCAATATTTCATTAATAAGATAATTACTGAATCATCTTTGTGTCATAAATAAATTAACTTATTTAAAGTCTAAAAATTACAAATAAAATATCATTATGTAGGAAATATTTTTATATTTTTAATTAATATTTATAGTCTAATTTATCTTATGTATAACCCTATAATAAAAATGATTTTCATATTAAACTTTGATTTTATCTATTTTAACCCTTCTTTAAATAAATTAATAATAAATGTCCTAATCTAATCCAAGTGGGCCTAAATGGTAATATTTTATTCCTAATGTTGTTTTTGGTCGAATTACACTTATCCAACAGAATTAGGACATGTGTTAGGGTAATAATAATATCATTTGTACCCTTAATTACCCTATTTACTTTTAACCGTGGTAAATAAAAGTAAAAAGTTACTATTCACCAAAAATTATTGTCATCTCATTGAACCACATTTTACATACTGACATCAACCGCGTCTCTCGGATTTTTGAAATTCCACTCACAGAAGCGGTAAAATTAAGTTTCATGAAAAATTCAGTTTTTTTAACTACCACTTTGTGGTTTCACTATTCATCAAAAATTGAAAGTTTTCAGAAAAATACCAAAATTTCACCCTAGGATAATTTCGTTATTCTGAATCAAAAAATGAAGTCCATTTTGAAAAATAAAATTTATGAAATTTCAAAAAGTGGTTATTACTACTCATAACGGCTAGTTTTAATAATATTTTAATAGTATATCGTTGTTTAGTGAAACTCGGTATTGCGTACGACACAAGCTATCGAGGAAGGTCGCGATTTCGTGTAAAGAAAGCCAAGGAAGTGTTGTGTGTAGAAAAATATTCCTTTGATGATTTATATAACATAAAAGTCTCGGGTGTTAGAATTCCTCCTAGGAGTCTTTCGTAGTCCCATAACAAAGTCTATCGTAATATCATCATATTTCCACTTAGGTATGGGAACATGCTTCATGACTCCTCTAGGATGTTGTCTTCCAGCTCTCACTTGTTGAAAAACCATACATCTTGACACATAATCAGCAATCCCTCTCTTCATTTTGTCCCGCCAAAAATGTTTTTTCAAATCCTTATACATCTTAGTGCTACTAGTTTGTATAGAGAAATTGGATCTATGAAAATCATCCAAAAATTCCCTTTTTAGATCTGGAATGTCGTGAACACAAAGACTCTTCCCAAATTTCAAAATATCATCTTCATATACGAAGTCGATCAATATCCCATCATTTAGAACGTTAATTTTTTTTGAAACTCCTCATATTTAGTCTGAGAACTTTTTATCTTTCCTAGTAAAGATGGTTTAACAACCATTTGAAAAAGTACTGATGTTTCACCTTCCATGATTATTCCCATATCCATCTTTTCTAGATCCATGAACATAGGATCCATTTCAACACTCATCTTGTTCAAAACTCCATGATCCTTTCTGCTCAAAGCATCTGCCACCTTATTTTCCTTCCCCGGGTGGTAGTGTATAATGCCATCACAATCCTTGAGTAGAACAAGCCATCGTCTATGCCTCAGGTTGAGTTCTTTTTGTGAAAAAAAATACTTCAAACTCTTGTTATCCATATATATCTCACATTTTTTACTATAGAGATAGTGTCTCCATATCTTCAAAGAAAATATTACAACATTTAACTCAAGATAACGAGTGTGATAGTTTTGTTCATGAATTTTTAGCTGTCATGATGCATAGGAAATAACTCTATCCTTATGCACAAGGACACTGTCAATTATTTTCTTTGAAGCATCACTATAAATAAGATACCAATCATTCCCCGATGGTAGAGTCAAGATAGGAGCATTGAATAACCTTCTCTTCAGTTCTTCAAAAATATTCTTAACACTCGTTTGTCCAAACAAATTTAACCCCTTTATGTGTGAGCTTGGTTAATGGTTTAGCCAATCAGGAAAAATTCTAGACAAAATGCCGATAATATCTTACTAAACCAATAAAACCATGCACCTCTGTTATACTCGTCAGTTCTGGCCATTATTGTATTCATATTTTCTTAAAATGATCAATAGAGATTCCATCCTTAGAGACAATATGGCCACGAAAATAAATTTTCTAATGCCAGAATTCACACTTTCTAAACATCGCATA
This sequence comes from Viscum album, assembly GCA_963277665.1. Taxonomy (NCBI): domain Eukaryota; kingdom Viridiplantae; phylum Streptophyta; class Magnoliopsida; order Santalales; family Viscaceae; genus Viscum; species Viscum album. The sequence goes on from OY728121.1 coordinate 596,787,779, forward strand.
TAATTCATTTCCTCCGAGGGTTTCAAGAATAATTAACAAGTAAATTTCATGATCTACATAGACTTTGGAGTAAACCAAGATATCCTCAATAAATACCACTACAAAGTCATCAAGATATTCCTTAAAAAATCTATTCATTAGATCCATGAAAAAAGAGGTTGCATTAGTCAACACAAAAGGAATTACTATAAACTAATAATGCCTATACCAGGTTCGAAATGCTGTTTTCAGAATGTCTTCCTCCTTCACACACAACTGATGATATCCAGATCTAAGGTCAATCTTTGAAAAATATTGAGCTCCATGATGTTGATCGAATAAGTCATCAATGCAAGGTAAGGTATACTTGTTTTTTATTGTTATTTCATTAATCTCCCTATAGTCAATGCACAACTTCATAGATCCATCTTTCTTCTTAACAAAAAGAACAGAGGATCCCCATAGAGAAACACTAGGGAAAATAAATCCATTATTACACAATTCATCTAGTTGTTTCCTTAGTTCCACTTATTCCACAGTGGCCATTGTATAAGTGGTCTTCGATATGGACCTTTAACCAAGAATTAAATCAATGGAAAACTCAATTTCTCGCTCTGGAGGATGTCTATGTAAATCCTCTGGAAACACATCAACATATTCCTGAACAATAGGTACATCCTCTATTTGAACCTTTCCTTCATAAAACTTATTTATTTAATACTCTTCCTCCCCAATAATTGAAATTAGTTGAGCTACTGGGTGTGGATCTAGATAACAATCAGGTGGTGATATTTCTGCTCTAAAGATAAGGCACTCCTTATCATCTTCGAAAATTGTGAACTCCTTCATCTTATAATAAATATTCGCATCATGGTCCAAAATCCAATCCATACTAAATATTATATCAAATTAAATCATCGGTATGATGATGATATCAGCAGATAAAGAATATTTACATGACCTAATGGGGACTGATTCAAAAAACATTGTTGCAATGATACTTATATTATGAGTTTTGACTGAAAACTTCCTTGTTAAGTCAAATTGGAAATATATAATTTTATTAGAAAACTAGGAATATATGAAACAATGTGATGATACAAAATCAAATAAAGCAATGGATAAATTTGGGGAAACCATTAAATTACCATCCACCACATTATTAAGAGCTTCAACCTCAGCAGTAGTGATCGTATAAGAGTGGAATTTCTCTCTTTCCTTTTCTAAGGTTAGTTTCCTTGTCAATTAGTACATTCGTTTGCATAATTCCCCATTTCTCTACAATTGTAATATTTAACATTCACAACCTCTTTCTTTCCCTTACAATCACGAGCTAGGTGGCCATTTCCACCACACTTGTAACAGAATCTCATTCCCTCTAGGCAAGTATTGGGGTGTTTATTCCCCCATTTACTATAGGATGGAAATTCAACTTTTACCTTTTCCCCTTATTTCCATTACCAAAGTGTTCAACATATCTCTTATTTTTTCCATTGCTTTAAAGTCATAAGAATTAGAGAATTCATTCTCTATCTTGATAGAACATGAGACAATATCTTCGTATGATGAGCAGGATGGTGAGACTACTTCTTGATGGAGAAATGGGTTTAACCCATAAAATAATTGACCAATATTACTCATTAGGTTATGTATATAATATGCGGCATTCCTATTTAACCTTGTAAAGTTAGCTTAATAATTTGCGACATTTTTATTCTCCTTTTTCCTCATACATAGAAATTGTCTTCCCATATCTGCTCGACGGTCACAAGGAAAGTATTTTTATAAAAAAATCTCTTTAAACTCCCTCCATTACATATTTTTCACTTCTTTATATTCCTTTGTTTTTTGAATTAATGACCACTATTGATCTGAATCTCTCGTGAGGTGATAAACCGCCATGGAAACTTTTTACCTTTCGTTACTCCCCAAAGCATGAAATATTTTATCCAAGGAACCTATCCATTTATAATCTAAAAAAATATTTTTAGTCCCATTTAATATTGGTGGTTGTATCCTCATGAAGCATACTAACATTGATCCTCTACATTGTGGATCAGGGTGCTCCATATGGGTATGGTTATTATTCATAACCTAAGTGAGTTGTCCCAGTATGGTGATTAGCTGATCAGCACCATTTGCATCACCAAATCCACTATAATTATCTTGATTTGGAGGGAAATCCCTAGATGGATTATGTGCATTGATACAGTTTCCTTTCCTTCCACTATAAACCATTTCTAAACAATGGAATATTGTAGATTAGTTTATGAATCAAAATACATAATTCCAAACTTGTAAAACACTTAACATAAATTGGACAGTTAATGGATATAAAGCATAATCATAAAAATGTTTTCTTTGAGGAGGTATATAATCATAAAACCTTCATAATGTTTTGTATAGAAAATCTCAATTATTATATGCATATCCCCTAGGAGTTTCATAACCAAAAATGAAGCAAGGCCCGTTGTCGTGTACCAGGATACGCCGGGTCAAGCTCGAAACTCCTTGTCGAAGTTTTCAAACCTAGGTACATATGTTCTAGAGCTTCTGCTACCTTCTCGTATCCAGATAGGGATTTATTGCTTGGAAAATACACAAAATCTCTATATTACCAAAATTCTAGGAAGTTATTCTATTCTAATCCTCTATGTCTATCTTAGGGTAATGGTCTCTAATCATAGTTTTTATAAAACTAGTTACCATGGTTTGTACCAAAATTCCTCTAATACCCAATGTAATGACTCGACCCTAGTTACCTTGAGTCAGTGAATTATTATATAACATTGGCATAATAACAAGGGATCAAATCCCAAAAGACTGATTAATTTAGCAGCCTTGTTAGTACTAGATACAAACATATGTTTTAAATTACATTATGAATTGAAAAACAACAACATTGTGTCTCCTTTTAACAAATTCATCTCTCTTAGACTATCCCTATAGGTAAGCCATAATATACTTCTTTTCATTATGGTAATAATAAAACATAGAAAGGGGTGAGCTCAGGTGCTCATTAAGGATAACAATATAGCAAAAAATTTCATAAATAAGCATAAAAATTTAAGATAATGTATAAGACTAAAACAAAATACTTTTAAACTTAGATTTAAGTATAATATGGAAAATATAAATCAAATAATTCCACTTACTTATTCGCATGGCTATTCTACTAGTCTAATAATCATTTTTCATATCAATATCCAATTTCATAATGATAGAATGCACAATGCCGGATATCATAACCACACAATCAAGGCTTCGTGCAAAGACTAAAAATAATATTTTTTCAAGGCCTTATAACAAGACACTAGTTTTTCTAATGAGACTTACCAATGCATCAGGGAGCTATAGTGGGCTCCAACCATCACTTTCTAAGTCCAATGCAATCCTCATATGAAAAGGTTTAAACATAAAATAAACATTCATATTAAAACTAGCCTAAGAAATGTTATTACAATGGCCATAAACCATGAATGGTATAAAAATAACACACCCAAATTCAAACATATCACAAAAAACTTCAATAAAATATGGAATATTTCATCATAATAAATCAACTTCAAACTAGTGTAAAATCCATCAAAGGATGTTGACATAGATAAAATCAAAACTATTTGTGAGAAATATCTCTTTCTATTTTGAAATCATTTAAAAGTCACATACTTATAAAATAAAAAATTTATTTTAAAAATATTCTTATAATATTTTAAGGTATTCTTTGAAGGTGTTGTAATGGTAGAAAATAGTCGCAATCACCTATAAGTTAAAAAACATTCTTTTCTTTATTTTGCAGAAAAGGTCGTAAAGGACCTTGTTTGGAAAACAACGAAATGATTACTTTATAATTTTTTTTAAAAAAGCCACACAAGGGTATAAATGAATTCAACCCACATTATATGAGATATTAAAAATGTTTTAAAAAACATTTTAAAGAAACATGGATGTGGATGTTATAGAGGTCCAAGTAGATACTCACGTATAAACAACCTCAGATAATGAAGAGATTGTAGAATCAACCCGTACCTTGTAATTTTCCTTAGTCGATAGTATGTTAAACTCTTGTATAATAGTTAAATCATTTTTATTAAATTATAAAAGAAACAAATACATAAATATGATATCATATATGATGTTCTAAAGCTTCTTTGTTAATAATATTTCAGTAGTATCATTATTTTTGTTGTTAACTGATTGGTTTTCCTTTATATTATTGGTTATGTAAGACATGTTTGTTATGGATAAAATTTATTTGGTTCATATGTAGAATGATATTAAGTTCTCAAAAATTATTTTTAATTGTAAAATGAAATTTATTCTTGAATGGTTATGATGGGGAAATAATTTCATCGTGTTTGTGGAGACGGTAATCCATATGTACGCATGAGCGACAATATAATTCTATTGATGGTGAAATCATATGTAATTGGATTTTATATAATATATATAAAATAATTAACATGTTATATTTATTATTTACATCTGTTATACTCATTATTGTACCCATCCAAATAATGAAGCGTTTGAATGACAAACTATACAACGACGTGGAGATGGTAAGCCGTACGTACACATATATGGGGAATTTCTATTCATAGGATGGATAATAATCAATATGGTTGTGTCATATTTATAATAAAATCACAGTATGCATAAGGTACTAGAGTTATTATTTTGGTCTGGAAACAATAAAGAAAGAGTAAGTGGAAGAAGAAAAGAACTTTGAAAGGGGTGATAAAATAATTACCTCTTATTTGGGTGTTTCCTTTTGATTTGAACAAAAGGGTTCCATAGGTTGGATTTATACTCAAGGGAATGACTATAGGTTGAAGTTAGGGAAGTTGGGAGGAGATTTGGGTGGGGTTTGGCCAAGAAAAATGTCTTTGCAGGTGTGATTTTGAGAGAATTGGTATAGCCCTTTTATAAGAGAGGTGAGGGTCACTTTACGGAAAGATTGAAATATTATTTCATTATACAATAATATTCAATTTATAATCGCTCAAAAATGATTTATTTCAAGGATAAGGTGGGGATTGTTTGGAAACCTCTCACCCAATAGGTTTTAGATAGGTTTAGGTCACCATATTAACCTTATATTTTAGATTTATCTTTTGGTAAATAGTTTAACTTTTACCATGTATTCTTGTATTATTATAAAAAATGGCTCATAAAGTTACTATAAAAAGACAAGACAACCCCAAGTGGTTCATTATTAATATATATGACCTTATCTATGCCCTTTTTCTAAACCTCAGTTTTTTAGAAATATTATATCAACTAATAATATAGTATTTGTTTTAAAAAGTCATTTATGTCAATTTTGACACTATTTGGTATTTTGTTTTTGTGAAAGTCAAAAAAACATTATCAATTCAAAAAAGATAAATTTAATCAACCCTAAAATTTCATATTAACATATAAATTTAATTTAATTAATAATAATTATCAATTTATATTTATTTGGATATTTATAATATCAATTATTTTAGTATTTCATTAGAAAGGTAAGTACTGTATGATCATTGCATCACAAATAAATTTAATTATTTAATGCCTAAAAATTATAAATAAAATTTAATTATGTAGGAAATGGTTTTATATTTATAATTAAAATTTATAGTCAAATTTATTCTATGTATAACCCTATACTAAAAATGGTTTACTTATTAAACATTCAATTTAACACTTTTAACTCTTCTTTAAATAAAATAATAATAAATGTCCTAATCCAATACAAGTGGAACAAAAGGATAATTTTTTATTCTTAAGGTTTATTTTATTTGAAATACACTTATCCAATAGAATTAGTAAATGTGTTAGTGTAATTATAATACCATTTTTTACCTTTAATTACCCTATTTACTTTAAACTGTGGTAAAAAAGTCAAAAGGTACTATTCCTCAAAAAATATTTTCACCTTATTAAACCACATTTTACTTAATAATTTCAACCATGTCTCTCAGATTTTTGAAATTCAATTAACAGAAGTGGTAAAATTACATTTTATACAAATTTTAAAATTTTTCTATAAGGTGGGTAAAAGATGGTAAAAAGTTCAATAAAATTTTATATATATTTACTTATTATATAATGTCTCTAATAAATTACATTGAACTTATATTGGTGTTTTGTATCTATTTTGACATAAACTAAATTTAAATAAGATAACCTATAATTTATATAAATTTTCTGTTTTAAACAATAACGTAGTGTTTTTCACTATTCATCAAAAATTGAAATTTTTCAGAAAAAATACCAAAAATTCACTCTAATCTAATTTTGATATTTCAAATAAAAAAATGAAGTCCATTTTAAAAAAATAAAATTTTTAAATTTTCAAAAAGCGGGTTTTACTATTCATAAAGGCTAGTTTGATTGGTCGTGGTGTGTTAAAACTCCAAGTTGCGTACACCACAAGCTATTGCATTACTCAAAGGGAAATGTATCGTGGAAGGTTTGGGTGTTACATATGACAATAATTATATAAATCTTGTATCCCCCACATGCAACAAGATAATGCCACTCATGAAGCGCCTTCAGTTCTTGGTGGTGAATTCACTAGTTTGAGAGTACTTTTTAAACTATACAATCTTGAATCAAGAGGTATCTTGGGAAGCACTCCTCGATATGAATCCTCACTAACCATTTACACAATGGAGGGATGTGAAGAAGAAGGAATCAATTATTTCTATCTCCAACCAATTTGTGATTCTCTCCTCATAACATGACAAAACGTACCCCCTATCAAAGATAAGTAGATAAGGAGGTCAAATATGAACTCACCTATACTTAGGATCTAACTAGGAGGGATCCTTCAACCAACTACCGATTACAACATCATGAATCCTCAATTCCTTAGAAAAATCGTAAGGACACCACCAATAAGGACCCTTCTTCTTTCATTTATACCCAAACACCCATGAGATCTTTCAAGGGTTAACAAGCAACCAATCATAGGGAGAAATATCATATTACCACCTCCACTACATATTTCCACCAATTCACTCTAGTGGTAGTTGATGACTAGTCATGTATTCATATTTTTTTTAATGAACCCTGGAAGTATATCAAGAATAATTTGGTGGATCATTACAATACATTCTAGAAGCCACAAGGTTGAGGCACATATTCCCACCCCTACACATTTATCCTTTTATCATATCCCTGTGGAGACTAGAGGACATTAACAGGCTTATATTACTGCTCCTATCAAACAATGGTATGAATGTATCATTACCATAAATGAATCCTATAAACATATACTAGATGAAATATAATTTTAGGAAAAAATACCAACTCATACCTTGAAATAATATAAACACACTCTATAAGTTGTAGCATAAGGTCATCGTTGGAATATCTTGGTGGTCTATAAGTTTCAAATACATATTACTAGCCCGAAAATATATTATCTTAAAAACATACTTCATGATATAATCAAGAGTAATAAATATATTAATCCATTTATTTATGAGGATTATCAATATGTTCTAGTGAATAATGATAAACAAGACAGGGCTAATATCCTCATTTTAACTTAATATCGTTGGACTATTTCAATGGCCACCTTAGTGAGGCCCATATTTCTTTTGCACTTAAAAAAGATAGTTAGAATAATTTAATGGGAACATGGTAGTCACCTAAAATTTCTCCCATATATGAAGGTCATTGTTCACAACACATAACCATATCCCCAAAACAGAATAAATAAAATAAGAATCCTTATCTGTGGTAACCCAAAGTCTCTGAATAGGAAAATATCGCCTTCTTACTCATTGTTGGTGTTCATGAGGCCTTAAAACAATTTAATAGTTATAAAATAATCTAATGAATCATCCTCAAAATGATGATGAAGTTTTAATTTTTTAGTTACTCCTCGCTAATTACCCCAGGAAGCTCAGAAGGTCCTCCCTAGAGGGCATACCAAAAGGGCACTCCCTATGGAAATATCACGAACTATCTTGATAATTATTTTCATTGTGAGAGATAATAAAAATTAAAAATATCATAATAGCTTAATGATTATAATGTCCTCACCCTACCCACAGATTAGTCACTATCCACCATGAAGGTCCACCTCTAGGATTATGTTGTAGGAATACTCCCTGAAACTAGACATTTATCCATAAATGTAGACCCCCCATGATAGAATTCTCTATAAAGGTGCTCCCTCAAATGACATAGAATTTTATAAAGAAGATCCTATGATTACTGAAGGAACTATGATAAGGTCCACATATCAAGGGGCACTCAGGAGACTGTTTTTATTTAATAAAAGTGCCTCATCTTTGAGGAGGAAATATTCCTTCTTAACTATAAGTCTTTCTGAGGAAACATTTATCATCTATACTATGTTTAGGTCTCATTTAACTTAGTATTTAAAAAAGATTGCAACCAATCCAAATACATATAATAAGGCTTCTAACAAATTACTATTCTTGTTAGACTAAGTAGAGTGATGCCTTATCAAATATGAAGAGAATGCTATGATTATGAGGAAAGAATTGGCTAAATGAAATATACTAGCCATGTTCTGTCCCTTAGAAAATTATATATATGAAATTATGAAAATGATGACAGTGAAATGTATAAAACATATTTTTATTAATGTATGGATGAATCATCATCATCTAAAGGTGTAATATCTATCAAATATTGAATATGAAAACCATGTTATGGTAATAGGGTAAATCCACCATCATATCTAACTAGCCACCCTTTCGGTTGTGAAACAACCAATGTTGGGAAATAAAAGTGGAGATCTACAACTTGAATACCATAATGACTTATGGAGTCTATGTCAGTTGATTCTGACAACCCATTCAATGTACATATCTGAGGTTGGGGTGATTATGGAGCAATGAATTTCACTTCACACCCTAGTCAGTAGTGTCAACCAAGAGAGAAATCATGCAATATCGTCACCACTGGTCAGGTCCTAGGCTTGAGCACTACACATACTATCCGCCCTATTTATCAGGGTCCTCTTATGTTCAAATCCAAGAAATACTAAACTCATTGATTTAGAGATATTAATGGATTCTTTCATTAATCCTCTTGAATGGTTGATAAAGCATATCATTTATGAAAATTCATTCCCTTAGTGGAAGAAACACATTCATTAGTGATAATATCATGTTTATAAAATGACTTGAATCCATATCATTCTCAAAAAAATATTAAAATATATATAAGGAAGTAACAATATCCACAATAACAGAAATATGGGAGCAACCCCAACCTGTAGTTCTATGGATTTTTTTCACATTAGCCACCCAATGGTCATCAAATCTACAAACAAGTCAAAAATTTCATAGTCGAAGATCCAAACCAACCCCAACCTATAGAGGTGGGGGGTTTATAATATAACCTCATCCTCCTCTATGAAATTAAATATTTTATAGACTTGGGGAGACACTATAATAAAGGTCCCTATAGTTCCTCCAACTATGTAATCCTTACAATTTTTTTGGGTACACACCCAATAAAGGTTATTTTTTAATAACTGAGGATTACCCTACATAGGTTACATCTAGGAGAATGACGAGGAGAAGAAGTGATGACTTAGAGGGTATAAATGAAAAAATAGTTTATTGAGAATGGAAGTAGAAAGGATCATTATGACCTAACTCATAAAGGATATTACCACAAATCTCTTTACCCTTATAATGATGGCCTAGTTCAGAAAAATATATATGAAATTGTTAATGTCATAATCACTAACCCTATATATGCTCTAGATTATGATTCCAAAAGATGAAGAATATAATAATGAATTTTTTGTATGAAATATGGTCCACATTGAAATTCATGGAGAATATGTGTGTATCTGTCACCCTTTATATGACAAAAATTTAGGTGTTCTTATGAATTCTTAGTTTTAACCGCCTTACTGATCCTCAACCAACGAAAATGGGATGTGTGGTCATAGTTTACCGATCTCCCAGTGAAGTGGAGCCTCATACCATTGTGTAAAGATTTCATAAATATGATTTTGAGTTAAAGGATTTAAAATTACTCAACATTGAAATAATTAGGGGAAATATTCCAACTAAGTATAAGTTCCAAGAAGAGAATCAAATTTATCCTTCATCAAATCTCCCTCAACATAGATCGATGAAAGTATAATATAGTCATAGAACTAATACATCACCTAAATAGCCAGTATACATAGACCTAGTGTCTAGAGAATATCCTATGTTAACTTTATTTTTCTGGAAACATGATCAATAAATGTTTGTCTAGATTAGGTTAACCCATATCGATCATTAATAAAAAATACAAGAAATATAATCATACCAAGCTCCGACTTCTACCTCCACTCAAGTGTTTGGATAGCCAACTATACTTCCATAACTTATTGACTCTATTAAATCTATGGAAACTTGAATAGAGGCTATGAAATGCTGTTGATCACCCATTATACTAGAGAGGAAATCATTTCATGGATGGGTAGATGAAACTCCTCTTCCACAAAATTTTAAAAATCTAATTTTTTAGATTTTCAATGGAATCAGAAATCTAGAGAAACCATTCTGAAATTTCATATATAGATGTGGCCCCATGATGATAAAACTTGAGAAGAAAGAATAAAATAAATTTTATTCTTCCTATAGAATATAAAAGGGACAACATTCATCTAGTATAGTGTTTTACTTGCTGGGTCCATCATTGATTGGGAATACCTCTATCAATATTTTATCTATCAATTTATATGAACACTAAGGAATGTAATGGAACTTAATATCTCTAATAATATCAAGCATAAGATTATGAGGGTATCTGAATCATAATCAAATGTAAAGGTATGATTTAATCAGTTAACATTTTTCTCCCATAGGGCGAACTACTATATCTTTGTATAGAGAATCTACATGATTAGTTCTAAACACTGTTGATCCAATTCAAATACCCTGATGGATTCCAAGATTTAGAAATTAGTGCATAAATAATGAAGGATTCTATTCCATGAAAAAAATTACAAGTCCAATGAAATATTAATATCTCGCAGATAGAGGATTAGAAAAGAAAACACGGTAACTATTTTTCCTAATCCAGCTTCGGTACCAACTATGACACCCAAAACCTTTCAATATCACATGGCCCCCATCTTGAAAAGAAATAACAAAAACATCCTCCCTTGGAATGGATAAAATATAATAGGTAAATTATTTATGAAGGCTAGAAAAATATTGTTTATTCCTTCTATAATAGTATGTTCCATGGTAATTAATCTAAACTATAGGGAATAATATTCTGAAGCTTTCAGATCCTCGAAATATCAATGACGTTTCAATCAATGACTACTAAAATTATTTCCCCACACATCAAATATTTGGGTACACTATCTAGGAGTGATTTTACTTTACAGAAACTATCTAAATGATGCTAGATTTTGGGGAAGTTGTGTAGGAAAAATAACCAGCACAAGTGTCTTGAATCTCTATTATCCCACTATAAGAGGAAAGAGAATGAAAGGAATTTATGAATAAGGGAAAATTTTTTTCAATGATTAAATGAACATAAATATGATCAAATAATAAAATGATATCCTCAGGGTGAAGCTGAATCAACCCATTATATCCCAAACTCTTTCTAAGATGATTGAGCTAGATCCTTCAGCATTATAGTCTTCCAAAATCCAATATTCTATAATCCTAGGAAATTATTGTAAAAAAAAATAATTCACAACAATAATAATCCATGAATATTCTTTACTCAATTCAAACTCTTTATGATTTCATGCTATCAACACTAGGATGATGGACACCACCTACAAAATATTTAAATAATTACCACCCCATCAAACTGAATTCTCATCAAATAAAGGATCTTTATTAATATATTTCAATGTAATTCCATTAGTAAACCCATTTTACAATAGAGAACATAAATATTTTGAAACCCCCAAAATTAGGGAGAAGGAAGAAGATTCCATCAAGTTTACTGGGGTTTAGGAAGATGTGGGTAATATGGATCTTGAAATTCATGTCATATCCTTATTGAAACTATATAAGCTATCACAATTATAGGTATGTAGTATAGATTTTTGTCCTGGGTAAATATTTAAAGGAGGGTGGTGTGAATTTCCATTTTAAAAATTAATATAAATACAAAAATAAATTCTAAACTTAATGAAAGTGGTGTGATAAATAAATAATTCTAATATATATTATATAGATGTCAATGGTTCTCCTAGTGTTCCTCTTTCTCCCAATGATACTTATACTTCTCTAAAAATTATTGCTTATGATATCTTAGTGGAAAAAATTTCTTCCCAGCATGGTGATGTTTGGGTTCCCTCTTTAGGTGGAAAAGAATTTAAATCCTTTAAGGAGATTCTTATTTATGATATAAATCTTGATTTCCTCCCTTAGCTGGCTCACATTATGGATATTAATCTGGATTCCAAATGTGCTACTAAGGTTGATGGTTTTCAGGTGGGAGATCTTTTAGGGGGTGAACTTTATGGGGTGGTTTCTTTCAACGAGTTATAATTGGTTTCTCATTTTGGTCATGACAGAACTCTTCTTGGTTGGTTTTATTTGTTTGTTTAATATTAGGGCCTCAGTCATCCATTGGCGGTCTCTGATCTCTCCATATTTTCATTATATATTCACAAATCCTACCGAGTGGATTTTAATTGGGATTGGTCTAGGGAAGATATGTGTTACAGAAAATGGCTATTTACATTTTTCTCACTAGTCATGAGATGCACACTTTGGCAGGTAGTCTAGCATGACTATGGTGAAGATCCATCTCCCTGGTATTCCCTTGCCTCTTCAAAATTTGGACAGTCTTTAATCTATTGGTATTGTGTTGGGATACTTTAATTATGTGGATGATAACCAAAAATGTATTCGGTTGGTCTCCTACCCTTGGGTATTTGTTGAGATTAACCCTACTACGATATTTCACTAGAAGATCCTTGTTAGAGCTGGAGAAGGTTTGAAGTGGTGGAAATTTCTCATTTATCTCATGCCTCCCAATTTCTGCACTGTTTTTGGATTCCATGTTCATTTGGTTGCTTACTCTCATTTGAGGGTTATAGGATCTAAGAAGTATATTATGTCTAGGGACACCACTTCAGGGGTGATTTTAGGGGAAGGTGATTTTTTCTCCCTATAGGATCCTAGGGAACTATGGATTCAAGGGAGGGTTCTATTGACTGTTGTTTTTTCTTCGGGATGTTGTGGAAATATTCTGGTGGGTCCTTCAAATTCAAATTTTGTCTCTTTCATGGTAGACACCTTTTAGTTGGAATTTCCCTTGGAGACATCTTTTGAAACTTATTCTAAAAGAAATGGTATTGTCTCTATGAATCATTATCTTTGCCGGTAAGATATGAACCCATCTGTGCTAGCACAAGGGTTCTTTTTTCCCATCTCTTTCTTAGGGCATCAATGGTTTCTACTCAATATGGGAAGGAAGATATGGATAGGTATGGTTCTATTTATCCATTTGTGTTAAGATTTTTGACCATCTCATGTATGAATCATCAATATCTGAGGAGTGTTCCATTGGAAATGACGAATAGATCTAATGTGTCTTCTAAAGTCAACGATGTGCCTCTTTGAAGATCCTTGTTGGAGGGAGTGTTGAATGAAATTTGGGAGTCCCATCACTCTCTTGAGAGGATGTTTCTGATTTCTCTTTTAGAATATTGTATGCTGCCGAGCTCCCTATCTACTCCCATATCTTCTTCGAATAGGTTTTTGGTTTTAGATGAATCATTAAGGATAAATAATCTTACAATTGATTATCCTTTCTTGGATACCCCTATATTTTTCAGGTTGACCACCATTTCTTCTAATGTCCATGTTACTCTACCTAAATACCAAGAGGTAAAAAGGAAGGATTTTCTCTATGCTCATGTACCTATGGTTGATATGCCAACTCTCTATCCTTTTAATGTGGTCAGTTATCCTTTAAAATGCAAGTGGTTTGGGGGTGTAGGACAAATATGAATCCATTTCCTTTGAATCTATAAATCATCAAGCTTTGGATGTGGTTATTTTAGAACCTAATAAGGTGGGATAAATCTCCTTATTTGCTAATAAAATTGGATTTCTTCATCACTTTCATGCTTCTCCTTGTAACTACCTTATATGGGTATTCTAGAAAATACGGTTAGATGTTTAACTTATGGATACTACCTCTAAGTGTATTTGGAGAGACTGAAATATTTTAATCTTTTGTTTAGGGGAGCCATAAGTTAGCGGAAAGAAAGTATCTTTGGAATTATTTTGGGATGTTTCAAAAATGAAAGAGACATTGTTTTGTTCGGGGGGGGGGGGGGGGGTTGACTTCATTACTATTTTAGATGTTTTGAAGAAGAATGGAGGAGTTTTAGGACTCTATAGTTCCACGTAGGACCTCAAAAACTTTAATTATACTAAAGGGATCATGGATATGTGTTTCATTGGTAGTAAATACACATGGTATAAAAATAAAAAATGGATTAGTAGAATTTTGATTTGACTAGACCGTTGTCTCTTCAAAATTCAAGGTATGAACTCCTTTTTCTTGGCATCAGTGACTCACTCATCTTGATCCATTTTTGACCATATCCCACTTATGGTGGAGTTTAATGAATGTAATTAAAAGAAACGCCACTTTTTCTACTCATCATGATAGAACTTGAGGGTTGGATTCTTACAAATGATGAAATCGTATTGGGAAAGTGAAAAAGTTGGGAGTTCATGGGTTGGGATATCCAATCATATTAGAAGAATCAAGTAGAGAATTCAGGATTATTTTTGGGTAAATCTAGTGGAGAATGATATCTTGGATGGACTTAAGGGTGAGAGATATAATTAAGAGATATGTCTCTAGGATTAATGGGATGAAGACTATTTCACTATTCTCAATTAAAAATTAATGTTGTTGGCTTGGAAACTCTTGGAGGTGGAGATGATTTATAGGAAAAAATTAAGAGCCTTGTGGGTGAAACAAGGGGATCAAAATACTATATTTTTGAATTCCTTCTTAAAGGATAAGAGTAGAGATATGTCTATCAATATAGAATTAGAAAATATCTCCTTTACATTACATGTGTATATCTCAAGAAAACTGGATCTTGAACACTTTGAAAACATACATGTGGGACCAGGAACCACTTGGAGAGATGAAATGAGTACATCTAATGAGGAATATTGACTTATGAGATGCATTCAGAAGTTAGTGGGGAAGAATTATAAATATTATTTGGTGGAAATCCATAAGTAGGATGAGATTAAAGAGACTATTTTCAGTTTGAAGGAGGATATTGGACCAGGTCCTGATGACATTCCAAGTGATTTCTATGTGGTGGAATGGGAATTTGTGAAGACCCATGTTATGGGAGATATTCATTATTTATTCAAAGGTGGTCTACTCCTAATAAGGGTGTGTGATTATAGGGTGATGTTAATCTCAAAGTTTATGGGATCCACAATGATTACTCAGTTCAGACTATTATTCTTGTGTAATTTTTATTATAAGACTCTTTCCAGTCTTATTAATATAGGGATGAGTGGAATCATCCAAAGGATTATCTAAGAGGACCAACATGGTTTTATTAAGGGTCACATCATTATTGGGGAAATTGGTATTTCCAAATAAATAGTGGGGGATCTTAAAATGTGATCTAATGGATCTAATATTACCATTCAATTAGTTATGGATAATGTTTATGATCACCTTGAGTGGGGATTTATCATTTGTGTCATGAGAAGACATAGATTCCATTAATAATTCTTATATTTCTGTTATAGGTGTTACTACTCTCCATGGATCACTATTTCCCAAATGGGAAAGGGCTTTGGATTCTTGAATATTGTGTGTGGTGTTAGAAAAGGGGATCCCTTATCTCAATATCTTTTAAAAATGGATCAGGAATCCATTTATAGGAACATTAATAATTACTTGGAGGATGGGAGGATGTTACCATTTATCAACAGATATTGTAGTAATGTTATTTATCACCTTATATTGTATGGTTATGTGCTAGTGTTTAACAATGGAAGAAGAATATACTTACTTAACTTCATGCATATAATGTTGATATATGAACAATTTAGTGGCCAAAACATCAATTTAAGTAAGATTAAAGTTTCCATCTCTAACAAATGGTCTGGTCATCACAGTGGTGAAATTTAGGAGAACTTGGGGATCAAAAAGAGACATCTCCCAATGAACTCTCTTGGAGATCCAATTTCAAATGGTTGAATTAAAATGGATTTATTTGATTCCCACATTGACAAGATCACTGGTAGAATTTTAATTTGGAATAAAAAGTACCTATAATTTGGAGGGAGAGTTACATTGATAAAAAGTGTGTTAACATCTATCCCAATATATTTTTTATCGATCCACATCCCACCCATGTAGAAAATTGATAGGATGGAAAATATCATGAATTATTTTCTTTGGGATGAAAATGAGGTTGAAATATGTCACTGGGCCTTTTGTAAATGTATGGATAAACTAATTGAAGAAAGAGGTGTGTACATTCATAATATTTCTGAAACTATATACTCCAATCAAGTTCGACTTTCGTGGGGAGTGGTTGAAGGTACATATTTATTGGCTAGATTTATGCAGGGTAGAAATAGGGAATGATGGAATGAGTGTATGTGAAATAGGGTGTTATCCAGTGTATCTAAATGAATCTTTAACAATTTGGTTGATTTTCAGGATCATACTCACTGGGTGATTGGTATAGGAGATATCAACCTATGGAAAGACAACTGCGTGAGAGAGAAATTGTTTTTTCTATGTTGTCCAACTCCATAAATTTCATTCACGAAGGAAAAAAAGAATCCAATCTTAATAGAGGCCATAATAAATGATGATCAAAATGTATTATTAAAAGTATATTCTTATTTTATGTACCTAATCGATTTTTTATGGGTTCTTCTTATGGACGATTTATTAGTTGTGATTATAGAACCTTTTATCACGAATAGAGTATTCCATATGTTTGGGATATGAAGATATGGAGTAAATAAATTCCATTTAAAATTAACCATTTCATCTGATGGGTTAGGAACCAAGAATTTACAATGGATGAAAATGTGCATCACAAATGTGTTAACATGGCCTTTTAATGATTTTTCTACAACAGTCCCAACAGGAATCCATCCTGTATCTCTTTATTCCAAGTGAATAGGAAATAAGATTATGGGATTTAGTGGGAATTAATATCTTGGATGATGGGTATTTAGTTTATGATCTCATCACAAAATGGTTTCAGGGTACATGATATCATGAAATAGAAATAATGGTACATGCCCTTATTTTTTCAAAAGTATATTGGATAATTTGGGAAGCTTGAAACTTAGTAAGATAGGAAATAAGAAACAACCCATATACCTCAAAATTAAGAACAAATAGATCATTGAGAATTGGGTTTTCTTATCGGGGGAGGTAAAAAATATGCTTTGCTATGAATGTTACTTCCAAGAATCCCGGTGGCCATGAACATGATTCCTACCATGCATTGTTGATCTTTCTAACGGATTCCACCCTATAGGAATCTGAAACTAAATTTAAATGGCTCATTCATGGATGTAGAAATGAGGGGAGGTAGACTGGAATGAAATTGAAAAGGTTAAGTTCTATTTTGTTTCAGTTTTTTTTTGGTTTTTGTAACTCTATTGTTGTGGAGTTAAGAGGTATGCACACTAGAATTTATTTATGTGTAAGGATCAATATTATGGTTTATGAATTTTAATTTTATTGAAAAAATAGGTTTAGACTCCCCAAGGTAAATTGGACCAACCATGGTATTTGGATTATTATGTTTGAAAGTATAGATTATCAATCAATCAGGGAAGTATTATTAGGCATGTTTGGAGTGAGCGTAACTATACAGATGATGGGTTATCTTGGAAAACAAGACAGGATAAAGATCACATTATTTACAATAGTGTGGGATCCTTTCCTAGTGAATGGAATAATATTATCCAAGGATATTCTCTTGGGAACCATCACTATAGGGATCCATGACTTGTTTCCTTCTTTCTATGTTTTTTTGTTTATGTACACTTTATTTTATTTAAAAAAATTTAAATTTTAGTCTGTCCAATATATATTATAATGTTAATTTTAATATTAATTAAGAAATTATGCACAAATAAAATAGACACGATGAACTTTTATAATTATGTGAATATTTTTGATGTTTATTAAAAATTAAAAAATTACTTCAGAAGAAAAATTTGTAGCAAACATCGTTTGATATAAATGTTTGTCAATAGCTCAATGCTTGTCCCTATTTCTTATCCCCCCAGGTTCAGAGGATTATGTTATTTCTCACATGATAATAGTGGTAACCAAGAAACCTTTCCCTTATTAATATGTATTTAATCACCCTATTTTTCTTTTTTAGTAGTCAAGAAACCTCTCCCTCACTTTTTGGTAGTCAAAACCCATTATAGAAGGAGATGGGAAGAAACGAGTTTTCTTTGATTAAAACCCATTATAAAGATTCCCACTAATCTCTCATAATAATTTGTACAATTGAGATGATATATAGAGAGATAAATGATGTAGAGAGACTAATAATTTGATAATGAATTATATATAGTTCTCGAGAAAACTTTGAGATTGGAGAGAAATCTATAGAGATTTATCATTGGTCTTCCAATGTTTTGATCAATTGATCATAATTAATAAAAACCTACAATGAAAACTATTTATGGACTCCAAAATCCAAAGGAATATTAAAGATTAAATATATGTCACTAAGTCCCATCAAATTTGAATTAGGAGGTTCATAGTCAACTAAGAATTTAAATTTTAACTATCTATTTGAATGCCACTAGACATCAGGTACACCTCATTGTCTTGATGGTGGGATTCCTTGAGCTCAAAACTTCTTCCTAGAATCCATTGGGTTGTTTTGGTTTTTTGATATGATGGTTGGTGGAACTATTGTAGGTTTTATAGTGCTACATGTTTTGACTGGATGGATGATGAACCTCCACCAGAAAGATAGGGGGTTAGCTGAAGGAAAAATTCTTCAATAGACTTGTTACTGGGTTTTGGGTGTAGCCTATAGTTTCATGACATTGAGATATCCCATAATGAATCCCTTCTAATCCATTTGTTTATTATGAAAGTAAATTTTATGAAAATAATTCTTTATTTAATTCAATTATAATACTTCAAACATGTTCTAATAAAGATTCTAGAAAGATATATAAGATGCCAAAATGACCTTATGAAACCGTCATCGAGGTCATTAATCTCAATATGTGGAGTTTAAAAAATATCATTGAAAAACACTCAATTAAATTTCTTTAACCATAAATAATTGATTGTTGTCATAAAAGAATAATGAGAGATAGAGGTACAATAATCCCACACTTTTTGTTGATAAGAAACACTTAATATAAAAATATATATCATGTGAATTAATAGTGAAAGGAATAACAATATATTCAAGATATTTTCCAAAAAATATGTAATATGATCAAGAATTTTATGTATTAATATGTTAATATTTGACATAGAATTTAAAAAAGAAAAAATTAATATCCCCGTCATAAAATAATTACAAAAAATTTATCAAAATATGAAATGAGCTCACCCACACTAAATAATATGACAATATGTTTTTCACCTTTGTGATAAAAGTAAATTATTCCCCATAAATTTCAATAAATTTCTACCCATTTGTGATTATCGAAAATAAAACAAGGATAGGAAATAACGATTCAAAGAAAACCCCAAGATATATTTTAAAAGAGATTTATAAAAGGAAAAAAAGATATTGGAAATGTTTCGAAAGAGAAAATCAAATAGATTTTAAGAATGAAAAATAAAATAAACAGATAAGAAAATTTAAACTTCTCTTAGCTTTTAAACTCCCACATAATAAGTGAACTACAATGATATATATACACATGTAAGTTTACTATATGTTTTAAGATATAAATAAAAATATATTTTAGAATATGGAAATAGAATGTAAATAAAAAAAGGATAAAAATTTGAAAGAGAAAGGAGAGTGAAAAGGATAGAAAAAAGAGAAGATGTATGAAGAAACAGAAAAGAATATTGAAAACTAGGAACATACCTTTTCCAAATCACTTATTTTTCCAATTAATGATTTCACCTATGTTGATTTATTCTTTCAATGAAACAGATCGACAATGAACCTTTGTATGTGAAACCAGACCTCGAAATCATCCTCTCATATTCATTTTGTCAAAGGAAACTAAGAAAATGTCATTAGAGATACAAGTATATGAATTATTTTTACACATGATTAATCATTCATTAATATAGGAGAAAAAAACATGCTATGTGTATTTAATGTTTGAAAACTAATTTATGTTGAAAAAATAAAAATATAAAATTATTATGAAAGGCACATTTTTTTTCAAAAATATGAATTTTAAAAATTATAAAAAGAATTTTAAACTAAATTTTTTAAAAATAAATATCTCTCTCAAGGAAATTTTTGTAAAAAAGGGATAAGGACCCCCATTAAATGAATAAAAAACTGAGTTTTAGAGATCATATCCCAGAGAAAAATAATAAAAAATAAATAAAAAATATAATGATTTTAAGAAGAATCCCATCAAAATGGTTCATATAACTAGGACATTAAACCACCATAACCTATATATCCCCACTATCGTGCATCAACATTTTTTCCACAACTAATAAATCTCACTTCAGATCAACCACCCAAATTCCACACAACCCCACATTCAATTACAAGTTCAGAAGTGTCTACAATTATTGAGTTTTTACTAACTCCCATTCAATAAGAAATTCCATTTCATATTAAAAAACCCATTCATTTATCTTTCAATTTATTTAATCAAAATACCACAGATCAGTTTTATATTTCACATTTAAAGACACAAATTACCAAATAATTTAAAATTCACTTATCATTATTCCATATTAAAATTAAACATCTGTATCAAATTTACTATTCATTTATTTCAATAACCATACCAAAAATCATCACAAAACAATATAATACAATCCATGACCATAATCTAACCATCTCACTATGAAAACCACACATCACAACCACTACACATCAGCCCATATTGACACATAACAACACACTACTTCTTATATATATACAGAAATGAATTTTATGTGCATTCACAACATCTCATCGTCTTTATCCTGGGGCGTTGTCACACAATTAAGTATTTTCATGGGAAACCAATTCATTTTCCATATATAAGTGATTATTTTTTTATGCATGGAGAGTTTAGTAAAAAGACCATATCAATGGTCTAATAGTCCACACCAATCTCAATAAAAAGATGGTTCTCCAGAACCATAATTTTTATTAGGGAAAAAATGTATAATCCAGTAATTAATGTCACAAAACAAGTAAAAAACGGCATGAACTGCCTTTTCCTAAAAGTAAATATTATTTATACTTATTTAAAAATTAGTTTCTCTTTCTAAGGTAATATTTATATTATCTAGACTGACACATCATGATATTATAATAATAATAATTCTTTATTCTGGTGATAATATTTTTTAGGAAACAATTATTTGAATCGTGAAGAAATTAGGTAAAATATAGGGAAAACTCACCATTACAACCAATTTAAGATTTTAACAAATTAATTATCTTATTATGTAAACCCATAATATCCACCCAATGGAAGATATGAGAATTCTAGTATCAAATTTGTTAAAAATATAATGAGATCACTTAGATCCCTACATAGTGACAGTATTAGAGTTGAACTGAACATAAATGTTAGAGGGGAGAGAGGATATCACACACAAGTATAAAATCCATATGTAGAAGGATTAAATATACATGTAAAAACTCTATGGGATTTATTTAAGATATTACCGGTTCTTTAGATGAGTGATAACTGAATGAAATTTTATATACTTTTTTTGGAATTGTTAAAATAATAAGTGATCATATTTTCATAATATAGAAATACCAGAGAATTAAAACTATGAATTAAAGAACTATTTAATTTATTGTTAATTTAAAAAATGGAAGAGTGATTAAATCATCCCAATATATTATATTTTGTTTCCAATATGTAATAATAATTTTCTCTTGTTTTTTATTATTTTAAGCTATTGAAAAGTGTGTTTATATGTTGAAAAAGTTAAAAATCTACGATTTTATAAAAATATGGTGACTTCTGGGCAACTCATACACGATGTAAAAGGGTAATAGGGGTTTAACCTTATGTAGATGGGTACCTTTACATGAGATTTAGAAAAAATACTGTACCCACAAATGAAACATAGGATCTATGTTTTACCCTTAAAAAGTAGGGAACTACCCTTATTAAAGCGATAAAAATCTGGGATAACACTTATGCGAGTTGAGGAAGCTCACAATTACCCCTACATGGGAAACAAATTACATATACAAAACCATTAGAACTTATAGGTTTCCCCTAAATAAATAAAATATTACCATTACATGGGTATTGAAAATCTCATTATACCATTACACATTGCATAAGGACATATCATACCTTAACACATGGTTTTAATACCAAATAATACCCCTAAATAACTCAAGTTAAAACATAATTTAACATTAAGAAACATTAATTCTATACATAAAGGTTAATATTTGATTTCAAATATTACATTTTTAATTAAACTAGCTTATAAAAAATTAAGAAAAATATTATTTTTTAATATTAATATTCTTAAACATTTCTAAAAATAATAGAATCATTTTTAAACATTAAAATTAATTTCCATATACACTTTCAACACTCTAAAGATACTTCCTAAATTTTTAAAATCATTTTAAAATAATCGTATAATTTAAGAAATAATTTTAAAACAACACCTGTATTTTATGAAACCACTCCCAAACCTCTAAAATCCCCCGAATAACAATGTAAGAGATGAGAAAAATATGTATCTATACATTAGATAACTCTTTGAATATTCTCACCCATGAGAAATAAAACAAAAAAAGGAGGGATTGAAAAGAAAGTGTTTATAGCTTAAGCACCCTTCATGAAAAATATTATGGATACCATTATATTTGGAACATAACAACCACTACAGAGAAAACAAGAATAAGGTTATGCATCACTATAAAACATTATTAAACAATTTTCTAGGAATGATAGATATCAAATAGGAAAAATTTTATCAATAAAACATTACATAAAGGTGGAGATTCAATCTCATAGGTCAATAAGAGTTTTGAAACATCATCTTAATAGATTAAAGAATTAAACAACTTGAGATGTTGTGTACCCATCCGAGACACTCATTCCCTTTTATGGTTATTTTGATAGCTATATGAAAACCAACAAACATATCACATGAATCAAAAAATACATACATTAATGTGACACCACATAAAGAACTCATCCAGAAATAAAATAAAATCATATTCTCTTAAATAGAAAGTATATGACTTAACTTAAGAGGAAAATTATTTAATACATTAACTTTAGTACTCTGGTATACTCTCAAATGTAAATATATAAAATATTCATCTTCATTTATCATGATGAAATATAAAATTTATAATATATAATTCATAACATGAAAAAATTATTCCATAATTTTTACATAATTATTTTTGATAATCATAGATATTCAAATTAAAAAAAATCATCAAATCTTACTGGTTAAAAAGTTAAGAATATTTTCATTCTTTTTAAATTATTGTTTACATTCTATACTTGTATCAAAACATTTCATATTGAATCATATTTTGTTCAAAATCATTCTGATGAAAACCATTCATCATGTATCTTTTATTTAAAATATGGACGGTTAAGAAAACCTGAAATGAACCCATTTTAGTATATCATAAAAATTTATTTATCAAATACTCTTTATGAAAACACATTCAACAAATTTAAAGACTTCTTTTTATAAGAAGCTACCAAACATTGAAAGGATTAACATCTAAAATTTTCCTAGGAATAGTGCACATTTTCTGGTCCTGATGGAAGATTCCATACCCTCTCATTCATCCCAATTTAGAGGCCCTACAAAGCTATAAGCATCTACCATAAGCCTCATATAGATCCTACACTGGTGGAGGGAATATCTTTACTTTTTATCTTCTATTCTGATGAGGATGGACCTACTATCAAACACATACCTTCAGAAATGCCATCAACTAAGATGGGAAGCCCACCATCATTAATCTATTCCACTATTGAGCCCATCACACTAGCTCCCCACGTCAAATGGGATTTCCCACCATCGCATCATGATTCCTCCATCGTTGATCCCACCCATTGCTCCATCACAAGCCACCAAAACCTATATTTGGAGCCACCAAGATGCCATGTTTGTAGAGACCCGAAGCTTGACGTACCTGGACATTACATTACATTAGCGGAATAATTAATACATAACAAAAACAGACACACAAGGATCGTAATAGTTTAGTGTCTTTGGAAACATGGAATGTAATCTTCTAATCGTGGCGAAAGATCTTCAACATCTCCCATAAAGATCTTCCCTTTTTTTCTTACCTAAAACCTTTCTTTATATCCTGGGGAAAAGAAAACATAACAAGGGTGAGCTGAAATGCTCATTAAGGGTAATCATGGATACATAAAAACATACCATATAAATTTTAACATAAAAACATGAACATAATGTTTAAACATCAAAATCTTGAGAAATGACACAAAACATGGAAGTACATAAGGAATAGATCATAAATAAACATTAAGAATGATAAAATAGCATTGGAATAAAACATGTAATTTTGGAAACCATTAAGAACATGATATGATTTCCATAGTAGCCAAGGCATTGCTGCCAAGACCATCTTAGTGGACAAAGTCCCTTTCTGAATCGAGTTCACTTCTCCTTCTAGTCCTATATTACTGAACCAGTTTAACTTGCGGTTCCAACCATGTCTATCTCATGAGATATAAATCTTTACCCAATGAATTGGAGGGAGATATAGGTCCCACCCATCTCATAATGAAATCATTCTTACTTGTGCCACAAAATAAACACACATCATTCATAGTAACCCAATAAATAAAATGGGTTTCATGAACATCATCCCATAATCACATAATCCATATAAAAGAAATGGATATCATTTCATAATAAGAAAAGTGAAACCATGTAAATAATTGAGACTTTATACTTAAAACATACACATATGATATAATGTCATCTTAGATGGAAAAAGGTTTTGATAAAACACTTGAAATGAATTCTTGAAGAAAATATCCTTTCTTCTTCAAAATCAATTTCTTTTCACAAAACGTCATGCTATTTTAAAAGAATGAGATTTTGTTGAAAATAGTCATGAAATATTTTTAGGAAGCATCATGAAAATAAGTCTCTATAAAACTGTAAAAATCTATTCGTTCCGTATAAGTTAAAAAAAATTCTTCTTGTACTTTTGTCGGAAAAATTAAAAAAGTACCTCGTAGGGTAAACAAAAGAATGATTCCTTCCATACCATGGGGTAAAAGTCAAAATGGGTATAAAAGGACTTTAAAGATACATTAATAAATTTTTATAAAACATGGGCATGGATGATATCAGTAACCCCAGTAAATACTTATGAATAAGTAATCTCAGATAAAAATGATATTTGCACAATTATCCCTTACCTTAGGTCCGATTTTCTTCGTAAGTGTTTGAACCTCCTCTTCTTTGAAGTGGATCTTTGAGTCCTCCTCTTAGGGCACTAAAATTGGTCTTTGAAGAAGACCAGGACCTCTAGGATGTTTCTAGGGAAGTGGAGAAGAGAATTTGGCAGGGGTTGGCCGAGCTTGAAGGCTCAAATTGGTGTGACGAAGAGAGGGAGGAGATGCCCTTTTATAAGGGAGGAGAGGGGCTCTTTTGAAAAAACTAAAAATATTATTTTATTATAAAAGAAAATTCGGTTTTAAATAGCTCCAAATTTATTTATTTCGAAGATAAGTTGGGGATGGGTCGAAATCCTCTAATATAATAGAATTTAGAAATGTTTAGGTTCCTATTTTAACCTTATCATTTAGATTTGACATTATGTGAGATAATTTTACTTTTACCGTGTCTTTTTGTGTTCTTACACTATAAGGTTAATAAACATACAATAAGAAGCCAGACGAACCCCAAGTTGTTTACTATTAATATATATAACCTTATATAATCCATTTGGCCGGACCTTATATTTTTTGGAATAAAATAACAAATAATAATATAATATTTGTTTTAAAAACTATTTGATGTCAATTTTGACACTATTTAGTAATTGATTTATGTGAAAATCATAACAGACTGATTAGTTAGAAAAAAGTTAATTATATCAATACTTACATGTCATATTAACCTATAAAATTAGTGTAATTCATAAAAAGTCTCAAATTACATTTATTTTGGTATTTATATCATCACTTATGTCAATATTTCATTAATAAGAAAATTACTGCATCATCTTTGTGTCATAAATAAATTAAATTATTTAATGTTTAAAAATTACAAATAAAATACCATTATGTAGGAAATCCTTTTAGCTTTCTAATTAATATTTATAGTACAATTTATCTTATTTATAAACCTATATTAAAAATGATATACTTATTAAACTTTGATTTTAACAATTTTAACCCTTCTTTAAATAAATTAATAATAAATGTCCTAATCTAATCATTGTGGGCCTAAATGGTCATATTTTATTACTAAGGTTGTTTTTGGTCGAATTACACTTATCCAATAGAATTAGGACATGTGTTAGGGTAATAATAATATCATTTTTACCCTTAATTACCCTATTTATTTTTAACCGTGGTAAAAAAAGTAAAACGTTACTATTCAACAAAAATTATTTTCATCTCATTGAACCACATTTTACTTATTTACATCAAAAGTGTCTCTTGGATTTTTGAAATTCCACTCAGAGAAGCGTTGAAATTAGGTTTTATGAAAAATTCATTTTTTTTAACTAGCACTTAGTGGTTTCACTAATCATCAAAAAATGAAAGTTTCCTGAAAAATACCAAAAATTAGGCCTAAGCTATATATGATATTATGAACTGAAAAATGATGTCTATTTTACCAAATTGAAAAAAATATCAGTTGCATTACTTAATTTGAAAATTAATTCCCGTCGTCAAAACAAATAGCGCGTTCTTAAGAGATAATAACTATCAAAAGATTGACACTTGTTTATGTCTCGTTTAAATGTCAAATTACATCCAATGACCAACATTGTATTAAATTGTAAAAATATATTCTAAATATACTTTAAAACCACTCAAATTAATAATTTATCACTATTAATTATTTTGATTAAAAAGGTTGTTTTTAATTAAAATTTTGTAATTTTCACTATTTATCAGAAAATGAAAGTTATCCGAAAAGTACCAAAATTTCACCGTAAGTTAATTTTGAAATTACGAATCCAAAAATGAAGTCCATTTTGAAAAATAAAATTTACAAAATTTCAAAAAGTGGTTATAACTATTCATAACGGCTAGTTTTAATAATATTTTAATAGCATATAGTTGTTTAGTGAAACTCGTTATTGCGTACTACACACGCTATCGAGGAAGGTCGCGATTGAGTGTAATGAAAGGCAAGTAAAGGATGCGTGTTGTGCAAGCTCCTTTTAGTTTAGTGTACAACACAAGAAATTAATGAAATTAAAAAGAATATTTTTCATAAAATCTCGGGGTGTTACATTCTACCCCGCTTAAAATGAATTCGCCCTCGAAATTCATCGGGGTTATAAATGGTTTACTTCTCGAAAGTTTCTTTTATAGAAACCCACATCGTAAAAATGAATAACAAAACCAATCTTCAAAAACAAAAGTATGAAATGTAACAGTTACCCAAATAATCAAATCACTGGGTTTCCACATAGGTGAAAATATGGATATGGAAGAGAAATCTAACCATCATGTTCTGATAGAGAGTGGTAGAGAACATGGCTATGGAAAAGCCAACAATCACAAAGCCATAAATTTGTGACGATCTAAGGTACCATATGATTCATCAGATATAAGATCACTAGGACAACATTTTTGGTTTTCAAGATCATTTCCCTAAAGTTGATGAAATTGGAATTAGAGGAAATACTTTCATGATTTTGGTATAGTCTCACCGTTGGTCATTATTTGGACAATTTCCACTTCATATATTAAATAAATGAAGTTGAATTTGTCATTCATGATGTGTTAGCAGTTCATGTGATAGAATGATGGGTCATTCCATCTGTCTCAAACAAAAGGTTAGAAAAGTTATCAAAACTTACATAAGTCCATCTATAGTGAGATTAATCATATATGGTTCCTAAAATGGACTTATACTTCATATATCATACTTATTAATATAATAAAACTAGTTTCTACTAAACAGGGACTTCTTGTAGGCCAGTGGTAGGCGATAATGGCCAGTCGTACTTCGGTTGTGGGTTCGATTCCCACAGCCTTGTCCGACGCGATGGGTTGTCACCCATCCTGCAGGTTGTCCTTTTTCTAAAACTGCATTACTATAACATCCCATAAATAATATCAAAATAAAGTTCTGTCCTTAAACAATACTAACTTATGTCCAACATAATCCATTCCAATCTTTAGGCTTATCTAAAATACTTTGGTTCAAGCTCATAGTATAAAGAAAACGATTAATTGAAATGTCATCAACCAAGCATGTGAATACCATCATTTATCCCCCATATATCTTGTTGGTCACATTCCAATCATGTGAATAACTTAATCATGTATTCTCTTGAAAAATGAATACCCATTAAGCCTTAGTGAAAACATGAATGCTGTCAAAAGTTAACTCTTTCCACATACCAAAATCCAAAAATTCTATATACTCAAACCATGATATAACCTTCTCCTTATATCAGTCATGAGCTCATGAATACTGTCAAACATTTAATTTTCTCCTTATCCCTTCATTATGAGGATATCATCTATATTCCAAAAATATCTGAATAAACTTTAATGGATACTGGTACCATTAATCAAACACTTTCAAAACTCAAGGAAAGACAACAGTGTAACAATCCTTAGATGTCTTTTTATTCCATAGTACCATGATATTACTTATACAACATTAAACTTGATAAACATGTAATCATTCCACTACCTTCTTAAACCATTGACCGAGCTTCAACAATTCTTTCATCTCACATATCATTTGTAGTCTCTTCATCATCATCAACATAAATACTACCCATACGGCCGTACTTATTCTCTTCATGAGACTTTCCCTTAGGGCATAGGTTTTCATAATGCCCGTACATTCCACATTTAAAACATTTAACCATTTTTGATGTCATAGGAATACCATTATCCTCATCCATGGTGTTAACTGAACCTTTTCCTTTGCACTTACTGGATTTGTGTCCTTCTTTTCCACACCCAAATAATCTTCCAGTTCCCTTGCAACAATCTCCTCGATGCCTCTTCCCACATGATTTACATGAGGTAAATTGAACTTTCTTTCTTCTATGATCATCATGAAACTCCATCGTTCTCTTATTATCTGAGTCGGGAAACTTACCAAAGTTTAGATTATTGATCATATTATGAGATTGCTGATTAGGCATAATAACGATGTTTGGACTTCCAAATCCCGTTTCATTTGGTTTCTCATGAAGAATATCATTCCATTTTTCGTCATATCCTCCATTATCATGAATCTTCCTGTTTCCAGCCATTTTCTAAAACCCAAAAAGAATAGTGTGAGAGGAAAATATCATGCTAGGGAAAGCAACATAGTAAAGGGGGAGTACCATCAATATCTAACATCTTAGGTTAAATTCTATGATCGTTAGCGCAATTCTAGGAATATAACATATACGTATAATTAACTTTAGAGACATCCCTAGACATACATTAGAAATATCTCTAGGGATCTCACTAACATTTTCGCATCCTAGTTTCTAAAGGTTGACTAAACTTTTCCTCTGATACCAACTGTAGAGACCCGAAGCATGACGTACGTGGACATTACATTACATTAGCGGAATACTTAATACATAACAAAAACAGACACACAAGGACCGAAATAGTTTAGTGTCTTTGGAAACTTGGAACATAATCTTCTAATCGTGGTGAAAGATCTTCAACATCTCCCATAAAGATCTTCCCATTTTTTTCTTACCTATAACCTTTCTTTATATCCTGGGGAAAAGAAAACATAAAAAGGGTGAGCTCAAATGCTCAGTAAGGGTTAGCATGGATAAAATAAAACATACCATATAAATTTGAACTTAAAAACATGAACATAATGTTTAAACATCAAAATCTTGAGAAATGACACAAAACATGGAAGTATGTAAGGCATAGATCATAAAGAAACATTAAGAATGATAAAATAGCATGGGAATAAAACATGTAATTGTGGAAACCATTAATCACATGATATGATTTCCATAGTAGCCAAGGCATTGCTTCCAAGACCATCTTAGTGGACAAAGTCCCTTTCGGAATCGAGTTCACTCCTCGTTCCAGTCCTGTATTACTGAACCATTTTAACTTGCCGTTCCAGCCATGTCTATCTCATGAGATATAAATCTTTAACCAATTCATTGGAGGGAGATATAGGTCCCACCCATCTCATAATGAAATCATTCTTACTTGTGCCACAAAATAGACATACATCATTCATAGTAAACCAATAAATAAAATGGGTTTCATGAACATCATCCCATAATCACATAATCCATATAAAAGAAATGGATATCATTTCATAATAAGAAAAGTGAAACCATGTATATCATAGAGACTTTATACTTGAAACATAGACATATGAAATAATGTCATCTTAGATGGAATAAGGTTTTGATAAAACACTTGAAATGAATTCATGAGGAAAATATCCTTTCTTCTTCAAAATCAATTTCTTTCCACAAAAAGTCATGCTATTTTAAAAGAAAGATATTTTGTTGGAAATAGTCATGAAATATTTTTAGGAAGCATCATGAAAATAAGTCTTTATATAACTATGAAAATCTGTTCGATCCGTATAAGTTAAAAAAAATTATTCTTTTACTTTAGTCGGAAAAATTTAAAAAGTACCTCGTAGGGTAAACAAAAGAATGATTCCTTCCATACCATGGGGTAAAAGTCAAAATGGGTATAAAAGGAATTTAAAAATACATGAATAAAATTTTATAAAACATGGACATGGATGATAGCAGTAACCTCCGTAAATACTTATGAATAAGTAATCTCGAATAAAAATGAGATTTGCACAATTATCCCTTACCTTAGGTCTGATTTGCTTCGTAAGTGTCTTAACCTCCTCTTCTTTGAAGGGCCTCTTTGTGTCCTCCACTTAGGGAACTAAAATTGGTCTTTTAAGAAGACCAGGACCTCTAGGATGTTTCTAGGGAAGTGGAGAAGAGAATTTGGCAGGGGTTGGCCGAGCTTGAAGGCTCAAATTAGTGTGAGGAAGAGAGGGAGGAGGTGCCCTTTTATAAGGGAGGAGAGGGGCTCTTTTGAAAAAACTAAAAATATTATTTTATTATAAAGCCTAGTTCAGTTATAAATAGATCCAAATTGATTTATTTTTAAGCTAAGGTGGGTATGGGTCGAAAAACTCTCATCCAATATAATTTAGACAAGTCTAGGTTCCTATTTTAACCTTATCATTTAGATTTAACATTAAGCTAGATAATTTTACTTTTACCGTGTCTTTTTGTGTTCTTACACTATAAGGTTAATAAACTTACTATAAGAAGAAAAACGAACCCCAAGTTGTTTATTATTAATATATATAACCTTATCTAAGTCATTTGGCCGAACCATATATTTTTAAGAATAAAATAACAATTAATAATATAATATTTGTTTTAAAAACTATTTTATGTCAATTTTGACAATATTTAGTAATTGATTTTTGTGAAAATCATAACAGACTGATTAGTTCAAATAAAGTTAATACTATCAATACTAACATGTCATATTAACCTAGAAAATTAGTGGAATTCATAAAAAGTCTCAAATTACATGTATTTTGGTATTTATAACATCAATTATGTAAATATTTCATTAATACGATAATTACTGCATCATCTTTGTGTCATAAATAAATTAAATTATTTAATGTCTAAAAATTACAAATAAAATACCATTATGTAGGAAATCCTTTTAGATTTCTAATTAATATTTATAGTATAATTTATCTTATGTATAAACCTATATTAAAAATTATATACTTATTAAACTTTGATTTTAACAATTTTAACCCTTCTTTAAATAAATTAATAATAAATGTCCTAATCTAATCTATGTGGTCCTAAATGGTCATATTATATTCCTAAGGTTGTTTTTGGTCGAATTACAATTATCCAATAGAATTAGGACAAGTGTTAGGGTAATAATAATATCATTTTTACACTTAATTACCCTATTTACTTTTAACCATGAGAAAAAAGTAAAAAGTTGCTATTCACCAAAAATTATTCTCATCTCATTGAACCACATTTTACTTACTGAAATCAACTGTGTCTCTCGGATTTTTGAAATTCCACTCACAGAAGCGGTAAAATTAAGTTTTATGAAAAATTCATTTTTTTAACTACAACTTTGTGGTTTCACTATTCATCAAAAAATGAAAGTTTCCAGAAAAATACCAAAAATTAGGCCTAAGATATATTTGATATTATAAACTAAAAAATGATTTCTATTTTACCAAATTCAAAACATATCAGTTTCATTACTTAATTTAAAAATTAATTTCCATCGTCAAAGCAAATAGCGTGTTCTTAAGAGATAATAACTATCAAAAGATTGACACTTGTTTATGTCTGGTTTAAATGAAAAATTACATCCAATGACCAACATTGTATTAAATTGTAAAAATATATTCTAAATATACTTTACAACCACTAAAATTAATAATTTATCACTATTAATTATTTCGATTAAGAAAGTTTTTTTTAATTAAAATTTAGTAATTTTCACTATTCATCAGAAAATGAAAGTTATCCGAAAAGTACCAAAATTTAACCCTAAGCTAATTTCGATATTCCGAATCCAAAAATGAAGTCCATTTTGAAAAACAAAATTAACAAAATTTCAAAAAGTGGTTATTACTATTCATAAGGACTAGTTTTAATAATATTTTAATAGCATATCGTTTTTTAGTGAAACTCGTTATTGCGTACTACACACGCTATCGAGGAAGGTCGCGATTGCGTGTAATGCAAGCCAAGTCAAGGATGCGTGTTGTGCAAGCTCATTTTAGTGTAGCGTACATCACAAGACATTAATGAAATTAAAAAGAATATTTTTCATAAAATCTCGGGGTGTTATAATGTTTCACCCCCACCAATGGCTATTTATGTCCTATAATACCAAAATACATAAGAGGCCACATCCACAAAACTCATCCCCCACCTATCATGACTACTACCCCCTCTCGAAGAACCCCAGATGTTGTACCATCCACACCGCATGCAACCACAAATCCCATAAATTCTTAATTGGAGTATTTTATGTATTGAAGCCAGGATGATGCATGATTACAGGGTTGCCTTAACTTCTAGTCCAATACCCTAACAAACATCATGAATTATTTTCAAATAAATGAAATTTTTTTTAAAAAATTCATGTAGTTTATTAAAGAAAACTTGTTTCAACAAAATGAATTTTTCCAAGGGTTTCTCAAAAACTTTTATCACAATGTATGATGTGGATTTCCAGGGATGTAATACTTAAAATATTTAATTTATAAAAAAATTCATAGTAATCAAAAAAATAATCTGACTAAATGTTTACCTTATTTAATTCATCACCCATCACCTGACTTAATTTATCCACCCACCATTGTAATCTTTGAAAAAAACATGTTTCATATCAAATCACCCTCATAATTATAAGAAACATAAAATCTTAACATCATGATATCTACCATTTATATATAAAAATCTTCCCAAAATAACATACCTATATATAAAGGATACTTACTTTCATCGATTTATTTTTATTCAACAAACACAAATCTACCGTGATTTTTATTAAGTTAAAATCTAAAAATTCCTTTGTAATTGGATAAGAAAATTTAGAATATGATATAAATCACAAAAAGGACTTGAGGTTATAAAAATTAACATTATATAGTGGTAAAAGTTTCAAAATTTTCAAACAAAACATTCATTAATAGGAGCACAGTCATGAAAAAATTACAATGGATTTAAGGTTCCAATTTCCATTTTACACAGTTTCATGCCATTACATCCAAATGATTCGCATAATATTTAAAAACCAAAAAAATTACTTATATGAATATATATAAGTACTTCACAAAAATATAAATCAATGAAACCTATCCACCACACCATAATATTGTCCCCTTTGGTGACACTGACTCACTGGCATAGTTTTAAAACATGTCATAATATAACAAATCTTGATTTGAAAAAGGGGTTCCCTATCATCACATCCTTGAATCCATAACACATTCCACAAAAACAATATAAAAAAAACCCAAACAATAAAATAACATTAAAACACAATCAATACTTCCTTCATAATTATTTTGATGGGGAATGCAATATTATTTTCAAGACTTCTATGATTTTCTAAACAAATTTATCTATTACGGGATTTATATAGTTGAAATTTTATGGGAGGGGTATGATTCCATTTATACAACCACATCACAACAAATAATCAGTGTAGGTAAACATTTCCTAAGTAACACGGAACATCATCTCAACGATCTTAAAATTTTGGATGAAAGGAAATATAAAGGGTCCATGTAGTAGGTTTAATTATAGAATATATTATACATAAAAATACTATTAAAATTAATATGGTAATTCAAAAACATTTTTTATAAAATAAATATAAATAATTCAGCGCATTAATTTATAAAAAATGCAACCATAAATAACACTCAAAATTTTCATGTCATTCCTAGGGAAACATCAAACCTTTCTTTTAAAAAGCTCTAACACGCATCCACATTATACAAATAAACAACCCATGTTTTATCTCATGCATCATGGTTCAAATTCTTGAACAAGACATTATAGGTTCATCTTTATAAAAATGAAATGGAAATATAACTTAAATTAAAAAAATTTATACGTTGGGTTCTTATGAATAATCAAAATAGCAAATTATATATATAAGATGATTTTATAATTTTAAAAATAAAACAATTTCATAGATCAAAAAATGAAAACATTAGATATTTAATTACTGTGTTTTATATATATCCTCTTTAGGATTTGTTTGGTGATCATCCAATCAATGGTGTTTTTGAAATTTTAACATTCTTTCTAGTGTCTTTATTTATTTTTTATATCTTGAATATTTCATTGGTTTGAAATTTGAATTTATAAATCGAAATTTGGGCTGGTTTACACTAAACATATGAAAGTGTTATTTGATAAAATAAAAGTTAACAGGTTAGAGTTATTAGCGAGAAAAATGATTATATACTACAATAATATTAACAAAATTTTACATTGATATATTGATACAACTTGATCAGTATATAACATGACTTTGAATTCTAAATATAATGTTCAAAACATGATACAAGATCAAGATTTACATACTAGAGATTTCATAGTAACAAATTTTTTTTCTAATTTAGAAATGATTCGCATAAAATAATACAAATGGATTAATATGAAATCCATAATTATTTTATCAATAAAAATGTTTTGTCATTATTAAAAATAATAACATTAATAATTTAAATAGTTGAAAGTCTTAATAGGTTACCAAAAATCATTCTTATCATGTTACTATAATTTAAAACAAAAAAATTATATCCTTAAAATAATTATTTTTTAATGTATAAAAGATATATATCTTGGGTATATGGAATACTATTAACATTTTGATGTTCAATTACCTAAATAACCTAGAATAAAAAATATTCTAACCATGCTTGTAAAAATGAGACATAATTTTTTAGATATTTGTTATCAAATTATTATTGTTTATCACTAACAATGCTTATCATTCTCAATCATTAAGTGAAAATCCTCAACATGTTTTCCTTACTATGAATTTCTAACACTATCTCGTAAATGATCAGATACTATAAAATGACAATCATGCCCAAGATGAGGGGAATTGTTTTCATAAGAATTTTTTCAAACTAAAAAAAATCATCAACAAACATGATATTAATTTTATAGGACCTAAAATATTTAATTAACTAAAATAAAATTGTATAATAAGTCCCTACTCATCCTCATGATACATCATGAAATGTATAAATTAAATGCATACCAACTGGCATAGGAATTAGAATACTCTAGGAATGGTTTCAAAAAAAATAACTCTAGAATTATAGTATGAAATTAAATTAAGGTGACATGTTTTATAGAGGATCTAAAATTCATAAACTATTTACAATAATATACATTTAGAATGATTTTGTAACAAGTAATAAAATTAAGAAAATTGTCCAAAAAGATTCATAATTTAAAATTGAGAAAAAATATTCATTTAAAAAAAGACCATTTTTTGAAAAGAAATGTAATAATAAATTCAAGTATCAATAAGTTTCATAAAAATAGTTCATTATAGTTAATTAATTTTTTACTCACTTACTTCAGGTTATATGATAATTTCGTAAAACAATAACATTTCATTAGAAACTATAGTAGAAAAACACATGTATAAATTT
This sequence comes from Viscum album, assembly GCA_963277665.1. Classification (NCBI taxonomy): domain Eukaryota; kingdom Viridiplantae; phylum Streptophyta; class Magnoliopsida; order Santalales; family Viscaceae; genus Viscum; species Viscum album. Next base: position 596,824,325 of record OY728121.1, read on the forward strand.
TTGTGATTTATTTAATTAAATTATTTCCTAGAACCAACTTCTTAAATTATTAGTATATTCAATATTGATGCAAGTGCCTATCATAGGTTACTACCCTAGAAGAAGCACCATCAATCTTAGTAATTATGTAGGATCAAATTCCTTTCATCAGATCACGAGGGGCCCTAAAATCCCACATTCTAGACAGTCTCCCAAGCCAAGGTCATGTATGTAGATTGAATAATATAATTTCACTAAAAAACCATGAAATCCTCATTGTTCTTAATTCCAAACTCCATTTTATCTCTCAACCTCCCTTTGATATGCCTATGTCACTCTCTAATATCTATAAAGAAACACCTCCTCAGCTACAAATGGAGATAGAGAGATAATGTACCCTTAGAACCACCCCAAATTAGACTTACGAAGGAGAATAATGCTGAGGGTATAATGAAATTAACACATATGGGAGGTATTATTCTCAATATATAATGTAGGATCAAGGGATATGACATAAAACACCAATAAAATCCAAAAAATAATATAAAATAATGTAAATAGAATAATCCCATGATGCATGTAAAATATCAAAAAAATAAAATCAATGTCTCCAAGTGAATAAAAAAATACATCCCATCGTGGAAACACAAAATAAACTACAATATTCAATCAAGTAATATCCAACTCGGTCTCTGAATGAAATGACCCATGTTTTCAATCAATGTAAAAATCATTATTTTTTCAATTGGAATATCACAAATGGACCAAATAAAGATTTTTAATCAATTCATAGAGGTCATGGGTGTGTCCTGGGATATTTTGGATCCCAGAGCTACGAAATGGAGAAAATAGACTGGGTCACATGGTTTGTCTACAACATTATAACCCTAGGTGTATGGACGTGTGATCAGTTGGAGAATCAGGACAGCTCCATTTTTCACGGTCTGCGCACAGTTAGTCAAACTATGTGGAAAACTATATAGGGTGAAACTTATATATAGATAACCAGTCTTGGTTTATGAATGGTTCGGCTAACTGTGTGCCTAAACCATATGGTTTGATGTTTTGGGTGAAATTACCATTTTGAACCTCACTTATGTTTTAAGTCTTTTCTCTTTTCTCTTTCTTTCTCAAGTGTCCAAAACCTTTTCTTCTTCTCTTTTGAGCAAAAAACACCCAATGATAAGAATTTATATAGAACTTCCATGTGGTGTCTGTTATTTGATTTTTCAGAAGCATTAGACACATCTAGTATGCTCCCATAATCTCTCAACTCTTGTATAATTTAATATTTAAAACTGTTGTGCTATTTTGGTGCATTATCATTTGTCTTATTTTTAGGCAATTGGACTATTTATTAGATATCTTCCAAAATGCTTTGAATATAAGGCCATTACCATGTGAGGATTCATTACGACCTTATGATAGGTGGTAACATTGTTTTCCCTGTGAGTTTTTCATGTTTCTTAAATATTCTAACAGGTCGTCTTCTGGCTATTATCAATCATCACCATTATGTTGATACATTCAGGACAAATTGACCATTTCACCTTATTAAATATCTACTTATATTATTTTGGGTGGATTAGAGATTTTACATACCTTATATTGTAACCCCATTGGTGTGTCACTTAGAATTGTTCATTTTGAACAATTCGTTCGAAATACACAAAACTATTAATTAGCTAATGAATTGGTTTTAAAATTAATTTTTACTTTAGATGTTAGCATTAAATGAAATATGAAATGCCTTCTAGCTATTTGGTCATCTTGTAGTTCGAATTAACCATGTAGGAAATAAACTTGTTGCCCATGTCTCTTTCTCGTTAAAACATGAGCCTTATAATACAAATTTCCATGACTTAATGACTTCAAGGGAATCAAATATAAATTATGGATGTTATTACATAATTTAGTTATATGGAATTTATCAATTTCAAAGGTCTTATCCTCATTATTTTACTTTATAAAGGGATTTTCCTTATAGGTAATTCCCACATCAATGTTGGAACCCGCTTAGTGCCTCCAAGAGTCTTATAACTTTTAATTTACATTCTTTATTTAGTTTAATGGAGTAAATGGTTTAAATGGTAGAAATATGTTTAGGATGGTGAAGACATGCCATTTATTTATTCCTTCCTAATTCTTACTTTAATTGTAATACATGAAATGGAGTTGAACATGGAAAATTAAATTCAAAAGAGGTTATGACTTATGTATTATATTAGGAATGTTAATATGACTTATTTATATATATGGGATTGGTGAAAGATATGTATGTGAGGTAATTACCATTGACTATTATAAATAAATTCACCTTTATAGAGGTTATGTATGATGGGTAGGGATGTTGAGCTAGGAGGGAAATCACACTCTCTTATATCAGGTGTTGATCATGGCATCTCACACTAGTGATATTGTTTAGCTGTTGAGATTTATGTGCCACGTTCCATGAGAGAGTGTTTCTATAGTGTCTCACTCTCCATATCGAGTAATTTTTCAGGATTTTCCCACTTATATTAGAATGTAGGGAATGTACCCTATTTCACAATCTTACAGGATCATTTAGGTTGGTTATTGTATCTGAGTTTTTCCTCGGTCTAACCAATAACTTATATTCTAGGTATATGGATATTAGAAATCATCACGAACATGGATCATATAGGTTGATTCAATATATAATTGTACCTTATATATATTGCTGTTAAATATATATAGTAACTGTTCAAACATATTCCAGTCATGAGCTGAAGTAGGTAGACCCACCAGTTGTCCTATATGAACCTGAGTTGGGTGGTTATTTATTTTTTCATTGTTTTAATTTTCTACTTATACCTTTACAATATTTAGTTATGAGTACTACTCGGATTACACATAGACACCATTGGTGGTGTTCTACTGAGACTCTTATCACACACCCCACTTAGGACACCTTTGGTACACAAGAAGACTATCTTTATGTAGGTATTGATAAGGGAAAGGACCCTACTAAATATTTTTTATTTTCTTACTTAGTTGGATATTAGGAGCAGAGAATCGGGGATAAGATTGAAATAATTGGAAAATCCTTTTTTATTTTTTTTATTTTGTACTACATGTGTAGCATGAATTATTTTTTTATTACAGCATTCCATTCATCCATGTATCATACATAGAATGAGGGTATTTTATTATTATTATCTGTTTTTCTATTTTTTATTATCTTCCACTTCATACTAATTTAGTTGTCTATATATGGTTCTTCATTTTATTTATTATGTCTATTTATATTATTCTTATGTTGCTTATTTTATCTATTTGTATCTATTTTTCTACTCTTACAAAAGGGTATATTCTCCCCACAATACTAGCTTTACACCCTTGTTTCTAGTCAGCAACCTCTAGATTACTTGGAGGCACGCTTGATACTATGTGACCCACCATCTCGGGGAGCCGTTTAAGTGGACCCTAGGCTAGGATGTCAAAAAGTAGTATCGAAGGAGTTTTCTTTCCTAACATACCATTTGGAAGAAATGGATTAGAGATTTTCAATGCTTGGAACATGCTCATATATCCTTCTCGTGCGTCATTACCCCATGTCCTAGGTAAAGACATAATTTCCTAATTTATAATTATTATTCTATTTTTTCATATTACTATTGGTATATTTTCACCTTTGGGTGAGAATCATTTTTAATGATTTTATTTATTTTGATGCTATTGAAATAATGATTTATTTATAGTCACTCGATGAAATGAGGGAAACACATTACATGAATCAAAATACTCGAGGCATGATTTATAGGGCCTAATTTTTTCCATGTCATGTTTATTTTTGGCATGTATTTTCTTGTCACATATTGTTAGTTCCTCGGTTATATTGAATTGTGGTAACACTTCTTATATGGATTGGAGAAAATAATTGATACATAAATTGACGTCTTTAACATAATAGTGTTTTCCTAAATTTGTTAAAGTATACACCTTAAGAATTCAATTATGGAATGTTGAGCTATGAGCCACTAGTTACCTGATTAAGAACATGATTTGGCATGGGTTAAGTGGATTCTATATCTGGTTCATAAAAATTATGAGACATTATGGATTATCAATGGGAAACCATTTCATTGAACCATGAAAAGTTAATGAATTTTTTAAAATCACAAATTCAAAATGAATTTTATTCCCAATTTGAAAAATCCATCTTATATATATCTAAAATAGAGAGTTAGGCCCAAAACCTCCCTTAGTATTGGGTAGTGGGGTGTATATTGTCATTATAATGGGCAGGCATGGTCTTTTATACCTTATAGACATGGATTTTGAAGCATGCATAGAGTCGTGATCATATTTATAAGAAGGATTTATACCTATCCTATATTCCAATCTACGATTGTTATACTTTATTAAATATCTTATGAGGAATTTGTTTAGAATTATAGTGATATGCCACCCCAACGTACTCTGGATGCATGGCCAGAAGGTGGTGAAGACCATGTTCTAGAGGTGTCGGGATGAGAGACTATGGTGATTCCTCCCGTAGAGTCAAATGTGGATTCTATTAATGTTCTAGATATGATAAGTCACACTGAGTTCTGAGAAGGGTTCCTTAATATGTTTTAGTCTATGAAACATGTAGTTTGACCTACCTTGAATATGATAGAGTTTACTTGTGAGTTTTAGTTTCAACACCCTCCCTCCTTTTTAGGAGATAGAGGACCTCATGTTTTAGATTCTTGGATCAAAGAAATTGAATTTATATTCAAGAATCTTGAGACACCTTTAGAGAGGAGGGTAAAGTTAGAAGATTATATTCTATGTGATTCATCCAAGTGGTGGTGGGACATCAACACCCAGGTAGGTCCGTATCGTGATATGGGCTGGGCTGATTTCTATATTTTCTTATATTACTATTTCTTTCACTAGACTATGCATGATGATAGAGCTACAATGTTTATTAAGCTCCAGAAGGGGAGCATTTCATTTATGAAATACTCTACTCATTTCACAGTGATAAAATTGTTCTCTCGTACTCTAGCTGATGATGATATTATTACCACTAAAATATTATAATATGTTCTATTTTATGCTATCTATTCGTAGGTCAATGTGTTTAGGTTGAAGAGAATTTTAGAAATCGTCAACTAGGACTTGATTACAGAGAGGAATTTGAGGGATGTTGACGGTGCGAGTCTGGGAAGTTTGACACCTTGGGAATCCAATAGAAATTATTCATGTTTAAATAGGTCTTTTGAGACTACTCAAAAATGTATGAATACTTATCCTTCTCTTGTAGATAGATTTATCAATTGTCACCAGTGCGGGAAGCTAGGACACATCAAATCCCATTGTCCCCAATATTCATTCGAGAGTAGAGGCTGCATCAGGATGGGACATATCTAATGATTTTGTAGGACTTTACCTCTAGTGGAAAAAGAGTGGGTATCTATACATACTCCCTAGTTAGGAGTGGGGCCATTAGGATCACATTAAGTAGGTAGCTGGAATACAACTGGCTAATCAGGCCAAGGTTGTGGTCAAGGCAGAGGAAGTCAAATGTATTATTCTATATTCTAATATAGTATGCATGATCAATGAAATCAAGAATGGACATAGGTCTATGATATAGGCTAGTTACATGAAATCTAGAATACTCTTCAATAAAAGAGCATCAAACCTTCTACAGTTCAATGTACTATTCTAGTTGCCTCTACTTTAGTGTTTTGTTTTTTTGACACATGAACATATCACTCATTTATATCTGGGACTATAATAGGAGGTATATGCCTTGAGATTGAACACTATAATTGTGTTATGATTCTAGATACACCATTAGGTATCCATTTAGAGGGAATTCACCATTATAATGATTGTCCTCTCAAGATAAGATGTTACATTTTTATTTGGAACTTGTCCATCCTCAACATGATGGGCTTTGACATAATCATCATTATGAACTGGTCAATTATCTACTGTACCCATATTGACTTATAACATTATAGGGTGATTTTAACATCACCACATTACATTACTCACATGCATAAGGGTGAATGGTATGTGAAAAATTCGTGATTAGTACATGAGAAGTAAAGGCTAGGTAATGTAACAGCTCATATCACAAGTACATTCCCTGATGACTAGGGGTTTTAAGCCACTATTTTCCTCCAATTGTTGAGATTTTAAGAGGATAATTTCCTAAAGACTTATTTGGTGTTCCTCTAATGTGATAAGAAATGTTTAATATGGATCACGTTCTTGGAGAAGCACTAATGGCCATTCCCCCAAATCTAGGGTGATACCTAAGGACATTGTAAAGCTTAAGAAGGAATTAAAGGATCTGGAAGCTAAAATATTCATACCCCCAAAAAATTCTACTTGGGGTTCACCAGTTATTTTTTATAAAAAGGAAGATGGTACCCTTAGGCTTTGTGTGGATTATTGTATTTTCAATCATGTCATAGTAAAGAATCAATATCCAATTCCTATAATTGTTGATATCCTTTATCATCTTTGAGGTGGTTAGTTTTATTCCAAGATAGATATGATTTTGGTATATCATCAAGTGTTTTTTAAGACTTTAGACATACATCGCAAAAAATTTCAGGTGTAGGAATGGTCTCTACGAGTACCTGGTTATGTTGTTCGGACTCATGAATGCACCTATAGTCTTTATTTCTCTTATGAATCAGGTTTTACTCCCCTATTTCGATTCATTTGAGGTTTTATTTATTGATGATATCTTGGTGTATTCACACTCTAGACATGACCATACATACCATTCTGAGATCATGCTGAATACTCTGAGAGAGCACCTGCTATATGCTATGAATAGTAAAGGTCACATACGGATCAACAAATTTTACATTATGGGTGACATTATCTCATAGTAAAGAGTTTTTTAGACTCGAAAAAAGAGAGACCTATATTTTCCTATTAGAATCCCAATAAATATTGTTAATTTAGAGTTTCTTGGGTTTTTCCAGATATAATGTATGCTTCTTCATTATTTTCTCAGGCCTTTTAGTGATTCTTTAGGGCTTGAGAAAGAAGCATGTGAATTTATTGTGGTTAAAATCTTTTGAAGCATCCTTTTAGGAGTTAAGGGTCATTTGACTTCAACACAAATACTAAGTATTCTAGAGCATGTAAGGATATATAATATGTACTATTAATCATCAGGTAACTTACATGGAGGTGTTTTGATGCATGATGAGTGAGTCATTTTGTACGGGTCTCAATAGTTGAGGCATCATGAATGGAATTACCATACACATGATCTCGAGATCACTAATATTGTGAATGACAAACATTGTTGGATACACTATCTACTTTGAGAGATTTTTTTTACAGATCATAAAAGCCTCAAGTACATCTTTATATAGTTAGATCTCAATCTCAGGAAACGTAGGTGGGTGGAGAACCTAAAGTCGTTTGATTTTGAGATTATATACATGTTTAGAATGGGAAATTTAGTAGTAGATGCTCTGAGCTAAAAGAATCAGACAAATATATTTTAAGAATCTAGTGGAGAATGAAATATTATGGCATGATTATATGAGATTCACATTGAGGTTCATGGGGACCATGGACATACTATCCTCTCATCCTTATCACTGACTTCTTATATTTTGTAATGAGTTCAAATTAGGTAGTTATATAATCACTAAAGCCTTGTACTAAGGGAATGAGTTTTAGATAATGATACATATTCATGTTTGAACATGTATGGGTATAATACCTTATTATTCCATGGGTGTGTATGTGTCCCAAAAGACTTCATAGAGTAACTGATGTGGGGATTCCCCACCTCTACATGGGTGTACACCCCCGTGTCACAAAATATTTTCCTGATCTATGATGCCAGTATTGGTGGCCTGGTATGAAACATGAGATTTCTAGATTCATCACATAGTGTTCCACCAATCATCATGTGAAGTCTTAACATCAACAACGACATGTCTTCTATATAGTTTTTCCATTCTCTAGTGGAAATAGGAAAATATTTCTATGGATTTCATGAATGGTCTACCCAGATATCCTCCTATCAAAAATAACGCATGGGTTGTGGTTGAACTTTTGACAAAGGTATCACACATCCTTCCAGTGTGATAGACCTTCATAGTAGATGAGCTAGGAAGGTTGTATGTTAGAGAGGTTTTAGATCTTCATGGATCTCCTCATTCTATCTTTTATAATAGATATTATCATTTAACTTCATGCTTATGGAAGGGGTTGTAGAAGGACTTCGATACATTGGTAATTCTGAGAACAACCTATCACCCACAGATAGATGGATAAACATAGTGTACTATTTAGGTTTTAGAGAAAATGCATTTTACATGTTTCATTGACTTTGGGGGTTCCTGGGAGAAAGACATTCTGGGTGTGGATTTCACTTATCATAATAGATTTTTGGATGCCATTGAGATGGATCCTTATGAATCCTTTTCTTTTGGTATTTTTTCTCACCTTTTTTCATTCTAGTGGTAGGGGAAGAATGTATTCTTGGACCATGTCTCATGAATGAGACTATAGAGTAGGTCCAACTGATCAGGAAGTGCTTGTTGGTAGCTTAGTCTAGACATCATTCATATGCCAACAGATGCCGGCAACCTCTTGAGTTCATGGTCTGAGACATGGTTTTTTTTGAGTCTCACCCAGGTTAGGGAGAAGATGTATTAATAATTAGGATAATCTCTCACCAAGGTTATTTGGACCATTCGAGGTTGTGAAACAAATAAAACACATGGTTTACTAGTTATAAAATCCTGAGATATACAGGTCCTTGAATGATGTCTTCCATGTTTCTCATATTTTCTGATACTATCCAGACCCCACACATGTGTTTCTACCTAATGAGTTCAAATCAGGAAAGGATGCTTCATTTGATGAGTATCCCATTCTTATAATGGATCAGAGTGTGAAGAAAAGCTGAGGCAGATTCATTCCTCATGTATGGATGCTATAGAATCATGACTGAGTACAGGATGAGACTTGGGAGTAAGATATAGAAATATGTTCTTTGTGGCTATAACTATTTTTGATAGTACCAATTTATTCTTAGAAGGCCAACTCAGGAATGATTTTCTTTAAGGTGGGGAGGTTCTAATGACCCTTCCTTTAAATGAAGGTACAAATAATTAGTTTTTAAATTTGAATATCATAAATGACTGAAATAAATATTTTTAATCATGTCAGGGAGGTCATGGGGGATTTCAGGGATTGTTTGGAGCTTAGAACTCTAAAATTGAGAAAACAGAATGGGATTCATGGTCTGTTTGCAATCGTACAACCTAGGGTGCATGACCGTGTGGCCAATGGCACAATCGGTAAGTTACCTTTTTCATGGTCTGTGCATGGTTAGTTAAACCGTGTTCCCAATCGTGTGGGTTTCCCCTAATCATAGATAACCATGCAATTTTTTTTCACATAGTTTGACTGACAATGATCCTAAACCATGCGATTTGATATTTTTGGGGTGAAAGTACTATTTTGCACTCACTTAAAGTTTTAATCCATTTATATTTTACCTTTATCCCTGTAGCAGCTAATAGATCTTCTTCTTTTCTTTTGATCTCAAACACACCTAATTATAGGCATTGAGCTAGAAGTTCTATCTAGTGTCCATTTTAGAATCATTGGGTCCATCTCAGTAAGCCCCCTAGTCTCTCAACTCCTATCTCAGTTAATCTTCAAATCCATTTTACTATTTTTGCGTGGGATCATTTTTCCCTATCATTAGGTCAATGAACCGTTTTGTAGATCTCTTCTAACCTACATCACATCTAGGCCAATATCACGTGAGGAGTCATCTAAATCTCTGAGGTAAGTGGTCACATTTTTTTCCATGGAGTTTTGGATGTTCATAATTATGCCTTTGTGTAGGATGCTAGTATTTACAGAGCATCTCCCTTATGTCAATTCTTTAATTTATAATTGAAAATTTCACCTTATTACATGTCTGTTGGTCTTGGTTGGGTGGGTTAAATCTTATACATACCTTATATGGTCACCCCCTTGGTGTGTCACATAGAATTTTTCATTTTGGCCAACTGGATAAAAATGCATGGAACACATAATTAGATAACAAATTCATTTTTAAATGAATATTCCCTCGAGATGTGAGTATTAAATGAAATCCAAAGAACCTCTCATGTGTTTGGTCCTCTTGAAGTTTTAATTTCTCATGTTGATGATTGAATTTTTGACCATGTCTCTTTCCCTTTGACACAATCGCCTTATAAATGAAATTTCCATGTCATAATGACTTATATGGAATTACATAGGCATGAAGGTTGTCATTCCTTAATTGATTTGGATGGAATTGATCAACATGAAAGGGATTATGCCTGTTAGTTTTCATTATAAATAGAATAGGACATCTTGGTAATTTCCCCATCTATGTTAGAACCCATTAGTTCCACCATGAGTCTTATAACCTTTAACTTCCATTAATTATTTAGTTGAACATAATAAATGGATAAAATGGTTCACATATATATATATGATGGTGAAACCGTGTCTTTTTCTTATTCCTTACTAATGATAATTTGAATTGTAATGCTTTAAATGGAGTTGAACTTGGCTAATGAAATGAATAAGAGGTAATGAATTATGTATTGTATTATGAATTTGAATATGCCTTTTTTATATATATGGTCTTGGTGGAAGAAATGGATGGAAGGTAATTCCCCATTCTATTTATAATTATAATGCGCCTATATAATGGCTATGTATGATGGTAAGGGGTGTTGATCTAGGAGGGCAATCACACTCCCTTGCATCAAGTGTTGAGAATAATATCTCACCCAAATTATTCTATTTGGGTGCTGGTATTTATTCTCCACAGTCAATAATAGAGTGTTTCCATGGAGGTTCACTCACCATCCATAGTGTTGTTGCATGAAGTCTATCACTCTTATTGGGATATAGGGCATGCACACTATTTCATGAGCTTATCGGCTCGTTTATACAAGTTATGAATGTTTGATTTACACCCTGGTCAGACTAGAAATTAGTATTCCAGGTATATGTCCATTTGAAATCAATGAAAACTTGGTTCATAGAGGTGGTTGTAATATATAATTATAATATATATATTGCTACTCTATATATATAGTAACTATTCAGACACATTCCTACAACGATCTGGAGTTTTTAGTCCTACCAGGTGTTCTATAGGATCCTTAGTGGGTTGTTTATTTATCTCATCATTTTTTACTTGCCTTCTAATACATGTAAACTATTTTGTTATGATCACAACTTGGATTACACATAGAAATAGTTGGTGGTGGCCTACTGATATTCTTATCTCACACCCTAGTCGAGTTGGATTTGTTACCCAAGAAGAATATCATTCTATGGGTATTGATAAGGTAAAGAGACGTGCTAAAAGTTGTTGATTTACAATCATAGTCAGTGTTTAGGAGTAGAGGATCAGGCATAGGCCTGGCATTCTTGGAGAATCTTTTGTTCCTTTGTTCTCTTGTACTATTATGTAGCATTCTTGTTTCTTTTTGTATTATAGCATGACATTTATCGATGTATCAGACAATTCCTTATAGTCTTTTACATTGTTATCAGATGTGTAGTTATTTATTATATTATAATTTTACTTATTTAGTTCTCTATTTATGCATTCACAGTTTATTGATTATGTCTGTTTGTATTATGATTCTGCTATTGATTGTATCTATTTGTATCCAATTTTCTACTCTGACATGATGATATAGTATTCTCACTATACCAACATTACACCATCGATTCTAGTCGGCAACCTCTAGAATATTGTGAGGTGTTCTTGAGGCAATGTGGCCCACTGACTCAGTTAATGGGTAATATGGACACGATTTAGGAAGCCACATTGAAGTGCTCTAAGAATCCAAATAAATAGTATATATTTATGTAGATAGAGAGAAAAATTTATACTCAGTAGAATCATACCCCAATACTCTCTTGAAAATATGATAAGAGAATAAAAATTCCTCCATGAAAAAAAATTAATCAACAAGAACCTATAAGGTAAACTAGTTCCTGGCCTCACTAAGACTCACTCTCTAAATAAAAATTCCTTTTACAATAATATAGGAAGAATAATATAGATAAATTTTTTCCCCACACAAAATTCCTACTGATTTTGTACTGTCATACACTAATGTTTTATATCCTATCACCCCCACCTCAACTATATAATCCTCCCCAATGATAGATAGGAAAAGGTATCACACAGTGTACCCCAAGTGAAATTAGAAATAACCTCCTACCCAAAGACATATGGGAAACCACATATTACCAATAACACTATATAAAACTATTTATCACAACCATGTACTTTCATAACCATTTCCATAACCATGTAATGAATAATGAACATGAAGGACATCAACCTCATTCCCTCCTCCTACCATGCATAACCCCTATAAAGAACCACAAAATCAACCTCATTAGATGAAGAAAAGTACATTATTTCCATAATACATCATTAAATATGGTTAAGATCCACTCTTAAAAGAGAGGGTAGGAAAGACTGTATAACCAACCATCTTTCCTCACCATCTTGAATATTGTAAAAAACACCCCCAAAAGATTTGGGTGTCGAAACATAGTGCTCAATGTGGGTGGGGTGTTTATAGAAATCATACTCAAAATTAAATATATAATAATTATAGAAAAAAATAACTTAAGGAATCACACATCCAAGACACCCAACCACCATAACGTCTTCATCACGACTATCACCTAACCACATCATTGACACAAGTAATGCATCACACCACACAACCACATCACAAAAGAAAAAAATGAATTTAAACTACAACTTCTATCATTTCTAGAATTATTGAGTTTTCAAAAACTACAATTCAATAAGATATTCTAATTTATATTAACACAACCCATTAATATACCTTTATATGTATTGTATCCAAATACCACACATCAATTTCATTATTTTCATTTAACCAAATCCTTTACCAAGCATTTTCAGTTTCTCTTATAATCTATCCATATTCAAATAAAACATCATTATCCCATTTACTATTCACATAGTTTTATCCCCAAGCAATAAATCATGACAAAAAATGCAATCCAATACATTACTATAATAAAAAAAAATAAATAAAACAAACACACATAACAACCATCAAATATAAACCCATATCCACACATAACAACACATATCTTCTTCTACATCTACCCCAATCCAATTTAGGATCTTTCATGACTTAACATCATCTTTAGGTGTTATCACAAATATCCAAATTTTATTATGAAACTAGTTCATTAGAAATATATAACCGATTTTCTATTTTTATACATGGTAAGCTTAGTCAAATGAATACATCAACGATATAATAATAAAAAATAATAACTACAAAAATATGGTTTCAACAACCACTGCGTTTAGCAATAAACAAATATGAATAATCCATTGAAAAATATCACAAAATAACTAAAAGCATACAATAATTCTCTTTTCATGACAAAATGTTATTTATATTCATGTTATAATGATTGTCTATTTCATGGGTAATCAATCAATTAACTATATTATCACATCATGATATAAAAACTATAATAATACTTTACACATGTGATTCTAATTTGAAGGGGAACACTTATTTTAAACATGATGACATCAGGGGAAATAGAGGTGAAGTTCCCCATTCGCTTTAATTTTAGATTGGATCTAATTAATTTTCTTATTAAGTCAACCTATAATGTCCCCCAAATTGATAAAAGATAATTCTAAAATCATAGATGATTATAAAAAAAAGAGATAACTCAGATCCCCTAACTGGTGATGATATTGGACTCGCACTGTACACAAAGGTTAGAGGAGATAGAGGATACAATATACAAGTCTAAAATCCATATGTAGAGGGATTCAATTAGCTTGTAAAAAATCTCATGGATTGATTGAAGGTATTATGGGTCATTATGATGAGACATAGCTGATGAAAATTTTAGAGAGAGGTTCATGTATTTTTAAAATAACAGCATATCACAACTTTAGAATATAAAAATTCCTAAGAACTAAACCAATAAATTAATCACTCATTTATTTTCGTTTTAAATAAAAAATTTATGGAATAGTGTTAAAATAATCAAAAAATATTATATCTTGGTTTCAATCAGTTAAAATAATCAAATATCTTGATTTTTATGATTTTAAGCTATTGAAAACCTTTTTTTTTCAGGTTAAAGGAGATTAAAAAACCAGGATTTTAAAAATACCTCATTACCCCTATGTAACTCATACGTGGTGTGTAAGGGTAACATGGTTTTACTCTATCATATATGGTTACCTTTATATGTACTTTAGAAAATACATTGTACCCCTTAAATCACCCTTAGGATTTGTGATTTACCCTTCTCAGAGTAGGGAAAAACTCTTACTCGATCATTAGAAATCTAAGATAACACTTATGTGAGCTATAGATGTGTATAGATACCTTAATGTGAGTAATAACATACCATTATTAAGCCTTTATTTTTGGAATGTGACCATTTTACAACTAACCCATTACCTTTACCTGGCTATTGGAAATATCATCTTACATTTACACAGTGCATAAGGACTTCTCTTACCATTATGTATGTTTTGAAAACCATATTGAAAGATTACACAACTAAAGTAAAAAAAATCACTTACCCTTAAATAATTTCAATTTCACATATAATGGTAAATATTTTATTGAAAATATTAAAATTTTAGTTAATCGTACCTATAAATAGTTAATAAAAGCGTTTGTTATTATTTCCAGAATTATAAAACAATTCCAAAAATAATAGAATCATTTTAAAACATTCAAATTAAGCCCCTAATAATATTTTAATGCGTTTAAATTACTTCATAAATTTTTAAAATCATTTTATAATAACATTATAATTTGTAAAATAATTTTAAAATAACACATTTATTTATTAAACCACTCCAAAACCACATGAAACCACATAATAAAAATGGAAGGGATTGACAAAATCATAAACCATACATTAGATACCACTCAAATAAATATTTTACTTGAGAATTAAACCAATAATAAGAGGTATAAAAAGTGAAGGGGGAGATAATTTATCCACCCCATGAGATACCACTCAATGATCCAACTATATTTATAACAAAACAACCACTCTAGAGAAGCCAATAATAATGTTTCACATCACTATAAAAAATTAAAAAATAACTTCTACGGAATGATGCACCACAAACATGAAAAATGATACAAAAAAATTACATAAAAGAAGAGAATATATATCGTAAATCAACTTAAAATTAAATAATTCTTCCCAAAAGAATCAATCATTAAAAATCATGGGTTTTTAGGTACCCATTCCGAACTCCCACTCAAAATTAATGATATTTAGATGGATATAAGAAAACCAGTAAAAAAAGAACATTAATCAAATGATCAATACATTTAAATAACACCACAAATGAATCACCTCACTAAATAAACACATTATTAAGTTATAAATCGAAGAAATAGAAACTTAATTTGGAGGAAACATTATTTTATTTAATAATTCAATAGTTTTACTTTAGTATATTATCAAATGTAAATTCACATATGCATTATCCTTATTTATAATTTTAGTAGATAAAATTAAAAACATATCATGACCAATATGAAAAAAATTAGAAAACATGATTGTATAATTTTTTTTGAAAAATTATATATTCTAATTCTAAAAAAAATTAAATATTTCTGTTCAAGAAATCAAATACCTAATCATACTTTTCAAATTATTCTTTTCTTGCTATATGCATTTCAAAATATTTCTTATTAATACATGTTTTTATAAAATAATTAAGATAAAATCATTTCAGCATGTATCTTGTATTTAAAATCTGGTAGGATAATAAACCATTAAATTAACCATTTTTAGTCCATCATTACAAGGAATATATCAAATATTATTTGATAAAACATCTAAAAATCATTTTAAAATTAGTTTTTTAAAATTATTATTATTTTAAATATTTTTTTACATTTATTTATGAAATTTTTTTCCACAAATAAAATTTTTATATGGGTGTCACTAAATTTATTTCCCTATATTATAATGGAATTTTAATGATTTGATAATCAAATTAAGGTTCTTTCCATGGAACATTTCATTAAAAATTAAGCAACAATGATGACCAAATAATTAAACTAATTTAATTCATTATGAATCACATGTATTAATTTATCTACACACAATGCTCATTTAAAACTCAATCATGTTTCATATAAAACTAGTTTGATAATTATAAGAAACTTATCACACTAAAATCATGACATCTGAAATTTAATATTTATTTTTCTTCAGAAAAAAATTATATAACTGGAATGGTGAATTTATTTTATCAAATTATTTTTTCTCAACCATCAAAACACTACATTGCTCTTAATTATTTTAACGCCAAAAAATAACATAAAAATTGTAGAACCCAATTTATCATATGGAATGTATCATAAATAAGACATGAGTTTGGAACAATCCACTTTATTCAATAGAAACATTTCCAAAGTCTTTTAACATGAAATTATTTACGAAGAGTACACTCATGAAAAAATTAAATAGGTTTTAACATTCCTATTTATATTTTACATAGGTGCATTAAATTAGATTTAAAATATTTTCATAAAAGTTTACAACAAATATAAGCACTTATATAAATATAGACATGGCTTCCTCAAGCATACAAATCGAAGGAAACCATCCACCACACTAGGATATTATCCTATTTGGATGATAATAACTTTAATTCATAGTTTTAGAACATTTTGTAAAATAATAACCCTTGATGTAGGAAAGTGTTTCCCTCTATTAATAATCTATAATCCATAAAAGATTCTAAAAACACATGATCAACAACAAATCTAACCAATAATATATTAGTCAAACACTTTTATAACTTCCTTAAAAATAATTTTTGTGTGGATATAAAGATTATTTTCATTAATTCCAATATTATAATTTTTTTCTATTACTAGAATTATGATATTATCCTTTTTTGTAAGTTGGTTGATTATGTTAATACACCTATAGTAAAACACACAATCACAATAGGGATTCATGTCCTCAATAGTAGGATAAAGCATATCATTGATCACATATTTTTTTAAGTTAGGAAATAAAAAGGGTCCATGGATTGGGCATCATTATGAAACATCTAATTCTTAAATAGCCTTGAAAATTTTATCATAAAATTCATAATTTTTTTCTACATGTTATATCAATAATTAATTGCACCAATCAGTACAAAATTCAACCAAAAACAATTCTCATAATTGATGATTCATTACTAGGGAAACAACATTCCTTGAATTTAAATAGCATTAACATATGGCCTAGTTAATGAAAAAAATCACACATGTTATCTCGTGCGTCATTCTTAACATACATAATAAATATATTAAAAGTTTATATTGTCATTGAGGAAACACACTTCCAAAATCATTTTATTTTTTTCCATGTCATGTTATTATACTCAATTAAAGTACCTAATAAAAAATAAAACATGTTTTTATAACATTGATAATAAAACATACTCTTAGATCAAAAAATTTATTATGTATAGGGTTTATTACTATGTTAAATTCCTAACATGATTGAACTGAGCATCCTTGAAACGTTTAAATACTCATGGAAACATTACTGTACACTATAATAATTGTAAAATGATATTATTTCTATATTAAGATAAAACCTAATCAGTACATAAAATTCGTCCATATTCTAAATAAAACTTACTAAAAATTATACAACATAAGTATTCATATACTATAAATTTATTTTTTACTACCCAAGTATTTTAAACATTAGTCATGATTCCCAAAAAAATCTATAAAAATATTGAAATCCATGGAATAGATATTTGAAAATAGAAAAAGGCTTATAAGAGTTAAGATGAATAATTTCAATCATTTAAATTGTTTTGAGTCTGAACAGGTTACCAAAAAGCATGATGACCAATTTATAAGAAAATAAAAGTCCCAATGTCTAGCCTTATAACAAATTTATAATGCATGAAAGATTCATATCATGGGAATAAGGCCTGAAATCCACACATCAAGGTTCAATAAAATGATAAATATTACATAACCACGAATTTAACCATGCATAAAAAGATAATATGTACATTTTTTTATTTTAGAATTTTTCAAATTGATAACATTTATTACTAATAATGCTTATTATATTACAAAATTCAAAGTAAAAGAAACTATGATATCATCATAGATTTTAATTTCTAAAAAATTCATCTAAATGGTCTAATACTACAAAACTAAAGTCATGATAAAAAATTCATCTAAATGGTCTATTACTAATAATGCTTATTATATGTCCTTCAACATTCTCATAATACATAATTAGTGGATACAATGAAAGGCATACCAACTTTTAGGGGAATCATAATATTCTAAATGTGGTTTCAAAAAAATTCATTTTAGAATTATTGTACGGAATATACTTAGGGATAAATGTTTTATAGTGGTTATAAAATTTATAAACTTTTTACAGTAATATAAATTATCTAAGATTTGGTAACATGTTCAACATTTGGAAAATATGTTAACCAAATTCACATTTTATTATTGGGAACAAAAATCAATTTATATAGGAGAATATTATATGGTAAATTGAATAACACATTCAAGTATCAACAGGAGTAATGAAAAATATTTAATTCTAGTTAATTATATATTTATCCCTTACTATAGGTTATATGAAAAATTAAGCAAATAATAGAAATTTATTAGTAACTAAAACATGGGGGAAATCATAGAAACACATATAAATTTAACAAATTATTTAATTAAATGATTTCTTTGTACCACGACATTTAATAAAAACAAAAACATATCATAATACTTGTATCTATCCTAGGATACTATCCTACTGTAGAGCCCCATTTTGGATTTACCATTCAGAGGGGGTTATTAAATAGTTTAATTTTTTGGATTATTTTACTTTTAATTCATCCTATTAAAGATTTAAAGGTTCTACATCAACTAAGAGATGTCTTAGAATCTAACCACAAATGAAAAAAAGGATAAGAGACATCTTGACACAAGAAATTTATATGGTTCGGTATAAAGAGATACTCCTTTACATATTGGTTATCCCCCTCAAAATGGATTCTATATTATAATCTTGATATCAATTATAATGAATAATACATAATGAAATCATATCTTGTATCCTAAATCCACATATAAGGGTCTTTATATAGCCTCATATGGTGTTACCAAAGTCCACACTATACTTTTCAATATTGAATAATAGAATATGTTCTTTATAATGCATCACACTAAGTTATAAGAATCTATAATGTCCTTATACTACTGAATCCACATAGGAGGATATTTATAATGAAACAAAAGTCATATCATCTTCAAATCTTCATCCATTATAGGAAGATCTATCGATCTTACTCCATGAGCTAATTCAATCACAAGTTCTTGTGTACATATTCAAGTACCTTTATATAATTTTGGTCTTTCTAGAATATCATTGATCATCTATATCTGATCAGATTCCTCAGTGAAACTATGTTCATATAGAATCTCGCTTCTTCTATAATGATTTAGTTGGCTAAATTGATGCGTGAAAGTGATGCACACACATTATTTAAAATTGATGCAAGTAAAAACATTCACAACTCAATACACGGACAACTCAAATTTGAAATCATTAGATATTTATCCCCATTTTAGTCTTAGGTTCACTGCACACTAATCATGAAAAGAATATCACATGTGAAATTACCAATATTCAAGAATTTTTTATTAAATTCATTGTATTATCACTTTTTAAACCCAAAAACATATTATTTATAGATATATTATATTATTTACCTTTTATAGGCTTTAAAATCATTATTCATTATTATGATTTAGTTTTATTCTATAAAAAACATGAAATCACATGTGTAGAAATAAATGAATACATGTTTATCATGAAATCAAAAAGTTTTTCCTTTAGAAAAACATGATGATTATTTATTTTTCAAATAAGATATATATTATTCATTTATTCTTTGTGAAAACTATGTATATTCATATGGGGTATAACACAAGCATGGGATGTATATCATTCACCGTAATTCTTGATTTTTTTCATGAAAGAAGAAGGCAAATGTATCTCACTATTCACATAAGATATTCACACACACCAAAAAGGAATCTTGGTATCTGAATTACATCATGAATCCCAATAGTTTGAGGATCTAAAATAATGAAGTTGTTATATTTTATTTTTCATCTTCGCATAAGCCAAAGATTTTGGGATTATATTCCCAAAACAGATGTTTGTGGATGCTCTGTTTTCCTAAAACAATGTTTTCTCAAATAAAGAAGAGTCATATTCAACATTTATTCTTATCCATTTATAGGCACGTTAAACCACCTCTGAGAAAAGAAAATACCATGTCAAAGAAGAGTCATATTCAACATTTATTCTTATCCATTAATCAAATATCTTACACCGTATCTCATGGAATATTTTCTTACATGATATCACATTTTTATCCTTGTGTTTAAGTGATATAAAAATAATTATTCTCCTCATTATTATAGATCAAATTCATCAATTCATTTTGAATATCTTCTTTTACATCATTTTCATTCATATAAATATTATCCATTGATTTATTCACAAAAATGAATGTTGTAGACTACATGCATGATTTAAAGGATTTTATCATCATTATCCCATGTTTGGAATGTTCATAGTATCTAATTTCAATCCCTAAGAGGTGTGGTGGTGTACTCAAGTACACATATATGACCCTCTGGTGGCTGGTTTTAATGATAATCAGTTAGTGGTGATTAAATGAATCGAACAAAATAGACCAGATGGCCCTACTTATATCTATATATTTTTAAGAAAGGACGAATTGTATACCCATTTCCATATACCATATTGGATATGGTTGTTTCATAGTTCTTACTTATATAAAAATCTGTTCCTTGATCACTTTGAGTTGAAAATGGGGGATTACCACCTGCAACACATACAAAACCGCCACCACACCGCCTTAACACCCCACAGAGTGGCTCTAACACTTCACTTTTGTGCTCTAAAACCCCTTATATACCCCATCGCATGCTCCATGGGTGATGTTCAGGGACAATATCACACCCTTACCACTATCTGTTGTCGAGGTCAATTGCATCCCATGTTGTTAACCCATAGGGTCCCATATGTGGTTGATAAGATCCTTGGTCAACACTCGGTTGGCCATGTTTTTAAAAAAATTACAATTAGAATAATACATACAAAAATACTAATAATAGAATTCCTAAAACCAATTCATCATTAAATTTCTCATGAAAAATAGATATTATTTTTCATGTCCTTATTCTTCTTCCTTTTTGTCATGTATCAACCATGGCAAGATTAATACATGTTGTTGACATTGAAGACTAGTTCCACAATAACCACAATTTATGGAGTGTTATTATCAATGAATCTTCACCAACAACTCCACTTATATTATTTTAGTCTCCAACACATATTTACCATTGATTGAGAACAAATAAAAGTCAAGTCTAATGGAATTAAAAATATCCCCTTTATTTGTTGGAAATATTTCCTCACATCACAATAGTTAATATGCGATATAACTTCTTTTTCTTCTCCCGTTAGTGATAATGAAACACAAAGTATAAGTATAGTATTATCATATTTACTTTATCATTATTAAGAATTCAATTTTCTCCTCCCCTTTAATATATAGAAGGATGATACCGCATGGTTTTATTTGAAAAGTGAATTTTGTTAGTATACATTAAGAAAATGCGGGATAACCTAGTGTAGAAAAAAAGAGTGGTAAAATAATGTTGTCTTATGTAATCTATAAACAACCATATGTGTGATATGATTCTCTGAAATTATAAATTCTTCTTTAATGAATTTTCAATAAAAATATTTTATAAAAAAATGAAAATTCATACACATAATTCAATAAACACATTAGAATGTTCAGGTGAAAACCCATATCTCCCCCTTTTCTCATCTCATCAACAACGATGAACTACCCCTTAATTGATATCATTAAGAATATTATGAATGAGGGATGAATGTGTGTTTGGAATTCCTCATCTTCCAATTTTATACATATTTTTAGAAGTTACACATTCACTATGTAGTGATGTTTTAACAACTTTGTCTCATAAATGATTCCCCTAAAATGGATGAAAAATTCTCTTCAATTACATAGAAGTCAGTAGACTATATGATGTACAATATTATCTTGTTATCCATAAGTTTAATCCTAAAAATTCTCCTTCGATTCTCTACATGTAACCTTCAAGGGACAAAAAAGGATAAGGAATAAGGAGAGACCACTTGGCTTCTCATAAAAAACATTCAGACTGAGTATTTCCTCCTAATATAAGACATTATTTTCTATTAGTCTCAAGAAGAGATGAATTTTTTGGATACATATTTTCGATTATAGTCTCAACTATTTAATTATCTTGTTTTTTCCCTTAAACTTATTCCATTTTTATAGTAAATTATTCCACCATAATTTATCAAGATAATTTCTATCCTTCTACTTTGTAATGTTTTTTTATCTTCCTCTAAATACTGTTCCAATTTCAGTTGATTTTCATAAAAAACTAGGCACTCTTTCTAGACCTTATGTCTTTTCTACATTTTTTTCACATGACATGAAAATGTTTTTCCATTTAAATTTATTCCCTTTCATAATAGATTGAAATATCTACTGGTATCAATTTTATGGATTTCTCTGCTATGTGACTCTTCTTCTAACATATCCCACAATGTTATTCAAATCATTCATATTTTTTATGAATTGAAAACTTGGAAGGATTTATTTGAACAATATTAATTCTATGGGAATTGATTTGAACATATTAACAACTAAATTCCATTTATTATATCTTGTTTCTTTGAAATAACATGTCATACCAACTAGAGTAGTCTTTTTGTCCATACTATTCATAGAACTAACAAAATCTTCTAATCACAAATCTTTCTTCATGATATGTATTATGTCTAGACCCTTGTTGTTAATTAACATCTTTAAACCGATCCTTATTTTTACTAGGGGAATTGAACTTATTGAAATATTTATTTCACCCTTAGATTTTGGAAATGATATATCATTCTTCATCCTGGTCACCATTTGTTTACCTATCTTCATGTTTTCTTCACATCCCAAGTCTGACTTTCCACCTTTAATTTCCCGTGGGTTTCTCTTTTCTGTTGATGGTACTCCATTTTTCATCTTTTCTCCCCAAAATATAGGCCACTTATTATTCTTAGTAATGGAAATTATATACCATTTTTTCAATTCAATGTGCCCAAATTTTTAGAAACACCAATAATAGCCTATAAACCATATTTTCTTATATTATATAAGTGTTTATTTAGATTTCACTGATTATGAACACTACATGTTTTGAGTGGAATCACTAATCTTTTGTAAACATCTTGGGAAATAACATTTAATTTTTATTTTCGAATTCACCTTCGATATGGTGGGATTATCAATATTTTTCACAATCTATACATTCCCACTATTTGGTTTGAAATCTATAATGTAACAAGAAACAAAAATAGTATATATTATAGTTTATGGGTTGTGGGATAACTTCTTCTTGGTGGATGTTTTCATTTGATAAGAGGATGTTATCAGGATAAATTTTTATTAATGAATCTCAATGTGAAATTGTATGGAATATTAATTTTTCGAGTAGTATTGGAAGTTTTAGATAATATTGATTCCTTACACTCCAATTTCTCCTCCACCTATAAACAATTTTTGTTGAGAGAGTTATTCTCATCCTAAAAAATTCCCAGTATTACTTTCGAATCCTCTATATTCTTCATTTTCTCTTTATTAATTTTATTTTTCATTTTAACGAATTTTAATTCTCTATAAGATTTATTTATTTAACCACTAAATGTTCATAATTAACATTTATAGAAACATTTTTCATTTTTTAAAGAGAATTAAAGGATTTTAGAAAACAACCTCAAAAACATCATTCTCATATGCACACCTTCAAAATTATTCCTTAATATAAAGAATAAATTTCAACCTTACTTGTACCAGGTCTATGAGAGTGACTAACTTTATTATATTCTTTCTTAGTGAATCCTCCATTTATTCAACTTATTCTAGTTGTGGTTTATAAAAAATAAGTCTCTTAATACCCCAAAAATAATATTTAAAATTTTTTTGGGAACATTATTTAGATATTAATTGAATACATATTAATGATCACTATGTGACAAAAAATCATCATATCTTGATCCAAAATCACTATAAGAATAAAAATAAAAAATATATTAAAAGTTATTCTTTTTTTATTACCTTTAATTGGATGTTTATCTCCATTTACAAAAATATTCATCTTAAACATTCTTTCCTGTATTTTATTCTTATTATTATGAGTAATGTAAGAATGTTTTTGAGTAATATCTTTAGGGATTAATTCATTTTTAAATATCTGAGAATTCTCACACATTTATTGAAATGTAAATTTCATAAACACTCTCTTTGATATTTAGAGGGAACATACATATCTGAGGCCAATTGTAGACCCTCCAAGATAGAATAACCATTGAGAGTGGGGTGAATTAGTTATTTGTTTTTATGAATTCTGTTAATTTGAATTCAACCTATTGAAAATTTTATGGTTTTTCAATCCAATTATTGATATCTCTAAATATAACATCATATTATGTAATGATAAAAGATAACATAACACACAATATTTACAAGGTTCAATACAAATATACATTCCTTTAAATATTGGTTGTTCCCGCGGCATGGATTCTACATAATAATTTTGTGGTCATTTAAAATGGATGATTGAGAATCATGTTGTATCATATGTCTTAATTCCACATAAGGGGATCATTTTAAAACCTCACATAGTGATACCAGATTCAACACTACCCTTTATACTCTTGAATCAAACAAGATGGTCTTTATACTATATCACAATTTTTTTCTATAATCTACATTGGACTTATACTCCAAAATCAACACAAGAGTTTCATTATAATAATTTACATAGTCTAAAATTATTCAATGATAGGTCCCCTATAGGTTTATCTCATGATATTCCTTGATGGGATCACTGAATCAAACTTTCTTGTGTACTAACTGAAGTACATTTTCATCTGTGTATTCAGGATAAAATATATATAACCACCTATATTGGTGATTGTATTTCATTCTAACATTTTAGAGTGTTTTAATGTATTTATTTCTATATTTAAATTACTAAAATTTTCCAAATGTTTCTTGATTTTACCTTATTGGTGACTTATAGTAGGAATAATAGATACCTGATAAAAGAATTAAAAGATGTGAATTATGGAGAAAAATGATAGTTCATGCCGTGAGAGAAGAGAAGTTGTGAGACACCAAATTTTTGGGGATAAAATGAAGCTGTAGAAATAGGGCATAAAATTTACCCATTATTTATTTCATTTATAATATTTTTTTATCATGCTTTTTTTGAAGATATACGCCAAAATTCTTGACACCTAGAAATTGAAATATTACACAATGTGTAAGCTTTACACTTTGGGTAAGTTCTGGTGAGAAGAAAATTAAAGACATATTGGCAGAGGGTTTTATGTGAAATCTTATAAAAGTAGAAACTAAACTGCTGTTTTCATCACTCTCAGATAGAGGACCAATAAAGGATTCCTACTGAGATGCACCTGGTTGCTGCATAGCCCTACATCCCCAACCATCTGTTGGATTTTATTCATTATTTGTTTTCACCATCTCAGGGTTAGAATGATGGGTTGGTTTAATTATTCTATAGTGTTCATGATGAATATGGATTTAATTTATGATGTATTAGATATTCTATTTCAATTTATGTTATTTTTGGAATATTATTCTTCATTTCTATCATTTCCCTGATTTTTCCCGCATCACCATTGTAATCAAGGTTATGTATTGGGTTTAATTTTTTTCTTTAATTGATCCTAACCATTTAATTGATTTATTGAATAAATTTTTTAATGTGAAACCTAGGGTTCATACTTGCACCATGAATATTGTATTTTTTTCATACCTATGTTATAATTAGGCTTTGGTTTACCCAATATTTATAATCAAATTTACCTTACTTGTGAAAAAAATAGCATAGGATAGAGAGTTTTTACCATGATCATTTCAATCACTTGGAACTTATACCGATGAATTCATAATTTCAAATATATTATTTCATACCTTATCAAACCATGAACATAGACTCATTGACACTTGACACAAATTTTATATTTTATTCTCCCAATCTCTTCACCAATCTAATGCTCAATAGCTTAGATGTTATTTCTAAAAATCATAGTTAAAATAAGGTTTATTTTTTTAATTAATATTTTATGCATCACTATCTCTGTGGGTTCGACCTCTGAATTTCAATCCCTATACGACCATGTTTTTTATTGTTTTTTTCATGATTATAAATTTCTAAATTTGGTTACCCTGTTGGAAATAATGATGCCCAATGGGCTATCATATATCATACAAGTTTCCATGGTGAAACAATGATCATGATGATTCTTACTTCTTATATAATAAGTACTGAAATTAATTTTTGTGTGTAAATGATATACACCTGCACTAAAATATTTTATATATAATATAAATTTTATAACACAATACATTAAAATCTTGGATATGAAATATTCAGATATTATACCGTATTTATATCTTAAGTCCACTACACACTATTCATGAAAGGTATATTACATGTAAATTTCTCAGTATTCATCAATTTTTATTAAAATTCATTATGTTATAACTTTTTAAACCCTAAAACATATTATACATGTATTTATTAGTTTATGTGATTTTTTTCATTCACTTAAAACACAATATTACTTCTAATATTTTCTATCCATTCTCCAATAATTGTGGAATCAAAAGTGCATAAATAAAAATATGTATGTTATTCATGCATTCATATGGTTTATCCTTTTGGAAAATCTGAGGGTTATTAATAGTGAAAACTAGATCGTGGTTATGCCTTTATTATTTTCATAAACTAATGTATATGGAAAAGGGTTCTCACATGAGAATGGTTTAGATATTAGGCATTAAACTTCAGAAATTCTTTCAAAAAACCAAATGTCTCGAGTATCTCACTCTTCACATAAGATCTTTACACACACATGAATTGATTTACTCCAAATCAATTACTTCAAAAAACCCTTGAATGTGATGTTCTAAAGAGAAGTGTCCATGAGATACTTTTTTTTGAATATGTAAAAGTTTTTCGGAAAAACATTATAAAATTGAAGTTCAAGGATGCTCTATTTTCCTTTAGAAAATGAGAGCTCTCAAATGAGAAAATAATGTACTCAAAATTCCATCTTTACCTTTTATAAGAATTTTCAACCTAATTTGATCTATGAAAAATTACATGTCAAATTGTTGAAAAATATTCCATGTAACTATTTTAATATAACCGACTCATTCAGAATTTATAAAATATCATTTTCATAATTTCAAAGAATATTTTAATATGAGAGTTACCATTTTTATATTCATGTCAGTGGGATATACATAGATTTATTCTCATAATTATAAAGGATTGAATACATCCATGTGCTCATATGGCCTTCTACAACTTCATTTGCATTCGTCCAAAGATTCTTCTTTGAGTTATTCGCACACATGAAAGTTGTAATCTGCATACATGAATTTGTGATTATTATGTTCATTATCATGAGATTAGAATGTTAATAGTATCTTAGTTTGATCTATTAGAGGTGAATATACCTACTCCAAGACATGAATAAAATATTAAAGTGGTCTAGGATGATGTCAATCCACCAGATTCCTTCAAACAACTCAGATCAAAGTGTTCAGTTGACTATGATTTTATCCACATATTTTTTATAATGGATAAATGATAGTCCAATGTCTTCATCCCACATCATATTTTACTTTCTTTGGGGTATTCCTCAGATTTAAATATATTCTATCATCACTAAAGCTATTAGTGGGTGATAAACACCTATAACACACACACAAACAGTCTCCACCATGACACCATTCTACTCCACATTGTAGCTCCAATATATCCAATGCACACTCTATGCATGAATCTCACAGACTTGTGTTCATTCTAGGGGTTATATTCCTACACAATATCAAACCCCTACCTCAATGGGATATCCAGGTTTATTTACTCCCATATGGATTAAACCTAGGGTCCCATATATGGTTGGGGTGATCCATCATTATCCCATGGTTGAAAATGTTTTTGGTATGGAAAATTAGAAAAATGCTTAGAATAATCATAACTATAGAATTCATGAATCCTAGAATTATTGAAATACCAAAGGAAAAAATAAAAATTATTTTTCATGGAATTATTATTATTCCTTATTTTAATGTTTCATCCATATAATGATCAAAAAACATCTTTGAAATTGAAGATCAACTCCACAATATCCATAGTTTATATAGAGTGTTTTTCATTATGATTGTTAACCATACACTCCACTTTTCTTCTTAAATTCTACATCAAATATTGAAAGCTGATTAAAACCAAATATAAGTCAAGTTTAGTATGATAATAAACTATAAGAACCACCACCTCACTTAGTAGTTCAGTTGGATTAGTGTCCTTTCATGAGATCCTGAGAGGCTTTAAAATGCTAAGTCCTAGCGGATATAAATGTCCTATATCATTTACCAATCTTGACTAATAACATCGCCTATCAAACCTCTGAAATCCACATAGTTCCAAAATCCAAACCACATTATATATCTAAAACTCCATTTGATATGATTCTTTCAAGACTCCTCCCTCCAAAGGCATCCCTTCAAGGCTGGAAATGGAGGAAAAGGTATAATAACCCTTGGGAACCACCTCTATATGGCCATGGGTTGGAAACTATAATTCAGGATATAAGTAATGTCACAAAATTTTGAGGCAGTAACCTTAATATAAAATTTTGGATAAGGATATTTGAAATTAACCACCAAAAAACTCCATAACATAATATAAATTAAAGGAAAACAAACCCTCCCATGATTCATGTATAATATAAAAAAACAACAAAATACACGTAGTGAAACCTAATGACTTGTACCATGATAATGACTCAACATAAACTCTAATACACAAGCTTGTAATGTCTAAATTTCTCCCTGAAGTCAGCCTAGAAACCTAAAAAAATTATATATAAATAGGTCGATCATAAAATGTATACTCATTGGGATCCTACCCAAGGACTATCCTGAAAATGTGAGAATATCATACTAATTCCCTAGTAAATGAACAATAGAATCAATAAGAACCTATCAGGTCAACTAGATACTAACCTCACCAAGGTTCAATGGAAAAAAAATCATCCAAGCCTAGTAATATGGGAATAAACATATTGATAAAATGGTACCAAACACTTCTTTCACACTGATTTTATTCTTTCAAACCCCAATGTTGTATATCGTGGTGCTCCCATCTCCTTCATAGAACCCAGCATGAAGACACATGGGAAACATCATTACGCCAAGAACACCTTGTAAAATTGTCCATAACCTCCTACACAAAGACATCCAAGAAACCACATCGTACCAATCACCAAGTATGAAACTAGTTATCACCTCTATGTACTCTAAAAAACCCTACCTTAACCATGTTAGCAATGAATCCTGAACATGAAGGACATGTATGAACCCCATAGAGAACCACCCTATAAACCTCATTAATTGAACCACAAGTGAATTATGTCTACAAGAAATCACACCTTGTGTATAAGAAAATCACATGGAAGAGAGTTTGGAGAGAGGGGGTAACCATCCATCCATCCTCACAATATTGGATTTATGTAAAACCACTCAAAAATAATTAAGGAATCTATACATAGTTCTAAATGTGGGTGTGGTACATGTAGATATCTCATTGAAAATAAAATATATAATATTTATAAATAATACAAACCTATGGTTTTATACACCAAATCAATATAAACACAACGTCAGCACTATCACACATCTAAATCCCTACTACCACAAATATATCACACCACACAACAGCTACAAACAAGACAAAAACCCCACTTTCTACTAAAGGTTCATCCATTTATAGAATTATTGAGTTTTCAATAATTCCTATATAATAATATCTTTCATTTCATATTATCACTACCCATTTATATATTTTTAAATTCGTTTATGCTAAAAACCACACAAGTATTTTATAGTTCTCATTTGACAACATATATTACCAACCATTTCCAGATTCAATTACTATCTTTCCATATTTAAATTAATCATCATTATCCCATTTAACATTAAATTATTTTCATCATCGAACAAAAAATAATCCCAACACAATGAAATCCATTCCATTTACACAATCCAACCATCTCACTACAACAACCACAAATCACAACCACCATACATTAGCCCATATCAATACATAACAACACACTTAGGATTTTTAATCTTCTATAATCCAATTTAATGTCTTTAATAACATCACATCATCATTGAAATTAGGTTTTAACCCCCAATCCAATATTTTCATGTGAAAATGCTTCATTATCCAAATATAAATTATTATTCCTTTTTTATGCATGGTGATATTAGTCAAATAACCACATTAAGGGTCTCATAATCCAAAGCAATCATAATGAAAACATTTTCCCAGCAACCATTATTTATAGAAAGGAAACAAACATGCATAATCCTTTAAACAATATAAAATAAAAGAAAAATCATTTGAAAAATCCATTTAAATGATAAATAATATTAATTATATTCATTTGATAATAAATTTACCATTATAGTTTTATCCTTTTATTATCTAGATTAGAAAATTTTGAGATAATAAGATTAACAATTATTTACACATGCCATAATTTTTTAGGGAATCATTTTTTAAGGTAAATAAATATTGAAAATACTAGGGAAACTGCCTATTATATTAAATTTATTATTGGAAATAATTAATTGTCTTATTATGTCAACCCATACTATCTTCCCAAAGGGAGTAATGAGCATGATTTTATCATATTTTCACAAAAAATAATGAAAAAAACTATATCCACCACCTAGTGATGGAACTGGACTAATGTAGTACATAAAGGATATAGGATAGAGATGATACTACAAATAGATCTAGAATCCATAATGGGGGGGGGGTCAATCCTATTTTAAAAACACTTTAGACATGATTAAAGGTATTCTGGGTCATTCAGATGAGAGAAAGTTGAATGAAATTTGATAAAGATAGAAAGGTTCTTGTATTTTTAATATAATAGAAGATAATATTTTTAGAATTTATAAATACAATAAAATCAACCACTCAATTAAACAATTATTTAATTCAGTTTAAAATAAAAAAAATGATGGTAGAGCGACTAAATAATTAAAAAAATGATTTATGTTTAAAAGAGTAAATGGAATTGTGTCCCCTGATTTTTAAATTTTATGCAATTTAAATGCACATTTATTGGTTGAAGGAGATGAAAAAAAAGATTTTTTGAAAATATCACTACCCCTACTCAACTCATACATACTACGAAGTGTTAATAAGATTTTACCCTTATGTAATAGGATACATTTTGGGAGAATTCATAAAATATAGGGATACTATTACCTGAACTATAAGATATATAAATTACCATTACTCAAGTGTGGAACCACCCGTACACAAGATTTAGAAATATATGATGAACCTTACATGAGACGAGGACTCTCATATCTACTATTAAGTAAGAAATAACATATATTTATGAAATATTTTATATTTATAGGTTACCCTTATGTAACTAACATACTAACCTTATACGGGTATTTAAAATATTAGCTTTCCATTATGTAGTGGAGATAGTATTTTCATTCATGTACAATGGGTTTCAATGAAATATATTACCCATACACAACACAAGGAAAAACAACACTTACCCTTTCAAAACATCAATTTCATGCATATGGATAATTTTATTATTTAAATTGTTTAATTTTAAGTTAAACAAACATATAAATAATTAAGAAAAGGTATTAACATTTCATTAAAAATTTTAAAACACTTCAAAAAATAAGATAATATTTTCAAAAAATTAAAATTATTTTCCAAATAAACTATTATTACATTGAAATTACTTCCCAAATTTATGAAATCATTTTTAAACAATTTTATAATTTAATTTTTTTTAAAAAACAACCTCTATTTAATGAAACAATTAAAAAAACACAATTATCCCTTGAACTAAAATAAAAAGGATCATGAAAATATATAGCCTTGAAATATAGGATTAAGGTTGTACGGTAAGTGGGGTGGTGTAGGGATCCATTTAAAAGTGTTAAGGGTGAAACTTTTGTAAATATCCATAAAATTATAATAATGCCATGTCACATTCAACATTAAGTAGATGAAAAAGTGGGAAATATTGAGAGGGGTGAGCCTTGGTCTATCCATATCTCATCCCCAAAAATGATGGATATAGTGTGCGATATTTTACTCATTTCCCCTTATATAACACTTTTACCGTATTTTACATTATATTGGTAACTCAATTTTTAATTGCTGAAAATTATTTTCATGAATTTTTTTACTTATTTTATAATTTTTATACAATGATTCAAAATATATAAAAAATAAAATTTTAAATTTTTAGTAGTGAAATATTAATTTTTAAAATATTAATTTTATAATTCGTACAAAATATTTTGAAAACAATACAACGTAGGTTCCCAAATATCAATGAGAGGTTTCTATTTTAAGAATAATATTTTTAAATGTATAATTTTTCTTAATAAAAAATATTTAGTCATGAAAAAGATTGATAAATTTTTAAGTCATGCTTACATCCTAATGATTTCATAAAATTCATGGTATTTGTGAAAACATTATTGTTCACTGTTCACCTAAAAAATCAAACTTTTCAGAAAAATCCCAAAATTTAACTATAAGATAATTTTGATATAATGAGTCCAAAAATGAAGTTAATTTTAACAAAATAATATTATAATATTACTGAATTTATATTTTATATAAAAGAAATATAATATATAATAAAAAAAGTTTTTTTAACAAAAAATTTTCATTTAGTTCTCAATCCAAAAATTAACATTCCTTATAACTAATTATTAATTGTATGTTATTAATTTATCATCCCACGATTTTAATCAATAAAAACTATTTATATCATAATAGTAATATGTAAATAATTATAATATAATTTTTTATAGTAAATCATTTTATTATATTTTTATTTACTTTGGGTTTTTATTCTTATTTATAATTTTTAATGATATTAGATATTTTACTAATAACTTATTATTATCTACCATTCATTATAATATTTTATTATGAGGTTTATTTTTTTATGTTTAATGTGATATAAGATATCAAATATGTCTAATTTACTAAAGGAAAATATGTTTTAAAATTTTTACGTGTTACATTCTACTCTTTAATATCTCGTGTTTTTCCATGTTAGAAATTTAGAATGGAATTTGAATTTTCAATTTTCGAATGATAAAAATCTTGATCCGGGTTTCATAATGGAATTACTATGGTTTTAATGCAACAAAAGGGTTTATATAGATTTGGAATAAATCTTGTATGATAGCTTAGAGGTTTCACATGTGTGGGTGGAGGGGGTTTATGGACTAAAGCTCATGTCCTAGAAGTGTGCAGTTTAGAGAAAACTGTTGGTGTATGTTTAGTGAAAACTATGAATCTAAATTATGTGACCCAATTTTTATTGGAACACAGTAGGGAAACCATGTAGTAGGATATGGGATACTGTTCGGGGGTTAGTAATTTACTACAACCATGTTTCATGATTGGTTTAATGTTTTCAAAAGATTCACTACTACCATGTGAGATGGAGATGCCAAGACAGTTCCAACAACATGGTTAGTTCATGGTAGTTGAACCAAGTGGATAACCATATAAGTTGTATTCTCCTTTGAAAGTGAAGCCTATAGAGTTTGTGCCTAACTTTCCTAACCATGTTCCGTATTATGTTTGGAAAAATTATCGTTTCTCCATTTGACCCTTAAAGGGGTTTATCCCTTTTATCCCTTATTTATCATAGATTCCTCCTCCACACATTCCACCCTCTTTCTCCCTTCCTCCATGGGATATATTCCTTGATTTTGGTTAGAATCAAATGCCTTATGGCGAGTTGGAATCCTTGAGGATAGTATTTAACTCTTTTATAACATTTTTTGTCCTTTTTTGTATTACTCTATATTTTTCTTCTGTGGTTATGGTTTTGATTCCTGATCCCACCAGTGCATGGTGGAATCAGATACCCATGATGTGGTTTTTACTCTACTGATGAAGAGGGGGACTTAAGAAGCCATCCTCACATCACCACCTTTCATTTCATTGAATGATGTCATTGAGGATACGTTTTAAAGTACTAATTATTAAATTAAATTTTTGGGTGTTTTTATTGACAGTGATTATTAGATCTTTTTCACAATTCATGTTTTTTGATGTGTCATGTGACTTTGGTGGGCATTAGGACAAAATTTCAGTGAGATGAGATCATCCAGAAAGTTTTTAAGATTTATTTCTTTTTTAAATTAAGTGGTATATAAAAATAATTTTTTTTTGTTTTATTAATAAATTATAATGTTATAATTAATAAATTCTACTTGTTTCATTGTGAGAAAGGACTTTGTATTTCCAAAATTAGTTTAGAAGATCCTTTGAAACTACAATTATCCCTTTGAAAAATTAAATTGAATTATTCCTAAAGGTAGGTGGTATTTCATACCTAGAATTTTGTATATATTCATTTCTATGGTATTATGTGTATTCTAGGGCCCTCACATGAGAGTGACACCTCCAAATTTTTTATTATAATGATATAATAAATTAATTAATTAGGTTATTGTTAATAGAATAATGTTAGGGGTCCCTGACAAACCATGTGCACTAGTTTCATGGAGTTTATATTTAAGAGTATTAGCAGCCTCAAATACTCTTAATATGAGATACTATACTAGTTATGGTATGTCAGACCTTATACTATCTGAGGTGGATATACATTGGGTAGATCAGGACTAGTTTGATTGGTAGACTGCCTATGAGAGACATTTTGGGCATAATATTATGTCAGAATCCATATCCTAAAGGTTTCCATAGAGCCATTACCCATATAGTATATGGAACCATACATTATATACATATATATTACATAAAAATTGAATAATATTCATTATAAAACATAAAACCACTCTAGGAACATAAATGTTTATCGCCTTTATGAATGATACACTTTAGGCCTATGATTGGGTGATAACCCATATCATGATGGTTCCTATAGAGACACGACCCTTTATTGTATAATGACCCATACATTAAATAAATGGATATTAATTAAAAATTGAATAATATTAATTTGAAAACATAACAAAACTACACCAGGAACATATAGGTTTAGTGTCTTTAGAAACTGGGAAACACAATCAACTGATTCATAAGAAATGTAAATATTCTTATGCTTATATATTCATTACTAAACCCATTTTTGTTATATCCAAATTAAATCCATTCATCATGAACTAAGAAAAAAGAAAAAAACAAATGGGTGATCTCAGTTGATTATCAGGGTTAAACAAGGGAGGTATAAATCATATCATATTCATAATACATATGAATATAACATTTAAAAATCCTATCCTGTATATAAAAGATCATGATATCATGTCATAGGAGGAATTATAAATGTTCATAAATATTAAATGAAATTAGTCATCACATAAGACATGGAATTTGTGGGAAACACATAATAATATAAATTCATTTAATATTAATCAAGTCTCATTTCTAAGACCATCATAATAGAAAAATTCCATTATTGAATTGAGCTCACTCCTCGTTCTAGCCTTATATTACAGAAACATGATCATTTACCATTCCGGCCATGTCTATATCATGAGATATTAATATTTACCCACTGCATTAGTGGGAGGTATAATTAACACACATATCATAATGAAATAAATTTTACATGTTCCAAAAAAAAGATATATCATTCATCGTAGAATAACCATAGAAATAAAATGGGTTTCTTAAACATCATTCATAACAAAATACATGTAAAACAAATGTATTTCATAAATATTATTAAATAATATACACTATAAAAACATAGGAATAATTAGGATTTTATAATATAAACATTACCATATTAAATAATGCCATCTTATATGTAAAATAATTTTGATAGAACATTGGAAGTTAATTCATGATTAAAATATCTATTATTCTTCGAAAAAATTTTATTTTCTAAAAATACCATTAAATTTTAAAAGAAGATAATTTC
Organism: Viscum album; assembly: GCA_963277665.1. NCBI lineage: Eukaryota > Viridiplantae > Streptophyta > Magnoliopsida > Santalales > Viscaceae > Viscum > Viscum album. Next base: position 596,860,595 of record OY728121.1, read on the forward strand.
ACGTAAATCAAAAATGAAATATTTTAATAGAATAATCATGTAAATAATGTGTTATTAAAGCACAAGAATCCATTCATTTTATATAAGTTAAAGACATAATCTTCTCGTACTTTTGTAGGAAAAGTCAAAAAGTGCCTTGTATGGAAAACAAAATAATGATTCCTTTCAAACCATGTAGTAAAAAATCAAAAATTGTTTAAAATGAATTTAAAAATACATAGGATAATATTAAAACATTTTATGAAATAATTTTTTTAAAATATGGGCATGCATGATAAATAATCTCTAGTAAATACTTACATATAAACAATCTCAGATATTAATGATATTTCAAAATTATCCGTTACCTAAGATCTAATTTCCATTATATTTATCTTAGTCTCATATATAATTATTTATATAATTTCATTAACTTAATATAGAAACATATTCATTTTTATGATATCATATACGATCACATTATCATCTATTTGTTTATTTCATTACTATTTGTTATTCAGGCATTAAATACTTCATTTTCTAACGCATGTTTTTTCATATAAGTTCATATCATTCTTCTTAGGTTATATTATATCATTTAAATAATGATATTATTATAATATTTATTATATTTATTCGATATATTTACTTATATAATCATTATTCAATTGAGATCATGTATAACGAATCACATTGCATCGTGGATACGGTAGGTTGTACATATGCACAAGCGACGATATCATTACCATAATTGTTGAATGGTTTTAAAGTGGATTATGTATAATATTTTCAAATAAATATAATTTTATTATAATAATATATAGTTATTATTTCCATAATTATACCCTTCCGCTTAATGTGGTGGTGAAAAACAGATTATACAATGACATTAAAATGGTAAGTTGTACGTACACATGTGTGGTGATTTCATTTTTCATTGGGTGGGTGGACGATAGAATACAGTTCTTTCATAATCATTATAAAAACATAATATATAAGTGATATTATAGTTATTACTTTACAATTAAATAACTCATTAATAGGAAGTATAAGATGAAATATATTTGAAAGAATATGTAGAGGAGATTACCATTTCTTCAACGTGCTCCCTCTAAATCTCCTCCTAAAGCACTAGAGCTAGTATTTTATGAAGAAAATAACCTCAAAAATGTATATATAGATGTTTATAATGTAAAATATCAGGGGATAAAAGATATTTAGGTCTCAATGAGTTGTTAATAAATGAGAGATGAGGTACCATTTTATAATTGAGGTGGGGGAAACTTTTGGAAACTCCAAAAAATATTAATTTATAATAAAACCAACCACATCAAAAATCCTAAACAATGACCCTATTTAAATGATTATATGATATAGGTTTGTAATATCATCAACCGATAAATTTTATAAATGTTTTTATATCAATTTAAACCTTATCATTTTAATTAAAACTTTGTTATACTATTTAATTTTTAACTAGGGTAACAAATATTTCAATAATAAAAGGGTAAAATATTTACTTATTTGATGTTAATTAGAAAATAAATAAATACTTTAGAACCTTTTAGACCATATTATAATTATTATATATTTTTAAAAATGTTTTATGACTTTTAAATAATTTAATAAAACATTATTTTGAAAAACAATCAATAATTTCCATTTTGAGACTTTTATATATAAAATTAATTATATATATTAATTATATATATTAATTATGCCAAATTATGTTTATTTAAATATTTTAAATAATATTTATTTAATATTTCCATTAGTAAAACAATTACTTCAACAGTTTTGTGTAATTATTTATTATTATTATTTATCGAATAAAAACTTAAATTTAAATACTATGAAAAGTATAAGTCCACTAGATTTCCTAAGGAATCTTATAATATAATATATATTCATTAAAATACATCATTAAAAATGTTATATTAATTAAAACCTGAATTTGAAAACTTTAACATCACTTTAAATAAAATATTATAATTGTCCTCATCATTCCCATATGGATAAAAATAGTAAATATCTCAACCTTTGGAGGACTATGGAAGACATATACTCTAACAATTAGACATTGTCATGTTTTGGGACTTTTAATGGTTATTATAATTTTAATAAAAAGTATTTTATGGATTTCTCATCAATTAAATAATTTCTGAGTCATAAAAGTATAAATATTTAAGATAATTATATAGTTACTAAAGATTAAAAATAAATTATAATGATATTTAAAAACAATTTACCTTTCAAATGAGTATTTTTTTCTAATTTAACTTCTTTATAACCTTATATAAAAAAGGATATAATTACTGAAATTTTAGTGAGACATATTTTACTTTTTTTAAATGACGTAAATTAAATGTCCTAATATCATCAATGTTGCTTCCAAAAGACACCATTTCAACCCAAGTTGATTTATGTTAAAGTAAACTCATCAAATGATATTAGTAAAAGTGATAGGGTAATTTAATAATATTATTTTTACCCCTAATTACCAAATTTACCTTTAACCATATTAATAAAAATTACCAATGTTACTATTCACAATTCCCAAAAATAAAAGGAAGATATTTTAATAATCTAGACTTATTAATTCCAAATATGTCATGAAATATTCAAAATTCAAAGAACATATATTTTAGTAATTAATTTAAAATTATTCCCATTTTCAAAAAGAGAGAACACATTTTAAAAGTTAAAAAATTGCAAATGATTGAAATGTTTTTACATCTAAATTTAATATAAAATTAATGATAATGAAATAAATTATATTAAAGGATAAAAATATATTATATTTATACATTAAAACCATTAAATATTATAATTAAACAATTTTAATTATTTTGATGAAAAATGTAGTTTTCAATTAGAATTTAGTGTATTTTTACTATTCATAAAAACAAGAATGTTATTTGAAAAATATCAAAAATTCATCCAAAGTAATTTTTTATTTCCAATTAAAATGAACATGATTATATTTTAGTATAAAATTTTTTAATGTGGGTAAATATTAATTTAATATGGATTCTCTATTAAAAAGAATAAAATTACCTTTTAAAAATATTAGTTCTTATATATAAAATAGGATTTATTCATATCTAATGAAAATAAATATATTGGATTAATATCAAAAATATTTTATTAAATATATAACATAATAATTTCATTTGATAATATCAATTAAATCAATTCATTAACACACAAGTAAAAATATATTAGTGATTTATATTTTTCATAAATAATTTGTAGCCAATGAATTCACCATACATTTTCATAAGTTAATTATACTTATTCCTACTAACCTATAAACTAGGTTATAATGATCAATTTATACTAAGGGAGTCTCATAGTTCATTTAAACTCATAATTTCATGCAATTAAAGCTACTGAAGAATTGAAATTATTTAAAGAAAAATATTTCATGAAAACAACCTGGTGTTATATTCTACCCCCCTTAAACTGAATTTTGTAAACAAAATTTGTCACTTGGATGAAAATGGATGTCGATAACTCTACCTAATCACATCTTAATTCTCCTACATATCATCTTCAAGTTGGTGGTTCTTTTATAAAACTTTAACCAAGTGAGTGGTGTTGTTTCATAGAACCTTTTCACTATGATGGAAAATCTATATCAATTGTTATTCATAAGAAAGATCTTTCTCCAGCGGTATAAATTCTGAGTTTACTAATTGTGAAGGATCAGATATGTACTTTCTTAAGAGAGATAAATAGAAAAAATAATGAACTTGAGGTAGATTCTGTGGAAGCACTAATTGATAAGATACCTTCCCAACACGATCTATAATTTCAAAAGGACAAATATACATAGGGTTAAGCTTTTCCTTATTTCCAAGTCTCATTACTCTCTTATAGAGAGATATTTATAAAAACACTTTGTCACCCACTTTCAAAAATAATTATTTTCATTGATTATTAGTATAAATTTTTTTGCACTCTAAGATGGTCTTATGTGTTGTTGAATAGATCTGACATTTTCTTCCATTTCATCAACAAGATTAGGTCCTAATAGCTTTATTTCCCCAACTTCATCCCCGCAAGTTGGAGTTCTATACTTCTTGCCATATATGGAATCATAAATATCTATATAATTACTAGATTGAAATCTATTTTTATAATAAAATTCCATCAATGGAAGGTGTTGATCCCAACCACCATTCAAATCCATAGAGTAAGCTCTCAACATGAATTCTTGAATTTGAATTTTCTTCTCAGACTGACCATTTATCTGAGGATGATAACCAGTATTGAAACTTAAATCTATATCTATATAATTCTAAATAATTTTCTAAAACATATAGGTAAACATAAGATCATGATTAGATATAATGGAACGTGGTACTCCATGCAATCTTACCACTTCATTTACATATATCGTAGAAATATGATCATGGGAAAAATCCTCACTAATAGTAATGAAGTGTGTCAAATTGATAAGGATATCAGCTATAAACCTAATAATATTATGTCATTTAGATGTTTTGGGATGTCCAATGACAAATTGGTTAGTGATGTTTTATCGTTTCCATTCTAGTATAACTAATTGTTATAGTAACCCCATATAATTATGGATATCAAACATATCATGATAACAAGTCAAGAACCAAGATACATATCTGGAAAAAACTATTTTCATGCAATCTTACTAGAAATACTCTTTCTGGCCCATGTACATCATTTTTCTTCCAGGGTGAATAAATAATGAAAAACTATTTTCCGCATCCAAAAAATACGTATTTAATTCAAGTATGGGAGGAATAAAAATGCAGTTCCTAAACATTATTATTCAATCATAATTAGGGTCTAATTCAGAAACATTTCTCACCTTATTTTGTATCTCTACGTGTTCCTTCTATGACTACTTAATATTTACTTGTATAGATGATTTAAAATTCATTTGATAAATATTATATATCTACCATTCCTTTAAAATGTTAAGATACATCCTTTGAAAATCCATAAATATTGGATCTTTTATGATCCTCATCATGAATTGGATAGTATGGTCCTTTGGACTCAAAGCATCTACCACCTTGTTTTCTTTCCTAGGGTGGTAATGTATTAAGAAGTTATAATCATTCATCAACTCCAACCATGTTATTTGGATCATATTCAACTCTTTTTTAGTGACAATATCCTTCATCTTTTACGAGCAGAATAAATATCACACATTTCACCACAAAGATAATGCCTCTATTTCATTAATGCAAAGAATACCATGAATAACTCTAAATCACGAGTTGGATAATTTTTCTCATGTATTTTCAATTTTCGTGAGGCATATGATATCATCATATCATTTTTCATGAGAACAAATCCTAGGCCCTTCTTGGATTCATCATTATAAATCACAAACCTTTATCCACTACAAGGTAGTGTTAGAACTGGTGTACTGGCTAACCACCTTTTATGCTCTTTGAAATTCTATCCACATTCCTCTATCCGCACTAATTTAATTCTATTCTGAGTAAACTTGGTGAATGGATTAGATAATCATGGAAAATATTCCACAAAAATATAAATAATATCCATCCAAACCAAGAAAACATCAGATCTTAGTTACCATTGTTGGTCTTGGACAATATTTAATAACTTCTATTTTTTCTGTATCCACATATATTCCCTCTTCTGAGATTATGTAACCCAAAAATGAAACTTTCTGAATAAAAAAATTACACTTGGTAAATTGTTCATAAATCATCTCATTTCTTAGGGTCTTTAGTTAAATTCTCAAGTAATCTTCATATTATTTCCTTCCTATTTGAATATACAATAATATCATCTATAAAGACTTCCACAAACTGCTCAAGATAATCTCTAAAGACACTTTTGTTTAGATCCATGAAGATAGAGGGGTAATTAGTAAGACTAATAAGAATCACTATAAATTCATAGTGTTGATACATTTTACAAAATCTTATCTTTGGTATATCTTATTTCTTGACCATTACATGATGATATCCTGAATGAATATCAATCTTAGAAAAGTATTGAGATCTATGTAGTTGATCGAATAAGTCATTAATGCTAGGAAGAGGATATTTATTCATGATAGCGATGTTGTTAAGTTCAATATAATAAATTCCGATCCTTATTGATCCACATTTCTTCTTAAAAAAATGATCAAGTACTCCCCAAGGTGATTTACTAGGGAATATGAATCCCTTATTAGGATCATCCTAGAGTTTCTTCATCAATTCATAAATCTCAACTGGGTCAATTCTATAAGGTGACTTTGAAATAGGTAAAAGACCTGGTATGATTTATATTGAAAACTCAACCTCATGATTCTGTGGAAGGAAAAAAAATTCTTTTTGAAGACATCGAAAAGCTCCCATACAATATGTGTATTTTTAATTTTGTTTTTCTCTCTATCCATTTGAGATAAATAACATTCGTTTACAGGAATCAAGAACCATAAGATGGAATAAATTTCCACTGGAAGGTCATAATTTTACTTGAATCGATAGATGATCATAGATTGATCGAAAATATGAAATGTGACTTACCTTCCTTGAAAATTGAAATGATCTGCACATGAAGAAATCCAATCCATTCCAAGAATCACATAAAATTACAATATAATAAGGATAACAAGATTTGTAGGTAGCACTTTCCTAAAAACATTAATCGAAGAATATTTATAAACTTTTGATGCGACCGTAATGCCAATTTAAGCTGTCAAAGCTAAATCAATATTTAATATTTGTGGAAATATGTTGATACCCATAGAAAATTCCTCAAAAATAAAATAGTGGTTGGATCCAGAAACAAATAAAACATTTTCTACTTTACAATGGTTGGTAAGTGTACCTTTCAAAACATCACTATCGTACTTCACATCACTAATAGTGACCACATGTGACTTTCCGTTGTCTTTGGGCTTAAAAGTTTGATAACATTGATCAAAATAAGTAACCTTTATATTATAGAATTGATTAGAATAATTACCTATTTCCTTTCACTTGAAACTTTTATGTGTTGGAGATGCATTTTGTGTATCTGTTAATTTAATTGAGTCATTGGAAATCATTTTCCCATCACTTTGGCATTCAACTACATGATGAATGTATTTTCAACACTTAAAACATTTTATTGTCCCTTTAAGACAATTTAATCCATGTTTTTTCCCCACATTGAGAATAAGGGAAAACTCATATTTTTTTTAGTGTGGTCTTTATATTTTCCCTTGAATTCCATTTTTATGTTCTTTTCAAACCCATTGGACTGATGGGTTACTCTAATATTCATATCAACCATGAGAGCACATCAAACGATTTCCACATAGTAACTGAAGTCCCTTATGGATAATGGTCTTGGTAGAATTCGTTTTAAGACACTAAAAAATCAATCAATTTTACTCTTAGGTTGAATAATAATTTCGAAAGTGTACATTGAATGTCTAATAAAATTTTATTCTTATAAACTAATAGATTCATCGTTTTTTTATTAATATTAAGGAACTCTATCTCTATCATTGTGTGAAGAATTAGAGGAAAGTACTTATTGAAAAATATGTTATTAAACTCAACCCATTCCATAAAATCAATTTCATATCCTTGACCCGTATTCTTGATAAGATTATACCATTGATCAGCTTCACCTTCCAACTGATAGACTCCCAAGATGACTTTATCATGGTTTAAACATTAAACAATGGTACTGATCCATTTTTCATCCACTAATGGATTAGAAGACCCTATAAAGGAAGGTGTATGCTACCTCATGATAGACTCAATAGAATCTCATTCACTCTTTTTCTCATTTGTAATTCCTTCATGATTCATAGCTTAAAAAATATGCGTGAGCATAGCTAAAATATTTTTCATTCCAGATACTATAACATTTGTTTTATCAAGAGAAAACTCATTTCATTTCCCTTAACATTCAGAATTTACACGGTTACTTTGGGTTCATGGCATTGCCTAAAACCAAGAAGCATAGTGGGAGAAACACTAATAATAATGGGAAAACCACATAATCAAGAATAAAATATCAATTTAAGACACTTTATGTTTTATCCTATGTTAATCAACATCATTAATAAAACACTTGGATGGTAACCTATACTTCAGCATATCCACATGGTTCTTACAATGGTTTTCCCATCCTAGTCTCATAAAGTTAACTATACCTTTTATCTGATACCAACTTTAACGACTCATACTTCACATACATAGATATTACATTGAAATTGATTAATATTAATTAGAGAACATAAAAAAACCACACCAGGACTGTATAGGTTTAATTTCTTTAGAAACTGGGAAACATAAACAACTGATTCATAAGATATCTATAATGTCTACCAGTTATTTCTTCATAACTAGAACCCTTTTGACATATCTTACTTAACACCCTTCCTCATGACCTAGGGAAATAAAATATATGAAAGGCTGATATCAAATTCATAGAAAGGGTTAACAAGGGAGATATCAATCATATCTTAATCATAATACATATGAACATAACATGTGAAAATTTTATCCAATAAATAAAAGATCATAATATCATGTCATAGGATAAATCATAAAAGTTACTAAATAATAAAATAACACATTCATAACATAATAACTATAATTTGTGGCATATATATAAGAATATAAATTGATTTAATATTAGTCAAGGATTGTTTTCATCACCACAATTTCATACAATGTCCATTACTAAACTGAGATCACTCCACATTCTAGTCAGGTAATACTGAACTAAGATCATTTCCTATTCCAGCCATGCCTATATCGTGAGATATAAATCCTTACCCAATTAATTAGAGGGTGATATAGGTCCCAACCATCTCATAATGAAATTATTCTTACGTGTTCCACAAAAACATAAATCATTCATTAAATCATAACCTAAGGAATAAAATGTCTTTCTTAAACATCATTTTTAAGATAATCCAAGTAAAAAAAATGGATTTCATAAATATAATTCCATCATAAACACTAGAAAATTATAGGAATAATTGGGATATTATACATAAAACATAACCATATTAAATAATGTCACCATATGTGGAAAATAATTTTGATAGAACAATTGAAATTAATTTATGAGGAAAATTTCTTTTATTCTTCAAAAACATTTTCTTTTTTTAAATTTGGTGCAATTTCCAAAGTAAATAATTTATTAGAATATAATAATAAAATATTTAAGTTAACGATTTATGTAAATATGTATTTATGAAAATTTAATAATCCATTAATTCGGTATAAGTTTTAAAAAAATAATTCTTATTCTTTAGCTGGAAAAGTCAAAAATTTCCTTTTATTGAAAATGAAAGAAAGATTCAATTCAATCTGTGTAGTAAAAAGTCACAAATGGGTAGATATGACTTCAAAATCAATATGAAAATTGGAAAACATTTTATGAAATCATGTTTTTTAAAAACATATATATGGATGATAATTAATCCCCAGTAAATACTTATATATACAAAATCTTGTATAATATCGAGATTTAAAAATTATCTCTTACCTAAGGCTTGATTTAATTTGTATGTTTCTTAATATCCTGTGTATTGATTTAAATAATTTCAATGACTTATTCCAGAATTATTTTCAGTTTTATGATATCATATACGGTCATATTATCATTTGTTTGTTAATTTCAATATTTCTCGTTATTCAGGCATTAACTGCTTCATTTTCTTATGCATGTTTTGTCAGATAAGTTATTGTTCCTATTATTAGGTTAGTGTTATATTATTTAAATAAATATAATAGTATAATATATATCATATATATTCATTCAATTCATTTATGTAATCATTATTTAATGAATACAATGTAGATCGAATCAAATCGCATCGTGGAGACGATAGACTATATACACGCATGAGCGACGATATCGTTCCCATAATTGTTGAATGGTATTGAAGTGGATGTTGTATAATATTTCAGAATAAATATCATGTTATAAAAATCATATATAGTTATCATTTCCATCATTATACCCACCCCAGTAAGGGGTGGGGAAAAACATATTACACCATGGCGTGGCATATGTACACAGATGTTGTGATTTTATTTTTCATCGGAAGGATATAAGGTGTAATATGGTTGTTTCATAATCATAATGAAATATGAGTATATAATAGATACATGATTCAATTCTTTACAATGAAAAATCTCTTGAATATGAATTATAAGATGAAAGAATTTTGAAAGAATCGGTAGAAGAGATTACCTCTTCTTCAACGTACTCTCTCTAAATCCCCTCCTAAAGAACTTGAGTTGGTACTTGAAGAAGACTAGAACCTCTATAATATAAATATGGAAGTTTATAATGGAAAAATTCAGGGTTTTTATGTTCATGATGGGTAAATAATTTGTAATGAAATGAGGGATGAGGTTCCCTTTTATAATTGAGGTGATGGACAATTTTGGAAACATATTAATTTATAATAAAAACAAACCACATCTAAAAACCTCAAAGATTTCCCAATTTAAAATATGAGATGATATATGTTTTTAAAGTAATCATACCATAAATTTTAAACAATTTTTTTATAAATTAAAACCTTATCATTTTAATTAACACTTAGTTATTTTATTTAATTTCTAATGAGGTTAACAAATATTTAAATACGAAATTAGAGTAATATTTGCTTATTTGAGGTCAATTAGACCATAAATAATTAAATTATTACATTTTAGACCATATAATAATAGTTACATATTTTTATAAATGTTTTATGTTTTTTCAATAATTTAATAAAACATTATTTTGATAAATAATAAATAGTGTCAATTTTGAAACTATTCAATTCATTGATTTTTAAAAATATTACAATAACAAGTGACCTTAGAAAAAATTATTTCATTATATTCATAATAGGTTATGGTCACGTATGAAATTAATTTTACATATTAATTAGAAAAAATATATTTATTTTAATAATTTTATAATATAGTTTTTGATATTTCACTTAATAAAATAATTACTACAACAATTTTCTTTAAATATTTAATATGATTATTTGTTGAATAAAAACAAGAAATAAAATAATATGAAAAATATAAATCATATATATTTCAGAATAATACTTATAATCAAATACATAATATGTAACATCCTTCATTAAAAATGTTATATTAATTAAAACATGAATGTTGCAACATTAACATTACATTAAATAAAATATTATTAGTGTCATAATCTTCCCCATATTTCTCCAAATGGTAAATAACTAGACCCTTAGAAGAATATTTTCTATATATACTACACCAATATTATTTAGTCTGGTGTTAGGGTCTTTTAATGGATATTAAAATTTTAATTAAAATTATTTTATTGATTTCTCGTCAATTAAATAATTTCTGCATCATCAAAGTATAAATCTTTATGGTAATTATATATTTTCTAAAAATTATAAATAAATAATAATGATAAAGAAAAATATTTTATATTTAGTATGAGTATTTATAGTTGAATCTATATTCATTATAACCATATATTAAAAATTATATGGTTATTAGATTTTGATTGAGAAATATTTAACTTTTCATTAAATAAAATAAATTAAATCTACTTATCTAATCCAGGTGGATTCTAAAGGACACCATTTCTACTTAAGGATGATTTAGGTCGAAAAAAATCATCCATTGATATTAAGATAATTGTTAGGGTAATTTCATAACATTTTTTTACCCTATATTACTTGATTTATCCTTTTTCTGTATTAATAAAAATTATCAAAGTTAGTATTCATAACACCTAGAAATAAATTAAATCTATTTACATAATTTTGAATTATTGCTTCAAATTAAGGAATACATTTTTTAAAATTAAAATCAAAAATTTTTTAGTAATTAATTTAAATTTAAACACGTTTTCAGAAAGAGACAACGAGTTTTAAAAGAAAAACACTGTAAAAGATTGATTTTTTACATCTGAATTCAATATAAAATTATTGCTAATGATATTTATTATACGTAAGGATAAAAAATATATTATATTTAAAATTTAATACCATTAAATATAATAATTTATCCATATAAATTATTTTAATTAAAAAAGTTTCTTTCATTTAAAATTTAGTGTATTTTTATTATTCACAAAAAGATAAAAGTTATCATAAAAATATAAAAAATTAAACCAAAGTAAATTTTTATATCCCTTTCCCAGAGAACATGTTTATTATTTCATATAAATATTAATAATGTGTCAAAATATTAATTTAAAAGGGTTTCTTCATTAAAAGGAGGAAATTCACATTTTAAAATATATATGTTTTGATACATAAAATAGGGTTTATTCATACCCTATGAAAAAATTATCTATTGGATGAATATCAAAAATATTTTATTTTGTATATAACATATTAATTTATTTTTATAATTGAAATTCACTCAATTTATTAATACAAAAATAAAAATATATAATTTATTTGTATATTTCATAAATAATTAGTATCCAATGAAATCACCATAAATAAGTTAGTTATATTTATTCCCAATAACCTAACGACTAGGTTATAATGGTAATTTTATAATATTTTTGTACAGAGGTGTGTTTAAATTCATGATTGTGTGAAATGGAATCTGTTAATGAATTATGATTATTTAAGGAAAATGTTTCATAATAACATCCACGTGTTACATATAGTTGGAAAGGACAGACATCCCAATTAAAAATACCACAGGACATGACATCTAGATGAATCAGTTGTTGACTCTAGATCACTATTCTAACTCGAAAAAATACATATAGGGATACCTTCTCTATTTTTGTGATCTAATTGACCCTTATGAGTTCCTATGTTGTTAGACAACCTGACCTAGTGCTATATGGGTTTGGGAAGATATGGTACTGGGTGCCACCTTAGAACATGTATTGAATATGTAAACCTAAGACATTGTGAAAGTAGTGGTGGGTTTAGGAATTTGGCCACTGTTACTCTTTTATTTAATATTTCAATTAGTTGTTATTTACGCATCTATGATTTACATACTTTCTTCCAAGTATTTAAGTGATGAGACTAACATTATGATGTAATTGGGTTTCCCATATATACTTCCTAGGATCCAGATATTGAGACAACACTATCGACTATTACTTTATCAAGATTCTCAAATGTATATCCTAGGATCTAGGTTATGATAATTATTTGATTAGATGTTGTACATGGTTCCCTCATAATTTATTGAGATTAGTGGACATGGAAATCCTTAGATGACATATCCAAGTGGGAATACTTTACCTGATATCATGATATCCAGATACTCTCAAGAACTATTATGATCTCTTTAAGAGATTCACATGATTCTCTTGAGGGTTTTTAGATGCATCATTGTTGTATATCCACAATTTACCAGGGAAAGAGATATTGACATATTTATTGAATTAATTTTATGTTATTATAACACTTCAAAAGAGCATTCATTACATATAACCTAAGGTTTATTCCTTTAAGTGGTTATTCAAGTCACAATGTCTTGACCACCTATAGACCAAAACCTAGGGCTTTAAAATTAAATTATATTTACATGGAATGAGTTTTATGAAAATAAAATCAGTACCATATTCATTTAATGTCTATATATTACCTAGAATCCTTCATTATAGTTATTAGAGGCATGTAAGGGTAATCCTGGGGTTATGACATGTAACCCCTATACTGATGTAGCATGCTCAGAGAAATTTCCATCACTAGCCAAAGATGGTATTTTCAATTGATGTTATGGGCCAAAGGATTGAATTTAATTTCACATGGCTTTGAGTGTAATTAAATCGATCTCAATACACTATAAAAATGATCTATAGTTTATCTATATGAGAGACTCAAGGGATTGACATTGGTTTTTTATTTTTCACTTATAGTTGTATCTTGACCATGATAAGAACATTTCATGGGGAATCTTTGTACAACCTGTTCTTTTACTTTATCCTTAATAGTTATTAATATTATAGTAATAATTATTATAATATTTATTATTATTTTGATTATTTCCTAAAATATATATATAATGAATTTTACTAGCTATGTATGTGACCATGTTGGTGGTTCCCTACTAATTTTTATACTCACACCCTTCTCTGGCTGCCATTGCATTGGGGAACTCGAGCAGACATTCACCAAGTTATAGGAACTTGTTTTACTAAGGGACATTATTAATCAACTATGATATCATAGATATTTATGTGGAGATCAAGTATATTTTTTGACTCGGCATATGCAGTGAAGCCTTATAATATTACTTATAATTATTTTATTTTCTCTTGTATATTTGATAGACCCAGTGGGAGATTAGTGTTGTGTGTATGAAATGGGAATTCAGAAATTTATTTTGATTCATTATTTATCACAACCTTTTTATATTTGTTACCTCCATTATATTATTATTTACTTCTATAGATGTTTTTTTGTTATTTACAACAATTTACTACATTAAAATTAAGTATATACTCCCCATTGAAGAATTCCAGGGCCTTGTTGATAGTCATCTAGCTTTGGAATATGGGGAGGCACACTTGAGTCCTTTTAACCAATAATCCCTATTAATATTTATAGAGTGGGAAATGATTGCAAGTGACAAATTGTTATCTGAACCTTTTCTTTTCTTTTTGATGTACTATTTGGGATTTGGTTGAAAATAGTGTTAGGAATGTGTTAGAACCATTGATGGATATTAGATTGGTGTGTTGGGAACACTTGTTCCAATAAGAATTATATGTTACTAGGGATGTGATATTTCTATTCTAATATGTGATATTATAGCTATATTGGAAATTGACATTGACAAATGCACATGTTGGGTGGATTTTATAATTTATTTATATTTTTGTATCTCAACCTCTTAGTGAGATACTAGTGTTTGATTTTTAATCTTGTATAGTAGAGGAAAGTGGCTTCAATTGAATCATATTTTTTATATAGGGACTACATGTTATATTACTACATGTTTTTAATTATACAACTGATGGTAAAGAACAATTGTTTTAATTTTTAACAAGAACCTAAATTAAATTTTCCCATTAATTTTATTGGTATAATTCTACTCAATTAGTTCAAATTATATATATATATATATAGTTCTGATGGATTTTCATATAGATTTATTGTAAGACATTTGATGAAGAGGAGGTCGAATCATTCCTCATGCATGAAATTTTCAGTGAACCTAGTAGGTTGATAGTGCACATGGTTCCCATGTGTTTGACCACTGGTAAGAAATTGTTTCTTAGGATCTATTTTGTTTCAGTTTTAGGAACATCCTATATGGGTTTTCCCATATAAAATTGATTTAAATTGTACTTCACTAAACCATGAGATTGTATTATGATATAGATCATTGAGATGATGTTCTGTGTGTATTTTTGACACTTGTATATTTATGTTGGTAGCTCCTTCCAAGTTAATAAACCCTTCTAGGTTTATCCTTTTTAGGTGAGGTTAGATAACGATAGGTAAGAAATATATGTAGTTTTCTTATATACATTTCAATTATATTTTACATAGGCAACCTTAATTTTTGATTTTCTAGTTATATTCTATTGTGCATTGCCGAAATGTTACAAAATGTTTATAGTAAACTGAATCCTCAAGGGAGTATTACTATATATAGATTCTTAATGATGATAATTTTTCTATATTTTTACTTGATTATTATACCATCTATGAGTCAATTACTTATGAGGATATATAGAGATCTCTATGGCCAAGTTGGTTGATTCTTTGAAGGGGATGCTACTAGAACTCCTTAGGTTAATTATTACTAATGGGTTTCAATTATATGGGTTGAATACTATAACATATAGGGTTATTTCATCTATAACATGGGATTTCAAAACAAATATATTTGAACCCATGATGACAGGTTTGATCCTCTTATGTTGATGTAATCCTTAACTCCTTTTGAGATGGTTGACAAACAAGTTAGACTCCTTTTGTTGAGATAGGTCAGTGGATGGTGCCCCATGAGATGTGACTTTCTTTAGAGGTTTGATGTTTTGGGAAAGGTGGATGGACCAGGTGGCCCTTATAAGAGACATCATATGTAGTTATAGGTGGGAGACCAAGTGGCCCTTATTTTTTGAATCTGGTATTTATGTGTAAGATTTTGGTTAATCGATGGAAAACAATAAATGTTGTCATCGCAGGTTCTTGAGGATGTCTTTTGAAGCAGTGATTAAGGTTTTATGATTGTTTTGAGATTGATGCATAGTGAGTGATCGAGTTTTGTGTCACGACCCCCTCCCACCAAAGATGCCCCTCCTGAGCTGGCAATGGTGAAAGGGAGATAATGACCCCCGAGTCCCGCCTCCAGTAGGCCCCGGGTTGGCGACTAGCAACAAGGGTATGAGTTTTCACAAATATGGGAGGCATTACCCTTTTTATTATTTTGGATCGGGAAATAGGACAAGTCAACCACCAAAAAGGGAAAAGAACAAGTGTATATAAATAAACCCAAACCAAGCCCACATGCATGTTTAAACATTTTTTATAACAAGGTACAAGTACAAGGAAGCTCAAAAGTACAATGCCAAACAAGAGAACAACAACTGCAACAACTCCAACTGCCCGACTAGTGGGGTCCCGCACGGCCCTGGTAGTCCTCCTGGAAACCTGAAAGTAAACGTAGGGTGAGCATACAAGTATACTCAGTAGGGAAACCTAAAGCTCTCGTTCACAAGTGGGGAGACACCCTAAGGCCCCGTGAGAAAACAGAAGAACCAGAAACTAACAAGGAAAAACTATCCACCCAGCCTCACTGGTCACACTCACCAAGTAACACAAACAAGTTTAGTATATATATAGAACAAAAGTATTGGGCACCCCGCACCATTTCCCACTTAATTAGATGCTGCTCTTCCTAATGGCAAACGTCCTGACGCTACCACACTCTTCCCGCCCGCACACACCTGGGCCAAACCACGCATCCCGCCAACACACACCTGGGCCTCACAACCACGCATCTCACCCGCACACACCTGGGCCACAACCACTATCCCGCCCGCAGACACCTGGGCCTCATCCCTAAGGTTCTTGGGAACGGTAAGCCTGCTCGAAGAGTCTTGGGCTAAAGGTCGCCTCAAGCCATCACAGCCTCCGAGACCTACCCGAAGAGTCTTGGGTGTAAAGTCACCTCAAGCCATCATAGCCTATGGAAGAAGGAGCAGGAAGGAGCTATTAACTAAGGGGGAACACCCTCTCCCATAAAATGGGAGTGTTCGGCACTAGGTGCTTGACATGGATGTGGTGCGACAAAACACAAAGATACAATTATATATATATACATATACCAAACACACAGCCCAACCTATGGCTTCTTAAAAAGAGAAACTGAGCATGTGCCTCGGCACTGCTACCACGAAGCATGCATCAACAACCAAACAATCGTCCCCCAACCCCATTTAGGTTTTCATGTTTCATGCAATGGTTTAACAAAATTATTACTACTGGGCAACTATCATCCAGAAAAAACCTTTCACAAACATATCCCTGCCATCCACAACCAAGGTTAGGTAAAACGAAAGCAACCACATGCCATTTAATTTACAAAAGATTATCACAACCATACAACATTCCATCATTCATTTATTTCAAAGTTACACACATAAAACCCTTTCCACACACAAATCATTTCCGCATTTGAAAACACCTTTTTACTTCAAAATAATTTTCATAATCAAACACTTTTCATAAATAAAGGCATTTTCCACAACCAACCACTTCCCATTTCAACCCCATCGTTTAAAAAACATTTCACACCTCCACGTTTCCACCATCAACCATTCCAATAAGATCACCACCCAAACGTCGCAGCCCCGCTGCTCACCCAAACCACAACAGCCCACAAAACACCCCCAACACATGCCACGTAACCAAGACAACACCCACATGTTCATTATTCCATTTTGGTTCAACCGGGGTGATCACACAAGGGTTCTAGATTTTCATTTAAAAATTCAACTTTACGTGATTAACCAATTTCCACATTTCATGAAGTTTCCATCCATAAGAAAATACAGAAGGAGAGGGAAACATTTAATTGCGTAAGCAAAGGCCCCCAACGACTGTGATTTTCAGTAGTTAGAAGCTCATTCAATTCACAAATATAATATCACAGGATATAAAAAGTAAGGTAACAACAATCACTAACTTCCCAACCCCATTCTTTAACCAGTTATTATCTTTATTTAAAGGTTCAACCATTTCTCATGAGAACAAAAGGATACCCGCCACACATGATACACAAATTAGAGAGACAAAGGTGAGATCCCTACCTCAAAAAGGTCTCGAACACGTCGCTTCCGACGACGTCCTTCGGTGTCCTCCGCCTTCGCCAAACCCGAAAAACGCCTCCTAGGATGGAAGCTGGAGAAGGAAGGCCGGAAGGAAAGGTGACAAGTCCGGGCTTAGAAGCTTCTTCTCGTTGCTACGATCCAGTGGCCACTGACGGATCGTAATTCGGAGCTCGGACAAATAAGTTAGAGGAGGAATACTTCTCGATTGTCCAAGAGCGTCGTCGTGCGACAAAGAAGCGATCGATATCAAAGATAAAACATGACCTCATTCTTATATAGGCAACGAATAGGTAAATCCGTATTCAGCGTGCATTAATGAATATACGATGTGACCGTACATACGTTGCATGTTTTGATTGGTTAACACGTCATGCGGTTTCCACACGTTTTGATAATAATGATAATTCTATCAATATGTGGTGCTTTGTTGACCCGAGGAATGAGTCATAAAAGAAGCTCATTAATGGTCTTAAAATGACCGTCATAATTTCAGTGTTACGCTGTCGCTGACGGATCGTCAATCCAATACCGTATGAGGGAGATACGTTGGATACAAGATCCCGTAATAATAACAATATTATTTTTATTGGGAATCTCGTGGACCCGAGACACGAACCATAATTTAATATTAAACATTAGACTGAATTGACCGTATTTATTATTGGATCACATCGCCACTGATGAGAAGCCAATCGGACGTCGCACATGGAAGTTATGACGAGCCAAAGATTTAATAATAATATTAAATTTATTATTTACCGACCGCTTCGGGTACCCAATCCGAAACCCCGAAAAAGTCCTCCAATATGGGACTCATAATTTTCGTCTTGATGTCAGGGTCACACTATCGCAGACGGTTCGTGAAACCGAGGTCACACGAATAAGTTATGGTCGGAAAAGTGTTTTACCTACAAAAACATTAACATGATTATTATATTATTATTTTTCATTTAATTTAATTCATTAAAATTATCTCATCCAATCTTCCACGCACAACCAATATTTGCGCCTCCTTGACTCCATGTCAATCACGCATGGCTATTCCTTCTCTCCTTTATTTCTCTTTTAATTTTATTCCCATTTAATATCTTATAATCATTATTATAATATCTAATAATAATGACTTAAAAAAAAACTCCTCAATCCCATGCCACCACCAAAAGTGGCTCCTCCTTCCATGATTGATTTCTTTATTTTTATTTTATTTTTCGAAACTCATCTCTCTCCAATTTATTTCATGTCATTATTAATATATTGTTAATATTCTCTCTCCAATCTCATTGCATTTAATTCAAAACATAATTCTCATTAAATTAGTTTACCATGGTTATTCTCATATTAAATTAAAACCTTTCCATTTAATTAAAACCATATCCATGACAAAACAAAATTAATATAACTAAATATTCAACCCCTTTTTAATACCTTTAATTTCATTAACCTCTCGCACATATTTTTACGCCATCATTGTCATTTATTGTTTTTTAATAATAATAACAATTCATCAACTTAGTTTATTAACTCATCACCATCATTATTTTTAATAATGATAATATTTATGCTCATCGAATTGACCACGTTAAACAACCCCATTGGATATCTGAATCTGACCATTCCACGTAGATGTCGCATAACGTCCATTAATTTAATTATTTAATTCTATTTATTTCTATTTCACACTGATTAAATTGAACCACTTTTATTAAATTAAAACCATTCATTTTAATAAACCCATCATATTTTTACATTATCATCAGTATTAAAAATTATCATTATAACGTACGTCGTGTTGACCACATCGATTTCAACAAGGAATGGACCGGAGGGGTCCGGGCCATTATATCAGATACCTCTCAAAACATTCTCATCCTCGAGAATTAAAAACCAACCCAGAAAAGAATGGATCTGAACAACCACCCCGCAAGATACCTCTCAGGGCTCTTGTTATAACAGGAAACAACCGACAACCATAATTATATGAGTTAGGAATTCCATCTCCCATACCGAGATATTATCCGCTTTAGGCGGCACTGACTCGCCTTCACGGGTTTAATCGCATCCACATTAATGCGTCTCGATTAGGAATTAGGTCTTCTGACTTCCATATATTAGGATTTTCCAAACTTACACTACCCCCAACACCATACACAACAAAAATAAATTGCCCGAACACATGCCTTGAGGAATTCCTTCTCCCATGTCGAGATATTATCCGCTTTAGGCGGCACTGACTCTCCTGCACGGGTTTAATCGCATCCACATTAATGCGTCTCGATTAGGGATCAGGTCCTCCTCTCCCCACATGTAAGGACTCTTCACACACATTTAAAGGAAAGAGGGAAATAACATAGCATTATAGACTCATGGAAAACAAGGTCTAGGCCCAAAGCATGGGAAAGAATGAGGTTCAAAAAAGGATTGTGATGCTCTTGTATTTAAACAAAACATAAAGAAGAGCATTTAGGTAAAACCGAAAACATCTCTCTCGATCTCTGACCATGCTAGGGTTTCCTCTTCTATTGCATGAAACTGTCTGTGTCCCACTCCTCTGCCGTTCTGTTGACGTCCAGGTGCCATAGTTGTTCGGTAAACAGGGAACGCCTAATCCCAAGTAGTAATGAAAAACTCAAAGTTTTAATTTATCATTTTATTTCAATTTCTTTCCCAGAACACCCAAATCAAGTAAAACACAAACATTATGATGCATGTACCTTCCCTAGGGTCTCTACCCTGCAATCAATATAGTCTCACTTGGTCGTTCGGTAGGCTCAGAGTCCTTGCATCGGATCACGAGGGGCCCTAAAATCCCGTGTCCTAGCCGGTCTTCCCTGGCCTATGTCACGCACCAAGATTAACGAACACTGTTGCCCTACCATCCCATGGAATCCTCACTGTGACTAACTCCAGACTCCATCCTATCTCTCAACCATCAGCCTCTGATACCATTCTGTCACGTCCCCCTCCCACCAAAGATGCCCCTCCTGAGCTGGCAATGGTGAAAGGGAGATAATGACCCCCCGAGTCCCACCTCCAGTAGGCCCCTGGTTGGCGACTAGCACCAAGGGTATGAGTTTTCACAAATATGGGAGGCATTACCCTTTTTATTATTTTGGATCGGGAAATAGGACAAGTCAACCACCAAAAAGGGAAAAGAACAAGTGTATATAAATAAACCCAAACCAAGCCCACATGCATGTTTAAACAATTTTTATAACTAGGTACAAGTACAAGGAAGATCAAAAGTACAATGCCAAAGAAAACAAGAGAACAAGAACTGCAACAACTCCAACTGCCCGACTAGTGGGGTCCCGCACGGCCCTGGTAGTCCTCCTGGAAACCTGAAAGTAAACGTAGGGTGAGCATACAAGTATACTCAGTAGGGAAACCTAAAGCTCTCGTGCACAAGTGGGGAGACACCCTAAGGTCCCATGAGAAAACAGAAGAACCAGAAACTAAAAAGGAAAAAATATCCACCCAGCCTCACTGGTCACACTCACCAAGTAACACAAACAAGTTTAGTATATATATAGAACAAAAGTATTGGGCACCCCGCACCATTTCCCACTTAATTAGATGCTGCTCTTCCTAACAGCAAACGTCCTGACGCTACCACACTCTTCCCGCCCGCACACACCTGGGCCAAACCACGCATCCCGCCCGCACACACCTGGGCCTCACAACCACGCTTCTCGCCCGCACACACCTGGGACACAACCACTATCCCGCCCGTAGACACCTGGGCCTCATCCCGAATGTTCTTGGGAACGGTAAGCCTGCCCGAAGAGTCTTGGGATAAAGGTCGCCTCAAGCCATCACAGCCTCCGAGACCTACCCGAAGAGTCTTGGGTGTAAGGTCACCTCAAGCCATCATAGCCTATGGAAGAAGGAGCAGGAAGGAGGTAGTAACTAAGGGGGAACACCCTCTCCCATAAAATGGGAGTGTTCGGCACTAGGTGCTTGACATGGGTGTGGTGCGAAAAAACACAAAGATACAATTATATATATACATATACCAAACACACAGTCCAACCTATGGCTTCTTAAAAAGAGAAACTGAGCATGTGCCTCGACACTACTACCACGAAGCATGCATCAACAACCAAACAATCATCCCCCAACCCCATTTAGGTTTTCATGTTTCATGCAATGGTTTAACAAAATTATTACTACTGGGAAACTATCATCCAGACAAAACCTTTCACAAACATATCCCTGCCATCCACAACCAAGGTTAGGTAAAACGCAAGCAACCACATTCCATTTCATTTACAAAAGATTATCACAACCATACAACATTCCATCATTCATTTATTTCAAAGTTCCACACCTAAAACCGTTTCCACACACAAAACATTTCCGCATTTGAAAACACCTTTTTACTTCAAAATACTTTTCATAATCAAAACACTTTTCATAAATAAAGGAATTTTCCACAACCAAACACTTCCCATTTCAACCCCATCGATTACAAAACATTTCACACCTCCACGTTTCCACCATCAACCATTCCAATAAGATCACCACCCAAACGTCGCAGCCCCGCTGCTCACCCAAACCACAACAACCCACAAAACACCCCAACACATGCCACGTAACCAGGCCAACACCCACATGTTCATTATTCCATTTTGGTTCAACCGGGGTGATCACACAAGGGTTCTAGATTTTAATTTAAAAAGTCAACTTTACGTGATTAACCAATTTCCACATTTCATGAAGTTTACATCCATAAGAAAATACAGAATGAGAGGGCAACATTTAATTGCGTAAGCAAAGGCCCCCAACGACTGTGATTTTCAGTAGGTATAAGCTCATTCAATTCATAAATATAATATCAGAGGATATAAAAAGTAAGGTAACAACAATCACTAACTTCCCAACCCCATTCATTAACCAGTTATTATCTTTATTTAAAGGTTCAACCATTTCTCATGAGAACAAAAGGATACCCACCACACATGATACACAAATTAGGGAGACAAAGGTGAGATACCAACCTCAAAAAGGTCCCGATCACGTCGCTTCCGACGACGTCCTTCGGTGTACTCCGCCTTCGCCAAACCCGACAAACGCCTCCTAGGATGGAAGCTGGAGAAGGAAGGCCGGAAGGAAAGGTGACAAGTCCGGGCTTAGAAGCTTCGCCCGTCTCTACGATCCTGTGGTCGCTGACAGATCGTAATTCGGAGCTCGGACAAAGAAGTTAGAGGAGGAATACTTCTCGATTGTCCAAGAGCGTCGTCGTGCGACAAAGAAGCGATCGATATCAAAGATAAAACATGACCTCGTTCTTATATAGGCAACGAATAGGTAAATCCGTATTCAGCATGCATTAATGAATATACGATGTGACCGTACATACGTTGCATGTTTTGATTAGTTAACACGTCACACGGTTTCCACACGTTTTGATAATAATGATAATTCTATCAATGTGTGGTGCTTCGTTGACCCGAGGAATGAGTCATAAAAGTAGCTCATTAATGGTCTTAAAATGACCGTCATAATTTCAGGGTTACGCTGTCGCTGACGGATCGTCAATCCGATACCGTATGAGGGAGATACGTTGGATACAAGATCCCGTAATAATAACAATATTATTTTTATTGGGCATATCGTGGACCCAAGACACGAACCATAATTTAATATTAAACATTAGACTTA
Source organism: Viscum album (assembly GCA_963277665.1). Classification (NCBI taxonomy): domain Eukaryota; kingdom Viridiplantae; phylum Streptophyta; class Magnoliopsida; order Santalales; family Viscaceae; genus Viscum; species Viscum album. Next base: position 596,884,517 of record OY728121.1, read on the forward strand.
ATTGACCGTATTTATTATTGGATCACATCGCCACTGATGAGAAGCCAATCGGATGTCGCACATGGAAGTTATAACGAGCCAAAGATTTAATAATAATATTAAATGTATTATTTACCGACCGCTTCGGGTACCCAATCTGAAACCCCGAAAAAGTCCTCCAATATGGGACTCATAATTTTCGTCTTGATGTCAGGGTCACACTACCGCAGACGGTTCGTGAAACCGAGGTCACACAAATAAGTTATGGTCGGAAAAGTGTTTTACCTACAAAAACATTAACATGATTATTATATTATTATTTTTCATTTAATTTGATTCATTAAAATTATCTCATCCAATCTTCCACGCACAACCAATATTTGCGCCTCCTTGACTCCATGTCAATCACGCATGGCCATTCCTTCTCTCCATTATTTCTCTTTTAATTTTATTCCCATTTAATATCTTATAATCATTATTATAATATCTAATAATAATGACTTAAAAAAACTCCTCAATCCCATGCCACCACCAAAAGTGGTGCCTCCTTCCATGATTGATTTCTTTATTTTTATTTTATTTTTCAAAACTCATCTCTCTCCAATTTATTTCATATCATTATTAATATATTGTTAATATTCTCTCTCCAATCTCATTGCATTTAATTCAAAACATAATTCTCATTAAATTAGTTTACCATGGTTATTCTCATATTAAATTAAAACCATTCCATTTAATTAAAACCATATCCACGACAAAACAAAATTAATATAACTAAATATTCAATCCCTTTTTAATACCTTTAATTTCAATAACCTCTCGCACATAGTTTTAAGCCATCATTGTCATTTATTGTTTTTTAATAATAAAAACAATTCATCAACTTATTTTATTAACTCATCACCATCATTATTTTTAATAGTGATAATATTTTTGCTCATCGCATTGACCACGTTAAACAACCCCGTTGGATATCTGAATCTGACCATGCCACGTAGATGTCGCATAACGTCCATTAATTTAATTATTTAATTCTATTTATTTCTATTTATCACTGATTAAATTGAACCATTTTTATTAAATTAAAACCATTCATTTTAATAAACCCAACATATTTTTACGTTATCATCAGTATTAAAAATTATCATTATAACGCACGTCGTGTTGACCACATCGATTTCAACAAGGAATGGACCGGAGGGGTCCGGGCCACTACATTTTGTGATTTATTCAATTGGATGACTTCAGGTAGGAGGAATCAAATTGGGTTCCTATGTATCAATACTATGTTCAATGGGTAGGAATGCTTCTATGCCTGACCCTGTTGACTTATAGTTTTGTAGTTGATTATTTAATCTGAGAAAATGATGTTGAGTAATGAGTAGTTATGGAATTAAATTAAGGAATATATGAGGATAATGATTTAGATGATGAGATCTAAGGGATATTCTAGATTGATGATATTGACATACCATGTATAACTATTAGCTTGGTCTTGTGATTAATTACTCAAGGGAATGTTAGTCAACTGATAATGATATGTTTCAGTTATGTGTGGTACCTTTTAAATCCAAAATCGGTTAGTGTCCATGTGTGAGTCAAGGATCGGTGGCTAAAGAATTATTGTGGGCATGGTTTATTAGGATACATGATTAAATAAGGAATATCCATCCATTGTATAGGATACATTGAGACCGAACAGGGTTCTAGGAGGAGATTCACCCTTGGTTAGTCTTGGACACACATTTTCGAGAGACATGGCCTATAGAGTTTCTTAAAGGAAAGTATTGTATGGTTTTATGCAATAAATGATTGTGGGGAGTGATACATGCCTAATTATTGAATCATAGTTCACTCCTTCTCAAGAAATTCATATCCAATATCTTGACACAATCCTAAGAACAATGATAGTGCATCCACAATGCACTGATCTTTTTTAATTGTATATTTGGTTTATGAAGGAACTTCCTGGGAATTGTACTTGAGGAGAGATATTAGGTGAGATATATGGTGTGGAGTGCACATCATTGGCTGTTTAAGGGTGGTGACCCTCCTTTTTAGTTGAAATCCATAATTCTCCATTAAAACCCTTATTAGGAAGCATAAAGGGGTGATTTTTTGATAATATTAGTTGATTCATGGGAATGAGTGAGTTTTTTCCATTATAGTGGTTATTTATAGTGTTGTATAGAGAATGATAATGTTTTTCTAGGACTTCTCATAGTGATACAATGAAACAGATGTTCCTAAGGAGGATAAAAGGATTATACCATTTGTTGTATAGTTTTTTTATTCCAGAAAGAATTAGGTAAATGGAACAAGATACTAATGGATTCATTAGTAAATATAATTTATGTTGTAAAATATGGTATTGGGTGGAGTCCCATTTTAGAAATCAAGCCAATGGATCTTGTTCCAATCCAAGGATGTTGGATTAAAAATGAAACTATTTTCATGTTGTGGCATGATGATAGTTTTGGACAGGGATGGTTTGTCCAAAAGACATCACTAGATGTGAGGTACGAGCTTCTATGGGAACGATCATAATTATCTTAATATTACATGTGATAATGGCCTTTCACATTAGGTTTTTGTGGTGTATCAATATTTTTTTGGTGGTGCACTGCTGATATTTTTACTCACACCATATTGGGGTTTTTACTCAAATATACATATAATACATCTTATTGTCTATGTACAAGACCACATTGGGGGTTCCCTAATGAGGTTTGTAAGGAAATCATTTTTGGTACACCATTTCATCAGGGTACCCAAGAAATAACTCACTTAATTGAAAGAACAAGTTGGGTGGAGGCCCTTGACTTGTCAAGAAGGATGGCTTAGATATGTTTGTGGATATCATGTATGTTGTAAAACATGGTGTATGTAGTTGAGCCTTGTACTTTTATTTATATTAAATTTATTTACTAATATATATGTTATTAGACTAGTGGTTAATTAGGGTTTTATCTATACCATAGTCATTCATACATTAACTGTACTTCATTATTTATCATATCCTTGTTAAACTTATTTCTTATACAATCAGATTATTTACTATTATAGATGATAGTTTGTTATTTCTAATGTTTTCTTACTATAATTTATGGAATAATATCTATATGATCACACCCCAATCTTTCATTTCTTACCAAAAACCTCTTGAAGATGGGATGGTGAACTTGGGTCCTTGTCTCCAACCTTTCCGGTTACTATTTATTGAGTGACTGGGCTGAGATGTTACATAACACCCTTAAAAGTAATTTCTCCCTTGGAATTTGGTTGTCTTAATGGAAATTGATAAGGATAATTTTGATTTATTTCATCCTTAGGATACCATGTTAATTACACACATTTATAGACTCTCCCAAAAACAATGACCAAGTTAGTAGTCTTGTTACACAATATGTTATCTCTTAAATAATAAATATCATTTAGTTTTTCCATATATGGAAGGTCCGACTCCTATTGTAAAATTATTGAGTTTCGTATATGTGAAGGATTTGGAATGAAATTTTTCAAAATAAATAAATAGAACACATCACGATCTTGGGAGTGGTTTGATGGGAGTTCTAAGATATTATATACTATGTTGATATGATCATCAATGTCAAAGGGACGAATATATCTTTGGATCTTCATCCACTTATTTCAAAATCACATAACTTTTTTCTAAGAAGATGTTCATAGGAATATCTTTTTAATAAGTTATAACTCTAAATATAATCAATGATTTTCAATATAACAATTATATTGACTTTTAGATTCCATAATGTGCTTATAAATTGGTCTAACATTCTATATAATTCCCACAACTAGTTCAGGTACCAATAACTTATGTTCTTTAACTTTATACAACTATATTGGAGTTTTTCATTCATTACATAGAGGTATTCATAAGCATAAATCTGAATGATTTAATGAAACATATTATTCAAATGAAATTATAAAATAAGACGGGTTTAATCCCAAAAAAACATTAAAATATATAAAGGATATTCTCATTACGTGTTCTATTGTTTTAATGGTCCACTCAAATAAGCCATATATTTGAGCAGGACATGGAGCAGTAAATTTCATCTCTTTATTCAATACCTACTAAATACTTCTCCAGAATTTAAAGGGAAAACTGGGATCTTGGTTAAATATATTTGAGAGTGGTAATCTATTAATCCTTAAAACATCTTTAATATATTTCCAAGAAATTATTCCAAGTATAAAATATTCTATAATAAAAATAAAATGTTAAAACTTTGAAATGCGATCAATTAGAACCCAAATGATGTTGTATAATTTATATGACATAGTGAGTCCTACAAGTAAATCCATAGTGATATTTTTACATTTATATATAGGTATGGGTAATTGTTGGATCATCTCCTCAGACTTCCTATGTTCATCATTAAATTAGTGACATTCCAAACATCGAGAAACATACTCCACAATATCTTTTTTCATTTTATCCCACCAAAAATTATCTTTGAGATTCTTACATATATTTAAACTTCTAGAAAGGATAGAGAGTTATGGGGTAAGTTATTCATCCATAATCTACTTTTAAAATTATTATATTATAGGGAAACATCTCTAGTTCAAGAATGTTTTCATTCCATCATGGTCAATATTGAACTCCAGAACATTCCACACATTCATTTTAAATTCAAAATCATCCTTCCATGCCAATTTAATTGTCATTTGGATGGATTTTTGGAAATTCATTTGATAAATATAGGGTTTATAAACTTCCAAATTGATTTTGAGTTCGATAACCTAATTATTAATAAGTATTGGATCTTTTTCAATCCATATTAGTGAAAATTTACACGATCCTTTAGACTCCTAACATCAACTACCTTGTTTTTATCAAATTTTCGTAATGTATAGAAAAATCAAGTCCATAATAAAATCTAATAATACGTTTTGGATTATATTTAACTCTTTATATGTAAATATATAGTTCAATATTTTATGATCACTTGTTAGATCATGAATTTTATAAAAAAGGAAATACCACCATATTTTCAATCTAAAGATAACTACAATCTGTTCCAAATTGAAAGTTAGATAACTCTTTTTCTTGAATCTTAAATTGGATTTAGGGTTATATTAGCACCATGCAATTTTTCATGAGAATAGATTACAATACCTTCTTTTATTCATCACTATAAATCATTAATATTTCTCCACTATAGGTTAGTATAAATAGCATGTGTAAACATTCTATTTATTTATATTCATATAATATTCTTTAAATTCAATTTCCCTAGAGAACATGGATCCCTTCCACATCTACTTGGTTAGTGAATTTGATAGTCACGAGAAATTTCTCAAAAACATTCGACAATATCAATATATTCCAAGATAATTATAGATATTGGTCAAAATGGTTGGTCTAGGACATTGTTCAATAACATCAATATTTTATGTATCCACCAATATACACACTCTTGAAGTTACATGACCCAATAATGACACACTATATACCTACAATTAACATTTTCAAAATTTGGGATATATTTTCACTCTCAGGGCCTTTAAAAAAAAATCCCCACTTGGTTTTATTTATCTACCTTGTACTTGGAATGTATAATAATAGCCTCTCTAAAAACTAAAAAAAATTGATTAGGGTAATCACTAAGGAAAATATTCATGTGATCCATTAAAATAACATGGTACTTAGTAAGTACAAACGGAATAACTATAGATTCAAATATTCCATACCTTGTATTGAAATATAACATAGTAGTATCCTCATATTTATACCATAATTGACGACATCCATACTAAAGTTAAATTGTTTAAAACATTGAGAAATACATAGTTGATCAAACAAGTCATCAATATCATGTAGTGGATATTTGTTATTGATAGTTATCTTGTCATGTTCATGATAATCAATTCAAATTTGAATTGACCACCCTTAATTTAATGAAAACAACAAGTGAAATCAATTAGAGAACACTAGGATGAATGAATCCATTATTTAGATTCTCACCGATATTTTTATTCAAATCCTAAAACCCAATTATGGATATTATATTAGGAGTCTTTGAAATAAGTATATAAATAAGTTTGAGTTCTGTTGAAAAAAACACTTATTGATTTAGGGTAATAATTGAAAACTTTTCAAGAAATACATCGAAATATTTTGGAATAATATATTTGTCTTCATTTTTGTGTTTCTCCCCAACAATTTCGGTTATATAGACCTCATTAGTTGGAATTATGACCCCTTTAATGGAATAAATTTTCTATTGAAACTTCATATTCATCCTAAAAATTAAATATAACTATAGGATGATTTTTAATATAATATGGGACATCCCTTCTATTATAATTGATATGGGATCTATATATATAGAGATAATCCATTCCCATAATCACATAAAATATTAATATAGGGAGAACAATAAGACTTATTGGACACATATTCCTAAAAAATTCAATTGAAGAGGACATACATGGTTTAGATTCTAGCATCGTACGATTATGAATTTTTACTAATACATTAAGATCTAATCATCGAAGTGGTGATGTGATTCCATTATGTATGGACTGATGGGTTTCAATAGATTCTTTCCATGGTTATTTCAAATTAGGGTTTCAAACACAAATATATTAAAATCACACATAAGTTTTAATAAATAAAATATTAATTAACCAAAGAATATCTGTTATGAGTGTCAAACTAGGTGTGTAGTTAGGCCTATTTGTCAATAACTATGTGATGGTTGAGTTAATAAACCACCAATATTCTTTAGGTTTATTACCCCTATGTTCATATTTACTAGATCTTCCATCCACTTGTTTGTATACAGATAATGATGTCATTATCAGGATGCCACACACTTTAAACAGTACAATTTTTATAGATATTTCCTATATTTGGACTTATACATCCTGTTATGACTATGGTTTTCAATAATAATCTACCAAAATAACTAAAACATTATCAGATACTATCTACGTAGGCCTAGGAATAACATACATGCATATACAATCATTTAAAATAATTATACAGTATATATATTAATAATACACATAGTAAAAGAATAATATTTTAGCTTATTTGGATTCAAGATACATAATTAAATTATTTAAGAATAATATTCAATACCAGCCACATATTATCCTAATATAGTATCATTCTTAAATTTATCTTACTTAATATCTTCTTTTATAACAAAGTGAAATGGAAACATAATAAAAGGTGAACTCCTATGATCAGTATAGGTAAACATGAGAAATAACAATAAATATTCTTATGTTTTCATAAGATAATAATAATATAATGAGAAAATTATAATAACTTATAAAAATATACCCAAAAATTCATAGACCATAAATCATGAGTCATGGCATAAGGATTGGTCAGAAAAGAAGACAAATGATCCAAAAGAGTTTAGAATCATCAATAATCGATCATGAGATGGGATATCATATCATAAACATAATAAAATAGATTATGATATAAAGGTAAGTATTTTAAATCATTTCCTTAGTCAATGATAAAATTAAAGAAATTCATAACATAGATAAGGGATTCCCACCTTGGATTGAGTTCAATCTATCCCCATAAACATAGTGGACATAGTCCTATAGTAGAGTAGGTTCAATCAAAATTCCCTTATATATTATTTTATAGGATATCAATAATTAAAAAATTAATTATTGTGAAATAAGATTCCTAGACCAACCATCAAATAGTTAATACTATATATATTTGTTCCACAATATCACAAAAACAATTATCATTTCATAAAATGATAAATAACTGGATGGGGAGAAAAATATTTCATGAAAACATCATGAGAACATCATCCTAGTAATACATATATAGAATTAATGAGTGTTTACCCTTTTGAGAATATATTCAATGAGCATAAAATTCCTTAAATGGTATCAATATATATGAAACAAAATTTATATTATAATTAGAAATATGCTTTAAAAAAAGATAAAATATCATTTTATGGAAACTTTTAAAAATAAAAATACTACAATAATGGGAATATTATTTTCATTAGAAAAATTTTAAAAAAAGAAAATTAATTAAAATTATAAATAATGGAAAATTAATTTGGATTTTTTTATTCCATATATGTTAAAAACATTTTTTACACTTTTATAATGAATGTAAAAAATGAGTCATTAAAAAATATTTGAAAGTATTTCTTTTAATAATTTTTAATGAAACTAAAATATACAATAAAATTAATTTATCTAATAGTTATTTATAAATAAAAACTTCTATAACCCAATTTGAATATCATGGATATGGTGTATAATGATTCTTGACCAATAGTAAAGAAATACAATCTTCTTTTCTTTTTAGGTTACTATTTGGATAATTGTTGAACCAAAGGAGTAGGAAATGAAAATAATACATGTTAAATACATGAATAAATATTGGAGAACAAAATATATGGGTTTTATTGGAGAAAGATCATAAAATTATCCCAATTAAAATTGAAACATAATCGATCCTGATAAAAATATTGATTGTAACATAAACCCTTATCTCAAGTACTGGCATTATTTGCCGCAACTCTAACCTCATGTATACTAAATGTAAATGTATTATACATATATTACAAGATAATTTTAATAGTTTTATTACTATATATAATTCCTTTATAATTTTCAATTACCCATTTTTTAATACTTCATTAAAATCAATATTTGGGTGTTAATTGTTCTGTTTTTCGTGAGTGTTTCAGCTCAATGGTTCTAGTAGTAATGAATTTTTCAAGGTTCCAAAATCATAATATTGTAATAAATAGAATATTTATTTATTAAATATAAATTTATAATCATAAAATATATATGGAGATTAAAAATGGAATACACTACTTTTGGGAGTTGGTAGTTTTCACTTACACGTGAGAGATGTTTACAAATTTTAATGGATGAAATAATTGAAGTTATATAATAATTTATCATTATAGTATTAGAATTTTTTTATATTGTATTTTTAATTAAATTTATATATATTACCATCCATTAGTGATGGTGATGAGAAATTACATACATTGTTCATGGATTTGAAAGTCCATAAGTATGCATGAGAGATATTCTCATTTTTTGAATAGTTAAGATGAAGTTAGAAAATGATTATTCCATGAACATAATAAAATTTTACTATATATTTTATTATAATTTATATTTAGTTTTAAGAGGTATAATAGATTTTTAAAAGGTATAATAAGTAATAAAGGAATAGAAATGAGAAAATATGTGATTATGAATTATTACCTTACTCTTTGGAGAAACTCATTTGAAAAATTGATTAATCCTTTAAATGGAGGACCTTTTATGAGAGAAGTACCTATATGACATGTATATGATTTTGGGGATGTATTTTGGTAGATATTTAACAAGATATAGGCATAAAGTTCTGGGATAAATTTTGTAGTGAAGTGATCCTTTTCTATGTGAGAGGGGTGGAACTTTTGTGAATATTCATAACATTATGTTAAAATCATGTCACATTCAAATGAAAGTGTCTCCAAAAGTTGATAATAATGGAAATGGGTAATCTATGGTAGATATGACTCTCATCCACTAAAATAAAGGTTATGGTTTGAGATATATTAGGAATTTTCTGAAATATAACATTTACCATAATTTATTTTTTCTATAGTAGCACAATCCCTAGCCTGAGTTAATTATTTTTATGAATAAAATTAAAAATAAACTTTTTTCATAATTTGGATATCATTACTCCGATTATGAAAACTATTTCTTAATATTAAATTTCCCAGAGCGATTAAAATTTATTTTAAAATAATAAATGTATAATTAATTAAAACAATTTATAAAATATATGAGATTGGTTCAAAAATGTCAAACATTGGTTTTTAATTTCAAAATAATATTATTAAATGGATATTTTCACATAAAAAAGTATATTTTTTCAATAAAGATATTAATACATTTTTTATTTAGGTTTATATCCTAAGGATTTCATAAAATACACAATATTTGTTAACATAGATTTTATACTATTCACCTAAAATAAACCATTTAAGAAAAGTATTAAAATTTCAATCTATACTAATTTGGATAGTATAAATTCCAAAATGAATTTCATATTTTCAAAATAAAATTATAAAATTAAAAAATTTAACTTTTAACTAAAACTTATATAAATTATCCCAAAATTATTGTCTTTAAGAAAAAAAATTTCATTTATATGTGAATCCTTAATTTAACATTACTTATAGTTAATTAATTAATTAATTTAAATAATTTTTCATCCTTTTAATCCCTCCAATAATTTCTATTTATCTAATAATAATAATTTTTCATGAATTGTAATATAGAGTTCTATAAAAAATAATTTTAATATATTTTTATTTACTTTGGGGGAATAATATTATTTTTAATTTTTTTATTGATATTTCACACAGATTTTCCGAATTTATAAATTTTTACCTTACATTATATTAAGGTATAATTAAGTTAATTTTAGTTCATGGATGAAGATGATACAAGCTCTCGAATGCATAAATGTTTTTAAAGATAAATATTATCTAAAATATTAGGGTGTTACAAGACCTCCCTTATCAGTCCTTACTATTTTTTCTGGTTTTACTAATTTAGGTATTAGGGGATTTTCCAAATTTCACATGGATTTTAAATTTATTTTATGTTTTGGTAATTTTAATATGTGATAATACATGTGCATTTTATTCTACACTTATTTTATATTTACCTTATTAGTATATTCTTCTATCACATCACTATTTGTTTACCATGTGTATGCTATACTTGAACTGGTCATGCATAACTATGTGTGTGAATTTGATTTCTTGTTATGTAATATTAAATAGGGGAACATGTACCTACCACTTGTAAGTTAATCAAACCCTGACAGTCATTCCAACATCTAGTGATTAGGAGGCATACTTGAGGCATTTTAATGATATAATATGGGTATCATTTAGGTAATCAGGTTATAATCATTTAATTTTATAAATAATTAAAAACTGAATTTAAGGAAACATGGGTAAAATAAATAAAAATTATATCATAATTATTGAAGTAAAAATGATAATGAACTTTTAATTTTTTTTCCTATATCATTATTATGTTTCCTCGAAGTTTTTTTATTAGAATATTTTATTAGTAAATTTCATGGTACATATAGTTTCTACTTAAAATTTTCCAAACCATTGAAAATGGTCTACAATAGGAAACTTTTTTTTATAATTCTGTCTATGAAAACATGTATTTTTCTATAATTGTAAAAGGATTTTTGATATTATTTTTTCCTATCATTCATATCTCTCTTCATTGATTCAAACTTCTATAAGAATTAATTCTTCTGAGATTTTGTTAAAATGGACTTCTAATTTTAATTTTATTTTAATGTGTCACTATTAGTTATATAAAATCTTGAAAAATAGTTTGAAAAAATGCTTAATATATTTCTAGGGTATCAGGTAATAATTTTAGAAAATTTCCATTAAAAACATCAAGATCTATTTTAGATAACAAAGTTTTTAAGTTAAATTAAAAATGGTTTTAAAGAAAGGTTATATTAGAAATTGGAAAGTTTATATATTAAATTTATTATCAAATCCTAAATGTCTATTGAAATTTATAGATCCTTTAAATTTTTTGTACTTTCCATATGACTTGAAATTATTGAAATACTAACTTTTATACTCAAATTAATAATTTTTTTAAAAAATTTAATTGATAAAATATTATTTTGATCAATCATTAACTTGAATATTTTAGCTATTTTTAAATAATGATTAGAGTAATGAATGACTATAACCAATTTTTTGACTTCTAGTCATGCATTTAATCTCATTTAAATCACCCATGGTGACCATATATACTATTAGTATTTATAAACCCTATTTTTATACCATGGTTTGATTTAATTTTTTAAAATCAAATTGATAATCATATAATTTTCTGTCCAATTATTTCATATTTAAAGAAATATAAAATTGAATCCTATTATAAAAAAATCACATTTTTATCATTTTTTACTGAGGGTTTTCAATAATAAGATGATCAAATGGTTCTTCATACTTTTTTATGATTTATATGTAAAATATACAGCCTATTTTACCAAATCATTTATGTAATTTTTCAAATCATAAAGGGATATTGTTTCAAAAAAACACCATGACATAAATCTCCATTATTTTCTTCAAATTCTAGAGAATATATATATTTTTAATGGATTTTTTTTAGAATGGTATATATTTTTCTGTAATGAGATTGAAACATTTATAACTCAATTGAATTATTATACAATACAATATTATCTCATGAAAACGTCTTTATTATTTAAAAAATAGATAATTAATCTTCTTCATATTCCCCCCTCAATTGATAAATAATATTTTTAGTTATTGTAAATAGTATTATAATGAGAGGAAGATGGAATTGTTAAGATATAAACATTATTGTGAACCTATGGATAATTATGGTTTAGGTATTTTGATGGACCTTCCATAGGATGATCATACAAAAATCATGAGCTTGATTTTTGGTGGTGTCTTAAATATTGAACCACCGGTCGAGGAATTGAATAATAATATTGAATATTCTTCCAAATTTGTGGTTCTGCTATGTAGGGACAGTGATAAGAACTCTGAGACTAGATGTATTTTTTTACTTTGTTCCATGATGTCATTTATTATAGATTCAATACAAAGGGACAATTATTCCCAATTCATTGTAATGAAATGTAATGTTTTAGAAAGGTTAGATATGTGAAAACACTCCATATTTTATAGGATTATTCTTCCAAAGGGTGATAATCCATGGAAATTAGATTCCATAAAAAATCATCTATCATTAATTTTGGACTACTGAGTATGTAAATACATTCCTATCATATGGGTTTTTACGTATCCACTTTTGGAAGGAGGATTTTCATATGGGATATTGGGTATATTGGCTAGTTTATTCGAAACTAGGATCCCTTAACATTTTATAGTTGAATTTCATCTTTAATCCATTTGAAGTCAATAATTCATTAGTATTGATCTAGGTAAATGTATATGATAATAAAATCATTAACATAAAAAGATTTTATATTATATCCCTTATACCATTAGTGTTCCAATTAAAATAGATAAGTAAACAAAATAGGAAAGATGCAGTTTTTATACTAGATTATTTGTTTAAATCGATCAAAAATTAGTCATGAAAAAGGATGATGTTATGAAAACTCATAATGGTTATTTAAATAGTTGAATTCATTAGGAATAACTAGATAAATTTTTTAATACATTTATGTTTATATTTAATTCAATTCAAAATTATAGGAGGGATATCAGCAATGATATTTGTTCTCATAATGGGCATAAAACCACAGATTGTAGAATAATGGGTTTATGGAAGGTTCAAGGGAGAAATAGTAAAGATTGATGACATGATGTTGGAAATAAAATGGTTATTTTTTTTTGAAGTTGAACAAGTTAATGAGGAAACAAGTATAAAGAATAACTAAGTCCCACTGAATGCTATAAAATCTATTTTTTTGCTATTGAAAAAGTTTCTAGTCCCTATAGATTAATTGGATAGATTAAATGGGTCCCTTACAATTGTGATAATATTCTTACTAGACATAAAAAACACTAAAAAAGTTAATGGGTGTCTGGTTCATTTGAGAATGTAAAAGAGACCTCCAAAATTGATATTATCTATTTGCATTTTGTGGCATTGGATGAGAAGGGATAAAAAATGGCTATTAAATTACTGAATTATGCATTTGGTGTGGATATGGATCTACAAAATTTTTCCATGTCTATATAATAGATTAGGAAGTATGTGAAACCATTTGAAATGGAAAAATTATTCCATAATACTATGGATGGATAAAATATGGGAACCAGTTTAGTTATGGAAGTGTTTACTGGAGATAAATCCTTTGACTAGTGTCTTGTGGGAGTGGCTATTAGTAATGGTATTGGGTAAGGTTATTTTGGTTTGAAAATTGTTTTTGTCTCTAGTTCGACTAAGATTTATTCATCGTAGATGTAGGTCATTTCCAAATTTCATGATAAAATTTATAAAATAAGGAATCTTCATAGAACTCATGATATTGGAATGACAAGGAGGATGATATTCCAAAAAAATTAAATTTCAATGATGTTCTATCAAATGGGAATAAATATTTGGTTGATAATGAGGGACATAGATCATTATCTCGAAGGAAGTCAAGTCACATGAATGATTAATCTCATTTACAACCTACCATGTTTACCAGATTTCCTAGACTATAGTGATATGAATCTTATAATTATGAAGATTGGGAAGCATGTAACTTGCTAGATTGGGATATTTGATGTTTCATTATGGCTCATGTTTTTAGAATGACGAAAAGAATGCTTTACTAAACCCATATGAATCTCTTTATTTTCAAAATGTTTTTAATATAAGGGGCCAATGAAAATTGTTTTACTAAAATTATCAGTATTTGTTTTATAATAGTAGTTTCTACTTCCAATCCCAGTATAGAAGTTAGTGAACTTCCTATATTTTATTCCAATGGTCGTGGGGTTATCGACTAGATTTATGGTACGAACTCAAATATTAATAGAGTAATTTCTTATAAACATTACTAATCACTTACTCCATGAAATATCATCAACATAATATAAAAAAACAACAATGAAACATGAAAAAACCTATATAATAAACACATATGTTACAAAATATATGTTAAATTAATTAATCACTACATGCATATTTCATATCCTAAATAGATATAATAACAAATCACTAGATTATGGATAAAACCAATGTGCTCATAGTAATAATGTATTTATAATATATTCTTCAATATCAACAATAAATAAGAATTTATTATCATCCTAAACTTCATTTACTCATATAAATGAATACAAGTGCAACAATTTAAAACGTTCACATGTTGGGGTGAGCAATAACACACTTTATGGTCATTTAAAATAGTGATCTAATTTAAAAACTACTAGTGTATTAATAGAATATCAAAATATATAGTGTGAAAAAAATAAAAACCTTGTAAAAAACATTTATTTTTATGATAACATCTATAAAACCTGCTCTCATCCCATATCAATATCCAATCTATAGTTAACCAGAGTGGGGAAATGAGTGTAATAATATACCTGTCAAGAGAATCATAATACACCTACTTCAATGGATTGTTTATATCATCCTCCCCACATGTAATAAAAATAAAAAATTGTATGCAATGATTTTATTTTATATCCCATTATAAATACATTGTAAAATAAACCACCCATGATGAACTATTTTCTCATTCAAGAAAAGTGTATGAGAAGTTCCCCTAGAACTAGTTATGCAATGAAACATTTATTCAATTAGTATACAATAAAAATAGGGTAGTTGTTTGGAAAATAATAAGTTTTTCGTGCATTTATTTCCACATAAATTGTATATTCATGTGGAGATAATGATTATAATCGCGTAGCGAATCAACATTTATCTGAAACTCAGATCAACAAGTGAGATTAAGCTAAAATATTTATTTATATAATTATTAGCCTCTAACCAAGAGATATGTTTTATAATAATAATAACTATATATATAATTGTAATATCTAGTTTTTACCCAAATGAAATGTTTGAAAAGATTATAAATACTCAACTGTAATTATATCTATATTACCCATGTTAGTGGACAGGTTTGTATAATCAATCTAATATACTGTTTCTGTTGAATTCTTCATACCATATATCCGTATTATATACACAATGTGAAGTGAGTATTTAATCCAAATAAGTAAACATCTTATATAAAAGTAATCCCCTAGTCGAAGGGAATTTTTTTATTAATTATGAACCATTTATAAATATTTACTCTTACCATATCCATAACATATCAAATATAATCTCAATTATGTGTCGTTTATTGAGTCATCCAGTCAAAAAAAATTCCAATATAGGAATATCAATATAAATCTTTTATAATAACATTCATGTGACTATAAATGATATAATTCATTGTCATAATATTATCATATCCATAATATATTTTATCCACTTCACTAAATCAATCAATCCATCACATCAATTGATAAGGTCCACATGACCATTCTATGTTGTAATCAACAGAATCCCAAATCATCTATTAATTATTCATAATATTTCCAAATAAACATATTTTATTATCAAAATTCTCCATTTTCCTAATAGGTAATAATTTTATTTCTCATTTAATGATTCACATCATTAGTATTAGTCATCATCTTTTCAAATTTTATTTCTAATAACTTTTAATTATATTTTTAATAATAATAAAAAATATTTAATCCATGTATATATTTTCATCACTGAATTTCTTTAATTTCAAAGCTTATTTCACATATTCTTGTTAATGAATAAATGTCAATCAATTAATTAATTCTTGATCTCCAATAATATTCCTCATCCTTAGAGGATATTCACAACATTTTATAAATATTCATAATGATTTTTGGTAACCTTAGTCAAATAAATATCCTCATCCCTTGTTATAAATTATTCTATATATTATTTTTAATATCCATAATCATTATAAAAAACAATTCACAACCATATTTATTATTAAATGTATTCAACTTTAGTGTTACATTCAAACCCAACACATTGTCTTCGGTCTTGTAAGAGGTACCTCTAACCTTAGGTGACATCCCAAAAAACCCAATTGTAATAAATAAATGATAGTATCTTACGTGAACATTAGGGGATGATTTACCCATTTTAAATTACAAAAATAAGACATAAAAAACAAAAAAACAATATAAAACTATAGGATTCATGATTATAAACCAAGAAACTCAAATTTAAACCAATAAACAACTAAATTAGAGTAACAATGAAAATGTAAGGTAAATATAGTCAATAAAACCATAATACATCCTGATCTAGAAACAAATTTGTATAATATATCCAATTATTATAGAAGAAAATATTTGTGCTCCAAAATATATACTAAGGGAAAGGTATCACGATGCTGTACTGGATAAATACAAGACATTTCCTTCACTCGTGTCATTTATATCAATATTTGTATATGAATTAAAGTGAATATTTAGGGGGTGGGTAATCATAGCCAAAAAGAAATCTACTAAAACCATCCGAACATTCCACCGAGTCCAAAAATAAGATATATAATAGATAATATAAATTCATGGGTGAGACTATCATAATAGTTTATCACAATAAATAAATTTTTAGAAAAAATGAATCTAAATCAGTTTGTAAATTTTTATTTTCATCTTTACATACCCATCCAAGTTTCTATCACACACAACGACATTCCAAATTACAATCCCTATAATAGGGAATGGTGGTCCTTCATTCACTAATTATTTATAAGGTAATAATTCCTTTTGACCCTACTCTAGAAATGGGTACTAAGTTTGTGTTGACAAGGATTCATAGTATACAATATGAAAACAAGAAACCATGTATTCCTATACCAAATTCCAAAATTATGTTTTTTAAAACCAATTTTTTAGACTTTTCATCGAAGAATTATGAAAAAAATTTATCCTCAAAAAATGAACAATCTAGCTTCATCAAATGAAATCATATTTTTTGAATCACAAGTCATATTTTATATAAAAATCATGTAATATATAATTCATGGGAACCCAAGATTATATAAAAAATATATATATTATGTATTTTATATTAAAAATAATAGAAATATTCTTAACAAATATAACATTCCAATTCCAAAAATAGAGAAGAGATAGAGAATCCACCTACCTGGAGTAAAATGCACCGCACAACAATAGTGAAGAAAGACTAAAATATCAAAAATCATCCTCTACAAAATATATTCAAACGAACCACAAGAAAAAATCCTAATTAATTTCTTAATAATATAAATATGAGAACACATAGAAAAAGATGAATGTGGAAGGGTTATGAGATGTGATTTATGATAAAAACATCATTGAAAACCTTATAATAAGAATGAACAAAGATCCATAACAACCCCCAAAGATTGGTTTGTGAATGAGAAATTTAAAAAATGGATTTTGGAAATAACTATGATCAGGTGGATCCATAACAAGCATGGTACCAAAATGGTTGACATGCATGAGGCATGAGACAACCATCCAATATTATCTAGGGAAATCTTTATAGACATTATAGGCTCTCCACACCCTATACTATGGTGTAGTGAGTCCTATTTGGCTGTAGTCCACATTAATCCACCAATTGATCCACACCCCCAACAATGCCCGACAATCAGTCGTTTTGGATTTCGTAGGTTGCATAAGGGGCACACCAATCAAAACAAATCCACAACCAAAACCGTTTTTCTACATGTGGTAGTCCTAGAATAATTCAAGACATTAAAAAATATCAAAGAACCTCACCCAAGAACCCAAAAATCAATGTTGATCTATATAAAGCATTAAAAACTAGGATATTATGGAAGATAATTCAAACCAAGGGTCTTATATTATCTACACAATTAGTATAACACCCCCATTACACACACTTTGATATCGATTGCTAAAAACATAATATTTACATTTTTAGATTTTATATAGATAAAAGTGATCCAATTTTAGTAAAAAACAAAAAAAAAGAAAATATAAAATATTTGGTCCCTTAAATACCAAAGAAAATTTAAAATATAGAGTTTCTATAATTTGGAAAACACTTAAAATACATTACCCATGTCTTAAAAATAATATATTTCTCACTATAACAGGATTTTATTATTTCGTATTATTTCCTCACTGACTAACCTAAAATTATTCACAGATCAATCATTTTATGAAATAATTAATTTAAAAATATAATTTATAAAAACATAAGATGATAAAAAAAATCCCAGTTAGGGACATATAATAATAATGAAAGAAACTAATTTGTCAATTAATACTCATAAAAATTTCCATTTTTCAAAATAAAATTTTGGTACAAATTAATCATGTTCATGACCAATAAATGAAATTTAATTCCCATATATATTCATAAAACATATCATCAGAAACTTTAAGGTGATAAAAAATTCATAATGCATTATTTTCAATAATGAAAAACTCATTAATTTTTTCCCCACATTTATACATTTCACTATAAGGAAGTTACATAAAAATTTTGTCAATCCTATACTATATTTATATATTGGGAAATCAAAATATTTTAATGAAAACATTTAAAAGGAATATATAAATCATAAAGGTAACTTTGGACATATTATTTCTAATATAATCACTCTTGAAAACATAATTACCTATATAGTTAACATTAATAATAACTTAAGATAATCCTATAATGTTTTAACTCTCTATATTTACCCAATGCATTAGAGGGCTATAATGGACCAACCCATATTAGGTTTGTAATGTAACCACATACCATTGGTTTATTTTGGAACCACTCATCAATAATCCATGAATATGTATAAGGATTATAGAATTAGTAATTAAATTAGATGATTTCACTTTTAAATAGAACTATAAATATTGTTCATTCATATTATGATTTACCCTGAGAAAATAAATGGGTTTCATGAAAATTTCATGTAAAAATGAAAATCTCTCTAGTGATAGTATATTGATGGTATCACAACAAAATATATTAGGTTAACCATAATTATCATCATGGGTTGTTCATGTTGATTAATAGATATAAAATTAAAATATTATTAAAAACATTCTTGAGGGAAAATCCATTTCAAATTAGAAAATAATTTTTTACGACTAAAAATTTATAGAAAATTATGAAAAAAATTATTAAAAATATCCCTATAATATTTTATAGGAATATTAAATTAAATAATATTCATGATGGTGAAAAAGAACTATTATTTTGTATATGTTAAAATCAAACATCCATTTTAAACTTTGGTAGTGGAAGTTAAAATTTTTCATAGGAATATTGTTAAAAATAATTATTTTTTAAAATGTGGTAAACAGAGTCCAAGTTAATTGAAAATTACCATGATATATCATTAATGATTAAATATGATAATTTTTTAAAACATTTTAGAAAAAATCATATTGAAGGGAAATATTCAAAATCAAAACCATATAAGATTGAAAACGGTTATAAAAAAATCTTGATTTTTATTTAATTTATATTGGAGAAAATGTAAATTTAACATATAATCCAATATAATTACATAAGTAGAATAAAATATATATGCTTCATGAAAATAAGAACATATGATCCCTGCTACAGGATCCTTTATCATTGGAAATCCCAAAATAATGTGATATTATATTATAAAATTCTTTACCATTTTGGTAACATTTTGATAATAATATTACGAAATAAAATAAATCGAATGAAATTCTAAATATCAATAATATATGGAGATATATGATATAACATTTAAAGGGTTTTTATATACAACTCTTAAAGAAGAAAGGTTCATATTTTAAACATAAACCAAAAATAAGGAAAAAATGGGACGAATACCCCTAATAATGAACATATTATTGATGTGACAATTAATTAATTAAGGGATTATGTGTGAAAAATGAAAATCAATATGAAAAGTGAAAATAAAAAATGAATAAAAATTGAAATTTCAGATATAATATTGTAATATAACCCAATGAAAGGAAATTGAGTTATAAACCTCCTTACCACTTGGTAAATTTCATGTCAAACCCCATGGAATAAAAATAATTTAATTTTGAAATTAAAATTCAATAATGTATAAAGTATACATGGTATAAAATTATAAATGGGTAGTTTATACATCATATAAAATAAATAAGTCTTATAATTTTAAAATATGCCTCAATGAAGGGAAATTGATATGAAATCCTTTACCTTGAGTTCATACATCTCATGTAGATCACATAAATATTATTCTTTGAAAAAACTCATAAGGATTACACATTAATACTTATAGTTTAGTCTTATTAAATGAAAGGATCATCTAGTTAGTGGGAGGGTATGTTGTGGAGATGTATGTGTAGGTATTGGCTGAATTTATGTTCTCAAAATGTGTGATTAATGGAGGATAGGAGGTGAAATTTTATAAGTGAGAGAAAGTAAACACATTGAATTACATAAAACATTAAAAAATATATATTTCCTAATCAAGTCAAGTGGCACTTAGCACTACATATTTGAATATATGAATTGATATGATCTAAAAATACTCAAAAAAGAACATCAAGAGAAGTACGTGATACATTTTAATCCTTGTCTTCTACTCAATCCTCTTTAAACTCAACTTAACCATAAGCATTGTAACTAAATTTATTACTATGATAATGTAATTATATAAATGCCAATAAAACATCCCTTTGAACATAAATAAGATATTGTGATTAAAAATTTCTAATAAATTTTATAGGGTTAAATTTTTATAGGTTGATGAAATTACTTTTATCATATAAAGAGAAAATTCATGAAAAATATTTTTTTTTGAAAATACTCAATTTGGGCATAAAATTAATTTTACCATGAAATAAATTAATAAAATTTTTACCAAGTAATTTTTTGGTTAAAAAAAAGGATCGTTTTAAAACTATTTTTCAATCCAAAATCAAATCTAATATGCAAACCATACCATTTAATTCAAATACCAATATATATAGTTTTTAATATAACTTCTCCTTACAAAAAGAAACCTTAGGTTACAAAATTAAAAAGAATGATTTAAAATAAATTATTTTACTCATTGAAAATATAAATTTCATCAAAAATACTAATATGATAGGTTAAGGTAATGTTATGAATATATTTAATGGCTTTACCAGACACTTTTAACCAAATGATACCTCTCATACCAAGGTGGAAAATATTTACTGTGGTTACTATACATAATGGGAAATCAATTAACATAACCTTATAAAATTTTACTAATTATCTTTATTAAAAATATGGATTCAATTTTAAAATAATATATTATTATACATTTTAGATATTCAATTTAAAATAAACATTTTAAATAGAATGAAAATTGTTTTTAGAAAAAAGAATTTTCAAGCATAAAAATTCATTTAGTCCTATTCCATGCACAGTAAAAACCATAAATTGAATTTAATAGAATTTTATTAAATATATAGTCTATTTATTTCATTAAAATAATTAATAAATATATATATTTTTAATGAATTATGTTAAAATAAAGTTTCATACAAATAAAATGTTTCTATAAAAATATATTTTCAAGCTCAGAAATGAACTTATTCTAAAATCTAGAATAATGATTATTCATATGTAATTTATTATATTATATATAACTAAATAATTTTTATTTACACTTAATATCAAATTAAAATTAAAATTATATTTTTAAATCAAATTAAATACCAATTTTATAAAAAAATGTAATTTTTACTATTCATTGAAAAATTTAAAATTTCAGAAAAAAATAAATATTCTAAGCATAAGTTGATTTTTATATTATTTCAAAAAAAAATAAGTTAAATTTAAAATATATTTAATAAAATTGGAATAAATTAATTATAGTATTTAATCACAAAAAGAAATAAAAACTATTTTTTAAGAAAATGTTTTTTGAAGTATATAACAACATTATTAAAAATTTAATTCTTATTTTGTAATGATAAATAAAGAAAATTTTATTTTTAGGACCATTATATATATATATATCATATTCTTGTTACATCAATTAATTTCCACTAATATATTATCTAGTTAATAGTGTTCATATTTAAGTAAGAATATTTCATTTTATTGTTAAGCTTAGTGTTGCGTGTTTTATATACTGTTGAATATAGTATCTTTTTCAAATATTAGGTAGTTACATTATAACACCTTTAATAAATTTTGTCATCACAATTTTTTCTGGATCTCAGTAATTAATGGTTTTACATTTGAAAATACATTTATTGAAAACCCAAATTTTGAAAATGATAATAAAACATCCAGTTTGGAAGAGTGTAAGTTAAATATGAATTTTATCTTGAATAATATATAATTAGGATTGAAAATAGTTGAAAATTAGTGGGAAGTGAAAATATAGACATGGAGGCAAAATGAAATTTCAAATAATTATAGAGAGTGACAAAGAACACTGATCATAAGAAATTTATTGATCATGATAATGATAATGACCACAAAACCATTAACCAAAGATGTGTGAAAAATAAAATTAATTCATATTAAATAAAGGTAATAGGATAAAAAAATTATTTAACGATACATTTAGTAGAGATGATGAATTTCTTTACGATTTAAACATAGAACATATATAAATATACTTACTTTAATTTTGTAAATACATAAACAAAATTCCATCCCTTGGGTGAATGTTTCAATAAGATTCCACCATTTTCACATCTTTTACACTAAATGATGTGTTTGGAAATAATAGGGTAACTATAATCAGCTTTTGATACATAACGATATATATAATTGGATGAAAATATATTATTCATGTATTTAGTAAAACCAAAATTTTGAGAACATGTTAAGATAATAAAAAAATGAATAAACCATCATATAAAAGAATAATACAATATTATTTAAAATTAAACAATATAACCAAAGTTTCAACATAGATCATTCCAAAAATATAAAAAAGCTATATCCAAAATTACCGCAATAAGATAAACATTGAAAAGTGTTTTAACTTATAATGTTGTATCATACAATTGAGATTAAATCCCATAAAATTTATTATAATAAATACATATTATTCATTCATGTTAAACATAAGGGTTACATATCCTAAATTAAAAAAAGATTCGATAACATAAAACCTCAAAAGGGATTACTATTCTATTTAAAATTTTAAAAACATAAAACTTGTAAGCTGATTATGTAATAAAAAATTCTTATGATAACCCCACATGAAAACATATTATTCTATAAAGTTATCTAATCCATAATTTGATACCAAATATAATATCCCCATTACCATTAACCCTAGATCTATTGATCAAAACATAATCCGTACATTTATGGTTTTGATGCCAATAAAAATGATCAAATTTTATTCATCGAAAAAATAAAAAACAAAATGAAAAATATTGTATCACATAAATTCCCAAGGTCCTTTTATATTTATATTTTTACATAATTAAGAAAAACTATATCATAACAATACACATGTCCTCATGTGAGAATTTTCACCACTATAACAACATTTTATTATTCATCATTATGTTTTCAACATCACCCATAAAATTATTCTTGCTTGAATCATTCAAATAAATAATTAATTTAAATTATTCAATATAAAAATAATATATGAGAAAAAAATAATTGTAGAAATTATAAAAGATGAATTAAAGAAACCTGTTAGTGCATGAATTCTTATAAAATTTTCCCATTTTCAAAATAAACAATAGATACAAAAATAAAAAATTACCCAAGATATCAAATTCACTACATAAATAGTTTTATAAAAACATAATAATAAATCATTAATGTAAAATAAAATGAATTAATTTTTATTTTCAATGATGAAAAAATCAAGAGAACTCTTTCACAAAGATATAAATTTCACTTTTTATAAGTAGAATAAATTTTCCATTAACTTACATTCTAAAATAATAATATTTCCATGTAAAACCTTATCAATCTTAGATAAATGACGTAGGTAACATGGAAAATAATTTTCATATTTCTCTTACAATCACTCATACAAATATAATAACCTACCTTTTAAATTTCCATAATCTCTTTGGAGTAACCTATAACGGAATTACCTTATCTCTTTACCCAATGCGTTTTAGGGATACAATAGACCCACCCATCTTTGGTTTATAAAATAACAAACTATCAATGGTTTATTATAGAACCACCTATAAATCATACACATATATATATGTACTAGTACCAAAAAATGGAAAAAACAATTTGAATATTTCACCTTTCAAAATAAAAATAACCATTTTTTATTCAAAGATTGATTTATATGGGGAAACTAAATATGTTCTATGAAAATCTCATTGAAAAAGTCATAGTCCATATATAGAAATATTATGTATTATATCATTATGACATATCCATTGTGGAGTATAACAAACACCAAGGGTTGGTTTGGTTATTGAATACAATAATATTACAAGTTTATTAGAACACTCTTTAGGAAAATACCATTTTAACTTTGAAAAAAAAATTTTAAATTTAAAAATATCTAGAATAGTTGGAAAAATAATCTCATTTAAAATAAACTTCAACAAATTAAAATAGAAAATTGAATGAAAAAATATTCATGAAAATGAAAAAAATGCAGATAAAATAAAACATTTACATTTTAAAAATATATGTTATAATAAAACATTCCATCCATACTTTAATAAGAAATGTCGAAATGTGTCAGACGATCATAGTTGGAAATATTACTTTTTTGAATAATTTGTTTAAAAAGTCCGAGACAAATTAAAATGACCATAATAAATCATAGAAGTTTAACTAAGAAATTTATAGGTTTTTTATTTTGAAAACATGAGTATGGACAAGAAATATTATCAATATAAAAGAATATACTATATTGGTATCAATAAGAGATAAAATTCTCTATGAGGAAAAAATGAATGATAAACATGTTCAAAAAAATTCATAACTAGGGAATAATAAAAGATATACAGTTTATGAAAATAATATAATATGATCCATCCCAAAGGAAATTTTAAAATAGATAATACCAAAAAATAGACGAGATTGTATCATAAAAATACTTACCATTTTAGAAAATTTTGGATAATAATCATATGAAAGAAATGAATTAAAATTAATATTTAAATCATAATTATAAGGATATCCATGATATATCTTTCCAAGGGGTAGTATATAAAACTCATAAAATTAGATAGGTCCATAACTTAAACATAAGTCAAAAAGAAGAGAAATTTGAAGAGAATAATAGTTACAATGATCATTTAATTTAATTGATAATTAATCAATGGAGTGATAATGTGTAAAATATGTAAATACAAAAAAATTCAAATAAAAAAAATAAAAATAAATTTAATTTTAGGAAAAACATTTCCAATATATATTCAATGAATAAGTGATATAACTTAAAGAATGGAAATTTAGAAAATATAACACTTACAACTTGGTAAGATTAATGTCAAATCCCTTTGGATAAAAATAATTGTAATTGTTACATAAAAAAACAACATATTTGAAGGATTAATGAAATAAAAAATATAAAATTGTAAACATATACACCATATAAAATAAATTAGATTCAGAACAGAACAATATGCCTAAATTAATTTAAATTGAGATGAAATCCCTTACCATGAGTTCAAACATTCCATGCATGTCCCTTAAGTCCTCTCGTTTGGGAAACCACATCTAGATTACACCTTATGTAATATAGGTTTGCCCAATGATGATTCCAGAGTCTCTATATAATGGGGAGTGATTTATGGTATAGGTTTGGGTATGGATTTTCCAAATTTAAGTGCTCAAAATCTATGAGTAAGTTTGTAGATGAGGATCACTTTTATAAAAGAGGGAAATGAAATACTTGGAGTTAACTAAAATATTAAATATTATATATATATATATCATAATCATGTAAAGTGGAAACAAGGCACTTCATATTAAATTAAATGTTTTTATATTTCTATAATAAACTCAAACAATGACATTTGTAAATTTTTTGGATACCTATTAAGATTAATCTTATAGTTAAACCACATTAAACACATTTTATATTTAACCGTGTTCACTTAA
The DNA here is from genome assembly GCA_963277665.1 of Viscum album. Classification (NCBI taxonomy): domain Eukaryota; kingdom Viridiplantae; phylum Streptophyta; class Magnoliopsida; order Santalales; family Viscaceae; genus Viscum; species Viscum album. Next base: position 596,911,118 of record OY728121.1, read on the forward strand.
ATATCTGAATAGATATATTAACTATGTAGAATAAAAAAAATCATACATTTTTTTAGAAATCTTAATTCCAAATTTGGAATCTATTTTACTCTTTTAATATATATAGTTTGATGAAATTTCATTTAGTTCAAGAACACAAGATAGATGAAAAACAGTTTTTAGAAAAACAAGTAATTTTAGAATAAAAATAATTTTACATTAAAATAAATTAATAAATTGGTTTCCATAATTTTTTCTGTTAAAAAATATAAATGGATAATTTTTGTAATTTTAGAAGTAGATAAAACCTATTCTCATCTTCCAGCTTTTCCAATAAATCGAAAGACCGAAAAATAGTTTTTTTAATATAACTTATCTTTTAAAAAGTCAATATTGGGTTTCCAAATTCAAAAAATGTTTTCAAATAAATAATTTAACTCTATAAACATGTATTTGGCCTATAAAAACACATAAAATATAGTAAGGTAAAGTGTTATATATATTTTAAGGTATTACTCCATTGTTTTAACCACTTTCACCTCTTTTACAATGTTGGAAATGTTTTATAATGATTACTATTACTAATGAAAAAAAATTAGTTAAACCGACAAAATTTTATTAATTATTTTGATTTCAAATATGGAATACATTTTAAAATATTTATTTTTATTAAGTGTCAGAAATTAATTTTAAAATAAGCATGCAAAACAAAACAAAAACTATTTTCAGAAAAATGCAGTCTAAGCCTAAAAATGGATTTATTCTTATTCAATGAATATTAAAATCTAAAAAGTAAATGTAAAATAATATTATTAAATATAGAATAAAAAATTTAAATTTAAATCATTAAAAAATAGGGATTTATTTAACTAATTAAGATAAAATAAATATTATGAACATAATTTTTTTTTGGAAAAATGTGTTTCTAATCCCAAAAAAAACTTATATAAAAATGAAGTATAATGACGATTCAAATGAAATTAATTATATGCTATATAATTAAATGATAATTATTTAAATTTAGGATAAAATAATTTGAATGGTGTTTTTTTAAATGAAGCATAATGACTGTTTCAAAAAATTGGTATGGTCACTATTCATTGAAAAAACCATCCTTTTAGAAAAATCCCAAAACTTCACCGTAAGATAATATTGATATGACTATTTAAAAAATTAAGTTAATTATTTAAATAAATTTTTTCCAAATATGGAAGAAATTTTGTATAATTTATCATGAAATAATATATAAAAATCATTTATTTTTTTTAAGAATGAAATGACCTCACTAAAAAAGGACTGATTATTTATTAATAATTTGACAATAAATTTGTTTTGAGTGTGAAAATTTTATATAAATTTTATAATTTGGTCATTCCTATTCATGCATTTCAATTTAATTGATTGGTTATAACTATCATATTTAAATAATATTAGTTCACTGTTCATTTAAGATTGATGTTTTTTTTCATATACTCTATCTGAAATAAAGATATATTAATATCAAGAATTGTTAAAATTAGGATTAATTCGCATAACAATGTAGATATTTTTGGTGATTTGAAATTTTTTGGGGATTTTTGTTTTATAAAGTCTTTCCATTCCAGAGTTTCCTCAGGAATCTAACCATGCATATATAATCTCACACAAAAAATAAACTCTTTCCCTATAACACATTCTCTTGTCTATAATGAATCCATACGGACATGTACAAATATTTAGTTTCCTGTGAAAGATGAAGATGGTCCAATAGAATCACTTCACTAGGATCAGATTGGTACTTATTCAATTGTGATACAGGAAATACAATGTTTTTGGAGATGAATTGTAGTGGTAAATCCAACTAACAAGCCCCATCACTAATCCATTATATAATTTCAAAATGGTCAATGAACTAAGGAGAAAATTTCCTTTTCTTAACCAAATGTGGGTTCCATATCCTTGGATATACAATCAATAATACATGATCTCCCACATTAAATTATTACTGCTAACAATATTGATCTGGTTATTATTTCTAAAGACTATGATCCATTGAAATCATTTTCCCGATCATCTATATTTTCTCAGTCATCAAAGGAATAAGAATATGTCCCAAAAATTATGTTTTTATGGGCTCTACCCAATAATGTAGAGATCGAAAAATAAAATCATAAAATTCTTCAAAAGGATTCACATGTTTCAAGGATTTATATATGTTGTTTTACTAGAACTCCACTAACATAATATGATCCACACATAAGCCTCTAAAACCCGTAACACATTTTTAGATAATGTCCTCTAATTTTTTGATAATCAATTCTTATTGTCCATCTATTTGGGGATGATAATACATGCTCATGGTGAATTGGGTTGTTAAATGTTTATATAAAGATTTACAAATTAAAGAGGTAAAATTATTATCTAAGTTGGACATTACCAAACTATTATTCCCTGATACTTATGAATTTATGAATATAGAGATTATCCAAGTCTTCCACTATATTTTATTCAAAAATAGTGATGATGTATCTCGAGTTTGTGAGCTGATCCACAATCACCCATATAAAATATCATTATTGAACCAAACTTGGTAGACTCCTAAGAAAATACCTATCCATGGGTTCCCATTTACATACATGAATATTTAATTATTAAAACATACCTACTTGTAATTAATTTTCAACCTTGACCTATAACAGGTTAGGATTATCATAACATACTATTCTAATTTCTTTTTTATACTAGAACACTAGAATTAGTTTAAAATTCCTTGATCATGTTTAGAATTCAACGATAAACAAACTTAATCATGTAGTGGAATGAAGAATGAAGTTTTTCATGGAAAGATTGATAAAAACTATCTTATTTGAAAAATTAAAATTAGTTTATCTTCTTACTTCCATCAATTATTGGTGTCCCAAATTTTATGTTTTAACATAATGGTAAGGTATGAAAATATATTCTTTAAGACACTTTTAATTTCTAAATCATGTAAGGTGTAAGAGTCAATAGAATGAAAATCATGACTTCATTATAATCAGTACAATAAAATTGATATCTAAAATAATAATCATTAATTTCTACAGATCATGAGATTCACAGGAAAAATGATTGGATGATTTAAAACATAAATCATGAGCCACATAATTCCCTTTTCCAATTATGTAAACCATGTCATAGTTGTGAATATTTTCAAATAATTTTCCAACAAAAAAATTACCAGTAATGGGTCAGATAATTTTTATCATGAATTTACAAATTTAATGATCCATAATCTACCATGTTGTATTGTTTCATGAGAGCCTAGATGATTCTAGATCCAAATTCATTAAAAATGAAAACATAATATTACACATATTCTCTAAAAATACAGAATTTGTGAATAAGGGAGCCTTTCCATATGATAAAAAATGATTTCTTTGAATCCCCACATTATAGAATGAAGGTCCATTTCTCGTGATCACTTATATAAGAGAGTATATTATCAAGAAGTCCTAAAAAAATAAATGATAATAACATTCTATGTTCATAAGGATACATCTATGAATTTTTTTAAGACGGTTAACAAAAAACGTCTTCTATATTTATAGCCTCCAATAATATTCCTTTAATATGCACGACATGGAAAAGGAAGATAACTTATCTCATCCAAAAAATATGTTTAGATAATTTTTCATATAACAGATTGTCTTGAAAAATGCTCAATAAAAACTCTAAATGTTCTTCAAATTCTTTCTGGGATCGAGAATGAACCATTATTTCATCTATAAATACCACAATAAATGATTCACAGTACCAATAAAGTAAACAATTCATTAATTTCATGAACATTATTAGTGAATTGGTAAGACCAAATGGAATGAAAACATATTCATAATGACTATAAAAACTCTCAAATGTTATCTTATGAATATCCTATTTTATAACAAAGAGTTGGTGATACCCTAAGCATAGCTCAATTTTTAAGTACCATTGCGCTCCCTTAAATTGATAAAAAATCTAATCCATCCATGGTAGCTGATATATATTCATTATGAAAACTAGATTCATATTTCATTAATCATCATAGATTCACAACAAACCACCTTCCTTCTTGAAAAAATGAATTGGTCTAGGCCAAGGCGATGTACTCAGTCTTATGAATTGATTACATTACCACTCTTCAAATTTTAAATTAATATTTGTAAATTCTGTTGGTTCCATTATATATGATGTAAGTGAAATAATATTTTTCCCTATAACTAGATAAATTGAACATTCCACTACCCATTCAGGTAGAAAACCAGTGAAATCTTCTGAAAAAATTAATGGATATTGATCCAAAATAGAAGGAAAATTTCTACTCTCAATGATGTCCCTATTAATAAATATTAATTCTAAGAAATGGTAATATAAATTTCTAACCAATAGTAATATATTTCCCTCCTTTCCATCCTTTACATCACAATCCCCCTAAATGAGATTCACCATCCTATCAAGAGGTGTAAACTTTACTCATCAGACAAAATAATTGATGTGGGTGTTGAAACAAAACATACTAATCCATTCCCATGATCAATTAATATACATAAAAGTACAATGTATAAAATTCTAAATAAAACATGAATCAAATGATTATTATTTAAAAATCTACACATTTTAATCCCCTACACTATCACTACCTGAGAGGGGTTTGGATACTCCTCACAAATGGAACCATATCCACATGAAACCCCATCTGATCAATGAAACATGATAAAATAGAATATTGATATGAACCATTATAAAAAATAACATTCATAATAGTTCTATTAAGAAGAATGGTCCCTCATACAGTTGAAGAAACATATTGGACTTTTTTTATCATCTGCTTGGCGCCATATAATTGCTTACTCGCTCCCCCTTATTACATTATTAAATGATGTAGTTGCATTACTTGAGGAGTCATGGTGTTCAAAGAATAACATTGGATCATGCAGTACAAAGGATGATATTTGTTCTGACATGATATCATAGTTCAAGTATAAAATATCTGGGACACATGATAGGTATTTAATGTAACTGAGTTTCGTGAACTTTATAAATAACTCTAGATATTTGAAATATAATTATAGTTGTGACATGATTTAGTTGTTTTCATAAAATATCTATTATTATTGTATAATTAAAAACATCTAAAATATCCATGAATTAATTTAGTTAGTTTAAAAAATTTCACTAATCCATTGGATTTAATTTTTGGTCCATTACTACCTAGAAAAAGGGGTTCCTTTTAATCTTATTCCATGCATTTGACTTCCCACATGTTACAATGGAGAAAAAAAATACCTCATTCATTTAGATTATGGGTGATATACATTTCCACCACAATCCCTCTATTAATTATATCAACATAATTTGTAATAAATTAGAGAAATGTCTTTGAATTAATTTTTGGTTTTATTCTATAATCAACTACTTCAAAATAATGAATAATTCTCCGACTAAGATGTTTGTTCACTTGTGGATCTAGTGCAACCATATTTTCCATGACATATTCTTTCAGGTTTCAATATTTTATAACAAGTTCCATTTCTATATAATCAAAATTAAACACTACTTTGTCATAAATTACTAGAAAATCGATTCCTTTAAATATTCTAAATCATAAAAATCAACAATCACTATGAATGAATTTGAAAAATTAATAAAAATAAAATGGAAAATGCTTTCATAGTGGATAGTCTCTTTACCAATGAATTATATGAAACACTCATATACTAAACCCATGATGATGATAAAAAATAATACATATAGGTTTATAAAATAACTTTTATTTCTAGAACACCCCGGTAACATTATGTTAAGAATATGAAATGATAGATACACATTTTTCTATTATACATTTCAAGTTATGACATTCCATATCTCCAAGATACCACCCCATGATGAAAGACGTTGCAAGGCATATATTTTTTGTAACATCCCCACCCAACCCATTGGTATGGGACATGTAGGAGGTGACCCCAAACTTAGGTGACATGGGCATTACATCAAAGGATTGTAATAAATGGAAAGGGATTCCCTAAACATTGGGGGGATGATTTTTCTTTTTTAAAATTACACAACCATACATAAAAAATAAAACAACTAAACCAACCTATATGAAAGCTGAGTATAAAAAATATAACTCATACGCAAACCAATAAATATAAAAATTAAATAAGATATGGAAAATTATAGTAATGTATCTAAAGAATAACAAAATATATCTCCAAATAGAAAAATTTATGTGGTATTACTCCAATAACTCCACAAGAGAAACTCCATTATCCAAAAATCATGTTGAGGGAAAGGATTTAGGACATTATACAAGATACGTATTTTAGAAATCCATTACCTATATCCTGTTGAACAAAAATTACAGACACACCAAAGTGATTATATAGGATTGAGTAATCATATGCTATAGGAAATACACAAAAATATACCTACACATTCCACTAGGACTAAATTATTTTTCTCTGAAGTTATAACAAATAAAGGGTTATTATATCAAAATAATATATCATAAGAAACACAGTTTACTAATAAAGTGTAGTAACCTAATTTTTTGTATTCTTCTTTTCAACATGGAATACCCATCCATGTTTTTGAAACACACATATGCATACAGAATGAGAATCTAAATACTCATGAGTGGTGATCAATCCATTACCAAGTCATCAAGAGATTATAATATCATGTGTACCCATCATGGAATCTTTCTCTAAGTGCATATAAACATTTATTTATAATATCCAATATGAGAAAATGACACCATTTGTTCCAACACTATTCTTTGTAATTATTTTTATCAATTTTTTAATACTTTTCACAAAATAATTGAAAAAAAAATATTCGTCAAACCATGAACAGTGAGGCTTCAACTATGATAAAAAATATTTCATTAAAATACAATACAATTTTCAATCAAGTAATACATAACCTTGAAATACAAGGAACCCAATATTTTCAAATCAATATATATTATTTATTTCTATTGAAAATCATAGGTAGATATTTTATAAATCCATTCCTTCCAATTTGACATATATTTGTGTAATATATAAGGAAGACACCTCAAGAAAAATGTTCCACTAATTTTGAGTGAGGAAAGACTATATTACGAGTAATCATCCTCCCTAAAATATCTATATAAGAATCATAAAAAAATATCCAAAGGAATATATTAAAATAAATTTCAGATAAAACCTAAAAAATGAAGAATTTGAAGTGTTATAAATGGTTGTTTCTGATTAAAAACTACATTAAAACTTTCCCAAGAAGAATGAATATGGATGCATAAATCCTCCCCAAATACATGTGTTAAAATCATCTATTCCAGAAATGAATTTTTACAATCACCATGACTTATTGGAGCCAAAAATCTATTTTTCCCTTGGAATGATTGATATAGAGGAAGCATGAAAAGGCCATTCAAAACACCTTGGTGTAACCATCCTAGCCGTTTTAGGCTCACCAAACCCTATATAATGACGCGGTGAGGCCTCTCTGGAAATGATCCATAGTAGGCCACCTAATGCACAACATCCTATACCAAATCCAAGGGATATTATTTTGGCTTGCTTAATTTTCACATGGACACACCTAACACAACACATCCACCACCACAGCTATTTTACAACTTGTGGTGGACCCAAATTAATCCAAACATTCTAAAAATATCCAAGAACATATCCCATGCTCCATAAACCCAAATTAAACCCATAAAAATTCACCAAACGCATATAGATAAGGGATAATAACTCAAACTAAGGGTGTTACATTAATCTTTTACCATCATATAAATTTAACATTTTCTTATCATTTCAATAAAATATTCAAAAAATTATAAATTACTTAATAATTATAATCATAATTTTCATAGATTATCAATTAGATGTGAAATAATTTTATTCCATTCTATATTTTGGAATTTAATGTAAACTCTATAGTAAATATATCCCTCAATGGAAACATACATCAAAATTAAACACAAGTACAAGTGATCAAACCTTAAAAAAGTACTTTTTGAAATAAATTTATGCAAATTATTACACTAAAATTTTCCAAAATTACCTAGATTGGATTATATTAATTTAGAGTGGTTGAAAATGTCAAATAGAATTTTCATTGTAAAAATATATCCTCACATGAGTTACCACTATTCAAATAATAAGGGTTAATAGTTGTAACCCCCATAAATTATAACGCATGCCTCTACAACCTTAGTGATTCACCTCTACCCTATACATCCAATACATTCATTTTTCATGTTTTTAAATGTAAAAACCACAGCTATAGAGTCCTAGAGAAAGTGCATAGCTTTATTACATTGGAATGATTACAAAGAATCACATCCAAAAGGATAAAATAGTTTAATAGTCTAGGCATACTAGATACATACATGAAATCCATTTTATAATGGGAGTAGAAAATGAAACTTATTATATAAAAAAATAAAATACATACAATCCTTGAACCTCCTTATATGAATTCATGTTTATATCATAGGGAAAGGAAACACAATAAGGTTAATATTGAATTCCCATTAAGGGTTAAGTATAGTGGAAGAAAAAATGAATCAATGTGCATAATTAACAATGAATGGTAATTAACTAATCACACATTTCATTTTAATAATTGGATATGTAAAAAAATTCCAAGGTATATATATGAGAACACATGTAATTTAAAAAATAAATTGAGAATGAAAGGCATCCATATATTTTTTCAGAGTGAAAATTTAAAGGATAATAATATATAAATATTGAATGATGGTAATTCTTAATTATCGGACATCATGTATCTGGAACATTATACCACCAATTTAAAGACCTCTCATAAGATGGTTTAGAACTATAGGTTGAAACCCATTTACTTTGGCCCAATATTTTATCTTATGATATTGTTTTATGAATAGATGGGATATATAATTTTAGACCCACCTTTCACTGAAATTCCCAATCATTATTCATATATCTAATAATAAATTAAATTAATGAACAATATTCCTTATCGTTAAATATATGTATTGAGTAGGGGATACAAATTTATCAATATTTTTCCTATTAATCATATAATATTCAAATTAAACACCATATGTAAAAATGGTATAAGTTTTAGGAAATAATAATATATATATTTAAGAGAAATATAATTTTTAAATGAAAAATTATTTAAATGGGGTAGTAGATACATCACATAAAAAATATTAGGGGCACAATACAAAGTATGTCTCAATGATTTTAGAATTGAGGCAAAGTCCTTTAGAACATTGTAATCAATCGAATCACAAGACCCATAAAATTAATAATCATAAAATAAAAAAGTTAATAAAATTAAGAAAATGAGATTAATAATATGACATATAAAAATATAAGTACACCACATTAAATAAATTTTTGTTGAATAAAGCTTATATCTCACAGAAGTAAAAGTGAGAGGAGAAACCCTTATCCCGAACATTACATTAGTTGATAATTCATTAAAAAATTAAAATGGTATAAAAATTGTTATTAATATTTGAAAAATATTTATAATATCATATATTGTCCCTTATATCATCTTATCACTCGTTTGTTAATAATATTTCATTATTACCCATGATTCATGTATTAACCTCTTCATTTTACATTGTATTTTTTTTTTCATGTAAGTCACAATTTTTTTGCATAATATATAGTTCCATAATCTCCATAATGATATTAAGGTCGTAGATATCATATGTATTCATTATATAAATTTTTATAATCATTTTTAATGGTAATCATTGAATATGAATTGCATTTCATCGTGGAGATGGCAGATTATACGTACACAAGATTGATGGTATAATTCCCTTAATGGTGAAAGGGTAGAGAAGTGTATGGTATATTATTTTTTCCACAATAATTATCGAGTCATGATTATAATATATATACATTATTTCCATCATTATAACCATCCAATTAAAATGGTTGTTAGAAACCAATTACACCACGACATAGAGACGGTAAGTTGTACGTACGCACAAACATCACTTTTGTTTTTTATAGGATGAATAAAAGGGGTAATACAGTTGTTCTATAATGATAATAAAATATCAGAATATATATTATACTATATTAATTACATTATTATGTAAACAACACATCAATATTATGTTTAAGAAGAAATGTAATTGAATGATTCGGTAAATATGATTATCTCTTCTTCAAAAAACATCCTTTTGATATCCTCTTTATGACACTAAAGTCAGTCTTTAGGGAGATGAGAACCTCCAAAACATTGATAAAGAATTTATGTAGATTTATTACCATGGGTTTGTAATGTAGGATTACTCAAATTTTTCTAAATAAGTGATGGAGGATGTGCAATTTTATAATTTATGCGAGGGGAACATTTATAATTCCTAAAAATATTTAAATTTAATAAGGCCACTTTAGATATAAAGACTAACAAATAGAATATAAATGTATATGTACAGAAATTTTGGAAAACATCGTATACCAGTTTTACTTATTAAATATTTTTATTATTTTTAATTATTTTTATAGTATATTAATTCAATAAAATATCATTATTTTCAAATTTGATACAATTCATTTAATTTGACTTTAAATACATCATGAAAAAGTTTTAATTAAACTATAATTCTTTAACAACACTTTAATAACTTATATAAATATATAAAATTAATTTTTCATGTTTAAAAGATCAAATTATATCCAAATTAATATTTTTAAAATAATTTATTTTATTTTTTGTTAGTTAGATAAATAATTTATTACAACATAAAAATTATTTAATGTAACTTTATAATTAATTAAAAATTAAGTTAAATTTACATAATGAAAAAAATATCATTAAGAGAAAAATATACATTTTTTTATTCAAATTATGATTTTTTCTATTTTGGAGATGTAAAATAATTTATATACAAAGAGATTGAAATTTTGTAACTACTATTCATTTAAATAATATAAAAGTTATTTCAATGGAAAAGTATCCATTAAACAACTAAGATAAAATATTATTGTGACAGGCGTCAATTAACTTCATATAATAATTCCTAGACATGTTTAGCTCATGGTTATAACCTTTTCATTTTATTTTAACCACACGTTATCTCTTTCGACAAATACCATACAATCAAAATAAACTACTACCATAGGGTCCATAATGTTACTATAAAATTATAATATACCCATAAATGTACTTTGTCAGATGTAATTAACCATATAAAATTAATTTAGCTTATTTTTTTATAATTTTTTAATCATTTAATAAAATATTATTTGCTATAAAATATTTATAGTGATAATATTTAGAATGATTCATTAATGTAACATTAATAATATCAATATAACAAGATAAATTAAAAAAATACTATTAATATATCTAAAATATGTCAATTTAATCTAGAAAATTAGTGTCTCTCCTTAATCAACTCAAATTATATTTATTTTAACAATTTTAAAATCATTTAATTGATATTTTCATTAATTGAATAATTTCTACATCATCAGTATGTAACTATTTAAGGTACTTATTTCTTAACAAAAAAATAAAAATTTAATTAATATGATTAATATAATTCCCGTATTTTTTAAAATAAAAACTAAAGTTGAAGATAACTTTTGAATGGTGCTATATTAAAAATGATGAATTTATTCAAAATACAAGTATGAAATATTTTACCTTTCTTTAAATAAATTATTATAGTTTTCACAATATCATCAAAGTGTATTATAAAGGTTATAATTTTGATAATTGGATAATAATGGTTGATTATATGTCATAAAATAATACATTGGAAAGATTATAAGTTTATTTTCTAGTCCTTATCATTTTATTTTTATCCAAAATTATGAAAATTTACTTTTTACCGTTGTAACAAAAATTACCAACGTTACTATTAAAAAATGTTAAAAATAAGGGAGAACTATTTAATAAATTTGGAATTTCTATATCCAAATATTTTATACATTTTTCAAAATTTAAAGCATATAATTTGTATAAATTAATTTAATATTAATTTCATGAAATGAAACAACAATCTGCTTTATTGAGAAATGTATTTTAAATGGAAAAAATGTACTTATAAAAAAATAATTTATATTTATAATTAAATATAAATAAATTTTATTATTTACAAATAAATAGTTCTTATGGTTTATTTAGATCATATTAAAATCATAATTACACTTTTAATATATTCAAATTTATTATTTTATAATGATATGTATTTTTCACTACTCACGAAGAAATCAATTTGTTTAGAAAAATAAAAAAATTCATGATAATATAAATTTAAAATTTAGTTTTAAAAAATGAAGTTTTTTATCTTAAATAGAATATATATAGGAATAAAAATTTATTTTTCAATGAAGTTCACTATAAAAGGTGGAAAAACCTCCTTTAAAAATATTGTTTATATGCTTATAATTGGATTTTTTTCTAATCTATGGTCTATCAAATATATTAGATTAATGTGAAAACATTTGATTGAATATATAATATATAAATATCATTAATATAATTCAAATATAGAAATTAATTACAAAATTAACAATGAGTTGAAATACTATATATTTCATAATGTGGTTAACACTATTCATTTCCTCCAATTTAACGACTAGTTTATAATGATCACATAATAATATTTTATTGTTATTTTAAGTAGGGTGTTTTTTTAAATGTAAGCCATCAAAGATCTTAAATTTATAAATAGTTATACCATATAATATTAGGGTGTTATATTCTCTCCAACTTCGATAAATTGAATCATCACAATTTGAAATTGTACATTCGAAATAAATGGTTGATACTTGAAAATACCTTTGTGGGAAACCCACAATGTAAATAGTGAAAATAAAATATCCTCTTAATAAAAGGGAAATGGAAATAAGATAGTCACCACAAATATATACCTTCTAATTGGATAACATTAAGGGGAAGTGAAAAAATGGATATGGAAGAGAAATCTAACTATCTTGTTCTGGTAGAGAGTGAAAGAGAAAATGATCATTAAAAATTTAACCATAAAAAAAATCTATATTCCGTTTAAAGGGCAACGATTTTTCAGAATGAAATGTAAATGGAATTTTTTTTGTTCCAAAATACATTTCCCACAGTTGTGAGATTCTTTTAATATCTAGAGAAGCACTTTATAAAATAAACTTACATGATTTATTTCCATGTCACAAAAATAATCTCATTATTTAGTCGTGGTTCAATCTATTTACATGTCATCTCTAAAGATAGGATATGGATATTCAGAATTATTTTTTTTCTTCAATCACTTTAATGAATCATAATATCGATGAGCCATTCATTTGTCCTGTAAATATTTTTTAGAATCAAAATGGTTAGCACATAATATCCAATATAAGGAATTATACTTTAACACTAGACAATAGTATATAATATTCATCTTAATCCATTCCAACCATTAAATTCATCCAAAATAAATCATTCTAGGTTCAAAATAAAAATAATTTAAAAATAAATTCACCAAAATTATAAAACTGACCATAAAAAAGTTTTCTAAAAAACAAAATCTAACTCTTAATGTTAGATATCAAATATGTGATTAAATTTTTAACCTCTAAAACATAATTAAAACATAAATGATTCATAAATTAAATATCAATATTCTAAATATAATTCTTAAATCCAAACATAAAATAAAATCTGTAAACCATCAAATTACTTGCCAATTCCATGGTAGCCCATAAAATCCAATAATCATGTCCTTATCATTGGGCACATAGATAGGGTTATCTTTCTGAAATCATGATTTTTACTAAAGATCTAATTGTAATAGAATCACTTCTCTTTATTACTAGTATTATTCTTCTGATTCTTCCAAATCATTAAGGAATATGTACTATAGTAAAATACTTATTTATCTCATTATTCTTATAACAAGATCATCATTAAAAAATATATCTTAATTCAAAATACAATAACAATAATCATTCCTATACATTTTTAAACCATTAAAGAAGCTTCATTGTCTTATTCCTCCTAGATTTTATATGTCATTTGCTGTCTCATCATTATCAATATTATAACTAATAAATATATAAAAATGATGATTAACTTCATAGGATTTCACATTGGGGCATCTATTTTCATAACTAACATACTTTCCACATTTAAAAATATCAACCATTGATGATTACTTTGGGAGAAAATTATTCTCATCCATTTAATTAAATAAAATATTAATTTTACCATATCAATTACATTTTTTATGTCCTTTTCTATACCCAAAACATATTATCGTTCCTCTAAGACATTCACATGGATATTTCTTCTCACAATATTGACAAATAGGGAACTAAATATTCATTAATCCATCATATCCACCACCCATTCTCTCAGCATGATCTATCCTTCTCTTATTTGTAGTGTATGAGATTTAGTTATGTTGTAATGTGTTAATTATATATCTTGATAACTGATTAGGAATAATCACAATATCCTTTACTCTAGTCATCCATCCATTTACTTTATTGTGAACACATTGTCTATCCAATCCAATATTAACTCAGTACCTTTTGATTCCCAACATTTAGTAAAACCAAAATCATACTGTGAGAAACACTAATCATAGTGATATAGTCAAGATGTATCATTTATAGGATGTCTAAATCATACCATCTTCCTCTCAATCCTGGAGTATATACGTTAAACCTTGTTTATTCATTATCATTACCAAGTAAATAAGATGATATCATATTCTTTTTTCTATCCTCAAATTTAGTCATAGGGTAATATTCCCTATTCAATATTTCCCTAACTCTAGTTCCCATTGTTTCAACTAAACATACTTTGATAACAACAATAACACCAAAAACTCTAGAATCCAGGAGTCAATGCCTTAATTTTTTTAGTTTGAATAATTACAAGGAATTATATCTCAAAGGAATGAGTAGCTTAGTAGTCTTGGTAAATGTGATTCATACATGAAACCCATTTTATATTTCTAATATAAAATGAAACATAATATATAATTAAATAAATGGCTATGTATCCTTGAAATTCATTCGAATAACACATCTTGAAATCCTATGGAAATGAAAAAAATATGGGTTAACTTAAATGATCAGTTATGGTTATGTAAAATAGAGGAAACAATGAATAAATGAACATAATTTACATGTAAAGTTAATTAACTAAGAAAACATTCCATTTAAATAACTGGATATAGAAAATTCAATATGGAATGATAAATAACTGGGCACACATTCAATATTATCAAAAAACATTTAATGAAATAAATCAATAAAAAAATTTCATAGTAAAAATTTCATGGATAATAATAAATTAATTTTAAATGAAATAAATTCATTATTTTTTATGTAATTAATCTCTCACATGATACAAATACCATCCAGACATTTTACAAGATGGTTTGAAACTGGATATAGAAACACATTTAATTTTTCCAACTATTTAGTATAATTAAACCCATCGATGCATCAAGTAGTTATATAATTCTAATCCCCACCGATAAATTCACATCCTAATCATTATTTTCATATTTAATAATCAATTTAATTCATGAACAATATTCCCAATCAACAAATATACATGTTGATTACAGGATACACCATTATCAATATTTCCCCATTTATTCAAATAATATTGATAATAAACACCATATATAAAAATTCTATATAGATTAGAAAATAATAATATGGATTTTTAAGAGAAGTATAATGTCAAATAAAAAATGACCTCAAAGGCATAGTAGATACATCTCATTAAAATGATTAGGTTCATAATACCAATTATAAATGAAGTGAAAATTGAGAAGAGGTCCCTTATGACTTTGTAACCAGTAAAATCACATGAACCATAAAATTAATAATCTCCAATTAAAACAATTTATATAATTAATATAAATAAATTCATGATAATATATATCAAATAGGAATTACCCCACACATAATAAAATAGTGGTAAATAAGAAATATATCTCATAGAAGCAAAATTTAGGCGAGAAACCCTTACCTTACACTTTCCTATAGTAAAAAATTCATTAAAATTTTATATAACGGTTTATAATATGTTATTAATTTATACAAGAATACTTATGATATCATAAATGATCCTATTATATCATCTTATCACCCATTTGTTAATAATAATTCATTATTACCCATGTTTCAGGTGTTGACTGCATTATTTTTTTATGAATATTTTATCATGCAAGTCCTAGTTATTGTCCATATAATATAATTACATCATATAAATAATGATATTACATTCATAGATATCATATTTATTCATTTTATAAATTATTATAATCATTTTTAATGGTTAACATGTAAAATGAATCGCAACGCATCGTAGAGATGATATGCCATACACACGCACGGGCAACAGTGTAATTCCATTAATATTGAAAGGGTAAAGAAGTGGATGGTATATTAATTTTTCTAGAATTATTATCATGTCATAAATATAATAAATACCTATTATTTCCATCATTATAACCATCCAATTAAAATATTGGAGAAAAACATTACACCATAATTTGGATATGGTAAGATGTAGGTACGCACGTGTAGTGCTTTTGTTTTTCTTATGATGTTTAATATAGGGAATATGGTTGTACCATAATCTTAATGAAATATATAAATATTCATTATACATTATTTATTACATTATTATGGAAAAAACAAATGAAGAATATGTATAAAAATAAATATAATTGAAAGAGTTGGTAAAGACGATTACCTCTTCTTCAGTAAACATTCTTTAGATCACCTCTCAGGGAAAAAAGTTCAATCATTTGGGCAGACCAGAACCTCAAGAACATGGATAAGGATATTAGGAGGATATATGGGAAAATTATGGTTGAGATATATGGAAAAAAGTGTTGTGAATAACTGAGGTATGATGTTCTATTTTATAATTGAAGTGAGGGTAACTTTCAGTATTCTTGAAAATAATAAAATATAATTAGATTATTCTACATCCAAAGACTTAAAAATGGCATATAAATAAATTGGGAAATCTATTTTTTTCCATATATTATACCATTTGGACTTATTAATGATTTTATTACTTTTAAATAATTTAATATAATATTAATTCAATAAAAAATCATTATTTTCAAAATTGATACTATCAATTTAATTTGAATTTAAATACATCACGAAAAAGTGGGAATTTGAATTTAATGATTTAAAAACATTATAATATGTTATATAATTATTTAAAATTTATTTAATACATTTAAACATAAAAATTATATTAAAATTAACATTTTTAAAATAATTATATTTATTTTTGAAGTAATAAAATATATATTTTATTAGAATTTGAAAAGAATTTATGGTAATTATGTTATTTTTAAATTTTGAATTTAAATTTATATAATGAAACTATTATTATTAAGATCAAAATATAAATTTAGGTTCATACATATCATGATTTTTTTGTGGACACATAAATGATACTAAATACAAATAGATTGACATTTGGAAACTATCATAGATTGAAATAATATATAATTTATTTGCATGGAAAATTATCTATTATATAATTCAAATTATATAATAAGAAGATAAGGGTCAAATCCTATTGGTCTAATATTTTTTGGAAAATGTTTGGTTCTTGGTTTTAACCATATTATTTTTAACCACCCATTAACTCTTTTGATAATTACCATAATATCAAAATATACCACTGTATAAAGGTGAATAATGTTTCAGTAAAAGTAAAAAAGAACCATAAATGGAATATAATAGAAATATTTAACCATTAAACATTAATTTTATAGAATTTATTATTTTAATTATTTTTTAGTTTTTTAATAATATTAAAACTAGGGAATAACATACATGGATATTACATAAATTTAGATGACCATACATAAAATTAAAAAAATATATCTCTAAGAACCATAAATTTTTTTTGTCTTTGGAAACATGGAAAAACATGTCATAAATTTTTTAAGGTTATTTAATTTTTCCCAAAAATATAATCCATATTAGTGATTCTACATAAAATCATCCTTCATAACATGGAGAATGTAAATAGAATAAAGGGTGACCTCAAATTCCTAGTTAGGGTAAAAAAAGGGGATATATAAGATTACCATGAAAATAAGTGTATGATAACATGAGAATAACATTTTAATATCATGAACTACATAAAATAGATAATTTAAAAGAATAATAGTGTACATATTTGAAGAACATAATATGTGAATCATAAGGTAATCAAGAGCAGGATTCATGAGATCATAACATAAAAAATAAGACATTGAATTTTTAGCATACACATAATTATATAAAAATCATTCCATATAAGAAAGGTATTATTTTCAAAAACCATTTGGGAACTTCATGAGGGCTATTCTCAATGGGAGGGACACACCACCTTACACTATCATATCCCTTTCTTTATAGTGGAATGGGTTCATGCCCCGAACTATTTTAGTAGTCTTGGTTCACTCCCAATACAATCTTAATAGTCAAGGTTCACTCCCAAGACCATGTCACTAGAAAAAGTACTTTACTAAATCAAGTTCACTCCCCATTGCATCCATGTAAATCTCATGAGATATAAATAATTTTAAAATTTATTAGAGGGGGATTTAGGTCCATCCAATTACATAATTAAATAAATCATTATTGTTCCCCATGTTTATAAACAATTACCATATCATGACTGACAGATTAAATTTTTTTAGTTATTTTAATTTTAATTAAATAATTCTATTCCCACCGAAGTTTTATTTTACGATCAATTTTCTTTATTTAGTGTTATAGATTCACTTTGAGCTTATTTGAAAAAAATGCCAAATTTTGTTTTTTAGTTGTTTTAATTTATTTATGTGTTCCAGACATATCATTTTATTAACTAATTTAATTTTTATAATAAATATTTTAAATAAAAAATAAATATTTTGATTCATTTAATTCATATAAGATAAGATCTAAATCCATCATTCTAAGTCCCAAAATAATCTCACTGTTCATGCCTCAAAATCTATGAATAGATTTGAATATTTTTGAATATGGGATTATATATCATAAACAAGTGAGAAAATAGAGCTAAAAATAAAAAATAAAAAATAGAATATCCATAAGATCATGTTTCAAAAATATTTCCCCACTTTAAAATGACAATATCAATTCTATTAATTAATGAGAAATATGATTTTTAAAAATCAAAGATTCAACATGGCAAGAAAATTTTTTTAGAGTAATTGGGATGTTAATTCTTATACATATGTAGGATGAAAATGATTTTTTTGAGAAAATTACTATGATATTATTTATCAACATTCCAGAAGACCAAACTTCCACATTTGGTATTTAAATGGTTAAACCACATGAAATATTTTTTATTAAAAATTCTTGAACCAAAATTTCAAACATTTTTCTAATAAAAATGCATCCCCAATACTTCTCAAAATATTTTCCACTCATTGAATAAATTATCTATGGTTTTTTAGTTGTCCTTTTGGGTAATAGTATTATGAATTTTTAATATACGTTACTATTCTTATTCCTCTCTTTCCCATATTTTTATATTTTGTGTTTCTACCCTATTCTTATACACTATGATCATTTATACCAATGATCATGAGTAAGTAACCTGAGGATGTTCCCTTGTGATAAATCTAGTGTTGAACCCAATTGATTTCACATTCATGTTTATTTATTATTATTTTATTAGAATTAGGTAAATATGTATATTAGTTAGTATAGTGCATTTGTGTCTCCACTTTACAATAGATCCTTAATTTTTCACTTTTTCTATATTCTCCCTTTATCAAGGAGGTGGATGTGTGGTCTCCCGGCGATCATTGAGTGAAATTTATATTCAAAAAATCTATAGGAGGGGATATTCATGCATCAGATATATAATATTAATTAATTTTATTTATAACTAATAAAGATATAATGAAGGTCCACTCTATGTGTTCTCTATGGAGGATCCTCTTTCTAACTGACATAATTATATCCACATTTAGTCTATTTTCAATGAATTATGTATATATATATAATAATATTGCATGAATCTTTAAAACACATCCTGATTGTATTATTTTCTTTTATATGATATATATATATAATATTGAAAATATAAATTAGATTTTGTGTGAGTTGCCTCTTTGAGACTGACCCTAGGTGTGTACTATATTGCATACATTGACAAATAAAATATTGACTGATGATTCATGAAAAAAACTCATTCCTCAAGTGGGGCCATATTTATAAAATTTTCCCTCCTAATATTCTCTTTATCGTTGTCGAATTTTATTTCCATTTTTCTATCCATTAACAAGATATAGGCCCATCGTCGAAAATCTCTAAATCTGTAAACAAATATTGAAGCCTAAATTATGAGATTATTTTGGGTTTTAAAATAATGGATTATGATTTCGTTCCTAAATTATTAATTTAACCCCAAGATGTATTTAATCATAATAAAAATTAATTTTATAAATTAGATATGTTAATAAAAATTTCCCACTATGATAGCTAAATAAATTGAAACTATTAAAATCCCAAATTTTACCATTTTTTTAATTAAGATCAAAATGATTATATAACCAGAAAATATAACATTTTTTCTTAAAGATAACACTTTTGTGTGATTAAAAAAATTAAAATTAAAATTAAAATAAATGAAAATATTTACTCTCTAAATTCCATCACACTAAAACCATTATTTTACGTAATAATTAAATCACAACATGGAATTTAGAGCGAACCAATGTTACTATGATTAAAATTAAAAATCAAAAAAATTAATCAATTATCAATTTTAAATAATTTTTTCCATAATACACATAAAAATATATTTTAAATTTTACATTTTTAATGAAAGAATCAACTGAATCATTTTAATTTTTCCTATTTGAAAATGATTTAACTTCTATTCTAACTCATTATAGTTACATAGTTCATTGTTATTAATCATAAAAAATATTTATTTAACACACTTTTAAATATTTTAACTCATAATTAATGATATTAATTCTAGTATATAAATTCTCATATCATGAATACATGATTGTTATCCATGGTCTTTTAGTAGAAGTACTTTCTCTACATTTTAATGTCAAAAGACACCAAAAATCATGAGGTCCTGCAATAAACGTTCAAATGACTCCATGGATTATGGTTGGTAGGATTTGATGGTTTAAAAATTAAGGCTGAAAGAGGATGTTTTTCTCATAAGAACAATGCATGATATCAAAAATAAAAGTGTAATTAAATTACCCCCATTGAATTGAAACAATATAAACTTCCACAAACTCAAAGTAAAGGTTACAATCAAATAAATTATAATGAAATATTTTTGCACACTCTTGAATTTTTCTCTACATTTACACATTTTTTCATATAATTTTTTCTATTATTTTCTTCTATTGAATGTTATTCTTGAAATTAACCTGACAACCATCACCTAACCACATGTGATTAAAATCATTGATCCAGTAATTGTGTTTTTTGGTTTTCCCAAATCTAAACCAATTATTTTTATTTTTTTGGTTGTTTTTGTCTTTTTTTCTATTTTTAATTCATGAGGGAAAACAGTACATTGAATGAATCAGAAACCACTATAAAAACCATATGTATCACCCCCACACTTCTTCATTATTATGAATATCATCCATTCATCCCTGACTCCTTCACACCCACACATTATCTTTAAAATATTATATAAATACTAAGAAGATGATAGGAATGGATGAAAATGTTGTGAACCATGGTGTAAATACTTGGAATTTACGTGGATTTTTTTTAAATACATGGAAATTTTACGAGCCCGCAATTTCTAACGGGGCTTGATTCCGAGGCACAGTGTTCCTGGAATCAATTTTTTTTTTGTTTTTTTGGGTACATTCAGTAAACATATGAGAGGGATTTTATATCTTTTAAACTGGTGCTCGGAATTGAAATTTGAGGGAACCGTTGAACTCGCAGCACCGATATTCACTTAAGGAGACCTTTACCACAGTTGCATTCTAACAAGAGCGGAAGTTAATTTTTGTGATTTTCTAAATAAATTAAATAAAAATATGTACAACATATTTTTATTTTATGGCGGTTTAATCTTCCAAGGGGAGGCAGGAGGTGGGGCCCAACCACGCATAACCTCCCTTGGGTGGATATCATGTGGTGGGGACCACATGATCACAAACCCCCCTTAACCCCCCTTTAACCCTTGGAACTCCCAATTTATTGCGGAGCCTCATCATCTTCCTTCATAAGTGTGCCAAACCACAAATTAATTAATTTTAAGTGATTTGAATTCTTTTGAATTCATTATGCCAACATTAAAATAAGATATCATATTCTTTTATTTTGGGTTGTCATAATCCTTGGAGAATCTTTGGGAGAATTTAATCCTCCCAATGAAGAACTCTCCTCATCTCGGAAGAATTTTGAACACCGTCATCGATCTTAGACCAAGATAAAAGGGAAGGAGCCACCCGCGAAGAACACCGACGATGCTTCTTCCTCGGATGCTCCCTGACATCAACGAAATGACGCCGCCTTTTTTCCATGACTTCATCAATGAACATCATTGAATAAAGGTAGGGGTTTGTTTTGATTAAATTTAATCCTTGTTCCTTGTTGTTTATTATGGTTCTGCATTGGACAATTGTTATCACCAAATGCAGAGGGCACAGGTCGAACAAACACAGCCCGATGTCCCTCTGTTGATTCTTGTTTGGTTGACATCGTAGGCGGAGAAAGAAGGGCGCGATGACGTCGCACCACGTTGGAGAAGAACCGCGGCCAGGAGGGCCGCGACGGATGACAGAGGCATGACACCGTGGAACCGCGCCATGCTGGAGGTGCAGAACCGTAGCCTGGGTGGGCAGTGGCAAAGTGGTGCGGCGCCATCGCGCAACACTGGAGAGGAACCGCAGCCGGGAGGGCAGTGATGGATGAAGAAGCGCAGCGCAGTCGCGCTACGCGGTGGTGTCAAAGGCCGCGGCTAAGTCAGGTTGTGGAATTGGTGGCACAGTGTCGTCGTGCCATACAGAGGGCAAGAGGACCGTAGTTCCATCAGGTCGCGGTGGCAGCTGCCTGGCCCGACCTCCATAGAGCCGGACAAGCGGGACCACTTAGGTCCCGTTGCTCCTGAACCGGCGCAATGCGCTGGTTCCGTTCAACAAACCAGTGAGGCACCCCCTCCCATGCGTGGCCGGCCGGGCCACCACGGCCGTGCCACCAAGGGCCGTGACACCATGGGCCGTGCCACCACGGCTGGGCATCCACGGGCCGGACCACCACGGCCGGGCCTCCCTTCGGCCAAGCCTCTACAGGCAAGGCCGCCACGGCCTGGTAGCCCTTCGGTCGGGTCACCATGGGCCGAGCAGCCCTCAGGCTGGGCCGCACCTTCGGGCCAGGCCGCTCCCTTGGTTTGGGCCGCCGACTCGGGTCGGGCCGACCACTTAGGTCGGGCCACACCCACGGACAGGGGCGAGCCGGGTCCGTCTGACTGGGTCAGACCTGACCCGGACCCACTATGGCCATTTACACCTTTTAGCCTGTATTATGGGCTACAAGTGTCTGATCGACAAACCATCTACGATGATGGAATTCATGGAGCGAGATGATTCTTTTGTAATACTCTACTTGAAGTTCGGATGTAGTTGTGGTATAGTCGGTATGGTTTGAACCTAAAAACCAACCGGGCCCCTGGAACGGAAATGCCAATACCTCACAGACCGGGCGTCCGATTGACGTGCAGTCTGTCACGTTTGGTTTCTATTAAAGAGAAGGAACTATGGGATACATCAAATCAATAATTCGTGATATTTTATCTATCGAAACTTGGATGGAGGAGCGGACCATCCTGGAATCGAGCGTGCTGTGTGCAGGAACCCTAGGGCTTGCAGTGACTGAGATGACAAGATCCTCCGTGGGTTCGATAGTGACGATACTGTACCAGGATCCTCCGTGGGATTGACAGCGATGACTTCTATACCGGAATCATCCATGGGTTTTATAGTGATGACTTCTATACTAGGATCCTACGTGGGTTTGACAACGATGATATTGTTCCAGGATCCTACGTGGGTTCGACACAAGAGATGATTTAGAGGCTACATCTAATCATCTCTACCCCACTTCTTGTGTTGTATAACTATGTGAGCTGAGTCTTTTCTTCACTTGTTATCATTGAGATGATTTAATTTACTTCATTTGTGGACTAGGTTGTGCTTGGGCTCAAGAGTTGGAGTCGGAATGTGATTGGTAACTTAGGTATATGTATGGTCATATACCTAAGTAGTGATGGTTGGTACTTCCTGATTGTATCTTTCCACAATGGTTTATTCGTAGTGGATTCTGGGAGACCATTGGGGGTCTCGGGGTCCCCTATTGAGTATTGTTATACTCACCCATGTACGGTCTCTGCCCGCACCTTGTTGTGTTCTGTGCAGACGATGGACAATAGTGATCGAGGCTGAGGGTGATGGACGGGAGGCTGCTCGGAGCTGGACCAGACAAGATGTACTTTAGGGAAGAGTTGTTTGAGTTCTGTACCAACCCTTCAGGTAGGATTCCCCAGTGGATGATCCAGGAGCTAATTTACCTTTTTACTTGAACTTGTACTTGTTGTTCAGTTGGTTTTGTATTCTGGCCCACTTACTTTCAGCACACTTTTCATTTCTATATTATTACTTGTTTCTCCCACTGCTTGTGTCCAGGCTATGTGTGTTACAGGTTTAAAGGCAATTCCTTCCCTTTTTATCGAGGATTATCCTTTGGTGCTAGTCGTCAGCTCCAGGCCTATGGAAGGCGGGCTTGGGGTAGTCACGACACGGGCCCCGAGGACGGGTTGTGAAAAATTGGTATTAGAGGAGTCAGTTCTACCACATGACATGGAATCTGATTCTTTTAAGTGGCAATAATGTTGATTATTTTGGGTATGGTTATCAATTTGGGGAAACCTGTGTTTGTTCAATGGCTGACACATCCATACACTAGGACTCTGACTTCTGATTTCCAACTCAGTGCTCAATAACACGGATTGCGTGTGTGTTTCCTTTGAAAAGTATTCTTTGTGATTACTTTGTGTTAGCTCAACAGGTATAATTTTTTTGACCATGGAGCACCTGTTTCTTTTCAAAATGGCCCCACGAAGGCCGTCAGTGAGGGTTCCTTGTTTTGTACGTGATGGTAGCCCATCGAGCGACGAGGCCTCGGTGTAGGGCCCCATCACAGCGGAGGTACCAGCGGTACCACTACCCACTGGGCCACTGATACCACCATCTCCAATAGCCGAGAGTGCACGTCGTCTGAGTGAATTGGATGAGTTTTAGTTCTAGAGGCCGCCCAGGTTCCAGGGAGAGACATACCCACATGCAGCTGAGGATTGGCTGGAGGTTGTCGTGAGAATTTTCCAATTGGTAGGGACACCATCTGACCTCATCGTGATCCATGTCACGAGTCTCCTACCTGAAGAAGTAGGAAGATGGTGGATTCTAATACTCTAGGTGCATGAAAAGGCATCATTACTCTGGGAAGACTTCAAGAGTCACTTCTGGTCAGAGTGTGTTCCAGCCACCCTTCATGCGGTGCGGATCCAGAAGTTACTTCATCTAAAGCAGGGCAACATGACAGTATCTTAGTACTCAGCGAGGTTCACCGACCTCTCGCGCTACTCCACGGATATGGTGAGGGACCCATTATTCAGGGCCCAGACCTTCGAGTAGGGACTTAGGCATTAGATCAGGGCTTTTATGATCTCCCTCAATATCTCGACGTAGGCGGGGGTGCTGGAGTGAGCCCTTCTGGTGGAGAGTTTTCTAGGTGAGTAGTCACCAGCAACGAGACCCACCATAGTGAGACACATAACAGAGTCTTACACAACTAGAAGTAGAAAAATGACACAGAGGTCCAAGCAGACCAGGACATCAGGTGGACGTCCCTAAAATACAGGTTTGGTTGTGCGGGGAACACAAGACAGAGCCAGCTATACGAGGAGCAGACAGTGCTATGCATGCGGCAGGCAGGGTCATATTGCTCGAGACTGCCCAACCCGCCATGCAGATGAACAGAAGACAGTAGAGGGACCTCCCAGGCAGAGGCAAATGTTCAACCGTGGTGGTCCTCTTGGAGCAGGCGGACGTGGCAGAGGAGTTGGCCGAGCAACGGGTGGTGGACGACGTTTTGAGGCCCTACCACCACGACCACCAGGAGGTCCACCATGACTATAGGGAGCTGGAGGAGAGATGTGAGCTCAACTCCAGGCAGTCAATACCTATGACCACGATGCGCCAGAGATGTTTCGAGGTACTATTTGGGTCAACCCCACCCTTGCTGTAGCACTTATAGACACAGGTGCATGCCATTCTATTATTGCCGCTGCCCTTGTTCGGAGCTTAGAGAATCTGAAGGAGCCACTGACTTGATACTTATGACTAGAGACACTTACAGGAGCAGACTCGTCGATTACGCACTGGTGCCGGCAGTGTGAGATTACTATAGGAGGCGATAGCTTCGGCCGGGATCTCATCGTAGTGGCGTCGAGGCCTTACAACGTCATCTTGGGTATGGATTGATTATCCATAGTTTATGCACAGATTGACTGTATTAGTTAGAATATGTGGTGTGTACATGAGGATGGGATGAGGTTTACCTTCACCGGTGAGAAGGGAGCCTTTTCAGCGCAGAATGGACTTACCCAGAGGAGGGGGCAGCCGATCACACATTAGTTGGCTAGTCTCATCCTCAGAGCGGTTGATGTGCGAAGTCTGAGTTCTCCTGTTGTGGTGGATAAGTACGCGGATGTTTTCCCTGACGATGATATAGTATGACCTCCTCATAGATATGTGGACTTCTACATTGACTTCTACCCCGAGATGATAGAAATATCTATTCCAGCATATCAGATGGCTCCCGCCAAGCTTTGTGAGTTGTGGGTATAGCTGGAGGACTTACATGGGAAGGGATTTATCCGACCTAGTGTTTCACCCTAGTCATGCTCCATTTTGTTTTCTAAGAATGAGGATGGGAGCTTGTGACTATGTGTTGACTACCCTCACATGAACCAGGTGACAGTGAAGAACAAGTACCCACTTTCGAGGATTGAAGACCTCTTTGATCAGCTAAAGGGAGCACGATGGTTCTCGAAGATAGAACTTAGGTCAGGCTATCACCAGCTCATAGTTTCAGAAGAGGATGTGCAGAAGACAGGCTTCAAGTGTCGGTATGGCCACTATGAGTTCTTGGTTATGCCTTTTGGCATAACAAATTCTTCAGCAGTGTTCATGAGTATCATAAACAGGATCTTCTATCCTTACCTCGATCACTTTGTCGTAGTATTCATCGATGACATACTGATCTACTCAACTACTGAGGAGGGGCATGCCTACCATTTTTAGCTAGTACTGAACACACTCCGAGAGCACCAAAATTTTGGTAATCTCTCGAAGTGCCAGTTTTGGATTCAAGAGGATCATTTCTTGGGAAACATCATCTCGGAGGCTGGAGATGCAGTGGATCGAGTGAAGATAGAGTCAGTTCTTTCTTGGGAGCCACCTAGGAGTGTGACATAGGTACGAAGTTTTCTGGGACTGGCTGGGTATGTTCAGAGATTCTTTCCAAACTTCTCCAGAGTTACAGAACCGCTTTTAGCACTGACGAAGAATGGGAAACCCTTCTTGTTGTCAGAGAGATGCCAGCAGAGAATTCAAAAGCTGAGGCCAAGGTTGACTAGTGTGCTTATCATGAGCCTATCGGAGGATGGGGTTGGGTATGTAGTTTACTGTGTCGCATCTCGGACCGGACTTAGGTGTGTTCTGATGTAGGAGCAAGAAGTGATCACGTATGGTTGTCAGCAGTTGAGACAGTACGAGCAGAACTACGCTACCCATGACCTAGAGTTATCATTAGTGGTCTTCTCCTTGAAGATGTGGCAGAACTATCTTATGGGTGAACGTTTTATAGTCTACTCTGACCACGAGAGTCTCAGATATATATTCTCACATAAGGACCTAAACCTGAGATAGTAGTGATGGCTTCAGTTCCTCTAGGACTATGAATTCGAGATATTCTATACTCCTAGGAAGGGGAACGTTGTAGCAGATGCCCTCAGTAGGAGATCAGGATTTGAGCTTCTAGGAGAGGCGATAGAGCAGCTGGCGACATTGTAGGTATCCTTTGTGGATAGAGATGAAGCATCCTTTCTACGGTATCTCACAGTCACTCCTCCACTTCATCAGAGAGTCAGGTAGGCACAGTGTGGGGATGTTGATTGTGAGGCTTGACGTGCACAAATATCCACAGGGCAGGCACCTGATGGATTTTCAGAAGGTGGGGAGCATGTCATTCTCTTCAGAGGATGTACCATGGTACCAGTTTCACTTCAGGAGGAAGTGTTTTTGGAGTTCCACACATATCCTTTAGCGGTACATCCATGAGTGGCAAAGATGTATCAAGATATCTGACAACAACATTGGTGGCTAGGTATGAAGAAGGAAGTAGCGGAGTTTGTCTAACAATGTGTCACTTTTCATCAAGTGATGGCAGAGCACCAGGTTCCAGTAGGCTTGGTTCAGCCCTTAGAGGTCCCAGAGTGGATGTGGGAGAAGATATCCATCGATTTCTTAATAGGAATTTCACATACATCCAGGGGACATGACTCTATCTGGTTGATTGTTGACCGACTCACCAAGTCGTCCCACTTCCTACCAATCAGAGAGTAGGGTTCCGTAGAGAGCCTGGGATGCCCTTACGTATGAGAGATCGTACAACTTCATGGTCTTCCATCGACGATAGTCTCCAATCAAGATTCTCATTTCACTTCTTGTATATGGAAGGGGTTGTAGGAGGATTTTAGGACACAGCTTCTCTTGAGCACCACCTTCCATCCTCAGATGGATGGTAAAACTGAGAGGACCATTCATACTCTCGAGGACATGCTCTGTGCCGATGTCCTCTACTTAGGTTGTAGCTAGGAGTATCATTTATCCTTGGTGGAGTTTGCGTATTACAACAGCTACCACTCCACCATCGAGATGGAACCTTTTGAGGCACTTTACGGCTGACCTTACAGATCGCCTCTGTACTGGACTAACCCAAGGGATTCAGCACTTATGGGACTAGAGATGGTTTAGGCTACGATGGAGAAGATGTAGATCAACCAGGAGTGGATGAATACTACACAGAGTAGGCAGAAGTCCTATGATGATAGGAGATGGAGACAACTGGAGTTTGAGGATGGAGACCACGCCTTTCTACGGGTCTCACCTCGACGATGCCTATAGAGATTTGGCCGAGGCGGAAAGTTATCTCTACGATTCATTGGACTTTTTCATGTCCTCATCAGAGTTGGCGAGGGGGATTACTGCTTGGACCTTCCACTTCAGTTGCACCGGGTGCACGACGTCTTCCACATATCTTAGCTGAGGAGATACGTGCAAGACCCTTCCCACATCATCGGCCATGGGGAACTGGAAATCGATGACGGGGAGACATTCACGGAGGTTCCAGTGGAGATTGAGGATCGACAGGAGCAGGTCCTACATGGATGGTCGATTCGTCTGGTGTGAGTTCGCTGGCAGTATAGGAACTTACAGGTGAGCACATTAGAGCGGGAGACTCATATGCGTGCTTAGTACCCCCATTTCTTTCCTTAGTGTGAGTTTTATCTTATGGGGATGTAAATTCCTGAGGTGGGGAGAATGTAAAGACCCACAATTTCTGTGGATTTTTTTTAAATACATGGGAATTTTACGAGTCTGTAGTTTCTAACAGTGCTTGATTCCGAGGCCCGGTGTGCCCGAAATCAATTTCTGATGTTTTGTTCAGGTACGTTTAGTAAATGTATGAGTGGTATTTTATATCATTTGAACTGGTGGTCAGAATTGAAATATGAAGGCACCATTGAACTCTTAGTGCCAGTATTCTCTTACGAAGACCATCACCGTAGTTGTGTTCTAACAAGAGCAGAAGTTAATTTTGGGGGTTTTCTAAATAAATTAAATAAAAATATGTGCACCATATTTTAATTTTGTGGCGGTTTAATCCGACAAGGAGAGGTTGGAGGTGGGGCCCACCATCGCATAACCTCCCTTGGGACGATATTATGTGGTAGGGCCCACACAAGCTCAAACCCCCCTTAACCCCCCTTTAACGCTTGGAACTCCCAATTTATTGTGGAGCCTCTTCATCTTCCTTCATAAGTGTGCCAAACCACCAATTAAGTAATGGAATAATTAATTAATTTGGTGTGATTTTAATTCTTTTGAATTCATTACGCCAACATTAAAATTAGAGATCATATTCTTTTATTTTGGGTTGGCATAATCCCTGTAGAATCTTTGGGAGAATTTCATCCTCCCAACGAAGAACGCTCCTCGTCTCCGAAGAATGATGAACACCGTCCTCGATCTTCAACCAAGATAAAAGAGAAGGAGCCACCTATGAAGAATTTCTATGACGCTTCTTCCTCGGACGCTCCCCGACGTCAATGAAACGACGCCGCCTTTTTTCCGTGACTTCGCTAACAAACCTCATTGAATCAAGGTAGGGGTTTGTTTTGATCAAATTAAATCCTTGTTCCTCGTTGTTTATTATGGTTCGACGTTGGCCAATTGTTATCACCTAATGGAGAGGGTGCGGGCCAAATAAACAAATCACAGATGTCCCTATATTGATTATTGTTTGGTTGACATAGGAGGCGAAGCCGGAAGGGCATGGTGTTGTCGCACCACGCCGGAGAAGAACCACGACCAAGAGGGTCGCGATGGATGATAGAGGCGCAGTGCCGTCGCGCCGCGTCATCATGTCGTGCCACATCGGAGCTATGGAACCGCGGCCAGGGCGGGCCGCGGGAAAGGGGTCTAGTGCCGTCACGCCACACTGGAGAGGAATCGCGGCCAGGAGGGCCACAGTGGATGCAGAAGCACGGTGCCATCATACCGCCCAGTGGATGATGAAGAGCGGTGTCGTCGCGCCGTGCGGATGGCAAGAGGACTACGACACTGTCGCGCCACGGTGGCAGCCGACCCGGCCTACTGTCGTGGAGCTGGACAAGCGAGACCACCCAGGTCCTGCAGCTCCTGAACCGGTGCAATGGGCCATTTTTGTTCGAAAAAACGGGGGGGGGGGGCACCCCATCCCACAAAGGGCCATCAAGGCCTCCACAGGCAGGGCCATCATAGGACATGCCACCATGGATGGGCCACCACGGGCTGGGCCGCCACGGCGGGGCCGCCCTTTGGCCGGGCCGCCACGGGCCGGGACGCCCTCAGGCTGGGTCTCACCTTTGGGCCGGGCCGACCAATCGTGTCGGGCCACACCCGCGGACCAGGCCAGACCCCGGTTCGGACCGGGTTGGGCCGGGTCGCTCTAACTGGGTCGGACAAGACCAGGATTCGCTATGGCCATTTACACCTTTTAGCCTGTATCTTGGGCTACGAGTGTTCGATCGACGAACCATCTATGGAGATGGAATTATTGGAGCAAGAATATTATTTTGACATACTAAAGATGAGGTTTGGTTGTAGTTGGGGTACAGTTGGGTTGGTTTTATCCTAAAAACCAACCAGGCCCCTCGAACGGAAATGCCAATAACTCACAGACCGAGCGTCTGATTAAGGCACCACCATCTGTCACGTTGGGTTCGTTTTAACGAGACAGAACTACGTGATACATCAAATCGAGACTTCGTGATAGTTGATTTATCGACACTTGGATCAGGGAGCGGACCCTACCAAAATCGAGCATGTTGTGTGGGAGAACTCTACGGATGGCTGCGACTGAGATGACAGGATCCTCCGTGGGTTCGACAATGACGATATTGTACCAGGATCCTCTGTGGGTTCGATAGTGGTGGCTTCTGTACCGAGATCCTCCGTGGGTTTGACAGTGATGACTTTTGTACTGAGATCCTCCATGGGTTCGACAGTGATGACTTCTATAACAGGATCCTACGTGGTTTCGACAACGCTGATTCTGTTCCAAGATCCTATGTGGGTTCGACAGAGGAGATGATTCAGAAGCTACATCTAGTCATCTCTACCCATCTTCTTGTGTTTTATACCTATGTGAGCTATGTCTTTTCTTCAGTTGTTATCATTGAGATGATTGACTTACTTCCTTTGTGGGCTGGGATGTGCTTGGGCTCAAGAGTTGGAGCCGGACTGTGATTGGTAACTTAGTTATATGTATAGGAATATAACTAAGTTGGGATAATTGATACTTTGTGATTGAATCTTTCTTCTATGGTTTATCCTTAGTGGATTCTGGGAGACCTTCGGGGGTCTCTGAGTCCCCTACTGAGTATTGTTATACTCACTCCTGCACGGGCTTTATCTGTAGCTTGTTGTATTCTGTGTAGATGGAAAACAATAGTGATCAAGGCTGAGGGTGATGGATGATAGGCTACTGAGAGCTGGACTAGACGGGATGTTCTTCAGGGATGAGTTGTTCGAGTTCTGTACCTACCCTTTAGGTAGGATTTCTAGATGGATGATCTAGGAGATGTTTTCCCGTTTTATCAGTACTTGTACTTTTTGTTCAGTTGGTTTTGTATTCTGGCCCACTTACATTCAACACACTATTCTTTTCAATATTAGTACTTGTTGCCCCCACTTCATGTGTTCATAATGTGTGTGTTACAGGTTTAAAGTCAATGCCTTCCCTTCTTATTGGGGATTCGCCTTTGGTTCTAGTCCCTATCCCCTGGCCTATAGAAGTCAGGCATGGGGTAGTCATGGAATGGTCCCCGAGGACAGGTTGTGACATAAGGATCATTCGTAACATGGTAATTGATGGATTTTATAGGCTAAAAATGGCGAATGTAAAAGTGGTTTTTAAGGATAAAGGCATTTCAAAAGATTCCCTAGTCATTATATATATATTTTTCATAGTCATTTCTTGGGGAAGTTTCATTGGAAGTTATGGTAGATGACATGTACCCTGATAACTCAATAAATATAATCAAGACAAAATAGTATGTACTTGGTCCAGAAATACTATCATGAATTGGTCATATTATTTGTGAAAATGACTCATGGAATGATTAATAATATAAAATCAATTCACAATAATTTCAAAAACTCCAAAAATGAAAAATGTAATGGAATATCATTTACTTTAATCAACTAATTTCCTAAAATCATGAATCCTAATTTCAATATCTATGCTTCACTTTAAACATTCAATTCACAATTTTACATATTTTCTCTCATTAACCATGAAATTTAAATTTTGATACCAAATGCTTCCAAAGAAATTCGTTCTCCTAGATAAGTCAAGTAATGCATAATTCAAGAATGAGAATAAATTTTTTCTAGTTTAATGCTCAAAACATGTTTTTGGAAAAAATGTTGGGAGTTCAAAAGATAAAATTAAAAAAAACTCCCTTTTTCATGAATATTTTTCCTCTTACATAAATATTTGTGTGCATATATTATTCCATCATTAACCTTTAAAATATAATTATTCAATTAATCTTATGGATCATGTCATTTGACCTCAAAAAGATAAGTGGGAGTGGGATGCATTCAAGACTAATTCCGAAGAATAAAATTTAATTCTATATTCCTAGAAATCATATAAAGATAAATCTTGGTATGATCCCAAAAATGGGTCCTAAAATTATACGGCCTATATAGGTAAGTATCATCTATTATCGAAAGTTTGACGGGGGATGAAGCTTCTTGAATTTGAAATTCCATATCTATATTAATTAATCTATAATTTATACCATTCAAATTGATAAGCCTATATCTTGATTTTTATAGGCTCATAAACTTATAATTCCTTATGGCAATCACCAAGTATATGCTTATAAAAATTATGGAGATTCAAGTGTTTCTAAAAAGTTTCAAGAAATGTTTCTTAATATTCTTATATGTTATGGAAAAAATTAACCAAATATAAAAATTAAAAACTATAAAGAGTGATTATAAAATCATATTGAATGAAATAAAAAATATAGAGTTCAAGAATTGATCATATCCTTGAGTTGGTACTGGTTCAATCACTTATTTATTGATAAGTTCCTCATGAAGCTGGATCTTAGTGGATGGAGGTAGGTAGTTGATCTCCTATATCCTTTCTTAAAATTCAACCACATATGTGGATTCCTCATCTTCCATGTATTAAGACAGGTAGAGTTCTTATGAATATTTCACCATTGGAGGGTGTGGAGATCATGTTGTACC
Source organism: Viscum album (assembly GCA_963277665.1). Classification (NCBI taxonomy): domain Eukaryota; kingdom Viridiplantae; phylum Streptophyta; class Magnoliopsida; order Santalales; family Viscaceae; genus Viscum; species Viscum album. The sequence goes on from OY728121.1 coordinate 596,945,241, forward strand.
TCATACTCATTCATGATTATGTCCATATCTTTTTGATCTCCCACATGTATCTCATAAGGTAAGTCTTCCTTGTCATGAATCCACTCAAGATCATCATGGTCAACTTGAATTTAGATCTTAAAATGGTCAAGATATCGATGGTCCTTGAGTTGTGACTCATCCTAATGGAAATACTTCTGAAGAATAGGGAATAATAAGGGGGAATCTTCATATACCTTGACTACATGATAAAATTAGAGAATGTAATGGGAGAGCATAGTTAGCACCCGGACCATCACTCCAAATATTTTTTTATGTCCTCCCTCAGGAGATCTATGAATTATTTGAATTCCTACTACCCATTATTTTATTTCTAAAATATCCTCACCTGAATTACAATAATAAAAACACTATCCTCTAGGGAAAATGGTGATTTAATAATTTATTATTTCACAAGTTGGTAATTATTGCCTGAATTAATGAAATAATCATTTGAAAACCTCATGGATTTTTATTTTAAATTTATAATTTTTATGCATTTTTTTTTGAAAAAAAGATGTGTTCAAGTGTTGTATCTCCCTAGAAATGGAAGTAAATTTATGCATTAGGATTTTTCATGAATCCTCATTTAATATTTTATTTTCTTAAGAATGAAATATAGTGAACACCTAAGGCCATTCTTAAGTAGGCATCTCACACAACATTGAATTTATATTCTCACTATTTTATATTCTAACTAATATAAATGTAAATGATACAAAGAATATGATTATAGAAGATACATGTAATATATATACATATAATTCATTGAAAATATAGTGAATGTTGAGAAAAGGATGTAAGAAATAATGGTGATCCTCCCTGGAGAATAGTTAAAGTGATCCTTCATCATCCCTTTATTAGATCAAAATCAACATAATGAACTTTATCCTTAGTATGCATGAAAATTATATGCTACCCATTTCTGGAATATAGGGTTCAGTTAATGATTTCTGAGAGACCACACATCTACCTCCCCTATCGAGGGAGAATATCAGAGAAGAGAAAGTTATGCTTCGATTAGAAAATAGAGACACAATGGTTCTTTATAGACTATGTTCCCACTTTAAATGAATCTTTGAAAATAAGAAAAAAAACAAACATGAATGAAAAATTTCATGGTTTCAACACTAGATTTAACCCATAGTAACTTCCTCATGTCAGTAACTCATGGTCATGATTATAAGAGATTATACTAGAGAAGAACAGGTTGGGAACATGTATGAAAAAATATTAGAATGAACGGAATAAGAAGAGAAACATATATTACAAATTAATTATAAGATCACATAGAAAATAAAATAAAAAACTATATTAAATTTCCACATAGTGTTTCCAACATTTTGAGAAGAAGAGGGAATGTATTTTTATAGGCAAAGGGGTGAAATTTTTCCTATATAATTTTTCATCCATACTTTTGCACAATGTAGACCCATATAATGAATAAATTCGGCAATATAGTATTTATAAAATTGTTTAGAAATTTAATTCTAGTTTTAACAGAAAATATAAGCTTCATCATCCATGTGAAGAAGATGTTATAGTCAATTTATACCAAACATTTATTCAACCCTGATAGAATTGTTGAATTTGTGAAATATTATTTCCCAAACATTTATGGATATGATATTGGAATATTCAAGAGGGTAAATAGTTATAAAAGTTGGTCCTACAAATATTCTATTTATCATTGTCGAATTTATCCTCCGTTTTATCACACATATATGATATATATTATTATTATATAAAATATTTCAATCTGTACATAGATTTTGAGGCCTGAATAATGAGTGTCTTTTGAGCCTTGAAATGATGGGTTCAAATTTCAGTCTGAAAAAATGAAATGAATCCAAAGATTTATTTAATAAAATAATTGTTTTATAAAATAAATTAGTAAAAAAAATTTAAGCCCGAAATATATAAATTAATTAAAACCATTAAAACAAAAAAATTGGAAATTTTTCTAATTAATATAAAAATGATTCTATAACTATGAATTGTAAAATTTGATCTTAAAATAAGACTTTTTTGGGATTAAAATAATTTAATTAAAATTAAAATAATTGAAATTATGGACTCAATCAATGACCAAAAATAATATATGTGTTTCATAAACATCATATCATAACCCATGAAATGAAATGGGTATCGTAAACATGTCATCGTATCATAACATATAGAAACTATACATGTTTCATAATTTTATCATCAAATTATAAAAGATTAAAAGATTTGGGATTAAAAATCATATAACCTGTGAAAGAGAACAGGCTTAAAAACTGGTCTTCTTATACAAAAACCATTTTAAGTACGAATAATCTTGGGTTCAATGGATCAAATCCCCATTAGAGAATAAAATATTTCAAAGGAGGCCATCTTAGAAGCAGAATTATTATAAAATATCACTTCGAATATTTCCCAAGAAAAATTGAATGTGTCTGAAAATACCTTTCATAAAACCATTTCAAAAATCATTTTCTTAAAAAGAATGGTTTGAAATATCATTTAAAATATTTCTTGCAGAAAATATTTTTTCCTAAAAAAACCCTTTTAAATAAATAAATTATTTTAAAACATTTTTCTTTGAAAATAAATTTATGTTTTATACATATAGAAAGAGAACATTCTGAAAACCATTTTCCTTAAAAATATATTGAATACTTATAATGAAAACATGAAAAAAAATTTTAAATTTTTTTTTGTTGAGAATAATTTGAAAACATATAACGATATATTGAAAACATTTTGAAAACCATTTCATTGAAAATATCCTTGAAAACAAATAAATAAAATATTAAAATAGCTTCAAGTCCTTTTATTTGAAAATATCATGAAAACATATAAAGGAAGCTTGAAAACATTTTGAAAACCATTTTGATGAAAATATATTTAGAACCATAAAATGGTTTATTTTAAAATAATTTAAAACCCCATTTAAAAATAATTCATTCTTTAAAATTATTTTTGAGAAAATTATTTTGAATGAAAAGAGTTTTTCTACCGAAAAGAGAAATAAATTCAAATTTTTATGAAAACAGTTTATAAATTATATTATGTACCAAAGAGTGTAAAATGGTAGCATAAAATTGATATTACATGAATAAACAGAGGCTAATAAAATTCATGATAATTATTGTGAGATAGATCATAATATATCATCAATGGAATCATAATCCTAAATGATACTAATAAATTATAAGATTGTAGAAATAAATTATTTCCACTATGGTAAATTTGAATACAAATACCTATGAACTAATTATAGTAAATGAATCATAATGTATCATTAAAATAATTATATTCATGATATAAAATTTCAAGGGTCATTATATACATCTGGTAAATGAATACAAGTTCATAACAAAACATCTCTCTCAATGAAGGAAAATTGAGACCAAATTACCTTACTAATTTGGTTACTTTTGAACCGTAAAACACAATGAAATTTAGATCATAAACTGGAAACATAAATATCCAAAAATTTATGTGTAAAAATTTTAGACAACATTCCAGTGTGTTAAATACACTACTTAAATAAAATGAGTAGTGAATAAGGGATAAGTCTCATAGAAATAAAAGTGACACTAGAAATCCCATTACCACTGGAGTGTCTTTGAATCGTGAGATATGTAAAAGAATAAAATTAATTAAAAATATTAATGTAAAGTCTTGAAAATTCCATGGAAAAGTTTTTCTTAAATACATGGGAATTTTATAAGTCCGTAGTTTCTGATGGTGTTTGATTCCGAGGCCCGGTGTGCCTGGAATCAATTTTTGAATTTTTGTTTGGGTACGTTCAGTAAACGTATGAGTGGGATTTTATAGCATTTGAACTGGTGCTCAAAATTGAATTTTGAGGGCACCGTTGAACTCACAGCATCAGTGATTTCTTATTGAGACCTTCACCACAGATGCATTTTATCGTGAGTGGAAGATAATTTTTGGGGGTTTTTAATTAATTTGAATAAAATAAATTATTCACTTTATTTTATTAGTGGATGATGGAGGTGGGGGCCAACACACCATAACCTCCCAGGAGAGGTTATGGTGGTGGGGCCACCCTCCACATAACCACCCTTGGAGGATTATTAGGTGGGGCCCACCCGACCTCTCTAACTCCATTGAACCCCCAATTAAGGAGGATGAACTCCTCACTTCCCCCATAAATTTTTGGAGCCTCTTCACATTCCACATTCCCTCATAATAGTACCAACACATTTAAGAGGACATTAATACCAATTAATTAATTTTAAGTGATTAGAATTCTTTTTAATTCTTTTTTATTGCATGGAAATAATAAAATAATAGTGGAGGTATTATTTTATTTTGGCATTGGCGATTCATTCATTGGTGGTGGGAATTTGGGAGAGCTTTGGGAGAATTCTTGGAGAATGACATCCTATCCAATGAAGAATGCGCTATTTCCGATGAAGAATAAGGACAACGCTCGAGCTCGGGATCGGTGGTGTGTGACGGGCGCAATGTATGACGAAGTGTTCGAATTCTTTTCCCACGCTATCAACAATGTTCAATGAATCGAGGTAGGGGGGTTTTTAAATTATTTTTAAATACGAGATTGAACCTCCGTTCTTCATCATAAAAATTTCGGGTTTGGTAAGACAAATGTTATCGCATGGTGAGGAGGGTTCAGACCGCATGAACATTGCCCGACCCTGCCCCCTTTGTTTGTTTCCATTTGATGACGAAGGAGGTGGACCACAAAAAGGAGCCGGTGGCGCAAAGCTATCAGGTCGCCTCAAGGGAGAAACACCGCCATGCTACACATTGGAACCGAGCTGCGGCCAGGCGGGCCAGGGCGGTGCTGAAGGGGCGTGGTGTCGTTGCACCGCGTCGGAGAGGAACTACGACTGGGGGGACCGCAACAGATGGAAAAACACGGCGTCGTTGCACCGTGCGGTGGATCTGAAGGCCGTGGCTAGGTCGGGATGCCGTTGTGGTTGTGGGGCATCGTCGCACCACACAGACGGTAGCAGGACCATGATGTCGTCGCGTCATGGTGGAGGTGCGGAGGCGGCTGGCCTGGCCGGCCACTGTGGAGCCGGACAAGCGGGACCACCCAGGTCCCGCGACTTCTGAACCGGTGCAAAGACCCGATTCCATTCAACAAACCAGGGGGGGAACCCCCTCCCATTCGTGGCTAACTGGGACACCATAGGCCAAGCCTTTGGGTCGGGACGCACCTTCGGGTTGGGCCGCCCCTTATGGCCAGACCGCCCCTTTGGTTCTGGCCGTCCACACGGGCCAGGCTGACCACTCGTGTCGGTCCGCACCTGAGGATGTGGTCAGACCCCGTTCAGACCGGGTCGGGCCGGGTTGGTCCAACTAGGTCAGACTGGACCCGGACATGTTATGGCCATTTACACGTTGTAGCCCGCATCTTGGTCTACGGGTGTCTGATCGACGAATAATCCGCGGTGATGGAATTTTTGGAGAAAGATTATTATTTTGGAATAATGCACATGAGGTTTGGACGTAGTTGGGGTATGGTCGGGTTGGTTTGATCCTAAAAACCAACCAGGCCCCAGGAACGAAAATTCCAATAACTCAAAGACCAGGCATCCGATTGAAACGTTGTCTATCACATTGGGTTCCTTATGATGCGACATAACTACATGATACATCAACTCAAGACTTTGTTTTAGTTGATGTATGAAAACTTTGCTCTAGGAGCGGACCCTCATGGAATTGACCGTGTTGCGTGCAGGAAACCTAGGGCTGGCTACGACTGAGATGACAGGATCCTCCATGGGTTCGACAGCGATGATATGGTACCTGGATCCTCCATGGGTTTTATAGCAATGAATTATGTACCGAGATCCTCTGTGGGTTCGACAACGGTGACTTTTGTACCGGGATCCTACGTGGGTTTGACAGTGATGACTTCTGTACCCGGATCCTATGATGGTTCGACAACACTGATATTATTCCAGGATCCTACGTGAGTTTGACAGAATAGATGATTCAGAGGCTACATATAATCATATCTACCCCTCTTCTTGTGTTTTAAACCTATGTAAGCTGAGTCTTGACTTTCAGTCATTTTCACCGAGGAGATCGACTTTACGTCCTTTGTGGACTGGGTTGTGCTTGGGTTGAGAGTTGGAGCTGAACTATGATGGGTAACTTAGGTATATGTTTGATTATATACCTATGTAGGGTTGGATGATACATCATGATTGAATCGTTCTTATTTGGTTTATCCTTAGTGGATTCTGGGAGACCTTTGGGGTTCTTGGGGTCCCCTACTGAGTATTGTTATACTCACCCCTGCACGGGCTTTGCCCGCACCTTGTTGTGTTCTGTGCAGATGACGATCAACAGTGATCGAGGCTGAGGGTGATGGATGGGAGGCTACTCAAATATGAACTAGATGGGACATACTTCAGGGAAGATATTTTCAAGTTTTGTACCTACCCTTTAGGTTGGATTCCTCGGTGGACGATCCAGGAGCTATTCTCCCTTTTTACTTGTACTTTATCTTATTTTTTAGTTGGGTTTGTATTCTGGCCCACTTACTTTCAGCTCACATTTCTTTTCTATGTTAGTACATGTTAATCCCACTGCTTGTATTCAGACTGTGCGTTTTACAGGTTTAAAGGCAATGCTTTCCCTTTTTATCTGGGATTCTCCTTTGGTGATAGTTGCTAGCCCCTAGCCTATGGAAGGGAGGCTTGGGGTAGTCACGACATGGGCCCCAAGGACGGGTCGTGACAAATTGGTATCAGAGGAGTCGGTTCTGCCGCAGAACATGGACTCTGATTATTTTAATGGAAATAGTGTTAAGTGTTTTGGGAGTGGTTATCAGTTTTGGGAAACCGGTGTTGGTGCGGCGGCTGATGTATCCATACACCAGGACTCTGAATTCTGATTCCCAACTCAGTGCACGAAAACACTCATTGCTTGTTTGTTTCCATTGAAGAGTTTTCTTCATGATTACTTTGAGTCAGCTAAACAGGTATTTTTCTTGACCGTGGAACACCTGTTTATTTTCAGGATAGCCCATGAAGGCAGCAAGCTAGGGTTCCATGTTTCGTATGAGATGGTAGCCCACTGAGTGATGGGGCCTCAGTGTAGGGCCCCATCATTGCGAAGGTACCAGCGGTACCACAACCCGCTGGGCCACCGATACCACTGGCTCCAGAAGGAGAGAGTGAACGTTATTTGAGTGCGTTTCACGAGATCCAGCACCAGAGTCCACCCAATTTCCATAGAGAGATAGACCCACAGGCAGCTGAGGATTGGATGGAGGCTGTTGTGAGAGTTTTCAGATTGGTAGGGACACCGTCCGACCTCATTGTGACCCTTTCGGCGAGTCTCCTGCTTGCATCAGCAGGCATATGGTGGAGCCTAATCCTCCCTGTGTATAAAGAGGCATCATTACTCTAGGCAGACTTCAAGAGTCACTTTTGGTCAGAGTGTGTTCTAGCCACACTTCGTGCGGTGTGGATTTATAAGTTACTTCATCTGCAGTAAGGCAGCATGACAATAGCTATGTACTCAGTGAGATTCACCCACCTCTTGTGCTACTCCACAGATATGGTGCGGGACCCATTCTTGAGGGCCCAGACCTTCGAGCAGGGAACCAGGAATTAGATCAGGGCTTCGATGATCTCCCTCAACATCCCAACATAGGAGAGGGTGCTGGAGTGAGCCGTTCTTGTGGAGGGTTTTCTAGCCGAGCAGTCACTAGCAGTGAGACCCACCACAGGGCGACACATAGCACAGTCTTCTATAGTCAGCAGTAAACAGAAGTCACAGAGGTCCAAGAGGACCAGACCATCAGGTGGGAGTCCCTAGGATACAAGTTCGGTTATGTGGGGCACACGAGACAAAGCCAGCCATATGAGAAGAAAGTAGTTTTATGCATGGAACGTGCAATGGTCATATGGCTCGAGACAACCCTACCTGCCATACAGATGAGCAGCAGACAGTAGAGGTACCTCTCAGGCAGAGGAAGAGGTTCGACTGTGGTTGTCCACCAGGTGTAGGAGGATGTGGAAGAGAATCTAGCCGTGCGGTAGGTGGTGGATGACGTTTCGAGGCCCTACCACCACCACCACGAGAATATCCACCCCAACCACAGGGAGCTAGCGGACAGAGACAGGCTCAACTCCAAGCAGTCGAGGCCTACGACCATGACGCACTTGAGATGATTCGAGGTACTATATGTGTCTACTCCACCCATGTTTCAGTACTTATATAAACATGTGTGAGTCATTATTTTATTACTTATAGCCTTGTTCGGATCTCGAAGATTCTGACAAAGCCATTGGCTCTATCCTTATGACTAGAGACTCCTACGGGAGAAGACTCGACGATTACACACTGGTGCCGGTAGTGTGAGCTTACTCTTGGAAGCGATAGATTTGGCTGGGATCTCCTCGTAGTGGAATCGAGGCCTTATGATGTCATCTTGGGTATGGACTGGTTATCTATACTTCATGCACAAATTGACTGTATTAGGCGGAGTGTGTGGTGTGTCCGTGAGGATGGGATGAGGTTTACCTTCACCAGAGAGAAGGGAGCATTTGCAGTGCAGTATAGACTTACGCAGAGGAAGGGAAATCCGATCACACATCAGTTGGCTAGTCTCATCCTTAGAGCGGTTGATGTGTGGATTCTGAGTTTTCCTGTTGTGGTGGATTAGTACGTAGATATTTTCCATAACGATGTTCCAGGACTACCTCCTCATAGAGAGGTGAACTTATATATTGACCTATACCCCAGGACGACACCGATATCTACTCCAGCATATTGGATGGCTCCCACTGAGCTTCATGATATACTAGCATAGTTGGAGGACTTGCTGGGCATCCCCGATTTTGTTCGCTAAGATGGCGGATGGGAGCATGCATCTGTTTATTGATTATCGGTGCCTGAATCAGGTGACCGTGAAGAACAAGTACATAGTCTAGAGGATTGATGTCCTCTTTGATTAGATCAAGGGAGCACGATGGTTCTCGAAGATAGACCTTAGGCAGGCTATCACCATCTCAGAGTTAGAGACGAGGATGTGCAGAAGACGGCCTTCAAGTGTCGGTATGGCCACTAGGAGTTCTTGGTTATTCCATTCGGTGTAACCAATGCTCTAAAAGTGCACAAGAATCTCATGAACATGATATTTCTGCCTTACCTTGATCACTTTGTTGTAGTCTTCATCAATGACATACTGATCTACTAGACTACTAAGGAGGTGCACACCTACCTTTTGCGGGTAGTACTGGACACACTCCAAGAGCACCGGCATTATGGTAATCTCTTGATGTGCCAGTTCTAGATTTGAGAGGTACACTTTCTAGGACATTTCATCTTGGAGGATGGAGTTGCAGTGGATCAAGCAAAGATTGAGTCAGTTCTTGCTTGAGAGCCACCTAGGAGTGTGATGGAGGTATGGAAGTTTATGGGACTTACTGGGTACTATTGGATATTTTTTTCAGACTTCACAAGAGTTGCAAAACCACTTTCAGAATTAAAGAAGAGGTGGAAACCCTTTCATGTGGTCAGAGAGATTCCAGTAGATCTTTCAGGAGATGACGTGGAGGTTGACTAGTGCACAAATCTTGAGGCTACTAGAGGAGGGCGTTGGGTATGCAGTTTACTGCGACAGATCAGGGACCAGACTCATGTGTGTCCTAATGCAGGAGTGAGCAGTGATCATGTATGGTTCTCGACAGTTGAGACAGTATGAGCAGAACTATGATACCCATGACCTAGAGTTAGCAGCAGTGGTCTTATCCTTGAAGATTTGGAAGCACTATCTGATGGGCGAACATTTTATAGTCTACTCTGACCACTAGAGTCCCAGGTACATCTTCTCGTAGAAGGACCTGAACCTGAGATAGTGACAATGTATCAAGTTCTTCCAGGACAATGACATTGAGATAGTTTATACTCCTAGGAAGGGGAACGTTGTAGCAGATGATCTCACTAGGAGATCAGGAATTCAGCTGCTAGGAGAGGCAACGGAGTAGCTGACCACATTACAGATATCCTTTGGGGATAGAGTTGGAGTATCCTTTCTATAGTCTCTCACAGTCACTCACCTACCTCTTTGGAGAGTCAGGGAGGCACAGCGTGGGGACATTGACTATGTGACGTGACATGCTCAGATATCCACAGGGCAGGCACCTGATGTAGTTTATGATGGTTGGGAGCACGTCATTCTTTTCATAGGACGTACCATGTACCATTTTTAATTCAGGAGGAAGTTTTGAGGAAGTTAATCACATCTCCTTTAGCGGAACATATAAGAGTGGAAAAGATGTATCAGGACCTCCAACGACAACACTGGTGGCCATGTATGAAGAAGGCAGTAGCATAGTTCGTCTCTCGATGCACACTTGTTAGAAAGTGAAGGCGGAGCCCCAAGTTTCAACAAGCTTGGTTTAGCCCTTAGAGGTCGCAGAGTAGAAGTGGGACATGATCTCCATGGATTTCGTGAAGGGACATCCACGTACATCCAAAGGACATGAATCTATTTGGGTGATCGTAGACCAACTCACCATTTTGGCCCACTTCCTACCGATCAGAGAGTAGGGCTCAGTAGAGAGCATGGGAATCCTCTACATACGAGAGATCATACAGATTCATGGTGTTCCATCGACGATCGTCTCCGATCGAGATGATCGTTTAACTTCACAGCTATGGAAGGGGTTGTAGGAGTCTTTTGGGACGCATCATCACTTGAGCACCACCTTCCTTCCTCAGACAGATGGACAGACTGAGAGGACCATTCAGACTCTTGAGGACATGCTCCGTACATGCATCCTCATCTTCAGTCACATCTGGGAGGATCACTTACCCTTGGTAGAGTTTGAATATAATAGTAGCTACCACTACACCATTGGGATGGAACCTTTCGAGGCACTTTACGGCAGACCTTTTAGATCACCTCTGTGCTGGACTGACCCAGGGGAGTCAGCACTTATGGGACCAGAGATAGTGTAGGATACGACGGAGAAGGTGGAAATCATATAGGAGTGGATGAAGATTTCACAGAGTAGAATGAAGTCCCATACTAATAGGAGACGGAGACGACTAGAGTTAAAGGATGGCGACCATGTCTTTCTATAGGTCTCACCTCGACGAGGTCTAAAAAGATTTGGCCGAGGCAGAATTTTATCTCTGTGACTCATCAGACCATTTCTGGTCCTCAGTAGAGTATGCGAGGTGGCTTACCACCTAGCTCTTCTACCTCAGTTGTAACGGGTGCACGAAGTCTTCCACGTATCTCAGCTGAGGATATACGTGCACAAACTATCCCACATCATCGACCACGGGGAGCTGGACATCGATGACGGGGCGACATTCACGGCAGTTCCATTGGATATTGAGGATTGATAGGAGCGGGTCCTGCGTGTAAGGTCTATACCTATGGTGTATGTTCACTGGCAGCATGAGAACCTCCAGGACATCACATGGGAGTGGGAGGCTCAGATGCATGCTCAGTACCCCCATTTGATTCTTTAGTTTGAGATGTGGCTTATGGGGACGTAAATCCCTGAGGTGGGGAGAATTTAAAGACCCGTAAATTCTGTGGAAATTTTTTTTTTAAATACATGAGAATTTTACGAGTCTGCAGTTTCTGATGGCATTTGATTCCAAGGCCCGGTGTACCCAGATTCAATTTATGAAGTTTTTTTCTGGTACGTTCAGTGAATGTACGAGTGGGATATTGTAACTATTGAACCGGTGCTCGGAATGGAATTCCAAGGGAACCATTGAACTCATAGCATCAATTATTACTTTGTTAGAGCTTCACCTCAGATGCGTTTTTTGGTGAGTGGATGATAATTTTGGAAGGTTTTTAATCAATTTGAATAAAATAAAGTAGTCACTTTATTTTATTATTTCTGGTTAGAACTACCAAGTGGTGGTTGGAGGTGGGGACCACCAAACCATAACCTCCCATGAGAGGTTATGGTGGTCCCCCCCCCCAAATAACCTCCCTTGGATGATTATTAGGTGGGTCCCACTAGACCTCTCTAACTCCCTTGAACCCCCCAATTATGGAGGATAAAATCTTCACTTCCCCCATAAATTTTTGGAGCGTCTTCGCTTTCCACCATCCCTCATTATAGTGCCAAAACACCTAAGAATTAATTAATGCCAATTAATTAATTTGAAGTGATTTGAATTATTTTTCATTCTTTTTGATTGCATGGAAATAATAAAATAATAGTGGAGCTATTATTTTATTTCGGTGCTAGAGATTCTTTCATTGGTGGTGGAACTTGGGGAGAGATTTGGGAGAATTCTTGGAGAACGACATTCTCTCAAACGAAGAACACACTATCTCCGATGAAGAACGAGGACGATTCTCATGCTCGAGATCGGCGGCGTGTGATGGGCACAACGTATGATGACATATTAGAATTCTTTTCCTGCACCATTGACAACGTTCATCGAATTGAGGTAGGGGGATTTGAATTATTTTTAAATATGAGATTAAACCTCCGTTATTTATCGTACAAATTTCTGGTTTGGTAATCCAAATGATATCGCATGACGAGGAGGTTTAGGACCAAATGAACATGTCCCGGACCTCCCCCTTTTGTTTTTTCCATTTGATGATGACGGGGGTGGACCGCAAAAAGGAACCTGTGGTGCAAGGCTGCCGGGTTGCCACAAGGGCGCAACACCGCCATGTCGTGCAGAGGAACCGAGCCGCGGCCAAGAGGGCCATGACAATGCCGAAGGGGTGTGGTGTCGTTGCCCCGTGCCAGGGAGGGACCGCGACCAGTAGGGTCGTGGAGAATGGAGAAGCACGGCGTCGTCACGTCATACGGTGGACCCAAAGGTCGCGGCCAGGTCGGGCCGTGGTGGTGGTGGCGCGACGCCATCGTGCCGTGTGGAGGGAAGCAGGACTGTGACATCGTCACATTGCTATGGAGGTGCAGAGGCGGCTGGCTGAGCCGGCTGCCGTGGAGCCAGACAAGCGGGACCACCCAGGTATCGCAGCTCCCGAACCGGCGCAAAGCGCAAGTTCTTTTTGACAAACTGGGGGGGGCATCACCCCCTCCCATGCATGGCTGACTGGGTCTCCATGGTCCGGGCTTCCATGGCCAGGCCACCTCTCGGCCGGGCAGCCCCTCACTCAGGCCGCCCCTCAGCCGGGATGCCACGGGCCGAGCGGCCCCTTCGGGCCGGGCCGTACCTTCGGGTCATTACACACCTTCGGGTCGGGCTGCCCCTTAGGGTCAAGCCGCTCCATTGGTTCGGGTCGTCCACACAGGTCGGCCTGACCACTCGGGTAGGGCCGCACCCGTGGACCGGGTTAGACCGCGGTTCAGACCGGGTCAGGCCGGGTCAGTCCAACTAGGTCGGACCGGACCTGGACCCGATATGGACATTTACACCCTTCAGCACGCATCTTGGGATATGGGTGTATGATCGACGAACCATCTACAATGATGGAATTCTTAGAAAAAGACGATTATTTTGGCATAATACACTTGAGGTTAGAATGTAGTTGGGGTATGGTCGGGTTGGATTGAGCCTATAACCTGACAAAGCCCCTTAAACAAAAATTCCAATAACTCACAGACCGAGCGTCTGATTGACGTGTTGTCTATCATGTGAAGTTCCTAATGATGGGACAGAACTATGGGATACATCAACTCGAGACTTCATGGATGTTGATGTATCGACACTTGGCTCGAGGAGCGGACCCTCCCGGAATCGACTGTGCTATCTGCGAGAACCCTAGGGCGGGCTGTGACTGAGATGAAAGGATCCTCCATGGGTTCGACAGCGACGATACTGTACCTAGATCCTCCATGGGTTCTAAAGTGATGACTTCTGTACCGAGATCCTCCATGGGTATGACAACAGAGACTTCTGTACCGGGATTCTATGTGGGTTCGATAGTGATGACTTCTGTTCCAGGATCCTATGTGGGTTCGACAGAGGAGATGATTCAGAGGCTACATCTAATCATCTCTACCCCTATTCTTGTGTTGTATACCTATGTGAGCTAAGTCTTAACTTTCAGTCATTATCACCAAGGTGATCGAATTTACTTCCTTTGTGGACTGGGTTGTGCTTGGGCTCGAGAGTTGGAGCTAGACTATGACTGGTAACTTAGGTATATGTATGAGTATATACCTAAGTAGGGTTGTCTGATACTACATGATTGAATCTTTAATCTATGATTTATATATAGTGGATTCTGGGAGACCTTTGGGGTCTCGTGGTCCCCAAATGAGTATCGTTATACTCACCCCTGCACGGGCTTCGCCCACACCTTGTTGTGTTCTGCGCAGAAAACGGTCAATAGTGATCGATGCTGAGGGTGACAGGTGGGAGGCTGCTCAAAGCTGGACTGGAAGGGACATAATTCAGGGATGATTTGTTCAAGTTATGTACCTACCCTTCAGGTAGGGTTCCCCGGTGGACGATCCAGGAGTTATTATCCCTTTTTACTTGTACTGGTACTTGTTGTTCATTTTGGTTTGTATTCTGGCCTACTTACTTTCAGCACATTTTTCTTTTCTATATTAGTACTTCTTACTCCCACTGCTTGTGTTCAGACTGTGTGTGTTATAGGTTTAAAAACAATTCCATACCTTTTATCAGGGATTCGCCTTTGGTGCTAGTCGCCAGCCCCAGGCCTATGGATGGCGGGTTTGGGGTAGTCACAGCACGAGCCCTGAGGACGGGTCATGACATTTAATATCATCAAATAAATAATATTAATGATATAAAATTTCACATGACATTATATACACCACAAAACAAGAAGAAGTGGTTAATGTATCATAAATCTCATAGAAATAAATGTGATATGAGAAATTCCTTACCTTAGGTCGTGAATTTAATAAAAAAATGTTCAAAACTAATGTATAATGATAATTTGATTAATATAAATATTCCAATGAACTAAATTATTATATATCATACCATATATTATTTTATTATGACTTTATATTATATTTTAATTCACATTTTCATGCTAATGTTACGTTTTGGGTAATATTTTCTTCATTTTCTGTATATGTTTTAAATTGTTGTTATTCAAACTTTTAAATAGATAATTAATTAATTATTTACAGAATTTTTAACATGATTTCAATATAATTTATTTTTAATATATAAATATTTATTATAATCTTAAAATAAATAAATATGAAATGAAATACATCGTTCATAGAGATGGTAAATCATACATACGAATGGACAATTTATCCATTTTATTGTCGTATTGAAAAAAATTAAGTAATGATATATATATTTATTTATATTATCAGTATAGTAAAAATATTATTTCATATATATCATATAAGTTTACTAAACCCAATTTTAATACATTCCTTGCAATGTGTGAACGAACCAAATAGTATCGGGGAGGTGGCAGCCCACACATCCACAAATGAAGTTTTCATATTTCAAAAAAATGGAATGCATAAAGGTATGTTTTTTATAAAAATTAAAGAGGAAAAAAGTAATAATAAATAGAATATATGTAAAATAAAAATATTACGTGCTTCATAATTCCCAACCATAATACATGTAAAGGAAAAACTGAACGACATCAGTTCGTGAGGCGGTAGTATTTTGTACACATGAACGATAAGTTCATTTCCCATTTGATGGAAATGTATGTATTTGTAGGTTGAAACATTATAAAATAAACATATCAGTATATTTATGATAATTAGGTTATTATATAATATTGTAATGAAAATAACTGAATGGGGGGAGAAAGAAATAAAACAGAAGTGCAGGTTAAAGAACCTTTCCACTTTTATCCGGAAACACATTTTGGTTTCCACCAAAGGGCCAATATAGTTGGATTTATTCCCAGGGAGAGGAATCTAGAATATATATAGATATGTTGGGAGATTATTTTTTCAGGGTGTGGATGAAAAAAGTCCATTGAGATGTGTGAGGAGGGGTAATAGTGAATGCCTTTTTATAGAGGATTAGGGGTGAAATTCTTGTAAATACCAAAAGGTAAAAACTATGTGAAATTTCCCTTATCTCATGTGGTTAAAAATGAAAAAATAATTTTTTAAAGGGGAATTATAGTCAATAAAAGTATCCACCACATAAAAATAATTCAATTTTTATAATGTTGTTCCTTAAATTCCATATTTTAGCACATTTATCATTTTTTATTAAGGTAACTAGATTTATTAACTAAATAATTCAAACATGAAGACTAAATAAAAGTGAGATTTAATCAAAAATATATTCCAAATTAACTAGAAATATTATATCTAATTTTAAAAAATATCCTGTGTTTCGGAAATTAATGATAAAACAAGCACATGTAATGTGAAAAAACACTACATTTACCGGAATAATGCAGAAAATGTTTTTAATATTTAAAGGTCAATATTTTCATATTATAAGAAAAATTGGCCATTTAATAGTCAAAGTATTTTATTTATTAACCATTAAAAATAATTTTTTAGAATATAGTATTTTTACATAATTTTAAATTTTTTAACAAAATATCTTTTTTATAAAAAAAAATTAATTCCAAGGGTGACATTAATTATAGAAATTAAATTACAAAATTATTAAAAAAATATGAAATTTGAATATTTTTAGTTAAAATCTATGTAACATGATATATTCATTTAAATATTTAAATACCATAATTAAATCAATTTTAATTACTTCAAATATTTTTAGTATAATTTATTTTAGTTAATTATAAAATAATTAATTAAATAATTTGGAATTGTTTAAGAATTTAATCTAAATAATTATTCTCTAAAAATGAAATATAAGATAATTTGATGACAAAAATTTCTTTACCTTTCAAAATAATGTATATAACCAAACTAATGTGGTTTTTGTCCATATTTCAAGGCTTTATAAATGAAAAAGGTACGAAAGGTTAATCTTAAGTCTCTTTTCCTTACATATCATATTATATTGGTCACTTTCATGTAATAGTGTCCCAATAACTAATTAAATTATTAAAAGAAGGGTATTGGGTAGAAATATTGACAGCTAATGGATTTTTAAATGTTTCTAGGTCATTTTATCGCATATGATTAATGTTTAACCACTATGTAAACAATTTTTTTCCTTAATCGTTGTAATCGATTTTAATTAATTTCATTAATATTTTTGATAAATAATGTAGTGGGTGATAATAGATATTATAAATCATTCATATTCCAAATACAGAATCAAATTTTAAAAATTATAAACACATAAGTGTATCAAATTAATTTAAAATTAATAATATATATGTGTCGTGAAAGATGGTTTTTATAATCAGAAACTTCAAAAGATTTAAATGTTTCTATATCCATTTTCAATGTGAATGAAATGGACAAGAAATTCCATGATTTTTTTAAAATTATTTGGGATTATTACGAGTTTGCTAAAATTGACAGCACGTGATTCGGAGTCCTGGAGTTCACAGAACGAATTTTTGAACTTTTTAAGGTACGTTCAGTAAACATAGAAGTGGTGTTTTATAACATTTGAACCACTTATCATAATTGAAATCTGAGAGCTCCGTTGAATCCGTAGTGACAGGATTTCCATAAGGGAGGCCTCACTTCGATTGTAGTAGGTTGGAAGAAGAAGATAAATTTTGGACATTACAAAAAAAATAATAAAATAACTTAACAGTGTTACTTTATTTCTTTTCTGTAACAGTTGAATGGCAGTGGAGGGAACAATGACTTGTCAGGCCATTTAATGTCTTGACGCTTCAGCTTTGTAACCACAATGTTTCAATATTAAATGTCGTTCATAAATAAACCACATTAATGTCATGTGACAAGGTCGAATCTTCTGTTTATTTAATGGAAGCAAGAGCATGGTTTTTTGACACGACTATGAGGAACCTCTAGAAATGTACCTCTACACCTTCCATCGACAGAGAATGGAGGATTTTATGATTCTCAATGCAGAATCACTCTGGAATACGATGAAAGATGAATGCCAACTCTCATGAACCTTCTCTTTCGTCCACAATACCCTCGAATGTTGATGCACCATCGTCCACAGTGGTTACCAAAGATCTTAGACGTAGGGGGTTTATTTATTAAATATTTTTTTGATGAATTGAATAATCTCCCGCTTGTTATAATGCTAACGCAGAGGGTGTGGTCCAAGAAAACAAGGCCTGAACCTCTACCTCTTCTTTCACGTTGCTTTCTTTTTGGGACAAATTTCCAACTCGATGGAAAGTGGAAACTAAGGGGAATGCAATCACAACGACATCCAAGGAGTCCCATAGGCACGTCCCAAAGGATGCATGTACCATCAAAGCTCACCTGATGGCCCAAATTTCCACCGGCATGGCACAGGTGATCGGAACTGGCGGCCAAGGCAGTGGTCGGCGCCTTCCGGCCGTGGAGGAGGGTGGCGCTTCTCGGTGCTGCGGTGGTCGGACAGGCAACCTGCAACAGCCGACTGCGGAGGCTGGAGGCAGTGCACCATCGCACACTGCTGTGAGACAAGCCGTAGCTCAAATCCACATCGAAGGCAAGGGACCCGCTCCCTATGGGTTCCACTGGTGATGAGGTGGTTCCACCTGGCACAATCATTTAAAGATCCATTCGGGAGGTGGAAAACGTGACCCCCGCACGGGTCGTGCAAGCTGGCGTGCTGAGTCGCCGCGGTCCAGCCCAGTCGGGGCAGGCTAGTATGCAGCCCAACGAGCCAACCCTACCATGGAACAGTCCAACCGAGTTGTTCTAGGCCAGTTTAGGATGAGTGGGGTCTGACCCAGACCGGTTTGGGGTGTCCCGGATCGGGTTCGGTCATCCTGGAATGGGAAGGGTCGGTCCTCATTGGGTCCGGTCACACCAAACCGGGTCGGGCCGGGTCAGTTCGACCGGGTCGGACCGGACCCGGACCCTCTCGATCCCAGATACGCTTAAAAGGCCGTATTTTGTGAACCAGATGTCGTTTTGATGAACCATCTATGGTTCTAGGATCCTTGGAGCAAGAGGGGCCTTTTGAGATAATCCATGAGAGTTTTGGAGAAATTTGGAGTACGAAATGATTGGATCGACTCCAAATCCAACCGGACCCTCAAC
Organism: Viscum album; assembly: GCA_963277665.1. Lineage (NCBI taxonomy): Eukaryota > Viridiplantae > Streptophyta > Magnoliopsida > Santalales > Viscaceae > Viscum > Viscum album. The sequence goes on from OY728121.1 coordinate 596,964,296, forward strand.
AATAAAATTCAAGTAACTTACAGACAGGGAATCTGGTTGAAATTCTGTCTGTTGAGATGGAAACTTATGAAGTGATAGATAATTGGGAATCTTTTACGTGGGACCTCATGCAGGTTGAAATACGACAGATGGATAGAGGAGCGGTTTCACCTAGAAACAAGCATACTATGAATGGGAATCCAGTGTCTGGCTGAGACATGAAGTATGAAGAGTTATTCTGTGTGAATCAGTATAGAGTGATTCTATGTGAAACAGCAATGAGCGATTCTATGTGAATCAACACCCATCGATTCTGTGTGAATCAACACCTATCAATTCAGTGTGAATGATCACTGAGAAATTCTCTGTGAATCAGCACTCATCGATTCTCTGTGAATCAGCACACAACAACTCTGTGTGAACCAGCACCCAATGATTTTGCATGAATCTGGACTCAAGGATTCTGGGTGAATGAGCACTGATCGATTCTGTGTGAATCCGCACCCATCGATTCTGGGTGAATCATCACTGAGTGATTCTCTGTAAATTAGCACCGAGTTATTCTATGTAAATCAACATCCATAGATTCTGTGTTAATCAACACCTATCGATCCTATGTAAGTCTGGCGGGGGTTAGTACCTATCGATGTGTGGGTCAGCACTAGTGCCTCTTGACAGAGTAAGATTATATAGCCTTACGGCTAATCACTTGTACTGATGTACTCAGTTATACCTAGTCCGAGCTGTGCCTTTTTCTTTGTTATTTGTGGTTGAGATCATGCCTATCACTTTCTTTTGTGTAATTATGAGATACCTTCGGGGGGTCTCAGGGTCCCTATTGAGTATTTTTATACTCACGAATGCATGGGCTTCACCATCACCTTGTTGTGTCTTGTGTAGAAAACATGTATCCCTAACTCAGACTCGGGAGCTAGGACCTGACGGTGGGCGATGGTGACAGTTGATGTTGAGAGCTGTGGAGACAAGCTATAACTACCCTTCATGTAGCATACCCGATGGATGATCTGAGGAGTTATTTTCTATTTTCAGTTCTAGTTGTATCTTTTCATTTGGGCATGTATTCAGACCCCTTACATTCAGTACATACTTTTACTTCAACAGTTTTACTTTTTGGTAGCATCTTATTGCATTATAGTTTGTTTTTTGTATAGGTTTAAGGGAAATGCATTCCCGTTTTAGGGATACACATTTCTGGTGGTAGTCTTCAACCACTGGCCTATGGATGGTGAGCTTTGGGTAGTCACAACATGGGCCCTGGAAGACTGGTCATGACAAAGTGGTATTAGAGGAGTCGGTTCTACCAAAGAACTAGGACTATGATCATTCCAATGGAGCAATAATGTTAAGTGTTTTGAGTGTTGTTTTTGGTTTAAGGATTCCATTGTTGGTGCGACTATTGACATATCCATACACCAGGACCCTGAATTATGATTTGTGAGTCGGTCCATGAAAACACTGATTGCGTGTGTATTTTTGAAATGATTTACTTCTGATCTCATTTGAGTCATCTCATGGGTGGTGTATGTGGCAGAGGAGTATGTCATGCATCAGGTGGTGGGTGCTGATTTGTGGTTCAACTTACACCACCACCAAGTGGTCCACTCTAACCACTGGGAGCAGGTGGACAGGGGTGAGCACAGTTACAGGAAGTAGAGGCCTAAAACCACAACACTCTAGAGATGATTAGAGGAATGATATGTGTCTATTCCACCCTAGCTGTAGAACTTATAAACACTTGTTCCAGTCACTCTTTAATTACCATGACACTTTTTCGGAGATTGGAGATTCTGATGGAGGCATTGGCTCAATCCTTACGATTAGATACTCCTACAGGAGAGGATTCGACAATTAGGTATGGGTGTAGATAGTGTAAGCTCACTCTAGGAGGCATTAGATTCAGCTAGGATCTCCTAGTTGTAGCGTCTAGGACTTACGATGTAATATTGGGTATGGATTGGATGTCCACATTTCATGCTCAGATCGACTATTTTAGGATAAAATTGTGGTGTGTTTGTGAGGATGGTATCAGGTTTTCCTTCATCGGTGAGAAGGAAACATTTGCAGCCTAAGATGGACTTTCTTGGTTGAGGGTGCAACAGATCTCTCACCAGTTGGCTAGCCTCACCCTCAGAGTAGTTTCAATGTGGATTCTATATTATCCTGTAGCGGTGGACCAGTATGCTGATGTCTTCCCTGATGATGTTCTTAGACTACCTCCTTGCAAAGATGTATAATTTCACACAAAACTATACCCTAGGATAAAAAAAATATATACACCAACATATTGGATGGCTCCCATGGAGCTTTGTGGGATGAGGGTATAGTTGGGGGACATGCAGGGATAAGGGTTCCTAAGGCCTAGGGTTTCACCATGGGCATCCCTTATCTTTTTCTCTACGAAGGAATATGGGAGTCTAAGGCTTTGTGTGGACTATCAGTGCCTGAACTAGGTGACCATGAAGAAAAAGTATCCTCTTCCAAGGATCAATAATCTCATCAATGAGCTAAAGGGAGTTTGTTGTTATTCGAAGATAGACCTCTGATCAGATTATCACCAAAATAGGGTATGGGATGAGGATGTACTGAAGACAACCTTCAGATGTCAGTATAGCCATTACAAGTTCTTGAGGATGCCTTTCGGCTAGAAAAATGCCCCTGCCATGTTCAGGAGGATCATGAACAGGATCTTCCAGCCTTACCTCGATCACTTTTGGGTGGTCTTCATTGAATAAATCTTGATATACTCGGTGTCGGAGGAGGAGCATGCCACACACCTGCAGATATTTCTACATACAATTTGAGAGAACTAGATTTATGTAAATATCTCGAAGATATAGTTCTGGATATGGGAAGTCCACTTCTGGGACACGTTATATCGATGATTTGATTTGAAGTGGATCTAGAAAAGATAGAAGCAGTTCTTTCTTGGGAACCACCTAGGAGTGTGACCGAGGTGCGGTGATTCCTAAGATTGGCTGGATAGTACCAGAGGTTTTTTCCTGACTTCTCTAGTGTGGAGGCACCCTTGTTAGCCTTGAAAATGAATGGGAAACATTTCTTATGGATGGAGAAGTGCCAATAAGGTTTTTATACGTTGAGGCAAAGACTGAAGTGTGCCCCCATCTTGAGGCTACCAGAAGAGGGCGTTGGCTATGATGTATACTGCGATGCATCTAGGAACAGACTAGGTTGTGTGCTAACATAGTTGTGAGAGGTGATCAGCTATAGATCAAGAGAGTTGAGACAACATGAGTAAAAATATGATACCCATGACATGGGGTTAGTAGTATTGGTCTTTGTGCTAATGATGTCGAATCACTACTTGATGGGTGAACATTTTACTATCTACTCAGATCACAAGAGTCTCAGGTATATCTTCTCTAAGAAGAACATGAACCTGAGGCAGTGATGATGGCTAGAGTTCCTCCAGGACTATGTCTTTGCAATAGTCTAAACTCCCAGGAAGGGGAATGTAGTAGTAGACACACTTATCAAGAGGTCTGGTCTACAATTGCTAAGTGAGGTGACCGAGCAGCTAGATGTGTTGCTGTTTGACTTCGTTGATAGTGATGGAGCATCTTACCTCTAGTCTATGACTGTCACTCCCCCACTTATTCAGTGAGTTCAGGAGGATCAGCGTGGGGACATAGATTTCAAGGCCCAAAATGATCACATATCCTCAGGACAGGCTCCTAATGGATTTTCTAAAGGTGGGAAGCACATCATCCTCTTCAGATGGCACACCATGGTACCAGTGACACAATGAGAGGCGGTGTTGAAATATTTCCATAAATCCCCTTTACTGGTACATCCAGGAGTGGAAACGATGTACCAGGATCTCAAACTTCAGTCCTAGTGGCTGGGGATAAAGAACGCAGTGGCATAGTTTGTATCCCAATGCCACAGTTGTCTACAAGTGAAGGCCGAGCATCAGGTGCCAGCAGGCTTAGATCATCCACTTGAGGTATGAGAGCGGAAGTGGGATGGTATATCCATGGATTTCGGGATGGGGCTTCCACGTATGTCATGGGGCGACGATTCAATCTGGGTGATCCTTGACCAAATCACCAAGCCAACCCACTTTCTTCCCATCTAAGAGTAGGGATCAGTAGAGGGATTGGGATGTGTCTACGTACATGATATTGTGTGACTGCAATCTATGATGACAGTGATCATCTTGGATCACGACACACATTTTACATCCAACTTGTGGAAGGGGTTGTAGGAGGCGTTCGGGACTCAGATACAATTTAGCACTACCTTCCTTCCATAGAAAGATGGTTAGATAGAGCGGACTATATAGACACTCAAGGACATGCTTTGTGCTTGTTTCCTTAATTATGGCTACAGTTGGGAGGACCAACTGACTCGGTTGGAGTTCTCATACAATAAAAATTATCACACCACCATCAGAATGTCTCCATTTGAGACCTTGTACGGATAACCATGAAGATCACATCTTTGCTGGACAAACCCACTGAAGTTAAAAATTTTGGGTCCAGAACTGGTACAAGATACCACAGAGAAGGTGAATATCATCCAAGAGTGGGTGAAGATTTCACAGATCTGGTATTTTTCTTATTCCGACATGAGATGGAGACCCTTGGAGTTTGAGGAGGGAGACTGTGTCTTCCTACAAGTCTAACCTCAGTGGGGATTAAGGAGGTTTGGTCGGGGAAAAAAGCTATATCCGAGGTTCATCGGTTATTTCCAGATTCTCAGTAGTGTAGGCGAGGTGATGTACCATCTAGCTCATCCCCCACAGATGCACTGGGTGCATAATGTATCCACGTGTCGTAGCTGAGGAGGTACATGCATGATCCATCGCATGTTATCGACTGGGGTGAGCTAGAAATCGACGATGGGGCGACATTGGTGGAGATCCTAGTGATGATAGAGGATCGATAAGAGCTATCCTTTCGTGGGAATTCGATACCTCTAGTGCGAGTTTGTTGGTAGCACAGAAATATCAAGGAGAGAACATGGGAGTGGAGGGATCAAATACATGGTCAACACCCATTGTTGTTCCCATGATTTTTTTGTAGCTTTCATGGATGAAAAGACCTATGGTGTGGAGAATTTAATGACCCAAAAATTCCATGAAATTATTTTAATATTTTTGGGATTATTATGAGTATGGGAAAATTGGGGGCAAGTGATTCTGACTACCGGTGTGCCAGAATGAATTTTTGAACATTTTTAAAGGTAAATTCAGTAATCGTACATGAAGTGTTTTCTATCATTTGAACTGGTACATAGAATTTAAATATGATATCATTGTTGAATCCGCAAGGCCAGGATTTGCTTAAGGGAGGCTTCACTTCAACAACATTAGGTCGGGATAAAAAGATAAATTTTGTACTTAACAAAAATAATAATAAAATAACCAAACCAAGTTATTTTATTTCTTTTCTATAATAGTTGTGCGGCGGTGGTGAGACTGATGACTTGTCAAGCCATTTAATGGATTTAACCTTCATCTTTGGAACCTTAATGCAGTAACATTTAATGTGGTTCATAAATGAACAACATTAATGTCATGTGACATGGACGAATATCCCATCTATTTAATTGAGGCTTGGGCACGGGTTTCTGACACGAATGTGAGGAACCTCTGGAAAATTATTGTAACACCTTACACTGACGGATAATGGAGGAATTTATTACGCCTATTGTAGAATCAATCTGGATGTCAATAGATGATGAATGTCGATGCTCATCAACATTATCCTTCATCTGTAATACCCTTGAACGTGGAAGCACTATCGTCCACAACAGTAACCAACGATCTTTTAGGTAGGGGGTTTATTTATTAAAGATTTTCATTGAGGATTTGAGTAATCCCCCACTTTTTATAATGATAGCGTAGAGGATGCAGGCCAAACATACAAGGTTAGACCCTCCGCCACTTCATTCATGTTGCATTCATTGGGGTATAAATTTCCAACTCGATAGAAAAGCAGAAACCGAGAGGCACGCAATGACAACGACATCCTGGGAGACCTGCAGGCATGTCCGAAAGGAAGAACGAACCACCTGAGCTCACCAGGTGGATCGTGAAATTTCGGCTGGTGCGACACCTTCGCGGTGGAACTGCTGGAAAAGGCGGTGACCTATACTCGTCGGTGCGAAGGAGGGAAGTGTCGCGGTGGTTGGACATGAAGCCAGCAATGGCTCCCCATAGAGGCGTGAGGTGGTGCATCATTGCATGCTGCCGTGAGATATGACGTGGCTCAGAGCATTGGATAAGGCAGCGGACCCTCTCCCTACAAGATCTGCGGGGGATGAGGTGGCACCACAAGGCACCACCATTTAAAGATCTAAGTGGTTCTTCGAGCTGTTCAGGAGGCAGAACACGCGACCCCACACGAATCACGCTAGACGGTGGGCCAAGCCGCTGCGGCCCAGCCTAGCTGGGGTGGGTAGGGCTAGTCTACATCCTAGAGTGCTGAGATGGCCATCGCCTAGCCCAACCCGGTAGGGCTGGGGCAGGTTAGACCCAAACCCTTTCGGGTCGAGATACGCTTAACAGGTCGTATCTTGGGAACCGGGCATCCGTTTGACGAACCATCTACAACACTAGGATCCGTGTAGAAAGACGGTTTTTTTTGTGAAACTCCACAAGTGTTTTGGAGATAGTTGGAGTCTAGATGGTTTGGATCGACTCTGAATCCAACCGAACCCTTGGCACATAAATGCCAATAACAAACAGACCAGGCATTCAGTTGATGTTCCGTCTGTTGCGTTGGAACCCTTATGACCTGACATATCACTAGGTTAATTTTATATGGGACTTAGTTCCAGTTGAAATATGACTGATGAATTGAGGAGGAGTATCTCTCAGAAAAAAACATACTATGAATGAGAATCCTATGTCTGGAAGAGACATGAAGAATGATGAGCGATTATATATAAATCAAAACCAAATGATTTTGTTTGTATCGACACCTAGAGATTCTTTTTAAATCAGCACCCAATGATTCTATGTTAATCAGTACCCAACGATTCTATAGGAATCAACATCCAGTGATTCTGTGCAAATTAGCACCCAGTGATTATGTGCGAATCAACACCCATGGATTCTGTGTGAATTAGAAGCTAGTGATTCATTTTGAATCAGCACCCATTGATTATGTGTGAATCAGAACACAAGGATTTTGTGTGAATCAATACTGAACGATTATATGTGAATTAGTCCTGAGTGATTATGTGTGATTCATCACCCTTCAATTCTGTGTGAATAATCACCTATCGATCATATGTAGGTCTTACAAGGGTTCGTACATATCGATCCTATGTGGGTCAGCAGTAGTGCCTCTTGACAGAGTAAGATGATCCAGCCTTATTGCTAATCATCTGTATAACTGTACTCAGTTATACCTGGTATGAGCTGTGTCTTTTTCATTGTGCTTGGCAATTGAGATCATGATTTTGGTTTTACTTTGGGGAATTTTGAGAGACCATTGGGGGTCTCAGGATCCCTACTCGGTATTGTTATACTCACCCATGAACGGTCTTCCCCCGCAACTTTTTGTGTCTTATGCAGACAACGGGAAACCGTAACTGAGACACGAGAGCTAGGAGCTGATGGTGGGAGATAGTGAAGGTTGAAATAGAGAGGCATCGAGATGAGCTATACCAACCATTCAGGTAGGATCCCCAGTGGATGATCTCCGGAGTTTTTTTTTCTATTTTTAGTTGTAGTTGTATCTTTTCAGTTGGACTGGTATTCCAGCCCCTTAGTTTCATTACACACTTTTACTACAAAATTTTTACTTTGTGGATACATTTTTTTGAATTCTAGTTTTGGTGTTTGTACAGGTTTAAAGGAAATTTCTTCTTGTTTTAGGGATTCACCTTTCTGGTGCTAGTCGACAACCCCTATCCTATGGATGACGGGGTTGGGGTTGTCACGACACGTGGCCTGAGGGACGAGTCATGATAGTGAAATAGGTTCCAATGATATTTATTAGATTAATTTATGTAAATTTAATCTCATTAATCTTTAAAACCAAATTGAAATAAAATTTAACTATAAAATTAATTTATATGAAAATGATGTTTTCAAATAAAATTTATTATATTTCACTCTTAATTTAAAACAGAAACCTCTCAAAAAAATAACAAAAATTCAACCAAAGTAAATTTTGATATTCGAATTTCAAAACTATGGTTTTTGTTTCAAATAAATATTATAAAAATGTAAAAATTATATTTAAAATAGGGATGCCATTAAAATGTTGTATAATTACCTTTTAGAAAAATAAATCATTTTATTCATAAAATTTGATTTATTCTTATCTATTTTCTAGAAATCACATAAGATGAAGGTTTACTACTTTACTAAATAATATATTTATATATATATATATATATATCATTAAAACAAGTTATACATATTTTTTATTTGAGGTAAAACATATTGGATTATATCAGTATAGTTTTCCAACAAATGATTTACTATATTTTAAAAAAAAGTTTTATTTCCATTTCTAGATTATCATTCCCCTAATTATTCTTATTATATAGATATCTAAACTATATTATAATAATTTAATAAATATTATTCATTAGCACCATTCCAATAGCTAGGTGAAAATTATAATAATATTTCAGTAATAATATTAATTGTACAATATAGTTTGGTAAAACTAGGTCATGCGTGTCACACAAGTTATCAAAGGAACGTGGAAATGTATATAACACAAGGAAGTCATAGTGTTTCTTGTACCAAAAGGTAATCTATGTGTTCCATTTAGTGAAATCTTGACATGGTGTTGTATGAAAAGAAAGAATAACAAGGTGCTTTCATATAACAAAAGATATATTTAGTATTTCATGAAATGCAAAATATTTAAGAGATTAAATTTATCTAAAAAATTCACTAATTCTCAAGTTGTTACAAATAATATATTATTTACTATAAAATATTCATAATGACTATTTTTTGAAATTTTTATTGTTTTGACATTAACAATACCAAGATAACAAGATATCTAAGAAAAAAGACTTTTGATACATCCCTAATATGGCATATTAATCAAAAAAATTCTTGTAGAACCTTAATAAATTGAAATTGTATCCATTTTTGAAATTTTTAATACCATTTATTTTACATTTTCATTAATTTAATAATTACTGCATGATTTTTGTGCTATTATTTAATGAAATTATTTCATCAATAAAAATTAAAAATAAATTACATTAATAAATATAATTCCCTTAGATGTCAAAATTATATTTATAGTATAAGATAAAATATGAATAAACTTATATTAAAAATGATAAATTTATTTTAAATATGAGTATGACATATTTTAATTTTTTTAAATAAAATATTTTAAATGTAATACTCCCATACACATAGCATAAAAAAATCATAATTTATATCGATGGATGATTATGGTCAAAGGCTTCTTATATAATACAATTGGGGATTTTTAAGGGTTATCTTCTAATCCATATCATTTTTTTAAACTAAAGTACCTAGTTTACCTTTTACCCTGTTAATAAAAATTGTAATGGTTATTGTTCACATTTGTCCAAAATAAATCAGAACTATTTAATAAATTTTACCTCCTGAATCAAAATATGGAATCCATATTTAAAAATTCAGAATAGATAATTTTCAGAAATTAATTTAATATTAATCACGTGAAACACAAAATAAAAAATTTTGCTAGAAAATGTATTTTTGCACCCAAAATGTACTTTTAGTAAAATAGGGATTAAGGATAATTAAGGAGAAATAAATTATATTATTTGTAGCGATATATTACTAAATTTATGTTGATATCAAATTCAAATCCTTTGATACTTTTAATATAATGAAATTTACAATTTTCTAAAACCTGTGTAAAGACCCATAATTCCCAAGAATTTTTTTAAATACATGAGAATTTTACAAGTCTGTAATTTCTAACGGCGCGTGATTCTGAGGCCCGAAATGATCCATCGAAGTTTTGTTAAGATTAAATTAATGAGCGTAAGAATCTTTCCTGAAAAAAGAAGAATAACTCTTAAACGATTACTCGGATTAGAAATCTGAGGCCATCATTGCGCTCAGGTTAGCAGGTTTACCCTATGGGTGACTTATGTTTAGTCTGCACAGGCCTCCTATGAGAAAAACCAGAAATGGCATAACAAAAAATAATATAATAAAATAAAGTTATTTTATTTTTCAAATAATTATAACTCACAAACGGTAACTCAGATTAAAAATCTGAGACCACCGAAGAACTCGTGAGTGTAGGCTTTCATTAAGAAGATACTAAATTGGGTCGGTGAGGGCCACCAGAGAAAGTTAGTTTTTGGGTTCAAATAAAATAATTAAGTGACAATTATTTTATTGTAAAATTCATAACTTCGAAACGATAACTCATATTTAAAATCCGGGAGTTCCGTCGGGTTCGTTGGGGCGTTTTTCACCTAGGGAGAGCCCAACCTCAACCACAGTTGGTCGAGGGTGTCTCATATTAATATTTTGGAACTTTTTTTTTGAGTACATTTAGTAATCGTACAAGTGGTGGTTTATAACCTTTTAACCAGTGCTCAGAACTGAAATCTGATGGCACCGTTGAACTCGCAGCATTGGTGATTGCTTAGTGAGACCTTTACTGCAATTGCATTTTAACGAGAGAGGAAGATAGTTTTTGGGGTCTAGATGAAATTAAATAAAAATACGACAAAATATTATTTTTATTTTATAGCAGTTAAAACCTCAAAAGGGAGGTTAGTGGTGGGGGCCACCACACCATAACCTCCCATGAGATGTTATGGTGGTGGGGCCCACCCTCACATAACCTCCTTTGAGAGGATGTCATTAGTGGGGCCCACCCGAGCTTATCAACCCCCTCTTAACACCCCTTTAACCCCTTTGAACCCCCAAATTAAATTGGTGAAACCTTTAACCTTCAATGGTTTTATTTTTTGGGCCAATTATTCACCTTCCTTCATTAAAGTTCCAACTCCACATGAATTAATTAATGGTTCATTAATTATTATTTTTTGAATTATTTTGAATTCATGCCATCAATAAAATAATAGGTGAAGCTATTATTTTATTTCGGTTGGCACTTTCATCTGGTGGAGCCTTGGAGGGTTGGAGGAGTTCTTAGAGAACTACAACTTCCAATGAATAATGATGATCACCCTCATCCTTCTTCATCGATCTTCGACTAATCAAAAAGTGGAGGAGCTGCCCGCGAGGAATGGCGATGATGTAAAATTCTTCGTCTTCCTCCAACATCAACAGAATGACGCCGCCTTTCCACGACTTTGTCTATGAATGACAAATGAGGTAGGGGAATTTGTGTTGGTTTTATTCTCATTCTCTCACTTTCTATTTATAGAGTAAGTTATTCCTTTTTTATCAACATAATGTGGGGGGGGGGGGGTTCGGACCGCACAAATAGGACCGACCCTTCTTCTTTGTTGTTTTCGATTGATGATGACAGCATGGCAAAAAGGTGACGACAAACAAAGGCCGCACTACCCACTGCTTCTGCGAACTGACCCAATGGCCAAGCGGTGCCTGACCCATGCCCCACGCGCTACTCCAGAGCCCTACCGACGGCTCACCACGCCTCGCCAGCGCGCTGCCTAGCCGGCGCGCTGCCTAGCCCTAACGGCATCCTGCCTGCACCCCGCGACACCCTCGTAGTGCCCTGCCGCCCTACCCAACGCCCCCCCCCTCGGCGCCCTGCCGTGATGCACGCCGCACCCCGCGACGCCCTCACACCCTGCCTGGCACCCCCAGTCACACTGCCGCGCTTCCCAGCGTTCCCCCGCGTGATGTCTGACGCCCTTCCATGAACCCCCGTGATGCCCGGTGCCCCTGCGCACCCCGACATCCTACCTGGAACCCCCGCGGCCGGCCGAGCCCTGCCCGGTGCCCCCACGGCCTGCCTAGTGTCTAGCCTGCTTTCCCGCGCCCTGCGTGGCCTGCCTGCTCGCCACCCGGCCACTGGCCTCCCAAGACGACCCGTGGTGTCCCCCACGGTGTCGCTGGATGAACCATCCTGGTCTTCCGCGCTGCGTCACCAAGCTGCCTACGTGGCGACTACCAAGCCAAATCACCATCATGGTCCGCAGGGTCTGGCCCACTAGACCGGGTCAAAACATGGCGGGATGAACCACCTAATGGGTCGAGTCATACCCAATGAGTTTTCCTGGGATGACTTAGACCGGGTCAGCCTCGAATGGGTTGGGCGGAGTCGGTCTGACTGGGTCGGACCGGACCCGGGCCCATTAGTGATCCATTACCTTCTTGGGCCATATCTTTGGTACCAAAAGTCCGTTTGACGAACTGTCAGTGGCGCCAGTATTCTTGCAATGAAGCTATCCCTTTTGGAATACCCGATGATAGTTCAGGGTATAGTTGAGATATAGTCAGGTTGGTTCATACACGAAACCAACTGGGCCCCCAGGACTAAATGGCTTATAACTGACAGATCGAGCGTCCGATTGATGCGCCGTCTATTGCTTTGAGACCCCTATGACGTGGCGGTCCTTTGAGATACTTCCATGTGAGACATTGTGACACATGTAGTATTGAATAGTTGATTTTAGAGCGGATCCTCCTAGAGACGAGAAGACAGAGTGCAGAGACCTCCTAACTGATAGACCTGACGACTGCTTGACTGATTCGACTCGGAGTGATACGACTAGCCCAGTGGTATTTGGCGGCAGACCCATGGAAGACGGAGTTCCTGGTATTTGGCAGCATACCCATGGTACTGGACAGGAGGAGTACCTTTGTAGGCTATTAGGGGGAGCTCCCGGTATTTGGTGGTAGACCCATAGCAGACGGAGTGCCCGGTATTGGGTAGAAGACCCACGATACTCGAATAGGAGGAGTACCTCAGCAGTCCAAGGTTAGTGAGAAGTGCCTCAGTGTCATGACAAGCCCAGTTTATTCGATATCGGAGGATTTCTCCAGCAACTGTTGTTTCGATAATGAAAAATCCAGGTTTGAGTAGTGTTAATGACCATTGTGTTTTCTCATGATTGAGATGGATTGCTTGATAACTTAGTTATATGTATGTCCATATACCTAAGTAACAGTTATGCATTGAAATAATACTTTGTGGTTATCTTTGTTGGATTTTCCGAGACATTGAGGGTCTCAGGGTTGCTACTAAGTATCGTTATACTCACCCCTGCACGGGCAATGCCCGCACCTCATTGTGTTGGTTGCAGATGATAGAAAACACTAACGGTGGAAGAGAGTGCCAGGGCTGGATGGTACCCATAGGTGAATCTCATGAAGAGTCGGTACCTGGAGGAGACGGACGGACGTGGTGTACGGAGGAGGCTATCTGTACCTAACCTTATGGTAGGATCTGTGGTGGACGATCTAGGAGCTGCTAGACAACTTCCAGCTATTTGTCTTTTAGTTATACCTATGTTTTCTTTTCCTTATACTTTACTGTTGGGATTGTATTTCAGGCCCCTTTTACTTTCCAGCACCTCTTCTGTATTTATTATTACTTAGTGTTTTTCTTCTAGTTGTGTATTCTGATTGTGTTTGTTTACTTTTTATAAAGGAAATGCCTTCCCATGTTATGGAATTGTGCCTTTGGTGCTAGTCTTCGACCCCAGGCCTATGGAAGGAGGGCTTGTGGTAGTCATGACACATTCCCTGAGGACGGGTCGTGAAAAATTGGTATCATAGGAGTTGGTTCTACTGCAAAACTTAGGACTCTGATCATTATTTTTTGTGAAGAAATAGTGTTAAGAGTACTAAGTTTGGTCTTCAGTTCAGGCAGTCCAGTGTTGGTGCAGCGGCCGACGTGTCCATACACCAGGACCCTGACTTCTGATTTCATACATAGTGTATGAAAACACTGATTGTGCGTGTGTCTTTAAAAGTTTTTCTTATGTCATCTCAATCAAGTTAGCTAACCAGGTATAAATCGTTTGACCGTGTCACATCTGTTCTCGATACCTCCACACAAACAACAAGTTAGAGTTCTGAGATAGTACACAATGATGACCCACTGAGCGAAGAGGCTTTGGTTCATGGCCCTCTTACTATGTTGGAACCTTCGGGTGGTGTACCAGCATCACCACCACCCGTTGGGCATCAGATTCCACCAGACGCACTGGCAGATGGTGCACACTGACAGAGCGTGTTGCATGAGTTCTAGTAGTAGAGGCCTTTGAGGTTACGAGGCGAGACCGATTCCTAGGCAGCAAAGGACTGGATGGAGGTGATAGCTAGAGTTTTCCACATAGTTGAGACACTTGTAGAGCATATGGTGATCTTAGATACTAGTCTTTTTCATTGAGTGACCATGAGGATGGTCCGCATCATGATGAGGTTTAGGTACTTGGATCGTTTTCCAAGATGGTACCTTCTGGAAGTGTGCCAACTATATCACGGCCCGTTGGTCAGTAGACACTACCGGAAGATCCAGTAAATGACAAATGTAGGCTTAGTTCCTTTCATGTGTATTAGCAACCGATACCCCTCAAGTTCTGAGGCGAGACCGACTTACAGGCGGCTGAGGACTAGCCTGGGGAGGTTGCTGAGAGTCATCTAGAGTGTGTACAACTTCTTCTGGATGACATGTCTATAGTTGAGTATTCATCGAGGCATACCAATCATTCCGGGTACATGATGACTATGATACAATCAGTGCTTTAGATCCTGGACCTCATAGAGAGGTGTGTTTAAAGGACATCCGAGCCATCACTTTTCCTCTATGCATTCTAACATATGCTAGGGATCTAGAGAGAACCTTTTTGGTTGAATGTTCTTTGGATGAATGGATACAACTAGTGAATGTTAACAGTGGGAAAGCAATAAACCGACTCCAATCTCAGAGACTTGATCTTGTAAAAATGCTTCAAGAAGAGGAAGTGTTAAGGATAGATGAATTTGCAGGGCATCAAACGTGGAAGTAGAGATAGTAGAGCAGCATGAGGTGGTGTACATTTCGACATGTTACAACCACCCGCCTTTTTATTCCCCGCTAGGCTCTAGGAGCTGGAGGGAAGGGGAACAAAGTAGCTACATGTGGTCAAGGAGTGTGACCTAAGGGCTCTAGGAATGATTCAAGGTACGATCTATGACTATTACTAGCTGCTGTATCGATAGATATAGGTACCAATCATTCCTTGATTCACCGAATCTTGTCCTAGATCCAGAGTTTCCAGTTAAACCATTGACTTGACCCTCTTGTCTGGAGATACCTTTGAGAGGAGACTTGATAATCACACTTACAGCGATGTTGTTATTTGACCCTTGAGGCGATAGTTTCTGTTGGAACCTCATGGTGGAAGCATCGAGTCCTTATGACGTTAGTTTGGGTATGGAATGGGAAACCATAGTTCATACACAGATTAACTGTATTATAAAAAATGGTTGTGGTTTATCTACAATGTTGGGATGGGGTTTCCCTTGGTTGGTGAAAAGGAAAATCTAGGCAGCACAGTATGGGATCATGCATAAGAGGGTGTAGTCGATAACTCATGATTCAGCCAGACATACCTTTGTGCTAGACTTCTCCAGAGTTGCAGCTCTACTATCATCCTTGACGAAGAAAGGGAAACCCTTCATGTGATTGGAGAGATGCCAGCAGAGCTTTCAGGAGCTAAGGTAGAGGCTGACTAGTTCCCCCGTCTTAAGGATTACAGAGGAAGGCATAGTGTACGTAGTCTACTATGACACATCAGGTATGGGCCTCAGGTGTGTCCTGATGCAGGAGAGAGATTTGATCGCATATGGTTCTCGGCAGCTGAGATATCATGATCAGAACTATGCTACCCATGAACTGGAGTTAGTTGTAGTGGTCTCCACCTTATAGATGTGGCGGCACTATCTGATGGGCGAATATTTTACCTTATACTCTGATAACAAGAGTCTCAGGTGTATCTTCTCTCAGAAGGACCTGAACCTGAGACATAGGTGTTGGCTTGAGTTCCTCCAGGAGTATGACTTCGAGATAGTCTATACTCCTGGGAAACGGAACATTGTTGCGGATGATCTCAGTAGGAGATCAGGCATTCGGCTACTAGGAGAGGAGACAGGGCAGCTAGCTTCCTTACAGATATCGTTTGTGGATAGGGATGGAGCAGCCTATCTTCAGTTTCTTACAGTCACTCCTACAATTCTTTAGCAAGTCAGAGTGGTGCAGTTTGGGGATGCTGACTGCGAGACGCGACCTGCTTAGATATCGATAGGGAAAGCACCTGATGGATTTTCTAAAGGTGTGGAGCATGTCATCCTCTTTAGAGGACATAACATGGTACCAATTGAACTTCAGGAGGAGGTGTTGAGGGAGTTCCACACTTCACCTCAAGCGGTACATCAAGGTGTGGCGAAGATCTACCAGGACATCTGATGATAACACTGGTGGCTAGGTATGAAGAAAGAAGTAGCAGAGTTTGTATCACGATGCCTCACTTATCAGTAAGTGAAGGCATAACACTAGGTACCCGCAGGTTTAGTTCATCCCTTAGAGGTCCCAGAGTGGAAGTGGGATGGGATATCCATGGACATCGTGATGGTTATTCCATGTACATCCGGGGGTCATGACTCAATTTGGGTGATTTTCAACCAACTCACTATGTTGGCCCACTTCCTACCGATCAGAGAGAAAAGCTCTATAAAGAGATTGGGATGCCTTCATGTGCAAGAGATTATGTGTTTTCATGGAGTATCTTCTTCTATCATCTCTGATTGTGAATCACAGTTTACTTCATGGATATGGATGGGGTTGTAGGAGGATTCCAGGATATAACTACGTCTGAGCACCGGCTTCCATCCTCAGACTGATGGCCATTCCGAGAGGACAATCCCAAACCTCAAGGACATGCTACATGCATGCATCCTAGACCTCGGTCACATATGGGAGGATAACATACCTTTTGTGGAGTTTTCCTACAACAATAGCCATCACTCCACCACCGGTATGGTACCTTTCAAGGCATTGTATGGACGACCTTGCAGATCGACACTGTGTTGGACAGACCCAAGGGAGTCATAACTAGTGGGACCAGAGATAGTACAAGCTACCATGGAGAAGGTGCATATCATCCAGGAGCGGATGAAGACTGCACAGAGTAGGCAGATGTCTTATACTGACTGGAGGCAGAGACCTCTGGAGTTTGAGGATGGTGACCACATCTTCCTACGGGTCTCACCTTGATGAGGTCTGTGGAGATTTGGCTGAGGCGGCAAGTTATCTCTGCAATTCATTGGACCTTTCCAGGTCCTCATTCGAGTAGGTGAGGTGGATTACTGCATGGCTCTTCCACCTCAATTTCATTGGGTGCACGACATCTTCCACGTATCTCAGTTGAGGAGATACGTGCACGACCCATCCCACATCATCGACAATGGGGAGCTAGACATCGATGATAGGGCGACTTTCATGGAGGTTACGGTAGAGATTGAGGATCGCCAGGAGTGGGTCCTATGTGGACGGTCAATAACTCTAGTGAAAATTCGTTGCCACCATGGGATCCTCTAGTAGAGCACATGGGAGTGGGAGGCTCAGATGTGTGCTCAATACCACCATTTGTTCCCTTAGTTCGAGTTGCAGCTTACGGGGATGTAAAGTCCAGAGGTTAGGAGAATTTAAAGACGTAGAATTCCTGTGGAATTTTTTTAAATACTTGGGAACTTTATGAGTCTGTCGTTTTTGACGACGCATGATTCCGAGGTCCGGAGTGACCATAATGATCCGTC
Organism: Viscum album; assembly: GCA_963277665.1. Classification (NCBI taxonomy): domain Eukaryota; kingdom Viridiplantae; phylum Streptophyta; class Magnoliopsida; order Santalales; family Viscaceae; genus Viscum; species Viscum album. The sequence goes on from OY728121.1 coordinate 596,981,994, forward strand.
GAAGTTTTGTTATGCTTAAATTAATGCACGTAAGCAGCTTTCCTGAAAAAGTGGAATAACTCTTAAACGGTTACTCGGATCAGAGATATGAGGCCACCGTTGCGCTCAGGTTATCAGGTTTACCCTAGGCATGACTTAATATTAGTCGGCGTGAGCCTCATGTGAGAAAACCCGAAAATGGTATAACCGTAAATAAAATAATTAAATAAAGATATATTATTTTTCAAATGATTATAACTCACAGACGGTAACTCAGATTAAAAATCTGAGAACACCACTAAACTCGTGAGTATAGGATTTCTTTATGAAGATACTAACTTGGGTTGACGAGGGCCACTAGAGAAAGTTAGTTTTTGGCCGCAAATAAAATAATTAAGTTACAATTATTTTACTATAAAATTCATAACTTCTAAATGGTAACTCGGATTGAAAATCCGAGAGTACTGTTGGGTTCTTTGGGGCTTGTTTCACTTACACAAAGCCTAAACTCAACCACAGTGGGTTGAGGGTGTCGGATATTAATTTTTCAGAACTTTTTTCGGCTACGTTCAGTAATCATGCGAGCGGCATTTTATAACTTTTGAACCGGTTCTCAGAACTAAAATCCGAGGGCACCGTTGAACTCACAACATCAATTATTTCTTATTAAGACCTTCACCATAGTTTATTTTTGACGAGAGTGGAAGATAGTTTTTCGGGTTTAGATAAATTAAATAAAATAAGAATTAAGCTAATTTTTATTTTATGGCGGTTAAAACCACCAAAGGGAGGTTAGTGGTGGAGGCCACCACACCATAACCTCCCATGAGATGTTATGGTGGTGGGTCCCTCCCGTACATAACCTCCTTTGAGAGGATATTATTAGTGCGGACCACCTGAGCTTATCAACCCCCTCTTAAATCCCCTTTCACCCCCTTTAACCCCCAAATTAAATTGGTGAAACCTTTAACCTTCCATGGTTTTATTTTTTTTGCCAATTATTTTCCTTCCATCATTAAAGTGTCAAATCCACATTAATTATTATTTTTAATTATTTTGAATTCATGACAATAATAAAATAATAGGTGAAGCTATTATTTTCTTTTGGTTGGCACATTCATCTGGTGGAGCCTTGGAGGATTGGAGGAGTTCTTGGAGAACTACATCTTCCAACGAAGAATGACGTCCACCCTCATCCTTCCTCATCGATCATTGACCAAACCAAAAGAGGAGGAGCCGCCCATCGGGAACGCTGCAGATGTCAACTTCTTCGTCTTCCTCCAACGTCAACAGAACGATGCTGCATTTCGGAGACTTCATCTACAAATGACAAACGAGTTAGGGGGATTTGTGTTGGTTTTATTCTCGTTCTCCGATGTTCTATTTATGGAGTATGTTATGCCTTTTGTTATCAACATAATGTGTGGGGGGGAGGGGGGGGGGGGTTGGACCGCCCGAAGATGGCCAACCCTTCCCCTTTTTCTGTTCTCATTTGATGATGAGGACATGGGAAAGAGGGGACGGCAAACAAAGGCCACGCTACCCGCAGCCTCTGCGAACCGCATCGCCGGCCAAGAGGCGCCCGACCCGCACTCCAAAGGCTGCTCCGCGGCCCTGCCGCTGACCTGCCGTGCCCAGCTGGAGTGCTGCCCACACCCCTCCGGCATGCTCCTCGGCTTCGCCGGCGCGCTCCTCGGCCCTACCGGCGGCCTGCTCGCACCTCACGACACCTTGCTGCCCTGCCCAGCGCCCTGCCAAGCTTCCCAGTGCGCCCCTCGCACTGTCTGATGCCCTGTCCGGTGCCATCACACGCCCCTGAATCTTGCCCGGCACCCCTGAGGACTCCCTGCGGCCTACTGCGCCCTGCCCGGTGCCCCCGCGACCTCCTGGTGTCCAGCTGTCCAGCCCGCGCCCCACACGGCCTGCCCGCTCGCCACTCGGCCATCGGCCTCCCAAGCCGACCCGCGACGTCCCCCACCGTGTCGCTGGCCGAACCGGCCCGATATTCTGGGCTGAGTCACTGAACCCCCTACGTGGTGACTATCAGGCCAAACAGCCCTTGCGGTCCGCTGGGTCGGGCCCAACAGACCGGGTCAAAACATAGCGAGCTGACCCACCCAATGGGCCGGATCAGACCCATCGAGTCTGACAGGGACAACCCAGACCGGGTCGGACTGGACCCAAGCCCATTACTGACCCATTACCTTCTTGGGCCATATCTTTGGCACCAGATGTCCGTTTGACGAACCGTCAGTGGTGAATGTATTCTTGGAATGAATACATCCCTTTGAGAATACCCCATGGGTGTTCGGGGTATAGTTGAGATACGGTCTGGTTGGTTCGTGCACGAAACCAATCGGACCCTTGGGACTAAAAGGATAATAACTCACAGACCGGGCGTCTGATTGATGCATCGTTTGTTGCGTTGAGACCCCTATGATGTGGCAGTTATTTGAGATACTTCCACATGAGACTCCGTGACACTTGGAGTATCAACCAGTTTCTCATGGAGCAGATCCTCCCAGAGATGAGTAGACAGAGTGCAGAGACCTCGTAGATGACAGACCTGACGACTGCTTGACCGATTCGACTCAGAGTGATTCGAATATCCCTGTGGGGAGCGCCCGGTATTTGGCAGCAAACCCATTGCGTACGGAGTGCCTAGTATTTGGTAGCAGACTCGTGGTACAAGATAGGAGGAGTACCTTTATAGGATATTAGGGGGAGCACTCAGTATTTGGAGGCAGACCCACAACAGACAGATTGCCTGGTATTTCGCAGTAGACATGCGGTACTCGATAGGAGGAGTACCTCCGCAGTCCAAGGTTAGTGAGAAGTGCCTCGATGTCACGACATGACCACTATATTAGACAGAGGAAGAGTTCTCCAGCAGCCGTGGTTTCGATAATGAAAAATCCCAGTTTGAGCTGAGTCAATGACCTTTGTGTTTTCTCATGATTGAGATGAGTTACTTGATAACTTAGGTATATGTATGGGAATATACCTATGTAATGGTTATCCGTTGAAATCATACTGTGTGGTTATCCTTGTTGGATTTTTGATACCTTGATGGTCTCAGGGTCCCTAATTAGTATTTTTATACTCACCCCTACATGGGCAATGCCAGCACCTCATTGTGTTGGTTGTAGATGACGGACACCGCTGACGGTGGCCGAGAGCGCCATGACTGGACGGTACCCGGAGGTGGACCTCATGTCAAGTCAGTACCTGGAGGAGACGAACAGACGTGGAGCACTGAGGAGAGAATTTATACCTACCCTTCAGGTAGGATCCATGGTGGACGATCCAGGAGCTTCTAGAAACCTTCCAACTATTTGTCTTTTAGTTGTACCTGTTTTTCCTTTTCCTTGTACTTTGCTGTTGGGCTTGTATTTCTATCCCCTTTTAATTTCCAGCACCTCTTCTGTAATTAGTATTGCTTAGTGTTTTTCTTCCCATTGGGTACTATGATTGTGTGTGTTTACTTTTTATAAAGGCAATGCCTTCCTAGCTTAGGGAATTATGTCTTTGGTGCTAGTCGCCAGCCCCAGGCCTATAGAAGGCGGACATGGGGTAGTCACGGAACGAGCCTTGAGGATGGGTTGTGAGAACCCAATTTTTCTGTATTTATTAGAAAATAAATCTTTTCTAAAAATACCAAAAATTCATCCCATGATTATTTTGACATTATTCTTTAATTTTTTTATTATTTACGAAAGTAAAATTCATAAAAGTCTCAATTTTTTTTATTAAAAAGTGCCTTATTAAAAGGCCAGAAAAGAACCTTTAGACCAAGATAGTTTTTTTATACATAAAATTGGCCTTTTTCTTATCTTATGCATATAAAATATATTAGAAGAATGTAATGAAAATTTATTTAATTTATATTATATAAATTTCATTATGATCCTGCAATAATAGTAATTAATTACTACATTACAAATGACTTGGATAATTATATATTTCATTAAATCGTTACTATTAATCATTACCACCAATTAACCGCTATGTTATAATGATCACATAAAAATATTTCATTTTTCATTTTAGCTGGGTGTGGCATAAAATGTATGCTATAGGAGATATTAAATTTATAAATAAACATACCATCAAATAATTGGGTGTTACATGGAAATTATGTATGTCACCATATATCCATGAATTGGATCAACTATGTTTCCCATAACATAACAGATCAAATAGGCAAGATGATTTCCATCCATCATTAAATACAATATAGAGCTACAAAACTGTTCACATGGTAGGGAGTTTTGGCTTCCTCTACCTTGATGTACTTATTTATTAGATGAGAATTATTTCACCACCCATTTCAAACCACTCCATTGATTTGGTTGCCACAATCCATTATCAATTACAACAAATAATGTTTTCATAGAGTGAGAAAATTATTATTGAATTCCAAATTATTTTAATATCTTTATATAAAAATTAGGTTCTTATAATTATAATTTTCAATCCACGAATCAATTTTTATAGCCACATGATGTTAAAGAGGTTTTGAAAATAAATTAAAATTGTCAATTGAATAAATTATAATTCATATATCATATCACGGTGTTCTTTGTATCATAGTATTAATTTCATCATATTATAAAAAATAATACATAATTTTAAAAGTAATAACAATTTCTTACTATTCTCAGTTTAATCATAATTAGAAAAAACAAACTATTTGATTGTAATTTAGAAAAATAAAAAACATATATAAAAGGAATGATTTTAAGTAAAGAAATAATTTTTAACATTCTATTTTAGTTTTTATTTATTTCATTTAAATCATATAGATAATTTATGAATTATTAAACATCTATCAAAGAATAACCTCAAAAAATATAAGTGATGAATGATATTCCAAATTATGGTTTTTATTTACTATTTAATATTTATCATTCTTGATTTTTATATAAATTTGGATTGAAAATTTTAAAATTTAAGAGAGAGGAAAACACTATAATAAATCAAAATGTATGGGTGTTGGATCAATAAACCACAGTTTTTTTTGAATCGATTTCTCATTTTTATGTAAACACTATAACTTATGTGGATTACTCCATTTAGAAGAATTTAAAAAGTCAATCCCCCATATTAAATAATCTAAAATATAATTACATAAATAATATTAGATAAAAAATAATTTTTCTTACAGTATAATTTTTATCTAAATAATCATCACCATCAATAAAAATATCATTTTTTCGGAAAAATACCAAAATCCATTAAGGAAAATTCCCTATTCATAACTCAAAAAATATTTATTTTTCAATCCAACTATCAATTTTGGAAAAAATTATAATTTTTTATATTAATTTAATAAATCATTATTTCTTGAAAAAGATCTTTTTGTGATAAATTTCAATATGATATGATCTCATTTAATAAAAATAGGTGATAATAAATGAAATAAAATTTAAATGCATACAAAATTTCAAGCATATTCAATATAATTCATAGATGAAACACATAATATTATATTCCCCATACCTTCAAAACTTCTCATCCTAAAAAGGGAAAAAATATATTAACAGACTGATTATTACATATATTCCACTCATGAACTTCTATTTCAAAAATAAAAAAAATTGATCATTTTTTCATATAATAAATTAAATATAAATTCCAATAAATGTTTGTAGTTATAGTATATTATGAAACATACAATAATCTAATGGAAAAAATATGTCGAAACATGTTACTATTCTGATTGAATAATCATTAGGATTATTTTCATACCAATATGAATTTTGTAATATACGTTAGAAATGAAAATATTATTTTAGGAGTAATTTATTTAACTAAACAAATTCTTACTATAAGAATCATTTTTCAGGTACTCCCATGACATCAATATAAAGATAATAATCATTTATTTCCATAACCCGCTAATGATAATTCATAATATATAACCACTCATATAAAACAATAAAATATGAAGTAAAATGATATAAACACATGGTCCCTCTAATAGATAGATAAATATTAATGTGTTGGGGAATTGACGTTTTTAATTGATTTTAAATATTTATCAATGTTAAGTTAATATTTGTTGTGGAAATAAACTTATATTGAATTAAATTATTTTCATAGCAGTTTGGATTCAATTGATCCTACTTATAATCATTACATATCTCAAATGTAGAAATAAATGAAACACACTGTAATGGAATCTCCAAATTTAGATAGGGATTCATATCCCATTATAATTCTTTTTTAATGAAAATAATATTAACTTGAGAAAAAATATTACACAACTAGAGCCACAACCCAGATAGATTCATTTAGAGGTGGTAGAAGAAACCAACCATTAACTTATTTGGAATAAGATATAACATAATCCCCATAAAATTCAATGGTTAGGAACCACCTGATTATACTTTTTTGGGGGTGGTATATCCCAACAATACAATATTTTAAGGAATATAAAATACAATATAATAACACACATGGAAATTGTAACACCCCGGGTAAATAAAGAGTATGAAATTTTCACATTTATCCATATTTGTGAATAAAATATTAATATTACTTTAAAGGGAACGCTATGATCGATGGTGTACCCAATATGCAACAACAAGTTTCTTTGAAATCTTACATTGCACTCTAATAATAAAATAATATTATTTTAAATGGTAGTTAACGCCTAGCCATTGTAATGGTGGTAATGAACAGAAGTAACTATAAAATGTTTATATATGTTTGTCAAATATTTTTACATTTTTTCAATAAATGTTAGAGGATTAAAAATGCATATGAATCCAGTTTTTAAGCGTAAACATTCTAATATTCTTTAAAAGGTCAATTAACCGTCTTTTGATGGAGAACCCCTTTTAAATCCACTTTTTGACAATTTTATAAGATCTATTTTTTAAAATAAACATATTATTTATTATTGGGACATTGAAATTTACCTTGGGTTAATTTTTGGTATTTTTTTTGACAATGTTCATTTTTCAATGAATAGTGAAAAATACTGCATTTTACATCGAAACTGATTTTTCATATAATTTAATTATATGGTAATATTATCTTTTTAATTTTTTTAAAGTTTAATTAGAATATATTTTTACCATGTAATTAAATGATGGTCATTGGGATTAATTTCAATTTTCAATTAGGCATAAACAAGTGCCAAACTTTTCATAAATATTGTTTCTAAAAAACCCGCTATTTGTTTTGACAACGGGAAGTTTTTTAAATTAATGATTGAAATTTATGTGTTTGGAATTTGGTAAAATGGATTAAATATTTGTAATCATAAGTTCCAAATCATGTAATTGAGACTCTTTTGTTTTTGGACATTATGAATAGTAACGACGATAATTATCTTTAATTATCTTGATTAATGAGTAATCGGGTAGTTAACGATAATAAGATAATATAATAATAATTAAAAATGACCACAAAATGTGTCCTAAGGATACTGGTTGTCTCATGACCGACCATGGGATGCCTTGTGCCAAACTTGGGGGCCCCATGGAATCACTTTTGTGAGAATGTGACTTTTTATCTTTTTATTTTTAAAGAATGTTAAATGTAACAAAAAATGTATCACCTAAGTAAAATATTTTTAGTGTTGTCTAAATAAATGATATTTTGGACTATAAATATTCATTATAAATCTAAAAATATTTCCTACATCATGATATTTTTTTATAATTTTTATACATCAAATAAATTAAATTTTTTCTGACATCATGATGATGCAGCGATTACCTCATTAATAAAGGATTTAAATAAAATGGAATGATAATGTAATATGTAAGACCTAAACATGTAAAAAACCTATTGTATGGGTGGATTTAGAAACCTTATCACCTTATCCTCGAAACAAACTAATGTGGGACCATTAAAATCCGAAACTCATTTGAGAATAAAGTTACATTTTATACCATTCCAAGAGTGCCCCTCGCCTCCTCTTATAAAAGGCCCCCAACTCTACCTCCTTACCCACACTTCCAGAGCCTTTGGCTCGGCAAAAACATGGCCGTTGTGTCTCTCCACATCCCTCTATATCTCCTTGAAGCCTCACTTTGGGCAGAAGCCTTCCCAAGGAAGCCTTTGAGCTCAAACCAAAGGGAGTTACCCGATTTTAAGCTAATGTCTTCACTTGAGTCCTTTTGTTTTGTTTTGCTTCTCCAACCCAATAATCTTTTTATTCATTTCTTTTTTAACACATAAATTATCTTCAATATAATAGGATGTTTTTATAAGAAGTATTAGAGCTACAATTACACACACCTTCGTCTAATGGTTAAAGAACATACTGTTTCTGTGGTTGGTGATTTTCTGCCTCACAAAACGATGATTGTTCAATATTCTTATAACACCTTTAAAGGTGGCCATTATGATGTCACGGTATTTTATGTATTATATATATGGTATTTATGTTTACTATATGATTCTGTATTCTATATTTAAAACATACCTTTATTCTTTTCATGTTGTGTAAATGCGATAATTTCATATGAGGAAGTGTGGACTACCGCCCTCTCAAGTGATGTGACTCGTACATGAAATACATGGAATGTATAAATAATGAAATTAATGAACATATGTGACCTATATAACATATATATTATAATTTAATTATAATATATATATATATCATTTATTTTTAATTCCGTTAATATGACAATGAAAAAAATGAAAGTAGCGTTCATGCGTACGTACGGCCTACCGTCTCCATGAACGGTGCTTTTCGTTTTTTATCCCCAAATGATATGTAAAAGTATAAAATTAATATTTACTGGATATATATGATGTTTTAATCATTAATAATATTCTGGAAATTATTTTCTTATAACTACATGAGAAATCATTTTTCAAACAAGTTCATTTTTGACTCACATACTAAAAATCAGCAAAAACGTCTGATATGAACTATCATTATTAAACAATTATTATAACATTATAATATGTGATATGAACTTAATAATAATCTATAAAGGAGGTCCTTATGCAATTATAAATTTACCAAAGTTTATTATTTAGGAATATAAAGAAATGAACAAGACAAGTCAGACTTGAGGTATGGGATCATACTCCTCTCTTTCTTTTTAAGTACACTCTTTTATGTCATTCCTTTTAAGCTCATATTTCTTGTGATTGGGATGTTATTTTATATTAATCATATTTTAATTTTTATGTTCATATTATGATAGACCCTATTCTCTCTCATCAATCCATTTTTGATGTTTTGAGTGGCGCCGTTAGGCTACTGATTTTTTGTAAGAGTTATAAGCTCTCTCTTTCTTTTTAAGTACTCTCCTTTATGTCACTTCTTTTAAGATCCTATTTGTTATGTTGGGGGATGTTATTTTATATTCCTATTTCTTTAAACTTTATGTTAATATGATGAGAGACCCTATTCTATCTCATCAAACCTGTTTTGTATGTTTTATGTGGCGCGGTTAGGCTACCGAGTTTTCGTAAGGGATTTTTCATCTCACTTTTATTCCTGTGAGATTTATGAAAAATTTTCCAAAAATTCCTTTGAGTGGTGTATTTACAGCCTATTATTTTACACATTGTGTAATATAATTTCATTTATGAGTATTTACATCAATGTTGTATTGTACTTCTTTCACGGGGTGTATGTTTCGAAAGATACCCATATCGGTAAGGGAATCTTTCACCTCCTCTTTTAAAAAACTTCTTTTGTTATGTCTTTTAATTCACATACTATTATGTTGGGATATGTTTTTATATATCCTTATTGATTTAAATTTTATGTCCAAGTGATTAGATACCCTTTTTATCTCTCATCAACAGATTTTCTGAATTTTGAAGTGACGCCGTTAGGCTGTCGAATTTTACCAAGGGAACTTTTTAACCTAATTTCGATTTCTTTGGGTTCAACATGTAGTTATTGAATATGTCATCCTTTAAATATGTGTGAATGAACTTTTATTGTTTTACACTTAATATCCACATATATCGGGTGTATTTATATTTGTCACACATATTTTTGAGATTGATTTATCCTTAATTTAAGGATACCTTCTTTATAAGGGATTTCATCGCATTTTACATTTCTATTGAGACTTCATTGTTGTTATGCACCAATTCACTCTTATATGGTGTATATACAATCCTTTGGAATATTATATCATGAATAAATTTATTCTCATGATATTATAATGTTCTGATTAAATGTTATTCCTCAATTATTGTATTCAAGTGTCTCTAATTTTGGTAAAAACCCTTTAAACAGAATATCGCTTTAAATGTTTTAATGAATTGTTATTATTAATACCCATGTTTTCAAATGGTTTTAAGAATTTATTTATTTCAATATTAGTGGTTTAAAATTTTAAAATCTTCAAGGTGGTATGGGACACTTTGATTCAAAAATCTCTTTATTAAATGTTTTAAATGGTTTTTAAAATGGTTTTTAGAATGGATTCATTATTTCAATATCTTATAATTTTATATTGTTTTTGCAATGTGGGAATGTTATATTTCCTTTATGGTTACGTTATGTGCTATGATTATGTTATGGTTCTTGGGAATTGTTATGAAGATGGGTGGTTCCGTGATAAACTAAGGGCGGGTGAGCCCGATATAGCTCTCTAATGCATTGGGTAACGCGAAGGAGTGAAACGTTAAGGTTTCTCCGAAGATATTTAGGGAATATACTGTGGTGGGTATTCCAAACGTAACCAAGAGGGTTACTCCCTATTTAAGAATGTTATGAATGCCTCAAGTTACCTTCAATGTCTTATTATTTCTATGATTTATTCATGATTTGATGAGGTATGTTAAAGTGCCTATGTTTTATGGGTAAAGTATGATTTCATTCTTATGTATATATGAACTCATGTTTCCTTTCCATATTTTTATATCCCTTACTGAGCTTTTTATTCTAATCCCTTGTTTTTTTTGAAATGTTTTTCACAGGTCAAGGGAATGGTACATGACATGATGATAGTGTCAAGGAAGTGTCAAGAAAGAATCCATGTTTTATTTTAAATATATTTCCATTGATGGGAAAAAAATGAATACTATATTTTATGTAACCACTATGATTAAATGTGGAATGTAATGCCAGTTTGATGATCTAATTCTATAAAACTCTAAACCTGAAAAGATCCTCAATGTGTAATCTTGTATTAACTCAAGATTAAGTAAGGTTTAATGCTGGGGCCTAATAGTTGGTATTAGAGGTCGGATTAGATTACTTTAGAGGTTAGGGTACCCTCTAAGCATTAGTGACACTACCATAATGGTTAGGATTTCAGAAAGAGTCCTAGTTTAAGATAAAGTGAATAAGTAAATATATCTTAGTGGTTATCTTCCTCTTTAGTACATGATGGTTTTGTTGATATACTCACACTGACATTTTTGTTTTTAGTTAATGGACGGATCTAGCAGGCACCAAAGTGACAATATGTTTGAAGGAAACTGTGGTGGTTCTCTGATTAAGAGACTGGATGAAATGGGGTATTCAAAATAGGAAACTCATGGTTGTTCTAAACCAACTATCAAGGAGTCATGATCATCCACATGAATCTTTCTATGTTCTATAATGCATCATGTACGAGATGACCAATCGATGTGGATGTTCAGGTAATAATTATAAAGGTAACCTTAAGGGTTTATATGATCCTTAATTTTTAGGTAATTATGGGTTATTATATGTTATGATGGAAAAAGAAAGGCATGAGATAAACTTGAGGTTAAAATATGTTATGATTTTTTTTGAAGATTTTATCTCATTTTGGGGAATGTTTTAAGAATTATATAGTTTTGGAAAAAGTACAACACGCAGACCGTGTGACAACACGTCGCGTCGGAAAAAGCTGTGGGAATCGAACCCACAACCAAAGTGCGACTGGTATTTGTTGCCTACCACTGGACTACGTGAAGTACCTGGTTAGTTTGACTAATTCCTTTTAGTTAGATGATTTTATGAATTAAGAGTAAGCTGATTTTGGGTTATCTATGTAAATTTATTAACCTATCAGGGAGGATATGTGATTAGGTTAATTAATTTTCAATACGAGACTTTAGGAGCAACTGATGTTGTTTGGAGATAAATGTTACGATTTAACATGGAAGAATATATGAATAAATACTTCAAATATTTGGGTTTCAATCTTAGTTTGGTTTACTTTGAAGAATTTTATGGACAAATTGTTTATTGAATGGTCCCCGTCGAACTTTGGGTTTTGTTGGACAAATTTTGGAGATTAAGAATAGATTTTCTTTTTATAATGGGTTATCCTTTTCTGGATTATCTGATCTTATACTAACCTTTTTGGTTTTGGTTTTGGTTAAAGTCTAAAGACATGGGAAGTATATAGTTCTCTTTGGTGGATTATGTGATTCTCTAGAAGTTGATTACAGTACTCTTAATGTGAACAAGTATTCCTAAATACTTGTCTTTTGGAGAAAATATGAGTTTGTGTAAGGAATCTAATAAAAGTTGAAAGTCAACATGATAAGTGATTATGTTTCATTATGAATAAATTCCTGAATAAAATGTAAATTAAAACAAAATTGTTGTCTATTATCTTTTCCTACAGGGGAATCGAATACCGTTTAACCCACCACAAGTTTGTGATTTTCTTGTGGTTAACTTTCTCCTAAACATGTTTTCTATCACTCTCCATCAGAACATGACCCTATGTTTTCTCCACCATGTCCATGTTTTCCTACATGGAATCCTAGTATGGGTTAACTCGGGTGACCTTTTTACTTATCTTTATTTATTTTTAAAGTGATTGTTTTACCGACTCTTGTTCCGATGTGGGACGTTCAAGGATATTTCCAAGATCAATTTTAAAATTGCGAGGACACAATTACTAAAAGGGGGGAAGGATGTAACACCACAGGTAAATAAAGAGTATTAAATTTTCACATTTATCCATATTTGTGAAAAACAATTAATATTACTTTAAAGGAAATTCTATGCTCGATGGCGTACCCAATATGCAACAACAAGTTTCTTTGAAATCTTACGTTGCACTCTAATAATAAAATAATATTATTTTAAATGGTAGTTAACGCCTAGCAGTTGTAATGGAGGGAATGAACAGAACTAACTACAAAATGATTATATATGTTTGTAAAATATTTTTACATTTTTTCAATAAATGTTAGAGGATTAAAAATGCAAATGAATCTAGTTTTTAAGCGTAAACATTCTAATATTCTTTAAAAGGTCGATTAACCGTCTTTTGATGGAAAACCCCTTTTGAATCCACTTTTGAAAATTTTATAAGATCTATTTTTTAAAATAAAAATATTATTTATGATTGGGACATTAAAATTTACCTTTGGTTAATTTTTGGTATTTTTCTGACAATGTTCATTTTTCAATGAATAGTGAAAAATACTGCATTTTACATCGAAACTACTTTTTCATATAATTTAATTATATGGTTATATTATCTTTCTAATTTGTTTTAAAGTGTAATTATAATATATTTTTACCATGTAATTCAATGATGTCCATTGGGATTAATTTTACTTTGAAATTAGGCATAAACAAGTGCCAAACTTTTCATAAATATTGTTTCTAAAAAACCCGCTATTTGTTATGACAAGGGGATGTTTTTTAAATTAATTATTGCAATTTATGTGTTTGGAATTTGGTAAAATGGATTAAAAATTTTGAATCATAAGGTCCAAATTATGTAATTAAGACTCTTTTGTTTTTGGACATTATGAATAGTAACGACGATGATTATCTTTAATTATCTTGATTAATGAGTAATCGGGTAGTTAAAGATAATAAGATAACATCATAATAATTAAAAATGAACACAAAATGTGTCTTAAGGAAATGGGTTGTATCATGGCCGACCATAGGATGCCTTGTGCCAAACTTGAGGGTCCAATGGAATCACTTTTGTGAGAATGTGACTTTTTATCTTTTTATTTTAAAAGAATGTTAAATGTAACAAAGAATGTATCTCCTAAGTAAAATATTTTTAGTTTTGTCTAAATAAATGATATTTTGGACTATAAATATTAATTATAAAGATAAAAAGATTTCGTACATCATGATATTTTTTTTATAATTTTTAGACATCAAATAAATTAAATTATTTATGACATCATGATGATGCAGCGATTACCTCATTAATAAAGGATTTAAATAAAATGGAATGATAATGTAAAATATAAGACCTACACATGTACAAAAACTATTGTATGGGTGGATTTAGAACCCTTATCACCTTATCCTCGCAACACACCAATATGGGACCATTAAAATCCAAAACTCATTTGAAAATAAAGTTACATTTTATACCTTTCCAAGAGTTCCCCTCCCCTCCTCTTATAAAAGGCCCCCACCTCTACCTCCTTACCCACACTTAAAAAGCCTTTGGATCGGCCAAACCCTGTCCATTTTGTCTCTCCACATCCCTCTCTAACTCCTTGAAGCCTCACTTTAGGAAGAATCCTTCCTAAGGAAGCCTTTGAGCTCAAACCAAAGGGACTTACAAGATTTTAAGGTAATGTCTTCACTTGAGTCCTTTTAATTTATTTTGCTTCTCCAACCCCCTAAAATCTTTTTATTCATTTCTTTTGTAACAAATACAGTATCTTAAATATACTAGGATGTTGTTATAATAAGGATTATAGCTACACTTACACACACATTCGTCTAATGGTTAAAGAACATACTGTTTCTGTGGTTGGTGATTTTCTGCCTCATGAAACGATGATTGTTCAATATTCATCTAACACCTTTAAAGGTGGCCGTTATGATGTCACTGTATTTTATATATTATATATATGGTATTTATGTTTACTATATGCTTCTGCATTATATATTTAAAACATACCTTTATTCTTTTCATGTTGTGTAAATGCGATAATTTCATATGAGGAAGTGTGGACTACTGCCCCTCAAGTGATGTGACTCGTACATGCAATACATGGAATGTATAAAGAATGCAATTAATGAACATATGTGACCTATATAACATATATATTATACTGGAATTATAATATATATATATATATCATTTATTTTTAATTCTATTAATATGACAATGAAAAAAATGAATGTAGCATTCATGCGTACGTACGGCCTACCGTCTCCATGAACGGTGATTTTCGTTTTTGATCTCCAAATTATATGGAATAGCATAAAATTAATATGTACTGGATATATATGATATTTTAATCATTAATAATATTCTGGAAATTATTTAATTATAACTACATGGGCAATCATTTTTCAAACAAGTTCATTTTTGACTCATGTACCAAACATCAGCAAAAACGTCTAATATGAACTATAATTATTAAACAATTATTATAACATTATAATATGTGATATGAACTTAATAATAATCTCTAAAGAGGTACTTATGCAACTATAAATTGACCAATTTTTATTATTCAGTAATATAAAGAAACGAACAAGAAAAGTCAGACTTGAGGTAAGGGATCCTACTCCTCTCTTTCTTTTTAAGTACACTCTTTTATGTCATTACTTTTAAGATCATATTTCTTGTGATTGGGATGTTATTTTATATTAATATTACTGTAATTTTTATGTTAATATGATGAGAGACCCTATTCTATCTCAAAAATCCATTTTGGATGTTTTGAGTGGCGCCGTTAGGCTGCCGAATATTTGTAAGAGATCTAACCTCTCTCTTTCTTTTTAAGTACTCTCCTTTATGTCACTTCTTTTATGCTCATCTTTGTTATGTTGGGTGATGCTATTTTATAGTACTCTTGCTTTAAAGTTTATGTTAATATGATGAGATACCCTATTTTATCTCATCAATCCTTTTTTGTAAGTTTTAAGTGGTGCCGTTAGGCTGTCGAGTTTTCGTATGGGATTTTTCATCTCACATTTATTCCCGTGAGATTTATGCTACATTTTCCACAAATTCCTTTGAGTGGTGTATGTACTGCCCATTATTTTACTCATTGTGTAATAAAATTTCATTTATGAGTATTTACATCAATGTTTTATTGTCTTTCTTTAATGGGGTGTATGTTTTGAAAGATACCGATGTCGGTAAGGGAACCTTTAACCCTCCTCTTTTAAAAGACTTCTTTTGTTATGTCTTTTAATTCACATACTATTATGTTGGGATATGTTCTTATATATCATTATTGATGTAAATATTATGTCCAAGTTATGAGATACCCTTTTTATCTCTCATCTACTCATTTTCTAAATTTTGAAGTGACGCCGTTAGGCTGTCGAATTTTACCAAGGGAACATTTTAACCCAATTTCGATTTCTTTGGGTTCAACATGTAGTTATTGAATATGTCATCCATTGAATATGTGTGAATGACCTTTTATTATTTTACACTTAATATACAATTATATTTGGTGTATTTATATTTTTCACACATAATTTTGAGATTGATTTATCCTTAATTTAAGGATACCTTCTTTATAAGGGATTTCATCACATTTTACATTTCTATTGAGAATTCATTGTTGTTATGCACCAATTCACTCTTATATGGTGTATATGATATCCTTTGGAATATTATATCATGAATACATTTATTCTCATGATATTATAATGTTATGATTAAATGTTATTCCTTAATTATTGTATTCAAGTGTCTCTAATTTTGGTAAAAAACCCTTTAACCAAAATATCCCTTTAAATGTTTTAATGATTTGTTCTTATTAATACCCATGTTTTCAAATGGTTTTAAGAATTTATTTATATGGATAGTAATGGTTTAAAATGTTAAAAGATTCAAGGTGGTATGGGACACTTTGATTCAAAAATCTCTTTATCAAATGTTGTAAATGGTTTTGAAAATTGTTTTTAGAATGGATTAATTATTTCAATATCTTAAAATGTTATATTGTTTTTGTAATGTGTGAATGTTATCTTTAATTTATGCTTATGTTATGTGGTATGATTATGTTATGGATCTTGGACATTGTTATGAAGACAGGTGGTTTAGTGATAAACTAAGGGCGGGTGAGCCCGATATAGCTCTCCAATGCATTGGGTAACGCGAAGGAGTGAAATGTTAAGGTTTATCCGAAGTGATTTTGGGAATACACTTTGGTGGGTATTCCAAACGTAACCAAGAGGGTTACTCCCTATGTAAGAATGTTATGAATGCCTCAAGTTACCTTCTTTGTCTTATTATTTCTATGATTTATTCATGATTTGATGAGGTATGTTAAAGTGCCCATGTTTTATGGGTAAAGTATGATTTAATTATTATGTATATATGAACTCATGTTTCCTTTCCATATTTTTATATCCCTTACTGAGATTTTTATGCTCATCCCAAGTTTTTTTTTAAAATTTTTTTCACAGGTCAAGGGAATGGTACATGACATGATGATAGTGTCAAAAAAGTTTCAAGAAAGAATCAATGTTTTATTTTAAATATGTTTCCGTTGATGGGAAAAAATGAATACTATCTTTTATGTAACCACTATGTTTAAATGTGGAATGTAATGCATGTTTGATGATCTAATTCTCTAAAACTCTAAACCTGAAAAGATCCTCAATGTGTAATCTTGTATTAACTCAAGATTAAGTAAGGTTTAAGGCTGGGGCCTTATAGAAATAGATAAAAATAATTAATATCCATGGAGAAATATTCACATTAATGCTCTAAGAGTTGAAGAAATAATCCTCTCTCCAGCATCACATTTTAGTATGATGAAGTCTAGCTAAGTGTGTTTTAGTGATGATCAAAAACGTATGTTTCCTAGTATATTATTAATGTATACTAATCATTTATGAAAAATTTAACTAGAATTTTTGAACAATATATAAAGGGTTTCTTCATGTATAACCAATTGAAATTTTCAACCTATTGCATTTTATCATTCCCAAAGAAGCACTCTCCTGTGACATCAATAAACTAATTTATATTTATTCAGTTTATATTTCCCTGAAATTCTTTATGTGGATTCTATATTTAACGTTTATAATAAATATCTACCCATGAGAGTTTATTTAGAAAAACATAAATAAGAATGTGATTTATAATGGAACATTCAATAACATTAAATAAAAATAAAAATATTCTATAAAAATCAATTTCATATTCCTTAGAATACTTCCTGATATATATATTTAATAATAAACTTTAATTCACAATAAGATAAATATTTGAATAAATCCCAGTGTCAATATAGAACCACACATGAAGCCCAATATACTTCATTATAATTTTCATAAAATACATCAAGAATAGATAACATGGAATCTACTTGATTAATGAGTTATTATTGAACTGTTAAGAGAATCAAAATAATGCATAATAACATACAATAAATTAAGATAAAAAATAATGTGTAAAATTATCTTATCTATAGCATTTTGTTTTCTAGAAGATTATTCCTCTAAAAGGTACATCCATGTTGTACGTCACTAATTATGGTAGTTCCTTGATTTATTCATGTGGTATATCAGTTTCAACATCTGGGAAATTGTAATGAACATGCAGTAAATCAGATTCAATGTAATATTGATTCACTCATCTTGTCAATTGGAATGAAAATGTAGTCAATCCACAATGAAATTGACGTATATCTAGTACTTTGCATAAATTTTAGTAACAATTGATTAAAATTATGTGTTGGTTCAATTGAAACTCTTCGTGTAGTTTTTCAACGATTTTATGAAATTTTAGTCTAATCAATTGATTGATACAGTCGATTGAATCTCAATGGGTGGTCAATTAAACACTCACAAAAATTTCACCATTCTATATCTGATGGTTTCTTTTTTTGGAATTTTCAGTATCCACTATCACTTATCTAAAGGGATTTATTGAGGACTTGTCATCAGTACATTAAATATGTATTCAATCCATTTAACATGTGGTCAATACATGCTATTGATCCATCCTAGAACCATTATCTTAGTCTTTTTATAGCATTGTAATATCAAATACATGAAAAAAATATATGAAAATTGACAAACATAATAATGATAACATAAGAAATACCAACACATATTATAATAAACTTTTCTCCCATAATTATTTCATGATAAACATATAAACTTTATAATCTTAATCATCATATAGGTAGTAAATGTTAAACCATTATTTGTGAGAAAATATAATTATACTAAAAATACTCATTGAAATTATCAAAAAAATTAAATTAAAAATTGATTATTATCCACTTAAACATTATCCCTCTTTTAGATAATTGCTAAGAAAATTTAAATTCTAAAATTCCCCACCCCATTTTGAAATTTACCGAAATATTAAATTAAAAAATTTATCCCCCTTTAATGTACAAACAATTTAAGTCCAAACATTCTTATGATAAGATAAAAAATATTACCATAAAAGAAACTAACTCTGGTAATGTTACTATTGTACATGGATTTAGGCTCCCCATAAAATAAAAAATAATTAATATGAAGGAAAAATACATTTATAATGTAAGGATTGAAAATTTGAGGCTCCCCCTAAGGAAATAAAATTGACCAATGTTAATTAATTTCATACTATGAGAAAATTTTAGAACATAAAATTGGAATAAAAAAATATTAGTAAAATATATACATAAACTGTTGAAAATAGTTCCAAATATGAAATATACAGAAAATATCATGTAGTTACTACCATGAAATAATCTATTTTTTATATTAATCCATAAACATAAAGTTTTACAGTAGTTTTAAAATATCATATTCATGAATTCTATTTATAAAAATCAATGCTCACCCTAAGAACATGGAAAGTACAAAATAATTAAAATCCAATCATTCCTAGATTATTTTTAGTTTCCAAAAAATTACATAAATCTAATGTCCTAGTAAAAATTCTAGAAAGTTGATTCTCTATAAAAATATATTGCTATTTAAAATTTCCTTATTGATAATGATATCTATAAAAGTTAAATATATCATCAATATGATTATTTTTATATTGTTTTTAGTTTTTTTTTAAATGAAATTTCAATGGTATTATCATAATAAATTTGTATCATTTTAAAATTAAAATAAAAATTTGAAGGAGTTTTCTAAATCCCTAATTATTATGAACAATATAATGAAACAAAAAAAATACTCACTTTGATCCTTTGATAAAGATAAGGATTTACTTATTAGTGAACTATGTGTCTAAACATTTAAAAATAATGTGACACAAACTTTGTGTTATTTTTTATTTATATTTCATATAGTAATATATGAATCACTATAACTAATTATATCAAATGAATTATAAGAATAGTAAAATATAAAAAGATTTATTGACTCTTATATACATATATATGAAATCCCATTTAATGGACTTAAAATGTAATTATTTTGGATCAAATTACTATAGAGTCCAGAATAAAACTAAAAATATAAAATTAGGCCTTAATGTAGTTAAATATATTATGTTTCAAATCATTCATCTACTTTTTTTAATGTCAAATGATTTTTTAGACTCATCCTTATGATGTTTAAATTTTGTACTCATTGAATTATTTTAAATCATACACGATTCAAATCAAACCTTTTAGATAATTACTTATCATGATTTGATTGATTTTTAAAAATACCAATAGTTCTTTGATAAATTTGAAGACCAAGGAAAAGACATACGTTCTCCCATTAAACATATTTGAAAGTCATTTTTTTGGATGTGTGATTTTTTAAATATAAATAATATCTTAGAAATATAAAAATAATGTTATCAACATAATTTTGGGAAAATTATAATATCATTTCAATTATTATTAATAAATGTTGTAGGATAAATGTTTCTATTTAAAAAAATTTTCAAAATAAAATTTGATAAATTCCATTCTATTCTATAGGAGATTCAATCAATCCATATACAGATTTAGAAAATTTTAAAATATGATTAAAAAATATTTCATTTTCAAGTATAGTTTATTTACTTATATATACTTTTTTTGAAATATAATTAACACAACATGAATCTTAACATAAAAACTTAAATGATTTTATACCATCAAAACAAACATAAGATGACAATATTTCAATAGCTTCAAACCTTTCTATGGGTAAAAAATATTCTTCAATGTCAATACCTTCCTCTAATAAGTATCCTTGGGTAACTAACAAAGGTTTATTTTTATAATTTCAATATATTCATTAATATATATTCAAATTATCCATTTAGTTCCAATAAAATGACATTCTTTACTTTTATCAACTGTATTGACCCAACCCTAGTGCCACTCCTTAGTGCCCCGATCTAGCCTGTCTGATGACATTGGATGTGCCTCCCTATATTTCAGTTGTTACCGACTTGTATTGAGTGTCTAATATCAATCATGGGAAGACTATAACTTTATAATCAAGGTATCCTAACAAAAAAATAACTAATTGATATAACCAATAACCAAAAAAATAGTATCAAATGATCACCAAAACAAGAAATACGATACCCAAAACTAAATAATAGATATTTCATGAAAAAAAATTCATTTTTCAATATGATACTCTTCCCATTATTCTATACTGCTTACATGAAGTCTATTTAGGTGTCGAACATGCATCCCATATTGGGTTTTTGTACAAATCTGTAGGACACCACCAAAATGTATAAAATAATATATAGACAATTATAGTGTATGATTTTTTATATGAAATAAAGTACACATAATAATGTGAAACATTTACATAATATATTGTTATTTATTTAACTACATAAACACTTGGGTTCCGAAGGACACCCAAACCATTAATACCTGCTTCCCCCATGTTGGATTCTAAACTATCCATAAGGGATATCAAAAATCACCATACCATGGTTGTAAATTAACATTCCAATTCATTTCATATTACAGACAATTGAAAACCATTTTCCAGCATCCTAATTTTTGGCCTATATTTCCATGTCGGGCACCTTCTTTGTATTTGAAGCATTAGTCTGTTTCCCACAACCCATTATCACTATTGGATTTTGAAGCATCGGTCCATATCCAACACACATGTATCAGTCAATAACATATGGGATTTTGAAGTATTAGTTCATGTCCCACACATGTATACCAAACATCACATGTATGAAAATAACACACATATCACAATATCACAAACATCAAGGTAAATAATCATTAGCCTTCTTTTAAAAAAATCTCATCACCTGTTACCAATTCAATTATAAATTAAATCTTAGGTCATCACCTTAATCACATGAAATAATATAACCATATCACCATTGAAACATTATCAACAACTAATCATCTAACCCATTAATCCATTTAGGTTTAGAAGACCATATCATAATCATCATTTTAAATTAATTCATAATCACATTAATTAAAAAAATAGACAATCCCAATATCCCATCAATTTCACAGTCAAAAAATTCAATCAATTAATCAAAAAATAACTAATCCAATTTCCGAATTTCAATTTCCTCAATTTAACCCAAATCATTATCACATGGAAATTAAATTAAATTAACTCAATCATTCATGAAATTTCCCAATCATGGAAAACGAGATTTATCAATTACATGAATATATTTAAATCAAGACTATAAGATTTTCAATTTATACCACTTACCTCAATGTCAATGATAGATGATTGCCAATATAAATAACTAATTGAAGAATAATGACCAAGATAACGATGAAAAATGAGCTATAAAATAAAGAAATATATCCATTATTAAAAGAATCAAGATCCATAAAACCTAGGTCTAAACCCAAAACAAAATAGGAAGACTATCCCCTTTTAATATGTAAAGGGAGAGAAAAGGGTGAGGAAACCATATGAGATGAGAATCTATTATCCCAATAGGAATTTAAGCTAATTGTAATGGGGTATTTGTGAAAAATTCCTATATCTAATGAATATTTATGATGGGAATCTGTCGCAAATACCTCACTGTGGATTATGGCTTCACAAATTAGATTATTTTCAATCGATAAACGATCCATCACAAAAGGTTCACGTAACAGTTTTAAATAACCTTTTCATGATGATCCGTCACAAAATATAGATTCTCACATAAGGTTATTTGTGACGGATAAATCCATCTGTTGTAAATAATAAATTTATACAAAAAATTTAAAAATTTAAAATAAAAAATTATATAAAAAATTATACAATAAAATTAGTAAATAATATATATATATATATATTTATGAAAGTGTAAATATTAAATAAAATATACTCAACCTATAAAAAATATACTAAAAAATAATTTAAATAATTTTATTTATTGAAATTAATTAACACAATAAATATATAGAAAAATAATTATTAAATAAATAAATAAATATATATATATTTTAGTAAAATTAAAAAACCAAAAATTAATTAAAATACGTCCAAAACAATAATAAATTGTTAAATTTAAAAATAATTTAAAATAATTAAAAAAAGTTAACAAATTATAATTGACATAAAAGTAATACATCAGTTACAAAATAACATGAATGTCATACAAAATTACAAATTAATTCATAAACACTTCAGAAATCATCAACTATCATCGGGAGGAGGAGGATCACATGAAGATCCGGGGGGAGGAAACTTCACTCCAATGCCACATCCATGTACCCACATATACTCCAATTTTTTCACATCTCTCATACACTAATGATCACACTCCTCCAACCTCTACTTCTTCATCTACTATATCATATCATCAAAAGATCTCAATCTATCCTCACACTATGAGGTGGATGATGGTGTCGATAACGAATCTCCATGAGCTCCCTTCACTCTCCCTAATTACATCGTAGAAGTAACATAATAACTTGTTGGTGTCACTCAAGAACCAATACCAATCACTTGTCCTTTCGTGAAACCTTGTAATGTTTCTTTTATCTAAGACCCCTCATCGAAACATGAATTATTAATGACATCTCGTTCCACCTTAGCTTGAATCCCACGTGAATGATATGTCGTAGCCTCATATGTTTCTTTCAAATATAATGAAAAATTAGAATAAAAATAAAAAAAATATTCATGAAATTTTAAAACAAAATCAATAAAAATAATATGCCACCATAATTTGTCTATAAATTCGCTTGTATAATGATCATTATACACCTTATTATCAACATAAAACTCCATAATAGATGTGTTAGTAGCAACCATTATAATAAAAAAATTATAGTTAATAAATATATAGCATAATAAATAATATCACTTACCATATGTCATCGATATATGAACTATGAATGAATTATGGCGTTATTGGTGACCTCTTACCTTCCCTGACTCTAACGACTGGATGATGATCTCCTCTAAAAAGTATCTCCTAGCCAGAAGGAGCACAACCCATCCCATACCTAAGCTGATATATACTATGGACAATGATATAATAAATACGGATTGAAAACAGTAGAATAAGATTTGTCCCAAGATTGAATTTTGATGTTAAGTAGAAACTGACCAAAGCACTCACATATACAACTATCTCATGTCTCTTGGATATGAACTCT
This sequence comes from Viscum album, assembly GCA_963277665.1. Lineage (NCBI taxonomy): Eukaryota > Viridiplantae > Streptophyta > Magnoliopsida > Santalales > Viscaceae > Viscum > Viscum album. The sequence continues at coordinate 597,006,345 of OY728121.1, forward strand.
CTGAATTTCAGAAGTTAGAGAAAATAAATTTTCATGACAATTAAAAAAAAATAGTGATTAAATAAATTTTAAAAATGTATATATATTTTTAATAACATACAATCTAGTGATCAAGTACCCAACCACAAACATCAATGGCTAGCAGGTCCCATGACACCCATGGCTCAGAAAAATAATTTCTCAGAATCCCACTAGCCTGCCAATGGTTATATTCTAAATAAATGTGAAAATAAAAACTTATAATCCTAAAATGATTATCAAAATTAAAAAAATTTGTTAATTTAAAACAAATATCTTAAAAAATTAAACTTAACTTTATAAACGAGGATCAATATCAATAGATCATTGTCTATTAGGAATTGGATTCGAAATAAGTAATCAAGCCCGACCATGCCCCCTTATAGTTTGTGCACCAGCCTAAGGAAGAGGAGCTGAATCAGGCCCAACAACAGGAAGTCCGACATCTTTGAGTGAACATAATAGATTTTCAAGATCATCTCCTACCATCTCAAACAAATATTATCACCATTAATATATTGTTAACAAAGATATAAAAAAATAACTAATAAATTTAAGAAATAAATAATGTCACATCTAACATATTTTTAATAAAATATTAAATTTAAGATTCTAATAAATATCAGAATATAATAATTACCTCTAACTGAAGACCTGAATATAATACATCAATCAACATCTTCATCAAAATTTTCATCGTTATCAATGTATTCATCCTCATCTTCCGCATTGTATTCTTCTATAAGACTATTATTTTCACCATCCCTTATTACTTCATCAATATTATCTTTATCATTAAACCTTAATTGGGGTGATTTTATCATCGATATTTATATCCCCTCGGGTAAGATATATATTGTGGGATGTTTCTTGGAAATTTTCAAAAGGTTTCACTTCCTAATAACAATTTTTATTTCTAATAAAATGATTATCAAGTGATTTCATTTTTATCACACTCTATACATAATTCAAATATCTCAAAACATCACGATAATTTACATAGTAAACTTGATCTTCATGATCTGATAACCTAAACGGTTCACTTTATGCCAGAATACTTTTATATTTACTACCAACTACTCCATTTCATGAATGAACTCACAACCCTTATCAGTATCAATCCAATGACATTTAAACATTGTAACATAATTTGGTCCCAAATAACATAACTCAATTATTTCATCTAGTAGTCCTTAAAATTGAACTTCACTCTCCTTATGATGGTATCAATTCAAATGAAAACCAACATTCCTTGATTTCATTGAGTCACCATATATTCTTGTATGTAATCATAATCCATTAACCACATACCAATTATAATATTTTACCAATTTTTATGGAGGGTTTTTTTATCACAAAAAACCAATTTTCAATTTTATTTTTAGGTTTTGTAACCAGTAACCATTAAATATTATTAATAATATATATCATGGAAAAATTGATATATTATTCCATAGAAAGAAACAAAACATACCGGTCTTTGAATTCGATATGTAATATTTTTTCCAACGTTCTTCAAGATCATCAGATGTAATTTAAATAAATTAATTTTGATTTGTTCATCATATAGTCTTAGAAAAGTTAATATAAAAAATTATATGTTGTATGAATATTTAAAATGATAATAAAAATTAGTACATACTAGAAAAATCGGTTCATTTCTACCCAATTCAGTAGAACATATGTATGAGATCTATAAAGTTCTCCATCTATAAGCTATCACACATGATAACCACTGAAACCAAGCTTGGGATTATTAAAAATTGACAAGTGATCGTCTGTGACATCATAAATATTGGTCTCATTATTACCCATGAGATTATGTTTTAAAGGGTATTCAGATTGAAAATAATAAGAGTATAAATTTGAAAAATCCTCCTATAAGTATGCTTCGACAATCCACCATTTAACCAATGCTTTGGTACATAATTTATTTTTTATTTTTTTCATACATCTCTCAAAGGTATAAATCCACTAGAATTGTATCGACCCTCCACATTTAGATTCATATGGAAAATGAAATAATAAATGTTCCATGGAATTAAATAATCTCACTCGGATTATTTTCTCCATTTTTAATAAAATTAAAATAACATATTTTTTCAGAAAACATAATGCATTATAACCTGATTTGTTTTCACAAATATCTCAGAAAAATATGATATTTTAGTCAACATGTCCCGAATAGAATAATGGAAAAACCCTCAATGAAAAACAAGAAATAATATTTTAAGTATGATATGAAAATCATGACTTTTTAACCCAATAATATCTCCATTTATGGTGAAAAAAGAAAAATTATAAGCATAACCATCTAGTAACCTCAAATATCTAATCTGTTGATAGAATAACAATTTTTTTCCTAACTAAATGGGAAAGATTATATTGGTTTCATTAATTTGTGTGATCTTTCATCTTTAAATAATTCAAGTTCAGAACATTTTCAAATATGTGAAATATATATCTGTTCCTTTAAATTTTCTTTGGTCTTACCAAGTTTGTCGAACTCGGTATAAAAAATGTTATCAAAAAAATTATTCTCAATATAAAATACATCTAACATTTTACAAACAAACAAATCATACCAATATGGAAGGTACCAAAAATACTATCCTTTATCCAATTATAATCTCTTCCAAAACAACTTATCTATTTCTTGAATATGGGTTATCCAAAAGTAACAAGATATAATATAGATACAATATATTTTACCTGATTACCTGAGAGAATTTCTGGAGGGGCCTCTATTTTAATTTGACATTTTTTAAAATTAATATTTTTCCTTAGAAAAGGGTGATCCATAGGAATAAATATCCAATGATAGTAAAAAAACTAACATTTATCCCATTAGAAATCATTAATGCTTTGTTCATAGTAGGGTAGTATGAGTATGATTTTAGACAATGTTTGATCTATCCATATAACATACCATACACCGGAAAGTCAATGATAATCCATATTAATGAAACCTTCAATATAAAATTCTGATCTATAGTTATATCAAATGTAGTCACATCGTTGTTCCATAATGAAATTAACACATCAATTAGTGGGTTTAAATAAATATCAATATTCTTCTATGGATGTCCTAGAATTAATAGTTTCAAATGTATTAATGGTTCATTCATCAACATCCTAGGAGGAATGTTGTAAGGAGTAATAAAAATAGGCCAACACGAATATTGATTTCCATAAGTACCAAATGGAAAAAAAAATCTGTAGAAAGGCACAACCATATGTTATGAGGTTCTAGGAAAAAGAAGTATGTGTCTGAACAAAATTATTCAATGAATCACCAAAACATGGATGATTTAATCTTTTTTGTCATGGAAATTTTTTTATATAGGCCATGTCATCAATCCAGCTATGCTGTGAGACATAATTTAATGTTGTAAACAAGATGTAATTGGAAAATATATCAACTATTTCACTGGGACTCTGGACATTACTCAATGTGCCTCTTTATACATCGATTCCCCACATGTGGGACGATTATAAAATGATATATAATCACCATAATATAAGATGAATTTATTTGAACATACATGAATCGTTTGATAAATTAATCCCAAATTATGAACCAACCTTTTACTTTCATCGAAACATTCAGGTAGAGTATTTACCTTATGTAACATGAACTTAACCAATGATAAGATCTGATCAAAAAAATTATTAGAAAATAAAAAATCTAATTTAATAACCATAAATTTCTTAAAAAAAACATGTTCTCTCATCTAGATTTCCAGAGATAAGGCCTCATCATTGGATTTCATCAAATTGTAAAACTGAGATGGTTCAGATTGCGGACATTCAGGGTTGTTGTTTTAGGAATGGACATACTAGCTACCTCATGTATTAAATTTTGAAATGATGGATTTGGGAATTTTTTTGTTACATTCTACTAATGTTTTTTAACCATGTTGATACCAAAAAATACAATCTTTTTGAAAACTGAAGTTGAATCGATGATGTCTAACATTTTCAATTATTTTGAATCACCTAATATAACATTTCTTACAAAAATATTTAATTGTTTCTTCAGAAATTACATCAAAATTTGATGTTGAAAATTATATAAAGGTTTCGAATCATTCAATATAAACAGGATCTAAACCATATCCATTTGGATTTTTTTGATTATTTATCCAATGATGATCACATTATAGATACATGTGTCTACTTCCCAAGTCCATAGTAATCTAAAAAACAAAAACAAAAAGAATAAAAATAATTATTATAGATAATTTTAAAAAATATAAAATTATTATTATATTTTAACACCTTGAAATATTCTATGGAATATGATTAGCGTGAGGCACTGAGTTATCATTGGATTACGTGGCCTGTAGAGGCTTGGTCTATGTAAAATATGGAAATTAAATATATTATATAAAACAAACACTTATTTTTGAAAATAATATAATATATCCCAAAAATTGTCTCATATGAGAAATATGATACCACCATAAGCTCTATGAAGTGGAGTTTATCATGGAAATGACATTATATATGTGTGCGTCGGGTGTTTAATTACATTGCATGTGAGAGAAATTCCTTTATTTTTTTTACAATTTGTTATAAAAATTTAAAATATCTTCCAAACTATATATCATATGAACAATTGAAGACCACTTTTGGGTCTGGGATTTGGGGTGTACCTTAGGCATGACACGACATTTGAATTTAAAAAAAATATTAGAAATATTTAACAATTACTAATATATTTTTAAAAAAAATTTTGATACAATTTCATAATTTCATCATATTTTAAAATTATTACCAATATTATGTACTTAACACTAAAATTTACATTATATTAATAATAATGAAAAATTATTTATTAGTTATAATAAATTATGTAATGATTATATTTTATGTAATTATCTATTTATTTATAATGTTTCTTACTTTTATATTTTTTATAAATTTTTAACAAAGTATGATTATGATTTTATAATCATTGATAATAGTAAAAATTTATTAATAATAATAAATCATTGATTGTTAAATATTAAAAATTATTTAAATTAAAAATATATTTATAATAATAATTATTTTTACGATTTTTTTAAGTCTTATAATTCCTAATATTTTTTTGAAAATTATTACACAATATTATCCTTATTATTATTAAATATGTTTTTAATTAATATTACATATTTTAAATTTAAATTGTTTTTTCATTAAAAAAATTGTAAAAAACATTTTTTATATAAAAAATTATTATAAATAACATTCAATTAAAATGTTTGATTTAAATTAATTTTCATATTGTTTAAAAAACACTCATTTCTTTTTATTTCATACGTTATATATATATATATATATTACACATAATCGAACATATTTACATCAAATTAAATTTAACACATTTTTCAAACAAATTAACATGAGTAATCTATATAAATACATACATGAACACACACACAAAAAAAGTTTCATATATTTCATGAAAGTTTCACCTTATTAATAATATTTTTTAACGGACACTATTATTTACTAATTAATATTAACATTAAGAAAATAATTATTTATATGTATTTATATTAAAATATTTTTTTAAAAAAATAAATATTTCAAAACTAATATGAATTTTTTAAAACAATATGCATATGATATATATATATATGTAGATATAAACATACATAAATATTTAATATTTATTAATTATACTGACTAATTAATTTTTTTATTATAAATTATGTAATGATTAATATTAATTATTTTTGTTATTATTAAATTATTATTAATTATTATATAAATGTATATCACAATTTCATAATTAATATAAATATATAATATATATTTTGACTCTTTTTTGAACAAATATACATATCACATATATATATATATATATATATATATTAAACCTTACATTTATTTTTAAATATTTTATATATACATATTTTGATGTTTATGTATATATATATATATTAAATGGTTTCATAATAATATATATTTTTTCATGTTTTTATAAAAATATATATAACTGATAAATGTATATATATATATATACATAAATAAAATCTTATATGTTTTTTTAATATTTATATATGTTTATATGTATATATATATATATCAAAAAATTACACGTTTTTTACAACTTATATATATAAATATTAACATATTAACATATATAAATGTATATATATATATTAAAACCATATATATGTTTATAATGTTTATATAAGTTAGTGTGTATATCTATATATCATAAACATTACACTTTTTTTAAACCAAACACACACATATATTCACATGTTAATATATATATATATATATTAAAAGAATTTCATGTTTTTAAAATGTTTATAGATATATACATAGAATGTATTATTTATATACATTTATATTACGGAATTTTTTAATTATATGGAAGTTATTATTTACATGTATTTATATGAAGAGATTTATTAAGTAATATAGATATTTCAAAAATATTTTGGCACTTTTTTTAAACAGATATTCATATCAAATTTATATATACATATATACAAATATACAGTCATACATATATGTATATATATATATATATATAACCATAAAAATATTTTTGAAATCATATATATATATATATATATTATATTAACCAAATTAAAAAATAAATATGAAAATCATATAAATTTATAAACCTATTAAAATTACAGAAATAAGATTAAAAAAATACACGAAGCAGATTAAAAATTACACGAACCAACTAGGTATAATACCTAATTATAAATTAATGTAAATTACCAAAACCTGATTAAAAAATATATATATTAATACAATTATGTAATTCCAAAATAGAAAATAAAGCATGCCAATAAGGTAAATTTATAAACCTGTTTTTTTAACAAACAAGTATATTTATCATTGAACTAAAATATGCAAAAAATGATGAAGAAAAAACGCACAGACCGTATCATGCCGATATGAGTAAGAATCCACAAAAAATCATGAATACCCTAGCTTCATGGAGTTTCACGAAGTGGGAAACTGGAGAAGGGTTTGCAGTGGCATTCAGGATGGGGAGGAGAAAGGAGAGGAGGAAGAAATGAGTGTCGCTTTTGTGATAAACTGACATGTTTTCTTACGAAGAACTATTTGAGAAAACATTAATACCAACACAAATAGTTTTTAATCAAAAATTATTTTCAACGAAAAATATTTTGCATCAAAAATAATCCTGATCCGATATTCATTTGAAATGGATTTTGGTTTCCATCATAATTGCTCGTCGCCTTTGATTTTGCCACTCGACGACAGATCATGCCCACCAGAACTATTTATGACAGATTATTTATTACTCCGTAATATATCATTAGTTGTGATAGAATTAATAATCCATCTAAACTAATGACAGGAAAGAAACTATATTCAACATGTCATCTTCTCTTCGCAAATGAACGATTGCAAATAATTGAATTTCTAGTAGTGTATCGGTAGTAGTGCATCTCTGTCCACAGACGTTCGATTTGTTATGAACAGTGGTTGGATGGTCTTGGAATTTATCTGATAGCCTCAAAAAATGAGATAAATTGATTTTAGTGATGATTTAGGGGGTTTATGTTTATATGAAGGTGGGGAGGGAAATTATTTATGATTTTTTCAAGGATTAAATTTCCATGCCCATGAGTTCCTCTTTAGGGAACACAGTTTTCCCTAACTGCGTGTAACATCCTAACTCAGGTTCCACATGCCAATGCCCAGACCAGGACCACTACATTACCTTAGGCCCACCACCCCATATGCCTGAGGCTTCTGAATTGCAATGAGGGTCTAATATAGATCAAGGGATACTATACCCTCTTTTTCAATGTAGCACAACAATAGAAATAAATAATAATAACCAAATGATATTACCAATACAAAACTAAATAAATAGCACAAGATGTCCATGACTTGAAATACAATATCAAAAATAAACTATACTTATGCCAAGCCAAAGTATGTGCCATGTGTAAAAAATTAAAACCCAAATTTAATGACACTAAAACTCAAAATCAGATTCCAAACCATGTATTCTCCCCTCATCCACACTCCATCACATATCATCCATCTATTATATGACCTTTTCCCTTACCCTATCCTACAATCATGAAATCAATTTGTGTATCGATCAGGAAACCCTTGTTTGGCGCAAATACAACTCATTAGGCCATAAACAACAACGTCTAAAATGATATCAAGTAAAAAATATTTATATAGTGTTATAAAGAATAAAATAAAAGTAATAAGGTAAAAATTTTACATTCATTCAATTAATCTTTAATGAACCACACAACACCCTCGGGTTCAAGAGGACTCCCAAACCATATCATATATCTGAATTACATTGTTAGCATTCATATCTCATAAAATATGACTTAATTCCATTATTACCATTCATCAATTCATTATTTGACTCCATTTTTACCATTCATATTTCATAATTGATGACAAAATTCCATAGTTACCATTCATTATTTCAAAATTGAATGTCACTGTTACCATTCATATTTCATAATACATGAAAAAAAGCCATTTTTTCCACTCATCATTTCATAATTGAATACAGTTTTTACCATTCATCATTTCACAATACATTACTGAATACCACTATTAGCAATCCTCATTTCATAGATTAATTCCATTGTTACCATTCATATTTCATAATAAATGACCGATTTCCATTGTTACCATTCATCGTTTCATAATTTAATTCCATTGCAACCATTCATATTTCATAATACAATATTAAAATTAATTAATCCACTATTTAATTATCCAAATACAACAATTTCACACTCAAATCATTGCATTAATTAATTCAAAAATTAATTAATAAAATCATTTTCATTATCAATTTAACAATTTTTTTTTCATCAATCCCATTAATTAATTAACCATTAATTTAGTCCATATATTCCATTAATTAAATCACTTATTAATTAATATAATTGAATTATAATAATTAATTTAATGATTAAATAATCTAATTAATTCCACTAATTAATTCTATAATTAATCAATCCAATATAGGAATCTCAAAATCCCATAATTAATTCATCAATTAATTATCCCATCTTAATCAATTGTATCTTCATAAAAATCGTCATTACATAAATCACTAATTAATTTATCATATTAATTTTTAATAATTAAATGAATAACCAATTAATCACATCGATTCCATTAATTAATTCAACAATTAATTAATCCAGTAAAATAATATCAATATACCATAATTAATTCAACAATTACTTATTCCAAGGTGACAATCAGAATATACCCATAATTAATTCATCAATTAATTATTCCAAATTAGTAAATTGCATCATCACAAAAATCCCTATTAATTTATTCAGTAATCAATTGTTCATATAAATTCTATTTATTAATTAAAAAATTAACTAATCACATTTAATCCCTTAAATTAATTTAGCAATTTAGTGTTCATGCTAATTCCATTAATTAATTCAATAAAAAACTAGACACATTCAATTGCTTAAATTAATTAACAATTTATTTACTAATGTTAATTTCACTAATTAAGACAATAATTAATTAATCACATTCACACCTTCAATCAATTCACCAACGAAACGTTCACAACAATTCCATCTGTTAATTCTGCAATTAGTTAATCACTTTCAATTGATTTAATTAATTCACAACGTAGTTGTTCACATTAATTACCATAATTTATTCCACAATTAATTAATCACGTTCAATTTCATCAATTAATTCACCAATAAATTGGTCACATTAACTCTATTAATTAATTCCATAATTAATTAATCATATTCAACCCCTTCCATTAATTCACCAATTAATTATTCACATCAATCAAGTTAGTTTATTCAAAAATTAGTTAATCGCATTCAATACCTTCAATTAATTCACCATTTAAATTTTCACGTAAATTCCATTAATTGACACCAAAATTAATTAATAACACTAAATTCTTTTAGTTAATTCAGCAAATAGTTATTTATGTCAATTTGATTAATTAATTCCACAATTCATTAATCACATTCAATTTTATTACTAAATTTCATAATTAATTGGTCAAATAAATTCCATTAATTAATTACACAATTTACTAATCCCATCGGCCTTATTAATTAATTCTAAAATTATTTAACCATCTCAATAAATTTTACTATCACCATAATATCCAATAATTAACTCATTCATTATTTATTCATATTCATCAATTTCAATATAACAATAATTAATTCCACAATTAATTATTCAATTTCATTAATCTCAATCTCTCCATAATTAACTCAAAAATTAATTATTTCAAATAAATAAATTTCATAATACCATCATTTCCTATTAATTAATTGAACCATCTATTAATCAAGTTTAACAATCTCAATAGCTCAATAATTAATTCAACCATTAATTATTACAATACATAATCCCAATATTCCCAATTTCGTAATTCCCCCAATTAATTAATTTTCTAGATTAATTAATTTAATAAAAGTGAATTACATATCATTTAATAGAAATTATAAAATTATATACACGTAATTGAAATAATGACTTTGAGATTTGAATAATACACCACCTATCAGAAATTGGTGACAAACACTCACCAATATATATCTTTAATTAAAGTGGAAAAAAATTAAACACATCAAAGAATAAGATCATGATTAAAATCATTGATCCTAGATTTAAATGGATTAGGTCTAATAAGTCTTAGATATATATCCATCACAAACATAATCAAATCCATTCAATAGAGGGACAAGAACATTAAAGAGATGGGAAACCAACTTGGATGAGATTCACTTACAAGGAAGGTTTATATCTTCAATCGGGACATTGAATTTCCAAGAATGATGGTTGGGAGGCAAATGAAATTGTCCAAGTGCCACAAAAATTGGTAGGAATCATTAGGATATGAGTGGAGATTGATTTTAGGATAATATAGGGGTTTATAAATATTAAAATCTAATTCATGGGTTAATTAAAATCGTGCTCATAGTTTTCCAAACCATACACAATAACCTTGACCCAACAATAAAAATACATTCTATCTAGGGTTTCATGGTTTTCTTTGATAGGGCACATGATTTGGAAAACCCATGGTCCAACCATGCACATGCCATACTCATTCAAATATTTAAAATTTTCAACCAAATTCATTCCAAAGTAAAAATAAAATAAAATTTACCCCAAACATGACTTTAGAGTACCTATAAAAAATGGGACATCTCCAGAAATGGTTGGGTTCTTAGAATCTCCCCACCATATAACAGATTGTCTTTGAGCTATACTTCCAATAATCATAGTGATTCTGAGTCCAAAATTTTAGGCCACTGAGCCCCAATATCTACGTCTATCTCCCATTTTTCATCCTTAACACTTATATTTTCTAGAATAAACTAACAATCAGCGTTTTATTTCTCTTATAGAATATCTCCCCATGATACAACAAATGTATCAGATGATCCTCAAAGGATAGATCTATTACTGGCACATCGATCCCCTCCATATTTGTGTTGTTTTCATCTCTTTAATTAATAAATTAGTAACCACCATGACTCACGACTACTCCCCTATAGAGCCCAAGAAGTGGGAATGGTCATCTCATCCAAAATCATCCATCAAAATCAAATCATTAACTATCACCTATTCCGAGATTCGGCTAACGAGACCCTTATTATTTATCGCTACATAACCTCCTTATAAACTCTACTCTGGTAAAATCAGTAGTTCCCCAACCACCACACGGTTTCACCTTTAACATTCTCCAAGGGTATAACCTTACAGAAGGCCCCATACCCCACCAGAAAAATTCCTTATGTAGTTTAGAATATAATAAATCCTATCTTTGTCTATGCAGGACAATTTCAAGGAATAAGTCATGATCATCTCACATATGGATGTACACCTAGATTCCCACTAACGTATACAACCCTTTCTTACAACATCCCAAGGATGTGACCACCCCTTACCATAGTTTCCACTTCCCCAATACCCTGCCACATGATCAAAATCAAGGAGTTATCACTACCCTTAACCATCCTATATCAATTTCATGGTTAAAAATGGAAAAAACATTCAAATATTCTAGATTCTCATTTAGAAACCCAATTATTCACATTTTGAATCTTTTTTTACGATTTTCAATTTCTTATTTGGAACCATTTTTTACTTCAAATTCACAAGAAAGGATAAATAATTCATCTGAAAAAAATTAAATAAAACACATTTTCTAGGCATTCCTAAAATGATTCATGTCACAAAATAATCCTGAGTTCATAGAATGATACATGAAAAATCAATTCTCATGCCATACGAGCCCATGAGTTTAATCTAAAAAAATATCTAAAAACGATCACATCACACCACAAGTGCATCACACAAGGTGAAGTAACATCAACTACAATAGAAAATAACAATAATAAAAATACCACCATGGGTACTAGGGTTCCCCCCCTATATGGGTAAACTACTCCCATGCACGAGCTCATACCTTAGGCCTGTGTTTTCCCCGTATCTTGTATACATTTCCCAAATAGTAGGACAAAAGGAATCTCCCATGATACAACATTATAATGTCCTAACCCAGATGCCATTAGCTGGAGCATCGATCTGAACTACTATGTGACATCAGGCATGACTAACCATATAAAAAAGGATTCCCCCTAGAGGGAGGGTCAAATATTGATTTGGGGGAGATTATACTCTGTTTATCAAAGTAGCACAATAATAGAAATAAATAAGAATAACCAAATGTTATCACTAATAAGAAAACCAAACCACCAACACAAGATGACCAAAACAAGAAATATAATATAAAAACTAAACTATAGATATTCCATGCCAATGTACATGCCATTCTTAAAAATGAAGACAAAAAAAGTAATGATAATAACAAATCCCAAAAGTGTGAAAAAATATGTACAACTCCATCATCCATGCTCCCTCCCATATCAACAATCTAACAATGGGCCTTTTCCCTTCCCATATCCTACAAACATAAAATTAATTCAAGTACTAATCGGGAAGCCTGAGTAGGGTGTGAGTACACCTTAGTAATCCACCACTAATAGACTCTAAATCAATATCCTATCAAAACAGTGTATGTAGTGGTATAATGAATTAAATAAAATCAATAAGGTAAAGTGTTTACATTTATTCAATGACACTTTATTTAGCCACATAACACCCCCTGTGTTCCTGAGGACACATAAACCATAACTTATAACTAAATTTCATTGCTACCATTAATATCTCATAATACAAGGAAGAATTAAATTATTACAATTCATCATTTCATAATTGAATTCCATTGTTACTATTCATATATCATACTACATGACTTAAATACATTATTAACATTTTTCATTTCATAGTTGAATTCCATCATTACCATTAATTGTTCATAATACAAGTCTGAATTACATTGTTACCATTCATCATTTCATAATTGAATTCCATTGTTACCATTCATCATTTAATAATACAAGGCCGAATTCCATTGTTACCAGTCATCAATTAATAATTGATTTCCATTGTTACCATTAATATTTAATAATACATGACTAAATGCCACTATTAATGTTCATCATTTCATAACTAAATTCAATTGTTACCCTTCATATTTCATAATACAATATTAAAAATAATTAATTCACTAATTAATTAATCAAATACTACAATTTCAGACTTACATCATTCCATTAATTTATTCAATAATTAAATAGTCACATCAATTTCATTACAAATTGAACAATTAGCTTATCACATCAACCCAATTAATTAATTCAAAATTTAATTAATCGCATCCATTCCATTGATGAATTCAAAAATTAAATAATAAAATTAAATAATATCAATTAATTTCACAATTAATTAATCAAATCAAATAATCTCAATAATCCATAATTAATTCAATAATTAATTATTCCAATACAATAATCACAATATCCCATTAATTAATTCACCAATTAATTATTCCATCTCAATCAATTGCATCATTAAAAGAATCCCCATTAATTAATTAAAAAATTAATTAATATAATTAAATTCCATTAATTAAGTCAACAAAAAATTGATCACATCATTTCCATTAATTAATTTAACAATTAACTAATAAAATAAAATAATTTCAATATCCCATAATTAATTCAACAATTAATTATTACAATAAAAAAATATCCCCATAATTAATTTGTCAATTAATTATTCCAAATAAATCTATCACATCATCACAACAATCCCCATTAATTATTTTAACATTTAATTGTTCACATACTTTCCATTAGTTAATTTAAAAATTCATTATCATATTAAATTCATTCAATTAATTCAACAATTAATTAATTCACATCAATTTCGTTAATTAATTCCACAATTAATTAATCAAATTCATTCCCTTTAACTAATCCACTAATTAATCATTCACGTAAATTCCATTAATTGATTACAAAATTAATTAATAACATTTAAACCATTCAATCAATTAACCAATTAAGTGGTCATGTCATTTCAATTAAACAATACTATAATTAATTAATCACATCAACAACTTCAATTAATTCACCAATAAACTATTCACATTAATTCCATCAATTAATTATCTAAATAATTAATCACATTCAATAACATAAATTAATTCACTATTTAATTATTCACATCAATTACTTTAGTGAAATCTATAATTAATTAATCAAATTCAATCCGTTCAATTAATTTTTCAAGAAAATTATATTAATTATTTCCATAATTAATAAATCATATTAAATCCATTAAATTAATTCTCTAATTATTTTTTCATGTAAATTCCAATAATTAATTCAACTAATAATTCATAAAATTAAGTCTCTTCAATTAATTCACCAACTAATTTTTCACTTAAATTCTATTAATCAATTCCACAATTAAATAATCACATTCAATCCCTTAAATTAGTTGACCAATTAGTTCTTCACATTAATTTAATTAATTTATTCTAGTATTAATTAATCACATTAAATTCTATCAATTAATTCACCAATTAATTATTCACATTTATTTTATTAATTAATTCTATAATTAATTAATCAGATTCAATTCTATTAATTAAATCCAAAATTCATTGATCACATAAAATCCAGAAATTAATTCTACAATTTCTTAATCACACTAGCCCAATTAATTAATTCAAAAATTAATAACCCATCTAAAGTAGTTTCATAATCACCAAAATCTACCATAATTAATTCATCCATTAATTATTCTAATTCAACTATTTCTATAAAAAATAATTAATTCAATAAATGATTATTCAATTTCAATAATCATAATATTTCCATAATTAAATAAAAAATTATTTATATCAAATCAATAATGTTCCTAGTCCCAACAATTACAATTAATATATTCAATAAATAATTAATTTTGTTTAAAAATCTTAGTAAATCCATAATTAATTTAAAAAAAATTATTCCAAGTCACAATTCCAATATTTATAATTTCACAATTCCATCAATTATTTAATTCTGTTGACTAATTAATTAAATGCATGAAACTAAATTTCTAATAATCTAATATAAATTCAAAAATTACATACAAATAATTGAAATCAAGATTTTGGGATTTGAATAAAAGATCACCTACCTCAAATCAGATATGAACGCTCTCCATTAGATATCCCCAATTATATTGGGAATACCTAAACATGTTGAAGAAGAAGATCATGATTCAATTCTTAGATCCAATGTATTAATGGATTAGATTAATATTGAATAACATATAGGAAAAAACACTTCATAGACGAGAGAATAACAAGAATGAGACGAGAAACCATACGATATGAAATTCACATACTAGGAAGGTGCATATCTACAATATGGAAATTTAATTTCTATGAACGGTGGTCTAAAGACCACGAAAATCATCCAGGAACCTTTAAAATCAATAAGAATCATTTGGGGAAGTTTGGGATAGATTTTAGGTTAATATAGTGGTTTAGGTGTTTAAAATATAATTTTGAGGTTAATTGAACCCGTGCACATTATTTATGAGGAAGGGGCGAATGATTTTGAAAACTATGCAGATTAATAGTTCACCTCTCATAGACGGGTGAACAGTTTGAAAAACTATGTGCCATTTGTGCAAACACTCTCTATCTAGTGATGCATGATTTTCTGGGTTCTGGTGCTCAGTTTGGGAAATATCTGATCCAACCATGCACATTCACTCCTCCTTCCAAAATTTTAAATTTTATTGTAAACAAACCCCAAAGTAAAACCCAAACAAAAGTATTAAAAAGTAGGAAATATATTACCGATAAAAAAACCAAATAAAACTCCAGAAAAGACAGGTGTTTACACCATGCACATAACTATGTGCCTTCTCTCTGGGAGATACACATGTTTCAACTATAAGGGTGCACAATTTCAACAACCATGCACCGACCATGTGAATCCCCTCTGTCTAGGATCACACAGTTTTATGTACCAGGTTCAAAGATTGGGAAATCCATGTGCTAAAGATGGACTACCTTATTTTAATCCATAATTCTCTAACATATCCTAAACACACCCAATATAAAACCCAAAAGAAGATATAGTAAATTCAAGGAAAAATAAAACCTATAAACAAGCTCAAGACTTCTCTTAAAAATCTCAGGATCTTACAATATCCACCCGTAATGATATATTATATTCAGGCTATACTCCCAAGAATTGATAGGATTCTGAGATAAAATTATGGGGCCACTGAGTCCATATATCCTCCTCTCTATCCCATATTAGCTTTTGAACATGCCAATGCTTCTACAATACCTAAAATATCCAAAAAGTGTTTCCCTTCAACGTTTTCTCACAGATATCTAAACACATATTGGGTGTTCCTCAAAGGAAACATTGGTCCAAAGATCAACATCATCCACATTGATCACAAGAGTAGTTTTTGGGTAATACTGCCAAAACTATGACTCATGAAAGATATCAGGCAAAACTCTATTCATTTTTATAAGATTTAATCAATACCCCACTGACCCAATTCTCTCTATAACCTAAAATGGTCCAACAAACATGGGGGGGGGGGGTAAAATTCCATGTATCTGTATCTTATGGTGATCCAAAATATGATACACCAAATGGAATACATGATCACCCACTATAAACTCTAGGGGCCGTTGAAATATGTCAGCATATCAATTATGCATTCTATGAACCATATCCATATGCTTTTGAATTAGTTAAACTTGATCCAAAGACTCCTTCATGATATTAAATCCCAATATATTTGACTCACCTACCTCCATCAAGCATGGAGGAGATATACATGGCCTATCAAAAAGAGTCTCATATGGTTCAATTAGAATAGTTTCATAATAAAAATAATTATTGGAAAACTCCACAAGTGCTTGGTGAATCTCGCAAGAAACACTAATGTCTCAGACACATGCCTGAATCATACCATCGATCACCAAGATTGTATTTTCCAACTTCCCATCTATCTTTGGGTGGAATGACATAATTAGTAAAACATGTTTTCTAAGTTCCTTTTATAAGCCCCATCATATGTGAGAAGTAAAACATGAGTTATGGTCTAAAACAATACTTTTGGGCACTCTATATTAGTGGAATATCTCCAAAATATACATATCTACAAATCAATCCACTAAGAACATCTCTCGCATAGGAAATAAATGTTCTAACTTAGTCAAGAAGTCCACAACCACCCAAAAAGAGTAATTCTTATGAGACTCCCTTGGGAGACCCCCATAATGTTCATAGTAACATCATCCCACTTACATTCTGGAATGAGAAACATCTATAGTATACTAGAAGGTCGTTGATGCTCAGGCTTCACCAGTTGATAGGTGTATCATTGTTTCACAGACCCTAGTACCTCATTTTTTATGCCTTACCACCAATACTATTGATGTAGGTCACAATACTTTTTGGTCAAACCTAGATGCACCGCCCACTTCAAGGCATGAAATTCATGAATCATATATTCATGTTTACTCATAGTCACAACTACCAAATTCCTAATATAGATGATCTCATCCTCAACTGTAGTCCAATTTGAGGGTGTATCTACACATTCCAGATTTCCCTCATGGACAAAAAATCTAGATCCTCATACTACCTTTCCCTGATCTAACTCAAATATGTAAAAACTTTTAAAAATAATATGATATTCATATACTCTTGAACCTCTATAAACACAACATGCATCTCATATGGTAAAGTCATCATATTCCTATCAGAACTAGACTCCAAAACTTCCTAAGTATGAGTTTTCCAACTTAAAGAATCTACAAAACAGTTTCCCTTTATGGGTGTACATTCTAGGTCAATTTCGAATGGAAACATATACTCAACCCATATTTTCTACTTCAGATTCAAATATTTTTGCCCAAATATATACATTACTAACTTATTTTGGTATACAAAGTAAAATAGTTATTTCCATAGATAATTCTACTAGTACATTGATCCATATTCCACTATAGCTAAATCAAGTTTGTTTGTTGGGTAATTATGTTCATGTGGTCAAAATTTCAATACTCATATTCTACAAATCAATATCATTGCATCAACACTACTCAAAAACTGATTCTAGAAGCATCTTGAAACACCGTATACTCATCACTAGGCTGAGGTAAGATCAATATTGGTGATATTTAAATGAATTATTCTACTCTGAAAAAGTAACTCTCACATGATGTGGACCATTCAATATTTACCACATTATTGGTCAATCCTAAAAGTTAGTCTTACAAATAGGAAAATTCCTAGATTAACCATCAGTAATTACACAATATTTCAAGAAAAATGAGGATATCGAAAACTCTCTTGGGATTCTCCCAAGATAAAACTAATTGAAACTTTTTTTGGGTCTACTGAAACAGCTTACTAGAAGATGATGTTACCCAAGAAGTGTACCTGATCTATCCAAAACTAACACTGTTATAGCTTGGAATATATTCTATGTTATATGATTATACTCAACATGACATAAATATGTGTTTCATGATCATCATGACTCTTGGTATACAAAAATATTTCATCAACAAACACAACTACAAACTAATCTAGGTATGTGTGAATGATTCTTTTAATCAAGTATATAAACACTTTAGGTAAATTCTTCATCCAAAAAACATCATAAAGAACTCATAAAGTCCATCCATGCATCTAAAATTTATACTAGATATATTAGAAGTTAGAAATATGAAATTATGATACCCTAATCTCAAGTAAAACTATGATAAAACATAAGATCCCCTAAAAAATTTAATGATAATTTCCATACATGGATGAGGATACCATCTCTACAGATTCTTGCAGTTTTACTTTTGGTAATCAATACCTAAGTGAAAAATCATATAAGCCTTCTATTCAAACAAGACTGGAGAACCCTAAGGTGATTTAATCAGAAATATAAACAACTTATCCATCTACTCTTCCAGTTGAGCCATAATCACTTAATTATTTGTTGGTTTTATTGGATACGGTGGAATAGAATCTCACCCATCCCCCAGCATGATCACAATTGTGAATGACACATATCTATCAGGGGGAATCCTTGGGAAGTATTACAAAAATAAATCCTAAAATAAATACACTACCAGTGGAAAGGAATCATTCTTAAAAAATATATCTTACAAAAGAAGACTAGAAATCTGGGTGGTGAGCTCCCCAAGTTGCTGATGAACTGGCCCAACAAAACCCACCTTGATATTCTATTATCCATGATAAATGTCATTGTCACCCTCAAGAGATGTAAAACCCAATCTCCTTTGGTAAAAATCATTGTGGCCATATTATTATACTAACCATTCCATAACCATGATAAGATTAAATCCAATCATATCAAGGATGTAATGATCCCAACATAAATGATAATCCCAAATCTAGAACCAATCACACATTACACAAATAGATTCATCTTGACAAGACATTGAATGGTGTATCAATAACTATCACCCCACTACAAAAATTTAATATTAGTTTTAGACCATTAATGATTTATTAAGATACATACAAATGAGTGGGACCCATATTAAATAATGTACTATCAAGTGTAGAATCTCTAAAAATAATACCTATAATGGTTGATATACTAGCCTCTCTATTTTTTAGATTAGGCTGAATGGAATATAACTATCCTGCCCCTCTTCCCTATGATGTAGTCTCACTACCTTGAGTTTCACCACTATACTGATATGAGTGATATTTTTGAGATGAACCAAATCCACTGCCTCTACTTCCACAACTAGTATAACTATTGATAAAAAATAGGTATGGGGTAGATGATCCCCTTATCGTACTCTGGTTATACCTAGATGCTCTTTCACTACCCATCTATCATGGGATCCAGCAGAACATCTATAGTTGTCCTATCCTTCCAAAGGTTCATCACTCAACTGGTGGTTGGGGAAACAATCTACAAAGTTTACCCATCCTACAACCCTAGTGACTGGTCACCCGAGTACGGTCCAGTATTATCGATCCTTCCACATGGGTACTCGTATTTCTACTTCACCTGTCAACATTCTAATAATAAAGCTTCTAGTTCTCAGACATCATAACTCATAACTATCAAACAAAACCACATTTCCTCTAGTATATGCCTCCTTTATGTTCTCCTTAGAAACGAGAGATTGATTCACCACTTATAAAAACTTCTTCATGTGGATGTTGTTTACCTCAGGCTTAATTTCACATTAAATCCCATCCTAAAACTAATTTTCTACAGTAGCCTCATCCTCCTCCAATGCTATAATAAAGCATTGAAAGTATTTAATGCATCCATAATATTACTTCATGTTCATATTCACCTAAGTTAACCTCACAAACTCATCTTCTTTCTCCTGCCTGAGCAACTCAAGGTAAAGGTACTACAAGAACTTCTCCTAAAACTCCATCCACTCTATACTTTCCACCATTCCATCATTATTACAGATCTCCCACCAATACTTTTCATTAACATGTAACATTTAATAATCAAATTTGACTCTTCTCATAGTAGGAGTCTCTAGGTGGTAATGTATATTTTGGATAGAATCAATCCCAAACACATTTACCTCAGGTCTACCCTCTCCGGTAAACATTTCAGGGTTATGAAACCTAAAATCCTATGTTAGGTGAGATATACTCTTCCAAACCTACCCTAGGACTCTTTCCATAAACTACATGAACCATGTAATGTTCTATTTTAACTACTCTCAAACATCTTCATCTGAAACTACTGGTTCCATTAGTTCCACTGCGGGAGGATCATTTCCAATCATAACTGCATGTTAACCACTAAATAAGCATTGTCATAGAGGCATATCTCTAACATGAAAAACCCACACCACAAGAAAAATTAAAAAAATTATCACTTTTACACAAGAGGTAAATCATAATAATGAAAAACAATTCTTACCCCACCCCAAATCCCACCACACAGTCAAAACTGAGGCGTTATATCTACCCTTAACCATCCTACATCTAGGACATGGTTAACTGAGGGTAAAATAACTCTAATTAATAAAGATTCCTATTAGAAACCAATTAATTCACATATTGAAATTCTTTTCAATATTTAATTTATATCAGGAACTCTCTTTAGTTCAATTACACAAGAAAGGGAAAAAATTTCAATTTCAATAACTTACCAAGAAGTCTACTTTTCCTGTTAATTCATAAATGATGAATTTTACATAATACCCATGAGTTTTTAGAATGATGGATGCATAATAAACTATCATGCCATACTAGACCATGAGAAAAATATCACAATATATCAAAACAAATAATCAAATCACACAATAATATCATCACTTGAGGTTAAATATTATTCAATTGTAACAACATGCATTAATAACAACAATCCCACCCTAGGTACATGATTTTTACCCTTATACATTGATTAGCTACTCACATGATAAATCACTTAACCAAATCCCAAATCATAATTTTCTCATATATACCATTCCAAAAAAGTAATACAAAATAAAAGAAAAAAAATATTCCTCTAATAGTAATTTTTAATGTCCTGACCTCGGGGCCTGTTATCAGTTCCCCAAGTCGGTCAGTCACATGACCTCAGACATGCCTAACTATATGACAAAGGCTAAAGACTAGAAGCAAGGGTTTAATATCAACTAATAGGATAATATATACACTTTATTGGTCTATTAAAATATTATAAATGAATAAGAATAACCACATGATACTTCCAATAACCAAACAAAACCATTATCACGTGATGACCAAAATAGGATATATAATACCCAAAACTAAATAGTAGACATTTTATGCCAAATATGTGTCAAGTTTCAACCTAAAAAACAAAAAATAAATAAAGATATCGAAAAATATCATGTGGGTACAAAATCACACCTTGTTCCCTCATCAATTATCCATCCCAAATTAGAAATATTATATAGGACTCTTTCCCTTATCTTGTCCTGCAAATGTGAAGTCTACTCAGGTACCGAAGTAACAGCTAGTGTAGGGTGTGAGTACAACTCAGTAAGCTACCACAATCAATTTTTTAAAAAATATCAATTAAAAAATAGTGTATACAACTGTATAAGGAATAATTTACATTTAATAATGTAAATTATTTAAAAATTCAATAATTATTTATTTAACCACATAAACCCCCAGGTTCTCGAGGACACACAATCCTTTAATACCTGGTTCAGCCCATGACAAAGTTGAAACTATCCCCAAGGGATGTCACATATCAAAATAACATTTCTTTTTATAAATTATCATTCCATATTGATTCATTTTATATCCAATTGGAATCATAGTCCAATTCCGTTATTTAGGGCCTAGAATTCCATATAGAGCACCCATTGGGTATTTGAATCATTAGTTAGTATACCACACCCCATTTTTCACTATTGGATTTTGATGCATCTTTCCATGTACCACACACTTATATTAGTAATTCACATATGCAATTTTGATGTATCATTACATATCCCACACACTTGTATCACACATCACATTTATCACTATAACACACATATCACAATTTCATAAAAATTATTGTTAAGGATAATTAATATTATTTTTACTCATTCTCATCACGGGTTATCGATTCAATTACTCGATCAATATTTGCTAATCACCATAATCACATGGAATAATATTACCAATTCACCAATGATCCCTTAAAAAAATTTAATCATCTAACCCATTAATAAATTTATGTTTAACCAACCACCTCATAATACTCATGGTAAATTAATTCATAATAAAAATTTATTGATCAATTAAATAATGAAAATATCCCATAAATTTCATAATCACAATATTTCATTAATTAATTAAACCATTAAGTAATCCAATTACAAAATTTAAATTTCCATAATTTAACCCAAACAATTATCACATGAAAATTAAATCAAATCAATTAAATTATCAATGTAGTTTCCCAACAATGGGAATATAAATTTATCAATTACACACAATCAATTAAATAAAGTATATGGGATTTTAAATTAGTAACACATAGAATAATATTGATGATGAATTCTCACAAATATAATGGAGTAATATTAGCGGAATGTCTATGATTACGATGGAAAACATGATCTCGAAAAAAAACATAGATCCCAGATGAAAAGAATAAAGATCCCTAAAATCCAGATCTAAAACCAACACAAAAAGAACAAAATAATTCCATTTTTAGCAATAAATATTGATAATAGAGAGAGGAAACCTCACATGATGAGATTTTCTTACCAGGAGTTGTGCAGATTCATAAATGGATATTTAATTTGTTAAGAATAGAGGTTGGAGAGCCTTGGAATTCATCTAAGAGTCTCCAAAAAAGAGATAAATTGATTTATGGTGGAGTTATTAGGATTAGGGATATTATATGGGGGTTTGGAAAATTTTCAAAAAAAATATTATAGATAAAATACTAACACACCCAATTTTATACTCAGGGAACACAATTATCCCAAACCATGAACCTAATCATGTGCCTCAACTCAGGGAGTTATACCATTACTAATAGAATGGAGAACTATTTGACAAACCATGTTCTATCTATTCTAATACCCTATTTTTGGGTTTTAATGTATTTTTAGCATGGGCATAGGGTTTGGGAAAACCATCTGCTAAATGTTTACTGCCACATTTCTTTCTATCATTCTTCAAATATCAACCAAACAGACCCAATATAAAACCTAAAAAATATATACTCAAAACAAGGAAAAATAATGCCTATAAATGAGAAAGAGACATCTATTGAAAAAATAAAAAGAATACATAAACAAAAGCCCATAATTTATGTCTAGAAAGTTGATTTTCTTCCGTGGATAAGATCCAATTAAAATAATTTAAAACATAATCAAAATTACTTGGAAAACAATACAAAATAAATCCATGATAATAACAAAAATTCATACATGATATTCTTGTTTTAACATTGGATTCATTATTTCAAATAATATTTTCTATGGGATGATATTTTTGAACTATTAAGGATCTTTAAAAATGGATTTCATCCAATTTAAATAGTTCATTAAAATATCATTTTTCATTTTCACCAAAGGTAAAATACCTATACTCTTCTTTAGACTGATATCTATACATTGATTTATTATTGAAACTAATTTTATTTAATTTAAAATGAAATATTTCTTCAAAAATCATAGATATATTAATATATACTTTGTTTTATTTAGTAAAATTTTAGTAACCTAAGAAAAAAAATTTCTAGTTCCTCAATCTAGTTTATCGAAGGGATCCCTAGTATTAAAAATATATACTTTTCAACCAAATATTTAATATCCAATTTTCAGTTTTTCTCCCTTTGCATAGTTCATAAGGATTCTCTTTAAATATAGGGATTGAAATAATTCTATATGAAATATAACAATAATAATTTAAAACTTCAACTAAGAATATGTTTTTTAAAATATATTCATTTAACATAATTTTTGTTATTTCAGGAAGTGTTCTATTTTATTCTCTAAAACACTATTTTTTATCATGTCCTTGAAGTTAAAAAATTATTAAAATGACCATTTTATTCACATATCTATTGAAATTATATAATTAATAATTATCACCCATATTACCTACAATAGATATAGTTAGCTATCAATTCTCATTTTTTACTAATGCATTTTTTTTCATAAATACAGATAATTTTTATGATTTCTTACAAGTAAATAAACAGCTGTAAATTTTATAAAATCATTTATAATGAATAAAACACATTTCTTTCTAGTTGGACTATGAAAAATATGTTTCCCAAATAAATCTAAATAATAAAGTGGAGAGGCTGTATTTCAATTAGTTAATTAATTGTTTCAAAAATAACTTCTGTTTTTAACATTAAAGTATTAATAAAAAAACGTAAATATTTTACGATAAATTTTTGGTTCATTAAAAACATGGAGGTTCTTAGACAAAATGAGCCCAAACCAATAAAATTTCATGAACATCCACTATATATGTAATATGTGTCCTTTTGGACACTTACAAAACATACTTCTTCCAAAAATATTGAATAATATTTTATCAGTACATTAGATTTGGCTCTAATTAGGTTAGGGAAAAAATTCATGGGAACCCAAAATGATTTCAAACTTTTATTTATTGGTAATTAAAGAGATAACTATTTAAAGATAAATATCATTGTATAACCAAGAATTTTAAAAAATCCAAAAGAACACCCATTTTTATAATGATAAATTAATTGAGATCCAAAACATGTATAACTTGAAAAATTTCAAATTAAACATTTATCAAAGAAGGTCTTATAAATTTTGAGGAAAAGGTTATCAAAGCTAATACCATTTTTTTTACTTTTATTTTTCTTATTCATCCATATAATTTTATCATAATTCTTCTTTATATGAAAAATATATATAAATAATTTTTCATACATTAAATATTATTCATTGGATTATAATTTTCCTCAAAACTAAAATGAAAAAAATAATTTTTTTAGAATTATCACTTTTTGACTGATAATACTTTATCCTAGCCTTTTAAATATTTACACATTAAAATTCAACAAATAATTTATCCTTAAAAATGAATGTATATTTTTAATTTTCCATTTTCTTTAAAAATCATTTAAATTTTAATAAATGTATAAATTTAATTAATTTTGTGAATAATTTTAATCGATATGAATTATATCCTAGAGTTTTTATATTTCGAAAGAATGAACTTATTTTTTAAAAAATTTCATTAGGTTTACCTTTTTAGTCCTTATGTAAATGAGAATTTTTTTTCTATATCAATATCTCTATTTCTTTATATAGATGGTATTTAGTTGGTTTTGGTAGAATTAAAATAAAAAGATGAATAATAATTAGTTTCAATTACTTTATTTTATGAATCCAATAAACATAAGTTTGAGACACTAATTTTAGAACCCAATTCTCAACATGGACAAGAATCTTCTGCACAACAACATTAATATTCTCTAAAATTTTCCCTTTCATTGGATTTTTCACCTTTTTTTAAAATTCATAAACTATAGGAATTAAAGTAAGATGTTGCCTATTTTCCCCCACATAGAGGAAATAATATGAGAAGCATCATTAAAAATATAATTACCTATATTACTTCATATATTATAATTCCCTATATAATACCTTTTATAAGTACTTAAATATCCTTTGTATATTCATCCATGTGATACCTATATGAAATTGTACCTTTCATTGCATTACAATAAAGAAGTAGTGTAGTATACGGTAATATGAATTTTTTATTTAAAATAACTTCCATTATTTTTAGAAATTTTCAAATATAATTTTTTTAGTTAAAAACAATATTGTAAAAAATATTCTATAAGATAATCTAATTTATATTATTTGAATTATTTTAATTAGGTAAAGATTTTTTATATTTACATTTGTTTGATAATTATATTAAAACTCATTCAAGAAAAATCAAAATTTATAGAGTTTCTCTTAATGTACTGATGCTATTTTCTATAATTTAAAATATATGAAACATTTTATTATCTATTTTATCATCAAAAAATATATATTCTTGATATTTACTTCATAACATGTAAATATTAGTTTAGATTATCTTATCTATACCTAAATAGATAACCTTAAAAGTATTCAATATTTTATATTTTTTTACATATTGATACAATAATTTAAATATATGTAGTGATTAAAAAATATAAAAATGTTCATTACTTTGTAATTGAGAAATAATATAATTATTTCCTTAGAAATCAACTTAGAGGGGTCAACATCATGTAATTTATAAGGCATGATTGATATAGTTTAACTATCAATACATAAATGAGTAAGATGAGGTTCCATACATGACTGTTAATGCATGTAGTGTGTTCCAGCAAGGAATGAAAGGGATTTAGGAGTGTATGAATCATTTGAACATGTTATGAACATCTAAAAATATCTTCCCCTATTAATGGTTATGTCCTAATTTGGATTTTATTATTATATATATATATAAACCAATGATAGGCGTCATGGTTTGATACAATTTTTCTTTCCCAAATAGGAGATGAATGAATGGTCATGAAGGGTTGAATTGAAATTATTAATTAATTTAAAATATTTATCAAAATTATGTTAATTTTTGTAAATAAAATAAAAATAAATTGAGAATATTAGTTTTTGTAGAAATTTGATCAAATTGATCAAACTTCTACACCACTCTTCTCAAATAAAAAAAAATAAACAACACACACCTTAATGGAGTCTCTGAATTTTTATTGGGATTCAAAACCCATTATAGAAACATTTTAATACAAGGGGGATTATCACAAGATTGAATTTTTCACACAAGGATTCATAACACATCTAGCCTAAACTTCCGGGCGCAACAGAAGCATGGTTGGGAAGGCACCCAATTTTGATTTTTACCATGATCAATGATTATTACGGGATCTATATGATGATGAATTCTAGTCTCCACTAAATATAATAAAATATTTAGATAAAGAAAAAAGAGGCCCAAAACCTTTATAGAGGATCTTTCACATCATGTTTATAATTAATTTAATTAATTTCATAAATAAAAATAATACCTGTCTTTGGAATTTTTCTCCATTGATGATGTTGATTGTCTGGATTGACCCTTCTAGATTATATCGTTGCAGTTGTAAGGGTCCAAACTAGAATCCCTATAGTGGTGATATACACGTCCTCTGATGGCCTCTGATTGACACTGCTCGTTCTTCGGGTGCTAGCACGGTGAAGCGAGTGTCTTGTGTCTGTCATTCTTGATCGCTTTCTCTTCAGACTTAAATAATGTCTCTCATTCTTGAGAGGGGAGAGAAGAGGGTTCAAGGGTGAAATTATTTGGCAAAAACATTCTCAATTCACTAGGCGTGTGGTTTGTTGTATGGCACAATAGGGGTACTTGGCTATTTATATAAATGGAATTTCAGTTACAATATTTAATTGCATAGCAACAATTAAATACCTTCCTGAACTTAGAGAAAACCCTTGCATTTTATAATAATACCGTGTCATTATTTATAGTGTTCCAACATGCGTAAAACAGAATTATAAATAAAATTACACATCACAAATTAATAGAAACGATATTTTAATTTGTGCCAACTAGTTAAATAATTATTTTCCATTTTGAAAATAATTATTTTACTACCAGACTGACCTTGGTCCGCTTGAAATTCACTTCCATTTATTGAACACATGAATAAATAAATAAATACTTTATTCTATGAAATAAATTTTTTATTTAAAACTAGTAAAAAAATATTTATTAAATGTTCAATAAAATAAATAAATATATTTTATTTAATTTCTGTTATCATCTTAACATGAATTAAATTATTCCATTGTCTTCAGAACAATATTTATTTTATTAATTAAATTCATATTGAATTTAACTGAGACCACCAAAGACACTTAGTGTGTGACCATATAGGATTATTTTTCATTGGCATTAGGCAGGCTTACCTAAAGTCCAAGAGTACTGTCTAGCAACAGATCAAGGCACCCAAGAGAAAGAATGCAAAGTCACAACAATGACATCCACATATGAATTCTCACTGTGTATTATAATCCCTTTGTCGCAATATCCCATCAAGATAGTTTCATGATTGTGTCATCAAATTTTATTCTTAATACGTCATTCATTGACTACCTAAAATAAACTCGTCGTTACACCATGGCCATGGAATTTCGCGTGACGGTTTTATTCCAATCAAAGGGCTAAGATATCAACATCCATAAATAGAAGGGAAAAATCCTTCCCCGACATATCCATTAATAACATGCCACTTGTGACACCTCCAACGTAACATAATTCCCGCCAACTGTCTATGTGACAGTTTTAGTTAGTAAATAAAAGTGTGTAAGATGTGAAACATATTAATGATAATCTTAAAGTCTAAGAGTCATTTCACATACTCACAGATAGAAATATCTTTTGACACCAAAACATGCAGAAATCCTACTAGTGGGTCTATTGATATAATCTTCTATCACAGAGATTACCAAGTGTGAACTTCATCAGAGGTAGTCTCATCTACTTATGTGTACTGACACCTGACAGACTGCATGCTATGTGTCCCATCATAGAGTGTCCTCCATCCAAATAACTATATTTAATAATATTGTTATTTCATTTCATGGTTTTCATCATAGCAGGGAACTACCATGACTTTATCAATGCGACCAATACTCTAGGAAATCTTTACATTATAGTCTTGAAAAACAATAAAAAATATGTAATAATACATTAAATATTTATGCAATCAAAGTAAAACCACTTGGTTCTAGGACACCAACTCTTACAAACTCCCACTAGGACTAGAGCCAACTTCCCATGACTTTCAATCTGCTAGACCTCACATGACGATCATGTTTCTGCTGAGTCAAGGATTTATTCAAGGGGTCTTCAATGTTGTCTTCATTGAAATACTACCCACTGCAACTTCACCTCTCTAAAAAAATCCCTCAAGACATGATACTTCCGAAGTATGTGGTCCGTCCGTTGATGTGACCTTGGCTCTTTTGAGAGATCCACCACTGTAGTATTATCACAGTGCAATGTGACGAGATCTTTACTTCTAGGTATCACCTCTAGCTCCTGGAAGAAGCTTCACATCCAAACTACTTATTTTGATACCTTAGAAGCTGCGATATACTCAGACTCTACTGTAGAATCTACAACCACACTCTGCTTTGGGCTCTTCCGGCTCACTGCACCTCCATTCAAAGGGAAGATGTATCCCATTTGTGACTTTATGTCATCTTGATCAGTTTGGAAACTAGCATATGTATATCCTCTGATGACTAGTTCCTCATCTAATCTATAAACCAGGAACTTATCCTTTTTACACCTTAGATGATTTAGGACAGTCTGGACTGCCATTCAATGGCGGCCACCTGGGTTAGCTTGATATATGCCTACCACACTCAATGTGTAGGTGACATCCAGCCTAGTACATATCATGACATACATGACTCACCCAATCGCTAATGTGTATGGAGTCCTTGACATTATATTTCTTTTCTCATGTGTCTGATGACACATTATCTTGTACTGATTAATACCATGTGATGCTGGCAACAATCCTCTCTGGGACTATTCCATACCAAATCTCTTCAGTATCTTATCAAGGTTGGTACTTTGACTTAGGCCCAGCAATCTCTTGGATCTATCCTGATGAATCTTGATTCCAATAATATATGATGCCTTTCTCAAGTCTTTCATGGAGACGCATTGATTCAACCATGCCTTAATAGATTGCAAGACTAGTATATCGTTTCCAATGAGTTATATGTTATCAACATATACTATTAGGAAAATGTCTACACTCCCACTTAACTATTTGTAGACACAAGGCTAACATTAATTTTTGATAAAACCAAATTCCTTTATGGATTTATCAAAACAAATGTTCCATGACCTGGATGATTTATATAATCCATAAATTGATTTCTACAACTTGCATACCATATTGGCATCCTTTGGAGTAATAAACCCTTCAGGTTGTGTCATGTAGACAACTACCTGAAGGTTCCCATTAAGGAATGTTGTTTTGACATCTATTTTCCAAATATCAATGTCATGTTAAGCCATAATAGCAAGTATAATTCTGATGGATTTCAGCATTGCAACTGGTGAGGAGGTTTAATCGTAGTCAATTACTTGAATTTGTTTAAATTTTTTTTCAACCAGTCGTTCCTTATAGGTACTGACTTGTACTTCCATGCCTAGTTTCTTTATGAATACCCATTTTTAACCAATAGGCTTTATATCAACTGGAGGAGCTACCAAAATCCAGACTTGGTATTGGTACATGGAATCCATTTCAGAATTCATGGCTTCTTTCCACTTAGCAACATCTATGACACTTAATGCTTCCTTGTAGGTTAGACGATCATTATTATCAACTAATAAGGTATCACCATCCTAGGTAAATAGAAAACTGTAACATTCTGGATCTCTAACCTCTCTTGTACTCCTATACAGAAATCGTGTCTCTCGAACAGATACTTATTTTGTGGGGATTTTTGGAATCTGTTACTATGCCCACTCTTGTGCTCCTTGAGCCTTAGCTTCATCCAAGTCTATCTCGCTCCCACTATCTCTTTCAGAGATGAGATCCCTCTCATGGAATATGGAATGTCTTGCCACTATAACCATTTTTTATATGGGGTTGTATAGGTAATATCCTCGTGTTTCCTAGGGGTATCCTATAAAGGTACACTTTGTGCCTCAGGGTGTGAGTTTATTACCTGAAGATGCCTAAACAAATGCTTCACTACCCCACACATGTAAATTTAATAACATGGATTTTCTTCTACTCCAGAATTCATATGGAATTCCATTGATCAATTTAGATTGTACATGGTTTAGTATGTGTGCCGCTGTTTGTTACTCATATCCCCAAAAGGATAATTGAATAATTACATGACTCATCATTTATCTCACCATATCTAACATAGTGTGATTCCTCCTTTCTCATACACCATTCCATTGTGGTGTGTAAGGATGAGTGAGTTGGGATAGGATCCCAAACTCTCATAATTAATCAATGATGTCCTGATTATGATATTCCCCACCTTGGTCTGAGCAGAGTTTCTTAATCTTCTTACCAAGCTATTTTTGAACTTCATTCTCGTATTCCTTGAACTTATCAAAGGAATCTTACTTATACCTCATTTAGTAGATATATCCATATGTACTAAAATCATCAGTAAATGTCTTGAACTATGAGTACCCACACATTTCTTCAACCGGAAATGGTTCACACACATCGGTATGAACCAATTAAAAAATCTCTTTAGCCCTTTCACCTTTCCCACCAAATGGGGATTTTGTCATTTTTCATTGTAATCATGCATGGCCTACTCCAATTGGTTTTAGTTAATAAGAATCTAAATATCCATCTTTATGTAACTTTTTGAATCATTTAACGTTTACATGACCTAGCCAATGATGCCCAAGTTGGGTGTGGTATGAGTCATGTGAAGTATCTTTGTCATCGATTACCATTACATGGTTTGTGTAATACAACACGTAAATACCATAGTATAAATGTTCCCTTACAAAAATGCTCTCTTTATAAAATAATCAACATTCATTTCCAATCCTGAAAAAAATACATATATATCTAGTCTAGAAACAAAATCACCATTCATGTGTACGAAAAATTACCTCCTCTTGAACTGATGTCATTTGTTTTTCATCATCACCAGTCATAGATTGTTATAATAATAGATATATTGTATATAGTTGACATTTTTAACATTTTCATATTTATTTAAATATTAAATCACATGTACGTTGTTAATTTTCTATAATTGGGAGGCTACGATAATGTCTCTAATGTGTACGTCAGACCACCGCCTCACGAAGCGATGTGGTTCATTTTTCACTAACTCTTTACATGGAATGTGAAAAGGAAAGGATAATGAATATATTTTATATAAATTAAATAATTATGTTATTCAAGAAATATTTATCTTTATAAAAATATAATATTTTTTTTCATAACTTTCCACTCACTAAATAATGATAACGGCGTTCATGCATATTTGTCGACCACCACATCAATGAAGCGATGTGATTATTTTTTTCTTCACCGTAACACATATATGTTATATATAAGTATGTTTAAATAAATAATATGGTTTTTTATATGATTATAATTATATAAATATAATATATGACTTAACTTTTTTCAATAGTTATTATTTAAAATATGGAAACATTACACATGTGTACATATGACATACAGTCTCCATGATTGTAACATAGAAACTTTTTCATAACCCACATTCACTATATGTTTAAAAATAAAATTTTATTTATTAATATTATAACCGTGCCATGATTATTATTCTATAGATGTTGAATAATGACTACTTTTAACCATAGTCAACCTACCAAAATTAATTTAAACACATAAACTGAATATCATAAAAATATTTTAACGTTAATTTAATTGATTATGTAATCATGTATAAAATATTTATAGGTGAAATAAAATTAATAATAATCCTGAATTTTTTTAACAATAAAGTGAATAATTATCAAAAGTTTATTATTTAGAAATACAAAGAAAGTACATGATGAGTCAGACTCAAATAATGGGACTTCATCTCAATTTCCTTTCATTGAGGAATATTTTGATCTTATAAACTAAAATTATATTATGAGGTTTATATACATCCACTTTTACATGTAATATCATTAATTTAATTACACTAATTATATGTAAACTATTTTTAATACTATTATTTAATAATGATTATGATAGAAAAGATTCCAATGTGGCAAGGGAAATTATTTTTAAAAATCTTCTTATATAGTTTCCTAGAAAATATCTTTCTTAAATATCTTTGTTTTTTTAAATATTTCCTGAATTTTATAATATGGATATGAAATTTTTATAAATTAAATATTTTTCTATCATTATTTTTTTTATAGGAATGTTTTTATATATTCATTATGTAATGTTTTGACAAAAAGATGAAAGGAATGTTTTAGATTAATATATACAGGGAGAACAAGTTCCCCCCACTAAATCTATTATTTTAATTTTGGATTCAATTACAATCATTCGGGTTTTATTCAAATAAATAAAATATTTTATTATTTACGGTTATTCTGGTATTTAAAATGGGGTTATAAATATATTATAAATTTCAATAACAGAAAATGTCTTGAACATGTGAATATAATATTTTATGAGTGTAAGGATGAAAATTAAAAAAAATGTGTTATGATTTTGTAATAGACATTAGAAATTATTTATGATGATTATTGGTTTTGTTATAAATCACAGATTCATGGTTTCAAGATTAACCATGGATGGGTGAATACCATAGGAACCAGGGATATATTGTTATGTTAAAAACCATAGACGGGTGATTTTTTGATAGCCCTACATTATATTTGATATTGAAGTCAACTAAATAATTATTCCTTTTAAACGAGTGATATGAAAAATGTTGTCCAAAGATACCATTATATTTGATCTATGATTTCAATGTGTTTTTATTGTAATATTATGATTACCAAAAAGAGAATCATTTTTATTTTCTTAAAATAAATAATTTATGGATTCTTAAGGGTGAAAAGTATAACTTTTTTAGAAGGACTTTATATGTTTTTCTTGTTTTTAGAGAAATATTTATGTTTCTTATTATTCCTTTATAATTTATTAGGAAGTAAATTATAATGATATTTTGGAAAATAATTTTATATATTGGGTATGAAGATGTTAATTTTGATCCAAAAGTATATTTTGAAAGGGAAATGTTTTATTAGTAGTCATGGAATAACGAGTTTCATTATAATATTTTTTTCTAAAATAATGATTTTTTTTTGTTCTGTTACAATATTTTTTTTTAAAAAATCTTAGTTGTTGTTGATGGGTAGGAACAATGGAAAACCCTTGTTTAAGGTCTTGAATATTATCCCTGAAATGAAAACACGTTTTATTTTAAATGATTTTTTATATTTGAAAAAATGGTTAATGATTATAGGTGTAAAATTTTTATATATATTTGTAGGTTGGTTGGTTTAGAGTTAAAACCTATCTATATAAAAATATAAAACTAAAATATCACTGGGAATGAATAAAATTTAATTCTAGTTTAATGTTTCTATAGTATGTATCTTTTTAGTCTATGTCCTTATAGTTAGTATTAGAGAAAGTATTATATCATTTTATAGGTTAGGATAATATTAATATAATTTCTAAAAAATATTTTACCTTATTTTTCAGTTGATAAAATGTATAATTTTAGTATAACAATGTTTTTTATCTAAATTATGTCTGTTAAGAGTATTTTTCAATAGAGGAATCAAGGAAGTTGAAGTGGAATGGAAATTTAAGGAAAATATCCTTACATTTCAGCATCATTAGATGTTTGTGATTGAAAAAAATAGTATTTTTTGGTTATTGATCCATTGAAATAAGATATAAATAGTGATGGAGTCCATTATAGAAAGAATCTAGATCTACCATAGAGGAATACGACCATAGTAGAGCATTTCATGAGAAAACATTTTCTATCATTGGGTGGATATTATGACCCATTTGTGTTAAAAGGATTGATCAATTCCCGAGTGAAGATATTTGAATTCATAGGGTGTTTGGAATATAAAAAGGTAACCGATGTTATTTATCATTTTGAATGTGACACCGATTTATAGTAGTCTCTGGTTAAGAATACCGAAGTGGGAGATGATCTTGATTACATGGAATGGGAATCATTTAATAATCTCTTCTTAGAGTAATACTTCGCTACAGTTCTCTAAATCAGGATATGAAAACTATTCACGGAATTTAGGAAAAAGGATGAAGATTTTATATCTACGTATAAAGAATATTTTACAAGATTAGTTATCTATGAACAAAATTTTATTCCAAATTTTGATAATAAGATTAATCCATTTTAATTAGTATTGATGCTCAGATATATTAGGAAATTGTCTTCCCTTGAATTCGAAATCTATGAGAAACTTGTTTTATATGTCAAGAAGGTTAAATATAGTTTTCTTATGATCAGTTATACTATAAAAATAGGAAAACAATATCTACGAGGACGGAATATGGGAGGAATGGGTTAAAGAAGTCTATATATAAGAAAATAAAGTTCCCATATTTTGATATGTTTTGTCTAAATAAACCTAGGGAATGTATTATAAAGTCAACAAAGTCATTTTTATGTTTTAATTTTTGTCGCGTGGCTTGTGAATGCGAGGAAAATGATCATCCAAACAATAAAAAGGGAATTGTAATATGATTCAATTTTAATGAGTTGGGTAATTTTTCTAATTTGTGACGAAAGTTAGTTACCTAGGGTGGAAATAAACAAGATAGAAATAAAAAGAGTCTGCAAAAACCTTTATATATTATTTTTATGTCAGTCCATCAAGTGGAGTGGTGACAAGTGTGTTACTGGTTTATTCAAATTATGATAATACCCTGCTTGATTTTGGATCATCACATTAATTCATTTGTGAGAAATTTTCATGTAAAATAAGAATATCCCCACATTAAAAGAGGATATAAATTTTATTGAATAATATGGGAGGAAATATTAAAGCAACGAAGATTTATAAGTGAAATGTTATTTCCCATATAATTCCTTGTAAGTGATTTCATGTGATTTATTGTGATTATTCTAGTATCTCACACAAATTTTGGTAAAATATGTAATATCTAACCTTGATTCTATAAGACAATGTAAAATTATAATTAAATAATGTATGTTCATATGATAGTTATTTCCCCAAATTTATCTTTACCCACACTAAATTTAATAGTAATATGAATGGAATTATCCTTTGGGACTTCAAATAAAAATATATTTAAAATTAGTTAGTATAATTTTCCTACAAAATGAAGTGTTATCTTTTGTTTTTTTGATCATTTATCCAGAGAAATAAATTCATCTCTCTGTTAATAGATATTTAAAGAGATTCATCATTTATTCATAGAATTATTCAATATCATTATAACTATCTCTAACATTGTTTATTTCATAAAATTATTATGAAAAATAGTTTTCCTATGGAAACTTCATTTAAATATACGTTATGAACTACTTTTAATCTAGAAAAGTTAATCTTCCTCAAACATTTTTCATGTTTGGAAAATCATTCCCATGTTGTAAAATTCAAATCATAGAATGAATTATTTATTTTATTTATCTTAATTCCATTTTCATCAAGTATGAAACCATTATTTTTTTCAAAAAAAACGTATTCCTTAACATAACCATTCAAGAATGTGGACTTTACATAAATTAGATTAATTTCTTAATTTTAGTATCCCATAATAATTAGAAGAACAATAATTGTTTTGTATCTTATATTTGGAATAAAGGTAACTTTTAAATCAATACCATTTACCTATGATTATCCTTCACAAATATCGTAGATTTATTCCTTGAAATACTACCTCTTTTATTGATCATATTTTATAAAACCAACTATGTGATGAAAATATTCTTGTCTTCTAATATGTAGAAAACATCCAATATGTCATTATTACGATTTTGTTCCAACTCTCCATTAATTGAATTTATAGATCGATTAATATTGATGGATTATATAATATTCTAAGGATTAATATAATATATGAGTATAATTTCATTTTTCTTGGCTTCTGATGTATTTGAATATGGAATTCCTATCTTTTGGTGATATTTTTTAGTTCAACCTATTTTTTAAAAAAAAATTCATAACATCAACCAAATTTTTATATTAGAACTATATTCATCAATTTGATAATCAGACCATATATGTTGACTTTTATTTACACTGCCTCATTCCTATTTAAATGTCATTTTAGAGTTTACTAGTACATCTACCATTAATGCATTGGAACCATAATTTTCATCTTATTCATTATTGTATTATCTTTTAATTATGTTAACACCTCAAGACTATAAAACCCTATAAAGTCATTTATTCCAACATATATTGGCCCTCTAATTGGATGAATATCCCCAAATAATCTATCCTCAAACTTTTTATCATATTTTTCAAAGTCTTGATTTTTTATATTTAATAAATAGGGGCACCAAAAAAAAATAAGAAGTTCACCATGGGTTTCCATTTATATCACATCTCATAAGGAGTCATATTTTATTTTGGTCTTAGTGTACACTTGTTTTAAACATGTACTTTTGTACACTTATCATACCTCCAAAATTATTTATTGAGTTTATACCCCCGGGGAATAGTGCTCCCCATAATAACCATGATTTTGTTAGTCCATCACATAAATCCTTTTTATAGGGTCATGTTGGGAGCACTAACATAACAACTTATTCTTTTTTTATAAAATAAGTTTTAAATGAGATACATTTTCACTTCATACCAATACCTATACATATATTCTCGATGTGTGAGCCAATTTATTTCTTATCATACCTTCTAAATAACTTACATTTCTCCACAACATCAGATTTATATTTCATGAATAAAAAACTATTCAGTAAATTATATGTTTTTTACATGTTTAATATTTATATATATATATCAGAAAAATATATACATATATATGTATATATCAAAAATCATATATGTTTTTTAATGTTTATATATGTTTTTGTCTGTATATATATATATTGAAAAATTTACACTTTTTTACAACTTATATATTTATTTACATGTTAATATATATAAATGTATATAAATGTATATATATTAAAAACCATACACATTTTCAAAACATTTATATACTCTTGTGTGTGTGTATATATGTATCATAAACATTACACTCTTTTTAAAACTTATATATATATATATTCATTTGTTAATATACAAACATGTGTGTGTATATATATATATTAAAAACATTACACAATTTTATATATAAATATATCAAAACATTTACACATTTTTTTAAAACATTTATAGATATATACATATAATTTATTGTTTACAAATAATTATATTAAAAATTTTCTTAATTAATCAGAATATATTATTTATATGTATTTTTATAAAAAAAATAATAATTAATACAAATATATCAAATATATTTTGGTAATTTTTGAAACAGATATACATATCAAATTTGTGTATACATATATACAAATATACATACAAACATTAACCATATTTTTAAAATCCCATATATATATATATATTACATAAACTAGATTAAAAAATAAACATGAAAACTAGGTAAATTTCTAAACGTAATAAAATTGCATGAACCAGAATAAAAAATAAACAGACCACACTAATAGAATACTAAAAAATAAATCAAAATAAATTACAAAAACTATATAAAAATAATAATATAGGTTAACAAAATTGTGTTAATCCTAAATATCAAATAAATCCTAAAAATCTGGTAAATTACAAAACCTAGGGTTTTACCAAACCAGTATATTTAACATTGAACCAAAACATGTAGAAAAAAATGTCAAAGAACATAAGCGGAGTTCATACCATGGGGATATGAGTTGTAATCATAAAAAAATAATGAAGAAGAGAGGTGCATGGATCAGTATAGAGAAGACGGTTGGGGTAGGGTACGCAGTGGAATTTGGGAGAGGGAGATAAAGGAGAGGAAGAAGAAAGGATAGCCACACATGTGTTAAATAGATGGGTTTTTTTGTGATAGACTATTTGTGAGGGCTTTAATTCCTTCAAAAATAGTTTTTTTATCAAAATTATTTGTAACAAATACTAATTTCTAGAGAAAATAATCTCAAGATGATGAGAATTTGAGATGGATTTTGGTATCCTTTGCAAATGATCGTTGTGATTACTTTTGGAATTGGGTGGCAGGAATTCCCGTGAAAACTATATTTGTGATGGAATTAATATTCTGCTATAAATAATGGTTGGAAAGACTCTATTTGTGATGGGTCATCTACCCATTACAAATGACTTATCGCGAACAACTGAATTTCTAGTTGTGATTCTAGTTATATCACCAAATAATATAGTTATTCCTTTGAGACTTTGGATAAAATATAATTATCATCCTGATTAGACTAATACCTTTATAAATCTTATGTCTGGAGCATCATTAATATGAAAATTTTCTTATGGTACATTAGTGTAAAAACATCCAAAACTTAGGAACGTAATTTATTGACATGATTTATCTAGAAATTATAATATTCATTGAAACTTTGGATTCCTCAAATCATATCGGTTTATCCTCTCATTATAATGTCAAATCAAAATAATTTTCAATAGTTTCAACCACATGTTCTAAATTAACTAACTTATATATATAACCAATAATCAACTAATAATATATTTTCATATTTTCATTAGACATAGAGTCTTAAAAATCATTCAATCATAGATTGGTGATGTTAAAATACCCTCAATGATATCATGATGGAAATTATTCTCACTATAACATAGAAAGATCAGCTAGAATCATCAAATTTTATTTTTGAACATTAAATATTGAATGGCCACCTCAATATCACAATTTTATTTTGAAAAAAAAGAACAATCCTATTATGATCTTATTTTATATTCCAATTTTAGTCTAGCCTCAACAATATTTAAACAACATTTAGCATTATATTAGATCTTCCGATGAACCGACTTTCATTTATCAAAAACATTCTTCGTGTTTTTGTCTTGTAATGTATCAATATAACACTTGATAATCATAACATCAAAATATCTAGAAATAAGATTTTTTTTCGCAATTTCCAACAAAAAACTCTTCTAGTTTAGTCTGCTATTGATCTTCTAAGACTCTTAGTGTTTGAGAGTTCTATTTTCTCATAAGTGAGACCTTATGTTTTTATCAATTCCTTCATCTCCTAATTACATAGATCATTTATTCAAGATTCTAAAAAATTTTCATTTTCATCATAAAATATACTCAGTAATAATATGTACAAAAAATTTTTAGCCATCGTCTATAATTTCACTTAGGGATGGTTTAATATCTTTTGATTAATCAAAATTTAAACTTATTTAGAAGCTCTTAATCTTTAAATTCTAAATATTATTCCTCTTTAACATTTTTCTATCTTCTAGTGATATCATAGATGACCTCTCCATCCTGCCACCTTTTTGTTGTGCCTTCAACCCTATCCTTCCTTCATCTTTCTATTGATTGATTTAGCTATTGATCAACTATGATGGTGTCCAAACTTTTATTTCATGTTCGCGTTTTCAAATATAACATGTATTGAATCATAATTAACCAAATTAATTGTGTTGTTTAAATATATGGAGAACTATTATGTGTATCATCTAAGAATATGCCTCAAACAATTGGATATTTTCATCTTTATACTCCACCCAGTTATCTTATATTTTACAAATTTCACCAAAAAATATTTTCTAAAATTGTATCTGGATTTCAATAATATATTCTTTAAAAGAAACTTATGTAAACCTAAATTCCATAAGATTTGGGCATCCTTAAAATTTAATTATAAAAAATAATTCATTAAAATAAGAGTATCTTCTGAGGATATGATTTTATATCAGTACATGGAACATTTTAGGAACACAAAAAAAGTCCTTTAGATCCATACCTCTAGAAATTACACCATCATATTCAACATCATCTCAAAAACATTTTTTATCCAAGGTTTTCTTCCACAAAATGATGAAAGTATAGAAAAATATATAACAACTTCATAATCTGTAGGTAAATTCAACATTCCGATAGAAATATACAAAAAATAATAATAAACATAAAACTTTTAGACCATATTCAACAAAAATCTCATGAGTCTCTATTTGTATCCACTATTCATCAGTTTTAAAATCTATATATTAAAATTTTGTATTCATATAGTCATATTTACAATAATCTATACTTCACATTCCCAAAAATTAATGATTCATTTCTTAATCCATAAAATTTATGATATATATCATTTTATCTATTTATAAAGAATAATTATTAATTTATTTCATGAATTATTAAATCCATCAAATTTCATTTTACTGAATAATAATTCATTCATATTTTTATGAAATGTCTAACAAATAAGGAAATTTATAAGCATGGCTAATTTAAGTGGATCAATTAAGATTTAAAAATCCATATTTACTACCTCAATCACCTGATTATATCAATCTCTATGTCCTCTTATGACCACCACATATCTTTTTTTATTTTTATCCATATTTAGACCATTTAAATCTTTCACCCAACCACCACCATGAGATCTCTCTTTCTTGAGAGAATAGAGTATAATTTTGTTTCCAACCTAAAAATAAAATATTGGAATATAACATCCCTATATATTTATATACATTTAATTTCATCTAACTATCATCATTAGTTCCATGAATAATGACTCATTAACCATTTCATTACATCCTACCAATTCATACAATTTAATAAACCTTTTAAATTCATATAAATTATTCATAACAACTATAGAAATATATAAATTAAAAATAAAATCTAACATATCCACATCATCACCAATCAATAATTCTAGTTCACATAATTTATTTTATAAAATAATATATAAAATATTAATTACATAATAAATAAATGTTAAATAAATTAAACCATCACTAGATACTTGCTTTTAAAACTCAACACATAATAAACATACTAAATAATTACCATGTTTAGACATTATATCCTGAATATAGTTATGTATTAAAAAATTAATTTAAAATAATTGAAAATTATTATTTTACCCTTTTTTTCAAAAAACATGTAAAAATTCACAGACTACCCATACATGAAAATTAGAGTCTCCATATTACAGACCACTTTAGAACTCATTTTACATAAAAATAATCAGCCACAATCAGAAAAAGGGAAAATGACTAGGGAACAATTTTATTAAACATTCATCAATTTAACATAATTTAACCTTGAATAAAACAATGACAACTTGAAAAAATTATAGATTCTGTAACAGACCAAAGTTTCATTAATTGAAATCCCTCTTGATCTAATTAAATGTCTCTTTATGTAAAAAGTTTATATAAAATGTCAACTTCTTTGGTTTTATGTATAAAATTGTGATCGTTACTTTTATAGTCATTGAACAGTGATCACATGATTAGTATAGATATATGGATTTAACAAATCCGATTTACTCAGACAAAAGAAGCGATGGCCTCATCTAGTAGAATTTCTTCATACAGAGCCCATTTTTCGGAGCTCAAAAAAGAGGTGGCATCCTTGGGCTTTGCTCTTGTCCAATCCCAAGCTGAGCTTCATCATGTCAACTCGAACAAGACCGTCTACAGAAAAAGTGTAAGTTGATAGAGATTACCACTTGAGCGATGTTATTTGAGCCACCCCAAGAGTCTGTCACCATCGCACACCTTACCATTAGGTCTTATGCGGTTGTTTTAAGGGGTTATGTAACAAATATCTAGTAATATATTCATGTATATTATTATTTTTGTATATAATAATGAATATACCTTCTTGTCATTATTGATAAATTGTAAATAGCTTTTATAGTACAAATAGTGTTTTTAGTTATTATTTAATTAAGAAATCTATTTTATTAAATTAAGGGATTTTTGAATTAAATAATATTTTAATAAAATATTATTATTATTAAATTAATTTTTATATATATATAAATGATCATATAATTTTATGAATGCAATTATAATTTTTATTAAGTTTTGAAATCCATTTCTGTCAAAACCCGTGAATTTTCGATTAATGTCAGTTTTTATTCTAAAAGTGAAAACTAACAAATTTATAAAATTATTTAGATAAAATAAATGATATTTCTGGAATTAGGATGTCGAAATTATCCAACGGTGAATTTTTCATAATTTTTTGAGATAGTCAAATGTTTGGGTAAAAATTAAATACCGTTTAAATATATAATGTGTTTAATGACATCATAATGACCCAATAGTGATGTAATAAAATACTATAAACTTTATGATCGGCCAATAGATGTTTTACCATTAAAATAATATGATTTTGGGTTTGTTTGACTTAATTTTAAAAGCATTAATGGACCCCTCAAGACTTATTAAACATATTGTCTTTTTAAATTATTTTCCTTGGGAGTGTGACTCACCTCCGTATAAGAAACCCTATTATTTTA
Source organism: Viscum album (assembly GCA_963277665.1). NCBI lineage: Eukaryota > Viridiplantae > Streptophyta > Magnoliopsida > Santalales > Viscaceae > Viscum > Viscum album. Next base: position 597,050,311 of record OY728121.1, read on the forward strand.
ATAATTTCGGGCTTTGGTCTTATAAAATATTGTTTTCCTCTTCCCTTTTCCAAAAACCATGTGCAAAAACAATGAACTGATTTGTGGTTTGGATTAGTTTAATGTAAGGGGTCCCAAATCTAAATAATAAAGAATTCACTCACATTTCCTATATAAACCCACCAAACCTCCCACTTCCTCCTCACTCAAAGCCATTTGAGTTTGTCCAAACTCTGCCCTACTCTCTCTAGAATCCTCCCAAGGTGCCCAAGATCCCAAGAAGCCTCTATCAATCCTCTTTCAAGCCTTTGGAAGCACACTTCCATGTAAGGGTTTTTTCTTCCTTTCTCATTTTGTCCAATTTTCATTAAGTTGTTTTTCCCTTTTAATTTCAATTATTAATGTTGGGGGTATGGTTTCACACCTCCAACATACATCCCTCTTTATGTTTTAATAATGGGAGACCCCTTTCTCTCTCATTAAATTCCTCCCATGTACACCCGTTACTATGCCGAAATTCCGAAAGGAACTTCTCTCTCCTCATTTAAATTGAAGCAATACTTTTGTATCATGAATCTAAATTCCATTATAATTTTTGGGATAGGTATCTATATGACCTCCTTATTGTCAATAAAATGTATATATTATTAGGAACCACTTTCTCTCTCATCAACCATTTTTATGAATTCTTATGTCACGACGTTACGTTGCTGAAATCACACTAATTTTTTTAGCCAATGCCATTGTGTAGTGAATACCATGCCCATTTCTACATCAAGGGTATTCAAATTTATGCACATTTAATTTTTTATTATAATGTTTCATATATAAATTCCACATTCCATTATCATGGAATAAATTATTATGTTTTATGAATCCATGTTTTATGATCCATGTGGCACACTTATGCATGAAATGAAATATTTAAGAAGGGTGTGCCCTTATAGCGCTCCAATGCATTGGGTAAAGTATAGTATCATGATACGTCATGTGCAATGAGTTTTGACTCATGATAATCCAAGTGAAATGAGTATTTACTTGTGCTTTATGTGCAATGAGGATTTACTCATGCTCCATGTACAATGAGCCTTGGCTCATGCTAATCCCATGTTAAGTGTTGTTGCCACATTTCCATGTTATGATTATCATGATTTATCATGACTTTATGTTTATGTTTCTCTTGTGCTCTATTGATATGCCTATTGTATAACATGTATTGTACTTCTCTTGTATTCCATTTATATTCCCTTACTAGGCTTTATAGCTCACCCCTTTTCTTGTGCATGTCCTCAGGTTATCCCACGCAATGCTAAGTATGAGGGAATGTAGTGGTCATGTAAAGGAAGTTTTCAATAATGATGTTGTATTTAATGTTTTAAGTTGTTATGCAATTATCCCAAGCCCCAGAGACACAAGACCTCTCAATCATCCTTGTTGTATCAAGTGAATAGTTTTTGTAATAAATCATGTTTAAGCTTGTAATTAAAGCAGGGTTGTCATAGATTTTACAAATTCATTTTTTATTCCATATCCCAGGTTCATTCCTCGATAACACCGTACCACAAATGAACTCTAATCAAAGGAATTACATATACTTGTAGGAATTTATCTCCCTAAACCAAAATTACTGACACATGCTCTGTTGTATCTTTTATGAAATTTGAAAAAACTAAAATAGACTCACCAACCATATTCGAAGGCATTGGTGAATTAATCCATCCTTCATAAAGGAAGCATAGGGTGCTATACGAATGGTGGAATGAAAACATTTATTATGAGAAAAAATAACAAATGATAAATGGTCTAGCTATGATCATAGTAAATCCAAAAAACATTCACTAAACATATACTCTAATTTTTGGATTTTATTTTTAATTTTACCCACCATCATGGGGTGAATGTTTTTTCAATAAGAATACCATGCGATGAAATAACACTAAAATACTTTCTCCACGTGTTATGTAAATAATGATTCATGATAATGAACTATAATACTTGACACATGATGACTCTTCACCACTTCCATCAAGTAAATATTTTCTAAACTATAAAAATTCATAGATATTTTAATCAATAAGAAATAATTTGAATTAATTAATCTATCCATGATAATCCAAATTGAATCATATTATCTCAGTGAATGAATTAAACAAAAAACAATATATAATAATTTCATTATTCTTCTATTGAGTAATTTCCAAATGATGTTACAATTTTTCCAGAATAAGATGTTTGGATTTTATATATTGTCACATAACATAACGAGAAATAAATTCAGTCACATCCTTATTCACCGAGACCACTAATATTCATCCTCAATGTGTTTTACATCTTCATAACTCTTTTATTTGAACAAATCATATACTTTTTAATTCCATGTTAATGGATTCCAACATACTTGGGACACCAAAAAATATCCCTTTAAATAAAACATAACACTATTTATACTTAAAACAACTGTCATAATTAACATTATTCATGATCTGATAACCCCACAAATCCTCTTCATGGTCTCCCAAATGAGTCTCCACTATGTTATACACCAATGAAGATTACACTATCAATTAGTAAAGTCAAATTATGTCATAATATCTTCATATACATTTTTAATATATTCCAATAACTCCATTAATTTCCATTTTTCCTCGTCCACTAATTACCAACACCATTCGACCTCTGATTTAAGGCATCAAACACTAAATTACTATTTCCCAGAGTATATGTGATAACCATATCTTAATATTATAGAAATTATAAACTCCTTCTATATTTTATATTATGATATTTATGAGAAAATTTATTTCTCAATCTATTTAAATCTGAACAATGGACAAAGAATTACCTATGAAAATAATTCCCACAATGTATAAATGTAAAGACAAACATTTTAAGATCTATGTTATGGATGGTATAATTATTTTCATTGGGATATAATTTCCTAAAACCATGTATAATGAATACTCTCTCTATAATATAGAGACATATAATAGGCCTCTGGAGTGACATCATCCTTAGATAATTGAATAATTATGGAAATTATCATCTTCTAATTTAGAATTTGAAAAGTACTTGGTCATTATTTTTCCAAAAAATATAATTACCTTTGAAATTAATAGTCGATGATAGAGTCAAAATAATTGAAAACTTGAGTATTAAACCCTTTTATTTACTATATAAGACTATAAAACTCATTATTAATTACATTAAAAAATATTATTTAGGGGATTATAAAAATAAACTACCTCAGTCTTCAATGGATCAACCTACACATAATTCTCCAAAATAACATAACCTAAAAAACACACCTTAAGTGTACAAAATAAATACATTGACATCATCCCATATAATATATCATCATTGATAAACTATAATTCATTCCATTGATTATTCATATGGTCCACCTACATTATTTAATAATAAAAAATATGATCAATGAAAATAACTAAAAACATTATGGTAGGGTTAAAACAACCTAGGAATATGTCCCATAAACATTGATGGGGAATTTTTAACTCCTAATAGAATAAAAAAAACTCAAAATTTTCATACTTTTAAAAAATATCATCTTATTAATTTTTTATCTTCAAAAATCTTATGACGATATCGAGATCATAAATCTATCATAGAAATTTTACCTTCTACTTTGGGAAAAAACCATTCATGGGTATCGATAGATGTTTGTTCAAAACGCATAATATAACAATATATTATTTATTCAAAACCACATGATACCATCTACCATATTTGGGGGATATACTGATGTTGTGATTGTTGATACACTATGCTGAATAAAACCACACTTTAATGACTCATAAATCCTGTTTATAGGTTCCCTAAGCATCATGGCCACCATTTGATATATCACTATAGAAATAATAGAAACAACAAGATGTAAATCATTTCCAAACTCAATATCTCACTTCTAAGGCAATTTTGTAACCTCATCTAGAAGCACATCAACATAATTCGCCAAAACTCGAGGGAATTTCTCCATCCCCAAGTGAATAATAAAAGAAATAAAACCCACCAACTAAGATGTAATAAAATATAGATCAATTTTTATCTACCATATAAAAATATTTTTACACCATAAAACATAATTAAATCACCATCCAATTATTGAATTCCACTCCCCTACTATAAATGTTGACATAATATTTTATCGAATATATCAAATTAATCACTAAATTGACATAATTGATCATAATTACCCACAAAATATGACATTTTCCTACTTTCCAAAAAATTAATAACTTCTAATAGACTCTTATGATTTTCCAGTAGAGTATCTAATATATAAACTAGTGATGTTGTGATCAAATAATATGAGTAACTCAAAAAAATTAAACTAAAATAAATGGTGGAGTTAATGAAAATAGTACCTAAAACCACATATGACTCCTATTCGAACTTCTCATCCACATTATCCCTATTTCATACCTATACCGTCCCTCTTTTTTTCTCTCATCTGAGCTCCCCCATGATGTTCTAGTCCAACACTACCCTGTTATGAGGGTCCGGAAAGTAATATATAGAATTTATATAGTAGAAACATATGTTTTTAGGCTAATTAGATGGCCTAGTTTTTATCAAACTCCACTAAATTAAATTCTATACACCATGAAAAGATATTCATATTGACTAGAGATACTCTATATAAGTTCTAATGAATCTTTTTTTTCACAAAATCCCAATAGAAAGTTTCATAATTCCAACATTTAGGAAATTATACTGAAATTTTATCTTACACCCATTAAATTTCATAAACCTAGATTTATTAAAAAAATTAAAAAATAAAATTATATCTCATGTATGAGTAACACTATGTTTAATACTTCTATGAAGAGGTACTTTCCCTGTCAAAAAAATCAGCTAACATATCCTTTCCTAATAATATTATTATGGAATATAGAGATGATATTATTAATATCCAATAAATTATGGATGTTAATTTCCAATATAAAATAAATTATCTTATATTCTCATCAAACATAAAATCAAGAGAAAATAATATCATATCGATAAACTACACACCAAAATCCCTCATCGGTGAATTCCATTATTGTATCATAAAGCATTCTTTATTCCTTCAGTGCTTATGATTATATGATATGAACTTTTTCCAGATTAACTTGTGGGATCTATTCAATTTGATCATATTCATTTCATGATATAACATGAAAATCATACACCATTAACATGAATGACCATGTCAAAAAATAACTTTTAAGGGAACATAATGCTCATCAATCATATAGATACAATGACAATTCCACTCAACCAATACCATAGAATTAAATTTATTATAAATTATAAAAAATAAACATACATGGATAAATTCTAATTATATAATTCAATAAAAGTCATCTTAAAATACTTCCTAACATATGTTTCTATACTTTATTGCATGACCCCATCTTCTTACTTCACCTCATTTTGTTTAAAAACCCATTGGAATTTCTATACTAGGGAATATATAAAAAGGTAAATTATCCACAACCCAAGTTTATATGTGATTATTATCTAATGTTACTAATGTTACTTCTTTGTGGAACATCATCTAAATGCACTCCCATATAATTATCTCTCCCCCACAGATACAATCACCCTAAGAATAAAACAAATAGAATCATTGTGACATGAAATAACATGATGCATGAATCCCCACCTTCAATAATACTTAATAAGGAAAATACTATCCCTTATGTATTAATCTATTAGATATATATTACACACTAAAATCATATGGGAACTTGTATGACTAGCTAGTTTCTTTTGGACTAATTTAATTTCTATGTTTAAGTACTACTTTTACCTTACTACCAAAGAAAACTTAGATTGTACCTACTATAAAAACATCCTGAAACACTCTTTCTAATATAATTTTATCTTTACACAACCCCATTGTAACTCCATAAGAGACATTAGTGTGTTAAATCATGACCCCCAATGTCCTCCATCAATAGGCCCTGTGATAACAACTAGCTCAAAGGGTATAAAATTACACGTTAATAGAAGAAAGAACCCTTCATAAAAGAAATCCCCCAAACACCATGAATAAAATATTTATTTTGGAAAATATAATATGTGTATAATATTTACTAATACATGTAATGAAATATAATGAAGGAATGGAAATTAAAAACCATCATAAGACTATCATCCCCTTCTTTCCTTTGGCCAGGTATATGCAACCAATTCTGCTGACAAATTTTTTTATGTCTAGAGATAAGGTCTCCTAACTTGATAACCAAATATATCCAAAAAATATGAAAAATAGTTTAAATAAATATGGGGTGAGAATATAGATGTACATAATAGGTTTCTTTATGAAAGCCTCATTTCTCAATGCGAATGAAGCATACCTATACATATATGTATAGAATAATAAAGAAAACAAAAACACCTCAAAAATTTCAACTATAAAACACTTAAATTTCAAGAATGAATCACCACACTATCCCAAATATATAATATTCTCTAACAAGTTATCATATAAATACTTTCATAAGCTGAAAAATCACCAATTTTCAATTAAGAACATCTCCACCCCTGGGACTTCACTATTTAACATTTCCTTAATGTTATCATCCACTATCATAGAACTTTATGAGTTATCATCATACATTGTTTGGGTCACTATCATTATATAAGGACACCCAATGGTTTTTTGGGTGTCGAACCTCTTGGACTCTCCTAATCAAAACCTTAAACCATTTATAGTTTTACACCATTGGTGACTCAAATATTATTATAAATTTTCACCCTCATGGACTTCCCCATAAAAAATCAAATATATCACCATTATACATCACATATCCAGCATGAATGTCCAAAAATTATATAAGAAAATTTCTTCATCCTCATCCTCATCATTTAGGACATAAAACATCTTCCAAATGTATTTTCACAACTTTTCAATTAGAAGCATATATTTTAATTGCTTCATAACCCATTATAAATTTCTATACATAAAAATAAAATAAATATATGTTTCTCAATAAATATTATAGAAATTAAAATCCTAATACATTTTGGTATTGTGGTTTTTATGATTTATGAAATACATTACATAAAAAAACCTCTCTTTTTCCATAATAGTACATTTTTTCTGCAAAAATAGGTTTATTAAATGTCCCCTTACTTCATTCAATAGTGACCACCTTAATACGAAATTCAAACACATCATTATTCAAAATTATCTTAAAAAACTAAACAAAATTATTTAAAAATATGGGATAGTCATGTAAATCTTGGTAAGTGGTATAAAATTAAGAAGATCACTAGGATAAAAAATACATCAAATTCAAGGATGAAAATCATTGATCACATATAAGTTAAGAAATATACATTCAATCATGTAATAAAATTTTTTATACAAAAATGTAACTTCCAAATAGTAACATAAAGTTAATGTATAATTAATCATGAAGAAAATAAAATAACCATAAAGGAATGTTGTGAAATTATGTTAATATTACTCTTAATTTCTCATAATAACTCATAATGGAATAACCTAATCAGTTAATTCTATAAAAAATTCCATAAAGAATAAATCCTTCTCCAAAAAAATAGTGGTATAAAACCCAATATCAACCATCATCTTATATAATATCCATGAACCTTAAAATGAAAAAAATAAATGATTATATTTTCATCCAAAAAGAATAAGAATCAATTTTAATTAAATAATATTTATTTAATGAAATAGAATGGGTTAAATAATACCCTATTGAAGAAAAAAAAATAGATTCATAGAATATAGAAACATAAAGACCTGAAAGATGATTCAAAATAATATTTTCAGATAAAATTAGTGATAGAGTAGAAATAAATGCTTCAAAATAATAAGATAAAGTATTTAAGGGTAACCCCTTACTTCCATCAATAACTATTTCATATAAATTTATATATATAAAAAAAATTATATTGTGATATAAATTATCATATCCTAGAAATAAGTATAGTATGAAATTCGATATATTAATTTTAAATCATTTAATATCATTATTTAATGAAAATATGGTGTTGCATGTCAATTATATTGGCGATTGTTAAAGTTTGGTAGGCATAGTAGTTAAGAATTACATACCTTTGAAATTAGTTGTTATTGTCCCTTAAAACATTCAACATAAATATAAAAATATTTTTAGGACATAATAATATCCATATTAAGGAAATATATTACTTATTTCTGAAATTATATAGACAATATATTTTATAATAATAAATTTAAAATTATAAAAAATTTATATTCCATCTTGTATGATTGTATATGTATCATTTACAATGATAAAACAAAATCAGGATGAAAATATAAATATTTTATGAAATAGTCCTCAATGGGGTGTAATTTTATAACCATGGGAAACAAATTAATCCAAAAAATAATGAAAAAAATTAAATAATTTATTAAAATTTTTATGTGGAGACATAATTTACCCATTATTAAATATTTTTATATGAGTACATATCCAAAATTGAGAAAAATTATGGTATGATTTGCAGTTAACACAAAATCAAATGAATATGAATACCCTATCCATTACTACATAAAATTTCAATTAGTTTCTAAAAAATAAAGAGAAAAATAAAGAATAAAATGAGGAACAATAGATGAGAAAAAGAAATGGAATTTAAGGATTTTTACTATAGTGTAATCATTTTTGAATTTTATCTTTTGAGAATAAAAAAATAAGGATTAAAACTTAGTTTTTAAACGAATATATGTTCTAAAGATATGTTTTATTTATTTAAATTGAATAAATATAATGAATTAAGTAATTAAAAATAATGGCAAATAATTCTATTGTCGATCATTAAACAGTAACTTTGATCTTGTTTTTAGGTTATGAAATGAATATGATAGAATATTGAAAATAATAGAAGATAAATCTATATAGTATATTTTGGTAGTAAATGATATAACTTTTTGAATAAAATAAATGGATTGAGAAGGGACAGTACAAAACCTATTTATATGTAATATTTGGGGGAATTTTCATAGATTTTATTTCCTTAAGGTTCAAGAAAGTAATTTTAATATTTTATCAGCCTAATATTTTAAATGTTAATATAGGGTAAAATATTCATAATAAAATTATGATTCAAGATACTATATTATAATTTTTTATAGTAATTTAATAATTATTTGTAATAACAAAACTATTTATATAGATTTCCAAATTTATTCTTGTAATTTGAGTTTAAAAATATCTAGATAATTTTGAAATTTATTTTATGATATTTTTATCCCTTATTTATCATAATATTTATCTCTTAGTGTAAATGAAATAATTATCACTTCTAAATTTTATCACAAAGTCACCATTTTTTATTTTCTCATGTATTATAAGTACCACATCAACAGTGGGTAAAAAATTTCATATTTATCTTAAAATAAAAGTCAATTTTTTAATTAGATAATATATATATATATATATATATATATCATTTTTAGTAACTTTTTATATAATAAAAATTACATAAGTTTATATTTTTTCTATATAACATTAGATAAAAATATAATTATATGATGTAAATCTTCATTTCAGCTAAAACACATATTTTAAAATGGAGTTAAAATTGATTTATTTAGTTTCAAACCAATAAAAATTGAATTTTGTCTATTAAAATTATTATTGTATAGATCTAAATTATTCTAACACATTGAATAAATTTACTATGTTATCTATGAAATTTTAGAAACACATTTTTTAATGATTTTTAATGTTTAAATATAACTTGAACTCTTATTTTTAATGTATTTTATCCAAATTAATCAACCTCTTCTTAAATATAATTCAAATATCATATGTATAAATAATAGTTTTTTTAAATAAAATTTATTATAACATATTTAACATATTTCTAAACTGTTATAAAACATTATTTATGTTTGTAAATCAATAATTAAAAAAATACATTTGAATTCATGAACTTATTTTTTAATAAGAAAGTAGAAATCCAATATATGACTCAACATATAAACAAATTGAATTAAAATATTGATATTAAAAATAAATTATTTTAAACATTAAAAAACATAAATAAATAAAAATATTATTAAAACCCTTTTTATATAATAATTAGACAAAAAATATGATTATTTATCACATGAATTATTTACAGTCGTACCTTTTTGTTTATAATTTCTTATAGCAAAACAATATTCCACATTAAAAAAGGATATTCAAAACATTCTTCTCATTTTATTTTAATCAATATATAAAAATTTATGACTATATTTTTAAATAATTACTCAATACATATTAAATATATTTCAATTTTTATATTAATAAATTTTTATTTTTAACCTAAAAATACACATTTTTTTGTACAATGCCATAATTATTCTCATAAACTATCCTGAGAATTATGAATTTATAAAATAAATATACATCTATAACTATAAAACATATTATAATTTTAAAAATTATATTATGTGAAGAGTATTTTATTTAATGATTAGATGAATTTTTATATTAGAAAAAACACACACACACACACAAATATTTTTAATAAATAATTTCAAAAATAATTACAAAACATATAAGTGCATGGAATATATTTTTTGGAAAATATAATTAAAAATTTTATTTAAAAATATTTAAATACGTACAATCGAATTAATCACCATTCTTGGTTATCACACATACAATGGTCTTAGTTATTGTACCACAAAACAACACCAACATTAGTCATATATTGAGTATAAACTTGAACCCAAACCTCATCATGTAACTTGTATATGAAAAAACCCGCAAATTAAATTAACCCAATTTCTCTACATAACCATTACACATTCACTCCCATATCAACACATAGTAACTCGGTCATCTGTATAACACCCTGACCCAGTTCACTCCACAATAACTAGAACAAGGCATCACTATACCTTAGGCCTACCTCTACATGTTCTAAAGGACGTTGAATAGTAACAAGGGTTTATTGAATTAAAGTGGGTAGTCTTCAAAATATTAAAAAAATATTAATATTATCAATAAAATATATAAAATGTTTTTAAGATAATAATAAATAATAGGAAAAGATATAAATATTTTTTAATAAAACATATAACATGTCATAACATTCATAAAAAATGAACTGATTCACCATAGGCTAGTACCATATGTATAACTATAAATGTGATCAAAATAAAATTCCAACCCTTCATTGAGGAACCACTAGACATGCCTAAAAATCCATGTCAAGTGGCTCATTCACCACTTATACTCCCATATCCACTAGTTCCAATATATCAAACTTTTATCACTACCTATTTCATGATACTTAATGTATACAAGTGTTGTATATGTCTCATGTAGGGTGTGAGTATTAACATAGTAGGCCACCACTAGTGGTTTCTCAAACTAATATCCATACACATAAAAATTCATAAAAATAATAATAATAAATAATAGAAAAATATATATATGGCCAACTCAATTCATTCTGTACTAGACCAAAGAAAGCCATTACATACCATGACTAGTTCTATAGAGGAATGATACATCCATATTCAACCATACAATAAGTTCCCTCGACCTTCCAAACAATTCTTAGTCATATAGACAACTTATATTTCATAAAATACTAGATTAATATCCTAAATCCAAGGGAACTACAAAAACCGGTCTCTAAAAAAATAAATATCAGTAACCCAAACTTGTGCAAAGGTATTCCTACTCCCATATATTAGTCCCACACATTTCCCACCATGGTAAATTAATTTGTATCCACTCCTCCAACATGACATCATCAACATCACACTATTCCAATAAATCAAAAAATGTTACAACCATAACATGTGTACTAAACCACCATATTTGACCTATTTTGTGTTCCCAAAAACCCAGGGGCCGTAACCCTCAATGGTTGGAATAAATCACTAAAAACCCTGGATAGGCCTCTGTGATCCATTGTTTCAACATGAAGAAAAGAATAATATAATTTTCATAAAAAGTTGAATATAATATACCCATTAATGGTGGTATCCATCACCCATAGTCAAGTAGGATACACCAAACACATTACTATGTAACTACATCAATCATCACAACCCAATTATCACAACTTCACAACACCAAAATACAATCACAACATAGTCTCAAACCCAATACTTGTAAACCATGCGATTACATATCATATCCACCATTATTCACATGTTACTACCACTAGTAATATTTTACAAACAACGTAAAACATAATTGATACTTTTCCCAATCAAACATATATTGGTCCACTCATACCTATTTACTATATAACACAAAACTATTTAATAATACTAAAAATATTTTGAAACCACCTACCTATAGTATATATGTCTCCAATTTATATACTATGTATAAAGGGGACTGAAGATATTTCTGATTTCATGATTCTAGAATTGAACTTATTTGGAATTTAATTTCTTAGTTATGTCATCATGTGTAACTTTTGTTCAACGAATAATGCATATTTTCCTCCCTTACAAAATAGAAAATATATTTTTTAAGACATGGTGATTTATAGAAAAAATACAACTCAAATTCCAAAAATTTAAAAATTTAAAATAATTCTATAAAACATCCTTAATAATTTAAAAAACCATGTAAACTTATAATTAATAAAAGGTTCACGGTTGAAATTCCATACCACCGTTTAATTTATTTCATAAGTTCGGGTCAACTCCTGAGTTTGGTTTTTCAGTCCATTGATTTTTTCCTTAACACCTATAAAGTGTCTCAATTCAGAAGGAAAATATATGATGAAACTTGAATCAATATCCCAAAAGAATCATGACCTTACAACCTCCCCACCATATTAGATCTCACCCCTAATATATCCTGGGTTATATAGTAATGGAACTCTAACAAAACTTGAGAATCTCCCTCGCCTCATTCCCAAAACAATGAGAAAATTATAAATGCACATGTTAGTTACACATATAATGAGACTACCTAGATACCCAAACATGATAATCTAATACCATTTGAGGAACTCCTTACCAAAGGAATCACCTATCCAATATCATCTTATATAGGCCACCAGATTCAACTATGGTATCAACCTATCATCTATTTTAATCACATTGACATTACCCATAGGGGGAAAAATAATTAACTATTTCCATCCCATTTCATACTGACTCCTACACCACCCTTAATAAACCCTAATGACCACTTTTTCATGTATTATACAAATTTACAACTTTTATCCTACACGATTCCTGATTCCAACTTATTCCCACTACCAACACATTTCCCTTTAATCACGAATTGTATATGATGACCACATATTTACTAGTAGTAAGTATATTCATTTATTATATACAAATCTCATTCATGTATATCCATTATACAAATAAAATTCTACAATTCTGACAACGTGTAATGTCACTGACCCGGAAGCCACTAAACCAGTGCTCCGAGCTGGGTCCTCACATGACCTCAAGCGTGCCTCCCCATACAGTAGAGGTTATCGACTAGTGGTGAGGGTCTAATGAGACATGTGGGGAGATTATACCCTCTTTACCAGATTAAGTCACAATAGAAAAAAATATATAAATAGAAGAAACAATATGAATAACCAATAAACATTTATAACAAAATGTTTCCCAAATGGGGTACAACCACAAATCGAATACAATAATGCCATTCTATACTAGTAGTGAAAGTGAAAGAAACCCAAAATAAAAAAATATACAAATCTCCAAATAGGTCTTGACTCTAAGTCTAGGTCCTTCTATAAGAACATACTGAGCCCAACTCAACCTCCTAGAGTAGGTATTTCTCCCTTTTCCTGAACTGCTACCACGAAGTCTCCTCGGGTACCCAATGGCGGCCCGAGTAGGGTGTGAGTACAATACTTAGCAGGCCACCACCAACAGTGTCCCCAAAATATCCATTATAATAGATAGTGCATTCAACTACAAAATAAATAGTAAGTAAACTAGAGACAGTTCGAGATCCATTAGTTAACAAGGTTCATTTAACACATGACTAGAGTTCATCCTGATTTCATTTCTTATACCATTTTCACACATAATAAATTTCAACATATTCTATTTGGGATAGGCATATATGTATCATCGATACATGGGTCTAAGTTAATCTATCACAATTCCTAGGGGAAATCAATCAAGTCCCTTTCTCATTAGGGACACACTTAACACATCTAACCCTTATCCTCACCCCGAAGCCTCTGTCCGGGTGGAATGCAACCATTAGAGGAATAGAGCCTCCATCCCCTTCCCTAACCCGTGCATTTTGGGGTGATGTTTAGAGCCTCACTCTATAACTTGACTCGAGGGAATTGAACAATAGGCCAATACCACACACTACCAATCCATGTTCACATGCTTATTTTTCAACCACCACAACCATATCATAACACCACATATCATATCCAATGCCATTAGAAATCATAAATCAAAATTCTTATCAAAAAAGTTTTGAATTAATTCTATACCATAACCCATTAACACATTTTCAGAATTACAATTCATATACATTTAGCCAAATTCACATTCCAAAGCCTTACCCATTAGGTGTATTCAACAACCCCTATGTCTTAGATCAATTCATCATTGACCATTAATTAACCCATTTAGCCCCATATAATTTAACAAGAATTTACCCACATATGAATATCGATTAACATTCTCATATTACATAACACAGTCCCTTTATTACATTCAATCATTTAGGTGTACAACCTAATTCTCATGTATTAACCCATTCCAAAAATTCACTCACATATTTATTACATCCCATTAACACATTCCTCATTTCCCACTACATTACTCAATTGAAATCCCACCATTTAATATTCCCTAATCCCCTTAGACATTTCTAGCCAAAATTCATTAAATAATAGATATAATCTCATTCAACCCAACTACCCATTTTCATGAAATTCCAACAACATCTTATGCCCTTATCACCCAAGGAATATTTATCATCATTACATTTAAAACCTAATGAACCATTTAAACATGTTTAACTTTTGGTCCACATTAGTTTTCGGCAATCACTCACTTAACCCTTTCCACACTCTAGGTTCAGAAATGTTGTCTCACCCCAAGGGTAGCCCTAAAGTGGTCAGGTCACTCCCTACGCATCCCGCAGGGATCGTGAGGGTTTCAAACAAATAATTAGGACACAAAATTTACCCAATAATACTCAAGGAAACTAATCCACCATAATAGATAGGAAATATCCCAACACACATGCACAATTATATAACAAAACTATGGGATACAACTTATAAATCACTTACCTCAAATCTGATGATGAAAACACTCTTAATCATAGCCTCAAATCCGTATTCAAACACGCATTAAATCCTCAACCCTAAACTCACACAAAAAAGAGGTTTTTAGTGCTTCATAAGGATATGTGAGAATGATTGGAACCCTAATCAAAGATAGGAAGTAAGGAATAGAATATACTTACCCAGAGCTTCGATCTATAACCAAAGACACTCTAAAAATCCATGAATTGAAGGAGAAACACCCTTGAGAAGCTTGGATCATCCATGTTATTCATTTGTATTGAGATGGGAAGAATGGAGGAAAATCCCGAGTTGGGTTTTAAGATCCCAGATTAGTAATTTTGTAAACATTCCAATTTTTCTGGGCTACATGATTTACCCGCATAGTTTTCTAAACTGTGCGCATACTGTGTGTGAGCCACTATCCAAAAAACCTCTTTGAAATGTTTCCTGGGGATTACACAAGGTTTTCTTAACCATGCACCAACCATGTGTAAGCCTCTGTCCATGGCCACATAGTTCCTGTACGGTGTTCTCAAACCATGCACAAACCATGAAACATAACGATGAACTCCCTTTTCTTTCTTTTTCATGTCCCGAACCCCCAGAACACCCTTGAGTCTTAACATGAACATTTTGAAACACTTATCTAGCCAAAATTAAGAGGCCAACCCTAAAAATAAACAAAAACATACCTTATGAAGATCCAGGATCTTACAACCTCCCCACCATATAACGGATGTTCCTTGAGCTGCTCTTCTGAGCATCACAAAATTTCGTAACAAGAGATCATGCCACAAGGACTGCTTATCCATTCCAAATTTCCATGTTTCTGGTTGCACATCATAGGTCCACTGATCATAGAACAAAGTCACATAATTTCCAATCATGGCTTCCTCACAACAACCCACAACACAAACCAGAAAAACTCCTCAAGGATTCATCCACTTTTACAATTCACCACCAGATCTTCATGGGGGAAAATTTGTTTGAAACACCTAACTTGAAATGCATGGAGACTTTGTACAGAACATCACATCATCATGGAAGAACCAATCGACACCTCATTGGCCTGATCCAATATACAACTCATGACCCAAATCACTTGGTATCATTTTCTTCTGTTTTCCAAACTCTAACAGTGAAAAACTGAGTATCACCCAGAGGAGAACACATGATCCTTCCAATGAAATCTCCCAAAGATTTCATTCCACCACTATACAACCAAACGATACCCAAAACTCGTGGGTACACAACCAACTAATCTTGTGACAGATCTCTCTACCAGAGAAAACTCACCAGAATGGTGACCACTCGAGTTTTCCCAACCTAAACCTCTGATTAAATAATCAACCAACCATTTAACCAGTATGGTTTTGTCCACTATTTCTGGTTACTTTTCATATCCACTTTATACAAGGCACCTCTAAAACCCAACCCTTGTTTTACATTGCTTATATGTTCCTACTCACAGCGCCCATGAATTCATAGGGGCATTACCCTACATTGGCATCCAACCGCACCGTCGAACCCATTCAGAAGGACATTCCTACACTATCCCTTCAAGGACTAAGATGATCATGAACTAACTTAGGTACAACTTCACATTCAAAGGAAATTTCTACTACAACATGAACATTGGATGTGGGCCACTCTCACAAATCCCATTCAATTTTAACATCTTAGGTTATACCATTTTAAATGTGCTTTTCACATAACACCCACCTTCCACAGATGGTATTCTATCCCCTTCTCACCATTTCAAGGTGCTTACTAACTTTAAGCCTATCATTATTATCCCAGACACCCACTTAGTTCATTTCCTGAATTCCAATAGAATTCCATCATCATGGCCTTACCTCCCTCCAGACTATCATAGACTTCACCTTTAGCATGAAACCACATCACATGGCCAAGGTTCACCCAACTTCATGATGTTCTAAAACCACCCAAGCATAAATTTCTAGAGTCTAACCCTAATCTTCATTGAAGTTATAGAACCCAACCCCTCATTCCACAACCTATTGTCATATCCAACCACGACCATCTACAACTTCCACACAGACATCTTAAGGTTCACATAGAACCTATCTAATCCCGAAGTTGAATCTTGGGTCATCAGTCATTACATCCATGTTCAACATTTTCTCTCTGAGGATCCTAACAAGAATCTCATAGGTTCCTCATTGTCATCCTGGTTCAACCACATTAGCTCGATGTTCTCCTCTCCATATCTAGGACTGAATCATCAATCCCCACCTTAAGAGTGTCGTTACCATTGCTCACCATGAGGGATTCCTATAATCGCTTCTTACACTCAACATGAGCCAAACCTCTTAGACATGGTCATCTAGATTTCCCCATAACAAGGAAACGTATAGCACCCACTCCCTATTCTTGGTTTATGTGAAAATAACCCATGGCATTTATTGTAATTCAGTCCATACCGGTGACCCCGCCAGAATCCATTGAGGGTGTACATCCCATCCTTAGGTTTCACGCGTACCGTTTTCAAGAGGGTAAAATCCATGATGTCCCTCATAAAACCAAACACCTTAATGTATCTTGGTGTGAGACATAGCTTCTCAACATACCTGGGATGATGTCAAGATGTTGGGAATGATCGTCACTAGATGAGTTACACTATGAAGTCATCGAAGAATGCCACCACCATTTTATCCATTTCTGATGTCAATATATGGGACACCATGACCTGCTAGGAGTCTCGGTCTTCCCTTCTGAACATGTCACATCAACATTTAACCATCACCACTCATGTGTGACTGCCAACTGGGTTAAACCATTGATCTATAACCAAACCATTCATACAATCAAGTTCAACCACATGAACAAGCTTACCTCGGGTTTCACCATCGAGTGAAAGCATATAACCACACTTCATCCACCTTCGTCTCTTTCGCAAAAAAAAAACAACCTAAAACCTCTAGTAATCATCATCCAAACTGGTTAGTCGGGAATTCATACTATATGAACCTTTGAAACAAACCATAGATCCCGTCTCGAGCACTCGGGTTCCCTTCAAAATGAAACAGGTATAACTCTAGCATTGACTAAATATTGGCGTTTCTCAATACAAATTAACACCACCTATGAACCATCTCCCATGCTTCATATTCTAAGGTACCTGCACCACTGGGCTAACATCCCATGTTGTCACCATTGATTTTTCGGAACAATCAGCACATAACTATAACTCGAGTTGCACCACCTACCCTCAACATTCCCACATATCCCTCTAGGCCAAATCCACACTATAAAACACCTTGAGTTCCAATATCAGAGTCCAAAACATCTACATTCGTGACACACACTCAAAAGAACTGAAAGCCCTGTTCGACCTCTCTTATATGTCACCTTGAAGGTTGAACGATGCCAACTCCCTAATCTGGAGTCACAACTAGTAGAAGCCATTGGTCCTCTTCTCATACCATGCTTATCATGACATGAACAAAGCAATGATCATGAATGGTACTCTCACTCCCATTCTGATGCACAAAATGCCTAGCAATCCTACCACCATCTACTCTAGGTTATCGCTTAAGGTGTACACATTCATAGACATTATGAGTAAACATCCTCTCCAGGATTCAAGACACAACTTGCCAGGTCTCTAGTCACCCAGTCACCAAGACCCATGCACCTTCCTTAGGGTCCAGCATGTACTCCATACGGTCATGAACTACAAGAGTCCTCTCACTCACATTACCGAACGACACTTCACAACCCAAAGGCCACAACCCTACGAAGTGTTCCCTAAACACACCACCTAGGCTATATCACAACCGAAAAGCCTCACAATCCAAATCAAAAGTCTCAAACTAGAGCACTCTCACTACCCCAACCCACACACACAAAGGTCCTTCTGAAAACAAAAGGGATACACACTATTGAACTAAAACATTTCCATTTTAACTTATAGTTCACACAACACATCGAAGAATGACCAATAGGATTCAACCACAGATGGAAAAGGCCTCATTCTAACAATCATAAACAAACCATTCTTCATACTCTATCACAACGGTCACCATCACAAAAGAAACACTGCCCTCTACCATACCTACCTAAGGACATGGTCAACATGGGGTAACCAATTTACATAATCATATGTATTTCATCAACACTTTATCAAACTCATTCTTCTTTTACAACATGATCCCATACTCTTAGGTACATTTTCCATTTCACAACATGTTAAAATTATCATTTTAACTCATTTACACATTTCATTAGGCAAAATTCATTAACAATCATACTATCTATATGGAACCCTTTTTCTTTTAGACACCAAAACAACCTTTGTAATTTATTACATCACATGAGTTTAACCCAATTATAACATTTACTCATTTACATACTATTCATTCACCCACTTGTATTACAATTATTAGGAAAAAGTTTCTTCAAATTTATCATGGGAGAAAAATGCACTCTACTCTCCATGCCCTGCACACCCATCCCGTGTCAGTGCATAAAATGATGCATGCCACCTATATCCATAGGTTCCTAAAATGATGAATGAATGAACATACTCATGAAATTCCAGTCATAATCAAAATAAAATAATTTATTCAAATCACACAACATGTTCATCACCCAATGATGAAATATCATTCACGTATAAAAACACACATCAAGGACAACAGTTCCACCTTGGGTGACTTCGGTTTTCCATCGTACATGGGTTAAGTACTCCCAAGAATGATATTATTACCAAGGCCTGACACATCCTATTCTCCTTTCTCAAATTCCCAAATAGTAATTAGGGAAAATAACTCCTCTGATACCACTTTGTAATTACCCCAACCTAGAATCCACTAAACTGGTGCTCTGAGCTGGGTCGTCAAATGACCTCAAGCGCACCTGTAAAGACCCGTAAAATTCAAGGGAAATTTTTTTTTCTTAATTTTCTTTATAATTTTACAAGAGCGCGGTTTCAGACGGCACCTGATTCCGAGACCCGGAGTGCCCGGAATTAATTTCCGAAGTTTGGCTCGGGTACGTTCAGTGAACGAACGAGCGGGAATTCCTAACTTTTGTTCCGGTGCTCGGAATTGAAATCCGAGGGCACCGATGAACTCGCAGCGCCGATATCCGCTTAAAGAGACCTTTTCGAGAGTTGCGTTTGTTGCGGGTTGAAAGTTAGTTTTGGGGTTTTTAGTTTGAGTTAAATAAAATTGTGTAGAACAATTTTATTATAACTTGTTAAAAACCTACCAAAGGGGGTTGGAAGTGGGACCCACACCCACTTAACCTCCCTTGGGAGGATTAAGTGTGGTGGGGTCCACACGAACCCCTAAACCTTTCAAATTCTCCCAACTCCCTTAACGCCTCATTTATTGGCTTGAGTTACCTTTTTAATTATGGGAGTTAAACCTTTTGAATTTCAAACATTTGAAATTCTAATGTGTTTTGTGATAATAAAATAAGATGTTGTCTTATTTTATTTTGGGGTTAGTTGTTTGTCTTCTTGAGAGGTGGAGAGCTCTTCTTCTTCTTCAACTCTGACGAAGAACACGAAGAACGTTCATCTTGACGAAGAACGCTCAAGCTCCGACGAAGAACGCCGCACCTCCATTCTTCGTTTCCCGTGTCAACGAAAGGGGACGCCACTTCTTCCTTGGAAAACCTTCATCGGCGTACAAGTTTCGCCAACGACGTGTCTCTTCGAACGCATCCCTTCGTCATCGGATTTGACGAACGGCTACCGCGACGCCCGACCTCCGCGACGTCGTCTTCCGCGGAACGTTCACAATCTTCGAACCTTATACCCGAGGTAGGGGTTGTTGATTTCTTTTTGGTTTCCTTATTTTATTATTGATCGTGAATTTAGCAAGACTAATGTGTGGCTTGAATTATTTAAGTTGCGTTATTATTTTAACGTGAGGGGGCCGGACCGCACGAACACGGCCGAACCCCCCTCCATCGTCCTTGTTGAATAACTTGCGGGTGGATGAATCAAGGTGGCGTGGTGCCGTCGCACCATGCGGATTTTCGCCAATCCTTTTTGCGCAACGCCTTCGCGCCGCGCCATGGAAGAATCATAAAGAACGCGACGCCGTCGCGCCGCGTCGAAGGGAATCAAATGCGCGGCGAAGGGGCGCGGTGCCGTCGCACCGCGCCGGACGACGAACACCGCGGCCGGTTCCGGGCCGCGGCGGGACGAGGAGACCGCGGCCGGTTCCGGGCCGCGGCGGGATGTGAAGACCGGCGGCCGGGCCGCCGGCGTCGGATGTCGAAGGCGGGACCGGAATTTCCGGTCCCGTTGGTGAAAACCGGCCGGCCAGCTGGCCGGCCGGATGGCAGAAAACCGGGGGAATAAATCCCCCGGCCGGTTCAACAAAACCCCCCTCTTAATGAGGGGGCGGTTTCCTTGTGGGGGGGGGGGAAAAGCCCCCCGTGTCGTCCAGAAGGCCCCCTCATGTGAGGGGGCGGTTTGGTTTTAAAACCTTCGCGGCACGTGCCGCGCCGCTAGGGGAAAAACGGGGGAGGGCGGGGGTCTCACCCGCGCGCCGCCTCCACGCCCAGCGCGCCGCCACGCCGCCCCAGCGAGCCGCCGCGCCGCCTCAGCGCACCGCCGCCTCCGCGCGCCGCCTCAGCGCACCACCGCGCGCCGCCGCGCCGCCGCCGGCCGCCGCCGTCGGCCACCGCGCCGCCCCAGGGGGGGGGGGGGGGGTCGGGCCGGGTCGGCCCGGACCCGGACCCCCCGTTTCGAACCAGAATCGGTTTTTGGCCCATAACTTGAGCCTCGGACCTATGATCGACGAACCGTCAGCGGAAACGCGATCCTTGGATCGAGACGGTCGTTTCGGTATATCACACTCAAGGTTTCGGATTACTTTGAGTTCGGCCGGGTTGGTTCGTTCACGAAACCAACCGGGCCTTCGGAGCGGAAACGCTCATATCTTGAGCTACGAACGTCCGATTGACGCGCCGTCAGTCGCGTTGTGTTCCTCTTAGTGAGACGGATCTTTTGACATACTCCGCCCGAGGTTTGGACGCAGGTGGAGTACGGTAGGGTTGGTTTTGCCTTAAAAACCAACCGGGCCCCGGAGACGAAAATGCCAATAACTCTCAGACCGGGCGTCCGATCGACGCGTCGTCTGTTGCGTTGAGTTCCTATTGACGATACAGAACTTTTGGATACATCAACTCTGGTCTTTGTGACAGTTGATGTATCAGCCTCTCGGCTCGTGGAGCGGACCCTCCGAACGAGCTTGCTGTGTGCGGGAACCCTAGTGCTGGCTGCGACTGCTACAACTGTTACTACTGCTACGACTGCTACTGTGACTGCGACGACGACAGTACAGAGATCCTGTGTGGATTCGACGACGACGACTACAGCACTCAGCGATCCTACGCGGATCAGTGCTACATGTCCTGTGTGGGCCCGATCCTGTGTGGGTCCGCGCTCAGCGGTTCTGTGTGAGCCAGCGCCTACAGGTCCTGTGTGGGCCCGATCCTGTGTGGGTCTTCGCCGGGGTTAGTTACCTATCGATCCTTCGTGGGTCCGATGACTTAGATGGATCAGTGATCATCTTTATCGTCCTTGAAGAAGTATACCTGTGTGAGCTGAATCCTTTTGCTTTCCTGAGTGGATTGTGTTGTGCAATCCTGTGTGGATTATGTTTTGCTTTCCTATGTGGAATACGTATACTTTCCTGCGTGGACTGAGTTGTACTTGGGCTCGGAGGTTGGAGTGTATTTGAATTGATGACATAGGTATATGTATGGGAATATACCTAAGCAGTGTCGGTTGTTACTTCGTGATTGTACTTTTCTTCGTGGATTATCCTTTGTGGATTTGAGAGACCTTCAGGGGTCTCAGGGTCCCTACTGAGTAGCTTATACTCACCCCTGCACGGGCTTTTCCCGCACTACGTTGTGTTGGTTGCAGACGACGGACAGCGTTGACCTTAGCTGAGGCTTGCACAGCGGGACGGTACCCGGAGGTGGACCACTGGGCGGGACGTGCACGGAGCGGACGGCGGGACCCGTGGAGCAGAGGAGCTATCTGTACCCACCCTTCAGGTGGGATTTCCAGTGGACAGCTCGGAGTAGCGGCTTTTTCTTTTCAGTTGCTGTTTTTCCCTTTTCGAGTTGTACTTTACTTTCAGTTTGGGTTTGTATTCTGGCCCATTTACTTTTCCGCACTTTCTGTCGTACTCTGCTATTGTTTAGTGTTTACTTTCCGCTTGTTTACTCTGTGGTGTTTGTTTACTTTTCAAAGGCAATGCCTTCCCTTTTTACTGGGATTTACGCCTTGGTGCTAGTCGCCAGCCCCTGGCCTATGGAAGGCGGGCTTGGGGTAGTCACGGCACGGACCCCGAGGGCGGGTCGTGACAAATTGGTATCAGAGGAGTTCGGTTCTACCGCGAACTCTGATCTTTTCTATGTGAGGCAATAATGTTTAGCGTATTGAGTGTGGATATCAGTCCAGGGAGTCCAGTGTTGGTGCGGCGGCCGACGTATCCGTACACCAGGACCCTGACTTCTGATTTCCGACTTAATACACGAAAACATTGATTGCGTGTGTGTTTCAAAGTTTTCTTTGTGATTACTTATATCAGCTCACCAGGTATACTGTTCTGACCATGGCGCACCTGTTTCCTTTTTAGGATGGCCCCACGACGGCAGCCAACTAGGGTTCCGAGAGTCGAGCGAGACGACAGCCCACCGAGCGATGAGGCCTCGGTGCAGGGCCCTTTTCCAGTAGTGGCACCAGCGGTAGCTTTACCCGCCGATCCCCCGATGCTTCCAACAGCAGCCGCTGACGATGCACGTCGCCTCAGCGCACTACATGAGTTTCAGCGCCAGCGACCGCCCAGGTTTTGCGGGGAGACGGATCCCCAGGCAGCAGAGGACTGGCTGGAGGCAGTGGTTCGAGTGATTAGGCTAGTGAGGACACCAGCAGACCTCATGGTGATCCTCGCTGCGAGCCTACTACACGCAGCAGTAGGACGATGGTGGAGCTTGATGCTCCAGGTGCACGATGAGGCATCTAATATTTGGACGGACTTTGAGAGCCTCTTCCGCTCGGAGTTCGTCCCAGCCACCCTTCGTGCGGTGCGTATCCAGGAGCTTCTACAGCTGCGGCAGGGCAGCATGACGGTCGCTCAGTACTCGGCGAGATTTACCGATCTCTCACGCTACTCGACCGACATGGTACGGGACCCATTCTTCCGGGCCCGGACCTTCGAGCAGGGTTTGAGACACGAGATCAGGGCATCGCTGATCTCCCTCAGCATACCGACTCAGACAGGAGTACTGGAGCGGGCTCTTCTGATCGAGAGCTTCCTTGCTGAGTCTACACCAGCACAGAGACCCACCGCAGGGCGGCACGTGGCAGAGTCATCTGCAGCAGGCAGTCGACGGATGACTCAGGGGTCCAGACAGACCAGACCTTCGGGCAGACGATCTCCGGGCACTGGCTCAGCAGTGCGGGGCACACAGCGCGGAGCCAGTCTTCCGAGAGGCAGACAGTGCTACTCGTGCGGCGGGCAGGGCCACATGGCTCGTGACTGCCCGACCCGTCATGCCGAGGAGCAGCAGACAGTTGTTGGACCACCGAGGCAGAGGCAGAGGGTCGACCGTGGCGGTCCGCAGGGAGGAGGCGGACGAGGCAGAGGAGCTGGACGAGCAGCCGGTGGTGGGCGACGCTTTGAGGCTCTGCCACCACCACCACCAGGAGGTCCACCCCGACCACAGGGAGCTGGCGGGCAGCGACAGGCACAGCTCCAGGCAGCAGAGGCCTACGACCACGGTGCACCCGAGATGATTCGAGGTACTATCTGTGTCTACTCCACCCTTGCTGCAGTTCTTATAGACACAGGAGCGAGTCATTCTTTCATAGCCGCTGCCCTTGTTCGGAGCTCGGAGATTCCGACAGAGCCGTTGGCTCGATCCTTACGGCTAGAGACTCCTACGGGAGCAGACTCGACGATTACGCACTGGTGCCGGCAGTGTGAGCTTACTCTAGGAGGCGAGAGCTTCGGCTGGGATCTTCTTGTAGCAGCGTCGAGGCCTTACGACGTCATCTTGGGCATGGATTGGCTATCTACGGTCCATGCACAGATTGACTGTTTTAGGCGCAAGGTGCGTTGTGTACGCACCGACGGGAGCAGGTTCACCTTCACCGGCGAGAAGGGAGCCTTAGCAGCACAGGATGGACTTCCGCGGAGGAGAGGATAGCCCATCACTCATCAGTTGTCTAGCCTTATCCTCGGAGCAGTTGACATGCGGAGTCCTGGTTTTCCTGCAGTGGTGGATCAGTTTGCGGACGTTTTTCCCGACGACGTTCCAGGGCTACCTCCACGCAGAGAGCTAGACTTTTATATTGACTTGTACCCCAGGACAGCCCCGATATCCACTCCAGCATATCAGATGGCCCCCGCCGAGCTTCGAGAGCTACGGGTACAGTTGGAGGACTTGCAGGGCAAGGGATTCATCCAACCCAGTGTTTCACCCTGGGCTTCCCCGATATTGTTCGCCAAGAAGGCGGACGGGAGCTTGCGACTTTGTGTTGACTATCGTCGCCTGAACCAGGTGACAGTGAGGAACAAGTATCTGCTACCGAGGATTGATGACCTCTTTGATCAGCTTAAGGGAGCACGGTGGTTCTCGAAGATAGACCTCAGGTCAGGCTATCATCAGCTCAGAGTCAGAGACGAGGATGTGCAGAAGACAGCCTTCAGATGTCGGTATGGCCACTATGAGTTCTTGGTTATGCCTTTTGGTGTAACCAATGCTCCAGTAGTGTTCATGGATCTCATGAACAGGATCTTTCAGCCATACCTCGATCGGTTTGTCGTAGTCTTCATCGACGACATTCTGATTTACTCTACGACAGAGGAGGAGCACGCCTATCACTTGCGAGTTGTTCTTGACACAATCCGAGAGCACCAGCTTTATGGTAAGCTCTCGAAGTGCCAGTTCTGGATACGTGAGGTCCACTTTTTGGGACACGTTATCTCTGAGGCGGGAGTTGCAGTGGATCCTGCGAAGATCGAGGCTGTGTTAGCATGGGAGCCACCCAGGAGCATGACTGAGGTTCAGAGTTTCTTGGGACTAGCTGGATACTATCGGAGATTCGTGCCAGACTTCTCTAGAGTTGCAGCATCACTCACAGCTTTGACGAAGAAAGGGAAACCCTTCGTGTGGTCAGACAGTTGTCAGCAGAGCTTCCAGGAGCTGAGACAGAGATTGACTAGCGCACCTATCTTGAGTTTGCCTGAGGAGGGAGTAGGGTACGTAGTCTACTGCGATGCATCAGGGACCGGACTCGGATGTGTTCTGATGCAGGAGCGGGCAGTGATCACCTATGGATCACGACAGTTGAGGCCGCATGAGCAGAACTACGCTACCCATGACCTGGAGTTAGCAGCAGTGGTCTTCGCTCTGAAGACATGGCGACACTATCTGATGGGCGAGCGCTTTACAGTCTTTTCCGATCATAAGAGTCTCAGGTATATCTTCTCGCAAAAGGACCTGAACCTGAGACAACGACGATGGCTCGAGTTCCTCCAGGACTATGACTTTGAGATAGTCTATACTCCTGGGAAGGGGAACGTAGTAGCCGATGCCCTCAGCAGGAGGACGGGCATTCAGCTACTCGAGGAGGCGACGGAGCAGCTAGCCTCTTTGCAGATATCCTTCGTGGATAGAGATGGAGCAGCCTTTCTTCAGTCTCTCACAGTCACTCCTCCACTACTGCAGCGAGTCAGGGAGTCACAGTGCGGGGACACTGACTGTGAGACACGGCGTGCACAGATATCCTCGGGACAGGCACCTGATGGTTTCTCCCTTGGAGCAGAGCACGGCATCATTTTCAGAGGACGTACCATGGTACCAGTCGCATTGCGAGAGGAAGTACTCAGATAATTTCACACTTCTCCTTTAGCGGTACATCCTGGAGTGGCGAAGATGTATCAGGACCTCAGACGACAGCATTGGTGGCCGGGTATGAAGAAGGGTTTAGCAGAGTTCGTTCCTCGATGCCTCACCTGTCAGCAGGTGAAGGCAGAGCATCAGGTACCAGCAGGCTTGGTACAACCCTTGGAGGTTCTGGAGTGGAAGTGGGACGACATATCTATGGACTTCGTGACTGGACTTCCACGCACTTCCAGAGGTCACGACTCCATCTGGGTGATTTTTGACCGACTCACCAAGTCGGCACACTTCTTACCCATCAGAGAACAGGGCTCAGTGGAGAGCTTGGGACGTCTCTACGTTCAGGAGATTGTGCGGCTCCACAGCGTGCCATCATCTATCGTTTCCGATCGAGATGCCCGCTTTACTTCCCGGCTTTGGAAGGGGTTACAGGAGGCGTTTGGGACGCAGCTACGTCTTAGCACAGCCTTTCACCCTCAGTCGGATGGTCAGAGGGAGAGGACCATTCAGACACTCGAGGACATGCTCCGTGCCTGTGTCCTCGACTTTGGTCGTAGCTGGGAGGACCACCTACCCTTGGTGGAGTTCGCGTACAACAACAGCTACCACTCCACCATCGGGATGGCACCGTACGAGGCGTTGTACGACCGACCATGTAGATCTCCTTTGTGCTGGACAGACCCTAGGGAGTCAGCACTGGTGGGACCGGAGATGGTCCAGGCCACGACAGAGAAGGTCCAAGTCATCCAGGAGCGGATGAGGACAGCTCAGAGCCGGCAGAAGTTTTATGCTGACAGGAGGCGGAGGCCACTAGAGTTCGAGGATGGCGAACACGTCTTCTTGCGGGTCTCACCTCAACGTGGTATTCGAAGATTTGGCCAAGGCGGCAAGTTATCTCCGCGCTTCATCGGACTTTTCCAAATTCTCAGCAGGATTGGTGAGGTGGCTTATCGCCTGGCTCTACCACCTCAGTTGCACTGGGTGCACGACGTCTTCCACGTATCTCAGCTGAGGAGATACGTGCACGACCCGACGCACATCATTGACCATGGGGAGCTTGACGTTGACGATGGGGCGACTTTTACGGAGGTCCCGGTGGAGATAGAGGATCGACAGGAGCGGGTCCTGCGTGGGCGATTGATTCCTCTTGTACGCATCAGATGGCAGCACGGGAATCTCCAGGAGAGCACATGGGAGCGGGAGGCTCAGATGCGTGCTCAGTACCTTCATTTGTTTCCCTAGTTTTTGATGTATCTTTACGGGGACGTAAAGCCCTGAGGTGGGAGTAATGTAAAGACCCGTAAAATTTAAGGGAAATTTTTTTTCTTAATTTTCTTTAGAATTTTACAAGAGCGCGGTTTCAGACGACACCTGATTCCGAGACCCGGAGTGCCCGGAATTAATTTCCGAAGTTTGGCTCGGGTATGTTCAGTGAACGAACGAGCGGGAATTCCTAACTTTTGTTCCGGTGCTCGGAATTGAAATCCGAGGGCACCGATGAATTCGCAGCGCTGATATTCGCTTAAAGAGACCTTTTCGGGAGTTGCGTTTGTTGCGGGTTGAAAGCTAGTTTTGGGGTTTTTAGTTTGAGTTAAATAAAATTGTGTAGAACAATTTTATTATAACTTGTTAAAAACCTACCAAAAGGGGTTGGAAGTGGGACCCACACCCACTTAACCTCCCTTGGGAGGATTAAGTGTGGTGGGGCCCACACGAACCCCTAAACCTTTCAAATTCTCCCAACTCCCTTAACGCCTCATTTATTGGCTTGAGTTACCTTTTTAATTATGGGAGTTAAAACTTTTGAATTTCAAACTTTTGAAATTCTAATGTGTTTTGTGATAATAAAATAAGATGTTGTCTTATTTTATTTTGGGGTTAGTTGTTTGTCTTCTTGAGAGGTGGAGAGCTCTTCTTCTTCTTCAACTCTGATGAAGAACTCGAAGAACGTTCATCTTGACGAAGAACGCTCAAGCTCCGACGAAGAACGCCGCACCTCCATTCTTCGTTTCCCGTGTCAACGAAAGGGGACGCCACTTCTTCCTCGGACAACCTTCATCGGCGTACAAGTTTCGCCAACGACGTGTCTCTTCAAACGCATCCCTTCGTCATCGGATTTGACAAACGGCTACCGCGACGCCCGACCTCCGCGACGTCGTCTTCCGCGGAACGTTCACAATCTTCGAACCTTATACCCGAGGTAGGGGTTGTTGATTTCTTTTTGGTTTCCTTATTTTATTCTTGATCGTGAATTTAGAAAGACTAATGTCTGGCTTGAATTATTTAAGTTGCGTTATTATTTTAACGTGAGGGGGCCGGACTGCACGAACACGGCCGAACCCCCCTCCATCGTCCTTGTTGAATAACTTGTGGGTGGATGAATCAAGGTGGTGTGGTGTCGTCGCACCACGCGGATTTTCACCAATCCTTTTTGCGCAACGCCGTCGCGCCGCGCCATGGAAGAATCATAAAGAACGCGACGTTGTCGCGCCGCGTCGAAGGGAATCAAATGCGCGGCGAAGGGGCGCGGTGCCGTCGCACCGTGCCGGACGACGAACACCGCGGCCGGTTCCGGGCCGCGGCGGGACGAGGAGACCGCGGCCGGGTCCGGGCCGCGGCGGGATGTGAAGACCGGCGGCCGGGCCGCCGGCGTCGGAAGTCGAAGGCGGGACCAGAATTTCCGGTCCCGTTGGTGAAAACCGGCCGGCCAGCTGGCCGGCCGGATGGCAGAAAACCGGGGGAATAAATCCCCCGGCCGGTTCAACAAAACCCCCCTCTTAATGAGGGGGCGGTTTCCTTGTGGGGGTGGCAAAGCCCCCCGTGTCGTCCAGCAGGCCCCCTCATGGGAGGGGGCGGTTTGGTTTTAAAACCGGCGCGACACGTGCCGCGCCGCCAGGGGAAAAACGGGGGAGGGCGGGGGTCTCACCCGCACGCCGCCTGCATGCCCAGCGCGTCGCCACGCCGCCCCAGCGAGCCGCCGCGCCGCCTCAGCGCACCGCCGCCTCCGCGCGCCGCCTCCGCTCGCCGCCGCGCCGCCTCAGCGCACCGCCGCGCGCCGCCGCCGGCCACCGCGCCGCCCCAGGGGGGGGGGGGGGTCGGGCCAGGTCGGCCCGGACCCGGACCCCCCGTTTCGAACCAGAATCGGTTTTTGGCCCATAACTTGAGCCTCGGCCCTCCGATCGACGAACCGTCAGCGGCAACGCGATCCTTGGATCGAGACGGTCGTTTCGTTATATCGCACTCAAGGTTTCGGATTACGTTGAGTTCGGCCGGGTTGGTTCGTTCACGAAACCAATCGGGCCTTCGGAGCGGAAACACTCATATCTTGAGCTACGAACGTCCGATTGACGCGCCATCAGTCGCGTTGTGTTCCTCTTAGTGAGACAGATCTTTTGACATACTCCGCCCGAGGTTTGGACGCAGGTGGAGTACGGTCGGGTTGGTTTTACCTTAAAAACCAACCGGGCCCCGGAGACGAAAATGCCAATAACTCTCAGACCGGGCGTCTGATCGACGCGCCGTCTGTTGCGTTGAGTTTCTATTGACGATACGGAACTTTTGGATACATCAACTCTGGTCTTTGTGACAGCTGATGTATCAGCCTCTCGGCTCGTGGAGCGGACCCTCCGAACGAGCTTGCTGTGTGCGGGAAGTCTAGTGCTGGCTGCGACTGCTACAACTGTTACTACTGCTACGACTGCTACTGTGACTGCGACGACGACAGTACAGAGATCCTATGTGGATTCGACGACGACGACTACAGCACTCAGCGATCCTACGTGGATCAGTGCTACAGGTCCTGTGTGGGCCCGATCCTGTGTGGGTCCGCGCTAAGCGGTTCTGTGTGAGCCAGCGCCTACAGGTCCTGTGTGGGCCCGATCCTGTGTGGGTCTTTGCGGGGGTTAGTTACCTATCGATCCTTCGTGGGTCCGACGACTTAGATGGATCAGTGATCATCTTTATCGTCCTTGAAGAAGTATACCTGTGTGAGATGAATCCTTTTGCTTTCCTGAGTGGATTGTGTTGTGCAATCCAGTGTGGATTATGTTTTGCTTTCCTATGTGGATTACATATACTTTCCTGCGTGGACTGAGTTGTACTTGGGCTCGGAGGTTGGAGTGTATTTGAATTGATGACATAGGTATATGTATGGGAATATACCTAAGCAGTGTCGGTTGTTACTTCGTGATTGTACTTTTCTTCGTGGATTATCCTTTGTGGATTTGAGAGACCTTCAGGGGTCTCGGGGTCCCTACTGAGTAGCTTATACTCACCCCTGCACGGGCTTTGCCCGCACTACGTTGTGTTGGTTGCAGACGACGGACAACGTTGACCTTAGCTGAGGCTTGCACAGCGGGACGGTACCCATAGGTGGACCACTGGGCGGGACGTGCACGGAGCGGACGGCGGGACCCGTGGAGCAGAGGAGCTATCTGTACCCACCCTTCAGGTGGGATTTCCAGTGGACAGCTCGGAGTAGCGGCTTTTTCTTTTCAGTTGCTGTTTTTCCCTTTTCGAGTTGTACTTTACTTTCAGTTTGGGTTTGTATTCTGGCCCATTTACTTTTCCGCACTTTCAGTCGTACTCTGCTATTGTTTAGTGTTTACTTTCCGCTTGTTTACTCTGTGGTGTTTGTTTACTTTTCAAAGGCAATGCCTTCCCTTTTTACTGGGATTTACGCCTTGGTGCTAGTCGCCAGCCCCTGGCCTATGGAAGGCGGGCTTGGGGTAGTCACGACACGGACCCCGAGGGCGGGTCGTGACAGCACCTCCCCATACACCAGATTTTGATGACTAGCGGGGAGGGTCAAATGAGTCGCGTGGGCTGACTATACCCTCATTACTAGACTAAGTCACATCAAATCAAAATATAAAAAGCAGAAAGAATATGAACATGAAATAAACATGCATAACTAAACTTTCCCAAATGGGGTACAACCACAAATTGACTACAATAATGACATTCTCTATAAGTAGTCAAAGTTAAAGAAACCCAAAATAAAAAAAATGGCCAAAACTCCAAATAGTTACCAACTCTATGTCTGGGTACTTATCCATGATCATACCAACCCAAACTCAACCTCCTAGAGTAGGGCCTTCCCCCCTGTCCTAACCTACAACCAGGAAGTCTGCACGGGTACCCAACAACGTCCCAAGTAGGGTGTGAGTACAATAATCCGTAGGCCACCACCAAAAATGTCTCTAAAATATCGAGTCTAATAGATTGTGCATGAATGTAAAAAATAATTGGTATGTAAACAAGAGACAGTTCGGGTGCCAATAGTTAACAAGGTTCATTTAGCTCATGACTAGAGTTCATCCCAATATAATTTCTTATGAAATTTTCACACATAATCCATTTCAACGTATTCTCTTTGGGTTAGGCATATATGTATCAACCATACATGGGTCTAAGGAAATAAATCACAATGCATATGGGAAATCAATCAAGTCCCTATCTCCCTGGGGACACACATATCACATCAAACCATTTTCCTCACCTCAAGGCCACAATACGGGTGGAATGAAACCATTAGGGTAATAGATCCTCTTTCCCCCTCTCTAACCCATGCATTTTGGGGTGGAGTTTAGAGCCTCAGTCTATAACTCGACCCATGGGCGTAGAACCTCAAGTCAATATTCCACACTACCAGGCCTTGTGCACATGCTTATTTATCAACCACCACAACAATACCATAACACAACATAAAATAACAAATGTCATTGGAAATAATCATTCATAATGAATAGAAAACAACATTGAAATTAATAGTATGGCATTACCCATTAACACATTTTTCAATTACAATTCATATCTATTTATCCAAATTCCCATTATCGTGCCTTACCCATTAGGTGAATTCGAAAAACCCTTTGTCTTAGCCCAATTATTCATTGACCATTCAATAACCCATTTAGAGCATTATCATTTCACAAGCATTTACCCACTTATGCATATAATGTACCATTCTCATATTACATAACACAATCACTTTATTACATTCAATAATTTAGGTGTACAACCTAATTCTCATGTATTAACCGATTCCACAAATTCTTTCACCTCTTTATTACATCACATTAACACATTCCTAATTTCCCATTCCATTACTCAATTTCATTCCCACCATTTAATATTCCCTAATCCCCTTAGTCATTTCTAACCAAAATTTAAAAAAATTAACATAATCTCATTCAACCCAACTACCCATTTTCATGTCATTCTGAAAACATATTATTCCCTTATCACCCAAGGCTTATTTATCATCAATACAGTTAAAACCTAAGCAACCATTTAAACATTTTCAACATGTGTTCCAAATTTTTATTCGGTAATCACTCACTTAACCCTTACAACTCTCTAGGTTCAAAAATGCCAGCGCACCCCATGGGTGGCCCTAAAATGGTCAAGTCACTCCCTACGCATCCCATGGGGATCACAAGGTTTCAAGGAAATAATTTTGACACCCAATTTACCCAATCAAAATCAATGAAAATAATACACAACAAGATATAGGAAAAATCCAACTACACATGAACAATTCTATATCAAAACTATGGGATACAACTAGTAAAACACCTACCTCGAATCTGAGGATGAACACACTCTTAATCATATCCTTGGATTTGGATTCAAACACCCTTTGAATCCTCAACCATAAACTCACCTGAAAAAGAGTGTTTTAGAGCATCGAATGAAGATGGGAGATATATTGGAAGCCAGATCAAAGAGTAGAAGCATAGAAAACGTTAGACTTACTCTGAGCTTCGATCTGAATCAAAAGCGCCCTAAATGGCCATGAATCGGAGGAGAACCACCACTGGGAAGACTGGGTCATCCATGTTCCTCATTAGTTTTAAGAGGGGAAGAATGGAGGAAAACCGTGAGTTGGGGTTTAAAATCCCAGAGTGGAAATTTTATTAACTTTCCAACTTTTCTAGGTCCCATGGTTTACCCCCATGGTTTCCAAACCATGTGAAAACCGTGCATGATCCACTTTCTGAAAAACACCCATTCACACGATTTCCTGTGGGTTAGGCATCGTTTTCTTAACCGTGAGCCAACCGTGTGTAAGCCTCTATCCATGGATATACAGTTCCCGCACAGTTTTCCTAACCGTGTGCCAACCATGCGACATGCCCAAGAACTTACTTTTCTTTATTTTTGTGTCCCAAACCCCTGGAACACCCTCAGGTAATCACATGATCATGGTGATATAATTATCTAGAAAAAAAGAAGAGGTAAAACCAAAACATAATCAAAGACATGCCTTAAGAAGATCCTGGATCTTACCCAACGTAACTCTAACTATCAATGAAATCATATTTTCCTCCGCACCTATTGGATTAATTGCATGTAGTTGGCCCAAAGTCTGAAAAACTCATTCTAGTCCTCCCTATTGAGTCATACTCACAACTGGCCATTACCTTATTTTTGGGTATCATGTCCACCACCATGTATTTTATATGAAAATGAATATTGACTAATTTATTCCTATCCCAATAACATTCCTAACTTATATTTCTATGTAATATCTTAACCCCATTTCACCCATAAGAAATAGATTTCTCATATCGAACCTAATTATGATGTACCATTTAGATACATGTCCGTCCTTCATTTGGTGGTTGAAAACAATTATTATGGACATTACCTGCAAACCCCCACTAGAAAAAAGTCATTGATGATCTACTATATGGTGGAATACTCATGCCTATAATCTGACATGTCTTCTTGGTTTCCTAATGATTCTAATTTCATCTAACCAGAGCTCTACTATTACTCTCACCCAACATAATTTCCTAACATGGTGAGGTCTCTTCTACCATGTTACACACTACAATTAATATTCGGTTCACCACATATGGGAATGTGGTCAACTTGAAAAAAATTATATTTACCTTAATCTCATATAAAAAAATCCTCAGATAAAAATGTTTTTCTATCTTATCATGTTAAAAAATGATGTTTGGTAAGAGTAATAGTTGAGCTCTGGTTAGACGAAATTGGAATCATGAGGAAACCAAGAAGATGTGTCAGATTATAGGTACGAGTATTCCACTATATAGAAGATCATCAATGACTTTTTTCTAGTTGGGGTTTGCAGGTAATGTTCATAATCATTGTGATCAACCAACAAATGATGGTCGAACATGTATCTAAATGGGACATCATAATTAGGTTCGATATGAGAAATCTATTTCTTATGGGTGAAATGGAATTAAGATGTACATAGATATATAAGTTAGGAAAGGTATTAGTATAGGAAAAAATTAGTCAATATTCATTTTCATATACAGTACATGGTAGTGGACATGACACCCAAAAATAAGGTAATGTCCAGTTGTGAGTATGACTCAATAGGGAGGACCAGAATGAGTTTTTCAGACTTTATGTCAACTACATGCGATTAATCCCATAGGTACGGAGGAAGATATGATTTCATTTATAGTTAGAGTTACTTTGGGTAAGATCCAAGATCTTCTTAAGGTATGTTTTTGTTTTTGTTTTGGTTTTACCTATTCTATTTTGCTAGATAATTGTATCACCATGATCATGTGATTACCTGAGGGTGTTCCAGGGGATCAGGACCAAAAAAATGAAGAAAAGTAAGATCCTGGTCATGTTGCATGGTTTGCGCACGGTTAGGAAAAACTGCGTGGGAACTGTATATCCATGGAAAGAGGCTTACACATGGTTGGCGCACAGTTAATAAAACGATGCCTAACCCACAGGAAACCATGTGAAGGGTTGTTTTTCAGATAGTGGATCATGAACTATTTTCACATTGTTTGGGAACCATGAGGGTCAACTGTGGGACCTAGAAAAGTTGGAAAGTTTTAGAAAAAACATTAAATTTATCAAAAAAATTTATTATCATAATTTATTGGGGGGGGGGGGGTGTTTCATTTCCAACATTCCATGTATAAATCCTTTTGTATGTTTCAGGAATGTGAAGTCATGATTTCATTTAGGCATGCACCAGAGGAGTCCTTTAAGAGAGATGGAAATCATGTGCTATCAGAAAATCCTTGATGAATATCTTCTTGACCACAATAGAAAGAGGATTTTGTGTATTTGATGGATGAGTGGATCATGGTGAGATTAGTGTGGTTTATATAATGTATTGACTAAGGGGCACAAGGTGTTGAGACATCTATGGAATACTTGACATGATCATTCCTTTCATAGTATCCTCTATTTTCTCTGAGAGAGGATATATTGAAGGTGATATATTACTATATTGAGTTGGTACATGCTATTTTTATTATATCTAGTTGACACTAAGTCAAAGTGTGAAATTAACCTTGTATATAATCATGTACCAGCAAAACTCTTATGTGATATATAGGTAGATGTAAGTATACATGTGGTTTTTATATGAAAGGACACTGTAGAGATTTTTTAAAATATTTTCATTTTCATTTTATTGAGGAAAAATAGGTATTGGGAGTTTATATAATTACTGTCAGGATAGAGTTTAGTTGCATATTATGCCTCAATGGTAACAAATTTTCCACAATTTTCAACTACACTTAATTAATTATTCAATTAAAATTATATTTTGAATTGGTTTTAAAATAAAAATAGATTAATGATAAAACTATTATTAAAATTTAGGTCATTATAATAATTTTCATATTAAATTTACATATAAAAACTTAATTATATTTTGAACATTTTCACTTTAAAAACCCGTTTCTTACCATGTCCGTGAGATTAACATTAAATTTATTTTTTCCATTTCTGTGAATTGAATTTAAATAAATGTACATAAATAATTGTAATTATTACAAAACTTATTGTCTAATAATATCAAATTAATTTTTGCAAAAAATATTCGTAAAATTAATTAAAATTAATTAACATGATTAATGTAAAAATTCATTTATTAGTCGTTTATCATTAATATAAAGGGGAAAATGACCTAAAACTTGTCTAAAATCCATTATGTGAACATATATCCTATAGGATTTAATTTTTTGGATCATTAGGATAATATTTCTTGGATGTTTCCAATATAATAAGTTATGTTTTGAAAAAGAGAAAATATATTCCTTCGTTAAAATATCCAGAAATTCCAATATAGTGATTATTTGGTTCACATTTAAATAAAAAAGGATCATGAATATATTAGAAGTAAAGTATATTTAATGAATTATTGTGTTAAGATATTTTTTAGATTAATAATTAATTTATAATGTATTTTAACTTAAAATATTTTAATGACAATATTTTTTGATAATTTTAAATTAAAATTAAATATATAATTTCAAATAAAATATTAGTGTTAATTTATAATAAATTACATTTCAACTAAATGATGTAAAATTAATAAAAAAATTTCATCAGCCAAGTGATTTTTATGAATCAATAAATATCAAATATAGTCCAATAATGGTCTATTTTATCTTTTATAATGATCATATTGACCCCTAAATAGTAAAAACATTATTACCATGGTTTACGTTAACTCAATATCTTTGTGTGTTACATGAGTATATTTTAATATTAATTTCCAACACACATAGGATACTTTATTCTAAAAGTAGATTTCATATTTATAATAAATTCTCTCTTTATTTTATAACAAATATCACTTTAATTTAGTCTTTATATTTAAATTACTTAGGATAGAAAAGTTGTTACTTTAATAAAAACCAATAAGGTAAAAGTGGAAAGTCATGGAATTTAAGGAACAAAATTATAAAAATGAACATATTTTGGTGTGGGGTATGTTTTGATCAACAATAAATTCTATTTAGTACATTTTTTCAACAATTTAGGCACATTAGTTAAGTGATCTCTCCCAATTGTGTTTACCTTTTTATATTTACAATAATTACACATCCGCTTTTCTATAAATATCACCCAACCATCCAACTTCCTCACAACTTCGAAGCCATTTGGATCATCCAAACCCTTCCAAAATAATTTAACAATATCCCAACCATCAAAATTTAAGACTACATACGGGAATAATAAAATCCAAGGAATTATTCTCGTACAAAAAAGGAGTTACCCAAATTAGAGGTAACCCTATTCATTGATAACTTTAGTTTCAATTACTTCTACACCTATTTAATTTGTTTTCTATCATGATTATATAATAAATTACATATAAAAATTCTAATGATATGATTTTATGCTAATATTTAATCCAACAATTTCACACACATCCATCAAATGAGATACACAGTCATCATGCTTGTGTACGATGAACTACTACCTCATGAACAAATATCGACCATTCAACGATTACCACATTTTGAGGATGGAATAATGTACTATTTAATGAATATATATGATATATATGATATTTATGGTGCATTTATGATTTTTTAAATTTTATATTACACATATGTATATGCTTCCCATTTTTTGGGAATATGATTACATCGTTTGATTACATGTGGAGTACCACATCATCAAAGCGATGTGATTCCTTAATGTTATACATGGAATTTATTAAGGAATATTTTACTAAATAATTTGAAATTAAGGAAATAAATATTATATTGGATGTATAATATATATATTTTATTCACTTTTCATTCTTTTAATATGACGAATAAATCCAATTAGCGTTCATGCGTACGTATGACCTACCATCTTTATGAATAGTGAATTTCATTTCATAACTCCAAATTTTATTTATTATTATAAATATATGTATTATTAGTATATATGTTATTTAAAAATTTGTTAAAATTATTTATATGACTAAATAATGATCTAATTAATTGGAACAACAAGTAACAAGTCAAAACATAATTGAAAAACATGGCAATTAACACATTAAATAGTAAAAAGAGTGAATGATTTTTCAAAAAGGGAAATAAGATAAAATAAGAAGTTAATATATGATATTATGAATACGATTATGGTTCTGGTATAATTTAATATCATTCTTAGAATCATTATATATGAGGATAAATTTTGTTTACCCAAAAGGAAATGCAACATAAGAGATTATCGTCTCTCTTTTTCTTACGTGAGGCATACACCATTTTCATCACTTATTTATTTTGTGTGGGGTATATTTTCACCCCTTATAATTTAATATAATTATTCAACTATATTTCCTAGTATTATATGTTACAATTTGAATTATCTCATACCTGGGGATAGATTTTAAAACATCCCTGTGGTAAAAATTATATTTGAAATCTCACATTATTTTGATATTGTTAAGTTTCAACTAAAAAAATAATTTTTCAATATTTGATGAATGTCTTGGAATGAAATTATATTTGTTAGGGATTGGGTAACTTAATACCATAAATTAATTATTTTTTTCATGGAATGAAATTAATTGGTGAAAAACCCATCATGTTTGATTCCAAGAAGTTTTAAATTGTAAGGAGGATAGAACTTGAAAACAATTTGGCATGTTTCTACTGATAGAATTAAACAATATTTTGGTTATATCATGAGAGAAACTATCTTGAGGATATATCACTATATTTCATACATCAAACATTATGAACTCCTTTATTATTATTATTCCCTATGATTATTTTATTAGTTATAATATATATTTTTATGTTTCAAGCTCATGTGATTATTTATATATAATTATTTAATCATATTTTCTTCTTTACATTTTTATTTTTCATTATTATTTCATGATACATTCCATAATACTTTAACCTAACTAATCATTTGATTGTATGCTTATTTTTTTCATTCACCATGGTATGATGATGAATTCTTATAATGAGTTTCAAGGATGTTGAGAATTTTGTTTTTTTCTATTCCCAATGTAAAATGGGTTCCATGAATGTAATCTTCTTTTAAAAAACATCTAAACTAATCAATATTTTGGTATTTGATTCCTTTTAATCATATTAATGTAATAATGATTGGAACTAGCTCTGGAAATATGGGTTCGAGGCATTATAGTTGGTATTGAAGGATGTTTAGAAGAAACCACAGGAACAAGATTTAGAAAAATTTAGATAAGAGAACATAACCCTATGATAGAATATAGGATATCATCCCAAATAGATTTATTTATGATTATGACAT
Source organism: Viscum album (assembly GCA_963277665.1). Classification (NCBI taxonomy): domain Eukaryota; kingdom Viridiplantae; phylum Streptophyta; class Magnoliopsida; order Santalales; family Viscaceae; genus Viscum; species Viscum album. The sequence goes on from OY728121.1 coordinate 597,090,487, forward strand.
TAGATATGCATCTGTTTTTCAATTAATGTTATGTATTTCACCTATTATTGTATTATACATTATAAGTTCTAATATAATCAATTTCTTTACTTAGAAATGTCACCTAACACGAGGAATGTTAACATCACCAATTCACGTGATCCAAAGATATATAATGATAATTTCCTTTTTGGTATTAATAATTTTTTTTGAATGGATCCAATATCCCAAGAATTATCATCATTTGTGGATATAGTATGATGTACTAATGAGATATAGGATCAAATATATATGTATTATGGATTTTAAGGGAATAATGAAAATAAGGGGAAATCTTAGAAAAAATTGGATAATTAAAATAAGAGAAATAAGTATTTTATCAAAAGTAATATTTTTCGAAAAAGTCACTCTAGATGTTCCTTAAAAGGGAACAGAGTTTCTAAATGTTTATAGAGAATTTCCATTATTCATGTGATTGCATGGATTAATAAAATGCATCCATTGTACAATGATTCAACTATAATGATATTTGTCAATAATAAAATAAATGATTCAAGATTCAAAGGAATTAAAAAATGAAGATGACAGATCTTATTCAAGATTATTCTACTACAAAAAATAAAGAGGAATGATTAGTATTTTTTTAAATCCATGAATTATGTCGACTGAGTAATTTATTGGTTATAGGAATAATGAAATATATAAATGGATTATACAGTAGTTGTAAGGATCCAAGCACCAGTAGCTCATAGTTGGCACATTAAATTATAAAATTTACATACGATATTAGTGATCACATCCCAAAGGACCAGAGAGTTTACTAGTATTGGTAAACAAGATACATACTTGAAATTCACATTATAATCTAAAACATAAAATATATAAAGAATATTCAATGATAATGCCATTAATCCCCTTAGTGTAACCCTCAACATCGATGATAATACACTTCTTGGAATATATGGTAAAGATGAAACATAATAAATTGGTGATCTCATATGATCAGTAAGTGTATACATATAGTAAAATATATGATAAGAAAGCATAACCGATTTAGGAATAGTGATTAACTAAAATACATACCATTTAATCAATAACCAAGGTGAAATATGGATGGAATTATAGATGATCAAATAGTTATATATAAATAATCACAAGATAATGAAACATAACCATCGATATTCTACTATTTAGATAACCACATGGAATTCCATTAACTAATCTATTAAAGAGGGAAATTATAAACATATCATCAAGGCTTGGGCCAAGACACCATATATAACCGTTTAAGACAATAGCCAAAACCCAAACTATATTGTCTCATGATACATACAGATTCATCAAGGGGTTATAGGTTTCCCCTCTAAACACCTTCTATTATTAATTAATTTCTCTAATGAAAGGAGTGAATCAATATTAACATATACCTTTTTATTGAAAAGATAGCATACAAAATGGGATTATTTAAACCATAAACAATGAATGGTATCATAATAGAACATCCATAGTCAAATATCACTGACCATTCAACAAAATATGGTTAATTATATCATAATATATTAATCTCCATTAATCATAAGATTAAAAATAGGATATTGACATATATTAAAATACAATAATAAAATCATTTAATTTTTTGAGAGAAAAACCCATTTTTTATTTTGAAATGACTTATTTAAAAATCCACAAAATTTAAAATAAAAACATTTTATTTTAATGTAAAAATTTAAACATGTGAAGGAAGCTTAAAACATTAAGGTTTTGTGACATCTAAGGAATCTTCACATGCAGATATGTTAGAAAACATTTATTTGTTATTTTATTGAAAATGTCATAAAGTACCACTTTGTGAAAATTAATCCATTTTAAACCTTTTAATGTAGTTTAAAACAGACAATAATTTTCCATTATAATCATTTTATAACCATATAAATAAATATGTAAAATAATATAAAAAATATCAACATGGAGAAAATGATTTGATAATTAAATCTTTAAGCATTTATGGTGTCCCATAAAACATTGCACATTTATATAAAAATCCCCATGAAAGAATAAGATTTAATGTAACATTAAAAAACATTATTATAATTAAATTAATGAAATGATAATTCAATAGGTTTTTATATACACCTCAAAAAATAAGGTGTGAGTAGAACATGAAACTATGCCACAATGAAAAGATATTGAGACAAAGTAAATTACATTACACTTCGTTCAGTCGAATGTTATTTGAAATCATTTATTAAGGTTTTAATAATGCCATTAACTTATATACAAACATTATTAGTATTTATGTTATCATATATATTATCCTTATATTATTTTATCACCTATTTGTTTGATAATATTTCGTTATTACCCTTGTTTGGGGTGTTAATTGCTTCATTTTTCAATGCATGTTTTCTTTGGAATGAATTGGTTAGTTTTCATAAGATATAGATCAAACATCAATATAATGATATTAATTTTATAAATATAATATTTACTTATTAAATTTAATATTATAACTATTTTTGAATGTTGTATCTGGAAAATGAGATGCATCCCTTCGAGGAGATGGTAAGCCAGACAAACCCACGAGCGATGGTATCATTCCATTATTGGTGAAAGGGTAAGTAATTGGATGGTATATTAATTATACAGAACAAATATCATGTCATAAGTATCATATATGTACATTATTTCTAAAATTATACCCATCCAAGTAAATTGGTAATGAAAAATAAATTACACTGTAGTGTGGAGATAGTAAGTCGTACATATTCACACGTTGTCCTTTCATTTTACATTAAATGGATAAAATGTAGAATATGGTTTTGCCAAAATCATAATAACATCTCAAAATATATATTATACAGGATTTATTACATTGTTATAATGAAACATGAAGAGTGTGTAGAAAACGAAATGAACAAGAATGAGTTGGTAAAACAGTTACCACTTCTTCAATGCACTTCATTGAGATCAGTTCTTAAGGTATCTAGAGTTAGTCTTTTAGGAAGAACATGACATCAAGAACTTGATTAAGGATGTTTTAAGGAATCATGGGATGGGGTAGGTCTATCTAGAACGCTCAATTTGGTTTTATTAAGTGGTATAGGAGGTTCCCATTCATAATTGAGGTGAGGTTCACTTTTAAAAATCCTAAAATATTAATATACAATAAGGATATTGTATATCAAAATATATAAAAATGGGATATAAATGAATACAGAAAGGAATTTTATACCATATATTATCCCCATTGATGTTATTTAACATTATTTGGGGTTTTACAAAATTTAATAAAAAATTAATTCCATAAAATATCATTATTGTCAAATTTAATTCGATTTATTTAATTTGACATCAAATACGTCAGGAAAAAGTGTGAATTAGAATATAATGTTTTTATATATCTATAATATATACATTCATTCTAATAACGTAATGTTGAGACCACTTTGTTTATGTAGTTGTATTTCTTGTCAACAGTTAACAATATTGGTCTAAATGAAGGTGGACTCTAAAGATAATGTAGAATAGAAATTCTAATGATTTATGAACTGATTCTATATTAAATATAACATGTATCATGCAAGATAAAATGTTTAATAAAAGTAATAGGGTGAACTGGAGTGTGATCGTGAAAAATTAATGGATTCATATGAGTTTCAAGAAGTGGAGGAAGTTTGAGAATAAAGAGAAGAAGGTAGGTTTCCATGCATGGTATTGGAATTTAAAGGTTTCCACTCTCTATAAACATAGATGTATTTTTATGTGTAGCTTTATTAAAAAAAAGTATGTTTATCTGACAATCCGACCTCATCCTAAGCCACATGTGAGACCACATGAGTCTACTACAGCCAAGGGAAGCTAGCTAGGCCAGCCCACAAGCAGAAGAGTTGGGGGAGAGTGCACCCACAGAGAGTATGCCAAAGAGTGTTTAATGGGTGGGTTTAGAGCGCACAGACATAGAACATGGTACAAGGTCGTGACATGAGGTGAGAAGGAGTAATTTGGATGGATTCTATGATGGGTTGATTGATAAACGGTGGTTATTCCACATCTCCAATTCGATGAGGGACATGAACACGTGGGTATTGTACAAAACAAAAAAAGTGGAATCAATCCTAGACAAACTTCTCATCCATGCTCCACGATCTCATCCCTGATTTCCATCACCCGACACCTTGCATGTTCAAACTAGGGTCATTTGATTGCCCTGCAGTTTTTGAACCCCCAACATCATCATCTTCCTCCTCCAGTGCCTACCAATGCCACTACTTCTTTCCAAAGATGATGATGAAACACATCTGAACAACCATGCCCGATCATTTCAATGTCATGAAGAACGGTTTATCAAACCAAGAACATTCATGAAACATGCATTATTCATTCTTTGAATATTCGGATGAGTAAGGTTCAGACGAGGATAATGGAGTTGTTGAGGCCATGTAGATTCATGAATGGATTTAAAGGTATATTTCTTGTGCTCTTTTAAACACATGCCCTTGTTTTTACCTCATATAAGAGGGATTCAAAATGGAAACACACCGTAATTCTCAGTGTATATAAAACATGCATATTAAGAATCTTAAAAAGAAAAATATTTTTTGTATTCAAAGGATGATATTCATGGAAGATATCTCTTGATTTGAACACAAAAAAAGAATATCCCCTCATATATAATAGTAGAACCACCGAGCCGAGAAAAAAGCTGATGCTCCATTGTCCTTTGGAGATATCATTTCTAAAAACAGATCATATCCTTAAGCTTCTATTTAGTAAAGGTAATGGAAATATCTATAAGCCCTCTGGATTCTCAAAGGGAGGATTCCACAAGCCTTCGATAGGTGATTTTCACTCTCGATTGTGCTTTACGAAGAAATATGCCCCGCAAAGTAAATGGGGAAACAAACCATTCCTCTCATGCGTTTATGATGAACTAAGATTCACAAATCCATTCTAGTTTTTGAATATCTTCTAAGATTTGTGTGGTAGTTCTTGAGTCTCACACTCCCACAATAATTCAAAAAACACCTCACATCTTGTATGTGGAAGCCACGTGCTCTATGAGGCTACACTTATGAACCTCCTGCATGAAGACAAAGACCCGTGACCACCTTAGTTTCATGAAGAAAAGGTATGGACACCCTCCTTTTTTCATGTATATACTATATTGTGTGAAACTATCTTTTTGGTAAATCGAGTGATTGCATGTATATAGGGAATGAATATATGCAAGCATGCATTTTCATTATATGAAGGAACATAAGGAAGTGTGTGTTTCTGCGAAGGGGTTTTACCCAATCTAATTTGAATTCACACAAGGAATAAATGGATAAAACTAGAGGTAGTGTGTGTGCACATGTGAAGAATAAGGAGAGGGAACCTATCCAAGGGTATGAACCCATTCAGTTTTGGGTTACTTGCACTCCTGCATGCATAATCATAGGTGAAGGAATTTAAAAAAGAGAACCTAGACTAGTGGTTTCATGTGTGTAAAGATGAAAAATAAGAGAAGTGAACTTAAATGTTACATGTATGATCTCATAAATATATGAAAAGAAGTAAGGATAATTGATTCCGAGGATGCCTAGTGAACTGACCTTCATTTCTGGAATAATAACATAGGTACTTGTGATTCTGGTCGAGAAGAATAGGAAGTTTTTAATGAATTCAGTTATTCCACTAAAGATGATGATTGAATAAATTATAGAATCAATTCTGGAGTTCCATTCAAGAAATGTCTCATGCTGAACAAGAGATAAATACTTCAATGCCTATCTGTTGAAGAGACCTTCATGCTGATAAACTGAGTGAGACCTTTACCAGGGCAACGAGTCAGGTGGAGTCACTAGAAGTGATATAAGGGAAGCAATGAGCTATACCTAATCCTTTAGGATGTGTTCTTATTATAGAGTGATTGTTCCCAAAACTTTCTTAATCCAAAACTAATGAAGATTAGTGGAATTAGATATGACCATCAGCCTTTCGTTTTATGATCCTTCGTCACAGCCCTTAGTGGTGAATGAAGTGAAAGTGTTGTGTTGTCCTTCTTCATGTGAATTTTTTAATTACTCCACACATCCATCATATAGTTTTAATAATTATATTACTAATGTGGGAACAAGATCCAGTATATAACATAAGAAGTTGACAACCTGATTCAGACCCCCTCCAAGGGTGGTCAAGTGTCCATAAATTAGTATCATTGGGAAAAGGTTCAGGTATGACAGATTCTCTATAGTAATAATATTCAGTGGAGGATTTGTTTTTTCAATCATATATCAACAATGAAGTGCTGTTTTGATGATGATTTAGTTAACTATGAGTTGGATTTATATCTTGAAAGAGTTTGAAAAATACTAAAATGAATGAAAAGAAGTAGTGGAAGAAGTCCCTCTTATCTAAATAATAGTTAGTATCTAGTAATCCATGTCTTTACAACAATGATGAAATATCAGGCTTGGAAAGTAAATATTTGGTTACTCTAGTTTCCACCAAAAAACAAGGATTCTATCATAAGTGGGGATGTTGATCAAACATTTACCTCACATGAGCTTGCAATTGTCAAATTCAGAATTTATCATCATGATATTCATGAGGAAAGGACAACCTTTGTTTGTATAGTTTTCCATTATATGTAGGCTATGATCACCCATATGGAAAAATAATGTGATAATATTGAAAAGGTCATAGAAGAAAAAATTTATGAATGTTTAAAGCTCTCTAGACAGATTGAATCCATTGAAAAATAGGAATCAATACGACTCTGGAAGAAAATATCCATGTACCTAAAGATGAGCTGAAGAAGAACGCTGAAGTCAAGTGTTTATGTTTGGAAGAAACATCAAAGAAATTCAAGGATCATGACTCTATACTACTAAACAAAGTTATGTGGCATGAAGTAGAAGTTGAAAGAATGAAGGAATCTTGTGAAGAGTAGATAAGTATGATTGAATATAAAAATTTCATCCTCAATAAGAAATGTAAAGCATGGGAATCGTAGTTGACCAATCTTGAGAAGACACATATTGATACTTCATAGAAGAAGGAAAACGTATCTATTGTTACACAATGATCACTAGAGGATTCTAATGTTGGAAGACCTCCAACATGCGCTAAGAATATCATGACATCATTCAACAAACTAACACAAGCAACTGATAAAGTAAAGGTATCATCTATACCATCTTTTACTATTGTTTCTAAAGATGTCTCCCCAAAATGTGAATGGTGGAAGAAAAATTATGAACAAATATGGATGAGGAATGGTGGTGAGATACCTAACACCATGGATAGGGTGGATAGAAAGAATAAAAAGTTGTAAGATGATTCTCGATAGAGAGCACAACAAATCAAGAATAATACCCCACAATCTTATGCAGAAGATATCAAGAACTCATGATTTTTGGATCAATGTTGGCATTGAAAAAGGTTTGGGAATTGTGAATTAGATTTTTGGTACAATCCAAGAAATGGAAAAGGAACAAAAAAATTCTCATTTCAAGGGGGAGAATGCTAGGGAAGATGAAAAAACATCCATAAGTCTAGAAACATGAATATACTAAAATAGATTTTGAATGCTTGACAACATCTATGATGTATGCAATGGAAGGGGTAACAAGGTTGGTATATGCTCATATCAACATGCATAAAAAGCTAATAAAAAGAGAAGACCATAGATGATGGATAAGAAAGAATAAGTATCCTTGGTAATCAATCAAAATAATGTTTTGAAAAAACATTCACCCAAGAAGATTTCAAGATAGAATGGTGAGAAGTCCTTGGATTCCTAAACCCATATGGTGAAGGGTAATTCATACAATAAGACTTCTAAGAAGGATGACACTCAAAAGAATACATGTGGAAGATCAATTCTTGATTACTCAATTACTAACGATATAATAGTTATCTATCCAGATGATTTGGAACGAATAAGGAAAATAGAAGATGTAGTTAGAACTACACAAGCACAAAAAATGTAAGATCAAATGTGAAAGTGTGAAGAGTGGATGAAATGGAGAATCTGGGTTGAGAAAACCATCTCAACCTTTCTATTCACATAGATAATTCCAGGAGGATCCACCTTATTCCCTTGAATATTTGTTTATTCTATATGTTATTATAATATAAGGGATTAAATGTGAAGAAATATCTATTGTGGTGAACATGAGAAGTGTTCCCTTGAGGGGGAGATAAATGAAGAATACTCCATTGTTATTATTTCAATTATTATCAACTTCAGTTGGTATCAAATTCAATTACCCTATGTATTTTCTAAAGATCATATCATTGGAAAAGGTATGTCGTTTCTTTATCTCTCATCCTTGGTTACTCAAAATAAAGATCATTCTACCACGGGGGATAACTGAACTAATCAGTGACATAAGAAGGATGGAATTTCCATAAGGTCGATTATCCTTCCAGTTACACTAGATTTTTTTGATCAATTTTTTCAAGTGGGCATTGGAGTTTCAGGTTGATTATTCACAAATCCCCATTATTTTCAAGAAATAAAATGTTCCTGAATATAATGAAGTATAGGGGGGGAGAAAATTCTCATTTTGATATCGACACATTAATTTTAAGAAGTATAAAGTATTGAAAATGAAATAAATAGGGGGAGTTTATTGGGAAAAATTTATATTTGGGGTTGTATTTGTTGTCAATGGTTAACAATATTGTTCAAAATAAAGGAGGACTCCAAACATAATGGAGAATGGAAATTCAGATGATTGATGAATTATTCCAAAGTTCAAAAGAACTTGTATCATGTGTGATACAAATTTTACAAATATAAAGAGGTAGAGTTGGAGTGTGACCATGGAAAAAGAAATGATTCATGTGAGCTTAATGAATTGGTGGCGGTTAGAGAATGAAGGGAAGAAGATAGGTGTCCATGCATTGTATTGGAATTTGAAGGTGGCCATGCAATATATACATAGAAGTATTTATACATGTGGATTTACATAATAATGTAGGGATATCCAATAATATACCCTCAACCTAAGACACATGTAGGACCATAGGAGTAACCTATATCCCAGGGCAGCTAGTCGTGTCAGCCTAAAAGAAGGAGAGTGGGCATAGAGAACACCCGTAAAGAATGGACCAATGCCCATGAAGGGGGTGGGAACAGAGCAGACCTATAGAGAACATGGTACAAGGTAGTATTGTGGAGGGAGAATGAGTAATATGACCTATTTCTAGGATGGGTTGACTGATAAACTGTGGCAATACCGCGTCTCTAGTTTGATGTGGGACAAGAACACATAGGTACTATTCACAAAATAAAAAGGTGGAAGAAATCATGGATGCAAATATCATCCACGCTCTGCGATCTCATCACCATTTTCCATCACCCCGTTTCTTAAATGATCAAATAAGGGGCGCCCGATTTCCCTCTAGTTTTTAAACCCCCAACATTGTCGTCTTCCTCCTCCTGAACCCGCCGAAGCCACTACTTCTCACCGAAGATGCTAAAGAACCATGTCTGAACCACCGTGCCCCATCATTTTGACATCATGAAGACTGGTTGATCGAACTGAGACCATGCATGAAACATACATTGTGCGTGCATTCAATATCTTGATGATGAATGCTCAGCTGAGGAAAACAGAGTGGTAGAGGCCATTTATATTCATGAATGGATTTAAAAGGATATTGCGTGAGATCTTTTAAACACATGCATCTGGCTTTCTTCTCATATATGAGGTGTTCGCAAAGGAAACACACTGCAAGGATCAGAATATCTCAAACATGTATTTGAAGAATATTAAAACACTGGATATTTCATGCATTCAATGGATGATCTTCACAAAACATCTCTCATGATTTGAATGTGGAAAATAAGAGACCCTTGTATATAAAAAGAGAACCACCGAGCTGAGATGATGTGGCTCCTCCGTTATTCTCATGTGCTCCCATTTCAAAAAATAGTTCATCTCCTCGATATTTCATTTTTTAATGGGACAAAACTGATCTTCTATGTAGCACACCAAGAAATTTAAATATTAAATAAGTTTATATTTAATAATTTGTTTATAATTTAAATAAAATGAATAAAGGTTTTAATAAAAATGTTTATAGAACTATGATATTTTTATAAAATACTAAATTTTATGGAATATTATTTTCTATAAATAAATTTATTTTTTAAAAAATAAGTTAACATATATCTTTCAGAATAGTGGTTCTATTAATACACACGCTATGTCTTTTAATATGTTTTAATATATAATATCATAAATATATTAATTTTTAGCAAGAAATAAATTTTGACAATACATATATATATATATATATATATAAATGAGGTGTTAATTTATTTAAATAACTATTTTTTATATAAATATGTTAAGTTTATTTTTTATTAAACTAAAATGGTTTGAAAATTTTAAATGATAAAATGCTCAAATATATAAATATCTAGTATTTATGATAATAATTTTATAAAGATTTAATAATTCAATGATATTAATATTAACAATAACAATAATAATAATAAAGTGTAAATCATTTCTTTTAAGAAAATAATTTTTATATTTAATATAATATCTTTAATAAATATATGAATTTATTATATATTTTTGTTTTATGTATTTTTGTAATTATAAATAAATATAATTATATTATTTTTTATTATAATTTTTCATATATATATTTAAAAAAGATAATTGGAAAAATGATTTTTTAAATAAAAAAATATAAAACGATACTTAAAAAAAATATTCAAACAAAATAAAAAATCAAAAAAATAAAAAATGGTAAAAAATGTAATATAATAATAGATTCTTTAAAATGAAATGAGTGGTATGAAAAATTTTACAAAATTGACAAAATAAGAATGTAAACGTGACAGGGAAAAGTGTCATGATATTGAAATAAAAATAATAATGATATAGGACCCAATGTGAAAAAATGACAAAAATAATAATAAAATAATTAAAAAAAGAATGAAAATATTGATAGGCAAGGAAAACCCTTATTTATCTATATATACATTTTCTCATACCAATGCATCGATTTCAAGCCATTCATTTTAAAGGAGATTTGAGAAATGTAACTAGATTTTTTATAAATTATTACCACCAAATGAATATAAAACTATCTAAATATGTTTAATTATATCACTATAATATGGGATAATGGGGCTTATATAAGATGGGGTTTCTATGTGAAATACATTGGGAATGACCCAGTTCTATTGGCGGGGAAGAGAAACAGAATGATTAAGCCTGGAAAAAGAATGGATTTCATTTCAATGTAAGGGATTTTATTATTTTTTTCGTCTATTTGGTGAACATATATTCATATATAGTTATATATGTGTGTGTGCGTAAACCCATATATTTTTAATCAATGTTATATATGTTATAATTCTTCTTATTTTAAATGATCTTTCCCGTAAAATTTTATGCTTTCAAGAGTTTCATGTTTTAAAACTACATACATACATGTGTGTGTGTATATATATAAATATTTATATATAAATATATATGTACACATATAGATGCATAAAAATATGAACACAATAAGTGGAGTTGTTCTTTATCATTTACTTACAAGTTATAAATGGTATTTTCAACCACCAAACTTGTGTTCAAATATTTATTAAGGAATAATTTTTTATATTCACCATGTTAACATAATTGCATGTTATAATTGTTATTATTTTCTGTGTAGTTATGGGTTATGTTATTATTTATTTTGTGAACTCACATCTACATCACTTTTCATGACATGCAATAATAGGTATGGCCGTCATCTAGCTCATGTGAGTCATTTCAATTATTATGTGATCTAGCTCACACTTAAACCCATGTTTCATGCAAATACAGTTTTCAAATAATAGAGTGTGTTTTTACAAGTATGAGATTATATGTAAAATTATTTTAAAACCTTTTTAGGAAGTAGTGATAAAATAAGAAATATTGTTTTCGTTCGAAGAAAATAATATTATGTAAGTATTTTGGAAATGATTTTGGGTTAGAAATAAGAAAGGTATGTCCATGGAAAATTGTTTTCCAAATTGGCATTGGGGAGTTATGTGAAATTATGGGGAGTGAACTGATAAGTATTAGTGATGATTAGTGGCTGTATTTATGTATTTTGATAATTTTCTGCCATGTATTATTAATGACCCATATAAAATTAATTATTTCAAAGGGGAATTCCCAACAGTTTTTGAAACATATTTATTTTGTGAAATACCGTTTTCTTATATATATTTAAGAATTAATAAAAATCTATTTTAAGAATGAATATTTATTTCAAGGACTATTTTAATGAATTTCTTGAATTTCTTGATTCCCCTTACTTGGAATTTTATGCTATCCCTACATATTTTAAACACTTTTCAGTTTTAGAATACTTGTAGCATTGAAACTCTATTGTGGAAGCAACACGCTGAAGAATCAATATTTTTAAATTTAATTTTCCGTTTAAATGTTAGTCATGTATCTAATTTTTTAGAACCTAGACTAGTAAAAGGTCCTCTGTTGTATTTAATGTTGTGTAGTTATCCATGTTTAGAGTTTAAAAAAATACACAACATTTTTAATGGAAGAACTAGGGTTTCAGGTTCGTTTCATTATATAAAAGCCCTCTCGATCTATGATGAGTGGATTCCAGAGGCCTTCAATAAATGATTATCACTCTCGATTGTGCTTCATGAAGAACCATACTCTGAAAATCAATGGGATAGTGCACCAAGTTTCCCTTTACATTGAGATGAACTGATATCCTAAAACCATTCTAGTTCATGATGATCTTTATAGATGTGTGAGGTAATTCTTGAGTCTCACACTCCCACTACACTTCACAAAGCACTGAACATACTGTGCGTAGATGACCCATGATCTATGATGATACAATTTGGAACCTCCTCCACGAAGATGAAAACCTGTGACCACCTTGGTTTCATGAATAATAGGTAATAAAACCCTCTAGGTTTCACAACTATACAATAATGTGTGCAGGTGTTGTTTTTGATAAAGAGACAGATTGCATGGAGATGGTAAGTGCACACATACGTTCATGCAAGTTCATTCTTTGAAGTATCCTGAGGTGTTGTGTATGTGCTATGGGGATTTACCCAATAGAATTTGATGGCATGAATAGAAGAGAAGAAGAAAATTAGTGATAGTGTTTGTGAACATGTGAAGAAGAATGAGAGAGAACCTGTTAAAATGTATACACTGATTCAGGTTTGTGTTGCATGCACTCGTGCATACACATGCATACGTGAAGGAATTTAAATAAGAGAACATAAATAAGTTTTTTCACACATGTAAATAAGAATAAGGGGAGAAGTTCACTTACATCTTATATGAATGATCTCATGTACATATGATTGGAAGAAAAGAGAATTGATTCTGATTATTCCTAGTGAACTTCCTTTCATTGCTTGAATAATAGCATAAGTAACTATGATTCTGGCAGAGAAGAATAAGATGTTTTTTTGCATTTAGTTATTTCACCAAATATGAATATTGAATATAAAATAGAATCAATTATAGAGTTCAAAGTAAAAAAAATATCATGTTGAACTAGAGATAAAGACTTACATGACTATATATTGGTCATACTATCATGTTGATAAAATGTGTGACACCTCACCCAATGTGTTGAGATAGTGGGAGTCAACAGAAGTGATCTGGGGGAAGCAGTGACCGATTATTGAACCATTTGGAAGTGTTCCAGGTATAGTGTGACTGTTTCTGAACTTTTTTAATCCACATCTAGTGTAGAGTAGTGGAATTAGGTACGATCGACAACTGGTTTTCATACTCTCTTTGGACATAGCCCTTAGTGGTGAACCAAGTAAACATGATCTTATAGCCTTTTTCATGTGAATACTTTAATTATATCATATATCCATTGTACATTTTTAAATAAGTTCCTACCAATTTTGGGAACAAGATCCTGTAACGAAGTGAAAAAGTTGACACCTTGATTCAACCCCCTCTCAGGCTGGTATATGGTCCTTCAATTAATTATACACATTAATTCTTCCAAAACATAAAAAAATAATACTTTTAAAATAAGGTATTTTATTTTTTGTTAATTAAATAAATATTTTTGTTGAATTAATGATGACATTATGTTATTTATAAATATTTTAAGAAATTAAAATTAAAATTTTAAAATTATAATAGTTTCATTATTATAAAAATATACTTTTAGGGTCATTAATATCATTATTTTTTCCCATGAGGACACATAAATGATATTAAATACAAAGAGAGTGACATTTTATAAATATTATTTATTTAAATAACATATAAGTTATTTTTATGGAAAAGTGTCAATTAAAAACTATAATTTAGTTTTAAGGTGGAAATGGTCCAATCATATACATCCAATACTTTTAGAAAAGTTTTGGTAATGTTATTACCCTATCTTTTGGCTTTAACCATTAGTTAGTCTCGTTAACTCTTATGAGGAAAACACATGTTTTTACTCTTTTATGTTTAATATAGATATGATAAAATTCCAAAAGGACTGTAAATGAGTCACATATGCAATTTTCATCCATATCCTAATGTTTTTTCTAATTTTTGGAATTTTTTTGAATTTTATATAATTTAATAAAATATTATTTATTTTAAAATATTATTAATTTCAATTTTGAAATTATTCATTACATTACTTTTTAAAAATATCCCCACAACAAGATAACTTTGAAATAAAATTTAATACATCCCAAATTTGTCTTGTGTATCAATAAAATTCATTTATGATATTAATTATATAAAAATAAATTTAATTCAATATTTTTAATAACATTTATTAGATATGTCCAGTAGTTAAACAATTACTACATCATCATTGTGGAAACCAATAATTTTATTGTTTGATACCTTGAAATTAAAAACAAATTGTCATGATTATGATTAAAATTTTAGTTTTCAAATTTCTATTTTTAGTCAAATATAAATTCTGAATAACCATATACAGAAAAGGTAACACTTATTAAAAACATAAGTATGGCATATTTGAATTTCCTTAGAATAAAATACTATAAAAGAATTAAATTTATCTAAGTGGCACAAAAAGGGAATAAAAACAGCCCAAATATGATTTTGGTGGACATTAAATTATCTAATAAATTTGGAAAAGTGTTAGGGTAGTTTTATAATACTCATAATATTATTTTTACCCCTAACTACCCAATTTACCCTTAACCGTGTTAATTTAAAAAATACTATTGTTACTATTCATATTTTCCAAAAATAAAAAAGGTCAATTTATTAAATTTGGAACTTATGATTCCAAATAAGGAAAACATTTTTCCAATGTCCAAAACACATAATTGGATAAAAATAATTTAAAATTAATCCAGTTGATGGAATGAGAAAACAAGTTTTTAAAGTGAAAACCTTCAAAAGATTAAATTGTTATTATATCCAAATTATATGTGAAATTGATTCCTAAGACATAAATTGGATTAAATTATAATAATTTTTTTAAATTTTACATTAAAAATAATTAATAATATAATTTTACAACATATATTATTTATACATAAAAATCTATTTTCAATTAAAATGCTATATTTTTCACTATTCATCCAAACATGAAACTTATCAAAAAATACAAAAAATTAAACCAATGTAAAATTTTATATTAAAAAAATAATAAGTATATTTTATCTAATATCATTTATAAATGACTAATAAACTAGATTTAGTACAGTTGTGCCAATAAAAGGAAATAAAACTACAATTAGAAAAAAAATATTGCCTTTTAATGCGTAAAATTGGATTTATTATTATCTGATTCCTATAAAAATAATTTGAATGAATGTTAAAAAATTTGATTAAAAATATAACATATAAAACATATAATTTGGTTAATATAATTTATTCCCACTAATTTAACAGCTATGATATAATTATATTTCGTTGTATGGATAAGTTGGGCGTTAAATAAAATATATGCTTTTAAAAAGAATTACATTTAAAAGATACATAATATAAAATATTGGGGTGTTTTATTTTACACTACATTAATTATTTGAGTCCTCGCAATTTGAAATATAACATCAAAAATCAATGGTTGATACTTGAAAATTCCATTATGGGAAACCCACATCATTAATAGGATTAAAAAAACATACTCTTAATTATAGGGAATGGGAAATGAAAATGTTACGACAAAATTTGGTTTTTAGATAGATGAACATTATATGAAAGTACAAAATATGGTCACAGAATAAAAATATAGCCATCATGTTCTAATGGAGAGTTATAGAAAACATGTTCATTATAACCATAACCATCAAAAGACAATAAATTATGTGATCATTTAAAAGACCATTGATTTCTTAGTATGAAATGTAATCTATTAATGCTTTTGTAATGAAATTATTTTCTATACAGTTAAGGGATTATTTTACTCTTCAGATAATATACTAATAAAATAATCATATTTTATTACTTTCCACTTCAAAATAATAATCTCATCAGTTGGTTGTGCTTTAATATTATGTCACAAAATGTATTTTAAAGTTGATTTTTTCATTCTTGATGTACTTTAATGACTCGTAAGGTCCACAAGTAATCCCATCATCCTTTAAATGTTTATAGAAACAAAAAGGTTATAGATTTTTGTATAATATGATAAATAATAATTTATCTTCAAAAAATAATATTTAATTTTCTGATTAATCCCATTCATAAGTAGTTACCTTAAGACTCATTTAAAATAATTTTTTGCAAAATCAATGTCTAAAAATTTAGAAGGAATTTCACTATATTTACAATATGAAATTATCCTTAGATTCCCCAAACAATATAATGCAACTCTTATTTTCACATACCAAATATTTGATGGCCTTAAAACCCATAATGGAAGGTTTTATGCTTCCCAATACTTGAGGAAGATACACTATATTAAAATCCTTATATATATCACGATTATTATAACTAGAGAACCATTGATCAAATAAATCTCGAATCCAAATACACAATAACTTTAATCATTTTAATTAATTCTTAAACCATTAAATATGGTTCATCACCACCTTACTTAATACCTCCATCCTTCTATTTTTATTTTTTAGTCTTTTGATCATTAAAAATATAACCATTATTTTTATAACCTTGCTGATTCTAACCATGGACCAAATCCAAAAGTATATTGTGAGAAAAACTGATCATAACGATATAGTCATAATGAATCATTTATAAGATATCTAAATCATGACACTTTTTCAATCATGAATCCATAGGTTTAACCAAGGTTATCCATTATCATTACCAAATCAATAGGATGATTTTCTACGAATATTAATATCATAAAATTAATTCATAAGGTTATATTCAATAATCATTCTTTTCCCAAATCTGGTTTCCATGGTTTCAACTAAACATGCTCTCATTGATATTGTAATGACCCTGACCCCTATAATTGAGAGCTAGTTCCTTACATTATTACATTGTCATAATTTAAAAGTCATCACATCTAGATGAACCATATAGTTTTGTAGTCTTTATAAACTATATACAAACATGAAATTTACATTAAAATATAAAACATAAAATCCACAAATAAGTTTATTCATGCATTCCATTAATCAAATTAGTGTAACTATGCAGATTAGTCATAATATTCTTTTTGATATCCTTGGTAATGAGGAAACCTAAGAAAGGGGTGATCTCAGATGCTCAGTGAGGGTATACATATATCATATTTTATCAAAAACAATAATAAATGATTTTTTCAAGGTGACTTGCTAAAACACTTTCCATTTAGCCAACAACTTGGGTGTAACTTGGAATTAATTAATGTTTATGAGATGATTCCATATAAATAATTACATGAGAATGAATATTAAATAGGAATATTCTACTAGTTGAATAATCACATGGACTATCAATAACTAATCTCAGAAATAAAGAATTCCTAATGTGGGGAGTCATAATCATACCATTAAGACTTCATCCAACACACCATACATAATCTCGTAAGGCATTACTCAAAACCCAAAATTATTTTTCTTATGAGAAATACTAATTCATCAAGGGCGTATAGTGGGCCCACTAAACACTTAATATGTCCAATGCATTCTTCTTATAAAATGCGTCAAACATAATCAACCTAAATGTTGATATTGAAATGTTAGCATACAAAATATGTATACATAAACCATAAAATATGAATATTATAAAAATAGAATATCCACATTTAATCTGCATCATAAATCATTTAATAAAATATGGTAAATTATATCATTAGATATCAATCTCAATTAAGCATAATATTCAACAGAGGATGTTTACATAGATGAAAATATTATAATAAAATCATTGAAATGTTTTAAGAGGAAGAAATTTTTTCTAAATAATTTTTTTAAAAATCCATAAAATTATAAATGAAAACATTTTATCTGAAGAGATGTTTCAAAATAGTAGAGGAATCCTAAAAAAATTAACATATCATGATGGACGAAGAAGCTGCTCTTTCCATATAAGTTAAAAACATTCCTTTTGTATTTTATCAAAAAAGTCATAATCCCCATGAAAGAATAAAATTTAACATAAAATTAGATAACATTATAATAAAAAAAATTATTATATGATAATTCAAAGGGGATATATATACACCTCATAAAATAATGTGAGTGTATAACATCAAACCATGCATCAATGAAAGGAGATTGCGTCAAAGCCCCTTACATTACACTTCCTTTAGTAGAACATGCTACAACATCATGTATAATGTTTTTAAGTATATTATTAACTTATATTATAATATTATTCATATTTATGATATGAAATATGATCTTATTATATTATATTATGACCTGTTTGTTGATAATATTTCAGTATTAACCTTGTTTGGTGTATTAATTTCTTCATTTTGCAATGCATTCTTTTCCATGAATGTATCAGTTATTTTTTATTGGTTATAGATACAACAAATACAGAAATATATTAATTCTATAAATTTTATATTTAATCATTAAATAAATTTTTATACCTATTATTGAATGTTCGAAATGGAATATTTATCACATCACGTTGTGGAAACTATTAGACGTACATACAAATGAATGATGATATCATTCCTTTATCAGTGAAAGGGTAAGGTATTAGATGGAATATTAATAATCCATAATCACTATCTTGTAATAATTACTCTCTCTATATAAATTATTTCAGTCATTATACACATCTATGTAATGTGGTGATGAAGAAATTTACACTATTATGTGGAGACAGGAAGTCGTGGGTACGCACGTGCTGTGCTTTCGTTTTTTGTATTATGGTTAAAAGGTGGAACATGGTCATTACATAATCATTATAAAATCTCATAATATATATGATAAGATAATTATTACTTTATTATGGAATCAAAACAAAAATAGGAAGAATAATTATAAGTGATCTTGAATGAGTTGGTAAAACAATTAAATCTTCTTTGGTGGACGTTATTCAGATATACTCTTAATGGATATAGAGTTGGTATTTTTAGAAGACTAAAAAATATAGAACTGGGATACAGATTTTTGAATGGAAACTAGTAAGAGATTTGTCAATATAGGAGGCTCAATTTGTCCTGGGAATTTGAGAGACGATATTCTGTTTTATTATTGAGGAGGGGGAACATTCCGAAATCATAATAATATTAAAATATAGTAAGGATTATATAGAGGAAAAGACATAAAAATTGTCTTTTAATGAGTAGGGAAATACATTTTCGAAAATTTATTATCCCATTTATGATTATTTAACAATTTTTATATTTCTAAATAAATTAATAAAAAATTAATTCAATAAAGTAAAATTATTGTCAAATTTGATACTAATAATTTTATTTGACATTTGATAAATCAAGAATAAGTGATAATTTCAATATAATGATTCAAATCATATATAATATATCCAATATATATATATAATTAATTAGAGACATTAATTCATTCTAAATATATAAAACTAATAATTTTAAAATAAATTATTTTATTTTTTAAATTATATAAATACAATTTTAGAATTGAATAAGAATTATGGTAATTATAAAATTTATAAAAATTAATAAAATATTTATATGATGAAAATAACATTATTAATATCATGATAGATATTTATTCTCATTCATATCTTGATTTCCTCCCAATGAGGACACATAAATTTTATTAAATACAAATAGAGTGACATTTTGTAACTATCGTTGATTTAAATAATATTTATGTTATTTTCAGGTACAAGTGTCCATTGAACAACTATAATTAGATATTAAGGTTTTAATTATAAAGACCAATGTTGTAAACATTAAGTAATATTGATTTAATCTAATAATTCTCATTGATTATTATTTTAGGTTTTGAGTTTTAGAGAACTAGGCCATAATAATTTCATAACAACTCAAATTTTTACATTGTGGATAACACAACAAAATTGTCAATTAATTCCTCGATATAAAAAATACAAAAGTAAACAAGATTTATTTTTCTTGATAAAAATCTTCTTGAATTTATCCTTTCTATTACCCATCCTTATACCAAGAGAAAACATTTTAAAAACATTAGATGAGGGAAAGAGGCTCAGTAAGGGATATAAAATAAGGAAATAAAACATTAGTCCATGAATATTTATAAACCCATGAAATAATAACAATCCTGTAAAATGTATTAGTAGTCATAAATCATAAAGGGAACTCCTGGAATTCATATTATAATTAAATTGTATATTTTAGAGCTATATATGGAGTAACGTTCATGGTTACATTTGGAATACCAATCCCCATACATTCCCTAAATCTATTAGGATAATCCTTATTGTTTACCTTCGTCTCATTACCTAATGCACTTTTGAGCTATAATGGGATCACCCTCCATCATTTTGTAATGGAAGCACCGGTATACATAAGCAATGTCCACAAACCATAACATAATCATAACACATAAACCTTTCATAAAGTAAAAATAATATTTATACATTGAAATCATAAGATATCATTTAAAGATATTGATATAATCAATTCATTTTTAAAACCATTTTCAATACCAAAATACATAAAACATGAATATAGTATTTTCTTTTTATTTAAAAAAATGAGGTCATAAAGATGAAGAAAAATACAAAATAATGGTCACGATGGCAGAAAGGTCGTTGTCACCTCATATGCTAAAAAACATTCATTTTTCCATTTATTAAAATCATTCATATAAAAAGATTCCTTGTGAAAAATGATTAATTAAATTTAAATTCAATGGGATTAATTATACATAGTATAAAAGAAGGATGTGTATATTATCAATATATGCTTAAATAATAGGAAATTGAGATGATTTCCCTAACCATGAGTCCAACTTTTCACATACAATCTGTATATTCCTAAATAATAAAATTTTATTAATTTCCACTTACTTGAAACAATTTAAGGTTTATTAATTCCCCTGTATCAATTATTACCATGTTATAAAAATTATATAATTTTTTACGTTCATATATGATGTTTTGTCAATATTCAGTACTTGAGTCAATAAATTGACATGGTTTTGATGCCACTAGTCCATAGGGTTATAATTCTAACATCTCTAGAATATTGTTCACAAAAAATATTCAATTTAATAGATTAAAAATTATTCTTAAATCAAACCACTGATTATGGTTATGAAATATGAAAAACATTATATTCCTGGAGATGGTAGGTCGTACGTATGAGTGAGTAATGTTTTAAAAAAATTATCCATGGATTGTCAACATAGTAATTTTTAATAACATACAATCCTAGAATAAACATAAGTATAGGAAATCATGATATTTTAGAGAAATCTTCCCTCAATCATATTCATGTACAAAATTTTAAAGAAAGGTTCTCAAAATTATTTACACAGAAAAATTTATGAAAGAATATACCTTCAGTCATGTATATTCATAATATTATGAACAAATATACCCATAATCATGTCCAAAAAACATGTGAAATAGCTAACCATAATCGTTTCCACAAATAACATAATTATTTCATGACATATAAAACCTTAACTAATTTATTAGTGGGATTTGACAGATCCAACCATCACATAATTGATAAACCATACTTATGTGTTCCATAAGAACATAAAAATCTTCTCAATTCTATAATAACATAGTTTACCCATTGGAATGATTGGTTTCATAATAACTAACTTAAAAAACATCATAAAACATCTAGAAAAATAAGTCAGATGATATCATTAGATAATATCCCTAGTGAAGCATATGGAATAATATATAATTTTAAAATACATAAAAAATACCATTATAAGAACATTATAATATTTCTTTAAAAAATAACGATAAATATATTTTTTCTTCAAATAAAATTTAGTTTTCGAAAACAAATTAATGTACAATGAGAATAAAAACTAATTTTCAAAAAATCATCAATTTAAGAGAAATTATAAATAAGAAAAAAGATTATAAAATTGGGAAATGGAATTATAATTTCAAACATTTAAAATTAAATTCTTTTCACACTTTTTTAATGGGATTTATAATTTACAATTTATCACGACCCGTCTCTCAGGGCCCATGCCGTGACTACCCTAAGCCCACCATCCATAGGCCAGGGGCTGGCGACTAGCACTGAAAGGTGTATTCTTTAAAACCATGAAGGCATTTCCATTATATCCTATAAACACACACATCCAAGAACATAGATAGATACGAACACAAGTAAAATGTACAATAAAAAGAGTGTGTACAATAAGAAAAATGGGCCAGAATACAAGCCCAACTAGAATGTATAAGAAAACTGAAAAGTACCAGTAAACTGAAACAACTCCTATGAACTCCCACCAAGGATCCTGCCTAAAGGGTAGGTACAGCTCTCAAATGGTCGTCTCTATGGTACGCCTCGTCTAATGTCCACCTTTGAGCTACCTCTAGTCTTGGTACTCTCATCCTCAGTCAGCATTTTCCATCGTCCGCAATAAACACAACAACCCGACGTATCCCATGCAGGGGTGTGTATAAAGGTACTCAATAGTGACCCCGTGACCTCCAAAGGTCTCTCAAATCCACAAAAGATTATCTAAAAAGAATGGAAACAACATTCAACCCTACGTAGGTATATGTGCATATATATATCTAAGTTATCAAGTATACCCATCTCATTCATAAGGAAACACAAGGCCCAACTCATTAGCTCGGTGCTCAAATGTTCCATGAAGTAAATAATACCATGAAGGTAACAACACATAGGTAAGTACCACAAAGGTAATGCGACACAGATGAATACCACAAAGGTATGACCATGAAGTAAAGTAGCACACAGGTTCGCCAGAAAAAATAATACCACCAAGGTATCACCACTAAAGAAAGTACCATGCAGGTACACCACATAGATGAATAACACAAAGGTATCACCGCTAAGGTAAGTACCACACAGGTACGCCACACAAAAGATTATCACAAATGTATCACCACGAAGGGAAGTACCACACAGGTACACCACACAGAAGAATATGACCATGGTTTCACCATGAAGGAAAGTACCACACAGGTATTCCACACAGAATAATACCATAAAGGTATCACCATGAAGGTAAGAACCACACAAGTATGCCACAAAACAGAATACCACAAAGGTATCACCACGAAGGTAAGGACTCTGATCACACCATGTATAACTAAGGTATGGCAGTATAGATGATTAGATGTAACTACTGAATCATCTTACTCATTTAAGAGGTAGACCCACATAGGATCCTAACTCATTAATCCCATGAAAGATGCTAGAATAACAGACCCTCATAGGTTTCTAGAGTAGTCCCACATGGATTACCTAGAGCAGATCCAAGTGAGACTCTCGAACATAGACCCATGAATGATCCCAAAGCAATGACCCACAAAGGATCCCAAAGCATAGCCCCACATATGATCCCAAAGCACAGACCCACATTGGATCCCAATGCATAGTCCCACATAGGATCCATTTCACATGATAATGCCATCTACAGGGTTCCCGCACTTAGCTCGCTTGATTCCAGGAGGGTCTACTGCTGAAGTCTCATTTTGATAGTCCAACTACCACGAAGTCCCACGAAGAAGTATCCTAAAGGAACAACACAAAAATAGGGTCCCAATGCAACATACAGTGTGTGAATAAGAAGCTTGGTCTGTATGTTATTTTCCTTTTAGTCTTGAGGGCCCAGTTGGATTCATGTTTGATCAAACTCGGCCATACCCCAACATTATCCAAAACCCATGTGGGGTATACCAAAAGGATCGTACAGATCCATGGTTTTCAGCGCCGTATACGGTTCATCAAATAGACACCCATATCTCATGATATGGCCAAAAGAACGAAAAAAGTTAATGTTGGTCTGGGCTCGGTTCGACCCGGCCCGCTAGGTCCAGCCCAGCCCATCCGCAAGGCCCAGCCAGTGGTGCAGCAGCCCGCTAGGCTCGCTGGCTTTCCAGATGAACAGAATCCTCCATGTGGTGCGGTCATGCATCGTGCCATCACTGGCGTCTGGCTCTGCCGGCCGCCCTCCCTTCTCCGTCGTTGCATAGGTCCATGACTCCTGCAAGCCCGACGACTTGGATATATGCTATAATCCTCTTCACGCGGCTAGCCGAAGTACTGACCCCCAACCTTGCTTCGCCGCGGCTGACGGGCCGTAGCTCTTACCAAGTGGCACGGTTGTGCAGAAGCCATCTTCATGGCCGTCCGTGGTGCCAGATGCCGCTCCCAGGTCCCACCAGTGCCAATCACCGGCACCAATCGCCCTTCTCCTCCACTGTAAAGAATGCTTCAAAAACCACAAAGGTTGTTGAGATATCAGGCCATGTTTTTTTGGCCTGCACCCTCTGCGTTTGGGAGGTAGAAAGTTGTTCAATTATTCTTGAATCATGAAGAACATCAAGAACATGTAAGGGGTATTCAAAGAAACAAACCCTACAAGATACCCTGCAGCATCCTCCCACAAAGATGAAGGCATTACATGTCGTCTTGTTAGTCAGTTGACATGTGTTCTTCGTATAAATTCAATAATGGAGAAGAGGAAATAAAAAATTCTCAAACAAAAATAACCCCAACCTCGAGGTCATTGGAGATTGTCCACGTTTGAGGAGGTGTCGGCGTTTTTCATCACCCGCAACTAGCCTCCAATGACGTCACTAGTTCATTGATCTCTGGTATATGGTTTTGGTGTCACTCATCACCTCCCGCTGGTACTGGGTCCGTCCTCTCTGGGTTTGGTGTCACTGCACTTTGTCAGCACTTCATTTATTGGTTAAGTAGTGACAACACCTCTCCCCAAGCTCCATATAAATAGGAGATGGGAAGGGTGTGCAACGTTCTTGGGATTAACGGAGGCTCATTAATTAAGAACCTTGTTAATTCCCCAATAGTGTAGTTACATAGAATTGAAAGTTCAATCCATTTATTGGCTTGACATGTCTCTATTCCCACCTTACCACTCGTCCGTTGGAGGAATAAAATAAAAATAAAATAATAAAGTTATATTATTTATTCTACTAAAAATTTACAAAAACTATCATTTTCTTCGGACCTACTACAATCGAAGTGAAGGTCTTATTAAGTGAATATCGGCTCTCTGAGTTCAACATTGCCCTCATATTTCAATTCCATGTACCGATTCAAATGTTATATTACGCTGCTCGCTCCTTTACTGAACGCACTTGAAAAAAAGTTTGGAAAAATTATAACAGTCACCCTTTACCCGTTCCAGTCAAGGAAAACCAGTGCCTAAGTGAAACACACCCCAATGAACCCAATGTTACTCTTGTATTTTCACTCTGAGTTATTATTTAGAAGTTAAAAATTTTACAATAAAATAGTTCTCACTTAATTATTTTATTTACGGCCAAAAACTAACTTTTACTTGTGGCCCGCACCGACCAATGTTAGTATCTTCCTAAAGAGAGGATACCCTCACAAGTTCAACAGTGGTCTCATATTTTCAATTCGAGTAACCATTTGTGATTTATAAGAATTTGATAAATAAAATAATTTATTTAATTTTTTTTTATGATTATGTAATTTTTGGGTTTTCTCACAGGAGTCTGGTGTCAACTAAACATAGGTCGCGCCTAGGGTAAACCCGCCATCCTAATCGCAACAGTGCCCTCCGATTTTTGATCCAAGTTACCATTTATGTGTTATTTAACTTTTTCAAGAAAACTGCTTACATGCGCTAATTAAAACTTAACAAAACTTCGACAGATCATTCCTGGAACTCCGGGCATCGATATTGAACGAAGTCAGATTTTTCGGTCTCGAAATAATTCCATATAATTAAAAAAATTACAGAATTTCCAGGACATTACATTCTCCCAACCTTAGGGCTTTACGTCCTCAAATTCACAAAAAATGCAAGAAATCCAAAAGAGGGTACTGAGCATGATTCTGAGCCCCTTGCTCCCATGTACTCTCCTGGAGGTTTCCGTGCAACCAGCATACATTCACCAAAGGTATTGACCTCCCACAAAGGACCCACTCTTGTCGATCCTCAATCTCAACTAGAACCTTCGTAAATGATTCCCCATCATCTAAGTCCAGCTCAACGTGGTCGATGATGTGATATGGGTCATGCATGTATCTCCTATGTTGGGATATGTGGAGACGTCGCACACCCCCTCCAACTGTGGTGGAAGAGTCAAGTGGTATGCTACCTCTCCTATCCTTTGAAGGATTAGAAAAAGACTGATAAACCCTGCCGATAACATGCCCCCTCAGCCAAATCTCCATAGTCCCCATCAATAAGAGACTCAAAAGAATATGTGGTCCCCCTCCTGGAACTCCAAGTGTCTTTGTATCATGTCGGCATAATACTTATCCCAACTTTTTGAAGTCTTCACTTGCTGGAAAGTGAAACATCATGATACAAACTATGCCATTCATTTCTTTATATCTGGCCACCAGTATTGATGCTGGAGGTCTTGGTACATCTTCACCACCCAAGGATGTACTGCAAGAGGGGAAAAATGTATCTCTATAAAAACCTCCTCCAGAAGCATTATAGGTAACATGGTACATTCTTTGAAGAGGATGACATGCTCCCCAACTTCAGAAAATCCTTTAGGTTCCTGCCTTGGGGATATCTGAGCACATCGAGCCTTGAAGTCAATGTCCCAAAGATGTGCCTCCCAAATTCACTAAAGGATTGGGGGAGTGAAATACATAGAATGGAGGTAAGATGATCCATCTCTATCCACAAAGGATATCTATAGTGCGACTAGCTGTTCAGACGGATCACTCAGATACTGTTGACCCAACATCCTGCTGAGTGTGTGTGCTATCACGTTCCCCTTCCCAAGAGTATAGGTTATCAAAAAGTCATAGTCTTGGAAGAAATCTAGATTTTGTAGCTGTCTCAACATCTAAAAGCTCTGCTGACAGTACTCTATCCACAGGAAAGTCTCCTCCTTCTTCGTCAAAGCTAACAAGGGTGCCGCTACCATGGAAAAGACTGGTCCAAAACTCTGGTAGTACCCTGCCAAACCAAAAGTCTCTCTCCCTAAGGGGAGTTAATATAGGAAACATATTTTGAAAAGAAGTCCCCATGCTCTGCCACTCCTATTGTGAATTGAAAACTCAAAACTCTTGTTTCCCAATGGTAATTCTGGCCGACTCATGAGTGATCGGCTGCACCCTCCTATACATCAGTCCATCCTATGCTGCCTTATTTTCCTTTTTTCTAACCAAGGAAAACCCCATTCCAATGTTGTAGAGAAATAACTACCTATTTTCGTAATACAACCAATTTGAGAAGGAACTTTGGATGTCCAGTCCATACCCAAACTAATGTCATAAGGCCTCGATGCTTCCACCTAGAGGTTCCAACCGAAACACTTGCCTCATGGGTCAGATCACTCCATCGATGTAAGTGTGATTATCGAGTCTCCTCCTCAAGTTATCTAAATATATAAGGGTCAAGTCAACGGCTTAACCGGAAACTCTAGGTCCTGAACATGATTTGTAGAAAGAGGGAATGATTGGTACCTATGTCTATTTATATGGTAGCAAGTAGTAGTCACAGAACCTACCACAAATCATTCCTAGAGCCCTTGGGTCAAACTCCTTGACTGCATGCATCTACTTCCTACCCCTGTCATCCAGATCCCAGATCTTGGTGGGGTCCACAAAAGGGGGGTGGTTGTAACATGTCAAAAAGTAAACCACCTCATGAAGCTCTCCTAGCTCTACTTCCATGCATGCTACCCTAAAAATTCATCTATCCCTAACACTTCTTCTTCCAGAAACATTTTACATGCCCAAGTCTCTGAGACTGGCGCAAAATTCCTACTTTCCCACTACTAACACTCACTGGTTGTATCCTCTCAACCAAGGAACATTCAACCAAAAAGTTTCTCTATAGAACCCTATCATAAGTAGGAATTAATAGAGGAAAAGTGACGTCTTAGGTGTCCTTAAACACACATTTCTCAGATGTCCTAGTCCTGAACACTGATCGTATCATATTCATCGAATACTAGGAATGGTCGGTACGCCTCGATGAATACTCAAAAACCGACATGTCATCCTGCTGAAGCAGTAGAAGATCTATGGAACTCTCAGCCACCTCCTCAAGCCAGTCCTTAGTGGCCTATGAGTCGGGCTTGCCTCAGAACCTGGGGAGTATTTGATTCTAAAGCATGTGTAAGGAACTAAGCCTACAAGTTTCCTCTATCAGTACCGCCGGTTGTAACTGTTGACCAATGGGCAGTGATATAGCTAGCACACAACCCGAAGGTACCATCTCAGGAAATGGTCCACATACCAAAGAATCATCACTATATAGACCATCCTCATGGACAATCATTGTAAAAGAATAGAATCTAAGATCACCATCTACTCTATTGGTGTCTCAACTAGTCGGAAAACTCTAACAACTGCCTCCAGCCAGCCGTCAGCCATGTGGGAAACTGTCTTACCTAGAAACCTCAAAGGCCTCTGCTATGGGAACCCATGCAACATACTCAGTCGGAGTGCTCCCTCTACTAGTGGGGCTAGTAGAAACGGTTTTCGAATGGGTAGTGGGGCTGCTGGAACACCACCCAAAGGCGCCAATACTGATAGGGGGGCCCTACACCGGTGCCTCGTCACTCAGTGGGCCATCATTGTGTAATCACTCAGGAATCATAGCGGGCTGTCTACGCAGTGACATCCTGCTAAGGAATAGGTGCACTATGGTCATTCAATTGTACCTGGTGAGCATACTCAAGAAAACACAAGAATGAATTTTCAAAACACATACGCAATCAGTGTTTTCATGCACAGATTCAGAATTCATAAGTGGGGGTCCTGGTGTATGGATACGTTATCCGCCACACCAACACTGGATTCCCTAAACTGAAAACAACACTCTCAATACATAACACTATTGCCATTAAAAAGATCAGAGTCCATTGTTCTATGGTAGAACCGACCCCTTTGATTCCAATTTGTCATGACCCATCCCTCGGGGCCCATGACATGACTACCCCAAGCCCACCTTCCATATTCCAGGGGCTGGAGACTAGCACCGAACGACGTATTCTATAAAACCGGGAAGAAATTGCCTTTATATCCTATAAACACACATATCCAAGCACACACCAAGATATTAACACAAGTCAACTGTACAGTAAAAAGAGTTTGTACAATAAGAAAGAGGGGCCAGAATACAAGCCCAACTAGAAAGTACAAGAAATCTGAAATGTACAAGTAAAATGAAATAGCTCCTATGAACTCCCACCTAGGATCCTACCTCAAGGGTAGATACATCTCTCGAATGGTTGTCTCTATGGTATAGCTCATCTAATTTTCACCTCTGAGCTACCTTCAGTCTTGGAACTCTCGTCCTCAGTACGCACTGTACATCTTCTACACCAAACACAACATGGTGTGGGCATAGCCCGTGCAAGGGTGAGTATAACAATACTCTATAGGGACCCCAAGACCCCTGAAGGTCTCTCAAATCCACAAAGGATTAACTACAAATCATGGAAACAATAGTAAACCCTACTTTGGTATATCCCCATACATATACAGAGGTTATCAAGGATACCCATATCATTCATGAGGAAACACAAGGCCCAACTCATTAGCTCAAATATCTATTGTTCCATGAAGGAATAAATACCATGAAGATAAAAACACAAAGGTGAGTACAAAAAAGGTAATTTCACCTAGAAAAATACCACAAAGGTATCACCACAAAAGGAAAGTACCACACATGTTCTCCACACAAAAGCATACCACCAAGGTATCTCCATAAAGGAAAGTACCACATAGGTATGCCACATAGAAGAATACCACAAAGGTATCACCATAAAGGTAAGTACTACACAGGTATGCCACACATAAGGTTAACTCAAAGGTATCACCAAAAAGGAATGTACCACATAGGTACACCACATAGAAGAATACCAGAAAGGTTTCACCATGAAGGAAAGTATAACATAGTTACGCCACAGAGAAGAATACTAAAAAGGTATCACCATGAAGGTATGTACCACACAGGTACACCACATAGAATAACACCAAAAAGGTCTCACCACGAAGGTAATGACTCATCTCACATTAGGTATAACTTAGGTATGACAATAAATATGATGTAACTACTGAATCATCTTACTCTATTAAGAGGTAGACCCACATTGGATCCTACATCATCATACCCACGAAAAATCCTAGTATTGAAGACCCACATAGGATCCTAGAGTAGTCCCACATGGAATTCCTTGTGCGGATCCAAGTTAGACTCTCGAACACAGACCCACGAAGGATCCTAAAGCACAGACCCACATAGGACCCCAAAGAACAGACCCACATAGGATCCCAATACATTGAACCTGATAGGATCCCAAAGTAGAGAACCATATAGGATCCCATAGCACAGACCCAGATAGGATCCCTTTCTCATGATACAGCCAGCTATAGGGTTACCATTCTAGGCTCACTTGATTCTGGGAGGGTCCTCTCCTCAATCTTCATGTCGATGCACCAACTACCATGAAGTCCCATGAAAAATTATCCCAAAGGACCAACACGTAAAAGGGTTCCCAATGCAATAGACGATGTGTCAATTGGATGCTTGGTCTGTATGTTATTAGCCTCTTATTCCCGGGGGCCCAGGTGGATTCATATTCGATCCAACACAGCCACACCCCAACATTATCCATAACCCATGAGCATTATACAAACTGGAATATCTCGATCCATGGTTTCTGGCACTACATATGGTTCATCAAATGGACTCCCATAGATCAAGATAGGGCCGAAAGAACAAAAATGGTTGAAGTTGGTCTGAGTTCGGTCTGACCCGGCCCTACCCAGCCCGGGCCGACCCGACCCAGTTCAGGCTGACCCGGCATGACCCGACCCTCTGGCATGGGCTGGCCCACAGTGCAGTGGCCTGCTGGGCTCATGGTGC
The DNA here is from genome assembly GCA_963277665.1 of Viscum album. Classification (NCBI taxonomy): domain Eukaryota; kingdom Viridiplantae; phylum Streptophyta; class Magnoliopsida; order Santalales; family Viscaceae; genus Viscum; species Viscum album. The sequence continues at coordinate 597,121,841 of OY728121.1, forward strand.
GGCGGCCCGCTGGGCTTGCCAGCTGGCCGGATGGCCAACCTCCTCTACGTGGTGTCATCTCGCGCCGCACCATCACCGGTGGTCGGCTCGGCCGGCCGTCCTCCCTTCACCACCCCGACACAGGGTCGCAGCTCCAGCACGCCGGGCATGGCATACACTCGCCTTCATCCCCTTCGCATGGCTGACTGGATTTCCAGTCTCTGTCCTTGCTCCGCTGTGGCCGACGGGCTGCCGCTCTTCTCCAGCGGCGCGGTTGTGCCACCGCCATCATCGCGGACAGTCATGATGCCGACCGCTGCTCCCGAGACCCACTGGTGCCAATCGCCCGAACCAGTCGCCACCCTCCTCCACTACAAAAAACACTTCAAAAACCACAAAGGTGGCGGAGAGGTAGGGCCATTTTCGTTTGGCCTGCACCCTCTGTGTTAGGGCGGTAGCAATAGACTCAATAATTCATGAATCATGAATAATTTCAAGAACAAGTAAGGGGTATTAAAAAAAACCCTACATGATACCCCTCAACATCCTCCCGCAAAGACGAAGTAATCACGGGTCGACTCATAAGTCGGTTCACTCGTGTTCTTGGTATAAGTTCCAGAATGGGTAAGAGGAAATAAAAAACGCACCAACAAAAATAACCCCTCCCTCATGTTCTTTGGAGAGAATCCGAATTTGAGGAAGTGTCGGCGGTCACCATCCCCTGCAACTAGCATTGAACAACGTCACTCATTTGTCGATCTCTGGTTCGGGAACATGGTGTCGCTCAACACCTACCGCTGGTACTGGCTCCGTCCTCCAAGGTTGCATCACTACACTTTTTCATCACTTTTTTTCTTCGAGAAGCAGTGCCAACACCTCTCCCCATGCTCCATATAGATATGAGAGGGGAAGGGTGTGAAATGATTGTGGGATTAATGGAGTCCAATTAATTTGGAACCCTCCTAATTCCCCAAAGGTGCAGTTATTTATAATTGAAAGGTCAATCCATTTATTATCTTGACCCATCACTGATCCCACCTTACCGCTCATCCGTTGGAGGAATATAATACAAATAAAATGGTAAATTTATTTTATTTATTCTATTAAAAAGTTCTAGAAAACTAACATTTTCTCCGGACCTAATGCCATAGAAGTGAAGGACTCCTTAAGTGAATATCGGCGCTGCGAGTTCATTGGTTCCATTGGATTTAAATTATGAGAATCAGTTCAAAAGTTATATAATGTCGCTCGCACATTTACTGAATGTCCCCAAAAAAAATCTCGGAAATATTATAACATTCACCCTTGACCTACAACAGTCGAGGATAGGCTCTGCCTAAGTGAAACACTCCCCTATGAACCCAACAGTACTCTTAGATTTTCAATCTGAGTTACCGTTTAGATGTTATGAATTTTACAATATAATAATTGTCACTTAATTATTTTATTTATGGCCAAAAACTAAACTTTACTGGTGGCCCGCACCGACCAATGTTAGTATCTTCCTAAAGAGAGAATACCCTCTTGAGCTAATTAGTGGTCTCGTATTTTAAATCTTAGATACCTTTTGTGAGTTATAAGCATTTGAAAAATAAAATAATTCATTTAATTATTTTATTCACGATTATTCCATTTTTGGGTTTTCTCATAGGAGGCCCATGCTGACTAAATATAAGTCACGCTTAGGGTAAACCTTCCATCTTGAACGCAATGGTGCCCTCAGATTTCTGATCCAAGTAACCATTTAAGAGATATTACACTTTTTCAAGAGAACTGCTTAAGTTTACTAATTAAAACGTAACCAATCTTCGATGGATCATTCCAGTCACTGTGGTCCTCGAAAACGTGTGCTGTCTGATTTTGCGGTCTAGAAATAATTCCATATAATTAAAAAAAATTATACAGAATTTACTGGACATTACAACGTTTCTATATATATTATGAACATTCATTGTAAGAACTTGTAAATAAATTTAAAAAGGGTGTAAAATTTTATCAATGATTAATTTATTTATGTAAAATAATACTATTGAAACTATATAAATAATATGGACGTGGATGTGAAATATTTCGGACAAAAAATAAGTGATAATGATTGTTACACATACATAAACCCTTTCAGATGAATTTTAATGCAGTGAGATGTGAAATGATAATACGAAATGTGACCCCCATAAAATAACAATATAATAATAATAATATATATATAACATATATTTTTTTCATATAATATATATATATATAAATTCTTAAATTCAAATTGATATTGGAAAAAATCCTTAATTTTATTCCAGCTTAGCCAAAAACACGCTAAACACCAATATAATATTCTAAGACTCAGTAATAAGTTATCAAATTAAAATATTCATATGTCCTAAATTTTATATTAGTATGTAATATTCATTTATTGTAGTTTTATTACTTATTTTTAGTTATTATTGATCATCGTTTTTTTGAAGTTTTGACTATCACGTGCTCGTCTCATTATTAAGTTTTTGGTTATCATTACATTCTCATGACATCATATTATCCATTGTATTAAACCTATTATAAAAAATTTTCTATAATGTTATATAATGTTTTAGTTTTACTCTAAGGGATTTTTGGGTTCATTTCTCTAAGATGAAATAAAAAAATTCTTTTTTAGTATTTTTTTAATAGCCATTGTATTAAAAATGAGTGAAATATTAATATTACCATTATAAAAGAAACATTATTATATAAATATTAATATCATATAATACATGTAATTATTTTTCCAAAAAAATCCATGATAAATTGTTATCATTGTTAATATAGGCGGTTAAACCAACCCAAAGTGGAATATATAATAATCAAGGGTGAGTATGAATATAAATTGATTATATTATAGAATCATCAATCCAGAATAACAATTATATTTTTTATATAGTATTAATTTGAAACATATCCTTTATAATTTTCCTATGGGTAATGTAAACCAAAATAATGATAATTATTTGTTACTTACAGTGATGAAATCATATTTCCACTTGGAATACTTCTTTGGATTAAAGGAAATAAGGTAATATCATGATAACAAATACAACCCAATGTGTGAGAGGAATAAGAGGGAAGAAAATATATTATAATATAATATTTAATTCATATTTGTATTTGGATTTTAGTTGTTAGTGGAGGGGTTTTTTTAGAGAGAGGTGTGTCATTTTTTTAAATACTTATTACTTAAAATAAAATGAAATGTAATATTCAAGGAAAGTGGATCAATTTGTTTAAAATAATTAATATAAAATTATGAATTTTTAATAAATACTTCACCCATAAATTCAATAATAATTTTTTGTGATAATTTAGTTCTTTACCACATGATTTCATGGTTTTACCATATTTTGGAAATTACTCCACTGACAAACTCTTTTCACGATAAAAAATTTCTATGAATACAATGTAAATAAATATTTCTTCCTAAAATGAACATGATAATACTAAATCAACAATAATTATTTTTTATATTCAATATTTAAATTAGATAATAATGATTCTTAAAAAAAAAATTTATAACACATAAAAATATTTTTTTAAGAGATTTTTATTTATGAATAAAAATTGAATATATGACAAAAATACATAATAGTATTAATTTCCATGATATTTATTGGTCATAAATAAAAAAACCTTGTTATGACATCAAATCAAATAAAAACTAAATTACTCGTTAGGAATACTTAATTAATGGAATAAAAAAAGTAGTTGTTTATTACAATAAAATATAACTTTAGTTTTATAATTTATAGAATAAGTTTATTGATAAAAAAGGTTATTTTAAATAAATTATAGTAATCCTTAAAATCAATTTTGGAAGAAATTTTTTTTATAAACATTTAAATGTTTTTTATATCATGATCATGTCATAATATTTATAGTAATTGTATAAATTTTACTTCATACTATTTAACTGAAAATTTTCCTTTCAAAAAATATAAAAAACTCATATTGAACTTATTCTACCATGCTGAAAGAAAGTATAACTCATAAATATATGGATTTTTCTTTTGAATGAAAAAATGATATTTTTTATTAACACCTTAATTTTTAAATATTAATCATTCTTAATACAATTTTATATAAATTTATAATTAAATTAGTGTTAATATATTTTATCACACATAGAAAGTTTTTATTAAAATAACCCTTTGAAAGTAATCATTTAAATTGTAGTTAAAAATAAAAACACTCAAAAGAGTTCTTAAACAAATATACATTTTTAATAGTAATTGGTTTTAATTACATCCAATTAATAATTTATCTTCAAACTGGTAAATTTTCATTAATTAAATATTATTTAAAATCATTAAATCATTCATTGAAAACAATAATAATATAAAAGTATTTTAATTATTACAATATTTTTATTTGCTAAAATTTTTAATCTTCTTGTAATTTTCCCAATATTGTATTCTCATATTTAATTACTGTTTATATTGATGTATAATAGAATATTTCATGAATTGTTTTATTTTACTGTATCTTATAATACAAGCTATTAAAAAAATAATTTTCTAAGGAAAGTACATAATAAACTCTTGAGGTGTTATATTCTTATAGGAATAAATACATGTCATCCTTTTAATATTAATTTCAATAAAGAATTGAAAATAGCTATGGTTATACATAGTATAGAAATGAATTAAGATATAATTTATAATGAAAAATTAAACTCATCATAATGGGAATATAATACTGTTTTTTGAGAAATACATCAATATACTCTCATTCAATTGGAATGTTTCGATACTGAGTTCTTCCTCATTCTTATGAGAATAACACTCTCCATGATTTGGTATTAGGACCCATATATTAGATATTATTTATTTGGGGTGTTCATAATGAACCATTAATTAATAATGTCATGGGTTGATTTAGGGCATGAAGTGTAATTTCAGGATCCTAGAATCTAATATGATCTCAATGTAGAGAGTTCTAATGCATACCTAAATTCACAGAAAAATTTACTAGATGGAGAAAAATAATTTTTTTTCAAGTTTCATTCAACTAGAATCTTATATCATATAGGAGTTATAAACATGAGATGTAATGATAAAAATAGTAGAGTTTTATCATAATTTAATATCAAATTACTGTGGTGAAGAGGCGATTCTCTTAGAAAATACTATAATAGTAACTAAGTAAGTAAAACCATAAGAATACAATATATTTTTATTTCCAAAGTAGATTAATATTCTATCTTTTAGCCAAAATTTACATGAATTATTTTTTATGATATGATTTTATATTCCATATATTTATTCATTGATTCAAGAGGTTTAATATATCAACTGACCTTGTTAATCCTTTGCAAAGGAAATTAATTTTCATATTTCTCGAATTCTTTTCAACTGAAGAGTTGAATTGTGCGTAGTAAATTAGTTGAGACCTATATTATTTTGAATATCCTATTTATCACTATTTTATGATCATGAGATTATTGGTAATGCTTTTGAAATATAAATTTTTTTCTTCTACTCTGAAAATTTCTTAACATTTTATTTAAGGATTTTATGAATTTAGGTGGGTGAATTATATTTTTTCCACGTAATTTATCATTTGGGATATCATGAAACAATTCATTAATTTTATCTCCATTATATTTATGATAATAATTAGGTTCCCTAGTTTTCATTTCAATTATACGTGAATATTGAATTGATTATTAGTCGCTACCAAGGCCCCTTGTGTCTAATTCCTTCTGAATACTTGGTTTTTTACATTAATAAAATTATCAATATTACTTTATGGGTCCATAATAGAACAAGGTAAATAACTTTAGAGACTAATAATGAGTTATTCATTTTAATAGATCATTTTTTTTTCATATTTCGTTAACACAAGGAATTCACACTCTAATTTAGTCTGAAGTGTCTAGGGAAACAATTATCTAAAATATTTTTTTTCTAAATTCCTCCCATTCAGTGGCATTATCATTTTACTATTAACAATATGTTATTTAAAACGTCCATAAATGATCATATTAACCATTAAAGTGGTTGATTATGGAAACAATCATTTCATGATCATATCATTAGAAAACATAAAATATCATTTTTTGTGTGTTGATTCATTGCTCCAAAATTAGTTGTTCATAAGACTCACTAAAAAATAGTGTTCATTGATGAAGTAAGGACTCAATATATTGTTTCTCCCTTTTGGTGAATTTTATGTCTCAACTTGGTTCACGATTTTATTCATAACTTGAGATATAATTTCCATAATGTTTTTCACTCCATATCTGATCACATTTTATTTTTTATTGGTAAAATCACCACATTTTTTATAACACCCATTATAAACATGGTTGCTTATAGTTAAAACCATTTACATGAAATTGAAATGATAATTTATGTATCATGATATAATAATCACTATAATGAATCATATGATATGGAAAATCTATCCTAATATATCCTAAATGATGTGACCATAATTCCAGCCTATAAAATTTTAGGTTCTTACTACTTCAATTTTAGTTCAATATAGCTTTTTTAATTTCTATACTCTTATTTTTCATAACCTATTCCTCAAAGATATCAAAAAATTCACTATGATACCAACTATTATTCCATTTATTTTCACTCCCAGACTAGATTTCAGAAAATTATTATTTTCATACTAGAATGGATACAATCTCAAACATTCTAAGAATACCTAGTATATAATATACATAATATCCATAAGCTAATCATATCACCTCATAGATAAGTACACAATCTAAGAACCCAAGGGTTTATTGTATTTTTAGATTAGTTAAATGATCTTATTATCTTAAATAATACTTCACCACTTATCATAAAATCATCCACAGTGGATAACCTTTTTGATATATAATATATATTTCCCTTATTATTAACATGTGAAAGGGAATTATAAGAAAATGTGAACTCAAATACAGAATAAGGGTAAAAATATAATATATCAATCAATGATCATATGTGAGAATATGAGTATGTGTATATAATCAAGGATTTAGGAAATAACATAATAGAATCATAATGAAAAAACAAATTTATTAAACGTCGAGTCATTTAATTAATCATTGGAAAAATATAAATCATGAATAATTTGGTTTTGTAATGACGAGTCAATAATTATTATTCATGAAACAATAACATATCCATATTCATGAACATGAAAACATTACATAAACATATGTATAAGAAACCATTTAATTTTCAATAAATAAGACTATAATCTTGGAAATGTACAAATTTGTTGAAAAATATACTTGACATCATGTACAAAAAAAATTATGAATAATACTACTAAATTTCATGACCATGATCAAATTTGTGAACAAATCTATGTAAAATAACATCCATAGGAAAACATATGATAAAATCCACCCACAATAATGTACATAGAAAAAGATAATTATCACATGAGATATTAAAAATTACCAAATTAATTTGATGGATTTAACACACTAACCCATCAAATAATTGATTAAAATAATAAGATCATGTAATTAGTTGATAATTACAAAATAATGTAGTTAATATGTGGCAAATAAACAGGTTTAAAAAAATATTTGTAAAAAAAATCATATAAATCATTCCTTGGAAAGAAGGTGGATAATATCATCAGATCATATACCTCGTGATGTGTAAGAAACATTAATGTATATTTTCACAAATGAAAGTTCTATTAAAATATCACAAAAATGTTTCATTGAAAAGTGATAATAAATAACCTTTTTTCATAACATTTATTTTTAATATATTCAATTCATAGAAAATTGTATTATAAATCACATTAAACACACATAACATATGAAGCTGAATATTTATTAAGAAAAATAGTTACAAAATAGAGATAGGAGTTCATATATAAATCCTTAAAAATTATATTCTTTTCATGCATTGGAAATAAAATAGAAAAATTACATCTGTGTAAAATGTTAAGAATATTCCTTTTAATATTTTTTTAATAAAGGAAAATAAATTAAACTTTTACCTTAGTAAATCATTATATAATAATGAAAAATATTCTTTTAATAAATAAAAAAAAATCTAAATGGAAGGGAAATATTCAATTTTAAAAAGAATAGATAAGGTTTGTTCCCCTTATAGGAAAATTTTCTATTTGTTTGTGAACAAAAAAGAAGTACAACTATAAGATGACATGTAAAATAAAGAAAATGAGTATAAGAGAAGAACCAAATATAGGGTTTTAAATATATAGAATATGATTTTTTAAAAATAGTAATTGATATATAAATAATCATGAATTTATAGTGCGATTGGAATGGAATCCCTTACCTTGTATTCCCTCTTTGTCAAACAAGATCTAAAGTCTTTTATAATAAAATGATAATCATGAATGATTTATTTCATAATGTTATTCCTTTATATTATCTTTTATATTAACCATTAATATTCATTTATTATATAGACAATACTTATTTTTAGTTAATATTGATCATTAATTGTTAGATGTTTCAACCATCACTTGTCTATTTTTGTAAAATATTTTTAGTTATAATTCCATTTTCTAATTTTCTTCACATAAAAAATTGAATATATAATAAATAGTAGTTCCATAATGTCATATAAAGGTCTAATTTTACTCCATGGGAGTTTCAGTTTTGAATACTTAGGATTAAAACCAAAACACATTTCTTTCAGAATGTTTTAACAAATAAAAGGTGGTATATTAATAATGAGTTGAATATTAATATTAACATTTAATAATAGGAAAGTATTTTTTTCTTATTAATCACATATCATTATTTTCATCAAATTAAAAAACCATCCATGATAAAAATATATTTGATCACCTATCTAGGTTGTTAAATTGAACCAAACAAGAACATGTTGTAATAAATCGATTTGTATGATTATGAAGTGATTTTTTTATATTATCATCATTATAAAATCATTATGGTATTATTTTGAATTTTATATAATGATAAATATTAATTTATATGAACAATGTGAAGAAGATGAATGAAAAATAATTACAAGAGGTTATACCTTATAAATAAGTAATCATATCTGATCATAGAGACCCTCTTTATTTCGAAGGAATTAGGGAAATGTCTCTCGAAACAAATTACTCTAATGTGGGTGGGGATTAATATTAAAGATAATATGGTAGAGTATAATAAGTAATTTGGAATTTTTTCAAGGCTCTCGAAGGGTGATGGAGAGAATAAATTAAATTTTAGAAGAGTGGAATATTTGTAAATACTATTCACTTAATACAATAAGAAATCTAATTTCCAAGGAAAGTGGATTAAAATTTGACAAATATTGAAGATAATATAATTTTTTTTGTAAATACCTCATAAAATAATTTAATGTTATTTTTTATGATAATTTAATTATTTAAACTTTATTTAGAAATATTACCTTAATTTTTCCTTTACAGTGGTGACAAACTTTTAACTTGATATGATATTTTTATATATGAAAATAGAGCAGATCTGTTAGAATAATTTAAAAAATTCAGATTCCAAATATGGTATCAATTTTATTATATTTAATTTCTAAAATTTATAAATGTTAATTACAATATAATAAAATCTTAATGCATACAAATAACATTTTGGTAAAATATATCTTTAAAATTGAAAATTATTGTATGACAAATATTATTAATTTTATTTATTTCCATGATATTAGTCTATTTATTATAAATTAAAAGTGTTTTATATGACTATAAAAATAATAAAAATTGCAATGAAATCATTTGAATACATAATTAATCGTAAATGAAAAAATATTTTAAAATATAAGTAAATATAAACTAGGTTTCAAAATATAAACCATATTTTTCTAAATTAAAAAATTATTTTTATATTATTTATTTTACTCCTTAGATAATTTTATTACAAAAAGGATGCATAAAATATTATGCAATGTTTACGAAATTATAATGTCATAAAAGTTATGGTATTTATGAATTTTTTTTTATAATATTCACCTAAAAATCCACAATGTCAAGAAAAAAATTCACCCTAGGGTAATTTTGACAGGTTTAATAAAATTGAAATTCTAAAATTTATGAATTTATCTTTTTAATGAAAACCTAAAATATAATGATAAATGTTTTTATTTATATATGTTTTTATAATTTTCATCATTCATAAAAATAATTCATAACAATTACTAATTAAAATTTTGTTAATATAGTTCATTGATCGTTGAAACTATTTATTAGAATAATAAATTAAAATCAATCAATTTAATCTATGTTAAAAATACAAAACACTTCCAAAACATTTCCCTTAAAAATATCTCTTTTGAAAATTAATTAATTTTAATCACATCAATTTAATTATTCATATTCTTGCCATAAAATTTTCATTAATAAATATTTTTTAGAAAATATTAAATTATTAATGGAATAATATTAATATGTAAAGATATTAATTAATTATCATAATATATTTACTTTAGGTTTTACTCTTCTTATAATTTTCTTGACATTTCTGTCTCATAATGTATTAGTGTATATCATACATTATAAAAAAATAAATCTTGGTTTAATTTAGTTTAGTGTTTAATGTTATAAAAAAATATTCAAAATAGTATATTTTAAATGATAATACATACTAAAATATTATGGTGATACATGAAGCATTTTCATTCCCGTCTTAACTGTTGACATTAAACATTTACCCTTACCTATACCAAGATAATTATATTCTACAGACATCACAAAGGGTTTATATAGGGTGTGAGTGTGAAATAAGTGGGACACCACCAATAATATCTGCAATTAATATTTATATTTATACCAATTCATAAAAAATTAATTGAATACCAAACCATATTACACAACCTTATCCACATTTTCTAGACTATCATTGAGAAATCCTTTACCTAGCATGATAAATAATGGAGTGGAATAATACATCATAAATCTATCATATCGTAAAATCCTATAGTTATCCAAACAATTCATAGTCTAATGGAATTCTACATCTTTCTTCAATTTATGGATCAATGTCCTGACAATATCCAAGTCATGAATACACATGTCCAGTAAAACAATATGTCTCAACCTCCCCAATAATTACACTGAGAGTACCAATCCCATATGATGGAATCACACACCAAACGTTGTGTCCAACTATGGTATATCCCCTCCTCTATACTGATGTTAAATCCTATCAACTAATTTTATAAACACTATATGGGTTACACCCACAACAAGTGGACTAAAAAAACTAATGGGGTCTATATTTTGGGTACAAAACAATAATGGTATTATCACCCATGATGAGTGGTAATCTATAACAAATTTATCCACACCCTAGTGAACCTATATCACCACAAAAAAACATTAATCACCATTTACCTGGCATAAAAAAAATCATCTACAACAGCCCTGAACCTGAACTCCTTGATCTACTAAAAATATATAATATTCAAAATTCAATATTTGATACTAATAATTGTAAGAAAATTTTATACATTAAAAAATAAATATCAAAAATAAATTCTGGATCAATTGCATAATCAAAGTCCATTTTGTATTATTGTTTTAGATAATTCCAACAAGTATTAAATAAAAATACCCATGTCCTCAAGTTATAACTTTTACAAAAAGAACTATCATTTATTATTTCAATAAATTTCATAAAAATATCCAAAAATGATTATCATAGAAAATAAATTACTAGAATAATTCATTAAACATCATTCATTATAACTCAGTAGAAAGAAATCATAAGACAAGAAATATCAACCCCTTAGTAAGGGTAAACATTAGCCATAACAATTGAATGTTATCCAGGAGATTAATATGAGTATAAGGGTTTAAGGATAGATTTAATGTGCATGAACATAATAAAATATAATTCATACCAAAAAATGTGGATAATCGAACACATAACAGGGAATAATGATTTTACAAGGGCAATAGTCATAAAAATAAATAAACATGTGCCATGTGATATTAATCATTGATCAAATTAACTATTGAACATCATTAAAATTATAGAGAAAACATGTTGGTAGCTTATAATATTAACTTTATAACCCGTTTTCACTCATTGAGATATAAGATAATCCCATTTAAACCCATTTTAAATCCCTCATATGTTAACACCCTCCTTATTTCATTTAAATACAAGGGACATTACCTAATTCATTGAAGATTTATATCAAGATCCCCCATTGTATAACCTATATTAGATCCACTGAACATATAATATGTACTGGGCTAACCCAAAATCATGGTTTATATGAGAATAACCCATCATCATCAATAATTTTCATTTACTATACCTGAATATAACACACCCACTCTCTCAATTTAATCACCCAAATTTGGAAAAAATATTGAATTCCTTTATTACAAGATTTACCCATGGAAATGAAATGGGATTCATGAAAACAAATTTAAAATAATAATAGTAATCCATATATATAAATAATATGGTCATATAATAATATCATATTCCCAATGAATCATACAAATCATTACATAATGTTGTTATAGATTTAACTACATCTAAAATAATAGTTAAAACATTTCTTTGAAAACATCACAAAATACACATTTATTTTGATACCTTAAAAAACTAAAAATTCAAAAAATATTTAGAATATTATTTTATTTTAATATAATCAATAAATTTTTAATGTAATATTCAATAAAATGGGTGGCTATAAAGGTTGAAAAATATGTTCAGGCAATTTATATCAATTGAAAACATTCTTTTCACAGTTTCGTTAAAATTGAGACACATATTATTCTGAAAACATGTCGAAAGATTCATTTTAAACCATTTCAATTAAATTCAAAGGTAGATAAAATGAAAAAATTTAATATATTTCAATTTTACATATTATAATTTAATATATAATTTTGATGAATATGTATAAAGACGAAAAAGTTCACCGACCAAAGTGAAAATAAAACGTAAAATTATTCCAAAAATATTATAGATTATTTTATATAAAAAGAGGTATAAATGAACGGGAATAATTTAACACAAAAAAATAACAATTTTATGATAATATATAGGTTTTCAAAGAATTTATATCCTAAGCATTACCAGAACAGATCATTCAATAAAAACAATCACGAAAGAAAGAGATTATATCATAAAGTGTTTACCTATTTCATAATTTAAAAAATAAAAAGTTAAATAAATTAGAATATTATATTTATATTTAAAAACCATGAATTCGATTAATTAATATTTTAAAATTTATTCATGAAGTATTCAGTACACCATACATGAAAATCATGGTGCATGACATAAATCATGTCTCAATAATATATGATTGAGACAATGAAAACCCATTCAAGGTTTATATCATTTAAAGTGAAAATTATTAAATAATATGGTTATTTGAACACATATAAATCCATATATAACAATTGGAAACATCTAAAAAAATATTTTTATTCAGACATTATTCAGGAATAAAAAATTCAATTAAGAAGTGTTATAACCAAATGAAAGGAAATTGATTTATGAACCCCCTTATATTAAGTCTATAATTTCAAGGTATGTCCTTTATATGTTTTAAAACGAATATATACCAATTATTTATTTATTTAAGATAATTTTATAGGTTTATCCATTTATAGTTAAACCATTTATTCAATTTATTTAAATATATATTTAATTACATAATCGGTTAAGTCTATGTATGTTTTGAATACATTTGATTCATAGTTTCAAACTGACCTTGGCCGGTTGATGTGAAAAAGGTGTATATACTAAATCATAAAAACAAAAAAAATCTGGTATGATTTTTAGTTTTTATATATTAAATACTTTTTTATAACCATCCCTGAATAGTGTACATGAAAAATGAATCCTATTGATTCCGGGATGTGGTAATCCAAATATACATATGAACAACGTCATCATTTTTAAATGGATTGAAAGGTATGAAAATAAGTTATTTAATATATTTTAAAAATGAAATTATTTTCATGAAAATATTATATTTATATTAAATCAATCATTATAAGAACCCATGGGAGGTGGTGAGGGAAAACTAAACACAACGTTTCATTGAGGTGGTAGTCCACACATAAAAATGAATGATGTATCAATACCAATTTGATGAAACAAGAGATGAAAAAGGGTGGTAAAAAAGTCATAATAACATTTATGTATATTATAAATATTTATCTCATTATATCTTTATGGTTAATGAATATTTTAATGAGGGAGTGTATGATGTAGAATGAAAACACTCACTTAATAAATACAATTTTTTTTTAGAAAACGACCTTTAGTTTACAAATTAAGCTCTATAATATGGTCTAAGAATGAAAAAGAAGAGTCTAGGTAATAAAATGGAAGAATTTCAATGGATTAAGGTAGGTATTTGGGTCAAAAAAAATCCCCCGGGGCCCGTGCTATGACTACTCCAAGCCCATCTCCTGAAGGCCAGGGGCTGGAGACTAGCACCGAGGGCATCAACCTGCATGTAGGATGCATTTTCCCGAGTACCTGTATGCACAGACCCACCCAATAGTGTCCCAGAAAGTAAAAAAGGAAACAAGTATCACTAAGACAAACCTATGTACATGTACTACTAATATATGTGGGACATAATACAACCCTAAAAATGAACTAAAAATAGAAAAGTACAAAAAAGGGAACATTGATGGTCATCTACATAAAATCCCCCCATAACATGAGAGTAGTGTAGATACAGTAAGACAAAGAAGAACATCTTGTTCACCCAATCCTAATAGGCCCCTCCTAGTCCAAGGGTACCAAATCCACCATCATAGTGTCTGTCAGTCACGTATCCCTGAGAACCTTTGGGCCCTACTCCACCCATGTCTTCATCGATACATTGATCATCTACACCAAACACAGCACGAGCAGGCGAAGCCTATGTAAGGGTGAGTAACAATGTACTCATTAGGGACCCCAAAATAAAAAGGAAAGACCACATAGAAATATTTAAAGTAAATCATGAAACACAAGACGCATCACACCATGTATACATTTAGGGTAGTGATAGAAGGATCATAAGTCAAATCATCGAACACCTCAGATACTACAGAACTCCTCCTCTATCGAGTACAGTGGGCCTACCATGTCACAAAAAAGTGTTTTCCACTAACCTTCGACTGGTTAGTTCCACCTCCTCTTTGCATACCATGGGCCTACAAAGTTACACAAAAGTGCTTCCCACTAATCTTGTCCCACTGAGGTACTCCTCCTCAACATATACCGTGGGATGGAAAATTCGCACAGAAGTTCTTCACAATGTGGTCTTGAAAAATCAGACAAAAGTTCATCCCACTTAGACATAGTCAAGTCTCACATAGTCAAAAGTCCATAGTCTTAAAGTCTCAGCCAACCACAGTGTCCCATACATAGTGCTCTTAGGAGAACCTCTCCTCTATCCATTCTCCACATCCCACCATCAATGAAATCCTCCTTAGGGAATTCCAAAAAAATATCCCTTGTCAAGAGGGTCTCATCACTACTAATAGCTCATCAATAGGGCGACGAGTTTGTAGGTTTTTAGAATTTTAATAAATATGTGACTATTCCGTCTGGGTCCGGTCTCACCCAGCGAGACTGACCCGACTAACTCGGCCCAGGGATTCCACAATCCACTGTTTAGTTTTGACTGACTCGAACTGACCTCATTCAGGTCTGGGTTAGTTCGGACTGGCCTGGAAAGTGGGCCAGGCTCAGTGGGCCTATCTTGGCCCAGCCAGGTTTTGGCCGAGGGTCCATCCCGCCTTGTTGCCCCATAACCTAATCTAGTACAGCCTGGCCCGAGGTGAGTGGGTTTGGCCCATTGGGGGTGGGACCAGTCTGCTGGGACACCGGTCCAGCCAACCGATGCAGGTCCATCCCATCGAACATGGTACCGGCTGGGCTTACTGGCTGGGGGCGCGGCCCACCATCATGAAGCCCGATCACATGGTGTGGCAGGTGGTGTGCCGTCCTACCAAGACGCAGAATGCGGCCGTGTCTTTCCATAGATGGCCCCATAGATGAGAAAGGTCTCTCCTCAAGCTGCGATCAACGGACCAGAAATCCCTAGCCACCCAGACGTAGGCCATCCCTCTACACCGCGCGCACCTGGCGACGACCCTTCCCCCGCCATGACTAGTTGGCCCTAGCCTCCTATCCCACTGTCTGGCATGCGGTCGGCATGGCCGTGTGCCACCACTGCCACCATGTTCCACCATTTCTGCTGGTGCTAGAGTGTAGGAAAAAACATTCTTCAGACCACCAGACGTGCTTCATTGGCCCGTTCTTCGCACCCCCAACTCCTATAGTCTCTGGGGAGAATCCTATTCACCATGAATGTCCCGAAATCATCTTGACATGATTTTGAGGGTATGAACAGAAAAAAATAACATGGTGGAGGTTCTTAGGCCCTGTTCATGTCATCCCTTATCCATCGCCTTAGAAATTTTAAATTGGGGGAGGCTCAAGGATTTTTGTTGAATCATATCAAATAATGTTTGAATCCCAGATAGAGAAATAAAAAGAAAAGTTACCCTCCTACATAAACAAACTAATCATGGATTGACCTGTTCGTAGGTTGATCAAGAGTTTTTATTTATTGAATATAATATGGAATAACATCAAAATAAAACAACCCTTACCTCTTTGACATTTGAAGCCGTAGCATTTTGTCCTTGAGGTTTCAAGATATCGATGTTGCTCGTTGCTTCCAGCTATGTTCTTCGAGTTGGGTCGATGTCGGTGAAGATTTTTCAGTGCGTTGTTCTTCGTTGGAGAAGAAGACTGTTGGAGGTTCGTCAAAGAATATCCAAGGTTTAATACATGTCCCATGAACACATCAAACAATTAAACGGAGACATGTCATATCATTTTAGTTACGTTGTTTCATTTATTTATAATCATCACTGTTACACTTCATTTATTTCATTGTTATAATGCAAGATGCATGCCATTAATGAGCCTCATCGCTACCTCGTCACTACACCTCATATTTTTCATGTCTCTCCTATTCCGTTTGTAGAAGAAATAAAATAATTCTTTTAAATTATTATATTATTTTCCTCAAAAGTATGGAAAATAACTTTTCTACATGGCCCTTTCAGGTCGAAGTTATGTATTTTCTCGGTGAATCCCAGTGTTCAATCTTAACGGTGGCCTTAGATATTCAATCTGAGCACTGTTTAAAATGTTAGAAAAACCCACTCGCATGTTTACTAAACATACCATAAAAATGTTCGAAATCTTTTTTCTGGCACTCTAGGACTCAGAATCACGTGCCGTTAGAGAGTACGGTCTCAGAAAAATTACACATAATTTAAAAAAAATTACTTGGAAATTCTGATACATTAAAATCTCCCCAAATTAGAAATTTACATCTTAAAAATCTAAAAAAACTAATTGAACAGATGGGGGTACTGAGCATGAATCGGGGCCTCCGGCTTCTATGTTCTCTCATAGAGATTCATGTGCTTCCACCATACACATACCAGTGGAATAAACCACCCAAATAGAACCTTCTCTTGTAGGTCCTCTATCACAACTAGTAACTCTGCAAACATCACGCCATTGTCAATGTCTATCTCTCCCCAATCAATGATGTGTGATGGATCATGCATGTACCTCCTCAGCTGTGACACACATGGACACAATCATGCACCCAGTGCATCCATGGGGGAAGATCTAGGTGGTACTTCACCTAGCCAACTCTAATATGGATATGAAAAGGTCTGATGAACCTCAAAGATAGCTTACTACCCCTCCCAAATCTCCACAATCCTCACCGGGGTGAGACCCGAAGTAATACATGATCGCTCTCCTAAAACTGCATGGGTCTTCGTATCTTATTTGAATAAGACATCTACCTAATCTTTACAATCCTCATCTTCTCCTAGATGATCTGCACCTCCTCAGTGGTAGCACATATCCATATCTATACCCATGAGTACTGAATCCCCTGGGTCTTTCTTTCAAAGGGGTGATATACATGGCCATCCATACAAGGCCTCAAATGGTACTATTCCAATGGTGTAGTGATAGTTGTTGTTGTATAAAAACTCCACCAGTGGTAGGTGGTCCTCCCAAATGTGACCAAAATCTAGGACTCAAGCATGTATCATATCCTCTAAGGTATTTATGGTCCGCTCCATTTGACCTTCCCTCTGGGGATGAAAATTTGTTCTCAATCACTGCTACGTCTCGAATGCCTCCTATAATACCTTCCACAACTAGTATGTAAAGGGAGTTTTATGATTTGAGACGATCGTATAAGGAACCCTACGAAGCTACACTATCTATTGGATATAGAGGCCTCCAATCCCTCTATCTTTCCCTGCCCCCTGATGGTTAGGAAGTGTGAAAACTTGGTGAGTTAGTCAATGATCACCCAGATAGAGTCATGGCCCCTGGATGTATGTGGTAACCTCATCTTGAAGTCCAATGAGATACCATCCCATTTCCACCATGGTACCTCTAATGGATGGGCCAAGCTAGCTGGAACCTGATGATCAGTCTTTTCTTGGTGATAAGTGAGGCATCATGAAGCAAACTCGGCCACTGCTTTCATCATGACTGGCAACCAATACTAGCATCAGAGGTCCTGGTAAACCTTCGAAACTCCAAGATGTACCGCCAATGGGGGTGTATGGAACTCCCTCAAAACCTCCTCCCACAACATCATTAGTATTACGGTGCTCCATCTGATAAGGATAATGTGCTCCCCACCTATAAAAAATCCATCATGAGCTTGTCATAAGGATAACTGAGCAAGTTGAGCCTCCCAGCCAACATTCACCAGTTGTGCCTCTCTGACTCACTGTAAGAGTGGGGAATTAATAGTCAAAGATTTAGGTTAAACAACTTCATTTTCATCTAAAAAGGATATCTTCATCACGTCAACTACCTTGTCGCCTCACTCAGCAGTTGCAACCCAGTCCTCCTACTGAGCACGTCTACCACCACATTCCACTTTCATGGAGTATATACAATATCAACGCTATAGTCTTGGAGGAACTCTAGCCATCTCCAAAGTCTCAGGTTCATGTACTTCTGAGAGAATACATACCTCAGACACTTGTGGTTAGAGTAAACCTTACATCGTTCAACCATCAAGTAGTGCCTCCAAATATTCAAGGTAAAGACCACTCCTACCAACTCTTGTTCATTGGTCGCATAGTTCTACTCATGATGTCTCAACTGTCATGAACCATAGGAAATCACTACATGATCATACAACAGGACATAACCTAGTCTTGTCCATAATGCATCACAACAAACTACATACCCAACTCCCTCCTTTGGTAGTCTCAATATTGGGGTATAAGCTAGTAGCCGCCATAGCTCTTGTAAACACTGCTAAAATTTCCCCATCCACACGAAGGGATTTCCATTCAATGTCAAAGCTGATTAGGGTGTTGATACTCTAGAAAGGTTGGGTAGGAACCTCCAACAGTAACCATCCAAACCTAAGAAGCTCCAGACCTTATTCACACTCCTAGGAGGATCCCAATCCAGCACCACCATTATCTTTACTGGATCCACTAGAACTGCAGCCTCTAAGATGATCTGTCCCAGAAAGTGGACTTAAAGAATACAAAACTGACACTTAGAGAGTTTTATATAAAGTTGGTGCCCTCAGAGTGTATCCATGATTATCCACAGGTGTGTAGGATGATCCTTATTTAACACTGAGTACAACAAGATGACATTAATGAAGACCACATCAATCTTATTCATTTAAGTCTAGAAGATCCTATTCACGAGTCCCACGAATACTGCGGGGGCATTGGTCAGGCTGAAATGCATCACCAAAAATCATAGTGGCTGTACCGATATCTGAAGATTTTCTTCGGCACATCCTCATCTCATACATGAATCCTGTGATAGCATGATATGGTGTCTATATTTGAGAACAAATTATCCTCCTTCTAATAGTTGAAGAGATTATTGATTCTCTGTAGTGGATACTAATTCTTCATAGTCTCCTGGTTCAGACACCAGATGTACGCACACAACCTTAATATCTAATATTCTTTCATGGAAAAAAGCACTAAGGCTTCCCATGGTGAAATGTTGGTCCATACGAATCGCTTGTCCTACAAGTCCTGTAGTTGTAACATCAGCTCACAATGCTCCATGGGAGCCATCTGATATGCCAGTGAAGATATCAGTGTCTCCATAGGGTACAGGTCGATGAAAAAGTCTACCACCCTGCATGGAGGTAGTCCCAGAACATCATTTGGAAAAACATCTTTGTACTCATCCACCACTACAATAAAACATGGACTCCTCTGAATCAATTCACTGAGGGTGAATCTAGACAACTGGTGAGTTATCCACTACACTCTCCTCTGAGAAAGTTTGTCCAAAAATGAAAGGGTTTCCTTCTCACCAGTGAAGGAAAAATAGGTGCCATCTCCACATACACACATCACTGTACACCTAAATCATTCTATCTGAGCATGGACTATAGATAAACAGTGCACACCCAATATGATGTCTTAAGGCCTAAACACTTTTACTTGGAGATCCCAACCTAAGCTCTAACCTCCTAGAATAAGATCATGCTATTGAGACTAGTGCGTCATTATTGAATCACCTCCCTTAGAAGTCTATATTCATATGGATCGAGCCAACATCTCCACCAAAATCTCCAAGATCTGAATGAGAGTCGTGGAAAGTAATGGGTGAAAACAACATGTGTCTATAAGAAATGCAGCTTGGGTGGAGAAAATACAGATTGTACCACAGATCATCTTTAGAGAGCCGTTGTCATAATAATACACTTTCTAAAGTTGTGATCTACCCTTTATGCCTAATTTTTATTGTTGGGGTGGACCACCTGGGGATGGTGGAAGTAACACCTCAAATTGTCCCCACTATCTGCTGCTTGGCCTGCTCCCCTGCCATGTCCACCGCCCTGTGGACTGCCTCACTCTAACTGATGCCTCTGCCTTGGTAACCCCTCGACCGTATGATGTTTACCTATAAGGAGGGTGAAGCTGTCACATTCCATGTGTCACTACCCAACGCATGATAGGAAAATCCAAGTTCCTATCCCAATCCCTATGGTTTGGGATCCCCTCACTACCGAGCATGAGTCCTGGGGTCGTTCTTTGAAGGATCTGACAAGCATGGGACCTCATGTCTGATGGATGTTGCCTACCGAAGACTCCTCCACATAGGGTATTCTTGAAGATTTATTTGTGGGAACCTTATCTACCATGAAGTTATCTACCCGAAGGGCTTGCTCCATCACCCCATCCCGAGTAGGGATGCAGAGGGACAACACTGGTGCCCTGATCTCTTGTATGATTCCCTAATCAAAGGTTCGATCCATGATGAATGGTTCTCATTCCATATTTGTTGAGTAGTGATAATATGAAGTGAACCTCATTGATTACATGTACATTATCATGATTCCCTATTGTAGGTGAATAATCTCTTGAATGCACACAAAGAAAAATGTCATGGAGAAAAAATCCTCCTAGAAAAACCGGTCAATGTATTCCCAGGTGAGGGTCACCTCATCATGCATCTGAGTGGTCAAGTACCACCATATACCTACCAAAAACTATAGAAGGCTCACTATCATGATCTCCACCTGGTCAGGTAGTGTCATTACTAAGCTGATGACCCATGTCACTGCCCTTATCTAGTCCTCAAATACCTAAGGATCTATCTCTCCCTTGAACCTGGGAGGACTTAGTCTCTAAAACTCATGCAGGGCACTGAGTTTACGCATGTTCTATGCCGAAACAACCGGTATTAGATGATGACCATTAGGTTGTGGTAGCACCAATTAACCACTTGATGGGTCCGTATCTATAAATGGCCCCTCAATGGACAGCGTGTCGCTGGGTGGGATTTCCTAAAAACCTCGTATCAAGATCTTGGTTGGCTGTCCACATGGAGACATCTAGAGATAGATCAATATGCTTCACAGTTAGAAGGATATATCTATTGAGCATAAATTTATTCAAAAAAACCTAATGAGACACATATGAAACCATCCTTTTCATGTATTGAGCCTAAATGATGAATTCAAGATCCCGGTGTATGGATATGTTGTCCTCATCTCTAACACTGGACTCCCCAAATCTAAAAGTCTAACTCGAAACACTTAACACTATTTCCCCAAAACAAAACAGAGACTCTCAGTATATTTGGTAGGACTGAACACCCTTTGATACCAGTATATCATGACCTGTCCCTTGGGGCCTATGCTGTAACTACCCCTAGCCTGCCTCCCGAGGGTCAGGGGCTGGAAACTACCATCGAAGGCGTTAACCTGCAAGTGGGAGTCATTTTCCTGAGTACCTATATGCACACACATGCCCAACCGAGTCCCACACACTAAAAATGGAACATGTATCATTAAAAAAATCTGAGTACATGTACAACTAATATAACTTGTCTAGAATAAAAACCCAAAAAAACCCAGAAAACAAAAATGTACAAAAATGACACTCAGATGGAAATCTGTGGAAAACCCCATCCGATCATGAGAGTACTGTAGCTACGAGAAGCTGAAATAGAATGTCATGGCCATCAGATCCTACTGGGCCCCACCTAGTCCTAGAAAACCTTCTCCATTATCGTAGTGTATGTAGTTATCTTCTCCCAGAGCACCTCTAGGTCTTGGTCCACCCAAGTCTATATCAAAACATCGATCTTCTACACTATACACAACAAGTGCAGGCAAAGCCCGTGTGAGGGTGATTAACAATGTAATTTTTATAAAACCCAAAACCAAAGGAATGAACACACAAAAATCCTCATTGTAAAGCATGAAACACAAGATAACTCAAACCAGGTATACATCAAGGGTTGTGATAGAATAATCATCAGTCATATCATCGAACACCTCGGCAGTTGGAAAACTCTTCCTCTATCATGTATAGTGGGACTTCCAAGTCACACAAAAGTTCTTCCCACTAACCATGGACTGATTAGGTGCACCTACTCATCGCATACCGGGGGCCTGCAAAGTCACACAGAAGTGATTCCCACTAATCTTGGATAATTGAGGTAATCCTCATTGTCGGGAACAGTGGTCGTGAAAAGTCACACAGAAGTGTTTCCCACTATGATCCTGAAATTTTACATAGAAGTGCTTCCCACTAGGCCATAGTTGAGTCTCACATAGTTGATCTCCAGTAGTTCGTAGGTCTTATCCAACCATAAGGTTTTATATGTAGTGCACTTGGGAGAACCAATCCTCAAGACTTTATTCGCATAAAACATTCCATGAAATACTTCTTAGGGAAAGCCAAAATATCTTACTCATTGATAGGTTCCCATCTCCACAAACAGCTCATCAATCTAACACACAATTTGGAGGTTATTAGGGTTTTAGTAAATAGGGGTCGGTTGCATCTAGGTATGGTCGGATCTGGTCAGACTGACCCGACCTACTTGGTCTGGGGATCCCACCTACCCTAGTTTAGTTCCAACTAAATTGACCTAACCTAGTTCGAGTCTAGGTCAGTCTGATCTGGCATGGCTAGTGGACCTGGCCCAATGGGCCTTACTCGACCTTACCTAGTTTGGATGAGGGTCCAGCCCACCGGGTCGCCCAGTTTGAAGGGAGCAGGTTCAGCCTGGCCATGGGGGTTCAGCCTGCTAAGGGTGGGATCAGCTTAATGGACTACATGTTTGGCCCACTGGTGAATGCTAGTTCTACTGGGCATGGGATCCAACCGACCCTCAGGTTGGGGGGCACGACCCCCTAGCCCAAGCTCGACCACTCCGTATGGCATGTGGTGTACCGTCCAGCCGGGGCATAGCAGGCTACTGTGTATCGCCCCAGGTAGCCACAAAAACATGCGGGGTCTTGCCTCCTACCATGGTCGACGGACCAAGGCCCACTAGCCACCTGGATGGCCTAGAAACGATGCCCTCCGGGGTCTGCACCTACTACCGCATCATCCAGTTGGACGTGACCTCCTACCACCATGGTCCGCCACTCCTCTTGGATGCTAGCACAGCCGGTGGCCTCTTCTCCCACCATCAGGCACATGGTCAGCACAACTGAATGCTGCCATTTCCAGAAGAAACTTTTTCCAACCACCAAACGAGCTTCGGTGGTTCGTTCTTTGCGACGCCTGGGCCTACTATCTCCAGGGACCATCCTCTTCACTCCAAAGGTCCAAAAATTTTCTTAATTCCATTTTGAGTGTACATACACAAAGAATTCACATGGAGTGGTTCAGAGGCATTCTTCTTGTTTTTATAATCCCTCCACATTGGAGGTTTAAAATAGTGGGAAGGCTCATGGATTGTTATTCAATAATAACATGTAATGCTTAAATTATAGTTAATGAAATACCAAAAAAAAGTTACCATCCATTATAAATTTATGAATCACGGATCAACCTATTCGTTGGATAATATGTGTTAGTGGTTTCTAGAGAAGAACGACAAAGAACATATAAATAAAACATCCTCTACATCTTTTATATTCAATGTCGCGGTGTTTCGTCCTTGAGGTTTCATGATGTCGACACCACTCATTGATTCCAGCTCCATTCTTCGTGGTGTGTCGAAGTCATAGATGATCCATTGGTGCATTATTCATCATTGTAGTGGATAGACATTATAGTTTTTTCAATGAATCACAATGGTTTAATCCTCATTCCACCAAAGCATCAAACAATTAAAATGAAACATGTCACAATGTGTCAATTACGATGTTTCATTTATGAATCAATGTCACCGTTACACATTCTTTATTTCATTGTTACACTGTGTGATATGGTACATTAATGAGACTCAATAATTCACTTCATCACTACCTCATTGCTACACGGCATCATCTTTGTGTGGCTGATCGTCAGTTGAAAAATGAAATAAAATAATTCTTTTAAATTATTTAATTATTTTTCTTAAAAATCCTAACAAATTACTTTTTCGCTCAACCCTTACTGGCCGAAGTTAAATCATTTATAGAAGAATCCTTGCATTCTATTTTCAATGGTTCCTTAGGATTTTTTATCCGACCACTGGATCAATAGTTAAAAAAAGCCACTCACAGATTTATGGAACATACCTTATAAAAGTTTAAAATTCAGTTATAGGATCATTAGGCCTCAGAATCACTTGCCGTTTGAGTGTGTGGTCTTATAATAGCTCCATATATTAATATAAATTACATATAAATTCCAAGACATTACAATTTTTGAATATGTATTGCTCAAAATATGTTTTATGAGAGGAGAGGATGTTCACTTTTATAATAGGGGGGAGGGGAACCATATTAATTACTTAAAGTATTAAATTAATGTAAATTTATTTTCAATGTTAAAGTGGATCAAAAATCATATATTTTTAATATATAATCTACATATGTCTAAATAATCTCATATAATAAAATTGAGAATAGTTTAGATATTTTTCTAATGCTTATCTCTTTATTTTAACAACTCATTATCCCTTATGACAATTTCTGCGATATAAAAAATTGTTATTCTTTAGGGGTCAATAAAATCGTTAAAAAATAAATATTTACCACAAAATGGAATTATATATATATAATAGACCATATCACATTTAATTGGAAAAATATAATATTTTCATGAATTTTTTATCAATTAATAATATATAATTTAACATAAAATACCATTAATGTCATTTTAGGAATTATCTAAATATCTTGAATTTAATGACACAAATAATTGTATTTAATTCAAATTTAAAATATTTTAAAAATAAATACAAATAATATTTTACCACTTAATTAACCATTCAAAATATTTTTTTACAAAAAATATTACATTTTATGTTTTTAAAATCATTTACTTTTATTTTTAAACTACTTGAAAAAGCATCGTCTCATCATTGTGTAATCATTTAAGGAAATTATGTGATCCCTAAAAATTTAAAATACAGTACCATAAAGAAATAAACTAAATATGTTCAAAATAAAATTTTATATTAATTGATAATATCTTCTTATCCATATGTGAAGATTTATTATAATATAAAAGTAAGAGAGTGATATTTTTGAATCTTCATTTACATAAAATAATATATACATATTTATCAAAATTAAAATGGAATCCAAATGACAGATATTTGAATATTGTTTTAGGATGGTCAAAATAAAATAATATAATAGAAATAATTAAGGCTTCAAATATGTTTCAAATCCATGTCACCCAATTTTTAACCATAATTACTTTATTTTCCCTAATAGATGATACAAATATTCACCACAGTTACTATTCTTAATGAAAAATGTTAAAGGGAACTATTTAAAAAATTTTCCATAATGATTAAAAATATGTAATCTATATTATAAAAATCAATTTTGATATGTTTAAGAAATAATGTTTATTATAAATGTTTAAAACAATGTGAAAATAGTTTTTACCAAAATGCATTTTTAAGACCAAAATGAACTTATTATAAAATAAAGTATAAATATTATTCTTATGTAATTAATTTTATTATTTATAAATAATGAAATATTATGTTAATTTTACATCAAATTAAAATCATAATTTTATATTTCATTGAAAATAAATGACATTTTAAAAAAATGATATTTTTTACCATTCAATAAAAATTAAATCCATTCAAAAGAATATCAAAAGTTCACCAAAGGATAATATTGATTTAATAATCTCAAAAAAATTATATTTTTTTATCTAATTATATTTATACATTTAGTTAAAATTAATATAAATATTTTCTCTCAAAAAGTTGTAAAAATATTATTTGAAAAGAATATATTTTTAATCATAAAATGACATTAAAAAAATGCATTCTTATTTACTACGAATTAATCAATTCATATTTTTGAGTATCAAATATATAAATCCTTATATATATATAGTTAATAATTAATTTACTCATATTTATACCATCCAAATCAATTGATATGTTAAAAAATTGATATTTAAAATAATATTATATCATAGTTCATTTAAGATCACTGTGATATATCTTAAATTATATTGAACATAATATTCTTTTAAAATCATAGGATATAACATTACCCCCTTTAATAAACCGTGACCTCTGGATTTTATCTCAAGATTTCTAAAAAAGGGTTTAACATTTGGAAATTCATTTATTGAAAACCTACATTATTAAATGGGTTAATAAAGCAACTTTTTTAAAGAGGAAAATGGAAATAATATGGTCATGTAGAATAACACATAACTAGTTTTAAAATGGGATAATATTAGTAGGATTTCAAATTATGAACGTGACGGGAGTAATGTACATATTATAGAAAGTGATGAATAATATTTTCATGAAAAAGTTACTGATCATAATACCATAAATCATTAAAGGATTAAGATGACTATAAATTCCTAAAAAAATGGTAATATGATACCATTTTTATTTCATGATCATTTTCCAAGATTTTAATAATTAACATACAATGTAGAATAAAATATAATGAAATATACTTACATTATTTTCTTTAAATCCACAAACAGAATTTCATCCTTTGTTTGATTGGTTAAATCATTTTCCAAATTTATTCCATATTTTACTCAAGTTGATATGTATGGATATTTAATTCCTAAATGACTATAATAGAATTATAACTTAGAATGAATAATATAAATGGATGGAATGATATTATTCCTTTCATTACTAATTCCCAAATGGTTAGCACATGAAAATATAATACCTATAATGAATAAACATTCATATTATCAAATAATTTATTAATCTTTTAAGTTTAAAAATAACATAAAATGTTCAAAATAGATAATCTCACAAATAAATATATCTATATCATAGTTAACCTCAATAACCAAAAATTATAAAATGTTTTAACCTAAAATTTTCTCTCATACATTTGTTATTATATTCCCAAATATATAATTTCCAAATTCCAAATTAATCCTTCAAATTCTACCTAAGGGTAAAAAATACCTCAACCAAAAATTTCATCTCTCAAAAAATCATTAGTAACCTTAAAATCCCATCACTTAAAACAAAAAAAGAGTGTTTATTACATTAAAATTTTGATAAACCTTAAACTAAAAGACCCATGATGGTATCTATAAATCTTATGTTATCTTTGAAAAAAACATTATCACCAATGTTATATAAACCCTACTCTAATACAGACTCTAATAACCCTGAACCTACACACATGGATGTAGTGATAAAATATAATACCTAAATTTCTAGCATTGATACCGATAATCATGAACACATTTTTCAGCCCAAAATTTACATCATTAAATTGAAATATTATATCAATTAAATAAACACATATATTTTATGTTTATAGTTTAGTTAATAAGGAAAACTTTTGTATAAATATTTATAGGTCATCAAGTGATCATTATTACCACTATAACCAAATGTTCTTATATCCCAATTTTTTTTTTGAAAATATCGTATAAAAAATTTCAAACATTAATCCACTATAAAAATAATTATTTTAACATAATTCATCATAACCATAGGAAAATTAAATCAAAATTAGTGTTAGCACACACACTCATCAGAAGTGCACAAAAGTATTAAAAATTGAATGTCATTAGTGAGAATTTTTTGAGCATAAGAGTATAAGAAATTAATTAATGTATATGAGAATAACATAATACAATTCATACCAATAAGAACCAAATTAATTAAATATGTTTCGTAGAATAAATTATTAACATAGTCCACAGTTATATGAATCAATAATTGTAATGTCACATTCCTACCTTGTCTGTTATGTTGTCAGTTCTTGAGCATTGGAGGTGTTTAGGGGAAGTTTTGGGAGTATTATGTGGAAGCTAGAGGTATTGTTGAACTACTGCAGGAAATACACATCATGTATGTGTTTTACACAATGTGTATGTTGGTTTCACGGATCATCTAGAGATGGATTCTGATGTGTGAATTTTTAGAGTTATATAATTTAAAGGCGATGCATTTTTCAACTGAACAATTAATCCCAGGATTACATGACATGAAATAGGATTTCAGGTTGTATAACTATACATTTCAATATTTTTTAAAGGAATCATCGACTATAGTTTTCTGAAACCCTATTATCTCTCTCATTTGAAGTGGTTAGAGGTTCCCCTTTCTGGAATTTCAATTTTCTTTTGATAGGGATTGATTCACAGCTTTTCATCTTCGATCCCTAGGGAGTTCTATAATTCCCATCATTTTTATTCCATTATTAGACTGGGGGTTCACTACATTAGGGTTTCATTGATTTAGGGTGAATTTATGTTATTTTTTGACCACTATTGGGTTTGGTGTAGGTTTATATTCATGTCGGATGTGAAACAGTGGTTTTTGGGTGATTTCTTCTTCACCTTACAGTGCACAGCGAGTTAAAAATCTATATTATGCTGGGGATTCCCTCATTTATCTTTATTTTGTATCATGTAGTAGGGGTTTTATTTTTTTAACTATGGATTATGGTTATGAATGATTAATTTAATATAAATAATTGGATAAATTTAAATTGAAGGGGAAATGGGGTTTGTTTAGAGCATTGATATTATTTGTGATATTGTAATTGTTCAAGATTGATTGGCACTTGAAAATTGTGGCCATTGGGGGAATTGTTTGAGCTGGATATATCTAATGTGATTACAACATTGCTAGTTTTTTTGTTATATCACCCTTATTTGGAATTATTTAATTACATATAGTTGGATAATAATTCCCCCCCGAGGATTATGGATAGAGTTTTATTATCCATAAAATGAAGTGGAATATGATAAAATTTCTTTCAGAAATAAGTAAAATAATTCCCATGTGTTGCGATGTGTGGCCATGCTTGAGGTATGGTGGTGTGCGATTGCAATGGGTTGTGGGAAGATATGTGGTTGTGTGGTTGTGTTTCTCAGATGATGATATGTGGTTGGGGCTTGTTGGGGTTACAGTTTTTTTGTTATTATTTTGGGGTCGTGATGTGATGGTTTGTTGAGATATTTGTAGAATTAAGGTGTGTTGTGGTAGATGCTTGAGTAGTGATGGAATAAATAAATGAATAGTTGTTTAATGATGTTTGAAAAGACATTGGTTGGTTTTGCTAATTGGATGAGAATTTTAAATAAATAATTTAATGATCGGTTTTGGGATTAAAGGTGCTTGATGATAAATAATTTAATGTATGGGTGTTGAACATTGGAGAAATGTGAAGCCGTATTAGAATATCATGGATCTTTAACTTTAGAAATTACTGTTGTATATACTCTTAAATTGGTTTAGTGGTGGAAGAAATGGTGAAGGTTTTGTGAGTTTTTTGTCTGTTTGAGAACTGATAGGTTGTGCATGAGTGTTTGATAATATATATGTATATATATACATCTATTTTCCATGTGATTTCTATATGCACCCCACCAACATTGAGAACTATGTTCTGAAAACCCGCATAGTCATGCGAGGGGTGTCTTTTCCTACATCCCAGTGGGAGGAAGGATGGTTGGCCACCCACTCTTCCTTGATCCCTCTTCCAGGAAATGTAGGTATTACATATTCTATGATGGCTAGATGTCATTTAGTGCATTAGATGGTGGTTGTGGTGTATCATGTGTCTTTAAGATAATTTGTGATGTTGTGTCCCCCGTCTCTTTGAGATGACATGCATTGTTCTTTATTGTGTGTCTTTGGGGTAAGATGTGATGAGATGTGAAGTGATGTTATTTGGTGTGAGTCCAAGGTATGTGTTGGTGAGATGTACTATAAACCCCAAGAGTGTTTTTCCAGGGTGTGATGTGGTATTTTCAGAATAATTGGGAGTGCCTGGACGTTTTCTATTGGTGTGTGAGAGGAACTAATTAGTGTGAATGTGGTGTGAGATATCCTATTATAAATTTTATTTATATTGCATTATATTACATGGGTTTTTTTATTTTGTGAAAACAACTTTGTGAGGTTATTGTGGTAAGTATACCTTGTTAGGTGCAATTTGGTTCTACTATTTTCTCATTAGTGAATTAATATGCATGTCTCACTTATGAACGAGAGTCATTGGTATTCTAATGAGTATTCCTGATTACTCACCCTACCTATTTAAAAATATTTTCATGTTTCTAGGAGGATTTGAAAGATTTTTCTAGTCCTTACTATCTTATCACCTTGACCATTATTGTGTCACAACATTAGCATTACTTTTGTGTACTTACATTAGAGGCTTTTATTGGTATCTATTCTATTTATACATGCATGTGCGATGTGTTGGGTTTCTCATTTATATTATGTCTTGGAGTTTCTTGTGGGAAATTAATTCTATCATCATATCTCGTTTTTTTAAATGGTAATTCTTCCAATGAATTTTATATTTGTACACCCTTGGTGCGATTCTCTATCCCAAGGCCTACTGGGGGTGGGACTCTGGGTGTTATTACCACCATATATTTATTTCTATCCAAAGAGTGGTATCATTAGAGCTATGGGGTCATGACAGAGATTTATCATAAGTGATGTTTAATAGATAGGATGAAGTCTATAGTTAGGCATAGTGGTGATTGCATGGGTTGGTATGGAAATAGTATCAGTTGACCTTGGTGGATGACATAGGCTGGGGAGACAGAATAGGACATGTGATTTTAGGGTCCCCCTGACCAAGGGCACGGTCTTCAAGATTATTTATTTACCTAGTGATATAGAACTACTCGCATGGTAGAGACATTGGATAGGTAAATTAATCATGATTACTTTTTCCCTTATTTTAATTATTTTTTTATCTAATTATAAATTGGATTAAATGACTGGAATGAGTTAAAATAATGCTTAATAAAAATTCCACAATATCTGGGTTAGGAAATATTTGTTTACATTTTGGATATTTCTATCTTTCATCATGCATGTTTTAATCATGCAACTAAGATTCAGCTAGGCGGTCTAGATGATAATCATACAGTGAAGAGGATATTTTTTCCTTTTCAGTAGAAGGATTTGGGTATGTATGATGGAAGTGTTTCTGATGTGGATATTGAGAGCTGACTAGAGGACATCAAGATCAATTTGTTTTTGATCTAGCCCCTGACAGATTACTAGGTCCCTTTGTAGGTCAATCATATATTGTGAGTTGTGCATAATTGGTGGACAATAGACCTTGATGAGTGGAAGGAGGATGATGTTTTGTGGGTTGAATTCAAGAAGGGGTTTTAGGTAGAGTCCCTTTCATCAACCATGAAGGTGGTAAGGAAGAAGGAGCTTCATTATCTTTAGTAGGGGAGCATGTTAGTGTGGGAGAAGGGGATTAGGATCAAGGACCTTTTTCATTTTTCCCTTTATCATTTTCTAGATGAAGAATATCATGAAACATGTCTTGAGGATCCAATCCATCCTTCTATCTAATATAAAGTTACTCTATTTACATTACCAAAGTATCTGTAAGTTTAGAAGAAGGAAAATGCAATTGTGAATATGCACTCGTGAGGAGGTTTTTTACTAGAGGAGAGATAGTAGGGGTCCTCATGGAGTAGAGTTGTTAGTGGTAGGTCTCAGAAACCTGGAATTTTTTACTGGAAAGGAGTCGACCACAACAGGTTCCTTTTGGGCATTCTCTGGCCAGTGGTTCCCCATTTTTTCTTAGGTGCTTTGTTCTAGTGTTTTTGGTTTGGGGGCTTGTGGCCATCTCTTTTGCCAGTTCCCTATGGTTCCATGAGTTCAATTTTTTGGAGTTAGATTGGATCAGTTCAAGACATAGCATAAATTCCCCGTAAGACCATTTTAGTAGTAAGGGCAGTTGGTTTTTTCATCACCGAGGGGAGATAGAGCAAGTACATTTCATCTTTAGTATGTTCATTATAATTAGGGACCATGACCCAAGCATGTTCTTGGAGGTGACTGTTAGTATAGAGGTTGAGGATCTAGGTGTGGTACGTTTCTTACATTGTATACAGTAGATACAGAGTTTCTAGATAACGTTAGAGGTATGATCCGTTTGTTTAGTAACCTTTTTTGTTCCTTTATTTATTTAGGAGCTTCACACTGTTATATTTCACATGCTCTAGCCCATGATCTAGGACTATACCACTAGTAGAAAAAGGGGCATCTAAATAAGAGATTTGAATTCATTTTTTTATAAAATGATGAGACATGTAGCTATTGTGATTTGTGTGTGTTGGTTTTAATATAAACCCACATGAAAACTATTATATACATATCACTTTTCAAGTTTGATTTTTTAAAAAAATAAATAGACACAAAAAACTCTATAAAAATTATTTTCGACATCCTTTTTTTAGGAAATTGATGAAAACATAAATTTATGGGGTTAATTTTTTTTAAACCAATAATGAATAGTTTTAATTGGGACTTTATTGTGTCTATTTTTGTAAAAACCAATGCTAAAAACCTTTTATAAAAATATGGGATCCTGGAACCCTCATTTTAATAGATATTTGAAACTATTCTCTCGACTCACGATGACTCTGGAGGAGGCCCACTGATCCTCAATGACTTTTGGTGTTGACTTTTGTCTATTTTCATGATTAATGGTCTCGATTCTTCTTCCTCATTCATTATTATATGATATAGGGAACTATTTTCTATGTGGAAACTGTTTTCTAGATGATAATCCATAGCTATTTGATTTAATTTTTTGATCTTGTTTATTGTTCATTTTTACATATCATTTTGTTAGATATTATACTGTTAATTCATTAAACTCATTTTAGGGAGTGAAGTCCAGATTATGGATCCATTTTCATTATTTTACAATGAATTTTTTATGGGTTTTATTCAATTTTGAATAATTATTTTTACATTTTATTCTTCATTTTATATTTTGTTTTAATTATTTATAAGAAGTTTCTAGTTATCAAAGTTGAAAATTAGCTTGTTATATAAATATATAGGAAACAAATTTATTAAAGTCAATGGAAATTCATAGCCATTATTTGATAAGTGAAATGAAATGTTCTTACCTACCTATAAGATTTACATGTGATATATTCATCTATACTATCAAGCCTACTGAGAGATTCAGCAATGTATGAGTTCCTCAATACTATATTGAAATATTCCATTTCCAGTAGTTAGTATCGATGTATTTGATATATAGATTATATGAGTATTCATATAATATATGAAGATATATTTGGTGGAAATGATCATATATAGATATGAGGGTTGTTAAGAGACATAAATCATGCATAATTTGTGAAAAGGATACTTCATATTATCAATTGTATAATTTATGAAAGATAGTGTACATGAGACATCAAATATTTTAAAAAATTGATCATCCTTACGGTAGATTGAAAAAAATTAATTGTTTATAGGAATAAAATCTTCCCTCACACCCATTATCAGATGAATAATATTACGACATGGTGAAAAGTATTTATTATACATTTGAAAAGAAAAGAATTTATGGTATTCAAACAAATATCAGGAATAAACTATCGACCTTTTTTGAAATACCTTATTGGATATTTTTAGAGATAAAACATAACATCTATGTTATGCCTGTTGAGAAAAACTTATGTGACAGTTTGATTTGAACTCTATTAGACATAAATGGAAAGAAAAATAATGGATTTAATTCTATATTGGACTTGATACTAATGGGAATATGTTTGGAGTTATCTCCCACTACGAATGGAAACAAAGCATATTTACCCCATCTTGTCAAACATTAAGTAATATAGAAAAGATGAATTTTATTCAGTGTCTTAATTGTAATAAATTAACCAATGGATTTTCTTCAAATGTGAAGAATATAGTGTCATTTAATTATTGTCAATTAGTATGTATAAAATATCATGATTTTCATTTATTGATGCAACAACTTCTACTAGGCGCCGTACATGGTAAATTGCTGAAAACTATTAGAAATAATATCATCAGGTTATATTTTTTTTGTAATCCATTTCTCGAAAATGCATTGATCCAAATTTGTTAGATGTTTTGGAGTTTATAGTTGTTATTATTATTTGTCACATAGAAACTTTTTTACCACCAATAGTATTTTTTGATATAATGGTCCATCTGGTGATTCATATAGTACATGAGATAAGAATATCTATGCATGTATATTTACAATGGTTGTATCCTTATGAAAGATATATGAAAATGTGGAAGGGATATGTTAAAAATTATTATAGACCATATACCTCTATTTTTCAAAAGTATGTTTTGGAAGAGGTGATGGAGTTTTGTAGTGATTATTTGTATGATGTAGAGCATATTATTCTCCCCACATCTCAATATATGATAGTTGATTATAAAGGTAGAGGGATTTCATGCTTAAAGGTAATGTACATTTAATTTGATGAAATCATGTAGACACATTTATACATTTTGAAACACATAGATGATGTTCATCAATGTATATCATCACATATTGTAGAATTAAAGTTATGATATCCAAAAATAAATGAAAATTTGATGATGCTTGCATATAAAAGAAATTTGATTCATGGTTTAATTAGAAAGTCATCAAAGACATATTTCTACCAGGAACATTGAAATGGTTGGAAGGGGGACCATATCTAAATTTAATCACATGGCCGTGTTTTCATATTAATGGGTGCACATTTTACACAAAAAATCTAGATGGTAAGATTATAATTCAAAATAGTGGTGTAATGGCCATCCCTAAAGCATTCATATTTCAAGTACAAATGATAAAAACCCATTTCATAATCAGCGTTTTATTTTGGAGTTCTTGAATACAAAAAGGGAAATTGATTATATAAAATTTCACCATGTTTAAGGTAATTGGAATGAAAGTAATATTGGTGTGAAATATGATGAATATGGTTTTAAACTGGTCGATTTAAAATTATTTAATTGCAATGAAGAATGGTTTATAATGTCCACTCATGAAAAGAATGTATTTTATGACATTGATCCATTGAATTATTAGTGGTCTGTCATTTTTCAATGGAAAAGAATAGATTTGGCTGATGAGGATAATGATGATGCTATTGATTTATATGAGTATTATTCATCTATTACACTATTTCTAGTTAGAAATGACTATAATACATAGATTGTGCATGTAGTATGAAATGATCTTGTTGAAGGGATATGGGAAACACTACATTACTCTCCGAATTAATCTGGTAAATTTATATATTATATTTATTTTTTATAAAATTAGATTTGTCAAAACTATTTTATTTAATTACTGTTGGATATTAAATTATTTATATTTTATTATTTATATGACTTTTTGGATACAAATTTTCTATTATATAGTTATGGTTAAACCTTTTTTGATTATAATACCCAACATACGTTATCATATTTTTGTTTACATTACACATATGAGACCACCTTTTCAATATTTGATATTTAAATTTTTAAATATTTTTATCTTTATACAAGTAATTTATATATTTAATAGATCACCATGCATATTTTTTGGGTTATGCGTCAAAAAATATTTTTTTAAACCTACGCATGAATGGAAATTTTTTACTTAGAGGTTTATGTTTTACTATTTTCTAATTACTTACATGTCCAATTATATTTTGGTAAATAAGAATTTCATTACATTTTAATATTACAATGATAGATATAGAGCCTTAGGAACATATACTGAGGTATTTTCTATTCCATATATATTGAATATCGATTAATATAATATTTTATTGAATGAAAATTTTTACTTATTATACTTTAGCAGGATAATATTATGATTTTAGTATTCGTAAATAGAATCCCTGAGTTGGTAGATATTGGATAAAATGTTTACCAAAACTGTCACTTTCTCATAGAGATGAGTGATTACATAGTGTTTTTGTGATAATCATAATTCAACTCGCCCAAAAGAAACACTTTTTATTAGCAATATCATCATGTTGAACGATTTTCAAATTAGCATTTTATATCTTGATCGAAAGTCTATCGACAAGGTGGATATATATCAGATTTGGGAGTTCATAAAGGTAAAATGTAAAAATTTATTTATTTTATATCTTCTTTTAATATGATATATTTGAAATGACTAATGTCTATGTTATGAAATTATAGATGAAAATTAATTTTGATGAAACAAAAGGAGTTATTTAATGATGCCTTACTTTATTAGTGGATCTATAGAGGGCTTTCAAAACAAAAATGAATAAAAATTGTGTTTGGAAGGAAACAAAATGAAAACCCATGCCTTAAGTAATTGTTTTTAGATGAAGTTACAAAGAAGAAATTTGATTCCACCCAACATGATGAAAAATTTATGGAATGACAATTATATTATATGAGACTGTAATTATTTTATATATATACATAATTACTTGTTAGTTTACTTCATATATAACATGCATCGTGGAAATCCAATAAAGACATCCAATTTTAGAATGTATAACCTCAAACTTTATAACATGGAGGTTATCATTTATTAGAGAAAAAAATTTGAGGAAAATTTTGAAGCACTAAGTACTGACTCCACTAGTGGTCCTGATGAGGTCTAATTCAATTCTCCATCTCCACCCACCAGTCATGAGAAATGTAAAAGATGGATAGGAAGAAAAATTGAAATGTATATTATCAAGAAATCTAAGGATGTAGCTGAAATAATTTCAAGTAAAAATTACTATTTATCATGAATTTTTGTAATTTATAAATTAATAACATGTATTTTCCATTTTAAATGTTAATTTTAGGATGAACATTTTGAGAAATCAACATAGCACACATGTAGGCATTAGGGTTGGATGGATATACCATGCACTGCTTTAGGAAATCCATTACACCTCAAACACATAAGAAGATAGGAGGCAGGTATTAGTATTCAATTTTTTTTGTTTATAAACATATAGAATCAAGAGCCCCAAGAATAGAATCCCTAAAAGAACATTAAAAATATATGATACAATATATGGGTGATAAAGTTAAAGTAGTTATTAGTAGGGTATTCTAGAAAAATTGGAGAGATAGTCATAGTCTTTTGAGCCTGCCCATGCTCGCTACTCATATCCTCTACCTCCTCACTCGGACCAAAACTTATACAATGAGATATATGTCGGATATCCTGATGAACGTATTGTAGCTTTCAGAGTAATTTATTTTTTGTGGGAATTTGTACATCACCATCCTATTAATATTGGTTAGGTTAGAGTGTCAGTACATGTTATTTTTCATCCTACTGATATGCCACCATTCCCAACCATGTAGGTTACCAGCATCGGGGTATGGTATGGGTCATTTTTTACTTTGGCCATTTAGAATTATCAGTCATTTTTCATATGAGGTATGTATTTTTTAATTTTAATTACCTTTATTTGAAAATTAATTATATGGTTTTCCAAAATTTTACTCTTATAAGAGTATCTAAAATCCAATGAAATGGCACAAGTGAAACAAAATGCTCAGAAAAAAAACAAATTTAGATACATTGGAGATTTCTAATTGCATAGAAATATTATCTCAGGTTTCTTCTTCCTTAGATAATATCTATGAGTTTTGAATGTCATCAGACATATATGAAAGAGACTATCCATTGGTAATATTCAGAAACTATATCTTGGATTGAATTTATTTTGTATATCTTAGTGTTCCTATGTTTTAATTGTTCTCCATGTATGTAAATTAATGTTTTTGTTTTTATTTTTTAAAATAATTATTTTTTAACATGACTTACTATATTACTTTTTTTAATTTTGTATCCACACACACTTCTTGTTCAAAATGACACGACATGTATTTATGGTTTTATAGATCCATAATTCTTTTCAAATTCTATGCTATATGTGTCCCATAAAAATACATATGCATATATATGTGAGAGGTTATTAATGATGAATATTGAGTGTTGTTTTTCCCATTTCATGATGGGTAAGAACAGAAAAATAATTATGAGGTAATGTTAATTATAATGTCATTAAATGTCTAGTTTTATATATTATAGGGGGAATTATATGTTAGGCATATTCTTCCCATATAAGAGAACATTATTTTGGTTTTTCTATTTAGTACGTGCTGTTCGTAGAAAATTTTCCACCATGTTAGACAAGTATTTTTATTTTTTATATACTAGTTATGCTTAATTATCATTGTTTATACATGAATTATTACTTTGTATATATGAATATTTTGGTCATAGAAAAGATTTAGGAAATATCACTTGTGAATAGTAAATCCAAATGCAATCAACTATGTGAATGTAAAGGTAATTATATTTTATTTTAGATATTATTTTTATTTTTAAATATATATATATATATATATTTGATTTCATTATCATGTTAATGTTTTATTAATTGCAGTTTCCTTGTCAACATGGACATGTTGGATATGGTTATTAGGTTCTATGATTCATGTATGAGATAATCCTAACTAGGGTAATAAATTATTTTGATCAGGTTAAGAATATTAATTAATTTATATTTTCTACCATAGTAGTCTAATTTTTATTCCAATATCATTCCAAATTATTATAGATGTTAAATGTTATCCATTCATACCTAAATAATGAACTTCACTAAATTTGACAATTGATTGGAAACTATTTTTAAATTGTAATTAAAATATGTGGTATGTATATTCTATTGTTTCTAATTAGAATTAAATTTTCTTAGTCACAAGTATTCTTAAATGAATTCTTTTTTTATAATAGGTGTTTGAACATAATGATATCAAAAAAATTCATCAACAATAACCAACAATGATCATGTTTTAAATTTTAGGTATGTATTTTTTAATTCTACATTATAACACAATGTAATTGATAATTTTTTGATTAACTTGGTAAAAGTATGTATGTTTTTATAGATTTTTAGTCACTCATAAATGTTTTTTGATAGCTATAAATTTTATTTATATTACATGGATTCAAATTTTTTATGGGTTGTAATATTTATAATTTTCATAATTTTTTTAAATTTCAACATCAATTTTCATAAAAACTATCACCGGACCATTTAAAAAAATTCAATTGGTTTTTTGTGTAAGTTTTTCTGAAAAATGACCTCAAAAACCATTTTCAGTGTTTGTTTCTTAGAAAAACTAATGTAAAAAATGAATCTCTTTTAATTATTGTTATTGGTATTAAAAATAATGGTGCCGAAAAACATATTTTTTACATCACCTTTATAGATGTTGGTTAAAAACTAAAATTAAAATTTAAAAAAAAACCAATATTAAATAGTGTTTTTCATTACTGGACATAGAGAGGCTTCACATTCCCTGGTGTTGACTACAGAAATCAAAGGCCACACCAACTTGTTGGATGTGTTCTGGGGGTGTAGAATGATGATGTGACTACATCAGTCCCATGGGGATAGCTTTATTCTACAGATGTCGCTATAATCTTTCATCATCAGCATAAAATGGATTTATTATGTAGGTTCTATTTTTGATTGTTTCTAATGGAGAGTCATTTTTTCATATAATGATTTACAATTAATGGTCTTCATTGGTGAGAAGAGTTGTCATGTGAGAAGTCAGAGTGTGGAGCATCTTATTTCCTTTTCGGATGTTTTTTCAGTGAGATCATTAAAAATTGAGATGGTAGAGGTTCCCTTGGTTATTATAGATTTCTTGGAAGTCTTTCTTGATAATGTTGTGATTCTACCCCCTCGACGTGAATTTGAGTTTGGGATAGACTTGCAATATGGAACTTCCCTAATTTCAATGGATCCATATAGAATGGAACCTTCTAGGTTATGGGATATGAGTATCCAGATAGATGATCTAAGGCAGATGAATTTTATTCCACCCAGGGTATCATTGTAGGGTTTTCCGGTGTTTTTAGAAAATAAGGTGGATGGTAGTATAATGTTCTGTTTGGAGTACCGAACATCGAATCTGTTGATTGTAAAAAACTATTACCTATTAACGATGATAGATGATATTTTTGACCAGCTAAAAGGTGTGAGTTGGTTTTATTTGATCAATATGTGATCTGTATATCTATAGTTGAGGATAAAGGCATGTAATATCCCAAAAAATGCCTTCAAATGAAGGTATGGTAAATTCTAGTTTGTATTCATGTCATTTTGTGTTATGAATTCACCATCCATGTTCATGAGGATTATTATCACCATCTTCTGTGAGTTCGTGGATTTGTTTTTAATTATATTCATGGATCATATCTTAATATACTCAATTTTAGAGGAGGAGCACATTGAGAATTTTAGAGATGTCTTTCGTATTCATCGATGCCACCAGATCCATTGATTTTTTCCATGTGCATGTTCTAGACATGAGAGATGAATTTCCCCTAGCATGTGGTGTCTCAGTAGGGTGTGTATGTAGACCCCTCGAGGGTTGAAGTAGTTGTTTATTGGAAAGAACACTAGAATGTGGAGCAGGTTTGTTGATTCCTTTATCCTGTAGGCTATTAACATATTTGTGTACCCGATTTCTCTCAAGTTATATCACCATTGACAGATTTCAGCAGGAGAGACCAATATTTTCTGTGGAGTTATCAATTCTAGGAAGAATTCAGTTTCTTGACAGGGAATTTATTTAGTGCCCATGTAGTCAACTTTCCTAAAGAAGGGGTAGTGTTTGAGGTATTTTGTGACACATCATATTAGGTATTTGGATGTGTGATTATGTAGTAGAGTGAAGTGATCTCTTTTGGGTATAGATTACTACATCCTCAAAACTGTAACTATTCCACCCATGATCTGGAACTATTAGTAGTTGTCTTTGAGGTGTTTTTTCTCTAGAATTACCTTATTTGGGAGAACATTTTTGTCTTTAGAGACCACCAGAGTTTGAGGTATATCTGTTCTCAAATTGATCTGAACTTGTCGAAAAATGCTGATGATTTTATTTCAAGACTATGGATTTGATATCTCCTACTCCTTAGTAAATGGAAATGTTGTGGCTGACTCTTTGAGGATAAACTCATCGAAAATTGTTTCTCCAGAGTCTGCATATTCATGGATAGAAATGAAAGATTTGGAAACCTTTCACATTTAAGAAAGAGTGTTTGTTGGTAGAGACTATTTGTTTTAGATAATGATGATTTATTCTATT
The DNA here is from genome assembly GCA_963277665.1 of Viscum album. Lineage (NCBI taxonomy): Eukaryota > Viridiplantae > Streptophyta > Magnoliopsida > Santalales > Viscaceae > Viscum > Viscum album. Next base: position 597,163,641 of record OY728121.1, read on the forward strand.
AAAGAGATGGTGTAGGAGTCACAATGGGGAGATTGAGAGGAAGAGGTGATGCATGATCGTCTTGGACATAGTGATGATCCAATTGGATGCTTGAAGAATGGTTGAAACCAGATGTTGTTTCATGGAAGGTCCTTTATTATATTAAAGATGCATGATGGCGTCCTTCATGAGTTTCATAGATCACATTCTGTAGCACACTCCAGAGTTTCAATGATATATCATTCCAGACCATTTATGGTTTATGGTTATTGATGTTTGATGTCCTTTGGTTACTCTTTTGGATGGGTCTCTACTTGGGTATGATCCAATCCTGACTCACTTATGGTTCCCACAACTAGTTCGGTTTTCACTATCCCAAAAAGTGACTAATTTTTTTTAAAAAGAAGTTTCAATCAGTCAATAGTACTCCAGGAGGTTTGTTACTACCCTTAGATGTCCCAGAGTGGAAATGGAATGACATCTCATTTGATATCATCACTGGGATACCAATAGGCCAGGGGGGTTTTGATTCTATTTAGGTGATTTTGGATCGGTTGAAAAAATCAGCACACTTCATTGCAACTAAAGAGTCATGACCTGTGGATTCCTCTGCTGAGATGTGAATGGATGAGGTGGTGCAGTTGAATTGATTTCGGAGTTCCATTTTCTTGTATTAGGACACATGTTTTACCTCACGAGTCTGGATGAGATTTCTAAATTCTTTTTCATTCTGTTGTGACACAACACTTTTTTCCACCATTAGATTAATGGGTAGGTGGAAGAGAATATCCAGAAATTATATAGATATGTTGTACTGAGGTGTTTTAGACGTTGTGGGATATTGGGTATGATGAATTCCCTTGGTAAAGCTTTCATATAATAATATCCATCACTCTTACATTGTCCTGACCTAGCATGAGGCTTTGTATAAGAGACCATGTTGTTCACGGTTGTTCTGATGGATGTTGGGGAGATATCCATTCTTGGTCTCAATGTGATGTAGATCATTATAGGACTCTAAATGTTTTGTTGCGCATAAAATGTGTTTGTATATTTTTGGACTCCACAGGTTTTAATTCTCACAAATCATGTTTGGATATTGTTAGATTCCTAGTGTTTTAATGCTCACAAATCATATTTAGAGACTGTTGGACTCCGCATGTTTTAATGCTCATGAATAATTTTTCACACTCTTATTACTCATGTGTATAAACTCTCAAAATATGATGTTAAAAATAGAAAAAATTACTTTTTAATCTTGTGAACTGTGCTTATTCCTATTCGATTATGTTTTTGTATGATTATTTTTAATATTTATCCAATATGTGAAGATTTATTCTTAATACAATTTATAGATAATTGACTATGTTTGTGAAGCTATAAGTTTTTTACAGATTCCAAAATTCACAAATCAGTAACACCATAATCCTTCTACTGGTTCCAAATATTCTTAAAGCACATGACATCATTTTTGTGCTATTGCTTCCAAGAAACCGTAATAAGACACCGTTCATAATTTTGGAAAATGACTAGACACCATTACAAGAGACACCATTTCTTTGACACCGTAACCATGCTACTGGTTCCATAATTTTCAAATGACAAGACACTATAATTTTTCTACTTGTTTTAGATATCATCCTAATTTTGGCAGCATGATTTAATCATTATGACCCTCTCACAGTGACTATCTCACCACGACTGTGGCACTGCGACTATCTCACCATTACTCTGGAATTTTGACTGTCTCACTATAACATTGACATTGTTCCATACATAACTATTTTTTTCATTTATAATTATATTTTAATGTTGTTTCTTACGGTAAAATTTGTGTTATTTAATGAAATAGATATAATTAATGACCTTTTGTAGGCCTGTCTATATACAAGACATTGTATGAAGTGTGGAGATCATGCACCTTTTTGGATCCAACAATATCACATGAAATAAAATAAGGCATTGAACTTGAGATAGAATAGAGTGATAGTGGAATTCATATAAAAACAGAAGAAAAACCATACATGAAATAATACACAGAAGGTAGAATTTTCAATTACTGCTAGCTGAAAAAAATAATCACTTACGGTGAAACATCATTAATATTTCATTGCAAAAACTCAATGAAGAAGTGGAACATCTCACTACACTAAAAACCAGAACACTCGAATCACATCAATCTATTTCCATAAGTGGACTAGAAGATTGCATCTACTGCATCCAAAGAGTCTAGAGTTTCATTTTATGACACCCAAAGCCTTCTAAACTCTATCTCATTACATTTCTCTCTATTTTTTATTTGTTTATTACTGTTAGAGAAGTGCATGTATTTGTCTTAAAAACACATATTGTCTCATGAGCTGAACATGAGGATACAAGATATACTCACTCAAATATCTGTTTACACCTTATTTAACTCATGTGTATTTATGGAAGAGGTCTTGTGTGACCTGGCTATTAGTTTTCCCATGTAGTACAGTGGTAGAGGTCTTGTGACCTGGACAGTTCTGTTTACTGTTGTTAACACCAATCCAAGGTGTGAATAAAATATTTTTATATATATTTATTGGTGGAATGTGATCACCTAGTGGAGTGTATTAGGTCTCTGAGTGATATTGAACCACTTGTTTTTATCCATTGTGTCTTTCAATTTTTGACTTTCTCGTTTTAACTCATATTTTAGATAACTAATTTTTTTACTTTGATAGTTTGTCATGGATAGTAGTTATAAATATTTTTCCTTATTAGAGTAGTTTCAAAAGTTATATAAATATCTCATTTTTTATATCTGAGAATTATTCAATATTTTAAGAAACTATTTGAACTACCAAGATATTATAATTTTACTACCTCAGTGAACTAGGCTGTTTTATTTTTTATTAGGTAAATATTTTAAATAATATTTTTAAAAGAAATTTTCATAGGAACTAAATTCACCTCAATATTGAGATTCCTACTATGACTAACATTTGGTATCATAGGATATTATCAATTTTCTTCTTTCAAATTTTAAATCTATTTTTAAAATCATTTCCAACAATAATTTTAGTTGTATTTTAAATATCAATAAATTACTGTTAGTTATAAATATCTATGTTCTTTAAAACCATATATCTTTATAATAGATAATATATTGTAAGGTGATTCTACCAAAATACCTCCATTCTTAAATGTAACAAATTATGTATAATGAAAAATTAAAATGAAGATGCACATAGAATGTATGGGTTTTGAGATTTGTTTTTCAAATATAGATGAATATAAGACTTATGATAATGATAAGAATACATTGTATAACCTAAATAAGTATGATTATAACAATAATGGAAAATCCATTAATTACCTATACTGTTATTTGGGTGATGAATATTTTAATAGAATTTCTGCATGTATAATAACCCAGGAAATTTAGGACACTATGTTTTTCACATGAAGGATCCTCTTCTGTTAAGGAAATTAGACATAACACATATAATATAAAATATGATAACTTTAAAATGAATCGTGATGATCCTATTTCAGACATCTTGTTCAGGTTTAGTGGTATTGGTAATTCTATGGTCTCCCTAGGAAGGGATGTAGCGACCAAGGAGAAAATCATGAGAATAATCAGATGCTTACCAAATAGATGGTGAAGGACTTCTGTATCAATTAAAGAATCTTGTGATATTAGTAAGATTCTAATCAAAGTTTTGATAGGTATATTGATGATATATGAGGATGATTTAATGGTAAACAATGAATAACAGGATGAATTGAAGAGAAATTTAGTGGGTTCCAAAGTGACTACTTCCAAAACTAAGGAAAAATGATAGAATACAAACTCATTTTTACAGTACAAGTAATAAAGATTCACCATCTGAATGTGATGAGGAAATGGATCACTTATCTAGATGATTTAAGAAGCTCTGTAGATGGAAGAAATAAGTTAGGAATCCTAACTACAAATGCAAATATGACCACATGGTAAATTTGAAAAATGATAGGAAGAAAGGTGATGCCTCTAATGAAATAATCTGTTAGAAATGCAAGTGAAATGGTCCTGTAAAGGGTAATTGTCCCTAAAACTATAAGAAGATATAAGAGGACAAATATAGAATGTATAAAATGGAAATGAAAGAAACACAGATTGAATCTGAGGATAGATCATGTTACATTGAGTCTTCACATGATGGAAAGTCTGACAAAGCCATTATGTGTTCTTTGACAAACACATAAAAGGTTACTCTTGAGTCTCCTATACATATTTCCAATTATTCTAGAGATGAAAGTGATTCTGAAAATATGATTAATGATGAAATTTTTGATTACTACCAAATTATATAAGACACATGTAATGAACTAAAAGATAAATACCAACCTTTAAAGAAACAATATTATTTGACTAGCACTGTTAAATCTGATTATGTTGTATACAAGGATAAAAATTATAATTACTTAAAGAGAACAATGAACTTAAATTATCTAATGAGCAATTTAAAAATGAAATAGAAATTTTTTCCAATAAAATGAATATTTAAACATAAATTCTTGGTAAAAAAGTAGCTCTTTATTACATTATTTGTATAGGATATCAACTAGGAAAAAGAAACATTGTTGTAAATTATAGAAGAACTATTTTTTTCATAAATCTAGTAAATATTCTTCTAGTTCTAGTACTAGGAATTTTTTTAATGCTTTTAGTTTCTCATGAATGAATAGTGTTTCTTATTCAAATTCTTTACAATTTTCTTATAGTAAATCCATGAAGCATGTATGGGTTCCCAATGGACTTATTACTAATGTTTTTAGACCCAAGAAAAACTGGGTAACAAAATTGCCATTTTCTCCTTATGTAGGAATTATATTTCCAGTGATCATGAAAAATTCTATGGTACTTTGATAGTGGGTGTTGAAGACACAATACAATACATTACTCATGCATCAGGAACATAAAAAAGTTTTATGGTGGACATGTCACCATTACTGACAATGATAATGGAAAAATAATTGGACTTTTGAAGATTAGTAACTCTAACTCAGTTTTAATATCCAACGTAATTTTTGTTGATGGATTAAAATATAATATACTTAGTATATAAGAATTATGTAATGAAGGTTTTCATGAGAAATTTGAGAATGATGCTTGCAATATTTTCCATTCAAATTATGAATTAGTATTTTATTCTTTTAGAAAGGAAAATTTTTATGAAGTTAACTTAGATTTGTTAGTTTTTCAAAATCTTTCTTGATTATATGTATTTCACAAAGATTATTTGATTTGGAAAAGAAGACTAGTAAACTGAAATATATAGTACCTTATAAATCTTAATATAAATGTATTTGTCAAGGATCTACTGAATTATGAGTTTCTAAAAGACAGAGTATGTAATCCTTGTCAAAAGGGTAAAAATCACAAAACCTATTTCAATCCAAATAATGATGTTTTAACTTCTCATCCTCTTGAGTTGGTTTACATGGTCTTTTTTGGACCATCTAGTATTTCAAGTCTTAATGTAAATCACTATGTTTATGTTTTTGGTAGATGACTAATCTATATATACTTGGAAATTCTTCTTCGATCACAATAGTGAATCTTGCTCTCACTTCACCAAGTATGCTAGGACTGTAGAATATTTTAGTGGTATTAAGATTAAAATCCTATGAAGTGAGCATCACTGTGTGTTTGAGAACCAAGAGTTTGAATCTTTTTTCTCACAAAATGGCTATAGTCATAACTTATCTACACCATGGGCACCTCAAAAAAAATTGTTATGTAGAAATAAGAAATAGAACCTTAAAATAGATAGATAAATAAATTATTAATGAATATGATCTACCTATATAATTTTGGGCAGTCGATATCAATATAAAAAGATATATAATGAATATATTCTTGATTAGACATATCTTTAATGAAACTCCCTATGAGTTGTAGAATAATAGAAATCCCAAGGTTAACAACACAAATGTTTTTGGTTTCATTGTCTATATTTATAACATTAAGGATAATGAAGACAAATTTTCCTCAAAGAGTGATGATGGAATTTTCCATGGTTATTTAGTCTCTTGTAATGAATATAATTTCTTCAATAAGAGAACTAAATGTGTAGAAGAATCTGTTAATGTCATATTTGATGAAACATATCCACAAGAACCAAAACAATCTCTAGAAAATCATCAGGATGATATTTCAAATCTGGATATCAAGTCTAAATCTTCTTAACATCATAAGAAAGAATCTGTTAAAAATTCTAGTTTTGGAAATTCTCATGATTCAAGCCATGACACACAAAAAACTTTTGAAGAAATTTAAATTACTAGTCCATGTTTTTATAGATCTATTAGAACCCTTAAGAACTACCCTTTAGAAGTTTTTTTTGGAGATTTAGATAATGGAATACAGACTAGAGATTTTCTGAAAAAATCGAATGAAAATTAATCGTTCTTGTCACAACATGAGTCTAAGAACACCATTGAGGTAAATAATGATGATTTTTTGGTGATGGATGTGGAAAAAAATATAAATCAGTTTGAATGAAATAATTTCTTGAAACTTGTTGATAGACCTAAAGGCATCTTGACCATATGCAATAAATTGGTGTATAGAAATAATGTAGTTGAATTTGGTACCATATTAAGAATTAATGGTAGATTGTTTTCTCATGATTATAGTTAAAAAGAAGGGATTGACTATGAGGAAACCGTTTCACTAGTTTCTAGACATGATGTCATTTTAATATTTCTTTCATATGCCGCAAATCTAAATTTCAAACTATATCAAATGGATTTCAAGTGTGAATTCAAAAAATTGGTGTATATTTGAGGTTCATTTTGTTAAAAAAACCACTTGTTTAAAAAATCTCCCTTTTACAAATAATGTTTTCAATATAACAAATTCTTTGTATGGTTTGAAACAAGATCCAAGAGCTTGGTATGATATACCTAGTACTTTTAATTTTTCCAATGGGTTTAGAAAAGGTATAGATGATCCCACTCTCTTTATGAAACTAATTTCTAAATATGTTTTAGCTGTTCAAATATCTATTGATGATATTATTTTTTGATCCTCAAAAAATAATTTTTATATTTATTTTTCAAATATGATGAAAAATTAATTTTAAATGATTTTTTTGGGTGAAAAAAAATAATTCTTGGATTTCAAATCATTCAAAATAAAGAAGGAGTTTTTTTCCATCAATTTAAATATAATAAATATCTTCTAAAAGGATTTGGTTTAGATAATACTAAAAGTAGTGATACTCAAATGAGTACCACTTGTATGTTAGATCTTGATGAGAATGGTAAATCTATTGATCAAACCACTTAAAGAGGTATGATATGGAGTTTAATCTACTTTACTACTAGAAGTCCGAATATTATGTTTAGTGTGTGTTTGTGTTCCCGTTTTCAAGAAAATCCGAAATAGTGACATGTTTTTTATAAAGTATTTTCAAATACATCAAACATACTACCAACTTCAGAATGATCTATCGTAAAGGAAAATTATTTGACTTAATTACCTACTCTGATTTTGATTTTTGTGGTTACAAGTTAGATAGAAAAAGCACCTCTAAAACATGTCACTTTTTGGGAATGTCACTAGTTCCATTATGTAGTAAAAAGAAAAATTCAGTTTCATTATATACAGAAGAAGATGAATACAAAGATGACGGTGGTTTTTGTGCTTAGATTTTGTGGATGAAACAATCTTTCTTAGACTATAGATATCAATTTAGGCATTTTCCTATAAATTATGAAAACACAAGTGCTATTAAACTATCAAATAATCATGTTTATCATTCTAGAATAATGAATACTGATGTAAGACACCACTTTTTTAGAGACTATTATAAAAAAGGTTAAATAAATTTATAATTCATTGGGTCAAAACTTCATCTTCCAGACATATTCACCAAGACATTAAATTCCGAATGGATGAATTACATCATACATGAATTAAGAATGATTAAACTTGAGTGAACTATTTTCTATCTAAGGATTACTATCATAGGATTGCAATATCTGGATATTGTCTTAGGATTACTATATCTAGATTACTATATTAGTATAAATATCTCAGGATTATGATCTTGGACTACGGTCTCACAGTTTTCTACCTTATGTTCATTGTCTCACAAGTTACGATCACAATGTTTAGTGTAACACTATAATACTGACACTATGAATTTCTATGCCGATCTCAATGTATTATTCATAATTTCTTTTTAAATATTTTATTTTTCTAACAAATTTTATATTTATTTGCACCTCATTTTTGTTTTTGTGATGTTTGAACACCCTACATGATAAATACCTACTGCACATCTCTCGAGCTCACTTCTCTCGAAACCAAAATCCAATGTCTCTCTCAAACTGCTTACACTCTTTCTCATCCCTCTTGAGCCCATGATAAATTCACATAAGGAAGCATCAATACTCATCAACTCCTATGAATTGAAGTTCTTTGAAGAAAGATAATAATGACCCTAATGTAATGCCCAAGAAGCTGCAAAACCCAGGACTTGAGGATCACAATGTCATGACAGAAAAGGAAATCTATGAAAAAGTGGCTATTTTCTAGGAAACCTCTTGTTATAAGTGTTATGAAAGAAAAAGGATGGTTTTATTAGTTTACTAGGGGGAAGAGGTACATTTATCCAAAGCTAGTTTTTTAGTTTTATTAATATGTCCAGTTCACCTTCAACTCCAAGGATGATTTTGTGGTATGGAGATGGTTAAATGGTCAAAGATGCTTTTTTTCTTCGAGGTTATGGGTTGCCTATTGGGGAATACCTCATAAAGGGATTTTTGAGGACTACTATAGAGGTCCTCATCCACCTAGTGATGTGTGTAGCCTCAAAGAGGATATGGGAAGTTTAACTGGAAATAAAAAGAAGGGAATTCCTATTGCTAATGAGCTTGATGGTGAGTCAAGGTTGTTATTAAAGATCATTTAACATCTCATTTTCCCATGGAAATGACATTTTTCCACTCTCAAGTATCGATATATATATTTGATTCATCTTATGATGAATGGATACAAAATAAACTTGAGTAAGTATATTATACTTCACATTTTTGATATAATAAAAACAACATAAAAGTCCACCTCCCTTTTCTATTCAAAGTACTTCTATGAAATTCTTCAATACAAAGGTGTGGTTAGACCAAATGAATATGTTCTTAAGGAATATTATTTCTGTGTATCAGAAGATACTTTCATGAGAATGAAAATAAGCTAGAATCTAAGGAAGAGATAATGAATTGAGGATAATGAAAGGCTGAATGAGGATTTTAGTTATGTTAAAAATCCATCAAGACCTAAAAATGTAACAGATCCAGGTTTAGAAGCTAATGATATTATGTAATATTTAGATCATGAAACAGACAATGATGTTAGTGATGGTTTTGTGGGAGTATCTCCTAATCTAAAACCTCTCTTTAAAGGTGATGTTGATGAATGTGAAAAGGATAAACCTAATTCTAATGGAATTTTTGGTGTTGAGGAAGATCCCACTTTTGAGGAAGATCCTGCTGTTGAGGAAGTGCCTACTGCTATGGAATAGTATAAAGAACAGTTTAAAACTGAATTCATCGTATCTAATGAGGAAAGGATGGAACATTCCATTTAGCTGGATAGAAAATATATCAATGATCCTAAAATAGGTGAAAGTATGGGAATTGACCCTGAGATTGAGTCTCTCAGTCCATGAAGAGATGCAGCTATTGAGGAGGAGTGTCACCCCAGCTTAGAAAGTGTTCAGCATCCAAATCCTATTGAACTATGTTCTATGGATACCTGGTATACGTTTCCTAGTTATTTTTATGTGTATGATATAGAAGAGGCCTCAGTTAAAGTGATAGATCATTGAACTATGCTTCTGTTGAAACTCATATATGCCAAAGAAGTGTCCCCTACTAAGGAATATAAACCTGTTTTAGTTCCTATTTCTAAATCCACTCAATAATCTTTTGATTTTTTATGTTATAGTGATCTAAATGTTTTTGGATAAAACATGTTTTATGGATTTGGGAATATGCTACATTACCAACCTTCACATGTGAAAAATCTCAATAAAATTGAAATTCCACCAAATTTATACAAGATTATTTGGTTGATTCAACTGAAGATTCTTCATGAAATTCCAAAAGTTCATGTTGAGAATAAATAGATTAGTGATGAGGTGGAAACTCAAAAAAATATGGTTGACGATATGTTGATTTACATGAAAACTGATCAAGATCATGTTTCTGATCATAGTGTGGATGATGCTGAGAAGATTCCATAGAATTTTGTATCTCTGATTCAATATAAGTTTATTACTGTGTTTGAAAAGGTGGTTGAGAACAACACCAAGATAGCCAATGAGATGCATGGGCTAGCCTCTGGAATCAATAATCCGACCATTGAATATATAGGTTGTATAAAAACTCTTCTAAATTAATTCCAGACTCTCACAATAGCTATTTAAGCCCAATCTACCTCTGGAAATATCTCTCATCATATAGATATTGACCTGATCATATCAATATTTTGAGAAGGGGTTTAGTTAGTGTTGAGTGGTGTTGAAAATGAATGTATCTCTGTTGTCATCAAGAACAGTGGCCATGTGCTTGATTTGGTGAGGGCCCATTAAAATATTTCCACTGATGCTAAAGACTAAAAATATTAGAATGTGGAATTATGCATTAAGAGAATTTATTCTATGCATGAGTTGAATAATCAGTTCATGTATATTGTGGATAAATTGAAGATACCTACAATCACTCAAGACTTAAAGTATCAAGTGTATAAGATCAAGGAATTCAAACCCACTATGGAGAAGTTTCTGGAAAACTAGGATGAATTAGAGAAGGTCATGCAGTATGGTGGAGGGATCATCAAGAACTTTATAAACCTATTGAAACCTTATCTACATGTTCAGAGTACTATAATTGTGGATCCTTCCACTACTCCATTGAATCTTGGACTACCTTCTGCTACTTATCCTTCATCCTCCACCACTTTTTCTCTAGTGAATGTGTCTATTTGTAATGAACCGTAAAATTCAATGAAATTTTTTTCTTAATTTTCTTTGGAATTTTACAAGAACGCAGTTTTTGATGGCACTTGATTTCGAGGCCCGGTGGGCCTGGAATCTTTTTTCCAAAGTTTAGCGAGGTTTTCTAAATTTTGAACTAGTGCTCGGAATCGAATTCTGAGGCCACCGATGGAATCGCAGTGCCGGTATTTTCATAGAAACGCCTTTTCTGGAGTTGCGTTTACTCGGGTGTGGTTTTTAATTTTTGGGGTTAAGTTAAGAAATAAAATAAAAGTGGTGCAACACTTTATTTTATTTCACTTAAAGACACTTAAAGCCACATAAGATATGTTAAGCGGATAGTGTGGAAGCCAAAATATCCTACCCACTTGGTAGGATATATGTGAGGTGGGGCCCGCACGATCCTCACCATTTCTTCCCTCCTAAGTAACGCACCTGCAACCCCCTCTTCAATAAAAGTCAACCATTCGTTTTTCTGGTTAAGAAACTCCCCATTAAATTGGGCAGTTAAACTGTTACAATTAATTTTTCGAATTAATTGTTCGTTACATACCTTTGATTTTCAAATTGTTGGCATGGGAATAAAATAAGACCAACATTTGTCTTATTGAGGGGTGTCTTGTTGAGGGGATTTGGAGAAACTATAAAATCTGATGATCTTCATCCTCCTTCACGAAGAATGCGAAGAACGCGAAGAATGCTAGCCTTCGACGAAGGGCGACGAAGAACACCAAACCCTCGAAGATCGACGATGCGGCGCCATGTACCGCGACGCCGACGATCCTCCTTCCGCGACATTTCTTCCGTGACGTTATTTCCCCGCGACAATCTTCGATCAAAAACTGATTGAGGTAGGGGATTGCGGTTCTTTTAATTCTTTGTGAATTATATCCTCAACATGGGTTTAATTGGTGCAATTAAATCTGTGTTATTTTAAACCTCAGAGTTTGTCTACGCAACGTCGTGTACCATGACGACAGCGATGCTCCTTCTGCGACGCGACGATCCTATTTTTCCGTGACGAACTCACGTTCGATGAAAATGTTGAGGTAGGGGTTTTTGTTCATTTTAATCCATGTGATTATATCCCCGGTTTGTTAAAATGATTGGTGTGAGACTTTTAAAACCACTAACGTGGTGGGTGCGGACAAACGAACAAGTCCGAACCCACTGCCCTTTCTTTCTTGGTGTGCGAAACTGCAGAAGATGACAAAACAAGCCACACAGGCGATGTGAGGTCCTCACAATGAAGGACGGAACCCGGGAGGGCCTTTGGTGAATACGTCGCACAATTCCGACCCCAGAACTCATATGGTGGTCCGCGGAGCAACTTGACGACGCGCCACGCCGGCACGGCGGCGAGAGGCGGTGGCGCCCGGCGCACTGCCGGGAAGAACCGCCCCGGCAACCCGGCCGCGTCCGTTGGCGAGAGGCGGACCCCCACATGGGGTCGCGGATCATTCAAGGGGGTGGCGCCTTCTTTGCGCACCGCTTATAAGGACCCAGCCTAAAACCTTAATTAATCTTTAGTTATTACAAGATTACACATTGAGGATCTTTTCAGGTTTATAGTTTTAAAGAATTAGATCATAAAACCTGCATTACATTCCACATTTAAACAAATTGGTTACATAAAAGATAGTATTAATTTTTTTCCCATCAACGGAAATATATATAAAAATAAAGCATGGATTCTTTCTTGACACTTCCTTGACACTATCATCATATCATCTACCTTTCCCTTGACCTGTCAAAAAAATTTCAAAAAACATGGGATGATCATAAAAAGCATAGTAAGGGTTATAAAAAAATATGGAAAGGAAACATGATTTCATATATACATAAGAATGAAATCATACTTTACCCATAAAACATAGGCACTTTAACATACCTCATAAAATCGTGAATAAATCATAGAAATCATAAGACATAAAAGGTAACTTTAGGCATTCATAACATTCTTACGTAGGGAGTAACCCCCTTGGTTACGTTTGGAATACCCACCAAAGTATATTCCCTATATATCTTCTAAGAAACCTTAAACTTTCACTCCTTCATGTTACCCAATGCATTAGAGAGCTATATCTGGGTCACCCACCCTTAGTTTATCACGAAACCACCTGTATTCATAACAATTCCCAAGAACCATAACATAATCGTACCACATAATACATGCATAAAGGAAACATAATATTTCCACATTTCAATCACAAGATATAAATAAAAAACATTGAAATAAAAAACATTATGAAAATCATTTTCAATACCAAAATAAAAGAAAAGTAAAACATGGTATTTATTTTTCTTTTAAAAAGAAGGTATGACTTGTAGAGGAAGCTAAAACTCAAATAATGGTCACGACGGTAGAGAAGTCGTTTGTCGCCGCATACATACGAAAAAAACATTCCCTTTTTTCATTTAGTAAACACTTCGTATAAAAAAAATTCCTTCTAAATAACCATAAAAGTCAAAGGGGTTTATACACCGTATAAAAGAAGGTTGTGTATAAAACAAAATAATCCTCAATGAAAGGAGATTGAGATGAAGTCCCATACAAAGACGGTATCCTTGGTTTAAGGATAAATCAATTACATAATTATGTGTGACAAACGAATACACCAAATATAAGTGGATATTAAGTGTAAAACAATCATAGGTTATTCACACATATTCATAGAACGACATATTCAAGGAGTACAATTTTATCCCAAAGAATAAAATTTGGGTTAAGAAGTTCCCTTGCAAAAAATTGACAGCCTAACAGCGTCACTACAAAATTCAGAAAATGAGTTGATGAGAGATAAAAAGGGCATCTCATCACATGCACATAAAATTTAAATCAATAAGAATATAGAAGAACATATCCCAACATAATAGTATGTGAATTAAAATACATAACAAAATAAGTCTTTTAAAAAGAAGAGGGTGAAAGATTCCCTTACCGACATGGGTATCTTTCGAAACATACACCCCGGGAAAGAAGGACAATAAAAATTTGATGTAAATACTCATAAATGAATGTATATTACACAATGAGTAAAATAATGGGCATTACATACACCACTCAAAGGAAATTGTGACAAATGTTGCATAAATCTCACGAGAATAAAAGTGAGATGAAAAATCCCTTACGAAAACTCGGCAGCCTAACGACGCCACTTAAAACATAAAAAATCGAATGATGAGAGAAAATAGGGTCTCTCATAATATTAAAATAAAGTTTGCAGAAAGAGGAATATAAATGAATATCCCCCATCATAACAAATAGGTGCTTAAAATAAGTGACATAAAGGAGAGTACTTAAAAAGAAAGAGAGAGGTTATATCTCTTACGAAAATTCGGCAGCCTAACGGCACCACTCAAAACTTCCAAAAAGGATTGATGAGAGAGAATAGGGTCTCTCATCATATGAACTTAATAATTAAAGTAATAGTAATATAAAATAACATCCCAACAACAAGAAATATGAGCTTTAAAAGGAATGACATAAAAGAGTGCACTTAAAAAGAAAGAGAGGGGTATAATCCCTTACCTCAAGTCCGACTTGTCTTGTTCGTTTATTTATATTCATGAATAATAAACTTTTTTCAATTTATTATTTCCTAAGGACCTCCTTTAAATACTATTATTCAGTTAGTATCACATATTATAATGTTATAATAATTGTTTAATAATGTAAGTCCATATCAGACGTTTTTGCCGATGTTTGGTACATGATTCAAAAATGAACTTGTTTGAAAAGTGATTGTCCATGTAGTTATAAGTAAATAATTTCCAGAATAGTATTAATGATTAAAATATCATATATATCCTGCACATTTTCATTTTCTACTATTCCATATCATTTGGATATAAAAAACGAAAAGCACCGTTCATGGAGACAGTAGGCCGTACGTACGCATGAACACTACTTTCATTTTTTCTTTGACATATAATTGGAATTAAAAATAAATGATATATATATATATTATAATTCCAGTATAATATATATGTTATATATGTCACATATTTTTATTAATTTCATTCTTTATAAATTCCATGTATTTCATGTAGGAGTCACATCACTTGAGGGGGCGGTAGTCCACACTTCCTCATATGAAATTATCGCATTTACACAACATGAAAAGAATAAAGGTATGGTTTAAAAATAAGATAGAGAAGAATATAGTAAACATAAATACCAAATATATCATATATAAAATACAGTGGCATCATAATGGCCACCTTTAAAGGTGTTAAAAGAATATTGAACAATCATCGTTTCGTGAGGCAGAAAATCGCCAACCACAGAAATAGTATGTTCTTTAACCATTAGAAGAAGGTGTGTGTATGTGTAGATCTAATACATCATATAAAAACATCTTAGTATATTTATGATACTGGAGTTGTCACTAAAGAAATGAATAAAAAGATTTTAGGGGTTGGAGAAGCAAAATAAAACAAAAGGACACAAGTGAAGACATTACCTTAAAATCAGGTAACTCCCTTTGGTTTGAGCTAAAAGGCTTCCTTGGGAATACTTCTGACCAATGTGAGGCTTCAAAGAGTTATATAGGGATGTGGAGAGACAAAATGGGCAGGGTTTGGCCGAGCCAAAGGCTTTTGAAGTGTGGTTATGGAGGTAGAGGTGGGGGCCTTTTATAAGAGGAGAGGAGGGGCACTCTTGGAAAGTAAAGAAATGTTACTTTATTTTAGAATTCCTTTCGGATTTTAATGGTCCCACATTGATGTGTTTCTAGTAAAAGGTGATAAGGGTTCGAAATCGACACATCCAATAGGTTTTTGACATGTTTAGGTCTTATATTTTACATTATCATTCCATTTTATTTAAATCGTTAAATAATGAGGTCATCGCTGCATCATCATGATGTCAAAAATAAATTAATTTATTTAATGTCTAAAAATTATAAACAAAAATACTATGATGTATTAAATCGTTTTATATTTCCATTGAATACTTATAGTAAAAAATCGGACTTGTATAACCCCATATAAAAATTGTTTTAGTAAAACATCTCATGTTTGTGTCATTTTTACTATAACATTAAATAAAAAGGTATTTATGTCATTTTCCAAACAAAGTGTCTCCATGGTGTCCCCATGTTGACAAATGGATTTTCATGGTCAGACATGACACATCCAATGAGGGTAGGACATGTTTCTAGGTCATTTCATTTTATTAAAACATTATTCTTACCTTGAACTACACTAATTACCTCCAATCGCGATTAAAAACTTAATAAGTTACCATTCAGAAGAAAATTATTCTAATCCCATTGAACCAAATTTTACTTCTTAATGACAACCATGAATGTCGGATTTTTGAAATTCAAAACAAAAAGATGGAAAATTTTCATTTAAACGGAAAAATCAGTTTTTATAAGTACCACTTAGTGGTTTCACTATTCATCAAAAATTGATGTGTTTTAGAAAATTACCAAAAATTCACCCTAAGCTATATTTGATATTCCAAATTAAAAAATTATGTCTATTTTATAAAATTCAAAACATATAAGTTTCATTAATTAATTTCATAATTAATTCCTGCTGTCAAAACAAATATCGTGTTTTTATGAAACAAAATGTATCAAAAGATTGACACTAGTTTAATTCCGATTTCAAAGTGAAATTAATTCCAACGACCACTATTGGATTAAATGGTAAAAATATATTCTAACTTCACTTTAAAACCAATTCAAAAGATAATCTAATCATATTAATAAATTAGATTAAAAAGAGGTTTTGAATTAAAATACAACTTTTTTCACTATTCATTAAAAATTGAACTTTATCGGAAAAATACCAAAAATTTACAAAAAGTATATTTTGATGTCCCGATTCTAACGAAGAATTTTATTTTGTCAAATATAACACAGAAAATTGTCAAAAATTGGATATAAAAGAGGTTCACCATCAAAATACGGTTAATCAACCTTTTAAAGAATATTGGAAAGTTTACGCTTAAAATTGGATTCATTCGTATTTTTAATCCTCTTACATTTATTGTAAAAAGTAAAAATATTTGACAAACATATATAATAATTTTGTAGTTAGTTCTGTTCATTCCCGCCATTACAACGGCTAGGTGTTAACTACTATTTAAAATAATATTATTTTATTATTAGAGTGCAACCTAAGATTCCCAAGAAACTCGTTATTGCATATTGGGTACGCCATCGAGCATAGCATCCCCTTTAAATTAATATTAATATTTTATTTACAAATATGGATAAATATAAAAATGTCGTATTCTTTATTTACCTGGGGTGTTACATCCTTCCCCCCTTTTGGGAATTGCGTCCTCACAATTTTAAAATTGCGCTTGGAAACATCCTTGAAAGTCCCACATCAAAACAAGAGTCGGTAAAACAATCACTTTAAAATAAATAAAGATAAGTACAGAGGTCGCCCGAGTTAAACCATACTAGGATTCCATGTAGGAAAACATGGGCATGGAGGAGAAAACATAGGGTCATGTTCTGATGGAGAGTGATAGAAAACATGTTTATGAAAAGTTAACCACAAGAAAATCATAAACTTGTGATGGGTTAAACGGTATTCGATTCCCCAGTAGGAAAAGTTAATAGACAACATTTTTGTTTTAAGTTACTTTTTATTGAGGAATTTATACATAAGGAAACATAATAACTTATCATATTGACTTTCAAATTTTATTATATTTCTTACACAAACTCATATATTCTCCAAAACATGAGTATTTAGGAATACTTTTTCACATTAAGAATACTATAATCAACTTATAGAGAATCACTTAATCCACATAAGATAACTATATATTTCCCATGTCATTAGACTTTAACCAAAACCAAATCTAAAAAGGTAAGTACAAGATCAGATAATCCAGAAAAGGATAACCCTTTATAAAAAGAAAATATTTTCATAATCTCCAAAATTTGTCTAAAAAAACCCAAAGTTAAATGAGGACCATTCGATAAACAACTTGCCCATAAAATTCTTCAAAGTAAACCAAACTATGATTGAAACCCAAATATTTGAAGGATTTAGTCACATATACTTCCAAGTTAAATCGTAACATTTATCTCCAAACAACATCAGTTGCTCTTAATGTCTCGTATTGAAAAGTAATTAACCTAATCACATATCCTCCATGATAGGTTAAAAAATTTCCATAGATAACCCAAAATAAACTTAATCTTAATTAATAAAATCATATAACTAAAAAGAATCAGTTAAACTAACCAGGGACTTCACGTAGTCCAGTGGTAGGAGATAAATACCAGTCACACTTTGGGTGTGGGTTCGATTCCCGCGGCTTTGTCCGACGCGACGGGTTGTCACACGGTCTGCTTGTTGTCCTTTTTATAAAACTCCTAAAATAACCCTAACTTGTTTTAACCTCAATAGTTTCCTTATAACTCTCATTTTCATCCAAATTCATTATGATCTCAATATCTTAATTCTTAATGTCTTATATAACCGCTATAAGGTAAAATAAAACGATTCCCAAAATTAATAAGATCATACCTTGATCATGGCATCCACTCGGTTTCATCGTCATATTGCTCACGTAGGTAGAAGTCCCATGCATTACAACAATTATTTAGAGATCTTTCAAAATCATTTTCTTCCTCCATCCAAATACACCTTGTACAACATGGGTCATATGGGTGTTCACAGAAAAACAGTTTTTGAAAATAATCATGTATGACCTATAATTCCAAAACATCTGATAAAACATGATTTCTAAAAAATAGTTGGATAGAATTTGAGTTAAAACTTTCTATTATTGGTTCTTTTAAAATACCATAACTATGTGCTGAGAGAATATATTTTAAAATCAAATATAAATAGGTTGCGCAAGGGGCTCCTTCCTCGGCACCATTTTTTAAAATCATAATATGCTTCAAATTCTTGTCATAAGATAAAATATTTGAAAATACCTTGATAATATTTACCTTTCTTGAAAATATGTGAATATTGTGAAAATAGTATTTTTCTAAAAAAACCCATGATCCACGATGATAACGAGGTATAGTGGAGATGTTTGATATCTCAAAAAACTGCGTGCAAGTGAGTTGTATGCTATAAAAAGTTTCACAATCATCCGAACATGACTTTGAAATAATTATTGCAAGCATGTCATCAGGAAGAGATAGGAATGTCATTTTAGATCCTTATCCTTCCATTTGTAACCGGCCTTACGTGACCTGAAAAAAGTTATAAAACAAGGATCTAACTGAAATAATAGATATATGGACTAATTATGTGTCTAACAAAAACTCTTAATCCCTAAAGACGTCTAAACTGACCTATGATACCAACTATAAGGCCCCATCCTTAATCCTTACAAAATCTTGAGTTATTACAAGATTACACATTGAGGATCTTTTCAGGTATAGAGTTTTAGAGAATTAGATCATAAAACATGCATTACATTCCACATTTAAACAAAGTGGTTACATAAAAGATAATATTCATTTTTTCCCATCAATGGAATCATATTTAAAAATAAAGAATGGATTCTTTCTTGACACTTAATTGACACTATCATCATATCATGTAACTTTCCCTTGACCTATGAAAAACATTTCAAAAAACTTGGAATAAGCATAAAAATCTCAGTATGGGTTATAAAAAAAATATGGAAAGGAAACATGAGTTCATATATACATAAGAATGAAATCATACTTTACCCATAAAACATAGGCACTTTAACATACCTCATCAAATCATGAATAAATCATAGAAATCATAAGACATAAAAGGTAACTTGAGGCATTCATAACATTCTTACGTAGGGAGTAACCCTCTTGGTTACGTTCGGAATACCCACCACAATATATTCCCTAAATCTTTTCGGAGAAACCTTAAAGTTTCACTCCTTGTGTTACCCAATGCATTGGATAGCTATATCGGGCTCACCCGCCCATAGTTTATCACAGAACCACCCATCTTCATAAAAATTCCCAAGAACTACAACATAATCGTACCACATAATACATGCATAAAGGAAACATAACATTTCCACATTTCAATCACAAGATATAAATAAAACACATTGATATAAAAAACCTTATGAAAACCATTTTCAATACCAAAATAAAAGAAAAGTAAAACATGGTATTTATTTTTCTTTTAAAAAGAAGGTATGTCTTGTAGAGGAAGCCGAAACTCAAATAATGGTCACAGTGGAGGAGAAGTCGTTGTCACTGCATACATACAACAAAAACATTCCCTTTTGTCATTTAGTAAACGCTTCGTATAAAAAAAGATTCATTTTGAATAAACATAATAGTCATAGGGATTTATACACTGTATAAAATAAGGTTGTGTATAAAACAAAATATGCCTCAATGAAAGGAGATTGAGAAAAAGTCCCATATAAAGACTATATCCTTGGTTTAAGGATAAATCAATTACATAATTATGTGTGACAAATGATTACACCAAATATAAGTGGATATTAAGTGTAAAAAAATCAGAGTTTATTCACACATATTCATAGAACGGCATATTCAAGGAGTACAAGTTTATCCCAAAGAATCAAATTTGGGTTAAGAAGTTCCCCTGCAAAAATTTGACAGCCTAACGACGTCACTACAAAATTTAGAAAATGAGTTGATGAGAGATAAAAAGGGTATCTCATCACATGGACATAAAATTTAAATCAATAAGGATATAGAAGAACATATCCCAACATAATAGTATGTGAATTAAAAGACATAACAAAATAAGTCTTTTAAAAAGAGGAGGGTCAAAGGTTCCCTTACCGACATGGGTATCTTTCGAAACATATACCCCGTGAAAGAAGGACAATACAACATGATTTAAATACTCATAAATGAAAGTATATTACACAATGAGTAAAATAATGGGTAGTACATACACCACTCAAAGAAAATTGTGGCGAATATAGAATAAATCTCATGGGAATAAAAATGAGATGAAAAATCCCTTATGAAAACTCGGTAGCCTAACAACGCCACTTAAAACTTCAAAAATGGATTGATGAGAGAAAATAGGGTCTCCCATAGTATTCACATAAAGTTTACAGAAAGAGTAATATAAAATAACATCCCCCAACATAACAAAGATGAGCTTAAAAGAAGTTACATAAAGGAGAGTACTTAAAAAGAAAGAGAGAGGTTAGATCTCTTATGAAAATTCGGCAGCCTAACGGCGCCACTCAAAACATACAAAAAGGATTGATGAGAGAGAATAGGTTCTCTCATCATATGAACATAAAAATTATAGTAAGAGTAATATAAAAGAACATACCAACAACAATAAATATGAGCTTTAAAAGGAATGACATAAAAGAGTGTACTTAAAAAGAAAGAGAGGGGTATGATCCCTTACATCAAGTCCGACTTGTCTTGTTCGTTTCATTATCTTCCTGAATAATAAACTTTTGTCAATTTATAATTTCCTAAGGACCTCCTTTAAATATTATTATTCAGTTCATATCACATATTATAATGTTATAATACTTGTTTAATAATGTTAGTCCATATCAGACGTTTTTGCTCATGTTTGGTACATGAGTCAAAAATGAACTTGTTTGAAAAATGATTGTCCACGTAGTTATAAGTAAATAATTTCCAGAATAGTATGAATGATTAAAATATCATATATATCCAGCACATTTTCATTTTATAATATTCCATACCATTTGGAGATAAAAAACGAAAAGCACCGTTCATGGAGACGGTAGGCCGTACGTACGCATGAACACTACTTTCATTTTTTCCTTGTCATATTAATGGAATTAAAAATAAATGATATATATATATATATATTATAATTCTAGTATAATATATATGTTATATAGGTCAGATATTTTCATTAATTTCATTCTTTATACATTCCATGTATTGCATGTACGAGTCACATCACTTGAGGGGGAGGTAGTCCACACTTCCTCATATGAAATTATCGCATTTACACAACATGAAAAGAATAAAGGTATGGTTTAAAAATAAAATACAGAAGAATATAGTAAACATAAATACCATATATATCATATATAAAATACAGTGACATCATAATGGCCACCATTAAAGGTATTAAAAGAATATTGAACAATCATCGTTTCGTGAGGCAGAAAATCGCCAACCATAGAAACAGTATGTTCTTTAACCATTAGACGAAGGTGTGTTTAAGTGTAGCTCGAATCCTTATTATAAAAAAATATTAGTATATTGAAGATACTGGAGTTGTTACAAAATAAATTAATTAAATGAATTTAGGGGGTTGGAGAAGCAAAATAAAACAAAAAGGACACAAGTGAAGACATTACCTTAAAATCAGGTAACTCCCTTTGGTTTGAGCTAAAAGGCTTCCTTGGGACATCTTCCCAAAATGCGGCTTCAAGTAGTTAGAGAGGGATGTGTAGAGACAAAATGGGCAGGGGTTGGCAGAGCCAATGGCTTTGGAAGTGTTGGTAAGGAGGTAGAGGTGGGGGCCTTTTATAAGAGGAGAGGAGGGGCACTCTTGGAAAGTAAAGAAATGTTACATTATTTGAGAATGAGTTTCGGATTTTAATGGTCCCACATTGATGTGTTTCGAGGATAAGGTGATAAGTGTTCTAAATCCACCCATTTAATAGGTTTTGGACATGTGTCGGTCTTAGATTTTAAATTATCATTCCATTTTATTTAAATTGTTAAATAATGAGGTCATCGATGCATCATCATGATGTCATAAATACTTTAATTTATTTAATGTCTAAAATTTTTAAAAAAACTACTATGATGTAGGAAATCTTTTTAGCTTTCCAATGACTATTTATAGTAAAAAATCTGACTTGTATATCCCCATGTTAATATTATTTTAGTAAAACATTTCATGGTTGTGTCATTTTTACTATAACATTAAATAAAAAGGTATTTATGTCATTTTCCAACCAAAGTGGCTCCATGGGGTCCCCAAGATGACCCATGGATTTTCTTGGTCGGAAATGACACATCTAATGAGGGTAGGACATGTGTCTAGGTCATTTAAGTTTATTAAAACATTATTCTTACCTTAAACTACACTAATTACCTCTAATCGCGATTAAAAACATAATAAGTTACTATTCACCAAAAAATTATTCTAATCCCATTGAACCACATTTTACTTCATAATGACAACCATGTATTTCGGATTATTGAAATTCAAAACACAAATATCGAAAATTTTCATTTAAACGGAAAAATCAGTTTTTATAAGTACCACTTAGTGGTTTCACTATTTATCAAAAATTGCAGTTTTTCAGAAAATTACCAAAAAATTCACCCTAATCTATATTTGATATTCAGAATTCAAAAATGATGTCTATTTTACAAAATTAAAAACATATAAGTTGAATTAATTAGTTTAATAATTAATTCCCGCTATCAAAACAAATAGCGTGTTTTTATGAAACAAAATGTATCAAAAGATTGTCACTAGTTTAAGTCTGATTTCTAAGTGAAATTAATTCAAATGACAACTATTGGATTAAATGGTAAAAATATATTCTAATGTCACTTTAAAACCAATTCAAAAGATAATATAATCATATAAATAAATTATATTAAAAAGTGGTTTTGAATTAAAATACAACATTTTTCACTATTCATTAAAAATTGAACTTTATCAGAAAAATACCAAAAATTTACACAAAGTAAATTTTGAAGTCCCGATTCTAAAGAAAAATTTTATTTTGTCATATATAACACATAAAATTGTCAAAAAGTGGATTTAAAAGAGGTTCGCCATCAAAAGGAGGTTAATCGACCTTTTAAAGAATATTGGAAAGTTTATTCTTAAAATTGGATTCATTCGCATTTTTCATCCTCTAACATTTATTGTAAAAAGTAAAAATATTTTTCAAACATATATAATCATGTTGTAGTTAGTTTTGTTCATTCCTGCCATTACAATGGCTAGGCGTTAACTACTTTTTAAAATAATATTATTTTATTATTAGAGTGCAACGTAATATTCCCATTAAACTCATTGTTGCGTATTGGGTACGCCATCGAGCATAGAATCTCCTTTAAAGTAATATTAATATTTTTTCCCCAAATATGGATAAATATAAAAATGTCGTATCATTATTTACCTGAGGTGTTACACAACTCGGCCATTATGGCAGAGCCGCATGGCGACTGGGCTGGGCCGCGCCGGTCGGGCCGGACCCGGACTCGGGTCGGGTCGACCCGGTTTGGGCCGACCCAGGGGGGGTTAGGCCGGGTCCGTCCGGGCCCAGACCCCCCGTTTTCAGATCTCTTCAGTATTTTGCCCATATCATGGGCTACGAACCTCCAATCGATGCACCGTCAGCGGCTATGTGATCCTTGGATCGAGACGGGCGTTTTGAAATATTAAACTCAAGGTTTCTGAACACTTTGGGTTCGGCTGGGTTGGTTCGTGCACGAAACCAACCGGGCCCTCGGAGCGGAAACTCTTACAACATGAGCTCCGGACGTCC
The DNA here is from genome assembly GCA_963277665.1 of Viscum album. Taxonomy (NCBI): domain Eukaryota; kingdom Viridiplantae; phylum Streptophyta; class Magnoliopsida; order Santalales; family Viscaceae; genus Viscum; species Viscum album. Next base: position 597,188,085 of record OY728121.1, read on the forward strand.
AATTGATGTGCCGTTGACTTTGATGGATTCCTCTAAGTGAGACAGATCTTTTGGTTTACTCCGCCCGGGGTTTGGATGCAGGTGGAGTACGGTCGGGCTGGTTTTGAATTAAAAAACAACGAGGCCCCTAGGACGAAAAGGACAATAACTTGCAGACGGTGCGTATTTTTCCGCGATGAACTCAAGTTTGACTACAACGTTGAGGTAGGTGTTTTTGTTCATTTCAATCCTCTGAGTTTGTCTATGCAACGCCGTGTACCGCGACAACAGCGAAGCTCCTTCCGCGACGCGACAATCATCTGATACCAATTTGTCACGACCCGTCCTCGGGGCCCGGGCCGTGACTACCCCAAGCCCGCTCTGAGTACGTCTCGCCCAGTGGTCCACCTCCAGGTACCGTCCTGCTCCACAAGCCTCAACCACGATCAGCGTTGTCCGTCGTCTGCAACCAACACAACGTAGTGTGGGAATAACCCGTGTAGGGGTGAGTATAAGCTACTGAGTAGGGACCCCGAGACCCCCGAAGGTCTCCCAGAATACACAAAGGATAATCTACAAAGGAATGATAAAATCATGAAGTAACACCCGACACTGCTTAGGTGTATGCCCATACATATACCTAAGTCATCAATTCTAGTTCGGCTCCAATATCTGAGCCCAAGTACAACCCAGTCCACACAGGAAAGAAAAACGTAAATCCACACATGATAGCACAACACAATCCACAGAGGAAAGAAAAATAGGATTGAGCTCACACAGGTATACTTCTTTGTTTGACGATAGAGATGATCAGATATTTCCACTGATTCATCTAAGTAGTTGGACCCACAAAGGATCGATAGGTAATAACCCTCGTAATGACCCACAAAGGATCGATAGGTAACTAACCCCCGAAATGACCCACAAAGGATCTGACCCACAAAGGATCGATAGGTATCTAACCCCCACAATGACCCACAAAGGATCTGACCCACAAAGGATCGATAGTTAACTAACCCCCGCAAAGACCCACACAGGATCAGACCCATACGGGATCTGTAGGCGTTGGCCCACACAGGACCGCTGAGCACTGACCCACATAGGATTGGAACCACACAGGATTTGTAGCACTGATCCACGCAGGATCACTGAGTGTTGAAGTCGTCTTCGTCGAATCCACTGATGATCTTTGTACAGTCATCGTCGTCACAGTCGCAGCTTGCACTAGGGTTCCCGCACACAGAAAGGTCGTTCGAGAGGGTCTTTTCCACAAGCTGAGAGGCTGATACATCAACTGACACATAGTTCAGAGTTGATATATCCAAAAGTTACATATCTTCAACTGGAACTCAATGTCTAAGATGGCGCATCAAATGGATGCCCGATCTGAGAGTTGTTGGCCTTTTCGTCCTAGGGACCGATTGTTTTTTAAGTCAAAACCCACCCGACCGTACTCCACCTATGTCCAAACCACGGGCGGAGTAATCCAAAAGATCAGTCTCACTTAGAGGAATCCATCAAGGTCGATGGAACATCAATCATACATATGGAGCTCAAGTTATAAGTGTTTCCGCTTTGAGGGCCCGGTTGGTTTTGTACACGAACCAACCCGGACAAACCCAAAGTATTCCGAAACATTGAGTGTAATATGTAAAAATGACTATCTCAATACAAGGATCAAATCGCCGCTATTGGTGCGTTGATCGGAGGTCCGTAGCCCAAGATATGGGAAAAAGACAGAAGAGGTCCGAAAACAGGGGGTCTGGGCCCGAACCGACCCGGCCCAACCCCACTGGGTCGGCCTGAACCGGGTCGACCCAACCCAGTTCTGGGTCCGACCTGGCCGGTGCGGCCCATTCCGGCCTGGGTGGCTCGGCCCGGCCTGGGCGCGACCCGGCCCGGCTGGCGCGGGCACAGCCCGGTCGCTAGGCAGCTCAGCCGTAACGGCCGAGCGGTGCGCAAGGGGGGCGCCACCCCCTTGAATGATCTGAGACCCTTCTTGGGGGGCCGCCTCTCGCCAACGGACGCGGCCGGGTTTGCCACGTCCCACCTTCACCAGTCCCGCGCAGTGGAAGGACTGCCGGCCCTCCATCGCGGCTTCATCCGCGGCTGTTCTTCCCGGCGGCGCGCCGGGCACCGCCGGCGCCGTCGTGGCGCGCCGGCAGGTTGCTCCGCGGACCACCGAACGAGTACCGGTGGTCAGAATTGCGCACCGTCTTCGCCAAAGGCCCTGCCGGGGTCCTTCCTTCCCTGCGAGGACCTCACATCGCCCGTGCAACTTGTTTTGTCGTCGTCCGTTGTTTTGCACACCATGAACGACATGGAGGTGGCTTCGGACTTGTTCGTTGGTCCTCACCCACCGCGTTAGGGGTTTTAAAAGTCTCAAAACAATCATTTTAACAAACTGCAGATATAATCACATGGATTAAAATGAACAAAAACCCTTACCTCAATGTTGTCGTCGAACATGAGTTCGTCGCGGAAAAATAGGATCGTCGTGTCGCGGAAGGAGCGTCGCTGTCGTCGTAGTACACTGCGTTGTGTAGAAAAACTCTGAGGATTAAAATCACACAGTTTTAATTACACCAATTAAACCCATGTTGAGGACATAATTCACAAAGAATTAAAAGAACAGCAATCCCCTACCTCAATCGGTTGTTGATCGAAGATTGTTGCGGGGAAAGAACGTCGCAGAAGAAACGTCACGGAAGGAGGAGCATTGGCCTCGCGGTACACGGCGTCGCGTCATCGATCTCTGAGGGTTCGACGTTCTTTGTCTCCCTTCATCAAAGGTCGGTGTTCTTCGCATTCTTCATGTTCTTTGTGTTCTTCGTGAATGAGGATGAAGATCATTAGATTTTAGAGTTTATCCAAATCCTCTCAACAACCCACCCCTCAATAAGACAAGTGTTGGTCTTATTTTATTCCCATGCCAACAATTTGAAAATAAAAGGTATGTAACGAACAATTAATTCGAATGATTAATTGTAACAGTTTAACTGCCCAATTTAATGGGGGCGTTTCTTAACCATAAAAACGCACGGTTGACTTTCATTAAAGAGGGGGTTGCGGGTGTGTTACTTAAGTGGGAAGAAACGGTGGGGCTCGTTCGGGCCCCACCTCACAAATATCCTACCAAGTGGGTAGGATATTTTGGGTTCCACCCTGTCTGATTAACTTGGCTTCAGTGGATTTAAGTGGCTTTAAGTGAAATAAAATAAAGTGTTGCACCACTTTTATTTTATTTCTTAACTTAACCCTAAAACTTAAAAACCACACCCAAGAAAATGCAACTCCGGAAATGGCGTTTCTAAGAAAATACAAGTGCTGTGATTCTATCGGTGCCGTCAAAATTCTATTCCGAGCACCGATTCAAAAGTTAGAAAAACCCGCTCGTTCGTTCACTGAACGTACCCGAGCTAAACTTCGGAAAACGATTTCTGGCACACCGGGCCTCAGAATCAGGTGCCATCAGAAACTGAGTTTTTGTAAAATTCCAAAGAAAATTTCGAAAAAAATTTACTTGAATTTTAAGGTTATTTACATCACTCTCACAACAGGGATTTACGTCCCTGTAAAGATAAATCATAAACTAGGGAAACAAATGTGGGTATTGAGCACGCATCTGAGCCTCCGGCTCCCAAGTGCTTTCCTGGAGGTTCCCGTGCTGCCATCTGATGCGCACTAGAGGAATCGATCATCCAAGTAGGAACCGCTCCTGTCGATCCTCGATCTCCACCGAGACCTCCACAAACATCTCCCCATCATCAATGTCCAGCTCCCCATGGTCAATGATATGCTTCGGGTCGTGCACGTATCTCCTCAGCTGAGATATGTGGAAGACGTTATGCACCCGGTGCAACTGAGGTGGTAGAGCCAGGCGATAAGCCAAATCGGCAATCCTGTTGAGGAACTATAATGGTCCGATGAAGCATGGAGACAACTTGCCGCCTCAGAAAAATCTCTATAATCCACGTCGAGGTGAGACACGCAAGAAGACGTGGTCGTAATCCTCAAACTCTAGTGGCCTCCGCCTCTTGTCAGCATAGGACTTCTGCTGGCTCTGAGCTATCCTCATCTGCCCCTGGGTGATCTAGACCTTCTCTTCCATGGCCTGGACCATCTCCGGTCCCACAAGTGCTGACTCCCCAGGGTCTGGCCAGCACAAAGGAGATCTGTAAGGTCGGCTGTACAATGCCTCGTATGGTGCCATCCTGATGGTGGAGTGGTAGCTGTTGTTGTACGCGAACTCCACCAAGGGTAGGTGGTCCTGCCTACTACGACCAATGTCAAGGACACATGTACGGAGCATGTCCTCGAGAGTCTGTATGGTCCTCTCCGTCTGACCATCTGTCTGAGGATGAAAGGTGGTGCTCAGACGTAGCTGTGTGCTGAACGCCTCCTGCAACCCCTTCAAAAGCCGGGAAGTAAAGTGAGCATCTCGATCGGAGATGATAGATGATGGCACACCGTGAATCTATAAAATATCTTGAACATAGAGACACCCCAAGCTCTCCAATGAGCCCTTCTCTCTGATGGGTATGAAGTGAGCCGACATGGTGAGTCGGTCGACAATCACCCAAATGGAGTCGTGACCTTTGGAAGTGCGTGGAAGTCCATTCACGAATTCCATAGATATTCTGTCCCACTTACACTTCGGGACCTTTAAGCGTTGTACCAAGCCTGTTGGTACCTGATGCTCTGCCTTCACCTGCTGGCAGGTTAGGCATTGAGAAATGAACTCTGCCACAACCTTCATCATGCTTGGCCACCAGTGCTGTCGTCTGAGGTCCTGGTACATCATCGCCACTCCAGGATGTACCACCAAGGGGGAAGTGTGAAACTCTATGAGCAACTCCTCCCGTAATGCAACTGGTACCAAGGTACGTCCTCTGAAAAGGATTTCGTGCTCTGCTCCAAAGGAGAAACCATTAGGTGCCTGTCCTGAGGATATCTGTGCATGCCGCTTCTCACGGTCAGCATCTCCACGTTGTGCCTCTCTGACCCACTGTAGTATTTGAGGAGCGACTATGAGAGACTAGAGGAAGGCTGCTCCATCTCTATCCACGAAGGATATCTGCAAAGCGGCTAGCTGCTCTGTCTCCTCCTCAAGTAGCTGAAAGACCATCCTCCTGCTGAGGGCATCGGCTACTACGTTCCCATTCCTAGGAGTATAGACTATCTCAAAGTCATAGTCCTGGAAAAACTAGATCCATCATCGCTATCTTAGGTTCAGGTCCTTCTGAGAGAAGATATACCTGAGACTCTGATGGTTAGAAAAAACTGTAAAGCGCTCACCCATCAGATAGTGTCTCCATGTCTTCAGAACGAAGACCACTGCTGCTAACTCTAGGCCATGGGTGGCATAGTTATGCTCATGAGGACTCAACTGACATGATACATAGGCGATCATTCCCCACTCCTGCATCAAGACACATCGGAATCTGGTCCCTGATGCATCGTAGTAGACTACATACCCTACTCCCTCCTCCAGAAACCTCAAGATAGGTGCGCTGGTCAATCTCTGTCTCTGCTCCTGGATGCTCTGTTGACATCTGTCTGACAACACAAAGGGTTTCCCCTTCTTTTTAAGAGTTGAGAGTGGTGCCGCCACTCTAGAGAAGTCTGGCACAAATCTCTTATAGTATCCAGCTAGTCCTAAGAAACTCCGTACCTCTGTCACGCTCTTGGGTGGCTCCCAAGCTAGGACTGCCTCGATCCTCACTGGATCCACCACAACTCCCCCCTCAGAGATGATTTGAGGTACTATCTGTGTCTATTCCACCCTTTATACAGTTCTTATAGACACAGGAGTGAGTCATTCTTTCATAGCCGCTGCCCTTGTTCGGATCTCGGAGATTCCCACAGAGACGTTGGCTCGATCCTTACGACTAGAGAATCCTACAGGAGTAGACTCGACGATTACGCACTTGTTCCGGCAATGTGAGCTTACTCTAGGAGGCGAGATATTTGGCTGGGATCTTCTTGTAATGGCGTTGAGGCCTTACGACGCTATATTGGGCATGGATTGGTTATCTATAGTCCATTCTCAGATCGACTGTATTAGGTGCAAGGTGCGATGTGTACGCACCGACGGGAGCAGGTTCACCTTCACCAGCGAGAAGGGAGCCTTCGCAGCACTGGATAGACTTCCGCAGAGGAGAGGACAGCCCATAACTCATCAGTTGGCTAGCCTCATCCCAGGATCAGTTGACATGCTTAGTCCTAGTTTTCCTACAGTGGTGGATCAGTATGCGGATGTCTTCCCCGACGACGTTCCAGGACTACCTCCTCACATGGAGGTAGACTTTTATATTGATCTGTACCCTGGGACAGCCCCGATTTCCACTCCAGCATATCAGATGACCCCCACAGAGCTTCGAGAGCTACGGGTAAAGCTGGAGGACTTGTAGGGCAAGGGATTCATCCGACCAAGTGTTTCACCCCGGGCTTCCCTGATATTGTTCGCCAAGAAGGCAGATAAGAGCTTGCGACTTTGTGTCGACCATCGTCACCTGAACCAGGTGACAGTGATGAACAGGTATCCGCTAACGACGATTGATGACCTCTTCGATCAGCTCATGGGAGCATGGTGGTTCTCAATGATAGACCTCAGGTCAGGCTATCATCAGCTCAGAGTTCGGGACGAGGATGTGCAGAAGACGGCCTTCGGATGTCGGTATGACCACTATGAGTACTAGGTTATGCCATTCGGTATAACCGATGCTCCGGAAGTGTTCACGGGCCTCATGAATAGGATCTTTCAGCCATACCTCGATCAATTTGTCATGGCCTTCATCGACGACATTTTGATATTCTCGACGACTGAGGAGGAGCACGCCTACCACTTGCGGGTTGTACTAGACACACTCCGAGAGCACCAGCATTATGGAAAGCTCTCAAAGTGTCAGTTCTGGATACGTGAGGTCCACTTCTTGGGACACGTCTTCTCTGAGGCGGGCTTTGGGAAGTCACGGCACGGGCCCCGAGGACGGGTCTTGAAAAATTGGTATCAGAGGAGTTCGGTTCTACCGCAGAACTTGGGACTCTGATATTTTTCTATGTGAATCAAGAGTGTTAAGCGTATTGGGTGTGGTTATCAATTCATGATGTCCAGTGTTGGTGCAGCGGCCGACATATTTGTACACCAAGACCATGACTTCTGATTTCCAACTTAATGCATGAAAACATTGATTGCATGTGTGTTTCATGTTTTCTTTGTGATTACTTTATGTCAGCTCACCTTGTATAATTTTTGACCATGGCGCACCTATTTATTTTCAGAATGGTCTCACGATTGAAGCCATCAAGGGTTATGAGAGTTGTGCGTGAAGACAGCCCGCCGAGTGACAAGGCCTCAGTACATGGCCCTTTAACAACTGAGGCCCCAGCGGTACCTCTACCCGCCGAGCCACTGATGCTTCCAGCCCCAGCCGCTGACGATGCCCGTCACCTTAGTGCACTGCACGAGTTCCATCGCCTATGACTGCCCAGGTTCCATGGGGATACGGACCCCCAGGCATCCGAGGTTTGGATGGAGGTAGTGGTACAAGTTTTCAGATTAGTGAGGACACCAGCAGACCTCATGGTGATCCTCGCAGCGAGTCTACTGCACGCGGCAGCAGGCAGATGATGGATATTGATGCTCCAGGAGCACGATGAGGAATCTCTTCCCAGGACAGACTTTGAGAGCCTCTTCCACTCAGATTTCATCCCAGCCACCCTTCGTGCAGTGCACATCCAGCTGCTTCTTCAGCTGCGGCAGGGAAGCTTGACGGTCGCCCAGTACTTGGCGAGATTTATCGATATCTCGCGCTACTCGTCAGACATGGTACGAGACCCATTATTCCAGGCTCGGACTTTTGATCAGGGATTGAGACATGAGATCATGGAATCATTGATCTCCCTCCGCATTCCAACTCAGGCAGGAGTACTGGAGCGAGCCCTTTTAATCAAGAGATTGTTTGCTGAGCCTTTATCAGCAGCGAGACCTACCGCGGGGCGGCGCGTAGCAGAGTCTTCTGCAGCAGGTAGTCGACAGATGACTCATGGGTCCAGGAAGACGAGAACCTCTGGTAGATGACCTCAAGACACTAGCTCATCAGTGCGGGGCACACAGCGCGGAGCCAATCTTTCGAGAGGTAGACAGTGCTACACATGCGGCAGGCATGGTCACATGGCTCGTGACTGCCCGACCCACCGTGCCGAGGAGCAGCAGACGATTGAGGGGCCACCAAGGCAGAGGCAGAGGATCGAACGTGGAAGTCCACAGGGAGCAGACGGACGAGGTAGAGGAGCAGGCTGAGCAGCAGGTGGTGGGAGACGCTTTGAGGCTCTACCACCACCACCACCAGATGGTCTACCCTGGCCACAGGGAGCTAGCGGGAAGAGACAGACACAACTCCAGGCAGCGGAGGACTACGAAAACGGTGCACCCGATATGATTCGAGGCACTATCTGTGTCTATTCCACCCTTTCTGAAGTTTTTATAGACACAGGAGCAAGTAATTCTTTCATAGCCACTGCCCTTGTTCGGAGCTCGGAGATTCGGACAGAGCCGTTGGCTCGATCCTTACGGCTAGAGACTCCTACGGGAGCATACTCGACGATTACGCACTGGTGCCGACAGTGTGAGCTTACTCTAGGAGGTGAGAGCTTCTGCTGGGATCTTCTTGTAGCGGCGTCGAGGCCTTACGACGTCATCATGGGCATGGATTGGTTATCTACAGTCCATGCTCAGATCGACTGTATTAGTCGCAAGGTGCGATGTGTATGCACCGACGGGAGTAGGTTCACCTTCACCGGTGAGAAGGGAGCCTTCGCAGCACATGATGGACTTCCATAGAGGAGAGGACAACCCATCACTCATCAGTTGGCTAGCCTCATCCTAGGAGCAGTTGACATGCGTAGTCCTAGTTTTCCTATAGTGGTGGATCAGTATGTGGATGTCTTCCCCGACAACATTCCAGGACTACCTCCTCACATGGAGGTAGACTTTTATATTGATCTGTATCCCGAGACAGCCCCGATATCCACTCAAGCATATCAGATGGCCCCCTCTGAGCTTCGAGAGCTACGAGTTTAGTTGGAGGACTTGCAGGGCAAGGGATTCATCTGACCAAGTGTTTCACCCTGGGCTTCCCCGATATTGTTTGCCAAGAAGGCGGATGGGAGCTTGCGACTTTGTGTCGACTATCGTCGCCTAGACTAGGTGACAGTGAGGAACAAGTATCCTCTAACGAGGATTGATGACCTCTTCGACCAGCTCAAGGGAGCATGGTGGTTCTCAAAGATAGACCTCAGGTTAGGCTATCATCAGCTCAGAGTTCGGGACGAGGACGTGCAGAAGACGACATTAAGATGTCGGTATGGCCACTATGAGTTCTTGGTTTTTCCATTCAGCATAACCAATGCTCTGAAAGTGTTCATGGGCCTCATGAATAGGATCTTTTAGCCATACCTCGATTGATTTGTCATGGTCTTCATGGATGACATTTTGATATTCTCGACGACTGAGGAGGAGCACGCCTACCACTGGAGGGTTGTACTAGACACACTACGAGAGCACCAGCTTTATGGAAAGCTCTCAAAGTGTCAGTTCTGGATACGTGAGGTCCACTTCTTGGGACACATCATCTCAGAGGCGGGCTTGGGGTATTCACGGCATGGGCCCTGAGGACGGGTCGTGACACTGTTGCTCATGATCAGAGCCATAACAGAGATTTCATTATTGGAAATTCTTTTCCACGGTCTTCTAATAGACCCACCCTTGCACCTTCTATCATGGAAAGAGTTCTACTACCATCCCTCTCCAATTATGCACCTCTAAAATCTCGATCTAATGTCTATGAAGAATGGACATCCAAATATGTTGTCTCTATAAATATGTGACAACTGATTTTGATATAGATCTTATTTATTTATTTTTTCATGATTGTACAAGACCTTATTTTTATTCAATAGAATATGATATGATGTTGTTTCATCCTTTGTTATTTTCGTTTAGTCTTTGTTTTTCTCTTTCTCAATACTCCCTTTTGATACTCCCAAAAGGGGGAGAAATAATAATAATGTATTTAAAGGGGTGAAATTCTAAAGGAGAGAACTGATAGAAAAAAATAAGACTTGAGAAAATAACTACACTTTTTTCTATTTATTACATATATAAATTAATATCTTGATATGATAAGTAATATTTTAATTTCTTTCTGAAATATTTGTCTTGTTAATTCCTTGATTTTTTATCATAAAAATGCGGAGATGGTTCGAATCCTCATGATTTAATGCTCACATATCCTATTTTGAAATTTTCGGACTCCTCTTGTTTTAATGCTTCAAAATATTTTATGGAGATTGTTGGACTCCTCATATTTTAAGGCTCACAAATCATGTTTTACACTCTTATAACTCATCTATTTTAACATTAAATAGATCATGTTCAAAGACTCACAAATTACATTTTCTTCTAATGAACTATGTTTAATATTGTTTTGTTATGATTTAGTATTATTATGCTTAATATTAATCCATTATGTGAATATTTATTCTTAAGATTGTTTATAGATATTTGACTATGTCTGTGAAACCATATGTTTTCTACTGGTTCTAGAATTTCCCAATGCATGTGACATTGTAAGCTTGCTACCAGTTCCATATTTTTGCGAAGGACCTGACACCATTCCCCTAATACCATTTCCAAGACACTATAACAATACCCCATTCAGAATTTTTACAAAGGACATGAGACAATTACTTGATACACCGTTTCCCTGGCACTGTAACCATGCCACCAGTTCCATAATTCATAAAGGAAGGACATAATTCCTTTTCTACTGGTTCCAAATCTCACCGCAACTATGGCCCCATGACTATCTCACTATGACTGTAGCACCATGATTGTCTCACTATGAATGTAGCACTATGACTGTCTCACCATAACTATAACACCATTCCATTCATATCCATTTCATGTATTTTCTAATTGAATATAAATGTTTTTTCTTACTATCATATTTGATTCATTTAATGACACTAAAATAACTAAGGACCTTTTGCAGTACTATTAGCATAAAGTATAATGTACAAGGTTTAGAGATCATGAACCTTGTAAGATCGAACACAATCACCTGTAATAAAATAAAGTGTGGAACTCGAGTAAGAATTGATTGATAGTGTAATGCATGAAAAAATAGAAGAAAAACCATACATGAAAGAATACACCAAAGGAATAATTTTCAATTTCTACTGGCTAAAAACAACGAAGAACCTTTTATAAACCATCTTGAAAGATTCCTTACAGTATCTCAATGAAGATGAGAAACATCTCAATGCACTAAAAACCATAACACTAAACTCGTGACACTCTATTTTTAGAAGAGGATTGAAACATTGCATCTACTACATCCAAAGAGTTCAGAGTTCCATTTCATGACACATAGATCCTTGTAAAATCTATCTCATTACAGTTCTCTTTGTTATGTACTGTTTTATTACTCCTTGAATAGTGTGTGTGTCTGTATTAAAAACACACAGTATCTCCTGCACAAAACTAGTCGATACAGGATATCCCCACTCAAAAAACATTTTACACCTTATTTGACCCACATGTAACTATAGAATAGGTTATGTGTGAACTAAATATTAGTTTTACCACATAGAATAGTGGAAGATGTTTTATGACCTAGGCAGTTCTGTGTAATGTTGTTAACCCCAATCCAGGGTGTGGATCAAAGTTATTTATATATATTTCATGGTGGTAGGTAATCACCTAGGGGAGTGGATTAATCTCATAATGAGAAAGAACCACATGTTTTATCTATGGGGATTTTCAATTTAGCCTTTCTCTATTTTAAATCATATTTCAGAAATACAAATTTTTCCATTGATAATAAATCTTGGATATTAGTTTTAACTTTTGGCCTTATTAGAGTAGTTTTGAAATTTATATTAATATATCAAATTGTTATAACTATGAATTAATAAATCATCTATGAAACTATTTGAACAATCAAGCTATTATAATTTTAACACGTTGGTTATTTGGAAATATTTATTTTTTATTGGGGGAATCATTTAAATAATTTTTTAATAATTTTGTTGTAACTCAATTCACCAAACTTTTGAGTTTCCTTCTCCGACTAATATTTTCTATTAGAGAATGTTTTCAGGTTGCGACTTTAAAAATTTTAGATCTGTTTTAAAATATTTATCACCTATTATTTTTGTTGTATTTTAAAGATATTTAAATTTATATTAGTTCTAAATTTCAATATTCTTTAAAATCGTATTTCATTATCATGGATAAAAGATTGGAATGTACTTGTACCAAAATATTTCTATTCCATAGTGAAACAAATTATGCATAATGGAATATTAAAATGAAGATGCACAAATAAAGTTTGGGTTATGAGATTTGATCTTCAATTATAGATGAAAATTAAATTATGGATATTGATAGGAATAAAAGGTATGACCAAACTATCTATTCATAGAATAATAAATGAAAATCCAGGAATTCCCTATACTGTTCCCTAAGATATGAAGAGTTTAATAGAATTTATGGCACTAAAACAACCCATGAGATTTGGGTCACATTATCTATTTCACATGAAGGATCCTCTTGTGTTTCGGAAATGTGACTTAACACATATATTGTTAAATATGATGACATTAAAATGAAAACTGATGAGCTTCTTTAAAACTTTTATCTCATGTTTAATGAAATTGTGAATACTCTGATCTCTCTGGTATGAGATTTTACATCCAAGGATGAAATCATGAGAATACTCAAATTCTTACTAGTTCAATGGAGAGGGTATTCTGTATCAATTAGGGAATCCTATGATATTATTAAACTAAAATTCAAGGATCTGATAGGAAAATTGATGATGTATTTAGAATACTTGATGGTAAACATCGAAGAAGAGGATGACCTAAAGACAAAGTCACTGTCTTTCAAAATGACTACTTACAAAACTTTTGAAAAGGATATGATACAAACTCATTCTGATAGTACACATAATGATGATTTACCATCTGAACGTGATTAGTAAATGGATCAATTATCCAGAATATTTAAGATGTTATATAGAATGAAGAAATTCTTTTGGAAGCCTAACGACAAAGGTAAATATGACAAACAGGGAAACTTGAAAATGTAATGGAAGAAAGGTGATGCCTCCAATGAAATAATCTATTTATGAATTTTTGAGAAAGGGACATGTAAAGGCTGAGGATACCAATCTAAAATATAATAAGAGATATGAGAAAGAATATAGAAAGTATAAAAAGGAAATTAAAGAAATATAGTGTTCTTCAGAGGATAGATCCACTGACATAGATTATTTATCTGATGAAAATTCATATGAATCCAATACGTGTTTCATGAAAAACACATCTGAGGCAACTCTTGAGTCTCTATTATAGAATTCAAATTATTCAGGAAATGGAAGTGATTAAAAAAATATGACTATTAATGAAATTTTTGATTACTGCCTAATTCTATAAGACACTTGTAATGAAAAAAAAAAGATAAATAAAAATATCTAAACAAAAAATATGCTTTGACTACCATTATTAAATCTGATCTTGCTGTAGTTATGGAGAAGAATTATCTATTACATAAATAGAACAATGAACTTAAATAATCTAATGAGAAATTAAAAATGGAAATAGAAAAATATTCCAATAGAAAGAATACTCTAAGACAAATTCTTGGTAAACAAAAAACTCCTATGTACACCACTAGTACAGGATAACAACCTGGAAAAAGAAATTTTCTATAAATTCTAGAAAAACTATTTTTTGCCTAAAACTAATAAATATTCTACTTGTTATAGTACTGGGAACAATTTTACTACTACTAGTTTCTCAAGACCGAATAGAGTTTCATTTGAAAATTCATTACAATTTTCTTATAGGAAACCCATGAAGAAAGTATGGGTTCCCAAAGAACTTATTACTAATGAAGTTAGACCCAAGAAAACATGGGTACAAAAATAACCTTTTGTTTGATCCAGATGTATGAAAGCTATTTAAAGCGCACCTATAAAATACTACGTTACATGGAATGTGGATGTTCAAGACACATGAAAATAGATTACTCATGCTTTAAGAACTTGAAAAATATTGATGGAGGACATGTCACCATTGGTGACAATGTTGAAGGAAAAATAATTGGCCTTGGCTGGATTAGTAACTCTAAACTATTTTTAATTTCTAATATACTTTTTATTGATGGATTAAAACATAATTTTCATATACTTTAATAGTTATATGATGATGTTTTTAATGTTAAATTTTGGAATTATTCTTGCAATATTTTCAATTCAATGAATGAATTAGTATTTTCTCCTTTTAGAAGTGAAAATATTTATGTTGTTAGCATAGATTCATTAGTTTGTCAAAATTATTCTTTCTTAATTTTATTTCACAAAGAGTATTGTATTTAAAATAGAAGACAATTACACTTCAATATACACTCTCATAGAAAGAATACTATAAATGGATTAGTCAAGGATCTACACAAACTTGAGTTTCCAAATGAGACAGTCTATAATCCTTGTCAAAAGGGTAAACATCACAAAATAACTTCCCAACAAAAGAAAGAAGTTTCAACTTCTCAACCTCTTGAGTTGGTTCACATGGACTTGTTTGGACTATCTAGAGTTTCAATTTTTAGTGGCAAGAACAATGTTTATGATTTTGTATATGACTAATATATATATATTCTGGGACCTTATTCACAGCTCTCTAAACAAAATCATGTTCTCATTTCACCAAGAATTCAAGGACTGTAGAGAATCTTAGTGGTATTAAGATTAAAAGCCTAAGAAGTGAACATGGGTGCTATTTTGAGAACCAAGAGTTTGAATATTTTTCCCCACAAAATGGATATAGTCATAACTTCTATACCCCTAGTACACCTCAACAAAATGGTGTTGTAGAACAAGATATATAACCATTCATGAAAGTGTATCTTATTTGTGAGAGGATGATAGTAGTGTAGGAGTGACATAAGTATTTGGTCGATCAAATAAAGAGAACCATAATGTCAGGGACCACATGTTCATAATGGTTTCTCCTTGATGTGGGAACTGGATGATTGAAAATCGGAGTAAGAATTATATGAGGTTTTTTGGGTCGTTTGAGGTGTTGGGGGAAGTCGGTGAGGTGGACTATCAGTTGGAATTTCCACCGTGGCTAGAGAGGATTCATGACATCTTCCACGTCTCTCAGCTTCATTTTTATCTTGACAATGAATTCCATGTCATTGACTGGAGATAGATGGATATCAAGTAATATATGAAGTTTGTGGAACAACCAAAAGAGATACATGATCATTAAGAAAAGACACTACATACACATACCATTCCTTTTGGTCATGTGTTGTGGAGGCATGGTGGCCTAGAGGAGTTTACATGGAAGAAATATACTCATATTCATGCCTAATACCGAGATTTTCTTTATGTTTTAAAATTATTATTTTAACGTGATGTTTGAGCCCTGATTTTTGAAATATTCTGTTTTACTTGGTTTGTTATGTGTGTAGTGTGATGTGGGATAGTATCCTTAAATATGAAAAGGAGATGAAAAGATTAAAAATAGTGATGCATTAACTATGATGTGATAAATCCCATGTAAAGAAATTTAATTTTTAAATGATATTTGTTTAATGAAAATATGGGTTATAGAATTTTTTACTAAAAAAATATCCTCTTAATAATGAAGTGATTAATATATAAATTTGACCTTTGGGTAATGACTTTTGTTTTATTATTGGTTAGTTATTACTATTTATTAATATGTCCATTGGTTAATATAACGGTTAAAAACAATACATTCAAAATTATAATTAGTGTTATAATTAGAAATGATAATGGATAATTAATGCAGAAAGAATATTCTATGGCCTCAACTAGTAGAAATGTGACTTAAAAAGACCACTTATCGATGCTTGGGTTTGAGGTTTCATCATTTGGATACCCTATTGACCAAACCCAATCTTTGCTTCCTCATGTTGAGGTTGAATGAAATCACCTACGAGAGAAAAGAAAGTTAGTAAAGATTACCACTCAGGTGATGTTATCTGAGCCTCACCAAGAGTATATATCTATCGCACACCTTACCCTTAGGTCATAAGAGGGTGTTATTAGTGGTTCTGTTTCATGGTTTTATTCAATTATATTGTAATCCCATTGTTCTACTAAAATATTTATTCCATCATTTCAATTTTTAGAATTGTTTTTCTTAAAAATTGATATGGAATTTGATAAATTGATTTTTTGGGTAAAAAATGTACTTTTTATAAAAAATATAAATTATTATATTAAAATAAGGCTTTATAAATAATTTTAATGATAATGAAATAATGTTATACAAACACAACGTTTTAATCACAAATGTTAAAATAAATTCTTTTTAAGTGTTGCAAAATTTACTATGAAATTTCAGTCCACAATTATTTATAATAATGAAGAATTTTTATAGTTAAAAGTAAAATTTCTCATAATTAAATAATTATTATAACAAAATAAATATATTTTTTTAATTTATAATCTTTATATTAGTCATGTTGAATTAATGGTAATTTCATAGAATATTGTGTTTTTTGTTGAATAATAAAAATACATATTTACATTTTTGGAATGTTTAATGATATCTTAATGATGTAATATGTAATATAAAATTCTTATAGACTCATGAGAATTAATATATTATAATAGGTTTCCCAAGTGGCCATTACAATGGGTAAATACCTTAAAAATGGCCATGGATTTTCAAATACCTCTACTAAGGGGTCCTAGGAAATTAATAAAAAACTCCCTCACTCTTGTTATAAATAACCACTCACTTCGCCATTATATTTCATTGCCAAATAATTTTTTTTGGAATATATGATAGTATTACCTCCCATGGATTCCTCCCAGGGTGTCCTCAATCCCGAATGTCTCAATCATTATGATTTAGGAGTCACTATTCAATGTAGAAGAAATCTCAACTTCTCTTTTCCTTTCAATTTTTATGAGGAATGTATTTGTAATTTCAATAATATGTTCTTATATACAATAATTTATATACCATTATTATATTAAAATTATTTGATGAATAAAATAAACTCTCCCCCACTCTTTTTAATGATTCATAAAACAATGTTTCATACCCATTAGACTATAGGATTTTCATCTCAAAATTTCTCTCTTTTTATCAATAAATTATTTAATTTTATTTTGTGATTAAAAAAAATATTACTTTTTTATATTTCATTTTTCAAATAACCATCATGATGTCCACCTTCCTTTTTTATGGGTTTTAAAAATACAAAATGAAATTTTCTTTAAGAAATTCCTAAAAACATCATGATTTTGATATGAAACATGTATATTTTTTTCTCCGTGGGTTAATTATGATTTTTTTTATTATGATATATTTGAATTAAATTAATTAATATTGATTAAGGGTAAAACCATATAGCACTCTGATGCATTGGGTAAAGAATTTAATCTCTATAGATAGAAATTTTTACGATGCCTTGGTGAATAACCTTAGTAATGTTTATGATAGCTCAGTGATAAATCATTATGATATTCTTATGAATGAACCAATTAATTGTTGTAGCCACATTTCAATGTAATTATCTATTTTATTATTATAATAATAAAAATTATTATTATATGCCTCTTTCTCATGAATTTATGATATTCCTCATGTTTTTATTGATAATTCTCATGTTCACATGTAAATGGTTTCCCTTACATTCCCTTACCTGACCTTCAACTCACCCTTTCCTTTGATGTCTATCCCATTTTATGTTATAAAATAAATATTATTAGGATGAACCATAAAGAATAATTTCTATAAGAATATAATATTTTTTTATGTTTTCATATATTATGTTCCTTTTTTCCATGACAATAAACTTAAAAAGATCACATATTTGTAAAATTTAATGAAATGTTATGTAATAAAATGGTGTAATTATATAGTTTGTATCAAAGGAACGTTTTGTTATTTCTAGATATAAGGATTTGTAAACATTTGGATGAACCATATGTAAAAGTTTAAATATAGGAAAACATCCTGGTATTTTGGTGAAATATTACGTAAGTGGTTTTCGAAAAATAAATCCCTAATCAGATATGAACATATTGATGTTGATTTGGAAAAATTGTATCTATGGGTAAAAACCAAAACGACCACATTGACATAGAATCGAAAGGTAAAAGGTTCATGTTAATGGGACTTTCTGTATTCCTGGTTTGACACTCATGGTGGATATTTTTGGTTACACAAGCTTTTTATGAACTATTATGAAGGATTATAGAGAATTCAATTTTTGTTAGTGAATAGAAAATTTAATCATGATAATTTAAGACACAAAATTATCTAAGAGTTTTAATATTATTAAAGTAATCAAATTTCTCACTAATGTTTACATATTTTAAGAAAATTCAGGGGAAAAGGAGGAACCATGTAAATGGTGAGCTCAAAAGACCATGAAGTGATAACCCTCAAATATAATACAAAATGGGAACCTTCATGAGAATGATTAATTAAGTTTCTTAAGTTTTAGTCAATAACATGAATCGAGATAAGAGACTAGTTTCACCATGAACGAAACTAAATTCTATAGAGTCCTTAATGCATCAATTACCACCAACTTTCATTGGATATAATAACCCATTTATTGAAGAACAATGGATAAGTTCTATAAAAAAAGATCTTTTATACACTTCATTGTTTAGAACAAGATAAAGTCACACTTTTTGTGTACTTTTTAAAGGGATAAGATGATAAGTGTTTCGAAATTATTAAAACAATGTGGCCAAGAGGGGATATAGAAGCTATAGAGTGGGAATATTTCAATGGAATCTTATTTAATAAGTATTTTACTCATTCAGTGAGAACAAAAATGGAGAAAAAATTCCTTGAACTGAATTAGATGGATAATGAATGTTTTGGTAGTTATGAGATGAACATCACAGGACTTTACTATTATACCCCTATCATTTTCATGTTTCAAATTTAGAAGGGTGATAGATTATTCGGTGGACTATGTCCTCTTATATAAGGGAATTTATCCCACCAAGACTATGAAATCTATGAGGAAATCATATGGAGTGCTAGGATGGTCAAAATAGAGTTCGGTGAGTTCAAGTGGTCTCACAAATCAAATGAGAAGAATAGATCTCTAGAACCAGTCTTGGGGAGGAGTATTTGTCATGGAAGAGGAGGAAAGTAAGTAAAAAATTTCACATGCAATAAATTTGGGGGTAAGAATTCGAGGAACTACCTCCTAGGGAGTGGAAAGTGTTATAAGTGTGGAAGAGATTTCCATATCATTATGAAAAATTGAATCCTCAAATTATCAACACAAATGAAAATGGAAGATGGTGTAGGCCCTACATGAAGTCTAATTCTTTAATTTTTGAAATCTCAGGCACATTTCAAATCATTGTCCAAATATGAGTATAGTAGAGGGGAATCACTATAAACCATTGTATAGTCCAAGGGAGAAAGGTCATGATTTTTAAATAATGATATCTGATGTCTAAGATTCAAAAGATTTTGTGTAAAGTACTCTCATTGTTCTCTGAATGAAAGCAAGTAAATTTATTGATTCTAGTTCAATATATTCCTTTATATCCTCCATCTTTGAATAGAATATATAATCAATTAGAGAAATTATATAAGTATAGAAATCCATCCATAATTTTAGTGGGGTTAACAAATAATCGTCAGTTTTTAGAATCTATAGTATTTATGTCGGTGTGCACAATATTATAGAAAATATATTAGTCATTATCATGCTATAATTTTACACTATACTAGGTATGAACTAGATCACAATTTTTAATGCTATGATAAAATTAAGAAGAAATGAAATCTCAGTACACATGAATTAAAATCCTATTGTTTTTTTCAAAGTAGAGATATATTGACATAAGTGTTGTATAAAAGAACCACCCATAGACTTTATTATGGATATGATCAGTGAAGATGATGAAGTAATTGAATGTGTATGAATATATAAGGGTTTGATCATTCAATAATACATTGAATTATTTTCTAAGGAGTTACCTTAGCATCCCCCCAAAAAGAGTGGTAGAGTTATCCATTGAACTCATGTCTTGTTCCATGAAGATAAGAAAAACCCCGTGTAGAATTGAAAATGTGGTGCTCGAGGAATTAAAGAAACAAAAACAAGATATTTTGGAGAAGGTTTTTATCTAATAAAGTATTTCTCCTTAGGGAGAACTTATTTTCTATATGATGAATAATGAAAGATCAATGTGTCTATACATTGATGAAAAAGAACTTAACGAGATCAAATTAATGAATATATATTCTCTTCCATGAATTGATGATTTATTTGACCAGCTTCATGGGGTTCCATTCATCACTATGATTGATCTTTGAACAGGTTATCATCAATTAAGGGTGAATAGAGACGATATTACAAAGTCTGCCTTCTGATCAAGATATAAAATTTTGAGTTGGATGTTATGCTCTTCAGATTGACTAATACACCAGCTATATTTATCAATTTGATGAATAGAGTCTTTAATTATTACCATGACAGCATTGTGATAGTTTTTATTGATGATATTTTTATATATTAGACAAATCATGAGGATCAATAATATTCTCTACAGGTTATACTTTAATCTATGAGTAAAGAGAGGTTATTTGGAAGGTTTAGCAAGTGTGGGTTTTTGTTATAGAAAGATTCTTTATTGGGCCACATTTTAATTGGGGAAGGAATCTCAGTTGACCATACAAAGATAATGTTTGTATATGAGTATCCTCATCCTATGACAATAAATGATATTTGTAGTTTCCTTAGTGTATCATGATATTAGATGATTTTTTTTTGTGAAAAAAATTAATGACTTTCTAATAAAATATCCATGTAAACTCGAAAAGTGGTTATGTTCATATGAAAAAATTAGTGTGAGGATTGTTCACAACAGGTAAAGAAGAGATTGGTTACTACACCCATGTTAACTCTACCCTCTATCATAGATGGATTCATTTTTTAGAAGATTAATCTCGAAATGGGCATGGTACATCTTCATGAAAAATTAAAAGGTGATTTCTAATGCATATCAACAGTTAAAGGCTCATGATGAGAATTATCCAAGACATGATCTCGATCAAGATATGGTTGTTTTTTCTCTAAAGATATAGAGGGGCTATATTTTTGGGGAGAAATGTGATATATACAGAAAACACCACAGTTTGAAGTATATTTTGATGATAAAGTATTGAACATGAGATAAAGGATGTTTTTGGAAATTCTTAATGTCTTTGATTATTATATTAATTATCACAGTAGAAGAGAAAAAAAGTCATTAATGTATTAAGTAGTAGGAACCCTGTTGTTTTTTCAATGATGATATTTTAAGGAGATCCTTTAATCGAATACCTAGATAAACTTGGCAAGGGAATTTTAAGGGAAAGGACATAATCAACACTATATGAAATGATTTCTCAACCATCATTACTAGAGAAGATCATGAAATTTGATATAGATTATCATTTTATGTAGAATATGTTTGAGGCTATGAAGAGTGGGATGTTTTTAGAGTTAAATATTGATCAAGAAGGTGTACTTAAACAGAATAAAAGACTTTGTGTTCCATTTATTCTTGAAATAACGAAGGACAAGATTGTTGAAGATGATAACTATACATTCTCTATACATCTTGGAAGCACTAAAATGAATAGGGACCATCATGGTCATTATTGGTGGGATAACATGAAATGGGAGAATAATTACTACAGTACATGGGCCTAGTTTTTCAACAAATAAAGGCATAACAACAAATTCTTAAAGGGGTATTAAAACCACTACCAATAATAACAAGGATGTGGGAAAATATCACCATGGAATTTTTCACTGATCTCCTGAGAACATGTAAAGGAAATAATGTGATATGGGATATAGTAGACCATATCACCAAGACTACCTATTTTATCTCTATTGGGGAATATTTTACTCTTGAAAATGTTTCCATGATATACATGATAGAAGTGGTAAAGATGTATGGATTTCCACCTTCAATCATATCAAATCATGATCCAAGGTTCACAACACAATTATGGAGAATTATTTAGCATTCTACGAATACTAAGTTGAATTTTAGTATGGTCTATCATCCGTACAATGATGGAAAATTTGAATGGAATATTCAGACACTTGAGGACATTATGTGAAAATTATTAAAAAAATTTAATCATGAATGGGATTAACATCTCCATTTGTTTAGTTCTCATAAAAAAAACTTACATTCTGGTATTCAAATGGTTCCCTATGAATCACTATATGGTAAGTGATGTAGAATAACTACTTGTTGGGATGAAGCTGGCAAGAGAAATATTTTTGGTCTTGATCTTGTGTAATAGATAATAGAAAAGTTTAATTCCATCCAACAACACATTAAATCTACAAAGAGTTGGAAAAAGTTTGATGATAAAAACTGTCAAAAGGACTTGGAGATTGATGTTGTCAATAAATTATTCCTTTTAATTTAACTATTTAAGAGATTCATACAATTTTAGAAGAAAGGGAAGCTTAGGACAAGCTTCATTGGTCCCAATCAAATCCTTGATTGCATAGGGGCAGTTGCCTATTGGCTAGAACTTCCACCAAATCTATCATATTTTCATGATGTTTTCCTTTATTCTCATTTCATAAAGTACATACATGGCCCTCCAATTGTACTAAATCTAGTTGTGGTATAATGGAAACTTGACCTCTCATATGAGGAATAGCTAGTGGAGATCCTGGATCGTAGACACAAGGTTCTATGCAATAAGACTACCCACCTCATTTGTCTGTTGTGGATAAACTAAATGTTTAAAGAAGAAATGTAGAAATTGGAGGAAACAATGAGGAATAAATTCCCTCACCTATTCAAAATTGTGATAATGAGTTGAAATTTTAGTTACAAAATTTCATAATTGGGGAATAATGTAATGACCCGAACTCTTAAAATGATATTTATTTCCTAAAAATGTGTGTTATATTATTTTGTACTATAAAAAATTATATCCCTTTAATATTTATGAAAGTATAATTGATGTGAGCTTAGTTTTTTGGTAATTATATTGTAATTGGATAATTAGGACCATCAATAAATATCACCATTGGAAACATTACTTTTAACATTATAATTAGTGTTATAAATAGAAATGATAATGGTTATTTAATGCAGAATGTAGTGTCGATGGAATAAACTAATATAATTTTTCGATTTGAAGACCATTTATCATAACTTTATAGGGAGGTAGTGTCTTTGTGCTACACTCTTGACCAAGCCCAATCGAGTTTCAACATGTTAAGCATGAAAAAATCACCTACGAGGGAAGTTCATGTTAGCAAATATTACTGCTCATGCGATACTATCCAAGTCATCCCAAGAGTCTATCATAATTTCAGTCCTTAAACTTATGTATTTCGTGGGTTCTATAAGGGGTTATGTGTAATGTTCTTATTCACATAAATTTTAATCCCTTTTTTAATAAAAAGTTTATCCCATCATTTTCATTTTGTGAACAATTTTTCCTAAAATTGAGATGGAATTTGATAAATTGATTTTTCTGGTATAAAGTATACTTTTTTAGAAAGATATATACTATTATATTAAACTATGGGTTTTTTAATAATTTTTTTTATAATGAAATATTTCTATCAAACTCTCGTTTCTAATTAAAAATTATAAAATAATTTTTTTTAAATTGTTGAATATTTTACTATAAATTTTCTATTGGTTATTATTTTTAATAATTAAGTACATTTATTGTTAAAAATTAAATTTATCATTATTATATAATTATTATAATAAAATAATTTCATTTTTTAATTAATAATTTTGATATTAGGTTACAGTGAATTTATGAGATTTTTATAATACATTTAATTTTTTAGTGAATAGTATAAAATACACTTATGTTTTTAGTATGTTTAATTACATCATAGTATGGATAGCTATGTTCATTAACATATGATAATATTTTTCCCACATGGCCAATACCATGGGAATATACTATAGGAAAGCCCATGGTTTTGCAAATACCACTACTGAGGTGTCCTTATAAATTAATAAAAAAAACTCTCTCACTCTTGCTATAAATACCCACAAATTTTAAATAATAATTACTTACCAATTCATATACATGAATATATGACAATATTACTTCCCAATTATTCCTCTAACGTCGTCCTCAATCCCCCAATGTCCTGATCATTGAGTTTTAGGATTCACTATTCAAGGTAATGGAAATCTTAACTTATATTTTCCTTTCAATTTCCTTTTTATGTGGCATGTGTTTAAATTTTCTATACTACATTCTCAGGTCCATTTTTTATATCCCTTTAATTAATTAGGATATTATTATGAATGGTGATACCCCTCTCCCCTAAAACCATGTTTCATTCCCATTATGTTGCTAGATTTTAATCTCAAAATTTCTCTCTTGTCATAAAGAAATTATTTTATTTTATTTTGAGATTTCCTTATCCTTTTTGTTATGAAAAGGTATTAAAATAGATTTCAAAATGATCTATTTCATTCAGGGATTAACAAACATGAAACCAACCTTCCTCTTCCATGGGTTTTCGTAAGGCATAATTAACTTTCCTTCAAGAACTTTTAAAAAACATCATGGTTTTGATATAAAATCCATTTTTTATTTTTCATAGGTTATTTATGAAAATTTTCATTATAATATAAGTGGATAATATTAATTAATACATATTAAGGGTTCTCCCAGATATAACTCCAATGCATTGGGAAAATAATTTAATTTCTAGAGATTATTTTTTTACGAATGCCTTAGTGAATAACCTTGGTAAATTTAACAACACCATAGTGATAAAGCATATTGATATGCTTATGAGTGACTCGATTAAATGTTTTATAAAAAATATAAAAGTAATTATTAATGATATTATTATTATTATATTACCCTTTCTCACGCCATTATGATATTCCATAATTTTTTATTGATAATTCTCTTTATCAAATGAAAATTTTTTACCTTACTTTCTGTTACTGTGCCTTCTGCTCAACCATTCATTTGATGTATCTCCCTAGGTTATGTGATATAATAAATTTAGTTAGGATGAACCTTTAATAATCCTTTCAATAATAATAAAATAATTCTTTATGTTTTCATGTATTATGTTCCTTATTTCAAAGACACTATAAACTAAAAGATCATATTTTTGTAAAATGTAATGAAATGATCTTTTTAAAGAGGCGGGATTCTATAACCCATGTCATTGAGTTAGTGCCTACCAATGATGATAATATCGTTACACGGAGTATAAAATTCCAATATTTTTGTGTTCAAGTATGTGACATTTTTAAGTTCTGTAGTGGTTGTTCGGCGGTGTGTTTTTGGGGGAGGAGATAGTTTGTAGTTTTGGTTTCATGGGATGGTTGTCCAGACAACTTCTTTCCTTTTTTTTTCTGATTTTCTTGGGAAATAATCATTTTGTAGATTTATTATCTAATGGTCTATTGCATCTAGGTTTGTTAATTTTCTGTTTTGTGCATTAGAGGTGTTTAGGGGATGTTCTGGGACTTTTCATTTGAAGAAGGAGGTGCATCATTATGTTTGCAATAAATACACATCATGTATGTGTATTACACAATATGATAGTTTGTATCACAACAAATAAAGGGATGTTTCATGATGTATTAATTTTTAGGGTTAAATAATAAAAAATCAATGTGTTTTCAGTGGAACCTGGAGTCCCAAGATTACATGACAGGAAAGTGGATTACACATCTTGTAACTCCCCGATGCATTATAGGGTTAAAGGTTTTAACCACTATGGTTTTCTCAAACCCAATTCTATCTCTCATTATAGGAGCCCATAGGCTCCCCTTTCAGGTATTTTGTGTTTCATTTTGATGGGGATGGATTCCTATATTTCTATCTTTAATCCATGAGTATTTAGCCTTTCATTGTCAGAACATTTCTTCTATTCTTCTCCATAGGGTTTGATATGGTGGGTTGTCATTGGTTTGGGGTCTTTTTGGGGTTTTTACCACCCTTGGGTGAGGTATTGGTTTATCCACATGTTTATTGCTAATCAATGGTCTCAAAGAGATTTCTTCTTCACACTGACGTACACAACTAGTTGAAAATATCCTCTATGGTAGGGATTTCATCATTTCTCATTATCATGTATCATGTGGGAGTGGTTTCCTTTTTACCTATATTTTGTGGTTGTACAAGATTAATAAAAGATAAATAATTGGTTAAGTTGAAATTTACGTTGAAATTGTGTTTTTTCATATGATTTTATAGATTTGATATTATTTAAGATATTGTGATTGTGGAGGCCTAATACCCCACTGAAAAGTGTGGCTGTTGGAGGCTTTGTTTTTACTGGACATATCTCTTAGGTTTTCTTATTTGGATGTGATTTTTGATATATCACCCTAAATAAAAATTGGTTAATTTTATATATTTGGATAATAAATTGGTTTCCATAGGATTATGATATCCATGATAAGATCCGTAAAAATTGTAGAATGTCATAAAACCTCCATTGAAAATCCTTAAAATAATTTCAATGAGTTGTGATGTGTGGCTATGCTTGTTGAATGGTGGTGTGTGATTTTAATGGAGTGTGGAGTGATATGTTGTTGTGTGGTCTTCATCATAGGATGAATATGTGTGGTTGGGTCATGTTGGGATGATTTTTTATTGGTAATTCCTTTGGTGCAATGAGGTGACGATTTGTTGAGCTGTTTGTCGAATGTTCTTCTCATGTGCTAGATTCCTGAGTAGTGACAGAATAAATAAAGGAATAATTTAATAATTAATTTTTTAAATGAAATGGGTTAGTTTGGATAATGGTATGATAATTTTTAATTAATAATATAATGATGGGATGTGTTATTAATTGTAATTTATGCTAAATAATGAAATGAATGGGTGTTAAACCTGGAGGAAATGTGAAGTTTTATTAGATTAGAATGGCTCATTATCTTTTAAAATGATTGTTTCATGTAATAATAAATGAATATATATGTTTTATAAAAGGTTATGATGTTGAAAGTTGTTTTTTTTAAACCAATAGTATGGTATTGAGTGTCTGATACTATATATATACTTTAATTTTTCTAGTTATTTTTTTGGCAGCCCACCCACATTGATCACTAAGTGAAGAACACCCACAAAGTCATGCATGGAGTATCTTTCCCAAAATCACAGTGGGAGAATAGATGGATAGACACATGTTCATCCAATCTCTCCCATCTAGGAGATGTAGTTATTTACCAGTCTATAATGGTCAGAGGGCTGTAAGTAAATTAGATGGTGTTTGTGGTGTCATAGGTGTATTCTGGTTAGGTTGTGAAGTCGTGTCCCAGGTGACATTAGTATGAGTTGTGTGGTACTTTTCTATGTATTTTCAGGATGATATGTCAAAATATGTGATGTGAAATGGTGTGAGGACCATGTCTTTGCATGCAGGATGTACTGTGAGGCCCAGGTGTGTGCGGGTAGGATGTTATGTTGTATTTTCAAGACATGGGAGCACCAAGATGTATTCTATTGGAGAATGATAGCGGATAATCAGTGGGAATGTTGTGTGAGGTACCCAATAATCAGTGTTCATTACATTATATTATATTACATGGGTTGTTTTACTTGGATACCATGCCTTGATGATGTTGTGGTGGTTAGTATACGTTGATAGGTGTTGTTTTGTCATACAATTTTCTCATAGGGGTATTAGTGTGCTTCTTTCACTTCTGCATGAGAGAATTTGATTTTCCTATAGAGTATACTTGTATGATCACCATACAATTAAAAACTATGTTCATGTTTCTAAGAGGATTTCATGGACTGCGATGGACCTTACAATATCTTTTCCATGACCATTATTATGTCACTAATTTATGTTTACTTTTGGGTACTTATTTAGATACATTTATCTATACCATATTTATTTATAAATTCATGTAGGATGTTTTGGGTTTCTATTTTATATTTTCTCATGGAGTTTTTTGTGGATGAATAATTCTATCTCCTGATCATTTTTTCTTATAAAGGGTAATTCCTAACATATTTTGAGATTTGTACACTGTTTGTACTTGTCTCCAACCCATGGCCTATAGGAGGTGGGATTTGAGGGTCATTATTTCCCTCCCTTAATTACTAGCCAATGAGGGGTGTCTATGGATGGAGGACGTTTTAAAAATAAACATGATCTATTTTGTGTTATTATTTTACTAGAGGATCCACTTTAAATCATAGTAATCCCAGATAAAACATGGTCTTAGCTTAGAACGTTATATTCATAATTTTTGTTCACAATTTTCTAAAATGACTATTGTCCAATTAAATCCATATTATTATCCACCCATATTAACTCTATCATTTTTTACTTTTTTGATAAGGAACATAACCTAAAGTATGATAGTGCTTTATAAGTTTCAAGCATCATATAAGTTGAATCAGGATCCTATATCAAATTAGATGTATCAAGATGACCCATCATTATGAGATTTATTTGGCTCATACAACATCCAAAATATTGTCCATGTATTGTAAATTAATATATCACATAAAATCTATAATTTTCATTATCAATAATTTGACAAAAATATTGAATTTTTTATAACATGATTTACCCAAGGAAGAGAAACGGGTTTCATGGAAATATCTTTAAAATAATGAAAATTAGACATCTAGATAAATAATAAGGGTTGTATCATGATACAAAATCCCCAATAAATCATGTAAATTTATAAATGATATTTGATATAGATGAATACACCTTTAAATGAAATTTAAAATATATCCATGAAAGTTGGAGAATATACCATTCAATTTTGTATCCTTTAAAAACTATAAAATCAAAAAAATTTGCTAAAATAATTTCCTTTTAATATAGCTTTTTAATATTTTTAGAGTAATATTAATTAAAAAAATTGTCATTATGGTGGGAAAAATATTCATGTTGTTTACTCTAAAATAAAACATTCCATTCAATATTTTTTAAAAAGTCTAAAAAATATATTTAGAAATTTTATAAAAATATTCTATTTAAAATGTTTTTATGTAAATTTAATTGTAATAAAAATTTCAAATTTAAAAACATTTAATGTATATTTATGAAATTTCATAAATCTATTTTCATGATTATGGACAGGGAATAATATTTTGGTTGAACAAAGAGAAAATAAAGGATACATTTCTTAAAAAACCTTTCCATGATCATTTTAATTTAAAAAGATATATAAAATGAATTTAAATCTTGTAAAAAAATCATAGAATATATTTTTTTTTAATAAATTATGATCATTAAATTCCCCCCAATTAAACCTTGAAAATAAAATTTATTTGGAAGAAATTAGATTGTAACCTAAATTCCTTACAAATTTTGTAGCAGTAAAATAAAAAGTATTTGAAGAAAAAAATATGAATTAGATATAAAAATATAATTTAATACCTGAATTAATATTTCCAAATTCATTCATGTTGGAGTACGTACATCATAAATGGAAATCATAGTTAATGACATGAAAGATGTCTAAAAAAAATTGATCGGGACAAAGAAAACACCTATAATATTTATATAATATAAAGTGGTAAATTTTCAATAAAGTGATTATGTGAATAAAATTTAATCACCATAAAAAGTGTAAATAAATATCCATAAAATATAGATATAAATTTAATAATAACCATAGAATCACAATGTCAATGAATAAGTGTTTTTACCCAATTGAAGGAAATTGAGTCATGAAACCCCTTACCTCTAGTCCAGAAATGTCATGCACGCCAATTAAATCATATATAGTAAAAATAAATCAATATTTTAACTATTTATAATTTTTTTAAATGTTTAATAATTTTTCATCTGTCTATTTTATTTCTTTTATTTCAATAATATATTTTATTATATATTAATTTAGTTCTAGATCATTTAATTTGTGGACATTCGGTTCATAGTTGAAAAATAAATATGGAAGGACGACCATGGTCAAAAGGAAATTTTCTCCATCATATAAGGAATAATAATAATGAAATAATTATCTTTTTTATATAATATATATTGTTTTGTTACCTTCCATGAAATTCATACATGATAAAAAACTCACTTCACTGTGTGGTTGTTGTAATCCACACATATACATGAACAACATTCTCATTTCCCAACAAATAGAAAGGTAAGAAAATTAAAAATATAATATGATTAAAGAATTAAAATTAGTTAGTTAATATAATATATATAAATTTAATCCAACCTCATATTCTTCCATAATAGGTGGTGATGTAAAATAAAACACATCATTTTGGAGGTGGTAATCCACATGTTTGCACGAAAATTTATTTTCTCCCTATTAGATCGAACATGAGATGAAAACGGGTTCTAAAATATTGATAATAATATTTGAGTATAGTGAACATGATGAAATAATAATATCATCTTGTATTATGAATATTTGAATGAGATATAATATAATGTAAAATTAAAATGATCAATTTGGAGATATACGTCTTCTTTGGAAAAAATCATTTTGATTGAAAAATTAACCATATAGGATGGTATTTTTATGAAACCTAATCCCCTATTAAATATATTGGATGTTTGTAAAGGGTCTTATATTTTTCTTTTCAAATCTACAAAACTCAAAACATGTGAGGAATATTTGGGAGGAGGTTCCCTTTTATATGTGAGGGGAGGGGCACCCTTGCTATTAAATAAATTATTAAATTAATAAAAATTAATTTTCATTTTAACATTTCTATAAAATCATATAATTAGAATAAGACTTATATAAGTATAAAAAAATAAATAATATATGGTTTTTATAAGTTAAGATGATGTTTTAACCATTATCTCGTAGTTTTAACCCCCATTAACCATTTCGACGATTACCGTTAGATCAATAGTTTTTAAATATTCCATGGTAATGAAAGTGTATATAAAAGGTAAATGGAAAATTACATTGAAATTTTTTATTTAATTCACCACATCCCATTCAATTGGGAAATTTTAATATTTTTTAAATTTTAAAAAATTTAATAAAATATTAATTAACCCAAAATACCATTAATGTAATTCAATGAACTATTCAAATATTTTGACTTAAACGATGTAAATAAATGTTTGTAGTTTGAATACATACTGCTTCACCATAAATAAGACATTCTAATTAACAATAAA
The DNA here is from genome assembly GCA_963277665.1 of Viscum album. Taxonomy (NCBI): domain Eukaryota; kingdom Viridiplantae; phylum Streptophyta; class Magnoliopsida; order Santalales; family Viscaceae; genus Viscum; species Viscum album. The sequence goes on from OY728121.1 coordinate 597,219,268, forward strand.
ATTCATGTTAATTCATATTTAATTAAAAAATATTACTTTCCATGATTTTAAAATCATTTACTTCCATATTTCTACTACATTCCGAAAGACTACGATGGCGTTGCATAAGAATTTAAGGTAGTTATACCACCACTAAAAACTAAAAATAAATTAATATCATAAAAAATAATTATTTTCAGAATAAATTTTGTATTCATTTAAAAGCTATAATTATATATATGTGGACATATAAGATAAATTAAAATAAAGATAATGGTATTTTATAATTTTCCATTACAAAAATTATATAAGTGTCAATCTAAAAATAAATAGGAAAAAAATTCCATACAATCTAATATTTTATTAGTTTTTTATAAATAAAAACATTAAATTTAAATAAAAAAGGTTATATATATATTTTTAATTCCAAATTACATATTTTTCAACCTTAACAAACTAATTTATCCATACCGCGGTGAAAAATATTTACCACTATCACCATTCAAAAATACCAAATATAAAAGGAGAATATATAATAAATTTGAACCTCATAATTTAAAATGTATAATTGATTTAATAAAATTTATTACATATAAGTTGATGAAATCAAATCAAATTTAAATGTGTAAAACTAAATGAAAACTGTTTTTAGAAAATCGTGTTCCTAAGCAATAAAATGATCTTATACCAAAGTAAAGTATAAAATGATTCTTATTTAATTATTAGATTATTTATAATTTTATGAGGCTTATTTTAAATCATGATCAATTTAAAATAACAATGCTAAATTTGAAGAAATAAATTAAAAATTTTCAAATATCTGTGTTTTTATTCATTCACAAAAAATAAATCTTTACAAAAAAATACCTAAATTTTACACTAATAGAATTTTGATGTGGTGATTTAAAAAATTAAAACCATTTTGTGAAATAAATTTTTAAAAATTGGATTATATTTATTGAATATTCACCCCCAAAAATATATAATACACCATTTTTTAAGAAACATATTTTTGAAATATAAAATGAATTTACTAAAAGTTAATTTCTTATTTCTTATGAATTAGAAAATAAATTTATGTTGATTAAGAACTTAATATATACAAATTTATATTTATTAATTCAGTTACGTCAATTTATGAATTCCAATTTGTTGGTTTGGTCAATATGGTCCAATTTAAAGTAATATTATTTTGTGGTTCATCTAAACCTGGTGTTGTATACCTTTTATGCTAGTAAAGATAATATTTTTTTAAAATATTTAGTTATTACATCATTTCCTCATTGTTGATTTTATTAAGAACCCATAATCAAATGGGTTATACCTAAAATGTTCATGTGGAACCACATCAATCATCGAGATCTAAGAATCCAAACTTTATGATATGAGACAACACCTATAAATATGGGGTCTCATAAAAAAATGAGAAAAGAGTGAGAAATATGGAAAAAATGTACATGGACTACTATCATTAATTATGGATACTTCTTCATTCAATCACTTTATTAACTAAAAAGATTATGAAAAAATCTCACATAGAGAGGAGAATATAATGAATGTCCTTTTCTAGAACATGTCCATTAATTATTTCCACAAAACATATATCACCCCTTATACTCACTTTCCTAATTAATAAATCATTATAATAATTTAGAAAAAATATACCCCTAATTCAACATATCAATTTTTTGGAAAACATTTTAATATAAAAAACTAATGTATAACCAGTTAGAGACCCATATATATATTCATTATAATAATATTCCATTTTATAGTTTAAGTATTCAATTTTCCATAATTATAGTGAGAAAATATATTAATCATCCCCATTTTTATTATATTTAAAATATATAAAACCTTTTTAGGAATAATATCTTATTTTCATTTTCCCAATATGTAATATATTACTTTTACATAAGTATTCTATATTAGAGTAAAACCATTATGTTATATTTTTTCGTACGTGTATGATTTTTCCATTTAAAAAATTTCAATAGGTAATATATATTTTTTGTTGATTAATATTTTCCCATGAACAAAAGGTTTTTTCTTTATCAAAATACAATTATGTAATATCTTTTAGCTCATAAAAAATGTGTTTTCCTACTTATGGCGTTTGACTTACTATAAAAATACCTTACATAAAAATTATTATTCTATATGTGAAATATGATTTCCCCCATATAATGATTTTTAATTTGATTTATTTTATCATGAGCATCATAAACATATTACCATCACACTTGAAAACCAACATATAAATAGACATCAAGACTTATCGAATTTCCTATTTCTAGACTCAAGTATATTAAAAACAATATTTCTTATTCCTTTTTTTCATGTGATTCTATTTTTTCAAGAATAATACAGATTCTCTTCCACTATAATAAATAATTATTTTCCCTAAGATTTAAAAATAATTTCAAAAAATTTCATCTTAAATTCAAAATATTCCAAAAAATAAGAAAAATTTAAATTTATATAGAGGCTTTCTAAAACATCCAAAAGCTATTGAAAAACATCTAAAAATATATTTAATATTAGATTCATGCATGAAATTAAATCCATATCTACAATTTCAGCCTCGATGCTAGGAAAAACCCCTAAGAACCACTTCTCATTCAATAATTTTTCCCCTAACACTACAACAAGGTAAAGTTTCATTGGGGGCCAATCTGTGATCTGACATGAACTACTATTCTTGATAAAATATGACCATACAATCAAATAATTATTATTATTTTCAACAATGAATATGTTTTTTATCTAGTTATATAAACATCATATCTCAAAAGTAACTAACTAAATGAAACTTTATAGAAATAGAACAACCTGTTTTCAATGTGACATGACCTAGTATAAATCACACCACCCTGTGTAAACATATACCAAAATTCACATAAAAATGTAGAATTTATTATTTCCCCTTATAAATAAATTCCAAATAATCCCTTCTATATCACCTTTGCATCTATATATTTTCTATATAATTACTTGGATCCTAGGTCAAATTTTTATAGCCAATTCCATTGTACATAATTTACAGTATTCTTGCACCAAGGTATTTACAATAAGATTATAAAATTCGAGGTTCTAAATTAATATTTGGTAATTAGAAAATAATACATAAATATTCATAAATATTTATCATCATCATTATTTTATAGTACATATATATTAAAATGATATTCATATGAATTGTAATACTTGTTCAATAGAAATTTCAAAAATCCATGTCCGTATCCATCATTAATAATTTTCAATCTATAATACTTCAAATTATATATTTATATAAATATATTTCCCAAAATATATACCTCTAATTTCCACAAATTATCAATTTAAATATAAAACCCATGAATATATGATCTATCACCATTTATATATTCAATAATAATAATTATTCTTTTATTTTAATATTCATAAAAATCCACCAATTTTATTTTTACTCATATTCAATCATTCTTATTATTAAGGATTCTATACATGTAAAATTAAATAATAATATTGGTAGATTCATATGTATAAATTAAGAGCTGATAATTTTTATCACCTACCTTGATCACATAAGAAACAATATATCTATATCCTGCAATGCTCTCTGCAAATCATTAGTCTTTATTTTCATTATTTTGTTTTCATTTTCCAATATACCAATAATTCGCCATAAAAGGTTCTATCATTCGTTTAATAATATATAATATATTATTTTTCCTAAAAAAACATTAATTATGGAAAATTTACTCTCTCTATTAATTTCTCTTTAATTTCTTCTAACTTGATTCGTTTATTCCAAGAATAACTAGTTACTAACAATTCCCTTACATTCCATTAAATAATTATATTTAATCAACATTGAAAATTTAAATAATATAATTATTACAACCAAACAAACCTATAAATTTAAAATATCCTCTATCATATCCACATCATATTGATAAAAAATCCTATGAAAAAATATATATTTTATTTAAAATAAAATAAATATTTTCAATTTAAATAAATAAATGATACAGAAATTACTCCCAAACTCAACACTTATAGGGAAAATATCATATCCTCTAAAAATAACCAAATCACCATATAATAGTAAAAATATCAACCCAAATGCAACAACATAATAAAAAATCAATTCTGAAGTCCAAAAATTTACAACATGTCACTTCTGAATTTAAAATTAAACCAAAATTCTCAAACTCCCAAAAAATAAAAAACAATGTCTCTATATACAAACTCAGTTAATTTTTTCGATAGTAATACATTTGAAAAATTAATTAAACTCAATTTCATCCATTTAATCTCTCTCATGGATTAGAAAATAATTACTTTAGTTTATTGTGATTTTATTAGTAACTAAAAGATACACGGTCATGCCATTATCACAATAATATAGATATTGATTTTAAGAAATTATTGAACCTAATAAAGTTACTTCATAATTGTCAAATAATTTTAAAAATTAGTTAATAGTCTATAAAAAATAATTCCACCACATTATAATTGGGTGGTCTTGAATATATATAATTTTCCATGATCTTTCTATTCAAGACACAAAAATAACCCAAATAATAATGAGAATCAGTACAAAATCTAGAATAATTACATAATCTAATAAATTTTGTTCTGATCTTACATTATCTAATTGATATGATATTTTTTATATATGTAACTATGAAATAAAATTAGTATATAAAATCCTCACTCAATTCTATTTAATGAAAACATGCTATTTATAGATACTAATGTCCTAGTGTTTTATAGGCATGTATTTTATTTTTTTTGAAATATTATATAATTTATTTTTTATTTTTCAGGTAAAAATTTTGTGTTTTGGATGATGTATGGGGAAAACCATGTGAGTATGTGGTGGGGTTTTTTTGATTACTAGGGAAAATTCTACTGGGTACCCAATGGTAGGGTACTTGGTACATGGAAGAGGGGTAGATGCAGAAGTATTATAGACTTGCCACTAAGTGGAATGCGCCTTGGCACGAGGTCGAAAATTAGGCATCTTGTATCCAATGTTAATAATTGGGTACCATTTTGGTGCAATATTTGTTTCCTAATGAGGGTATTTCGTAAATTTTGTAATGAATTTTTTTTGGTTATGTTCCTCCTTTTATATATCCATGAGGTAATTTGGATATGACTCTGCCATCCAAATCCCACTCTTTCTCCATCTACCTTTATGTTTTGGCCAATATAATATTTGTTAAGTAAATTTTTAATTATTTATTATGTTAAATTCATATTTCTATATGACTTAATAGAAAATTAATTTAATATTAAGACATTAATTTTTTGTCACTATCATGCTCTAATTCTCCATCATTGATTTTAGATTTATTTTTTTAAAGGATTTAAACCGTCTTATAGGGTTCACATTACTATCAATGTTTTACATAGGCCTTCCTTTACATTATTTGGTGTCTAATTGTGTGACTTTATATGAATTCTGAACTATTATTTTTATTTAATAATAATTATGAATTTTTTCACTTGAAATAATTTTTTATAGTGGTGTGGAATTAGTTTTTAATAATTATTAAAGGGATGTTATTATTTTATAAGTTTTTATCAAAGGATTAAATAAAAGAATAATTTTTTTAATGGATTTATTAATGTATAAATTGATTAAATGATTTATAATTAAAATAACAAATAATGGTGGAATTAATTATTAAACTGTGAATGATGATAATTATTTTTTATGATCAATATGGTATGTTAATATGTAATTCTATAATATAAAGTTTTTTTTATCCCAGGTGAATGAATTTTAGTTACTTATTTTGGATTAGTTTTTTGAGGTAGTATGAATTTTGATTTTAGTGAACTGATATAATAAATTATTTTAGGGAACATATTTATGTTAAGGGGATAAACACATGTAATAAACTACATGGATTAAATATTTGTTTTTTATAATTTTAGTAATGAAAATATTGATTTATTATATTAAACTAATTTTATGGATGTTATGTTTGTGATGATTTAAAGTGATTATAAAATGGTGAAATTGTTAGCTAATAATTATTTAAATGAGAAGTTGGAATGTATGGCTCAAATTAAGGATTTAGATTATAATTAAGCTCACTATAAATTATCTATTAACAAAATAAAGTTTATTTTTAATTAAAAATGTTTTAATGCATGTCATGTGGATAAATGGTAGAGTGGAGACTATGAATGCCATGTTAATTGTGAAGGAATATATTTTTTGTAGAATATGTCAAGATGGAAACATATGTATGATTTTATCATGAATTTCCTGAGAAGAATTAGGTATCAATTTGTTAGAAACTTAGTGAGAGTAAATATTGAGAGATTACAATTTTAATACACGTTTGTTTCATCTAGTATTCACCAAAATTCACCAAACTATCTAACAAAAGAATTTGTGTCTAGGTATTAAATTGGACATGCGTGGTTTTGTTTAGAGATTCATCACCATTAAAAAGTGAAATACAATCATCAAATTCTAGCATGAATGCATAAATTATTATCCATTGAAGAATGATTTTTTTTGATTTTTCTATATATTTTGTGATAGGTTTCTTGGGATTTTTGAAATGGAAGGGTTAATTCTAGGTTATTATTGAGTAGATTACAAACGTATTATATTTTCTTATTATTAGAGAGACTCAGATAGTCAAATAAATTAGAACTATTTATGTCATAATTTCTTTGAAACATTATTGGAAGCCCAGTAACATTGTTTTAGCTCATGATGTGATATTTATGTTCCAATAAAAAAAATTATTTTGAAAATACTTGAGTTTTCATGTGGTGTTGATGAAGAATTATCAATGACACCCTACTATAAAATCAATGTATATTTTTTATATTCTTGAGAAAATTACTTTTAGATGATTTATATATTTTTTACATGCATAAAAATATCATGTGAGATTTGGGGAGTTTTTTTATTAGTTTCCAATGTATTCAAGCTTTAAGATAGGGGTGAATTGATGTTTATAAAAATCTTTAATGTACCCATATTTTTTAAAATGTATAGTTCTGAAAATAATATGGTATAAACAAATTTTAGTAACTAAACGGTTAATATAGGTATTAAACAATTCAAAAGATATGAATCTGAATAAATCATGGTAATCAGAACTATTAGAATAAAATGATTAAAATTTAAAGTATTGAAACATTATAGGGTGGAAGATAATAATTTATAAGACCTAAATTATATTTATTAATGAAATGATATTATATATTATATAATTAGAAATCCTCAATTTTAACCCAAAAAATTCTGATAATATATACTTAATTACTATATAAAAAAATTCATTATGTGAAATCAATTAGAACTAAAAGATTTGAAGATACAAGATCTTACACCAAAGTTGCATTTATAAAGTAGGAATCAAGTCCCTACTGCATAACTTTTTAAATTTTAAGATCAACAACACAAAATCAAATCCCATCAAATATATATATATATATATATATATATATATTCATGAAATAAAAAACATACCAAAACAAATTTCAAAAAATATATACCACCCTTTAGGATTTCTAAAAATAAATAAGGGGATATAAGAAAACAAGATAACCAACACACTAGTGAAAAAATATAATTTGTAAAAATTAATTAATTGAAATATCTAGAAAAAAAATAAAATGAAATCAATAATTTATTCCTAATGATGATAATATATGATCTAATATTCATATTCCACAAACTCTATTCTAGGTATTCAATTTTTTTCTTGATAAAAAATATCGATGACTAAATCTATTTTATTTTTTATCATTTTATTTTATATAAAAGGCTATATTTTCATGATTTGGGTGTTTTAAAAGTAATAATCATTTAATCTAAAAATATCACCCCTCATTTTTAATTTTTGATCAATAATGTAACTCTTTGAACAATGTTCATCAGTATCTACAATTTTATTTTCTATTATAATGATACTTGTATTCATATATTGAAGAATTGAATTGATTTGGACATCTTCCACATAAGGAACATCTTTTAATTAATCTCTTACTTATTTTAATATAATATTTTGATAACCTCATGTTTAAAGTAGTCATTGAAATAATCCTATTCATCTTCCAAAATGTGACTTAGATTTCTATCATTGAGTAACATTTAGACACTTACAAGTACTTTCTTAGAATATTTTAATTCTATTCCAACATCTTTTGTAGTCTCATATAGAATTTGTGATGCAAATTTTTATTCACATAACAAATTATATCAACTAAATTTACTAGATAAAAAACATATTCATTACTATATTTTTATTACCTTCATAGTTCTCTTCATATTAGGATGTTTTTATCTATGTTTAAACCATTCCTATTCATAAAAAAATATCCTTTAAAAGATTATTTATTTAAAAAATAAATATTACGTATGTGTATATTTTCTAGGTCTATAAAACAATACTTCATCATCCATAATTTTATAGAAGAATAACTTCTTGAATAAGAAGACTAAAAAATGATGTGTAGTAAGATGATAAAAAAATCATATGGTGATGTATATTTTTATGTAACATATGAATCCAATTACCTTTCCTGAACATTTTATTTCTACCCCTTTTCAAGTAGATGAGTTGAAATTGTGTTTTAAGATTATGTTACAACAAATTAATATAAATAATATATTCCCTTCCCCAAAATAGTATCTGAGTGAACTAAATTCATCAAGGAAATAAATATTTCCAGTCTATTTATATTTTAGTGGAAAAAGAATAATTATTAGTTTCATTAATTTCAATGTATTTTTCTTATATTTTATAATATAATTTATTTTTTATTCTTTTTCTCATAAGGAATTTTCTTCATCTTTTATCAGAAAAATGTATGATACATTTTTTTCATTCGTAGCCATTATTCAATCATAAAAATAATTTAATTTATAAAAAATTTCATTATAATTTTATATATGTATTTTTTCCATTTGAATTATTGGATTCAAAAACTATTGGTTTATTATACTTCATATATAAAATGGGAAGTTCTTCTGACCCTTCCCACATTTGTATCTACTATGTTGCCATCTCCTTTTTTGATTGGATTTCATTTGTATTTTTATGTGATAACACAATTTCTAACATTTAATTATCAACAAATTTATTTTAAGTAGAATCATATAATAGTTTAATTGTAGTAATCTATTTATCCATAAATAAAATTTTATTTTTCCACAATGGATTTCTAGAATATTTTTCCCAATATTTTCTAATGTTTTATTTAAAATATCATTCAAAATACACAAATTCAGATGAATTTTCAACATATCATGTCTGATAGAAAGGTCAAAAATATAATTCCATATGAATTGTATTATTTCAAATGCATCCATTACATAAGTAATTTCAAGTATGTATACATTTATGATTTTGAAAATATATTAATGTAATTTTCCTTGAAGACAAAAATCATGAATCCTTTAAAAAGTATTTTTATATTCAAGTTAATGATGTACCATATTATGTAATTTCTTTTTATGTGAAAAATATAAATGAATATATTCTGCTCAGAAAATGTTCCTAAAATATTTAGATTTTATTGTGAATGTAAAAGTGATTCTCCCTCTAGTGGTAGAATAATTAAATCCACAAATTTCTATAGAGTTAGATTCACACCACCCATCATTGAGCCTCTTTACGAAATACATATACACAAGTTCAATCGTATAAACCTTATTAAGTGTTGGAGAGGATATATATGTGTGTTATGGACATTTCCCTTATTCTTAACATAGATGGACATAAAACCATTACCTCCCTCCCCCATGGTGTGGGAGGGACCCTCACCATACTACAGGGAAGAACCACATATTTCAATCTCCTCCTTTCCATCCATGACATACTTCCATACTAACAATATATTTTTATTTTCACTAAAGTTCCATATATGTTGATAGATTCATTTATGTTCCTCTTTCATCTGCAGATTTAAATGTGGCCTTGTCTCTTTTGACTATGACATTGATTTCTCATTTTAAATAACACCGTCTATTGGTTTATTCCTTCAACATAAATATCGGTGTATATGGGGGATAAAAGGATCAAGAAAATATCGGCCTTCTTGACTACATTTATATCATGTTTCAATTCACATCTGAGAAATACATGTTTTGGCTTGGTATAGTGTGCCCCGAAACTACAAATGATTATGGTTCTACTTATTCTTGTGGACATACAACTTCCACACGAGGTGTGATACCCCAACCATGGTGGTATGGGTAATTTTCCTTGAACTCCCATTACCATTTCAAACCACATAAAAATTCTCATATTCTTGGAAATATTGTTCGTAGATATCTATGATATAATTGAAGGTCCAAATCAATTTGTCACCCAATCATTCTAGAAATCTATGTGGAGGTTGATGTGTCAATAAGGCTAGTGGACATTGTTTGGATTATAGTTAGAGAAGAGTTCTACTTCAAAACATGTGTGGATTTCTAGTCATGGAGGAATTATTACTCATAATGTAATAAATTTTTTCAGTCAATGATAGTTTGTAGGATTGGGAGGAAGAGCATCCCTCAGTAATTGGATATAGATACATGAGGCAGTGACAATGGCTTGAAACCTGGTACTAATAAAGGTCCACCGAATCAGTGGGTGTTCATATGCATCAATATAAGAATTTGTCCCATAGTGTATCACATACGGGATACCAAATGGTGGAATAAAATTTAAAATTTTAGATGTCTGATTTGGATGATCATGTGTATATTGTACATACTCTATCAGATTCAGTTGGTATTGGGGAGGTGAATGTTGTTAGTGTATTGATTCTTATTCCATGAAATTCATTTATGGGATATTGTATTGGGGAAAATATTCATGGTAGTGGATAAAATCAAAATTTTGGATTCAATTGACATGAGAAGGAGTCTCTAGGGGATTTATCATATAGGATAAAACACTACAAAGGTATCATGAGTTTGTGGAGGTTAATAATGGATCCAACCCATGATGGGCCATGTCCTTCTCGATCCTATGCAATAGTTTTAATTCCATGTGAGAATATGTTCAAGTTGAGACCTATAAATTCTTAAGGGAATAATTAGATGGAGTTATGTCCAATTCTTATATGATAGTACAAATTAAGGGATCATTAGATGTTTTTACAACTTATTGGGGAATAAGGGGTATAGAAGAATTAGTGATATGGGGATATACATCATAAGAAGGAGTATTATATACAAGGGGTGTATAGATTAATCATTCCTTCCCAAACCAATGTGGACAAGGTCGACTAAGAAAATTGGGTCCACCGTGATGGAATATGCTCCTTATGAGAACGAGTAGGTGAACAAGTGGATCTTAGACATGCTAAATGATAATTCAATAGACAAATTCAATCGATATAAGTAACATGTCACCATATATATGGTTGACATGATTGAAATTTGGTCCCTAGAAGACTCTATGATAATTGAGTATGACCCAAAGTTTCATTAAGGGATGTCTTGAAGTGATGATTCAAATTTTGATACACCAATGGAGTTATAGATGGATCAAATGGGAAGAAGGTAATTAGGTAGGGGAAATTTCCTAGGAAATAATACTACACTCAAAGGAATAAATTCTAGAGGATATATTGATTATTCATGCTTTTGATGTGGATTAATAAATTATGGAAAATAAAAAATTCTAGTGGACAAAAATAAGGAACATAACAACAAGATAAAAAAGAAATATCTAGTTTTTATAAGTGGATTTGACGTAAAGAATATATCAATGGATAAATTATTTCAAGACTAGGAAAATATGTCTTATATCATTGAATTTATTATCAATGATAAACTAGATAAAAAGGTAATTGATATATTATAGAAATTAAATTGGGTGATTACTTATAATAGGTTTATATTTTCTTTCAGTAATTTTGAAATATCTCATTTAGTTTTTTGTTTCTCATTTGAAACATTCATATTTTCTCAAATTTTCCACAATTTTATTTAATAAAAAATAAATTTTAAATCAGTAAGTGCATAAACCTAAGACAAAAACATCATAATGAATATTATACTTGTCTTCTTTTCATCATTATGATATCTAATGAATTTAGTGGAATACATTACTAAAAAATACATGATTAGATGTATAGATCTTTTTATATGGTAGAATAATAGATTCCCATTATTTTAAAAAATAACTCTTTTGAGAAAATATTTTATTTTTTTAATTTTATAATGAATTAACCATTCATAAATTATCTCTATCGGAGCCATATAAATGGAAGGCCCCATCTAGAGAAGTATTATAGAAACATAGAAATGGATTATTTCTCATGATTTATAAAATTTTTGGAAATTTAAATGGATCACTATAGTAAATTATGGTAGAAAAATGTGGGTGGATAATTAGACTTTGTATATAAATGCACAATGAAATTGAGACATCAATATTAAACTCTATGGGTGGTTAGATTTAATTTCTTCTCAAGAAATTAGATCTTCAATTCTCATATATGATATAAAATGTGAATTTAAAAAATATAAGTAACCTTTATAATTTGATATTATAACAAAAAAGAACATAAAAATGAAATTGAATTAGGATATTACTAATTTAATCATTCTAAGAGAGTAAACATTGATAAAAAAATATTCTTTCTAGAATATAACTTATGATATTCATATAAACTTAGATGACCCAAAAATGAATTTGGTTATAGAAGGTGTGCTTGATATATTCTTCTATTAAATATAATTATCTAAAAAATATAATTTTCTTACCTAATAATTTATTATAATTCTATTTATAAAACATTTTGTTCCCATTTCAAAAGGAGTTTTTAAATGTGAGGAGAGTATTCTTAGAAAATAGAAGATGATCACTTAAATAAAATCATACCCATATTCTTTTCATATATTTATATATTTAAAAGTTTAAAAGTTTTATTATTATATCCAAAATATTATTTTAGTTTTTCACATTTTTAACAACCATATCCTCTTTTTTCATGATCCAAAATGAAGTGGTGTCTTACATATATATGTTTTTCATGTGAGTGATGTACTCGTTTTTTAGATAAAGAAATTTATCTGGTGTTATCATAATGAGTAAAAGATTGATTAAAAATCATTTCAAAGTATATAAGGGTGTGCTTATTTTCCCAAAATAGAGGGTTATAACTTCTAACCTTTTTTATATTCAGCTTTAGTAATACAGTGACCTTTCGAATGATGATTATTTTTTACAAACAAATGAAAAATATTTGAATGAAAAAGTATAGGTGGTTATTTTACAATCCATAACATAATATTATAAATATATATCTGAATAAATTAGTAGTAGAATCATAAACCGTTAAGTATAGCGAGAACAATGTTTGGAATTTTACTTATGATAATAGAATATTTGTTTCACTATATTAATATCGGATTCTTTTTTGACTATTTTGAATTCAAAATCTTAAGAATAAAAAATAAAAAATATATGGCTGAAAATAATTCAATCGAAGTAAACATACAATCATTTATTTATAATATTGTGGATATTCCAATTTCCAAGATTAATCAAGATAGTGATTACAATAGGTATCTACAGTAGAAATACTACTCAAATAATTAGAACAATGAAATCATTTATGTAGATCTTTGATGTATTTTTACTAAGTTGAAATGATAATTTTTTTTAGAAATTTCTAATCCATGATAGTCGCTTTAATTTCCCATCAATCACATATAGAATTAAATTTTAATATGTTTTTATAAAATATTCGTAGGTTATATAAAGCGGCTTTAAAAATTTTATCATGAATATTTATTTTCATAATTATATTGTCCATAAAGAAATTTTTGATAAAACGTGTTGGATATTCAATTCATTTAATGAAAAAATTAAAGTGCGAAATTGGATAATTTATCTTAATAATACCTAAAAACATTTTTATGTTGATGAAACACCTTGGAATGTTTATAAAAATGTTCTATAAAATTTTAAACTTCATAATCTAGAAGATTTTCCATACAGACATCCTATATTAAATATTTTTATAGAATTAACTCCCTACCTCTATATTGAATAATGTGAAATTTATATGAGAAGCGATGGGTAAGATAATTCAGATCGATTCAATCCTAGAATATGGATAGTTTTTTCCTTATAACCTATTCCCTATTCCAGAATATAACCTTTAACAATATATTTGGATTTATTGAAAATATAGATTGAATTTTATCAAACTTGTTTTGAAATACTCACTTAACTCATATATTCAGTAGAATTTTAGGACACTCAATCAATGTACAGACCTTGTTTTATAAAAAACAATCCAGTTACTCTTGGAATTAAATTACCATAGTATCCTCACCCAGGTATTAACATATCATGTATTGTTTATAATAAGTTAAAATCATATTTTGTTCACATTTATTACATAAAGTAATCACGCATTTAGCCATTTGAAAAAATATTGCAATAATATTAATAATGGGATGGTTTCAAAATAATTTACGGGTATTATAACATGTTAATTTTTTTCTAAATCAACATGATAATTATATTTCATAAGACTAGCTTCTAGAATGATAGTAACTAGGGAAAAGTTATCAAATACTTGAAATGAAACTAAGGTCATTTCAAATACACAATCCATATCATTTTCATAATCTAGTTTGTTTGAATTCACAAAAGTGTTAGTTTAATTAAATATTAAGTGTATCATTTACTCAATGAAATGTTTCCAACAATTACAAAAATTATAATCCCTACTAGTGGTAGAAAAAACAAATAACATACCATCATCAATGTTTTGGATAAATTATTTTAATGTAATTTGTATTGTTCATAATGAATACTTTGAATCTAAAAATAATGATGTAACTAATCAATATATTCCTTCCATACCATAATTAATAAGGTGTTTTTGTAAAAATTAGTTGATTTAAAACAAAATTTATAATTTAATAGTATGTATTAAAATCTTTAAACCTTAATATTTTAGCAATATAATATTTTAGAAAATAGGGAATAAGTAATTTTTTGGATAGTTCCATTTATCCTTCTAACTAACCTATGTTTTATGGAGTTATTAATGAAAAAAGTAAAATCTAAAGAATTTTTCACTAAAAATTATTTCAAAATAATTATTCTCAAACACTACACCACAATCAATATGGATAGTTATAATATGATGGGTTTTATCAGTTTGTACTAGTGTATAAAAATCTTATATAACATGAGTAGTTCTCATTTAAATGAATAAATGAAAACCCAAATATGTATGGTGTAACATTTAACAAAGATAAAAGAAATTTTTTTCCTCCTAAATTTATATTTTTTTCTTAAAAGATCTATGTAAACTATTTATAGATGTATAGTAAATGCGACGTTGCAAATAAATTTGAAAGTAGACTTATCTTTCATACTTTATTGCAATAGTTATCTAAATCTATAATAATGAAGCATAAGTTCAAGATGGTCCTTCAGAAGTCACGTCATTAAAATTTTTACTTTGATTTGAAAATTTTCATATCGTATTATTTTATTCCAAATAGAAGACTTATTCACTACTTTACTATGGAAATGAACATTTCAATTGGTAAGGTCATGTAGGTGAATATTGTAAACATTTTCATGCTTATTGGATGATAATATGTGAACTCCATATGAACATGAGTTTTTATATTTTCCATTTTTCATGTTTAAAATGTTTCAATTATCCAATAAATGGATTATATTAATAAGTTTGTGCTTATGTCTTATTGTAATGATTTATACTTTATTTCACTCTAATTATTTATATCATTATATACTTTTATTATTTTTTATATAGATGATCTTTTAGATTAATTATCCTTTTTTAGTATTATACAATCTAGTTTGATATTCCTATGTTTTATATATTTATAAAAAATAACATTAGAGGAATCATTTTTTATCATCTCATTTCAACAATTATCAAACTTATCTATTATAATATTATGTCTTTTCTTCTAGATGGGTTTCTTCATAAGAAATATTTCCCATTCAATTTTTTTTAATTTTTCAATTTTATTCTTTACTAATAATCATATCACTTTCATGTATTTTTTTAATATAATAATTCATTGATTTATTTTTATTCGAAGTTTTATCTTTGGACGTTAATGTAGAAAAAGAAAAAAATTATTGTATTTTCAATTCTATTAATCTCCCTTTAGTTTTTTTTCATATTATAATAAATATCCACTGAGATAATCAAGAATCAATAAGGTAATATGTTTGACATCATCTATAAAATTTCTCGTCAACTCCCATTCATTTAGGACAGTATAAATAATATTATATACTAACTAATTATTAGTAATATATATTTGTCTAATATGTTATAATCCATTTATAACAGGTATAATCCTCATTTCCATTAAACAAACAGATTCCCCTAAAATGATGTTAAATGGGTAATAATTTTATTTTACTATATCGATTCTAATTTCCAAGAATCCTCAATTTTCTAAAATGTGTGACAATATGTTTCATCCCTTTATTTTTGGTTTCCTCAAAAAACGTTATCTGGATAAATATGTTTTGAGTCACTGTAAAGAATAAATGCATATTACAAATCCTATAAATCAATTGATATGCTATTTTCTATTCTCAATAAGTGTTTTTAATTTATTCTAGAATCGTAATGTACCTTTACATAATATGATACATATCAACACAAGTATTAATAAACAACCTATTTATTTTTTCATACTAATATTTTTAATCATCTTTATCAATGATAGGTGGTTGATTCAGATTCAAATTCATCAAATCTATAATTGGTGGAATTATAGAAACAGAAAAATGATTTATCTAATAAATCACAGTGTAAATATAATAGATACTTTCACTAATACTAACTATTGTCCATGTTTGATACCTTCAGAAGGAGAGGGAGAAAATTAATGTTTATACAAACCAATAATGTTTCCCCCTTATTAGTAATGTATAGTTTTAAATATAACAAGATCCAATATAAAAAAATAAATAATTTTTAAACAAAATGGAAATATATAATTAAATTAAAATACTATCTGAATAAATAAAAATAAATTTAATAATTATAATATAAATTTTAGAATAGAATATATATATAAAAAATGTGTTTAATGATAAAAAACATGTAATATAAAATCATTATTAAAGAATGGGTATTATAGTTCCTACACTAAAACATGTTACTTTTAACATAATGTGGAATGAGGATCTATCCCCAATCTGTAATAAAACTAGGTCTCAAAGTGAAACTTCTCCAGTCCAAATGATCGAAATCTGCATTCTCGTATCCCAAAGGTTATTCAATAAAGTCGGTAAAAAAATCCTTACCCAAGTACTTAATTTATTATAATAATGATATCTCATGTTCATATCCTTGAATCTTCATTGAACAAGTTGATCCAACATAAAATAACAACAAAAGAAAAATAATTAGCTTTTATAATAAATTCTCACAAATTGAATAACATAAATCACACTAAAAAATATGAAAAAAAGAAATGTATCTATAAAAGATGATATACAATCCCATATTTAGTGGGGATATTAATAAATTTATTAGTTTTCATCTTTATAATGAATAGAAAAATTAATAAGAAACAAATAATACAAGATATGAATAAAAAAAATACTTTAGTCACTCATAATATTACATCAAAAAAATTACATGAAACCAAGTACTATATACCATGAATTATTTTAAAATATGTATTATTACGTACTATGGATGTTTATATCCATTAAAAATTCATTAATAAAATTTTACAATAAATATAAATGAAGAAAAAATTATGAAACTAGGGAAGTCATTTCATAATATTCACCATTGACAATCACTGTTATTAAAAATACCAACTACATTAAAAAATCATGAATTTAGAATTATTTTTATAGGAAACTAAATGAAAACTATATAAATGTGAAGTGTTATTTATGAAGATAGAGTGGATTTAATTTACTGAATTTAATTGGTGTAATATACAAATTATTTTAGAATTATAAAGGGATATATATTTTTTGGGTATAATAACAATAAACATATTATATATTTAGAATTACTTACAGATATAGTTTTTATAAATTCATATTATCTAAATTTAAAAATTATAATTTTTTAATTATAAATAATTTAGTATATGTAAAATATTTTTTTTAATAGATGAAAAAGACACCAATTATTTCTCAAAATTTCATTTTTTATTTTGAACATTTATTATAAATATTATTTTTATTTCAAATTATTACATTTAAAGAATTTTTTTAATACAATATACAGAAAAAATTAATTTATTGATTATCAAAATAAATAAATGATATCATATAAATTTTCAATGAACTATAAATAATACCAATATAATTTTTTCATGAAAAAGATATTTTTTACTAAGATATGACATTTTTAGTTAAGTAGTTCCAATTTTCATATTGAAGTATGAAATTTAATGATATGTAATATATATATATATATAATGAAAAAAATAAAAAATCATGGAATTATTAATAATTTCATGGAAACAGTATTTAAATAATTTAATGTTAAAATAGAGATTTTTCAAGGAATTTTCTTCCTTTATCATGTTTATTGATATCTTAAAAAATTTAAATGGGTTCTATTAAAGAACGATATTAAATTTTTTTTAAAATATATATTAAAATATTTTACAATTAAATTAATGATTAGAAATTTGTAAACTAAAACAATAATGTCATTTTTATGCTTAAAAATGTATTTGTATACAAACTTTTCTAATGAATTATGAATTTTTATTTAAAAATTATTTTTAAGAAATTTTATGAAATAAATCTGATGATATATATTTCATGTTTTTAGTAAACATATAATAATTATTTATTTTTTATTTTTTTATTTTTTATCCAAAAATTTGTTAATATGGAAAATTTTATTTAACCTGACAAAGTATAAAATGAGTTAAATAGTTAAAATATTGTGTATAATTTAAAAAATATATCTATAACTTATCAATTAAATGTTTATATGAGATAATTATCAACCTTACTTGCTTAATTTCCATTTTTTCCACTTTCAGTGAAATTTATTAGTCTTACACAATAATGAATGGTTATTTGCGAAAATGTCACTCCTCACTTATAAGAGGACACATCCACCTGCCTTTCCAAATCACAAATAATATTTAAACAAAATAAAATAATATTTCATATTGTTTACCAATGAATAATTACTCATATTAATTATCCCATATCCCAAGAGGATCCCCCAATTCCTTCAAAACTAAGTAGGAATCCAAAATATAATTTATTCGTCTTATGTAATGGCTCATTAATCTTTCTTTTTCATTTCTCATATTTATAAATATCTTTGTAATTTTTATTTATAACCATTATAAAATCTTCATAATATAATTATTCATCTATAATGTTGATATTTTATTAAAATAACTTTATAAACATCCTTATCTATTTTTTATAACAAGTTCGTGTTTGTATCGGTTTAACCATATAAAAGAATGATGTTATAAATTGTAACATGGATGATTCTGAAAACCATAAATTATTAATATATGATATGTGTAATTAATTTTTTTATGATTAGGATTTATCTAAATTAATTTTTAACTCATTATGAAAAAATACTCATTCCTTTTTAACAAATTATCGAAACAAACTAGTAATTTATTTCATATTTATGATTCGTACCCAAAAATACAAGGGAATGAAATTGGAACTATATAACTTTTTATGTGACTAATATTATATTACCATTATAAATACATATATTTTTTTCCTTAAAATAGAACAATGATCATGACTTCCATACCAAACCATGAAAGAGATATTTCAAAGTACCAACAAATAATGATAAATATAAATTTAGAATAAGTAATAACTATGTTATAAATAAATAAAAAATTATAAATATCAATGGTAATATTTATAATTTTTTATTTCTAAAATTGGGGATTTATTAGTATTAGCTTATTATATAGGATTTTAAAGTGAATCTTTTTAATTGTGAATCCAAAGTAATGGTTTTTGTTGACTCAATCTTCTTTTTTGTAATATACTAATTATTTCATTGAATTCATTCTTATAATATTAGATTATAGTATAATATTTTTGTATTTTATATTATTTACTCTTCTATTTCGTGTGATTTAGTTTTATTTATCATAACAATATTTTCAAATGATTCTTACATTATTAATAACAATGTGTATATACAGTTTTTATGACCCAATTATCACCCCTTAAGACAAGATTTCTATTATGAACCAATTATTTATTAAACAGTTATTTTACTAACAATTTAACTTCCCTTATCATATTTTTCATATTATTTAAGGTATTTATAATTCAATTTCAGTTTCACACTTTCATTGGATTTTGATTCATACATTACGAAATTTAAAAAGTTTTTTCTAACTCAAACAGCTTTCTTTCAGTCATTATATTTCTTAATTTACTGGGTTTCTATAAATTTGATATATTATCTCCATTAAATTGGGTATATTTTATTTTTATTTTCCTATATAGGGAAATTTTATTTGAATATTAAAATATTATTCTTTTATGGGTTCCATTTTTCTTTAAAATATAACACTATTAATATTAATTCTCAACATATCTATTAGATCATTTTTCTCCATAACAATATTAATTCTTACTAAAAATATTTTATTTTCATATTTTTAAATTAAATTATTTATTATGTTTTATACCTTTCATATTTATATTTTTCCCAATTCCAAATAATTTTTTATATTTCTTTCATTGAAGTGGGTTTTGTTAAAACTGCATGAAAATCCGAATTTTTTTAACATTAGATTTTGTATATTTCACTCCATGATTCTCATAATTGAAAAATATTTATTATAAATGATCCATTTTTTGGACTTATTTTAGAAATATTATTTTAAAAATATTCTATTCACCCATTTAAAATTAGTTAAAGAGTGATATTAAATGTATTTTTGACAATGTTACCGAAACATTAAAAAGCTCATTATATAAATTTATATCCATTTTCCACTCATTATAATTATTAATAATTCTTAATTAAAATACTATAATTTTAAAACATATTTATGAGAAAATTTAGAGTAATATTTTTATCAATATTTCCTTTCATGAAAAATATGTTTAAGCCATTATATATTTGTATTAATTTTTTGGAAATGTTTAAAAGATAAGAATATGGTTTATTAAATGTTAAATAAATTAATAGCCACATTTTGATAAATATTTAATATGTTAATACTCTTTTAGATTACATTATTTGAACGATACTTGTGAAATTATTATTCTCGTAATACATTTCCCTATAGAATATATTATACTAAAATAATTTTTTTATTATTTATCAAAACATCCTTCTATAAATGTTGATGAGGAAAATAAATTTCTATGAGATGATTGATCCGTGAATTCCTTTTTCTTACCATATTATCATCATTTCTTAGTGATTAAATTTATTCCAAATAATTTTCATTATGTTAATGCTAACATTATTTTATTTGGTTAAAGGGTATTGAACTAGAAAATAATACCTTTCAATTGACTGGGGGAATCTATTATCATAACTATATTCCTTTTATTTTTTAATGTGAAAATTATATATACATGATTATCTAAATTCAATGGAATTTTACAATTCAACCCCTGTTAATATTTGTGTTATTTTTACCAGAATAATTATTATTAATAGCCTACATTATTTAAAATTCCTAATCATGTTTTAAATATTGAATTATTCTTGTTGAACATATATGTATGATTTATCATTATATGAATTGTGGGGATGACATAGACCTCAAATACATTGTGTAAAGATTTATATATAATGATATGGAATGTAAGAAACATGGGAGTGAACCCAATTCACTATGGTAATGGTAATGGGTAGTAAACCAATCCACTATGAAGTAAGACTCTATCCATTATATAATGGTTGTATTAGTATTGAACCATGACATAAACAAATATTTCATTTACATATGTGTATAACACAACTCTATTCCACATTTCTATGTTATGTCACATATCTTTTTTATGTTTCCTCTCTGTATACTTTTTTTTCAAATGTTACCATGTAATTTTATTTGCCTTATTCCTCCATCAAGATCATTTTTGGTCTTGTGTCCCCCTATCTAGATCTATTTTGTTATATTTTGATCAACTACCATGACCCATGATATTTTTTTTGTTCATCATTTCTACTTTGGTTATGTTTTATCATATGGTTATAATCTAAGACTTTATGACTAACTAATATGATTTTCAGTTATAATATTTCCATATCCTTTATTATCATGTTTCTCATTTTCCATAAAAATTATTTGTAGAAAAATAACATCGAGGAATTCATGTGTTGATAATTTTTAGGTAAAAATTTTTGTTTAATAATGTGACAATATGGATACGTAGTGAATATCTATATTTACAAAATATATATGTACTTGTGTTAGTGAATGTGCTTCCATTTTTTATTTTTATCACTATATCTAAGAGTGTAGGTCCTGGTAGATTCATTGGTTATCAAATCAGGGATTATTTATTTTAAGGATTAGGTTATTGATATTAAGAGGATAAAACATATGGAAATAGAGGTTGAACTAAAAGTTATATATTTTTAAAAAATAATGTAATAGGATAAATAAAAATTCTAATATTTTGAACTAGTGATGTCAATGATTGATCTAATTATTGTTATATTTGATCCAATGTGTGATAGTTTGAAATGAAGGTGCAAGAATATAATAAATTTGAGTATTTATTTTTGATATTAATATGTTTATTTACTCTAATTTTATTATATATTAACAATCCCATTTTGGTATTAGTATTTGGTTGGAAATAGGATCGTAAAAATGATGTTGTAAAATGTAATCCTTTAGAAACTCTATTGTCTTCTGACAAAACATGGATGAATATTTTTAGGAAATGGTTTTGGTAAATGAAAATATAAACATATAGCTATTATGATTGAAATTATGAGTTTTATTGTCTAACCCAAGATATTGAGGTTTGTATCTCATTAAAAATTACATCTCTAGTAATTTAAATCATATATATACTCTCTGATATTGTCATGTGTGAGAGATAATTAATATTGAAAGCATAAAATTTATTTATGGGGGTAGAACATAAAATCCTTGATTTATGTTTTGATATTATTTCCCTATGTTGCTTCTTTTAATCAATATAAAGAATATTACCATAAGTAGGAAATATATTATATGGTTTATGAATTAAAATAATTGTAGTTTACTTACACATAAAATTAAATTACAATATAAGTAAATAAAACCAAGTATTATATACCATATATGATTACAACCCAAAATTTTATATTAAATAAAAAAATGAAAACAAATAAAAAAGAATAATTTCTTCATAACACGAAAATCCCTCAGATCATATTCACCCTTGAGAATCAAAATTAATAGAACAAAAACTATAATGAGAAAAACAAAATTAATGGTGAAAATATTTTATAAAATGGAAAATAAAAAATAATAGGATGGGTTATGTAACAACATAGTATTTAATAAATATTTTAAACCATTTGACTAGAATTCATAAATATTTTACTATATTCCTTAAAATTAATTTAAATTTAAAATAAGTCACACAAGGTATGAAACTCACTATTGATGATTTATTCATGCATAATGAAAAATTACAAAAAAAGTTACATGGAATTATATATCACGTACCATAGATGATTACATATAATAAAAGTGCATAAATTAAATGGTGATAATAAATATAAAAGAATAATATCATTATAATTAGGGAATCCCAGAGATTATCATCACTCTTTAGAATAACTATTAGTTAAAGTAAAACTACAATAAAAAAACATTAAAAGGGAAAGCATGTTGTGAAATCACAAATAAAAAAAATGTTGAATTTGATGTATGATTTAATAGTTAAGAATCAGATGAATTTATAATATGTAATAGGTGTCATATAGCCATTATAAACCCATTATAATGTGTTATATATCTATTGGGTATAATAGTTAAAAACATGTTACTATTTTCAAACAATTAGTATATAGTTAATATACATAAAGTATGTAAAAAATAAAAAATTTCATTATAGATAATTTCACTGAGAATAAATATATCTATTTTTTTAATATAGTGAATAATTTTAATTAATTTAGGGAAATACAATTAATTTTAAAGAAAACTACTTTTTTAAAAAGAATGCAGTCTTTGATATTTATATGATTTAAATAATTATTTCAATAAAAAGAATTCATGATATGAAATTAATAATTTATCAATTAGATAAAGAACATATGAGAATGAGTTAAACAACATTTAGGAATATAAAATTAGTTATTCATTATTTTTAAAAAAAAAAATTAAATTTTTTTAAATTTTTTGTTTTATTATTTATTTAAATGTTAAATTTATCCCATTTGGACTATTAAGTGAATTTGTTTCATAAAAATTATCATTATTAAATTTATTCTTAATTGTTAAGAAATTAAGATAAAATCCATTACTTGGAAAATTTATATTTTTCAAAAAATTATTTTCTAATATATTGTTAATTATTATCTTAGTAAATTTAATTTATCAATATTAAAGAGTTAGTTTATGAAAATATATTTTATATATATTATAAAATAAAGTAAATTTCATCTAATTTTTTTATAAATGGTATGGAGTAAGTATAAATTCATTTTATAAATAAAAATATACTTTTCTTATATCCTTTTTATGTGTTATGTGTATTTATAATAAAATTAATTTTTATCAATTTTATAAATTGAATAAAACAAAATGGATTTCATATTTTGAATAAGAATATTTAATTGGTTAATAATTTTAATTTCATCTTATTAAACCAATAATTTAGTGAGACAAAACATTGTCACCAATCTAAAGGTAAAAAAGTTATTTTAAATGAAATCTATCTAACCGTTGTTTATTCTATCTAAATAAATTAAATTGGCTTACCTAAAATTTATAATATAAGGTAATTTTTATATAAATAGAAAATATAGATTAATACACAAGTGATTATTATTGGAAATGAAATAATAATAAAGTCCCATAATGTTTAGAATTTATATTGTTTTAAAAAATAGTGTTCCCTATATATATATTTACATTATGTTTTAATTTAAAAAATTATAATATTTTTAAATTAAATTATATTACATAGTGTCAAAATTTGGAATTATTGATATGATTGAACCAACTAGGTGGCCACCTAGATTGGTATAAAGCTATGTTTTCCTCCCCATGCAAACCTCTAATTGGACAGAGACTGGTGAGTGGAATTAAGAAGTCATGTCCCACAACACGACTGAAAATGTCCTATAACAACATAAAACAATACACTTCTTCAACACACAAGGTAAGAAACAAGATCACCAGGACATTCCTAAATAATCAATTTGACAGTATATAATACAATCATGTGGGACCTAATAATATCCAAAAGGATAACAAGTTTGTGGGATATAAAGTATGAAAAGAAAAATTCATGCATAAAAGCGACAAAGCAAAATTGAAGGTGAGAAAAGATGAAAATCTCCCATCTATAAGATTTATCCAACACAAACATCATCTACTACCATCATCTCCTATTACCACCATGATATCCCTACACCACAACCCCTAAATTAACTAGGAATCATCTCTTAAAACCATTTTCAACCACACATACAAATAACTATATATGAGTGATGAACCATATACACAGACAAAATATATGATGGATTAAGGCCTATACGGGAGTTATTATAATCATACTCAATAGGATGACTTGAAAACTAGACATAAAGAATCAATAACATGTCAATTAAAATCTCCATATATTAAGGTGTAGCTTGAAGGATGATAAAAACTATGATTCTCAAATACACCTCACAAGAGCACTCATAGTTTCTTATAATGGTGTAAAATGCATGAATCTAGAAGTCAATAACAATCCCGAACTTCACTTCTCGAAGGCAATCCCATTGGTGCTGAGGTACCCTAATTCTAATTGAAGGATGTATTGCATAGTCTTATAGACCCTAAATAATTTCAAAAGTAATTATGTGAATCCAAATAGACCTTGAATTATTACTTTCTATATAGTTAGTAATTTATACTAGAGGGTAAAGAATAAACCATTATCATCTCATAGAAGGAAGACCAATCACCCCTTAAGGTATCAAACCTTTCATGTAACATAGAATGGATAACAAAAACTCAATAGATTACACATAATATGCGGGTATTTAACTCATATATTTTGGATTTCACCCTTGGTTTAGAGGGATACTAGACTCTATTGGAGTTCAACTCACAGATATAGGATTGCTCCATGTGTCGTAGGTAGACACCCAACATCATCTTTATTGCCCCATAGGAGAGTATAACATTCCCTGCATGTATATAAATGTATAACTATCCCTACTAAGGGACAAATGAATAGATTATCAAGACCAAAAGGAACTATATGGGGATACATGAATCTATCCATGATCGACTCATAAACAATAGATCACAAAACCTAAGTCATAGTGTAGGATACCTTAACTTATCTAGGATTATTGGAGACTTTATTACTACATCAGAGATGTAACCCAACACATAAAATACCACATAAGAAACCTAATTTGAGTGAAAGGGATGTAAAATTAATGTGCCTAGGGGTACATTATTTTTCATCCCAAGTCTATAACCAGACATTTCATAGTTTCCCAACATGGTAGGAAAAAGGATAAATATACAACGTGTTAGTCAAGTCAAATGGTATGTGCTTTGATATTGACACAAAAATTGTGCCTCACTGTATTAGTCATGTTCTAGTCATGTCATGTGGTGCGTATACCATATACACGATGTCTTAGAGTAATAATGTTTCTTCTGAATTTATAATCTACAAAAATAAAACTGGTCATCTAGTTTCCCAATGTGTGTGGGTTTGAAGACAAGACCGTGTTATATTTTTATCACTAAAAAACCCTAGGGCCACATCAATGAAGCATATTACATGTGTTATCCCAATGTAAAAATCATGTAGTAAATAACATTATAGAATCTAAACACCCCCCAAATGTTTCAATGTATGATTTTTATTAAAACAATGTACCGCTAATACATCTTAAAACTATTCTTAATGAGATAATTTTTCTTCAAAAATCCAAATTTAATATTCTCGCTACAACTAAATTAGAAAATATATATTCATTGGAATTTTTTTCCCTATATTCCATGACTCATCAAAAAAACATCTTAATTTTTCACCAATATTCTTTCCAAATTACTAATATTCCTAGAGAACAATCTACCATGAGTGTTCCATTATTGAAAAAAGATTTATGGACACCAATAATGGGTAGGATAGTATTTTTTTTCACAACCCCATCATTGTTCTTGTATCTACCACATTTAACATATCCCATCCTCATTTTTATGTCACATGTCATCATACATGGATTCCGTCCTCTTGATACCATAAGAAAAATAAATTGATAATCGATGATCAGTATTTTGTATTCAATTTCTTCTAAAACTTGTCCTTATAACAGTTAAACCACAAGGTAAGAGATTCTTGGTGATGACTGCATGAAGAAGTATGAGAGGTAATGAAGGAAAAAAAGTGGGTCACAATGATGGAAATGAAGAAATTACCATCATATATAATCATTTAAAACATGGGAAAAAATAATTGGAAGGGTTCTAGTATAACTACTAAATAAGAAAAAATAAAAAAAATATAAATTGTAATGATCATGAAATGGTTGATCGAGAATTGAATTCTATAATAATTAATACAAAAATTAAACAATTTAAAATAGATGTTAAAATGAATTTAATGCCCACCAATTCATTGTTGTTGAAATGTGGTGAATAATAAGTTTTTGATTGTGTCATTGGGGATTCCTAAAAATTCCATCTTAGATGATGATTCTCACAAAATCTAATCATTGAGTTTTGAATTTGATCATTCGTTCATCGATGAGTCTCACTATAGTAATTCTATCTCTTTACCTCATTATAAATTAATAAGTTTATGTGTTTAGACACATATAATCAATATAGTTTATATTACATAGAGGAGAAATTAGGTAAACTAGTAAATAGAAAAAATAAATTAATAAATTAATATTTAATTAATTTAATCCCTTTTATGTGTTCTCCTAACTATGCATCGACTAGAGGTCTGATGTGATTGAGACTTATATCGGCCTTAGGTTAAAACCAATTTTTTCATCCAACCATGGTTTCATATTCTTCATCTAATACTGTATTCAAATGAAAAAAAACATTCCAAAAATGTTTTCACATGAACTAAATAATATATAATATTTTTGTTATATATTTTTTCCATAGTTCAATGATACTCGCCTTTGCACGAAAACTAAACCTAGGGGTAAATTACATATCCTAGAATAAAAAAATCCATATAAAATATTTCTAGTTTCCTTATGTAGGTATATAATACAATTACATTCTTGGAAGGGTCCCAATACATCAAATTTAGAAAATCACGTGGAGTTATACTTGTGTAGTACCGAGGATACCACATCATTCCCAACTTAAATTATTTTGTCCACGAATAGGATAAAATTAGAGAAGAATGAATGTAAAATTTCATAGAAATATTGAAACACCCTGTCCCAAGTAAGCCAGAGTCGGTGCAATATTACATAACATCGACATGATCATAAAAGATCAAGTCTCGAAAGGCCGATTAGTTTAGTAGCCTTGGAAACACTAGATACATTCATAAGTCTTACAATACATCATTAAGTGAAAAAATACAACAGGATAGTCTCCATAGTCCACACTCATATCCCCTCAAACTATCCCTGCAAGTCAGTCATAAAATACTTCTTCACATCCTGGGAAAAATAAAACATAGAAAGGGTTGAGCTCAGATGCTCAGTAAGGATAACAATATAGCAAAAACGTTCATAAATAAGCATAATAATTTAAGGAAATGTATAACTAAAACCAAATACTTTTAAACATTAACATCAACATAATATTTCAAAAATTAAATGAAATAATTCCATTTACTTATTCACATGGATATTTTACTAGGTGAATAATCACATGAAATATCAATAACAACTTTCATAATGATTGAATGCATAATGCCAGACTATCATAACCACATAGTCAAGGCCTTGTACCAAGACTAAAAAAGGTTTTTGGCAAGGTATTCTTCTAAGACACTAGTTTGTATCACGAGACATACCGATGCATCGACGAGCTATAGCGGGCTCCACCCATCACATACTAAGTCCAATGGATTCCTCATATGAATAGGTTTAAATATAACATAAACATTCGTATTAAAACTAGCATACAAAAGGTAAATACTTTCTCCATAAAAAATGAATGGTATAAAAATAGCACATCCATTGTCAAAAATATCACAAAACCTTCAATACAGTATAGAAGTTTTGTTTCATAATAAATCAACTTCAAATAAACTTAAAATCCATTAAAGGATGTTGACATAGGCGAAATCAAAACAATTTGAGAGAAATATCTCTTCTTTTTAAATCATTTAAAAGTCACATAATTATAAAAGAAAAAATTTACATTAAAAATATTCTTATAAGATTGTAAGGGAATCTTTGATGATTTTATAAAGGTGGAAAAGAGCCGCATCCACTTTATAAGTTAAAAAAGGACATTCTTAACTTAATTATGTCGAAAATGTTAAAAATAAGCTTGTTTGGAAAACGACGGAAAGATTCCTTTATAAAAATCTTTTAAAAGTCAAACAAGGGTATAAATGACATTATCAAATATTCTACACAATAGTAATAATGTTTTGAAATACATTTTTACGAAACTTTGATGTGGATGATAAAGAGGTCTAAGTAGATAATTACATATAAACAACCTCGGATAATGTAGAGATTTTGAAATAAACCCTTACCTTGTAATTTTACTTGGTCCAGGGTAGGATTACCTCTTGTATAATTTTTAAATCATTTTTATTAAATAATACAATAATAATATAAATAAATATGATATCATATATTATATTTTAATATTGCTTTGTTAATAATATTTTAGTATTATCGTCGTTTCAGGTGTTCACTTACTCGTTTTCTTTTATATGTTTTATTACATAAGCCATGTCTGTATTCCATAGGTTGTATCTTATTCACATCCAGAATGATATCAAGTCCTTGAAAATTACTTTTAATAATCAAATGAAAATTATTCTTGAATGGATACGAATGGGAATTAATCTCATCGCGTTCAAGGAGATGGTAGTCCGTACATACGCACAAGCGACAATATCATTTTTTTGATATTAAAATAATATATAATTGGATGGTGTATCATATATACAGAATAATTATCATGTTATTTTTATAATTTACCTGAATTATACATCACTATTATACCCATGCAAATAATAATGTATTGAATAACAAATACACCACGACGTGGAGACGGTAAGTCATACGTACGCACGTATGGTGACTTGTCATTCAAAGGATGGATAAAATAATGAATTTGGATGTAAAATATTTATATTAACATAAATATTTATAGAATATACTGGAATTATTCTTTTAGAATGGAAACAACAAAAAAAATGGAAGTGGAAGAAGAAAGGAACTTGAAAGAGGTGGTGATATTTTTATTTCTTCTTTGGGTTCTTCATTTTGATTTGATCAAAATGTCTCATTAAGTTGGATTGATGACTAAATAAAGGACTCTAGGATTATGTGAGGGAAGGTGATATTATATTTGGGTAGGGTTTGGCCGAACCAAAAGGCTTTGATGATATTAGTTTGAGAGAAGGGGAAGCGGCCTTTTATAAGAGGGGTGAGGGGCACCTTAGAAAAAACATAAAATATTATTTTATAATAAACTCATATTCTGTTTATAAGGGCTAAAAAGTGACTTATTTCTAGGATAAGGTGGGTAGGGGTCTAAATCATTTCAGCTAATTGATATTTTCCAGGTTTGGGTCACTCTATTAAACTTATCATTTATATTTAACTCTTAGTTAAATAGTTTGACATTTACCATGTCTCTTTGTATTTTTATATTATATGTTTAATAAACTTACTATAACAAGCCAAGAGAACATATAACCTTATCTAACTAATTTATCCCAGCCTTATATTTTTTGGAATATAATATCAATTAATTATATAATATTTGTTTTAAATACTGCTTTATGTCAATTTTGACACTATTTAATAATTTTTTTAAAGTCCTAAAAACTTTATTAATTCGAAATAAATTCATTTAATCAATCATAACATATTATGTTGACCTATAAAATTATTTTAGGGAATCAAAACTTTCAAATTATATTTATTTTAACATTTATAATACCATTTATTTGATTCTTTCATTAATAAGGAAAATACTCCATCATCATTGAATCATAATTAAATGTAGTTATTCAATGTATAAAAATTATAAATAAAATATAATTATGTTGTAAATATTATTAGATTCATATTGAATATTTACTGTCTAAGAGATAACATATATAACCCTATGAATTTTTTTTAAAAATATATATATGCTTATGTCATTCTTGTATTTACTTTAACTTAATTAATATAAAGTGTCATTATCACATACAAGTGGCTCCATGGGGTCCCCAAATCGGCCCAAGGATTCCCATGGTCGGACATGCATCATCCAATAGGTTCAAAGAATGTGTTAGGGTAATTTACTATTCTTATAATATTATTTTTTACCTTTAGTTACCGGATTTACACTTTAACCAAGGTAAATAAAATATTTACCGAAGTAATTATTCAAAATGTATAAAAATAAAAGTTACCAATTTATAGAATTTGGAACTCCTTATTATAAATATAAAATACATTTTTCTAAATTCAAAACAGAGAAGTGTTTGAAATTAATTTAAAATTAATTCTCGTTGTTAAAATAGAAAGTGTGTTTTTAAGAAATAATAACTATCATAAGATTGACACTTGTTTATGTCTAGTTTAAATGAAAAATTATTTCCAATGACCAAACTTGGATTAAATGGTAAAAATATATTCTAATTATAATTTAAAACCACTCAATATTATAATTTAGCACTATAAATTATTTTTATAAAAAAAGTTGTTTTTAATTAAAGTTTAGTATTTTTCACTATTCATAAAAAATTGGAAGTTCTTAGAAAAATACCCAAAATTCATCCTAGGCTAATTTCGATATTTAGAATCCAAAAATGATATCTATTTTAAAAGATAAAATTTATATAATTTCCAAAAGTGTGTATTACTATTCATAATGGCTAGTTTGATTGGTTGTGGTGTGTTAGAACTCGATGTTGTGTACAACACACGCTATTGTATTATTCAAAGATAAGTGTACCTTGGAAGCATGGGGTGCTACATTATCCCCACCTTCAAATAATTTCATCATTAAAATTTCTAGAATATTACTGTATAAGAAGACCTAGGTGGTTCTTCATCATAAGTTCCTCAGGTTCCCACGTTGCCGCTTCCATCTTATGAGTTTTTCAAAAAACTTTTACCAGACGAGACATCATGTTTCTCATCACATGTTCTCTTGTATCAAGAACTTTGAAATGATATTTGTAATAAGATAGATCGAGTTCCAATTCTAATTCCTCATTGGTGAGTACAAGTATTGGGTAAGACATGTATTTTCTCAATAGTTATATGTGGAACACATCGTGAACTTTGGAGAGATTTGGCGGCGTTAGAAAATGGTATGCTATAACCCCAATTTATTCAATAATTTTGAAAGGTCTGATGTACCTTGGAATCAATTTACATTTCTTATTGAAACATATAACTCCATTCCATGGAGATGACTTTATGAAAACATGATCTCCTACCTAAAATTCCAAATCCTTCCTTTGGTTATCGGCATAGCTATTCTGCCTACTTTGAGCTTCTTTGATGTGGTTTTGGATTACCTTCACCTTTTCCATCATTTCCTCCACCAGTTCTGGGCCTACAAGTTTTCATTCACCAACATTATCCAAACAGGTCAGTGTGTGATATCTCCTTGTGTATAACGCTTCATATGGTGCACCCAGAATACTTGAATTGAAGCTATTATTATATGAAAATTACACCAGAGGTAAATATTGATCCCACCTATACTGAAATTCAAGTGATCTTGATCTCAACATGTCTTCTACGTTTTTAATTGTCTGTTCTGATTGTCCATCAGTTTGGGGGTGATAAGCAGTGCTCAAATGATGTTTAGTATCCAGGTAATTCTGAAGACTTTTTCTAGAATGTTGATGTAAAATGGGGATCACGATCAGAAACAATCAATAGTGGTATTCCATGTAATATTACAACTTCCTTAATATATATTCATGCTAATAATTCAAGTGGTAAATCTTCTCTTATAGCAAGAAAATGTGATGACTTGGTAAGATGATCAACAATGACCCATATTGCATCCTTAATTCTAGGAGTCTTTGGTAGTCCCAGGAAAAGGTCCATCGTAATATTATCCCATTTCCACTCAGGTATGGGAAGAGGTTGCATGACTCCTCTAGGTTGTTTCATTTCAGCTTTCACTTGTTGACAAACCATACATATTGACACAAAATCAGCAATCTCCTTCTTCATGTTGTCCCACAAAAAATGTTCCTTCAAATCTCTATACATTTTGGTGCTCTTAGGGTGTATAGAGAAATTGGAACTATGATCATCATCCAATAAATACCTTTTTTAGATCAGGTATATCAGGAACACAATGTCTCTTCCTTAATTTCAAAATTCCATCTTCCTACACAAAGTCACTCAATATCCCATCATTCACAACTTTAATCTTCTTTTTGAAATTCTTCATCATCTGTTTGATAACTCTTTATCCTTTCTAGTAAAGATGGTTTGGCAACCATTGAAAAAAGTATCGATGTTACACCTTCCATGGTAATTCCCATATCCATCTTCACAAGATCAATGAAAATAGGATCCCTTTCAACTCTCATCTTGTTCAAAACTCAATGATCATTTCTTCTCAAAGCATCGGCCACCTTATTTGATTTACCCGGGTATTAGTGTATCATGAAATCATAATCCTTGAGTAGTTAAATCCATCTCCTTTGCCTCATGTGGAGTTCTTTCTGTAAGAAAATATACTTCAAACTCTTGTGATCAGTATAAATCCCACATTTTTTCACCATATAGAGATTGTATCCATATCTTCAAAGAAAATATTACAACTGCTAACTCAATATCAAGATTAGTATAGTTATGATCATGATTTTTTAGCTATCGTGATGTATAGGCAATAACCCTATCATTCTTCATAAGGACACAAACAAGTCCTTTTTCTTTGAATCATCACTATAAATAACAAATCCATTAGTCCCCAATGGTAGAGTCAAGATAGGAGCATTGAAAAATCTTTGATTCAGTTCTTCGAAACATTCTTCACACTATTCTGTCCAAACAAATTTAACCCTTTTTCGTGTGAGGTTTGTTAATGGGATAGACAACCGGGAAAAATTATGGATGAAATGCCAATAATAACCTTCAAAAGCAATAAAACTGCATACCTCGGTTATACTCGTTGGTGCTGGCCATTCTTGGATTTATCTTGTCTTAGAAGGATCAATATAGATTCCATCCTTAGAGACAATATGGCGAAGAAATGAAATCTCTTGAATCTAGAATTCACACTTGCTAAACTTCCCATATAATTCATGTATTCTCAGAGTCTTCAGGATAATGCGCAAGTGATTTTCATGATCCTCGTAGCTTTTGGATTATACCAAGATATCATCAAGAAATACCACTACAAAGACATCAAGATATTCCTTGAAAACTCTGTTAATTAGATCCATGAAAAAAGAGGGTGCATTAGTCATCCCAAAAGGCATTACTGTAAACTCGTAATGCAATATTTGGAATGTCTTTCTTCTTCACACACAACTGATGATATCCATATCGTAGATCAATCTTTGAGAAGTATTGTGCTCCATGAAGTTGGTCAAATAAATCATCAATTAGAGGTAGGGGATAATTTTTCTTTATTATTATAGCATTTATCTCCCTGTAGTCGATACATAACCTCATTGATCCATCTTTCTTCATAACAAAAAGGATATGGTATCCCATGGAGAAACACTTGGGTGAATAAATCCCTTATTACTCAATTACTCTAGTTGTTTCTTTAGTTTATCTAATTCTATAGTGGAAATTCTATAAGGGGTCTTCGATATGGGCCTTGATCCCGGAACTAAATCAATGGAAAAATCAATTTCTTGTTCTAGAGGATGTCCAGGTAAATATTATGGAAATATATCAACATATTATTTCACAAAAAGTACATCGTATATTTGAACATTCATTTCCTCACCCATAGTTATTTCATTTTCTTCCTCCCCAATAATTGAATTTAGTTGATCAAATGGGGGTGGATCTATATAAGAATTTGGTGGTGATGATTCCACTCTAAAGATAAGGTGTTCTTTATCATCATCATCAAAAATCATAGCCTCCTTATTCTTACAATAAATCTTTGCATCATGGTCCATAATCCAATCCATACCAAAGATTATATCAAATCCCATCATGGGTATGAGGATGGGATCATCATATAAAGAACATTTTTATGCTCTAATGGGTACTGATTCACAAAAATATGTTGTGATGATACTTCCCATAGGAGTTTTAACTGACGACTCCTTGGTTAAATCAAATTGGAAATATCTAACATTCTTATAAAACCACAAAGATATGAAACAATGCGATGATCCATAATCAAATAAAGCATTGTCCAAACTTGAGGAAACTATTAAATTACCTGCCATCACATCTTTTCGAGCTTCTACCTCATTAGTAGTGATAGAATAATCTTGCACATGATCCCTTGGCCTTTTCTGATTTAAGTTCCCCTGACGCTTAGTAAATTCATTTGCATAATGTACCATCTCCCTGCAATTGTAGCATTGAACATCGGTAGCTTCTTTCTTCCCCTTGCAATCACGAGCTTGGTGGCCTTTTTCACCACACTTGTTATTGATTCCCATTCCCTTCAAGCCATTACCGGGGTGTTTCTTCCCACATTTACTATAGGATGTATATTCTACTTTTCCCTTATTCCCCTTATTTCCATTTCTAGAGTGATCAGAAGATCTCTTCTTCTCTTGCTTTGCACTAAAGTCATAAGACTTAGAGAATTTCTTTTCTGTCTTTGATAGCACATGAGACAATATCTTCGTATGATGAGAAGGATCGTGAGACTGATTCTAGATGGAGAAATGATTTTATCCCATCAAAGAAATGATCAATCTTACTTCTTGGGTTATGTATATAATCTGCAGCATGAATTTATAACCATGTAAAGTTACACTCATATTTTTCAGTATTCTCGTCCTCCTTTTTCCTCAAACTCAGAAATTGTACTTCCATATCCTCTCAATGGTCATGAGGAATGTATTTTTCTAATAAAATCTCTTTAAACTCCCTCCATTCCATATTTTATATTTCATCATCTTCCTTCATGTTTTAAATCAATGACCACCACTGATCAGCATCTCTAGTGAGGCGGTAAACTGTTATGACAACTTTTTATATTTTGTTACACCCCAAGGTGTGGAATATTTTCTATAAAAAATTTATCAATTTCTCAACTACTAGTGGATTTGTAACCCAATTGAATGTTGGTGGTTTTTGGCTCATGAAGTGATCTAACATTGATCCTCCACACTACGGATCAAGGTGCTTCATACAGGTAAGGTTATTATTCATAACATTAGTGTGTTTTCCCAATATAGTGATTAGATGATCAGCACCAGTTGCATCACGAACTACACTATAATTATCTTGAGCAGGATGGAAATCCCTACATGTGTTGTATGCATTGATATGATTTCCATTCCTTCCACTGGGTGCCATTTCTAAACAACGACATAAACTCTATCAATTTATGAATCTGAATACATAATTCCATACTTGTAAAACATTTAACAAAAATTGAACTATTTATGGATATAATCCATAATCATAAAATAAATGTTTTTTTGAGGAAGTATATACTCATAAACCATTCATAATTGTCTGTAAAGAAAATGATAATTATCCGAATCATATCCCCCATGAGTGTTGTAACCAAGAGTGCAGAAAAGCCCATTGTCGTGCACCCGTTCCCGTTCGAGTCTAGTTCAAAGCAGTGTTTTTGGGTTTTACCCCTAGGTACATCTGTGACAGAGCCGCCTCTACCTGCTCGTATCTAGAAAGGGATGTATTTCTTGTAAAACTCACAAAATATATACAATAAAAAAATTCTAGAATGTTCTTCTACACTAATCCTCAAAGCCCATCTTAGGTCTATGTTCTCTAATAAGAGTTTATGTAAATCTAGCTTCCAAGGTTTATACTAAACTTCCTATGATACTAACTATAACGACCCGACCCCAGTTACACATAGTTGGTGCATTATTACATAACATTGGCATTATCACAAAAGATCAAGTCTCGAAATACCGATTAGTTTAGTATCCTTAGAAACAATAGGTACATTCATAATTCTTACATTACATCATAAACTAAAAAACTACAACAACATAGTCTCAACAGTCCACACTCATATCCCCTCAAACTATCCCTAAAGGTCAGTCATAAAATACTTCTTCACATCCTGGAAAAAATAAAACATAGAAAGGGGAGAGTCAGATGCCCAGTAAGGATAACAATATAGAATAAACTTTCATAAATAAGTATAAACATTTAAGGAAATTTATAACTAAAAAATCCTTTTAAACTTGAATTTAAACATAATATGGAAAAAATAAAATTAAATAATGTCACTTACTTATTCACATGGATATTATATGAGTCTAATAATCACATGCAATATCAATAACAACTTTCACAATGATGGAATGCATAATTCCAGACTATCATAACCACATAGTCAAGGCCTTTTTCCAGGACTACAAATATGATTTTGCCCAGGCCTTGAGCCAAGACACTAGTTTGTATCATGAGACCTACCGATTCATCTAGGAACTATAGTGGGCTCCACTTGTCACTTACTAAGCCTAATGCATTCCTCATATGAACAGGTTTAAAAATAACATTAACATTCATATGAAAACTATCATATGAAATGTATACACTTCCCCCATAAACCATGAATGGTATTAAAATAGAACATCCATAGTCAAACATATCACAAAACCTTCAATACAATATTGATTTTGTGTATCATAATAAATCAACTTCAAATAAACTTAAAATCCATTAAAGGATGTTGACATAGATTAAATCAAAACTATTTGAGAAAAATATCTCTTTTTTTGAAATCATTTAAAAGTAACATAATTATAAAATAAAACATTTACTTTGAAAATATTATTATAAGCTTGTAAGGGAATCTTCAGCGATTTTATAATGGCGGAAAATAACCACACCCTCCGTATATGTTAAAAAAGACATTCTTACCTTAATTATGTCGAAAAGCTTAAAAAGGACCTTGTTTGCAAAAAATGGAAAGATTCCTTTATAAATATCTTATAAAATTCAAATAAAGGTATACATGTAATTAACCCATAGTCTATAAAATAGTTATAATGTTTTGAAATACATTTTTGAGAAACATGTATGTGGATGATAAAGAGGTCTTAGTAGATAATTACATATAAACAACCTCAGATAATGTAGAGATTGTGAAATAAAACCTTAAATTGTAATTTTACTTGTTCAAGGGTAGGTTAAACTCCTATATAATAGTTAAATAATTGTTATTAAATAATATAATAATCATATAAATAAATATGATTTCATATACGATCTTTTAATATTTCGTTTTTAATAATATTTTAGTATTATCGTCGATTCAGGTGTTCACTTAGTAGTTTTCTTTTATATGTTTTGTTACATAAGTTCTGTTTTTCATCCATAGGTTTTATCTTATTCATATCCAGAATGATATCACATCCTTAAACATTATTTTTAATCATCAATTTTAAATTAGTCTAGAATGGATACGACGGGGAATGAATCTCATCGCGTTCGTGGAGACGGTAGTCTGCACGTACGCACGTGCGACAATATCATTTTTTAATATTAAAATAATATATAATTGGATGGTGTATCATATATACAGAATAATAATTGTGTTATATTTATTATTTACATGAATTACACATCATTATTATACCCATCCAAATAATAATGTATTGAATAACAATTACACCACGATGTGGAGACGGTAAGCCGTACGCATGCATGTATGGTGACTTGTCATTAAAGGGATGGATAGAAAAATGAATTTAGTTGTTCCATATTTATAATAACATCACATTATATAGAATATTATATAGTTACTATTTTCGAATGGAAACCAAAAAGAAACAGGAAGTGGAAGAAGAAAGGAACTTGAAAGAGGTGGTGAGATTTTTATCTATTCTTTGGGTTCTTCCTTTGGATTTGATGAAAAGGGCTCCTTAAGTTAGATTTATGCCTAAAGGAAGGCCTTTAGTATGAATTTAATGAAGTTGAGAGGATATTTGGGTAGGGGTGGCTGATCCAAAAGTCTATGAAGGTATGAATTTGATAGAAGGGTAGTTCCCTTTTATAATAGGGGTGAGGGGAACCTACAGAAAAACATAAAAAATTATTTTATAATAAATTCATATTTGGTTTATAATTGATAAAAAGTGACTTATTTTGAGGATAAGGTGGGTATGGGTCTAAATACTTTCAACAAATAGATTATAGACATGTTTGAGTCACTATATTAACCTTATCATTTATATTTAACTCTTAGTTAAATAGTTTGACATTTAAAATGCCTCTTTGTATTTTTATATTATATGGTTAATAAACATATTATAACAAGCCAAGATAACCCAAATAGGTTAATTATTATTATAAATAACCTTATCATAGTCATTTGGCCTAATCGTAGATTTTTAAGAATATATTGTCAAATAATAATATAATATTTGTTTTAAATACTCCTTTATGTCAATTTTGACACTATTTAATAATTCCTTTTTGTTAAAGTATTAACAACTTTATTATTTCGAAATAAATTTATTTAATCAATCAAAAAAAGTTATATTAACCTATAAAATTATTGGATGGAATCAAAACAGTCAAATTATATTTATTTTAACATTTATTATACCATTTATTTGATTATTTCATTAATAAGGAAAATACTGCATCATCATTGTATCATAAATAAATTTAATTATTCAATGTGTAAAAATTATAAATAAAATATAATTATGTAGGAAATAGTTTTATATTTCAAATTAATATTTATATTCTAAGAGATAACATAGATAACCCTATGTAAAAATTGTTTTACTAAAAGATATATGCTTATGTCATTTTTGTATTAACTTTATCTTAATTAATATAAAGCGAGATTGTCGCATACAAGTGTCTCCATGGGGAACCAAAATCGACCCAAGGATTACCATGGTCTTAATGAACCATAAAATAGGGTTAGGGAACTTGTTAGGATAATTTTATATTATTATAATATTATTTTTGTTACCCTTAGTTACTGGATTTAC
This sequence comes from Viscum album, assembly GCA_963277665.1. NCBI lineage: Eukaryota > Viridiplantae > Streptophyta > Magnoliopsida > Santalales > Viscaceae > Viscum > Viscum album. The sequence continues at coordinate 597,259,695 of OY728121.1, forward strand.
CCTTTAACCATGGTAAATAAAATATTTACCGAAATAATTATTCAAAGTGTCTAAAAATTAAAGTTACCTATTTACACAATTTGGAACTCATGATTATAAATATGAAATCAATTTTTCTTAATTCAGAACACATCAGTTGAAGAAATTAATTTAAATTAATTCCCATTGTAAAAACAAAACGTGTGTTTTTAAGAAATAATAACTATGAAAATATTGACACTTGATAATGTCTAGTTTAAACACGAAATAATGTCCAATGACCAACCTTGGATTAAATAGAAAAATATATTATAATAATACATTAAAACCACTCAATAGTATAATTTATCACTATAAATTATTTTGATTAGAAATGTTGTTTTTAATTAAAATTTAGTATTTTTCACTATTCATAAAAAATGGAAGTTATCAGAAAAATACCAAAAATTCATCCTAGGATAATTTTGATATTCCAAATCCAAAAATTAAGTCCATTTTTAAAGATAAAATTTATTTAATTTCAAAAAATTTGGTATTACTATTCATAACTGCTAGTTTGATTGGTTGTGGTCTGTTAGAACTCGAAGTTGCGTACAACACACATTATTGTATTAATAAAAAAGAAGTGTACCGTGGAATCTTGGGGTGTTACACATATATATGTGGGAAATCTTTCCACCCACACATTTTAATTATGTACCTTTAGATATTCATTCTCTGAGAGAACTAAAACATATTTTTCTACCAATGTGAACACCTACTCTCATTTGTGAAGATACTAACTCTAGTGTATCAAGGTGAAATATGAAAATAAAATCATTCACCAAACCATGTAATGTAACAATAATCCCACCCACTAAATTATATAGTTATACCAACTCATGGAATTACATACGCTATAAAATAACTTAACTTTTATCATCAAATGGTTCACAGTTATGATTAAATCAAATGGGAGCGCACCACTCCACACCATTTAATAAGAGTTATATATGGTATTCATATAGAGAACTAAATATACAGTAGAATAATAATATTTACATAATGTGACTTCATTAAAACACCATAAAGTATTATTAGAACCATGCTTCTTAGTATTTTCATAAAAAACATCTTCTATAGCCTACCAACTATAAAAATTTTCCATCAAAACGGTCTTATGACACAAAACAACATCAGAATTCCATTAAAACATTGAAAAAATAATCTTTAAGGTTTTCCCATTTTCTTCATGACTATATACTGACTTACAGCCTCAGTCGAAGACACCCTTTTAGGGTTTCCTGGTAATGTTCTTGAAAGGTATCAATGAGTTCACCGTTAATAATAAACATCGCAACCAGCCACTCAATTCCATTCTACTCCTAATCAAGAGAAAAATTATATCCCAATCCAATGTGAAAGGTTCTATCCAATAATAAAGCCATTCCCATTCATATCTACACCCATGGAAGGAACCTTTTTAAAAAAATGATGAAAATATCATGAGGGGACACACTCCTCTACATAAATTTTTTTTTCTTTTAGATGGGTATGCCCAGTCATAACCACTTGGAAATACAAACCAAATATTATTATTTTACTCATGTATTATCTGATCATGATTTCCAAAATGATACCCATAACATATACTAGGAAGTAATCACTATTTATATCATTAAGTGGATAATGTGCTCCCCACCATTTTGAAAACTTTTTTGGGACCTTAAGTATTTTATGTCGGCATCAAAACCAAACAATTAGGAACAAAAAATAAAGGTATGAGGAAATTAACTTTTATTTAAGGTTGTAAATTTATCTCTTTTTTTGATATATTCAACCAACCTACGATAATCATTAAAATATTTCCACTATTATATGGACACAGAGTCCATAACCAAAGAATATCCACCACTATGCCGTGACTATGATACTATAAGATCATTATCCACCACAACCTCAGTTCTTGAAGACTTATTACAATCCAAGAATTTGGGTTTTTTACTATATGATAGTTATGTTATGAAACACTCCCCTATAGATATTATAAATGGGTTATTTAAGATTAAATATATTGAAACTAATAAGAAGCCTCTATCATCCTCATAATGTTGGTAGATGAATATATTGGATCCTCATTAAGGTTCAACCATAGGTATCACATTTCAATCCTCTATGAGATACATGAAATTACTTTGATGGTAAATTATTATTTTATAATAATGTTTACGAATCTAGTTTCAACATCTGATGGAAAAAATAACATAACAACTGTACGTTTGGATCAAATTTACACACCTGATTGGTCTTTATCACTATTGTATACTGAACTCACCTCATCCTCAAATACTATAACTCCTCTTAATTCCCATAGAGTGTGACTAATTAATACTAATCTGTGTACTATAACACCTCTTTTCTATCACTATGGAATCCTTGAGAAATCATCTTCCTCCATAAGTGGTAATCTCACTCCACCAAGAAGATGAGTGGAAAAGATTCCATGTTCGTGGATGTTTCCTAGATGATAGGGTTATATCCCAAGGTTACACATGAATCTATAACTTCTATTTATACCAACTAGACTAAATATTTATACTAGTGAAAAAATAATGATGATCCATGGGGAAACAAATACAAGTCATACTCTAGCTCGCATCAGCTATAACCCATGTATTGGTATCCTCTACGGGCATCACACAATAATGGATGTCCTCAACCTTCCATGTTGTCCATGATACAACCCAAGGGGGGTGATCATGTGGGAGGATAAAAAATTATCCCAATTCTGAAAAATCTGACAGCACTAGTTCTCTACCAAGAAACTTCAAAAAATAACAACAGTATACCATGGAGATCTTAGAATTCACTTTCATTGGTGTTGATGTTCATAAAAAAGAGTACATTAGTTGTATTTGGGTTTAAAACTAATGTACACTCATATTAATTTTCCATTTCCAAAAAGATATAAAAATATGAAAGTCTTTATCTGGTGACTCTAACATAGGTCTTATCATTAGATGGATCAACCACAAAAAAAATTCAACCTGAGTGTCCCCGAATCACCGATCTAAAAATTTCAACAAAATATTCTTGAAACACACATTGTAAATCCGATAAGACCTAAATGTATTTAAAAATGTTCCAGATTCCATTAAAAGAATTTAACATTATCTATTAAAAATTATCATTTGAAAATAGTAAAAACAAAAACAATTAAAAAGTAGCCCTATTATGATTTGGAGAAATTCTTTATCAATGAATGGCTCACAACACTACATAAAAATCTCAACACACAAACCAATATATGGGGATGAAAGTCCTGAATGAGATAAAACATAAGTCCAATAATATACCTGGTCCTCTAATATCTATGTAAAATTCTAAGATAAAAAACTAGTTACCCCACTACCATCTTATTCATGTAGTTTAACTAGTCCACTAGTAGTCTGATATATCCTAGTAAAGAATTCAATCCACCTTGTGAGAATGAATCTCACATGTAAATCAAGTCATTCAAAATAATGTCACATCACTCGTAATCTTGTGGATTTAGGGCCAGCTATAGGAATTGGAGTGTTACAGCCATGACTCTATATACAAGATTCCAATTAGTTTGGATCGTCGTATAAATAATATAATCAATCATAAGGGTTAGAGCATATCAAGATGTTATGAAACATGAAGGACATGAATGATCCGGCCTACCCATACATGATTCATTTATGAACTTAATTATTCCCCAAAATTGTAGTCTAATGGTTTTGGGTCACTAACCATGCTATCAATGTCATGGATTATGGATGTACCATCCATCATGCCTACATTGGTCTCCATGGACATTAAACAGAACTTAAGACACCCTTCGAATCAAATTCCCATATCCCCTAAACCAATTCTCACACGAATAATATATCCAAACACCATCCCTAGTATATAACCTCATTAATACCAGTTTGACATGACCCGACCTACCAAGGCCCCACATATAATTTTAGTATTCTATGTTTTCCACCCCAACCCAACCTCTAAGAGTATAGGGGATGGTGACTAGCACCAATTAGGTATATCTCAAAATATTTGAATCCCTAACAACAAACCTATAATAATATACATATCTTAAATAAATGGTATGTTATAATAATAGTATATACCCAAATATACAATTAATCTATAAAAAATTCATTCATGAGGAAACCTAAAATTTCCACAAGGATAACTAGTATGGGGGATATTATGTTAAAAGAGGAAAAATACAAGCCTAATAACCTACAAAGAAAATTGGGATCCAACAAAGATAGAAATTCATCCACAAAAAGATAGCTATTAAAATATTTTCATATACCCCATTAACTATTAGTGCCACTAAGATTAAACTACATTGAATCCATAATGTTTTTAGGATGTAGCTCAAAACAATACATGTAAAATCTTTATTGACAAGAATATCTCCAAACTATCTTTTGTTTTCACAGACACAATACGTGTAGGCCCAAGGTCCATATAGGGGTGAGTATTAATATACTCAATTTGATTCCCTAAAAACATTAATTTTGTATAAGTTAACACATCTAATAAATGTAGTTGGTTCAATGGAGTATCTATAAGGAAGTAAATATGAATAATCTTGATATTATCTATCAGTAGAAACCTCAGAACATTTAGAAATAATGGTTATCAGAAATCCTATACAAAAATACATCATATAGAAGTGATAAAAGGATATTGTAATTCAATACAGTCTACGAAGGTTTATTTTTTTGATAAAAAACATCCCTAATCAATAGAAACCACTGGCATTCCAAGGAATATAAACGCTCATGGAATAATGCACTTCCTAAACATATTGTATCAATTATACCAGAAAAATTTAAAAAGGGCGATTACTCAACCATGATGTAGACTCACCAATAAATTTAGCACACACTACACAATGGTAAATTATAATCCTGATATTCACATTTAAGGGACACGTGTCATCCAGTGAGGTCTCAAATATATTAAGAAATTCCCAAGGTAAAAGCAACCCATATTATAAGCCAACTAAAATGATTTTATTTATCTCAGATATAGAGGATATCACCCTATGATCTTGGGGATACCTTAATCTATTATTGTGTTATGAAGAGATTGAGGATTACACTCAAGGATACATGGAGAAACCTAGATCAATATATATTTCCCTATTGAAGGGGATCACATACCCTATATATAGTTGATAGATGACCTAATCTACCTACGGAATAATGGAACAGATGAGTATAATGCCCCAGACTTAAACATTACTTAATCTTGAGATATTTCAAGAATACACCTTGGGGATCTTTTCAGGTTTAGAGTTTTAGAGAATTAGATCATAAAACATGCGTTATATCCCACATTTAAACAATGTGGTTACAATAAAAGATAGTATTAATTTTTTCCCATTAATGGAAACATATTTAAAATAAAAGATGGATTCTTTCTTGACACTTCCTTGACACTATCATCATACATTTTCCCTTCCCTTGACCTGTGAAAAACATTTCAAAAACATGGGATGAGCATACAAATCTTAGTAAGGGATATGAAAATATGGAAAGTAAACATGATTACATGTATACATAAGAATCAAGGAAATCATACTTTACTCATAAAACATAAGCACCTTAACATACCTCATCAGATAATAGAAATCATAAGGCATAAAGGTAACTTGAGGCATTCATAACATTCTTACGTAGGGAGTAACCCTCTTGGTTACATTTGAAATACCCATCACTGTATATTCCCTAAATCTCTTCGGAGAAACCTTAAAGTTTAACTCCTTTGTGTTACCCAATGCATTAGAGAGCTATATCCGGCTCATCTACCCTTAGTTTATTTTGGAACCACCCGTCTTCATAACAATTCCCAACAACCATAACTTAATCGTATCACATAAAACATGCATAAAGGAAACATAACATTTCCACTTTTGAATCACAAGATATAAATACACAAAATTGATATAAAAATATTATGAAAACCATTTTCAATACCAAAATAAAAGAAAAGTAAAACATGGTATTTATTTTTCATTTCAAAAAAGGTATGGCTTGTAGAGGAAGTCGAAACTCAAATAATGGTCACGACAGTGGAGAAGTCGTTATCGCCGCATACGTGCGACAAAAAAACATTCCATTTTTTGTTTATTAAACGCTTCGTAAAAAATATTCCTTTTGAATAAATTTAAAGGTAAAAGGGGTTTATACACCGTATAAAATAAAGTTGTGTATAAAACAAAATATGCCTCAATGAAAGGAGATTGAGACGAAGTCCCTTACCTCGGGTCCGACATGACTCGATCGTTCTTTAATCTCTTGAATAAAAACATGAGTTAATTTATACTTTCTTAAGAACCTTTTTCAAGTTCATTATTCCTTTTATATCACTTATTACCATGTCATGAACACTATGTTATTATTTATGTTAATAACGGTTGTTTTAATGATCATTGGTACTTGAGTCAAAAATAAACTCTTTATAATTACAAGTTGTTCGTGTGGTAAAATATCCATTATATCCACAATTTTATTCATGATGTAGATATCATATATATCATATATATCCAGTATATGCAGGAATTTATAATATTACATAACATTTATAGGTAATAAATGAAATGCACCATTCATGGAGACGGTAAACCGTACGTACGCATGAACGCTACTTCCATTTCTATTTAATATTTAATAGAATTAAAGCATAATGATACATAATATTATTTTAATTACAGCATGGTGTCATATATAATATAATTAAATATATCCTTTATATGTACCACATATGGTATTAACGAATCAAATCACTTTGAGGGGGCGTAAGTCCGCAATTCCTGAAATGAAGATATCGCGTATACCCATAATAGAAGCCATAAAGGTAAGACATAAATGAAAAATACAGAAGATTAAGGAAAACATAAGAATATTATATATCATATATAAATATATTGGCATCTTAATGGCCACCTTTGAAGGTGTTAGAATAATATTAAACAATCATCGTTTCATGAGGCAGAAATTCACCATCCACGGAAACAATATGTTCTTTAACCATTTGATGTATGTGTGTGTACGTGTAGCTCAAATAATTATTATAACAACATCCTAGTATATGGATGATACTGGTGTTGTTAAAAAATAAATGAATAAAAAGAGTTTAGGGGGTTGGAGAAGCAAAATAAAACAAAATAACACAATTGAAGACATTACCTTAAAAACGGGTAACTCTTTATGATTTGAGCTCAATAGCTTACTTGAGAAGACTTCTACCCAAAGTGAGGCTTCAAGGAGTAATAGAGGGATGTGTAGAGACAAAATGAGTAGGGGTTGGCCGAGATGGAGGCTTGAGATGTGTGGGTAAGGAGGTAGAGGTGGGGGCCTTTGATAAGTGGAGAGGAGGGGCACTCTTGGAAAGATACAAAATGTTACTTTATTTTCAAATGAGTTTCAGATTTTAAATGTCCCACATTGATGTATTATGAGTATAAGGTGATTAAGGTTTCAAATATACTCATACAATAGGTCTTTGAAAAGTGTATGTTATAGTTTTAACATTATCGTTTCATTTTATTTAAATCCTTTATTAATGAGGTAATCGTTGCATCATCATGATGTCATAAATAATTTAATTTATTAAATGTAAAAAAATTATGGAAAAACTACTATGATGTGGGAAATATTTTTAGCTTTACAATGAATAATCATAGTCCAAAATATCATCTATGTTGAGAAAATTAAAATTGTTTTACTCAGGTGATACATTCTTTGTTATATTTACTTTGTTTAAAAAACAAAAAGATAAAAAGTCACTTTCCCACAAAAGTGATTCCATGGGGTCCCCAAGATTTGGCACAAGGCATCCCATGGTCGGACATGGGACAACCAGTAGCATTAGGACACATGTTGTTGTCATTTTTTATTATTATGATATTATTTTATTATGCTTAACTACTCGATTACTCATTAATCAAGACAATTAAAGATAATTACCGTCATTATTTATAATGTCCAAAAACAAAAGATTTATGATTAAATAATTTGGACCTCTTGATTCCAAATATTTAATCCATTTTAGAAAATTCCAAACACCGAAATTTCAGTAATTAATTTAAAAATAATTTCCGTTGTCAAAACAAATAGAGGCTTTTTTGAAACAATATCTATGAAAAGTTTGGCATTAGTTTATGCCCTATTTCAAGATGAAATTAATCCTAATGAACACCATTGGATTAAATGGTAAAAATATATTCTAAATAAAATTTAAGACCAATTAAAAAGATAATCTAACCATATAATTAAATTAGATGAAAAATTAGTTTTGATGTAAAATGCAGTATTTTTCACCATTCATAAAAAAATGAACATTGTCAGAAAAATAAAAAAAATTATCCAATGTAAATTTCAATGTCCCAAACATAAAGAATATGTTTATTTTAAAAAATGGGGCTTATAAAATTTTCAAAAGTTTGATTTAATAATGGTTTCCCATGAAAATGCAGTAAAACAATCATTTAAAAATATTAGTGTATTCCATGCTTAAGATTGGATTTATTCTCATTTTAAGCCTCTAAAACACTATATAATTCATTAATAGACACAGATAAAAATATCTATTATTCATTACTTAATTGGGATGTGACATCCTTCACCCCTTTAGAAAATTGCGTCCCTGCAATTTATTTACTTATCGAATAAGTGGGGGTATTTTGCCCTCATTTCATTTTCAGATTCCCATGTTGCCTCTTCAATCATGTGGTTTTTTCACCAAACCTTTACCTAATTAGTCACATTATTCCGTAACACTTTCTCCCTGTGGTCAAGAATCTAGACCGGTTGTTCCTCATAAGATAGGTTCTCTTCAAGCTGAACTACCTCTGGACTCAAAACATGAGATGGATCTGGCATGTACTTCCTTAACATTGAAACATGAAAAACATTATGTACCTGAGATAATATCGATGGTAAAGCCACTCGGTAAGCAACTGATCCAACTCTCTCCAGAATTTCATATGGTCCAATGAACCTTGGACTCAGCTTTCCATTCTTACCAAATCACATCACACTTTTCCATGGTGAGACTTTGAGAAAAACATGATCACCTACCTCAAAAGAGAGATCCTTACTCCTGTTGTCCACATAACTCTTCTGCCTGCTCTGAGCCATTCTCATGTGTTTCTGTATCAACTGAACTTTTTCTGCCAACTCATCTACCATTTCTGGTCCCATCAGCATCCTTTCACCCAGTTCATCCCAGAAAGCTGGAGTTCAACACCGCTTCCCATATAACGCCTCAAATGGTGCCATATGTATACTGGAATGAAAACTGTTATTATATAAAAATTCAACCAAAGAAAGATGTTGGTCCCAAATTTTCTCATAATCCATCGAACAAGCGTGTAGAATATCTTCCAAAGTCTGAATTGTTTGTTCTGACTGACCATCTGATAGAGGATAAAAATTTGTACTAAAATTTAATTCAGTACCCAATGACTTCTGAAGGCCTTTCCAAAAGTTAGAAGAAATCCTGGGATCACGATCACATACAATGGATAGGGGAACTCCAAGAAACCTAAATATCTCTTTAAGATACAATCGAGAATGTTGATCTAGAGAAAAAGTATCTCGTATAGAATGTAAATGAGAAGATTTAGTCAAGCGAACAATAATAACCCAGATTGCATTATTACCTCGAGGTGTCTTCGACAATCCCACAACAGAGTCCATAGATATAATTTCCCATTTCCACTATGGAACTGGTAAAGGCTGAAGCATCCCTTTTGGTAACTGCCACTCTGCTTTAACCTACTGAAAAGTCAAACACTTCACAGTACAGTCAAAAATATCTCTTTTCATCCCTTACCACCAGTAATACTCTCAGAGATCTCTATACATCTTAGTACTGCCAGGATGAGCTGAAAATGGAGAACTGTGAGCTTCACATAACAACTCTCTCTTCAAATGTGAATCACAAGGCACACACAATCTCTTCCCAAATCTCAAAGAAAAATCGTTATCAATGTTGAATTCATGCAACTTACCCTTCTGAACCAGCTCTACCTTTTTCTGAAACTCACTGTCTTGCTTCTGTGTTTTCTTGATTCTGTATGATACAAAAGATTTCACTGATACTTGAAACAAAACAGAAGAAAATCCTACACCAAAAACATCTATTCCAAATTTCATCAAATCCTTAACCAAAGGATCACATTCCAAACGCAACATTGTTAATGAAGCATTACTTTTTCAACTCAAAGAATCATCCACTTTAGTTGCTTTTCCCAGATGGTAATGAATTGTACAATCATAATCCATAATGAATTATAGTCATATCCTCTGTGTCATGTTCAATTCTTTTTGAGTGAATATATACTTTAAACTTTTGTGATCGGTATATATTTCACACATTAATCCATACAAATGAAGCCTCCAAATTTTTAAAGCGAAAACAACAGCAGCTAATTCCAAATCATGTGTAGGGTAATTTATATCATGAGTTTTCAACTGACGTGAAGCATAAGCAATTACCTGATCATTCTGTATTAGGAAAAAATCAATTCCTTTCAATGAAGCCTCACAGTAGATAACAAACTCACCATTCCTGGAAGGTAGTGCCAAAACTGGAGCATTCACCAATCTTCTTTTCAATTCTTGAAAACAATCATCACATTATTTTGTCCAGATAAACTTAACACCCTTCTGAGTTAGCTTAGTCATTGGACTAGATAACCATGAAATTTTTCTAAAAAACCGTCGATAATAGCCTGCCAAACCAAGGAATCTACGAATCTCAGTTACATTTGTGGGTCTTGGCCATTCTTCAACAACCATAGTTTTTGCCGGATCAATAGTTATCCCATATTTAGAAACAATGTGACCAAGGAATGAAATTTGTTGCAACCAAAACTCACACGTGCCGAATTTCCCATACAATTTCTTTTCTTTTATGGTTTTCAAAATAACCCTTAAATGTATTTCATGCTCTTATTTACTTTTAGAAAACACCAAAATATCAACCATGAAAACCACCACAAACTTATCCAAGAACTCATGGAAAATTCTATTCATTAAGTTCATGAATAAAGAAGGTGCATTGGTTATCCCAAAAGGCATTACTACAAATTCCTAGTGGCCATATATTGTTCAAAACGTGGACTTCGGAATATATGATTGCTTTTCCTTCAACTGATGGTACCCTGATCTCATGTCAATCTTTGAAAAATTCTGAGCTCCCTGGAGCTGATCAAACAAATCATCGATATGAGGCAAATGATATTTTGTTCTTATCATTGATGTTATTCAAGGCTCTATATTCAATGAAATGTCTCATAGAACCAACTTTTTTTTAACAAATAAAACAGGAGCACCTCATGGTGATGTGATATGTCGAATGAAACCTTTCTCTAATAAATCTTTCAATTTCTCCTTCAACTCTAAAAGTTCAATTTGAGCCATTCGATAAGGGGGTTTTGAAATTGGCTTAGCATCAGGAACTAAGTCAACTATAAATTCAACTTCCCAATCTTTTATTATTCCATGAAACTCATCAGGAAAAAGATCAGGATACTCATTTACCACTGGAACATCATTAATTTGAATAGTTCTTTTGTTTTCAACAATATGTGCATGGTAACATTCATTTCCATCTTTTATAAGTTTCTTAGACTCTTGATATGTTATCAACAGTAAGGGTTCATTCTTGTACACAAACTGAAAGTCTTTCTGAAAATAAACATCCTTAGCTCTACAGTCAATCATACCATGTATATAGAGAGCCAATATATACCCAGGATAACATCAAACTCTACTAGAGGTAAAACAATATGGTTTGCAAGTTGCTTTTTTCCACGGATAAGGATAGGAAGATTCTTATAAATTATTTTTGCCTCAACATTTCCCCCAGGTATTTTTACCACAATTTTAGGAGTCATTTCTTGAGATGGTATTCCCATTTTACTAGAAAAGGTTTCAGAGATGAAAGAATGTGTAGACCCCAAATCAAAAAACACACTATCATAATCTGAAAAAACATACAAAGTACCTGATACAACTTCATTTGATGGCCCCACATCTGCTGAAGTAGTTTCAAAGGATTTCACCACCCCTTTTTGCTTGTAATCTAACTGCTTCCCATCACTCAAGCTCTTTGACGTGCACTCGTTTTCATAGTGACCCATCTCATTGCACTTAAAACTTTTCACTAACTATAAATCAAATTTGGACTTACGATCACCTTGATATTTTTTAGTGCAGTCATGAGCCTTATGTCCCATCATACCACATCACTAGCACTTTCCAGAATTCAGAAGACATTCCCCAGCATGCCTTTTTCCACATTTATCACAAACTGGAAACTTATTTTTCTTATCATCAGTCCTTTTTGAAGAATTATTTCCTTTCTCCTCCCACCTCGGTCTCTTCTTCTTCTGGTTTTTATAGAACACTTGATCATTGACAAGCTCCATTTCCACCTTCTCAGCACATCAAAAAAGCTTTTCATAACTTTTAAACTCATGAAAATCCAATGCCCTTTGATATTTTAGATTTAATCCTGAGTAAAAATGATTGATTTTACTATCAAGTTCTCAGATAAAATTTGGAGCATACCTTTCCAATCGAGTGAACCTTTCTTCATAGGCAGCCACTGAGTCTTTCTCTTTCCTCAATTCCAGGAATTGTTTTTCCATCCTAAGTCGAACAGCCTTAGGAAAATAATTCTCAAGAAACATACCATTGAATGCATCCTAGTCGAGAGAATCAATCTCATCAGCATCCCTGATATTTTTAACCATCGACCACCACGGATCTACTTCACCCTCCAAACGGTAAATAGCAAGACTAACCTTTTGATTGTCTGAACACCCCATGACATCAAAAATATTCTCCAGTGCTTTAATAAACCCTTCAGCTTGTACAGGGTCATATGATTCTCTGAATGATGGGGGATGTTGCCTCATGAAATGTTCCACCACTAACATGTTCCTCTGCAGTTGATTTGGATGATCTCGTGCATGGATACTGCCACCATTTTATGCTTGAGTCAACTGCACCATTACTGCAACAAACTGTTCAGTTCCAATTCCGACCATCTCAGGATGCTAATTTGGAAGGTCATTTCCTTCTGTATGCCTTCGTAGCACTGCTTCACTATTTCCTCTACAGAAAACCATTCTGAACAAACATGTCTTAGATGAAGCAACATGGTAATCTTCAAATTATATATCATTTCAATCATACAATAAAAAAATATTTTTGGACAATAATTTAATAAAATTATAACTCCTAAATTTATCTAAACTAGCCTCTGATACCAACTATAAGGGCCCAACCTTAAACATTACTTAATCTTGAGATATTTCAAGAATACACCTTGTGGATCTTTTCAGGTTTAGAGTTTTAGAGAATTAGATCATAAAACATGTGTTACATCACACATTTAAACATTGTGGTTACAATAAAAGATAGTATTCATTTTTTACCATCAACGGAAACAAATTTAAAATAAAACATGGATTCTATCTCGACACTTCTATGACACTATCATCATATCATGTACCCTTCCCTTGACCTGTGAAAAACATTTCAAAAACATGGGATGGGCATAAAAAGTACAATATGGGATATGAAAATATGGGAAGGATGCATGAGTACATTTATACATAAGAATCCTTGAAATCATACTTTACTCATAAAACATAATCACATTAACATACCTCATCAAATCATTGAAATCATAAGTCATAAAGGTAACTTGATACATTCATAACATTATTACGTAGGGAGTAACCCTCTTGGTTACGTTGGGAATACCCATCATGGTATATTCCCTAAATCTCTTCGGAGAAACCTTAATGTTTAACTCCTTCGCATTACCCAATGCATTGGAGAGCTATATCGGGCTCACCCTCCCTTAGTTTATCACAGAACCACCTGTCTTCATAACAATTCCCAAGAACCAAAACTTAATCGTATCACATAAAACATGCATAAAGGAAACATAACATTTCCACTTTTCAATCACAAGATATCAATACAAAACATTGATATAAAAACATTATGAAAACCATTTTCAATACCAAAATAAAAAAAAAATAAAACATGGTATTTATTTTTCATTTAAAACAAAGGTATGGCTTGTAGAGGAAGCCGAAACTCAAATAATGGTCATGGCGGTTGAGAAGTCGTTGTCGCCGCATACATACGACAAAAAAAACATTCCCTTTTTTCGTTTATTAAACGCTTCATATAAAAAGATTACTTTTAAATAAATGTAAAAGTCACGGGGGTTTATACACCGTATAAAATAACGTTTTGTATAAAACAAAATATGCATGAATGAAATGAGATTGAGACAAAGTCCCTTACCTCGGGTCCGACTTGACTCGATTGTTATTTAATCTCCTGAATAATAAGCTTGAGTTAATTTATACTTTCTTAAGAACCTTATTCAAGTTCATTATTACTTTTATATAACTTATTACCATTTCATGAACACTATGTTATTATTTAAGTTAATAACGGTCGTTTTAATGATCATTGGTACATGAGTCAAAAATAATCTCTTTATAATTACAAGTTGTTTATGTGGTAAAATATACATTATATCCATTATTGTATTCGTGATTTAGATATCATATATATCATATATATCCAGTATATGCATGCATTTATAATATTACATAACATTTAGAGGTATGAAATGAAATGCACCGTTCATGGAGACGGTATTCCTTACGTACACATGAACGCTACTTCCATTTCTATTTCATATTTAATGAAATTAAAACATAATGATAAATAATAGTATATTCATTCCAGTATTGTATCATCTATAATATCATTAAACATATCCTTTATAAATACCACATATGATATTAACGAATCAAATCACTTTGAGGGGGCGGTAGTCCGCACTTCCTAAAATGAAGATATCACATATACCCATAATGGAAGCCATAAAGGTAATCAATAAATGAAAAATACAGAATCTTAAGGGAAACATAAACATATTAAATATCATATATAAATATAGTGACATCTTAATGGCCACCTTTTAAGGTGTTAGAAGAATATTGAACAGTCATTGTTTCGTGAGGCAGAAATTCGCCATCCAGAGAAACAGTATTTTCATTAACAATTACATGTCGGTGTGTGTAAGTGTAGCTCGAATAATTCATATAAAAACATCCTAGTATATAAAATATACTGTTTTTGTTCCAAAATAAATGAATAAAAAGAGTTTAGGGGGTTGGAGAAGCAAAATAAAACAAAAAAACACAAGTGAAGACATTACCTTAAAAACACGTAACTCTTTTTGATTTGAGATCAATGGCTTCCTTGGGAAGACTTCTGCCCAAAGTGAGGCTTCAAGTAGTAAGAGAGGGATGTGGAGAGACAAAATATGCATTGGTTTTTCCAATCCAAATGCTTGAGAGGTGTGGGTATGGAGGTAGAGGTGGGGGCCTTTTATAAGAGGAGAGGAGGGGCACTCTTGGAAAGTTAAAAAATGTTACTTTATTTTAAAATGAGTTTCGGATTTTAAAGGTCCCACATTGATGTATTATGAGGATAAGGTGATAAGGGTTTGAAATATACTCTTAAAATAGGTCTTTGACAAGTATATGTTATAGTTTTACCATTATCTTTTCATTTTATTTAAATCCTTTATTAATGAGGTAATCGTTGTATCATCATGATGTCATAAATAATTTAATTTATTTAATTTATAAAAATAATGAAAAAAATACTATGATTTAGGAAATATTTTTAGATTTCCAATGAATAATTATAGTCTGAAATATCATCTATGTAGACAAAATTAAAAATGTTTTACTTAGGTGATACATTCGTTGTTATATTTGCTTTGTTTAAAAAAATAAAAAGATATAAAGTCACTTTCCCACAAAAGTGATTCCATGGGGTCCCCAAGATTGGAACAAGGCATCCCATGGTCGGCCATGAGAAAACCAGTAGCATTATGACACATGTTGGTGTCATTTATTATTACTATGATATTATTTTATTATCCTTTACTACCCGATTACTCATTAATCCAGATAACTAAAGATAATTACCGTCGTTACTATTCATAATGTCCAAAAACAAAATATTCTTGATTACATAATTTTTAAATTCTGATTCCAAATATGTAATCCATTTTACCAAATTCCAAACACAAAAATTGCAATAATTAATTTAAAAATAACTCCTGTTGTCAAAACAAATAGCGGGTTTTTTTAAACAATATCTATGAAAAGTTTGGCATTAGTTTATGCCCAATTCAAAAGTGAAATTAATCCTATTTACCACCATTGGATTAAATGGTAAAAATATATTCTAATTACACTTTAAGACCAATTAAAAAGATAATATAACCATATAATTAAATGAGATGAAAAACCAGTTTTGATGTAAAATGCAGTATTTTTACCTATTCATAAAAAATGAACATTGTCAGAAAAATACCAAAAATTTATCCAATGTAAATTTAAATGTCCCAATAATAAATAATATGTTTATTTGAAAAAATAGGTCTTATAAAATTTTCATAAGTTTGAATTAAAAATGGTTTTCCATCAAATGGCAGTAAAACAATCTTTTAAAAATATGAGTGTATTCCATGATTAAGATTGGATTTATTCTCATTTTAAGCCTCAAAAACACTATCTAATTCATTAATATACATAGATAAAAATATATATTATTCATTACTTAATTGGGATTTTACAATGATTGTTACCCTTGTTCTTATAGGAAGATACCTAACTATATTTGTGATTGAACCATTGAAAAGGAATCACTCCAAATGAGTCACTATGTCAAATACCTGACCTTATCTAGGGGGATTCTGGATTCTGGATCCACATCCAACATGAAAATTAACTCAAATAGAATAAATGATCATTCTTATTTTAGTGACAATAAAATAAGAATCATTTACAAGGGTATAGATATAATTCTTCCACACATTGAGAACCTAACCGAGCATAGTCACAGATATTTTTATGAAAAAGTCCAAATTGATGATGACTATGTTCTATCACACAGTGCATGGATCCAGTTTTGGATTTCAGTGTGTACCTCACAGCCTAAGTCATGTTCCTCTAATATAATATAGTGTTTGGACCATCCACATGATGTTGGAGAGTAGTTCAGTTTCCTTGTCTTCTACACTCTATAGATGTAGGGCTATTTTTATATGGTCACATGGATTTTGGTTTTGACCACATGGCCTTGAGATATTTTTATCACTTGAGATCCCTATCACAATATAAACAGGACATATGATATGTGTTATTCTAAACTACATTCTATGTAGTGAATAAATTTCAATATTCTCATATCCATGTTGATTCTTCACCACTAGATCCATTTTATTTAAAATTAAAACTATAAAAACCAATAAAGTATGTATTAAAATCATGATGCTGCAAGAACCCATATTTGAACAATAGGTCACCCATAGAAGAGATCATTGTTCCCTTTTCTTTCTTCTTATATTCTATGACTCACAAAACAATGTTCTAAATTCTTCCTTAAAACTTAGATGCAATCAAATTCATATATCAGGAACCATTCCCATGATTATTAAATCAATGCAGATTTATTTTTAACCATTGATTGTCAGCATCCAGATAATCCAACAAACACGTTCCATTCCACACATATCTGCAACACATAAAGTATATCATTCACATAATTAAGTCATGTGTACATATTCTTCATATTCCATCACCACATTACCTTCTTCAATGTCCACCAATAAATAATTAAAATTATTCTATGATTGAAATACAATGGAAGTTGGTCTATGTAATATTCGAACCAATTTCTAAGGGATTGTTGGTGCTGAATGCATGAAGAATAATGACGGAGAATAAAAAAACCATAATGTAGAGTTTCAAATATAACCATACCCATCCTTCCATCATATATAATTATTTTAAGGAAATAAATAAACATATGTTTATGGATAATTAACCAACAATAAAAAATCAACTAAAATAGTAAATTTTCATTGCTATGTGGCGACTGAACACAAAATAAATTTGTTAGTATTTAATATTTGACTATCACCATCATCATGGAGATTTTTTATTATTATAAATGAATGAAATTAAAAGGAGGCTACCAACACATCAACTCACCTAAGGATTCCTGAAAAAATGAAGGAGAAGGGAATACCCTCTAACTAGATTGACCCCCTTGGGTTTCAAGGTGTGCAAATTGTGAAGACATAAAGTGTCAGGACCAAGGATGTCAAGAAACACATGATAGTATGCAACTTGTTTCCCCTCCCTCCAGGAGTGAATCACATTGCTGTTATTGTAGAGAGTTTCTATACACTTTTTGATGATATAGGTAAAATACATTAATTAATGAAATGTACCTCATCCTCAGATTTATCATTGTTGAAGAATCAATTTATGAAGATGTAATTGGTGATTCCTAACAATTTTATAGTTGATGTTGAGTTGCACTAAATATGATAAACAATACATGAATTATGTAACGTCCTGGTTCTGGAAGCCACCCAGAGGCGCCCCGTACCCAGTTGGTCACAAGGCCTCAAGTGCATTTCTCTGAACGCCAGAGGCTGTTGACTAGCAGGGAGGGCCTTGGGTGTGTTTTTGGAGAAACATACATAGTAGAAGTAAATAACACATATAATAGTGGAAGCTATAAATATACAAAATAGTAAACAATAGAAGGCTAAAACAAAAAAATGGAGCACACACAAATATATGAAATGATTCATGATACATATGTATAGGAAACCAGTAAAACAATTCACAATGCTGAATACAATAATAAACCAAAGAACATAAGAAAAACAGATAAGAAACTCCTCATCATCGCAAGACTCAGCTTGGTTCCATGCTCTCCCGCTCCAATGTAAGTCAAGTACCAGAAATAGAAGGACACTTTACTTTGTCTATACCTGCAACAATATAATCTATTTGGGCCCAAAAGCATGACCCAAAAAGGGTATGAGACTAAATGCCAGTATGCAACCACCCTATGATCTGTTCCTAACAGTCAGTGAGTATTGGAAGGTAATAGTATTGTAAGTAGTAACTGTAAGTAGTAAACAGGATGATACACAATAGTAAACAATCCACAGATCAACAAGCTGCAGTGAATCAAACAGCTAACCACAACTAGGAAGCCCTCCGGGAAGTACTCGCAGCCATCCCCTATGGTCCTATTCAAGAAGTACCAACAACCCTCTAGGTATTACACTCAGCCTAACCCCTTGGGTTTGGTCATATGAAATTATAAGACTCTTTGAGGAAGCACACTCAGTCAATTCCCCTTATAGTCTATGGTAGTCAGGGACTCTCTATGGAATATCATGCGGTCAACTCCCCTTATATCCCCAAGGTCTAGAGAATCTCTGAAGAAGATCACTCATTAAATTCCTCTTATAGCCTTAGGTATATCACAGACTCTCTGAGGAAGCTCACTCGGTCAATTCCTCCTATAGCCTAGAATAGTTTAAGGAAATTCAAACAAAATAATGACTCTCTGAGGATGCTCACTCGGTCTATCCTCGTGTAGTATATAATGCTCAAGAATTTATAAGGAAGCTCACCCGGTCTATCCTCCTGTAGTATATAATATCCAAGACACTTTGAGAATCTCACTTGGACTATCCCTTATAGTCTTTAATGTTGAAGACTATATGAGGAAGCTCAATCGGTCTATCCCCTTGTAGTCTATAACACCGGGTTCTCACGGCCCCATTCGAGTCAGTGCATAATAAAGCTATATGGCCAAAGTAAACATACAGATCTACTTGGCTAACCAGCCAATATCATAACAAGCATGTCAGGGAACAACACTCCATCCTACGGTCACAAGGCATGGAAAATAGGTATAACATCCAAAGGCTAAATGAGACAAAAAGGTCGCAAATAGAACAAGGCATGGGAAAAAAATACAAGCATAGCAATTATCCTTATAAATTTCCAAAATTACTTCTACCCAAGAATAGAAGCAAGGTAGGAAAACAACAGGGGAAAAATAGTAGACACACAATACCCCGTTCAAGGGTATTGGTGGAATTTTCACATAAAACTCAAAGAATTTGAACAGAAAGGCACAAACCACCTACCTTGATGCTAGGAGATCAATTTACTTGAGACACGAGACTTGAATCTCGTTAAAATTTCATAGATATATTAAAACGAACAAAAATTCAACCAAAGATAACTTGAAAAATATAATGAATTGGAAATCAAATCACTAGGAGAAGGAAAAGCATACCG
Organism: Viscum album; assembly: GCA_963277665.1. Taxonomy (NCBI): domain Eukaryota; kingdom Viridiplantae; phylum Streptophyta; class Magnoliopsida; order Santalales; family Viscaceae; genus Viscum; species Viscum album. Next base: position 597,279,943 of record OY728121.1, read on the forward strand.
CTACAGTCCCAACGCAATCGACAATAGTCGATTCAGAGAATGTATGGAGGCTCGGGTGCTCGGAGGAGATTCATGGCCGTAAGGGATGCTCTTGGTTGAAGAAGCTGGAGAAGAAGTGTGTTCTGGAGATTAGACACTACGTCGATTTGTTTAATGAAAAAAGAAAGTACACTACGTGTAATTTTGGAGTAAATGACATGTACTAGGATTTTTTGTACTCCGCTTTAAGCAGCCTCCACTTCACCCCACACGACTGTGTGTGTGGCCCGTACATGGCCTCACGCAGTGTCGAAGTACACAGCGTGTACTTAAAAAATTTCCAGAAACTCATCTTTTATCAAAAACTAAAAAATAAGAGAAAAACATACCTGAAAAGAAGGCCAATGTTCTAAAAAACATCCCGCTTTAAAGAAATTCATCCCCAAATTTCCCTAGCGAGGCGTAGAAGAAGAAACCCCGAATAGCTCCGGCCATTGTGATTGTACATCAACCTCCCTCTCCCAAGTCTTGTCCTATACTCACCCATCTTGCGATTTTTCCCATACCAGAGGAATAGGCCGACCACAGAGAACCTTCGTACTATGATCGACAATTTAGATAGGATGTTCCTCAATTGATGCATCATCTTCGAGCTCAACCTCCACAGGTTTAAAGACATGAGACAGGTCTGAAAATTAAAGTCGGAGCTGAGAAACATGGAAGACGTTGTGCATATCCCCGTTCCTCTCAGGTAACCGCAACCGATAAGCAACCGGCCCCACTCTCTCCAACCCCTCAAACAGCCCGACATACCATGGTGAAAGCTTACTCTATCTCCAAATCCTCTTGTGTCCCAACCTCGGTGTGACATGCAGGAAAACATGATCCCCGACCTCGAACTCCATAGGTCATCTCCACTGATCAACATAAGTCTTCGGTGGAGACAATTCCGTAGCCATCCTCTTCCGAATCAACTCTATCTGCTCTAAGGTCTCTTGAACAAGACGAGGTCCCAGAAAAGCTGCCTCTCCTGCCTCTAGCGAGCAAAAAGTTGATCGGTATGGACTGCTGTACAAAGCCTCAAAAGGTGCCATGTAAATAGTCGCCTGAAAACTATTGTTGTAGGAGAACTCCACAAGAGGTATATGCTTCTCACAAGAACCTCCAATATCCAGAATGCAAGATCAAAAATATCCTCAATCACCTGAGTCATATGCTTGGACTGGGCATCTTTCTGGGGATGGTATGTTGTACTCAAAAGTACCAGTGTACCCAAAGCCTTATGAATCCCCTGCTAGAACCGAGAGGTAAAACACGCATCCCTCTCTAAAACAATGGAGTGTGGAACTCCATCAAGACATATAATCTCTTATATGTACAAATATCCAAGCTCATCAACACTGAAGGTCTCCTTAATCGAAAAGATGTGAGAAACCGTCATAATCTTGTCGATAAAAACCCAAACAACATCATTCCCTCGAGGTGACCTCGGAAAACCAGTCACGAAGTACATCCTGACATTGTTCCAATTCCACTCCCGAATGGGTAACTGCTGCAAAATACCTACTGGTTTCTGATGATCCTCTTTCCCCATCTGACAAGTGGAACATCACATGAAAAAACCAACAACATCTCCTCTCATACCTGGCCACCAATATTGGTGTTGTAGATCACGATACATCTTGGTGATTCCAGGAAAAACTTCCCCAACCGAGGAATGAAAGTCCTGCATCATCTCCTCGTGTATGTCTGTAGGCACCCATACACGTCCAAGGAAATGAAAGATCTCATCCTCATCTATTTTCCATCTAGGAAGAGGGTACCCTCATGACACACACTCCCATAGAACTAGGCCTTCCAAGTCTGATAGCTGCCTCATTCGTACCCGATCAGGAAGAGTAGAGGTAACAACTACATAAGATAGAAAAGTCTGCCCCTGTCTGTCGTGCATCTCCAAATGCATCTCAAGGAACAGACTCGTAAGATTCCACTCACTACTAGCCTCCTCAACTTCCAGTATCTGAGTTCTCCGGATCAATGAGTCATCCATTGCATTTCCCATCCCAGGTGTATAGGCTAGCTCAAAGTCAAAAGACTAAAGATACTCGACCCACCTGTGCTATCTCAGATTCATATCACGCTGAGTGAAGATGTACATGGGACTCTTGTGGTCGGTAAACACTACAAATTCATCTCCCAAAATATAATGTCTCCAAAATAGAAAGGAATGAAAAACTACAGCCAAATCCAAATCGTGCATCGGGTAGTTTCTCTCATGTTGCCTCAACTGCTGAGACCCATATACAATGACTCCATCTCCCTACATAAGCACAACTTCTAGACCAATACCTAAAGCATCACAAAAAATGGTATATCTCTTTCCTGGCTCTGGAAAGACTAGTATCGGTGCTGAAGTCAACCTCCCTTTCATCTCCTGAAAGGATGACTCACAAGAATCTGACGATAAGAACTTCACCCCTTTCTTGGTCAGACCTGTCAGTGGTGATGCTAGGTGGGAAATGTCCTGTATGAAATGCATGTAGTATCCAACCAGCCCTAGAAAACATCGTACCTCAAAGACATTCTTCAGCTTCTCCCAGGAAACTATTTCTCTCACTTTCTCTAGGTCTACTGGTATTTCTTCCTCTAAGATAACATGACCCAAGAAGTTAATCTAGTCCATCCAAAAGTGGAATTTCGAGAGATTAGCATATAAATGATTCTATCTTAGTTTAATCAGAGTGATCTCAAGATGGGTATCATGGTTGTGTCGAGTGTGAGAGTACAACAAGATGTCATCCATGAAAACCACCACGAAGTATTCGAAGTATGGATGGAAAACTCAGTTCAGCAGTTCCATGAAACCTACAGGCGCGTTCATGAGACCGAACGACATAACCATATGCTCGTATAGGCTATACCTGCTCTGGAAAGCTATAAGAGGTATATTAGATGGCCTAGAATGAAACTGATGATAATCATATCTCAAATAAATCTTAGAGAACACTCGGGATCCTCGAAGCTGATCAAAGAGATCATCGGTCCTCGTCACGGGATATCGGTTCTTGACCGTCAACTGGTTTAGCTTCCGATAATCCACACAATGCTCGAGGGTGTTGTATTCCTTCTTTGAAAACAAGACTGGTGAACCCCAAGGAGATGTAGTGGGTCAGATGAAACCATTTTCCTATAACTCCTCCAACTACTTCTTGAGAACCTGCAACTCATGTATAGCCATCCTATAAGGAGGAATGGACACTAGTGCTACTCTTGGAACGAGCTCAATCGAGAAGTATATCTCACACTCTAGAGGAAAACCCAGAAATTACTCTAGAAAGAAATATCTGAAATTATCCACCATTGGAGGAGAGTCTAACTCTGAAGTCCCTGGGTCATCCAGATAAAGACTAGAAATCTGGGCTATAACTCCTCTTATCCCATGATTCTAGGGTCCTCCTCAACTCGCCTGGACATCCCACTCGCCTCTATGAAAAAAATGATCCACCCTCTGATGATAAAAAACTAACCCTATAGAGATAGAAATCGACGAATGCCTGGAAAGGAACTGACCATTCCATTCCGGGAATGACATCATATCTTTTCATCTCTAGGACACAGAGAACCCATAAGAAGTGATACCCTGCAACCTCAAGAGGGCACTCTCTGTACTGACGTATGTTGACAACTCTAGTCCCCAACGATGTGTCTAGAGTCAAATTATCGGTAGAGGAAACGATACAGAGCCTAAGGCTCTCTAAATCAGAAACAGAGAAAAAGCAATGTATAGCACCAGTATCAAAAAGGGATGAAGATAAAACCGAGGATATTATGATCATTCCTTGAACTGTAGAAGGGACGAGATCCTAATCTTGATGGGTCAACTCCACTGCAAAGGTATAGCCTGTACCGCGGCCCTGTGACCCTAACTAACCACTCTGAGCTGATCCACTCTGTTGTTGCGGGTAACCTGGTGACTAACCACCACGGCCGCGACCTCTACCTCGGCCCACACGACCAGAAGAACTCAAGTTCCCAGACTGGTGAGAAACTGGCGATGCATCTCCTGAACGCGAGGTCATAGAAAAACCCCTACCACTAGCTTTAGGTGAGAATATCTTACAAAAATGTTGAAGATGACCCATCTTGCAACAAGACCGACACTCCATCGGGTCTCTCTGGCACTGAGGCCTAGTATGCCCACTCCTCCCGCACTGGTAGGATACAACCTGGCTACCCAAAGATACATTCCGCCTACTCTGATCTCTTCAAGCAGACTCCCTATGGTGAATCCTACTATCAATAGGAGGAACACTGACTCTGGATGTCGAACCAACCCGGCTCATTGCTCCAGAATCCCTCAGATTGCGCTCAGTGATCAGTGCCTGGTTGATGATAAATAATATCGAATTCAACCGGAAGATGTTCAAATTCGAGCAGATTTCGTGCCTCATACCATCCTCAAACTTCCACACAAGGAAAAAATCATCACATCCTTGAATAGTCATGAAATGCTGTATCTCAGTAAATCGAGATGAGTACTCCATAACCAAAAGACTACCCCACTCCATAATCATAAACACCTGGGATCGATCGGCCCTTTAGGTCTCCGGGTAGATGTAATCATAGAAGATGCACCAAAATTCATCCCAAGCCATACTCTGATGGTCGCCTAATTGTGGGATCACCTCTCACCACCTCTTGGAAGAGTCTTAGAGCATATAGGTAGCCAGATTCACCCTCTTCTCTGGAGTTATCTCCAGATGCTCGAAAATTGTCAGCGTGGCCTCTAGTCATGACTCTTTATCCTGGGTTCCTCTATCCCCAGAGAATGTTGGAGTATGCTGGTGCTGGAAAACCCACATCAACTCTTCCATTGATGGGGTAGGAGGTGGAACTCCATGGATGGTATACATCATCCTCATCAAATCATCCCTAAATTGTGCATCGGTTCTTGCAACTGGTATAACTGTTAGTGCCAAGGCGGGCACAATATGAAGATTTGTAGGAGTTCCCTGATCAGCCATATCCAGTTTCTGATCACCATCTAGAAGTTGACGTACAGCCAGAGGACATCTCGGTGGCATAACTCTGAAAGATCAAAAGAACAACTAAGATCAAGATTATTGAAGAATGAGAACACAAGAGTACAAGAGGGGAACAATAGAAATAAACATTCATGATTTAAAAAACAAGACCACACGGTGTGTATACAAACTACACAACGTGTTTTTTTAAGCCATTCTCATGGGCATGTACTTCTGCCACAACTGGTTGTGTAATGCCCCAACCACACGACGTGTTTTCCCCTCACACGGCGTGTACTTGAACTCTATTCCCTTGCCCGAGTCTCCTTACATGGCTAAGAAACATGGTCCTCATAATCTTATACTACACAACATTTTCATAAAGGACACAACATTTACTAGACATGGTCTCGACGACCCGTATTGTTAGTTACACGGCCAGCTACACGGTTCACTCTACACAGCGTGCTCCCTGTGAACACGGCATGTACTTGAAGGTTTTCCCTGACCCGTGTTGTTTGTGACACAGATGGGTACATAGGTTATATGGGATGGCGCGTGATAATAGGACACAATGTGTAAAGTCTAAGTTTCATCCATCTCTGTTGTTAGCCACACGGGTAGACACACAGTTACTACAACACGGTGTGTACCTACCGTACACGGTGTGTTCTTAAATATTTTTCACAACCCCATGTTTCTTCCCCCATAGATAGTGACATAGTTTAAAAACTACAATGTGTGTGTTAATAAAGTACACACCTTGTATTCTAGGTTTTTCCTGGCAGTAGCTCAAAAAATGCTATGAAGCCCAGAAAACATAGAAAACAAGAGTTAAGGTTCCAAATTTTGATCCATGAGGGCCCATACTCCCCTAGAATCAATGATTGGCATCTTATACAAGTTATAACAGGAAAACCAGGCAATGATCCACCAAATTCTAGTTCATGAGGGCCCATAACACCTCAAGAACCAAAGTTTGGTGTTTATTTAAGCAAGGTAGTAAACAAAAAAATTCTCTATCCAAGAACAGAGATTCTATCAATGCATATATCCCAACAGTATGCATAATATACATAACATCTATCACAACAACATGAAATCGCTAATTCATCCTAGATGGAATGGCAAGAATGCATGGCATCTGATATCTAACAAGTGCCTATATGATGCATGAGATGGAATACCCTCATCTCATCGGGTTGCGACAGAAATAGAACCACAATAACCACATCAGTAACAATAAAAATCATGTGAATCAGAAAATGGTGAAATAAAATCAACTGTAAATGTGAAAACTAGTAAAACTGCAATAAACAATGTTGTATGACTTTTCCCTATACACAGGTTAGCTACTCCTGGGAACAACTTGTTACCAAGTACCTGTTCCATCCTATCCCTATCTATAGGCTCCATACATTATGTCAAGAGAAAAGAGTTCCTCTGATACCACTTTGTAACATCCCGATTCTGGAAGCCACCTAGAGGCGCCCCGTACCTGGTTTGTCACATGGCCTAAAGAGCATTTCCCCAAATTCCAGAGGCATTCAACTAGTAGCGAGGGCTTTGGGTGTGTTTATGGGGAAACTATGCCCTCATAAGGAGAGTACACAATGGATGTAAACAACACATACAATAGCAGAAGCTGTAAATATCCAACAATAGTAAACAGAAGAAGACTAAAACAATAAAATGTAGCACACACATATATATGAAATGATGCATGATACATATGTCTAGGAAAGTATCAAAACTTATCACAATGCTGAATACAATACTATACCAAATTACAAAAAAACAGATAAGAAACTCTTTAGCATCGCAAGCTTCAGCTTGTTTCGAAGCTCTCCCGCTCCAATGAAAGTCACATACCTGAAGTAGAAGGGCGCTTTCCCTTGTATATACTTGCAACAATATAATCAGTTTGGGCCAAAAAGTATGACCCAAACAAGGTGTGAGACTAAATCCCATTAGGTAACCACCCGAAGATCTGTGCCTAACAGTCAGTGATTATATTGATGGTAATAGTACAGTAAGTAGTAAAAGTAAGTAGTAAACATGATGATACATAGTAGTAAACAATCCACATATCAATAAGAAGCAGTGAAGAAAATATCTAACCACAACTAGGAATCCCTTTGGTAAGTACTTGCTGATATCCCCTCTGGTCCTATCCACGATGTACCAACAACCCTCTGGGCAGTACACTATGCCTAACCCCTCTGGTTTGGTCATACAAAATTATAAGACCCTCCGAGGAAGCACTCTCAGTCAATTCGCATTATAGTCTATGGTATTCTGGGATTCTCTTAGGAAGATCATGCGGCCAAATCCCCTTATATCCCTAAGGTCTAGAGACTCTCAAAGTAAGCTTACTCGGTCAATTCCTCTTATAACCTCAGGTCTATCGCAGACTCTCTGAGGAATCTTACTCGGTCAATTCTTCCTATAGCCTGGAATAGGTTAAGGAAATTCAAACAAAACAAAGACTCTCTGAGTAAGCTCACTCGGTCTATCCTTGTATAGTCTATAAAGCTCAATAATCTCTTAGGAAGCTCACTCAGTCTATCCTCCTGTAGTCTTTAATATCCAAGACTCTCTGGGAAGCTCACTTGGTCTATCCCCTATAGTATTTAATGTCCAAGACTCTCTAAGGAAGCTCACTCGGTCTATCCCCTTATATTCTATAGCACCATGTTCTCAAGACCAAGTGCTAGTCAGTGCATAATAAAAATATAAGGACAAAGTAAACCTACATAGAAACTTGGCTAACGAGTCTATAACATAACATGCATGTCAGGGAACAACACTCCATCCTATGGTCACAAGGCATGGAAAACAGTTATAACTGCCAAAGGATGAACAAGACCAAAAGTTTTTAAATAGAACAAGGCTTCGTCCAAACATCCAAGATTATAAATTATCCTTATACATAGCCAAAATTACCTCTACACAAGTATATAAGCCATGGAGGAAAACAACAGGGGAAAAACAGTAAACACGCAATACCCCGTTCAAGGGTATTGGTTGAACTTTCACATAAAACTCAATGACATTGAACAGAAAGGAACACACCACATACCATGATGCTAGGATATCGATATACATGAGCCACAATGCTTGAATCTCCATATAACGTCTTAGATCAAAAAAATGCACAAAAGGTTCAACCCACAATAACTTGAAAAAGACAAGGAATTAGAAAACGAAGATCTAGGAGAAGGCCGATCTTACCTCTATAGTCCCAACGCAATCAATGACAGTCAATTTAGAGAATAGACGGAGGCTCGGGGGCTTGGATGAGATTTTCAGATGTATGGGACACTCTTAGTCAAAGAATCTAGATAAGAAGAGTGTTCTAGTGATTAGACGCGACCACGATCCGTTTAATGAAAAAAAAAGAAAGTACACAGTGTGTACTTTTGGAGTGCATGGATTGTACTAGGATTTTCCATACTCAGCTTTAAGCGGACTCTACATCACCCCACACGACCGTGTGTGGCCCGAACACATCTAGCACATGGCTTCACGTGGCATTGAAGTACACGGCATGTACTTATAAATTACACGACATGTACTTCAAAAATTTCCAAAACTCCTATTTTCTTAAAAACTCAAGAAAAATGGAAAACATAACTAAAAAGAAGGTCTGGGTTCTTTCAAATTAATTAAATCATTTATGCATGATTATCCTCACAATAATTTTATACATTTCATTCCCTCTCAATCCATAGTTTAATAAAAACAAACATATAGGATTTTAATAGATGATATATTTATTCAAGAATTAATTTGATGAAATTAGTAAATAAATTAAATTAAATTAATATAATCTCTATAATATCCCTTAATTACACTAAATTAAACATGAGTTTTGATATGAATAATAATTTTGTACCACCTAGGGTTAATCCACTGTTCACAATCCAACCGTTGTCACAGATTCCCTATCATAGGCTCCATTTAAATGATATAATCATCGTTAAAAAAAATCATGCATGGACCAATAATATATATATTATTTTTGTTATATTATTTATATAGATCAAAAACCCTCTCTTTTCCTTATCGCCTCAACCCTAGATTATATCCCTTATTTATGAACCAATAAAATGCATAGATAATTATTCTATGATCCTCCTCTAGTGTAAAATTATGATTTTTCCCATGGAATGGTCATCAGATTTAAAAAGTAAAAATCAAGTTGAGTTCTACCCGGGTAAAAACAGGATGAATAAAGTATTGGGTAAATTTTAGGTAAGAGGGTTAATCATATAATTATAATAAAAAATATTCATTACCATAGTAGATTAGAAAACAAGTTTAAAAGTTGTAAAAGTTGGCGATTTATCCAGGATGAAATATTATTTAATTAAAATTACATATATAAAATCTATAAGGACTTTTAAGGATTGGTAGTTATTCTAAAAATTCCCACGAACATATTATCACCAAACTCACCTAAATCCTCTACAATTCAATCTGTTCTATTCATGTAACTTAATATCTCATGTAAATTTCAATCAATTTATCAATAAAAATAGATATCTTCCACCCACTTGAATCTACTCTTATCCTTCGAATATCTCTGAATTCAAACAATATTTTACCACTCCTATATTCTTATAAATAATAATTAATGCATGTGGCCACCAAAAGAATCCCTAGGCCCTTCATTATGAGGGTAGTCATCATGAGAAAGAGAGATTTCATTGAAGGAATATAATCTTTTTTCATACCTTTTCATTTTCATTCTCACCTAAAATTTTAACTAATCTCATTCAATACTCCAAAGATTTATATTAACATAATTATCCCATTATGAAAATGGTATTATAATAATATAACTCAACATTCTTCTTCATTTATTAGTTATAATTCATTTTAATTTGGGTTATCTCTACCAACGAATGAACTAGTTATAATTATTATATGTTGAATAAATAAGAAAAAATAATTCTTAAATTATAATATAATAATGATGAATTTAAAATTTTTATTAATTTTACAATGGAAATATTAATATTTATGTCACTGTAAATATACCACCATTTATTCATTAAATGGTATCAAAATGAGAATTTTATGTAATTAATCCTTTAGAAATGTACCTAAGACTCCCTTCATATGAACAAAAAATATCATTATTAATTATGGAGAATCTATTATATTACATTTTATACTAAAGATAATATTAATTCATAAAAAAACAATTATGACAAAAATTATTATATCCATGACTGATAAGGAACTCTTCAAGCGACTAATAACTGATGGCTAAATTTAACAAAAAAAAGTAAAAAAATATGAATTAAATTAATGGAAAATATTGATATAATAGGTAATATAAAGGAATATGATTTTTATATAAATGATTAAATTGTATTATTTTATTTCATATGAGGTCTATGAATGAATTTCTTTGAAATAATTTAGGGAAAAAGGTTTTTTATTACAATCTCATTTTATCATGTTATAATATATATTTTTGAACTTCATTTTCATTTTTTGGTTTATTAGACCATATATTTGTGTTATATTTTATTTCAACCATATTTTCTACATGTTAAAATTTATTTATCACAATATCCATTCTAAATCATTCTTACTTAAAAATTAAGATTTCGTTTTTTTCATCTCAATTTCACTTTATTGAGACTTGTTTTTCTTATACACATAATCCAAATTATATGGTTTGTATATTTCTAATTTTACATATTATATCCATATTATATTTATATTTAGGGAATATAAAATTTTATTTTATGAATTTTCTTTTCTATGGACATTAATTCAAATGTTATTGATGCCATAAGGGTTTACTTCCAGTATCACCTTCAAATCGAGATTGTATATGACTTCTCTTATTTTGGGGAAACCTTTTTTATATATATTTTAAACCCCATATAGTTTCTTAATATAATTTTTTTTTTTGGTTTCATTTGTATTATTACAGTATTAGCTCCATTTGGTTCATAATCCAAGCTAACAGATGTTGACCTTATCTCTTATTTTTTTGTTAGGAATCATTACACTTCATTCCCATAATAAATTTTTTCATAAATGAATACATTATTATTTTATAATATAAATATTTATCACGTTTTGTAAACTCTATATTTCTCTTAAAATATTATGAAAAATATTTTTATAACATTTTCATTGATGTATTATATTCAATAAAATTTCTTGAAAACTCTTAAAGAGGAATTTAATTTAATTTTCATATATTTTTGTGTCTTCCACTCCACATTTAAACTATTGGAATTTATTTCATTTTTATTTTCCATAATTGGATTTTTATTAGAAATATATTTTTTCATTATTTATCATTCTCACATTAATGTAAACTATTCTTGAATATGACTCGTTACATAAATGTTTAATGATATTGTTCGTTTAGTTTGAAATAAAATTTAACAATTTTTATTAAATTAACCATGTTATACATTGAAGATTTATTGCTTACGGTGTAAAGTTCATGATCATAATATATGTGCTGTTATGATATAATTTCATTAGGATATTGAATTTTAGTAATAATCAATCTAAAAATTGATTTCATTTAATGATATACATTGTTAAAGTGATTTTGAAACAACTTTATATACATTGGTTTATACATGATATGATGTATGATTGATTTTATGTGGATTAGATATGTATGGTAAACCATTATTTTATTGGCGGGGTCCCACATATCCCACAAATGAATAAGTAATTTATTTATTCATTGAGCTCAAAAGGTTTCAGAGGAGTTTATCCCAATCCCAAAGGGCACAATAGAGGCTATACCCAGCTTAAATGATACATGATATGATATCCAATGAAAAAGGGTACATGGGAGGTAATCTCTAGAAAATGGTAGATTGTTTCTTTCTATGAGACCATGGGTCAAAGGTGTATTTCTTAATCCCAAAAGGGCATAGATGTGGATCACCTAATACTAAGGGTATTAGAGTAGTTATTATAAGATTAAAAGGGAACACAAGTTGTTATAACATGCCCAAAAGGATACATGAGTTGTTTGAAAAAGGCTAAGGGTAAATGTGTTTCTTAACAAAGGAAAAAATGGCAGAGGGGTTGTTAGTCCAATCCCATAAAAGGACCACGATTGGTTACCCCAAGACTATTGTTATACAAGTGGTTATGAAAATCCTAGAAAGGGAACATGAGTTGTTAACCCATGACTTAAGAGATTCATGGGTCATTTTCTTGGACATACTATATTATGGGAAGTTGTTCAACCAAAATATTTATGTAAATATTTTGATAGTAGTTAATCTTGACTAATTTTCTACACTCATATATTTTTTCTATGTTTCAATGTAATTCTACATGCCAATTATATTATCCATGGATCATCATTAAATTCTATTTTTCCACAGTCTTATGACGTGGTATATGACTGACCATTTGAGTTTATATGTCCTTATATCATTCTTTATGACAAAATTATTATGACTAATTATTTTTCTAATCGAATATTTCCCACATTCTTATGTTTTATCATTTAATCAAGATCTAACCTTTATTTATTGTTAATAAGATATCCATTAAAGAGATTTAGGGATCACTCTTTTTGTTTGAAATTTCATTAGGTAAATAATTGTAGTACTTTGTTTAGAAGGGATTCATGAGTGGAGTAATTTAGTGGAGATATTAAAGAAATAATATAAAATAACACAGCTTTGTTGTTAATATCTAAAGACATTAAAAAAAAATTATTTGTGATTTGTATTTCTTTATGAAAGATAATGTTTAAATCATGAAAATGATGTATTATTCAGGTACATTATATTCAGGATGTTTCTTAAGTTATAAAAGACATTGTATAATGTATGTGTTTTTAGAGCCATGTCCAAAACTTTATATCTGAGTCCCTAGGATGGTATTAGAGTAGATTTTACTAAATATTATTATTTCAAGAGGTATTAAATAACTCAAGATAAATTAACATCAGTTAAACAAGATGTATCAAAGGATAAAATAAATGTGCCATTGTAACATCCCAAGTAAGTAATGAATAATAGATATTTTTATCTATGTATATTAATTAATTAGATAGTGTTTTAGAGGCTTAAAATGAAAATAAATCCAATCATAAGCATGGAATATAGTAATATTTTTAATAGATTGTTTTACTGCCTTTTGATGGAAACCCATTTTTAAATCTATATTTTGACAATTTTATAAGCTATTTTTGTCAAAATAAACTTATTATTTATGATTGTGACATCAATATTTACTTTTTGTGAATTTTTGGTATTTTTCTGACACTGTTCATTTTTAATGAATAGTGAAAAATACTGCATTTTACATCAAAACTGATTTTTAATATAATTTATTTATATGATTATATTATCTTCTGAATTGGTTTTAAAGTGAAATTAGAATATATTTTTACCATTTAATCCAATAGTGGTCACTGGAATTAATTTCACTTTTAAATTGGATTTAAACTGGTGTCAATCTTTTGATACTTATTGTTTCATAGAAACACGCTATTTTTCATGACAGCTGGAATTAATTATTAAATTAATTAATGTAACTTATATTATTTTAATTTTGTAAAATAGACATCATTTTTGAAATAAGAATATCTAATATATCTTAGGGTAAAGTTTTGGTATTTTTCTGAAAAACATCAATTTTTGATGAATAGTGAAACCACTAAGTGGTAGTTAAAGAAACAGATTTTTTATTTAAATGAAACATTGCCACTTCTGTGATTTTATTTTCAAAAATCCGACATACATGGTTGTCATTAAGATGTAAAATGTGGTTCAATGAGATTAAAATAATTTTTTGGTGAATAGTAACTTTTATGTTTTTAATCGCGATTAGTGGTAATTAGTGTAGTTTAAGGTAAAAACAATGTTTTAATAATATGAGATGAGCTTGACACATGTCCTACCATCATTGGATGTGTCATGGCCGACCAAGACAATCCATGGGTCAACTTGGGGACCCCATGGAGCCACTTTGGTAGGAAAATGACATTAATATCTTTTTATTTAATGTTAAAGTAAAAATGACACAAACATGATATGTTTTACTTAAACAATTTTTACATGGGGTTATACAAGTCATATTTTTGACTATAAATATTAATTAGAAAGATAAAAATATTTCTTACATCATGAAATTTTTTTATAATTTTTAGACATTAAATATATTAAATTATTTATGACATCATGATGATGCAGTGAATACATCATTAATAAAGGATTTAAATAAAATGAAATAATAATGTAAAATCTATGACCTAAAGATGTAAAAAACCTATAGGATGGGTATATTTTGAACCCTTATCACCTTATCCTAGAATTATATCAATGTGGGACCTCTTCAATCCGAATATCATTTTAAAATAAAGTAACTTTTCTTTACTTTCCAAGAGTGCCCCTCCTCTCCTCTTATAAAAGGCACCCACATATACCTCTTTACCCACACTTCCAAAGCCTTTGTCTCGGCCAAAACCTACCCATTTTGTCTCTAAAAATCCCTCTCTTACCCCTTGAAGCCTCACTTTGGGCAGAAGTCTTCCCAAGGAAGCCTTTGAGCTCAAACCAAAAGGGAGTTACCCGATTTTACGTAATGTCTTCACATGAGTCCTTTTATTTTATTTTGCTTCTCCAACCCCCTAAACTCTTTTTATTAGTTTCTTTTGTAACAAATAAAGTATCTTCAATATACTAGGATGTTGTTATAATAATTATTCGAGCAAAAATTACACACACCTACATCTAATGGTTAAAGAACATACTGTTTCCGTGGATGGCGAATTTCTATCTCACGAAACGATGATTGTTCAACACTCATATATCACCTTCAAAGGTGGCCATTAAGATGTAAATATATTTATATATTATATATAATATGTTTATGTTTTACTTAAGATTCTTTATTTTTCATTTTTGGCATATCCTTTATGGTTACCATTATGAGTAAACATGATATCTTCATTTTAGGAAGTGCAGACTACCGACCCCTCAAAGTGATTTGATTCCTTAATTTCATATGTGGGACGTATAAAGGATTTAATTAATGGTAGTATATATGATATAATACTGGAATTTTAATATTCCTTTATATCATTATGATTCCATTCTATAAAATACTAAATAGAAATGAAAGTAGCGTTCATGCGTACGTACGGATTCCCGTCTCCATGAACGGTGCATTTCATTTCTTACCTCTAAATGATTATGTAATATTACAAATGAATTTATATACTGGATATATATGATATATATGATATATAAATCATGATTATAATTCTAGATATAATGGATACATAAACAACATTATTTTATATGATATATAAGTCGGACCCGAGGTATGGGACTTCATCTCAATCTCCTTTCATTGAGGCATATTTTGTTTTATACACAACATTATTTTATATGGTGTATAAAACCCTTTGAATTTTATGTTTATTCAAAAGGAATATTTTTTATATGAAGCATTTACTAAACGACAAAAGGGAATGTTTTTGTTCTATGTATGCGGCGACAACAACTTCTCCATCGCCGTGACCATTATTTGAGTTTTGGCTTCCTCTACAAGCCATACCATTTTTTAAAAAGAAAAATAAATACCATGTTTTAATTTTCTTTTATTTTGTTATTGAAAATGGTTTTCATAATGTTTATATATGAATGTGTTGTATTGATATCTTGTGATTTAATGGTGGAAATGTTATGTTTCCTTTATGCATGTTTTTTTGTGATACGATTATGTTGAGGTTCATGGGAATTATTATGGAGACGGGGGGTTCCATGATAAACTAAGGGTGGGTGATCCCGATATAGCTCTCCAATACATTGGGTAACACGAAGGAGTGAAACGTTAAGGGTTCTCCGAAGAGATTTAGGGAATATACTGTGATGGGTATTCCAAACGTAACCTAGAGGGTTACTCCCTATGTAATAATGTTATGAATTCATCAAGTTACCTTTATGTCTTATGATTTATATGATTTATTCATGATTTTATGAGGTATGTTAAAGTGCATATGTTTTATGGGTAAAGTATGATTTCATTTTTATGTATATATGTACCCATGTTTCCTTTCCATATTTTTATATCCCTTACTGAGATTTTTATGCTCATACCATGTTTTTGAAATGTTTTTCACAGGTTAAGGGAAAGGTACATGATATGATGATAGTGTCAAGGAAGTGTCAAGAAAGAAAACATGTTTTATTTTAAATATGTTTCCATTTATGGGAAAAAAATGAATACTATCTTTTATATAACCACTTTGTATAAATGTGGAATGTAATGCATGTTTTATGATCTAATTCTCTAAAAATCTAAACCAGAAAAGATCCTCAAGGTGTAATCTGGTAATAACTCAATATTAAGTAATGTTTATGGCTGAGGCCTTATAGTTGGTATCAGAGGTTAGTTTAGATAACATTAGAAGTTATAATTCTATTAAATTATTATCCAATTTTTTTTGAAATGATATAGAATTTGAAGATTACCATGTTGCTTCATCTAAGACATGTTTGTTCAGAATGGTTTCCCACAGAGGAAACATGGAAGCAGTGCTAGGAAGGCATACAAATGGAAATAACCTTCTGAATCAGCATCCAGAGATGGTCGGAATTGGAACTTAAAAGTTTGTTTTAGTAATGGCGTAGTTTACTCAAGCGATAAATGGCGGTGGTATCCATGCACAAGATCATCCAGATCAACCGCAGAGGAACATGCCAGCGGTGGAACATTAAATGAGGAAACATCCCCCATCATACAGAGGATCATCTGACCCTGTGTTAGCTGAAAGGTGGATTAAATCACTGGAGAATTTTTTCGATGTCATGGGGTGTTCAGACAATCAAAAGGATAGTCTTGCTATTTACCATTTGGAGGGTGAATCAGATCAGTGGTGGTCGATGGTTAAAAATATCAAGGACGCCGATGAGATTGATGCTTTTGATTGGGATGAATTTAAGGTATGTTTCTTGAGAAGTTTTTTCCTAAGGAAGTTCGACTTAGGATGGAAAAACAATTCTTATAATTGAGGAAAAAGGAAGACTCAGTGGCTGCTTATGAAGAAAGGTTCACTCGATTGTCAAGGTATGCTCCAAATTTTATTAGAGGCCTTGATAGTAAAATCAATCGTTTTTACTCAGGATTAAAGCCAAAATATCAAAGAGAATTAGCTTCTAGTGAGTTTAAAAGTTATGAAAAGCTTGTTCGATGTGCTGAGAAGGTGGAAATGGAGTTTTTCGATGATCAAGTGTTCTATAACAACCATCAGAAGAAGAGACAGAGGTGGCAGGAGAAAGAGAAGAATTCTTCAAAAAAAGTCTGATGGAAAGAAAACTATGTTTCCAGTTTGTGATAAATGTGGGAAAAGGCATGCTGGGGAATGTCTTCTGAATTCTGGAAAGTGCTTCCGATGTGGTAAGATGGGACATAAGGCTCGTGATTTCACTGAAAATGATCAAGGTGATGGTAAGTTCAAATTTTATTTATAGTTAGTGAAATGTTTTAAGTGAAATGAGATGGGTCACTATGCAAACGAGTGTCCGACAAAGAGCTAGAGTGATGGAAAGCAGTTAGACTACAAGCAGAAAGGGGTGGTAAAATCCTTTGCAACTACTTCAGCAGATGTCTGGACATCAAATGAAGTTGTATCAGGTACTTTTTTTTTGTTTTCTTAGATTATTCCAGTGTGTTGTTTGATTCAGGGTCTACACATTCTTTCATCTCTGAAAAATTTTCTAGTAAAATGGGAATACCATCTCAAGAAATGACTCCTGAAATTTTTGTAAAAACACCTGGGGGAAATGTTGAGGCAAAAGAATTTATAAGAATCTTCCTATCCTTATCTATGGAAAGAACCTACTTGAAAACCTTATTGTTTTACCTATAGTAGAGTTTGATGTTATCCTGTGTATGGATTGGATCTCTATTTACCATGCTAATATTGACTGTAGAGCTAAAGAATTTTCTTTTTAGAAATAATTTCAGTTTGTGTACAAGAATGAACCCTTACTGTTCATAACATATCAAGAGGTCTAGAAACATGTAAAAGATGGAAATGAATGTTACCATGCACATATTGTTGAAAACATGGGAACTATTCAGATTAATGATGTGCCAGTGGTAAATGACTGTCCTGATGTTTTTCCTGATGAGTTTCCTGGAATAAAACCAAACCGGGAAGCTGAATTTACTGTTGACTTAGTTCCTGATGCTAAGACAATTTCAAAACCCCCTTATTGAATGGATCAAATTGAACTTTTAGAGTTGAAGGAGAAATTGTAAGATTTATTAGAGAAAGGTTTCATTCGACCTAGCACATCACCATGGGGTGCTCCTATTTTATTTGATAAAAGAAAGATGGTTCAATGAGACTTTGCATTGATTATAGAGCCTTGAAAAACATCACTGTTAAGAACAAATATCCTTTGCCTCACATCGATGATTTGTTTGATCAGCTCCAAGGAGCTCTGTATTTTTCAAAGATTGACCTGAGATCGGGGTACCATCAGTTGGAGGTAATGGAAGCAGATGTTCCGAACACTGTGTTTAGTACAAGATATGGCCATTATTAATTTGTAGTAATGCCTTTTGGACTAACCAATGCACCTACTATATTCTTGGACTTAATGAATAGAATTTTCCATGAGTTCTTGGATAAGTTTTTGGTGGTTTTCATTGATGATATTTTGGTGTTTTATAAAAGTAAAGAGGAGCATGAAAGGCATTTAAGGGTTATTTTGCAAACCTTAAAAGAAAAGAAATTGTATGGGAAATTCAGCATGTGTGAGTTTTGGTTGCAACAAAATTTCTTTCCTTGGTCATATTGTTTCTAAAGATGGGATAACTGTTGATCCTGAAAAAACAAAGGTTGTTGATGAATGGACAAGACCCACAAATTTTACTAAGATTCGTAGCTTCCTTGGTTTGGCAGGCTATTACCGAAGGTTTGTTCGAAAATTTTCACTGTTATCTAGTCCAATGACTAAGCTAACTCGGAAGGGTGTTAAGTTTATCTGGACAAAAGAATGTGATGATTGTTTTCAGGAATTGAAAAGAAGATTGGTGGATGCTCCAGTTTTGGAACTTCCTTCCAGGAATGGTGAGTTTGTTATGTACATTGATTCTTCATTGAAAGGACTTGGTTTTGTCCTAATGCAGAATGATCAGGTAATTTCTTATGCTTCAGGACAGTTGAAAACTCATGAGGTAAATTACCCTACACATGATTTGGAATTAGCTGATGTTGTTTTCGCTTTAAAAATTTGAGGTATCATTTGTATGGAGTAAAGTGTGAAATATATACTGATCACAAATGTTTAAAGTATATATTCACTCAGAAAGAATTGAACATGAGACAGAGGAGATGGATATAATTAATCAAGTATTATGGATGTACAATTCATTACCATCCGGGAAAAGCCAATAAAGTGGGTGATGCTTTGAGTCGAAAAAGTAATGCTTCATTAACAATGTTGCATTTGGAACATGATCCTTTGGTTAAGGATTTGATGAACTTTGGCATAGAAGTTGTTGGTGTAGGATGTCCTTATGTTTTATTTTATGTATCAGTGAAATATTCTCTATCAGACAGAATCAAGCAAGCACAGAAGGAAGACAGTGAGTTGCAGAAAAAGGTAGAGCTAGTTCAGAAAGGTAAGTTGCCTGAATTCAACATTGATAATGAATGAGTTTTGAGATTTGGGAAGAGATTGTGTGTGCCTTGTGATTCACATTTGAAGAGAGAGTTGTTATGTGAAGCTCATAGTTCTCTATTTTCAGTTCATCCTGACAGTACTAAGATGTACAGAGATCAGCAAAAGTATTAGTAGTGGGATGGAATGAAAAGAGATATTTCTGATTTTACTATGAAGTGTTTGACTTGTCAGTAGGATAAATCAGAGAGAAAGTTACCGAAAGGGATTCTTCACCCTCTACCAATGCCATAGTGGAAATGTGAGAATATATCCATGGACTTTGTTGTGGGATTACTGAAGAAATCTCGAGGTAATAATGCAATCTGGGATATTGTGGATCGCTTGACTAAATCTGCTCACTTCCTTGCTATACGATATACTTTTTCTCTAGATCAACTTTCCCGTTTGTATCATAAAGAGATAGTCATGTTACATGGAGTTCCCCTCTCCATTGTGTCTGACCGTGATTCTAGGTTCACTTATACCTTTTGGAAAGGCCTTCAGATGTCGTTGTCTACTGAATTAAAATTTAGTACAACTTTTCATCCTCAATTAGATGGGCAGTCAGAATGAAAAATAAAGACATTGGAGGATATGCTACGTTCTTTCTCTATGGATTATCAGGGAAGTTGGGACCAACATCTTTCTATGCTTGAATTTTCATATAATAATAGTTTTCATTCCAGTATACAGATGGAACCATTTCAGGAATTATATGGGAAGCAGTGTCGAACTCCAGCTTTCTGGGATAAAGTGGGTGAAAGGAAGTTGATGGGACCAGAATTGGTAGAAGGGTTGGCAGAAAAAAATTCAGCTAATACAGAAACACATGAGAACAGCTCAGAGTAGGCAGAAGATTTATGCGTACAACAGGAGGAAAGATCTATCTTTTGAGTTAAGTGATCATGTTTTTCTCAAAGTCTCACCATGGAAAAGTGTGATGCGATTTGGTATGAAAGTAAAGCTGAGTCCATGGATCATTGGACCATATGATATTCTGGAGTGATTTGGATCAGTTTCTTACCGAGTGGATTTACCTCCAACCTTATCTCAGGTACACAATGTTATTCATGTTTACATGTTAAGGAAGTACATGCCAGATCCATCTCATGTTTTGAATCTAGAGGTTGTTCAGTTGGAAGATAATCTATCTTTTGGGGAACAACCGGTCCAGATTTTTGACCACAGGGAGAAAGTGTTACGAAATAAGGTGATTAATCAGGTAAAGGTTTTTTGGAAAAACCACATGATGGAAGAGGCAACATGGGAATCTGAAAATGCAATGAGGGATAGGTACCCCCATTTATTCGATAAGTAAATAAATTGCGGGGATAAAATTTTCTAAAGGGGGGAAGGATGTAACATCCCCAGTAAGTAATGAATAATAGATATTTTTATCTATTTATATTAATGAATTATATAGTGTTTTAGAGGCTTATAATGAAAATAAATTCAATCTTAAGCATGGAATAAACTAATATTTTTAAAAGATTGTTTTATTGCCTTTTGATGGCAAACCATTTTTAAATATATATTTTGACAATTTTATAAGATATGTTTGTCAAAATAAACTTATTCTTTATGATTGGGACATCAAAATTTAATTTGTGTGAATTTATGGTATTTTTCTGACAATGTTCATTTTTTAATGAATAGTGAAAAATACTGCATTTTACATCAAAAATTCTTTTTAATCTAATTTATTTATATGATTAGACTATCTTTTGAATTGGTTTTAAAGTTAAATTATAATATATTTTTACCATTTAATCCAATAGTGGTCATTGGAATTAATTTCACTTTGATATTGGACTTAAACTGGTGTCAATCTTTTGATACTTATTGTTTCATAGAAACACGCTATTTGTCATGACATCAGAAATTAATTATTAAATTAATTAATGTAACTTATATGATTTTAATTTTGTAAAATTGACATCATTTTTGAATTCAGAATATCAAATATAGCTTAGGGTGAAGTTTTGGTATTTTTCTGAAAAACATCATTTTTTGATGAATAGTGAAACCACTAAGTGGTAGTTAAAGAAACTGATTTTTCCTTTAAATGAAACCTTTCCACTTCTGTGATTTGATTTTCAAAAATATGACATACATGGTTGTCATTAAGAAGTAAAATTTGGTTCAATGAGATTAAAATAATTTTTTGGTGAATAGTAACTTTTATGTTTTTAATCGCGATTAGTGGTAATTAGTATAGTTTATGGTGAAAATAATGATTTAATAATATTAGATGAGCTTGACACATGTCCTACCATCATTGGATGTGTCATGGACGACCAAGAAAATCCATGGGTCAACTTGGGGACCCCATGGAGCCACTTTGGTAGGAAAATGACATTAATACCTTTTTATTTAATGTTAAAGTAAAAATGATACAAACATGAGATGTTTTACTTAAACAATTTTTACATGGGGTTATACAAGTCAGCTTTTTGACTATAAATATTAATTAGAAAGCTAAAAAGATTTCTCAAATCATGATAGTTTTTTTAAAAATTTTAGACATTAAATATATTAAATTATTTATGACATCATGATGATGTATCGATTACATCATTAATAAAGGATTTAAATAAAATGAAATAATAATGTAAAATCTATGACCTACACATATCCAAAACCTATTGGATGGGTATATTTAGAACCCTTATCACCTTATCCTAGAATGATATCAATGTGGGACCTCTTAAATCCGAATCTCATTTTAAAATAAAGTAACTTTTCATTACTTTCCAAGAGTGCCCCTCCTCTCCTCTTATAAAAGGCCCCCACCTCTACCTCTTTACCCACACTTCCAAAGCCTTTGGATCGTCCAACACCTGCCCATATTGTCTCTCCACATCCCTCTCTTACTCATTGAAGCCTCACATTTGGCAGAAGTCTTCTCAAGGAAGTGTTTGAGCTCAAAGAAAAGGGAGTAACCCGATTTTAAGGTAATGTCTTCACTTGAGTCCTTTTATTTTATTTTGCTTTTCCAACCCCCTAAACTCTTTTTATTAATTTCTTTTGTAACAACTCCAGTATCTTAAATATACTAGGATTTTTTTATAATAATTATTCTAGATACACTTACACACACATACATCTAATGGTTAAAGAACATACTGTTTCCGTCGATGGCGAATTTCTGCCTCACGAAACGATGATTGTTCAACACTCATATATCACCTTCAAAGGTGGGCATTAAGATGTCACTATATTTATATATTATATATAATATGTTTATGTTTTACTTAAGATTCTGTATTTTTCATTTTTGGCATATCCTTATGGATACCATTATGAGTAAACACGATATCTTCATTTTAAGAAGTGCGGACTACCGCCCCCTCAAAGTGATTTGATTCGTTAATGCCATATGTGGGAAGTATAAACGATGTAATTAATGGTATTATATATGATATTATATTGGAATTATAATATACCGTTATATCATTATGATTCCATTCTATAAAATAAAAAATAGAAATGAATGTAGCGTTCAGGCGTACGCACGGCTTACCGTCTCCATGAACGGTGCATTTCATTTCTTACCTATAAATGATTATGTAATATTATAAATGCAAGTATATACTGGACATATATGATATATATGATATATACATAATGATTATAATTCTGGATATAATTAATACATGAACAACTTGTAATTATAAAGGGTTTATTTTTGACTCAAGTACCAATGATCGTTAAAACGACCGTTAATAACTTAAAAAATTACATAGTGTTCATGAAATGGTAATAAGTGATATAAAAGGAATAATGAACTTAATAAAGGTTCTTATACAAGTAGAAATTAACTCAAGTTTATTATTCAGGAGGTTAATGAACGATCGAGTCAAGTCGGACCCGAGGTATGAGACATCGTCTCAATCTCTTTGCATTGAGGCATATCTTGTTTTATACACAACCTTATTTTATATGGTGTATAAACCCCTTTGAATTTTATGTTTATTAAAAAGGAATATTTTTTATACGAAGCATTTACTAAACAATAAAAGGGAATGTTTTTGTCGTACGTATGCGGCGACAACAACTTCTCCGCCACCGTGACCATTATTTGAGTTTCGGCTTCCTCTACAAGCCATACCATTTTTTTAAAATAAAAATAAATACCATGATATAATTTTCATTTATTTTGGTATTGAAAATTGTTTTCATAATGTTTTTATATCAATGTGTGGTATTGATATCTTGTGATTGAAAGGTGGAAATGTAATGTTTCCTTTATGCATGTTTTATGTGATACGATTATGTTGAGGTTCTTGGGAATTATTATGAATACGGGTGGTTCCATGATAAACTATGGGCGGGTGAGCCCGATATAGCTCTCCAATGCATTGGGTAACACGAAGGAGTGAAACGTTATGGTTTCTCTGAAGAGATTTAGGGAATATATTGTGATGGGTATTCCAAACGTAACCAATAGGGTTACTCCCTACATAAGAATGTTATGAATGCCTCATGTTACCTTTAAGTATTATGATTTCTATGATTTATTCATGATTTGATGAGGTATGTTAAAGAGATTATGTTTTATGGGTAATGTATTATTTCATTCTTATGTATATATGTACCAATGTTTCCTTTCCATATTTTTATATCCCTTACTGAGCTTTTTATGCTCATCCCAAGTTTCTGAAATGTTTTTCACAGGTCAAGGGAAAGGTACATGATAAGATGATAGTGTCAAGGAAGTGTCAAGAAAGAATCCATGTTTTATTTTAAATATTTTTCCATTGATGGGAAAAATAAATACTATCATTTATGTAACCACTTTGTTTAAATGTGGAATGTAATGCATGTTTTATGATCTAATTCTCTAAAACTCTAAACCTGAAAAGATCCTTAAGGTGTAATCTTGTAATAACTCAAGATTAAGTAATGTTTAAGGATGGGGCCTTATAGCTTTAGATTAAGAAATCATGATTTTGGATTTTTAAATGGTTATTTTTTTATTACTTTTTTTATTACCCCAAAATAACGCTTTTAGTTTTATTCAATGGATAGAACTTTCTGGATGGTATAACCTATAGTGTTTTGATTGGTGGAAATTTTCAAAGGAACATGAGAATTTCATTTAGTAGATGGAACAAATCTTAAACAGTAATTTGGAATGTAATTACCAGAGTTAGAATTCATTAATGATCTATTTTTTATTGAGTTTTAGGTTTTTAGTAGTTGAGAGTGTCTGAGGGGTGGTTTCATGTGAATAATGTAGGGTAGAGAGTGTGTAACTATAGGCTGATTCTATTTTTTTTGCAAACATGTCATTTACATCATGAATGTTTTGGATGGTATAGAGGCCCTATATTTGAGGTTTATTCAACATAAACCATCAGATTACACAATAAAACATCTTTCTTAGGATGGGATCCGTGGATTTTTTATTAAAACCTAGGTCGACACAAGGAACATGTACAAAAAATATTTGGTTTTATTAAGAATCATCCCAACCATTTGCTTCATCACACATAAACACTAGAAGATCAATATCATGCTTCTAATTCAACCTTGGTATGGTTGTATATCCTTCATCTCGTTTCAGAATCAAACATCATTCATCAAGTTGGATTCCTCTTGGTATGACTTCTAGTCCACTACCATCTTTTAATTGTTTATCCTATAATCACTGAAAAAATCTCTCGGTGAGATGATATGAAATATTTTTTTGGGATTTTTTATTTTATTATAATTTCTCTCATTCTATGATGAATAAAATAAAATAAATCGATTAGTTTTGATTACTAAAAATGAGTTTTGTGCTCTATGGATGGTCCAATAATGATTCATTGTTTTATAAAATGTTTATATTTTTCCATGTGCTAGATTCTCCATGAGTTTCTCGCAAATGTGTAAATATAAAATTTATTTTCCTTGATAATGAATTAGATATTTTATAAGGATTTTACATTTTTTAATAATGGATAACAAATATTAGATCACACCATGGGGGTGTCACTAATATTCCCTTGATGAAAAATTTACATAATTAGAAGAAATAGAATTATGTGTGGTTATAATGTCTTTTAAAATAAGAATAATTAAAATAAATTAAATGAATTGATTGATTTTATCTTTTTCATGTATACTTAAATGGTCCATGTTAAAAAATGAAGTACTATTTTTGACTAAAATGGGATTGAACGTGATGTAATTCCCACATAATGTAATTTTTATTCAGACCATGTTGGTTTTGTAACCGAACACACCTCTATGGTGTTTCAGTTAAACTAGTTAGAAATAAAGTCTTGATAAACATGATAAATGGGATGTGTTGTGGAAATACATAGGTTGCATGTATTAATAATTTTAAAAGTGAATATTGAAGAAATTAAAATGAGTTATAAAGAATATCTAAATGGAATTACTATTTATATTTCCCTTTATACTTCTTTAAGTGGTTGGATAAATTAAATGAATCGTGATAAATAGTTAAATAGAATGTATACTTGAACGGTGACTTTATATAAATTCAAACAGATTTGAATAAATGTTTTTTTATCTTTTAATATATTAATTGGAAGGTATTTTCCTAGGGAAATGTTTATTAATTTAATGATGTCTGTATTCTTATTTACCTTTTTTCGTTATTGTTACATGGGCTCCTAAAATAGAATTCTGTAGATGAGATAATTAGTTAAATGATGTTATTATAAGACTTGGGAAACACCGGGTTTGGTTCAATATAATTCCTCATATAGTATCATAGGTTTCATTATAATATGGGTTAATTGAGTTATACCTAGACTCCTAGTATGGAATAACATGGACAGTCTCATAGATAATGGGACTATCAAAAACATGAGCTATACATGTATTCTTAATACAGACATCAATGAATTATCTTATAGATATATGAGATTATGTAATTCCATAAGAGATACTTGGAATTTTGATACATATTTCCAAAGATAGGCTCATAGGTCAATAAAATTATAGTTTTCATTGAGCGATACCATGAATCCATATACAATCATCAATTGATCTAATGAGAGGTCAAATTTGATAACCAATTTCCATGAGAAATACCTAAAAATTGATTCATTTTAGACTCATAGACTAGATTGTTATAGGAAACATTAGAGAGGCCAAATGAGTTTTATTGACACCCTATTCATTCCACTAGTTAGAAACTGAACAGATCTATTATTTTTAGGTTTGGTTGGGATGTTCTTTGTCTTGTTTTGATTTATTGAATAGGTCCACAAATGTGGTGTTGACAGTAGCTTCTGAGACTGTAATTGGGCCACCTTCTGTTGTTTATATCTTTTATTTTATCATTCATTTTTTTTAATTTAATCCTTTTTTATATATCTATTTTATACTTGTATACAAATATTTAGGTCTCAACATGTTCATGGATGGATATATCATTTTTATTGGGATTGTTTAAAATTATTTTTATTATTTAGATATATACTTCTCTTCCCCTATGTATGTAATTCATAATATCTTCTTTTGTAATATGTTTTTATATTGAGAGTATATTCTCCCCAATATATGATCTTTAGACAATTTCTACTAGACAGAAACCTCTAGCATATGGGGAGTCTTTCATGATGCCACATATTCCATCATACCAAAGAATAATTTTAATGCTTCCTATGATATGACATTAAATAGGGGTATTAGATCTTTCTTTTATTTTATCATACTATTTTTTGTATGGTTGACAGGTGACTAGAAATGTGTCATGACTTAAATGATAGTTTATATCTGGGTATATCAAACCCACACAATGGTAAAAATCATATATCCATGGATGAGACTATTTTTCATATTGTTCATTATTATAGTTGATTGTTTTTTCAACTTGATTCATTTATGTTAATCCACATGTTACTATTTTATAGGATTTAATTTATTTTAACCGTGGCCTAGTAGAGTAATGAATTATTGTGCATGAATCATTCTTGAAATGTAGAGATTCACATGACATCAATATTCCATTTAATATAGTTTTAATTGTCTCATTTTACAATATGTATACCCATATTGGGTTGTTTTTTATATTTAGATCAATTTCAATTTATGTAGTATCTTTCCATGCCTACTTTTTTCATTAATTTTGACACATCATTCCTTATTATATATCAGATATATGAATAGTAAATAATGTTTCAATTCCAACCTAATTTTCTTGCTTATATTACCCTTTATCAATTAGAAATGGATACCCATATAATTGAATTATCTTATATGTAGTTTTTTCATTTAGATAATTGATTTAAGGTATAGTTGAAGTTACATGAATTCCAATTGTAACATATATAGCTTCTGTCTTTATGTCATTGGACTGGTGAACCATATAACTAATCCATGGTTTGTTCTAAGATAGATATTTTTGGATAGAATGTTTTACTTTATGAAAGATAGTGCCTTGTTGAATTGGGAATAAATTCCCATAAGATTGAATACATAATTTATTGGATTGACCCATGAAGTTGTTTCTTAGAACCATATTTTTATATGATAAACCAACAACAGGTTGTTCAAAAATGCATCATAAAAATTTGGAACCCTTAAAAAAACATTATTCATTTTATGAATTGGTACTTAACCTCACATAGGTATGAATTTGTTAAATGTTATGGTTATTTAATGTGTTATTAGACACTTACAACGTTTTATGTATAATTTCATGACAACATATAATTTGACTAAAGAGTATTTTCCTTTACCAATTGGAATTGAAATTTTCATTAAATGTGCCTGGTTATTTTAATCTTATTGATAAATGATGGTTTAAAAGAAATTATGTGATAAATTATTGAATGATTAATTACATCATCTAAATAAAGTGCTTAGTACATTTGATTTTAAAATTGGTACTTCATATCTCTAATGTTGGAGTTTCCTAAAAATGTAATAAAAAATTAGAATCTATGAAAATACAAAAAATAAAACCTTTTAGTGGTGTTTATAGATTGAACCCTTGTCACAGAGTTAGTTATAGTTTTACATGAGAGATGACCAAAACAATATTATGATCATTTCATGAAGATCTCAGTTTGATTCACAATTTCTTTTACTCAAGATATGATTTTTGGGTTGTATATCCTATTATTATTTTATGCATGAATGTACTCTTAATCATTAAATAAATTGTGTTAAATGAATGGGTATCCCTTTTTGGAAATTCCCTTGGAAATGGGAGACCAATAGGGTTTTTAACTGAAATCCCAAGCATGGAAGGTGATATTTATTTGATCTAGTTGAGTTCGGTAGAAATATTTGTCGATGAAATAACTCCTCGAAGTAGGTATGTGGTTGTCTAATAAGATGAACATCACGAGGTTAATAATATTTTTGGATACCTGATTAGTGATAGATTTTTTCCCTTTTCATTGGATTTTATACCCTCAATAGAGAACTCCAATATTTTTATGATGAGAAAGTATCTTGTTCGTGTAAGTCAATGTTTGGATTGTGATGCCTAATTCCTTTTTATGGATTTTTCTCATGTAGAATGAAGATTACTTATTTTATGTTAGTTTTAATGCATTCATAAGGTCTATTGGTGTGTTATATTGCAGAATATAAAGACCCCCAAGTGGATATGGTTCTTATATTATAGTAACAAGGGCTATGTGGGTGGACCTTGTGTCCCTATTTCTTGATTTGATCAACTGGGATATATGGGAGACCTGAATTCCCTTATTTTAGACATGTAACCTTGCGGGTCACTGAAATATATTTGTATCAATGAATCCTATGAGAGAGGATATATCATATTTTATGGATTCCTTTTTGGGAAATGAGTTTTATTTTATGCTTGTTTCATGACTACTGGATGGGTGGATCTTGGTTTTTGTGTTATAGGCATAGTGATGCTGGATTTTACAAAGAAACACCTTGGGTGATTCGATAGCAAAACTTGCTTTTATAGGTAGGGATTTTTAGCCAACTTGCAAAGATAACTAGTGACTTTGTGGTTGAAAATTTAATTTCCTAAAGGATTATGTTATATGGGTGGAAGTTAAATTGTTTTTCGGTAAGTGAGGTGTGTTATTTTTAAAAGAAATTCCCTCGGTTCTACTAACAAGTTTAAGAATAATTTTACATGTTTCATGGCCAGGTTAATCTTATTGATGAATGATTTGAATGGAATTATTTGGCACATGAATTGGGTAATATAGGGTGTTCACCTACTATAGGTGGTGAGTATATTTTACATTAGTTTAGTGTGGATATATGGTTAATAATGAATGACAGTAAGATTTTTTGTGCAGACTGAGGATCAACCATTTCAAAATTGATTCCTATGGGAACGAAGACCTGGATAATTGGTTAACATTTAAAATTGTTTTTCCTATATAAAGGGATAGATTGAAATTGAAGTAGATATTTTATGACAGTTGACCTGGGTTTGGACATAGACACAATATTTCAGGAGAAATGGTGTCAAGAGTTGGTTAATAAAAAATTTAGAATTATTGGTGTGATCATGGATAAATGATATAGGTACACAATTATCAATGGAATCATAGTGTACCCATTGATAAAGTAGATTTTGTATAATATATTCACATCATCCTGAGTTCCCTAAGAGCGTGTTGGCAATATGCCTGGATAAATAAATATCTTTTAGGGTTCATTTTATAGACACCTTGGGATTCTTTCTTAGGGATTGGTTTAAAATAATAATGATGCTTTATAATACATCATTGGCTACTAGATGGGGATGAATGTCATTGTGACTTTTGATCTCGACAAATTCCACATGAAACATTCTTTGGGAGTGATAATGGGTTTTGAGGTGATGTTTTCATTAGTGATCTGGGATTAGTGGGTTATTACCCATACTAGAATTTATGTCCAAGGGAAGATAGACCATGGGATTTGGTAATATGGAAATATGTTCATTAGTATGACAAATTTCATGCTCCTAATGTGGGGAGTGATACATCGATCACTAATGGGGTAACATCATGTGATGAAGGGTCTCTAGATTTTAAGACCAATATTTAACAGTAATTTGGAATTTACACCCCTAATTTTATGATGTCTTATAAATTTGGTGTTATTGGAAAATTCTTGGAGAGGGAAGAAGAGACACTAAGTAATCAATTAGCTGTTTTATGGTAGACTGTTGTCATGAACCCAAATCTCTTTTGGCATAAAATACACCAAGTAAAAATTATATAATCATGTATGAATTTCATAGATAGACTCATAGACACCATCCAATTTATTGTCATGAACTCCATGTGAGAAAAAAATTTAGGATTATTCAGTGTTCTCCACATAGGGAAATCTCAATTATGTAATGAAATTTCACTTATAATATCTAAAGTATGTACTACCTTTTATTAATGCAATTTGGACCTGGTAAAGGGGAAATATCATCTATTAAAGATGATCATTTTCAGAATTATTCTACCTAAGGATGTTTGACTATATTTCTATTCAATATTTTTTGCATCCGATAGGGAACTGCATCACACATGCTATCATGGTGAGGCATGTGTATTGGAAAGGGCATTTGGGAATTTTCATGGAAAATATAGTGTGACTAGTATGAGTTTTGTCAATTTATATTCTGCAATTTCAATAAAATTTTGAATGTTACAAGGGCACTGCTATAATTCTATGAGTATGCTTTTGTAGCTAATTTTGATGTTGGAAGTAGCATAAATCAGAATCATTCATTCATGTTATAACCTATATTGGGATGAACTATTAGATAAATAATGAATGGTATGAAAAATAGTCATTTATTAGATTTTATTGGCTATAATGAGTGATACCTTATGTTATATTTATGGTTAAAACAATTAGTTCATGTTTTTACGATTTGAGTATAATATGGTTTATGTGGTTCCTGAAGGTCCATTGATAATTTGATGAAACAAAACATCCATTTAAAAAAGAATTCATGACCTTGGATGGATAGTTTATGATTCATTAATCCCCATGGCCACATTTGGATGATAAATGATACGGTGTGGAGGTTTCAACGTCCCATGTCTTTGAATTGTTGAAATTTTCAAAGAAAAATGAGAATTTAATTTGGTGGATGGAACAAATTACAAACCATGATTAAAAATGTAATTAATATTTTGGTAATGAACTGATGTTTTTAACATAGATTAGGTTTTATGGGGGCTAGGAGTGAGCTGGGGAAGGTTATAGGTTAATTGTGTAGGATAGAGAGAGTGTAACTACATGTTATATCCGTTTATGTTGTAATCGTATCATTTATGTTTCGAATGATCTAGAATGTAGATATCCAATATATTCGAGGTTATTATGAGATAAACCATTAGTTTATGTTGTAAACCATAGTAAAAAAGGATGAGATCCATGGATTTTATAGAATAAACCTATGGTTTACAAAATAATAGTGTCACGTTGGAATTTTGTTTTATTAAAATGGGATCAACCATTTCCTTCATATCAAAAAAACACCAGTGTAGATAGAGACCCCTTCTACATCAACCATTGTATCATGGGATTATATTCATCATGTGGATGGATTGAATAAAATTCATTACATAGGATTTATATTTGCAATCATTAAACTCCATTTCCCTATTTTCATTGTTTATTTTGGCATCTTGGATGCAATATTCATGCAATATAATGTTCCCTTTTGTAGAGAATTTGTATCATGAAATTTCTATCATTCCATGCTAAATAAAAGCCAAGTAATGGATTATTATTGATTACTGAACATGAGGTAGATGGTCTATGGGTATTCCCATAATGTCACATTGGATTTTAAAATATTTCTGTTGTGACAATGTCGGGTTCTCCATGGATCCCTTCCAAAATTTGTAACACTTAAATTTATTTCACTAGACAAAAATTATGAGCTTCTATATGGTACTTTTTCATATTTGGATGATAATAAATTAACGTAGACCACCCAATGTGTGTGTCACTTTTATATAACCTGGATGAATAATGTGAATAATGAGCTAAAACAATAGCATGTGTGTTTGAATTGAATTTTAAAACATAAATCTTTTAATGACATAAAATAAATGGATTAATCTATGCTCATTCTTGTATCCATTGAAGGATCATGGAAAATTATTAATTATTCCCTTAGAATAAAAATGTAATTGAAAGAGATGTCAGAAGAACATAATTGAATGTTTTTAAAAACAACATTGTTTGTTTGACCAAAGATACTTCTAATTCATGTTGGTTTAATTATTTAGAATCAATGACATGATGAGATTGGTAAATGGGTTGTGTTTGGGATAGAAACAAAAATAATTTATTCAGTATTATTAGTGCGATTCTTGAGGAATTTTCAAATAGTTATAGTAAATTCTTGAATAACATGTATATTTATGTGGCACTTGTTACTTATTGATGTTTGTAGATAAATTAAATGAATTATGATTAATGATTATATGGAATTTATACTTAAATTTCCAATTTCTATCTCTTGAAAGTGGTTTGATTAAATGATTTTGAAAAGATGAGTTGTGAGTTGGATTGGATTTTCCCATGTTCTATGTTTAATTATTTAATTTATTGAGCCTACTTATTGTTTCATACATCATGAATGATATAAAGAAACAAAATATCGACTACCATGGACATTTTTATTGGATAAATAATCTCATGTTATGCATTGGTAAATAAATTAATTCCTTATATGGAATTACTCAGACATACTTATTGGATATATTATATGATACACACCTTGAGTGATACCTAAAATCCTGATAAAGATTTCCATGGATGCAATAATTGTAAAATGAGATTATATACACTTTGAGTAATACCTAGAATCTGGATACATACTACCACGAATGGGTTCCCAGTTAAATGAAATTATAGTATTCTTTGAGTGATACCATGACTCTGGATAGTGACTCTCACTGATAGAAGCATTGGTTAATATGATTATGGTATTATATGACTGAATCCTGGAATCTTTATATATAATGTCATGGATGATATAAGAGGTCAAATGAAATTTTTATTTCTATTAGTGATACACAAATTTTGATATGGAATTACTTGTATAGACTATGATTTTAATTGAATTTACTTTACGGTGGATTATTATCTCTCACAACATGATATTAGATTATAAATTCCATGCTAATTTTAAAACTTTATATAGAATTCTTGAAATATGAGATTGTTTTGGATTATACACATGTGGTTTAAGAGTAAATTACCCCCATTTTATTTTATTCCTTTAAAATAATAATTTACTATCATTAAAAAACCCTTGAGATAATAGATAGTATGACTTAGACCGAAGAAGGTTTCATCGGTCAGGTGTCGATTGAGGAAGCTGAGAAAACAGGTTGTCAAATATTTATTCACTGATTTGTTCTACGTTAACACTAATACATTTTATTCAATCATACTAGATTTAATTTGACACCATTGGTGTTATCCTAAATAGTCTTAAAGGCCCCATGTCTGGGTAGTTGGTTGGTACCTAAATAGTTCTCCTATTTGCAGGTTTGGATGGACTGTGCTCTGTATTGGTTTCATTCATGGACTTGAAATAGACATGGGGGGTTCATATTAATGGTTGAACATTAATGTGGGTATCCTTATAAAATTTAATTCATTAATTAATTTATTAATTTTTTTATATTTACTCTTTATTAATATATCTATTGTGAGATTAAATTCGTGTATTTATGACATAGTATGTTCATGATAATATGTGTTCTTTTCCTGTCTTGGATATCAATTATATTTATCTAATGGTCATATATCTATCTTCTACTATTTATATGAATAAATATAACTTTTTATATATTTTTTATGGACTCTGAGTGTATTGATTACCACTATATCACTGTTAGACCTTCACTCCAGGTTGGAATCCTTTGATATATGAGAAGGTACACTTGAGGACATATTTCCCCCACTTGGAGCACTATTTTTTTGGATCAAAGGCCGTGATTTTAAAAATGTAATTAACAAAAAAAGGCTTTTCAAAACTCCAAAATAGGCCAAATAGAATAAAAATAAATTTCCAAATATGATTAGGTGATAAAGACGATGAAGGAATGGAGATTAAAATTCCTACATGAAAATAACAAGGGAAGAAAAAATAATAATTTTCCAAAAATTATCAAGAATATCTTTTCTTTATTGATGGATTGTCTATAGAGCTCATAATTGTTGTATATAGATGAAGATATTAGTTGATATAATGGACCATACAATATTTCCCACTAATGGAATACCCACACTTCAATTATTCAAAAGAATTTAATTTATACATTATGAGAAAATTCTTTAACCTAATATCCAATGAGGACAACAGATATCAGAAACCTCCTAAAATGGTGAAAGGGTATATCATATGAAATAAAAATAGCTGAAGTGAGTCTGAAAAATGAACTGGTGTAAGGTACGCTCATCATCCACTGAAGAACATTAATTATCATATTATTTCCTAGTACTAACAACTTCTTCTTATCTAAAAACTTTTATAAGATCACAAAATTAACAACTCAACAACAGGATATTGAATTATCATTAGAAATTTCTACTAGTGTCATGATTTCATCCTTAGACTAAAATTCTATTTGGATTGAATTATGTGTGAATATACTTCCTAAAAAATCTTATTTTCATACCTTTATTCAAATTTGATGTTATTTTGGGCATGGATTAGATC
The DNA here is from genome assembly GCA_963277665.1 of Viscum album. NCBI lineage: Eukaryota > Viridiplantae > Streptophyta > Magnoliopsida > Santalales > Viscaceae > Viscum > Viscum album. The sequence continues at coordinate 597,315,285 of OY728121.1, forward strand.
TATCTATATAAGTACCGTATTAAATATGGGGATAGGGAAGTCAATGATTGTTTCCCATACTATTCAATGAACATCTATCATTGAGTGATTGACTGTGAAATCCTTCTAGGAACCATATCTATAATTGGGGTCTTAATACCCATTAGTGATGGATACATTGGTCAAATGATTTGGGGAAAACTCATTATTGAGGATATTTTTTATTATGGGTGGAAAGATGACTTTCTTAGACTTATAAAAGATAATATGGTTAATATCTCATTAGAAATTATATTTAGAGTCATATTGATCAAATAAATAACATTAACAATCTTCATCGAACAGATATAATTATTATTTTTAGAATTACATTGGGGGGGGGGGGTTATTAAACCCCCTAGGTTTTTGGAAACATGGTATATTTTAAGTCTATAATTATTTATTTATTTATTTATTCATTCAAAATAATTGATCTATAATATAATAGATTAATGGTATGAATCAAACTAATAATTATTTTTTAAATAATAATTGAACATTAGATAAAATTTTATTTAAACCATTTATTACATAACTAGGGTGATTACATCCCATAAATGTTCATTAATTAAAAGGGCAAAATTAATATAAAATGATAACATCTTTAAAAAAAATAAATCTATGGAATCTTCTTTACTTTTGATTATAACCATGAATAAATGTTTTCATTCAATGAAAAAACAATTATAAATGGTTTAATAATGTTTTAAAGATATAAATTTTTTTTTGGTTATTGAGAAGTGTGATATAATAGGTATGAATGAAATGAATTAATCACAGGTAATGAGGGAAATACGGAAATTATATCGCCATTATAAAGTGGTATGTAGCCTTTGGGTATAATATCGGTAAACACTTTACTGATTTGGAAATAACGGTACATAATTAATTTAAATAATGTATATTAAGATGAAAAATTTACATTTTCATTTTAGATAATTTTTTTATCAAGATTATTGTTTTTTGTAATGTAATTGAAGGATTATAATTAAATTGTGAAAATTCCTATTCCTTAAAAAATATTTCTTATAAAATTGGTTTTTTGTTAAATAAATTAAATTAAAAGAATGATATCATTATAAATTTTTTATAAAATTATAATAATTATTAATAATTTAGTTAAATAACATCCTATAAAGAGATTTATAACTGTAATGAATAGTAATTTATTTATTAATAGCTAAGGAAAAATGTTTTATTTTAAAAAATAATGTTTATTATATATTATGAATTTTTATTTAAAGGATAAAATTATTAAATTTGATTTATTTAACAAGATTATTTTCTTATAAATAAAATAATTTATAAAATTATTATCAATAGGTTATAAATGACGGTAAAATCATTTAATGGTAAAAATATAAATCTTTAAATGAATTGCCTTTTTATTTGTTCTTTAATTTTATCTTTATAAATTAAATTAATCCCTATTGAATAATTTTTTTAAATAAATATGTATCTTTTAATATATAGTATAATAAATTAATATTCATTAAATGTATATTAATTGTATTGGAATAAGAATAAACTCATTTTATGCTTAAACAAGCACTCTTTTTTTTAAAAAAAATTAATAATATGTTGGTATATAAAAATTATTATTTTTATCACTTTTATAAATTGAATAAAATTTATAATATTGAATATTTTTAAGAATTATAAAGATATTTTATAATTTAATTTTAATTTTAGTTATAAAAATAATTTATCAAAGTAATATTTAGTTTCCATTGTAATTGTAAAAGGGCTATTTTTAGGGAAATTATTTTTAAGTGTAGTTTATTTTATTTAAATAAATTAAATTGATATTTTAAAATATATGAATCTATGGTAATATTTATCTGAAAATAAATAAATATATTTACAATCATTTAGCTTTAATTTGATAGGTTATATGAATATTAACATTGTATGATTAAAAATCCATTTCCCAAAAAACATTTATTTTATATATCTTATGATTTAAATTAAAATTGAATTTAATAATCTATAAAATTTATATTATATTATATGGATTAAAAACATGTAATCATAATGTAAAAATTATGTAATAGGGGATATATTAAATATTTATAAAATACAATTATTGATGTAAAAAATAAATCAAGTTAAAAAGGAGAGAAAAAAGGTAATTTATAATGGAATGAATATCATTTAATTAAAATAATATAATGTAATTTTAGAATACCTTTTTATGTTTGGTATTAAATCGTAAAATTCCCACTATAAAAATATCACCAAAGTCACATAAGTCCTATGTAATTCCATATTTACCATTCACCTATCCCATGTTTCAAAAGAATTGTACATCAATTAAACCTATAAATGAATCTATTTCCCACCCAATAAAAACAACTCCTATACACTGAATGAATATTTAATACATATCCAACTTTGGTCACATGGATCCATCTCCCACTTTTGGAATCTACTAGTGATAATAAAGAGTTTATGACCATCAATATAGGGGAATTCATCAGATTATTATAGATTTCAATAAAGTATGTGATGGGTCATTATTCACTCAATTGCACACCTAGTAATTTAACAAACCACAACACGTCAGTAATGGTGTTGTATTTCCATCATTATTCTTATTTGAAAACTATATTATCATAATATAACTCAACTTTATTACTAATTAATTTGTTATAACTTATTCTTGTTGGAATCGGTTTAACCACATATATGAATGTCATCATAATTTATATATCACGCATGATTAGAAAATATATAATATAGTAATATAATTTCATAATGATGAATTTTATATATTTTCCTAATTCATTAATGGTAATAATATGATAATATACAACTTTTTTCATTAAAAATGATTTAATCATATGCATTGAACCATAACCAAAACTCACATCGAATGAACCTATCACTTTAGAACTCCATATTGAGAATTTTTATAGTACATGTTCATTTAAGGATATGAGTAACAGAAGAACATTTTATGGAAACTGGAATTGTAATACAAAATACTGATAAGGAACATTTGAATCAAATAATTATTAATGAACAATATTAAAGAAAAAAATAATGACTGCTTAATAATGGAATAAATAATATTAATATAAAAAGAAATATTCATGAACAAGGTTATAATATAGATTATTATAATATTTTATTATATTATACTACATATAAAAGCATATGTTAGTAATCAAGAACCCATGGTACGGGGTTTTGTTAACTCAAACTCCATTCATTGAGTTATAATATATTTTCCTGAAAATAATTATCCTATGTTTGGGTTTAGATTTATTTCAACATTCTTTCATTCTAAATTATTATTATTCCAAATTATGATACTAGTAAGGTTTTTTGTTCCTACTTTTATTTTTTTGTGATATATTTTATATTATACAACAATTTGTATTTAAATAATCAATAAACTTCATCTTTGACATATTATTTCACTATTATGATTATATTAATTATAAATCAATTTCTATTTCAGTTTTATTTTTTAATTTAGTTTGATTCAAATGTTACTAAATCCTAATAGGTTATATTCTAGTCTTATATTTGAATTATGATATATATGTGTATAATTATATTTTTGTAAAATTTTTATTCATTTTCACTTACAAACCATATATGTTATTGTCCTATATTTTTTTTGGTTAACATGTCCTATTACAATATCATAACCCTTTTGTTCAACATAAAACAGAAAGGTTGTTTGTAAGTGGAGATAGCACATTTCGTTCATTTCAGTGGATAATATTTTTATTTCACGTTGATATTTATTTTTCCACAATTTTCTCCTTATAATTTAAAAATATAAATATTTATTTTCTTCTTTATTATTTATATTTGTATTTTAAATATTTTGAATATATTTTTTATAACCATTTCATCGATGTTAGTTATTATCTAAAACTTTATAAATATATTAATATGAATTTAATATCACATTCATTGATTTTGTATCTTCAAATCCCCATTTAAATAAATTATCATTATATATATTATTTTTTATTATTTTTTATTATTTAATAATAGAGTTAAAAAAATCCACGTGTCACCTTCTTCAAAATGATTTTTAAATTTGAATTGTAACATCATATTATTATGATGATATTAAAAAAATTTATTATAATTTTCAAAATAATAATAACATTTTCCTCCATTCCAAAAAATATTAATATCATATGGATTGATTTTCCTTATCATATACTCATTGGTATAATGATATGATTTCATTGGGATATTGAATTTTGGTATTACCTGATGTAAATATTGATGTAATTTTATACTATAACATATTAAAAGGTTATGAAAATAATTTTATTTCATTATGTTTATACATGATATGATGTATGATAGATTCATGTTGGAAAAATAAGCATGTAATTGTTTTTAATGGTTTGGGTCCTATACATCCATCCAATGCACTGTAAAATTTCACATCTCATGAGATTAAATGGGTAAAAAAAGTTATCAAAATCCTAAAGTCATAATGGGAGGTTATCCCAATCCCAAATGGAACGTGATAAGTTAACCAAAACCCAAAGGGTATAATGGAGGATATACCATCCAAAAGTATATATAGTTTGTTCTCAAAATTCCAAAGGGAATATGGTCACATAGCCTAATCCAATGGGCACATGGGTTATATTACTATGATTAGAAAGGATATATGAGTGGTTGTGAAAAACCCAAGTGTATATGGGTTGTTATCCCAAGAAAAAAAGGTAAATGAGGGGTGATAAAAAGCCTATAATGTGTACATGGGTGGTCAGGATAAAGAGAAGGGTACATAGGTGGTCACCCCAAGAATAAAAGGGGTAAATAGGTGGTTATCCCAATCTTTATGGTATGGGTTGTTATCCTATTCCATTTGATTCATGAGAGGATAAAAAAAGCTCAAAAAGGGTACATTGGTGTTTAGCCCATGAAAAACAATGTTACATGGTGTTTTATCCTCAAATAAATATTATATGGTAAAGCGGTTATCCTATACCTTTATGTGATTATTGTCTCTAAAGATAATAAAATCACATGTTTTGAACTCATATTTTTTTCCATATTTATATGTTATTCCACATTAAAATATCACAGTACATGGAAAATGTAACACCCTAAACTAAAAAACGGAGAGCTGGTGTATTATTTTAATACATTTTCATGATTACAAGGAATAAAGTCACGGAGGACCGATCAGTTTAGTAGTCTTGGAAAATAGATTACATACATGAATGATACAATACATATTCAAACATAAAACAAAACATAAATAATCCAATGGGAATTCCATTATTCCTGTAGCATAACCCTACATATCAAACATAACACACTTGTTGGAATCCCATGAAAACAAAACATAAGAATGGGGTGACCTCATATTCTATGTAAGGGTAAATAATTAAGAGGAAGCTAGTATAGAGAAGATAAATCAAATTATACCATATCAACATGCACATTGATATTCTACTTATTGAATAATCACATGTAATAATTAATTTCAGAAAGCGGGAATGCCTAATTTCGGACATCATTACCACATAGTCATAGCCTCATTCGAAGAATGAAAATATTTTTTTTCCAATGCCTTGTTCAAAGACACTAGTTTGTCTCATGATACCTACTAATGCATTGAGAGGCAATAGAGGTCCCCACCTATCACGTACTTTTTCCATTAAATTCCTCATATTAAAATGCTAAAACATAACATAAACATTCGTATTAAAAATAGTATATGAAATTTCAATACATCATCCATAAACCATGAAGGGAATAACAATTGCACATCCTTAGTCAAAAATATCATAAGTTATTCGATATAATATGGAAAATTGTATTATAAATCATCCATAATCAAGAATAATATCCAGCAATGACTGTTGACATAGTTGAAAATGATCAGTAAAACATTTTGAGAGAAATATCCCTTTTCATGAAATCATTTAAAATTTACACATTTATAAAGGAAGTCATTTAAAAAAGATTTCTGAATCAAAGTGTCCCATACATCTTTGAAACTTTTGAAAGGAATTAACATTTTAAAACAACCATGTCCATATAAATAAATCCCCAGAACCATTTTGAAAACATGGACATTAATGAGGAATATTTAGAAGAATAAATATTGAAAAAATTTAAAATAACGTTTTAGTAAAATAGTTTCTTAAAAGAATCATTTTGAAATTTCTTTTATGAAACATGGACATGGATAATAAATATGTCCCAGAAAATACTTACACATTATCAATCTCAGATAATAATGAGATTTAGGAATTAACCCTTACTATGTGGTTTCCTTTGGTTGAGGGTACGTTTAACCACCTGTATAATGACCATAATACGTTAATCAATTATACCAAAATGATATTCATATTTATTATATCATAAATTATTCATTTATTACTTTATACTACCCATTTAATATGGATTTCCATGTTAAATTAACATTTTGGGTAATAATCTCTTTCTCTTTTCGTACATGTTTTAACATGTTATTATTGATTGTATCATTTAGACCATCATTTAAATACATACAGAATATAAAACATGATTTATATATAATATATATTTATAATATAAATATTTATGATAGATAGATATATGGAATGGAAAACACCATTAATGGAGACGGTAGGCGTACGCATAAACGTTGTTTTCGTTTCCATATCATATTGAATAGAAGTAAGTGAATAAGATATATATAAGTACATATATATATATACAGTATAATTATGATGTCATATATTACATACTTATTAATAATATATATTTTTATAATCATCGTTGAATGGTGATCCTTGAAAAGAATCTCATCGCGTCGTGGAGATGGTAAGTCGTACGTACACACGAGCGATGATATAATTTCCCTAATGATTAAAAGCTGTGAAATTAGATTTTATATTAATTATATAGATAAATTTTGTTATTATTTTCATTATCTATATAAATATTATGCATCATTATATCTATCCAAATAACATAATGTTGAATAACAAATTACCACACGACGTGGAGACGGTATGCCGTACGTATGCACACATGGTGACATTATCATTTATAGGATGGATAAAATTATGAGTATGGTTGTACCATATTTATAATAACATCACAGTATGTATAAGGTACATGATTTATTATTTAGGTATTTAAATAACAAAGAAAGAGAAAATGGAAGAAGAAAAGAACTTTGAAAGAGGTGAAAAAATATCTACCTTTTATTTTGTAGTTTCCTTTTTATTTGAACAAAATGGCTCCTTATGATGGATTTCTGCGGAAGGGTAGGAATTTGGGAAAAAATGAGGGATGTTGGTAGGAGACATGGGTAGGGTTTGGCCAGTAAAATGGTTTTGGTGGTTTAATTTTGAGAGAAGAGGAAGTACCCATTTATAAGAGTGGTGATGGTCACTTGACGAAAAAACTTTAAATATTATTTTATTATAAAATCATTTTCTATTTATAATTGCCCAAAATGAATTTATTTAGAGCTATAGAAGGTTATCAGTATAATTTCTTACAACAAATTAGTTTTACACGTGTTTAGGTTACAATTTTAATGTTATCTTTTATATTTAACTCTTAGTTAAAATGTTTAACTATTACTATGTCTTCATGTATTTTTTTATTAAATGGTTAATAAACATACTATAAAATTCATAGAGAACCCCATGAAGTCCATTAAGGACATATATATAATTATAAGAGTCCTTTGGCCTAACCATAGTTTTTTAGTATTATTATATAATTTAATAATATAGTATTTGTTTTAAAAACCCATTTATGTCAATTTTTACACTATTCGGTATTTTGGTTTTGTGAAAGTCAAAACACCTTGATTAATTCGATAAAAATTCATTGAATCAACCCTAAAATTTTATATTAACCTATAAAATTATTTTAATATCTCAAAATTCTCCATTTACATTTATTTTGATATTTATAATATCAATTATTTTAATATTTCATTAATATGGTCATTACTGAATAATCATTATGTCATAAATAAATTTAATTATTTAATGTCTGGAAATTATAAATAAAATACCATTATATAGGAAATATTTTTATATTTTTACTTAATATTTATAGTCTAATTTTCTTATGTATAACTGTATATTAAAAATGGTTTATTTATTAAACATTGAATTTAAAACTTTTAACTCTTCTTTAAATAAAATACTAATAAATGTCTTAATCTTATCCAATTTGACCAAAAGGATAATATTTTATTTTAAAGGATGGTTTTTTTTAAACAAACTTATCTAATATAATTATTACATTTGTTAGGGTAATTTTAATATCATTTTTACCTTTAATTACCCTATTTACTTTTAACCGTGGTAAATAAAATTCAAAAGTTACAATTCAAAAAAACTTATTTTCATCTTATTGAACCCTATTTTACATACTGAAGTCAACCATATCTCTTGGATTTTTGAAATTCAATTCAGAGAAGTGGTAAAATTATGCCTTATTCAAATTTTCAAATGTGCCTAGATTGTGGGTAAAGACGTTAAAAAATTAAATAAAATTTTATACATCTAATATTATTATAAAATGAATCCAATGAATTACATTGAACTAATATAGGTATTATGTAACTCTTTTGACTTTAAACTAAATTCAAATAAAAATATTAATCATTTAAATAAATGTCGTTTTTAAAAAATAATGCACAGTTTTTCAGTATTCATAAAAAATTGGAGGTTTTTCGAAAAATACCAAAAATTCACTCCAATAATATTTGGATTTTCTGAATCAAAAAATTATTTTGATTTTACCAAATTAAAAACATATGATTTTTATTAATTAATTTAAAATTAATTCATGTTAAAAAAACCCCAAAGAAGGTTATTAACAAGTAAAAACTATCAAAAGATTGACATGTGTTTATGTACAAATTAAATCTGAATTACATCAAATGACCGAAATTAAATTAAATAATAAAAATATTATCTAATTATACTTTAAAACCACTCAAATTAATAATTTAACACTAAAAATTATTGGGATTAAAATAGTTGTTTTCAATTAACATTTAGTATTTTTCACTATTTATCAAAATATGAAAGTTATCAGAAAAGTACCCAAAATTTATCCAAACTAACATTTTCATCCCACTTCTAAAGAAAAATTCAATTTCATTATATTTAATATATAAAAGTTTTAAATATTGAATTTAAAAAGGGTTCATCATTAAAAGGAGGAAAAAATTCATTTTCGAAAAATATGAATTTGTTCTTAGATTATCTCTATGTAACACATAATATAGATTCTAAAAATAATATAGAGTATATAAAATTCAAATTTAAGTTAATAATATTCATAAATATTTTTTTAATGGCTATTTTGGTAAGTCATGGTGCACTCGAACTCTGTGTTGTAAGTAGCGCAAGTTATTGAATTACATTGGACAGATAACGTATTATGATATCTTGGGGTGTTACATTCTCCCATCCTTCAACAAATTGAGTCCTCAAGGTTAAAAATAGAAAAATTCATTTGTGGAAAACACTCATCAGAAATTGGGTTAATAAAATTTTGTCATAATAAGAGGGAAATAGAAATGAAAATGTCACCACCAAATTATGATCTCAATTAAGAGAACATTGGTTTCAATTAAAGACACATAATTAGAGGGACAACGTAAATTTTTATAGGGAGTAATTTAGGTCATCAATCACAAACAAGTGTAAAATTGAGGGCCTCAAAGCCATCAATCTATGATGAATTAAATATCATTCGTTTAACAGAACATAAGCTCTTTGGATAACACATTTTTGGTTTTAAGATCCCTTACCTAAAGATTAATAAATATTTTATTCGTTGAAAAAGAGAAAAAAACATTACAAGTAGAGTTTCATCCTTCAACTGATTCCTACCACAAACTCAACATTCAATCCAAAAATAATTTAATTCAAAAATATTCTATTTATCCTAATTGTATATGGTTACAAAAATAATGAATTTAGAATTCATTAGTCAGAATATTTAAAAAATAATACATTACACAAATCAGGACATCACATAGGCTAGTGGTAGGTGATGCACCCTTGTCACCCTTTGGTTGAGGGTTCAAGTCTCACGGCCTTACCGGACAGGACGGGTTGTCACCCGACCTCCGGGTTATCCTTTTTATAACAATCCAAAAATAAAATTAAAAAATTATTTAACCTTAACAATAGTAACCATTGTCAAACCTAATCTATTCAAACCTTTAGACTAATCCAAAATACTTCTGTCCATACTCACAGTCCAAAATTTATAAGTAATGTAAACACCCTGATAATCTTTTATTCCATGTAATGACATGTGAATACATTCACCATGTATTATATTAAAGCATGGTAACAACCTGAATGACAATAAAAACTTATTGATTGCATTCATGATCCCTTAATCTTGATAGAACACTGGATATACTCTATATATCCAAAAATTATGTAAACTCCACCAATAATGGAATAAACAAACAATTAATTAGTTTCAATGTAGTAAAGAATATCGAATATAATTTATCCAAATAAATTATATCTTATTCCAAAATCACAACCATAGTATCAAAACCATATTAATGATTATCTTTACATTAACCATTCATTTTCCAGAACAAATAACTTGTTATTGAATCACTTTTCATAAAACCATATAGTCTCAAATCCCTAATGAAATAGTACAGCAATACAATCCTTATTTATTTCCATATTTTATATAACCAGTACATCCTTGATACAACAATCAAATGAAAAAATTATTTAATAACAACATAAGAGAACTAGTCATTCCACATCATCTATGGAAGTGTCATAACTTGATTATTATCTAATATCATCATTAGGTGAATATTTTAATGATTTGGACATTGATTAATGTAGTGTCCCAACTCCTTGGAGATGAAGAATTGTACATTTGAAACCTTTTTCTAACCTTGCAATCATGTACATGGAGTCCTTTTTATCCAAACATATAACAAAATCCCTTTCCCTTCATGCATTTACCAAGGTGATTATTTCCATAGTTATCATATATGGGAAAAATCATTCATTCCTCTCTTCCCTTTATACATATTTCTCTCTACCATCAATTTCTTATCTTACTTCCCTTCAAAGACATAGGACTCATAGAATTCATTACATATCATATTATCACTTGTAACAGTTTCTTCATATGATGAGAATATGTAGGAGACTATTTCCCTTCTAAATGTTTTATTAATACCTTGAAATATATGATCATTCTTACTCTTTGGATCATTCATATTGTGGGAGTTTTCATTCCTTCTACTGGGCGCCATTTCTAAATAATAGAATACACTAGGTTAGTTTCTGAATCAAAATGAGTAATTAAAAACATGTAAAATACATAACATAAACTGAATAGATTATGAATATAATCTATAATCATAAAAAATTTCATTGAGGATGTATTTACTCAAAATGTATTTTTAATGGCTTGTAATGTAAATGTGAATTATACTAAGAATATCCCTTGGGAGTGTCCGATCCAAGAGTGAAACAAGGTCTATTGTCGTGTTCCAAGAGACCGTAGGTAAAGCCTGGAACTCTTTGTAAGAGTTTACACTCATAGTTAACCTGTGCCAGAGCCACCTCTACCTTCTCGTATCCATATAGGGATGTAATTCATGGAAAACACACAAAATCTCTACATTACCAAAATTCTAGAAAGTTCATCTATACTAATCCTCAAATTCTATGTTAGGGTAATATTCCCTAATCAGAGTTTTTCTATATCTAGTTTCTATGGTTTTTACTAAACTTCTCTTATACCAACTATAACGCCCTGATCCCAGAAGCCTGGAGCCAGTGCATTATTTTAATACAACAGCATGATTACACGGAATCCCGTCCCGAAGGACTGATCAGTTTAGTAGTCTTAGAAAATTGATTAATTACATGAATGTATCAATACACATTCAAACATACAAAACAACATAAATAAAACATTGGTAATTCCATTGTTCCACTAACATAACCATATATATCAAACATAATACACTTATTGGAATCCTGTGAAAAAAAACATAAGAACGTGGTTTTCTCAAATGCTCAGTAAAGGTAAATAATTTAGCGGAAGCTATAAAAATTTAAGGCAAGATGTGTAATAAAAAACAAAATCCTTTTGAACATAAACATTAACATAATACAGAGAAAATAAATCAAACATTACTATATAAACATGCACATGGATATTCTACAAGTCAAATAATCACATGTAATAAATAATTTCATTATTAGGGAATGCCTAACGCTGGACATCATTGCCACATTGTTAATGCCTCATGCCAAGACGGAAAATAATTTTTCTTTTCATGGCCTTGTGCCAAGACACTCGTTTTTCTCGTGAGACCTACCGAGGAATCAAGGTGCTATAGTAGGCCCCACATTTCACTTACTAATCCCACTGAATTCCTCATAGGAAAATGTTGAAATATAACATAATCATCTGTATTAAAACTAGCATACAAAATGTCAATAATTAAACCATACACCCTGAAGGGTATAAAAATAGCACATCTAAAGTCTAACATATCATAACTCATTCAACAAAAAATGAAAGATTGTATTATAAATCATCTTTAATTATGTATAATATCCTTTAAATAATGTTGACATAGTTGAAAATGGTTGGTAAAACTTTTTGAGTGAAATATCCCTTTTATGAAATCATTTAAAATTAACACATTAATAATGGAATTCATTTAAAATATATTTTTGAATCAAAGTGTACCATACCAATTTGAAAATTTTGAAAGTAATTAACATTTTAAAACAATCATGTCTATATAAATAAATCCGTAAAACCATTTTGAAATCATGGACATTAATGAGTAATATTTAGAAGAATAAATATTTAAAACATTTATAATAAAGTTTTAGTTAAATAGTACCTCAAAAGAATCATTTTGAAATTACTTTTATGAAACATGGACATGGATAATAGATATGTCCCAGAAAATACTAACACATAAACAATCTCGGATAATAATTAGATTGAGTAATTAACCCTTACCATGCACTTTCCTTTGATCGAGGGTACGTTTAACCACCAGGGTAATGATGATAGTATGCCCTTAAATTATACTAGAACCATATTCATATGTATTATATCATACATGTCACGAACCAACCCGGGTCGACCCTGAACCGGTCACCCAAATCGGTCTGCAGCATGGCCCAAGAGGCGTTCCCGATCCTCCCGGGCTGGCGACAAGCACCAGGGCATCACAGAGTACACGTGGGAACGATTTCGCCCAATAAAAAAAATTACTAAGAAGCAGAAATAAAGAAACTACAATAGAATAAAACAGCCAAAAACATAACTAACCTGACCTCGGACCAATATATCCCTACTCCTTCTGATGGGCTGAAGTGACCTTCGACGATCCAGGTCAGGCTTTAGAACGCTTCTTAGAGACACCTCGTAAAAATCGCTTCAAGTGACCCATACGTCCACAGGTGTGGCAGGGTCTTGGAGCACTTGGACATGTCGGCCTTTTGTGACCCTGCCTACCACATTGGTGACAGATCACAACATTGCGCTGTGAAGAAGATGACTGAAGGTCTGAAGGCCTCTTGATTCCTCTACCAGCACCACTAGCATCAGGTCGCTTCTTACTCTTCTTACTAGCACCATCTGAAATGCATCCCAAAGCTGGAGGATTCGCCACCTCGAGTCCTCCTACTAGACCAGCTTCAGCAAGAAAGGCTTGCTTGATAACATCCGAGAAGGTGGTCAGGTTGAGCTCTTCCACTATCGATCGCAGCTCAGGTCGGAGTCCAGACTCAAATTTTCGAGCCTTCCCGGGATCATTCGCAACAAACCACTGATCATACAGAACTAGGTCTACAAAATGTCGATAGAACTCCAGTGCCGATTCAACGCCCTGCTGGAGACAACACAACTCCATCCTCTTCCTCAGCTTTGTCAACTCAGAGAAGTGTTGTTGGATGAACGATGACTTGAAAAAATCCCATGTCAAATCTTCCCCAGGCTTGTTCCGAGACATGGACTTCCACCATTTCCAGGTTGGACCTTCAAGCATGAAGGTAGCCAACTTCACCTTTAATGACTCAGGTAGACCAATGAAACTGAACTTCCTTTCAATCTTCTGCAACCACTCCACTGCCTCAAGAGGCCCTGCTTGTCCATAAAAGAGAGGAGGGTTCAACTTCCGGAACTCCAAAACAAAATCGATGGGCTGACCAATTGGAGGATTAACTAAGGATGCACCACCTGAAGCTGCACATTGAGCATCCATCGAGCCTTCGTGGGGGAGAACACTACGGAACAAAGAAACGAGGAACTTGATCAAAACATAACCAATACCATTTTAAATTCATCATTACTCAATGAGTTTCAAAATGAAGGAAAAACCCATTCACTAAAGGGGAAACTAGTAATGATGGTTGACTCGACCATATGGTTGGCGGCCATACGTCAGCCATACCATCGTCACTGAGAGCATTGTTGTGTGAAGTCTCCGGCTCCACAAGGCTTTCCAGGCCCTGTGAGCTAATGAAGCTACTTTCCCAACTCCCTTTTCATTCCCCAAAATTAAACAATCCAGGAGACCCAAAAGACACTAACAACCCGGACATGTCATGGAAACTTGAGGTTTAGAACGAGCAAGGGTTCATGACGTCCTTCCCGTTCCAACGCCTCGAGTCCGAGCAACATTACTCCCTTTACCATGACAACTCCAAATAGCAATGGGCGCTCTGAAAAACATGGTCTGCTCAGGAGCCAACCTCCCTCTGATACCATTTTGTCACGAACCAACCCGGGTCGACCCTGAACCGGTCACCGAAATCGGTCCGCGGCATGGCCCGAGAGGTGTTCCCGATCCTCCCGGGCTGGCGACAAGCACCAGGGCATCACAGAGTACACGTGGGAACGATTTCGCCCAATAAAAAAAATTACTAAGAAGCAGAAATAAAGAAACCACAATAAAATAAAACAGCCAAAAACATAACTAACCTGACCTCGAACCAAACTCCTCGCGACCCCGAGAGTCGATCATCAAACTACAACCAACTCTCGTCCACGACGAGCAAGCTCGAGTCAAACCTGCAATAGAAACTAAAACAAGAAAAACACTATAGGCATGAGTATTAGAACTCAGTAGGCTAGCCAGATAAATCTATTCCCAAAGCACTACCATTAAAAGAAGAATTTACCAACTTCTAGTTTGAACAACATTATAGAAAATATAGGTTTTTCACACACACACACTTTCCATTTTGAAAACAAGTAACAGTCCATTGCCCCATTTTAACTTAGAAGAATTTTAATGTTGAAAGGAACTGGTGAATTGCACTTTTAAAACATTTTGTGAACAATTAGAAAACCAAACTTTAGTTGTCAGTCAAAAATAAAATCACACACAACACACACTAAGGGAAATGGGAAAAAAGTGGCACACAAGGGTCGGCATCCAAACTCGACCTCTCAATCGTCTGCCATATACGAATAGACACTAAAAGAGACATGGGTCGAACCTAGGAGATCGTGAACAAACCAGAACGTACTATACATGTGACTCATCCTGGAGGCATGCCATAACTCGATGACGTCGTAACGCCCTAACGCCCGGCATATCCCTACATGGCCTAACCGAGGGGCCCAATCCCCATAGCAGTAATAACTCAGTATTCCCCTGCTATAGGGCCACTAGCCAGTGCGTGGTCTAAACTAGTGCAGCAATCGTTCTCAGAGAATTCACTCAATATGCCAGGTTCCCATGTCAACACAAGCAATAAAAAATGGGGTGCGTCTACAATGTAAATAAATCAGTCATGATGCACAAACATCACATGCAGCTCACGCAAACAACACACACCAAAGATCACCCCCCGAGTGGGATTTCCAAGATAATCCATTTCATTAAAGTGCCAAACGGGCCTTCACCAATTTAAAATTAAAACCCCATTTCTCAAAAAGCTCAAAACACTTGTTCAGAAGAAATTATTTATCTTTAAAACTAGAAGCACATTTGAAGTTTCGTGAATTATGTTTAAAGGCCAAACGGGCATTCTTTCAAAACTGGGTGTCCGCCCGTCAAGAAAATGTCACAAGTGTTCGGTATAAAATAAACAGATCTTTTCGCACTAAATAATAATTTAAAGTTTTATTATCTAATATTTTTTCTAATTCATTAAAAATTAATAAAATAACAAGAAATTAATAAATTCTAAATCTAAAGGTAAGTGCAATGGGGAACCTACCTCAAATCGCTACCCAATCACAACGACGCGACACGCCTCGCACGAGCGAACAAGAAACGCATGTCGACAGTTCCGATATCACGGGATTACCTCGCCAGCGCGCTACAACAAAAGTAAAACATTTAAAAATACATAAACATTGAATTAAAATAACTCTAATGAATAAACAATGAAAACCCATTTTGACGCATTTTCAAAACATGATTTGCAGCATCTGCATTATTTACTAAACCGCCTCAAAGTTTATAAAACAATTCTAAAGAATAACATATAGAAGACCACTCTTCACACACAAGCGTCATTTTGAGACAATTCTCACCTCATTTATAAGTCAAAAAATCATTAAAATATTTTATAAAACAATTATAAGTAACAATGGGAGACATTCATATCAAGAACACGCCCCGAGACAACTTCAACAATCAAACGCACACCAAAACACTATTTAAACCCAAACGCATACCCAAACTCAATCAAAAACCTCTTTTAAATCCAATGCACTAAAAAACAAATTAGAAACATCTTTCATGCTATTCACTCATTTTATAAAGTCACATACACAATTTATAAAGTACATTCAAGGAATATCATAAATAGAAACACATAAAATACAACCAATTTATTTTTAGAAAACCAACTTCAAGCCACACACGCCACAAATCCATTTCAAATAATTCTCCACACCACCTACGTACTTTATCAAACACCTTGCACCCTTTATAAAACACAATTAAGAGACCCACCATGGGTTTGCATATCATACACAACCCATCTCCTTTTAAAAACCCACTTTTCAACACATGAACACCTTAAGCCCTTTCAAAACACATTTCACACCTCATTTATAATCCATAGCACGCAACCAAGAAGTAAAAAAAGTATATTAAAACCATTAAACAATGCCATGGATAACTATTTAATCCTCAAGGAATGTGCAATTTGAAATAAATCAATTTATTTCTAGATTTAAATGGGAAACACAAAGAGATCCTACCTCAAACGTCGATGGACTTCCCGAAACCAGTGTGTAACCTCATTCGCACGATGATTACACTGGAGGGGAGCTGCGCGACCGAGAAAGGGTCGGCCGAAGGGGGTTTTATGACAGGGGAAGGGTCTGCCAAAGTGGGGAGGCGATGGCAATGCGACGCCAGCCTAGAGTAGGAGACGCCGGAGGTTGCAGCAACTGGCGGCGGCAACAGGTCGACCGGCAAGGGGGAAGGAGGTGCCTGCTCGTGACAGGAGGAACCCGGGGGGAGGGGGGGGTGGCTGCGCTGCGCAAGGGAGAGATGGAGGGAGGCCAATTGCTGGTGGGTGAATTTCCGGTTCGGGATTGCGGTTGGCTGCAGCATAAAAGGTGGAGAAGAAAAGGGAGGTCCGCACCGTGATGGAGAGGGGAAGAGGCCGGACGTCGGAAGGCCGGCGGAGGGAGGAGGTGCGGCGACCGGAGGCTGGGACAGGAGGGCGTGTGGGATAGGAGAGGGCCGGCAGGGGAGGCTGGGACCGACGGTTGCAGGAGGCAGGCCGAGGGAGTCCGGCGAGAGGGAGAGGGAAGGCGGTGGTAGGCCGGCGATGGGAGAGCAGGAGGGTGGTAGTAGCAGGCCGGCGACGGGGAGAACAGGTGGGTGGCGGCGGGTCGCGCGCAGCAGGGGAAGGAGAGGCGCGACGGGAATGGGAAGAGGAAGGAAGGGTTAGAAAAGAAAGGAAAAAAAATAAATAAATAAATAAAATGAAAAGAAAGGAAATAAATAAAAGAAAATAAGAGAAAGTAATAAGGGAAAATAAATAAAAAAACCCAAAAATACATAAGTAAATAAATAAATTTAATAGTAATTATTATTATTAATACAAAACTTCTTTAATCCTAATAACAATAATAATAATATTAAAAGGTCATAAATAATAAAAATAAAACGACACCCTCATCTAAATAGATATTTAAGTACACATTTATAAACATATATAACAAGTATATAAACATATATAATCATTTATTTAGACATATATATATATATATAACATATATATAAACATATATAACACATACATATATATTATATATATATGAACATATATGAACATATATAAACATATATAAACATATATCAACATATAAACATATAAACACATACAACCATATTTACACATAAACATATATAACATATAACATATAACCTTACAACATATAAGCATATAAAACACGTGTATATATTACATAAGCACATATAAAATATATGTATCAACACATATAAACCTATATACATATATATATATATTTATTTATTAATTCGCTAAATCAATTAATCTATTTAATATTAAAAATAGGTGACCGCGCGGCATTTGCGCACCGTACGGTTCCAAGCGGACTGCAAGCAGGCCACGCGTCATGAACTTACGGAGTTCGCGCACTATCTCAAACCATAAACTCATCCCAACAATAAAAATTTAAACTGATATTCGCCCGCACACAAGAAAAAGAACCCGACTCCATGATAAATAAAATAAATAATGTAAAAAAAGAACAGGTGTGACAATTCTCCCCACCATAAAGCTTTCCGCCCCCGGAAAGCCATAACAAGATCAAAACCCCAAACGAAAACCGACATTACTTTACAATTTAAAGAAATATCTAAAGAGAGACAGCAAAGAGATTCTAAAACACTCCCAAAAAGGGGAGCAATAAACCAAAAGAACTCATATAATATGAAAGAATTACCCGCTAAGTGTCACCGACCCCCAAAAGTGTGACCCTCCAGTTGTTCGCTTCAAAGGACAAAGAACTTTAACAATAGTAAATTGAGGCCCAACATACACACACCTTAACACCATTCAACCGGACTCAAACAATTTCTTCATCCTCAATTCAACCTTACAACACAACATCCGGAACAACGCCAATAAAAACACGACGACTCTTTTGAAACTAACAAACAGGTCAAAACCACATCCAACGTGTATCTCTTAAAACCTTACTCTAATATGACACTGGAAATCTCACGCCCCAACTCCTTACCAAAAGAAGAAAATAGAGTTTTGTGGTTCCAAATAAGACCAACCACAACCCAACCAAAACCTTGAACAAAACTGGGAGATTGACACAGGAAGTCCGAACGGACTTCCCACCATAAGAAACAAGCTAAATTGAATTTGGAGAGACCTGTGACAGTTATTTACACCACAAGTGTCAAGTCTGTTCCCGGAATAGGACCAGAACGCCATCACTTGAGACAGAATTCATCATCACAAGAATTTTCAGAATGGGGAGGTCGAATGGACTCCCCACCATAAAGCTTTCGAGAAGAGAAGAATAGGAGGACCTCCCGACATTATCACCAGACATCACTGCCCACGGGTGGGAGGGGGGGCCCTGTCCAACACACCACCCCCACCCGGAAAGCATAAAGTGAGCAGCTCTTAATAAATGAGAGCAACGACATGACCAGGCAGTTATTACACATAAACTAGGCATAATGAGGAAAAATTATTCTGACTGCGCGCACTTACTAAGAACAACACCCTACCGCAAGACTTCACCTTTCGTTGGTGTTCCCCCGACTACGTGCTAGCTTCACTCCGAGACCTGTGGCTGGAGCTCTGATAAATGAAGCATCTTCCAGCTTCGCAGTCAGGTTTATGAAACCCCAGAAGCATGACACAAGAACCAGATTTTTTTTTAACAATCACACATCCATAAGATCAATGGCTTAAAAGAGTTCAGCCACAACCATTCTTTCGACTGAAAGAAAAGAACACCACAAAACAGTACAGGTAACGACTACTACATCCAAGAAACATTACAAGAAGAAAACATCAAGCTCATCCACCAACATATCCCTACTCCTTCTGATGGGCTGAAGTGACCTTCGACGATCCAGGTCTGGCTTTAGCGCGCTTCTTGGAGACACCTCGGCAAAATCGCTTCAAGTGACCCATACGTCCACAGGTGTGGCAGGGTCTTGGAGCACTTGGAAATGTCGGCCTTTTGTGACCCTGCCTACCACACTGGTGACAAATCACAACATTGCGCTGTGAAGAAGATGACTGAAGGTCTGAAGGCCTCTTGATTCCTCTACCAGCACCACCAGCATCAGGTCGCTTCTTACTCTTCTTACTAGCACCATCTGAAATGCTTCCCAAAGCTAGAGGATTCGCCACCTCGAGTCCTCCTACTAGCCCAGCTTCAGCAAGAAAGGCTTGCTTGATAACATCCGAGAAGGTGGTCAAGTTGAGCTCTTCCACTCTCGATCGCAGCTCAGGTCGGAGTCCAGACTCAAATTTTCGAGCCTTCCCGGGATCATTTGCAACAAACCACTGATCATACGGAACTAGGTCTACAAAATGTCGATAGAACTCCAGTACCGAATCAACGCCCTGCTGGAGACAACACAACTCCATCCTCTTCCTCAGCTTTGTCAACTCAGAGAAGTGTTGTTGGATGAACGATGACTTGAAAAACTCCCATGTCAAATCTTCCCCAGGCTTGTTCCGAGACATGGACTTCCACCATTTCAAGGTTGGACCTTCAAGCATGAAGGTAGCCACCTTCACCTTTAATGACTCAGGTAGACCAATGGAACTGAACTTCCTTTCAATCTTCTGCAACCACTCCTCTGCCTCAAGAGGCCCTGCTTGTCCATAAAAGAGAGGAGGGTTCAACTTCTGGAACTCCAAAACATAATCGATGGGCTGACCAACTGGAGGATTAACTAAGGATGCACCACCTGAAGCTGCACATTGAGCATCCATCGAGCCTTCGTGGGGGAGAACACTACGGAACAAAGAAACGAGGAACTTGATAAAAACATAACCAATACCATTTGAAATTCAACATTACTCAATGAGTTTCAAAATGAAGGAAAAACCCATTCACTAAAGGGGAAACTAGTAATGATGGTTGACTCGACCATATGGTTGGCGGCCATACGTCAGCCATACCATCGTCACTAAGAGCATTGTAGGGTGAAGTATCCGGCTCCAGAAGGCTTGTTAGGCCCTGTGAGCTCATGAAGCTACTTTCCCAACTCCCTTTTCATTCCCCAAAATAAAACAATCCAGGAGACCCAAAATACACTAACAACCCGGACATGTCATGGGAACTTGAGGTTTAGAACGAGCAAGGGTTCATGACGTCCTTCCCGTTCCAACCCCTCGAGTCCGAGAAACATTACTCCATTTACCATGACAACTCCAAATAGCAATGGGCACTCTGAAAAACAAGGTCTGCTCAGGAGCCAACCTCCCTTTGATACCATTTTGTCACGAACGAACCCGGGTCTACCCTGAAACGGTCACCCCAATCGGTCCGCGGCATGGCCCGAGAGGCGTTCTCGATCCTCCCGGGCTGGCGACAAGCACTAGGGCATCATAGAGTACACGTGGGAACGATTTCTCCCAATAAAGAAAATTACTATGAAGCTGAAATAAAGAAACTACAATAAAATAAAACAGCCAAAAACATAACTAACCTGACCTCGAACCAAACTCCTCGCGACCCTGAGAGTCGATCGTCAAACTACAACCAACTCTCGTCCACGGAGAGCAAGCTCGAGTCAAACCTGCAACAAAAACTAAAACAAGAAAAACACTATAGGCGTAAGTATTAAAACTCAGTAGGCTAGCCAGATAAATCTATTCCCAAAGCACTACCATTAAAAGAAGAATTTACCAACTTCTAGTTTGAACTACATTATAGAAAATATAGGGTTTTCACACACACACACTTTCCATTTTGAAAACAAGTAACAGTCCATTGCCCCTTTTTAACTTAGAAGAATTTTAATGTTGAAAGGAACAGGTGAATTGCACTTTTAAAACATTTTGTGAACAATTAGAAAACCAAACTTTAGTTGTTAGTCAAAAATAAAATCACACACAACACACACTAAGGGAAATGGGAAAAAAGTGGCACACAAGGGTTGGCTTCCAAACTCGACCTCTCAATCGTCTGCCATATACGAATAAACACTAAAAGTGACATGGGTCGAACCTAGGAGATCATGAACAAACCAGAACGTACTATACATGTGACTCATCCTGGAGGCATGCCATAACTCGATGGCGTCATAACGCCCTAACGCCCGACATAGCCCTACATGGCCTAACCGAGGGGCCCAATCCCCATAGCAGCAATAACTCTGTATTCCCCTGCTATGGGGCCACTATCCAGTGCGTGGTCTAAACTAGTGCAGCAATCGTTCTCAAAGAATTCACTCAATATGCCAGGTTCCCATGTCAACACAAGCAACAAAAAAGGGGGTGCGTCTACAATGTAAATAAATCAGTCACGATGCAAAAACATCACATGCAGCTCACACAAAAAACACACACCAAAGATCACCCCCCCGAGTGGGATTTCGAAGATAATCCATTTCATTAAAGTGCCAAACGGGCCTTCACCAATTTAAAAGTAAGACCTCATTTATCAAAAAGCTCAAAACACTTGTTCAGAAGAAATTATTTATCTTTAAAACTAGAAGCACATTTGATGTTTTGTGAATTATGTTTAAAGGCCAAACGGGCATTCTTTCAAAACTGGGTGTCCGCCCGTCAAGAAAATGTCACAAGTGTTCGGTATAAAATAAACAGCTCTTTTCGCACTAAATAATAATTTAAAATTTTATTATCTAATATTATTTCTAATTCATTAAAAATTAATAAAATAACAAGAAATTAATAAATTCTAAATCTAAAGGTAAGTGCAATGGGGAACCTACCTCAAATCGCTACCCAATCACAACGATGCGACACCCCTCGCACGAGCGAACAAGAAACGCATGTCGAGAGTTCCGATATCACGGGATTACCTCGCCAGCGCGCTACAACAAAAGTAAAACATTTAAAAACACATAAACACTGAATTAAAATAACTCTAATGAATAAACAATGAAAACCCATTTTGACGCATTTTCAAAACATGATTTGCAGCATCTGCATTATTTACTAAACCGCCTCAAAGTTTATAAAACAATTCTAAAGAATAACATATAGAAGACCACTCTTCACACACATGCGTCATTTTGAGACAATTCGTACCTCATTTATAAGTCAAAAAATCATTAAAATATTTTATAAAACAATTATAAGTAACAATGGGAGACTTTCATATCAAGAACACGCCCTGCGACAACTTCAACAATCAAACGCACACCAAAACACTATTTAAACCCAAACGCATACCCAAACTCAATCAAAAACCTCTTTTAAATCCAATGCACGACAAAACCAATTAGAAACATCTTTCATGCCATTCACTCATTTTATAAAGTCACATACACAATTTATAAAGTACATTCAAGGAGTATCATAAATAGAAACACATCAAATACAACCAATTTCTTTTTAGAAAACCAACTTCAAGCCACACACGCCACAAATCCATTTCAAATAATTCTCCACACCACCTACGTACTTTATCAAACACCTTGTACCCTTTATAAAACACAATTAAGAGACCCACCATGGGTTTGCATATCATACACAACCCATCTCCTTTTAAAAAAACCACTTTTCAACACATGAACACCTTAAGCCCTTTGAAAACACATTTCACACCTCATTTATAATCCATAGCACGCAACCAAGAAGTAAAACAAGTATATTAAAATCATTAAACAATGCCATGGATAACTATTTAATCCTCAAGGAATGTGCAATTTGAAATAAATCAATGTATTTCTAGATTTAAATGGGAAACACAAAGGGATCCTACCACAAACGTCGATGGACTTCCCGAAACCAGTGTGTAACCTCATTCGCACGATGATTACACCGGAGGGGTGCTGCGCGACCGAGAAAGGGTCGGCCGAAGGGGGTTTTATGACAGGGGAAGGGTCTGCCAAAGTGGGGCGGCGATGGCGATGCCACGCCAGCCTAGAGTAGGCGATGCCGGAGTTTGCATCAACTGGCGGCGGCCACAGGTCGACCGGCAAGGTGGAAGGCGGTGCCTGCTCGTGACAGGAGGAACCCGGGGGGGCTGCGCTGCACAAGGGAGAGATGGAGGGAGGCCAATTGCTGGTGGGTGAATTGCCGGTGCGGGATTGCGGTTGGCTGTAGCATAAAAGGTGGAGAAGAAAAGGGAGGTCTGCACTGTGATGGAGAGGGGAAGAGGCCGGACATCGGAAGGCCGGTGGAGGGAGGGGGTGCAGCGACCGGAGGCTGGGACAGGAGGGCGTGCGAGATAGGAGAGGGCCGGCAGGGGAGGCTGGGACCGACGGTTGCAGGAGGCGGGCCGAGGGAGTCCGACGAGAGGGAGAGGGAAGGCGGTGGTAGGACGGCGATGGGAGAGCAGGAGGGTGGCAGTAGCAGGCCGGCGACGGGGAGAACAGGTGGGTGGCGGCGGGTCGCGCGCAGCAGGGGAAGGAGAGGCGCGACGGGAATGGGAAGAGGAAGGTAGGGTTAGAAAAGAAAGGAAAAAATAAATAAATAAATAAATAAAATGAAAAGAATGAAAATAAATAAAAGAAAATAAGAGAAAGTAATAAGAGAAAATAAATAAAAAAACCCAAAAATACATAAGTAAATAAATAAATTTAATAGTAATTATTATTATTAATACAAAACTTCTTTAATCCTAATAACAATAATAATAATAAAAGGTCATAAATAATAAAAATAAAACGACACCCTCTTCTAAATAGATATTTAAGTACACATATATAAACATATATAACAAGTATATAAACATATATTATCATTTATTTAGACATATATATATATATAACATATATATAAACATATATAACACATACATATATTATATATATATATGAACATATATGAACATATATAAACATATATAAACATATATCAACATATAAACATATAAACACATACAAACATATTTACACATGAACATATATAACATATAACATATAACCTTACAACATATAAGCATATAAAACACGTGTATATATTACATAAGCACATATAACATATATGTATCAACACATATAAACCTATATACATATATATATATTTATTTATTTATTCGCTAAATCAATAAATCTATTTAATATTAAAAATAGGTGACCGCGCGGCATTTGTGCACCGTACGGTTCCAAGCGGACTGCAAGCAGGCCACGCGTCATGAACTTACGGAGTTCGCGCACTATCTCAAAACATAAACTCATCCCAACAATAAAAATTTAAACCGATATTCGCCCGCACACAAGCAAAAGCACCCGACGCCATGATAAATAAAATAAATAATGTAAAAAAAGAACAGGTGTGACAATACATGATTCATTAATGACTTTATACTACCCATTTAATAATTATTTCCATGTTAAATTATCATTTCGGGTAATAATCACATTCTTTATTGTACGTGTTTTAACTTGTTATTATGGATTATATCTTTTAGATCGTGATTTAAATTATTGCAGAATATAAAACATGATTTATATATAATATATATTTTGAATATAAATATGTATAATAGATAGATATATGAAATATAAAACACTGTTTATGGAGAAGCTAGTCTGTACGTACGCTTAAACGTCGTTTCCGTTTTCTTATCATATTGAACGAAAGTAAGGGAATAAGATACATGTAAGTACACACACACACACACACATATACAGTAGAATAATTATGTCATATATTACATAATTATTACTAATATATATATATACCTATATTTAATTATCTTTGAATGGTGAACCTGGAAATGAATCTAATCGCATCGTGGAGACGGTATACTGTACATACAAACGAGCGGCAATTTCATTTATTTAATGATAAAAAGGTGTGTAATTGGATGGTTTATAAAATTTACCACTAAATTGGAATGTTATTTTTTTTATTTATATACATATTACTCATCATTATATCCATCCAAATAACATATTGTTGAATAACAAATTACACCACGGCGTGGAGACGGTAAGCCGTACGTACGCACACATGGTGACATTATCATTTATAAGCGGGATAGAATAATGATTATGGTTGTACCATATTTATAAAAATATAACTATATATAGAAGTTACTAGAGTTATGATTTTGGTATTTAAATAACAAATAAAGAGAAAGAGGAATATGAAAAAACATTGAAACATGTGATAAAATAATTACCCCTTCTTTGGGTGTTTCCCTTTAATTGGAACAAAATGGATCCTTAAGATGTATTTAAGCTCAAGGTAAGACCTCTAGGTTGAAGTGAGAAAAATTGGGAAGAGAATTGGGAAGGTTATGGCTGATCCAAAAGGATTTGGATGTGTGATTTTGGGAGAAGGGTAAGTACCCTTTTATAAGAGAGACGAGGGTCACTTTTGTAAAAGTTTGAAATAATATTTTATTATAAAATTATTCTCTATTTATATTCACTAAAAATGAGTTTATTTAGATCCTAAGGTGTTTATGGTTCTAGATCCTCTCAACCTATAGGATTTTTTAAGGTTTATGTTTCAATTTTAACCTTATCTTTTAGATTTAACTGTTAGTTAAATAGTTTAACTTTTACAACGTCTTCTTGTTTTTTTATTTTACATGGTTAATAAACATACAATAGATTGTCAAAAGAACCCCATGTTGTAAATAAATGACATATATATCATTATAAGAGTCATTTGGAAGAAACATTGTTTTTTAGGACTGTTATATAATTTAATAATATAGTATTTGTTTTAAAAACTTATTTATGTCAATTTTGACACTATTTGTTATTTTGTTTTTTGTGAAACTAATAACATCATGATTACTTCTAAAATAATTCATTGAATCAACTCTAACATGTCATATAAACCTAGAAAATTAGTGGAATGAATTCAAATTCTCAATTTACATTTATTTGCATATTTATTATATGAATTATTTTAATCATTCAGTAATAATGTAATTGATGCATCATCATTGTGTCATAAAAAAATTTAATTATTTAATATCTAAAATTATAAATAAAATAATATTATGTAGGAAATATTTTTATCTATATAATTAGTATTTATAGTAGAATTTATCTTATGTATAACCCTATTTTAAAAATGATTCAGTTATTAAACATTAAATTTAACACTTTTAACACTTCTTTAAATAAAATAATAATAAATTCCCTAATCTAATCCAAGTGGACAAAAAAGATGATATTTTATTACTATGTTGGAATTTGATTTAAATACACATATCAAATATAATTAGGACATGAGTTAGGGTAATTATAATATCATTTTTACCATTAATTACCCTATTTACTTTTAATCGTGGTAAATAAAAGTCCAAAGTTACTATTCACCAAAAAACATTTTTCTCTTATTGAACCACAATTTAATTACTGATTTCAACTGTTTCTCTTATATTTTTTAATTTAAATTGACTGAATTAGTAAAATTATGTTTTATGCAAATTTGTAGATGTGCCTAGAAGATGGGTAAAAGACCTTATAAAATTAAATAAAATTTTATACATCTAATCTTGTTATAAAATGACTTTAATGAATTACATTGAACTAATATTGGTATTATGTGTATATTATGACATTAAAATAAATTTGAATAAAAATAATAATCATTTAAATAAATGTTGATTATAAACAATAATGAAATGTTTTTCATTAATCATAAATAATTGAACTTTTTCAGAAACATACCCAAAATCTACCCTAAAATAATTTTCATATTCTGAATCCAACAATCATGTCTATTTTTCCAAATTCAAATCATATGAGTTGAATTGATTAATTTAAAATTAATAACCATTGTCAAAACCAGAATGCTGATTTTTTACAAGTGAAAACTATGGGATGGTGACATGTGTTTACGTACAATTTAATGTGAAATTACATCCAATAACATACAATATATTAAATGATAAACATTTAATCTATTTTTTCCTTAAACCCACTCAAATGCATAATTTAACACTACAAATTATTTCTATTAAAAAAGTTGTTTTCAATTGATATTTAGTATTATTCACTTTTCATCAAAATATAAAAGTTATCAAAAATGTAAAAAACATTATGTCCCGTTTTTAGAGAAAAATTTAATTTCATTATAATTAATATATAAAACTGTCAAATATTGGATTTTAAAAGGCATCGTCATTAAAAAAGGGAAAAACTACATTTTTGTAAAATACATCCTTTATCTGAATAAATGAATTTGTTCTTATATTATGTCTACAAAACACATAATATCTATTCAAAAATCATATTGAGTATATAAAATTCTAAATTCAGTCAATACTATTCATAACTGCTTTTTGAACAGCTAGTTATGTATGTTGTGGTGCCCTTAAACTTAGTGTTTCTTGTATCAGATGTTATTGAATTACTTTAAGTAGATAACATACAATGAAATCTTGGGGTGTTATAGAAAATGATTATTTTAAACATTTTTCATCACTCTTACACTATCATGTATATTTGAAAATTTGATGTTATATGTCCTTTAGTATTTCTTTATGAGAAAAAGGTTATGATTCCTTATTCATTTTAATAGTCTATTGCATCCATACCCATGTTTTCTCATTTCAGTGAGATCATTCCTTAATGGATTTTTGATAAGCTTTCCATTACATAGCATTTGATCGGACCCCTTTAGATTACCATTTTCTGATAGAATTATATAAGGGATTATATTTAGAAGGAATTCCTATGTAGAAATTTTTGTGGAAGATAATAAATAAATAACGTAAATAATGTAATCTATGTATATAATCTGTAAAGAAACTAAATCTATGGTTTTGGGAACTGTGAGTTTATTTGAGAGATTTATATGATGTAAAATTGATGTATGCTATATTTACAGTGTCTGACATGGTATCAATGATATTGTGTAAAATATTTCTTTTGAGAACTATAAATGGAAGTGTGGTTTTGGGAAACATAATGTGATTTGTGTAGTTTTAATTGAATGAATTTATTTAATTTAATTGTGTATAATATTTCAATTATTTTATCATTATAATGTTGTATATATCTATAAGGTGTAAAACTAGGGAAAAATTTTCCAGCTTGAAATTAGTAGTGTATATATGGGATATAAATTTTTTTAGATGATATATATATTATAAATTATTTATTAAAAAAACAATTTGTGAATAATATAAATACACTAATTAATTTATGAAAACTTTTATTCTCAAGAAATTATTTTTATGAATTAATTTTTTTGGTTAAATTTATCACATCAATGGAATGATTTTAATAAAATATATTGATAAAATTAAAAGATTTATTAGTAAATTATATAAATAACATCTAAAATACTAATTACAGAGCTATACAGAATACTAATTTAATTCTTTATGAGCAATGAAATGTATTTTATTAAAAACTAATGTAGTATTTTATATTTTTATTTAATATGTATTAATTATACATATAAAAATGAGTGAAAATACATTAAATAATTCTTAATTGGTGAGAAATTATAATAAAATCATTTAATGTTAAGAAGAGATAATTTTCAAATAATTAATTTTCATTATTTTAAAAATAATTCTTAAAAATTAAAAATGATAATTTTTGAATAGTTATTTTAATTAAATTTAATTTTAATATATATTTTCAAATAAATTTATATTTAGATAATCATTATTATGTGGTACAGAAAAATAATAAATTCATTTTTTTGCATAAAATATATTCTTCTAAAAATAATAATTATTCATTATGTATTTTAATTTTATAATTAATTTCAACACATTTATGAAAATTAATATAATAAAATGTATTTAATATTTGTAAGTATCTTATTAATTTTAGGTATGGAGATCATTTTCATTAATTTCGAAAAAATTTACTCCTTAAATGTTAGTCATCATGATAAAGGGTATAATATGTTAAATATTCAGAATAATATTTAAAATATATAGAATGTATCGATAAATTATCCCATAAATTTATGGTTTTGATAATTATAGAACAAATTAACATCCTTTAAAATTTTAGAGTTTCTTTTAATGAAAAATTATATATATTACACATGAAGAAATGAGCATTTAGTGAAATACCACTCTTACCCAATTATAAAAGACTACCCCACAACCCATAATAAATAAACTAAAATTATAAATAATATAAATAGTATTATATTTTATCCCTATAGGAATAACACCAAAAATATTGTATTCCCATTTTTTAAGAGTATTCCCTGAATCTTTCAAAACAATGAAGGATTTTATGAAAGGATATGATTTTTTCATTGTATGCAATGACTTATTATTCTTCATTTCTCATTTATCATCTTCACCTAACTCATTGAAATTAATATTTATCATATTTATAAAATTTAAATAATATATTTATACTTATGTAATAATTATATCTTATTATAATCACTCGTAATCATAATCATATATTGATTATGGCATACCATTATTTGGGTTAGATTACCCACCTACAAAGATGATTCTTAGAGTTTTAATCATTAATGGTCATAAATTATTAATTATTTCTAATAAATTATAATTTTTTTATATTTTTCTATATATTAGATATTAATATTTAAATCATCACTAAAATAACAACTCAAGTTTTCTATTAATTATCCAAAGAAGCTCACTATAGATTTTGTCTTTGTAAATCATACCATAAATTACCTCATAATGAACCTAAAACTTGATAACTCGTTGTGGATGTAATATTATAGTAATGCTAAAATTATAGAGAAGATGAACTTATTAATTGTGAAGGATGATATGATAACTATACCAAAACATACACTGAGTTATCAAAACCACTATCAACAAGTGATTAATATAAAATTATAACAATTAATAAATGCATGAAAAATGAATATATAATATTAAAAATTATATTTATATAAAAATAAATATACATGAAAAATGTTTTGAAATATAATATTAATTAATCTTTATATTTAAAATATAGTTATATAGAGTAAGTTTGAGAAAGGGAGGTTCCAATGTAAGGGTTTTTTATTAACTCAAAATTCATTCATTGGGTTATTCTATTTGTTTCCATGAAAATTTTATTCAATATTTTATTGTATCATATGATGGTAAATTTTTTATTTTTTTTATGTTTTAATAATTTACGTTTATTTCCCATATACTTTTTTAATTGATCAGTGCTTCATAAATTTGGTTTTTCATAAGGGTTCCATGATTTTAATGATAATTCCTTGAGATATCTTTCATATTGTGCACCAAATCAGGTTTACATGGTGTACTTACTATACCATTGACATATATTACCATAATTTAAATATTATCCATTGTATTATAATTTATATTTCATATTTTATATTTCCCTTTATTTTTATTCATATATTATAAAATTCATAGTAGTTTTCTATAATAAATAATCATTCATCGAGTCATAATATTTCATCTTTAAATATTATCATCTAGGTTTAATATATTATAAAATTTTCATATTTAATATTTTATTTTATGCTTCTCAAAAGGTAAATTATCTTTTCATTTAAAAATATACTTCTCGGATAGATTCATTTATATATAAAAATGTGAAGTTGTTAATAATAATTGACATCCCATATATTGGATCTATCTTCCCCATGTCAACACTATTTATTTCCATACATGTTTACAAAATTTGATTCAAATAAAAATATTTATTATCTTGTCTACCTTTAATGTTACTCTTTATCTCTACTTGAAAGCCTATTTAATATTTTTTCCTTGTTGTGGGTTTATTGAAAACTTCTTTAAAATCAAATTAATGTATATATTATTTTTGTTTCATTATATTTTATGTATTAAAATACATATATATATATACTATATAATAATTTTTAAATTTTAGGGATCCATCAATGAGTGTAATTTTTAAAATAATTCTACAAAACACTTCTTGTAATTATTTTAAAATTATTTTGTGGAGGCATAGATTATTTTTGATGATAAAGATACCAAAACATAAAAAAAATTATTTTTATAAAATCTATTGTTTTTTATCATTATAGTAAATATTTCTTTTTAGTGAAATAATTATTACATTTAAACACATTTAAAACATATTTTATTAAAATTTTATTATATTTATTTCATTTCATTAAAATGATGCTTAAGTTAGATCATTCATTTTTTTATGTCTACATTGTGTGAAAGATAAAGATTTTTTTTATCAAATATTTTGTTATTGTTATCTTCATATGAATCTATTTTTAACTAAGTTAATACTCTTTTAAATTCCATCATTTTAATGATCTATAGGTTATATTTCTTCCCACTAATGAATTTTACCAAGAATCACCAATTATAAAGAAATTATATAATTATTTTTCAAAACATCCATGTATCTATGGTAATGGGGTAATAAAATCTGTATGAAAGTACTGATCTATCTTTTTATCTATATTTCCATATCGAAATCATTAAATAAAGATAATTATTCATCCATTTTCCTTTCCATTTTTTAATTCCTTGACATTCTTTCTATTGATCAAAGGATATTCTCCAATATAATTAAACATTTTTATTTACAAGGGAAATATACTATTATCAGTTAATTAAATTTATTTTATATGGTGTAAATTACATATAATTAATTATATTAAATGAATAGTAGTTAATTATGTATCCTCTATCATTCTTCCAATGATTTTTACCTCATCAATGTTTATATTTATGCCACTTTGTTTCACTGGGTAATATTTTAATGTATTTTTATTTACTCATGTGGTGCACATAGAAATAGTTTGGGGTTATTTGATAGGTTGGTCTAATAAATCCCACCAATGAATTGGGTAATGATTCATATCTCATGGGATGACTTATAATTCATTAGTTTGTAAACCCAATATACTAAATTAATTGGAGTTGAAACAAAATCCCTTGAAAATACTTTGAGGCTTTTTATATTATGTGATGATTGAATTGGTGATGATCCTAGTTATAATAATTTATTTTCTATAATTTTTTATATTCCACACTATTATGAAATATTTATTTTTTATTATAAATTAAAATTATAGGATTCTATGGTGTTTTAATATTTTCAAATGTTTCTTTGTTAGTGTTTATGTGTTAGGCCTCTATTATAACTACTTAATCATTTGATATTCCTATGACATGATTTATATTGTAAAATCAATATCAACTCAAAATATCTCATGATCCATTTAATATGGTATTTCTCAATTATCCATTTTTTCTCATTCATTTATGATCTAATACTTGATGAATAATTAATATCTTTTTTCCCTACATAGAATTTGATCTCACTCCTTATGTTTTCCATTTTTCCTAGAAATTATATTTATGAATCCATTTAGATTCAATCCAACTATGGATAATTTTGGGGATATTCAAATATTTTATCATGTAATATGATGGTAATTTAGATAATCCTCTATGAAAATAGTCCATTGGGATATGTGAGTGTGTTTTAATATTGATATGTTATGTATAACAACAATAAATGATGTATGTGATTTTGAGTAATCTTAGTTAGTATTATATTATATGAGTAATATTATTTATTATTAGTATCTGATCAGATAGAGAAGGTCTCAGGTGCTTCATAGTTTATTATTCTCTCTTTAATGTTTTCTATTTTTCACCTGGTCCAAAAAGAACCATTATATAATTTATAAATGTCAATATTAAAATTCTCTTTCCAAAAATTCATATATCTCTGAAAAATGTAATCACTAATATTATTTTTCATGTGTTTATACCATCTTCAATTTATACAAAAAATCGGGTGATTTTTATAATAGGTAATAGAAAAATGCTTCAATATAAATTGTTTGGAAATTCTATTAATTGAAAAGAAATAACTTTACATAAGAAATACACAAACCATACATCATGTTAACATATAAAAAATTTTAATTGTAATATAATTCAACAAAAAAAATTCTGGAAGATGTCACATAGAAACAATACTCAATAATATGAACAAAATACATGTATTTTTATATAAATTCTTGTGTGGGAATTTATATTAAGTGTGGGTTGATACATAAAAGTATTTATTGGGGATGATTTTTTTGAGTTAAAAAATAATAATTAAAAAATGAGGTATCTATAATGATGGATCTATTTGAGGATTTATATGGTTAGACGGTTTTCCCCCATATATTAAATGGAAATTTGTAAGGTGTCTTTATTTGGAAATAATTTGTTGAAAGAGATTTTTAGTTGAGTTTAAATGATCAGAAAATGGTTATTTGGGGATTAGATGGGAAAAGGTATTATGGTAACAATACAAATATTTTCATCAGTTCAATGTTAGATATTAGGTTTTTATTCTTGTCTGACCTTTTTTTGCATATTAGAGAATTTGAATGAATGTGAAATTGGATTTATATTTTATTAAATAAATTTAATTTATTAAAATAAATGGGGAGAAATATTATTTCTTATCTGTTTAATTAATATAAAACACTTAAAATGATGATTATCATGTGATACAATTGATGAAATGTGAACCATATCAATCATATTTAAATAATTGTGATGGTTTGTAGATAAATTTAGATATGAATTTAATTAAAATATGGATGAATATTATTATGAATAATGATAAAACATTAGGTTTTATGTCAATCCACTTTTTAATGATTTATAGCAGCATGGAAATGTTTAATACGATATTTCGAAGTAATAAATACGAATAAAATGTCAATGGATAGAATTATTCATTTCTATGGTGGGGAGTTTTTATTAACCCTTATTGTTGATTAATGTTGTTATTTATAATTTTTATGATTCTTTATATTTTTTTATTATTATGATTAGATTTTAGTATTTGAGGATGAATGATGGTGAATGGAGGGGATGTAATAGGTGTAAATATTTTGATTTATGTTATAAAGGACATAAGGTACCCAGTGGCTGGCTACCATCAAGCTTGTGGATGAGTAGATACAAATTTGTTTGAACCATCTATCTAGTGGATGGTTGATAAATACTAGCAGTATAATGAGACCTCGAGTTCCTCATATTGGGCATCAATTTCCTAGTTGGTTTCAAGTCAATTTATTTAATACTGACTTATTGGTTATTTATTAGTCCTTCTATTTGGGTTTAGTTCCACTGTTTAAATATCTAGAAAAATATTTTGATGGGATCCACTGATTTTAATATCTATATTCCATCTTCTACATTAAACTATTGACTTTTCTACAATTTCATCGTGATGTTGAGATCCATTGATGTTTTTTTCTTGTGATGGAACGTTGTTCATGTTTCGTGTCCAAGTATGAAAAGGTGAAAAGATTTGTTAATTTTTTTATTCTAATTATATATATAGTATTGTAATAAAGAAATTTATGAATTTTTAATTTTCTATAAGAATGTAATAAACTACTGTTGGTGTGTATTATCAATTGTTTGAATGGTAAATGGCCCATTAAATTTTTTAAAATTTTCTATGTTTATATGATATTTTCCATACACTTTTGATTTAAAAATAATTATGTGTCACATGTCATGAAGTTTTTTCATCAAATGATATAATAAAATTTTAGAGCAACATGTTATGAAATTTTTGTATTTCATAAGTACTCAATTAGGGTTAAAACAATAGAG
Source organism: Viscum album (assembly GCA_963277665.1). NCBI lineage: Eukaryota > Viridiplantae > Streptophyta > Magnoliopsida > Santalales > Viscaceae > Viscum > Viscum album. The sequence goes on from OY728121.1 coordinate 597,350,988, forward strand.
TTACATGTCTAATGTGATGGTTAAATGAGAAAATTTATTTTTTTGTAATTTGACTAATATTTAATTGTTTAATTAATTACACAAAAAAATGGTTGAAAATAAAACTTTATTATCAATATGATGTCTTAGAATGTTCTTTTTTTACAATTAAACTGAATACCCTAAGTCAATTATTTTTTGTGTATTATTATATATTAGTTGTTCGATATTGTGAACAATTGGTTTTGATTAATACCTATAATATATTAATTTTTATAGTAATATACATTTTAAGGGGATACATACATACAATAAACATGATGAATGTTTTATGTGTTTTCATATTTTATAATAAAAATTTTAGTATATTAAGTGGTTATTGTTTTCTAGATAATTGTGTTTGTTATAATTTCATGTGATTATAAAATGGTGAAATTATTTTCCAATATTATTCATTTGAGATGTGGGAATATATGGATATATAATAGGATTAATATGTGAATTATTATTAAATGAAATTATATATTAAAAAATTAATGTATGTCTGGATTAAGTTTTTTAATGTACTATTACACATTGAATTATTTATTCTTTTTACATAACTCTATGATGAATTATGACATGTTGACTTGAGAAGAATGATTTGATTGGAATGATTTATCATAATTATTTTTTATGAAATGTACCATGAACATGGAAATTTACATTGATTATGGATTTATGTTATTAAATAAGATATTATGAAGTGATATGTAGGATTACCTAGGCCTTTTATATGGCTCATGGAATTATGTGATGCCATGTGTATATCATATGATGGTTTTGTGTAAAAATATTGGATTTCATCATGTCTTTCCTTTTCATTTTTAGAGTGTTCAGGGGATAGGTACAAATTTCATAGTTTTAATATTTTTTTTCAAATTTTTTAATATATTACACATCTATTAAACATATAACGTATCAGTTATATTTTCATATGTATAGTAATTTTTATGAAATGAATTTTAAACAAGTAACCAGTTAAATAGTAATAAAATAAAATAAGAATCATGTGACATACTATATATATGTGTGTAAATATACATATATGTGTAGAAATCTCTATTATGTATAAAAATTGCAGAAATAATTCTTTAAAAAAAAATTATATATAAAAGAATATAAATAAATATGTAAATACATACTTATATGTATTTATATACGTGTTAAGTATACATATATATATATATATTTTATAATGTATTATTATTATAACATGATATTATATAACTATTTTTATTTATGTATGAGTAAATATATATTTATATACATTTGATGTTGATGAAATCTAAAATTAAATAAAAAGATATTAAATATTGAAATAAAAATAAAAATCATAAGATAGAAAAAAGTAAATCCTGAGAATCACAGGGTAATTCATGTATATCAGTTTTATAAACTTATTTGAGATAGGATAAGTGTTTATAGAATATTATAAAATTTATAAAAATAATAAAAAATTAAAAATATTAAGAAATTATTAAATGCATAAAATATATTGAAGGTCGTGTAGAGAAATATAGGAGATTAAAAACATGGGGTTTAGAAAAAAGAAAACACATGAGATTAAAATCCATTTTCAGAAATAAATTGAATTAAAAATTTTAGTTATATAAAATGATTTTCATAGAATATAATATCCAATTTTGAATGAAATTTTTTAATCTTTATTACTATTAATTATGTATGTTTTGACTCTTGTTTTGGTTTCCCTTTATGTTTGGGTTCATTCTTGGCTTCTAATTGATGGAGATTATTTATTGTGGAAAACCACCTAAAATACATTTGTGTTTGGTTGTTGGGATAAGTTGTGTCTAGAATTATTTGTTTAAAAGGATTTACTGGTTGATCCTCGGTATTGGATTCCCTAAAGAATTGATTTTGGGATTTTCTATAGTAAACTAGCCTACAAACTACTTTCTTGATGTATTATCATCATGAAGGGGTCACACAATGTGAACCAATTATAGGGATGATTTTATGATTCATCGGATAATCATGAAATTAATATTGAATGGGAATCCATTATATGTGATGATTGGGTCGATCAATATTTAATTTAACATGAGGAAAACCACTTTAAGTATACATAAAATTCATAGAATTTATATATTAAATGGGGATTGAAATATAATTATTTGGGTTCTATAGTTTTAACCATATTTCAAGAATTACATTTTTTTAAACTAGTGTGATGCCCCACCTATATCTTTAAGGTGATTTGGGAGATTTTGGGTGATCTCCCTCTATCTGGATCATACCATACATCATTTGAATCCCTTGGTGGTATTATTGTATATCTCTAGCAAGAACTCATTCTATTTCATCATTAATTTTAGTCACGATAGGTTCATTGGTTACATTTTTTTATTTTGATCATTTGGTTATTTATTTAGATCCCTTAATTTTTTCTTTATTTCTTTTTCCTTCGAAAGACGATCTACTGGTATCCAATATCTGTTGCCGAATTCATCTAGGTTTAAGTGGTTATTGATTTTAGTGTATCTGTGAAAGTGGTTATGATTATTGAATTTATTTGGATTCTTTTTTTAGGAATTATGAATGTTATTTGAAATTTATTGATTTGTTATTGGAATTTATTTTTGGAAAATATACGCTTTTTTAAATGAATATTCCATTACAAATGGATCTGTACACAAATTTTTTGATGAAATGAATAAATGGTTATTTTTATATTAGAGGCATGTTATCATGTATAATAGGGGATTTTAATTTATATTAAAACACTTTTTATTAAATGTGATATTGGTTTTAGAAATGGTTTTGTCTGAATTTTCACACGGGGTATCCTTTGGTGGGTTATGAATAGTCTTGTCACATGGTGTGTGTGTGTGACATATTAAGAGGTTTTATATCAATCTATTGTCTATATTTCAACTATGGTATAATTTTTATGATTCTTTGTAGGCCTCGATTGGGGATTTTATTCCATGGATAGTACATAACCCAATAAGTTGTATCTTGAAATTATTTTCATTCTCATTTTTACATTTTTATCACCTGAAGGATTATTTCTAGGTTGTTTTCACACACAAATATATTTTTGTGAATCAATTGTTGGTTTTTCATTTAATACATACTTTCATTTATTCATTAAATAGTATTGTATGTGGAGAATATGATATTAATTTACTATGAAAAGAAATTAATTTTAAAAAAATAGTTTGACTTATTAAAAATATTTATAATTTGGATTTATTTTAAATCAAGAACATGTTAATTATTTGTATTAGTACTTGTAAATATTCTCTAATGACATAATACTAATCTCCATTCTGACACCCTAAATTTGTAATTGGGTAGTTGTAGACCTTTTTTTAGGAATCATGTAAATAAAATTCCATCATGTATCATTCTAGGTTATCTTGTCCTTCATTTCATTCAAAGTGTGCTGGTTTAACGGTGGAAGAGGGTCAGATAGAGAATTACTTAGTTCAAAATTCATTATCATTGTGGTTTGGTCAGTGTGGCTGGACATTGTATGTCTCATTTATATGTATTTCATTATTTTACATTTTGATTTTTTCTTACATTAATAATACATGAGACTTTTGGTTGTTTCCTTTCATTCACCATGTGGTAGACCATTCAGGGTGGCTTTTCTAGTTGACCCAAGTTGGTTTATGATATTTTTTTCAAAGCGAACACCCATCTTGAAGTGTTATTGAAAATTATTGTGTGTGGTTTGGTATACTAGATATAAGTTCATTTCAATTCTATTAGTTGGTACAGAAAAGGGTCCTTGAGAGCTCACTTTAAATTTTGAATCACAGTTACCATGACTGGTCAAGGATTTTTTCTAATATAGATACATTGTGGTTGAGTAAATTTGAATGAAATGGGTATGTGGTTTTTTTAAATTGAAGTTTTCCTTATTTTTGTTCAGTATCAAATTAATGAATTCATAATTTTTTTATATCCATGTTTTTTAAATAATTTATATCCATGTATAAAAGTGATCATATGATATTGGAAACCTATTATGATTGATTTCATTTAGTCCTGTAATTATTAAACAATTCCTCCATGAAGATCTCTTCAAAATCTGACTGGGGAATCTATGGGATTAGTTCTCTATGTTAATCATATGATAGAGATTAATTTGTTCCATGATGTAATCTATAATATTCATAATCTGGGAAAGATAGGTGTTGGGGACTTGGAATGATCAGTGGATATGGACACTGAGACTAATAAGTGGTATCGACATATCTTTCATAGTAGCAAAATATCCCATGAAACTAAACAAGGGATTTAGTTAATTGATATGATCTTCAAAATTTTGAAGATTCCTATGGAATATAAAATAAAGGTTCCCATTTATATGAATGAGGGTCCATGAACAAGATGGTGAGACTCTTATTAATGTAAAGTTCCACAGGGATATTATTTGGGTATCCTTCAAGAAAATATTTAACTAAAATTTTTATCTGGATGTATTTTAAGGTGAAATGATCCAATTTTTTTTTTACCACAGGGGAAGGACAACATACAATTTTCGAGTATTCAACATGTTTTATTGAGGTATTTTACATAGAACAATAATTATTGAAAAAATTTTACTTAAAGGTTTAGAGTTTTGAGTTGGGTATGAAGTAAGATATATGCTCAATACTGATTTTAATATCCCTTAAATAATTTTAAGATTTATTTAATATGGATGCTTTAGTAGATAGAGAAATTGGTAAAAAGGGTATGGGAGGAGCTTCGGTTGGTGTTTTTATATTGGGTGTATCTTATGGGTAGAAAATGAGGAAAAAATGTGGCTTATTATCTTCAAGACACGTTTTGTGGGATTAATATGGGAAAAGTATACTTTTTTTATTAGCATGGACGGATTAGTCATAACAATACTAATTGTATAGAGGATCCCAATACATTACAATTTAGTGAAAAATATTTCAATGCAAGGGGTTTTTAAAGGAACTCCCACAGAATTGAGGCTGAATCCACTCTCACTAAGGGTTTGTAGGATTGTACTAATGCATCCAAGGGTGGTGGTTATAATCCTTAGGTTTAGGGGAAATTTATATGGATAATAAATATCAGTGTCGAGTTGATAGTATATGTCCTTATGCAGTGGAGTATGCACAAGAGGAATCGGATTTAGGGCCATCTATAATTAGATTTATGGTGTTTATTTCTTCTTATATAGATCTATAATTTTTTGATATAGGTGACATTCATTAATTTATATCATTAATGTTAATTTATGTGTTGGGATTTATTTAAGATCTCATACCATTCTTTTTGAGTCTTTCAAAACTTTTATGGCAGAGGCATGAACATGGATTCATGTTTCTTGACATGTCAAGTGATGATAATAGACAATGTGGTGTAGTTGGACTTTATGGAGCTAGATCTTGATATTTTTAACTTCATTATTGGCCTAGATTGTATGAATTGAATTATCTAACATATTAATTGTCATCTTCAAAGATAATTTATCTTAAGTTATAATCACTATTTTATTTCATTATGAGTGGGATTCTATGTATGGGAGAGAAGGGTCTTTTTTATTTATTCTAGGATGATATCACTTTTAATATCTGTAATATTCATAATTTCCATTGATCTTTGTTTGATCAGTCCAGATATTTAAGATATTATTTGAATTTCCTAAGGTCTTTCCATTGGATTTTATGGTTTACCACTATAGAAAGTGTTTCAGTTTTATCATATACATAGTACATGGTATGATGCCCATTTCTATTACATCTTATCACTAGGAGCCTACATAGTTGGTAGAACATAACGACTATCTTTCTGATCTTAATTATAAGTGATTTATTTGTCCAGGAATATGACCATGGGATTCACCTGTCTTCTTTTCGGAGAATTAATATGGAATCAACAAAATTTATATTGATAATCGAATGAAAAATCGTGTGATCATCCTGAAAAAAATATAACTTTCCACGGATTTATGATCTCACATATATCTTATAGGGTCTCATTAATTTTAAATGATTGAACTTTGTTCAGAGTACCACCAGTTGAGAGTATGAGAATAGAATATACCTACGATAGTGTTTAGTTGTTAGAATAAGAATTTTGAGTTTTTGGATATGACATTATGTCTCACTAACTCTCATTTGGTGTTTATGTAATTGATGAACTTGATCGTTCATTGGTTCTTGGAATATTTTATTATTGTGTTTGTGGATGATATTCTAGTTTAATGCAACTCAATGGAGGGGAAAATAGAAAATTAAGATATCTTTGTTTGTATATTAAAGTAACATCATCTGTATGGTAGTAATTCAAAATATTATTTTTGGATTCAAGTAGTAATGTTTATGTGGAATTTTATATCTAAGGATGGAATATCAAAGGATCTTAAAAAGAAATGATGTTATGTAATAGGATCCACTGAGAATGGTTTTTGAGATCAAATATTTCTTGGGGTTTCATGGTTATTACAAGTAGTTTTTCTACGACTTATAAAAAATTCCATCCCCAATTAAATTTTTAACCTGTAAGTGTATAAATTTCTAGTGCATTGAAAACTGCTCGAGATCATTTAGGGAAATGAAGGTGGGAATGGATTTAGAAAATGATTTCTTTTTTTTGAACCATGTTTTAGTTATGATGTTTCTTATGCTTCCAACATTGGGTTAAGGTGTGTCTTGGTGTAGGGGAGATATTTGATAGCCTAAAACTCCATCCAGTGATTCCCTAATGAGAATAGATAGCCTAATCATGATCTTGAGTAAGAAGAAGACGTTAATTCACTCAAAAGAAGTCATCAATATGCCTTTGGGGAGTGGTTTTCTATAGTTTCTAATCATGTGAATATAGGGTAAAATTTTACTCAGAGGGATATCAATCATTGATAGTGATACACGGTGTTTTATCTCCATACTATTGATTTTTAAATTCCTTAGAATCCTCAAAAAGGGAATGTCATTGCTGATTTGTTGATTATGAAATTATCGACACAATATGTGATGGAATCAGTGGAAGATAGTTCATTTAAGAGTTTTAAAATTATGATAAATTTATATTTTTAACCAATATTACTATATTACTCATATATTCTCTCATATATGAGATTTAACTGTTATGACTAGTTCATATATTTCCCTCATAAGGAATTCAATCTCACCCTCTCATATGTTTCCAATCCCTAGGTCATGAATATAAATATATAAAATTATATTTATAAAATAGTATATATAGGATAATTTTTATGGGGAAATGTTTATATGTTTTGTAAAATATGATTGGTATATAGATAGTTTCCAAGACATTGAACCTTTCATTCCTTGGTTTGTGAGACTATTTATGGAATTTAATAATTAAAACATGAAATCAATGTATTATTTATATATGATTATATTTCAATACAAGGATTGTATGAAAGGGATGGTTAAATTATTTTTGGTATTAGTTTGTGGGTTCTTCAGTGAGAACTCAAAGAACGAGTCTATATATTGGATAAAATGGTGTTGGTTTGATAATATAAATATTATATTGTTTCCTAGAAATACATCATTGTTTGGATATAGGAATTTGGATAAATCTATAAAATATTTTCACCTAGGGGTAAACACAAAAAAAGGTTTTTTTATCACTAACTCGATCATCACATAAATTCATTATAACAGGGAATAAGATTACACACTAGGATAGACACCCCTAAGGAATTTTCTTCAGTTTAATACAAAATGCTTTGATATATCTGATAAAACATGGCTGGCAGAGGGCCGAGCCACAACAACACTAATCCCACCTCAACAGGCCAAGGTCTGGTGACATATTCTAAAAGGATTAACTAATATTACATGCACTTGCATAATTTACCTTTCCTCACACAACTAGTTAGGTAAATAAAAACTTGTACAGGAAAAAAATATAAAAGATAGTAACATTGTTTGAAACAACCATGCATGTTACAAAATTTATGGAATACATGAATACTGAATCGTAATCATGAATTTAGATGGTAAAAATAAATGCCCATCTAGAAAAATTACCCAGCCTAAAAATAATTTTAAAATTAAAGGTTGTGAGTGCTCATCTTTAGATATCCTTTCCCTAAACAATGTAGGTGGTAAAATACACACATTAATACCTTATGATAATCTATTGTCACCACTATCCTATCCACCATTTTCATAATCCAGAACACATGAGGTAAAATACATTAAAGATTTGTGTATATACATAACCCGTTGGAAACCATGAAAAATGGAGGGTTAGATATAAGAGAAAAAATTTAAGTAGACAACTAAACCCATAGTAACAAATGAAATCCAATAATAAGGATGTATATATATATATATGTGTATGATTGTGTGTTTTTTGAGATAAATGATACCTAGAAGAGGGAGAAATGGAATCTCCATATCACAACCCTATCTTAAGATATTTTTTTCTAAATGTTCCTATAGGTCTATCAATGATGAACAAAATGTCAAATTTCTATCAAAAAATTGTCCATGTTGAACCACACCTCTCCACAGTGCCACATAGTCAAGGGGACATAACATATAATTAGAGGAAACACGCTATAGTATAATATTATTGTGAATGTCCGTTGGAAGACAGCTCATTCCTTGACCCAGTTGGATCCTACCACTCAGTACATATAGAACCCATATCCTGAATTTGCAAGAGGGTGACACTTAGTAGATAGAGTAACCAAACCCTGACTCTATAGAAGGGTACCACACACTAGATAGATGACCCATTCCATTACTTCGTTGGAGTGTTTTATGATATAGATTGAGTACCCTTGTACATACCTTGTGTTTTCTTATAATACATTCCAATATACCAAGAAATATTTTTAGAATCAGGTGTTGTGACCAAGTAATATTCCGAGACCCAGGGTTCCCAAAATTATTTTTTAAAAAAATTAAAATATATTATAACATGAATGAATTTTTTTATAAATAATGTAATATATATTAATTAGTGTCTTGAATAGAAGATATGAGAGCATGGTTGAATCCATAATGTGTGTTTTACCCTAGGGTGGCCTAATGTTTTTCAATGCACGTCGTTATGATAAAGTGGCTACTGGGGGATGAATTTAAACAAAATATATAATTTATATTATTAAATGACCTAAATATTTTTTCTAGTATAATTAAGTAATTATGAATAATCTCTATGGTAAGGTAAATAGTGTTTGGACTATTTAAAGGAGAATTTGAACATTATTTGGTGAATCAAGATCAAGTGGTAGAATCGGAAATTTAATTATGGAAGATCTAGGAATAAAAAATATACAAAAACTCTCCATTATTTTTAGAAATATTATTCATCATGAAATGATATAATATCAGGTTAGTAATTTTATTTTATTGAATCCTCCCTTATGATTAAAATTCTGATCATTATTATTCCTCTCTTTTTGGATCAACATTTAAATTGACCCTTTGCATGAGCCTGGGTATCGGATTTATATTTTTTTAATTGATTTGTCCCCACTGTGACATTTTTCTCACCCTAGAAACTCCTAATATATATTATTTGGCCAATAAAACTTGGAAAACTATAATTTGACCATTGGTTTATGTTATTTTCTCACATATGTTCTTCGTAATCATGATCATTCGTCAATGGGGCCTTGGTTCGACATTTTTGGGTGGGATCAAGTAAGACCGAACACATTGTTTTGTGAAAAATTCACATTCGAAGATTAGAATTGTGATTTTAGGATGAATGTGGATTTTTTTGGGTAGTAGTGATGGATTTTTGGATCTGATATCTGAATCAAAAATGACAATGATGGGGGGGCACTGTTTGTGGTGGAACATTGTGCCAAAGGGTTGGAGATCTAATTGTAGGTCATCAGAGGGCCAAAATAAATTTATTAATTAATATTAGACCATTATCTGGGTGGTTAAATTGTGGATTAGGTGGTTGAGGGGTTGAATCTATAACATTTTGAGAATTCAATTATGTGAAAATCATGACTATACATTTTTGTAGTTTAAAAGAACACAAAACATGTTCTTTGGTTTCTTCAGTGCCTAGTGTTTCCATGAGAGAGAAGTATCACAGACCATGTTGTAACCCAAATTACATTTCACCTAGAACTGTATGGAATGGAATGTACTTTGGGATTACATGAGATATTACATGACTAGGGTATGGGGACCGCGGCATGTCCAGGACCAAGGTAAGGACCCGAGAGGTTAATGAATTCCATGTAGAAACATTAAATGATGTGTAATACTACATGGATAATGAGTGAGTTATGAGTAAAAACTAACATGTTTCTATGAAAGGTCACATTCCATGTGGAACCCCTCACACATCGTGTGCATCTTGATTAGTTTTCCACATATCGTATCTCCTTTGATTAGACTTAGAATTTCCACTACAATTATTTTATTCTGAGTGATTTCTCATGTAAAATGTGATAGTATCATACAGAGTGGATTTTGTGATATGAAACAAGTTTTTTGATAGTGGAGATTATTTAGGTGGTGTTATAAAAAAATTACAGGACAAGATTATTAGTGTGGTACACCCCCTGATAGACTCAGTTTTGGTTCCTCTATCGACTGAGTGGTACCCCATATCATACTAGGGTATGGGTCCCCTAATCAAAAAGTGGTAACCCTTGAATTAATGGGTTGTGGGTCCTCTATATTCTGAGTGATACCCCCTATCATTATAGGGAGAATTTCCCCAACATGCTGATCGGCCCCGCACTGATACACTAGGGTGTGGGTCCTCTAGTTAGAGATTGTGCCTCATTGACTATGTGAAATAGAGGAATAGTGTGGACCTCTACATAGCTACTTTTATGGATAGACACATTATATGATATATATCATTGGTGGACCTTTGGAACTACTAAAATACTGTTTTCTTGTGTTGGGATATGATGTGGAGATTACCTTTCTATCTCCTATTATGTTTATTTTGTGATAATACATATAGGTATCTCTATTATTGGATTTAGTTTCTATCCTTGTTTTGGTTTAGACTTCAACTTCTATCATGTCTCATATTGTTTCCCACTATACATTTGGGGCTACCTACAGGGTGTTTATATATTCCCCACTACATGGGATTTTTACACATATGTCATGTATTATGTATATGAAAAAAAAGGTTGGTGGTGATTTTAGAGAAGAATAGGGATACCCTAGAGAATTTTTCCACATTAGTTATTCAAGCCTTGGAGAATAGGATCAATGCTCTCTAATAATTTAAATTTTTATTTATTTTCAGGTTAAGATTTATTTCTATTTAAGAGTGTATTTCACCGAATTACTTTTCAGATTATGATGTTGTACACTTGTATTACCTTGAGGTTGTTCCATGTATGGCTGCAAATATATCTTTTTTTAACATTTAATCCAATGTACTTATTCATGGATATGGTTTGGGGATCAAATATAGGTACATGAGTAAAAGGAATCATAAATTATTTATGACATTCAATGCTTGTTTCCAGCCACTAGTGTATGGCGGTGAGTTTGGGTTGGTTGTAGCTCAGCTCTAAACTGGCCCCATGGGCTCCAGTGGATTAGGTCATGATATATTATCATCAATGTTGGTTTGACCTTAGGATTGTTTTGTAGTTATTTCTGCTGATGAGGTTTGTTTGGGATTTATGGAAATTGTTTCAAAGTAGCTCAAGTGTTTATTTCAATATAGGGAACCTATTCTTGGTAATACAGCCAACATGTACATACAATTGGAATATGAATACCTTCTACTCAACACAAAATACAGAGGAATTGGTTACATGGATCATTTTTATAATAAGCATATAGTTTTATATTTCAAATTTCCTTATTAATTCATCTCCCCATATACATATTCTTATTATATAGCGGTACTTCTTGGTTAAATTTTCCGGATGCATCCATGAAGATAGCCAGCCTGGTTAGAGATTTAGGATCTTGATGATGATCCAATGAGTGATAAGGCCTTAGTTATAAGACCATCACATGAGGTCTTTACTCTAGGAGGATAGGTTTCGACACCCCTTCTAATAGAGCAGCATGTAGTACTAGAAAAGAAGGTTGAGGATGCACAAAGTATTAGTGTACTCCACAAGTTCCAATTCCAGAGGCATGGTATGGTTCTTTTGAGATTCAAATTTCTAGGTGGTGGATGGTTGGATAGTGTTACTGATCCAAATTTTTAGACATATATAGAAACCGACTAATTCAGTGGTTTCTTTGGATGCCAACCATTCCCAAAGAAAAGTTGTACACTCATGAAGTATAGTCATGAAGATTCATGGTGGGTCGATACACTCATGTAATGATTTTCCAAATCAATTAAGTGAGGTGTATTACACTTTTTTCTTACACTCAATTTGAATTCATGAGATTTTGGAAAGGTATTAGGGAAGGATAATGATTTCTGTGAATAGTCTGAGGTTAACTAACCTCTCACAATACTCCCTGAACATAATTCAGGAGTTCTACTTTTGGGAGAAAAATTTTGTGCTGGGTCTTCATTGATACATTCATGCCATTGTGGTACCCCTTTGCAATGAAACTTATTATTGAGCGATTGATAGGGTTCTAGTGATAGGGATATTATTATTACAAGGACACCATGCAACTAGAGAAGGTATTGGTAATCATGGGGATGATTCATTTGCAACAGTTAGCAGGTGCCAGTCGGTTGGTTCCCTATAATTGTATACTCATTTCAAGTCCATTACATTGGTAGTTTTTGTTGTTGTAGGTGTTTGGGGGAGGATTAGGGCATTTTTAGGGGAGTAGGAGGTGTTTTAGATGTCATATAGAAAATAAACATACTATAATTGTATTACATGACCCAAAATATGGTTTCACAACTTGTCCAGGGATAGTTGATGATGTGTAAGAATTAGGGGTAAAATAATAAAAGGGAAAAATAATTTTCACCAAAACATATACCCTTGGGATTAAATGATGTGAAATGAGATTACACATCATTTAGTTCCCCAATTATATATTGTTTTTAGGCTTCAACCACTCAGGTTTTCTCCAAACCCTATGGCCAACCGATTTTCTCTCATTCTAGGATTCTAATGACCTTATCCAACTACGTTTAGAGATTTCATTCAATGATTATCAATCCTTTGTCTTTTGTATTCGATCCATGTTGATTTCTCCTCTTAAAAGAATTTTTATTCCATTATTTTCCAAGGCATTTATTCGGTGGACATTCATTGGATAAGGGGTATTTTGGTTTCTTTTTGACCACCCTTGGGTGTGGTGTTGGTAAATCTCTAATTTTCTTGTGAAACTGTAGTTTTCTAGTGGTTTATCCTTCACCATATAGTGTGTAGTGTGTTTAGATGATTCTTTGAGGTAGGTATTCCCTCATTTCTCCTTATTTTGCATCATGTGCCAGGGGTTCACATCAATGTATCCATGGATTTGGGTTTCTTTAGATTAATAAAAGTTAATTAATTGTCTAAATGAAATTAAAAGGGGAATATCAGTTTTTCATGATTTTACAACATTGATGTTATTGTGATATTTTGGATTCAAGGGGCCTGAAACCCCATTGAAAATTGAGATTTTTGGGTGCTTTTTTCACTGAATATATGTATTATTACTGTTATAACTATTTTTATGGTTGAGATATCACCCACAAAATAAAAATTTTCTTACAAATTATATTATTTTTTATAAATTAGTTTCCCTAGAGTTTATGATTTCTATGATAAAAATACAAAAAATACAATGTAATGTGATGAAATACCCTTTATAAATAAATAAAAATAATTTTGATGTGTTGTGAATTGTGGTCATTATTTTGGGATGGTGATGTGTGATTATAATGGGGTGTGTGGTGAAATAAGGTTTTATGGTCATGTTTTTTGGGTGTTAAGGTGAGATTGTTTGAAATGATTTGATTCTTGTGATAAATGGTATCTTTTTGGTATATACCTGAGTAGTGATGGACTAATTTAATTTTCAATAATTATTGAAATGGAATAGGTTGGATTGCTTAATGGGATGTAAATTTTCAATGGAAAATGTAATGATTGGATATGTGATTAATTATTGTTGATGAAAAATAATAAAATGAATCCCCAGTAAATGTGGATGAAATATGATGCTTTATTAAATTATCAAGGCTCTCCACCTTCTGAAATTAGTACTATAGATACAAATATATTCAATTATATGTATCATTGATGTGGGGAAGTCAAGGATTTGTTAGTGATTTTTTTTGTAAACTTGTAGGTTGGGATTATTTGTTTTTCAATATATATATATATATATGAAAGGTATATTTTTGGGATATCTCTATGCACCCCACCCATGTTAGGAACTATGTGTCTGACACCTACGTTGTCACGTGGGGGATGTCTTTCCAAATATCCTAGTGGGAAGATGGGTGACTGGACACCTTCAGATCCTTGCTCCCTATTCTAGGCGATGAAGACCCATGATTCTTTGGGTAGGATGTGATGATATGTGGAATACAATGTTCCCTCAGGATGAGTTGTGATGTGGTGTCTGATGTGTCTTTAGGATGAGTTGTGATGTTCATTCCTAGGTGTTTTTGGGATGAGATGTGATGTGTGAGTCCCTAGTGTGTGCTGACGGGATCTGCTTAGAGGCCATGGTGTGTCCGGGTGGGATGTGTTTGGATGACCATGTGTGTTTGGTCAGGATGTGATGTGGTTTATTTAAAAGAGGTGGGAGTTCCTAGATGTCTTGTGTTAGGGTGTGAGAGTGGCTAATTATTGGGAAAGTGGTGTAGGGTATCCTATCATGGATGTGATTTATATTATGTTACAGTTGTTTTTTGGTTAGCATAGATTGGTGAGTCTGGGGTTATGGTTAGTCTACATGTTAGGTTCTGTTGTCTTCTCATGGGTGTATTAGTATGCTCCATCCACATGTTCAAGAGAGACTTTGGTTTTCCAACTATGTATACAAGTATGTTTTATTTACACATGCATTGTGGGATGGTTTTTGGGTTTATTATATATATGTCATGGAGTTAGTTTTTTTGATACATCATATCCCACGATCTTTTTTATTATAAAGTTTAATGCCTCCCATATTGTGAAAGTTTTACACCCATTATGTTAGTCGCCAACCTATTGCCAACAGGAGGCGAGACATGGGTGTCATTATCTCTGCTTCGTCAAAGCTAGACCAAGACGAGAATATTTGGAGAGAGGGTTTAGTGTCATAGTGGTATCATTGGTGATGTTTTAGAGATAGGATAGAGTCCAGAGTTAGGAATATTGAGTATTACATGGTTTGGTATGGAAACAGTGTCCAATAACCATGGTTCCTTACATAGGCCTGTAATACTGGCTAGAAAATGAGCATTTAGGGCCCCCGTGATCAAGTGAACAGACTCTATAATTATTGAACAACCATGTGAGATGAGAGTGAATGCCAGGTACAGACCTAGGAGAGGTAAATGCATCATAATGACTTGTGTTCCTATTTGAATTATGTTTTTATAGACTGCTAAAATGGATAAAATCAATGGAATGAATTAAAATAAATATTAAAAAAATTCACTGTAGTGGGAATATGAAATAATTGTTTTACATTAATATATGGATCATGTTTTTCATGTGCATGTGGCTCAGGAAGTAGAGTTCATCAGGAGAATCTGGCTGATTGTTGTAGTGTTGATCTGGTTGAGGAAAATGATCAGTGGTAGAGGATGTTGCTCTCTTTCCAGTAGCAGGATTCAGGGATGTATAATAGTACTATTTCAGATTTAGAGATAGATAACATAATGGGGGAGTTAGGGATCATTATTAGTCACATCTAGGCCCCGATAGAGTACTGGGTCCCTTTGGAAGTTATTCATATGTTGGGAGTTGTGCTTCAGTAGTTGATGTTTTATACTGGAGAGCGGATGGATGAAGACATTTTATGGGTCAAATTTTAGAAGTTGTTCTTGGATGAATACATTTTATCGACCATGATGGCAGTGAAGAAAAAGAATATTCTTTAATTTAAACATGGGAGCACTTCAGTGCATGGTCAGGGGTTTATTTTTATGGAAATTTTTCATTTTTTCTAATATATTTTTTCAGATGAGGAGCCTCATGCGAGTTGTCCTAAATAATTACTATGCCCTGTTATCCAAAATGCAATTACTCCTTTTACATTTCCATTGTAATTGGTGGTTCATAAAATGGTAGATGTTATCGAACTGATGCACTCATGATTATGTTTTCCATAGAATAGTATTTAACATGGTTACTTGAGGAGAAGAGTTTTTAGTGATAGGTCTATATCACCATGATCATTGAGGATTCGACCAAGATGGAGTTGACATCAATAACAAACTTTTTTCCTTCTGGTGAAGGTGGTTTTATTTTTCTTATTAGGAGATTTTTTCTTATGTGTTTTGGTTGTGGGGTTCATGTCCTTCTCCATAGATATTTCCCAGTTGATCCCCGAGCATTATTTTGTTTTGGTAGATAGTTTTATCAACATCTATAACACCAGTTTCTAGTGGGCCATTTTAGAAGTAGTAATAGTAGGTTTTGTCTTCACTGAGGGGACATGGAGAAGGTTGAGGAAGACATTAAGATGTTCCCAATGTTTTGGGACCATGACCTATGTATGGACATCATCAAATAAGAAGAGGAGATTAGAATTTGTAGTTTTTTAGAGTGGAGGCATTAGTTCTAGAGGGGAAGATATCATCATAGGTACGATAAATTTGTTTAGTACCTCTATTTATGCCTTCTTGGATGCAGGATATTCACAATCTTTTGTTTTACACCTTCTTTCTCATGCTCTGTGACTAGATGTAGAGAGGGTTCCTATGCCCCTGTTGTTGAATACGACTATAAGAGGATATAACATTTTGTTTGATGAGCACCAGGGCTATAGATTGATTATGGGACTACATTTTTACAATGGGGATCTTTTATTGCTTCAGAAGAAACCCTACAATTTCATTCTTGACATCAACTAGTAGTATTCCATATGTGCTATTGTCAAATATTTCTATAGATTATTTTTGTTTTTGGATTTATATGGACAATGAGTGGTCTTATCTAGTTAGCAGTGTTGTCAAGTGGGATGTTAAGATATAGATAAAATTCTTTCCATATTGGTTGATAGTTCTGTGAAATAAGTGGGTGCTGAGATGGTAGAGGTTCCAAGGGTTGTTAGGGACTTCATGGAAGTTTTTACTAAGGAGGTTGCGTCCCTACACTTTAAATTCTTAGTTGAGTTTTGTGTACACTTGAAACCTTGTTCTTCTTTGATATTGGTGGATCCTTATTGAATAGTAACTTATGAGTTGTCAGAGTTGAGTATCTAGATAAATGATCTGATCTAAAAGGGTTTTATATAGCCTATTGTTTCTACATGTGCTACTCTAGTGTTGTTATCAAAGAAGGCGAATGGAATTATGATGTTGTTTATAGACTAATAGAGGTTCAATCAGGTGGCTGTCAAAAACATCTACCTACATACAATGATTGAAAATATATTTTAATAGCCAAGAATTGAGATATGGTTTTCTATGATCGATCTGCAGTCTAGATATCTCTAGTTGAAGGTGAAAGAGGGTTATATCCCAAATATTGCCATCAGATGCAGGTATGGGAACTTTAAGTATGTACTCAAAACATTTGGTGTTATGAAGGTACCATCCATATTAATGGTTATTATAAACTAGGTGTTTTTTGGGTTCCAGGATCAGTTCGACTTCTTCATTGTCAATTATATCTCAATTTACTCAAAATCATAGAAGGTTCACATTGAGCATCTTAGAACAATAATTCTTGTTCTTTGACACCATCATCTCTATGGAAATATGTACAATTGTATGTTGAGGACATGAGATGTGTGTTTCCTTTTAAATGTTATGTCTTATAATGGCGTTGAAGCAGTCACATCAATGGTTGAAGAAGTTTATTATTGTGAATCAAACAAGAACAGGGAAGAGCATCCCAGTTTCCTAGGTCACACATGCTACTATCAGAATTTTGTACCTATTTTCTTTTGAGTTTTTTCCCTTTTTACATATTTTACTAGGAAATAACAATATTTTTATTGAACTAATTAGTTCCCAATATCATTTGGTTTCCTAAAAGAGATTTTCGTTACTGCTCCAGTGCTCTGGTTTCCAGGGTAAGGGGTGATATTTGAGATTTTTTTTGAAACATCCCATTTGGTCTTGGGATGATTTTAGATTTAGAACTTGGAATTGATCTCTTATGGATATAGGTAGGTACATACCATGATTATAACTATTACACACATGATCTTGATCTAATAGAGGTTGTGTTTTCAATAAATTTGTGGTGGCATTACCTTTTTTGGGGAGAAAATTGTGGTCTTAAAAGACCACAAGAGTTTTAGGTATATCTTTTCTCAACATGATTGGAACTTGAGGAAACAAAGGTGGATGGTGTTTAATCAATAATATTATTTTCAATTCTCCTATACCTCGGGATAGGTAAATTTTGTGTCTTATGTTTTTAGTAGGATGTTGTGGAAGGGTGTTATTTGGGTGTCCATGGATGCTTAGAGATTAATGGAGGAGTTAGAACCCTTACACTAATATTCACGAGTGGATGGTGGTAGAGGAATTTTTTTTCATATGATGATGTAGTATTCCATGATTCAGTAGGTGGAGGAGTCCCATTGGGGAGACATAGAGGCAGAGATGATGCAAGATCGTGTCGGCTATGGTGATTTTACAGAGGGATGATCTGAGGTTGGTGAGAACCAGATGTTGTTTCATGAAAGGTTATTTGTTCCAGTAGTGATGTAGGATGACATACTTCATGAGTTTCATACATCACATTTTTCTATATTCCATGTATTCTCCATGATTTACCATGTCTTGAGGATGTTGTTTTGGTGTTCTAGTATGAAAAACGCAGTGGCATAGTTGGTGGAAAACTTTTGGTTTTCTAACATTTAAAGGAAGTGAATCTTGTTCCTAGTGGTTTTTTGTAGGTGAAGGATGTTCTTGAGTAAAAATGGGATGATATGTTGATGGATTCCATAACAATGTTACCCAGAGTTTGGGGAGGTTTTGATTCTATTTTGGTGATTGTGGATCAGTTAGGAAAATTGGGTCACCTCCAAGCAATCAAGGAGTTAGGAATAGTGGATACATTGTCTAAGAGGTACATTGATGAGGTTGTGTAGATGGATGGAAATATGAGGTAAATTTTCTCAGGCTGGTATGCATTTTTTCCCTCAAATTTTTGGAGGGGATTATATCAGGCTTTTGGAAATCAGTTATGCTGCAATGCTACATTCCACCCTCAGATAGATTGGAGGATATAACAATGTATCTAGATGTTGGAGAGTATGCTGTGATCGTGAGTCTTAGAATTTGGTGTATCTTAGATATGAAACATTCCATTATTAGAGTTTTTATATAATAATATCTGACACTCTTCCACTGGAATGGACCCACTTGAGTCTTTGTATGAGTGACTGTTTCATCCACAATTGTGATGGACCGAGGATGGGTCATTCTTGGTCTGAATGTGGTGCATAGAACAATAAAGATATTTTGTCTTGTTCATTATTGGAAGAATGCAGTGATGTTCCAAAGGAAGTGTAATTCCAATTATAAAAGGTGGCCCCAATAGTTTTAGGTTGGGTACCCTTTGTTATTGAAGGTATCCCCTTGGAAGAGGTAGTGAGATTTCTACAAGGTTTGTTGGGACCATTGAGGGGTTGGGGTTAGTTGGTGATGTGTCCTGTTGGTTGGATTTTTCTCCACGACAGGAGAGGGTCCACAACATCTTCCATGTCTCTCATTTTTTTCATTGTCTTCATGATGACTCCCATGTCATTTAAAGGGGAGAGATGGATATTGAGGATGACATGACCTTAATAAAACAACTAGTACAAATCCAATATCATTAAGAGATGGTGCTGTGTGGATGAAAAATTCCTTGGTTCATGTTTTCAGGAATGGTGTCCTCAAGGAGAGTACATCAGAGAGAGAGAGACACAGGATGTGTGCCACGTACCTGGAGTTGTTTTATTCTTTTTTTTCTCTGTTTTTCTTTGTAATGTGAAATTCGAACCCATTTTTAGGAAATTTTATTCTTTCCTTAGTTTGATATGTGTGTCGTGTAATGTGTAATAAATTCCTAACATATGAAATGGTTAGGATGAGATTTATAATCAAGATACATTAGATTTAATTTTATTAAACCTATGGGATCATGTTAGTGCCGCCTAGAGAGGCTATTATCGTGAAAAGGAGGATGGAATTCCATGATTCATGCGTCTGGGAAGGTTAGTTTTATTTGTTATTGCGTTTTATGGTTTGGGGTGCATGGATTTTGATATTTTTGTAATAGAAGAGGTGTTCTATGATTTGGGTTATATGGCTATGTAGCGTGTCATTTTCTATTTGCGTTTTCATGTTTAGTTGGTGGTATCATTTGATGTATGATGAGATCCATGATAGTCAACTTGAAGGATGGTTTTTGGAACCCTTTACTTTTGGGTATGGTTTTTTAATCTTGAGAGAGGGAATCAGTTGATAGGTATTTTATGTAATGACACATTCCCTACTAGTCCATTACATATCCATTTTTTGATGGATTTGTTTGGGGGATGTTTCAGTAGTTGGAGGTTGAAAAATGTTACTATAGGAAATGAAAATAGTGTAATTGAATAGACAACATGAAATTTGTTTCACAACATTTCTAAGATTTGTTCAGGAATTTTACATTTTAGGTGATAAATAATAAAATGGCAACACATTTTGTAGCATATCCTGGAATATAGGGATTACACTACATGTAAGGGCATTGCACATCATTTAATTCCATGATGTAGTACAATTTTTAATGATTCACCTGCTCTTGGTTTCTCCAAACCCTTTGGCTAGGGGCTCTTATATTGTTCTAAGTTTTCTAAAACCATCTCCTTTAGTGTTTGGATATTAAATTCCATGGGTATTTATCCATGGGATTCCATATTCGAATTGTGGTGAATTATCTTCTCATTGTCAACCATTTTCATCCATTATTATCCTGGGGATTCGCTGATGTGGTGTTTATTTTCAGTAGGGTCTGTTTGGAGTTTTTTGATCATTATAAGGTGTGGTGTAGGTTGATCAACAATTTTATTGTTCAACAGTTGTTAACCTGGGATTTTTTCTTCTTTTTGCAGTTCGTAGGGAGTTGAACAACTACATTGTGGTAGGTATTCCGTCGTTTCTATTTATTATTCATCATGCTAGAGGTTTTCCTTATGTTTACGTATTAATTATTGTTGTTACATCGTAATTAATGATAAATAATTTCCTAATTGAAATTAAAATGGGAAAGGGGTTTTTTTAACATGTGGTTCCCTTAGAACATGTGTTCTGGTTAGGAATCACTATTTTTGAATTTTTTCCAATGCATTTGTTTATGGAATAGGAAAAACCCAATGGTTTAGTATCCAAAGGTACACCTTTCTAATGGTATAAACTCATTATGTTTTCATACTTTCGATGCTCAAGAACTTGCATTGCTCAAGAGGATGTGATTTTGGGCTCATCAGACCCTTTTTGGGGGGAATTAAGGCTTACGTCAGGACACTCTTATACATTTAAGATGTGTTCCTAAATCCTTTATTAATTCCCAAGTATGTGGTAGGTTATCCCAACATTGTAAATCAATATTTATCATGTATGGAAATTAGAGTCAGTATTATGTATTCATGGTTCTTCATTGATGGACATATCTGTATGTCTTGAAGGTTATCCATCAATTTTATCAACACATATACAACATAAATATTGGTTGGAAATTATTATTATGTGGATAGTTTTAAAGCCACTTAGTAGGGAACTATGGATCTTATTATCATCTAGGTAGGAAAATGTGACTCTAGATTTTTTCATCATCTAGGGATATAAAAGTTGTTTTTATATTGGGATCGAACCCATAGGCATGCTTCAAATGTATCATTGTAAATGGAATAAAAAACCATGTTTTTCGGTGCTTCTTAATGGGACACATAATAACATTTATGTTCATGTGATAAGGACCCAACAATAAAGATTAATTTCATGTGGCAAAGACATGTAGGGGGGAGGTTCTAATGTAATGTTTCATGTAGAAATTATACTAAAGAAACCCATTGAATATGGAAATAATACATGTTTCCATATTGGATTAGACCCTACAGGGAATGTGGACCAGGGAGAACAAGGTTGATTTTGAGTATAGGGTTTGACCCATATGGAGGTTTTCTAAATATCCTATTTGGATAAGAATCAAAACCCATGTATTATTTTAAGTCTCATAGGGAAATATGTTTATTTGTGAGAAAGATGATGGGTTCTACTCATAAAAGGATTCCTTTGTAATTAGGTCCACGATATGTATTAATTCATAAAGATTTAGGTAGGTTTTAATTTAGGGCTTACACCTAAAGAGGATGCAAAGATTAAGGGAATTAGGGTTGAACTTCAAAAGAGGAATTCCATTGAGCTTGGGCTTTAGGTGATGGATTCCTATGTATCCCAGTTATGGTGGGAAACATAGTTCTTATAGTTCATTCCATCTCGTACGGAAATATTTCCCTTTTAGATAAATAGTTTGGGGATTACCTAATAGGATAATTCCCTTGTAATATGGTCCATGATAGATGTCTTAACTAGTAAAGATTTAGGGGGGATTAATTCAGGGATTAATCTTAAGGAGGATTTCCATATTAAATGAATTATGATTGGGGATTACTCATAAAGAGGATTCCCATATTAAGGGGGTATGATATCCCATTTCATGGATGATATGATATAGATCTATGGTTTTATGAATGAATCATATGTATCTCATTTATGGTGGGAATCAGAGTTCATATAGTTCATTCTTCTTGGTGGATTTTGTAGATGTTGGAATCATCACAAATATCTATTCCCACTTGAGTCAAGCTTATTATGAGAAACATGAGGATGCAAATGATTTCCAACAAAACATGCATTCAACTTTGATGATGAAAGAGGAAAAGCCTATGGAGGAAGAGTCTAGGGTGACCATGGATGCGGTCATGTCTACGACACTTCCCTTTCCTCACATTACATTATATGAGGTTTGAATGTAATGATGGAGTGATGGTGAAGGATGTAGTGAGGAGAGAGACTACAACCTCTTTTAGAATGGATTCTGGATTACAATAGGATGGCTACCCTTTGATTTGTCCTGGGAGAGGAGGGAGACTTTTCCTTTTTCAAATGGAATTGAATGTGTGATACTTATCCTCCTTACCAAAAACTAGAGGCTCTAGGTCATAGAGTTGATATGGGGAGGAGGGAGTCCTATCCCTAGATTCTGAGAATTAGAACTCCAAAACATTTTCCCTAGGGTAAGTGTCCATGAAACTTTTTATATACAAACATACAGACGTCAAAAAGATCCTAACCCTCAGGAATGAAAAGTGCAGGAATCCACTGATCATAGAAATACAATCCCAAATGGGAGACATGTTGATCTGAGATTCCCTAGGATTTTTTAAATCCAGAGGTCTTGGAGGAGGTTTTAACATGATCCCTTTTTGGAAAGGAATCCTATGAAGGAGAGGACCTACCAAGGGTGGCTTTGAAGTAGGCTTTGTGAAAGGCTCTAGCAGGCTGAATGGTGAGGTGAACCATGAAGGGGTCCCCAAGTTAGTGGTCCACCGGAATGTGGTGTGAAAGGAGCCTTTGAATAATTAGTTTCGCCTCAGGTGATGGAAAACCTAGGATAAAAAACTGTGGAAGGACATGGCTCAACCATTCAAGGACATTCCATGTTATTCCTAGAAGTGAGGTGCACAACATCATCTCTGAGGAAGGGCAGTCGAGAAAGTGTTCTTAAATAAGGGGAGTCAGGTGAATGAGTTATGAAAGTGTTGTTAAATTTTTACACTAAGAAAACCTAAGTCTCACTATCCCCCCTTTAATTCCCTCACTTTAGGTGTTTTGAAACTACCTTGGAGCTTTTTGAGGACTAAGGAGAAGAATTAGAGAGATCAGATCCTTAATAGAGATTTCAAAAAATTCATTTATACAAATAAATCCCCCAAGGGTCTATTTATAAGAAAATATCATACCCAGAGCGATGGTGATGTGGTGCACATGTGATGAGGTAGAACACATGTAGGTGGCATGTAGGTATGTCACATACAAGTATCTTTCATGAAAGTCTTTTTTGGGACATAGTAAAACACCTATTCTATACTTTGGGTGTTGTGCCCCCAGACCCCTGCTCTGGAGAAATGCTAGTATAAGGTCTCAGCCCTTCAGGTTTCTTCCATGTCTACCGTCACTAACCCCCATGAAAACTACAGAGTCTCACCATGATCTTTTTGAGTTAGGCTTATGACATTTTTTTTCACAATGCACAAAAATCTAATTTTCTCCTTCTTCTGACATAAAAATGTATTTCTAATCTAACTAAGAATTTTGTGTCTAAGTGAGGTTCACATCTTAAATGTTGAAGAGAAGTTCATGGAACACATTTCATGGTGTTTTCAACCTCCCCCCTGAAATAGATTCTCTTAGAAGGAATGTAATCGTCTTCTATGTTATACTTAGGGTTCTTTGACTCATTCCCACATCAATTTTTTGGTTTTCAGATACACCAACTTTGGAAGGATGATCTAATGATTTCCTAAGACATGTGTCCTAGTGATAATAGTTTTAATGTTTCTAGAGTCATATGGACAACCCTATAAACATTGTTTCTTTTTTTATTCCCCTAAATTAGTAGGAAGATTAATATGGTGGGGAATTAGTGGGTGATACATTATATTTTTCTTAGGATTCCCTCTGTAGGTTTTCATGCAAAAAACATCTTCCTTTTACCTTTTTTTATTACTCCATATTTCCTAAACTGTATAAATTGTAGATCTAGTGAGATAAGACTCGACTTCTTTCAAGATTTCCCTTTATAGGCCTTTATCCTTGTGAGTATTATGTCACTTTAATGGGATGATTAAAGTCATTATTTCCAAAAAAAAAAATCATGTGTTTTCGGTCAAATAGCTTTTACCATGGATTTTGAAATTAAAACCGAATCAATGTTTGATGGCTAGAAATGTCTTGATATTTTTAGATACTTCCAATGAAAATATTGAGTCATGATTTTTATTGTCACCAAATCTAAAATTTGAAATATATGAATAGAAGAGGTCTTTCCCCCAAAATTATTTGACCTCCAATTTAAAATCCCATTATGAGGGTTATATTATGAAGGGCCAACTGGGGAATGTGCTGTATAGCCAAATGGTGACATCCTTATGATAACAAAACTGTTATGTAGTTTATTTTTATGCAAGGCCAACTCTGGGAAATACAGAATTGTTAAGTAACGGATTCCAATGATATTTTGAAATTTTATTATTGATTGATAAAGGGGTTCATGATTTGGATGTCTTAAGAACACCGTTGGGTGATTTTCCAAGGAAAGGTGTCTGAAAATAATGGTATCCATCATTTCCAATATAGTCCTTGAATGAGGAACCACTCCAAAATTAATTAAGTGTATTAAAGAGGGTATATTTTTCAGAATGGATCTTTTTGATATTTTTTTATGCTATTTAAAGTCACACAGTAAGGACACTATGTTGTATAGTTTCAGGTCTGGCGGTATTGACATTAAGGACATATTGATAATAGGATATGCAGTTTAAAGCCATGTTGAAAAAAAATTATGGGATAGTATAGATTAATGTCATGAAACTAGGACATTATGGGATTTTTGATATAATTATATGATTATTAAATTCATGTGGAAATAAAATTATGGAGATGTGTAGTTTATAGTAACCCAACATTGAAATTATGAGATTGTGCAGTTTAAAGTCTTACAGAAAGGACATTATGAGGATGTGTAGTTTAATTTCATGTTTCAAGGACATTATGGGGCTGTGTAGTTTAATGTCATGTGATAAATGAATTATGGAGATATTTAGTATAAAGCCACGAATCAAGGACATAATGTGGTTGATCTATTTAAAATTATACAATATGAACATTATGGGGAAATGAAGTTTATAGTATTGCTGAAAGGACATTATATAGATTTAATTTAAGTTCTTTTTCTCTGAATAATGATTTGATGATTTTCAAAATCCTACTAATTTTCCTGGAAATATGCTACCATTTTTAGGTATGGAATATGAAAACAATAAATTCCAATTTATGGATTTATGAATCTATAGATGGTAGTGGTAAAAGGGATAAGTGGAATTTAGAGGAGGTCTCTTCCATGAACAAAGTTACCTTTATTTGAAAAAACTTTTATTGGGGTTGTATTATGGATGGCCAACATTGAAATTTTCTTCATATCCAAACAGTGGAATCCTTATAATAACAGGCCTATTGTATATGTGAATTTTATGCATGGACAACTAGGGAATGTTCTTCATATTATGATAAAGGATCTATCAAGAATTCTTAATTTGTATTTACTAAAAGATAATGAATGATTACAAAGATTCAGATCATCCAATGTATAGAGTTATATTTATGGAGAAATTTACATGAATATAGAAGGGGTAATTCTAGTATTTATTTCCAATGAATTGTAGAAATAGTCTCTCAATAGAGGTCTGACCTAGATATATTAATTATAGTGCCTATAGTTTATGGTCATATTTCTAGGACCATAATATTATGGAAAAAATGAAGGATATGTGGTCGAATGTCCCAAGTTCATTTCAATTTTCTTTGAACATTTGGAAATGGAAAATTTAAACCACAAACATTGATAGTTTCAGGTCAGGAGAAAGGATATGTGAAAAATACACACTGAATGACCACTTTAAATTACATGTCCCAACATAATGTCATTAAAACCTAATGGAATAAAAGATAATTTTCCAAATAATGAAGTTATTGTTACTTGAAACCCCCTTTATGGTGGTTTTATTATATAGATCCAACTCAGTAATGTTTTTCATATCCAAATAGTGTCATCATTAGGGTGATAGAACCGTTATGTAAGAGAATTTTATGCAAGTCCAATTGGGGAACATACTGCACTGTTAGGAAAAAAGAGATCACAAGTATCAGAAATTCTATCACTAGAATATGAATAATTATTATGAATATATGAGATTTTTTCTTGATTGTTAGT
Source organism: Viscum album (assembly GCA_963277665.1). Classification (NCBI taxonomy): domain Eukaryota; kingdom Viridiplantae; phylum Streptophyta; class Magnoliopsida; order Santalales; family Viscaceae; genus Viscum; species Viscum album. The sequence continues at coordinate 597,378,049 of OY728121.1, forward strand.
AAAACATGAAGAGGTGGAATTTTAAAATTAATAAAGGATGTGTTTGGATCGATACTAGCCATGAATTTAGAGTCCCTTACATAGATCTGACTCATATGTACAAAAGTGGACATGTATTTTTTATTCAATGGGTTCTCTAAGAAGAGGGGCAAATGTAAAATATCATGTATAGATTTCTACAATATACATGAAATGAGTAATTTTCTTCTATCCCTTGGTTGGGACTAGAATATGAGGCCTAATATTTACAATGTATCTCAAACAGGATGAGAATCAATACATATAATGTTTTAATAGATATGAGTTCATGTGTGAATTGAGAAATCATATTGGACTTCCTCATAAGGATTTGAATCATACATAAGAGGGTAGATTATTTTTCATGTTGTGATGCGATTGGGCCAAATAATTTAAAATCTAGACTTCACTACATATCTCATAGGGACAAAAATCAAGCCACACAGAGTTCTCAAATGAAAGTCTATGCAATTTATCATCATGCGTTGAGGAAATATAGTGTTCCTTTTAAGGTCTTACAGCCAAGAAATTTATAACCCCAATATTAACTATAATACCTTATTCATGAGAATAATATCTTAACCATATTCCTAAGCCCACGTGATTTGTGCTGATGTGAGAAATGAGAAGTGGGAAATGTTTCTTCGACTACAAAAATGAAACATAAGTAAAAAATTTGGGGTATTATGAATAAATAGTGGATATTACAGGGAGTAAGAAACATGAATAACTATGTATATTACTAAATAAATTATCAATCCAAACATTGTATTTGAAATTAATCCCCATATCTATCAAGTATTGACATGTGGAAGATGAATTTTTTGGATTTCCAGGCTGATGGTTGGGCCTAAAGTAGAATGTATAGGCATTAACATGTATAATGTTATTATAATAATTAACTCACAATTCATGGATGATATATGTAAATAGATTTTACCCTTGCATGGTGAAAGGGAAGGGGGTTTATCTTCCAAAATCATTACTGTGCACAAGTTTTGAGATCCAATCACCACTACGTATCTCATTGGGATGTGACTCAATCCACAGGTAGTTCTTGAAATGTCCCTTGTATAAGTTTTATTCATAGACATAGGGAATATGGATTTTAAATTAATTTATGGCTGGACTGGAGATAGGTGATCTAGGAATCACTATATATCTCACTGAAATGAGAATCAAGCCACACATTGTTCTTGGAGATGATTCCCCACACCAAAAAATTTTTTATGTGGCGAAGGTGATTTTTTATGTCATTGTTGGGTCTGAGATTTGAGATCTGGGAATCTTTACATATCTCATTGGAATGAGAATAATGAAATATGTAGATATTTTTGTGCAGTTTATCATCATTTGGTAAGGACATGGGTGACCTAACATGAAAGAAACATTTCAGCCAGACCATAGTATAAAACCCAGACATCACTATGTATCATCCAAGGGGAATGAATCCTGCCAGACATAGTTCTGGATAGGTTCCCTATGTATATCTAATTCATATACAGGAAGTAAAGGGATTTAATGATTAATTGTGGCTAGACCCAGGATTGGAGATCCGGGCATCACTACACATATTGATAAGGAATGAATCAAGACACACATAGTTCTTGAAATATTCCATGTAGTTTAATGTCATGTGGTATGGATGAAGATGAATTGATGTGAAAAGATGGGAATATAGAATATATACTAGGGGATAGGACATAGGTTTCACTACCTATCACAAATGGGACCAGATTCAAGCCACACATATTTCTTGAATACAGTTCCCTACACCAGTTGAATGTGGATGTGAGAAATGGGTACCTTAATACCATCCTGAATAATGGCCAGGCCCAAAATACCTGATTGTATGAAAATACATCCATATTTTTTGGAAGGGTTCCTCTGTATATAATTAACTCATATACTAGTAAAGAGAAAATTGATTCATTTATTTTTTTGATACGCCCAAGATATATGATATGGGTGTCACTATGTATCAAATTGGAATGAGAATCAAGCCACACATAGTTCTTGAAAAGGGTTCCCCATGCAGATCTAATTCAAACATAGGGATAAATGCAGTTCATGTGCCACTAGGGAGTGGAAATGTTGTTAGTAACGAATATGAATGAAATATTTTCTTATTTTAAGGGACCACAAGGAATGCAAATTTGTATTATCTTCAGAGATTTATTAATTTCAAATGAAGAAGTCATTAACAGTACTATTTAATGTTATGTGGTGTGGAAAAATTGTGTTTTTTAGTTTCATTACATGGAACTAGGACCTCACGTCATGTAGTTTAATGTCATGCAACAGAGAAGAATATTTTTTATAGTTTAACTCCATATAGTACGGACGTATAAAGTTTTATGTAGTTTAACATCATGCAAGTAGGATGTTGATTGTTACACAGTTTAACATCATGAAACCAGGGTGTAATCTTTGTGGGGACATAAAGTACAATTTTAAGAACCTTTCATTGGTTAGAGTTGTAGTGAGTTCTCTATACATTGGGAATAAGTAATAACTTCTATTCGAGTATAACTTATGTATGGAGTATGGTTCTTCCCATATTGTCTCATGTTATGGGGGATTTTTTCATGGTATCATTGGAGTCCAAAAGACCAATACCAATTCTCCTTTGAGGAATGAATGGATGTGAATTTTCTTGTTGAAAGCTAATAAAATTTGGTTATGATAGACTTCCAAGTGATGGAAGGTATGCAATCTATTTTCATCCAATCACTCTAGCTTATCGAGTCTCTTTTGAAACTGCTCATATGTAGATAACTGATAACAAAAAAAACTTAGAGTGAAGGAAGTTGAACAATAATGGGAACACCTACTTTTTTTCCATATGATAATGAGTACGGGGTTGACTGTGTGGCTGTATGGGTTGTTTTCCTATAATCCCATAAGGCATGCAGTAGTTTAACATGCCAAAACATTTTATCTTTATCCACCATTTTTTGGAGTATATTGGACAAGGTTTTATTGAAATCCTCTATCTGTCTATTTTCAACTACTTAATACCAGGATAAATGGTTAGATTTGATTTTATATTCTAGATATAACTTACATAACTCAATATAACAGAAATTGGTTCCATTTTTCATCAATATTGTATGAGGGAAACCAAATATATTGTTGATATTAGATTTTAAAAAGATAAAAATTGTATTATCCATTATATCTTTGGGATGTATTTCATCAGCCCATATAGAGAATAAATAGATAGTAGTAAGGATGTAATTAAAATTCTTGGCCATAGGTTGTAGGATAAGGTCCTACAACATCAATTACCCACATTAAAAATGTTCATGAGTACATAGATGTATGTATCAACTCTAGGGGTTGATGAATGAAGATGGAATTAATATGGTAGTGAAGACACATCATAGTGAAATCTGTGCAATCATGAATCATCAAAGTGTAGAATCATCCAAGCCTTTGGATTTGGTCAGAAAGTATGTACCCAGACTGGTCGGATCTATAGGCTCCTTCATGTACCGCATTCATGATATCTGTAGTTTCTTCTCCATCAATGAATCTGAGGATAATTCTATCGAAGAATAATCTATATAGGATATTTTTTTTATTTTGTCAATCTTAAAGGGTGAAAATTATTATTTATCATCAGAATTTAACTTTTTCATCTATATCTAGTGGAAGTACTGTGTCTTGGAGATATTTCATGATGGGTGTCATCCATCGCGTGGTAAGACCAAATCATTCAAGAATGGGCCTGATTTCATTTATGTATTCTATCCCAGTTTGAAGAAAAGGTTAAACCACATAATGATGAGTAATGATTATTATTTTCTCATCAATATTTGGATCAACAAGCCATGTAGATACATTTTCCAATGCATTATCTTGATAATTTCTAGACTGTGGGACATATGAAAATGTGGGCTTAGAGGGAAATTCTCTCTTTGAACCTCGTTTATAATCACATAGGGGGATTATTTCACTATTTATAATGGCATAATCCCCATTGATCTACGAGATCACCCAATATTAATCACCCTTCAATTTTTGGTGATTTACTAGAATTTTGAGTGTTAATTCTGGTCATGCAATGAGAGCTAGATATTTTTCCTCCTTGCTGGTACCACCTTCTTATAACATGATGTAATATGGGAGCACGACCATTTCTAGGGAGATATTTACAATTCAGAACCCAACATTATTGAATTTTGGATCTTCAATAATCTTCCCCATTGGACTTATGAATGAACTATTAAAATACATTTCTCATGTCTTATAGATTTCTTGAATAGAGAATATTTCTCCATTAGGTAGTTCAGAATTTAGTGATGTTTCTTTCATAGGTGGGTGATCAACAAGGCATTCTTCCAACGATTATCCATTCAGTACATTCTGAGGCACATAATATATATCAAAATACTACATAATAAATTTTCATCATGCTAGACATCCTGTCAACATATAATTATTGAGGATAACATTGAGTGGGTTATTTAGAGAGACCAAGTAAACCTCATGATGTTTTAAGTAGTGACTCGGCTTCTGAACTATGAATTATAAGTCTAGGCACCTCTTCACAATTTCTTGAATATCGAGTCTCTACGTCAATCATTTTTGATAGATATAATAAAGGGTTTTCTCCTTCCAAACATCATTATTATGCACAAGGGAGGTGCCCCATGATCGCTCTAAGGTTGTCACATAATGAATGAGAAGTGTTACTTCAATAGGTGGCATCAATACCGGTGGAATCCAGAGGAATTTCATGAGGGTGCCAAATTCCTCTTAACATTCATTAGTCCATTGATATGTAACCCCCTTATTCATCTATTTGGTGATGGGAAAACACTTTCCTTATAGATTGGAAATTAAGCGTTGGATGTAGGCCAAGTATCCATCACATTCTCTTAATTATTTCATGTTTTTAGGAGGTTACATTATAAGGATATATTTTTTCCTCCAGTTATTGACTTTGATTCCATGATGGAATATAAAAAAACTAAGAACTTTTCCTGAGGTTACCCCAAAAGCACATTTTAAGGGGGTCATCTTCAGAGTATTCTATAAAAGATTTCTAAATATGGTCTTTATCATAGTCAAGTGATGAAAACATTTTCAAGATTTTACCACTAGATAATAAACATATAATTCCATAAATTTCCCCCATAAGGGTTTGAATATATGATACATTTCACATTCTTATGTCACACCAACATTCTTCAAGCCAAAGGGAATTACCCAATAAATTTCCAATAGAAGGGTTTGATTTCTTTTATGTCCTCCATCTATGTTTTTTCTCATATTCGCATGTTCCCTTGGAAATTTTGGATTAATTGTAACAAAAATGGAATCCATATATAGTTCAGTTGTACATTCATTTCTTGGCCTCTTCTCTAATTAGGAGAAAACTAACTTCCATTAAGGAAGGGATTGTGAATGTGAAAAGGCCCTCATCCCTATGGGTTGGGTTTGTTCCTATTATTCATTCATAACTATTCGGGCTCTGTTTTTTTAGTTTTGAGAGCTGGGATAAAAAATACACCATCTATGTGGGCTAGGATGGATTCTAAACATTTATGTATAACATCATTGCAACTGATCTTTTGATTTTACCTATTCTAGTCTGAATATTGGATGGTTTCATTATACGACACTAACTTAATTCAGCTACCTTGGAAGACGATGGTGATATTTTAGACATTTTCACTATCTAATGGCTGACATCGTCTATGAGGGAGGCCTACTTGATTTTTTAGACCCATTATGAAAATTTATCTCAATATCATTCTCTATTTTTTCCTAACATTGGTGGAACCCATTCGAAGCCTATTCCAATTGAGAATCTCTTTGGTCATGAACATAATTTTTTTTGTTGCAGTGATCCTTGGGAAATAACATTTCATTAGACCAATTTTGTTACGATTTGAGGTCTTTGGGGAATAATGAAATGCAATTCCCCATGTTCAACCCACATCTGATATTAACACCTTATCAGATACCTATTATTTACTATCACAACCTCGTTAATGAATTGAGGCATTAATGTTGATGGGATCCCTTTTTCCTCTAGATCATTGGATGTTTAAACAACTGAAGATATTCCAAATCAATATGGCACTAAAATCCTTCTATTACCTTGAAATTAATTTGATATTCATCAGAAGGTAAAACATTGGATTTCAGATGATGAATAATCTACCATATGTTACGGTGGAGATCGTGAATACAATATTCTACCCACATCTCTAGAATGTTGTAATGAGAGGTGTCCAAAGGCCATTACATGAGTAGTATTTCACACATATCTAGTAGTTTAATCATATTCATAATATCCACTTCATCTTCTACCATAGGTTTCTCAACCTGGTCTGACCAGAGTGGATTCTTCTAGGTTGTTTTACCAAATGAAATGATAGCAGTTGGTGTTCCAATGCTATATTAGAAGGAAATAACCTACGGAATGTTTGGAGAATGAAAAAATACATTGGATATCTTCAGGATGAGAAATTATTTCACCTTCCAGAAACAAGGCATCAGACAGGACGAACCTTATATTTACAAGTGCCTCAACATAAGAGGGATTTATCTTCACTGCATTATTAGTTAGATAATTCTCTTGAGAATGATAATCCCTACTATAGAGAGGATATTCATGGTGAATTCCATCATGGGTAGTACCATCATTGTGAATGATATAAAGGGAAAAATCCACTAACTTGGTGATCTTCTGGCCACCCATAGGGTTTTTGTAGCTCTCATTCAATGATAGGATATTGAGATTGACCAAATTTTCAGGAAGAAATTTTTCATAAGGATGTGTCTGATGAGGTCTTTATGATTTACTCTTACTACTCTCATAATTTGGTAATGGTAGGGTTGGATGTTGATCTACAACAAATAAATGTTTGGGGAATTCAAGTACACTAGCATTATGTGGATCTAAATCATGATCTAGATCCTGATTTGCAAAATATGTTTGATAAGACTTATTTTTGGATGCCTTCTTAAACATAGATAGGGACACATGCAATAAAATGTGGTTATCAAGGGTAGGTGTATGTTCTTTCCATGGAGTGGTTGTCAAAATAGGCTTATTATCTCCAAAATGGAATGGGTGTATGTTCTAGATCAGGTTTTCTATATGATATTAGGTATTATTTCTCATAACCCTCCCGGATGAGAACATAGGTATGTACCTACTTCTGGGTGACATGTTGATGAGCCACCCTTCCAGTGGGGAAAGATATATGTTTTTGTGCCCCTGGTATTATTTTTCCCCAATGTTGATATCCTGGAATGTCACTAAGATATCAGCTAGAATTTGGGTCTTCCCTTACACTACTTCCAAGATTTTATTGGCAACTTTAGGATCCAGAACCAGAATATAAAACCATTATATATCTGGAGTAGTTTTTTGTACCTGATTCAATCCTTGCTTTCAAAAAAATGGGATATTTATAGTACTTGTGTGTTGGGGAAGAGAGTTGAGTCTACCATATTCTTTCCATCGGGCATTCTGATTGACCGCTCATAGTGCTTCCAAACGAGTTTATTGGTAGACTTGATGTGTATAGGTAGGTGTATGTTACTAATTTTGGGTTCCTACCAAATCGGGTTGGAGTGATTCTTTGAATGATTCTAGATGATTTGGATGGTAGTCTTTTTTATTATAATCAAATGTATGTTCATTCAGATGGTACTCCACCAGATTTGAATAGAGGGATTGGTTGGGTGCCTCAAGATGAGCCTTCTGGCTAAAATAATGAACGCTGATAGGTGTATGTGACAACTCTATATTTTCCACTATATTTGGTTATTGGGCTTTTCCAGAGGGAGAAAAGTTACAACCCTTCTCCCTATTATCTAATTGTTATCCCCGATGGGCCTTCATGCATGCTCGAGTGTAATGGATGTGACCCAAACAGCCGAAGGAAACACCCTCATCATGATGAGGGATTACTAACACATGGTGTTGGAGGTGTTGATTGATGGTAGGATCCCTAAAGAAAGACCCATGTTTCTTAAGGATGCTATTGTAGGTGGCCTCTAGGTTGAACTATATGGAATATGGTAGGTATTGGTGATTTTGATCTAGGGATAAGCTCTCTAAATGGTTGAAGGCATCAGTTGGCACTGAATGCTTCTGGACAACTTGTCATCTCTGACCAGATGAATGGGGATTTATCTTGATCTGGAGGTCTTGTTAGTTACCCCCAAGGTCGAAAAAGTTGTGTGTTTATAGTAATCTTAAACTAGTGTGTTAGAGACCCCTTGGGGGAGACACTGAGTCATTGATGGTGTCGTTCGAGTAGATGAGGATACAACTTAAGCAGCAGATGAGGCATTCGATGGCAAGAATCGAAAAAAATCCATTTGGAATGATGGGATTTCTCATAATGATGTTCATGTATATATGAAAAATAATACTAATGAATTTGGTGAATAAAAATATTTTGGATGTACACATGCGTGATTGATTTTCTTTTCTGACACTCCTTTATCAATTGACAGGATCCTGATAGATGGGTAACACTATCATCTTAGTTAACAATTCACATCGGGTTCACCATTTTTTTCCATTGGAACATGTGTTCTGGTTAGGTATCACTATTTCCAAATATTTTCTAATTGAGTTTTTTATGTCACTAGAAACACCCAATATATATGTATCCCAAGGGACCTATATTACAATGGTAGGGTCTCATTAGGTTTACTGACCCACGATGCTTAAGAACTCGCATTGGTTGAGAGGATTGGAGGTTGGACTCATCATACCCTTTTTTGGGGAATTATTTCCTACTCTGAGATTATCTTATAGATATAAGATATATTTTTAAATCCATCATTAATACCCAAGTATGAGATAGGTTATCCCAGTGCTGACCATCAATTATTAGAATGAATTGAAATCTGAATTATCTGTAGGTATATGAGGTTCTTCAATGATGGAGATATCTGTATGTATTTTAGGTTCTCCATAAATGGTACATACTCATATTATATATATAGATTCTTTGGTCATTATTTCAATAATTATGTTTTTTATGCCACTCAATGTGGAACTCATGTGTTTATTATCATCCTGTTATACAAAGGTTACTCTAGAGTTTACATCATCCAGGGAGACAAAAATTGTTTTGATATTGGGATCAAACCCAAAGGTGGGATACCTACATATCATTTTGAAAGGAATTAGGGCCCACCTAGTTAAGTTCTACTTAATAAGGAACATAATACATTTTTAGGTCATGTGATAAATACCCAACTATAGAGTTTATTCTCATGTGAAAATATATCTATGAAGAAGGTTCCTATGCAATGTTTGGTGTAGGAATTATACCAAATAATCCATTGAAAAATAGAAATAATACAAGTTTCTTAGTATGATTATACCATGCATGGAATGTGGACTAGAGAGAATAATGACTATTTGGAGTGTTGTGTTTGAACATCATCGAATATTTTTACGTATCCCATTTGGATGGGAATCAACGCCCACACAGTTTGTTATGTCTCTCAGAGAAATATGGCCCTTTGAGAGAAATAAGTTGGGGATTAATCCTAAATAGGATACCCTTGTAACATGGTCCTTGAGATGTATCAACATATTCTAATTTAGGGAGGATTTACTTCTAGGATTACTCGTAAAGTGGATGGATGAATTAAAGTAATTATGGTTAGACTCTCAGGGAAGATGTCCATTGAGCCCGAGCATAAGGTTTTGGCTTCCTACATATCTGGGTTATGGTGGGAATCAATGTTCTCATAGTACATTTAGTATCACAGGGAAATATGGCCCTTTGTGAGAAATAGGTTGGGGAATTTTTCTAAGGAGGAAACTCTAGTAATAGGGTCTATGAGAGATTTCTTAAAACATGGATATTTATGGAGGCGTAAATCAGGGATTAATCCAAATGAGGACTCTTGAATTAAGATAAATAGTATTTGGTCCAACTCATAATGAGGATTTCCTGATTATGGGGGTATGATTTCTCATTTCATGGATGAGATTGTTTGGAACTCAAGCCTTAGAAAGGATTCCATCGTATCCTAGTTGTGGGGGGAATCAGAGTTCTCATAGTTCATTTATTTAGGTGGATTATGTCGATGGTGGAATCATCACAAATCTATAATCCCAACGTGTTTCATGATTAGTATAAAAAACAAGAGGATGCGAAAGATTTCAACAAACCACAAATTCCTTATCCTCTACCGATGGAAGAGAACAGGCTTATGGTGAAGGAGTCTGGGGAGACCGTGGAAGTGGCCATGGCTACAACACATTCATTTCATCACATTACAATAGACGGGGGTCCATTGTAAGGAAGGAATAAAGGTGGATGACCAATATAATAGAGAGACTGCGACCTCATAAATTAAAGGATAGGGTAATATACTAGAATATCATCCCTTTCATTGGTCTTGGGAGAGGAGGGATACTTTTCCATTATCAAAGGGAAATGAAACTGTGATCCTTATCCTCCTTACTAGGAATTAAATTATTTGGTCTTAAATATGATATGGGGAGGTTGGAGTCTTATCTAAAAAATCCAAGACCAGGAAATCCAATACAATTTCCCTTGGGTAAGGGGCATGTGACCGTAGATATAAAAACCTATAGACATCCAAAGAATCGAAACCCTATGGTAGGAAATGTGTAGGAAACCTATGCCCATATAAATACAAACCCTAATGGGAGACAATATGATATAAATTTCTCTATGTTTTTTTAAATCAGAATTTCTTGGTGGAGTTTTCACATTTATCCCTTTTAGGAAAGGGATTTAGTGAAGGAGAGGCCCTATAATGATTGGCTTTCAAGGAGGCTTCATGAAAGTCTCGAGCATAAGGATGGTGTGAGGAGAACCATGAAGGGGAAATAAATTTAGTGTAATGTAGGTATGCGGCATAAAAGAAGGATTGGGAGAATTGTTTTCACCATTGGTGATGAACAAACAATACAACAAAACATGGTAAATACATTGCTCAATCCATGATGGGTCTTCAAAAGTATTCCCATAAGTAAGACGCGCGACATCATGTTCGAAGATTGAAAGGCGTGCATGTGTGCATAAATAAACAGTGTTGGGAGAATGAGTCACACAAGTTTTGTTAAATTTTAAATCTTATAGAATATATTTCTCACTGTCCCCCTTTAATTAACTCACTTTAGGTGTTATAAAACTACGTTGGAGGTTTCGGAGGACTTAGGCAAATAACTAGGGTGATCAGAGCAGCAAATGGGATTTAGGGAAATTTTATCATACAAGTGAAGGCCCCAATGGAATATTTATAGAAAATATGGAATTATATGAAATGGTGACTTTGTGAACATGTGATGAGGTGAAAATCTAGTGGGTGGAACATATGTATGCCGAACATAGGTAGGTTTCACTCCAATGTTTATAGAACATAGCTAAAATTATATATTCCATATAGTGGGGGCTATGGCCCCACACCCTGGCTTGTGATTAGTGCCGAGATGTGGTCTCCTCCCTTCAGGTTAGTGCTTTCTCTACTATCACTGACCCGAATGAGAAATGTAGACTCACAACACAAACTATTCTATCGATGATTATGAGATTTTTTTGTGATTCCTAGAAATATGATCTTCTCTTTCTTCTTGCATAAAGATTTATTTCTACTTTAACATAGAATTTGGTTTCTATGTGAATTATACACCATTATTTTTTAGATAAGTCCATATAACACATTTTAATGGGGTATACATCATTATTTTACAACATTTATGTTACTGCGAAATTGTGGATTGTATGGTCTTGATTCCTCCCTGAAAATTGTGGCCTTTATGGGATTTATTTGTGATAAATATATGTATTATGACTGTTTTTATCATTATGACTATTGTTATAGTTTTTATATCTCCCTAAAAATAGATATTGACTAAACACATATATTTGGGTATTAAATTTGTTTCCCCCGATATTTTGATTTATATGATAACATACCCAAAATATTGTGGAATGTGACATAAGCTGCTTTCTTAATTTGTTAAATAATTTTGATGTGTTGTGATGTGAGGTCGTGCTTGTGGGATAATGATGTGTGATGTTAATTGGGGGGGGGGGGTTGGACTGAAATGAGGTAGTTTGGTCATGCTTGGGGGGGGGGGCTAGTTGAGATTGTTTGGGATGACATATATCCTGTGATATATGGTTTCTTTCTACTAGAAGACTGAGTAGTGATGGAATAAATGAATGTTTAGCAATGTTCAAAATGGAATGGGTTGGTTTGGTTAATGAGATGTACATTTTCAATGTATAATTTAATGAAAGGTTCTACTTATAAATATGAAAGATGCAAAATAATAAAATGAATAGATGTTAAACATGGAGAAAATTTGAAAATGCAATAGATTTTCTTGGCTCTTCACCTTATGAAATAACTAGTGTAGAAACTAATTAATGCATTTATAAGTAGATGATAAGTTGTGAAGTCATGGGTTGTTTAGTGTTTTTATTGTAAACCTATATGTTGGGATTGACCTATTTTCTCTCTATATATTTATATAATATATAGTCATGTGATTTCTATAAGCACCCCAAAAATGTGTAGAAATTTATTCTGAAAAAAATCATCATCATGGGGTGGTGTCTTTCCCAACATCTGAGTGGGGGATGGATGACTAAACACATGTTCCCTATTATATATGATGATGATCCAAGCTTGTTCAACCATGATGTGATGAAAATTGGTATCACATGTGTCATCTAGATAAGTTCTGATTTGGTGTCCCATGTGTCTTTAGGATGAGTTGTGATGTGCTTTCCTATGTGTCTCTCATATGAGATAATATGTGTTGTGAGAACCTTATTTGTGTGAGTGGAATGTGTTGTGAGGCCCATGTGTGTGCCAGTAGGATGTGTTGTGAGGCACATGTGTGTGCAAGTGGGATGTGATGTGGGATATTCATAAGAGGTTAAATCTCTAGGACTTCCGACATTAGTGTGTGAGAGAGACTATGTAGTGGGAAAACTATGAAGTGTACCCTGTACATGATATGGATAATATTATATTATATTACTTATCTTCTATTATTTGGTGAGAATTCCTTTTTTATTTTTGGGTTATAAGTAGTCTACCTATTGGGATTTATATGCAATCTTCTCACTATTTCATTAGTATTCTCCATTCACTTATACATGTGTGACTTTTTTCCCCTAATGAGTATACATATATGCTAACCAAATGTATATAATTTTTTTGGGGTTCTAAGAGGATTACGTGGACTATGATTAATGTTACTAGCTTGGAACATTGACAGTTTTTATGTTGCTGCTATATTTTTGTTTTTGGGAACTTAATTTTGGGACTTTAATTTGTATTAGTCCTATTTACACATCAGTTGTGGGATATTATTTTAGTTTTATTTTATATATATCATGGATTTGGTTTTGGTTGATACATATTTTCACCTGATCTTATTTCTTATAAAGGGTAATGACTCCCATATTGTAATATTTATACACCCTTGGTGGTAGTCTCAAACCTTGGTCCTACTAGAGGTGGCACTTCGGGGTAATTTTCTCCCATTATTCATTCAAATCCCAGAATGGGAATCTTTGGGTGCATGGTTTCATTAATGTCTCAAAATTGGAGACCTCCCCACCACCAGACTAAGAAATGAAGACATTTAGTACGTGGACCAGGCATATGACTAGTGAAGATCAGAGTTGGGTTGTGCTATACATTTTATGGGTAAGGGCATATGTAATGTTATTTCCTAAAATAAAATACTATAGAGGGTAGGAAGATAGATGAAAAGTTAATATAAATGAGGAAACACCCTGATCAATGATCTCCTATGTGAGGGAAGTGCAGCCCCCAGGGAGGAGGATATGATAGTGGAGTTGGTGGGGCTCCATGGGGAGGAGCTATGGGTGGTTGAAATTGTTTTGATCTCCTTCTAGAACCACCACTATGAATCCTAGACAAGGATATAAGAGCTTTCAGTCATTGCTATGGGAAGCTATGGCTATGGAAGTATATTACTCAATAGATCACATTGGGATTATAGGTAAGGGATGTGTTTTTATTGTACTCTTTGTTTTGTACTATTAAACATACTTGTGTGGAATTACATTATCATTGTACATCATGTGTGAGGGTAGAGGTCATATATGATGATTTATCCCAACATCTTTTCCTTGATGTTCCTAAAGGAAATAATACCTTTATTTGTTTTATTTGTTGGTTGGGTGAGTTATAACTTGGTTGAGGGAGTTTCCCAAGGGATATTTTAGTCACCATAATGATAGATCATCATGTTATCATTGTGGTGGATTGGTTGTCCATAGTATGAACACAGATTGAATATCACAACTAGAGTGTTAGATTCCTTTGCACTTGTGGGATGAAATTCTTTTTGTGGGTGAGAGAGATCCCATTAAAGGATTAGTAGGTTAAATGATCAAGAGGCTACAACACATCACCCATCAATTGGAGAGCGTGTCCCATTTTTTAGTAGTATCTTATAGAATTTGTACCCCATTAGTCATGAGGATTTTTTTTAAAATCATTCCAATGGATGTTTGTAGACTACATTTGAGGGGTTATATGTTGTTTTTGATTAACCTACACCCAAATACCACTCTGTTATATTCTAAGGCATATTTAGTGGCCTATACTAAGATCTTGGATTTAATGTTCTAGTTGCAGGCCCTTTGATATATGGTTTTTTTCAGTCCTCTTGTTACCTCTAGATATGTATGGTGTTTCTTCATTAAAAAGGTAGAGAAGAGAATATGACATTGTGTCAATTATTTTCACCTAATACATGGAAAAATAAAGAACAATAAGCCCTTCTTTAAAATTAATGAACACTTTTATCATTTGAGAGGTGAGAAATTATTCTCAAAGATTGATCTCTAGTCCAGCTTTCCCTAGTTGAGAATTCGTGAAGATAATATTCCAAATATTGAATTCTGATGTCACTTTAGATTTTTTGAGTTCCTATTGATTTCATCCAATGTGAATAATTCCCCTGATATTTTTAGGGAATTGATGAAAAAGATATTACATCCATATTTATATCGATCCATTTTTGTCTTCATTGATGATCAATTTATATACTCTATGTTAGAGTGGGGTCATATAGAGTAGTTGATGATGTTCCTGGACTTAATTTAGGGGAGAAAATTTTTATGTAAGCTCTAAATGTCCCAATTTTGGATCAATGAGTTTAAATTTATATGGATTTCCATATTGGATAATGAATTTTCTAGGGACCCAGTGAAGGTTGACAAAGTTCTTTATTGGGATCCACCCAATAGTGTGTCATAGGTGTAGTGTTTTATTACCTTGGTAGGGTAATACACGAAGATAATGAAAGAATTCTACAGTATTGTATCCCCTTTGGATGCCCTATTTCAAAAAGTGGGAATATTTACCTAGGATAATAATTAACAGAGATACATTAAGTAGTTGATGCTTAGGATGAAAGGTGATCCTATTTTGTGACTACCAAAGGAGTTCATGGGGTATATTGTATATTTCAATGACTCTAGATCATGGATTGGCAGTGTGTTGAGGCAGATGAAGGATGTGATCACATATGGGTCGAGCCTGTTTAGACCACATGAGTAGGACTATGTGACTAGTGACCTAGAGTTTGCAGTGGTAGTATTCTCTCTATGGTTATGGAGTAACTATCTTCTAGGAGAGCCCTTTGTTGTTTATTCATACTATTATAATTTGAGTTTTTTCATCATGAAGAGAGACTTGATCCTAAGATAGAGGCATTGGTTGTCGTTTTAGAAGGACTACAACTTTGAGATAGTCTATACTCATTGAAAGGAAAACATAGTGCAAGATCCCATTATTAGGATGTTTTAGGATCATTTGGTGTAGGAGGCATCAGAGATGTTGAGTTATTTTCACTGACTCTAGTGGCGGAGGAGGGAACATATATTCATTAGAATGTGGTATTGAATCCCACTTACCTAGTGTGTTTGGGAGGACCTATTGGGAGATATATATAATGAGGAATTACGTGACCATATATCCTCAGGATATTCAACAAATCATTTTTTATGGATGGAATCATGTTATCATTTTATAGGGAAGAATTGTGGTTCTAGTAATGATTCCAGAGTAGGTGATGGGGCAGTTTCACACATATCATTTTGTTGTAAATCCTTGTCTAGGGAAGAAGTAAATATCCAGTCAACTTATGTTTTAGTGGGCTTGCATGAGGTAGATCATGGTTGAGTTTGTCTCTCGATGCCTCACAAGTCACTTGGTGAAGGATGAGCCTGAGGATTAGGAAGGTTTTGTGAAGACTCTTTATATTATGACGTGTAAATGGGATGAAATATCCATGGATGTTATGAGTGGGCATCCTCGGATTGTGAGAGGCCTCAATGTCATCTTGATGGTAGTTGACCGGACTATGAATTCAACCCACTTCTTTTCTGTTTGGGAGCATATTTAGGCAGAGAGATTGAAGTAATTATTTGTGAGGGAGATATCCCAAATACATGGGGTTCCCTCGATGATTTTCACCCACCATGATGCACAATTTACCTTATAGTATTGTAGTGGATTTCTTGACACATTTTTTAGAAAATGAGGATAAGTATAGTTTTTAACCCTGAGACAGATGGCCAGACTGAGTGCACACTCGAGGTGTTAGAGGATATGTTAAGGGATTTCTTGTTAGAACTTATGTATACCCAAAAAAATCACATTCCTTGAGTTTATCTTCATTATTACAATATCTACCACTATTATATCGGCATGAATCATTTTGAGGAACTATATGGGAGACCCTGTCAGAAATCCTTATATTAGACAGAGATTGGCGAGGCTCTCCTATTCACCTATAGATTGTGTAGGATATAAATAAGAACGACCAGTTGATATGTGAAAATATGAGTATATCTTAGTTCATGTAGATATCTTATGCAAACCAACATCATCATCCCTTGACATTCATGTAGTGAGACTACATTTTCCACTGATTTTACCCACATCAAGGATTGTAGAGACTCAACTAGAGAAGTAAGCTATCCCAATGTATTATTAAGATATTTTATATTTTACCACGTGAAGGTGGTGTGGCATACCACCTCACCCTATGCATATAGCTGGAGTGGGTTTATGAAGTCATCTGTGTGTCACAGTTGAGTATATACGTGAATGATCCCACACATGTCATTCAGTGGGGTGAGTTTACAATAGGACATTGAGCAACTTTAGTGGAGCACCAGGCGGTGACAGAAGATTGGTAGTAGTGGATCCAACATATATTGTTCATTCCCATGGTCTACATGCTATGGTAGCATAGAGTCAGGCAGGAGAACTCTTGGGAGTGGGAGATCGAGATGCATGCTTAGTATCCCTAGCTTTTTGTTTAGGTTTTTATTTTCCTGCACAAAGATAATGAAGGAGGGAATAATTCAAAGAGCCTATTTTTTCTCTTCTCCACATGTTATGGTTTCATGGATATATGAAATAGAGTTCTTGAGAGTGGTAGATCCAGATATAGGCTCAATATCCGAACCTTTTTGTTTAGCTTTTTGTTCTCGTGTGCCGGCTGTTAATTTTATAAAACAATTATCTATATTATATATCCTTTGAACAATGTTTTTTTTCATATATAATGGACGATATCAAATATGGGGTCTCAAATGAAATAAAATCCAAGACCAATGTAGAGATTGATGATCGAGGCTTACCATAGGCAGGAACTAATTTTGGTCGGTGTGGCACAATCAGATAATGCGGCCATTAGCAGGTACATTTAAATAAAATAATTAATTAATTTTATTAAATGAAATAAATCTATTTTCACTCTATATATATCTCATTATGTATAATCTAAATAAGTATCTACATAGCTTAGGACCATTAAAAGGATAATTTCACAATTCAATGGAGAATCAATATCGGGTGATTGAATTGAAAAATAGATTGAGGTGAAACGTATAGAACAACTTCTCTCCATCATTGGTAGCTACATTAATTGTCATCAAATGATATAATATTAAGTTAGGGGTCATAATTTATATATTAAACAATTATGATTAAAATATTTAGCATGATCAAACCTATATTCAGTGATCTATATTTAAATTCATCCATTTTGTGAGACCATGTATCAGTTTTTTTTATTTATCCCTATTTTCCATGTTTCTCACCAAAATCCCTCTGAATATGTATTATTTATCCAAGAAATATTTTCCAACTATTTTTTCACCTTTTTTAGGCATATTTCTCCCATTCTTCTTCACTATCTTGACCATTGGAAAACGTGGTCTCGGTTCGACATTACCACGTGGGATCGAGAAAGATAAGACGCCTAGATTTATAGAATATTTTTATTATATGACCATGAAGTTAAATATAGGATTAATTAGGATGCTTTAAAAGTGTTGGTGATTGATTCATGGATTACGGATCATAATCCAAGATGAAAATGATTGGAGGCGATCATAGTGATGTTGGATTCATGAATATAGATAAAAGTACTAATTTTTTGCCTCAAAAGGGATAGAATCAATGGCCATAGGAACATTAATCCTTTTCTAGGAGGTCAATCAGTTGGTTCAGTGGTTGAGGATCTCGATCTAGAACCTCATGAGTATTATATGGGTTCTATAAAAGTTCTAACTATACACCATGTAGTTTTGAAGAACATATGTCATGTTCAATTTTTTTTTATGGAGGCTTGGTTTACCTAGGGAGATAAGTATCACATGCTATGTGGGACCCCTACATTCCATGTGTCCTAGGGTTGACTAGCCTAATATATAATTCCAAATTACAAGGGATAATATATGGCCGCATTAAATGGACATAGTAAAGTCAATGGGAATTGGTAGGGACCTTGGAGGAACAGGCACACCATGCAGTACCCTTACATGCCATGTAATAGTACATAGCCATCAATCAATGTTCTAAGTATATAGGTCTATGTTAAGAGGTGATTTTAAATTTCATATCGACCTCCTCACACACCATTTACATCTTGATGAGTTTTTCATCTCTTGTATCTCCTTTTTTTAGACTCATATTGTATCATGTGGGTAGTTTATATTGATTTTTTTTGAATAGATTGCAATGATTTCCTTTATAATGTCTTATAGGATATGAAAAGATATTTTCCTAGAATTAAATATCTTTAGGTGGATTTTGAATATGATAGTGACCAGAAAAGATAATTATTTTGGTTTCCACCCTAATCATCATGGGATTATGTTCATTATCTACTTAGTGGTACCCCCTAGCGTTGTTGGCTTTGGGACCAACATACACTAAGTTGTAACCCCAAATAGACTATGGTTTAGGTCCTATATCTTCTAAGTGGTACCCCTATCATACTTGGGATCAGGTTCTCCAAAATCTAAGTTGTACCACCCTTTATTCAATGTGGCATGGGTCCTATAATTTGAGATTTTTCCCACTCGACTGTGCATAATAGTGGAGAGGTGTGGTCCCTTTACATGGTTACTTGTATATATAGGAACGTTAGATGATGTGCATCATTGATAGAGCATCAGAATTGTTGGTGGAATATTTTTTTTAAGGATAGTGATATAGATATCCCCTTAATCTCTTATACTAGGTTTATTTTATGAGCATATATATATATATGTGTGTGTGTGTGTGTGTGTGTGTCCATGTTGTCAGATTTCATTTCTGTCTTGTTATGGGATGATAAGTCTACTTCAATCATGTTTTCAAGTATTTCACCCAAATCTTTTGAGGCATCCAACTAGGAATTTATATTGTCACCCATGCATGGTATTTTCCAACACATGTCACGTATTATTAAGATTATGGATAGGTTGGTATTGATTTTATAGGATCATTACAGTACCTTGGTGAATTTGACCATGTAGTGGTCGAGGCTTAGAGATCTTAAGACAGGTTCTCTAAGAATTTACTAATCCATTTATTGTTAGGATAAGAGATCTATTATGTTGGGAATATATTTTTCCCCTTTAATTTTCAAAATATATAATTTTAGTATGGTATTATATTGAGGTTATTAAACTCATGGTTGTTACTCTCGATGTTTTTATTTTTTATATTTATTTCACTACAGTTCTTTAGGTAGATGGTTGGGAGAATTTTTATAGGTACATTAGGAAAAAGCCTCCAATATCAGTTTTACCTTTTAGAGACTATTTCCAGACCTTGAACTAGTAAGCTAGGGTTTGTATAATTTCATATTGGTTCTCCTATGACCAGGAGGACTCAAGTAGGTCGGGTAATGATAACTCATTCCTTGACTCCACAGGTCTGTTAAAATCAGATGGTACAGGACTTGTACCATGACTCTGTATAAAAGTTGTACTCTTATGGTAGATAGAGGATGCATACCCTAATCCAATAAGAGGCCTGCATTCTGATGGTAGAGGAACCACGAATTGTACATGTAGTGGGATTTCACTCTAATTGTAGATAAGTGAATTATTCCTTAATGATGTAGGCATATTCCACGTTGACCAATATGATGATCCTACATGATCGTTGTTGTCTTGGACCATTTCCTATAGAGGTGTCCCTCCATGAATGTATCGTGTCATTTATATAAATCCACTAAAAAGGAAACCATAAAAATATATGTTGAAAAAAATCATGATAGGGTACTCACAGAGAAAAATCAAAGTCCATACAAAGGATATATGCAAGGTAGATATTTACTCAAAAGGGATGGTGATGGGGTACATGATGTGTATTGGGTAAACATGGCGTGTGGCCAACAACATTGGATGAATGTATCATTTGTAGTACATATTTCATTGACTATATATTAATACATGGAATCTATGGGTACTCCACGACATTCCTCAACCACACAGGGTCTATCCATTCCTTTCTGGCTATGTTCTTAATACCGTGTCGAAGTACTGGGATGTGTGTGAGTACACGACATGTGCTCGGCCATGTCTGTTTACTCTCAAATTATATTCTATGTTACCATCACAAAGTTACACGGTGTTTGGGGTCCCACATGGAGTGTGACATTTAACTCACCTCAAAACATTGTCCAATGATTATTGGTCACTATAGAGCGTGTGTTCATCCCAATATATGCCATGAAGCTTTGGTTTTAAAAATTGATTGATCTTCCCAATGTATTATAGATCTCCCACTACTACATCAGATCATATATGATCTTTTCCTCCAATTTATGGTTAATGCCTATATTCATTGATTCAATCCATATTGTGGATGTAAATTGGTATATGTTGATCAATAGAGGTCTGTCGCATGTCCTATGTACCTCTAGTCACCACCGATTGGTCTTGTATCCTAGATAAATTGGAATACACTCCCACATCCTGAAAAGCATCTTGATCCCTCTCCAAATCATCAAACCGATCATTTCACATGAACCTTCCATGATTCTGGGTATTTGATCTCACTTGGTCACGTCTGGTAATGTCAAAAGGTGGCCTAATAGGCCAATGTTGTAGACCTTGAAGAATTGGGGGTGGAAAGGACATAAAAAAGTGAAATAATATTCTTCTATGAAATGGAAAACTAAAATAAGTTTGGGATATCTATGGATAGAAACATCAAACAATGGGGAGATATTTAATATGAAATTTGAAATGGGATGCATGTTCTCATGAAAAGGCTCAATTTAAACGCATATCAGAGGAAAAAACAATGACCATACTCAATCATTTAATAATATTGTCAAAATCAGAAAATGATGAGTCCTATAGTGATATTGTCTTTTTTAGAAAATAATGAAGCATACAATGATGGTAAATATATGTTATATTCAATTTTCCTTGATTCACCTACTTCCAAAAGATCATCATCATTTGATCTAAATTTTATAATGATTGGTGGAAGAACATAGTATCAACGATCCCTGGGTTTTTCGGGAAACACTATAGATTCTCCATAACAACATATTATAATAGAAAACAATATCAATTTATTTAATGGTTTAATAATTAAATAAATAAATATCCAATGAATGCGTCTGTCAATAACACCATTATCAGAACATCCAATGCTGAAAAAATTTAGTTCTTGCCTTCGGGGATCCTCACATTCTCGATTTTACCATGGTATCAAATTTCCATGTCAAGAATCTTGGTAGGAGGTATTCAATTATTCTTCAAAAAACTATGCATGTGTGATATAATATATATTTTAATGTTTTTAGAAAATTAATCCTAGGAATACCAGACCACACAATTAAGAGCTATCTCAGTTCCTAGAATTGAAAAAATACCTTCATATATGTTAAATTGTTTTAAGGAAAAAATATTTTATCTACATATTCACATTCACTTTATATACTATAATGAGTAATTTTAATTTTATTTACGTCACATAACCTAAAATAATAATTTTACATGGATATCATGAATCAATGACAAGAGTTTCTTAAGTTAGGATATGTACAACATTTATTATTATTTTTTAACACATAGTTTTACCTCGTTAAATTTATCAACATATTCCCCTAAATATTAATTTATATAATGGCCAAAATGAGGGGAAATTAGGCTAATAATGATTTTGATGGAAAATGCTTATATTTTATGAATGTGTTTCCATATGAGATAAGATATGGAAGGACAAACCTTGTGATTATACCAAACGTTCTATCATGATATATTATTGAACACAAAAACATAGGTCACATTCGTAAGATTTCAAATAACAAGATAATTTACATTTAAATATGATCAGGTGGAAATGATCATGGATTGTTTTTTCCTTTCCATTTTATCATGAATGCGAGAAGAAGTACCTAAGGGAATGTATTAATGAATGATAGAGATGTTATTTGGGTGGAAATAAAAGTAATAGAGAGACAAATTTTAACGAATTTTTATTTATTATATGTGGGTAACAATGGATATATCAATATAAATGCTCTATTGTATTGGCTAATTGATATAACATGAAATTGTATATTCTATGTCCATTACAAATGTTGACCATGAGAGTTATGGTATAATTACCCTCTGCATCAAATTTAGACATTTCATGTTAAATATTTTATGAATTTACCCTATAAAAATATTTTAATTCTTCCATTACTGAAATTTGATGTGATTTGTATTATTGAAAAATATCACTTCATAGATATCAAAAAAAATTACTGAATAAGGATGAAACATTTATATTCCAAAACAAAATATTATTTATTATCAATGGGATGAAAATTATAATCGTTCAGTGGATGTTCAAACCATTTCATGAGTCATGGTTCTTAATAAATATGGGTAGTTATCTCATGTGGATGTGGATAAATGTAACATCAAAATATGCCTATTTTATTAATGATTGTTTAGGTATGTATGGTATAGTTTCCTAGTCTTCCTCCAAAACATTAAGTATATTTTTCAACAGAAACAATTCATAGAAATAATCCAATTTCAAGGAACCCTTATTGAATGACCCCCATTAGGTTGAAATAATTGAATAAGAAACTATTAAAGAATCAAGGTAGGGGATTTGTATGATCAATTGGATTTTTTATGGTTCACTAATGGTTTTGGTTAAGAATAAGTATATAGAAAGAGCCTATTCAATGAAATTCATGTACTTCACATGATCACGATTAAGAAAAAATATACACTTCCCCATATTGATGATATATTTTATCAAATTTTTGGAGTTCAATATTTATCAAAGACTGAACTTTGATCATGATATATCAGTTGAGGGTAAGGATAGAAGATAAACAGAAGACTAGTTTTACTAAAAGGTATGGAGACTATGAATTTAGAGTGATTCCATTTTGTCTTACAAATACTCATACTATCATCATGGATTTTAGGAATACAGTATTTGGAGATTAATTTGAAAATATTGTATAGAGATTATTGATGGAATTCTCATATATTCAACAAGTAAGAAAGAACATGAAGAGTATTTGAGATTTTTTATAAAGAACGTATAAATGGAAAAATTATATCACTTGTTCACCAAGTGGGAATTTTTATTGCAATTTGTAATTCCTGTAATCTCCAACGATGATATATATATGGATACATAAAAAGATATATATAGTTGAGAAATTTCATAGAACACCTTCTGTGACTGAGATCCCATGTTTTCTAGGATCAGTTAGGTTCTACATGAGTTTTCTGTGAAACATCTAATGATTTCCTAATTCCCTAACTAAACTACCTCGAAGGGAGTGACGTACCTCTAAAAAATGAAATGTGATGAAATATTTAAGTATATTAAAAAGATATTGGTCACTAAACCTATTCCTCCAGTACCCTGTAGTGTGGATGGTTTCTCGATATATTATAATGCTAATTTATAGGGTTTGAGATGTTTTCTTATGTTGAACAAGATAATATTTGCTTACAAATCACAATAATTAAAGTCTCCTGAGAAGAACAAAACAACTCATTTTTTAGTGATAGAGGGTGTATTCATTTCATTGAATATTTTCATGCATTATATATATGGTGGGAAGTGTAGTATTTATATTGAACATAATAAAAAAGTATATATTTACCCATATTTGGGATAAACATGATATGATTTATATGTTTTTAAAAGATCAAGGACCACGAGTTCTCAATACATTACCACCCCATGAAGGAAAAAAAGTGTTATAATGCCTTGATCATGAATTATCATTTTATATTATCCATGATAAGGATTTAAAAATACTCAATACCCATGGATTTAAAGTAGATGATAATTGAAATCATAATGAGAAGGGATAATATTTTATGTCACAAATGTTTACTCAACCATCAATTCCAGAAAAGATTATGTACACTGTAATGATGATGTGGTATACAAAAAAAGATAGCGAGTATTCTAGAGGTCTACGTTGATAAAGATAGTGGTATAGGGTTTGGGTTCCATATATGTGTGCCATAAAAACCACATATGATGAATGCATTTTTTAAAATTTCTCATAGCCCAACCTTATATACTCACCAAGAAATAATGAAGATGTATATACAACTAAAATAAATCTCTTGAAGGGATATCTTGAAGAAGGAAATCATATATTACACATCTTGATGCTTTGTGAGCTAGAAATTTATGGTTAAATAAAAAATGGATATGGGTATGTTGTGAAAAATACCCATACTAGTATGGAAATGGTAAAAATATCATTGAATCTGGTATGAGACTCTCAAAAACATCTAATGTACTAATTATATCTTATTTATATTATATATCCATATGAATTCAATGAATTTAATCACTATAAAAATATTTATTTCTTGACCAAATCTCCATAATATACATAAGAGAATTGGTATGACTACATTTAATTTTAATTTCCACCGTATTTGATTAAGATAGAAGTTTTTCATCATGATTATATAAATGGATTTAGGAAGAATTGGTTATAGAGTTGAGTTTCAAAATATATTATCTCCCTCAAATAGATGTTCATTTTGGGGGAACCATCAAAACTCTAGATGATTTGCTGAGATCTTTTTTGGTAGAATTACAGGAATATTTTGATCAATATCAAACCATGATATAGTTTTTATATAACAATAGTTTCCATTATAGAATTCATATGTCCCCATATGAGGCTCAATATGGAATTTGATATTGGACTCCAACATGATGGGATAAAGTTAAAGAGAAGAAGGTAATAGGCCCTGATGTTCTCCACGAAATGAAGGAGGTGGTTCAAAACATGCTATAGATTATAAAATCCTCAGAATTATTTTAGAATAGTTATGTGAATAATCATTGATGATATCTATAATTTAATGTATGTGTTAAGGTATCTATCTAAATATTACCCTTATTACGGGTTATAGTATTTCAGAATAAAGGGAAGTTAAGCCCTAGGTACATCATTCCCTTTTAATTCCTTGATCATGTTGAAGAATTATCTTATCAATTATCACTACCAACATTCTTATACCAAGTACATGTTTTATTTCATTGTCACTACTAGACCCATCATATGTCCTAAATGTTGAAGCCGTTTAACTAAAACATGATCTCTAATACGAGGGAAAACGTATGGAAATTCTTCATCGATGGGATAAGGTTATGTTAAAGAAGTCAACTCAGTTGTTTAAATTTATTTAGAGGAATCATATGTTTATATAACATGCCTATTTACTAATATATGTGATAAAATAAAATCACCCTCTATTTTTTACTCTACGTGATAAAACTTTGTGGATAATATAATTTTAAGGGTGTATAATTAATTGAATAAATACAATATGCATAAAAAAATGTTATAATGTTTGATATGATGAGTTAAACACTACACCTAATGAAAAAACAACTAAAATGAATATAACATTATTAATAAAAAAATATTATAGACTCATATGGTAAAAAATTTAGTATTTATATGTTAAATAATTCCTATGAGTTAATATTGAAATGGTTATTTGGAATGAAATACATTTTAATTGTACTATTAATTACATTAATAAAGGAAAATTTTCATATTTTGGATTTAAATTTTATGAAATAAAATTCATATTTTAATTCCTCAAAGTAAACTTTACATAGTATGATTTTGAATAGTTTTTTCAGAACATGTTTATTTTTTGTCCAAAAATATTGTTTCAATAAAAATTGTCATTTCTATGATTTTATATTTATGTAAGGTTATCCTAGAATATTAGAAAAATATATATGTAATGAAATATGTATATAAGTTGTAAAATTTTGTTTTTAAAATATCCTATGAACTTATAATCGTTTTCTAATATTTTTAAAACAAAATTAAAATGTTACATTAATAAAAGACCATTTTTTGATCTTTTCCTCTAATTATGTGTTTACATGGTGAAATTAAATTTTAGATTTTCATGAATGCATCTAAAATATTATTTGTTTTATTATAAATAAATTTATGTTATCAAAATAATTATCAGATATTATATTACCATATATATACATTTATATATTAAAATGTTATTTTTCTCATAAATCATTTCTATGAGAATAAGTGTATCAATTTGAAAATTAAATTTTCATAAAGATAGATATTTTATGTGTTAAAATAATTTTCAAATTTAAAATCATAAAGCTCAAACTTGTTAATAGGATCTGATCATAATGTTTCTTATTAAGGTTAAATAGAAAAGGTAAAAAGTAATTACTAAGGTAAAAGTACTTTTGAGTAAAATGTTAAAAGAAAAAAAAATAAAATCCTTCAATAAACATACCATGTCTTGAAATGAAAAAATGGTATTATATTTTCATCCTTACTCTTAAAAAGAATACATTTGTTTCCATTTATGAGCCATTGACCCTTTAATAGTGTGACATTATCATTTCAAATGAATAGTTCCTTGAAAAGTGCAATTATCTCATTAAATAAAATGGAACCACTACCATCCATAAATGAATAATGTCATATTAAAAATACCAAATGAAATAAGAACTTTTTCCCCTCATGTAATTCTATATTTCTTAATTAAGGATATGGTGTCCTTTATTCATAAGGCCTTCACTTTTATGGTTCTTTCTATGTGAAAACTCAAACATCCAATGCGAGTGTTACATTTGGTTATTATCTTCATTTATTAAAAGCATTATTGAAATAAATTTTAACAATGATAATCTAATAATTTCAGTATCATTATTTCAGTGAATTTTCATTATGTTAATTAAAGAAAAAATATTATGTCTTTTCCACCCTTTGTGAGAAAAATAACACTAATTGTTGGAACCGAAAAACTACCACATCCATGATGTGTTGTGGTTTGTTTTAAAGCCCTAGATGGACATGATGAATAAATATATTTTATATGTCAGAAATACAATTTTAATAGGGCATATTTCATATACCATCATTCCATCAATTCATTTGCAATTGGGGTCATCAATCGGGAGAACCTGTGGACAACATCTTCCAAAAAAATATTAATTTCACATTAACTAAATTTTATATGGGACTAATATTGAGTATAATGAACATATATAATTCTTATGATGTTTTATGAATTCATTGATTTTTTTTATATTTATATAATAACACTCACATACTCATTCAATTTTTATAATACATTCTTGTTTAGGTAATTTTTCAAATTACAAGAGAGTTGTTGTAATGTTTTTGTAATTGATTAATAAGGAATGTTATAATCTAGTAAAAAATGTAATAATAATTTATTCATTATTTCTAAATGATTTTATATCCATAACATTATTATCTAATTATGTAAGTAATATATCCCCTTTTATTCATTGAACTCTCCAAAATGAGCTCATCTTCGATTTACTTGTCACAAAGTATTACGAACACAATTAAGAAAAGAAGTTCTAAATTTTAAATTAAAAAAAATAATTCCAATAAAAATTATGATCGATGAATGATTAACATTTGGATAATAATTAAGCACAATAGAAACACTAAAAACTATTCTAAATCTTTCAACATTTATATCACCCAACATTGAAAATAGATGATAACGAAAAAAATGTGTATTAAATAGTTATAATAGAATATTATAAAAAGTGATTGAAATTATTATGGCTTTTTAATATGTGATTGACATGCTAATTTTAATGATAAAATAGGTCAGATCATATTTGAATTAAAATGTGTAAAGTTATTGGGTGTTCATGATTCAAATATTTCCCTTGGGATATAATCACCTCTTTCTATAGAAAACATTTTCAAGTACAAATGAATTATAAAAAGAATGATGTTATATTTTAATAACACCTTATTTCTGGGTGAAATCATGTTTCAAACCAAATTATTCTACCTTGATGAATCAAATATTTTATTGAAATGATTTTTCTGAGAATAAATCATGTCACCTTAAATGGAATCTACCCTCCATTTCCAAGGTATTACCTCCCATTAATGATATCCCTTACCTTATAGAAGCTAAAAATGTTTTTATCTCCAATAATATATTTTTTATCACTATTCTTGAACTATGATTTAAATTTTCATTTAAAAATTTGGGTTTTCAATAAAGGTGATTTCAAATATTTCAGAGTGTTTTCTTTTATATGGTAATATATTATTCCATTTCATCATGTTTTGACATATTAATGATTTAATTTAATGTACTCCAAGATGAATTTATTTCTCAAAAAAATATTTTAATTGGATTTATATACCTTGTTAGGAAATTGGAATTTTGTATTGGACTTAAAAATCCTTTTTTTCAGATAACATTAAGACTTTTTTAAGAACAATACATTTTATAACATACCATTGATTTTCAAAGGATTCATGTCTAATAAATAAATGGTTTATAAATTTCTTGATATATTATATTGGGGGTGATATTTTTTCTTGTATCAAATGATCATGTTTCCTTAATCTCATACCATATGGAAGTGCTATGAACATAATTTTTATTACTGTTGGTTATTTATGTTAAGATGAAGGAATTTATTTTATAGGGAACTAATATATTTGGAATATTCTTGGTGGGGTTGTATATCACCATCCAATACATTGGTTATATTTATATATCTCATTATATAATGTTTTTTGGACATAATTTGGTTTGTTTGAAAAACTAAATGTTCAACATACATTGATTTTTTCACAAAATTTAATTGTGCGGAAACTAGTATTTGTTCAAAATGTTTTTTTGTTATTATATTTTATTCCTAACTACTTCAAAATTATCCTTATCTTCAAACAATGTTAAGTGATTGTGATTTTTCATGTTCTAATGATATCCCACTTTCTTATATATTTATTGTATGTAGGATATATGTTTGAAGGAATAATATTGGATGAATTTTGTCTGTTATAATGACCCAATTTTTTTATCGGAAACGATAAATAATTTTTTCTATAAAATATTATCTCATGATAGTTTTATATGATATTACATACTTACTCTTGTTTCATTTATATTCGAGATATAAATTTTTTGATTAGTTGATATAGTGACATTATTGATCATTCTACCACACCACTACTTATATTTTCATTCCCTTAGTTTATTAGATTATTATTATATATGCCACATATTTTTGTGGGTCTCTCAGAGAATGGTTTTTTTATAAATGTCTAAATGTGTTATAAAATAACATGTCTATATTTCCAGACAGTATAAAAGTAAACCTTTCTTCCATTGGTTTGTTTGTCTTTTTGTGGAATGTTTTAATTAATCCATGAATTAAATGTATAATTTACATATAATTATCATGTTTTAATTTAACAACACGAAATTTTAATTTAAAAGACTAATAATCAGGACAGCTTTCTGAACATATAACATGGAGCCTTCATCGAATTGAAATATACTATAGAAATACTGTCATTTAAATTTATTGTTATTATCTAGTCTTTGAATTGGATGACATCAATATGAGTAAAATAATTAAGAAATAATTTTATAATGGACTTAATTAATAAAAAATAATTCAGTAATTCATTGGAAAGGAGAACAATTTTTTAATAAAGTGATTTTATGCTTCAAAAATGTATTTTCATCAATAGATACTTTAATTAATTTTTGTTTTTGGGAATTATTAATAATAGAAAAAATTTATAGAAATTTTATTTACTAAAATTTAAATAATTTTTGAATTAATCATTTTAAAATTAACATAGCGTAAAATATTGTGGTATTTTAATATGATTTTTTATTAATGAAAAATAACATTTTTTTCAAATACTATCATTTATTTTCAATTAATAATGTAATTTAAATGTCCCATTATTGTTTTGATTTATTAATAAAGTCTCGTATAATGTTGTTTACTTAGAATAATACAATTAATTCTAATATAATCATCAATTTTCATGATTTTGAAATATGTTACATTGAAAGCATGAGAAATATTTTTCTAAATAATTGTTTTACATTTTTTGTGAATTTATATTAAAATTATTTTCTTCCACTTATCAGGACTAATTATTCAAAAATGGATACCATATATGTAATTATATGTTTAAATTTTTCATTTAGGACCCTTGTAGATTTTCTCATTTTAAATTGTAACCTTTGTAATCAATTTTCATAAACATTAGAATAAAATTGGTAAAATAAAGATAAAACAATGAAATAAGGACTCAAAATCAACCCAAAACATTCATTTACTTCACTATATGGGATTAGTTTTACCATTTTCATCCCAAATTCGAATATATATCATTTTTCTATTTTTACATGATAAGAAATATTATTATATTCTATGTAAACTAAATTCCTAAATTTTATTCTCTTGTTTTAAATTTCATTTATATGATAAAATAGGGATTGAAATATGTTATAAAAAATATGATTTTTTAATGTTAATTTTTGTGATATGGTGTTTTTCATTTTCTTAATGGTATAATTTCCTTAAATTCTTACACAACGATGACTTAATGACTGTGAAATCTATAGAAAAATCCAAGTAATCAATTTTAAAATCATCAAATGTAAACTTGTATTTGTATTAATGATTGTGTAACATGAATATTATGGTTAATAATAGTATATAAATAATGTTTAAATAAATTATATTCAAATTCCATTATAATATGGTTTTCATTAATTTAAAATTGAATTTATAGTGTTAAAATTAAAAATAATGATATTTTTCTAAAAATAAATATATATTAAAATATTTAGAAATCATAAATTTATTGTAGGGGATATGGGGGATAAGATATGATTTTTATTTCCATCTCTTGAATATTTTATATATATATTTTTTCTTTTTAGTAAAATTATTACCCATTATAATTGAAAAAATGGTTACCACAGTAAAGGATAAAATGGTTAACTAAGGGGTTAATCAAAATAATAATGTTCAAAATTATATGTAAACGTATATAATTATGATTTTATGATTATAATAAGACTATATAATCATTATATTAAAATTCATGTCATTATGGAATCACATATTGATGACTGTGAGATTATTATATTTTATAGTTTGGTTAAATTAAAAAAGTGTGCCATTCATAAATGATAAAATGAAACCCTTCATTTTAATTATTTTCCCCATCATTAGGCAGATACCATAAAACCCCCCAAAAAGTTATATAATAAAATAACCTATCCATTAATTAGAGTTTTTTTCTTCATAATATTTCATTCCAATAGTCCTTAATAAGGGATCGAAATAACGTATCTTCGATAAGAGGTGTCATATCATGAGACCTCTTTCATTATTCTCCAATATTCTACATCAAATAAACATATTTAATTCATCATAAATAATAAATTAATTTTCCTAAATATACATAATTATTATTATTATTATTGAACCACCATTATCCACTTCATATTCTATCAAATGGTACGTGATTGTATCACTTGTGCATTACTGTGGAATACCCCCTCCACATTGAGATAAAATTGATTTCCTATTTCCAGCAATCATTGATGGTTATAATGATGGTTATAATGTTTTTATATTGTTTTTATAATGTAAATATGTTTATGTATTTATAATATCATATCTACCTTTTTACATTCCAATTAATTGTAAAACCATAACATCAATCGTGAGTTCATATGGACTACCATCACCACAAATTGATGTGATTTAATTTTCATTTCATATTTACAGTGATATAAAAAATAATTATTTTAATGTATATATGTAATTTATGATATAATTATTAATCTAGTATGATAACATAATATTTATCAATATTTCATTCTTTTCATTTGAAAATGAAATCAATGTACATGTGTATGAACCGCCTACCATCTCCATGAATGGTATAAATCATTTTACAATCTATACCTCTTATGGATGATTATATATCAGAAGAATTAACTCATTGTGGTTCTATTTTTTAATTCTGATTTTTGAAAAGGTTTCAGGTTGTCGAAGAATAATTATTTTAAATGGATGTATGTTGAATTAATATTTTGATAACTAATCTCAAGGAAACGTGAGATGTTTGATATCATAGGGATTTTTGATCTCATCGTAGCAAGAAATTTATGATCTCATAGAAGAAACAATTTCTTATATCATATATAGGTAAGGTAAGAAGTGATCTCATGAGGTACCACATTATTTTTATATGTTATCTCTCTGATATCATGATAAGTGCATGATGAAATCACCAGATTGTTAGAAGATCTTTCATTGAGATCATACGAAGCACCGGGAGACATAACATGATTGATAGATGATCTGATAAATATATCATGTGAGGAACTTGATGAAAAATCATGATTGATAGAGAGTCTCATGGAGATATCATGTGAATAACATGAAAAAACTTCATGATTTATATAGGATCTTGTGATGGGGTCACATGAAGTGATGAATGATAATGGAGAAAGGCACTTGATTCTATTTAGATCTCATGATGGGTTTCTGTGAAGAACATGATTATTAGTGGACCTCATAAAGGGATATCATGATTGAAATGAATAAATTGTAAATGAGTGTTTAATTTTCATTGGATATCATGATGGGATCATTTTGACACACTATAAGACAATGATGACAATCACACGAAGTACATACATTATGCATTAGGTGAGCATGTGAATAAATCAAACAAAGAACATGATATAGATTTATGAGATTAGGGAATGGATAACTATCCCAAATATATATATCTATGTTGGTGGAATTGTTTCAATATACACCTAATGACCCATCTCTAATATGTGAATGTTTTCCTTAAATAATTCATGTCTAGAAATTTATTGATATGGAGTTTTAGATGATCCTATGGATAATAAAGAAATTAAATTTCATAAGTTTTTCACATGAGAAAAATGAATTATTTCACTAGAATCCATGCATCTGCATATTCTGTGAAAGGTCTTGAGAATTTGTCTCAAGAAAGAGTATCATGAAGAGAAGTATGCACTGGGATGTCGATCGATTAAGTAAAAACATTTATATCTCACGATCATCATGAAATGAAAAGGATCTCACAATCCATATAAACTAAGAAATATATCATGATCATCATGATATAAAATATATTTCAGAAACAATGTTATGAGAATATGGATCTGGAAGGATCCTTAGGGAGAGGTATCATGAAGCATTCTAGCAGTGGAGTCAAATGATCTATAGGGTGTCTTGTGGAGGGATCACATGGAGGGGTCATAAGCATGAATCTCACGAAGGGGTCTCACACTAGGATATTCCATAAAGTTTACAACCTAGGATCTCATAGAAGGGTTATGCACAAGGATCCCAAACAATGGATTACGTTCTAGGACCACATGCTACGGGTAAAACACTACTATCTTTTTCATGGTAAATACACCCAAGACTTGTTCATAGAGGTAAATTCTAGATTTTTCAATTGGGAGTATAACAAAAATATATGTATTTGGATGAAGACAAGGTATTTGAACAATATGAGTATATTTTCAGAAGTATTTTATTAAATACTACATCCATAGAATTTAAAGGAATACTTGGAATCACTTGAAGATCATTCTAGATCCAAAAAAAATGTAATTTCTATTACTACAAAAAAGATAATCCTACTCCAGTTTTCTAGAAAGTGGAAATTCAACATCATGGTTTTTCTAAAAAATTGAAATATTAACCAATTAAAAAAATTCAATATAGAATCTTCCAACAATAGAGGATGCATTCAGAATTACTAATTTAGGGACCTATATGTCCATAAAATGTGTATGAATCATGTTTGATGAAGTGATAAATTGAAGTGGAAGAAGGTGATCATTTCCATCAGTAGTGATGCAAAGAAGGAATTATTGACGGAGTGACCATTACAGTTTACTGAGATATACCTAAATCATGTAAGATAGTTATCTTTTATCATTGAAGTGATCTATCCAGGTCCTTTTATTAATAGTGATATTTAGAAGAATTACTACATCAGAACATTTCGTTGAATTCTCCATGATTATAGACCAGTGATGGAGAACCATGTAAAGAATATATGTGTTTTGTGATTCCCTTCATACTTTACTATTTATGCACCATCATAAGATAAATTTGGAAAGGGTGAGATCAAAAAAACACTAATGTGAAAAAACATGATCGTTATAACAAATAGGTCAAGAATTTATGAGGAAATAGTGAGTTTTAAAAGAATATCAATACACTAATTCACCCTTAAGAGAATCTAATCCCCTTTTTTACTAAAAACCAGTATTAGAGGTTTGGTTACATTAGTTGGATTTTTATCTATTAATTTTTTTCAATTATTGAAATTGAATCCTCCATTTACTATTATATTAGTGAGTCATGGAAGAGGGAAAACCGTAAAATAAGAAGAAAAATTCTTGTGTAATTCTTCAATGTTTATGTGTTTATTGAAGTATTATGATTCAGTTTAAAGAAGGAAACATTGTACTCAACAAAAATTTTGATGAATCAGACTGTAGAACTATTTAATCATTTTCTAATGATGTAGGAATGAGTGAAGAACCTAAAAACAAAATTAATGTCCAAACATCTAATGATGAATTTATTTCAAGAAGGAAAATTAGGATTTTAGTACATGAAAAAGGAATTGGAAATAAAATTAAATGAAGTAAATAAGTCTTTAGCATTATAGATCTTTGTTTATGAAATTTGTGTCAACAATGTAATAGGTTTAAATAAATGGCATGTTGATGTGTCCACATAACATAAGGATAAAAATGTTTACCAATCCATCGAACTGAATGTGATGTCTATAATGATGGAAAACCAAAATACGATGAAAGAATAATTAATATGAACTAATAAGAAAATTAGTATTTAGAATACAAGAATAATGATCTTGTTACCCCCCAATCAAAATTGGTTTATGATAATGAATTCTTTAAATATTCTATTACTCCAATGAATTGTAAACAGAAGGAGAAAGTAGACATGTTTGATAAGATATTAAAAGAATTTGAAGATGAGATTACTAGAATGAATAATCTCATGACATATCATAATTCTCAACATGAATCTATGCACATGAATATTTACAACTAGGTGAAAATATAATTTTAGTAAAGAAAAAAGTAGTGAAATATAATGCCAATGTCAAACCAAAATTAAATGATTCTTTTTATTTCTTATTTTATTATACTTCAATTTGTAACAATGAAAATAAAAGTTAATATTCTATTTTAGAGAAAATACATGAAATTACTATCTCATCCCATAGTCCATTCAGTTTGGGAAAATTTGGTAATAGATATGATGATCTATCTAAGATGAAATACATCTGAGATTAATCCATGAAATACAAAAAATCTTATAGGTGTTATAAAAATACAAAAAATGGCTTTTATAGGATGTAATGAAATCATATTCTATTTCTGATGGATTCATGGTCATATTTCCTGTTATTGTTTTGGGTCTTTGAATATATTTCATGCAATAAAGATAAAAATATCTATATAGATGAGAATTAGCATAATATTATATTGAATTATGAAAGAAGTTTATTTAATTATAAGGTATCCGAAAAAACTGTCATGATTTGAAAGATTGGGAAACACCAGGAGTACGTTTCAAGAATCTTAGGGGCATAATGAAAGAATAAAAACTATACCTATATTAACATCTCAATAAGGAAATAATGACACAATGTATTGTTTTAATGGGATATGTTTTATAAGAGTGAATCAAAAGAATTTGGGAATATGTTGTTTCTAGAAGAAAAATGGGAAGGAAAAGGACCCAGAAGGGTGATACCCAACTCATGTGGTGTATAGTGAGAGATTGTATACTGAACCAAATCCGACAATGATTAAAAATACGTATAAATCATTAAAGGAAACACAAGGATCTCAATGAAAGGTATTATAGGAATTCACTATGTCATGCCCACAATAGGTCACTTAAAAATAGTTCAAGGTAACCTATAAGAATATGGGAGGACATTCTCCAGTTGTTTGTATGAATAATTCATGTTCAGTAAAGGACTCACTCCTAGAACATCAAGGGTGAGTTGACTCAGATAACCAAAAAAATAAAATTGAATAAATAATGCCCTGAAAAATTAACATGTCATGCCATAAGGTGATCAGTAAATGAAACAGAAAGAGGCCTCCAATGGAGAATGAAGAAAGCATATTTGACCAAGGGAATGATTCATTTTTAATGAATTAATCATGATGAATAGGATATTTTTTCAGTGTCAACGAAGGAAATTTGTACTTGTGGGTTCAAACGCCATATTGTCAAAAATACGATTCCTATAGAATATAAATATCCAATTAATTCTGATAATATGTCATAATAGTTTGTATTTATATTTATAGAAAGGTAGATATTGGATTCTCATTTGGAAGAAGCACCTAAATAGTAAATTTAATAATAAGAAAATATCAATGGATTGGTTAATATATAACAACCACGATCCTCTCATTGAGGATTCGATAGGTAACATTTTTCCCAGAAATTTAATATTTATAATATCTGAAGGATTATGTGAAGTGATAATGGGGAGATACAATCCATGGGATATGTGTGTTGAAAAGGTAGAGAAGTTATATGCTATGGAAAATAGAGATTATATGATAAAGATCATTCCATGAAACTGAAAAGCTATTAAATCTATATGTGAAGGACTCAGTGGTTCTTTGTCATTTTAAATATTCAACCATTGGTATCATTCTTCAGTTAAAGTGTTATTTTTACATAGATAGATGAATGAGTTGGGATGAATAAGAAAAATTCATATATTTCATGACTCTTTGTTCGTACAGTGTTTTGTCATCTTATTGTTTTCAGGAATACAAAAATGTGGATGTTTTCAGGGAGAAATATTGACAAGCACTCTAGATTATATAGAATCATCTAAAAAATTCCTCTAAATAATTGAGGAATGTCTTGATTTCAGAATCCATGGATATAAGTTAGTTGCATGGAGAGTATTTTGGTTCATTTTATTAAACTCATGTTTCCAACAAAGAGTTCTGAACTAGTTGACTTAGAGGATCTGTCAATAACTCAACGCCATGTGGTAATTTATATTGATAATTTTTATAGTGTAGATATCAATAAGAATATGAATATGATCATGAAATGTGATAAACATTTCAATGTTTAATTCTAATGTTGATAAGGGGAGTCAAATTTGAAATTCAATATTGGTGATATAGCCTAGTGGTGTTTGAATTTCAGCATATGATGTTATATGGGAAATATAGAGGTGCATGACCAAAGGGGAATAATAGTTTCCCTTTATCATTACTTAAAAAGATAAATGAATAATGTCTTTCCTCTCATGAATTTTTAGATTATCAAAAATATCTTCTATGGAAATAATTATCTCTGATGATTTAAATTCATAAATGATTTAATCTCATATTCAAATTCATTGAGAATTTTGGAGACTGTTGTGAAGTATCTAATCATTATCCAATGTGATAATTCAAGTTATATTAATATTATTATAAATATAGTTCATCTATCAAGGAAAAATAATTTTCATATTGTATATCACATCATTGAGAAGAGTTTGGTTCTTGGGATCAAGAAGATGGAGTATGTTTCAACTAGACTATTGGCTACAAACATTTGAATGAATTACATACCCATTGAAGAGTTTTAATGAAATCAACTAGATCTTGGAGTTTTTTTGAGTCCTCAAAGACAAACAATGTGTATATGGGACCCCTTCTCCCAAAGGCATGGTGCGTTTTACCCTGTATACTGATATGTGTTTTTTACCATGTTGTATAAAAAAGGAGTAACATTTGGGTTCATTGAAAAAGGGGGATGAAATGAATTTATCAAGACAAAGGAGAAGTTGATATATGGAGTAGTGAAACTAGAATATTTTTAAAAATAATGATGCTAATACTGGTCTATCAATGAAGAATAATAATTAAACATAATGTTTGTTGGTTTCCAGATACAAGAAAAAGAAATTCTCCAGTTAATAAGTGATATTGAAGGGTATTATTTTTCTATCATTTCGTATCAAGAACGTTTCGTGTATATGGTTGGGTAATGTGTTAATTCACTAATTAACTTTTCATGATACTCTTATTTCTCATTCCAATCTTGAATCATGTGGGATTACTATTCATGTTAAGGAATTCATTGATCACTGTATGGGGTTGTAGAAGGAAAATGGTTTCAAATGTTTATTAATTATTTACATGTTGGTTCTTGATGAATATAATTTTTTTCACCCCATACAAAGTATGTAATTGGGGGAAAAAATACCTCATATAGGTTCTTCTAGGTTGATTGTGTTTATTAAAAATGTTTGAGGTTTTTAGAAGGATTCCTATTAAATGAGGCATTAATAGTGAAACATGACATTTATAATCACATGGATTCACAAGATGTATGATTTCGCGGATGTGGTAGATGTTTGATATTGCAATAGTGTG
Source organism: Viscum album (assembly GCA_963277665.1). NCBI lineage: Eukaryota > Viridiplantae > Streptophyta > Magnoliopsida > Santalales > Viscaceae > Viscum > Viscum album. Next base: position 597,417,225 of record OY728121.1, read on the forward strand.
AGAAATCTAATCTCGTGGAGGAATGATATTTTATCTGGTGGAATTTAATAAAGAATTATCTCACATAAGCACGAAATGTGTGATCTCATGGAATCTTGATTGTATGTTCATGTGGAGTTCCAATTTCTAAACTAATATCACGAAAAATGATGTGATTTTTATATGATCTCACATTGAGATTATGTTAATCACATGAATAAAGAACATGGGTGCCAAAGGATCTCACAATGAAATCATGCAAGGAACCTAAATAGATCGAATGATTCTCAGAGTATATTAGGATAAAATCATGTGAATCACATGAAGAAAAAGAATTATTATTAGAGGTTATTGTATGAGATATCATGTGATATTCATGATAAAAGAATTATTTTCAAAGTATCTCTTGATGGGGTCATAAAAATAATTGGGATACAACGACACTAGACACAATATTGTCTTTAGATATCACAATGGGATATTTTGAAGCACATGATTTTTAGTGGATAATATGATGGGATATCATGGAGCATTAGAGGAGAATATCAACGACTATATGATTGTAACTTTATCATGTTATGGGATCATGTGACACACTCAATGATAATGAAGATTATTATGTGATTCAACTGTGAAATAAAGAATGTGATCATGAAAAGAGATCATACAAAGTGAGAGATATGGGTTTCAGAGGTGATGTAATGGAAAACTTTATAGGATTTTTTTAGTTAAGGGATTATAATATTTCCAATTAATACCCCAAGTCCCTTCCTTATGAGGTGAATTTTTTTTATTAAAATATTCTCCTAAATCAATGTTTTATGATGGATTTTCTCAGGATGAAATGAAGAATAAATATTAATATATTGTAAGTGTTTCCCTTGATAAGAATTAAGTATTTAACTAGAACCATGCAATCCATGTAACTTATTGAATGTATTATGAAAGGATATCATGAAAGAGTCTCGCGAAGAGAAGTATGCCCTGGCTGGTTGAACACATACATAGGTTTAATGATATCTCATGATCCACATGAACTCAAAAGATCTCATGAACAACACAAACTGAACAAAATCTCATGATCCAAATGATCAAAATAAGATATCACGATCCACATGGAAAGATCATGGTCTCATAGAGGTGCCTCATGGAGATGTATTCTGAATCACTCTAATTTTGGGGCCACATGATCCTCATGATGTGAAGGGTGTCACATATTGGGATCTTGCAGAGGGGTCCTGCTCTAGGATCTCACAGAGGGGTCTTGCACCATGATCTCTTGTATATGTTACACACCGAGATCTCACCTCCCAGGTTATGAACCGGTATCTCATGAAAGGGATTATGTTCTAGGATCTAGTATAAGGGTTTATCCTCAATGTTCCTATGTTGGGATAATAAATCATAGTATTTCTTAAGATGATACCCGCTAGATTTAACTTGTGAACTATATCAGTTCTATATCGTTATTTTGTTGAATATAGAGGATCTAGCCCATATAAATATATTTTAATAAGGTTTTTATTCATCACAATATCCATTATAGTGAAATTAATTATTTACATCTCTTTGAGATATTGAAATATCCAAAAATATGTAATTGTTGTGTCTAAAACCGAGAGACGTCCCTTCTAGTTTTCTAAAATGTTAATGTAATGTGTCAAGTTATTTTCACCGAATTGAAAGATAAGTTTATATAGATATTAAATGGAGAATATAACATACTGAGGAAAAATTATATATATTTTTTACAAAGGGTCCTTTATTTTTTAAACTATCTATAAATCCTTACTAGAGACGTCATAAGAGGAATATGAAGAAGGTAATATTTTCCATCGATAGTGATCCATCAACGGAAAGTTCAAGGGGTGACCCTTGGTAAAAAGTTATATAACCCTAAATAATTTAATGTATTGATCCTATGTTGAAGTGTGACCTAGTATGAAAGTTTTATAGGGATAGGACATTATTGTAATTAGTACATCACTTCATTTTCTTTGTATTTTCCTTGGACATAGCCTAGTGAGGGTGAAACAAGTAAAAATATGGGTTTCCTTTTCCTTTTGTTTCTTTATTTAATCCTTTGAATCGTCATTAATTTTTTTTAAAGGATATGGTCAAAAAACAATAATGAGGAAACTATGTGACCCATATAAAAAATATGTCATGATCATTAGGGGTAGGAAGAAGTTTTAAAGGAATATCAATACCCCAATTCACCCCCCCTATTTGGGTATCTAAGACCCTCATGTACCTAAAACTAAAAATACTTATATAATGAAAAAATTTAATGTATATGTCATGAATAATATTTTAGAAATTGTGGAACCATTATCAATGTATAAAGACTAAAACTACCAAATCGAATATTCCATGAAAAATGAAACATTTAACACAAGTAAATGACTATTTTATTAAGGAATTATTAATAAATGGGGGTTTAAATGTTTTACTTTTATCATATATAATAATATAAGAGTGATTCACATATTTTTAACTACCAGTATTTATTTCAGGACTCATTTTTATTATTGTGGAATTGATCAGTATGTTTTTAAATAGTTAATCCCATATTAAAAAACCCATAGGATAGTTTTATGTTTAGATGGCAATTTATATCTCCCATTTTGGGTTTTATTATTCATTTGAGCTTACAATTTACTATGTTTTATTTTCCTTAAGATATAAAGAATGGTTTTATTTATGATATTTCTATATAGGAATGTATTTTTAGATTACTATGTGAGAGATGATTTTGAAAATTTATGAAGGAGTTGTTTATGTATCGATGCTTCCAAAGACACTAATCCTTTATGAATCATTCATGTATCATATTATTATGTAATTAATATTCATCTAACAAAATGTAATATCAACGTTTGAAATTTTTTTGTCCCTATAGTTTGTATAATAGTAGGGTTTACTAAATAATAATTGATTTTGGGAAAAACACATTTGTTAAAAACCATTGGATAAACCTATGTATACAATGAGATTCTAATTTTTTTAAGGTATAGATTTATGTGGTTGTCCATGAAATATATCTTTTCAAGGATATTAGTAAGAGGATGAGGCTATAGAATAGAAAAATTTAGGTTTGACAACTCTAATTGGGGTATATTGGGTATTGAATCTATTTTCCCCAATGCATTATGTGTGGTCCTAAGATTGAAGACTCAAATAGACCCCAACAAGGGATATTATTGGGATAATTAAAGTTTTCTTTATTACCCATTATGATGAAAGAAAGCATAGATCATTTTGAAAAATATGATTTTCCATAGTAGAATGGGATTGATTTAATGTGTCATGGGTTGATATGTATATGGTATATAATATGTTTAAAGGTGTAGACACCCCAATTTTGGTTTTATGTGATGGATGCTTAATATGATTAAGGATATTTTATAAGATATTTATAGGAAGACAACACTTTATTTTAGAAATTATTTTTAGTGAAATATTATATTTTTAATGATAATTTTATATTTTTGAACATAAGTATAATTTTTAGACATCTATCAGGGTTAATGTGATTTTTAATATTGAGGTAGTTTTTATTAATGGGGATAAAAGAGTTAATACATTTTGAAAACATTATATAATTAATGTAAACATAATTTTAAGAATGAAGAATGATTTTGTTTTTGGATGAATTTATGTTTTCATTGAGTTTTTACAGTGATTTAATTTTTTTGGGAAAGTATTAACGTTCTTTTTGAGAATATAAAATCATCATATTCAAAAGTTTCATATGTGAAATTTTGTTATATTTTATGATTTTTTGTAAAAATTATAAAGTTTATCTTGTAAAAAAATTGTGATAAAATTATTTGGATTTTTGGATTTTGAATTCGGTCAAATATATTTTAGAGAATTCCTCAGGATAATTATTTATTGAATTGATTATGATATAATTTGGGTTTATAGATTAGTGTATGATTTATCTATATTAGATAAGTTGTGATAATCATTTTATTTTGGGTAAATAGCATAAGATAGTAAGAATGAATCTTAATTCTATAAGGGATATTATTATCCATTAAAATCAAATTCTCATGTTTTATGCATGGAAAATTATTATTTAAAATTAATTCCATTGAGTAATAGATCCAGTGGAAATTGACCAAAGGACACCCGAAGAATGATTTTTTTAATGAAATGGAATTAAATAAAGTAATAATATTTTCTCATGTTCTCTATAATAATATTAAATTACTCATCAAACAATGTGAAAATTATCTAGATATAAAACATTTATCCTTTTATCTTTATTTATTATTAATTTATTGGCCTTTCCCCTTAGTAATTTATCATTTTTTATCCATTAACATTCTAATGACCATGTTCTTTTCCACTCCCTTTTAGTCCCTAGAAGTTAGTTTTCACCAAAATTTGTATATTTTTATTTCACCCAAATTTTAGCCTTATCTGAGAGCCAAGTATTGTTTTATTTTATGTAATCTATATGTTTCTAATATTTTCCATTTCAGATGAATTATTATTAACACTTTTTATGATGTGGGATTCAACAAAAGTGTTATAAAATATTCAACCATTGATGGACATGTTAAAAATGTGATGGTGAAATTTATTTAAGTGATATGGGTATAATGTAACAATGAAAAAATTTAGTTTAAAAGAATAAAAACATGATAGATTTATTAAAAAGCTACACCAAATATTAATTGGATTGTGATATACTATAGAAATATAACAATCTAAAATTTTTCATTATAACCTAGACATTGAATTGAATAGTGTAAATTTTAGAAAATATGTTATGAAATATTTGTATAATGGTCCTACCCATTAAAAAATTATTCATTTACTCTTAGTAAATAGGTTTATAGTATTTAGTAAATTCATTTTATTATTCAAAATTTCATTTTCTCCAGAAAAATTTTTCAAAATATTTAGTTTGAGGAAATTATAACTAATTGATACCACATTCAGAAAAATTATTTTATAAGGGTAAAATTATTTTTTAAATAATTATATAAAAATTAACATTGGATAATTTTTTTGGATTTTTATGAAATATTGATTTTTCAATGAGAGGTGAAAAATAATTAATTTTCATATAATGTCATTATATCATTAAGTCATGTGATTTAAAAGTCACCTTATATTTTTTATTTGGAATTAAATTTAAATATTATAATTTTTAATTATAATAATATAATTAATTCCCTTTTATTCAGTAATCTCCACGATTTGGATATAAGATAATTTATATGCTTAAAAGAGATGTTTCTAAAAAATTGGGTTTCTTTTCATTTTATGAATTTATATTAAAAATAACTCCATAAAATTCATGAAAATGAATCATGAAAAAGGGTTCAACATATAGAAGTATGATTTTCAAATTTCTTAAATATTTTTTATTTATTTTTGATCAGTTTAATTAGTAATCGGGGTTTGTTTATGTCACATCAATAAGGGTAAAATGGGAAAAACATTGTCAAAACTAGGAGGTGAGGTCTCAAAATCATCCAAACACTTGATTTTTTTATTTTATTACATTAATTATACTTTATCATTAAAATAATAAAATATATTTTATTTTTGTTATATTTTGTCTTTCATAATGACATTAATATTATTTTAAGTAAATGAAATTAAAAAAAAATTCACTCTATTACTTTTAATTTTTTATATATGGTCACATGAGGATAATAATACATTATAAATGAATATAAAAGTTTTTTTTAGAAATATTAATATATTTTCATGATGTCAATTTAATTTTCAATTTTTGTTAAAAAATAATTACATTAATCTTACACAATAATGAAAGAGTTATTGTGCATGACCTAGAATAATTAATGCAAAAGTTGTTAAAAATATCAAAAGTAATAATTTTTTGATTTATTATCAGGTCCCATGAATTTCATATTTATTAATATTGACTCATTTATGTTTAAATAGATTTTATTTGAATAAATTTTTTCATGATTTATTATTGTCAAATTAAATGAATAGTGTGAAAAGGAAAATATTAATATTTTTTGAATTTTTTTAATAATTATTTAAAAAATTAGTCAAATGTAGAAATAAGAAAAGTATTGATATTTATGGTTTTAAATTTCACATATTGACAATATGTATTAATTTTTATAACTTAATTGTAAATTAATAACCCTTTATGATAGAAAAAGTAGCTATTGCAGCTAAGAATAAAAATGGATAATGAAGGGGTTAATCAAAATGGAATGGTTTAAAATTACTCCTAAACATATCAAAATTGTATAAGGTTATAATATTATTAATATATTATCCTTATATTCTAATTAGTAATTTCCCTCAATCTTATACCCTACCATATGGCCAAATCTGGCATGTTACGGGACCTCAAGGATGCCTCCCCTTACGCTGAAGGCTGCAGACTAGTAGTAAAGGTGTGATAAGTATAGTTGGGAAACATAACCCATTGTTAAAGAGTAAAAAAACATAGGAATGATCATATAACAATAAATAAATATCATTGTGTGGATGTAAAGGAAATGATATCATACTATGAAAAACCAACAATAAAGGCCAATAGAATAATCTGGTAAATACTGAAGCAACAATATAATGATGCGATGGAATAAAATTATATTTAATGAAAGTGGTAATAAAAATTATGTTCTAAAAGAATCAAATATATACTCAATTTCCATGGTCTTGAACCCATGTTAGTCTCGTTTCCAAACTGTATCCTATCCAGCAAGAAATAATACACAATAAGGCCCCTTTATCATTTCAAAAATTCTATCCATGTAATCATCATGGTCAGAAAACGACAGCCTAGGTATGATGTAGTATTACTCATTATTTCCACACAACCATGAATAAACCAAATTATGATATTAGAACACTAATGAAATATTATCATATACCCATTGTTTAAAACTGTGGTCATAACCCTTAAAACCGTGGGTGATGGATATACCAATGTTTTTATGAAACATAGCTGCTTAGGGGATGAGGGTTGTTATATACACATGGCTTGGGTATAGGCCATAATGATTTCTTATTACTAACATTTTTCTTGAAATCGTGGGAATATATTAATAACCATAGTTGTTCAAACCATTAGAATAGATGGTTGTCCATAATTCATATATACCCACTGCTTTATTAACTGTGGGTATTGTGTACTACCACCATTTGACATATTAAACACCATAAAAAATCACCAAGACATCCTAAAAGTAAATTAAAAACCATTTTACACTTTAAATATAATAAAAATATATATTTCTAATTCAAACATAAAACTTTGAATAGTTTTCTAACCATTTACAATATTGTAAGAAACATATACAATCCACATCATCAATTTGTCTTCTTTAAACAGACATTCATCTACCTAAACTAAAAAACAAATGGGTTCAATGTCTCCCTCATTATCATTAGTTCTATAATAATCATCACTTTAATATGCACCTATACCATTAGAATCGTGATCAGTAGAAAAATCACCATCATCATCATCACTATCACCACCACTAGCACCACCACCACTACCACCACCATCAATTTGACTAACACTTGGGACCTCATTGACATCACTCATGGAATTATATTAATAGTTCATAAATTATATACATTAATCTAAATTAGTATATGTCTCTAATATATGTTATGGAATTATAACTATAATTTCAGTTAATATGTGTTCAACGAACAATTTATTTCATTTAGGATCCTATATAAATATTTTTTGGTCATAAGCTACTTCTGCCTGCAATCTTTAAATATTGGTGGTTTGATAATTTTGAGATATTCCTGAAGAGTGCCAATACATTTTGGGGAAGTTATTTTTTCTAGGTTGACATCAAACTCTCTCCCCTAGTGATCCTCACCTAACAACTATCTCAAATAATCATTTGATGTGATGTTGTGATCTTCTTTATCATCAAGGTACTCTAAGATTTTTTTTTGAAAATATGAAAATGATATTTAATTATTATTTATTTATAAAAATTTAAAATAATGGTAAAAAACATACACATGTTTCTTTTTTTTACATTTACTTCCCTTCCACCCTTTTTCTTCCAACTTGAGAAAAATTATTTCTCTCAATGCACAAGGCCTTCAATGACCAATTTCTCCTCTTGAAAATGATATTTATTAGTATAGTACTACAATAATGTATAATATGAAAATGATTAATGATAAATGAATAAAAATTATATATTTTAAAGAAATATATAAAATGAATAAGCATCTAAATATATATTTAATTTTAAATTTAATACTAGTTATATAAAACAAATAATACAAACTAATTAGCATTCTAAACATGGGTTTTATATGTATTCCCATTAAATGTTCATTGAGGTATAATTATATTTATGTTTTGTGATTTGGTTAGATGGAAATGAGGTAAATTTGATAATGTTGTCATTGGGTTCATTTCTTATTTTAGTTGTTTTGTAATTTAGTCATTCAACCAATTGACGAATTGATAATTTATTCATTTGGCCATTTGGACACTTATCCAATAGTCCAATTAGGATTTTTATTCTATTTGTACAATTATTTCATTTAGGTTAGTTAGAAATTTTTTGAATATTAGGCCTATAATAAAAATCCTTTCATTTAGGCCAATTATGACATTCAAGCAAATTTATTCTAAATAGGATAATTATTCAATTTATATGGCCAATTTAGGCTGATTAGGCCACCTAGGCCAATTTTAGAAAATTAGGCCAACTAGTTTAATTATCTAGTTAGGCCAATTTAAACCAATTAGGATATTTAGTACAATTATTTCATTTATTCCAATTTGTAAATTTAGTACAATTTCGGCTAGTTTGGCAATTTAGGCCAACTATTCCATCTTGGCCAATTTTTCCAATTTAATGAAAATTATTCCATTTTGGACAATTTGGGCCAATTAGTCGAATTTAGGAAAATTATAACATTTATTCTATTCAATAAAATTAGTTAATTTATTCCATTTATTCCATTTTATCCAATTTCAAATTTTGTCCAATTGACAAATTAGGATATTTTGAAAAATTATGAAATTTAGGTCATTTAGAAAAATTAGGCTATTTAGCACAATTTCTATAATTAGGCCATTTTTTAATTAGGCCAATTTGGAAAATTAGGCCATTTAGTCTATTACGTATAATTTTGGAATTTCCCAATTTTCCATTTGGTTATTCCTTCACATGTTAATTTGGATCATCTGGTCATTTTGTCATTATTCTATTAGGTGATTATTCCATTCGGCAATTAGGCCATTAGTCCATTTTTTCATTTTTCTGTTAATCCATTTTTCCATTATTCCATTAATCTAATTAGACAATTAATTTTTTAGACCTTTTTCCATCTATACATTTAGCTATTTCATCCCTTAATATCTTTTAAGGTAGTTAGGATAATTAGGCTAATTAGTCCAATTAGTCCACTTAGGCCAATGCGGCCATTTTTCCAATTTATCCCAAATTGGAAAATTTGGCGAATTTAGACCAATTATGCTAGTTTATTACAATTAGTCCATTGATTTGTAACATTGAGTTGAATAAGTACACTTAGGAAAATTTAGGCCAATTACGATATATAGGCCATCTATGATAGTTTAGTCCAATTCATTCCAATTTGGGCCATTTTGGCCAATTATGCAATTTATTGGGTGAATTTATGGCCAATTTAGGATAATTAGTACAAATAAGACAATTAGTCATATTAAGTCCAATTATTCCAATTTATATTAGTTAGACTATTTTGGATATTTTGGCCACCTTAGGTAATTTTGGCCAACTAGGGCAATTAGGCTATGTGTACCAATTATGAAAATTAGGCCATTTATTCCATTTTGGACATTATGCCAATTGTAAAATTAGTATAATTTGTCCAATTATTACAATTATTAAATTTAGTCCATTTAATACAACTATTACATTTAAGCCAATTAGGTAATTTAGACCTTTCAAGCCATTTTGGGCAATTAGGCTATTTTGGTAATTAGGGACAATTGGCCATTTAGAAATTATTCTATTAATCCATTAGGGTATTATGACATTAGGAAATAGGGAATTATGAAATTATACCATTTTGAAATTTAGCAATTAATTGATTAGGCCATTATTCCAATTGGAAAATTGGTTATTTTTGAATATTAGGACAATTAGCCCATTTATTCTATTTAAAATTATTATGCCAACTAGGAAAATTAGGCCATTTTTTCCTATTATTCTATTTAGGTGATCTAGTCTATTTATCCCAATTTATTACAATTTATCTAAATTAGGAAATTTATTTCTCCATATTACGTCCTTTAGGGTAATCAGGACAATTTTGGACAATTTTGGACAATTAGTCAAATTATGCAAATAAAATAAATTTAGTAAAAATGGTGAAATTGAGTCCTCTTATACAATTTAGGAAAATTATACCATTTTTTTAGACTATTTAGGGAAACTATTTCATTTAGGCTAATTTAATACATTTTGGCCAATTTAGGAAAATGGTCCCAATTGCCAATTTTTATTCCGTCAGTTGGTAGTTTTGATCATTTGATCAATAGATCATTAGTCTAGTTTTTCACATATCTATTATTCCATTTAACCAATAGTAAATTAAAAAATTTAGCAATTTTCCCATTATGTCATTAGTCCATTTTCCATTTGAACTTTAGGAAATTATGCAACTAGGATATTAGGCCATTAATCCTTTAGGATAGTTAGACATATATAAATTAGTCCATTTCTAAATTAGTCCATTCATCTATTTGTTCATTATACCATTTTTATAACTAGGAAAATTAGGCCTATTAGGACATTTGGATATTTTTCGATTATGAAAATTCGTCTATTTGGACATTTTCTCAATTGACCATTATCTATTTATCCCATTTGTACATTTATTCACTAGAACATTAGGTCAATAGTCCATTAGTTCATTGAGGCCATTTAGGCCATTTAGGCTATTTAATCTTTTAGATCATTAGGCCATTTATGCTATTTGTCCAATTAGTCTGTTTAGTCCATGTGGCCATTTTAGCGATTTTGGCCATTCATTTCCTTTGGCCATTTGTCCACTAGTCTATTTTTCTATTAGTGTGTTTGTCCATTAGGCCATTAAGGCAATTAAGATAATTAGGAAAATCAGGCCAATTTGGTTATTTACCCATTTAGAAATTAAGAAAATTAGTCCATTTAGCTATTTGGAAATTATTCCATTAGTCCATATGGCCATTTCTCCATTTGGACATTTGTCCATTAAGAAATATGTCAATTTCTTCTTTGTCCATTTGAAATTGGTATTTCTTGCTTTATATTAAAGGTATTAGTGAAAGGAAAATATGAATTTCAGCAGGAATATATAACTAGGTATCAATATAAATATAGTTATTATTACTATTCATATTAAAGTACATGAATCCTCTCTTTCTCAAGAAATGTATTATTCACCATAGATTGAAAATGAATCATTGAATCGTTGTTCTTTTTTTTTTCTAACACATCTTAAAAATTAATATTAAATACAATTAATAAGAAATAAAAATTCTAAGCTGACAAATAAATATTAATAATATCATAAAATAATCACTCTTCAATTTTTGATTTTTTTTGATATTTTGTTTTTAGAATTTTGGGGAATATTGTTACACCCTCAAAATTATAACCATGTCAAATCATCCTTCTAACATAAAAGAAATTCATATACGATCGTCAAAACTCCCCAGGACCCATAAACTAGGAAAACAAAGTAGATTCACAATTAGGAATGTTAAAATAACACATCAATGAACATTATAATACTCATAAATACAAATATAATATAAATATAAACGAAAAATAGTTTCTTACCCATATCCCTACCAATTATTTATTCTTGATTTCATTACAGATATTCCTCAATGAGACTGGTTTCATAGGAATGTTATCATTTTACATGGATAATGTTCCCATTAAGCCTTTAAATGGAATGATATTTTTACCTATAATGTAATTATATTCATTTTAACCCAGCATAATTTGTGTTTGGTGATTCTAGGATTCATGTATACTGGTTCACCCATGTTTCCCACAAGATGATACCCCATAATATGATCAAAGGAAAAAAAGTTAATTAAGTAATAATACAATAGGGAAAAATGTTGTGATAAAAATTTTCACAATAAAAATAAGAATAAACCTAATAAAGGCTACTTATTATGATCTAATATAATAATGGTCGATCCAGAATTAGTATCCTTTAATGTTTGTACCTATTCTAATACATGCACTAGGTGATTTTCATGCAATAGATAGGATGGTGAAGGAAAAGAACCATCAGATCCCAAATGGAGAGTATGTATTGGAGGCGGCATATATATGGTAATATATGGGTATTTTTGTATGGGATACATCAAATATTTTGGATATGGTAAATGTGGGAACATCCATGAATGAATTTCATACATGTTATTGGAAGAAGGGGTCAATTGAGATGATGATGGAGGAATCGGTGGGAATATACTTAGAGGCTCATGTGGAGGATAACAATGCATGGTAGATTGAGTGTTTGACAGAGGTTTAGAGTGACAATGGGTATGAAGAATTCTACTTATATATCTTGGATCACCCTCACATTGACCCATACTATTATGAAGAGGAGATTTAAACTCTCATTCAATTGTATACCCCTAAAAAATGGAATAAGAATAAGAACATGACAGTAAATACATTGAAGAATAAAAATATTAGAATTCATATATACACTATGGGAACAAGGGGATGAAACATGATCCCCCGCATATTTTGGCCATTATTAAATAATTTCTTCCTTTGAAAATATTCAATATTTTTCATGATACGCATAATAATAAAACATACACATGATTTTAATGTTTTTTATAACCATGCATACACCATATATGTCAATGATGTCATACAATATGTAATAAGTTGTTTTATAAAGTATAGTATAAATTAATGTATTTCATTTTTTAAACCTATTTGAATCCTTGTTTTCATAATTGAAAAAAAAATATAATTCAATTCAATGAAAAAAATACCAAAAAAATATTATTCCAATATAAAAATAACATAATTATAGTGCTTCCGACCAATGAAACCCATATAAAGGTAAAATGAATGAACTATGGTCATATATATTTTCATCTGTAGATCACCCACCACTACTTCATTTTCAACATCAACTATTACAAAGGGAGAATTTTGGTCATTATATGAAATATTCGGGTCAACAATAATGGGGGTTTCAACGATGTGAATTTGTTCCCCACCACCATGAAAAATATGCCTTGGGATTACATTAATAATGAAACTATAATCATCCCTTTGATGAACTTTCACCTAAAATTCTTTTTTGGCCATTTTTTCCAAAATATATGGTTATTGGTACCTAGAAATCATGTAATGTTAATAAATATATGTCCACATCATCAATAAATTTACAATGTCACAACATTTAATCAGATCATTTAAATTTCCTTATAGTGACTTGACCAAGGGATTAGTAATCCAATAATGATATTTTATCCACAAGTCCATAATTAGAATAATATTCATATTGAGACCTACTATTTGATGCACTATCATAATTGTCCATTGTAGTAGTAAATGTAACTCCACCATCATATGTTCTCATTTTCACTAATCAATCATTTGTAAAAAATTTATACACATTTATTATTATAGTGATTCATTCACAAACTAATGAATTGGGACCAAAATCCAACACTCTAAATTCTTTAGAGATAGAGATAATAGGTAAATTCAATAAAACAATATCTATGAATAATATAATTTAATTACCTTCTATATTTTTTGTTAACTAAGGAAATTATCAATCTTTTTATTTTTACCAATAAGGAAACTCTATTGTATGAAAATACACTCTACTTCTTAATGAAATATATTAAGGAAATCAACTTATAATTTGTTTATATTCACAATATAAAATGATAATAGATGATTATGTTTTATGGGATAATAAATAGTATTAGATAACATATTAATATATATATTACATACTTTAAATAATAATAAAATAACCAATGGTAAACAAGACCATGTGATGTTCAATATCCCACTCTTCATGGATCATTTTATCTAATATATATTACCTAGGAAATCCGCCTCTTTGGGGATGGTATAGAATGGGGTCTCAATTTCCCCATATTTCTCATTATTATTTCTCATTGGATGGTTATTTATTTACCACACATTAAACAAATACATTAAAAAATATCCATTCAATCATGAACTAGATAACCTCCCATAATGGATCCCATAGGATGATTCTGGATTCAGACATAATATTTCCTTGTGTACGTAGTTCTATAAAAATGATACATACACTAAAAATCAAAATGATCTCTAAGAAGTCTTCCAATTTCAATATGAATAGATAAATGAAGCATGAATGTGAAAAATTATAGAGGAAATATTTTTTACAAATCAAACAAAATTAATGGTTTCTCTGGATTCATTTTATCAAGAAATACTTGGATAGAATTTTATTATAAAGGTCTCCAAAAATATTCACCTGCGAATAACTGAAACACTTACATTAAATACAATATATCTATTTTCCTTCCATCAAGATTAACAGATTATTTACAATCGTTAAGGTTTTTAATTTACTACCAAAATAAGATGAAATATTTTGGACCGACATAAATTTTATTAGTTGAAAATTCAAGATAATTAGTTAACATACATTACATAAAACGATTTGAGGGAATATCTACACCATTATGAAGTAATTCCTTCAAAAATATAATAATATAATCCATGGTAGTATTTGAAATTCTATACAAGACTTTTCCATGAAATAACCACATCAAAATTTCCAAAATTTTCAATTTAATACATTCCGTATATACCAGAGTTCTGATATCATGTATTTATTTTATTCACTTTCTCAATATCATCATCTTCAGTATTTTGTTCATGTTTTTTGATATAATTTCTTTATTACACCATCATTTTATCTATCTTGTGATAATGTAAGAATGGAATCTAATCAATTATCAAATTCTTTATACAACTTATTTCTTTCCATTCATGACTAAAATAAAATTGTATCATCTCTCATGTGTGATACCAAATATAATAGTTTATTTGAAATCCATGTTTTTTATATCGTAGATAACATCTTCCTAGATTAATAGCGGGCATCGAACATGATTATAACATGGAAACTATACATAACCTCTATCGGAATCATTTTTAAGACAAATATATAAAAAATTTATCCAAAATCTTTTAAAACTCAATTGTAATATGATGAAAATGATACATCCAGATTCTATATATTATATTATACTGAGAAACGTTATGTTTCAATCAACAATGTGAACCTTAATTTAGAAATTCAATACAAAAAAAATTCAATATGAAATACTTTAAAGCTTTCTAATATATAGGATAATAAATAATAATAGAAACAACGTATGTTATAAGTAATGCCGTCAAATAATGAATCATGAAAATTTTAAAACATGGAATGAAAAATAACTATAAAAAAATCTATTTTAATAATTATCTTTTCAAAACTAATTTTTATAAACATCCATGATTGGAATATGAAATTAATCACATTAAATATACTTCTTGTAATGTTAAAGAACCTTTAATCAAGAATAGAAACCATGTGTTATTAAAAATCAAAACCATAAAAACATGGTATAATAATATCATGGAAATTATACCATTATTTATATAAATATTAACAGTCAAAAAATTATAATGTAAAAGAAGCTAGTATTTAAATAAATTATATAAAAAAGAAGTAATGGAGAGGGAATCCGAGAGTGGTGTGATAAATTAATTGTAATAAATATTTTTATCTAAACATTCCTCTAATTGTAAAGGCATCATTTAAAATTCCAAATCCAATTATAATATTAATGATATTTCATGAATGTAATACATTCTATAAACATATTATAATAATAATTTAAATATCATGTCCAATGAAAATACTTATATATTATTTGATGCATTTTGATATAAAAATAAAGAAAAATAATTTAAATACTTTATCTAAAGAATAAAAAACATTGGAATCATTATTTATAAATAGGAAAGGGTCCAAATAAAATATATTGATGATTTATAAAATTAATGACAAAATTTAATGTATTTTGTATTTAAAAATACCATGAAATTAGAAAAAAAATTCTTTTAATATATAAAAATACCTTGAAAAACCCCACATTCATATTTTCGAATATAATATTTTAAATATTTATTTAATATTACCAACAATGTATAGTCACATTAAAGGAATATTTAAAAAAATATATGCATAGTAGAGATTGCCTACCAATACAATATATCGATGAGATCCTCAATCTTCTGTAATGTTATTTTATCCTAAAATAATTAACATATCAATTTATATAACCAATTTATTCAAAATTAATCATCTCTGAAAAATTATAGTAATAAATAACCAAAGTAAAACCTTGAAAATAACATCTAATAACCTCTATAAAGTTAAAATTTATAGAACCCATGATTTTCATTACCTAAGAAGCTCAAGATTTTCACCCATATTAAATAAATACCAACATTAATACAGAAAAAAACATACCTAAAATATAATGATGAATATTTTTGAAATTATCTTCCTAAAAATAATTTTTCTAAGAAAATATGGAATAATAATCAAAGATAGTTATCTATCTCATCAATAGGGCTCAAATAATGTTACACATGATCCAAGTTCATTCCTTGAGTATATAGATTATAGATCATAACCTCAATTTATTCATGTATTAAGATCCCCATGTTCAAGATAATAATATCACACCCAATAAATGTGTATGTATAATGTAACCTAAATCATTAAAAAATACATGGCCCTTTGAAAAAGAAAACCCACAAAATACAACCCACATACCTAATGTGTAATGTCCTAAAATAAACTTATTTATAAAAATTCAATATAACTGCATCTATTAATCAATCTAAACCGAAATATATAATTATATATAATAAAATTTGGAGTATGAGGAGGGAATTTTATACATAAAATCAGGTTAGTCTGTTCACCAACTAATGGTTGGATTAAACATTATAAAACTAATCCTATATAGTGGTTTTGAATATACTAGAAGTCCTTTGATGGATATAAAATGAAAAATCAAACAAAACCCACAATTAGACAACCATGGAAAAAAAGTCTCATCCAAATTAAAATCATTATTATGAAATCCCAAAAATAAAACATCACCCATCATGAAAATTATTTCAAATAATCCAATTGAATCATGACCTAACTATATATTTCTTATGATTTAACACATAACAAAAATGGAAAAAATACTTAACATAATAAAATAATGATTTGGAACTCCCTATCAAAGAAGACATGAATTAATAAATTAGTGAATTAGAGGAGAATCTCAGAGGAAGACATACATCCATAATTTCTCAGGCGAGGGATAAACACAGATCAATCCAGGGGGAGAGATATGATTGTGTGATTGATGTGTGGGGGTGGGAGTCTTAGAAAATATGTAGGACTATATCCCAACTGTTTAAAAAAAAGGGATAACATATCTATACCCAGGATTTAGAAAAATCATGGATATATAAAGTCTCCATAAAAACTATACCCATGGTTTATAAGAACTGTGGGAATAACTCAATTGGTATATCCCCAATTTATAGTTCTAAAAACTGCCTTCATTAGTGTAGTAAAGAGGTGTTTTTTTAATTAATCAAATAAATTAATTCCAAATCATTTTTCTTTGGTCCTATGCTGGAATGTGTCCGATAATGTATCATGACCGCAAAAATACATTCCATATAACCATAGTAACCCACAACCTTAATTGGTTCCAATATAGAGTGGCATTGAGCACGACTCATGACATTATCAATCCACATGAAAAAATCATGTTAAAACAGATCCTTTATTGAAACCATGATGGAATGTATCAAACTATGTCTCCCAACCATAGAAACCATAATCATATATCATTGGTATATATCATTAAAATATAGTTTGAACACACTATATAATAATTTCATCATTAATTCATGGATGATCTTGGTATATAAGAATTTAATCATGTGTGAGGTACAAGAAAATAATATAATCATTTCAGTGGTGTCAGGGTCAAGTATGGTATATAAGTAATTCCACATGTTATGCTGGGAAAACCGCCTATATAATAATTATAGTATTTTATTTGTCCAAGATCAATGTATTATATTTTCAAATTCTTCACTCGTCCAATTCCATGTATAAACATTTCATTAATCAAACCAGTCCAACACAATATATAATCTTTACAGCATACAAATCACTACATATGTCATAACAACATGGATATCAAAATATTTCATTATATGACTCAATGGGTAATTATCAAAATTACTCTTAAGCTTTTAGTTACATATTCCATTTACCATTTGGTCATAAACCAACAACATGAAAGTCATTTCAATAATCATTCCAGGCCAATGTGAATCTAAATCAAGAAACAACCAAAAACTCTAATCATTTTAAACACACACCTAATTCCATTAATCAATTAATTTATAAAAAATGATTCTCTCACCTCAAAAGTATCCATAAGACAAGTCAATAACACATGAATCTAATGAGATTCCAAGGAATTATCTATTTCATCATTTAATCAATTTTGGATTTTATTATATTGGTGGAATTGAAATGTTAAACCAACATTACATTTAAATAAAACATAGGATTATTTTTAAACCCCTATAATAAAATAGTGATTAAAAAATTATTCCAGAAGGATTCAGAAACAATAAAAAATCGTAGATGATTCAACCAAGGATCTTATGTCATAAACCATCATGATCAGAACCCTAAAAACTGTGATGTAAGGATTTAACCACAATGTCTATAGAATAGTGTGAGAGAAGGAAAAAATTATGAAAAACCACTCACCATGCATCAGATGCATGATCTGTGGAATTTCCTAGTCAATATTGTTGTATAACAAAGAGGGGGGGGGGGTGAATTAGTGATATATTTTTATATTATGTTACATTGATGTTAAAATAACCTTAATATCTTATTAAATATTTCATTCCCTACTAAGAATAATTCAAACCCACATACATAGGAACATAATAATTTACAAGGTTCAATACTAAATAAGAGTTTCTACATACTTGGTATGGTTAAAAAAATTCAATTCCCCAAAATCTACTATAATACAATCCTTTTATGTGGAATTCAATGATTATGATATTTGCGTACCTGAGTGTAGCACTATGATCAATATAATAGTTCATGAGATTCAAGGAGAAAGAAATGATGTATGCTAATTTTCGTAATAAACATGTTATAGTGATTTTAGATCAACTTGCAAAAATATGATATTCAAATAAAATTATTCACTTTCTTACCAAGTAGATGGTATGAGCTTCATGTAATTTTTAATGATACTCAATATGATTTCCTAGTCTAATTCCCATGTTTTATTTATTAGTATGGAAATAATAATCTATCAGTGTAATGCTGAAACAATCATGAAATTTCTTAAACGCAGTTCAAAAATCCAAGACTGGTTCAAAAGTTTAATTATCCATAGCAATAGAATTATGAAAAAATAAAATATTGTATCCTATCCATTATTTGTTTTATAAAAAACATCATTTTGAAAACTCGATCTTGACACTTCTTCTTTCTAGAATTGTGGATCTTCTCTCACCTCTTTCTAGAGAGATTCTTTTTATAATACACAATGTTCTCTACTAATTTTAGAGAAAATACCAAATTATTTAAGATGTATTATCAAATGGTTTTCCTTTTTAACAATTTTTTTTTAATCTTTAATATTCCTTAAATCTCATATATTTCATTGACTTATTTGGTGGCTTGAAATTATATTCAATTTCAGATCAATTTTTGACTTCTTCAATGCTTCATACATCATAAAAATTATCCAATCTTATTTCAACAATCCGTTTTAATTTCATAATATATCTCCCCATTACAATGATCAATACCACTAGAATATATGAAGAAATTTTCAGATTCAATATTCTAATAAAACATCAGTTTGATTATATTTCTGTTTTTACAATATTATTTCTTCATATTGAGGAGGGCATTTTGTCACTCCAAATTTCTTGACCAACTTTTAAATAATTTATAACTGAAGACATCGAGTTCTATTGCTCTGTGCCAACTGATAGAAAATGAAAAAACTATTGGAACTTCAAGAAATCTTGTTCCCCCTTTTACAACTCTTTCAAAAAAAATTCAAACAATAATCTTTTTCTTCTTCTTTTATGTTGACCCACTTAATAAAGATATTATAAACAATATTTTCCACATAGAACATTCATAAAATCTTGTTGATGAGAAATAGTTGAACATATTTTTTATTGATATTATTTACTGCAAATTTTTCTTTTTTCATTTTCATTGCTCCTAGAAAGTCCCTATGAAAATAATTCTTCTTAGGATGATTATGATGGAAACTGAGTCTTATGGACTGGTATCATCATCTTTGACTTAAAAAACATCATTATTTTCAAAAAAAAATTCATCAAATTATTTCTTCAAGGAGTCAATTTTATTTGTCTAACTAGAATCTAGAACCTTTTGTTTCTTTCAATAGGATTTTCCATTTCATCCTTTAACAAATATGTGTCCAGTAATCTCATACCGATAGACTATGGCTATAATTATTTTTTTACAAAATCATTAATCTTCTTCAACTTTTTTCATAAAATCATGAATTCCTTCATGAAATTCCAAAAAATTTAAAATTAGATTTAGAATTATATGACTTATTGATTGAAAGTATAGTAAATTCACATCCTTACCACCAGCTTTCTTTCTTTCCAACTAACCCTCATTTCAATTGGCCTAAATACGATTGGAAGCACTTCTTTCACCATTTAATTCATAAATCATTCATCTTATGTTTTATAGAATAATTTTTTTCCATTACAAAATAGAAAAATATCAGCATATTTCTATCAGATCCATACAGTATATGACTCCATTCACTATCAAAATATTCTATACATTCAATACCAATGTTGTGTTCGATAATCCTTTCCTTATAAAAAATGAATTCCCAATACAATGGACATTATTATGAATTGTGAAGACAATTTTTGTATATGATGGTGAATCTAATTACCCCCTTTCACAATGTGAGGTCACTTCTTTTCTTCTTAAACTTCACTGAAAACAAAATGCAATTCCCCAATTTAGTAATATTCTTTATCATCTTGGTCCTAATAACCCCCCTTTGTATATTTTGTAAACCAAGGATTATAAATCACTAAACATTTTAACCTCATGATATGGATTACATGACAATAATTCTAATCCTATCTGAGCTAAATCATTTTAGGAATCAAGAATTATTTATATTAAAACCATGATACCCAAAAATAGTGACATATAGAAAACATCATCATATTCAGCCTTTTGTCATATATTTCTTATCTTCCTTAAATTTTTTGGAAACAAAACGTTTATTTTCCACTTCTTCAACATTACTATTAAAAGATATTTTCTTCTTCGTACATCCACTCTAATTAATACTAAGAATTGTTCACAATCTTACTTGATGGAATCATATCTTACCCACAACTCCCCATTTATGGATAATATAATTAGGATATATTTACCAAAAAATTATCTAGCATGAAAATCCTATCCAATTATAATATGAGTTTGGGGAAAAATACCCATACCATAACCATGATGATAAATAAGATGGACATCCATGGTCAACCTTATTATAGAAATATTTTCATTCGATAAAGTTTTTGTAAAAATGTTAGCAACTTATTCAGATGTAGGAACATAATCTAACTTAAAATCATTCTTATCGACATGCTATTTAATGAAATTTTATTTTAGATGAATATTTTTTAATGATAATGTTATAAAATATTCATCATAAGGATAATTTCAATTTTTTTATCACAATCCAAGAGAAAGTGTAAGTTTACATAAATAAGTATGTATTCTAAATGAGTATTCATACACATATGTTGAGTAATATTTTGTGTATAAAAATAAAAATTAGCATCATCTATACTATGAGTTACTGTTTTTTGTTTGCTTCTATGAAACATACACATGTTTCCCATAGAATGAAAACTCCACTAGATGTGTATCTTCTATCATCAACATTTCCTACCCAATTAGTATCTAAATACCAAAAATGTCAATACATTCTAGGATATCATACCAGATTCAATTTTTTTTTTCCTTTTTCAAATCTAAGAATTATTTTTCATGCTAGAAAATGTGAATCCTTAGTAGCACTATGAACACCTGCTTAATAATGTAGAAATATAAATGTTTTTAGTTCTTGAGGTTATAAATTAAAATAAACTTATTATCTAATTCCAAAACACTTTATGAACAACTTCCATGCCATATCCATATTTAGAAAACTTTGTTCCCATAAAAATAGTTGTGGAAAATGGTTTTCAAATTACTATGTTGAACTTCTTAAAATGTTTCATAGTCTACATATCATTAGAAAGAAAATTTTGTTTCTTCTTTTGGAAAATTTACAACCCAAGAATAAATTTATTTTCACCCAACATGATCATCCAAAAAAATTTATCTCTATAGAAAATATTTGATAAGATCATTCATCATTCCCAAAAATGATAATTTCATCAACAAATACACTTATAATAAGGTAAAACTCATGAATTTCCTTGATTTAAATATTGTTATCATATATTCTATTCTTGAATTTAATATTACTCATTCTAATATCCAATTTGGTATAATATTCCCTTGAATCATGTTTTATCATATAAAGGGATTTCTTTAGTTTACACACATACCATTCATTTTTTCCATCAAAAAAGACACAAGGTTGATCAATGTAAACTTCCTTATCAAGATCCCCAATGAAGAATGTGTACTTTATATACATTAGAAAAATGTGGTAAAAACGTTTTATGATTACAACAATAATTGTTTTTATTATATTTAACCTTAACCCTAGATAAAATGATTCATAATTGTCAATGGATTCTACCTATTTGTAACCATTGAACACTAATCTTTTTTTTTTCTTATCACTTCACCAATAATATTTATCTTTTTCTAAAAAACCCATTTTGTTCCATTAATATTTTTGTTTATAAATGGTTTGATTTCTTAAGAACCATTCTTTTAATCTAATAAATCTCCTTATTCATATCATGAACCCATTATAAATACTCAAAACCATCATTCAAATATTTTATATAAAATTTTTTATACAAAGAAGTATGTGAAATAATTCTTCTTATTTGAAACCTTTATTGTTTATCAATAATAATATTCTGAGATTTCACTTTCTTCCTTTTTATAGGATTATATTTTTCACATTCATCATCATCACTTGAAATAGCTAAGTCCAATTCTTCTTATTGTGGTGGATTACTATTTTTAGTCTCATTATCATAATTTTTAACATAAATGTTTGTATCCTTCTCAACTTGCTTATCAACATGTGTATGTTTATCTCTGTTAGCATTTTAAAAAATCTTCACATGAAAAGATTCAACTATTATACTATTTATTTGTTGAAACACATATATCCTCTTCCTTACATAGAATAGCCATGAAAAATTCCATATTCACCACTCTACTCAATCTTTCCATGGGTTCCACATTTTATATTTACGATGTATGGAATCCCAAATACACAAAAGTGTTTCAAATATAGTTTTTTACCATTCAAAATCTCTTATGGGACATTTCTAAACATGGCCTATAGAAACATTGGTTTTGGATATACATAACAATAATCATGGTTTTCATCCAAAAGGGATAACCAAGAAAATGTTTATGTAGCATAA
Organism: Viscum album; assembly: GCA_963277665.1. Taxonomy (NCBI): domain Eukaryota; kingdom Viridiplantae; phylum Streptophyta; class Magnoliopsida; order Santalales; family Viscaceae; genus Viscum; species Viscum album. The sequence continues at coordinate 597,440,990 of OY728121.1, forward strand.
ATCTACCAATTTCCACCAAACATCTATTTATCCCTCTAGATTACTATTTTTGTAGAGTGTATGGTGAACTGAGAACAATCCAAACTCCATGCTTCTCAAGATAAAATTAAAATTAATCAATTTTTACTCACCACAATTATCAGTTCTCAACTTATTCACTGAATAATAAAATTAATTCTTTTCATTTCATTGGATACTTTTAATCATTTTCAAATAATCTGAATTATAATTCATATAAACACTATATGTAATGCAAGTATTCTAATCCATGAAATTTGTTAGACTCACTTGTTTTTATAATCCCAAATAATGTTTAATACTAATTATAATATATTCTGTAATTTGATAATTCCTTTTAATATGTCTTTATATTATTTATCCTAAACATCTATATATTTTTAATTCTCATGACTTTTTTCCATCAGCTTACAGTTTACATTTCCCTAAGTAAATGTTCATAGTTAAAGGCTACTGGTAAGAGCCTTCTGTTGAAGGTCACCATTATAGGTCACTGTTGCTAAAAGTCATTGTCATGATAGAGGTCACTGTAGCGAACACTTCTGTTGAATGTTGTTATAGGTCACTGTTGAAGATCTCTAGTAACTGTTGGAAACTGTCTATCAAATGCCACTTTTACAAGTATACTGTTATAGTATATACCAATGCATAGACAAAGAGTCACTATTACATGTCACTATTTTGATAAAGTCACTGTTTTCAAGGCTTATGTTAGAAGTCTATTGTCAGACTCACCATCGAAGGTATATTGTTATATGGTTCTTAGTTCAAGTCTACCATGGGTCAAGTTTACCATTTGTGGAAGTCTACTACTAGAAAACTCCACCATTGTTTAAGTCAACTATTGAGACATTCTACCACTATAATGGTATACATTTGAGCCTACCGAAGAAGTATACACTTGAGGAGATTACTGTCGAAGTCCATCGATTGACAAGAATCTTCTACCAGTATAATGATAACCTATTCTTTACTTTACTAATTTTCTTAATATTATCTTAATGAAAATGTTTGGTCAATTTAATGCACATGAAATTATTTAATGATATTTTAAATCATATTAGGAAACCGTATGAGGTACAAGGAAGACAACACAAGGGTGGATCATTCCTCTTGTCGTCCCCTGCTGAATTAAATAAGGGAAAGCTGAGCTAGAAAAAGTATGTATATATATACCCAATGAAAAGGTGAATATATATATATATATATATACATACATATAGAGATATAGGGGATTAGTCTTCATGATATTGAGGTACACACATAAGGGAGACACATACAGTATCCAATATATGAAGCAAGAAGAAGAACACTCGAGCACTCATTCTGAAGATCCCAAAGCTTCACAAAAATCAGTTGGAAGAACATCTTCAAGGCTATAGCGATGTGTTACAAAGTGCTTCTGATCCAAGAATCTGATCATCATTACAATTGGAAGTCAGAACCTGGAATTTTCGACACTCTGTTTTAGAGGCAACTTGCAGAGAAGGATCAGAACATCATTTCTTTCATTCCAAGGAGACTAGAGCTGATCTGCCGACATATAGAGAATTCTAAACTCTTTCCTAACACCTTTAGCACTACTGTGTTTAGTATATTACATTTGTGAGTAGTGTGTCTATTTTATACACACTATCTCTTATTCTTGAACTGGGGGATCCTGAAAATCATCATACCGAACACTCTCTACTCTTGTTTCCCACTCATAATTGTGGAATAAGCCTAATATGGCTTGGGTATTTGTTTTCCCACATAAAATTGTGGTAGAGTTTGAAAAACCTAGACAGTTTTTGAAAACTGTAGTACTACAAAATAAAGGTTGTGTATCATGTTTTTATATAAACTGCTTGGAGGAAGGTGATCACCAAGTGGAAAGGATTAGGTCTTGATATAAGACTGAACCTCTTATTTAAATTTTTGTGCTTATCTTTCAAGTACCTTGTTTTGCATTTATCTGCTGCTTATGTTTTCAAAGACATAAATATGATTTTATAATCACTCTGATAGTTAGTTTTAGTTAGTGTGTATATGTGATTAATTGAGTAATTTTGTTTCAAAAGTTGAATTAGTGTTCACACTAATTTAGGTGAGGATTAATAAACCTGTGAGAAACCTATTGAACAATAAATCATTTATATCACTACTTCTTTAATTAACTGGGCTGTCTTATGTAGGGGGATTTTTTTCTATTTTTTTAAAAGAAATTTTAATTGGAACTCAATTCAACCCCTCTATTTATTATCCACTCCGACCAACATTTGGTATCAAATGGATTTCTTTATTCATACCATCAAACAGTTTGTCAATAGTTTCAATTTCATTTAAATTGTGATTTTAGTTGCACCTCAAAGATCTTAAAATTTCTGTTATATCTAAATTTCCAGCTCTTTAAACTTTTAGTTTTCTATGGATAATTGAGTAGATGGTGCTGCTACTAACATTCCACCTTTCTTTAATGCAAATAATTATGTTCAGTGGAGATTGAAAATGAAAATGTATTTGGAAAGACTAGGTCCTGAAATATGGGACACAATTGAAGAACAACACACATTACCTGCTACTTCTAGGGATACATGGTCTAAATTGACTAAAGATACTTATAATAATAATTTTAAAGCAATGAATGCCTTGTATTATGCTTTAGGTGATAGGAATTCAATAGAATATCTACCTGTAAGATGGCTAATTAATTTGGGATTCATTGGTTGTTTCTCATGAATGAACACCCAATGATAAAGTGATGAGATTAAAAACCGATACTATTAAATATGGTAATTTCATGATGAATCCTGATGAACCTATCTGTGAAATGTATCTCAGTTTTAATGAAGTAGTGAACACCATGAGTCTGCTTGGGAAACCAGTTGACAACAAAGACCAAATCATGAGGCTGCTTAGATGCCTACCTGACATATAGAGAGGCACTTCTGTATCAATCCAAGAATCAGGTGACATCAACAAGATACCAGTAAAGGAGATAATTGTCAAGATAATGATGTGTGAAGAATATATTAATGTGAATCAAGAAACAGAAGAAAACCCAAGGAAGAAGTCAGTAGAATTCAATACTTCTTCCTCAAAGAGAAAAGTAAAAGAAAAAGTTTAAGTACCTATAGATAGTTCTACAAGTGAAGAGTCAAGTTTAGATAGTGATGAGGAGATGACACAACTTTCCAGAATATCCAAAAAGTTCATTCGAAGAAGAAATTATCTAGGAGGTCAAACTTCAAAGTAAAGTATGCTCATAAAGGACAATGGAAGTAATACAGGAATTATAATGATAATACAAGTGAAATAGTATGCTATGAATGTAAATGAAAATGTCATGTAAAGGAAGACTTTCCCAAGCTGAAATTCAAGAGAAAATATCAAGATATGGGAAAAGGTTACAAAAAGGCTAGGAAATCAACATGGAGTGCTTCAGATGACAGATCAAGTGAATTTGAATTCTCTGATAGTGAATAGAACAAACTTGCTAACATATGTTTCATGACAGAAACATCTGAGGTAACAATTAATTCCCCTGTACTTAATTCACATGTGTTTAATTCCCCTATGCTTAATAATTATTATTCTTTGAATAAAAGTGACCCTCATAATGATGAAGACATGACTAAAGATGAACTGTTTGAATATTGTGAGATGCATGATGATACCTTTAATGAACTCAAGGACAAATATAAGTCATTTAAAAGATATCATGCATTAAATGCAAATTAAAAGTCAAATCTGGATATTGAAAAAGAGAAATTTTTCAAGACGCTAAAAAAATAAAGAGTTAAAATTGTCTAATGAGAAATTAAGAAAGGATCTTGAGAAGTTCACTACTGGTAGAGATACCATGACATAGTTTCTAGGAAAACAGATTGCTCCAAAATATACAACTAGGCTAGGATATCAACTAAGATAGTGAAAATTTAGCAAAACCTAATTTGTTCAAAAATACAGATAGCTCACAGCTATTTCTAGTTATGGATCATCGTATGAGAAAAAATATCTAAAGGACCAAACAAAGTATTTATGTCTCAAAATATGTTTTCTGATTTTAGGAAACCTATAACGAAAATATGGGTTCTCAATGTAATACTTTTTAAGCTCTCTAGATCCATGAAAATCTGGGCACCAAAATTACCCCATGTTTAATCTGTTTTGTAGGGAATTTTCTTAAAAATTTCTTGTAAAACCTTATCGTACTTGGATAGTGGATATTCAAGACATATGATAGTTGAATAATCTTTCTTCATAATCTTAATTAAAGTTAATGGTGGAATGTCACTTTTGGTGATAATGAAAAGGGAAAATCGTTAGATTAGGCCAAATTGGTAACCCTGATACTATATTAATTTCTAAAGTACATTCTTTGGATAGACTAAAGTAAAATTTACTTAGAATCTCTCTGTTACATGATAATGGTTTTAATGTTAAATTTGAGAATGATGCATGAAATTTTTTCAATTATAAAAATGATTTAGTTTTCACTACATGAAAAAATGAAAATGTATATGCTGTTGATCTAACTTCCTTATCCAAACAAAATGTTTATTGTTTAAATTCATTTCATAAGAAATCATGGTTATGGAATAGAAGGTTAGGACACTGCAATGTGCACTCACTTTAGAAGATATCTAGGAATGATTTAGTTAGAGACTTATCTAAATTAGAATTACCACTTGACAAAGCATGTAATCCCTATCAAAAGGGAAAACTACACAATGTTTCTTTCAATGCAAACAAAGATGTTTCCACTTCTCAACCACTTCAGTTAGTTCACATGGATTTGTTTGGACCATCAAGAGTTTCTAGTTTAAATTGGAAGCAATATGTTTATGTTCTTTTAGATGACATTTCTAGGTATACTTGGATATACATTCTAGCTCAAAAAAGTGAAGCGTGTTCCCATTTTATCAAATATTCCAATTCGGTAGAAAATATTAGTGGACTTAGAATCAAGACTATGAGAAGTGATCATGGCTGTGAGTTTGAAAATCCTATGTTTGATGTTTTTTGCTCACATAATGGCTATAGTCACAATTTCTATGCTCCTAGAACACCTCAACAAATTGGAGTTGTAGAGAGAAGAAATAGGACCCTTCAAGAAATCTCTAGAACAATTATAAATGAGTATGATTTAACAATCTATTTCTGGTATGAAGCTGTAAATACATCTTGTTATATTATCAAAAGAGTTTTGATCAGACCTGTTCTTAAGAATTCCCCTTACGAGCTTTGGAACAATAGGAAGCCTAAGATTAATTACTTTAATGTTTTTTGTTGCAAAGTATTTATCCTTAATACTAAAGATAATATTGAAAATTTTTCTCCCAAAAGTGATGAAGGAATTTTCCTAGGTTATTCTATCTCAAGTAATTCCTATAGAGTGTTCATTGAGAAAACCAAATGAGTGGAAGAATCATTTCATGTAAAATTCGATGAGATTGATCCACATGAGCCTAAAACCTCTCTTGAACTTCTTGAGGATGATTTGTCAATTTTGGACTCTAATGATAAAGATAGTGAATCCCCTGTAAAAGTGTCCAGTTTTGGGAATTTTACAGAATCTGTACCTTTTGAGTCTGAACCAATAGACAACCATGAGGAATCGAGTTCAACCTTTCCTAGTGGCATTAGGACTCTTATGAATCATACTCTAGATGCTATTGTAGGTGATTTGAATAGAGGAACACAAACAAGAGTTTCCCTGAGAAACCAGTTTAAACATCACGCTTTTCTTTCACAACTTGAACCCAAAAATATTAATGATGCTATCAAGGATGAATTTTGGGTAATGGATATGCTAGAATAATTAAATCAGTTCGGAAGAAACAATGTCTGGGAACTAGTGGAGAGACCTAAGAACACATTGACAATAGGCACAAAATTGGTATTTAGAAACAAAGTTGATGAGTCTAGAAATATAGTTAGAAATAAGGCTAGGTTAGTTGTACAAGGATATATTCAAGAGGACGGAATAGACTATGAGGAGACCTTTGAACCTGTATCTAGATTAAAATCCATTAGAATAGTACTTTCATATGCAGCTTATCTGAATTTTAATCTTTATCAAATGGATGTTAAAAGTGATTTTTTTAATGGGTATATAGTTGACGATGTGTTTGTTGAAAAACCCCATGGCATTAAGAATCCCCATTTTTCAAATCATGTTTTTAAACATTCTAAAGCATTATATGGTTTAAAATAAGCTCCAAGAGCATGTTATGATAGCTCATTTATTTTCTTAATTTAAAATTTTTTACCAGAGGGATAGCTGGTCCTACTATTTTTATTAAAAGGATTTCTAAAGATGTTTTGATTGTACAAATTCATGTAGATGATATTATTTTTGTATCGTCTAAAATTTTTTATGTATTGATTTTTCAAAAATAATTTAAAATGAATTTGAAAAGAGTTTAATGGGAGAACTCAAATTTTTCCGTGGATTTCAGATCATTAAAAATAATAATAGAATTTTTTTGAATCAAATTAAATATATTAAGGATCTTTTAAAAGGTTTTTCTTTGGATGGTAGTGAAGGTTGTAACACACCTACAAGTACCACATGTAAGTTGAATGCTGATAAAGCTAGAGAACTAGTGGATCAAACCAAATACAGAGGTATGATAGGGAGTCTACTCTATCTTACAGCTAGCATACCTAACATTATGTTCTATGTATGTATGTGAGCTCACTTTAAAACCAATCCAAAATAGTCTCATTTAACTGATGTTGAAAGGATTTTCAAATTCCTCAAATATACTACCAGCTTAGGACTATTTTATCCAAAAAAATTCATTGGAATTGTTGAGTTATTCTGATGTTGATTTTCCGAGTTTCAATTTAGATAGAAAAAGCCCCTCTAGGACATGTCAAATTTTGGGAAAGTCACTAGTATCATTGTATAGTACGAAACAAATTCGGTTTCATTATCTAGTACCAAGGCTGAATACATTGATGCCGGTAGCTGTTGTGCTCAAATTATGTGGATGAAACACACTTTACTAAACTTTGGATATAAATTCAAACATCTCTCTATAAAGTGTGAAAATACTAGTGCTATTAAAATTTCAAAAAATCCATTATCTCATGCTAGGACAAAGCATATTGATGTGAGACATCACTTATTGAGGGATCATTATCAAAAAGGTGATATCAATCTTGAATTCACTGGCACTGAACATCAATTGGATGATATATTCACAAAGCCTTAGATTTCTGAGAGATTAAATTACATCAAACAGGAGTTAGGTATGAATAGATTTAGTATAGGAAAAATCACAGTCGAACCACACTATTTGGCAACTCACTAGTGTACCTCACCATTGGATTCATTGGTGTACATCACTATTGGACCTCACTGGTGTACCTCACCATTGGACCTCATGGGTGTACCTCACATTTGGACCTCACTAGTGTACCTCACCGTTGGACCTCATTGATGTACCTCACTATTGGACCTCACTGGTGTACCTCACTGATTAGAACCTCACAGTTTGGAATCTCACCATTGGAACCTCGCTGTTGGATACCTCTCTATTTAATTTTACTATTTATTTTATACGGGAATCAGAACCATTTTTTTATTCAATTCATATTAATCTCAATCACTAAGTGATAAAAATTTGACTTCCAACATATCTCAATCCACTCTCCCTCACTCTCGAACCTTTCTATAAAAATCCCTAAACCCTAACTCTAAGATGTAACCCTAAAACCTCTTTCATTCTCCATGGCTAGAACAAAGAGACCCCCGACTATCAATGAGGATGAAGCAAGGCCAAAGAGAACTCAAGCTGATCCTAGATGTGGTAGTACTGTTCCAACAAGGCCAGTTAATATTCACATGTAAAAGAGGACTATAGTGGATGAGAAGTAACTAAGTAAAGAATGGTTGATGTCGAGGAAGCCTTTAGTGTAGGAAGTACTAAAAGTTTATGGATGTACAGAATTCTTCGCCAACAAAAATGGGTTGTACTACCCAAAGCTTGTAAAGGAATTATATTAATACCTGAAGTTTGTAAAGGAAGGTGATGTGAATAGCCTAGTGTCTAGAGAGAATAGAAATGAAGTTAGAAATACACCTGGTGAGTGGGCTGCTTGTCTGAGAGTCGCTCATGAAGGAGTTTTTAACTAATATTCTGGAGTGGTACCTCCAGATAGTGAGATTTTTGGGTATGGGAGAGATTTGGAAGAGCTGACTGGAGATAATACTGAAAGGAAAATCATAGCTGCTGAGATGAATGGGGAAGATAAGATATTATTTAAATTCATACATCATGTGATCAGTCCCAGGAGAGGGGACTTAGCAGTACTGAATTATCAATACATATTCCTGATGTACCTGTTGATGCATGGGGAGAAGATCAATTTGTGTTTTCTATGAATGGAAGAGTTGGAGGATATGACCAAGCCAAGTGCAAAATCAAATGCCATTTTTCATGCCAAGTTAATTTATTTAATGCAAAAAGTAAAGGGTGTGGCTGAAGGAAAATAAGAAATGATAGTGGCCAGAAATATTCTTTGTATCTCTAAGGTCATCAGTATGTTTATGAAAATTTGCTGGAATCCTTGGAAGAAGGAATGGGTGAATGATGAAGGGAAAATATATGAAAATTTTGATCATGTCACTCATCTATCTAGGAAGAATGACTAGAGTGATCCAGTCTTAAAGCTTGATGAGATAGAGCATGCCTATTATGATGATGAAGTTGAATGAATTGTGGAGCCTGAAAGAGAGGACACCCCCATTGATGATGGGAGTGGTACTGATTTCCCAGCTAGTCCAGTGGTAGGGACAGCCTTTGGAGCCCCTAGTTCTCTAACAGAACATCCCAGGAGAGAACCTATTCTAAGGGACAGTGATAATATGACCAGTGAAGAAGAAGAAGTATATTAGACTATTGTCAGAGACAACTCAGAAGAGGATGATTCTGCTGAGTCAGGTCATTCTGATCACGAGGAACATGAGGCAGGTCATGGAAATTAAGATGAGGAAGCTGAAGAAGAGGAACTCAGTCTGAGTCCTTTGATATGTGAATCAGAAAGGACATTGTCTAACCAGGAAGTAGAAATGGAACCTGTTTCCATAGAAGTAGAGGTAATTGATGATTCTATAGAGGAAGTAGCTCAACCCAATGGCGAATCAATGGATCAGAGAGTGGCTTTAACAGTAGCTGCTAGAGTTTAAGCAGCAGCTGTGGAAGTACCAGGAGTAGAACCAAGATGGGATTTTACTCAAGTGGTGGCTCCAAGTGAGGGGGGAATCATATTGCAAGAGGATATGTATCTGTAATCCATGACATTAAGCAGTGTTCTGAAGACCCAGGGTATCTGGTGTTAGGGATGGAATATGATTATTATGATGGTGAAATTCTCAATAGAATGAAATCAATGCATATTGTTTCGGAGCATACTGTCGTACCTCCAGTGACTATAGTTCCTTAAGATTATGTTAGAAAAGATGATCTTGAATCTGTGAAGGCAGATTTGCAATGAATGTTTAATGATAGGTCATCTTAAATAGAGAAGACATTATCCTTGATTCAAGAGCTAACTGCAGCTGAGATGGCCAGAGTTCAGCGTGCCATTCAAAATAATCTGACCCTGGAAATCTCACAGTGCCAGAATCAGCTTAGGGAGTTAACTCATTCTATGGATCTTCTAAGGAAATCTATGGTGAGCTTGACTGCTCTTACAGGTTCTAGGACTCAAGGAGATAAGCACATTCAAAATGTCAGAGACGTTATCCAGCAGATGGTCACTGTTTTTGAAAGCGTTATGGACCAAATGAAAACTCATGTGCAGAATCAGGATGATGATGTGAAGAAGCATATTAGTGGGTTGAACAAGTCCTTCAAAGAAACTATTCCTTTCACCATAACAACTTTGGATGATTTTTCTACTGCTTCAACATCAACCTCACCAACTATAGAATTGTGAACATTTAGAACAGTGGTCAATGAAGAATTATCCAAGTTGTCTGCTGTCAGTGCACCTGACTTTCAATCTGTGGCTCAGATTATCAGTACTACTCGAGATATACAAATATTACCCAGTGATTTCAAGATAGAGGCTGCCCAATATTATAAAATTATAAAGGATCAGATTGATCATTACTTCAAGAGTATTTTCTATAACCATCAGATGGATGCTAACTTCAAGATTTTGTTAGAAAATATCAAAATTCCACCAGTCACCAAAGCCTTCAAGGAACACATCGTCAAGATGGGACATCAAACTCCTAACTTAGAAAAATTCATGGAGAACAAGGATGATTTCATATCAGCTATGGAAAGAAGATGAAGTATTACTATGGATTTCATAAATCATCTCATACCTTTTCTCCATGTGGAATGCACCCTTGTTATAGTCTCTCCTACCTTACCTACATCCCAAACTATTGTTTCTTCCGTGATGACTCCTGCTGAGGCCATTAGAAGCATCACAACCTTGATACCTTAGAGAGCTACTCACTACTAGAATACAAGAGCTTATGTTGTTGAACCTCTAGTTCTCCCGGTAGAAATTCCCAAACCTACTGATCGAAAAGCTCATCATCTACCTTCTTCTTCCTACGGGAATGAACAATTTCCTGAGGCTGATGTGGATTGAGTTTTTTTGTGTCTTCTAATAGAGACATTGTATTCTTTTTGGGTCATGTTATGTAATTAAATTAATACACGAATTCTCGGTTCTCTCTATTTATGTTTCTTTTTGCTAAACACAAAGGGGAAGAAATGTTGTGCTAATAGGATCACTGATATGATCTTGTGATTTCATTACTCTCTAATAGACATTTTCTGCATCTCCCTCTAATACAATGTATTAATATCTTCTGATATTACAGTCTTATTAATCTTTGATACTTGTGAAACCACAACTAAACTAAGGTTCACCTTGATCTCTGTTTAATAATTGTAAAATATGCTTATCTCTGATACCTATAATTAATATATACTGACATAATTTGTGATTATCATGAAGAGGGGATTGTCTGACTCGCATGTTTTGATAATACAAAATCATGTTTAATACTGATCATAATATATTAAGTCATTTGATAATCCCTTTTCATCTATCTTTATATTATTTATCCTGAACATCTTTATATTTTTAAGTCTCAAGAATTTGTTGCATTAGATTATAGTTTACATTTCTCTAAGTAATAGTTTACCGTTAAAGGATATTTCTAAGAGCCTTCTGTTAATGGTAACCATTATAGGTCACCGATTTAGGTTACTGTTGCTAAAAGTCACTGTCATGATAAAGGTACCCATTGATAACACTTCTGTTGAAGGTTGAAAAAGGTCACCATCGAAGATCTCTAGTTACTTTTGGAAGTTTTCTGTCAAAGGTCACTATTAGAAGTCTATCGTTGGAGTACATACCAAAGAATCGACGAAGAGTCAATATTACATGTCACTATTGTGACAAGGTAACTATTATCAAGGCTTCTATTAGATGTCTAATATCAGACTCACCATCGAAGGTCTTCAGTTATATGGTTATCATTTCAAGTCTACCACCGGAATATTCTACAATTAGTGGAAGTCTACTGCTAGACAACTCCACCATCGGTGAATTCAACTATTGAGACATTCTACCACTGGAATGGTCTAATATTGAGCCTATCTAAGAATTCTAATGTTGAGGATCTTACTCTTGAAGTCCACCACCTGAAAAGCATCTTATACCAGTCAAATGATTACTTATTCTTTAATTTCATAATTTTCATAATATTGTCATAACGGTCATGTTTGGAAAATTTAATGCACCTGACATTATTTAATGATATTTGCAGGCATATCGGGAAACAGTATGAGGTACGAGGAAGACCACACATGGGTGGATCATTCCTCATGTCGTCGCCTACTAAATTAAAAAAGGGAAAGCTAAGATGGAACAAGTATATATATATACCCAAAGAAAAGGTGACTATATATATATACATACATATTGAGATATAGGGGAGTAGTCATTATGATATTTAGTTACACACATAAGGGAGAAACATACAGTATCCGATATATGAAGAAAGAAGAAGAATACTCGAGAAAATATTTTGAACATCCAGAGATTCACAAAGATATACTGGAAGAACATCTTCATGGCTGTGGTGCTCTGTTACAAAGAGCTTCTGATCCAAGAAGCTGATCATCATTACACTTGGAAGTCAGAATCTGGATGTTGTGGCACTCTGTTTTAGAGGCCACTTTCAGAGAAAGACTGGAACTTCACTTCCTTCATTCCAAGGAGTCTAGAGCTAATCTGCCAACACATAGAGAATTCTAAACTCTTTCCTAACATCCTTAGCTCTACCGTGATTAGTATTTTACATTTGTGAGAAATGTGTATGTTTTTTACACACTGACTCTTGTGCTTGAACTAGGGGATCCTGAGAATCTTTATACTGAACTCTCTCTACTCTGGTTTCCCACGTATAATTGTGGTAGAAGCCTAGTGTGGCTTGAGTGTTGTTTTACCACGTAAAACTCTGGAAGAGGATAAAGAACTTGGATAGTTTGTGAAAACTATTGTACTACCAGATACAGGGTATGTATAAAGTTTTTATATAAACTGCTTGGTGGCAGGTAATCACTAAGTGGAGAGGATTAGGTATTTACTTAAGGCTGAACCTCTTGTTTAAATTGTTGTGTTTATCTTTCAAGTACTCTATTTTTCATTTATCTACAGCTTATGTTTTCAAAGACAGAATTATGTTTTCATAATTACTCTGATATTTAGTTTTGGTTAGTATGTATATGTGATTAATTTAGTAAACTTGTTTCAAATTTTGGATTAGTGTTCACACTAATTCAGCTGAGGATTAATCAACCTGTTAGAAACCTATTGAGCAATAAATCATTTATATCTTTACTTCCACAATTTACTAGGCTGTCCAAATCTGGGGAATTTTTATTCTAATGTTTTTAACAGAAATTTTAATTGGAACACAATTCACCCCCTCTTTAGTATCCACTCTTACTAATAAAAGCGATGATGTAATTATATCAATTAGTTGATTTTTTTCACATTGGCCAACATATTTTAGAACGAATACGTTTCAGGGGTCATTATGAATGAATCACAATATTCTTATGAAATGAGTTTGTAATTTTTGCATATTAAAAATTTCAAAACCACAATCTCTTCTTATTTAAATATAATGAATTTTATGAAAATTGTATCACATAGAAAATGTGCTCATGTTTCTATGACTCATGTGTCTCGACATTTTATGCCAAAACTGATTATATTCCACCATTTGCAAGTAACAAAAATTTTGTATTTTACCAACTTGAAATAAATTTCAATTTCTATGTTTTCCTCTTGTTATTATCTTCACATCTTACATTATCATTATAAACAATCCATAATTACTAAAAATGAAGTTACGACACTTATCATTGAGTTTTTAAACACATAACAAGGTCTAATTATTCCCATAAACATAAAAATATTATTTGGACTTCATATTTCTTTTCCCAGTGATAGATGATCTAGATACTTTAATTCTCATAGATCCATCATTTCCAAATGATACTATTACATATTTGAATTATTTTACATTCATAAATAATTTTATGTCTCCTTTAATATGATATTTACTCCCCATGTCAATAATCTATAGTCATCATCTTTTTTTATCTTTAACAGTGGTTTATACAACCATATCATTTTTTTTAATTTTTGTTCTTTACCACCAACTTCTGAGAATTGTTAACAATAATTTTATTCCGGTAAAAAAACAAGACATCCCTTTGAAAAATTTCCTGGTTTCACACTTATTTCAAAATGTTTTCTATTGTTTGGAATCTATTTTCAATTGTCAAACAAATAATCTTGTATTTCTTCCAAATATCCTTCTTATACATCTTCCATTTAGGATATTGACTCCCTCTAAAAAATTTCTTCTTAAATTTGTGGAATAGTTTTATTTTTTTATTTAACCGACACATATTTTCCATATTTATGAAACCAACACAATACCATTAGTATCAATTGAAAAAATATTTAACTTCGAAAATTCTATACTAACCAGAGTTTTGAATATGTTTATGAACAACATTATTATTATAATTGTAAGAGCTTTATTGACCACCAACTATTCTATTCTCAATACAAAATGCTGTGTCATATTGTATTTTTATTTTTATACTTATCAAAAGTGGAGGGAATATAAAATTATTCAAAATTATATTTTTTTCAATCTTTTAACATCACGACATTATTGATCTTGTCCACATGAAAATCTATCCAAACATTCTTTTCTTTAAAAACATTTCCAACTTTCTTCTTCATTGAAACAACAATATAATTTTTCACAAAAATTGAAGGAATTTTTTATTGATCCTTTTTTGGTTCACCCTTATGAGATATTTCACCAAATTTATAGAAATATTTTCTAAAAATTTAATCTTTTTTCTCGTCGATAGATTGTTTTTTTATAAAAGATACAACTATCCTTTATTTTTACATCAATATAACTTCTAGATGTGCATCATGATTCTTTTAATTATCAAAACATTTCTCAAAATAATAAATATTTTCCATCAACTTAAAATTTTCATCAAGAAAATCTACTTGATTTTTTGATGGTGAATTTTAATTTATCACCTTCTTGATTTCTTTTTCAATCCTCCCAATCTTCCTTAAACATTATTCCGGTTCTTCTTTCATCTGAATTTCTAATTTGGTTTCATCATCAACAGAATTTCTTCTTCGGAATCCTTCATTATGAAATATTGAAATAAAACTATTCTCACTAGCATTCTTAATAGATTTTTTTGAATTAATAATCACTATATTATTCATCATCATTTTATATGAGAAACTACTCCTTTTTTATTTGAAGAAATTTGTGTACTTCCCTCTAGAAAAGAATTTTTACTTGTCACCATGTTTCTTCCATGACATTCTGGGCCTTCTTTCTTATTCATCGTTATCCTATTCTTTATTTATTAAAGGATAGTTACCAGCAATGTTCCCAATAGATCCACACTCAAAAAACTTCAATAGAAAGACTCCCTTTGAATTTATATATGCCTCTTCAAAAAAAATTTAGAAACAAAGGAAAAAATTCATGAAGATTTTTACATACCTCGTTTTTATATTCAATGTCAGCAACAACATCTTCCATAGGAACCATCCTAGGATTTAATTTCTTGGAATCCTTGAAATAAATTTCATGACCAGATTTTTTTCCATTCACAATCTTCCCCAATAACATTTCATAACTGAGGAGAGCACTATTAAAACTATCCGTACATAATATTTCTGGATATTTAACTTCAAATGAATAAAAATTAATGTCAAACATATCTGGAAGAATTCCTAATATCTTGTAAATAATGGTTGAGTCTTATATCTTCTCACCAAGTCATCTGATGGTACGAATAAGGTCATTATCCCTAATAAATAATTAAGTAAATTATTAATATTCAAAAATCATTTGATCTTCATAATACAATCCCTATATTTTTAATTTTTCTATATTGAATTTTTATATTGACTTCTAAAATATTTTTAAACTTATCCAATTTACTTTTGACAGTGGAAACACACTTCACTCTTAAAAATTCACTTTTTGAAAGTGATTAGAGTAAATCATTTTTAGCTCGTCCATCATTCTCAAGATTCTCCTTGTAAATAGTCGTTAGAGGAATATTATCTACAATAAGAGGAAATCCATTTTTTGTCGCTTTAATAAAATAATACCCAAGAGATATAGGACGAGATATCATTTTACCACTCCTAATATGGTAGTTCATTTCATCGAGGATCATAATCTCCTTTATTTTCACTCAATTAATATTCTCTATCAACATCTCTTCAAAACATCACAATATATTTAATAAATGGAACCAACCCTATGGAACCACCTGTGATTTTTAAATCATGATTATTGTATAAATAAGAGAGGGGGGATGAATCAATAATATATTTTTTTCTTTTATGTTTCCTTAAATTGGAAACCACCTTTCCCCCATGTTTTATATATCATAACCTATAAAATAAAATTAAAACACACATTCATAGGAACAAAAGAATTTATAACATCCACTACTCAACAGGAGTAGATAAATCCTTGGTATAGTATGGAAACAATACAAATCAAAAAATACACATGAAAATAATCCTTTTATTTGGAATATAATGAGTATGATACTTCCTTACACTCATGTTGAACTATGATAAATAGAACTATTCATGTTCTTCAAGTGTAAATAAATTATGTAAGATAATATTTGAACCATGCATGTTACCATGATTTTAGATCAACATTAAAAAATATTATCTTTAAAAATAACTCTTATATTCCTTAGGAAGAAGTTTCTTGGTACTTCTTAGACATTATAATGATATACAATCTGATTACCAAGATTGATTTCTCAATATATAAATCATATTCTATGAGAATACTAATGAAAAAATCATTAAATTATTCTAATATATGAATAGAAATCCATGTTATAATCCTATGTCTAATTATGCAACCTAATATGATAATCAGTTGAATTTGGTCTTGTCTGTTCTCAATTATTTGTATGTATGGAAAACTACTTCATGAAAACTCAATCCAGAAACTTATTCCTACTAGAATCACATAGCATCCCACTAATAATTCACAAGAAGTGGTCACTATAATAAAAAAGTATTATAATAATTTTATAGACATTCCAAATTGTTTTAATTTAGATTCTGAAATGGTTTTCATACTTTACAAAATTTTTCAGAATCTACAATCTTCCTTAATTCTCTGATCTCTCTGTGACTTGTTCAACACCTTTAATTACCCTTTAATTTCAGATCTATCTTGGACTTCTATAATGCTTCATACTTCCTAACAAATACCTAGTCTAAATCTCATTCTCCATTCAAATTTCCTTATTTGATTTCATTATTACAATGCTCTATACCACTTTCATATATGAAAAAATATACTGCTTCAATATAAGAAAAAATATGTCCGATTTTGATTTTGATTTTCCATTAGGACTCCTTTATTATGATAAGGGAATTTCTTCACTCATATTTTTATGACCCTCTTAAAATAAGATAAAATTGAAGACATCCAGTTACTTCTCTCTATACGAATAAGAAAAACTAAAGGCAAACGATCTCTAAGATCTTCATGTAATATTTATTTCCACATTGGAAAACTATTTCAAAATGACTCCAATGAAGTCTCTTATTCTATTAATTTCATCTTGACCTATTTGATAACGATATTAAGAAAATTATTTGTCACATGACATAATCAACACATCATCTTTATGAGAAATGGTAGAGTATATTATTGATTGATCATGATCTCAACAACATTTTTTCTTTTCCTTTTCATTGGTCCAAAAAACTCCCAATGAAATAAATTCTCCCTCAAATGATAACACTGTCATTCTAAGACTAATGGATAGGTATATGTTTGGTCAAAATCAGAAACATTTTTCTTATTTGAATATGATTCTCATCAACTAATTTCTCAGAATATTTAAATATTTTTTCTTTTGTTCTTATTGAAAACTAGAAAATGTAGTTTCTCCCATTATGATCAATATTCTAAACATTTTACATGATTGTGTCTGGTAATCTTATACCAATATACTTTTTATGAAATGGTTTTCTTAAGAAAATCATATTGTTCAACTTTTTCCATGAAATTGTGACTTCCTAAATGAATTTTTAATTTTTGAAGATCAGGTTTAGCATCATCTTCATGGAACATATTCCAACTTATTATCTTTACAAGAATATTTATTTATTTCCAACCAATCATCATTACAATTAGATTAAAATTTTCTCCCCATTTATTCCATCAATCATTAATCAATTTTTGTACAAAATACTTAGGATTTTTCTGAATTACAAAAAAAATAATATTTCTATCAGATCCATCTAGAATCTAATTCCCTTAAATATTACAAACATCATTACATTCCAGAACCAAGGTGAGGGTGATGAAAATTTAATTTTATAATACACCTTCCAAATCCAATGTAATTTCTTAATAATTGTTAGTTGGATTTAAAAAATCAGTTTAATCAAATTACCAATGTTTTCTAGGTGATGTTATTTAATTTCATCTTAAACTTCCTTGAAAACAAAATACAACTCTTGAATATGATTATTCTCTTCATTATCATGGTATTAATAATATTGACATCCATAATTTAGAGTGGAACTTTAAAATGACTAGGAATATTCCCTAGGGTAGAATGAATAAAGCAAATAGTGAGTTGAAATTTGATTCAAGCATGAAGATCTATTTAAAACTGAAGGTCAGTAAATTAAATTTCTAGTAATTCCATTACGTGTTAAGAATTTATTTTTTGAGGGATAAAATGGAAAATCCATCATATTAGAGCAATACAAAATTCACCTGAAACTACCTCACATGTATTTATTACATGATTTGTAATGATTTTATA
Source organism: Viscum album (assembly GCA_963277665.1). Classification (NCBI taxonomy): domain Eukaryota; kingdom Viridiplantae; phylum Streptophyta; class Magnoliopsida; order Santalales; family Viscaceae; genus Viscum; species Viscum album. Next base: position 597,459,430 of record OY728121.1, read on the forward strand.
ACTTGTATTTGTTTCACAACCTGCTTCTAATAGAATTTACTCATTGTTTAATACCTTTAAACGACATGTAATTCCCCTGTTGACAACATTTATCCCCCTTTTATCATCATAAGGATAAAAACACATCTATAGCCTTTAATTTTATTAAAAATCCTCCTAAACTCATTTATATCTGGACTACATTATTTTTTTAAATAATATATACATGATCATTAGGTAAATTTCTCCAACAAAGGCTCTTCTTCTCCAATCAAGACTCAACTAGTAAGGCTCAAACAAAAAACTCAAACATGGTCAATCATAGAAATAGATGGGATCATATAAAATCCACTTCATTTATAAACATATTTTCTATGAAGAAGACTTTAGAATATTTTATAGTTTTTAAAAATAATTAGAGTGTGTATTCCCTCTGTTATAAGGGGACACCCTTCCACTAACTTCTTTACCCCACCTTGAAATATATATCTTGTCCAAAAAACGTCCTATTTATCTTATAAAATACCCTCTACAAGAATTATATGTTCATTTACTTTAAAAATATAATTCCAATGGTCCTTAATGTGGGATATGAGGTATATCTCCCGAAGAATAGGTAATCATCATACTCGACCACTTTCAATACCTCCTACAAATCAATGTTATTCGTAATAAAATAACCAAATTAATTATCCTCATTATAATTTAATGTATTTATTATTATATAAAAACTACTATATACCATATATTCTTTTAAATGGGAAGTGAAAGTATCACTTGTGCATGTGTGGGTATTATCACCTCTAGGAATCATTATAATTCAATCTACATCACCATATTTCATGGATATTAATTATGATGGGTCTAATCTCTATATATTATATTTTTTAAATAATAATTATTATAGAATTATAAAAATATATATTCATTCTAATCTTACAACATGTTGGAAAATGATAATGTCACTCTTGCATATGTGTGGAGTACCACCACCATAAAGTATTGTGATTTGTTTTCAGTTTCCCCATTACAAGGATGGAATAAAAGAGATATTTAATTAATATATATGTTATTTTTTATATAATTATGGTTTGATAATGTTCAAATAAATTTATTATTATATTCTATATTTTCATTATAAAATGAAAACAACATTCATGCATACATATAACCTATCATCTCAATGAATGAGGTAAATTAATTTTTAATATCTAATTTTTATGGATGATTATAAATAAATATATATATATATAATTAAAATATATGATATTTATATCATGAATAAAATTATTTAGAGTTGGAACTGTGATCAAAGTACAAGGAACAAAACATCCGAATCAAAAAACAAATCAGAATACTTTACACCCATAAAGGATGGTATTAATAAGGAATCATTAAAGGATGGTATTAATAAGGAATCATTAAAAATTGGGTTTCTAAATGATATAAGTGGATCATATATGATAATATAAGACATCACATTTTTATTTTATTGAATAATAATAATAATATTATTATTATATAGTAGGATAAGTCAATTTTTTATCCATTTTTAAACAATGAAATTTAAATTTAATATTAATATTTTACTCTCTCTGGTACATAAAATCATCAGGGAAATGGATAAGAATCATACGTAATTTCCACTTTGGTCATGAAAAAAATAAATATTTTTCCCTTTTTTATTTAAAATTTCTTAAATAATGTTCTATATATTATCATATAATTATTTAATTATATTTTTAAAAATTTATTAATGAATCAAATTAATATTATTTTCATTTCAAAAGGAGGTGATTTTGAATTTTTTTGAATATGTGGAAGGAGTTTTTGTACAAATGTATATGATATGAATAAAATATAACCATATTGAACGAAAAATTATAATAATATTTATTTATATAGTTATTAGTTTAAGATAATGTAAATTCATTTTCCTTAATATTTTGGACATCATACATTTTAAAAATGTGATTTAAAAATTGATAAGGGAATTTCCTAATGTAATGTTCCTGTGATCTTCAGATGGAATTTTAAATCTATGATTACACCCTTTGATACAAATATTCTTTAATGGGGATGTGATTCCATGATATCATTATTATTATTTCTTTATATGGTTTATGGAAGGGATGATTAAATATCAATGAAACACATTTCATTATCCACTAGTTAAGTAATTATTTAATGATAGATGCTTTCATGATCATGTGAAATATATATGAATGAATTGTGATTATGTGAGAGGTGGATTCATTATATATGTCAAAATATTGGGTTATAGAAGAATTTTTTTTTGATATTTAAGGGTATATGCGATGTTATCTCATTCCTGAATGTGGTTACTTGGGAGGTTACCCAAGCCTGAAAGAGTGTACATGGAATGTTACCCCAAGCCTAACATGTGATGAAGGCCACGGTGGATATTCATGACAAAATATTTTCATGTTTATGATTATTCAAAATCTAACGCATCTCCATTAATAAATGATTTTATTCCAATTTTTTGTACACATGTATTATGTTATTTAATTCTAATATGATTCATTTCCTATGAACTTCCGATCATTATTCCAAGATTAATGTTTATGATCTATGGATTGTGGTGCATGATTTTCTATGTTATATAATTGTTACTATACCCATATTCCCATATTATGATTAAATTACATTTAATATCTCACTTGTTTTCCCATACATGGAATATGATCCCACCATTTATTCTATTTCTGTTTTCTAATGAAATTATGAATGGTTTTAAGTATGATATATCAATGAAGGTTTATAGTAGTGATTAAAATTTTGGGAGATGATGTGAAGGTTTTATATGTCAGTTATTTATATATCCTAGAATCCAAATACAATAATTCTTTATAGTTGCATGTTGATTGTAATGTTTTGTGTTGAATATTCATCTAATAATATGTAATAATTATGCATGATATTTATGGTTCTATTAGTTCCTATAAATATTATAACTTATATAAATTATATAGAGAGGATGGGATATGGATTTAGTTTATTCAATGATGATTTGGTTTCAATTTTTTATTAACATGGCACCAATATGGTTCTTTCAATTATTTAATAAGAACTTTTGAGGTTGATGTAATTGAGTATACATGTTATGCTCACAGTACCTATATATAAATTACTTCTTATTAACTACAAAATCTAGTTGCTGATAGAATTAGGTATTACTAAATTAATAAGTTATTCTGGGGATATTGAAGTATCATGGATTCTGTTGAGGATTTATTTTATGTACATATATTTATATCAGGGTTTTGTACTATTAGATTCTGGTACATGAATTATCATGTATAATCTTGAATTATTTATTTATGATATGGATTTGTATATTGGACTTTCAACTCTTCTCCAATCTCTAATTTTATATAATCAGAAATTCCTCTCAATTTGTGGATTTTGTACAAAAAAATCTATTTTTTAACCCATGGATTATTTTAGGAGGGATTCATGAGCCATTATCTCTCTCTTCTCACTATCATTTCAGAAGTGGAACCAATAGGGAGGGTTTCACGAGATTATGAACCATGTTTGTTATTTCAAGATTGATATAAGAGATTTTCCTAACATGGGTCAAAAAAGGATAAATAATATTTTAGTGTCTTTATAAAGAAAAAACGCTTTATTTTAATAATTTTAGTTATATAATTCAACAATTTATAGGATTTATTAATTTATAAATAATCACATTAAACTCAAAGGGATGGTTTAGGTTTTCCTTGTTTCTAATGGGAATTTATTCTAACTCCATATACACATAGAAATAATTTATTTTGATATAGATTATAATCATGTAGATATACTAAATGGTTAGAGGTCACATTAGTAAGGAGAAGATTCTTGGAGACATCGTTGATATATGTATGTATTCACATGTATTCCCATATAGGGGATGTCTAAAATTTTCATTTTCATTATTTGTAGTTGTATTATTTATACATTGATAATAGTATTTTCATTTATATTTTTGTTTTGATGTATGACACATATGTTCTAGTATGGAATATTGTATTTACATTTTTAATAATGTTATTATTTATTTAAGAAATATATTAATACTGGTTTTTTAATTTATTTTTATTTTAATGTGAGGTGACATTTGATGTTAAATCATCCCATTAGAGATGTTTTTTGAGAGTCGTACTAGTTGGAAACCACTTTTTACTAGGGAGAAAACATTAGGCCATGTCACATCCTAGAAGGTATGATCATGTTTGGGAGGGGTTCTACAATGTTAATTCATGAATATGGTTAATATTCATCTTCATATGCATTTTACTAGGATTTATAATATGTTTTGAACAACTACATAATTCTATACATCTCATAACCCAAAATTAAATGATATAGATGAATTATATAATAACTATTTTAGTCCCATTCAAATGGTAATATAAAATTAATATATTTACCTCTTCTTTAAAATATTTCTCTCATTCTTTATCTATAAGTTAATAAAATTAAAAAAATAATTTCTCAAAAAATTATATTTAATTTTGGGAAAATAATACAACCTAATTATATCATTCTTAATTTCATTTAATATCATCATGAAAAACTTATAAAATCTCTCTTTAATTTATTATATATCATCTTCCATTATGTTTTTATCCTCAACAATGGTCATAGGTTTATGTCATCCACACTATATAAATACTCGTCATATCATAATTGACCACACATGAAATTATAATACATAAAATCTCAATGTTCAATGATTTTTGAGTTTTTAAATATCCTAAAAATTTTAGAATGTCACACACGTAAAATAATTCAAGATCCCAATAAAAACATTTTTTAAATAAGATATAAATTCAAATAATATAGAAGAACTTATTAATATATTTGAAATGAATATGTACCACCATGAATGAAGACTAATTTATGATTATAGTTATGTTTTCTAAAAATATCTATCACAAATGTTATAAGAGAGGATTGGTATAATATCTCATTTAAAATTATTTTCCTAGATCCAATCCATTTTTTACAATGTATTACCCTAAACTATATGAAAATCACTTACCATCTCCAGGAAAGTATCAAAATCTCATGCGCATATCATATATTATAAATATTGTTAGATATTCGATAAATCTACCCTAAAAAAAATAATTACAAATTGAATCTAATAAACATAATGCAAAAAATCATTATGTAATTATACATGATATATACATTCTTTATTTTTACCCTTTTTCATATACTATTGTTTCCTAACTATGATTCAACAATGAAAATTCTTATTAGGAATATGTCAAATAGACACATCCATTAAAAATACCTATTTTTGTGAATAAATGAACCTGAGTTCCTTATAAAAATTTATTGAAAACTATCCAAATCAGACCTAACATATCCATATGTTTAAAAATAACACATATATATACAACACAAATATTTTACATACTGAAAAATCAGTTAGAAAATCCTCATACCCTCCTATAATAGGAAATTTGTTAGTGACTCGCACTTTGTTATGCCCTAAAATATAATGGTATTTATTACATATAAACATATTATATAAATTTATATTTAAACAATAACCTTTATTTCAACATAATACATGAATGTGTTATAAATAACCACAATAAAATGTATAGTAACTAAATAAATCAGTAAATACATATGTCACATCCCGTAGATATTTAAAGAAAAATAATCATATAATGGATGAAACTAATGTGTTCACTCTAATAATGTCCCCAAGATTTATATACTATGTCGATCATATTCTAATTTCACCAAAATATTATAAAAAATATATTTTTTGATCACTATGAACAATTTAGCATTATATACACATGTACACATACACTGGTATGAAATAATAACAGAAAAAGTATTCATTTTTTATATTTTTTAAAAATAAAAAATTTTGAACTGGGATGTGGTAAAATATGATCCCATTAGTATGTTTTTTATGATCATCAATGGTATAAATAAGGTCTAATTTGAATCACCCTGATAGAATAAAACCATCCAGACTAGACTAAACAATGTCAATCCACCACTTGGATATAATAAAAAATCTACTAGAGATCGAGGTTGTTAATCACATATAATCCTTTTTTATGTCATTAGTAATGTTTCATGGTTTCTACTACACTATATTACAATGATGATAATATGAAGAGATAAAGAGAACCAACACAGAATGGGGATATCAGGTTTCATTATTGGTAGGGACTTATGTGGGGACATAATGGGAGTTTGGAATAGATGTGGTGGAAGCCTAGAAAAATATGTTTAAATAGAACATATCAACCAAATAATGGTGACGGTGGTTTATAAATTAATATAAAATGATGAACATCAAATATGAGAGGCCCAATAACACAAGGGAAAAAATAGATAAATAAAAAAATGGAACAATATAGTGAAAATAACAATCCCAAATAAATTTGATAGTTTTTATACTTTTTCTAAAAAATGTATAAATTATCTCGTGTTTGAAATATTAATAAATATAATATGGGAAGGTTTTAAATAAAATAATAACTTTTAAGTTATTTTTAAAACTAATATGATAAGGTGTAAAATAAATTTACAACATTTATATTTTATAATGAATCGAAAAGTAATTAATGTTATTAACACCTTTCACCGGGGCTAAATGAAAAAGTCGTTAAGGACCCTACAACATTTACCCTTTGGAATTTTTATAAAATTATATTTTTTCAGTAATAAAACCATCTAGGTTTAGATTTTTTTTAGTTTTTTTATTTTTATAATTTCAATATCAAATGGATATGTAGTCTTCTTTTAGTTTTTAGTGTTTATTACCCATATGCCAATTTTTTTATATATGTTCTTTTGTTTAAATTCATATATATGAAAAATATTATTATTAATACCATTATTTTTAATAATTAATTTTTTAAATATGAATTTACTAAAATTTTATTTTAATATATTATTACTAACTACTTTAATAGTTACATTAATAATTATATTATTTAACTCATTATTAATGATTTATATTATTATTTTTATATATATATAACAGTATAATTAATATCTATTAGTAATTTAATTTCTAACATTTCATTATAGTATCATATTTAATAATAATTCATGGTATTGTAATTAATAATTTATTATTTATAATAATTATTTCCATTATTATTTGAATGTGTAAATTTTATGTTTTAACCAATAATGTTTGTGACATGTAAATAATATATTGTATATTATATTTGTCATTTTTTTATTCTGAAAAATGTTTTATATATTGATTCGGTAAATTTCTATTATATTTAAACATTATAATTTATACTCTTTTGAAGTCACCTACATGAAACATAAAAATATTTCAAATATTTGACTTTCAAGGTCTATAAATATGAATGTAAAAAAACATATTTATGTGAAATTTGATACACTTATTGAACATATTAAAAATATTTGAAAAGAACAAAAATTTCTTGACAAACTAATGAAATTTAATTTTAATTGAATATTATAATTTATTTTTAAATATGTTAATTTGTATGTAATAGTTTTCATATATTCTGTTTATTATTATTTATTTTTTATAAGTTTAAGCAATGTTTCAAATTTAATTCCGATTAAAGATATACTGTAATTTAGGTGTATATATTTTTAAGTTTATAAATGTTATGTTTTTAATAAATAATGTTTGTTTCAAGTAAATTAATTTTCATTTATTATATTAATGAAATTAATTTTATTTTCGACAATTATGTAGATTTTTATGATACATTTTTAGTTATTATTATATTGTTTTTGTTGATTCAATTTTATTATAATAAAAAGTTACAGTTTTTTGAAAATAATTATTTTACCAGGTTTTAATTTGATTACCTTGAAATATAATTGAAATTAAAACTATATGAATAACATATTTGAAAATTAAAACATTTTATAAACATGTAAAAAATTATTTATATTAAAAATAATTTCATCAATTTAATAAAGACACAATAATATAAGTGATAGAATACATTGATTTTTAAAACAATTTAAGTAAAAAAAAGTATATAAATTAATGAGTGCAATCATTGTCTATCATAAGGCCATGCCCCACATCCTGGAATGAAAATGGGCTGCCTATATCAAGATCACCATCCTCTATGATTATGTAGATCATGAAGAGTTGGAGAGGGGTCTTCTTGAGGCATTGGAACCTAAAATGTCTAATTCTATCCATCTAAATCACTAGGGTAGGTGGACTCTAGATGTTGTCATGTGCACCAAATCCTTCTCCCCTTGTGTAATTCGATGGAACAACCATCATCTTCTATGCGAACTATAATGCATATAATGGATCAGTCATGAAAGGTGTAGGCATGATAAATCACCCCTAATGCAAACTCAGATCAAATATACTAGGGGAAAACTACAGATATTATGAAAATATAAACAAATCCCTTTCCTCATGTAGAAATCCTACAATCAGGTGAAGATGGACAGATAAAATTGAAACCTCTTCCTCTGGGATATGTGAGGTCTCATGTATTACACGATGTGGTATACATCATCTCCATCATAGCTCTGCAACATAAGTAGCTGCTAAAGGTGGTTCTTGAGAAGGAACCTACTCTCCCAAGGAAGGAACATCATATAACTCAGGTGGAAGATCAATGATACTATCATATTGAAATTGGTATTATGGAATCTTCTCCTCTACTATAACATGGTATACTTCCTAGATAAATACCTGGCCTCCTCTATATTAGACATGTGGATAATATGATGTAGGCGAGTATTATGTAATGAGATTAAAAATTAATTTAAAAAATTCAACAAATTATTTAATTTAATGTTATTGATACGGAAAATATTGAATACCACTATCATTTTGAGTAACATAGAGTATCAACTTTAGTCTATAAAATGGAATAGACATGACATACTTTGATTGATGTAACTGAATCCTATGCATGAAATAGTTTCGTAATGATAAATTTATTGTCTATAGTTCTTGATAATATGGATTCCATTAGTGATTGTTAACATCTTGCCTCCCTGTCTTTCAAATAGAATGAAGCATTGCAGACTATCTGGGTGGAACTAGAATACATTGGACAAATTCGAACTTGCAAAAGACTCTATCTGGCTAGGGCCATTGAATAATATGAATGTGAATGTGAGGATCTATATCTATGGAATCATGAATAACATAAGAAAATTATGTAGGAAGCGTGTCCAAAATATATTCGTATGAATTCCATGATATATAAAATTAAATGTTACATTGGTTAAAATGAGTTGTTATTAATTTGAAAATATGATAATATTATGAGAATGAATATTCAAAATATGAATGTATATATTTACAATGGCGGGTAATAAGCTATCCATCATGAGATGATATACACCCAAATCGTATCTTGGATTCATGATGAAGTGGTGCGACTGAATCCATCTATAATGTACATCATTAAAAGTGAATAATAATAATAATAAACTATAATAAATACAATTATCATATAAAAATAAAATAAATATGAGTGATCCTACCAGTATCAATGCCAAACATCGTACTACACATCTATATGAAGCTCTGGGACAACAACAAAAGGGTAGATGGGAGGGATTCACACCCATTACTATCCACGAATAATGATGACACATCCCCCAAGATCCCTATGATCAGCTTTGCATGATATGCATATTTCTTTGTAAATGTATTCCAATAATGATGATCACCAACTATATCATCCAATCTAATCAATGTCCACCTATAGGCATTGATACATCATGTGGAATTTTATATCATACTGATCATTGATCAACATACATTCACTGAGCCTCATGATATATACAAGGACAAGATGCAATATTTTCTTCTCATCTATGTCATCATATAACTATGTGAATTGAATTTCCATCTGTCTCATATATGTTGAAATAACATCAATAGAATCACTATCCACAATATTTTCAAGGCCTGATAATCACTATTGAATCATAGTCTATTCCTCATAAGAGGGTCCTAGAACTGTATCCCCTACGATAGGAAGACTAATCAAAATTCTTACTTACATAAGGGTGATATCCATATATCCTTCGGGTATGATGAAATTATGAGTCATTGGTATAAATTTATTAGCGAAGATAGTAAGGAGATACTGACCAATGAATTTATAATTAGATAAAAAATCTATTTATTCGAGAATGGTGTATTTATGGTATAATGGATATTGGAGAAAAAATATGATGATAATGGTAGGCTTTAAAAACTATGATTAATCAAAACTTATGGTCAGCTAGCACTTCACTAAAAACCTGCCTATAATGCTCAACATGTAAATAAGTATCCTCAATATCTACATATAAATATGAAATACATCTTAATATGTTTAAAATGTTAATATAATATTATTGTATTCAAAATTTTATTGTTGGTAGAATATATGATATAACATACCTATTCACGTTGTTTTATATATTTTTTCATTCCAATGAAATTGAAATGTATTCATGTTTGTCCAAGAATATTTCTAATACGTTGTAAAAGTATTTTTCTTCTATGTAAACATCTTATGATGATTTTTATCCTCAACAATTTCTTTTTTCAAAGTAGAATATTACCTAAAACATTCATATTGCAATAGAGTCATGTTATTAAAGTGGTTTCACATTAAAAACATATTTTTAGACACATAGTTTATATCTGTTTCTATCCACCTTAAGTATTTAGGCCTTCATTTACATTAATAACATATACCAATAGGTTAGATGCACAATTTTATGATTTTTAATTTATGTACGATTTATCACATGGTTGTATATTTAATGGTTATTTTCTGACATACATTATTTTTGGTGTGTCTATGGATTGTTTGATCATCCTTTCATGTCATATAATATGTACTTGTCATATTATATTAAATTCTCACACATAGTATATATCAGTTGGATACACCTTATGGAATGTGTATTTCATTCGTGTTGAGAATATATACTAATAGGTTTGATCCAAAATACCGATACTTTTCATTTTTGTATTATTTCTAACTTGATGGTATACTTTGTGGTTATTCACTAAATAAATTCATATTAGATGGGGTTATGCAAAACCCCCTCAAAATTCATTTTCTGTAACATTAGAGAAGGTTCTGCACAACCCCCGCTAATCATCGAACCTAAAGGGGTTAGGAACCCCCTCTAAGTTCATTTTCTGTAAAATTTAGAGGTGGTTTATGTTGAACCCTCATTAATCATCGAATTATGAGGGGGTTATGAACCCCATCTTATTGAACCCCTTCTGAATTTTTTAACATTAATTTTATAATATCAAATTAGATAATATAGGGGGTTCAAACCCCCTCTTATATGTTAAATTATAGGGGGTTGAAAACCCATTCTAATGTCTAAAATTATAGGGAGTTCAAAACCCCCTCTATCTTTAAATTAGAGGGGGTTGAAAACCCTGTTTAAAAACATAATAAGGGGGGATTTGGGGGTACATGAGGGGACATGACCAGCTGGGTAGTAGTAGTAGGGGGCGACATTAGACAAGGCTGGGGCTGAATTACGGACCAAAAAAATAAAAAAAATTAGGGGTTGTTTTGTCAACTGCCCCTTCTCTAACTAATATCAGATGCAGTTTAAACTGCCCCTAATGCACAACATTTGACGCAGTTTCGACTATAACCACCTATAATGTATGAATTTTTATAGAATTAAATCAAAATTAGAGGGGGTTTAAACTTTTCCTAATGTATCTACTACTAAATTCATCATGAGTTTACTAGCAGTTTCTCAAAACTGCCTCTAATGATAGTAGGTGGGCACATTGGTGGGGGTTCCTCACAACTGCCGCTAATGTATTTAGAAGGGGTTATAACCCCTTCTAATGTCAAAAATAACCCCCTATAATGTAGTATTTTTTTGTATTTATTTTTTCACATGGTTGATTTATGGTTTATCCATGGATTGTTTGATTATGCTTTCATGTCATCTCATATGTACTTATTATATTTTATTTAATGTACACACGTAGGTTATATCAGTTGGATCCACCTTATTTTTTGGGTATTTCCATCTTGTATAGAATGTATACCAATAGGTTGTAGCCCAAATGGATTGACTTGTCATGTTTTTGTGATTTCTCACATGATTTTAAATTTTAAATTTATTTTTCACATTATTTTTTAATGATATGTCCATATATAGTTTGATCATTATCTCCCATCATCTGACATGAACATTTCATATTCATTGTAATTTTAAAACATAAGTCATAACAGTTGGATTCATATTATATATTGTGGATTTATTTATTTTCTTGAATGTATACCGATAGTATAGATCCAAAATTGCATTCATTTTCATTTACTTATAATTTGTCACATGATGATGTTATTTTCTCAAACTCATTCTTTATAATGTATCTATGGATAATTTAATTATGTTTTCATTTCACCTCATTGTAAATTTTCATATTCATTTTAATTTTAAAATGATAGGCTTATTAAGAAAACAATTGTAATATTTACAAAATGGTTTTATCATGTGAAAAATCATTTTAAAGGGTAATGAATTATTAGAAAGAATTTTTTTTATTTTTTATAGGGTGTAACATTTAGGAAGGGTAATATTATATTTCATTTATTTAAATAGTTATATGATTTCTGGAAAATTTATTATTTGATAGTAAATGTATTAAAAAAATTTAAAAATTCTAAAAAATGATTGAAGATATTTTAACACCATGTAATTGATAGTATGAACCATTATCATTAAAAGAAATACATCATTTTGGAAAAGAGTGTGAAATCAAACCATCAATGTTAGTGCGTTATTTCAAGTTATGAATGTCCTAATGAAATATATTTCATCTTAAATGTTTCCCATGTTCCTGAGGAATTGATATCTTAATTTGTATCCTACATTAATTTTTTCACACTATCTATTAGGACCCGTTGATATCAACTATCTATATTGTCCAGTCTTCAGGTAATGGGAATTATTAAAACTCCCCAATAGGCTTCCATAGTGAAGCATACCAATTCACAATGGTGTCCAATCAACACACCAGACTAAGATATGCTTCCCATGATATATTCATAGAGGTACATGCTGAAATAAAATGTTCACATGGAAATTTAAATTCCTATAGGTTTCCACATTAATAGTTCATCACTTTCATTATTACCTCCCAGATTGAACTCTAAATACATATGATGAGGTTTTGACACTCTTTCACTTCAAATCAACATTATTCTCGATGGAAAAGTTTTACTTAATAAGAATATATTTCTTCAATGTTATTTTCAATATATCATTGGTTGTGTCATTCATACCATAGCCCATGTTGAATCCCACCCACTCTATATTTTACTCTTTCAATGAAGTACATGAAAAAATGAAAATGTTTCTAATGAACATTGATAGTTATTAGATACTTGAGAATCCCCTTAAAGACTCCATTGATTTACTCCATAATGCATGTGATTTTGTGTATGTACCTTTCACCCCCGTCATTTTCCAATGTCCATTTTTCATTTGGAATCTGCATCATATATTCATACACTCTATGGTTATACCTGTAGATATCTTCTAATGGTTCATAAAACGTGTTTTGGTCTAGATTATATGCTAAAAATCTCATATTTTATAAAAATTAATTTTATCATTATGTTGGAATAGAAATAAACCTGAAATGAAATTTAAACCAAACCATGATATTTTCATCTATATATGTTCATCCTGAATTATTTTTCCCATGTTGTTATAAATAATCCTCATGCAGTACAAATGATTTGAATTTTGGGGTCTCCTTATAACATGACCTTCATTTGTAGACTTTTTTATTTCTTGATGGTGATAAGATATCAAATAGACACACAAAATGTACGAGAAATGGTTGCTAATATATGATAAAAACCAACACCTTGATTCCTAATTTTTACTCTCCATAATGCAAAGTGAATGTGGTATAAGTAAACAATTTCAGTCTTGGGATGCCACATTCAACAATACACCCATGTATTTTCCATATGAAAACATCCATTAAATTTTCAAGAACATTTTTCATAAAAGAAATGAAATGAAGTTCCCCAAATAATAATGAAATTTTACATGATATTGATGAAGTCAGGTATCTAGAGAAACAAGTTAACATGTATTGATGTGGAATAAAACTTGGTAATTGTGTCTCAGTATGGATTGAAATTGCGAAAAACCCCAACATGAGTCATCCTATTCACCATTGATTATGAAAATTTCATATGTTTCCCCATCCATGAATTTTTTAGGAAATATTTTAACCAAAATTTTGTCTTATCTTATATTATATAGGAGATATAAGAATATGTTGGTCAGCCATGATCATCTCAATGGAAATAGGAGAAAAAAAATTTAGCATCCAATAATTTATGATATTTTTAAGGGATTGGTCAAACACAAGAATTAGCTATCTTGATCCTTGAAATTATCGATCCTTCAAAATAAATAACATGAATCTCCCTCAAGTGTAATCTATAATCATACAAATTTCCACACATTGTAATGTACCTCAATCCGAAACACCCTCACATGGCCAAAATGGGTTACTACAGAGACCTCGATCACACCTCGACATATGGTGGAGGTTTTCGACTTGTAGCGGGTGTGATAAGTATAGTGGAGAGGATATACCCCTTGGTACATGGATATAAAACCATGGAATTCAAAAATATTAATAAATACTAGAGTTATTGTAATAGAGGAAACAATATAATAGAACAGGTAAACCAAGTGATAAAATCCAGCAAAATAATCCAATAAATAATAATGGAATAATTTATTTATTTGATGAAATGTAACAAAATGTCATTCCATGAGTAACAAAAAATAAAATTCACAAAAACCTAAATAAATACTCAAAATTACATTTTCATGAGCCCCCTGTCCCATCTTCAAACATTATTCCATCCAAAAAAGGAATAATCAATAGAATTTTCATTTCCATTGACCAATCATGCATCTATGTAATAAACACGGGTACCAATTGGTGGTCTTAATAATGTGCGAGTAAAAATTAGTTGGTCAACTCCAAAACATCTTAATATAACAAGACTAATAATAATTTTATGCATTACATCAACAAAATAGTGTAATAATTAATTAACTACTACAATACATCAGACAACCTGCTACATGACCGTAATGGTATGTCTCTAGGAAAGTATCATAACCTTTCCATGCAAAAAAATATACCCAAATAACCTTCTTCAATTACATGATGTTATGTCTCCGAACATATAACATAATAATGCCAACCATAAAAATATATCATGGTACAATAAACCATATTTGTGCTGAGAACACTATATAATCATTCTATAATGTGTAAGTGAATAACCCGATTATTATGAATTTTCCCATCCATCACTGGGAACGAACTTCTATATAAACATTTCTGCATCTGTTAGGGAATAACCTAGTATATTTGAATTTTTGCCTGAATCCATGTAAATTTCCCTCTATAATATAATTATAACATGAATCAATGGGAATAACCTTCGATCTATCAATTACACCATGAATAACATGGAATAACCTACTATATATACCTTAATTAATAAATTACTTATCATATCCTTTTATATAAGCACTAAATCATGAACCAAATAAGTCATAACTACAAGGATATCATAACATAATGTCATAAATAGTTAATTATGAAAATTAATAGTTTTTGTTAAATTACACTATCATTTATATATCAATTAATCAATAATATTAACATTAAAAAATCCATTACCTAGGGATTCTATATCAAGTAATCACCTATAGTTTCAAGTCATTATAAAAACACAATAAACCATTAGAGAAGTACTTTTTATTCAATTTTTTCTCAAACAATTTTTATATTAAATCTCGTTCACATTCAATTGAATAAAAAAGGATTCATCCCATTTCTAATCCATTATTTATCAGATATAAATTTATAAGATAATTATAGAATATATTTCATTAGAAAAATAAAAATATTTCATATAATTTTTAGTTTCAATATACCATAAGGTTTTGTTTTAGACACCCTAAATTTTATTTGGAATATTAGAAACACTAATAATGGGTAATTCATATACTAATGAAGGTGAATAAGATCACAAGATGAAACCAAGATTCAATCATATCATGATTAACATAAAACCCAAACACAGTCCGAAGAATACACCACTATAATGTTGAATAGTAAAATTGTAAGCGGAATCAAAATCCAATGAACTATGAAGGGTGGATCTCAAAAACAATATGTTCTAAATGAATGGAAGGCTCCAAAAATTCATTAAAATTAATCCTACTTTAGAAAGATTAGGTTATAAGGGAGAATAATGAAAAATATATCCACATGAAAACCATAAAACTACAACTCCAAATGAAAACATATCTTTTAATGAATTTACACATCATGTATTATTTTTAATGGGATATATAGAAAAACCCTTAACCTCAAGTAAAAATTTATCTTGGTCAAAATTTAAATGACATGAATGGTTTTCACAATGTGTAATAACATCACACGTATTGCTGGTTTATGAGGTTTTTAGATGTAGTTACACAACATGTAACAAGTACATGCCATGGAATCAACCAGTAGACAGATATCAACCAAAATTGAAAAAAGGACCCAAACCACCTCCATAACCTTACTAAGAATGGAAAAATCACATAAACCATTTAAACTATTTATATCCACACTCCATTAATTCAAATAAACATAGATATCAGATATTTAGTTTGTTTCCCCCAACAAAAGTTCTCTATATCTGAACAAGACTTAGCCAACATGTCTTATGTGCCAAGAAAACCCCCAATGGATTTAACATAACACAAAACTCAAGAAGGTACGTACCTAAAATAAGGAAATCTTACAACTTCCCCACCATGTAATTGATCATATCTATGCTTCTTGAAGCATCACTATGGGGTTTTACTAAATACGT
The DNA here is from genome assembly GCA_963277665.1 of Viscum album. Classification (NCBI taxonomy): domain Eukaryota; kingdom Viridiplantae; phylum Streptophyta; class Magnoliopsida; order Santalales; family Viscaceae; genus Viscum; species Viscum album. The sequence goes on from OY728121.1 coordinate 597,476,349, forward strand.
ATGACCAGATTTCTCACATATAATACACCCTCTCATAGGTATCCTCCTGAACATGCCAACACTACCACTAAGATAGATTAAATGGAATCTTCCCAGCCATGAGATAACACTCACTATAATCCAAAACCCAGAAAAAATTACTATCAAAGGACACATATGTACAAAGCTTGGTTTCCTCGATGCCTACAACATGAAAATGTCTTGGATAATTTCTTCGATGTTGTGAAACATGAATAATAGCACACGGGGTACTATATTGGTATGAAATGGACAATTTTTATGCCATTGGAAATAACCAATATACTATATTAAACAACATAAAAAACCAGTGAAATTTCTTTCCCAGATTTTCGGTAGTAATTTACCCAACCTAGGAGCACCTGATGGAAAACATGAAGACCAACCTCACACTCCATATATTATCTTTGATTGCCATCATATGATTTCTTATGACTCTATACAATAACCAACCAATACCTAATCAACTAAACCTACTCAGAAATCATCTACATGAGCCTAAGACACAAATGTTTTGACTCACCTACCTCTTAAGAACATTGTGGATAACAAAATTTCTTAAATAAAAATCCCTTAAAGGTGACACTTGGATAGTCCCCACAAAGTTATTATTATATGTAAAATCCATGATCTCAATATTATTTTCCCATGAAACACCAAATTCCAAAACACATTATCCTGAAATATCCTCAAGAACCTGCAAATTCATTTTATGTAGATTGTTAGTCTGAGGATGATAGGTCGTACTCAGAAGACCCTACAATCCCACAGCCTTCTGAAGACCCATCCAAAATCATGATGAAAAATGAGAATATCTATAAGAAACGCTACTCCATGAAAAACCATGCAGCTAAACTACATCGTGAAGGTAATGAAATCCTAGGTATTCAACTATGAAGGTCTCCTTGATGGTAAAAAAGTTGGTGACCTTCATTCATCAATACATGACCAAAATAACTAAATCATTCTTATAGGTTATCCTGGATAATGCTGTCATAAAATCTATAGTGACATCATCCAATTAAAAAAATTGGAAATGTTATCAAAAGCCCAGTAAGCCTCTTATGCTTGACTATTACCTACAGAAAAGTAATACCTATCACTATATATCTTACTAATTATATCTTCGTAACCGACAATGGGTACTATCTATGGATATAACAATACATCGTTGTCAATCTAAGATGTAATTCACATCATGATGTATGAAAATCTCTCATTAACTCCTTCTGTAAGATCAAGGAACTGATACTCTACTACCGAATATAATTTTCATTTCAAACAAACCATCCTAGTGGCTTCAACCCAATATATTTATTGTCTCTCAGTTTTAATTCCTATGGATCTGATAACTAATATGTTTTAATTCGGTCTAAATTTTTGAGTATAACAAATGTCGATTTCTGAGATAATCATCCCGACGACTACTAAACATCTAAATTAATATCTGAATAGAGTTTCATAATCTGAAACACATCACAACAATCATGAGATACATTTATCTACATCTTTTTCCTCAACGCATTAGCCAAGACAATGCCCTTTCTCGGTGTATATGAAATCTCAATGTTGAATGAATTCAAATACCCAACCCACCTCCTCTACAGACGGATCAGTTCCAACAGTGAAAAGATATACTTGAGGTTATTGTGGTCCATTTATATGATAATCCTATAACAATAATAATGTTTTTCCATCACCGTAGGGAAGTTACCACCATAGCTAGCTCCAAATTTTGTGTAATGTAATTCATCTCATGTTGTTTTAGTTTTCTGGGGCCATATATAACCACTCGACCCTCTTATATCAGAACTACTGTGAGTTTAGATATATATTCATAATAGTACATGGTATATACACTACGAAACATAGGTAAAGTGAGAAAATGTGTTGATGTTTTCCTTCCTTTCATATATTAAAATGATATCTCACAAGAATTAGACCAAACCAACATCATCCCATTCTTGGCTATCCCTGAAATCATTACATGGAGATGGTATAAGTCCTAGATAAAGTGATGATAATAACTTTAAAATGCTAGAATGATCTGAATATCAAATAAATTATTAAGACTTTCCAAATATACAGTTAATGTAATTTTCTCAATGTTCACTAACAGTTATGACTTTGAGATTTCATGTCAAAATAAGTACACAACATCAATCATAAGGACACATTTATTTAGTTTGGTGTAAAGCTAACACACTATCAATTTTATCAGGATGATTTCAAGATGTTTGGAATGATAATTTGTTTGTCTTGGAGTACAATAATATTTATTCCACAAACACCATCAAAAAAATTTCCATTTGTGGATGAAATATATGATTCATCAAGGCCATGAATACATTCAGAGAATGTTTCACAGAAAATGACATAATTATGGAATCATAAAATCCAAAAGTTCTCATAAAACAAGTATCATGTATGTATGAAGGTATCAACATTAAATGGTGGTATTTAGATCTCTAGTCATTCTTGAAGAAGATATTATCACCTATAAAATTATTAAAATACCCATCAATGTATGGAATGAGAAACCGGTTCAAGAAATTAATCTAGTTAAATAAATTATAATAGAAACATAATTATAAATCTCATTATCCTTCATGGAATGGAGAATGATAGAACTTCATGGAGATGTAAAAGGATATATAAAATAATTTTCTTATGGATATTCCAACCTGACATTTAACTCATGAGGCTTTTTTAGTTCAATTCTATATGGAAAGATAGAAACTGGCCCAACTCAATACTGAATAAATAATTCACTATGAATTTATTACACATAAATCTCCTAAAAATACAGCCTTAGAAAGTTTACCCATGTCACACCCATGACTTATTTTAAAGATAAATTTCATTTAATTTCAATTCATACTTTGTTTTGGGGGGGCTCCCATTCATTTATGGAGGAATAATAGTGTTTTCATGAATTGGGTCAAACCGTGAGCCCAATTATAGATTTAAAAACCAATTTTGTTTCTTTTATAACATTTCATTTTTTTAATATTTTTCACCTATTAAACATACTAAATGACCTCCCCTGACCTATTAACACCACCATTGAAATTTGGAGCTTTTAGAAATCCATAACCAGGGTTTATTTGGTTTTTTATCTAAGGGGTTGGGCCTGCCCGAAAGCCCAATTCCTGTTTTAAAAATAAATTTTTTTTTATGTTATAACGTATTCGATTTTTGGGCTTTTTAGGTGCTTCCAAGTCTCACCCAAGACCAATTAACACATAAAAGTTTCCGAACTCTCTCCCCCTATTTGGATATCTGGTTAATCTAGATTTGGTGCCGAACTTCATAGGCTTCCTCAAATCGTCCAGATTTGAAAAGGTAAAGTATTTCTTTCATAACTCCCTCAATTGTCAATATTTTTCCTCCATTCCAATTCCTAAATGACCTAATACATCTTTTTAGAACGTACACTAAATTTTAGAACTTTTAAATTTCAGATACTGGTGTCTTGTAGTTATTACTTAAAGATACTTCAAGTAAATGAGTCATCTTCTTTTCTCTTTCAAATTACTTTGTGTTTAACTCTTTCTTCATAGGGTTTCTTCGTTTATCATTGTGTTTTATAATGACCAAAACATAGGTTTTCAAACCTAGGGTTTAACATTCTGATTTATTTGCCTATTATTTTGGTTTTATGTTTGATCTAGGTCTCTCTTGGTGCGGCGGGGGTGCGATTTGATTTTCGCATGGAGATTCAAGGATTTTGTTACTTTGGTAGGTGATTCCATTTTGTGTGCAATTTTTGTTACTTAGCTTGATATTTTTATGTTACCTTAATTTTTATTTCACTTAAATGTTTCCGTACAAATTGGTTTTATTTGAATGTATAATCAAAATGAATTTTAAGTTCCAATTTTTGGTAAAATATGGGGTTTTTCATTGAAAACATTTATTGGTTCATTTTGGGCTGACCTATAATTACTTAGTTGATTTTATTGAACATTATTATGACTGAAAATAATTTTTTTAATGTTTATTTTTTTTCTGTGAACGTTTTTTTAAATGGTGTTTGGGAAGAAAATGGTCTTTAAGTGCCATGTTTGTGTGAAAATGGTGGTTTTTAAAAGATATAACTTCTTGGTTCACATTGGGCTGACCCATAACTGAATTATTGGTTTCACTATAGGGTATTGAACTGAAATTTTGTTTTAATGAATTAAAAGTGTTCACATAGTGTGCAATGTGGATATCTTAAATATCTTTGGGCGCAAAACAATGTGATGTTCTGAGAGGTTGTTTTATTGAATATTTTTTTTATTGTGTGTTTTAAATGGTATAAAATTTGTGTAGCAACTGTACTATTTTTTTGTGACCAGTAGTGATATTTTATATGCAAATGTATGTGTGGTGTTTTCTGAAATTGTTTGAGCACAAAAGGGGATGCCTAGGTACCTAGGTGGGGCGGATTTGTACTAGTACGACTAGTGGATCAGATGGGTTTTGTCCCTATTCCACTTAGAATTTGGATAACGACAACTCTAACTAAACTATGAGGATGATTATTGGAGACCACTTGGTTATGGGTATGTTCCCTACTAGTGGATTGTGCACGAGAATGGATTTTTCCATGGTTACTCTACACTGAGGTACAAGGTACATAGGGCCCGAGACAACCTAGTGCTTAGGGGTGTTCCCGATTTTGATGCTCATTGGATTTCTGGTATTTACCCTTGTTGTGGGGTGTTTTGGAAGTAATTTAAAGTATCTCACATGTCTATTTAATGTGTTAACATCCTGAAATTCTCAGATTGAAAATTATTTTCATTTGAAAGTTTCATTTCTTTGAATTTTAACACTGTTTCACCTTTTGTATTAAAATTGCTTGTTTTGTTCACATTGCATTGCATACGCTATGGAATCATCCGGTGGTATCCTATTGGGCTTAGGATCACACCCTACTTACATACCTTGGGTGTAATTAGACCTTCTTATGCATGACTCAGGTAAAGGGAAGGCTAAGGGTGATGGCGGTTCAATGGGTTAGTCCCCATCGTTGGGGCGGAGTTGCATAGAAGGCTTGCAGGTGATGACCCCCTTGTCGTGTGGATTCCATGGGGATGTCTTTATGTTGTCATTATTTGTTTCTAGACCACTTGTAGTGTCTTTAAACATATTTATTCGGTTCTGGTTTTTGTGTAAACATCGTTTGGTTTACATTTTTCAGATTCAGTTTATTGATTGTTTTTAATTTTTTATGCCTTCATATTCGGGTAAATCGTTCACAAACAAAAATAAATGATACCATGGAACTTGTACCAGCCCGTGGGGATAGGGAATACCCTTCGGGTCATGTCACGGGCTGGGTTTGGGGTCGGTTTTGGTGGTGACCAGGTTCGGTTTGTGACAAAATGGTATCAGAGGGGGTTTGCTCCTTGGGTCATGTTATTTGGGGAAGATTAAGGATAGTATAGAGCTAGGATTGTCCGGACATTACATTTCAATCATGGGTAGTGTTCTTGGACAGCACACCTCATTATGGGATTCAAGTCACCAGGGTAAGTATGGATTTATCTGAGTCCTTTGGTTTTCTTGGTTTAATGATGACTATGGGAAATGAAAAGAGAGTTGGGTGAATAATCTCAGTGAGCTCGCAGGGCCTGGAAAGCCATGTAAAGTTGTGGATATTTCTCTAGAATACTCTCTGTGATGGTTAAGTGATTGGAATATGGCTTCCAACCATATTTCCAAGTCACCCACTATAACTAGTTTCCTCTCACATTGTCCTGTGTCTCTTTGTTTTGGAATCATGGAAACTTGGTTTTTTAAGCAAAAAATGACTTCACTTTAAGGAGTGTGAATTTTTGTGATGTTATTTTCTAGTAAAGTGAAAATGGTTTTATTTTTTTTTAAGTCTATAAATGAAATTTCAGAATTATTTCAAAAGGGTAAATTATGTGTTTACTCCTCTTTTGAAAGTATGAACTACGTTAATTGGGGTTTTGAAAATATGTTTCTAGTGGAATTTTTTTTAATCGTGGAAAAGTTATTTCGATTGAATTAAGCGTTCTATAATTTTTTTGTGGGGGTTTAAGAAGGATTTTGGGTTTGGTGACTACTTTACATTTGAAAAAAAATTATGAACTTTTAGAACCATGTCTTGAAATGATAACAGTTGAGTTATTAATAAAATGAGGATTTATGAAATGGTGTTTTACATGAAATTAGATGTGTTTTGAAATGGGTTGAAATGTTTTGAAACAATTGTGAAAGGCTTGAATATGTTCTTTTATTGAATTGTGCATTCATTTCTAAATTGGTTTGTGAGATGAAAAATTGGGTTTTGATATTATGGTTAGTGTTTTTGAGAAAGGAAAATTGTGGTTAAAAGTTTGATTTTAAAAAGAGGAAAGGTTTGATTTTTGGTATTTGGTGTTTTCAAGGGTGACCACATGCATAGGTTTATTTGGTAATATGGATGGATATGAGGTGGGTTCCAAATGTGGCATGTAAACATGCATGTGTGAGGCTCATGAGATACCATCGGTAAATGCGCAACCGACCAACTCTGTTTTTTTAAATAATGTTTTTGAAGGAATGTGTCTTGTTTTCATAATATATGGTTGGGAGGTATGGATTATGTGTTTTGGGGATTATTATTGTGGGATGTTTCGAGTTTAATAACCCCTCTTATTTGAACGATGTTTTGGGTTGGTGTTTCATTGATGAGTTGGAATGAAGTGTTGGTTAGTGGTCTCTTTTGAGAAAAAGTGTGGGAGGCCAATGTGGTGGCTCCCCTCATGTGTTCAATTCAGGTTTGTGGTCTGTTGTGACCAAATGCCCAGATTGGTTGGGTCCTTGGGTTTTCTTGTAGGCTAGGGTACTCCCCCATAAAGTGTTAATTTATGATTCATGTTTGGCCTATGGTGATTCACCATTGGATGATCCTCCAGTTGATCAGCATAAGGAATTTATACTTGAGGTTTGGAGATTGAGTTTACCCCTCTTATTTTTCAATAATGTGGATTCCCCTATAGTGGGAGAGTGTTTGTGGGAAGTTGAAATAGTCCTTAGTTTCTTATGTTTCCTAAGTTGTCGAAGTTCAATGATGTTCAACGTTGTCAATGTAGAATTATGTCTTAAAGGGCCTCTGGGTCTTTCGTCAGTCTCATTGAAGCGAGAGTTCATGTTAGGCCACCAGTGTGAAAGATCTGGCCATGAGTGGATATTATGGACACTTGCTGGAATCATGTGCTATTAGGGACTCAGTACAAGGTCCCTCCCCTTGTGTTTTCTTTTATCCACAATGGTCATGTTCGGTGAAACCATTCAATGTCATGTGTTCATTTGACTATAAGGGTGAAGATTGTGCAATATTATTAGAGTAACTATTTTGTTGGATGAGTGTCTCCCTATAGGAAATTCTAAATCCTATGATCTAGAGGATTGTGTGTCTTTATGTCCAATCATTCCTCTGTTTAGCAACTAATGAAAAAAGGGGCGATGTGTGTGTATCCTCTAAGTTCTTCTTTTGGTAAAATGATGGGTTGGGGAAAAGCAGGTTTGAAGCATGTCATGTATCATTGAGACAATCTGAGATTACAGTATAATTTTTTTTGGCACTGGAAGAAAATTTTCAGTTTAGGGGTTTCCAAATCCTAACTGTGAGGCTGAAGATGCTTCAATCCAATGAGCTCCAGCCATAGGCCCCGGAGAGAAGCTAGCGTATAGTTAGGGGAAAACCTAGAGTCGTTCACACTTTTGGTCAAGGTCATATCCTCAATATGAAAGACAAGAATAGTTTAAACCTCTGGTGTCATTGTCTTGTTCCAATTAAATTCTCACATTTGGTGGAAAGAGGTGTGAGTATTTTGTTCCCATGTCATACCCGGAGTTGATATTTTCCCCTTTGGGTCCCCTTGTGTTTTTGGAGAAAAGTTTAAAATTTGGGTTAAGCAGGTTGAAGTGCCTGGTTTGTGCGTAGTTAGTAGTAACTGTGTGCCAACCCAGGGGACCATGTGATAAGAGACAGTAGCTACTGCATGGTCTCCTCACATCCATGATCCTTGGCCAAGGAAACTGTGTGAATTTTCTTCTTTGGACAGAATGATCCACACAGTTAACTCACGATTTCCCAAACCGTGTTAACCAACCGTGCGACCATTCCAAATCCTTAAAATGCTATTTTTTTTGTTGTTATCCCATAATAGTTAGTTAATATGGTTGGGTTTTGTTTTGGGTATTCCCACAATGAGTCTCATGTATGTTTAATTGGATAAATTCTGATATTAATATACCTCTAATGCAGGTATGTCCGTTCGAGGCCCCCAGTTGGTGTCTTGATTTTGTCTTAAGGAAAGTTGTGTTCATTATTTTGGTGGGGAGAAACTTCATGGGTATCATGTATGTTCTCTTGGAAATGGAATAATTTTAGTTTAACCCTTATGATGGGGAGATCGTTCGTTCCTTCCCCAATTGTTATCCTTATTCTGTCTTAGAAATTGAGTTTTCCCTGGGGGTGGGATGTCCAGATTGGGTCACCCCGTACTAGTGAATTAGTTTTCTCCATGGTGTATTATAGGTAGGAGGTAGTATAGTTTAAGTCTATATATCCCAAAATTTGTTACTTGGGTAAATTTTGGGTTGGACAACACCCAATGGTTTTGTTTACGTAATGTTGTGGTAGTGTTATTCAAGTTCGTTGTTTGTTTCAAGTGGATTTCGTGAGCGTCGTCTTGTAGTGTTTGAGGTGTTTTGTTTTGGAATGTGTTTTTAATGTGTTTTATAATTTTACATAAGTGGGGAAATTTTTTTTGGTGAGAGTATTATCTTCCATTGTTTGATCAACTGGAGATGTTTTTCCTTTTTGAAGTGGGTGAAAACGTGGCAATGAATTCTGTCTTGGTCTATCGTTTGGGATTTGCTTTTGCATCTGGTGTTGTTGGGGCATTCTGGGGGCGGAATGCTTTATAGTGGGGATAATTGTCACACCCTTGACTTATTTTAAAGGTAAATTTCATTTAATTTCCATTCATACTTTGGGGGGGGGGGGTTCCCAATCTTTTATGGAGGAATGAGAGATTTTTCATGAATTGGGCCAAACCGTGAGCCCAATTCCTGATTTAAAAACCAATTATGTTTCTTTTATAAATTTTTCATTTTTTAATATTTTGCATCTATTAAACTTCTTAAATAACCTTCCCTGACCTATTAACACCACCATTTCAATTTGACGCTTTTAGAAATCCATAACCAGGGTTTATTTGGGTTTTTATCTAAGGGGTTGGGCCTGCCCAGAAGCCCAATTCCTATTTTAAAAATAAATTTTGATTACGTTATAACATAAACAATTTTTGGGATATTCTGGTGATTCCAAGTCTCACCCAATCCCAATTAACCCAGACGCGTTTTGGAACTATATCCCCCTATTTGGATCTCTCGTTAATCCCGATTTGGTGCCGAGCTTCATAGGCTTCCTCAAATCATCCAGATTTGAAGTGGTAAAGTATTTCTTATATAACTCTCTCTATTTTCAATATGATTCCTCCATTACAGTTCCTAAATGACCTAATACATAATTTCAGAACGAAACCTAAATTTTGGCTCTTTTAAATTTAAGATACTGGTGTTTTGGAGTGATTACTTCAAGATACTTCAAGAAAATGAGTCATTTTCTTTCCTCTTTCAAATTAATTTGTGTATAACTCATTTTTCTTAGGGTTTCTTCGGTTATCATTGAGTTTATTAATGTCAAAAAACTATGTTTTAGAACCTATGGTTCAAAATTGGGCTTTATTGGCCTATTCTTGTGGTTTTAGGTTTGATATAGGTCTCTCTTGGTGCGGCGCGGGTGCAATTTTATTTTCGCACGGAGATTCATGTGTTTTGTAACTTTGGTAGGTGATTCCATTTTGTGTTAAATTTTTGTGAATTATCTTGATATGTTCATGGTACCTTAATTTTTATTTCACTTAAATGATTCCATAAAAATTGGTTTTAGTAGCATTTATAATGAAAATGAATTTTAAGTTCCAATTTTTGGTGAAATTGGGGGTTTTTCATTCAAATCTTTTATTGGTTCATTTTGGGCAGACCTATAATTACTTAGTTGATTTTATTGAACTGTATTATTACTAAAAATAATGTTTTTAATGTTTATTATTATTTTTTTTTACTGTGAAAGTTTTTTTAAATGGTGTTTGGGAAGCAAATGGGCTTTAAGTGCCATGTTTGTGTGAAAATGGTGGTTTTTAAAAGATATAACTTCTTGGTTCACATTGGGCTGACCCATAACTGAATTTTTGGTTTCATTAAAGGGTATTGAACTGAGATTTTGTTTTAATGACTTAAAATTGTTCACATAGTGTACAATGTGGATATCTTAAAGAGCTTTGGGTGAAAAACAATGTGATGTTTTGAGAGGTTGTTTTATTGAAAATAAAATTATTTTATTGTGTGTTTTAAAGGGAATAAAAAGTGAGTAGCTACTGTACTATTTGATTTTGACCAGTAGTGATATTTTATATGAAAAATGATGTGTATTGTTTTCTGAAATTGTTTGAGCACAAAAGGGGAAGCCCGGGTACCTAGGTGGGGCGGATTTGTACTAGTACAGCTAGTGGATCAGATGGGTTTTGTCCCTGTTCCACATAGCATTTGGATAATGACAACTCTAACTAAACTATGAGGATGATTATTGGTAGCCACTAGGTAATGGGTATGTTACCTACTAGTGGCTCGTGCATGAGAACAGATTTTTCTATGGTTACTCTACACCGAGGTACGAGGTACATAGGGCCCGAGACAACCTAGTGCTTAGCGGTGTTCCCGATATTGATGATCATTGGATTTGTGGTATTTACCCTTGTTGTGGGGTGTTTTGGATGTACTTTACAGTAGCTCACATTTCTATTTAATGTGTTAACAACCTGAAATTCTCAGACTGAAAACTATTTTCATTTGAAAGTTTCATTTCATTGAATTTTAACACTATTTCACCTTGTGTATTAAAAGTGCTTGTTTTGTTCACATTGCATTGCATAGTATTTGGAATCATCTGGTTGAATCCTATTGGGCTTAGGATCACACCCTAATTACACCCCTTGGGTGTAAGTAGACCTGATTTTGCTTGACTCAGGTAAAGGGAAGGCTAAGGGTGATGGCGGTTCAGTGTGTTAGTCCCCATCGTTGGGGCGGAGTTTCAGAGATGGCTTGCAGGTGATGACCCTATTGTCATGTGGAGTCTATGGAGATTTCTTTATGTTTCCATTATTTGTTTTTAGACCGCTTGTTTTGTCTTTAAAAATATTTATATAGTTCTGGTTTTTGTGTAAACATCGTTTGGTTTACATTTTTCAGATTCAGTTTATTGATTGTTTTTAATGTTTTATGCCTTCATATTTGGGTAAATAGTTCCCGAACAAAAATAAATGATACCCATGCACTTGTGCCATCCCGTGGGGATATGGAACTCCTTTTGGGTCATGTCACATGTAGGGTTTGGTGTCAGTTTTGGCGGTGACTAGGTTTGGTTAATGACAACCCATACAAGAAATTAATTCTACATCATTCCACCATCATATATAGAATAAATGGATATCTAAACCACGTGCCAATACAATCTACCAAGATTTGAACCTGAATGAGTAGAATAAAAATCTAAAAAATCCTGATGAAAATAAATACCTCCCTCTAGATATAGAAAGGTAAGAATTCTATGGTTACTATAGATATGTTCCTTTTATAGAACTATAATATCCATACAAAGAAACTAATCGAAACATGGAATTTTTAGAAATAAACGGTTCCCGAAACAAATGGTAACCACAGATCTCTAGAGAACCTGTCATTCAACATTTGACACTTTCTTACCACACAACCAATGGTGTATCGAGGTTTAAAACACTATCCAAGCCATCCAAATCCATTCTCAACCCGTTTTAAAAAATAGTAGATAAAAAGGAACGTGATTCCCCTATATCAAGAAGACCCCAAGAAATGTTCGATGTTAAAATAACCATACCTATGATAATAGAATGTCCCACATTCACAACAACTAGAGTAGTTGGTATAACAAAAAGATGACTATCCCCCTTCCCAATACCATAGTTTGACTCACCTAAGATATTCCACCTACTTGGTACTACCAATCTTGCACTAGGTACCACTTCCCCTTCCTCGATTTGAACATCTTGTAGAACTCCATCTACGTGTCCACTATGGTGTATCTAATACATCCCTAGAATATGATACCTATCTCCATCCCCTTCCACTACATTGCTTCATCATTCCCCTAGAAAACCTACATAGGTGGCCAATTCTGATGCAAAAAACGACACTCAATAGTTGGGTATAGACACTAAGGCTACTTGTGGACCATCAATCAATACATATAGAACTACAACAAAACACAATCCTGAGATGGATTCCCATTGACCTTCTTTATATGAATGATGTTTCCTTATAGAAAATTTTCATATTGATACTTCTTTCTACTAGAACAATAGTTATCAGTTCACCCTACTAAAATAGCCCCTCCACTTCATAGGGTCTATCTCATATTTCCTTCATGATGTGTGATTGATTCATCACAACATAAAAGATACTAAATAAAAAACATTCACCTATGACCTGGTCTCATAATTAATTACAACATGAAAATTCTTCAACCTAGAGATCTCATCGGCTTCCATATATGGAATAAAGTGCTGTATTTTGGTTGATTGTTTTGTGTAGTACGTAACTGATATTTACTCATATTTTTTAGGAATAAACTCAAAATACTTCTCATAACTCAACATATTAATATAGTAATGGACAAATAAAATAATCTCAATTTTAGTCCATGATATCACCTCTTGTTTCCGGCTTACAATAGAAGGTAACATCAATGCTTGGCACTTACATGATGCGTATCTTTATCATGTTTCACCCTACTACCTATATGTGTTCTGATAAAATTAATTATAATATTGGATGGAATTATGAATAATTGTACTACCTAGGGTCCTCCCTCACCCATGAACATAGGAGGATGCTAATACTGAAACTCTTTCATCATATTAGACTTTGAATGCAAGATAAACAAAGTCTCCACTTCTATAGATATCATGACCTTCATGAACCTATCAAAAAGATTAACATATATATGATCCTCAAGATCTACATGATTATCAAGATGAAATACATTAAGAGCGTGATGATTTTCACTCTCTTGATGCTCAACCCAAAGATGATACATAGTCATTTTCTATATAAGAAAAACACACTCCTTAGAGCACTGGTTATAACAATAGGGTTATCCTCAACATGTGATAACAACAAAGAACCAAAACTCTATGTATCTATGTACATTACATATAATTTTTTTTGGAATCAAATATTAGTTTATTGTATTTATCATATATAATAGGTATCACATATCACAACCTATATGGTCTAGTATATAACACATACAATAAATATGTACTAATCATGAACCACTGATTTTAATATATCTCTCCATGTACCGATAATATTGATTGCGTACTCATCTCATTCCATATCGAGCCATGAATAGAAATCTCATGAACCAATAACATCATAAAACAATAACACCACACAACATATAAACCACCAATGGTGAAATAACATCTCTTATAACTTGGGATCATATAAAAAATCTCATCATGGAGAACTCAGATTTCCCCCCGTACATGGGTTTGATAATTCTATTAAAAATATAACTACCAAGTCCTAACACATCATAGTATCCTTTATAACTTACCAATATAACAATGAAATAGAAAATAAACCTGATGTCATTATATATCACTTTGTAATGTCTCTCGATCCATCACTCTCTCACATGGACCAAAAGTTATGTTCTTTGACCTCATGAAGGGCTCCTTATACTCTAGAGGATTCCCACTACCAGAATGGTTTTTCTAGGTATATTGCGGTGACTATACCTATACAGAGTTACAAAATATCAAATTTAAACAATATAAATAAATATTGGAGTTAAAGAAGTAGTAGAAAACATATAATATAGTTGATAAACCAAGCGATAAAATACAATATAATAACTGAATAAATAAGAAAAGAATAATGTAATGATATGATGAAATGTAACATAACATCATGATAGAAATGATATAAATAAAATACTAGCAGACTCAAATAAATATTCAAATGTTCATAGTGTTGAGCCCCATTTCTATCTAATCACAAAACACCATCTCATCCAGCATGAAAACATTAAACCAAATTTTCCATTTCAATTTTCCAATCTTGAATCCATTTAATCAACTCAGATACCAAATGAAATCCTAAATATGACCTGAGTAAAATGTTTTACGTCAACCCCACTTTGTCTGAAATATGAAAAATCTAACAATAAGTGTATGAATTAATGAAATAATGTGTATTAGAAAATAAACTAGTGAAATACATCAATCAACGCACTTTGGCACTTTCCCAATAAGTCTCATAGTGTGTATTATAGCTAAGTTAACCCATCCATGTACCCAAAAAACTTAATTATGCGCCTTACTAGTTTTCATCTATGCCTGTGACAGATTCATGCCAACCATAACCCTATCCTTAGAAAAAAAAAACAACAGAATATTGTTCAAGGCTTCTATTTAAGCATTTTAACATTTGTCTAGTCAAAATATGTATATTATAATTTTATCTTGTGTTAATGTGCATATATCTATATATAATAATTTCCAAATGTTTCATTCAGTAGCCTTTTATAAAATAATTTTATCCTAATTCACTGGTAATAGCCTACTAGATAAGCATTATAGAATGAATCACTATCCAGAGATCACTATAAAATATTTACAACATGATTCAATTGGAATATCATGATAAATAAACATTACAACCTGAATAACTAGAAATATCACACTATATAAGAATTACAACATGAACTCAACAAGTCATAACAAAAAGGATGTCATAATATCACATCATAAGCCTCAATAGATAATTATGAAATTTACTATTTTTATTCCAATCTCACTTTCAATAGTATATAAAATAGTCTATAGTCATATTCATAATAAAATAATCCACTATATAGGGGTTTTATTTCAATTATCCACCTAATGCTTCATTTCATTCTAGCCACATTTTAATCCATTAACCATTTTATTTTTATTAAATTTTTTTCTCACCCAACTGGTAGAAAAAATCCACGTCATTATCAATTGAATAAAAAACGATACAACCCATTTTTAATACTTTATTTATCATTTATAAATGAATAATTTAATTATAGTTCATTTTTTTAACAATAAAAATATTATATATATTCTTCTATTTAAACATATCATAGGTTTAACGTTTAGACCCCCTATATTTTATCTGGTGATATAGAAACACCAATAAAAGGTAAAGCTAATGAAAATGATGGAGTAGAAGATTAGATGGTTGAAAATAGGTAAAATAAAATAAATATTAACATAAAACTCAAAAATGATGAAAATATTACACCATCCCAATGGAGAAAATGTATGAGGAAAGGGATAATAAAAAAACATACTATGGATCTATAAAACATATGATAATAAGAGAATGGAGTGAAGGATCCCAAAATTTCATTGAATTAATTCATGGTTTATTAGGGATGTATTAAGGGGATATGAATTAAAATTACATCCACACATTAGCCTTCAAACTGATTCACCTAAAATATACATGACTTGAAATGCATTTACACATCATCAATTCCTTTTTAATTGGATTCAAGAATAAAAATATCATATTGGGTTAATATTGATCCTAATTAACATTTACATTACATAAAGGGTTCACACGATTTGTAACCACATCACGTCCTATTCAGATTTATGACATTCTATGAAGAATTTACATGTTTTTCAACTTGTACAAGGCAGGTAATCGCTTAACAGATAGTTTTCAGCCCGACATATAAAAAAAGGCCTAAAACAACACAAAAGACTTAACATGCTTGGAATACCCTTTTAAAACATTTAAAAAGTTTATATCCACACTCTATTAATTAAAATAAACATTAAACCATGATCTTTAGATAATTTTACCCAAACATTGCTCCCCATCTCTGAAAAAGACTCATTCGCGATGGCTTAAAGGAAAATGAAAATTCAATATAAGAAAATTAATCAAAAACTCTAGGAAGGACATACATATAAAAATATGGGATATTAAAAACTATTTAATGATTTTTATAGCTTTAATCATAAAATAAATATCTACAGTGTCTCTTGATTAGAAATCTTTTCTATATGTTTCCATTTTCTATTTACATGGAAATTCTCTTCCAACGTATAATGCTTTGTACGACACACTGAACCTATACTCAAAAACTCTAGGAAAATTTATTTTAGGTGTGATAATATTTCTTTCAATTTTAGTATAATTTGAAATTATATCATACCAATATGTGAAGAGTTTTGGATGATTTATTGATTGATGAGGCTGTTGTAAAACTAATTCATTTACAAGAACTTCCTTCAAAACATCTATAAATTTATTCACAAAACACTATTTTATCCTTATATTTTATCATTAGAAACGTCCTAATAATCAAATTTATGTTACATTATATATCAAAAATTAATTAGGTTGTCTTATCCAATACCATGGAATAGCCTCATTTTTTGGGATGGAGCTTCATCAATGAATAATGTTTTTATGTATTCTTACAATTGGACATTTCTTTTGTACACTAGAATCCTCAACATATAACTTCATCATTGTACCATAATACTATTAGGAAAATATAGTTTTTCTTGCAAACATTCTTCATCAACAGCCAATGGATAATCTTGATTCAGTTGCGTAGTTGGGAAATAAAAATATCTATTATTAATAGATGAATCTATTGATCAGGAACCATGTTTTATAGACCACAAATTAATTATTGATGTTCTCTTAGGGTTAGATAATTATATTTCCTAACAAACTATATTGGGTTTATACTATTATAATCTCCTTAATTTCTTTTAATAACTTATTTATTGCATTATACATAAGAAAACAAGATTTTTAATGGGATATTTTTTCATTAAGATCATTATAGTATAAATAATATTTAAAAAATTGAATAATCATGTATAATTGATCATACAATATTAAAATTATGGAAATATTAGAATTTATTTTTAAATCCAAAACATGGCACTAATTTTTGAAAGTATACTATTTATTATAACTAAATGTACTTTTAGTAGTTTCTAAAGAAAATTTGAATCATCCAAAACATATCCCATGGGAGGGTCAAACAAAGTGTGTAGAATGTCACATTTCCTGGAACCAAGTGGTGATCATGTCAAGATCAATCACCCATTTTGGTGTTGTTTCCCCTACGAACATTTATTATAGAGAAACATCCACTTGATATTTAATGACATGGATTTGTTACTTAGAAATCCACATAATTTTTACATTACAGAAATTTTAAAAGGTATTTCTGTTTCCTAAATAAGACACTAATGATTTGTAGTATAATTTTTATTCATCTAAAAGGAATATTCAATATTTTATCATTATAATTTAAATAATCTATTGCATATCCCCTAGTAATATCAATCTAGGTGGGTAGTAAAACCCATTATCATGAACAAGGTGATGATTGAGTATAGCTTAGTCATCCTTTCATATATTTGTTTCCCCTAGGTACATCTGTGCCTAGGCTAAATCCACTTGTATTATCTGTATTGATATTTAATTAAATATGTTACCACAAAGTATTTACATTAAAAAAATTAGATCATCCTTATATATAATAAATGATGGAACTATTAATTCATAGTATAATTTGTAATATTCTAAAAGGTATGTTCAGTGGTTTATAAAGACAATTTGAATCATCCAAAATATATCCATAAATGGTACCAGATCTAGCGTGAATCATTGTAAAAATCATATAAACCCTAGAATTATCAAATTAGGTATTTTGTTTAGCTTTTTTTATTCATGTTAGCAACCTTTGATCAAATTTTAATTCTTTGATAATATTATGTTAATCAATACCAAACCATTATTTAATAATAATTTAATCATTAGTTACTCTTTACAATGTCATAATATAATCATTAATTAATTAACAAGCTTATAGTAGTTATTTTAATGTTAATAACTAATAAATCGTTACTTAATACTAATTTAGGAGTTCCTTATTACAAAGATAAACATTATTTATTCCTCATTTAATCATTTCGTAATCATTATTCAAATGAATTGTTAATAACTTGTAAATAATGTGTTAAGTATTTGATAATTAATAGTTGTCATGTGGTTAGTTGAGATTAACTTAACAGTTAATCATTAATTAATTATTGGTTATTCATTACATAATCATTGATTATATCAATGCTTAATACTCATATATCATTACTTAGGTTATAATTTTTGGGTACATACATTATATTTTTTTATCAGTTAATTAATAGTTTATCATTATTTAATTATTTGGTAATTATAAATTAGTCATTATTTAATAATTAATCAATATTTACATAAACATTAGTTTATTATTAGTTATTAATACTTAAAAATATATTAATCATTAGTTATTCAAATGTTAGCTACCCCTTATTATGTCATTAGTCTGTCATTTATAATTATGTAAATATTCATTATTATGTAATCACATTTACTAGAACATTGGAATCATGGAGATGAGTCCATGATCTAGAAAATTATTATTTAAAAAATAGTCAAACATACAGGGATAAAGATATGGATACAAGAGGTAACCAACAAAATCAAACAAATGTAATGAGCCTCTGGTCTTGCTTCCTCTCCGGCCTCTTCCACGACGACCACCATGTCCTCTTGGATTTCTTCCTCTTTCCAACTGATTCAGAATCTGCAAATCAGCATCCAGATCATCCACACCTCCATCATCAAAGTCATCATGTTGAGTACCACCTGTTGTAGCATCAGCATCATCATTCCATAAACACTGGTTAAACATTCTTTAATAACCCAATAATTAATATTCTAACATTTTTTAATAATTCAATAATGATTAGTTAATCATTATTTAATAATTTATTAATAATAAGTTAATCCAAAATCATGCATAAATTAATTATTCACTAATCCCCCATTAATCATTTCATAATTTTTTTGTATTAAGTGTAACATTATATTTCATTATTACATTAACAATAGTTAGTCATTAAGTAATTATTGATTAATAATTCTTTAATCAATAGTTATTTCATACACAAACATTAGTAAATCCTATGTTAATTATTCCTTATTCATTTTCCAATCACTTGTTAATAATTACTCCTATTTATATTAATTATGTATTTTATTTGTATTTAGTTATTTTTTAATTAATATTTTATCATTATTTAATTATAAGTTGACTATTAGTTAATAATTAATTAATAATTATTTTATCCAACGTTTGTCCTATGTCAATGCATGTATATTGATTTTATAATCTTTCATTAATCATATTTCACAATTTTTTATCCATTAGATTTCAATACATAATCATTAATTTAGAATTAGCTAGTGAATATTCTTTTTATAGTAAATTATTAGTGAATCATTGTTTCACTAAAATATATTCATCATCTAGTTAATATTAATTCCTAATTCTGTAAAAAATATTTTAATGTACTAATTTATATTATATAAAAATAATTAAATGATAATAATCTATTACTAATACTAACGATAAATTATTTTCTCATAAGTCCTTATTAAATAATAATAACATACATAATAATGTTAAATAATATTTTTAAATTATATCTTACTAACTAAACAACTATGTAAATAACATATTTAATACAAACTGATTACTAAAGAACTAAATAAATAATTAAAATTATAATAAATAATAAAAATACGACTAAATGATGGTTCAAAAATTCCACAATTTATAATAGTTTAACTTCTTTTAAGCCACCAATAACACCGCATAGAGAGGAGGAAACTTCTTGAAAATCATATAGAGAGAGGGAGTGTATTAGATAGAGATGGGGTGAAGTGAGCGAATAGAAAGGGGAGAGGTGGCTGAATTTTATTAGGGGATGGAGAAAAGGTATTAATGGTGGAATTAACATTTGTGTTTATTTAGGAAAAATTCATTATGTCACATATGTAAAATTTTAAAATTATGTTTATAATAATTTTTTCTATTAAATACCATTGTCTATACTTCTCTGTCATCAGTCTGGGTTGATGAAAGTAAAAGGCGGGACTGGCATCAATGACATTCAGATAAAACTAAAATTTGTTTAGTCCAATTACAACTTTTTTATTAAATTGAAAAATATTTTAGACCTAGGTTTTTTTAAATAATTAATTTTTTTAAAAAACCTATGAAAAACTCAATAACTGAACAACAGAAAACATGAATTAATAATTATTGGGCCCATAAAACCCTTAATCTGGGGAAATCAATGATACTAATGACGGATTATCCCCAACGTTGGTCTTTGAGATGAAACCTAGTAGATTATTTTGAGTATTGGATGATCAAAGCTAGTTTTAATCCATAAAAGTCAACATGGCAGTGGTGGTGATGTAGTGTGTTTCCATCAAGGATATGACATGGCTGTTGAAAGATAACAATGAAAATTTGTTAATGAAGGGATGATTATCATACCATTTAATGATCTATACCCAAAAATTCATCATAGTAGAGATCTACTTTCTCCTAGTGATCTTTGGTTGATAAGAAATTTAGACCACCACCCTACACTCATCATTCATTACAAAGAGCGGTAGCCACTCACAGGGACTGGACCTAGGGATGTGTATCATAGTGAAGGGTTATGGTGACTATATCTAATTCTATTGAAATAAAATATGGGAATCATATATTATTGAAGAAGGAGAACTAGATATTAAATTTCATATAGGGAACAATAAAAAAATCATACTTAATAAGTAAAAATACTCCGTATGGTTCACTTAAATATAGAGATAACCCATAAACCATTGGTGTATATAAAAAATATCTATATATTTAGTGTAGAAAAATATAAACACCTAAATAAGTAGTTTTAATTATCATAATAAATACTATGGGGGATTCACATCAAGATACCCATAAATCACTATTTTTCCACATCCCAATTAACGATGCATTTATAAAAACAAACACACACATAAAAATTAACACTTAAATAATATCACAATGAAAAATTTCCCTATGGAATATTTTGTTCTAATGGTCATCAAGAACCCAATAACTTATCCCTTAACACTATTTGGTTATCAATATAAAATATTTGGTAAATAATAATAACACTCAATCAATTCTTGCAATAATCATACACCTTACTCAATTGTTGTTAGAGATCATCTACCATAAATAATGATTGAATTAATATAATTAAAATAACATATATGGTAAAATTATATCTTTTTTTCCATCATAAATCAAATGTATAATGAATCATTTGGGATGACCTACCATGTCATTCTAGATATGTACCTCTACCATTAGTCTTGTCAGAGTTGAACCTCTTCATACAATTTTTCTCAAAGCTAGTGTTTTGGATTTGAATGAGTATGAATACCGTGAAATAACATCCACATAAAACCCACATATATAGGGGAGATAGATTTTAAACTCATGGAGAACCATTATTTAACTAAAATGTTAGTTAGTTAGCGAGATTAAGATCAACTACTTTGGTATATATGTAACAGATTTTAAGAAAATGTTGGGTTTTCTAATCAGAATATATTGCATGTGAATTTCATAATTAGTCTCTAACCTAAACATATCGAGAATAACATAATAACTACTTGAAATTCACCATCTTTATCTACCCATGGTTAGTTGGTGAGTATGATTAATTTCTATAGTATACCATTCCCATAAAATTAAATCAACTGCAATGATTTTTCATATATAAAATGTAATTTTTTGGAAGTAATATAAAACACACGCTTCTCCATCAATAACAAATCACTAGGTTGAATTGAATATTTACATATTATGTTCCAATTAATTAAAGAATTATTAAGGACTCTCCTAAACTTAGTATAACCGATCTATTGACAATTAAGTATCAGTAATTAAATAATTTTTATTGAAAAACATTATGTGGTAGAAATATAAGTATCCACAAATTTTTATCATATATATATATATATTATATTATATTATCCAAAACATCATCAAAATATTTTTATATCATGAATATATTTTATCATCATAAAAAAATTAAAAAATCCATCAATTAAATTGATATGGTCCATTTCATTGGTCTATTACATCACCATACGAATCAAACCATATAATAATTATTCATATTATTTAAAAAAAATATATGTCAGTATTAAAACATTTATTTTTTATAATTATGAATAGTAACCTTCTTTATTAAATTATTCAAATTATTTTTTTTCATAATCATATTTATAGAATTATTTCCCTTTCTTTTATATAGTTTTTTATTAAACAATATAAAATATTGAAATAATACAGAAATCTTATTATCAGAATCTACAATTTAATCTCAAAATTTATTTAACCTAATTCTCTTTAATAATCACTACCAATTTAACAATTAGTTCGCAAACATTTAAAATTTTACATATAAACTTTGAAATGTTGTGCCATTGAATAATAATTCATAATTATTTTTCGAAATTTAAATTAAAAAAATATCTTTGTATAATAATATAATATATTTATTGATTACTTTTTCCAATCAATTATTTCATATATTCTCTTAAATATCCATAAAAATTTTCATAAATCATTCAAATTATGTTGAATATTCATTTTCCTCACATGAATCGTATAATATTATATTAATTAACTATTTGATTTTAATGTCATAAAAATATCTATAAACAAAATCATAAAAAAATCATTATTATATCCATAATCTGTATAAATTATCAATCTAATATAAGATAATTTTATTGAATTATCATAGTTTGAAATTAATGTCTACTATATAGTGAATCCCCACAATTATTTTGAATATGACTTGAAATTTAATACAAATACAAGTTATCAAATATTCATAGGTGTTTTTAAAAATTAATTATGCTAAAATGGTTAGTGAAAATTTAAATAATCATACCTATCATATTTTATTATGTCCAAAACAACTAAAGAACTCACTAATTTTTTTCCCAAATGCAACATCACTGACACCCCAAATGCACCCTTACATAATTCAACAAATAAGGGTGTACAAAATAACACCCCTCATATATTCTATCATGCTAACTCAACCATTTGATATATATGTTTCCATGATTTTGATGGTCCACTGAACTTCTCTAAGAACAGATTGGATTAGCTAAGCCACTAAATACCTTATTGTTTATTTATCTAGGTATTAGAGTCCATTTTTAACGCGAAATAGAGCCATGGACCTTTATATTGTAGGCCTACATTGATTGCATCCTTATGATATAATCATTGATCAGATGGATAAAATTCTTCCACTCTTCACCCATCACACCAGAAATGTTTTGGTCATTATCTACTTCTCACCATCATGAATGGTGTATTCGTAGAGAGAGAATTCCTTTATTAATTGATTTTTTAGTATATTTAACTCATCATGATGATCTTATAAACATAATTTTCATTTAACAAATGAAATGATAATGGATCCAAATTTATAATGAATAAAAGAACCAATATATTTCTATGTTCAATAATCATCCATCCATATATCAAATTATTTTATTCCTAAACTCGTCGGATTTATTCCTTTATAAAATAAAAATATTATATCATTTAAATAGTAATTATCCATGGCATAAAGTTATTTTCATTTTTATCATAATTTTTCCAAAAATATCTCAATAAAATATCAATCTGACCACTTATTATAAGCGTACAAATAACATATCAGTGGAGATAATTTAAGGAAATGATTTTAAAAATGTAATCATAAAAATGTGATTTTTTAAGGCCTTTAAATCATATTTTTATTGATTTATCAATATTTTCTATAAGAATAACCTCAATATGTAACTCATTAATTCCATTACAATTCAATTATATTTGTTAATGGATAATGCAACCATATGTTATTTTATGTTAAATGTTTAATTGTATGGAATATAATAAGATGTGGTTTTGGATTCTTTAAATGTCATATATTATTGGTTTTTTTATCAACAAACCATATCAATTTTACATTTATTTTTCATTCAATGAAAAATTATACAACGTTTATTCCTAACAACATTGAGATGAATTATGATTATACAAAAAAATTGTAGATAAATTTTTTGACATAATGAAAAATTAATTTAAAACTCATCATTATCACCAAAAATATAAATAATGTTATAAAAATATTTAAACTATTATATCAATACAAACATCTATTTTTAAGATCAATGGATATTTAAAATTCCTAAAATTACTCTCCACTAAGTAGGAAACTATGATAAAAACATTTAAAAATACTATATATTTTAAAAATCTTTCTAAGTGCTCAACTAAAAAACTAAAATACATCATTTTGTGAGAAAATAAAGTTAATAAATCCAATAAAAAAATAAGTGAAAAATAATAGTTTTTAATAATTTAATTATTAAAAATAGACCTAAAATATTATATTCATTAACTTATTTCTCACAAATTATAATTAGTAATGAATCTAATAAAATTAGCTCTGAACATTATAAAACAGATTAGATATCTTCTATAGACACTTGTGGATGTTAAAAATCAGTAATACATAGATCTAGAAAGTAGTTCAATTATTAAAATTATGAATGAAGTTGTTATGTTTTAACAGTGACGTCTATTCTATAATCCACCACACTATTTAAGGTGTTTTCTAAATATCAATAACCTAATAAATTGTAAAGATCTATATTTCAAAAAAAAATTACATATTATATATAAGTATTATTCATAAATGGATTTTAATACATCATGATTAAATGGTCCTAAGAATAATGTATAATATAAATAAATCGAAGACAATATTTATAAATTTAAGAATTATTTTACTTTTTCATTGTATTGAATTACAGATTAAATATGAATACGTTCTATAAGATTAATACAATTTTAGTAAGATAATTGCCCAAATTTATAACAGGTTTATAATATTTAAATCTGATTGACAATTGTACAATAAAAATACCATAGTTCAGAAAAATATTGTACTAATGAAAAATAATATTATTAATTACATAGTTATTTAATAAATTTAGTTTTAGTACCATTATATAAAACCAATTGATTGAAAGGAGTTTAATTAAAGGGGAATATATAGTGTAATGAGAGGAAATATTATATTAAAAATTGTTATGGTATTTATTTTAAATATAGAAACTAAAATTTTATCCAGGCTGTTAAAATATTAAAATGACAAATATGGGTAGCATTTTTAATAAATGTTTACGAATAATAAATATCTTTTTAATATTAAATATGATATAAATTAATATTTTAGTTAAATATTTTAATTATTTTTACATGAAGAAAATATAATTAGGTAATTCATATTATTATGTTATTTACATGCATTTTTAAAACCCATGTATATTTATGATAAATATTAATTTAAATTTAATACAATTATAGAAATGTTTTCAAAAAATGTAATATTGAATTTGAAATATTATATTAAAAACAATTTTTTTTAAATCATTCTATTATAGTGGATTTTTAATGTAACTAGTGAGATATGATATTTAATACATACAATAAAAATTTATATCAATCAAAATATTAATTAAACGATAAATAATTTATAAGAATATTTTAAATTCATTTTATAAAAACTTAAAATAAATTTCCTAATTCTAAAATAATATTTTCACAAATTTCAACAATGGTTTCTCTAAATTAAACTATTCATTCATTAGTGTATATGGTTTTTTTAATAAAATTTATAATATTTAAATATTTATTTTCTTAAAATATGTTTTATTTTTAAAGAAATAATTCTATAATAGTACAAATTTACGTTTATTATTTTTTATAAAAAATAACTGGTAAATATATGATGTAAATATTATTTAATAATAACATTATCCTTAGAACACCGATTCATATTTGTAATATAGCATAGGTTCATCAAAAGGGTGTGGAATATTATTCCATTTCATATAAAAGACTATTATTTGTTTCCTTACTTGTAAATTTGTGTTATATTCATCTTTTAATATCCTAAAACCTCTCCCAAACATGTATAGGTTCCTTCTCTCACAAAAATTTGTAAACAACTTCAAATAACACTAACAATGCACATAAAAACAACAAAAAAATCAATAAATATTCCCTTATTGATCCTTCTTATCTTATTCTCAAATTTATTTTTTTATTGGACCCTATGTACCAAAAGTGGTAGGTTATATGAAAAGGATGAGTCTAAAAAAAGTGAGAACATAAATTATGTCATTTTTATTAAAACATGTTATTAAAAATAATTTCCTACTATAATGAATCATTTTAGAAACTTACTGAAAATTAAATTTTTATTTAATCAAAATCTTTTAAGAATAAAGTGAGAAACCAAACATCAACCACAAAAAGAATCATTTTAGAAAGATAATATAAATTTGTATGTGTAACATGTGTGAATAAATGATTTAAATAGTACATACATCATACATCTCTTCTCTTACATCACATGTTTTACATATTCAGTTTACCCACTAAAATGAAGATGTCATTTCATTAATTATCATTGATTTTTTAGTTAGTAATTTTAAATTAGATACCATATAAATATGTAATTATTTTTATGTTCCATTTATGATGAATTATTTGATTAATATTTACATAATTTTTTAATTATTAATTTTATAGTTTGTCTATCCACCATGAACCATCGAACTATAAAGCATCAAAATTGAAAAAAATATTTAATCATCATAGTTGATTGATCATGAAACATCATAAGATATGGTAATATAAACGAATTTTTATAAACTTTTATATTGATTCTCTAGGTGTTTCTAAACATGAAAAGTAAAAATTATTGATTCTAAAATGATAAATCCCAATTTAATTCTATGAGAAAACATTTCTTCATGAATAATATTTTCAATGAAAAGATAAAAACTAAATATTAATTGAAATAATTGAAGTAAAAAAATTAAATTAATGAAAAAATAGTTCTAGTGTAATTTTTAAATCAATAAATGTTTGTTACAATGAAATTCTAATCATGTTGATGTAACTGGATACTTGATGTAATTTATTCTCTATTGAATATCATTTTCTATTTTATTTCCCTCTTATTGAAAAATTTTACTTTTTATATTTTACTCTGAATTATATAAGTATATACTTTTTTATCCTTTTCATTTGGAAAATGTGTTCTTTTATTACATTATATTTTTAAAGAAAATGAAATTCTAGGGAAAATTATCCATATTTTATTTAAAATCACATATCTTTTGATAATTTATTAAATAATAATTTTTTAATTTTTTTATTTCACTTATCATATGAATTATTTAAATTGATTATTTATAGGTATTTTCATGTCTTATTTATATTATTTATTTGTTTTCATTCATCCTACACACCATATAAAATTTATGATAAGGGCTCTTCCCCATTATCATATTAAATAATTCATAATTTTTCATTGGGAATTTAAATAATATCAATATCTTATATGTTTTATTTCTTCTTTTTTATTTGATATGCTTCTATCAAGAATATCTATAAAGTTTGATCATTTTTTTTCTTATTGGTACATTACCTCTCTTTCTATTGATTTTTTTAATATTAATGATGATTTCTGCTAAAAAATACTCTTAGGTGAGCCCCTTACACTTCATCATGTGTTATCCATGTTATAAGTATTAACATTCTAAAAAATATGTAAATATATTCCTTTATATACGATAAATAATATTTTTAACATGTTATGAGATGATGAATGGACATGAAATTATATAACCCTCAAATGAAATTTGTTAAAAAAATATTTCTTATACTATACTATGTATGTGTCATGGGTGGATATCCTTGAAAAATGTTGTTACATTGACATTTTAATTAGCATAGAAAAATTGTCATGTTGTTTTATTATTTTTCATGTTCTGCATTCTATGAAATTATAATATTATTTCGAAATTATTATATAAAAATATAGTATTATTTATTTTCTGATGACTATTAATATCCTACTTATATTAATGGTGACTAATTACTCTATGTATTTCCAACAATTAATCATTTCTGTTGTTTGTTTGGCACGTCATTTTTAATATACAACCCCTATGAAAGTATGTGTTAAAATATTATGATTGGTTTGTAAAATTATTATCAAGGATGATTTAAATTATTTTTATCTTTTTATTTGTATTAAAAGTATACATTTAAAAACAAATTCATTAAAAATAAAACTATCAATTTTTATTTATTTTGTATCCCCCTTATATTTTAAAAGAACACTATGTTTTATAGAATGTAAAATATACAACCTGGAGTTTTAATAAACCAAAATACACTATAAATATAATTATTTAAGTATGATAATTATATCGAAGACATTAAACTTGTTACTATTAATAGGAACAACTACATTTTTTAATTAAATAAAATGGTATAATATAAAGAATATATATTGATATATAATTACATAAATTTTTGCAGAGAATTAATATACATTTTAAATACATTTCTTCTCAAAAGAATAATTTTTATTAATATTTTAGAACCAATAATAAAACTAGTTATTCAAATTTTAGAAAATATATTTGGAAACATGAAATAACTTTAGAAATAAATATTTCCGAATTATACAAATTTTATGGATTTTTTTTCTAAAACGACTATAATTTTTAATGTATAGTGGAAATTATTAGTTTTTATTGAAACTACAATTTCATTTAAATAATTTGTGATGTTATGTATATTTTAAAATTGTTTAAAACGAAAATTACCTCAATTATATTATTTTTAATAAACTTTAGGTGATTAGAATCAATTCAATTATATATTTTGAAAAAAATACTTATGAAAACTTTTTTCATCGTGAAACTGTTTCTTCATCATTTCATTGGGTTTATTTATAAAATAAATTCAGAAATTTTTTTGAATTGAGTTGAGAAAAATAAATTCCATATTTTAAATATGAATAATTAATATAAAATTTAATTTGAACTTAATTTTAGGCATAATTAATAGTAAAAATTATAAAAATAATTATATAATTTATTATTAAATCCAATTTATCAGAACAAAAACAAAAATGATAAAGGTTAAAATTAACTAAAAACTTATCAATATCCTATTGTATAGGTGTATTTAATGAATATATCATTTAAGGTTCTATAATTTTCTATTTTAGAAAATTTTGGTGTTTCTAAAACATGGATGTGATATTTTTTTATAATTCTATGTGTGTCATCTCAGCCACTAATACGTGGGATCCCCCAATCCTCTCCTCTTTACATTTCAAAATCGTATTATATTGGAAAACACATACCAAAATAAATTCCTTACGTCCCTTATATTTTCCAATAACCCTTGGTTAGATCAAAAATATTATATTAGAATAGATTAGGTGAAGAAAAGATATTATTATTAACCAATAATTGTTTTTATTATTTATTCTTTAGTTAAAAATAATTTTTAATAAATATATGTTTTCTAAATAAATTTTATGAATTATTTGACATTATATAAATATAATATATAAGTAATTATTTACCAATGTTTTAATTTTTACAAAATGGGTTGAAAGGAATCATTTTATCTTTTCCCAAATGATGTACATTTTAACTCTTTCAAAATAGTGTGAAATGAATATTTCATTATGGATCATATAAATCGTGAATGTATTGTGATGAGTGTGAATATATATTACTCCAATTAATTAGTTAAATAATTAGTCTCATGATACATTGTGCATGAGATTATGGAGTAAACAAAATCTATTATATGATTTTGTTAATGATGTGATTTTGTAAAGGATGTTATAAATTACTCATGTATGTGACATTTTTTTATGTTTCTACCACATTTCATATGATTCTATGATATTATAAAACCAAGTTTTTTATATTATTCTCTCACATGAATACTCTTGAGCCTTCTCTTTTATGGAATCGTGATATATCATTGACTTACATGTAATTCTTCCTTATCATGACTATCCCCTTACTGGGATTTATATCTCACCCATTTATTTTATGTATTATCCTGGGTAGTCCTATGTTGTTTTATTCATGATAATGTATTTTAAATATCTTTAATAAGAATAAAAATTTTGTTTTGTATTAGGTTTTTTTATTTTCATGTACCTAGTTTCCCAAAGACATTATCCCTCATGATCACTATCTTATCATTATTGGATATTTATGTCTTAAAATAATGTAAATTATGTTTAAAGGGATTAGTTCACTATATTTGGTATCATATAAATTTGTATTTATATATAGGGATTAGTACATGAATAATTTAATAATAACCATACATATATGTCTAAGGATAATTCTATATATAGTAAAAAATCATAGAAGTCGTGTGAAGGATAGAGAAAGGGGTTTCCAAGAAATTACATATCTCTTTAGGTGGAACTAGAGGATTTTTATATTGGAAAATTATACTTAGGGGAAATAACCCCATATAATTTCATTTATATGGACTTGACTATCACCTAGTGTAAAATAACATGCCTTAATGCACACATGGTTTGAAACTCATGGTGAATATATTTTGGAAGCTCAAAGACACTTTATGAACAATCATAAAAGATTTTAATAGATAATAATCGAGGAATACCTTGGTTAAACATATGGTTTTTATTTACATAAGTCTATTTATGATCATAAATTTTAAGGCACAAACACCCCTTTTGAGGATTTAATTAATGGAATCCTTAGATTATTATGTGCATGCTGTGATAAAGTTAATTTAATATAACCATCATGAGTAGTATGGGTTTCAAAACAAAATTATTTATTAATGAATAATGTTTTATTTTTTTGAAATAATTTTAATATTATTGAAAACCTTTAGGGATTATCCTGTCATTAATATTAAGTTAATAATATTTAATTTAGATCATTTTGATTTTGTGGGGAAAATATATTGTATTGAAAAGTAAAGTGGTTACAAACTGATTTAATGGCTAATGTTATTTTCAGGATGCTCAATAATTTTGTTGGAATGTTATATGAATAATTTTAATATAAATTTAGAAAAAGGAAAACCCTTTTGTTGGTCAATAACCCATCCTATTTTGTAAGGCCATGTGTTTGGAACTCAAAAACAATGGGTGACAAGGGTACCATTGCAACCACTGGCCTCTGTGATGTACAAGTTAGTATGATAATATTCTTAGTTGAACAATTTTGTGGATAAATATTATGTTTATTTTTTGAAATATATGATAAGATCCAATGTTTTTGAATTTCATGGAATTGAAGTTGATTAATGTTATTTTTTGAATTTTTTTTTCATTGAGAGATATATAAAAATTATGTTTAAAGTAAAAGTTTATTTTGGAAGAATACTATCATGTTTTCTATAGTTTTAAGTTGAATGGTATCAGATAATATTTCATTTCAAACCCATCCTTCATATCGAGGTTATGAGGCCATTTCGAATATATGGTTATTTATTTAAAGAATGATATATGTTAAAATCATAGTTTTTTTTAGAAATTTGGAGATTAACATATTCATAATCATTTTGGGTAATATATTTAATTTTTCGAATAGTTTTTTATTTAATAAATTTTAGGTGAATAATTTATTATTATTTAATGGATATTATGATGCATCAAAATAAAATTTTATTCCATCAGGATTTCATAAAAAAAATCATTATATATTCATTCCATAGAATAAGGGGTTACTTAAAAATTGGTTGATACCCAACCAAATAATAAAATAGTGTTTATAGAATAATGTTGTAAATAACCTAACCATAGTATCAAAGATACGGTAGTAACATTATTTCATTTTCACTAGATAAAATAGATGGTTTCCCAAAGTAATTAAGAGTTTATTAGTCTAGGTAAACAAGATTCTAGCATGAATTTCACATTATATTTAAAAATATAAAATAGTCAAAGTGTTTTCTTTATAATTACTATATTCAACATAACATTAATGGGAATATCACTTATAAACCTTATTGGTCCTAGTGGAAAACTCAAAAGGGTGGGGTTAATTGAGTTTCAAAAAAAATATCAATTAAAAAAATTTAAAACATAAAGACCCCAATTTGATAAAATCTCCAACATAGAAAAAATAAGAAATACATAATGAGAACTTTTGAAAATATTCTCTATAGAAAAATAAAAAATACGTAAAAGTTATTTTGAAAATAATGTAAATTTTGAAACTAATATAATCTTTTAAATCATTATATATGGAATACTTGTTTATGTTAAAAATCTAAGTATAGTTAAAGTTTAATGTAAAAAAATTGAAACTGGTTTATTTTAAAATAATGAAATCAATATAAATATTGTATTTATCAAATCGCATTAGAATTTAACATATGGTTTTGAATCAAGCTGTGAAATAATCCCGTTCTCTTAGAAATATCCCACATGTATATAGTTTATTTTAAAATAGAATGATCCAAAAAGAATACTAGGTTTTACAAACAATATCACAGAAAAATTTCTATGGATAGAGTTTTTTTACTTGCTATTGCATGGGATAAAATAGACCATGTCAAATTGGACCTCTTCAATAGTTTTTTATGAGTAATAAAAATAAAAATATTAGAGAAAGTATCATGTACATTTTAGTCCAACTCAAGTGTCTATGTTTTGTAGATAAATGGAGAAACATAAAACATATATTGGATATAAATAATATAAATAAGTAATGGGGACTAGAGATAAGAATTTTTTTATTGATTTTTTATAATATCATTATTTTTCTAAGTCTACTTAGAATTTTTCATTGGAAGGAGATTGTGTATGTTTCACTAAAGGATCATGAAAATAGTGCATCATAGCAATTTATGAATGAGTCTTTTTTTAGAACATGTGTACATGTAATATCTTATATTATTATATGTCATGATCATGGGTTCTATTTTTCCTTCACTTAATCTATTTTTATTATAAATGAAATCTTCATTAGAATTATATATTGGATAATGATCAATTCAATACTGAATGCACCAAATTTTCAATTAACACATTAAATACTTCGTATTGATGATTTGATAATCTCAGATACAATGTGAAATATGGAAACATGAATTTAATTAATTCTTGGTTAATTTGATCATAAACTTTTCATTATTAGTTTATGTAGTACATTTTAATGGAAATTTCATTCCATTATGCATATACCATAAAAAATTATTTAGATATTACGTTACATAAAAAAAATATTACAGACCATGGGATGGTAAATTTTTTTATTCAAGTGGTAGGTAGTTTCCTTTACATAGTCAATTAATTTATTCACATGGTCATATCTTTTTTACAATGAAAAGATACATCACTATCTCATATTATATTTATTTTATATGCGGTAATTTGATTTTTAATGCATCGTAATTTCAGCTATAATTCATGTTAAGTTCCTAACATGACTGATTATGTTCATTCAATGCACGATATGTTGTTTATTCATTTCGTCATGTGGAGTAAAACGTGTGGTATGGTGACATGGTCACTAGACCTTCATGGCTAGTTTAATTTCATCTCATGGTAAACACATTGCACGTACGGTAGGTTTCCCATGTATGTTACAAACATAGCTGATTTTTACTTTTAAAAAAGAAACCCATTTAAATATACTAATCATGAAATTCATTAATAAAATTTTTAAAATTATTTTGGATAATTAAAAAAAACTAGTGTAGGTATTCACCAAAAATTTCCCCATTTCTATTTATCATGAATACTAACTTTAAAAATAATATTAACTAAATATAATAAATGTGTAATTAAAAATAATTAAATTAACTATTCATAAAGTAACCTAAATAATGAATATTTTTGCAAGGAATTCAATTAATATTAAATTATCACCATACCCAGTTTGGTATAATAGAAATATATAAAAATGAATAAGAAGTAAATAAAAATTGAAATGAGAATAAAATAACATATTATAAAATTATATCAAAAGGGAGTTAGAGAAATAGATTAAAAAAGACGTTATCAATGATTCATGTATGAAAATTAATATTGGGGATCCCTCATATCTGAAGGAAAGGACGATTCCTTTCATATTGAAGTAAAATAACGAGAAGAAGTAATTAATGGATTATTTGAGGAGGAAGGCTCCCCAATAACTATATATTTTGAAATATGTCTAATTTTATTTTGTTATTTCTATAAAATATGTTCCAAACAGATATACAGTGGAGGAGGTAGATGTAGTAGGTAGGGACATATTAATAGCTAAGGGGATAGGGAAAATATTAGATATTTATAGAGATGGGGTTCCATCATCTTGTTAAATTCACTATTTATATAAGAAATTTCATCTAAATACTAAAGAAAATCATTTATATTCTACAAGAAAACATCAAAAACTATATTCAAAGCCTTTATCCTTTTAAATTGCGGCCTAAATTCCTTTTTCAACAGTTGCATCTTTAAATCTTAGTAAAGGGTACTAGAAGTACCCTTTAATCTATGTTAGTAATGATTTGGATACGGTATTAATATATATACATATTAATTGTTTATTTATTTTAACTATTTTTCTTGAAGACCACTATAACCACAACTTATTTATCAACAACATGTTTTCAAAAACCATTGAACTTAGTTTATATGGTTCTTGGGAACTCATCATGTCGACCATTCAAATCATATCTTTTGATTTCAATGACCTTTAATTCATTAAATACTGGATGAATAAAATGAGATATAGAATGACCAAGAATAAAAGAACTCATAAACATCTGGTCTTGATGTATCAACATATCATAAAGAGATTCATAGAGATTACACAACCATACCTTAATATTTTTAATATCATTTTAAAAAAAAAATTCATTAGATAAATTTTTTGATGAAGATAACAAATCACAATAAACACATTATTTTTGATATATTCATCACTAAAAGGTTCCATATACCCTCCCAATTTATGAAATTTTCCCCTAATAACACACATAATATAATATTTTAATTCATTCAAATCATTCATGGTAATATATGATGTAGGAGGGATAGAGGGAGAAGGATTCTAATTCAATTACCTACTATTTAACATAGGGACAACCTCAACTAATCCCACTCTAACTGGATGATTTGAAATTATATATTCAATATCAACTTCATCCTCAAGAACAAAAAAAGTAACATCCTAATAATATTTATCCCGAGCACTAACTTTTTCATTTCTTCATCTAAATTGGTTTGAGTTTGACCAAATATATCATGAAGATTATGATCAACTATATTTCACTGAGGACATATATCATGTCTCTCTTGAGTAAAAATGGAAGAAATATTAGATCCCCACAGAACTCTCTCAGAAGATTGGATGGTAGGTTCACCATGTCTAGGTGAACTACCAACATCGTTATCTGAATCTGGATATTCCAATCACTAAATAATAGAACATGGGGACTCCTTTCCCTTATATGGTTCTTCTAGTATATGATTCCTAGGTGTAATTATAATCAAAGGTGATCCACCTGAACTACATTCATCGACATCATCAGACTCATCCAACTCTAGCCGAAAACAACTGATAGATGTTCCTATGTCAACCAAATCCTCAGATAAAAACACATTATCATGTGATTGTAGTGGTAAAAGATATTTAAGACATAAAAATGATTTTAAAGGATATATATTCCTATTATCTTCATTATCATCACTTACGTCCTCTAAAAATCTACCATTTCATACTCAAATTCTTCATTATTTTCACTAATAGTGTCATGACCCAACCCAACGGGGCTCGAGCCACGACTCCCCAAGACCACCTCCAATAAGCCAGGGGTTGGCGACCAGCGCCGAGTAGGATATCACACACATGGGAGGCATTAGCCTAAGTTACCTGTACACAAGAACCCACAAACACCTCCAGGAAACAGTGAAAAGATATAGAAACTGAAAAGTAAATGCATGCATACACTATCCCACAAACAGAGTACAACAGTAGTACAAAGGGCAAAACATGGCCCACCAAAAGAAAACTACAAAGCGCGTCCAACCTGCTCTGACGAGGGGAACGCTGCCACAAACACCCGCCGAAAAGCTCCCTCAACACAGCTTCGGTAAACACCCCAGTCAACTCACTCACTAAGCTCCACCTGCTCTGGGTCCTCCTGGGACTCTGTCAAAAGGCTTGTGGTCTGCACAAGACACAGACATGTGTGGGAAAATCCCGTGCAGAGGTGAGTATAAACATACTTAGTAGGCACCCCAAAAACCCAAAACAAAAGGGAGAAACTGAAAGGCAACAGTCCGATCAACCCAGCCAGTGGGATCCCAATCTAGAGAGAAACTCCATCTCGTGACCAACCTCGCCTAAACACAACTAGTCAGCTCAGCTCAACTCAGGTGTATGCCAATACATACACCTTGAAAAATCCATATATACTCAAATCATGCCGCAAAGTCGCAAGATGTACCGACCTCGTCACTATCAACTGTCACAACCAGGAGAGTACACCACATGATCATTGTCATCCCATATGACACTCATCCGATAGATATACTCCATGGGGTTTCTCACAAACCTCTCAGACGCCCACCCGAGAGATCACGCTCGTCGGTTGGCATCACTAAGGAAAACTCGCTGAAACAACAGAACATCCAAACTCCTCGGAAAGTGGATCGCCTCTAGGGTCCGCTAGGGGATACCAAGACCCACTCCGATAGACGTAGCTCAAAAATAGGGGATCACTCCCAGGGTCCGCTGGGGGATACCACGACCCGATCTGGCATACATAGTTCTCATAGATAGGGGATCACACCCAGGATCCACTGGGGGATAGCACAACCAGATCTGGAACTCGACAGAAACTCCACACTCAGATAGAGGATCATCTTCCATATAAAGATGGTCACGACGATACCAGAACCCTATCTGTTATAACTCGCGATGTAGGGGATCGAACCGACAATGCCGCAACCCTACTGAAACCACGTGCTGAGTAGGGGATCGCATAACCAACGATACTGTAACCCTACTATAAACCACATGCTGAGTAGGGGATTGTATACCCGACGATGCCACAACCCTTCTGAGCACGACCCACCGCGTAGGGGATCATATTTCCGATGATGCTACAAACCCTATGGGGTTAACCTGCTAGATAGGGGATCGCCGCCCGTAAATAAGCGGTCATAGCGATACCAAGAACCCGATCTAGGGTAAAGATACTAGAGGATCCACTCCGGGCCCACCAAAGGGATACCACAACTCTAACAGTTTAAACATCCCATCAAGAGGATCACAAACCCATACGAAGTTTATGATACCACACGAATCCTCGTAGGAACGAACTAAGGGAGAAACCTCAACCATTGCTGGTCCAAACGTCACTAACCCGAGTGACCCGCCACAATGCCACACTGCGCTCCTCCTAAGCCAAAACGGAGGCCACCATCGCGTTTTATGCGGAAAAACACGCAGGATAGGTTGTTTACTCGCCCGAAACGGAGCACCGGTGAAAAAGGCACTATTCACTATAGCTAGCTCGTGCGTGGCCCACACAACGATCCCGAAACCCATCGAGCGGATTACACCACGACGATCCCCTTGAAAAAACAAGCGGAATCGACTACTCGCTTGTCCAAAACCGACACCCGGTGAAAAAGGTACTATTCACCAAAGGTTAGCTCGGGTGGGGCCCACTCCTGGATTCCGAAACTCATCGAACGGAATGCACCATTGCGTTCCTCTCAGAAAAAAACATAGGATCGACTATTGATCCGACAAAATCGGACTCCTGGTGCAAAAGCTGCGTTTCTCCGCAAACGCCAAAACCTGACCTTGTGGGGCCCGCACCCTATTCTCAGTCCCAACACCTGGAAACCATCTCAAAAAGTCTGTCATAGCATCAGGGTCTCAATGCCACTGACGGCACGTCAATCAGATGCTCCGGGTAGAAGTTACAACGACCCGAAGTCGTAAAAAAAACAATATTATTTTATACGACGGTTCTAGCTCCCGGGCCACGATCCTGAACATTTAAAACCTCAAAACCACACTAGAGGGTTCGCCTCGTCGTCAGGGTCACATCTCCGCAAACGGTGCGCCAATCCAGCTCCCGGATTGCAAGATACGTGGGTTTAAAGACCCCCGTATAAGAAAACAGGCCGGCGGCTCTCCGCCGTGCGCTGCCGCGGACCACCGGGCTCTGCCGGGGGCACCCCGGCGGTTCGTTTTGCGATCCTTAGGCGTCTACACGACCCTCGGGACCCGATCTACACTTCTACGGCTTCAATTTGCAGAAAACACAGCAAAAACGGGATCGGGGGTTAAAACTCAAATCTGCCTACCTCGCGGGCGAAACGCCGACGTTCTGCCTTAGATCCGTGCTCCAGAGCTTCCATTGCATGCTCCTGGAACATCCGCTGTCGAATTCCAATCTCGTGGGCATTTCGTTTGCTCGATTCGGCGGAGTGGCGGCGAAGAACGGAGAAGAACGTCGGGAGGAACGATAAGGGGGGGGGGTGCTGATATTTATATCAGCCGCCCCCGGCGCCAGACCCGCCTCAGACACAACGCCCGATGCGAACAAAAGTAAGGTCACCCCTAGGGTAAACGCGCCATTCTGAACGCAATGGCGGACTCCGATTTTCCATCTGAGACTCTGTTTAGAAGTTATTCGAGCCGACACTTGCACACTAACTTCGCTACTTATTTACGAAAATGCCCCTACTGGTGTTTCTCACCGCAGACCCGCACCTGCAAAGTTTACACCTCTCCTAGGGTAAACGGAACGTTCTGAACGCAACCGTTCCCTCAAATTCATGTTCTAAGCAACCATTTAGGAGATATCACACCCCCACCATGTACATATTATAAAAAAACATAATATTTTTATAAAATTAATTCCGGGCACACTGGGCCTCGGAATCGCACGCCGTCTTCGCGCCTAGCTCTGTAATGATTTTTAGAAATATTTCAAAGTCTTACAGGACCAAAAACCTTATTCACTACAAATATCCACTCTTTCATCAGAATACTAGGCTATTTCATCATGTTCAAGATACAAATAAAAAATATCATAATGTCTAACTGCTTAACTTATTAGATCAAGACTTATATATATATATTCGAATTCAACCCCCAATTTTTTTCTTCCATGGGATCCAATCTACATTCATCTACTTACAAATTATCTGTCCAAGGAAGTTGCCATCTAATGAGGTAATTTTTTCCTCTACATAAGGAACTAAGAATTTACACTTGAACAATGCTGAAAAATTAATGGGTTATGGTAAACAACTAAATTTTGAATCACGGTTACACATTTCAGCCATATGTCTCATGATATATCCATTAAATTTGCTCAAAACATCACTATTCATAAAAAACATGAACAATAGATCTTGATGTATTAGGATAATGGTTGACCATTTTAATTGAAAAATTTGATGTTAGAAAAACCTAAAATGCGTCCGACATTTTCTTCTCAAATCATCTTTTTTCCCTTCTTGGAGTTCCATTCCAAGTGATATCATATAGTGCACTTTGAAACTCAAAGTGTACATGATTAATTGTATTCAAGATCCAATATTCTCCAAAATATTTTTTATTTGGTACACCCAAAAACATTTCAAATTAACATAAATATAATTCTAAAATATCTCAATTTTTCACTTATTTAACTATATCCTTGTTTTATCTAATGATGAATTCATGGTTCATATAAATTTTCTTAATAAGCTTCATAGAGTAAGGGTTACTATTTTCATTAAATCAAGAACCCATCACCTATTCCCCTATCACAATCCAGAAAAGTGATTTTATTGATTTCATCCACTATGAATCGATTTTATATTATATAGTGACATAAAGATTAACTAGATATTCAATAATTATCTTCATTGGTTCTCTTGAAATAGCTTTCGATTTCATTAACTTCTTCAATGGTGATGTCTCATAAGGAATGTGTTTTCTATAACTCGCTTCATCCTCACAAGTTTGGGGTTTATTTTGTTTCACGAAAAATTTAGGATAGGGAGAGAGGTTTGAAAGTGGAAGGTTCATATAAAAGGTTGGGAGAGAGTTTGATTTAGTTGGATATGAATTGAACATAAGGATTTAGAATATTGGGATTTTTTAGGAAAATGTCCTTGTTAATTCGCATTACAATTGTAAATAAATTCTATTCATTTGGGGAATAAACTAATAATATACTAAAGTTATATCCTATGAATTTATTTTCAAAATAAACTATCATTAAATAGAAATTGTATATCATAAAATATAGGATTCTTGGTAAAAATATAATGATAGGAATTTTGATCAATGCCCCACAGTATGAATAGTTACTACATGAATAAGATTTTTATGGTATGTAAGTAATTACCTTGTGAGAAAATATTCATGGTGATCATGGTGACCATGCAATTGAATAACCATTGTGTGCATGGTGACCATGTGATTTATGATCCATGGTAGTTATAATAACTATTTTTTAAAAAACTCAAGGTTGGTATACTGACCAAGTGAACCACCCTACATAGTTACATTCATAAAAGAAGAGAAGATAAAAAGTTTAACGTAAAATTTAAAAACCACAAAGGATAAAATAAAATTAAAACTATTTTAAATAATTTATCATTTCCAATTTATGTATGATATAATTGATTCTCTTAAGATTCAAATGTTTTGTAAATATATCATCAATATGATGTTCAATGCTAATGAACTCCATATTTATATCACCTTTTTGAAAAAGATTACTTAAAAACTAGGGACTTATGTTAATATGATTTTTTTCAATAATGTGATATAGGATTATTAGAAATATTTTTCACAGAAGAATAATTATAATTTATAAGTACATGTTTTAATTTATATCCATAGTCTAATAAAGTACATTTCATCCATGGAATCATTTCACAACAAATTCCAACAACTATATACTCAAATTATGTAGTGTCTAATGGTATGGAGTTTATTTATAACAACACCATGAAACTAGATAATTACATAAAAATTGTGATGTTCTATAAGTTATTTTTTATCAAACATGGAACCATCAAAATCTGTATCTCAATAAAAAAATAAAAAATTTATTTTCCTGTGTAATAAAATTTTTCAATGTTTTCTTTATTTTTGAGGTATTGGAATATTATATTGGAATCTAATAAATGAGACTCCATTGGGTTAGATTTATAATTAGATCACATAAAAAAAATATATCCATTTTGATAGATGTTATATATAGTATGATTCCAGTTATACCTCTATGTATGGATTTATCATTAAGTTTACCAGTTTCATTGGGATCCATTTTGTAACAAGTACTCATGGTAATATCATAACATTTAATACAATTCATTACAAATTTTATTAAATTATATTTATTTTCATTTATTTGACTTCAATTAATAAATTATTAATTATAAAAATTATAAAAACCTATAAATAAACTATTTTCACCCCTTATAGTCATTTAAAAATATTTGTCGATTCATTTTTGAAATCATATTTCATAAACAATTTTTTGGTGATCCAGAAATAATATCATCAATATATATTTCTATAACTCAAAAATCTTTTGAACTTCTATACATAAATAAATTAGGTTCATCACTCGATTTAGAAAAACATTTGGAATTCAAATAATATTTGAACATATCATTCCAATATCATGAATCTTTTTTAAAATATTTAAATATTTTTTTAATTTAAAAACATTTTTTGAAATTTATTTTTTTTAAATCAAGGGGTTTTATCAATACAAAATTCATAAACTACATTACCATTTAATAATTCAATCCGGACATCCATTTGATATAGTTTGAAATCAAAATGTGTAGTATTGGAAAGAAAAATTATGATGGATTTACATATAGTGATTGGTGAAATGGTTTACTAATATTAAATACATTATTATTGACTATATACTTATTAAACAATAATTTATTTATTCTTATCTATTTTTACTATGAAATCAAAAAATTTTTAAAACACCTTTTTAGTTTTATTTGTTATGTATTACTTGGTTTTGTCAACTATTTTGAAAAATTTATTTAATTCATACTTATTTTAACCTACCTGCATATCCATTACCATTAATACATAATTAATTGCATCAATGATGTTTTTATGATTAAATTGTGATAAGAAAACTTCATGTTAAACTTTTTTTATAATATATGCACTAGTTTGAGGTCCTTTATCTACATATCCTACAACTTTATATATTGAGTGATATCTATGAGCACTAATAGATCTAGGAATAAATATATTTGACCTCACATTATCATATATCAGTTCAGGTTTAGGTTGTTCATCAGAATTCAAATATTTATTTATACAAGGGCAGAAAAATTGATGCTCTGATTGGAATTATTATCCTCCATTTTTTAAAAGGTATATGGCTCATGTGGTTCAATATCATTAATCATTACATGAACATATTCATCCAAAATGATATTTTATTTATTAAATACCCTATAAGTTTTAGTTCTTTTAGAATCTCCCAGCAAAAATCTCTCATCAATCTTGAATAAAATTCTACCTATATTCTCATTTGTATTGTTTATAAATCATTTACAAAAAACCTATAATTTAAATATACATTTCTTTTCAATCATTAAATTATTTATATGTCTCATATTTAATAGTTTTCTAAATATAATTATATCAATTACATTAAAAGATGTAATTACATGTTCTTCAAAAAAAAGGGTAAATAATGTTTACTAAGAATGGTCCATGCAATTTCAAAAAGGGTTCTAATTATTATATCAACGAAAACATTATTTTGTGGGGTATTATGAGAAGAAATGTTTGTTCTATAGCCATATTTTGAGAATAATGATTCCAACTCATTATTGGAAAACTAACCACCATGATAAATTATTAAGGCCTTAAATAATTGTCCACTAAGATGTTCTAAACCTCTAGCTTATTAGGAAAAATCCTAAAATGATACACTTTTGTGAGAAAGAAAAAACAAAAATCAATATATTGAAGAATCATCTACTGTTACAAAAGCATAATGTTTACCTACTAAACAATAAATTCTATAAGTTCCAAAAAATCATTTTTAACCGAAACTAAATGTGGAGAATTTAGAATTATTTTTTTCGTCTAAAATTGAT
Organism: Viscum album; assembly: GCA_963277665.1. Lineage (NCBI taxonomy): Eukaryota > Viridiplantae > Streptophyta > Magnoliopsida > Santalales > Viscaceae > Viscum > Viscum album. The sequence continues at coordinate 597,519,488 of OY728121.1, forward strand.
ATTTTAATTAATTCTATTTTGGTAGGGATAACAAATATTAGTTGTTGGGAATTATAATTTTGGGTAAATCCATGATTTTTCAATTACTAGTTATTTTTTAGGAGATTGAAAATTTCAATTGCCAATAAACCTATGAGAAATCCAACATTCTTTATGAATGAAACCTAAAGATGATAAAAAATCTAAGAAAAAATGGAATTTAAATTCATAGCATAAAGATTATTATTCCTCATAGTAGTAAAAATGAAATTATTCTTGGAATAAAAAATTGTAAATTTTTTTCTCAAATTTAATATGAAAACCATTATCACACAATTATGAAATACTATGTCTTTTATATTTTAGTCCATAAATGAAAAATACTTTTTAAATTAAAACTATACTAGTGGAACTAATTTTGACAAGTACTGTTATAATTCTTCTAGTATTTTCATAAAAATTGACATATACTCCATCCATATTAATCATTTTCTTGATGCATGAGTAGTCTCATGTCATGTGTCAGGAACATCATTTGTTCAAAACCATAATTTCTTACAGGAACACCTTAAATCAGTTTTATGCAAAACAGATTTAAACTAAAAATGTTTTTTACCCATATAATCATGGGTCCATAAATCTTATTAAAACATTATTGAGGAATCCATAATTATTTACTAGTTTTCTATAAACATACCATATTAATTCCATTATAAAGCCTTTATTTGGTCCATTATATAATGAAATAATACCAAAACTAGTATATCTAGAAATAAGGAAAAATTATTTTTTATGTATTTTTTCCTACCTAGGTTGGTATCTAATTATTATTGTATATTAATGTGTCATCTATTTACCATGAATCTATGTTTATCATTGTAATTTTATGAATAATCTCTCCAAAAATTATGTTTTCTCTCATTAGATAATTTCAATCATTATTTTGGAAAAATATTTATGGATGATTATTTTTTCTATAGAAACATATGTTTTAAAGTGAGAAGAAATTACATGATGATTTTTAAAACATGTGTATTCATATTTTTATTTATTAAATGTTTCTTATATCATGTTATTATATTCAAAAATTTAATCATTGGATATATTTTCTACATTATTTTTATTTTCAATGTGATTAAAATTGTTAGTGTCAAATTTAGGGAAAATAGCCAGTACCATAACTTTTTTTAAATAACACACATATTTTATATATCATTTATTTCTTCTCTTTATGATTCTTAATAACTAGAATATCCTAAGAAGCACCCCAAGTGGGTTTTATAGCCTTTTTATACATATTTCATTGATCAGATACTTTATCTAGTACATGATATTTGGATAGTATTATTTTATGTGTCAATCCCTTTCACATCTGTTAATGATTATTTTATTGCTAGATTTAAACATTCTCAATTATTTTAACAAATTTATTATATTTTCATAATTACAATTATGTTTTTGTTTCATGAATAACATATTTTAAATGGGAAATTTTATATATTTCTAGAATAATGACAAATATCTTCATCACATTCTGATAGTGATTCATCATCACATGAATATTTATCATTTATCCACTATTTCTTAGATTATTAAGAAGTATTAAAGGTTACAGAATTAATTTTATGTTCACCCACTTACTTTTTATCACATTGATGTATTATGTTTATAGAATGAGATTTTCAATTAAATCTTTTACTAGGAATTTATTAATTTTTAGGTCTCTTTGATTGAAACATATTTTCATATCCATAGTTAACTAAGAATATGAGAAGTTATATGACATCTTCCTTGTCCAAAATTATTTTTCCTACTACATGCATTATGTTAACTATTTAATTAATTATAGTCTACATTATATAGATAGACTCATTAAGTATTATATTAAATGTATCATATTTAATATTAATATTTCTTAACCTCATTTATTAAACATTATATGTTCCATTATGAAACACAAGAAAATGTTCCCCAAATATCCAAATAAGTGGATTTGGTAAATATTATGTAAAACTCATATTATACTAATGAATATAATAATTTATTAATTGATTTATAATAGTAGTCATATGCTGATTTATGTGTATCACTCCATGAAGATCTATAATCCTTATATTTTTCATATATATCTTCAATAACAGTCTTGATATCATGACCCATACTTTCTTAATGAATTTCCATTTTTATTTTCAATTGATCATAAAATTTTAAAATAAATATTGACATTGAGTAGTTGTAGTTTAATATTTATTATTATTACATAGAAATTATAAATTTTATATAAAATGGATACTTAAGATCTATAAATAATACTTGATCAGAGTAAAACATTATTTTGGAATCACTCTATTAAAAAATATTGGTCCCATGAGAAGACTAAATAGGGTGGTGAATTGAGTTTCCAGTTAAATTTTAGGTAAAACAATTTTAATAAAAAATCTTATAATTTTATAAAATCAACTAGTCAAAAAGAAATTTTTGCAATATATGACATTATCTTTGGAAAATATTCTCAATAACGGAATCACAACTGATTTATAATACATATGAAATTATATTAAATATTCATTTTAATATACTTGTATCGAACACTATATATAAATTAGTTGTTTAAGTAAACTATAAGTTTGTATTTTTGTTTAGATATTGAGGAATCCTAAACATTTTTAATTTAAAACATTCAAAGAAAAATAGATAAATAAGTGAATATTGCACAATATATTTTAACAAGGGATTAAGTTTCAAGATGACACTTAATACACTCCACATTGAAATCACCAACAACCAAGAAGTTAATTATAAAATAGATTAATAAAAACATGGATAAGATTTAACAAATGGCAACACATAAGTCCATCCTATAAAAATCCTCTTTTATAGTTATACAATGGAAAAAAATACTAGATCACTCAGGACCGCTTATGTAAAGACCCCTGAAACAATATCTCAAAGACAATGCCTTACTTTATTAAATTGTAATAATAAAAAAGGAAGTCACATCCTAATTAATTGAATTGTTTAGTAGATTTGGAAAACAAGATTCCAAGATAAGATTGACATTTCAACTTTAAATGAAATATGTCATATAAACTCCATAAGAAACCACCATATACACCAAGATTGTCCCTAAAGGTCATTCACAATATACATCATCTCTTCTGGGTGAAAAAACATAACAAAGGGGTGATCTTTGATGGTTACTAATGGTATGAAATATAGTGTAATATGATCATAAACAATAATTAAAGGAGAATGACTATAAACACATTCCTTTAAAACATAATTTTGATTATAATATAATATGGATATAATATGATCAAATAATTCTATTTAAATTATCACTTGATAATGAAGCTTAACCATGGATATACTACTGCTCATATAATCACATGGAATATCATTAAACAATATCACGTTGAAGTCATAATTCAAAACAACTGTACATAGCTTCAAGACCTCATCTAAGACATCTAAAAATAAATGGGTAACCCATTAGTCAAATATATATCTACAAATAAATGTGCAAGGCCTTTTCCAAGACCATATTTATTTTGTCTAATGATACCTACTAATGCATAACGAGGATACACCGAGCCACACCCTCACATTATATGTCCAATCAATTATATATATGAATGGGGGTGAAACATAAACAATATATACATATTAAATATTATTAACATCCTCCAATAAGTAACCATAATCACTAACCATCCTATGTAATATGGTGAATGCTATCAAGATAACACATCCATAGTCCAAATAATCATAAACCACATACAAAATAATGTAGGTTATATCATAAAAATTAAATCGGAATTAACTTTAAGATTCACCAATGTGTAATGAAATAGATGTAAAAAATCTAATAAAATCCTAATAGAATTCTTGAGTGAAATACAATTTTTACATTCCATAGAAGAGTTCTTCTGGAAAAATAAATTTTATAAATTCATATTTTGGAAAATTAAATCCCATAAAATAATTGGAATGAATAATGAAATTAGGTTTTAGGTGGATATGATGTCCAATTAAAGTGAAACCATGTAAAAAGAGTTTTTAAGAAACTTTAGAATTGGGCCAATTTGGTAAATTTTAAGAGAAAATATAACGGAGTATTTAAAGAGGACATGGTTTAATTGTTTACATAAAAATATAAATAAGATAAGAAAATTTGTAATGATTAAAAAAAATTTTAAAGTTTTTTTTATTTTAAAACATATTAGTGATTTTACATAATTGTGGGTGAGAAATAGGTAATTTCCCATCAATTGGGCTTTCGTGACGAGTCAAATTGAAAAAAGAACCTTATAAAACATGTATTTCATCATTAATGAAAGCTGAAAATTCTAGATACATGAGATTGGAACATATAAACCGAATATAGAATAATTATATAAAAACGAAGAATTAAATTTGGCTAAATAGAGAGAAACAATTACCATAATGAAAAATAGGTGTTCGAGAATAAACCCCTACCTTATGTATCAAAGTATTTTGTACATTCACATAATTTCCAGGATAATAAAATTAAATTCATTAAAAAATTAATCCATAACCAATTATACATGTATTTTATTAATTATAATTTTATTAAGTATAATTATATCTTTCTTGAGGAGTTATAAAATTTTATTTCATCGTATGAAAGTGTTCGTTTCCTTAGTTTTCCTGATTTGTTCACTTGTATACTTGTAAGAAAGATCATGTAAAATGAGAAAAGTTATCCAACATTGAAAATATATGTTATTAATGAAATTATATAATATATAATTTTCATATATTTAATTTTTTCTTATATGTGGATGATTCATTAGATAATAAATAAATGATAATCATTTGGATTATTTTGGTGATTTTTATCATCACACGCTAGTTTTTTCTTTTGAATTAATATTGTATATTTATACTGGTTATAGATCATTAAATAAGTTGTATTACATATATTAATATATTTTTTAACAATAAAAAAATTTCTATGAATAGAAATTAAGGCAGAACTAAACACAAAAAGTCGTCTTCCATAAGGGCGGTGAATCGGCACTTCATAGACGATGTTTTCATTTTTAGAATAAAAAGATGAAGATAAGTGATTTTATTTTTTATATTCCATTAAATTAATAGAATTAAAATACATATATGAATCAATATTTATCATACATTTTAGGAAATAGTTGTTAAGAAAAGGATTAGAAAATAAAAAATATGTGATAATGTTAAAAGAACAGAAGGGGATTTAACCTCATTAATTCATATCCTAGAGAACCTCCTTAAGGAATTTTAAAATGGTAATCTGGGTGAGACTAGTAGGACCAGATAATGGGGAAATTTTTTTGGAGATTAAATGTTCATATTTTTATCATGATTCAATTCTTGGGAGGATTGAGTGAAAGGGGTGATGAGGGGTGGTATTTATATTGGAGGAGAGGGGTATTGTTTGATTATTAAATTCATTATTTTATTATTTTTGCACAAGACTATCAATAGTTTGAACCTTATAACTAAAAATATTAAACAAAATAATAGATTTATATATTATTAGTGTACATCATCCATACAACATCTATGACTCAGTAATTCATGAATTTTTTATATTTCGTAAATTATAATATTTAACTATTCCAAAAAAATCAACTATCATAGAAAAATCGCAAAAATTAACCCTATCCATTTTCCTAATATAAATGATTTTTAACAGTTTTTAAAATCAATGAATGTCTCATAAATAAATATTCTAATCATATGAAAAATTATATTATTTCTTTATTCTATTTCATGGAAATAAATTTTATTTTCAATCATTATATTAATTATTAAAATTACAAAAATTAGGTTTCATAAAAATACTGACAATTAATTTATCATTTTGTAAACATTTATTTAGTTATTCCATGATATAGATATATTATATTTTCATTAATAAATGAACTAAATTATATGTATAAATTCTTATTTTAGTTTACTATTATACTACTCAAATACTATTAATAATGGTCAAATTACTATTACAATGGTCATATTTAATAGTACATTACAATTTTAAATTTATTGTTGAGTAATGCCTAAAATATTGAATATGATAAATTTTTAAAGTGACATACCATAAAATCACGTGGTTTCACATTATAACATGATAAAAAAAATTAATCCTAAAAAATTCTATAATCTCACCTCATTAAGAGATTTGGGTAGTACTTCATCACAAATTATTTTGTTCCCACATCACCTCATTAATAATTTGAATTTTTGAAAGTATATTTTCTAGTAAATTTGTCTAATTTCTCACCACACATTCATTAGTGCCCATAATATATATACTCTCTTCATAGTAAGATAGAGAAGGTCCCAATTATATTCCTTTATAATAGAGGATATGTTTTGGTTCTGGCAGGTACTCCCTTAATAAAGAGACGTGTAACATACTGTGTACTTTATAAAGTCGATGTGGAATTACAAAATGATAATCCACAGTTCCAATTTGTCCATGATTTCAAAAGGTCCAATGATCCTTGGGCTCTGTTTCATATTCTTTCCAAATATTATAATATCCATCCATGAAAATACTTTAATAAAATAATGACATTAAACATTACATTCAAATCATTCCTCTAGTAATCAACATACCTATTTTTCCATCTTTAAGATGATTTAGTATGTGTTTTTATAGCCTTTACCATTTTTGTTCTCTTGTCTATAAGTTCTAGGCTTACAAAATTCCATTCACCAACTCTATACCAACAAGTTGGTGGATTACATTTATTCCTATACAATACTTTATATTATTTTATTTGAATACTTTTATGGAAACTATTTTTTTAGGAAAACTCTAACAATGTTAAATATTGATCCCACATTCCTTGAAATTCATGTGAGCATTATATCAACATGTCTGCTAATTTTTGGGTTTTCCATTCTCACTATCCATAAATTTGATATTGATAAGTAGTACACAAATGAATCTTTGTATCAAAATATTTCTAATCACTTTTCCTTAATTTTGATGTAAATATTAGATGACAATCATAAAAAATTGAAATAAGTTCTCCATGACATCTTACAACATCATTAATTTAATGTTGTGAATAGAACCCCAAGTGAATCTTCTCTTTTATAGCGAGGAAATGTATATATTTCTTAATTATATCAATAATTACCCATTTTTCATCATTCCTTCTTCTATTTTTAGGTAATATAGTGAAACAATCTTTAGTAATGGCATCACATTTTTTGACAGAATATGTTGAGGTTTCATTAACCCTTGAGGTTATGGTATTATAACCTTCACATGATGATAGAAGATCCATCATGATAAATAATCATAGATTTCCTGCTTTATATAATCTAACTAGAATGCTTCTTTATAATATCAATACATCTTATTGCTACCATAGTGTATAAAGAAATTAGAGCTATTATCATCATTCAGTAATTCACATTTCAGCATTGCTGTAGATGGAACATAATGTCTTTACCCAAAATTTTTAATTCTTTTCTCATATATGAAGTCTTCCATCTTATCATCATTAAAAACATAATTTTCATTTCGAAATTCACATCATCAATCTGGAAACTATTAATCTTTTATAGTAAATATGGTCGATAAACCAATTAAAATTTTAGTAATGTTTCACCTTCATGATAATTTCATTATGCAACTTTTCTAGATCCATGTACATAGAATCCTTATAAATCATCATTTTGTTTAGAACTATAAATTCATTCTTGTTCAATGCATCTGCTACCTTATTCACTTTCCCTATGTGGTAGTTTGATAAAAAATCATAAAAATTGAGTAGATAAAGATAAATTATTTACTTCATGTTGAGTTATATATTTGATAATACATATTTAAAATCTTTTTATTTTTATATGTACCACATCATTCACCTTAAAGATAGTTTCCCTACACTTTTATAGAAAATATTATAGATGATAATTCAAGGTCATGAGTTAGATAGTTATGTTCATGAATTTTTAACTTCATTTATTCATACTTAATAACTCTATTATTCTGAATAATGATATAATCAAGTCATTTCATTGATGCATTAGTATAAATAAAATATAAACAATTTATCGATGGTAGAGTAAAACTAGAGTATTCAATAATCTCATATTCAATTATACATAGAATTCTTCACATTCCCTTTTCCAAATATAATTAACCCCTTTATGAGTATGAATGGTTAAAGGGTTAGGTAAATGGGAAAATTTGAGAACAAAACACTAATAGTAACCTAAAAATGAAATGATACTACATACCTATTTTTTGTTCTTTAGTTTATGAAATTTTGTGTCTCCCTTGGTCTTTGCAGGATAAGTTGTGATTCCATCCAAAGAGAGAACATGGCTAAGAAAAGAAACCGTTTAATGAAAAAATTAACACCTTTTACACTTCTCATATAACCCTTTACATCAAAGAGTGTCTCAAAAAAATTTACTGGTTGTTCTCATGGTCCTCATTACTTTTGAAATATATCAAAATTTCATTAATAGACACCACAACAAAATCATCATGATATTTGAGGAACACTCTATTTATTTCATCGATAACAATTGATGGTGAATTATTCATTCCAAATGGAATGAATAAAAACTAAATATATCTATACATTGTCTGGATTGTTGCCCTTGGAATATCTTCCCTCCTCACATGAAATTGATGATATGTATATTGAAGGTCAATCTTCGATAAATATTGAGCTACATGAAGTTGACAAAATAAATCATCAATGCAAGGTATATGATACTTGTTTTTATGGAAATATCAATGATTTATATATAGATAACATGGAACATCATAAATACATATTTATTCTTGATAAAGGGAATATGGGTTCCCTATAGAGAAACATTTGGGACAACAAATCCCTTATCAATTAATTCCTCTAGTTCCTTATTTAGCTCTATTAACTCCACCATATCCATTCAATAGGGATTATATTATATAGGTCCGACATTAGATATTTAATCAATAGAAAACTAATTTTCCAATTTTGGAGGATGTACAGGTAAGTCCTTTTTAAATATATCAATACACTCATTTAAAATATTTATGTCCCAAATTAGAATATTTCTTTTCACATTCATAGATGATAGATTCTATTCTTCCCCAATAATTTATTTAGAAAAGCCACTATATTTGGATTGAGATATGACTAAGATGATGACATCTCCCCTCTAAATATGAGATATTTCATAAATTCATCACAAATATTAATTTCCTTCTATTTGAAATAAAACTTTTCATTATATATTGAAATCCATTCCATACCATGGATTATAGAAAAATCAACCATAGGTATGATGATGAAATCAAAAAATTAGAGCACATTTATGAGTTATAACTGTATCTATTGGACACATATTTATTGAAATAAGTTTTTTGCTATGAGTATTTATGAACAACTCCCTTATTTAGGTGGATTGGAAATATCTAGTTTTTAATGCCATCATAGAAGATATAAAAAAATATGATGATCCAGAATTAAATAAATATTTATCTAAATCTAAGGATATGATTAATGCTCCAAAAAACCACATCATTAAGAACTTTAGTATAATAGCCCAGGTAAATAAAAAATAAAAGACTTTCAATTTTATTAAAATTTATGAATTAAATATTAAATTTAATTTATATGGTATTCTATGTTCGATGGAGTACCCGATACAAAACAACAATTTTCTTTGAAATCATATGTTGCCCACAATGTTGAGTTATACAGAAAAATAATAATCTAGTATTATTATATTAAATGGTACTCAATTCCTAGCTGTTATAATGGTCGTAATGAATATACAAACTAAAAAATGATTATAAATGTGTGCTAAATGTTATTACATTTAACCAATAAATTTTAGAGGATTAAAATAAGAATGAAACTGATTTTATGAATAAATACGCCAATATTCTTTAAAAGGTGGTTTTACCACCTTTTGATGGTGAACCATTTTTAAATCCAAATTTTTTACCTTTTATATGTTGTATTAGACAAAATAAAATTTTCTTTAGAATCAGGACATCAAAATTAACTTTGGAAATTTTTTTGTATTTTTCTGATAAAGATACTTTTGTAATGAATAGTGAAAAATACCGGATTTTAATTCAAAACTGCATTTTCATCTACATTATTTATATGGTTTGAAAATATTTTTAATAGATTTTAAAGTGTAATTATATTATATTTTAACAAATTAATAGAATTTTGGTCCTTTATTATAATTTCACATTGAAATTTGATATAAACAAGTGTCAATATTTTGATAGTTATTATTTCGTAAAAACAAGCTTTTTGTTTTGACAGCTGGAATTAATTTTAAATTAATTTGTTCCACATTTATGTTTTGAATTTTGAAAAAAGGATTCCATATTTTGAGTCAAGAGGTCCAAATTTTTTTAATACCTAACTTTTATTTTTATACATTATGAATATTCACTTCATTAAATATTTTATTTACTATGGATAAATGGTTAATCTGGTAAATAAGCATAAAAAATATTATAATAACAATAATAAATTATCCTAACATGTGTTATAATCCTATTTATTGATACATGTCCGACCATGGGCATCCTTGGGTCGATTTTCGGACCCCATGTAGCGACTTAGGAGTGATAATGATGCTTTATACTAATTAATTGAATGTGGCGACAAAAATGACATAAACATATAACTTTTATTTAATGTATTTTTACATGGGGTTATATAAGTTATATCTTTGATTATAAATACTAATTTTAAAACAAAAGAGATTTCATATATCATGTTATTTTATATATAATTTTTATCCATCAAATAAATTAAATTATTTATGACTCAATGATGATGCAGCGATTACCTTTTTAAAAAATGATTTAAATAATTGACATTATAAAATTTTAAAAAATATTCAAAACCTAACCAATTCTTATTGGATGATTTTATTTGGACTTATATACACCATATATTATAATTAAATATATTTTTACCTCTGAAAACCTAAAATCATTATATAATAATTTAATAGTTTCAAATATTTATAAAGAGCCCCTCTTCCGCCTTATAAAAAGCCATCACCTCTAACCCATTACTCACAACTCTAAAGCCCCTTGGATCATCTGAAATATACCTCAATAATCATCGATCATTCCTCTATTTCACCTTGAAGCCTTACCTTATGCATAAATCCCATCAATAAATCCTTTTGGTTCAAACCAAAGGGAGTTACATGATTTCAATGTAATGTCTTCCGTCAAGTTATGTTCTTTATTTTACTTCTCCACTCCCAATTCTCTTATTAATCCTTGTTTAAAGAAAAACACAATTATCCTCAATATAATAGGTTGTTTTTATGATATGTATTCTAACTAAACTTACACACACACCCATTTAATGGGTAAAGAACATATTGTTTCTGTGGACGGAGAACTAATGCCTCAGAAGATGATGATTGTACAAATCATCTCCTACCACCTCTTATGGTGGCCATTAAAATGGGAATGTATTTATATGTTATATATATTATATTTATATTTTCTCTATGATTATATATTTTTCATTTATATCATACTTTTATGTTTTCCGTAATGGGTAAATGCGATAATTTAATTTGAGGAAGTGCGGACTACCACCCCCTCAAAGTGATATGACTCATTCATGCCATAAATGGAACATATAAAAGATGTATTTACTAAAATTATATATGATATTATATTAGAATCATAATATACCCATGTATCATTATGTTTTCATTCCATGGAATAAGAAATATCAATAAATGTAGCATTCATTCATATATAAGGCTTACCGTCTCCATGAATGGTGCATTTCATTTCTTATCTCTAAATTATATATACTATTATAAATAAAAATATATACTAGATATATACTATATAAATGATATCTAAATCATGAATATAATTCTAGAGATAATGGAATTTTGACCACAAGGAAAGCTTTTAATTATAGGCTGATCATTTTTGACTCAAGTACCAAATATCGACAAAAAGATTGTTATTAACACAAATTATTATATAATGTTTATAACATGTTAATAAGTGATATAAAAGAAATAATAAACCAAAAACAGGTTCTGAATCAAGTATGTGTTAACATTATTTTATTATTTAGAAGATTAAGGAAAAAATTAGTCAAGTCAGAGATATGGTAAGAGACTTCGTCTCAATCCCCTTTCATTGAGACATATTTTGATTTATACATGACTTTATTTTATATGATGTATAAACCCCATTGAATTTTATTTTCAATAAAATGTAATATTTTATCTACAAATAGATTTACTAAATGAAAAAAGGAATGTTTCTTTTTAACATACATAGTGACAAATATATTTCCGCTTCCACGAGCGTTATTTGATTTTTAGATTCCATAACATGTCGTAATGTTTTTAAATGAAAAATAAATAACATATACTCTTTTACATATTTTGGTATAGAAAATGGACTTGATAATAGATTTATTATTTCAATATAATATTGTGATTTCAATGTGGAAATTTTATCATTCCTTTATGTTTTTTTATGAGTTATGAAAGAGTTATGGTTCTTGGGAATTGTCTATGTATACAGGTGTTTCCATAATAAACATAGTGAGGTTGAGCCCAAGATATCTCTCCAATGCATTGGGTAACGTGATAGAGGTGAATGTGATTGTATCTTCTAAGAGATTTTGAAAATGTACTATGATGGGTATTCCAAATGTAACTCCCTACGTAGCTGTGAAAGCTACAACTTAATTATGTTATGAATTCCACAAGTTACCTTTATGAATTGTGATTACTATGTGTTATTCCTAAATATTATGATTTCCTAAGGTATGTTAAATATCTTATGTTATGTATGTATTGATTAAATAATGTTTTCATTCATTGTTTTATAACAATTACTAAGGTTTTTCTACTCATCCCATGTTTTGAAATCTTTTTCACTAGACTTAAAAATGAATAGGTTAAAATATGATATCAAGGAAAAGTCATGTGCTCTAAAACATGGAACTGGACATGAAACTTTTTTTAATAGTTTTAGTTTTATGAAAAAACTTGAAACAATGTCGAAGTGTCTCATTTTTAATTTTTTAGATGTACTGTAATAGTTATTGCCTAATTCTCTAAAGCTCTTAACCTGAAAAGATCCTCAATGTAAATTATTTATTTAGTTCAAGATTATGTAATGTTTTAAGGATGGTCCTTATTGTTGGTATAAATGTTTGATTTAGAAAACTTTCATTGTTAAGATATTGTTAAATTAATATCAATAAATATATTTTTTACTTTATTTTAATGTTGAAATGATATAGAAATTATAAATTACGATGTTGGGTCTCTTAACATAATTCTGTGTTTATAATGGTTTTTCATATTAGAAATAGATAAGCTATGCAAGGAATGAATATAGAGGGAAATGACCTTCCAAATAAGCATCTTGATATGGTAAGAATTATAATTGAACAATTTGTTGCAGTGATGGCTAAGTTGACTTAGGTATTTAAAGGAATATTGGTGAATGTTCCATTATTTTCATTGCCTTCCAAAAATGGTGAGTTTGTTATCTACAATAATGCTTCATTGAAAGGACTTGGTTATATGCTAATGCAGAATGATCAGGTAATTTTTTATGCTAAACATTAGTTGAAACCACATGAGAAAAATTACACTACACATGACATAGAATTAATTTTTGTTGTTTTTTCTATAAAATTTTTGATGTAGCATCTGTATGGATTAAAAGGTTAAATATATACAGACCACAAAAGTTTAAAGTATATATTCATTCAAATGGAATTAAACATCAGACAAGGGAGATGGATGAAATTAATCAAGGATATTGATTGCATGATTCATTACCATCTAGGGAAGGAGAATAAAGTGTTTGATTCATTGAGTTGAAAAAATAATGCTTCACTAACCATTATATATTTAGAACGAGATCCTTTGGTTTTTGATTTGGTAACATTTGGCATAGATGTTTTGGATGCTAGGAATTCCACTGTTTTGTTTCAAGTGTTAGTGAAATCATCTCTATTAGACATAATTAAGAAAGCATAGAAGGATGATAGTTAGTTATAGAAAAAGGTAAAGTTGGTTCAGAAGGGTATGTTTCTTTAATTTAACAATAATAATGATTTTTTATGCTAATTGGTATTATATTATGTGTGCCTTGTGATTCACAGTTGAAGAATGAGGTGTTATGTGGATCTCATAGTTCTCCATTTTCAGTTCATCTCAAAAGTACAAAAACGTACATAGATCTTCAGAAGTATTACTGGTGGGATGGAATGAAAAGAGATATTTCTGAGTTTACTATGATGTTTTTGACTTGTCAATAGGATAAATAAAGGGGAATTTACTGAAAGGGATTATTCATTCTTTACCAGTTGTAAAATGTAAATGGTAAAATATATCTATGGGCTTTGTTGTGGGATTACAGAAGATATCACAGGGTAATAATGAAGCTTGGGTTATTGTTGATCGATTGACTAAATTGGCTCATTTCCTTCCAATTAGAGATACATTTTCTCTATATCAACTTTATCAGTTATATGTTAAAGAGATACTGAGGTTGCATAGATTTCCTCTCTCCATTGTATCTCATCGTGATTCCAGATTTACTTATTACTTTTGGAAAGGCCTTAAGAAGTCATTGGTTACTAAATTAAATTTTAATACAACTTTTCATCCTCAATTAGATGGGCAGTCAGAATGAATAATTCTGTCTTTGGAAGATATGATATGTGATTTCTCTATGAATTACCAGGGATGTTGGGACAAACATCATTCTTTGGTTGTATTTTTTTATAATAACAGTTTTCATTCTGGTATACAGATGGATCCATTTCTGGAATTATATGGAAAGCAGTGTCGAACTCCAGCTTTTTGGGATGAAGCTAGTGAATGGAAGTTCAGGGGACAAAAATTGGTAAAAGAGAATGAAAAAATTGTTCAGTTGATTTAGAAGCACATGAGAATAGTTCAGAGTAGAAAGAAACGTTAAGCAGATAAATGGACGAAGGATCTTGAATTTGAGGTAGGTGATAATATCTTTGTCAGTGTTTCTCAAGGGAAAAGTGTGATGCTTTTCAGTAAGAAGGGAAAGTTGAGTCCGAGGATCATTAGTGCCTTTGAAATCCTTGATAATGTTGGATTAGTTATCTACAATGTGGCATTACCTCCATGTTTATCCAAGGTTCACAATTTTTTTCATGTTTCATTGTAGAGAAAGTATATATCAGATACATCTCAGGTTTTGAACCCAGAGGTAGTTCAGTTAGAACATAATCTCTCTTATAAGGAACAACCAGTCCAGATTCTTGACCGAAGAGAGAAAGTGTTGAACAATAAGGTAATATATCTGGTAAAAGTTTTTTTTGAAAACCCAAATGTTTTAATAGACAACGTGGGAATCTGAAAATTGAATGACGGATAAATACCCCCACTTATTTCATAAGTGAATAAAAATTGCGAGGACACAATTTCCAAAAGGGGGGAAGGATGTAACAACCCAAGAAAATAAATAATAATATATTTTATTATAGGTTAAAATGTGTGAATTAAATATTAATTTTAAATTAAAGTGGATTCTATGTTCAATTGAATACCTGATACGCAACAAAGAGCTCTTTTTAAAATCTTATATTGCACACAACATCAAGTTATACTGAAATATAATAATATATTATTATTATTTGAAATGGTAGTTAATGGATAGCCATTATAATTAAATGAATGAACTAAACTAACTAGAAAATGATTATACATGTTTTTTAAATGTTTTTCCATTTATCCAGGAAATTTCAGTGTCCTAAAATACGAAAGAATCAGATATTAAGCATAAATATTCTAATATTCTTTAAAAGGACATCTTACCGTCTTTTGGCAGGGAATCCTTTCTAAATGTTGTTTTTGTCACTTTTATTTGTTATATTTGACAAAATATAATTATTATTTAGAATTGGGACATAAAAATTTACCTTGGGTAAATTTTTGGTATTTTTCAAATAATGTTAATTTTGTAATGAATAGAGAAAAATACCGTATTATAATTTAAAACTGCATTTTCTTCTAGTTTATTTATATGGTTATATTATATTTTTAAATTGTTTTAAAGTCTAATTTGATTATATTTTTATCAATTAATATAATTTTTGTCATTGTATGTAATTTCACTTTGAAATTGGACATAAACAAGTGTCAATTTTTTGATAGTTATTATTTCATAAAAACACGCTTTTTGTTTTGACAACGAGAATTAATTTTATATTAATTTCTACCACTTTGGTGTTTTTAATTTGGAAAAATTGATTCAAAATTTGGAATCAAGACGTCCAAATTTTGTAAATTGGTAACTTTTATTTTTATTCATTATTAATATTTACTTCAGTAAATATTTAATTTACCATGGTTAAAAGATAAATCTGGTAAATAATGGTAAATACAATATTATTATTATAATATTAAATTACCCTAAAATGTGTCCCAAGACTATTGGTTGATACATGTACGACCATGGGAATCCATGGTTCTATTTGGGGACCCATGGATCCACTTAAAAGTGATAATGACACTTTATATTAATTAATTTAAAGTAATGACAAAAATGATATTAAGATATATCTTTTAGTTAAGAATTTTTTACATGGGGTTATATAAGTTATCAATTTGACTATAAATATTAAATATAAATATAAATATATTTCCTATATCATGGTATTTTATTTATAATTTTTGGAAGTCAAATAAATTTAATTATTTATGACACAATGATGATGTAGTGATTACCTTATAAATAAATGATTTAAATAAATGAGATTATAAAATTAAAAAAACTATCCAAAACCTATCCAATTATTATTGGATGATTTTATTTTGACTTATATAAAATTT
Organism: Viscum album; assembly: GCA_963277665.1. NCBI lineage: Eukaryota > Viridiplantae > Streptophyta > Magnoliopsida > Santalales > Viscaceae > Viscum > Viscum album. Next base: position 597,536,345 of record OY728121.1, read on the forward strand.
ATCTTTGAATTAAATAAGTTTTTTATGTTCAAAAACCTAAAATAAATATATAATAATATTTTAAAAAATCCCAAAGATCCCCTCCTCCCACTTATAAAAATAAATCACCTCAAACCCATTAATCACACCTCTCAAGCCCCGTGGATTTTCATACCTCTACCTAAATAAGACCCCAATATCCCTCTTTTTCACCTAGAATTCTTACCTTAGGTAGAAATCACATCAATAAGTCCTTTTGGTTTAATCCAAAAGGAGTTACCCGATTTAAAGGTAATGTCTTCCCTCAAATTCTATTCTTTGATTTTACATCACCACTCTTGATTATATTCATTGTCTTTTATTTAAAGACTAGTATCCTAAATATATAATGTATTTTTATGTGATTTATTTTAACTACACTTACACACCTCCATCTAATAGGTAAAGAACATATTATTCTTGTGGATAGAGAACTAATGCCTCACGAAATGATGATTGTTCAAATTATATCCTACCACCCATTATAGTGGAAATTAAAATGAAAATGTATCCATATGTGATATATATTATATTTTTATTATCTCTATACTTCTATATTTTTTATTTATAACATAGATTTATGGTTTCCATAATGGGTAAACGTGATAAATTCATTTGAGAAAAAGCGGAATATCACCCCCTCAATGTGATATGACACGTTCATGCCATATGTGGAACATATAAAAGATGGAGTTACTAAAATTATATATGATATTATATTGGAATTATAATATAAATATTTATCATTATGTTTTCATTCCATTAAATATGAAATATAAATTAAAGTAGCATTCATGTTTACGTACTGCTTACCGTCTCCATGAATGGTGTGTTTCATTTCTTATCTCCAAATGTTATGTACTATTACATATACATATATATACTAGCTATATATGATATATTTGTTATCTAAATCATTAATATAATTATGTAGATAATGGAATTTTTACCACATGTACAACTTTTAATTATTGGTAGTTCATTTTTGACACAAGTACCAAATGTCGAAAAAACAACCATTATTAACAAAAATGTTTCTATATTGTTTATAACATGGTAATATGTGATATAAAAGGAATAATAAACTTGAAAAGGGTTCTGAAGCAAGTACATATTAACTTTATTTTATTATTCATGATATTGATGAATGAACAAGTCAATTAGAACATTCGGTAAGGTACATCATCTCAATCACCTTTCATTGAGGCATGTTTTGATTTATACACAACATTATTTTATATAGTGTAAAAACCCCTTTGATATTTAATTTCGTTAAAGGGAATCATTTCACTATAAAGAGTGTTACTAAACGACAAAAAGGATTGTTTCATTTTTTAACGTACGTGGTGACATACGACCTTTCTGCTACCACGGGTATTATTTGATTGTTGGCTTCTATAACAAGCCATAGTGTTTTAAAATGGAAAATAAAAACCATATAATCTTTTATGTATTTTGTTATTGAAAATGGTTTTGATAATGGATTGATTAGGTCAATATTTTTTTTTATTGAAATTGGGAAATGAAATCTTTCATTTATGTTTGTTTTTGGTGTTATGAATGTGTTGTAGTTCTTGGGAATTATTTTTGTATACGGGTGGTTCCAAGATTAAAATAGGGTGGGTGTGCCGAATATTTCTCTCTAATTCATTGGGTAACATCAAAGAGATAAACATGAATGCTTCTCCTAGGATATTTAGGTAATATACTATGGTGGGTATTCAAATGTAACTCCCCACATAGTAGTGAAAGCTACAAAATTAGTATGTTAGGAATGCCAAATGTTACATTTATGATTTGTGATTAATATATTCTATTCATAAATCTTTTGATATAGTGAGGTTTGTTAAAGAGATTTTGTTATGTATATATTGATTAACTAATGTTTTCATTATTTTTTTAGAACCCTTACTGATCTTTTATGCTCATCCCATGTTTTGTAATGTTTTTCACAGGACATAAAGATGAATAGGGTCAAGGATGGGATAAAGGAAAAGTCAGGATGTCTAAAACATGGAACTAGACATGTCTATTTTTACTGTTTTTATTTTATGAAAAAAATGGTAACTGAGTAGAAGTGTATACTTTAAAATTTTATATATGTAATTTAATAGTTATGGATTAATTCTCGAAAATTCTAAAACAGAAAATATCATCAATGTGAATTAATAATTTAATTAAATATTTTGCAATGTTTTAAGAATAGGTCCTTATATTTAGCCTCACCTTTTGTGTTCTCATAAGATATTCCTTGATCCCGAGGACCATTCATAGGAAATTTTCATGATACTATGGGAAATTATTTTTTTAACCCATCACCCAACAATTATAGTATTGAACATCGATATCATCTTTCATTCCCTAGAAATCCTGAGCATGATAGTCATTCTCACCACACCTAAAGAAAAATCATTTTCCCTTTTACGAAAGCATCATTGTGTTTCCTTCCTCAAGTGTAACAGACTATAATATTATCTTTTTTATTCTTAAATTCATCCATTATTTTCTCCACCACAATATTCTTCTCATGTTTTCTCTTAGTGTCATAAGACTTAGAGTTCTCTATCTTGATAACACATGATACTATAAATTCAAATGATGATAATTTTTTTTGATACTAGTTCCCTATAGAGTAATTTTTTAACCCATTAAATAATCGATGAATATTGAACATTGTATTATGTAACAAATCCATAGCAACCCTTAGTAACATTGAGAATTTGGCTTTCTAATGGGAAATTTTTTTCATATTATTCTACTCATAAAGGTAAGAAACAAATATCTTTATCTACTTTCTATTCCGAATGAAGAAATTTAAAATAAAATTTCATTAAAATACTTATATTATATTTTCAAAATTTCTTTATCCTCCTTTGGGTTTTGAATGAATGGCCGCCATTGATCAGACTATCATGAGTGATGATAAACTTCTTGGGTAATCTCCTCACTTTCAATATATCCTAATGTGACAAATATATTCTCTAAAGAGCTTATCTATTTCTCAGCTAAAAATGTATTTTTATTCCCAATGAAAGACATAGGATGTTGTCACATAATGAATTATAATAGTGTTATTCCATATTATGTCTCAGACTGCTTCATTTGATTAAGGTTATTACTCATATCATGATTCAGTTGTCCCATTATAGATATATGTTTCTTAGATCATGTTGCATCTTCTACTAAAACATGATTATCTTGCATAAGAGGGAAATCTTGGCGTTGAATACGTGTATTGATATGGTTTCCATTCCATACACTAGGCACCATTTCAAAATAATGGAATAAAATAAATTATTTTAAAAATCATAATTCTTATTTTTTATCTAATTCACATAAATTAGAAATTTATGAATAGTTAATTATCCTAAAAATTGTTTATTTGGAGACATGTTCACTTTTAAATCCTTCATAATGGGTTGTAAAGAAAATGTGAATTATCCAAATAATATCCCTTGGGAGTATCCGACTATGGGCACAGTAAGAACCACTATCATGTACATGGTTATTCTGAGCCAAGCCCAACTCACCATGCTGGAGTAGTTACCCCTTGGTAAATCAATTACAGAATCATGTCAAATTCTTATATCCTAATAGGGATATTTTTCTAGGAAAACCCACATAATATCTACACAAACAAAATTATATGATGTTATTATATGATTATCCTAAATGTATATATTAGGGTTATATACCCCAATATATGTTTTTTAAATATAGATTTTAACTTTTTTGATAAACTTCCTCAAATACAAGCTGTAAAGATCTCGACCTTAGTTTCCCAGAGCCAGTGCCTTAATTTATTAAATTTATATTATTATAAATTACGTCACAACCTAAAGCACCTAATATTTTAGTATCATTTATATTCTATATACAAACATAATATTTAAATTATAACAAGAAATTAAATACAACATTCAAACTCCATATGAAGGATCCATAAACTCCTACATTATCTCTACAATTCATTAATAATATATGTCTTCACATCATGGGGAAAATTAAAACAAAATAATGGGGTGATCTCAGATGCTCAGTAAGGGTATGAAATTGAGATGAAGTTTATCAAAAATAGGGGAGGGTGAATAACTACAAAACATACACTTAATACATATTCATAAGAATAATATGGTATAAATTTAAGATGATCAAGTAATCCCATTTGAATAATGATATGAGAATAAATTTTAACTATGGAAATTTTCAAGTTTTATAATAATATAGTTTATAAAAAACCAATATCATAATGATGGAATGAATAATTCTGGACATATAAACATACCATTGAGGCCTCAAATAAAACATATAAAAATAAATGGGCATGGTGAATCCATATCTAAAAATAAATGGGCAAGACCAGGGCTAATTCCATATCTATTTATTATTAAGTTACATATTGTTTCATCAAGGGGACATATAGGGCCCTCCATTCACATAATAATTCCAATTCATTCCTTATATGAATGTGTTGAAACATAAAATATATACATAACAAATATAAATAACTCTCACTAATCTGTAAACATAATCACTAACCATTACATGTAATATGGTGAATCTTATCAAGATAGGACATAAACAGTCATACTGATCATAAAAAATTAATAAAATTTGGTAGATTATATCATAATAGTCAAATTACATTAAATCATAATAATAAATAGAGGGATTTTAAATTTATGGGAATAATTTAATATAATCATTCACAAATTCATGAGAAAAACACCCTTTTTCTACTTTTCAAAGAAGAGTTCTTTTGGAAAAATAATTTCTATAAAATTAGATTGTAAACATTTATATTAGAGAATGAAAAATTTATGGAAAATGAAAATATTTTTGGGTCTTAAATGATGGCCAATATAAGTTAAATAATTTAAAAAGAGTTTTCAAGAAACTATAGAAATAGGCCACTTCAATGCGTTTTAAGAGAAAATATAAAAGAGTCTTTATAACAAACACTGATTAATTGGTTACCTAATTCTATAAAATTACTAATATAAATTTTCATGATATAATGCTTAAAAGTATAAAAATATTTTTGTCTTAAAATATATAATTGATCTTACATGATAATGGGTGAGTAATTGGGAAGAACTCTTTAACTGGTTTTGCTTAATGGGAACAATTGAAACAACCATAAAAAGCATGTATTTCCCCTTAAAATCATGATTAAATTGTCTATATATCTAAGTTTGGAACATATAAATATAAATTTTAATTATTATGTTAAAATAAATAAAAACTATATTGGGTTAATGAGAAAGAAATCATATCACGAATGAAAAATGGGGGTTCAGGAAGAAACCATTTCCTTATGTGTGAAAGTGTTCTTCCCTTGCACTCAATTTCAGTGATAATAAAATTATATTAATTAATAATTTAATTAAGAACATATTATACAGTTATTTGATTTATTATATTTTTTTACTTTAAATTGTGTTATTTTTTGAGTTTTAATATTCAACTACATCATTCAGAAGTGTTCATTTCCTTGGTTTTCATGAGTGGTTCACTTGTATACATGTATGAAATATCATGTGAATTATTAATAGATATTCGTAATTTAAAATATATGTTATTAATGAAATTATATAACATATACATGGTCTTATATATTATTTTTTATACATGATGATGATTCATTAGAATAAATGTAAATGAAAATCGTATAGATTATTTTAGAATTGTTTCACACATCATGCACTATTTATCTCTTATCAATTGAAATTATGTAAATATAATGGTTTTAGAGAATAAAATAAGTTTTATTAAATAAATTTTATTCTATTATAATAATAAAATGGGGTTTATTACCATACATGAATGATAACTTGAAAAATGAAAACTCATCACCCACAAGGGTATTGAATCGACACTTTGCTTAATATGTTTTCATTTTTAGAATAAAAAGGGGAAGAGAAGGGGATTGATTATTCATATAACATTAACAAAATAAAATAAAATTATAAATAATATAATATATTTATCATGATTGTTTGGATTGAGGATGTATGGAGTGGATAATAAAATAATTCAAAAGAAGGAAAATGAAAAGAATAAAAGAGGATTTTACCACTTCAAATCATCTTCTTGAGAACCTCCTTATTAAATTTTGAAATGGAAATTTGGGTGAAGCCAGTGGGACCATAACATGGGATATAGGTTTTGGAGAAGAAATGTTTAGAATATAAGCATGCATCATGGCTTTAGAGGGGTGATTGGAATGGGTGTTGAGGGGTGGTATTTATATTGGAGAAGAAGGGTGTTTTTTAATTATATTATTCATTAATTTTTTAATTTAGCTCAAGATTATCAATGGTTTGATTCTAAAAACTAATTATATTAAAATTATGAAGTATTTTTCATGATTATGCCCTTAAATCAACTATACATCATATATGACTCAATAATTAATGTATTTTTCAAATACTATAAATTACCATATTTCACTATTCACCAAAAATTCAATTATTTCAATGAAATCCAAAAAATCCCCCAAACCATTTTTCAGGGTTTTTAATTCAAAAATGATCTCCATTTTATGGTAAAAATTTATAAATATAGGCAATTTAATTTATATGTAAAATAATCATTAACATTAAATATGAAGATTTTAATATTATAATGGATTTTATGACTCATTCAGAAATTAATTAAAGTATCAAAAACATATCTTATAATCATAAGACAAAAAATTTTAACTTTTGAATCTATTTTATGAAAATAAATTTTACTTTAACTTGTTTTAATAAATAAACAATTTTAAATTAAAATTTGTGTTTCACAAAAATACTAACACTAAATTTATTCCTTTTAAATCATTAATTTACTTATTATATGATATAAATATATTATATTTAAATTCTTAAGATAAGTAAATTTTATGTATACATTATTATATTCATATAATATACAATTAGACATATAACATTCATGATTTTCACATTACTATTCCAATGGTCTTATTAAATAGTATATTATGGTAATAAACTTGGTGTTTTGTGAAGAACAAACTATTTAAGATTTAAAAATTTTCAGAGACATACCATAAAATCTTGCAGTGATACTACTTATATAGTATTATATGGGATCAATAATGAATATATTTTAGAGCATATCATGTGCACTCTCTTTTTTCTTGGGAAAATGTCTTATATAGTTAAATAGAGTAACATAAAACCCAAATCAAATGTCACGAATAACCTGAAAGAGAAATATATAAAAGATAATAAAATTAGATTCATCTCTATCTAAAAATCTTTATTTTTTTGGATTCTGTTGAATTTGTATTTTGATGGAGCTCAGAAAAGTTTCATTATAGGTCCACAAAAAAAGATTGTCATAGATATTTATAAAGGATTATTCTTTGAACATAAAATCGGGTTTATGATCATCTATTAATCTATTTGATTGTTATCTTTTTAAATTTTTTCTTCACATGGATTATTTCTCTTTTTATAAAGAATTACATTATAATTTATTATTAGAGAAGAGTCAATATAGTCTTAAATACACTGATTCTTCAATTAATTTACCAAAAACGTTTTTGTTATAGATTTTAAATGCTTCATTAAAAATTCATAAATGGTAAGATTTATTTCCATAAAGCATATTTAGTTGGAATGATAACTTGAAATGGTCAGTGGGAACAGTATGTTGATGTGGAATGTTTTTACAGTTGGTTTAATACTATATATAGTTACATTAATAATATACGGGGTTAGAATATTATTAATAGAAAATTTAACTCATTTGGCATGGTATCATGATTTCTTAAGGTGGTAGGTAGTTTCTGTTATGTGGTAACTACACTAATTTTGATGTTCATGTCTATTATAACCATGGTATTTACATCTCTGTATTATGGTAGATTTATTGTAAATGAAATAATGTGATTCAAGATTCATTTTATATTCGTGTATAATTCATAGTCTGATCAGGACAAAATATTTTTTCCATCTGATGAAGAGTGAGTAGTTTTTCCATATAGACATGTAGAGTACAATACATGACAAGGTGAACCTATCATAAGATCATCGTGGTTAGATCAAAGTCTTCACACCGTAAATACATTACACATGTAGAAAGTTGTCATGAAAATTAATTGACGTATCCAATTTTACTATATGGGATATAATACTATTTACTAACAAAAAAGATGAAATCCATTAATAACATTGAAAATTTATCTTGGTATTATTAAAAATATTAGGTTTAACTCTATGACATCAAATAACTTCTTTGAATCCAAAGGAAAATAAAACAAAATAAAGGGGTGAGCTCAGTTTCTCTATAAGGATAACCAAAAAACAAAAGATATTATTTCTAAATAATCATAAAAAATATGTAATTTTATATAACCATAAAACATTCCACTTAAAAAATAACATTATAATAATATGGTTGGAATAAATTATTGTCAAATAATTCCATATAAATAACTAGATAAACATCAAAATTATGAATGTATTTTATAATTAACTAAATAAACACTTGGAAATCAATAAATAATATAATAATGTTGAAATAAATAATTATTTATAGTTAAAAAATTATCTAGATCATTCAAAAAAATTAAAACAATGGGTAAAAACTAATTTATTTTGGCCAAATAATTTTTCTCATGATACTTTTCGATGCATCGAGGAATATAAAATTATACGACTGACTAATCAGTTAATAATTAAATTTTTTTCCTCATATTAACATGTTTATATATAATAAACAAAAACATTCATATTTAAAAAATATCATAGATAATATTATTACCAACCCTATTTAATAAACTAAATATTAAACTATTCATAGTAACATGAATGTTGTCTAAATAGTATAACCCTTGTTTAGATGATCATAAACCATCTAATGAAAAACTAATCTTGGTATAATTACTATATTTCCCCAAGGTATCATAATTATAATATGATTTTATTGTGTTGATGAATAAAAATTCCATAAAAATATCATTATATCATTCTAAAAAAGAATAACCATTCCAATTTGAAAATAAAATTTAAAAACTAAAGGATTAAACAAAATATTTTTCTTTGAAAATAATATTTGAAACTTATAAACCAATATTTAAATATATTTAGAGATAATTATGGGGGAAAATTATATTCATTCAATGCACATTAAAATAATAACTCCTTTAAAATTTTCAGTATAATCCAAACGATTTTTTTTGTAAAACAACCTTAATATTCCTTTAAAAATATTTGTAATAAATAAAATTTTATAAACATTTCATTAATAATTCATTTTTATAATTTGAAAATATTTTTTTAAAAAATATTATTAGGAAATTCGGATTTGTAAGAAAAAGAGTTTTTGACTGAAAAGAGAAATAATGTTTCATTTCCTAAAAAACATTTTATCCGTAATTTTAAGTACCAAATAAATGAAAATGGATATTATAAAAGACAAAATAATTAATAACCAATTTAGTTAAAAATATAATTTGTTTATTATATAAATAAAAAATAATTCTCCTAAGGGTTATTAAAAGATAAAAAATACCAAATAATAATGAAATTTTGAACTATACCCTTAAAAGATTATAACATTGGAATAATATCCCAAATGAAATAAATAAATTCAAATTGAACTTTATGAATGATTAATATAAATATATTTATGATATAAAATTTGAAATAAACATTATATACATCGAACAATAAAAATAAGTTTTGTATATAACATATGTCTCATTAAAGTAAAAGTGATACAACAAACCCTTATCTCAGGTTCGGCATCCATTATATGTGTTAGAACTCCCATATAATAAATACGGGTTTTGTTTACATCTATAATATAACCATAATAATATATCTCCAATCGTATAATATTTACTTATAGTAACATATCAGTAGTTTATTAACAATTTTTTGGTAAAATAACTATTATGTGTAATCGTTTTACATGTATGTTTCGGTTCAGTAATTTGGTCATTTTACATTGATCAAGGGAAAAAATATCGAAAATTTTATCCAAAATATAAATATCATATTTATTCATTATAAATGTATTTATCTTAATCTATAAAACATATACACATAATATGGATTACACCGTTTATCGAGATGGTAGACAACATTAAAGCATTATCACTAATTTACCTTTTCTCGAACAATGGAACAAAATTATACTAAATTATATTTCATATAAATAATAAAAAATATTATGTATTTTCTATATCAAATATATTAAATAAATTTATCATTATTACATTAAATGTAATTCTTTACTGAAAAATGGGTCACATCACTTCATGAAGTAGTAGTCCTCAGTACACATGTTTGCCTTTATAAGAACCCACATGAAATGAAAATTAAGAATTTTTATTTGATATAATAATTAATAACCCTTAATTATGATTAATATATCATATATATTCATTCAATATATCATTATCAGCATCTTATAACAATTGAAATGGGAAAAAATCATATCAGTTTGTGAGGTCGTAGTCCATCAAACACACACACGATGTTATTATTTTAAAATGGGTTAGAAGTTAAGAATATATTTGTGATATTATAATTATATGATTATATAAAAGTAATATATATCATATAAATATGTTAAATACATAATTATATTAATCTATGAGAGTCGGTAATGAAAAATTAATAAAATCGATTCCTGGGGAGGTAGTCAGTTGTACACACGATTGACAGTTTCGATTTCAATTTGATGGAAGTGGTGGTGGATATATGTAGTTACATTTAAAAAATAAATTCTCAGTATTTTAAATATATTTTTGTCATTATATTATTATATATTAATAATATTTTTAGGAGTTAGATGCATAAAAAATACAAATATTCATGTTAAGAACATTGAATCTTATTTTGAAAACCCATATATATTTATAAAAAAAAGAATTACTAGTTTGTATTTTGATCAAAAATGACACCAAGATGTGGGGATTTATTTATGGAATATATTTTTGTGGGTATTTTCTCGACATAAGGGATCCAAGATTTTGAAGTTGATAAGAGAGTGGTTGACCATTTATAAGTGGGGGAGAAGACATGGTTTCAAATTCTGAAATGAAATAGTGATATATACATTTTTCTCATGAACAATCCTCCTAAATAAGTAATTGTAGAAATATATAATATATAAATAAGAACTATTTCTACCCAATAGTATTTATAAATGTTATGTTTCATTTTAAACAATTTCCATATTAGTTGAACCACAAGATAACCCCATTTTAACTCAAACTACAATAAAACATTTCTACACATTGTACTATTCGTTTGGATAGAAAATTAAGTTCAAAATATAATATAATATAAATTGTGATTATTAAAAATATTCAATCCATTTTTGTAAATTCAATTCAAATAACTGGAAGAATTCATTCGATAATAATGTACATTGCACATCAGAAAAATGATTTTTCTGAAGAAGAACATTCAAATGTATAAAAATATATATATTAATTCAATATTATTTTGATCCCAATAACCCTTATTTGAAACATTGTAATATGTTTTTTAGTTTAATTTAAAACCAATTTAAAATATAATTTTTCATTGAAAATATTATATAATAAATGGCATTTTTTAAAAAATTATTTCTTTTTCACTATTGAAAAAAACATAATTTTACAAAAATATAAAAACCCCAAGAAAAAGAATATATTGAAATATAGATTTAATGATGTATTTTATTTCAATGCATTAATTTTTTATACAAATTTTAATAATTAATTTATATAATTATTGAAAGGTGTTATTAAACCATGTTTTTGAAATATACATTTTATAAAAAAAATTATTTCAAATTGTTCTTATTTAGCATGGAATCACTAAATAAATATTGAATTTATATATTTCTTGTTTTAACCATATAGTTTCTGATTTTATTTACTCTAATTTGTAGCCACCGAAACAATGACTATGTTATAATGTGAATGTTTAAATAATAATATTTTAATATAATATCATGATTCTTTTAAACCTAACATTGCATAAATCGATATCTATAAAAAATATTGAATTTATTTAAAAATAAATTTACCTTAATGTCATAGTGTGTTACATTATATTCAAATATTGGTGTTGTGTGTCATATACTATATCAATTGTGATGTTCCCCTTTTAACATATATGGATTTTACATTATCCCCCCTTAAATAAATTTGGAGCTTACAATTTAATCATTATCCCAGTAATCAAGGGTTTTAAATTTAAAAATTCCTTTTTGGGAACCCCACATCATTAAAAGTTTTAATGAAACATCCTTTGTATAATAGAGAATGGTATGTATGAAGGTTATCTAGAATAACATATTTTAGGTTTCCATGTATGAAATAATTTATGAGATGTGATGATATGGACATAGACGAAAATTTAAAATATATATGAAAAAAGATAGATATTATTGATCCCAAAAAAGTGAATGTTATATAAAATTAAATGACTAGAAAGAAATCGGTGATTAGTTAAAATAAAAATTTTCTAATAATAAATGAAGGTTATATGATAAAATTTATTTTCATGATACTTTCCTATAGTAGAAAAATTCTATTAAAATTTGGATAGAGAACATAAGAATGTATACTTACATGATAAATTAATAATTCATAGGCACAATTTTATCCTTTTATTATACTTTAATGAATTCTATCATAATTATTACTCTAAGAAATCAATATATATTAGGAATTAAGATATCTGATGGAATAAAGTTATCATTTAATATATCAAATAATTAAATAAAATCATGATAAGATATTCCTCATGTTTTTAGGTATTATTAAACCACATTATGTTTTGACCAATTTGTTTAGTAACAATGAATGTTCTACTTAACACGTTGCATAAATTGTTAACCAGAATTATCGTCCTAAATATGTCGTACCAAATTCAATGTTTAAAAATGTAGATGGAAGGTCACTAAGTGATAATTATATTACCTAGGAAAAATAAATATGCTGCTAACGTCACACTACAATAATGTGAATAACATTGTTAATATAAAAAAATGAAAACATTAATGCCTCTAAAACTAAAATCTCATTTCATTCAATATTTTCCATTGTTCCAAACGTGAATAAAATTTTAAAAAAAATAACATAAACCCTCCAATAACTTAACAATTTACAAACCAACTATATAATCCCATAAAAATCTCATCCTCAATATTATCTTAGTATCTAGTATGTATCTTTTGTGTTATTCAATAAATGATTTGTTTTACAAAAATATCAACATTCCACTAAATCAAATTTCTTGGTAACATTTTATATGTTTCTTCAAAATCCTAATGAAAAATTATTTCAGTATAATCCTTATAAATTGTCTGATACTAATTTTGAAAATATCAATGATAATGAACCTCTAAAAAAATCCTATATCCAAATAAACATGAAAATTAATCATTCAACTTCATTAATACTAATAACATTATATTGAAATTCAACACATAGATTATTTTGTGAGATATTCCATTGAATGATGGGACATTAATTTATATACTAACCCTTGTCCTTATAGATGGAGCATTAAACAGTGGAGACTTCTTCCTTTCCCTTGAAATGACTAGCATGTTGGGGTTTCTCCCTACACTAGTAGAAAATACCTATTCCCTTAAAGAATTCACTTGGGTGATTCTTTCAATAATTATCACCTGGGGGAAATCATTCATTCCCTTATTTTCATTATCAATATTTTTCACTGTCATCCTATTATTCTCTTTATTCTCTTTTATGAAATATTAATTGTTAACTTATTTATCTACATTGATAGCACATGATATTATGTCCTAATATGATGTAAATACTGTTTGATACAAGTTCCCTTAAAAAATTAGATTTAAACCATAAATAAAATGTTAAATTATTATCTCTATATTATTTATGTACTCTGTATCATGCCCAGATAAACATGTAAATTCTTAATTATACATGTATAACTTTTCATCTTCCCTTTATCATTGAATTAAGAATTGAATCTCTATATAATCCCATTTATAATGAGGAAAATATTTTTCAAAGTAGAGTAACTTAAAATACATTCATTGCATTCCTAATATTTATTTTTCACCCTTATTGTCTTGAATTGGTGAAAAATATTTATGTGCATCTCCTTAGGAATGATTATATTCCATTACAATATTATTATTTTCTTTTCATCCAAAATAAAAAAATGTGTGATCTATATAAATTTTCCATTTATCAGTGGAAGAAGGATTTTTAGTCCCATTAAATGATAATGGTTAACAATGGATATTGTGAAATAACATTATTACCTTGCGTGGTGGATTAGTAGGCTTCTCCATATAGGAATGCTAATTGTTTGTTACCCGATCTAGTAACCACAATATAGCAATAATTTTATTAGTTCCAAATATATTCTAATAACCCTGACATTGTTAAATGATATCTACTTCCTCAATAATTTTTTTCAAAATATTATATAATATCATACTCAAGCAAAATGAAGATAAATTACCAAAATTCGATCACTTTAACAATGGTCATTAGATTAGTCATCCACGAAAATAGTTAAAATTACAAATATTACAATTGGATAGTAATTATAAAATATATCATATAAAATTTGAATGTATAGATTTCCCAAATCAACTAAAATCTCCAATCCCACAACAAATGTCATATTAATAATGTAAAATATTAGTAAACTGATAAAAATATAATTAAAATGAAAATATAACCATAGTAAAAGTTTTAGGGAGTTTTTAGTGAAAGAATAAAGTTGTATTAATAGGGTATAAAGGGAAATGTGACCATTAGGATTTGAGAATTATATGACCATTGGTAAAATTTCACCATTGGACAATATGACTATTGGTCAATATGAACATTAAAAACAACACCATTTGATGATAATTTAACTATTATTATTAGTTTTTATATGTATTAAAGAAAAAGGATAATTGATGTCAAAAATAGAATTAATAGACTCAACCAGTACATATAATCCTTTTGAAGCCAAATTTTTAGAATAAGGGAGGTATGTATCATCACTAGTCTTTTCCTAAGAGAAAAAAAATAAGCTTAAATAAGTGAATTTTGAAAGAAATCACCTTATTTATAATTTTATCTTAGTGGAGGTTAACACTCTGTCGATGTTAGCCTATAAACCCTAGAAAAAAACATGATGTCGCAACTTACACAAAGGGATTATGTGAATGTAATAAGGGGTTACATGTCCAGATCATAATTATACAATGTGTAAATTCCTTTTTTAAATAAATTTTTTTTCTATCAATTCCTGTTTATAATTGTTTTTTCTAATAAATATATGTATAATTATAATTAATTTCCTAATTTAATATTTGGGCACAAATAAAATATAATTTTATTTTTCAAGAAAATATATACACTATTATAATATTCTAAGGTACTCTGAATAATTTTTATTTTAGTCAAATATTATTTTAGTAGACGCTTTTTAAATCATAAATAATGAAATAATTTTATAATGTCCTAGGAAACTTTTTATAAGTGTTAGAAGTTTGATTGTGCCTTAAAATCTAATATTTTTAAATAAATTTAAATTTTTTATACATAAAAGATAAAATAATCATATTTAGTAAATTAATCTAGAAAAATAAAAATTATTCTTCTTTTACCACATCCAAATTATGTTATGTTGTGTTTGTAAGAATTTTATAAAATACTTTATTATATCTTCAATAGTAAGAAATATAGTTTTGGGTTTTTAGAATGTTTAATGAATACACTCTTATTTCATAATGAGTAAAAATTAATTAGACATAATTCAAAAATTAAAATATATCATTTTGTGAATGTTAAGTATTTTTTATAGCGTTTCATCAATTTCCATAACTATATTACACAATCAAAATTATAAAAATGAATGGTTTATTTTTAAAATAATTACAATGTTGAGTCATTACAGTTTCATTCCAAAAAAAGTATTAAAATTTTGTTTTTCGATATGGTGGATTAAAATAACATAAAAAGTTACACAAATTTGTGAAACAATTTTAAAAACCAATGGGTTAGATAATGTTTTTAAATTTTTCTTTACCTAGTTTTCCAAAATCTATATTAAGAAATTGTTAAACAATTCCTTTATTTTTCAATAAATTCCCACCCATTTATCTATTTCCTCTCTCTGCCAATAAAACCTCCATGTTGTAATGGAGATTTTTAGATCTCATGGAGTACCCCAAGTCTTCCTCAATCCCCAATAGTTTCATCATCATGTTTTACAAAAAAACTATTCATGGAATGGGAAATATTATATTCTCTTTCCCATTCAAGTTCACTTTTCATGTGTTATGTCTTCAAATTTCTAAAAAAAGTTCTCTTTTATAGTTTATATTATCCCATTAATGTAATATGAGTCTTTTATTATTTTTATACCTTTATCCCCACTCATTCAACAATTTTCTAAAACCATGTTTTATACTTTTCATGTTGCTAAATTTTCTACTCCAATTTCCCAATTTTACATGAAAAATTCCATTTTACACTTTTTGAATATCCAAGAATCTTTTCATTCCAACGGGTATTAAAATAGACATAAATATTGATTTTTTTTATTTTAGTATTTTCATATATGAAACCCAAATTTCTTTTCATGGGTTAAATATGATGTAATGATCATGTCATTAAGATCTTTTGTCTGTCCAGAATTTGATTTGAAACCTGTTATTTATCCTCCATAGTTTATTAATGAAATTACTTATTAGGATAAATGTGGCTCAACATAATGAATATATATGAAGGGGATACCCTAATAGTTCTATAATATATTTTATTATTTAATTTAATCTCTACAGATTTAATGATTTATGGTACATTGGAGAATAACCTTGGTAATTTTTATTTATGATACCTTGGTGAAAAAAAACTGTGATATTCTTATGAATTCTTAATTTAAATGTATTAGTCAAATTTCCATGTTTTGATTACTATTCTTATAAATATGTTATGTCTCATGTTCATTCCTTATCGGTATGCCTCATGTTCTAATTGTTATGTCTCTTGATCATAATCTATTTCTCCCCTATCTAATTCCCTTAGTAGGCATCATGCTCATCCGAATTCTTTTTTTTATGTACCCATGATATGATATTTAGTAAAAATAGCTTTGGGTGAATCCATGAAGATGTATTTCAGGTCGATTCGAATTAAATTTTAGGTTTTCCTATATTTTGTAACAAATTACCATTAAAATTAAACATTATAAGATCCTATTTTTGTACCAAAAAATGATTAGTTATATAATAAAAATAAAGTATTCCATTATCAGAATCAAAGGATAGTTTATTTATTTGATTAAATTAGGATATGAAAACATTAGAAATAACATTATGAACTAGTCTAGATATTAAAAAACATCCTGTTATATTGGTAAGTATTAGGTAATTGGTTTCAAAACTAATAAATCCCATTATAGATACAACTTGTGGATGTGGATAGAGCCTAGATGTACTAAAGGTAACATCCAAAAACTCCACATTGATTTGGAATTTAATGGGAACAATAGCATGCAAATGACCCTAGATGCACACTAGATTTGACAATCCCATTGTATATTTTTGGTTAAACATAGGATTTTTATGAACCATTACAAAGGATATACAGAAAATGTAATTTTTAATAGGGGATATTAATTAAATATTTAATCATTATTTTTTAAGAAATAACTTCCCTTTATAATTATAATATTTATATAAGTAAAACATTTCTCACTAAGGTTTTGTTCTTATCAAAAAATGTATAGAAATAAGAGGAACCAGATAACGTATGATTGTAATGAACAATGCAATAGCAATGGTCATATTGAAGATAATATAGAAAACATCATGTGGATGATTAATTTACTGAGTTGAGATAGGAATATTAACTTGAATCATGTAAAGATATAAGATTCACCTATATTGGAACAACTTCTCATTGAGTCTATCACATGTCAACGAACTCCTTATTTCCGTTGATCTACCAACCCATTGATTTCAAAATAATGTATAATATATATAGAAAAGAACATTTCATTAAACATTTATTTTAATCAAGAAAATGTTACCCTGATATTATACAACATAGAAAGAGAATCTAATTAGTGTTAAAAATAGATTAAAAACAACAACCCACAATGGTAGATCAATGATATGCAGTGGAAAGAGTTAAAAGGAATATATTTCAAGGAATATTTTCCCAATTCAATATGACCAAAAATGGAAAAAAAAAATTGAACTAAACAATAACTAATATGAATTTAGGCAGATATTTTGAGATGAACATTACAAGACTTTCTTGATATACCTCTATCTTTTTTATGGGTCTTATTGTAATGGCTGATATACTATTATGTGAATTAAGAACACATATGTGGAGGTATTTATCTTATCAAGAAAATGAATATTACTAAGAGATAGTGTAGAGTGAAATGAAGGCCTAATTGGATTTTAGAGAGACATAATGGTCACATAGGTTGAATTAAATTAATAGAAATAGGGATCCAAACTCAGGGAGGAACATTAACCATGAATGAAGAGAAAAAAAGTGTATCTTCCCAGTAAAAAAGTATTGTGGAAGAAGCATTGAGTTAACTACATTATTTGTACTATAAAATTCTTAAATTATAGAATAGATGTCTATATAGCTTGGAACATTCATGGTGAGATAAATCCTAAACTTCTTAACACTAAAGATATAGGGAGGATAGTACAGGCCCAACCTAATGGTCAATTCTTCCTATTTGGATCTCTTGGGAACTTTTCCAATCACTTTACAAGTTATAAGATAATGGATATGAATAGCCATCAATAATAGAATATTACAACATAGAATGTTCTTAAATGTTATATTATGAATGATGAGGTAGATTCTATGAATGTTGTGGAGGAAGGTACACACATTGAGATCTCAAAACAAGAAAGTAAATTGTTTAATTCTTGTTGTATACACACCTTTATTTCATTCTTGCTTTCAGGGATTTTAGAATCCATACCTGAACTGCAAGAACAATATTTATCAATCCATACTTATGGAAGAATTATCCTAGAATCAATAGTGTATAGAGACATTACTTTTAAATTTTGTGAGTACAACCTTGTCGTCAATCTTGTAGTCATTCCCATGGTGGAATTCAACACTATACTCGAGATGGACTAGATCTACATGTTTATTTATTTAGTCAAATACATAATTTATGAAATTTTAGTAGTATTGATTTTAAAAACAATAGTATTTTTCAAAGGATATATAAAATAGACTATGCATTGTCAAGAAGAACCAACCATTGACTTCATTATAAAGAAATTCAGTAAAGCGGGAGAAGTAAATAAAGTTATAATTGTAGGGAATGTCCCCATAGTTCAAGAATACATTGAATTATTTCCTATGAATTTTCTTGGACCTCCCATAGATAGATATTTAGAGTTCTCCATTTAAATCATACCTATATCTAAGTCGATATAAAAGAAATCATGTTGAATGGATTATGAAAATTAAAATAATTTAAAGAAAAAATATAAAGATATTTTGGAAAAGGGATTTATCTAACCATGTGTGTCTACTTATGGATAAAGCATTCTCTTTGTAATGGTCATGGATGGATCAATTTGATTTTTCATTGATTATAGAGAACATAAACAAATAATATTTAAAAAATACCCACTCCCAATGATTTATAATATTTTTTATCATATTTGTGGGGATTAATTCTTTCCTATGATTGACCTCTAATTGGTTAATCATAAATTGGGGGAGAAGATAAAATATATTCAATATAATTACTTCTGAAAAAGATATGGGATTTAAGAGTCTAATTTTATGCCCTTTATTCATGAATTATTATCCTAAAATATTAATGGAAATCATAAATAGAGAATTTAAGGACTAACATGATAAATAAAGGGTAGTTTTTAATAATGAAATAATTATATATTAAAAATGTTTCGAGGATCATGAGGATCATATCAGGGTTATATTAGAAACTCGTAGGAAGAGGAATCTATTTTGAAAAATTATATAATATGAATTATAGTGACAATAAGATGAATTACTTGGGTATATTATAACTAATGAATGAATATCAGTTGTTCCTGTGAATAAAATAGATGTAGAGGAGTTAGCACATCTGAAAATGCTAACTATGATTCATAGTTTTCTGGGGTTAGTTTGATTTTATAGAAGGTTTGTGAAAACATTTCTTGACCACCAAATCTACTATGAAATTATACATGAAAATAGGATAAGTTTATATAAACAATAGAGTGAATATGATGATTCCAGGAACTAATGAATAGATCAGTTAGTGTGCTTGTGTTCACTCTACCCAATATCAGAGAAATATTCATTACATATAAAGATGCATCATTTTTTGGGCTTGGGTTATTCCTCCTTAAAAATGAATATGGGATTGCATATGAATATTGATATTTAAATCCCTATTAGAATAATTATCCCACACATGACATGGAGTAATCTTCAATTATTTTCACTATGAAAATATGGAGTCCATATCAGTATGGGCTCAAATGGGATATAAACATAGACCACCAATGTTTGAGGAATATTTTCACACAAAATTAATTGATCTTGAAATAAAGCATTTTTTGGAACTTTTTAAAGACTATGAATGTTTGATTCATTATCTCCCTAAAAGAGACAATAAATTACCTAATTCATTGAGTAAGGAATACCTGATTGTGCTATGAATTTTGGCAATTAATAGAGATCCATTGATAAAAGGCCTAGTAATGTTGGACATGAGAAACCTATTGGAAGGTAAATTTTTAACCCTATGTCAAATTATATCTCAACAATAATTACTAGTTAATATCAATAGATCTTAAATGGAAGACCCTTTATTGGAAAAAAATAGTCTTTGAAGAATGAGAAATTTCATGGGTTCAATATTGATCTAGAAGGTGTATTGAAATTTTATATAAGGCTATGTGTTGTATCTATCCAAGATATAATGAATGAGCTAATTGATGAATCTTATAAAACTACATTATCTATACATCCTAGAAGAACTAAAATTTATAGAGACCTTCAAGATCATTATTTTTTGGATAATATTGAAAGGGAGTCTGCTAACTACACTAAAAAGTGCTCCATGCATCCAAATGTGAAGAAAGAGAGAAAACTTCTAAAAGAGTTATTGAAACCATTACCCATAAAATCATGGATGTGGTATAATATAACTAAGTATTTAATCACTTCCCCCCCCCCCAAGAACACTTAGTATAAGAAATGTGATATGGGTTATAGTGGATTTACTCCCAAAGTCATCCCATTTCGTCGTAGTTTGGGATGATTTCTATCGTGATCTACATTCCTAGATATACATAATGGAAGTGGTGATGTTTCATGGGGTGACACTTTATATCATTTCTAATCAGGATCAATGGTTCAAATATAAATTCTAGGTAATTATTCAACATGGTTTGAATAACGAATTGAATTTTATAATAGTGTTTCACCCGTAATCACATGGACAATATGAAAGGCATATTCAGACAGTCGATGTCATGATGAGAACATGCCTTATATAATTTAATTGATGATGCGATAAATACTTCTTGGTAGTAGATATATCATTAAAAATATAATTCTCTTTATTTTTCAAATGGAACCATATGAGGCTCTATATGGGAAGTGATAGAGAAATCCTACTTGTTGGGATGAAGTTTCTGAGAGGAAATTTGTATTGTCTAATCTTGTGAAAGAGATGACATAAAAGGTTCATTCCATCAATCAATGTATACTAGTTTCTCAGAGTCGGAACAATATTTATGAAGACAATCATCAAAGGTAATTGGATTTTGATCGTAATGAATTTTTTTTCCTTTAGATACCATGAAAGAGAATCATGGAATTTTTAAAGAAATGAATTATTATCCTTAAGTAAAATTTTCCCTATTAAAGTCTTTGATCGCATAAGTTCAATGTCTTATCAAATATCACATGCACCATTTTTTTCTCATGTTTTGGATGTATTCCACATATCCATATTGTGAATGTACATACCCTATCTCTCAAAAGTATATAATCCAAAGGTGGTATAACTAGAATATGACCTCCCTTATGAGGTGTAGCTTGTTGATGTTGCAGACCATAGAGATAAGTGTCTATGAAATAATATTATCCAACTTTTTATAATATTTTGGAGGAACCCTAAATATGATTAAGTGATATGGTAACATGTGTAGAATGTAACACCCCAAGATTCCATGGCACACTTCTCTTTGATTAATACAGTAGTGTGTGTTGTATGTAACTTTGAGTTCTAACACTCACCACAACCAATTAAACTAGCCATTATCAATAGTAATACCCACTTATTAAAATTTTATACATTTTATCTATCAAAATTGACTTCATTTTTGGATTTTGAATACCAAAATTAGCATAGGGTTAATTTTTGGTATTTTTCTGAAAACTTTCAATTTTTGACGAATATTGAAAAACATTGAGTTCTAGTTTAAAACTGAATTTATTTAAATAATAATTAATTTTATATAAATTTATCTTAGGTCAAAATAGATACATAATACCTATATAAGTTCAATTTAATTCATTGGAGATAGTTTATAATAATATTAGATATATAAAACTTTTATTGAACTTTTCACCGTCTTTTACCCATCTTGTAGGAGAATTTGAAAATTCACATAAAACATAATTTTACTGCTTCTGTGAGTGGAATTTCAAAAATCTGAGAGACACGGATAATATCATGGAATAAGTGTGGTTCAATAAGACATAAATTATTTTTGGTGAATAGTATCTTTTTACTTTTATTTACCACTTTTAATATTTAATAGGGCAATTAAGGGTAAAAATTATATTAAAATTACACTAACACATTTCCTAATTCTATTTGAAAATTTTATCTCGACCAAAAAAAAATTTGGAATAAAATATTATCATTTAGCTCCACTTGGATTATATTAAGGGATTTATTATTATATAATTCAAAGAAGAGTTAAAAGAGTTAAAATTAATGTTTAATAACTAAAATATTTTTAATATAGGTTTATACATAAGATAAATTAAACTATAAATATTTATTAGAAAGATAATAATATTTATAACATAATGGTAGTTTATTTATAATTTTTCGACATTAGATAATTAAATGTATTTATGACACAATGATGATACATTAATTACCATATTAATAAAATATTACGATAATTGATATTATAAATACACAAATAAATGTAATTTGAGACTTTTTATAAATTACTATAATTTTCTAGGTTAGTTTGACCTATTAGGATTGGTTATTTGAATTTTTTGGCAATTAATAATGCTATTATGAATTTATCAAAAACAAAATACTCAATAGTGTCAAAATTGACATAAAAGTTTTTTTAAAACAAATATTATATTATTAATTGCTATTCTCTTCCAAAAAATCTAAGGTTCGGCCAAAGGACTTATATCATGATATGTGTATAATTAATGGAAAACTTGGGGTTTGAATAGAAGTTTATAGTATGTTCATTAACCATATAATATAATATTACAAAAAGACATGGTAAATGTCAAACTAATTAACTAAGAGTTCAAACTAAAAGATAAGGTTAATAAAGTGACTAAAAAATTCCTAAAACCTACTGGATGAGTGGAATTTAACCCATCCCCATGTTAGAATCTAAACAAGTCAATTTGGAGTCATTATGAAACGAATATTAATTTATTATAAAATAATATTTTAAGTTTTTTCTAAGGTTCCCCTCACCCCTCTTATAAAAGGGCACTCCCCCTTCTCTCAAATTAACACCTTCAAAGATGTTTGGCTCAGCCAAAAGCTACTAAAATATCCTCCCAACTTCACTCACTACAACCTAGAGTACATAGTTTGATCAGAAATCCAACCTAAGGATCCGTTTTGATTATATCGAAAGGAAGAACCCGAAGAAGAGAAGGTTAACCTACTCTCGACCAAGGAAAAGTACAAGGTAAGGGTTGATTTCACAATCTCTTCATTATCTGAGGTTTTTTATATGTAATTATCTACTGGGACCTCTTTATCATCCACATCCATGTTTCTTAAAAATGTATTTCAAAACATTCTTACTATTTTACATAATATGGGTTAAAGTCATTTATACCATTATTTGAATTTTATAAGAAGTTTATAAAGGAATCTTTCTGTCATTTTCCAAAAGGCCTTTTTATCATTTTTGACATAATTAAGGTAAGAATGTATTTTTTTAACTTATACAGCGGGTTCGGATATTTCCCGCCGTTATAAAATCATCGAAACTTCCATTACAATCTTAGAAGAATATTTTAAAAGTAAATGTTTTATTTTATAATTATGTGACTTTTAAATGATTTCAAAAAGGAGATACCTCTCACAAATTGTTTTTATTTTATCTATGTCAACATCCTTTGATGGATTTTAAGCTTATTTAAAGTTGATTTATTATGATTCAAAACATCCATATTGTATTGAAGGTTTTGTGATATGATTGACTATAGATGTGTTATTTTTTACCATTCATGGTTTATGGATAAATTGTTGACATTTACTATGCTAGTTTCAATACAAATGTTTTTTTTTTCAACCTTTTCATATGAGGAATGAATTGGACTTAGTATGTGATGGGTGTAGCCTTCTATATCTCCTCGATGCATCGGTAGGTCTCATGAGACAAACTAGTGTCTTGGAACAAGGCCTTGACAAAATCTTATTTGTAGTCTTGGAACAAGGCCTTGAATATGTGGTTATGATAATCTGTAATTATGCATTCCATCATTATAAAAGTGGTTATTGATATTACATGTGATTATTTTACTAGTAGAATATCCATGTGAATAAGTAAATGGAATTATTTCATTTTATTTCTGCCATATTATGTTGAAGTTCAAGTTTAAATGGATTTTGTTTTAGTTATACATTTCCTTAAATTTTTATGGTTATTTATGAAATTTTCCACTATTTTTATCCTTACTGAGCATCTGAGTACACCCCTTTCAATGTTTTATTTTTCCTAGGATACGGAGAATTATTTTATGTATGACCTATAGGGATAGTCTAAGGGGATATGAGTGTGGACTATGTGGACTATGTTGTCGTAGTTTTTCACTTTATGATGTAATGTATGACTTAGGAATGTATCTTGTGTTTCGAAGGATACTAAACTAATCTTTCTTTTGAGACTTGATCTTTTGTGATCATTCCAATGTTATTTAATAATGCACCAACTTTGGGTTTCTAGGGTTGGGGCATTATATTTGGTATCAGAGAAAGTTTAGTACAAACCTTGAAAGCTAGATTTAGATAATCTCTGATTATAGCACATAGACCTAAGATGGACTTTGAGGATTAGTGTAGAAGAACATCCTAGAATTTTGGGATTATATATTTTTTGTGTGTTTTCCAAGAAATACATCCCTATTTAGATAAAAGTAGGTAGTGGCGGGTCTGGTACTTATGTACCTAGGGGTAAAACCCAAAAACACCACTTTGAGCTATCTCGAACAGGAACTGGTGCACGACAACAATCCTTGCTGCACTCTTGGTTACAACACTCCAGGGGGATATGGTTAGGATAATTATCATTTCCATTAAAAACCATTTGGATGGGTTTATGAGTATATACATCCTCAAAGAAAAAGTTTTATGATTATGGATTACATCCATGAACATTTTAATTTATGTCAAGTGATTTAAAAGTTTGGATTTATGTATTACAATTCATAAACTAATCTAGTGTATTCAATTGTATAGAAATGGAACCCAGTTGAAAGAATGTGAACTCCAACAAAAAAATATGATACAAATAGTAAGAAGGATCATATATTACATGGAATTAAGTAAACATTTAGAAGGGAAATAATCTCACATGTTTTCTCAATATATGAAGAAATAGTATCATGTGTTAGTAAGATAAGTAAGGAATTATCTGAGTCCTATGGATTTGAAGGTAAGCATGATAAGAAAAGGATAGAAGAGAGAAAGATGGATAAAGGGATGATGGAAAGATGAATTTTCCCACATGTGATAACTGTGGTAAGAAACACCCTCGAACTTCCCTGAAGGGAATGTGAGTTTGTTATATGTGTGGAGAAAAAGGACACCAAGTACATGACTGAAAGGGTAAGAAAAAGGTTTCAATTGTACAATGCGTCATCTGTAAGGAGTTTGGACACTATGAGAACCATTTTCCAAATCATCAGAGTATACCCCAAATGATGCTATTGGATAATAATCAAGTTATGAATCTACCTCAGATTAAGAAGAATGACTAGTTTCCTTATGTTTGTTATTATAGGATAATTTCATTTGAGTGTTGTATCAACAATACACTGTTTATATGAATTATAGAGATAAATAAGGATTGTATTACTGTACTATTTTATTGAGGATTTGAGATTATATAGTTCTATGAAAAGTGACATAATAGTGAGCTACACTTTTGGTAAAATACATGGTTTATGGAAAGGTAATCCTTAATATGGTCTCAAAAATGAGGTAGTGATTTTGGAATAAGAGATGGTTGATTTGAATAAATTATATTGGATATTCTTGACTACCATGAAATTGAATAATGATTTTTCATCGTTGGAGTTTACAACATTTTTGGATATAAGGATTATATCTAATATTTTGTAAAGAATAAGGGAGCATGAATGTAATAAATAATGTTTTACGGTAATTTAGGATTTTGCAATTCTTTAAAATAATAAATGATGAAGGTGTTCAAATGTTATTACATGACAAAAAGGATCTTCATTGTGTTTACCTTCCATATAAATTTTCCACTGAGAGTTTGGACAGCATTACTCTGGATAATTATAGTTTGAGATTATTTTCGGATTTCCATAAAAGGACAACCTAGAGGTTGGACGACAACCCGTCGCGTCCGGCAAGGCCACAAGACGTGAACTCGCAACTGAGGGGAAACAAGGGTGTATCACCTACCACTGGCCCATGTGAAGTCCTGGATTGAATAATGTAGTATTTTTAATATTTTTGATAGATGAATGAGAAATTCCCTTTTTTGGAACCCTATACGATTAGGATAAATATAGTATTTTTGACTTGTATTATTTTTTCAAGTGAAATATGAGTTTGTGGTAGAAATATATTAATGAATGATTAAGATAATTGATATTATAAATACCCAAATACGTACAATTTGAGACTATTTATGAATTAAAATAATTTTATTGGTAAATATGACATATTAGGAATGGTTATATAAATTTTTTTCGAATTAATAATGCTGTTAGGAATTTTTCAAAAAAAAATACCCATTAGTGTCAAAATTGACATAAAAGAGTTTTTAAACAAATATTATATTATTAATTGAAATTCTATTCCTAAAAATCTATGGTTTGTCTAAAGGACTTATATCATGATATGTGAATCATTAATGGACCACCTGGGGGTCGATTGGAAGTTTATAATAAGTTCATTAACCATATAATATAAAAATACAAAGAGACATGCTAAATATCAAACTAATAAACTAAGAGTTAACAGTAAAAGATAATGTTAATAAAGTGACCCAAACCTATCTAAAAACTATTGATTGAGTGGATTTTTACCCTTCCCCAACATATCCTCAAAATAAATTAATTTGAGGCCATTATAAACTGAATATAAATTTATTATAAAATAATATTTTAAGTTTTGCCAAAGGTGCCCCTCACCCCTCTTATAAAAGATAACTCCCCATTCTCTCAAATTCACACCTTCAAAGCCATTTTTCTAGGCCAACCCCTTCCAAAATATCTTCCCAAATTCTCTCAAATCCACATAGAGGCCTTAGTTTGATCAGAAATCCAACATAAGGATCCATTTTTATCAAATCAAAAGTAATACCCCAAAAAAGTGAAGGTTAACCAACTCTAAACCAAGGAAAAGTACAATGTATGGGTTGATTTCACAATCATTTCATTATCGGAGGTTGTTTATATGTAATTATCTACTTGGAACTCTTTATCATCAACATCATTGCTTATTAAAAATTTATTTCAAACATTCTTACAGTTTTATAGAATATGGGTTAAATTCATTTATACCCTTGTTTGACTTTTATAATAATTTTATAAAAAATATTTCCGTCGTTTTCCAAAAAAGGTCCTTTTTTACCTTTTCGACAGAATTATGGTAATAATATATTTCATTAACTTTTATAGTGGGTGCAGCTATTTTAAACAGTTATAAAATCTTCAAATCTTCCCTTACAAGCTTATAAGAATATTTTGAAGGTAAATGTTTTATTTTATAATTATGTGACTTTTAAATGATTTGAAAAAGGAGATATCTCTCTCAAATAGTTCTGATTTTATCTATGTCAACATCCTTTGATGGATTTTAAGCTTATTTGAAGTTGATTTATTACGATACAAAACTTCCATATTGTATTGAAGGTTTTGTGATATGTTTGACTATGGATGTCTTGTTTTTATACCATTCATGGTTTATGGATAAATTTTTGACATTTCATATGCTAGTTTCAATAGGAATTTTTATGTTATGTATAAAACCTTTTCATTTGAGAAATGCATTGGACTTAGTAAGTGACGGGTGGAGCCCACTATATCACCTCTATGCATTGGTATGTATCATGAGACAAACTAATGTCTTGGAATAAGGCCTTGACACATTCTTATTTGTAGTCTTGGCACAAAGCCTTGACTATGTGGTTATGATGGTCTGGAATTATGCATTCCATCATTAGGAAAGTGGTTGTTGATATTTCATGTGATTATTCGACTAGTAAAATATCCATGTGAATAAGAAAATGGAATTATTTCATTTTATTTATGCCATATTATGCTGATGTTCTAGTTTAATAGGCTTTCGTTTTAGTTATACATTTCCTTTAATTCTTAAGCTTATTTATGAAATTTTCCAATATATTGTTATCCATATTGAGCATCTGAGCTCACCATTTCTATGTTTTATTTTTCCAATGATGCGAAGAAGTAATTTGTGACTGAACTGCAGGGATAGTCTGAGGGGATATGAGTGTGGAATATGGAGACTATTTTGTTGTAGTTTTTCACTTTTTGATGTAATGTAACACTTACGAATGTATCTAGTGTTTCCAAGGATACTAAACTAATTGGTCTTTCAAGACATGATCTTTTCTGATCATGTCAATGTTATATAATAACGCACCGACTCTAGGATTATAGGGTCGAGGCATTACTGAGAAAATGAGATATAATTATCCACAAAATTTCTCAACTGATAAAATGATTTTAGATTTAGATGATGAAATTTCATAAAGGGGGGGAATGAAACAACTGATACTTTTTGAATAAATTATTTTTATTGAATAAATATTAGCTTCATATATTATAATATCATACACATAAAAAAAAAGGAAACCCACAAAATTTTATCTATTTAATAATGATCATTATATTGGTCATATAAAAAACCAATTAAAATGTGAAACAATTTAATTAGACAAAAAATAAAAAATAGGACATAAAAAATTGGAATGTTTGGATCACCTCAATCATCATGAATCATTTCCCCCACAAATATTTATATATAAATAAAACAAAATATTATTAGAACAATCAATATCTAATGAAAATTATAATATAACGCTAAGAGAAAATGTACTGAATTTTTGAGTGAATGAATGGAGTTGTATTTATAGGTTATAAAGGGAAATATGAACATTGGTATTCGACTTTTATATGATCATCTTCCAATATCTCTATTGGATACTATACCCATGGTTTATAAATTTAAAATTTTTATTGTTTTTATAAGTATTAATGGAATAGGAAAATTGATTAATAAAGGAGAATCAGTGGCCTCAAAGAGTAGATTCATTTCGTTTGAAGCCGGTTTTTCAGAAATTATGTGGGTGGTATCATCACTAGGGTTTTCTCTAGAACAAAATCATTCAATGATTTAATAATAGAATCTTGAATGAATTCACCTATTGGAATGTTTCATGTTAGTAGAGACTACCACTCAGTCGATGCTAGCTGAGCCACCCTAAAAAACATATACCGCCACACACCATACCATTAGGTCGTATATGGAAGTAATAAGGGGTAACGTGTTGAAACAATAATTTCAAAAAGTGTAAATTACATTATAAAAATAAATTTTCACTATAAATTTTTCTTTAGAAATGTTTTTTTAATAAAATATATTTTTTATTGAGGTGAATTGGATATTTTTATTTTTGGCCATAATTAAAAAATATTTTTATTTTTCTAGAAAATATATAAAATATTTTAATAAAATCCCGGATTATGAATAATAATATTTTAATAAAATATTATTTTATATAAATCATATCAAAATATAAATGATTAAAAAATTATAATTTCCTATGAAAATTTTTATAACTGTGAGAAATGTGAATGTTCCAGAAAATGACTATTTCTTAATAAATATTGATTTTTATATTTAAAAGATAAAATTCTCATATTTATAGAATTAATATTAAAAAATATACATTATTTTTGAAGTCATCACATCTAAATTATTTTATAGTGAATTTATAAGAAGGATTTAAAATACATTATTTTTCTGTGAAAAGTAAAAAATATATTTCTCAGTTTTGGTAGGTTTAATAACTTCACAATTATATAATAATACATTAGACGAAATCTGTGACAAAAAATATGTTATATTAAAAATATTAATTATTTAAATATATTTTAATCAATTTCCAAAAACTATAAGTTACTTTTAAAAGTGTAAAATTGTAACTAGGATTTTTAAAAACATTAATTATGGAATCATTACTTATTGATGTGAAAAGAAGTGGTAAAATATGGTTTTTTGTTCGTGTGGATTGAAATAACATAAAATGTGACCCAAATTTCCAAAATAAACATAAAGAAAAATCATGGGTATTCCAATGGTCTTTCATTTTCCAAAACATAGTTTTCCAAGACCTATATTTGGAAATTATTAAACAATTCTTCCACTTTTTCTATAAATACACACCAATTTATCCAATCACATTCACTCATGGTGTATCCACCATAATTTTAAGGTCGTTTTTCTTCCCATGTATCCGCAAAGGTTTCCTCAGGCCCTAATGGTTCTATCATAAAGTCATAATATCAGCTCTTCATGGTAAGGAAAATCTTCACTTCTCTTTCCCCCTGAAGTTCTTTTTTCATGTTACAAATATTATAATTTCCAAACAAATTTATATTTTAAACTTTTTATTATCCAATTACTATAAAAGGAGTATTATATGAATGACAGTACCATGTATACCATAATTGTTTCCTTTTCTAAAAACATGTTTTATACCCATCATGCTACTGAATTTTCTAATCAAATTTCCCTCTTTTACCAGATAAATTCTATTGTCCTTATTATTTTGAGACCCAAAAATATTTATATTCAATGGGTTTTAATGTAGGATTAAAAATTAATATTTTATTTATGTAACTAAAAATATGAAACTTAAAATTCCTTTAATGGGTTAAGAAAGATGAAATGATCATGTCTTTAAGCTATTTTGTATTCCATGATTTTTATAAGAAATATGATATTTATCCCAATGTATTAGTAATGAAAATATTTATAAATATATTGTGGATAAAATTAATTTTTGAAAATAAATGTTTTTTCCCTAATAGTGCTCCATTTCATTGGGTAAAGAATTTAATGTCTAGATATGACATGTTTTAAGACTCCTCAGTGAATAACGTTGGTGAATTTGATTTATGAATCCTTGGTGAAGAACCGTGGGGATATTCCTATGAATATGTCATTAAAATTTTGTATACACATTTACATTTTATTGTTCATGTTCATATTATTGTTTTATTTATCTTGATCATTCCTAATTTTCATTCCTCACATTCTTACGGTTATGTCTCATGATCAACTACTTTTTGTCTCCATTTCTTATTCTCTTACTGGGAATCATGATCACCCCATTCCAATGATGTGTGTCCCCAGGATAAAAGATAACATAAAAGTTACTTAGGTTGAAGCCCTCAATGTAAATTTCAAGTGGATTTAAAAATATTTTTTAGGTTTCATATATTATATACCTTATTTCAAATAAGACTAAACTTTATAAAATCCTCAGTTTGTACCATGTAATGAAATGTTTTGTAATAAAAAGTCAAAATTCATTGTGTATCTCTAGCTCTATATACATTATCATTCATAAGATGTAAATACCTCTATGTAGTACGTGAAATGCTACTCTTCCCACTAATTCTTATAAGTGAAATTTCTATTAAATGGATTAAACTATATTAGATCATAATATTAAAGAATAGAAGGTGTAATATAAAAACTAATGATACACTTATCTTCTATATAAAAATTTGTTGATGGATCAACTCATAATCATAATCATGGTTTCTTTTATATAGTTTTCAAATAATATTTTTTCTTAAATAATTCATAATGGGTTATAATGAAAATGTGAATTAATCCAATAATATCTATTGGGAGTGCCAAAATAGGTGTATAATATTACCCATTTTCATGTACTAGGTAATGATTGATCAAACCTAAAACACATTTTACTATGTTATATCCTTGAATTATATATTTTATAGAACCATGTGCACATTTAGTATCTAGAAATGTACTTATTTCTAATTTAACAACATAACCACTATTATATAAATACATTAAGATGTTATCTTACTTTTAGAAGTGTCTTAAAAGTCATTCATTATGTTTTAGTCAATAATTTATGTTTTCCTAAATCTAGTTCCCAAGGTTTCTAATAATATTTATCTCATACCAACTCCAAATACATTGACCCTAGTTTCCCAGAGCTGGTGGATACATTATTACATTGGAACTAGATATAATTTATTGCGTCCCAAAGGAATAAATGGATTAGTATTCATGGTCAAATAGATTCATACATGAAATTCATATTAAATATTGAAAAATAAAATACCAAATTTGTTTTCATTGATATTTCCCTTATTCCTTTATCGTATCGCTCCATATCAATTATAAATAACTTCATGGTATATTGATGAAAATAAAACATATGTTGGGAATGTGATCCAATTCTCAGTAATCATATGTGTATAGTGTAACATATAAAGAATTAATAATCAAAATCAATATATAATGGTGACTAACTAAAACACATTCTATTTAGACAATAACTTGGGCCTAATATGACCAAAATTAATGATTATGAAATAAATATATATAAATAATCACAATATCTTGAAACATGTCCCTGGATATTCTAACTAATAAAATAATCAAATGGTCATCAATAAATAATCTCATATTGATGGAAGTCATAATGATGAAAAATTGAAACATACTATCAAGGCCTTTCACAATATCGTTTAAAAATATGGGAAAAATCACATTTTATTTGAAAAACTTATTTTTCATAGGAGACCTATCGATGCAATGATGGGAATGTAATTTGAAGCCCCAATAATCACATAATAAATTTAATTCATTACTAATATGAAATTGGTGAATCATAATCAATGAAAACATTTATATTAAAAACCTAAATTAAGAAGTGTTAATATTTACCCAATCAATAAACATTAAAATATATGATAAAAAGTAACATGAACTCTTTCGAAATAGCAAATAACAATTATAAATGATCATAAAACATCTAGAGAAAAATATTATGGTATCATTAAAACTTATTTTTAGTGTAGTATAATAAGAATATGGTTTGTTGAAGTGGATGAATAAAAATCCCATAAAATGATTATTAAAACATTATTGAAAAAAATAACCTTCCAACATTGAAAATAATATTTTAGAAATAAAGATTTTCAAAAAAAATAAAATAAATTTCATGTAAAATAACATTTCCATCATATAAATTATGATTTAAAACATTTATTTCTCATGGCAGTGGTCAATTTATTCATTTCTCACACATTTAAACAATGATTCCATTCCTATTTTTTATAAAATCTAAACATGCCTTGTTTGGAAAATGACTTGAAGAACCCTTTTAAATTTAATTGTATAATTTCAAGAAAGGGTTATGATGTCTTAAATAAATCATTATTGGAATATAAAAAAAATTAAAACATTTTTAGAAATCATGTATTTAAAAGAAAAATATTTTTTCACTAAATAGTTTAATAACATAACTTTTTTTAAAAATATATTATTTTTAATTTTATATATATAATATAGAAAAATTGTGTTATTAATTTAAAATTTAATTAATTTACAATATGATAATAAGATATATTGTGTATAATTTAAATATTAAATAATTTACCCAACGGTGACTTGAAATTAAACAATCTTGAAAACTGATGAGATTGTGAAATATACCCTTACAACTTTGGTAAAATTTGAATCCTAAACCCCATGAAATAAATAAATTAAAATTAAAAAATAAATAATTCTTTGATTAATATATTCATGATATAAAATATCCAAGTGGAATTTAATTCACCATAAAAATGAAATAAGTGGTTAATATGACATATGTCTCACGTAAGTAAAAGAGAGATTATAAACTCTTATATCCATATGCACATCCTTAGTATGTATCTAAAACTACTATATAATAAATATAATATAATTATAAATAAATTAAACAACCATAATAATATATATCACATCATATATTATTTAATTATAGTCTTTTATCACCTATTTGTTAACAATTATTTGTTAAAATCAC
Source organism: Viscum album (assembly GCA_963277665.1). NCBI lineage: Eukaryota > Viridiplantae > Streptophyta > Magnoliopsida > Santalales > Viscaceae > Viscum > Viscum album. Next base: position 597,570,965 of record OY728121.1, read on the forward strand.
TATTTCAGGTGAATATTGCTTTGTTTTTCATTATTGTTTTTGTTATGTAAATTTGATAATTAAATTTTGATAATTAAAAAATAATATATATGAATTTATAAATAATTTACATTAAATATATATTCTTTATTTATGTATTTATAGTAATTGATAAATGTTAGAGAGAGAAAATGTATGACACTATTCATGGAGATGGTATGTTGTATGTATGCATGAATGTTGATTCATTTTCCATGATGAATATAAGTAAACAAAGGTAAATAATATGTAAGTTTTTAATTTTAATTATTAATCCTTACATATCTCATATATTGACTAAATTTATCCTTATTATCATCCATGTAAAGCATTAGTGAAATACGAGTAACATAACTATGTGAGACAGCAGTATGTTGTATACACGAGTGATATTATTGTGTCCCATTCGAATGGAAAGTAAAAAATATATATGTGATATCCTATTTTCAGAGGAATAATTTTGATAAAAATATCATACATATTTATATAATATATCCTTAATTCCATCCATATAAATCAAAAATTAGAAAAACGCATCACATTAGTTTATCAGGCGGTAGTCTGTCGTACACAAGAACGATGTTATTTTCTTCCAACGGGTATGAAGGAAATAAGTTATATGTGATATTGTAATAAAATAACTAAATTATTTTAATAAATTTTATAAAAATATTTTGAATAAATAATTATATAAAACTATGGTAGTTCATGAAAGAAAAAAAATTCATCGATTTCTGAAGCGGCAACCATCCTTAAATATGATAAGCCATTTCATTTCCCATTGGATAGAAGAAGAGATGGTTTTATATAATTACATTAAAATAATTAATATTTATTATATTTATCATAACTATTTTGTTTTATTTTCTTATATTAATAATATTTTTTGAAGGTGGAGGAATAAATTAAATAAGCATGCATGTTAATAATTTTAACACTTCATTAGAGAACCCATTATTTTTTATTCTTAAATACATCCTAGATAGTAATTATGATAAAAATGAAACTATGATGTGGGGAGGTATTTATGGAAGATATTTGGGTAGTTATTTTAAATACATATTTGAATTTAGAGTGTAATGAAGAGAGGGGAGTGGTGGCCATTTGTAAGTGGTGTAGAGGTCACACTTGAAATATTTTAAAAAACGTGATACCCACATTTTGATAATTAGAAAAGCATCCAATGTGGGTAATTATTGAACTATTTAAGTTATAAGGTCCAAATATATCCCTTAAATATTATTTATAAATGGTTTGGATCATTTTTATCTGTTATACCTATAGTTTAACCACTAATAAACTCGTTTTAATCCTAATCGCGGAAAACAATTTTAAATCTTTTAGTATAAATTATGACCTAAAATTATTTTAAACATATTTTTTTCATAAATTTTTATGAATAAAAATATTGAATAATTATTTACAAGTAAAATTCAAATTTTTTGTGTGATTCAATTTATAATTAAACACGTACATGAGTTGTAAAAACAAGTTTCCAAAGAAAAACAATGAAAATAGTAAAAAAACATTATATTGGAATTCTATATGAGATTGATTAAAATGACATGATTTGATAAATTATAATATAATAGAACTATTTTTACATTAAATTAAATTTAATATATATTTTATATTTTTAAATAATGAAAATTAATTTTTTTTCAATAAATAGCTGTATTTTTCATTATTTATCAAAAAATAAATATTTTCAGAAAATTATAAAAAATTCACAAAAATATAATCTTGAAAAATATATTTATAAAATAATGATTATTTTTTATTAAATATTTTATCAATATGGTAAAAATTATTTTCTATTATTTATATAAAGCATGATAAAACCTCCATTTGGAACTATACAATTTTTCAGAAAACAATTCAGTTTTATTCAAATGGTTCTTATTTTATATATAATTAGTATATAAACATTGAATTAATTTTATAAAAATTAAACAATATAATTTTCATAATTTATTAATTCTAATTAATTCCCACAAACATTAATCCAAGGATATATTGGAAATGAATAAATAATAATATTTTAATATTTTATTGTGGTTATTTTAATCCTATCATTTCATATACAAAATTCTCTCAATGTGATTGAATTGATTTTAATGTACATATATCATAATTTCTCATGGAATTAAATTATAAAATAATATCGGTATTTAATGCCATATACACCATCAAAAATGATGTTCCTCTTTTAAAAACTCGGGGGGTAACACAAAATTCATCAAGTAAATATATTTTTTTATGATCTCTATCATGAGTGAAAAATATTTTCTCAACCATAGGAAAAATATATTGAAAAAAAACTATTATAAAATTACCTTAATATGTGATGAATCCATGTAATTTTAACTCATTTCTTATTTATTGTTTTTTAATCATTAATTTTCTTCTTATCATTCACTTTAGTATGATCAATGATCTCTTTCAGTCTCCCTATTTTATTTTCAATTCCCATCTATGTCCATATTATTAAATTCCATGAATTTCATCCATCTTGGAATTCATTTTATTTTTTATTCATGATGTACTTCATATTTCCATTTCCCTCATTTTAGGGGAAGTTCTATTTACCATTTTTTTATGATTTCGGGTTTGAACAATTGAATTTTTAAATGTGAAACCCGTAATTAAAGAGAAAAACTGAAAATTGTGATGATAAAATTTATTTATGGGGGTAGAATATAATATCATGAGATTTTAAATGAACTCTATGTTTGATAACATGTACAACATGAAAAATTGGGTTTTCACAGACTTTAATTATACTATTAAAATTATAATTTAATCCCAACCATTATGAAATTATTTTAAAGCATAGAAGTATGTGTATGAATAATCAAATATTAAAAAAATGTATAATGTTGTTATTTAAAAAATATATATTTAAAAATAAGTAAATATTTTTTATAAATACATTATATAATTTTAAATATATTTTTTCAAATTTTTATATATTCTATGTTTTGATCGAATAATAAATTATATATTTTACACTTTTAGATCATTTATTTTAAAAAATAAACCCAATTTTAGGAATAAAATTTTAAAAATTATGTTTAGATGAATATTTGAAATATTAAATTGAAAGATGACTTTTTAATGAATATTGAAAAATATTGGAGGGTTTGAAGGATCCTTTCATTTATATAATTTAATAAATTACATATTGTTTAAAATTTTTTAAAAGAAAAATTAGTTAAATTATTTTATTATTAATCCATTTTTTGTTGATTTAATGAATATCATGTGAAATTTTGATATAAAAATCTATTTTTACAGTCCAAAAAATTTTCTAGTGAAACACATTTTTTATCATGTTCATAGGATTAATTTTAATTTATATTATCGATCATATTTTAATTGAACTTGGAAAAATATATTCCACAATTTGAATCATAATAATTAATATAATATAATATGGTTATCTAATTTCTCTTCAAAATGAATAATCAAAATAGTAAAAATAATAATTTTCAAGGGATTAATATAAATTTGTTCATCAAGAGATTAAACTAATAATATATGGTTTTAAATGAAATAAAAACTTTTAAAAACATATTTTATTGTAATATTAAGACCTTATATCATAAAATATTCGTTAATGTCCCGTTTTGGTTCCCTGTGGCTGGTATAAAATGTGGGTATAACTAAATCATTTAAAAAAATTCCCACATATAAAAATTCATCCCCTCTCCCACAAAAGTTACACATAAAACGCCTTATTGTTTGGAAATTATCAACCAAAATAATTTCTTTACTTCCATAAAAATGTAATAGAAATCATTGTTTGATCCTAAATCCAATCTAATGTGACATTAGGTATAATCCTAATAAGGTTTTCCGTATAAGAGGTAACATTCATAACAGTGCATATTTGTTTGATTTATTCTTCCAAATCCATTAGATATTACATAATCATGATGATATAATTACTAAATTATATCATATATACACTAATATTCTATTATGTTAATGTAATAACCTACATCCTTATACTCACCCATCAAAAGAGAAATCAAACCATCGTTCAGGTGTACTATAGCCAACTGCCTCATGAATAGATGTTAATTTTTCCCTCATCCCCTCTAGTATTTCTTCATGATGTTGGATTTAATGTCTAAATATGATATTTATTAAATAATAATCATTATTTAATATTAAAATATCATAAACCTTCTTAACATACCATCCATTTGAAAATGAAAATGTCATTCCTCTGTATAACAATCTACAGCCTCGTAAAGTCATGTGATTCATTTTTTCATTATAACATAACATGGATGGGATACATTAGTGTATTTAAATATATAATATTTTATTTATATTATAATGATAATTCATGAATGGTAAAATAACACTTACCATATTTCCATCATAATCATTGAAGAAATTAAATGTTTCTTATGCGTATGTACGACTTACTGTCTCCATGATTGTAATGTAGTTCATATTTAATAACCATATTACATGTTTGGTATTTAAATTTTATGTGATATATATAAATTATAATTTTTTCCCTATTATTATTAAGGAATTTATGGAACAATGACCATTTTTCCCATGGTTAACACAACAATTCAGTTTTGGATTTATGAAGTGAATGTCCTCAGAACATTTGATGTGGATATAAATGATTATGTTATAAATAATTTCAGAAAAATAAATGATATAATTTGTATTAATATACGGGATTAAACAATGATATATTTTATTATTAAAATAATAATTGATGAAATTTTATCATACCAGATATAAATGACATAAATGACTATCCTGGACTATTGGTAAGCGATTTCATCTCAATTTCAATTTATTAAGGAATATTTGAATTTTATAGACCACTTTATTTTATTAGGTGTAAATAATAACCATTTAAATATTATATCATGAATCATTCCTACCGCAATTTTTATTATGTTATAATTTATTGACTTCATTCTTTTAGTTTTTGATTCAACGTTTACTAAAGCAGTAAAGGTATATGAGTCAATCTCATTTTAATTATTATTTTTATGCTAGAATAAATATCAAAATAAAATATTTTAAAATTATCTATGAAACACTTTAATTTTATTTCCCATGGATTACTCATGAAATTATAATTAAATCCTAAAATTTTACTCACTTTGTTACTTAAAAGATTGTGAAAAATGTTTTTCAAAAAAGTTGACTTTATTTCTCTCTTCAGTCAAAAATATATGTTTTCCATATCCTTGTTTTGTAAATATATTTATTATAATATTTTTAACATTCCCAAAATAATTTATTTATGTCATTTTTAGAAAAAAAATTCTTTCTATTAAATGGTTTGAATGGAATCATCTTATTATATAATAATGAGGTACATTTTATACTTTTTACAATCATGTGAGAGTATTTTCTTTCATTACATGACATGTATGGAAATACTTTTTGTCATGTCCAATTGATGATTTTAAGAATCCATTACAATTTTCCATTTGTATTTTCAACAAAATTATTTTCTTTAATATTATTAAAATTTTGTGATTTTAAATACGTGATCTATATAAATTTTTTTTTTGGAATTATGACCATTATCTATATATCTCTAATTATTTATATATAAACTAATTCTATGCTTAAAATTATATATATAATTATATGAAATATTTATCTAGTAAATTATCACTTTCTTTTACAAAGTAATAAATTCCTTATGTTCATTTCTAAAATTCATTGATTATGAAATATCAATTTATTATGATAAGAAGAAATATTATGCAACCCATTTTATTTACAATGGAAATTATTATTTTTATCTCATATGATTGATTTCAGTATATATATAACACATAAATCAGGAATATGATTTTATAGGAGTTCCCTGATAGTTCCATAATGCATTGAGTAAATCTTTAGTCTCTTGAGAGGTCATGTATGACATTAGAGAGTAAACCTAATCCATTGATAGATTTTTTTATACTAAATGAGATTTTATATGACTTATTCCATAACTCAGGTTAATGTTATGAAATATATTTATGCCACATTGCCTATGGTACCTTGATATTTTGATACCATGATCTTAATGTCGTGATCCCATGTGACAACACATGATCCTTATCTTTGATGATATCATGTTATGCCTTGACTCACAAGTTATTTATAAAAATCATGTTTATACTGTTAATAGGGTTTTAAATCACCATTTTATTTAAGGTATTTTCCTACATTATCAAATGTATTTTTAGATTCTCAAATTGAATTAGAATCTCACTAAGTAGAATTAATAGTTAAACATAGTATGTTTATTTTATATTGATGCTTACTCACCTATAAATATCAATACACTAGGCCTTATGATCATTAAGTTGTAATTATTGTATATTTATGTTCACAAATTAAATAATAATATATGTACAAGTATTGGATATCTATATATGTAATATTAATCATGTTAATCTTGAAATTATTTAAAATATATATATACTATTTATGGTTTTTAATATTTTTTTATCATTCTATGGTTAATTTAATTTTGTATCTTGATTTAAGGGTAAAGATAACCTATGTTAGATTATTAGGTATCGTGAGTTAGAGAAAATTAGAGTTATTCATAAATTCAGAAAATTCATTTTTTTGTATATTATATTATGAATTTTTGTTTTCTCATTCACGCATTTTTTTATTTTAGAAAATGGTTCTATCTAGGAGAAACTAATAAAAATATTCATTAATATAAAATGAAATAATTATTTGAATGGATTCCTTATTATAATTGACAAGGGATTTAAAATGCACAAGGTGTGTATTAAACACATATTTTAGGTTTCGAATAAAAAAATAAACATAAGTATATCCCACCATTTCCAAAGGAGAAGTAATAATAACTTGAATTATTTATTTGACAATAACAACCTTCAATTATTCAACATTTTGATATAATAATTATAGAATAATGCATGAAAATAAAAAACAATAAATGATTCATTATTATGTGTAAGAGAAACTCATAAAATATGTTTATTTATTTGATGGTGTAATTTATCAATGGTGTAAATTTATCAAGAAAATGAATTCAATAGATAAATATTAGTTGATGTATATGGGACCATTCAGGAAAATATTTCATAAAAATATTTTCCTCAAACTATTCATATGATAATTCATAGGAAAATCATAGTATACAACCAAATAGCGAATTATTCTGTAGGTACATATTAGTTGAATTTCTACATTAATTAAAAGATCTAATTTTATATAATAAATAACAAATACATTCATTGAACAACCAATGTGGTTACATTATAGCATTATAAAATATCCAAAAATCCAGTGCCACTAAAGTTGTGAAGTTAATTAAATTATAGATTAGAAATGTGGCTTTTATGATCGAGTATTGAATTGAGGATGTTTTTTCATGTGTTAGATATTTTGGGAGGAATTCTGAAGGTCTTGGAAATAAAGTGTGGTTTACGTTTTCTAAATAAAATTGGTACCTTAGGTTTCTTATTTCTGGAGTACTATGTACCTAGTGTATACCAGTGAAATTCAAATATTATTTTTTAAAAATGGTGTAATTAGCGGAAGTGTTATGGGTATCATATGGGATATCATAGAGGGAGGATCCTATAAGAGAGCCATTGAGTACCTTATAGGGTAATAATAGATACTAGGTGTTCTTATCCTATGTTATCTAGTTGGTGGTAGAATCATCATTTGATTTGCTGACTCCATTTTGTTTTGGATATGCGGCAAACCTAGGAGAGTATGTTTTATCCATCATCTCCACTATCTTCCACCTTTTTTCAACATTATATTTTGGGTTGTTCAAATAATGATAACACATATATTTGAGTTATGTTCATCCCCATTATTCCACATTTGTTCTTATAATTCATTTTCTGTAGATTTCATTATAATGGATTAATGGGTTTGATAATGATTCCCCCAAAGTGTGAAAAAATAATTTAAAATTAAATGGATATAATGGGTGACATAAATAATAATTTGAGGAATTATGGATGTTGATCATCATGTTTTTTTGTAGGTAATTGAATAAATTAACTTTTCCTTCCATTACAATATATTTTTAAGAACTCGCTACTTGAAAATAGCCCTATAGTCATAGTTTTTCCAACAATTATGGATATATGCCCCACTAATAGCCATGGTTTTCTAGAAACCATGGTTATAAGTGCTTTTAAGGACAATAGTTATTTTTCTTTGAAAAAATTTCCATTGATTGTACCTATGACCACAGTTCTTGTATGTCGTGGCTATAGGATTCCAGTGAAAGCATAGAAAAATAAATTTTCTTCCCGGAATGTATTGGAAGTCTTATATTCATGGTTTATTTTCTAATTCTGTAGTTTATATATATATATATATATATTCCATAAATAGTCTATAAGGTAGTGGTTATCCACCTGGTTCCTGATAGTTGTGGTAAGATGTTCGAATTCGGCCGATGAAATTTTATTTTAATTGTATTGCCACAATTGTACACTATACAAATATTGACTCAAACCATGGTTTGAAACTATTGTTATTGACCTATTTCCATGATTTAAACTTAGTGGGATATTAGCACATTGTAAACAATAGTGTCTATAGGTTCTGTTTTCATGGTGTAATGTTGTGGATATAGCCTATAAAATAATGGCTATATATTTCCCCTATAGAGATACTAATACGAGGAATTTCTAACTAGAATAGAGTTTATAATATATAGAAAAAAAATATCACTATGGATATATAATATTTTCTAGTTGTAATTTAGTAATTGTATAAAAACGAGAAAATTGATATTTTTAAAATTAGATTCTTATTATTTATTAGAAGTAAACTACACCTAGATTATCCATGTTTTAGGGATTATATTCAACTAAATGCATTTTTTATGATATAAAGAATATAATTTAAATGTTTCAGTTAGTTATTAATGTGATATTGTTAACTAATATATTCCCTAGATGAGATGGGGGATCAAGAATGTGGAGGATGGTCAACAGATGATCAATATATGATGGAGTCGACATCATTAAATAGGATAATTTTTTTTAATTATATGTGGTTAAAAACATTTTCATATATTCATATTTTCTTTATATTATTCCTTTAATATGGGAGTGTGTGGGTGAATATAACTTGTTTAGAAATAAATAAAGGAGGTTTTACTGGTTTCTAAGAAATACTATAAACCTAAAAAATGGTATTTGTCTATATTACTGACTTTTAATCAAAATATATGTGATTGTATGTTAGTATGGAGGGTGGGGATAATTTTTAATTATGGAAATGGGTGTTATGGAGATTCGTAAGTATGAAAATACTAATTAGTCACCTTGTATAGGTCTGAGGCCCATGTGTGGTTTTAAGATTTTATAATGGTTATAAGTATTGAAAGTCAATATGGTTTCCTTGTGATGTGAAAGATGATGTGATTTTCAATATAAATTTCGTGGATCATAAGTTTTAATTTTATATATGGTTATTCCAAATATAGGTTTCCTATTAGGGTTTTAGGACAGACACCACGATAGGTATCCATGAATGTTAATGAATAAATGGAACCAATATTTGTCTCTATGAATGTATTGTGACACTTGATATCTAAAATAGAGTTAAGAAGTAATAAAAAATAATATTCAAGATATATAAGGGTGTAACATGCGGGTTATCCTAAGGAAGAAAAATTCTTATAAATTTAAAGCATGTTATGGGATATGCCTTTAGAAATATGGTTACTCTTGGAGGTATCGACTATAATATGACGGTCATAGTAAAATCTATTTGATGACCTTTTGTGTATTTATGCTCAAAATTTTTTCATTTTTATATTATTTATATATGACCAGTTAATTATCGAGATCTATTTTCATACTATTGACATATGATTACATCTAGGGTTTTTATTTTACATTTATATTGGGATATTTTTGTTATCACTTATCTATTATTCAATTTTATGTTATAGCATGGTAAATATTTTATTTCCACTTATTATTAGATGGGAATGATATCTTGTGTATAGTATCCCCAATATAAAAAAGGGCTATAATTTCTCATCAACATCCTTAAGTGAACGGGGACACATTAAAAGGACATATATTTCACTATATTATACAAGGAAACTGAATAAATGGAATTACCAAAAAGGAATCAAGGCCTCATTATTTTCTTATATTCTGACTTTGGGGTAATAGAAATGGAGATAAGTTATTAAAATGTTTTGGTGGAATCCATTATTACATCTAACCAACAACTATATAACCTAAATCCAAGTTGTTAATGGTGTGATGCTGTTTTTATTTGTTGTGATGGTCTATGTTTTATGATTTTCACTAAAAAATAGTTATGGATTATGATTTATTTTTTTTCTATAATTCCTTCATGGAATTTTTTCATGAGTAATTTTTTCATCTACAATATATAATTTCACAAAACATGTGAAATTTTAAATATTTATTGAAAATTTATTTATAAATATAGATATTAAATAAATAAATAATAATAATGATATATATTATATATTCTAAAATAAATTTTTTGGTCATATTATAATTAAATAGAGTATTCGATAATGGCTTTATCTATGTAAAATAAATTAATATAATTATTCTATGGTTATACACATGCATTTTAACACAAAACTATAGGTTGTGTAGGAATTTTATTCCTTATAATGGTTGGTAAAAAATAATTGATGAATAATTTGTGTGTAAGGACCAACGTTTATGTGTTTTGTGATCAGATAGTTTATAATTTGTACCCTACTTATGGGGATGTGTGATAATATCCCATATAGAGTCCAATACATAGATTCTTTTCTGACAATCGAATCATGTGGTAATGCCCTATGACCACTCTCTAAGACCCATGGGATAGAAAAGTACTACACAAGTGATGATGTGCAGTGAGGAAAGATTTACTATCACCACCCCCTCCCCACAAAGTGTACCCCACCTTGGCTAGCAATGTGAGAAGGAAGATAATCACCCACGAGTCCCGCCTCTAGTAGGCCCCGGGTTGGCGACTAGCACCGAGGGTATAGTAACACACAAATGGGAGGCATTACCCTCTAAGAGAACACATGCGGAAGAGAGAGATAAGATAGACACCAACCAACTCCAACTGAAATTATAAAATAATCCCAAGTATATATATTAAATTCCATGCAAAAGGAACAACAATTTAAAGGGAAATTACAAGTACCCAAATGAAAGTAAAAAAACAGCGACCACAAGCCCGAACAGCTTCTGCAACCACAAGCTAGTAGTAACCAGCCTGATCTCCAACCTGCTCCATGTGACCTGAAAAACAGCTTATATATACAAAGGGTGATTATAACAGTATACTCAGTAAAATCCTCCCTGAAGCCCCTCATGAAAAATTAAAGAAAGCATGCTAAAGCACAGTGAACAAAAAGTGAAACTAACTCATCTCCTAAATAGGTATACTATGTTCCCAACCTCACCAGGGCTACTCTCATAAAGTAACGCAAATAAGAATATATCATATTATAAAGAATATCAAGGGTACCCTGCTACTACTTCCCCACTAGTTTTCTGCTTTTCCACAACGACAAACGTCCAATGCATCTCTCTCCAAAGGCTTTCCTGTATAAACATGGGCCAAGGTCCACAATCTGCACCACGTGCACCACAACAGCTTGCCCACAGACACCTGGGCTATGAACCACACTATCCTCACAACCAAAAGTAACCAGGTAGGTTCCCGGAGCCACCACAACCCTCATAACTTATATCATACATTGGGTATTGTACCTCAAGCCATTATATCCCATTCACTGAGTAAGGATCCTCGAGCCATCACAGCCTATACAAATTACACCTATAGTAGTCTATAGGATACTATATCCAGAATATGTGTGGAAATAACCACAAGCCATTATATCCCTATACACACATATATGGGGAAAACTGACCGATGTTCCCATGACACTAGTATCTACCAATAGAAGAGAGAAGGGTTAAAGTGGGTAGTCATCCATTCATCCTCCCATAGAAATATTGGGGAAAACAACCCCCCCCCCCCCAGGGCTCAGAATCCTCGAGGTGTCAGTTTCCCTTACTGACAGGGTGGAGTAGCGCATAGAAACACCAAATGTCCAGAATATATATAACTCACAACCACATTATAGGCATAACCTGGTTATATCCTCGACAACAGCTATGGTCTCTCAGACTCTGGGCTGCTATTTCAAAGACTAGGCATCTTATAAGCACACAACTGGTTAAAAAGCTTCATTAGGTTACTTCATTACCCCTTTTCATCAATTCCACTTTACGTTAATTAATTCCTTTCACGTTAATTAACCATGAACAAAACCCACTTTAAAAAATTCTTGGAATCACATTCAAGATTTACTGTTTCTTTGAAGTTACAACATCACCATTAGATTCTAGCATCTCTATCCCCGTGGATTATCATCATTTCATCAAACATTAATTTCAGAATTACTTTCCCATATTCCCAAGAATTCTATAAAATCATCCTAAGCTTCTAAACACAAGGGGGCTCAACACGGTGAGTAGATATACTACCCACCGAGTCGTTTACACAATATAGTATGTGCGTAGTCCCATTCTACGTTGAGAGGCTAAACAGAAAAAGCATGTGGCATACCCTATGTGTCTTCACCCCTTTTGGAAGAAGGGTAAGCAAAACCAGGTGCCTTGAGTAGTGGGGGAAAAGTAAAACAGATAACAACCTTTCAAACCACCAAACATTCATCCAACACATCCATTCCATACCATCATCCCTGGTGTCCTCCCCGACACCCACATGCATAAACCGATGCATCTATCCACTCTAGGCATCATCCGCTACCACAACCACAAGGCATATCAGCCTCCACATATCACAACACCCACCCAGGGTCACAGCACAACACAAGCAGCAGGAAAACAACACCTTACATTAATTGGGCTCTCGGCCCTAATTCACAACAAGAGGGTAACTCAGATCTGTTCAAGGAATTCAATCAATCAAGTCCATAGTTCCATCATTAATTAACATATTCAATTCTTTGGTTCCAACATAATGAACCAAAACAGTAAGCTATCAGAAAGTTTAAACATTCTTAATATTCCCACATAATCAACATCAAATTACCACAAGAACCAGACTCTTTTTCATGCCTCATTATGTTTTTCCCAATTAATTATCAATTAATTCTAGCTTTACGTTCTTTACCAATTCATCAAGAACAACATGCTAACAAGCAAAGAATATATATCACACTATCTAAAAAACACGAGGCAACAACATACGTTTAAAGTAATTTCTTAATATTGTTCAAATATTTAATTAGGTCAATTCCATTTTTATCAAAATGGGCTAAATCATGCTAACTCTACGATTGCACATAATCAAATAGAGAAGCCACAATCCCCTACCTCTATGGTCAAGGAACACTCAAGAAACCGGGTCGATTCTCCACTAATTGTCCTTATATCTCCATTCCTAACACAACCAAGTCCAAATCTCATCATTTTCGACATCCACAAACATAGATCTACCCATTACAGGCATATATCTAAGAATACGAGAAAAGAGGAGGAGTAGATCTAAGTAAATCTAAAAAATCAAACAAGAACGAGGATGAATGACCACATACCTCAAGAAAACGACTTCGATTCGTGAATAGAAGCCTCCAGATCACCTCCAAAATGCTTAGGAGAGATTCCTCCACCTCCAAGGAAAGGTAATCCCAAGTTATGGCCGATTAGGGGCTTAAACGTGCAAGATAAAGGCTAAACATTCAAGATCCTAAAATTTAGGATCTAACTTTATGTGCTCGCATGGCCTACTCACATGGTTAAAAAAATCGTGCGCTAATCGTGCAGTCACCACTCCCTTAGCTACTCATCTCGCATGGTTTGGCAGCACGGTTTAGAAAAACCGTGTGCCTCCTGTGCGGTCTCTATTATAATCAAGGCCAGATATGCATGAATTGGACGCACGGTTTAACAAACCATGCGCCAACCGTGCGAAAGCTACAGGACTTCCAGTTTTCTTTAAAAAGGCCACTGAAACACACCTCCAAGCTGCCTAGATCCCCCAGGACACCTATAACACCACATTTTCACAAGGGAAATGACCAGAGAGGTCCGGCCCATTACATCAGATACCTATGAAAACATTCTCGTCCTCGAGAATCCAAAACCCACCTAAAGAGGAAACTAAACATGGTCTGAACATCCACCCACAGAGATACCTCTCAAAAGATAGAAAGCCACAAAAACAACAAGGGGACCCATCTCATAAACCCGAAGGTTTCGTAACCACACTAGTTACATTTACACATGAAAAGAGATAAAAATCAATCAACTATGGGTACTGAGCACACGTATGTGACTCACGTTCCCAGGTACTATCCTCCAAGCCACCGTGTCGCCGAAAGACACGAACCAAAGGAATAGAACACCCACGTAACACCTTTTCCTTGCGGTCCGGGATCTCCACAGTTCTCTCTTCAAAGGTTGCGTCATCATCGACATCAATCTCTCCCAAATCAATGATGTGAGAGTTGTCATGAAGGTAACGACGGAGCTACAATACATGGAAAATGTGATGTATCCAACTCATCTAGGGGAAGTGCTACTCAATGCGCCACAACTACAACATGAGCTAACACCTTGAAAGTCCCAACAAACCGGGGAGAAAGCTTACTTCCACGACCAAACCTTCGCTTCCCACGATGGGGATTCGCCTTCAGAAACACATAATCCCCAACATTAAACTATAGGGGTCTCCTCCTTTGATCGGAATAGTATTTCTGACAATCTTGTGCTGCCTTCATCCTCTCACAAATCACCTGAACCATCTCTATTGTATTCTTATTTTGTTCCAGTCTAAGAATTTCTAACTCTACGACCCCAGTCCAGCACAACGGAGAACGGAAAGGCCATCCATACAAGGCATCAAAAAGAACCATACCGATGGTAGAGTGAAATTTTTTATTATAATAGAACTCCACCAAGGTTAAGTGCCTCATACACGAGCCTCCAAAATCAAGAACACAAGTGCGCAACATGTCTTCAAGAATTCAGATAGTTTTCTCCGTCTGACCATCCGTTTGAGGATGAAAAGCAGTGATAAGGAATAGCTGCGAACCAAAAGCATGATGGAGACCTATCCACACCCTGGAGGAAAAACAAGGATCTCGATCAGAAATGATCGTCCTTGGAACTCCATGAAGTATCACCACCTCCTCCAGATACTACCTCGACAAAACTTCAACAAATCTCAACAACTTCATCACTATAAAGTGGTCCGATTTTTTTAAATGATCCACTACCACCCAAATAGCATCATGTCCTCCTGGAGCTCGAGGAAAACCTGTAACAAAGTACATTGATATTTCCCCCCACTTCCACTGAGGAATCATTAATGGCTGTAGAAAACCTCCAAGAACACGGTGTTCAGCCTTCACCTTCTTGCAGACTAAACATCAAGACACAAACTCCGCAACTGCACACATTAACCCAGGGCACCAAAAATGACTCCTCAAGGATCTGTACATCTTCCTCACAGTAGGATGTACTGCTAAGGGAGAACTATAAAACTCTATAAGAACCATCTCACGCATCACCAAAGGAAAAAAAGCCTTCCATGATAAAAAAAACTTTGTGTTGTTCATCCTCAAACCAACCATCAGGGGCCTCACCACAAACGACTCGGTCTCTCCAGACCTCTACCTCAAGATCTCCCAACTGGGACTCTTCCATCTTTTTCACCATGGATGAATGCACTGTCATCTGAAAAAGACAGCCTCTACCCCCAACTTCTCCCATGTCAAGATGCTAAGCTGACAGTTCATCCATTACTCTCCAAGAATCACCGGATTCACGCAAAACATCCCTACGTGACTTTCGGCTCAGAGAATCAGCTACAACATACCTCTTTCCAGGTGTATACGATATTTCAATGTCTTATTCCTGCAAAAACTCCATCCACTGAAACTGTCGTAAATTCAAGTCATGCTAGGTGAAAACATACCTCAAACTCTTATGATCGGTGAAAACAACAAAGCGCTCACCAATGAGGTAATGTCTCGACATCATCAGAGAAAACAAAACGGATGCCAGCTCAAGATCATGGTTAGCATAGTTTTATTCATGAGGACGTAACTGCCAAGACCCATAAGAAACTACTGACCTATGCTGCATAAGAACAGAGCCTAACCCTAGATGTAAATCATCATAGAAAACAACAAACTAAACTCCTTTAGCTGGAAGACAATAGACTGGAGCACTTACTAACTTCTCTTTTAGATATTCGAAAGCCTCCTGACACTAACCAGTCCATATGAATGGCTGATCCTTCTAGGTCAAAGATGTCATAGGAGTCACAATCCGTGATAAATTGCCCACAAACCTCCAATAGTAGCCAGCAAGACCAAGGAAACTTCACACCTCTGACACTGTCTTGGGGTCTTCCGAAGACACAACTATTTCTATCTTTGATAGATCCATAGCGACTTCCTATTGGGACACCACATTCCCCACGAAATGGACTTCTAGAGCCCAAAACTCACACTTCGGCATCTTCCCAAACAGTTGATGTCGACGAAGGACTCCGAAAATGGATCGTAGATGCTCTGCATGCTCCTCTTTAGATGTGGAGTACACAAGAATGTCGTCGATGAAAACTACCACAAACATGTCCAGGAATTCATGGAACACATCATTAATCAAACACATGAACACATCTAGAGAATTTGTTATGCCGAACGACATTACAATGAACTCATAATTCCTATGATGATAACGGAAAGCAGTCTTCGGGATATCCTCATCCTTCACGTGCATCTGATGATATCCTTACCGCAATTAGATCATTGAGAACCAACTTTCACACTTTAGTTGATCGAATAAGTCATCAATCCGCTGAAGTGGATAGCGGTTCTTTATTGTCACATTGTTTAAGCGATGATAATTGACACAAAACCTTAGACTACGATCGGCCTTCTTTACGAACAAAACTGGCGCACCCCATGGTGGCACACTTGGACGAACAAAACCGCACTGCAATAAAAAATCAAGCTTCATACATAGCTCTCGTAACTCGGAAAGGGACATCCTATATGGAGTCATAGAGATAGGAGAAGCTCCTGGCTATAACTCGATCCCAAACTCAATCTCTCATCGATGGGGTAATGCTGAAAACTATTCTAGAAAGACATCTGGGTACTCCTCTACGGCCCTAGGAAACGCCAACTGTCGAACCTAGGAAGAACTCAACATCATCTCGACCGTCAAATATGATAAGGATGGAATGCGCATATGACCCATCTATGTATCTCACTCGCCAACAACCACCACCTTCTCTCCATCTGCACCGATGAAGATGACCTTCTTCCTGAAGCAATCCATGATTGGATACACCGGATACAACCAATCCATGCCGAGGGTGATATCAAATGATTGTATCTGTAAGCATAGTAAATCCCCCCAAGAGCGGTGTTTTTCCAACACTAGCTCATAGTATCTACATACTTCAAAAAAGTCAGCTCGACCACCAACTGGTGTAGTCAACACCATGGGCACTGGAAGCCTCTCTACCTCAAGTCCCAAAGCATGGACAAGGGTAGGTGATATTAAGGAGTGTGTCACTCCTGAATCAAAAAAGGCATACACCAAGGTGGAAAACAAGAAAAGGGTACCTCGAACGACATCCGACTCATCTGGTGCTAGCAATTCAGGAGAATGAAGCTGACCACAACCTCCACTATGGCCTATCTGACCCTGATGACGACCACCAACACGACCGTGCTCTGCTCTCTGAGGACGGGGAGCGTCATGGGGATGTCCTTTGTCGGCCCCATCTAACCTCTAGTGATCAAAAGATGGTGCAAACTACTACTGTTTCTCGGCTGGAACTGTCTCAATGGAGGAACCTGGAGTAGAGTGCCCGATACACGATGACTACTGTGAAAGGTCAGGCACTCCCTCTGCTGATGGCCATGAAGACCGCAAGAAAACAAGTGTTTGATCCCTTGGAAAAGGACTGAGAGTTGCTCCCTCTGGAGAAACGAGATTGTATGGGCTGGGACCTACCCCTGGATGAATGAAAACTCTTCTGTCCTGAATGATGGGAACCCCAGACCATAGCTCTGCTCCCTGAGGAATCATGTTGATTCCCCTCTCATGACGATCCGGTCCTGGCCAATGTCCTCTCACCAACCTCTGCCCTCACCAGCACCTTGAGATATTTCTTCAGTATAAATGGGGTGACTTGGCGCTGGATCTCTAGATGCAAAGCCTTTTCAAAATGCCTCGCCCTGGCCTCCTCATCGGGTAAAAGGTCTGAAGAATATCGTTGAAGGTTCCTGAAATGGATTCCAAACTCCCGAAAACTGGAGCTCCCCTATTGAAGGGT
Organism: Viscum album; assembly: GCA_963277665.1. Classification (NCBI taxonomy): domain Eukaryota; kingdom Viridiplantae; phylum Streptophyta; class Magnoliopsida; order Santalales; family Viscaceae; genus Viscum; species Viscum album. Next base: position 597,589,373 of record OY728121.1, read on the forward strand.
AAGAAGCTCCTGGTGACTGGACGCCTTCACAGTCGATGAATGTAACTCAACCCCGAACATGTCTCGAAACTCCTCCCATGAGATCACTGACTCCTCACGATCCCCGAGGAACAAGAGCCACCACTGCCTCACTGCTCCACGTAGCATCGTCACCACCAAGGACACCCAGTGCTCCATCCAATCACGAATTTTACTAAAACCGATCTCAAACTCCTCCAACCAGTCTTCCGTAACTGCATCTGAAATGGAGCCCTCGTACTTCTACAGACTCTGGCGCTACAACTCTTGGAGTGTCTTCCTCCAAGTTTCGTCTTCATCAACCTTTACCCTGCGACGACCTGATGGAACATCCTGCTGGACATCTTGTAAAAAAACCAGACGAGGATGTCAACCTAGAGCCATACCATCAAAATAAAAAACAATTAGAGATCATAAGCCTTGAATAAAGAAGACTTGGCATTAATTAATTAATTTTTTTTATTTCATTCGTTTTAGATTAACCTATCCCAAGGTCTACCCATTAAAACATAGGAACAAAGAAGAATGATGCTTGATCCTTTCCTAGGTCTCTACCCTGCAACTAGTATCACCTTGTTTAGTAGCCACTGTAAACATAAAGGTCCATGAAACATATCATAGGGGGCCCTAAACGCCAATGTCTCTGCCAGTCTCCAGAGTTTACCCCACTTCCTAAACAAGAATGACACCATTTCCTTACCAACCCATGCAACCTCACCTGTTCCTAACTCCAATCCCGATCATATCTCTCAACCAGACCTTTGATACAACTTTTTCAGGACCCCCTCCCCACAAAGTGTACCCCTCTTTGGCTGGCAATGTGAGAAGGAAGATAATGACCCCCGAGTCCCACCTCCAGTAGGCCCAGGGTTGGCGACTAGCACCGAGGGTATAGTAAAACACAAATGGGAGGCATTACCCTCTAAGAGAAAACATGCGGAAGAGAGAGATAAGATAGACACCAACCAACACCAACTGAAATTATAAAATAATCCCAAGTACATATATGAAATTCCATGAAAAAGGTACAACAAATGAAAGGGAAACTACAAGTACCCAAAAGAAACTAAAACAACAACGACCACAAGCCCAAACAGATTCTTCAACCACAAGCTAGTAGTAACCAGCATCATCTCCAACCTGCTCCAAGTGACTTAAAAAACAATGTATATATACAAAGGGTGAGTAAAACAGTATACTCAATCGGATCCTCCTTGAATCCTCTCGTGCAAAAGTAAAGAAAGCATGCTAAAGCACAGTGAACAACAAATGAAACTAACTCTTCACCTAAACAGGTATACTATGTTCCCAACCTCACCACGATTACTCTCACCATGTAACGCATACAAGAATATATCATATAGTAATGAATATCAAGTGTACCCTGCTACTACTTCCCCACTGGTTTTCCGCTTTTCCCCAACGACATATGTCATGTGCATCTCTCTCCAAAGGCTTTCCCATATAAACTAGGGCCAAGATCCACAATCTACACCATGTGCACCACAAAGGCATTCCCGTAGACACCTAGGCTAAGCACCACACCATCCTCACAACCAAAAGTAACCAGGTAGGTTCCGGGAGCCACCAAAGCCCGCATAACGTATATCATAAATTGGGTATTGTACCTCAATCTATTATAGCCCATACACTGAGTAAGGATCCTCAAGCCATCATAGCCTATACATGTTACACCTATAGTAGTCCATAGGATACTATATCTAGAATATGTGTGGAAATAACCACAAGCCATTACATCCCTCTACACACATATATGGGGAAAAATAATCGTTGTGCCCATGGTAGTAGTATCTACCAAGAGAAGAGATCGGGGTCAAAGGGGGTAGTCAGTCATTCATCCTCCCATCGAAATATTGGGGAATACACCACCCCATGGCTCAAAATCCTCGGGGTTTCAGTTTCCCTTACTGACATGGTGGAGTAGCGTATAGAAACACAAAAAGTACAGAATATATATAACTCACAACCACGCTATGGGAATAACCTTGTCTTAGACTCAACTGCAGCTAACGTCTCTCAGACTCCGGGCTGCTATTTCTAAGACTAGGCATCCTATAAGCACAGAACCGGTTAAAGAGATTCATTAGGTTACATGATTACCCTTTTTCATAAATTCCTCATTACATTAATTAATTATTTTCATGTTAATTAACCATGAACAAAAACCACATTAAAAATTTATTGGCATCACATTCATGATTTATTGTTCCTTTAAAGTTACAACATCACCATTATATTCCAGCATCTCCATCCCCATGGATTATCATCATTTAATCAAACTTTCATTTCATAATTACTTTCCGATATTCCCATGAATTCTAGAAAAAAAACCTAAGATACTAAACACAAGGGGGAACAACACGGTGGGTAAATATACTACCCGTTGAGTCTTTTCAACCTATAGCAAGTGTGTAAGCCCATTCTACCTCGAGAGGCTAAACAAAAAAATCACGTGGCATACCCCGCGTGTCTTAGCCCCTTTCCGAAGAAGGGTAAGAAAAACTAGATTCCTTGAGCAGTGGGGGAAAATTAAAGCTGATAACAACCAATCAAACATTAAAACATTCAGCCAACACGTCCATTCCATAACATCATCCCTGGTTTCCTCCCCAAAAACCACATGCATAAACTGAGGCATCTCGCCACTCTAGGCAACATCCGCTGCCAATACCACAAGGCCTCTCTACCTCCACATATCACAACACCCTCCCAGGGTCACATAACAACACATATAATAGAAAAAAAACATTACATCAATTGGGCTCTCAGCCCTAATTCCTGACAAGAGGGTAACTGAGAACCCTTCTAGGAATTCAATCGACCAAGTTCATAGATCCATCTTGAATTAACATATTCAATTCGTTTGTTCCAACATAATTAACTAAAACAGAAAGCTATCACAAAGATTAAACTTGCTTACTATGACAATGTAATCAACATCAAATTACCACAAGAGACAGATTCTTTTTCATGCCTCCTTATTTTATTTCCAATTAATTATCAAAGAATTCGGGATTTATGTTCTTTACCAATTCATCAAGAACTACATGATAACAAGCAAGGCATAGATATCAGACTATCTAGAAAACATGAGGAAACAACATACATTCAAAGAAATTTCTTAATCCGGTTAAAATATTTTATTAGGTCAATTACATTGTGATCCAAAGGGATAAATCATGCTAACTCTATGATTGCACATAAAAAAATAGAGAATCCAAAATCCCCTACCTCAACAGTCAAAGAACTCTTAAGAAACAGGGTCGATTCTCCACGAATCCTCCGTAGATCTCCTCTCCTAACACAACCAATACCAATGCTCATAATTTTCAACATCTATAAACCTAGATATACCCATAATGGGCATAGATCTAAGAATACGAAAGAAGAGGAGGAGTATATCTAAGTATATCTAAGAAATTAAACATGAATGACCACATACCTCAAGAAACCAACTTCGATTTTTGAAGAGAAGCCTCCATATCACCTCCAAAACGCTTGGGTGATATTCTTCCACCTCCAAGGAAAGGTAATCCAGAGTAATGGCTGATTAGGGGCTTAAATGAGAAAGACAAAGGCTAAATGGTCAAGATCCTAAAATTTAAGATCTAACATTAAGTGACCGCACGACCTAGTCGCACGGTTAAACAAACTGTGCGCTAACCATGCGGTCACCACTGCCTTAGCCACTCAGCTCGCACAGTTTGGCGGAACAATTTAGACAAAACCATGCACCTCCCGTTCGGTCTCTTCTGCCATCAAGGACAGCTATGCACGACATGGTCGTATGGTTTAACAAATCATGCTCAAACCGTGCGAAATCTACAGGACTTCCATTTTTCTTTAAAAAGCCCACCCAAACGCAACTCCAAGCCACCTCGATCCCCTGGGACACCTATAACACCACATTTTCACAAGGTAATGGACCGGAGAGGTCCGGAACATTACATCTACCTACTTTATTCATGATTTAATTTTAATAATAGATTCTACTGGGAAACCTTAATGAAAAAATTATATGGAAGAAATATGAAAAATATAATATAAAATAAAGTATTTTAAAATGAAATAAAATTAAAAAAATAAAATCCCAAACACTCTATATGAATGCATACAATAATAACCTGTTATAGAGAAAATTGGTATCTAAATGTGATATAGTACTGATGACTCCAATGGTAGAATTGGATATATGCAGTACCAGGCCTCTGAATGTCCTAAATACCTCCAACTCTAAAATGTGAAGTGATTTGTTACTAATGGAAATAAATGAGAATATATCCATGGTAACAAAAAACAACTAGTAAATATGAAACTACATAAAAAATAGTAAAATAGACTGTATAGGACCACTAAGGTGTCCATGAAGTGTGTGAGCATAACATACCCCACAAGTCATCACCAATAGTGTCTTAACACAACCGGGGAAAATGGGAGTATGTGTAATATGTCTGCACATTTATATATGTATAATATAAATTTTATTTAGAAATTATTAATGAAGTAATAAAAAAATAATTAATTATATATGATTTCTTAGATTAATTACAGTTATATCCTGTAACTCCCTATACTTATTGAAGCTATATTTGTACCAGCTACTTCAAGCCATAGCTTAAAATCTGAGATGATATTCCAACTCCATCCCATAATGAAAGAAAATTTTAAACTATTAAATTTCTCAAAAATGTTCACATATTCATCCATATATATGAGAAGATATGAGTATCAAAATATAGGGTCATAGAGAACAATCTAAGGAGAATTATTATTTCCTATCTAATGAAGGAAAATTTTTATCATGTACCCAAGAAAGGGGAAATTGGCATAGTGAGTCATAAAAACTGTGTTTGTAATTAACTATACATGATGAAAAGGACCATGTGATTTGTTATTTCTGAAACTTTCTACAAATTAAACATATTTAAATAGATAGAGTGCCTCTTCTATCCATATATAAAAACAACAAACAATATACAGGTTATAGATTTTATTATTATTAAAAAATAACCTTGTTTTATAATAAGTAGTATACATGATATAATTTACCCTAAAGTTTACAATAATTAACAAGCCATATGAAATAAAAAATTAAACAATCTTTTTATAACAAAATAAAATTGATTTTTTCCAAACAATTTGGTCATTTAAGCTCAATAGTAACAAACATAGATTACAAGCATACCATAAATAGTAAAACCTATCCAATAATATAACAAAAAAGGAAGGAAATATATTGTGATTTTTTAAATCCATTAAAATATAATAGGTATGACTTCTAAATTTCTCAATTCAAACTATCATGGAGTAGAATAAAAACATATATCGGTAAATACAATAGTTCCAAACATGGTAGGAACATTCCAAACGAGGCACCAAACACCACCTACAAATGGCATCACATAGAATAAAAAAATTATTACTAAAAACCATAGTCATAATTTTCTAAATCTATATCTTGGAGAATAGAGTTATTCTAAGGCTTATCTTTAACATAAATCCTTACGTATGAATATAAAATATTACTTGAATTATCTTAAGGCATGTTTTTAAAGGTAAAAATAGATTTATTTTGAATGTATCAGTAATGAAATTTCCTACCTTTTGAAAGGGCATGAAAAGACATAGATTATACAACCACATACTATGTCACCATTTAATTGAATTATTGGAAAACAATATTAATAAAACTATTATTTAAAATGATCATGTAAATTGAGAATATGTTGAGTGTTTTTGCAAAAATGTTTTTCTAAAACATTTAAAATAATGTGGATTTAAATATTCTAAATTATTGATGTGTATTAAAAGGGTCCCACATTTTTTAATAGTATTTTTCACAAAAATCAACCCACCATAAAATTTATAAAACCAAATTTTATTATAATTTAAAAAATCATATAGGGTAATTATGATAAATTCATGGTTTTAATGTGAAATAACATCCTCTAACCTAGTCAACCTATCCCCCACGTCACCATTACATCAATCTCTAAAACAGAGGATATGTATGGTTCATTGACATAGGGTTAATTTGTGTTTATTTGGGAATATGTGATTATCTTTTAAAATATAAATACCAGCCACCAAAATTCATTTTACCAAAAAATTTTAAAATCAATTATTCATCATTAAATATAAATTCACTAACTCATAAGATATTTCCAAATGATTTAACCAAAATAGTTCCCTTTAGGTACTCATTAAAACAACATGAAAATAAAAGGGGAATGTTTATTATTTATTTAAACACAACGGTCTAACAAAATAATAGAAACATTGATTACCCAATTCATATGTCACAGAAATCAATAATAATAATAATTAAATATATTTAGTTATCAATAATCATATTCCATTACATTAAAATACCTTAAATAAACATAGTAATTTGAATGTTAAAAAATTATATGGTATCAACCCATTAAATTAGTATATGTTATATTATAAAACTATTATAAATATCTATACTAATATTCTAAAAAATTGTATTCTATTTTATTAATATAATTTTTAATATCCAAAGGAATACAAGTTGCATTCATAAATTGAGAGTCACTATGGGGATCGAGAAAACCAACCATTATGCTATCCATTAGACGTGAATATTTTTTCAAAAAAAATTTCATAAAATCCAATATGTGTTTATAAATAATTTCCCAAAAATAGAGAGCATGATTATTAAAATAATTATGATAAATAATTCATTAAATTATAAATAAATATCAAATAATAATTCCAAAACAACATCCTATATAGTAAAATCAAGATACAAAATTTAATTAACCATGAAATCACCACAATTTCACCCTAAAAAATATAAATCTCTAAAATAAAACATATGTTTTATTAATTATAAAATAACTAATAAGTGAATAAAAACCATCATGTATAATTTTCCTTCATCCAAAAAAATTTAATTCCATAGGATTTATGGTGATTTCAATATGTTAGAGTGAAACAACAACTCTAAATCCCCATGGAATGAGGAATCTAATTAAAATAGAAGGAAATGGAAAAGGATATGGGAGGGATACTTTCTACCATGAATTGAAATGAATAATACCCCTCTAATCACTGTTGATCCATGTCGTAGAGGGTGGATAAGGATTGGTCCTTGGAAGAGCACCCAATGCTCTTGAATGGTGAGTGGAAAATGAGTTTTTGGATCAAATATGAGTGCTTTTAAGTGATTTAATTAAAATAGTCTAATATATCACATTTTATTAAAATTTATGTTTATGTCAACAAAAATGTGAAGGGAGATTAATAATCTACTATAGTCTATGTAGGAGTTTGGATGGTTTCCATTGGAACTATGGTGTCCATGATCTTCTACCCCAACTTTAACTTTCCACTCTTGAAAAATCACTGACCTCATCTTGAGCTCATGGTCCTTCTAAAAATAATAATACATATATAAAACCCCTCAAATCCATTATGGAACATCAAAAAATTAAATAATAATCATTAAATAAATGACCCATCAACAAGATTCCAAAATTTCTGAAGGGTCACCATTTTGACCATCTAAAATTACAACTGAATACCTTAAAAACTACAACTTGGATATTTTCAATAATACCTCCATAACATATGACTTAGAATATCGTAGAATTCAAAGAATTCGTGTTCCCAAAAACCCTCTACACCTTAGTCTCGAATATATAAACTAATATAACAACCAACAAATTAAAAAACCTTCCAAATTCACAACAATTCCCCAATAAGACCTGAATTATGTTTCCTAAATCAACATTCTAAGATATTATCACCAATACATGACCAAAAACACACCAAAGATCATATATCAAATTTTATATTCTGTTTATAATTTTCAACATCCAAATCTGACCATAAGCAACAAATACCATTTAAAACTATATTTATGACCACTACACCAAGAATAACCCACTTATTCATAATTATTATGATATGATACTTTTATATTTACTGAATAATAATCAATTCCTAATAACTCAATATTATAAATTATAATTATTTATTTAAATATATTTAATGTTTATATATTGTTCCATAATAAATTGTTTCATCGTGAAAGAGATAACTTGGAGGCCCCGTCAAGGTGGATTTGGTTTAACCTGATGGTCATCTTTGAGGGGTTCCGTTCTTGAACTACTAATATAATTAGCTCACCATTTTATTTCATAATGGAAATTCCCAATGGTTACCTCATCCATAACTGTGTATAGAATAGCTTTCCAAATGCTGATTGTTAATTTGGGATTCTAGGCCAACAACACTTGTGGTATCACATTAGTTGAGGGGATGAGAGGTTAGGCTCATCAAACCCATTTACTATGGAATTTTTTCCTACTATGAGTCTCTCTTATAGATTTAATATATGTTCATGAATTTCTTCTTAATATTTTTACGAGACCAATTACCCGAACAAAAAAATTATCGGTTTTGCCTCAATTATCTTTAGAAGATAGGAATCCCATTAGTGAATCCTTATATATGTAAATGTGGTTCGTCATTCATTTACGAGTAATAAAAATCTTCATATTTTATGAATCCTTATAACCAGGAGCTCTAGAATATTCATCCATATAGGGAGGTGGTTAATATTCATAAGAGTGAATTGAGAAATTATGTGAAATCCAACATATCCTAGTTATTATAGGAATAAAAACCTATATATTTTATTAAACCCATGAAATTTAACCTCATATAGATAATAAAAATATGACGGTACTTAGAAATAAGATATTTGATCTTTATTCTTGAGGATACATCCTACGTATCCTGGTTATGAATGGAAATAGATTTATCATAGTTCCTTAATGACATTGGGACTATCCCCTATGTAGATTACCTAATATGGAAGATATTTAAATCATTCCTCTCATTTAGGCATAAAAACTGATATTTCTGTGGATGGTGGGGATTCATGACTCCAATGATGTGTTCATTGAGGTTCTCTAAGCCCATGTGAGCTATGCTCAGTGAGAAAAAGGGGTAAAAAGTTATCAACCTCATAGAATATATGGATATAGGGCTTATTTAATAAGTTATCACATTGATGTCAATATTTTGATAGGGACCCAAAGTGACATCCTACATATTCTATTTATGGTAGGAAATGGAGTCAATTTATTTTAGTTGATTTCTCAATCTGCCAATGGATGGGAAAAATTGTTCATCCCATTGGAATGATTGGGTCTTAATAGTCATAATGTCAGAGACATGGGGCATACATCGGAATGGATTCTTATTTTATCTCAAGCCTTAAAAATGCTTCTTATGTATCTGGTATATTGTAGGGTTCATATTTATCATAAATTAGTTTATGGAGTCTTACTTATTGATATTTCCCTATATGTGGGACATATAATATTATGTTTCTATTTAGGGCTTAGAATCTGAGTTTTTTCTCACATTTGTATAGGCTTATAATGAAAATGATATTATTGTTTCAACTCTCTATGACCACATGACATATGCTCGGTATGAGAAACAATTTATGGATAATGATTAGTCATATTGATTGTGTGTGAGGAAATAATAAACTGAGACATCCCTCTATATGATTAATAAAGATCATGGTCCTTAGAAAGGTATCATACTAATCATGGTTATGGATTGAATCAAATTACTCATAGTTTCCTATATTGGGTCTTACACACCGACCTTTCCCTTTGTATTGGTCTTATACACTTAGAGTGAAAAATATTCGAAGCCCTGGGATGCCCTGTTAACCCATCCTTTTATCCTTCTTAGCATGCTTGACTTCCTACATGATATTTCTTGATTGTCAGTTTGGACACATCATTGGATGTCTCTATATGGGTGGTTATGTTTTAGACATGTCCAAAGATAATCAAATGATCTATTTTTCTTTTCTGAGGGATGTTTCTTATCCTGAATCACATGTTTAAGGGTCATCACATGAGCATGGATGCCTTGTATGGAGGACATCGCAACACCTGGCTAGTTGATTATGACATCCTCCATGTGATCTTTAGGTGAAATGCATATAGGGAATCAAATGAACTGAGTGGAATTCCTTGTTTCTATCTCATGTGAGGGATAAAACTTTTTATGGCATCTTTAGAGTTAGTGTGAGTTGTCTATGAGGGTGTCGCATGTCATGGATGACATGTCTAGGTGGCATCATAAAGCCAAGATGGCATTCCTACAAGATGTTTTAAGATCTGAATGACATGCCCATGTTGTACCACGAGACTCAGTTAACATGAATTTGTTCTACTATATGGGTTAAGAGACACATCTAATGGTTATTTTTATTCTTTAATTGAAAGCACCAATGGTTTTCTAAGACATGGATTCTATGCCTGAGGGGAACAATGTGACATTCTTTCATATGTCTAGGGGATTTCTCCAAACCTAAATTTTATACTGAAGGAACATTGTGAGATCTAGGTATAACTTCCATATATTTTCATATTTCATGGGTGTATCCTATGAATCACATGAGGGTGGTAATTTAGTTTATTCATGTAATTATCCAACCCTTCCTCTATATTTTGTATTTTATATTGGGAACGCCTTAAATGTATTCAGTGTTATCTTATTTTATGTCTTGCGTGATTTATAATATATATGGTATGTTCTTCATGTATCCTTCTAGAAGTCCTTTACATCATCAAAGAGACATTAATCTATGTTCATAGGAAATCTACATGGTTTTTATTATTATTCACCATCATCATAGATGATGATAAAATTAATGGTCACAGGTTCAAACGCAATGAGGAATCCAATATGTTCTTGGATGCAAAAGGGAAAACTGCACAACTAAAATTAGATGTGTTTTATACTAAGATGGGGGATTTAAAGGCCTCTCCTACCAAGTTGTAAACCAATTTGTGTGTCTAATATAGTGCAAATATTGGATGGAGTCCATATAGGGCTTCAGCATTACGCATCTTAGTGTGGTCCTATTATGAATCACTCCTGGGAAATCTCAGGACTTTTACAAACCGTGAGTCCATCCCCTCAATTCCACCAATACTAGATTATTTACAATTAATGGGGACGTTTTTAACTATGTGGTAACACATAATGAAATCTATATTGTAATATTTATATTTCCAAGGGCCTTTATAGGATTATGGAATTAATCAAAATGGATTCATGCGATCTAAGAAAACTTGTTTGGGACATTACACAAGACAATGATGGTTTATTCGGGGGCCTTTTCAAGATCATGAAGAAATATGAATGTTTCTTGAAATACCCATATTTAGATTTCATTAGTATTTCACATTATTTTTACGACCATGAGAGGCACGTACCTCCTACATTTTTATTTACCTATTTATTTCTCAAACATCATAGATCATGAGATATTTTATGATTATTTTCAAAGACAATTACTATACCTCATAGTGAGGCATCGCATGGACAATATTATCCCCAGAGAGATCCATGATAAATTTCAGGTAATGTACCTCTATTTGATCTTAGGAATCCCAATGTGGAGAATGAGTTCACCTAGACATACCTGATGCTCTTCGTATGATGATGATAACAAGCCAGCGAGATTTCGTGACATGAGTTGGACATCTCATCAGGGTCTTCTGGTATATTTTATGTCTCTAGGGGAACATCACGTGATATTTACTATTAAAAGATTATCATTTCATCCTCACCCACCTTCATGTTTCTTTTTTTCATTTTATGAAGGCACATTGTCTTGCAATTTTGATTGAATGATTTCAAGGAAAATCATTCTACCAATAGGTTATGTGTCACCATGATTTTATTACATAATGGGTATCCTCATTTTGGACACTATCCTCTTATTTTTAAGGGTTATTGGATAGTCTTCCAAGAACCCACCTATTTGAACTCTGCATTTATTGGATTTGATTTACTAGATGACTCTATATGGTCACTAACTATCCAGGATTCATAAAGAGATAAAAAGGGTTTGTTGAAGGGACTTCTCGGGGAAATAGTGAGATATGTGCTTCCATGAATACTTTATATAACCATATTATTGTCACATAATCATGTTTCTATAATAGGATTATGTGATCTATGACATGTTCACCACCTTATCATTCCATTGATTATGTGGGGAAAATAATACCCATATTCAGGTATTTCATCCTTGTGTATTTTCCAATTTCCATCTGGTGGGAATCAACCAATTCCCCATTAATAGTGTCGCATTAGGGGAAAAGGTATGGGCTTTGAGTAAAGTAAATACTCACCTAATTCATTGTTGTTGTCATTAATCGATTTCATGGGTGATTCTTAGTCTTTTGGGTGATTATTGGTGTTCTACAATATTCCCTATAAATATGGGGGAGTTATTTCTTCAACATATTACTATTTTTCCAGATAACTCTTTCCATAATTCCATTTAATTCCCTTATAACTAGATCTCCCTTCAACACCCAATCATGATACATGATCATGAGCCCTTTTTACAAAAACTAAATCACTAGAATCAATATTCTCGGGTGCCATCTTGTATCAATTGCAAACATTATTTCAATCCTTATTTTGTACCTCTTCTATGAGAATGGCATTTTCTTGAGGGTACTGTGGAATCCACTAGCCCAATCTTATGACCTATTTACTATCAGGTGGCTCATCTGACCCAGTCCTTATAAGATGATCATCAATATTTGATGGCTTATGTGGCTTTATGATGATGTCCAGGTTATGCGACCCGCAATACAATGGGTTGTTGAGAATTTCATGATCCTTTTAGGTGACTTGAAAATTCATTTTTTGATTCTATAGATTTTAATGATGCACCTAGTTTATTTCAATTTTTTGTAATATTTAATCCTATCTATTGGAAATTGTAAACTTATGTTTATTTATATGGCTTCTCATTTTTTCCAAGGTTCTACTACTACGGCCAATCGAAGGGCCATGATTTCAAAAAATCACAATTATAACACTCTATATCGCATTTATTTTGATAATGAGATTCCGAATGGGTTCCTCTTATTTGAGATTCAGGATTATCCTATCTATCTGTCACTTAATTCAACTATATGGGTTCATTTTTTAAAATGTTTTCATCATCCCACCTTTAGAATTCAATGTTCTAGTAGGTTGCAGCTCAACCCTGAGGTGTATGTTATATATTGTTAAATTCTCTCTTGGAACTTGGTAGATATGATTTCAGATATAAGAATATTTCTCAAAATTAATCGAGTATATATTCCTCTTCTCTGAACAACCTTGGTGTTGGATGGATTTTTGAATGGGATCTATAACATAGCAGTATTATCTCTAAGGAATTGGAAGGGAACATATGGTTTTGGGAATGAAGCATAGAGTTCACAGATCTATTATATATAGCCAATATTTATGAATCCCTATGGATTTTCAAAATCATTTTCCATATTCAACCTATGAATATTAGGGAACTGATTAGTCATTGGATCCCTAGTACCAACACATTCCATTTTTTCAATGGATTGCTAGAAATCATCTTATTGTATATCAACAATCAGAGTTAGATCCCCCCTCTCGGTGAAATTTATGAGGAGCTCCTCCCAACAATATATGTTTGGGATGATCCCTTGAAGTCTCTTGTTTTAGAATGAGAAATGATCACTATTGTGATGGAAAGGTTGATGATGAATATAATGATGTGCTCAGTCATCTCTTTCATGGACATGATAACTATTTCCCTTTATCTCATCGGGGTTCGTACAACTACCAAATGTCCACATTGATGCACTTCCCAACTAGTTTGTGACGATGTTTGGTCATATTGGGCCATTTTGGATGTTGGGGACTATAATTGGTAATGATACCAAGTGAAATTAGAGATCTGCAAGAACCTCAGTCCAAAGGCCTTTGTGACCATGTTTTTGAACGGATGGTTATTCCAAGAAAGGGATGCTCATTTAGGGGTCCATTCCAGCATGTTAGGGATGGTGGACCAGCTAGTGGATGTGAAATTTCCCAAATTGAAATTGCATGTCCTTTAAAACCATTAATTAATTTTGGGCCACATTAAAAAATTCAACTCCCCATACATGATTTGTGGTCCTTTCTATTATTTTCTTTCCTTGATAGTAGAGAATTTCAATTATTATAAATACTACAATACCACAAGGATTTGAGATTATTTATATCATCTAATACTTCTAAACACATCTAGTATTGGGACTATTTTAGAATTCTTATAAGAAGATAAATATGAATGAAACTGATTCAATAGAATTTAATTCACCCATTACTGTGCACCGACTTGTCCAATTGTTGATAATAGTAGCAGTTCCAAAGATGAATGGTCATATATGATCTCTCTTTAGGATGCGGTTCATGCCTCTAGAATAATTGAGATGATAATCTATGATCTATATACACATTATCAGTTCACTCATCAGTTTGGATTCACCAAAAGGGTATCCCCGCTTCCTTTGGATGGTGTATCAGGAGAGTGACACCCTTGGATAATCCTTAATTTTGGATGATCTTGTCACTTTGAGATACTGATACCGATATCATTCATCCATTTGGTGATGCTCCCACCATCCTTACACATGATTATTCTTATTCCTAGGTAGTATCTAATCCAGATGGTATGCTATGATGACTAGTTCATCACATGGATAATCCATTTCTATCACCAACTGCTTTGTTTATGGAAACAATGGAGTTTATAGGAGATTTGGTAGATACTTTAAGTAAGTTCCATCATCCTAACGACAACCACTCTAATTGTGGGAGTGAATCCACTGAGTAAATTACACACCCAGTACATGGAGTGGGTAATTACTCTATAGAGGCGGGGACATGTGGATCCCCTATCCTATTTTTGATCCAGCACAACTGGCTATTCATCCCATTGGATCACATGACTCTCTTTTCATTGAATATCAGACATAATGTTGGCTAATAATGAAACAAAAACATGACTTGTTTATAGAGATCCCTTTGGAATCATTTTATAACTAAGGGTAATTCATTAATCATCTATTTCATGACATGGGGAAGGTCGTTTTGATCGACAACCATTATATGAAATCACGATGAAATTTTTCCTGACTCGATATTATTTTGACACCAATGACACAGACTTGATTGATTGTTCAGAAAATGCTCCATTTTTAGTTAAATGAAGGAGATGTTAGATACATTGGAGTAAGGTTTCTAGTTGATATTTAAACTCAAACCTCAAATAGATGTATGGATCATGAAAATAGGGAGACATGATGAAATCATAGACAAACAAAGGTATGAACTTTCAAAATTATCATCCTCTTTGTAAACTTCTCCAAAGAGATTTGATGAGCTGACTACTATAGTCGAGACTCTACTTCTGGGTGAAGAAGTAGATTAGGTGGGGTGTGCTACACTCAAAAATTAAATCAACACTTCCCACTAGAATCTTTCCAATGTCTCCATCCCAACCGATCAAATTGTATTGTAGTTTGATCATTGATATTTATTCATATTTTGAAGAGATTCTTGGGGAGACTCCAAAATGTGACGATTCCTCACATTTCTTTAACTTTATCTATGAATTTTTTTTTCATAAAAGTTCATTTTATTTTCTAGTTGTTCTTCCATTCATGATATGCATAGAATTTTTCTACTACAATATTATATAAATCTCCCACAGTAACCATAAATTGCATAATATAATTTAAAAAAGAATTATTTTAATTGAATAATTAAATTAAAATAGACTCTTCTCGAGAAATGATCATAAATTATAACCAACATGAGATTATTTATTGATATGTATATTCCAACTATCTTGATATAACCTGTTTCAAAAAAGAAATATTGGGTAAATTATTTATCTTAGAGGGAAAGTGAAATATTTTATTCCAAGGATAGTAGACTTGGTGAGAGAATTTGGACGTTTTCTAAGGCCATTTAGTTGTCTTTATAAGATCTTGGATACTAAATCACTATTTTTATGTAGTTAATGGTATTTTAGATCAAACATTCAATTGATTTACTTTATGGTCATTTAACTTGGACCATCTACCACTTTAGGTTAGTTCTTTTATCTAATTCTTTCTATCACCTTTTTTTTGGGTCTTTTTGTTCAGACCATCAAGTGCATTAGATTTGGTTAATTTACCTCATAGATTCAATTGATTTAGTTTAAGTTTTTTTAGCTCATTAATTCTACTGATTAAGTTTAGGGTCATTTATTTTGGAACTGTAATCTCATTGGTTTGGTTATATTAGCTTATACCATCAATCTTTATGTTTTAGGATTTTTTATCAAAAACCATACATATTTTATGATTATGGACTTCATGATTGGAACTTTTATCCCTTTAGTTAGGGTTATTTTATCTCAAACCTTCAATCTGTTTATTTTATGGTATTTTAGAACAGACGTTCTATCGTTGTAGTTTAGAGACATTTAGATTTTTCATGACTGATGATTAAGGGATATCATGTAGGAAATACATGAATGAATCAACACATACTAATATTATGGGATATTCTATGGTGTTTCTGAGGCTTATGGGGACCAGATCTCCTTCCCCTAAGGGGGATATGCTGATGGATGGTAGGCCAATGTCCTAATTCATTGGTAGAATTTCCAAGAAAAGGAACCCACATACATTACCAAGGGTCGTGAAATGTTATAGTGGTAATATCGATTGAGGGATAATTACTAGGTACACTAGGTATTTCTGGATTATTTGAATATGGGTGATGTAAATCATAACCCAAAATATTATGTTCGGGAATATGGAACGGGATTGAAAAGTCAGGAAGACCTATAAAACCCACGAGTTTTTGGTTCCACCAAGGTGTTTCTAGGGATTACAAGTATTGAATCTCCATTCTTGAAAGGAGGAAGTTCCTGTAGTTAGTGTTTCAAGGCCCCAATTTGTTGTAATAATGCTCAAGAAAACAATGATCGACACTCCTTTGTGAGGTCCAAAATGATTTATGAAGACTAAAACATCTATATGATGAGGTTATTTATAATAGAGAGATATATTGGAAGGATTATGGATCCATTGAGATGTTCATCATTTAATTGTGATTCTAGAGCCCTGTTCCAAGGGGGTTCAAATTATAATACATGGGACATAAAATGATCGAAAATTGAGTGTCACATTACTGGTTTGAAAAACGGTACAAAACATGATGATATAAAATTGTTGATGTTGACACTTCATGGATAGTTCATTATTGATATTGTAAATACTAGTCCAAGGTACATGGTTATGGAGGATGATATTGGAAAATCATTCCTAGCATGAACTAGAACACACTAGGGTTATGGGTTCTGCCACAGTGATGTCAGTGATCACAAGGACTGGAGATACCTTTTTTCCGAGTGAAACATTTTGTTAATGAGCACAAGAACATATAAAATATCCATTATCATACATGAAGAATCATTAAAATGGTCCCTTGAAGCTGGGTACCCATTCTAGGGACCATGTAAGGTTTTTCTAATCTCAGTCACTCAAATCATAATGTATGACTTATTGAAATCATAATATCCTAAAAGGGTCCGCAAAACCTATATGTTGTGTCATCACCTAGTGAACATATTCTCATAGTGAGCAGGTGTGGAAAATAATTTCTCTAACTTTTTTCTAAATAAGGGGGTCTAGTTAGAATATCATGGATTTTACTAGAGATCAAAAGTAGGCCTTATGAGCTTTATGAAATATTTATTTTTTACGTAATTATATTCGAAAGTCTAGAGATGAAGAGTTTAGTGAGACAAGATATGAATTTTTCATAAGCCTCCCCTTATGTGTTTTTTACCTAAAGTGTTTTCTGTCACAATTACTGGCAGTTTATGGTCTTCTGATTTAAACCATAATTGTTTAGTGTTTTGGGTTTTAAATATTTGACTATGGTGTAAGTTGTTTAAGGTCATGATTTATATAGACCTATTATAGGGTTGATACACAAGATCCAAATTAGAATAACCAGTGTTAAAAGTACCATAACATCCTTTTGAATGGGGAAGGGAAATGTTGTAAATTATGGATTGATATTCTCTTGTCATGAGTAATGATATGGGACAATCATATTGGGAGTATTTCAGATCACACTGAATTTTTTAGTTATTCCCCAATGATTTCGGGGCTCACAAGGTTTGGAAATCCATTTTTGTTGGATAAAACATTCGGTTGATGACCATAGGCACATATAAAAGATCCAATGGCATACACATATATTCAAATAAAGGGTCAATTAAATCCAAGTATCTTTTAAATGGTCCATGTACACATTTAGAAACCCATGAAACTTGATAAATGAAGTATTGTTTACGGATGGAGGTTCTTTAAATTGTTTGGGAAGTACTCCATACCCTGGCTGACCAGGGTAATCCTCTTATTTTCCCTTTATAAGGGTTAAAAATTGTGAGATGTCATACACATAATATTTTCGTGTAGTGGGGATGTTTTTTATGTATTTTAACTCCATTTGGGAAGTACATTTTTCATTTAATTTATCATAATATTGTAAGGATGTTTTTTATGTGGATTTAATGTCATATGGCCTATATTTTTGGCTTGTAGTTTAACATCAGGTGGTAAGGAATTGGGAACTTTCCTGAAAAATTTGTTCCCAATATTTATTGAGTTCACAAATAATCTATACTAAGATCTTGATCACACGTAAAAAAATGAGTTTTTATGACACCAAATCAATGTTGTTTTGATGTATTTTTAATGGGTTGATGTATATTGGATCATGATTAGAGATCTACATGTCACTATGTATTATGTGACGACAAGAATTAGGCAACACATAGTTCCTAGATGAGAAAATCTCTAAGAAGGCCTGACCCATATGCAGAGTTGGGATTTTTTTGTTCATTTTCATAGTTTGGTCCAAGAATGTATATATAGGAATACCTACATATTCAATGATGATAGGAATAAATCAAAAAATAATTCATGATGAACCATATATTTTTACATGGGGTGGAAAGGATGTAGGCTTCCCTATGAGAGAAGGAAAAAATGGCTAAACTGAGGAATGGTAATTGGTGTGTCACTACATATGATATGGTAAAAGTAATCAATCCCAATGAAGTTCTTGAGGAATGACAATCCCATGAATGTCTAGCCTATACATAGACATTGAGAATTTTTTATTAGGTGGTAGATGGGTCTTTATATAGGATCATGAAATCCCAATTTATGTCATTTAAAATATTAATAAATCCTTAAGTAGTTTTAAAATGGATGTGTGGTAGGATTCCAACACCTATAATGCTCTTCCAATTAGAAGAGGATTACATGGATGTATAGTTTTATGTTCTAAAATGTTCATCATTTGTGCGGTTTACATCATGATGTGATGGATCATGTTATACCTACTATGCTCTTGAATTTTGGACCACGACGAGCCTATCATGATATTTTATTCGTCTTTTACGGGAATACCTTAATGAAATTCCAATGATCACATGAGCTATGAACAGTGTGAGAAATATGGAATGGAAAGGGTTCTATCACTCTGAAGAGGAAATTTATTGTATAATAATGGTGTCTTATATCTTGTGGTGGAAGGACCAATTTATAGGATCTATGTATCCCAACATATCATATTGAAAATTAAAAACAATATTTACATACTTCTAAAAGATCATATAGTTTAATGTAATGAAGTAAGACCATTAGTGATGTAGTTTATTTTCTTGAGGTAAGGACATGAAACCCTTTATTTGAATGTAAATTAAGGTTTTTGTTGGGCCAAATACTAGAGGATTGGGAATCACTCTGTATCATGTTATGATAAGAATCAAGCCTAATGTAGTTCTTGGTTGAAGTGATTCCCCAGGTGAAGAAAACTCTAATACATGGATGGGGGTATTCAATTCTTCTTTTTCCTAGATCTAGCTCATGTTCAGTGATTCATTGGTGATATGGTGGTTTCCTTGTATTTTATTGTCACATGATGGGTAAATGTTCTATATAGTTTAGTGCCATGTCATTAGGATGAGATACACTATTCATTTTAACATCTTTCTACAATGATGTCTCTGTAAATTTTATCACATTTTATCCAGGATGATCTTCTAACCAGTTTAACATCATGTTGTGAGGATGTATACTTGTAATTTCATATCATCTAGTTATGAAATCTTAATACTATTTAATGTCACGTGGCCAGGATTTTTGAAACAATTCATTTTATATTATTTTTGTTTGGAATTATGTTTTATAACAGCTATGCAATTTTTTTCTTAAGAATCCTCACATCGTTAGGAGGAGTGACATGCTCCCATTCTATTGTGTCCATTGAGTAAACTCTGTTGTGATAGTCAATATGTATGATGTAAAATCCTTCACATTTAGGTTATAGATTTGGAGGCATCATCCCTAGAATCATTGGGGTTTTGAGATGGAATACCTATTATCCGTAGAGGAATGAATGGAGGGGAACATTTTTTTAAAGACATGTGTGATTCCATTCTGATGGATTACATTTTTGTGTCATTTACGCAACCTATTCTCTTTGACCAACTCTAATTCATCCAGCCGCATTCATGATTTATTATCATCTTATCTCTATCATAAAATTTCTCTTCAGAGAAAATAATACTATACTTATATGGGTATCACTACCTCAGTCATTTATATAAATTTATATGGAGTTTCTTGAGAAGTATTATGTGTTATGGTATGATATGAAAATAAATAATTCAGATGATTATCCATCCAGGACCTCATATCCATGTTCACCATCATTTGGAGTATATATTATAGGTTCTTATTGAAGTAATCTATCTTTCCACTTGTCGCTTCATAGTAGAATGTTGAGTGATAGGACTCGATATAGTACTCCTAGTAGAGTTTCATCAATTCAATATAATATATGTTGGCACCATTTTCTATCATTATTTTTTGAGGTACCCAAAACATTGTGATGATTTGTGAAATTATAATGTTGATGATATTATTTTTTCTATATTCCTTGAGGGTACTTCCTCATCAAATTTAAAAATCATGTCAGTACCAGAAATGATGTACTTAAACTACATATCTAGGGCTTGGGGATATTTCCTCACAACATCCATTCCCTAAATGGAAATAGCCTGGAATATTTAGCTGTATGTAGAAATTTCCTGAGTTTATGGATGAATTATTCTTATATCCAGAAGGCAACACATTTAATGGTGAACACTACACATTCCTATATCATGGACATATGGTATTAACCCTACCACTTGAATTTTTGGGAGATCCTATTGCCAAACTGATGGGGTAATAATATCTTGCATGGAATTCTTCAATGATGGATGGAATCACTCTTTTTACTATGCATCTAAGGAGGATTCTATCAATGACCCACTTTTATATTGATTATTTCTCATTTCAACAATCATGCTGGGTAATGTTCATGAAAAAGTCTCAAATATGTTTCCTCCCGGATCAGCTTGATAGGAGAGCCCAATTTTGGACATAATAGATTACATGCTACATCCATATAAGGGTGGAAAACTATAACTCATGCTCTGGGGAGGTCTTCACCTGATTTTTTATTACATATCATAGATTATAAATGAGGATAGAATTCATTATTTTGTGATGTAGAAGATTTATTCATCCTAATCATGGTCATCTATGACAGTGGCTTCATTAGCCAACATGTATGCCCAAGAATCTCGTGATCGGGGAACATGATGAAATATAGGATCACAAGGTACCCCTTCCAACAATCCTCTCACATAGCAAATGAGAGGGGAATTTTTTTTTCATTTTTGGAAGATTATTCACCATTAATATGATTTATCAGTAATTATGAATACCCTTTTATATCTAGGTAGGATCTATATAATTTTAGGGACAGTTCTAATCCTGTATATGGGGCCTGATATTCAGTCTCATTATTCATGCATTTTTTGGATATTGGGAAAGTGTGGAGAAAGAATATTTTTTAGAGAGACATAAACAATACCTAAGACATCCCAATTGAGCATTAGGTTTTCCATCATCTTTCCAACATGAATCTGGGAGGAACCATCAAAAATACAACTCTCATGTCTGAGGACTGTGATCAGTGTAGAAGATCTCCTCTTCTATAAGATCAAAATTGAACAGTGTATTCTTCATGGATGGATCTACTATGATATGATCATATTGATATTTCCTTTTTACTAGATTTTCAACACAAATTGGATGTCATATTATTTCAGAATGACAACCAATCAGAATAGGAGCCCATTCATTATAGGATTACTGAGGATTTACTTGAGAAAATCGATTTGAGATACCAGATTGACATTGTGATGCTTCTCATAATTCTTTAGCATTTTCATAGTAATGATGAGTGTAAGGTAGTTCTTCTGGACTTCATAGTATTAGGTATCAATACCTATCATCATTTGGTTTAGATATTAGATAATATTCTCACTCATCAGGTTATTTTTTGATTTAAGGAGGGCACCCAGTGAGCATTTCATGGAGGAAAAATATGATTATCTTCCATTCTACTTGAGGAATCAATATCAATGGGTGTAGTATGTACTGCTTGATACTTTTAAAGGATTATTGGTATTCATAGTCTCATTTATTTTTTATTCCCCGCTTTATTATCCTAGTGAAGTGGATATATTTTATGGCTAGTTTGGATATGAATAACTGAATATAGGTCAGATTCCCTTTGATCCCCCTCCGTTATTTGGGATTTTTGGGAGGTTACATTTCTATAATAAAACCATTATTCTCTTGGTTTACCTCAATTCCATAGTGGATTAACAAAAATCCATGTAACATCCCTAATGTTTCCCCAAAAACAAATTTTATTGGATTTATCATTAGACTATGTAGTTGTTTTTTCTCAAATATTGTTTGAATATCCATGAATTGATCACATCACTATTGGGAGTTGACGAACAAGTCATCATCATATCATTTGACTATAGTTATTATGATTTTCAGAAATAAAAGATGAATTACATGTTGATATGTCACACTAATGTTCCATAAAATGAAGGGAATGACTAGATAAAAAAATATATGATTGGGAACTCTAAAGTTATTGACATCTTTTTCTTATGAGGACATATTTATTTTATTTTACCCAAAATACCCACACATAACGAAAAGAGTATGGAAACCATCTGTTATGGTGATCTAGTGTTTTTTAATCGGAAATGGGAATTCATCCTTTGGGAAATTCTAATTTAGGTCTTCAAAATCGAATTAGACCATAATCTTCATGTTCTATTTCTTAACAGAGATGATGTTTTATATTAAGAATGGGTATTCAACTTCTTGGAAATAGTATCATTCGGATAATTTTTCACCATCTACCTCAATATTGGTTTCATGAAGGGGTTTCATCCTCCTAGCTACCATCTTGAATCCATGATGATCATCCGGTAAAATGAGATGGTGTGTGGAAACATTTAGATTCAGTATGGGAATTTCGTTGGAGTTCCACGAGAACACATATTGATTTTTCCTGAGAAATGAGTTGTCCATATCATGATCATCTAGGGACATGGTTGTACTAATCAATGTAGCCCACATGTCATCTCCTATTACTTGATTAATATATATAAGCTCATCAATAGAGGTACATAAACATTCTTCAAATGTGGGATGGGTGTTACTAATTTGACCCTCACTATCAACCACTTCTATGTATATAGAGACACTTTCATGGGAAACATACAATATGGGGACCTCCCTATCACTACCAACATGAGATAGGCGAATATAGTAGATATTATTGTCCCCTACCTCTGGATTCACTATAATGATATGTGGGAGATAATTTTTTTTACACATTCTTTTAGGAATGAGATTAGATCCTAGGTAGTAGGTATATTACCTCAACTAGATTTATGGGTAGCATGTTTTCTATGTTGAGCATACTCTAAAGATTTACAAAGGTTATCCACAAGACAATGGGGGTTTTTATCAATTATATCTTTATCCTCCATTAGGTATTTTCCTTACCATTTGTAGAAATATTCCCCAAATTACGTGGCTATGCTTGTCTCAAAGGGGTCGATGTCACTATGCAGTACACTGACCATTATATTGATGGGGTCTTTCAAACATTGATGTAATATTAAACGAGAGACCATGCGGCTATAGAGTCAGGGACTTCTGCATAGTATATAGTATGTAGTGTCTTTTTGGATAGGCATAAACTCAAAATCACATGTCAGATCTCCAAACAGATCATTGTTTTTGATCTTCCCAATATTTCATTTCTCAAACTTATCATACCCATAAATGGTCATATTTTTGGGAGACAAGTCTCATTCTCTATATCCCAAAATTCATAGGGTAAAAAATGGGTTGATTTTGATCCTAGATCCATTATCAACAGGGGTCCTTTTCACATCAACATTTTTAAGTCCGACCAATATATATAGGATCCTATTATTCCCTTGGTTGGCATCTTCCTGGTCTTTATCTTTGAATGAGATGGTGAAATAAAATTATTCTGACTTACTCTCCATTAAATATACATCATATATAATTACTTATTTCTCAAAATCCTAGGTGAACAGATGGTATTCAATGAATTCCATCTTTATTACTTTTGAATGATGGAGTGAATCCTAGATTGAGAGTTTGGATGGGGGAACCACTATATATTTTATAATGTTACAAATTTGGGACAGAGGTGGAAAAATTCCATTATGGGTTTGATCTTGGACATGTGGACCTAGAGTTGAGGCATTGGTGGTGGATGGAAATTGTGCTTGTGCATAGGTCATGGGATTATCTTCATTTCCTCTATTGGGACATGTTTTTATTCCCCATTATCATGTATTATTAGATGATTGAACCCCTTCTAGATAGTAATTTAAGAAAACTGGGTATGGAAAACTTCTAGAGGGATATGGGACACCCAATACCTATTTTTTTCCTACTGAATCAATTTCCCATGGTCTTTAACTGCATATATGTTCTCTATAAGGACGTGACCAAAATATTGTGTGTGAACACACGAGTGATGTACCTTTTATCCTCAGTTACTGAACATGAGGCCTCTCATTCCCCAGTGAATTTTCAGAAAATCATATTTATAGAATATTAATCATTTGAGATGTGTTCTTGAAAGTCTATCACATTTAAAAACTCAAATATTTTATTTTCATTTTGGGGTGGATTACATATGGTTGGGTGGTTCTTGTCTAACAAACAACACAGGGAATAACTCTTCAAGATTTAGATCTTATGTTAGAGTTGAATATGAATCTTCCTATTCTATCTCATCCCAATTATTGTGGTCCCACTCACTTTTGGGATAAATATTCTATTTATCATTTTTAGGAGGTTGAGCGTTTATAGGGTTATGTAGTTGTGCTCTTAGGGTGGAAGGAGTTCGTTCAACTGTTTCTTGAGTCATCCAATTCGTTAAAATACGCTCACACCGAGACAAAACTCTCTTCCAACCACCCTCTTCTTCTAACATGTTAATGGATATATATGCCACATGAATTTAAGAGTAATCTAGAACCACATGTCCAAAATTGAAAACTCCTTGAAGAATGTATTTGAAGATGGGAATTCATGGATATTATGACACAAATTTTTATGGAATGGTCAGTAGTCAAGATGTTTGGTGAGGTTGAACAAATTGGTCTCCATATGTTGTGGAATCCTGATTTTGTTTCTATCCATTTATTTTAAGAAATAACAATGGACTATTTCATTTAGTAGGGAGTAATCATTATTTATTCATTCATCAAATATCGGGCAACCATGATTTCTGTATGCTTCTAGATGAGGGTGATTCTGTTGTTTTCACTACTCGACAAGAGGTGATGGATGGTTTGGGATATATCTAGGTTTTTATATGGGCACTCCATTAATATCTTGGATTATAACTACAGATCTTTCATTTCTATGACTTTTCCCATCTGTAGAGGGAATTAGTCGAGACCTGGATCATGTTCACAGAATTGTGTCCTTAAGATATTTTTCCATTTTTTCTAAATAATGGAACTCGCCTAGAAAATTAATTGAGTTCAAATGTATATGTAACTCTTCCAAAATATTTTTAGAATAGGGATCCAGTAGTTTCTCCTCTGAGAGAGGGATTCTATGTGAAAAGGATAATCATTTCCATCTGGCGATGATGTTGGACACCATCACATTTTCTCATTACATTCATTTTTAAGGTTTTTTTTGTTTTCTTCTACATAGACATAAATGAAAATGGAACTAATTATGAAGGTGTTCCCATTCTTCAATATATCCTTCTATAAAACCGATGTACCAAAAAATGTTCGGCCTGTCAGAGTTTTAAAAAAAGCACCTCATCTTGGTATGCTCCTATTGATCCCAAGGGCCCACCATCATCTTACACAGAGATAAAAAGAATGTGAAATGTTTTTCAGGGTCCCCTTAACCATTAATTTTTGTAAATGTAGGGTTTTTAAAATTGGGTGGATTTAAAGTGACATCCACTGACTCAGGATATTCCTTCCACTTAGGCTCTACAAGTGTGTGTTTCTCCTCCATGGATTCCATTCATGTATCTAGAGACTCAATGAAATTAAGTATCTATAAGGGTAAAACTATCTAAGAAACCTTATAAATAAAATATGTGAGTGGAGGTCTATGATGTGAAACCACCTTCTTCTCCAACTGATTCTTGATTCTTCTTAAGACTGAATGATTTCCCTGCTGAGGGAGAGAGTATCATCACATCAGTGGGAATTAATGATCATTTTTGACATCTGAATCTATGTATTCTCGCTGGATAGATCCATATATAATATTATTCTCATAAACCACTCTTTTTGGAGGATATGACATGGGAGTGAGAATATTCATATATACTTTTAGACAATACCTAGTGATAATATTTCCCTAAGTACCTCCATATTGAGTCATCTGAGAGTTTTTATCTCACTATCTTATTGTGAGAATTATTACTCAATAAAAAGAACTTCACGCCTTTATGGTTGTGACGAGGATGTGGCCACACCTTTTACAATTTCATATATAGTTTTATACTAGATAGGTGGAACCTAAATATTCAGAGGATCTCGATTTTTGGACCCTTATCTGGTGCCAAGTGCATGCCGCCTTAGTTGGTATATCTAGATCACCCACCACTCAAGGTAGGTTTTCATTGATATGGTCCTTCGTATTTTCATCTTGATCCACAATTTATTTTATATTGATTGTTATGGAATTAATAGTGGTATATCATGAAATTGTGGATGTAACATTACTTTTGATGCAATTGAATGATTATACACTACCATTATCAATGTCACTATTCAAACCCTTTTCCATATTGACCTATTTTTTCCAAAAAACCCGGCAGGATATGATCACCTTGGCCGTAATATACTCCCATCTTAGTCTATGAACATTTTCTTGTGAGGTACTTCTAGTCAAGTTTTTTCAATCGGGCCTTGAATAGAACATGTGTTTCTTTCTATGGGAGGATCAAATGGAATGTCAACCGTTGATCTTTTCTTCTAAACCTAGAGAAGATAGATTATCTTTACAAGGATAATGATGATGATAAAGAAAATGATAGAATCCTTGCATGATGGGGGTTATATTGAACAATAATTGTCCTTGATTGATCATGTTGATTATGATCTAATGATTCCATTCGTTAATTAGACTATTCCCATGATGGAAATTAAGATATAAATTCCCAAATCCCAATAGTATGGAATTGATTTGAATTCACTGCTAATTTCCCAAGGACCATCACATTGGATGATGAACATGGTGATAGTGATTGAGATATAAATTCCCCTACCCTATTACGTTAGGGATTTTTTGTACATCTGATGCTAGTTTTTCCTAAATCCTCTAGAGGATTTATGATCTGAGGGTTGGAATCAGTGGTAGTTATTCCCCCATCTTGATGGGTCGGGAAATATCTTGGATGGATGTGATGGAAGATACTAATACGGATTAGTTGATATGTCACAGCTATTCTCGCATAGAATATGGGTGAGATGACATCCCATGATGTAATCATTATTTATAAGAAGTTGTATGGGTGATCAAAACATGAATCTTCTTGTATAAAATGCTTTATAATTGCTTTAAGGGGTCTGATTCAAATACATGGTGGCTATCCTCTTTCATTAATCTGGATTTATAGGGATCATTAATGCACAATAATTCTATTATAGTGACCAACTACCCAAAGTGTTACCCGGTCCCCTAATTTCTCTAGAGGAATGGACATTATGGGACTCCATATCTTAATGGTTATGAAATTATAGTGGTTTAACAATGTTTATCCCTCCATACATTCCCCATCCTCAAATAAAAATGTATGACATAGATTTAGAGAACCTCTTCTAAAAGGTTGTGATACAATGAAGGAAATCAAGAAATTTATTTTCACTGTGATTTTCTGATTTTGGTAACTAGGATATGGAGATACCATTGAGGCCCCACAGATGAAAAATTACTATCATTTTTTTATGGTGTCCCACGTATTCTATATAGGAGATATGTCTATTTTTACATATTATATGATAACAACATATATTTTGGAATATATAAGGCATTCAATCCTTTTTATATCTCATATGGTGACTCATATTCATTGTCACGACCCGCCCTCGGGGTCCGTGCCGTGACTACCCCAAGCCCGCCTTCCATAGGCGAGGGGCTGGCGACTAGCACCAAGGCGTAAATCCCAGTAAAAAGGGAAGGCATTGCCTTTGAAAAGTAAACACACACCACAGAGTAAACAAGCGGAAAGTAAACACTAAACAAAAGCAGAGTACTACTGAAAGTGCGGAAAAGTAAATGGCCCAGTATACAAACCCAAACTGAAAGTAAAGTACAACTCAAAAAGGAAAAACAGCAACTGAAAGGTAAAAGCCGCTACTCCGAGCTGTCCACTGGAAATCCCACCTGAAGGGTGGGTACAGATAGCTCCTCTGCTCCACGGGTCCCGCCGTCCGCTCCGTGCACGTCCCACCCAGTGGTCCACCTCCGGGTACCGTCCCGCTCTACAAGCCTCAGCTAAGGTCAACGCTGTCCGTCGTCTGCAACCAACACAACGTAGTGCGGGCGAAGCCCGTGCAGGGGTGAGTATAAGCTACTCAGTAGGGACCCCGAGACCCCTGAAGGTCTCTCAAATCCACAATGGTTAAACCACGAAGAAAAGTAACAATCACGAAGTAACAACTGACACTGCTTAGGTATATGCCCATACATATACCTAAGTCATCAATTTCCGTTCGGCTCCAACACCGAGCCCAAGAACAACCCAATCCACAAAGAAGAGTAAACAGTAAATCCACACAGATAATAACAAGTTTATGAAATCAACGGATAACCATTACCCAGGTATATGCCCATACATATACCTAAGTTATCAAGCGACCCATCTCAATCATGAGGAAATCACAAAGATCATAGACTCAGCTCAAACCAGGATTTTCATTATCGAAACCGTAAAAGTTGAAGAGCCCCAACTCTGAAGTGTACAGTGGTCCTGTCACGACTCTGAGGTACTGCTCACTAACCTAAGACTGCTGAAGTACTCCTCCTGTCGAGTACCGCGGGTCTGCTTCCAACTACCGGGCGCTCCGTCCGCTGAGGGTCTGCTGCCAAAAAACCGGGCGCTCACCCAGATAGCCTACTGAGGTACTCCTCCTGTCGAGTACCGCGGGTTTGCCGCCAACTACCAGGCGCTCCGTCCGCCGTGGGTCTGCTGCCAACTACTGGGCGCTCCGTCCACTGGGCTAGTCGACTCACTCCAAGTCGAGTCGGTCAAGCAGTCGTCAGGTCTCAGTCATCTACACGGTCTCCGTACTCCGCACGCACGTCTCCACCATCGCGGGTCTGTCGCTACAACCAAGCGCACACACTCCGTAGAGTATCGCGGGTCCGCCGCTACAACCAAGCGCTCCACCGTCAAGGGTCTGCTGCTGCATCCAAGCGCACCACCACTGTCAAGTACCACGGGTCCGCCGCTACACCCAAGCGCTCCATCGCCCAAGGTAAACAGAAGATTCAGCTCACACAGGTTCGGTAGCACTGCTCCACATAGGATCGCTGAGTGCTGTAGTCGTCGTCGTCGAATCCACACAGGATCTCTGTACTGTCGTCGTCGAAGTCACAGTAGCAGTCGTAGCAGTAGAACAGTCGCAGCCAGCACTAGGGTTCCCGCACAAAGCAAGCTCGTTCGGAGGGTCCGCTCCATGAGCCGAGAGGCTGATACATCAACTGTCACGAAGACCGAAGTTGATGTATCCAAAAGTTCCGTATCGTCAACAGGAACTCAACGCAACAGACGGCGTGTCGATCGGACGCCCGGTCTGAGAGTTATTGGCATTTTCATCTCCGGGGCCCGGTTGGTTTTTAAGGCAAAACCAACCCGACCGTACTCCACCTGCGTCCAAACCTCGGGCGGAGTATGCCAAAAGATCCGTCTCACTAAGAGGAACACAACGCGACTGACGGCGCGTCAATCGGACGTTCGTAGCTCAAGCTATGAGCGTTTTCGCTCCGAAGGCCCGGTTGGTTTCGTGAACGAACCAACCCGGCCGAACTCAAAGTTAACCGAAACCTTGAGTGCGATATATCGAAACGACCGTCTCAATCCAAGGATCGCGTTGCCGCAGACGGTTCGTCATTCGGAGGTCCGAGGCTCAAGTTATGGGCCAAAAACCAAATCTGGTTCGAAACGGGGGGGTCCGGGTCCGGGCCGACCCGGCCCGACCCCCCCCCCCCCCTGGGGCGGCGCGGCGGCGCGGCGGGCCGCGGCAGGCGCCGCACGTGGTCGGCATGCGGGGGGCAACCCCCCGCTGATTTGGAGTGGCGCGGCACAAAGGCCGCGCCTTTGCAACAAATGGCCCCCACGTGGGGGCCTGGTTTTATTTAAAGGAACCGGGGGGCTGCTGCCCCCCTTTCATGGAACCGCCCCCCTCATTAAGAGGGGGGTTTTGCTGAACCGTCCGGGGGATTTATTCCCCCGGTTTTCTGTCAACCGGCCGGCCAGCTGGCCGGCCGGTTTTTACCAACGGGACCAGAAATTCTGGTCCCGCCTTCGACTTCCGACGCCGGCGGCCCGGCCGCCGGTCTTCACATCCCGCCGTGGCCCGGATCCGGCCGCCGTCTCCTCGTCCCGCCGCGGCCCGGAACCGGCCGCGGTGTTCATCGTCCGGCGCGGTGCGACGGCACCGCGCCCCTTTCTCCGTGCCATGATTCTTTTCAACGCGGCGCGACGGCGTCGCGTTCTTGAAGATTCTTCCTCGACGTAGCGCGACGGCGCCGCGTAAAATATTTGCACGATCATCCGCGTGGTGCGACGGCACCACGCCACTTGCTTCCTCACGCAAGAATAATCAACATGAACGATGGAGGGGGGTTCGGCCATGTTCATGCGGTCCGGCCCCCCTCACGTTAAATAAATAACGCAACTTAAATCATTCAAAAGTCTCATGTTTGACATGCGAAATCCATGATCAAGAAAAGGAATAAATAAATATTGAATCAACAACCCCTACCTCGGGTATAAGTTCGAGGATTTGACTATGTCCGCGGAAGTCGACGTCGCGGAGATCAGGCGTCGCGTTAGTCGTTCGTCAATTCCGTTGACGAAGAGATACGTCCGATGTGATACGTCGTTGGAGAAACCTCTTATGTCGATGAAGGGAATCCGAGGAGGAAGCGGCGTTCCCTCAAGTTGACACCGAGGACGAAGAAGAGAGGCGTCGTTCTTCGTCGGAGTTTGAGCGTTCTTCGTTCTTCGTCAGAGTTTGAAGATGAAGAAGAAGCTCTCCAAAAGCTCTCAAGGAGACAAACAAACAACCCATAATAAAATAAGATAACATCTTATTTTATTATTACAAAACATACTAGAATTTCAAAAGTTTGAAATTCAAAAAGGGGTTAACTCCCATAATTAATTAAGTAACATAAGCCATTAAATGAGGCGTTAAGGGAGTTGGGAGAATTTGAAAGGTTTAGGGGCTCGTGTGGGCCCCACCACACTTAATCCTCCCAAGGGAGGTTAAGTGGGTGTGGGTCCCACTCCCAACCTCCTTTGATAGGTTTTAACAAGTTAAAAATAAAATTGTTCTACACAATTTTATTTAACTCAAAC
The DNA here is from genome assembly GCA_963277665.1 of Viscum album. Lineage (NCBI taxonomy): Eukaryota > Viridiplantae > Streptophyta > Magnoliopsida > Santalales > Viscaceae > Viscum > Viscum album. The sequence continues at coordinate 597,621,413 of OY728121.1, forward strand.
TAAAAACCCCTAAAACTAACTTTCAACCCGCAACAAACGCAACTCCCGAAAAGGTCTCTTTAAGCGAATATCGGCGCTGCGAGTTCATCGGTGCCCTCAGATTTCAATTCCGAGCACCGGATCAAAAGTTAGGAATTCCCGCTCGTTTGTTCACTGAACTTACCCGAGCCAAACTTCGGAAATTAATTTCGGGCACTCCGGGCCTCGGAATCAGGTGCCGTCTGAAACCGCGCTCTTGTAAAATTCTAAAGAAAATTAAGAAAAAAATTTCCCTTGAATTTTACGGGTCTTTACATTACTCCCACCTCAGGGCTTTACGTCCCCGTAAAGATACAACAAAAACTAGGGAAACAAATGAGGGTACTGAGCACGCATCTGAGCCTCCCGCTCCCATGTGCTCTCCTGGAGATTCCCGTGCTGCCATCTGATGCGCACAAGAGGAATCGATCGCCCACGCAGGACCCGCTCCTGTCGATCCTCTATCTCTACCGGGACCTCCGTAAAAGTCGCCCCATCGTCAACGTCAAGCTCCCCATGGTCAATGATGGGCGTCGGGTCGTTCACGTATCTCCTCAGCTGGGATACGTGGAAGACGTCGTGCACCCGGTACAACTGAGGTGGTAGAGCCAGGCGATAAGCCACCTCACCAACCTTGCTGAGGACCTGGAAAGGTCCGATGAAGCGTGGAGATAACTTGCCGCCTCGGCCAAATCTCTGAAAACCCCGTCGAGGTGAGACCCGCAAGAAGACGTGGTCGCCATCCTCGAACTCCAGTGGCCTCCGCCTCCTGTCAGCGTATGACTTCTGCCGGCTCTGAGCTGTCCTCATCCGCTCCTGGATGACCTGGACCTTCTCTGTCGTGGCCTGGATCATCACAGGTCCCACAAGAGCTGCAAGATTTCTTCTTTGCAGAAAAGAGAAATCTGGTCTCATCCCCTGGATGAACCACATTCTTTGCCTAAAACAGTCAATCCTAACATGGATGATACTAATCCATACCAAGGATGACGTCGTAAGGCCTCGACGCTACTACTAAGAGATTCAACCTTTACTCTCGCCTCCAAGGGTTGAGTCACACTGTCGGCATCAGTGTGTGGTAACTGGGTCTCCTCCAGTAGATGTCTCACAAGTGAGGGTCAAGTCAATAGCCAAAACTGGAACCTCTTAGTAACATCACGAAAGAGGACAGGAACGAAAAATATCACAAAGGTATGCATCTTTTATTATTGCAGCTCATAATACAAGACGCTACACAAAAGCAACAAGGAACCAGAAGTACAAAGGATGTATCCACTAGTTCTGCTCCTGTCCGTCGGCTCCCAGAGCTCCATGATCAAAGGCCTCAGCTGCCTGAAGCTGAGCTCTCCCATGCGGTCGGGGTGGACCTCCTGGTGGTGGTGGTGGCAGAGCCTCAAAGCGTCGCCCACCACCGTCTGCTCGTCCAGCTTCTCTGCCTCGTCCGCCTCCTCCCTGCGGACCGCCACGGTCGAACCTCTGCCTCTGCCTGGGAGGTTCTTCACTTAACTGCTGATCATCAGCATGGCGGGTCGGACAGTCACGAGCCATGTGACCATTCCCGCCACAGGAGTAACACTGCCCACTCTCGGCACGCCTGGCTCTGACTCCACCCCGGCTTCCCCGTACAACTGAGCCTGAGTCGTGCAGTCGGCCACCGGTAGGTCTGGTCTGCCTGGAACCCTGAGTCATCCGTCGGCTACCTGCTGCAGATGACTCTGCCACGTGCCGCCCTGCGGTGAGTTGCTGTGCTGGTGTAGACTCAGCAAGGAAACTCTCGATCAGAAGTGCCCGCTCCAGTACTCCTGTCTGAGTCGGTATGCTGAGGGAGATCAGCGATGTCCTGATCTCGTGTCTCAAACCCTGCTCGAAGGTCCGGGCCCGGAAGAAGGGGTCCCGTACCATGTCTGTCGAGTACCGAGAAAGGTCGGTGAACCTCGCCGCGTACTGAGCGACCGTCATGCTGCCCTGCCGCAGCTGTAGAAGCTCCTGGATACGCACCGCACGAAGGGTGGCTGGGACGAACTCCGAGGGGAAGATGCTCTCAAAGTCCGTCCAAAGTAGAGATGCCTCATCGTGCACCTAGAGCATCAAGCTCCACCATCGTCCTGCTGCTGCGTGTAGTAGGCTCGCAGCGAGGATCACCATGAGGTCTGCTGGTGTCCTCACTAGCCTAAACACTCGAACTACTGCCTCCAGCCAGTCCTCTGCTGCCTGGGGATCCGTCTCCCCGCGAAACCTGGGCGGTCGCTGGCGCTGAAACTCATGCAGTGCGCTGAGGCGACGTGTATCGTCAGCGGATGCTGCTGGAAGCATCGGGGGCTCGGCGGTTAAAGCTACCGCCGGTGCCACTACTGGAAAAGGGCCCTGCACCGAGGCCTCGTCGCTCGGTGGGCTGTCGTCTCGCTCGACTCTCGGAACCCTAGCTGGCTGCCGTCGTGGGGCCATCCTGAAAGGAGACAGGCGCGCCACGGTCAAACAGTATACCTGATGAGCTGACACAAAGAAATCACAAAGAAAACTTTGAAACACACACGCAATCAATGTTTTCGTGTATTAAGTCGGAAATCAGAAGTCAGGGTCCTGGTGTACGGATACGTCGGCCGCCGCACCAACACTGGACTCCCTGGACTGATAACCACACTCAATACGCTAAACATTATTGCTTCACATAGAAAAGATCAGAGTTTGCGGTAGAACCGAACTCCTCTGATACCAATTTGTCACGACCCGCCCTCGGGGTCCGTGCCGTGACTACCCCAAGCCCGCCTTCCATAGGCCAGGGGCTGGCGACTAGAACCAAGGCGTAATTCCCAGTAAAAAGGGAAGGCATTGCCTTTGAAAAGTAAACACACACCACAGAGTAAACAAGCGGAAAGTAAACACTAAACAAAAGCAGAGTACTACTGAAAGTGCGGAAAAGTAAATGGGCCAGTATACAAACCCAAACTGAATGTAAAGTACAACTCAAAATGGAAAAACAGCAACTGAAAGGTAAAAGCCGCTACTCCGAGCTGTCCACTGGAAATCCCACCTGAAGGGTGGGTACAGATAGCTCCTCTGCTCCACGGGTCCCGCCGTCCGCTCCGTGCACGTCCCACCCAGTGGTCCACCTCCGGGTACCGTCCCGCTCTACAAGCCTCAGCTAAGGTCAACGCTGTCCGTCGTCTGCAACCAACACAACGTAGTGCGGGCGAAGCCCGTGCAGGGGTGGGTATAAGCTACTCAGTAGGGACCCCGAGACCCCTGAAGGTCTCTCAAATCCACAATGATTAAACCACGAAGAAAAGTAACAATCACGAAGTAACAACTGACACTGCTTAGGTATATGCCCATACATATACCTAAGTCATCAATTTCCGTTCGGCTCCAACACCGAGCCCAAGAACAACCCAATCCACAAAGAAGAGTAAACAGTAAATCCACACAGATAATAACAAGTTTATGAAATCAACGGATAACCATTACCCAGGTATATGCCCATACATATACCTAAGTTATCAAGCGACCCATCTCAATCATGAGGAAATCACAAAGATCATAGACTCAGCTCAAACCAGGATTTTCATCATCGAAACCGTAAAAGTTGAAGAGCCCCAACTCTGAAGTGTACAGTGGTCCTGTCACGACTCCGAGGTACTGCTCACTAACCTAAGACTGCTGAAATACTCCTCCTGTCGAGTACCGCGGGTCTGCTGCCAACTACCGGGCGCTCCGTCCGCTGAGGGTCTGCTGCCAAATACCGGGCGCTCACCCAGATAGCCTACTGAGGTACTCCTCCTGTCGAGTACCGCGGGTTTGCCGCCAACTACCAGGCGCTCCGTCCGCCGTGGGTCTGCTGCCAACTACTGGGCGCTCCGTCCACTGGGCTAGTCGACTCACTCCATGTCGAGTCGGTCAAGCAGTCGTCAGGTCTCAGTCATCTACACGGTCTCCGTACTCCGCACGCACGTCTCCACCGTCGCGGGTCTGTCGCTACAACCAAGCGCACACACTCCGTAGAGTATCGCGGGTCCGCCGCTACAACCAAGCGCTCCACCGCCAAGGGTCTGCTGCTGCATCCAAGCGCACCACCACTGTCAAGTACCACGGGTCCGCCGCTACACCCAAGCGCTCCATCGCCCAAGGTAAACAGAAGATTCAGCTCACACAGGTTCGGTAGCACTGCTCCACGTAGGATCGCTGAGTGCTGTAGTCGTCGTCGTCGAATCCACACAGGATCTCTGTACTGTCGTCGTCGAAGTCACAGTAGCAGTCGTAGCAGTAGAACAGTCGCAGCCAGCACTAGGGTTCCCGCACAAAGCAAGCTCGTTCGGAGGGTCCGCTCCATGAGCCGAGAGGCTGATACATCAACTGTCACGAAGACCGAAGTTGATGTATCCAAAAGTTCCGTATCGTCAACAGGAACTCAACGCAACAGACGGCGCGTCGATCGGACGCCCGGTCTGAGAGTTATTGGCATTTTCATCTCCGGGGCCCGGTTGGTTTTTAAGGCAAAACCAACCCGACCGTACTCCACCTGCGTCCAAACCTCGGGCGGAGTATACCAAAAGATCCGTCTCACTAAGAGGAAGACAACGCGACTGACGGCGCGTCAATCGGACGTTCGTAGCTCAAGATATGAGCGTTTTCGCTCCGAAGGCCCGGTTGGTTTCGTGAACGAACCAACCCGGCCGAACTCAAAGTTAAACGAAACCTTGAGTGCGATATATCGAAACGACCGTCTCGATCCAAGGATCGCGTTGCCGTGGAAGGTTCGTCATTCGGAGATCCGAGGCTCATGTTATGGGCCAAAAACCAAATCTGGTTCGAAACGGGGGGGTCCGGGTCCGGGCCGACCCGGCCCGACCCCCCCCCCCCCCCCGGGGCGGCGCGGCGGCGCGGCGGCGCGGCGGGCCGCGGCAGGCGCCGCACGTGGTCGGCACGCGGGGGGCAACCCCCCGCTGATTTGGAGCGGCGCGGCACAAAGGCCGCGCCTTTGCAACAAATGGCCCCCACGTGGGGGCCTGGTTTTATTTAAAGGAACCGGGGGGCTGCTGCCCCCCTTTCATGGAACCGCCCCCCTCATTAAGAGGGGGGTTTTGCTGAACCGTCCGGGGGATTTATTCCCCCGGTTTTCTGTCATCCGGCCGGCCAGCTGGCCGGCCGGTTTTTACCAACGGGACCGGAAATTCCGGTCCCGCCTTCGACTTCCGACGCCGGCGGCCCGGCCGCCGGTCTTCACATCCCGCCGCGGCCCGGATCCGGCCGCGGTCTCCTCGTCCCGCCGCGGCCCGGAACCGGCCGCGGTGTTCGTCGTCCGGCGCGGTGCGACGACACCGCGCCCCTTTCGCCGTGCCATGATTCTTTTCAACGCGGCGCGACGACGTCGCGTTCTTGAAGATTCTTCCTCGACGTAGCGCGACAGCGCCGCGTAAAATATTTGCACGATCATCCGCGTGGTGCGACGGCACCACGCCACTTGCTTCCTCACGCAAGAATAATCAACATGAACGATGGAGGGGGGTTCGGCCGTGTTCATGCGGTCCGGCCCCCCTCACGTTAAATAAATAACGCAACTTAAATCATTCAAAAGTCTCATGTTTGACATGCGAAATCCATGATCAAGAAAAGGAATAAATAAATATTGAATCAACAACCCCTACCTCGGGTATAAGTTCGAGGATTTGACTATGTCCGCGGAAGTCGACGTCGCGGAGATCGGGCGTCGCGGTAGTCGTTCGTCAATTCCGTTGACGAAGAGATACGTCCGATGTGATACGTCGTTGGAGAAACCTCTTATGTCGATGAAGGGAATCCGAGGAGGAAGCGGCGTTCCCTCACGTTGACACCGAGGACGAAGAAGAGAGGCGTCATTCTTCGTCGGAGTTTGAGCGTTCTTCGTTCTTCGTCAGAGTTTGAAGATGAAGAAGAAGCTCTCCAAAAGCTCTCAAGGAGACAAACAAACAACCCATAATAAAATAAGATAACATCTTATTTTATTATTACAAAACATACTAGAATTTCAAAAGTTTGAAATTCAAAAAGGGGTTAACTCCCATAATTAATTAAGTAACATAAGCCATTAAATGAGGCGTTAAGGGAGTTGGGAGAATTTGAAAGGTTTAGGGGCTCGTGTGGGCCCCACCACACTTAATCCTCCCAAGGGAGGTTAAGTGGGTGTGGGTCCCACTCCCAACCTCCTTTGATAGGTTTTAACAAGTTAAAAATAAAATTGTTCTACACAATTTTATTTAACTCAAACTAAAAACCCCTAAAACTAACTTTCAACCCGCAACAAACGCAACTCCCGAAAAGGTCTCTTTAAGCGAATATCGGCGCTGCGAGTTCATCGGTGCCCTTAGATTTCAATTCCGAGCACCGGATCAAAAGTTAGGAATTCCCGCTCGTTTGTTCACTGAACGTACCCGAGCCAAACTTCGGAAATTAATTCCGGGCACTCCGGGCCTCGGAATCAGGTGCCGTCTGAAACCGCGCTCTTGTAAAATTCTAAAAAAAATTAAGAAAAAAATTTCCCTTGAATTTTACGGGTCTTTACATTCATAATTGGTGAGTTTTCCGAACATGATGGGGAGGTTGTTTCTAGAAAACATTGTCAATATGTCAATGTCATCCTCCACTTCATTAGACATACACACCTCCTTTTATTCAGACCCTAAAAAATTATTTTGTTTTTTTATACTAACTATAGTATTGTGCTACTAGAAGATGAATGGGAACTATATGTGGTTGACCCCAATTTTTACAGCAACTATCTATACAAATTAATCAGAGCATTCAATACCTCTATTGGGAATAAATCCCCCAATGTCACATTGTAGTTTTTTTGGGTTGATTTTTGTTGTTGAAAAGTTTGTTTTTAAGGTATATTGTGGATATCAAGATATATTTTTGACTAGTAATTTTGAAAATGATCTAAGTAAAAGGAATGAATTCCTTGGAAGCAGTACACAATTTATCATACATAAGGCGATGTCGTTTTCCAGTGTTTTCGAAATGTTTGGGGTCTAAAATTTGGATTTTGGATAGAATCATGAAATGTGAAATTCCTTTATGTCATTATCAAAATATGTCAAAGGAATGAATTTTGTGAATCATGGGATTTGTGAAGGGTGTTTCATGAATGCAGTATTATTCCGACAGTGAGATCTTTGAGTATGAAGAGCATTATGAATAGATAAGGTGAGGAACATCGTGAGTATATCATTGTAGCGGTGCAATGAGTTTGATAGTGATCTCCATTATTATGATGATAATCATTAATATAAAATTTTTGTGGATAATCAAGAAAGAGGGATCATCATGATGGAAAATAAGGATCATCATGAAATGGTGATGATGTGGCTAGAAGGTTCTAGAATTAGTGTAATCACCTATAAATAGGCCTCTAAAACCTTCAAGAAAGTAGAGAAACATACCAAAGATCTTAAGGATTGAGATTTACTATTGTGGTTCATGAAGTAGTTTCATGAAAAAATGTTCATCACGTATTTGATAACCAACTGAATGCTCTGAGTATCGTGTAGGTAATGGAATTTTTGAAGGATAAATATTCTTTGGGAAATAATGTAGCTTCACAAAGGCTAGTTGAGCTTCATGAAATCAGTGTGCTTTGTGAAGGTTAATTGAGCTCTGTGAATGGTTCAATCTTCACAAAATGGTATTTTAACATAATGAAAGAGGAGCTTCATGAATATAGTGAGCAACATGGAAGTTTTTCAGAAGGAATTTCCCTCTAAATGTGGGGTTAGGTGGTATTCATAAGTTGGATGAAAGAGAAAATTCAACAGAGCATCTATCTTAAAATGAGGATGTATTCATTATAGATAATGAAAGGAACTAAAATTCAAAAAATGTGTGAATGTCATCTAAGTGAAGTGAGAAAATGTAGTGGAAGACGGTGATCCTTTCCACTGGTAGTGATCTAGAGAAAGATACATAGGGAGATAACCTTTGGATTTTTGTGAGAAAACCTATAATCTTGTAAAGGCAGTGACCCATGTTATAGATGAGATCGTTCTCGAAACACCATTTTGGGAAGGGATCCTTAGTGTATTTGGTACAATCATCTCATTTCTATTGTATGGTCCTTGGACATAGACCAACGAGGGTGAAGCAAATAAATGTTTTTGCATCGTATGCATGATTTCAATTATTTTCACACATTTATATTAGAAATGGAGAGATGATAGTTTTTGAAAATGAAATAGGATGTGAAGAATTTGATGTTTTAATCATCCATAACATGATTCACCCCCCCCCCTTCAAAGGTATTTAATATAACTGGGATAACAACCTCTACATATAGAGGTTTCATTATAATTGGAGGATTTCTTTGTATGTTTGATATATCATCATGTGGAGGTACACTATAATGATTTATAGGTGTACAGTCCATATTATCTTCTCCACGTCACCATTAGGTGGATTATCATGGTAATGATTATCTTCTGATTTCTCTAAAGTGTTATAAAACATTTTTGTGTAGATAATGTCTCTTGAACAACTTCACGGATAGTGGCATTGATATGATTTGTAACATGAGGTTCGATCTGTGTCATCGCTAGAATATGGGAATCTAGATTTTTGAATTTTGTAGGGATATGTGGAAAATATATTATGTTTGACAGAACCTGCTTCTTAACATCTTGGGTTGTGTGATTATGCTCTGACTACTAAGAAGATTCTAGAGTATGCTAATGATATGTCTCATTATTGATTTGAATATGAAACTATCTCAAGGAATGTTTCATTCTCACATGGTGATCCGAGGTTGGGATTTCAGTATGATCCGGATCCTGAGCATTTAGAATATTCCTCTTTTCTTTCATGTAAAGAGTATGATCCTACCCAGAGGCATGTGGAACTCTCACCTGGTGAGACCCAGTTTGAACAAGAATATGTGCCTAGCCAGAATATGTATTCCCAAACTAATTATGTCGAAAAACCTATGCAATGAGATAATGGTTATGATTATCCTGATGTATTATCACATAATGATTTTGGCGGTGTCATTATTTGGATGAAGTTAGAATATGTTCTTGGATTCAATGATGTGTTGGAATATGAAATAAAAATTCACTGATAGTAATATGATCCTTTCAAGAGGATTCTGAAATTATCACTTGTTTGTCCCCATCAATAATGGGGTTATATTCCTAATCATGGGACTTTGGTGTTTTTCTATGGAATTATTTCATAGGAATATGAGTTTTTATCATGGAATGTGACCCTCTCACTTGGTGATACCCATCCATAATGAGGATATGAGCACAATCCTAGTCCTTTGGAATATTCCACAGGACATTTTCTAATATGAATGTTCCCATGTTCTGAGAAATATTCATATCTCATCTTGTAATCCCCTATGGGAATGGGAGTATGATCCTTGTCCAAGTCCTCTTACTTTATATAATTATGTAGATAATCCTCTTGTATGGGAGAAAAAATGTGTTCTTTCATTGTAACAACAACTTCTTAGTGATTATCTAAGTGTTGAGTTTTTCTGGATATAGTGTTAGGAATATGCACATGTCCCATCTTATGAACCATTGATAGAATTTATAGGAATATTTTTTAGTTGTTTCTAATATGTATTACCATTTTAGAAATTCATGTATAGGGTTGTAATCCTACAAATTTTCTTCGCCATTATATACTGGATGATGTCTACAATTGAAGTGGGTATATGATCCAACTTCTATACTCCTTGTTCTTGTGAATATATAGATTTAATTCATTTATGGGGTTGGGATATTCACATCCACCATGCCTATTGTAGGAATATTCCCACAGACCTTGTCCGGGTGTGTAGGGATATGAGCCTACTCACTGGTCACTACTAAAATATGTAGGCAATCACCATTAGTGGGAGTGCAAATATGATCCCTCTCATGGATATCCAATATCATCCTTAGTGTATTTGTCTTTTTCTACCACTGCATGCGAATCAGATAAGGATGTTTGTTAGGTGGTACCCATAATAGGAGTCTGATGGGTACTTGTGGAATGACACTGGAAAAAGAGGGTGATAGGTTCCCTCCTTAGTGGAACATGAACCAGAAGGTAGATGTATTTGATTCCACGGTCTACCTTCATCAGATATTGAAGGTGGTAGATTTTGCACTCTAGGTATAATCTGATGAAGTGGTTGGCTATAATGATGAGGTCCATAGTCATAACTTCTTCTATCCCAAGATGATGTGTACTTTTCATTTTTCATTCATGTAGATCCTCTCGAGAAGCTTCTAGTGTCATAATTTTACCACACAAGTGGTAATTACAAACCATTATGTTCACCAAATTGTTGGGTAGGTCAGAACATTTTACAACCCATAGGGGTTGTATCCATAGATGATTTACTAAAGTGGTCAATGGATGATGAAGACAATATCTCAGATTGGGATGTTGTTGATGAGAATAGTATCTTTATTAATGCAGATAACAAGGAACTAGACTACCAACTTTTTCTATACCATATGCCTAATAAGTGATCAATCAGATATCCATGATTTATAAAAGTGTACTATTATTCTTGATTAGACAATTCAACTCATTTAGATATGTCAAAGCATGGATGGACGTATTTATGGGAACCAAATTTACAGTGGACAAGCTATATAATTCATGTAATAATTATCATCTTTTTTGTGTAAGATATGAAAAACAATGTGGAATGAATTAAGATTCACTGATAATTATTTATTTCAGAGTTTCATCTTGGTTTCAACATTTATGTCTTTTGATAGTGTGAAAAATGGATCAATTAATAATAACCTAATAATTTTTTTATATTATACATTCATGTTGGGCATGCAATTTTTGTTTCATTGGGAATATAACGACCCATACTTTACATACATTGTTAATACTTCAAAACTGAAGCACACTTATTACAACATATTCCAAAACCACAAAGGACCGTATAGGTATAGTGTCTTTAGAAACTGGGAAACATAAACAACTGGTTCATAAATCTTCTACAGTGTCTCCCATTTATTTCATCATATCTAGGGTCCCTTTTAGCATATTATACTTAATATCCATCTTCCTGACCTCGGGAAAAGAAAACATACAAAAAAGGGTGAGCTCAAATGCTCAGCAAGGGAAATAAAGGAAATAAAAATCATATCATATCTTTTTGAAAATCATAACCTGCAAAAGAGATCATAATATCTTAACATGGAATAAATCATAGAAGTGAAAATGAGATCCCAATAATCATAACATAAAACATGAAACTTTGTGGCATGCACACATAATCATTGAAAATCATTTCTTGTTAGTCATGACTCATTTCCAAGACTATCTTAGCGGACAAAGTCCATTTCTGAACCGAGTTCACTCCTCGTTTCAGTCCTGTATCACTAAACCAAAATAACCTTCCGTTCCAGACATGTCTATCTCATGAGATATAAATCTTTACCCAATGCATTGGAGGGAGATATATGTCCCACCCATCTCATAATGAAACCATTCTTATGTGTGCCACAAAATCATAAACCTTACATCATAGCATAACCCATGTAATAAAAATGGGAATCTTAAACATAGTGACATCATAAAACAATTCATATAAGATAAAGGAATTCATAAACATAATTGCATCACAACATAATCAATTCAATGTAATAATAGGGATAAAAAACAGAACCCTTTATTATCTTAGATGGAAAATAATTTTGATAAAACACTTGAACTCCATTCTTGAGGAAAATATCCTTTCTTCTTAAAAACATTTTTCCTTTCTTAACATGTCATGTGACTTTAAACTAAAAGAATTTGATTAAAAATAAACTTGAAAACTTGTAAAGGAATCTTCTTGGAAATAATGTTTTAAAAATCCATTCATGCCATATATGTTAAAAAAACATTCTTCGTACTTTTGTCGGAAAAATCAAAAAGTACCTCGTACGAAAAAATGACAAAAGATTCCTTTAATATTCTTTTACTAAGGTTAAAATTGGATTTAAACTATTGTAAGTGGATGTAAACAATATTACATATTGATGGAACATGGATGTGGATGATAAAATACACCCCAGTAAATCCCAAAGCATAAACAATCTCGGATAAAAATGAGATTGTGATATTTCCCCTTACCTTATGTCTGATTTGCTTTGTACATGTCCGAAGCTCCTGTATAATGGTTTAAATAATGTTATTGACTTATTACAGAATCATACATATTGATATGATATAATATATGGTCATATTATTAGCTTCTTATTAGTAATATTTCATTGTTACTCGTTACTCGGGTTGTTATTGCCTTTTGTTCTTATGCATGTTTTGCCGAATAAATTCTTATTCTTATTTTAAGGTTATAGATACCTTATATCCAGAATAGTATTATTGTAACATATATCATATTTATTCATTAAACTCATTTATATAATTACTATGTAATGATGATCATGTAGAACGAATCGCATCACATCATGGAGACGGTATTTCGTACGTACGCACGAGTTATGATATCATTCCTATGATCGTGGAATTGTATTGGAATGTATGTATACTATTTCAGAATCAATATCACTTTTTAATAGTCATATATAGTCATTATTTACACCATTATACCCATCCAAGTAAGGTGGTGGTGGAAAATAGATTACACCACAGCGTGGAGACGGTATTCCGTACGTACGCACGCACGGTGATTTCATATTCTGTAGGATGGATAGATGGTTAAATAGGGTTGTTTCATAATTATAATAACATATCAGTATAAGATTGATACTGATGTTATTACTTAATAATGAAACAACTAAAGAAGAATAAGTTGAAGAAGAAATAAATTGGAATGGATCGGTAATGGATATTACCTCTTCTTTGAAGTGCTTCTTTGAGACCTCCTTTTAGGCACTAAAATTGGTCTTTTAAGAATACCAGGACCTCTAGGATGTCTCTTGGGAAGTGGAGAGGAGAAAATGGCAGGGGTTGGCCGAGCTTGACGGCTCAAAGTTGTGTGAGGAAGAGAGGGTGGAGGTTCCCTTTTATAAGGGAGGAGAGGGGCACCATTGGAATAACTAAAACTATTATTTTATTATAAAGTCAAGTTCGGTTTTAAATAGCTCCAAATTGATTTATTTTGAGGCTAAGGTGGGGATGGGTCGAAATACTCTCATCCAATAGAATTTAGACAAGTTTAGGTTCCTATTTTAACCTTATCATTTAGATTTAACATTAAGTTAAATAATTTTACTTTTACCGTGTCTTTTTGTGTTCTTATACTATAAGGTTAATAAACTTACTATATCAAGCCAAAATAACCCCAAGTTGTTTATTATTAATATATATAACCTTATATAAGTCATTTTTCCGAAATTTATATTTTTAGGAATAAAATAACAATTAATATAATATTTGTTCTAAAAACTATTTTATGTCAATTTTGACAATATTTAGTAATTGATTTTTGTGAAAATCATAACAGAATGATAAGTTCGAACATAGTTAATTAAATCAATACTAACATGTCATATTAACCTATAAAATTATTGGAATTCATAAAAAGTCTCAAATTATACTTATTTAGGAATTTATAATATCAATTATTTTATTTTTTTCACTATTATGGTAATTACTGCATCATCATTGTGTCATAAATAAATTAAATTATTTAAAGTCTAAAAATTAAAAATAAAATACTATTATGTAGGAAATCTGTTTAGCTTTCTAATGAATATTTATAGTAGAATTTATCTTATTTATAACCCTATATTAAAAATGATTTAGTTATTAAACTTTGATTTTAACTATTTTAACCCTTCTTTAAATAAATTAATAATAAATGTCCTAATCTATTCCAAGTGGGCCTAAATGGTAATATTTTATTCCTAAGTTTGTTTTTGGTCAAATTAAACTTGTCCAATAGAATTAGGACATGTGTTAGGGTAATAATAATATCATTTTACCCTTAATTTCCCTATTTACTTTTAACCATGGTAAAAAAAGCAAAAAGTTACTATTCACCAAAAAATTATTTTCATCTCATTGAACCACATTTAATTCCCTAACATCAACCATGTCTCTTGTATTTTTGAAATTCCACTCACAGAAGCGGTAAAATTATGTTTTATGAAAAATTCAATTTTTTTAACAGCCACTTAGTAGTTTCACTATTCATCAAAAATTGAAAGTTTTCAGAAAAATAACAAAATTTTACCTTAGGCTAATTTCGATATTCTGAGTCCAAAAATGAAGTCCATTGTGAAAAATAAAATTTATAAAAATTTTAAAAAGTTTTTCTTACTATTCATAACGGCTAGTTTTAATAATATTTTAATAGTATATCGTTGTTTAGTGAAACTCGGTATTGCGTACGACGCAAGCTATCGAGGAAGGTCGCGATTTCGTGTAAAGAAAGACAAGAAAGTGTTGTGTGTAGAAAAAGATTCCTTTGATGATTTATATTAAATAAAATTCTTGGGTGTTACATTCTACCCCCCTTAAAATGAATTTCTACCTCGAAATTCGTCACTTTGTAACAAACAGATGAGGATACCTCTCCCTCATCATATCCTCAAGCTCCCATGTTGCTTCTTCTAATTGGTGGTTCCTCCATAAAACTTTCACCAATCGAGTGGTCTTGTTTCGTAGGAATTTTTCACTGCGATCCAGAATCACTATCGGTTGTTCTTCATAAGAAAGATCTTGCTCCAGCGGTACAACTTCTGAGCTGAGTACATGGGAAGGATCAAGTATGTACTTTCTCAGGAGAGATACATGGAACACATCGTGAACTTGAGAGAGATTCGGTGGGAGTGCCAATCATTAAGCTACCTTTCCAACACGATCCAGTATTTCGAAAGGACCGATATATCTAGGGCTCAACTTCCCCTTCCTTCCAAATCTCATACCCTTCTTCCAGGGAGATATTTGTAAGAACACTTTATCACCCACTTCAAACTCTAGGTCTTTTCTTCGGTTGTCGGCATAACTTTTCTGTCGACTCTGAGCTGCTCTTATGTGTTGTTGAATAGATCTGACCTTTTCTTCGATTTCCTCAACGAGATCAGGCCCTAATAGCTTTCTTTCCCCAACTTCATCGCAGCAAGTTGGAGTCCTGCATTTCTTTCCATAGAGAGCTTCATAAGGAGCCATCTGAATACTGGAGTGAAAGCTATTATTATAAGAAAATTCCACCAAATGTAGGTGTTGATCCCAACCTCCTTTGAAATCCATAGATCAAGCTCTCAACATATCTTCTAGGGTTTGAATTGTTCTCTCAGACTGACCATCTGTCTGAGGATGATAAGAAGTGCTGAAACTCAACTCTGTATCCAAAGTATGCTGAAGACTTTGCCATAACTTCGAGGTAAATCTCGGATCCCGATTAGATATAATAGAAAGTGGTACTCCATGCCATCTTACCACTTCCTTTACATATATCCCAGCAAGCTAATATAGAGATAAATCCTCTCTAATAGCAATGAAGTGTGAAGACTTTGTAAGACGATCAACTATGACCCAGATAGCATTAGTGCCTTTGGATGTTTTAGGAAGTCCTGTGACAAAGTCCATAGTGATGTTTTCCCATTTCCATTCGTGTATGGGTAATGGTTGTAACATCCCCTTAGACTTCTGTCTCTCAGCTTTAACTTGTTGACAAACCAAGCATCGAGAGACATATTCAGAAACATCTCTTTTCATGCCATCCCACTAAAGTACTCTTTCAGGTCCCTATACATCTTCGTGCTTCCATGATGAATAGAGAATGAAGAACTATGAGCCTCATCCAGCAGATCCTTCTTTAATTCGGGGATGGGAGGAACACAAACCTGATTCTTGAACTTTATTATCCCATCACAATAAAGGTTTAATTCAGGAACATTTCTCACCTTCTTTTGTAACACTACATCTTCTTTCTGTTCCCCTTTAATCATCACATTTATATGATGTTTGAACATTCATTTATGAAACATAAGATTTTTCCCCTTCCATTATAATTCCAAGATCCATCCTTTGTAAATCCATAAATATTGGATCTTTTGTGATCCTCATCATGGATAAACTAGCATGATCTTGTCGACTTAATGCATCTGCCACCTTGTTTGCGTTCCCAGGGTGGTAATGGATTGAGCAGTCATAATCCTTAATCAGCTCCAACCATCTTCTTTGATGCATATTCAGCTCCTTTTGTGTGAAAATATACTTTAAACTTTTATGATCAGTATAAATATCACACCTTTCACCATAAAGATAATGCCTCCAAATCTTTAATGGAATGATTACCGCAGCTAACTCCGAATCATGTGTTGGGTAATTTTGCTCATGGATTTTCAACTGTCGTGAGGCATAAGCTATCACCATATCATTTTTCATAATAACACACCCCAATCCCTTCTTGGATGCATCACTGTAGATCAAAAACCTTTCTCTACTACAAGGAAGTATGAGCATAGGTGCACTGGATAACCTTCTTTTCAACTCCTTGAAATTATCTTCACATTCCTCTGTCCAAACAAACTTAACTCCTTTCCGAGTCAACTTGGTGAGTGGATTAGATAATCGTGATAAATCTTTTACAAAACGTCGATAATATCCGGCCAAACCAAGAAAACTTCGGATCTCGGTTACTGTTGTTGGTCTCGACCATCTTTCGATAACCTCTGTTTTTGCTGGATCCACAGATATCCCCTATTCTGAGATTATGTGACCCAAAAATGAAACTTTTTGAAGCCAAAATTCACATTTGGTAAGTTCGGCATAAAGCTTCTCCTTTCTCAAGGTCTTCAATATAATTCTCAAGTGATCTTCATGCTCTTCCTTGCTCTTTGAATAGGCAAGAATAACGTCTATAAATACTACCACAAATTGATCAAGATAGTCTCTAAAGACTCTATTCATTAGATCCATGAAGATAGCTGGGGCATTAGTAAGACCAAATGGAATCACTATAAATTCATAGTGTCCATACCTTGTACGGAAAACTGTCTTTGGTATATCCTCCCATTTGACCCTTAATTGATGATACCCTGAACGAAGATCAATCTTGGATAAGTATTGTGCTCCGCGTAGTTGGTCAAATAAGTCATCAATGCGTGGGAGAGGATATTTGTTCTTGATAGTGATCTTGTTATGTTCTCGATAATCAATGCAGAGTCTCATTGATCCATCATTCTTCTTAACAAATAGAACAGATTCTCCCCAAGGTGACCTACTAGGGCGTATGAATCCCTTATCAAGATTCTCTTGGAGTTGCTTCTTCAATTCCTACAACTCAATTGGGGCCATTCTATAACGTGTCTTTGAAATAGGCAAAGCACCCGGTACGAGTTCTATTGAAAACTCAACTTCACGATTTGGTGGAAGACCCGATAATTCCTCTGGAAAGACATCATCAAACTCTTGTACGATGGGCATATTCTTAATCTTGAGTTTCTCACCAACCATATGAGATAAATAACCTTCATTTAGTGGAATCAAGACCCTTAAGATGGAAGGAATTTCCACTGGAAGGTTATATTCATCCTTGCATCGATAGACAGTCGTAGATTGATCTGGAATATGAAATGTGACTTCCCTTATTTGGCAATTGATATGAGATCCATGTAGAGAAAGCCAATC
This sequence comes from Viscum album, assembly GCA_963277665.1. Lineage (NCBI taxonomy): Eukaryota > Viridiplantae > Streptophyta > Magnoliopsida > Santalales > Viscaceae > Viscum > Viscum album. The sequence goes on from OY728121.1 coordinate 597,639,002, forward strand.
CATGCCAAGAATCACATCAAATTCCACTATAGGAAGGATCACAATATTTGTAGGAAGCACTTTCCCACAAACTTCAATCGGAGAATAATTATAAACATTTGATGCGATGGTTGTGCCATTAGGTGTTGTCACAGCTAAATCAACATCTAATTGTTGAGGTAATACGGTGATACCCTTAGAAAATTTTTCAAAAATAAAAGAGTGGGTGGATCCAGAATCAAATAAAACATTTTCTACTTTAGAGTGGATGGTAAGTGTACCTTTCACCACATCGTTATCGTACTCCACATCGCTAATAGAAATTGCATGTAGCATTCCTTTGTCTCTAGCCTTAAGAGTTTGTTGACGTCGACCATCATCATCAACCCTTGGATTTGGGCATTGATTGGCATAATTCCCCATCTCCTTGAACTTGAAACATTGTAGTGTAGTAGGTTCATTCTGTGCATCCCTTCCTTTGTTTGCATCATAAGACATCTTCTTCCCATCATTGCGGCATTCAAATGCCCGATGACCTTCCTTCCCACATTGGAAACATTTACTTGTCCCTTTAAGACAACTCCCTCCATGTTTCTTTCCACACTTTGTGCATAAGGGAAAGTTCATCATCTTTTCAGTGTGCTCTATAGATTTTCCTTTGAATTCCATTTTCCTCTTCATATCAAACCCATATGATTTATGGGTTACTCCAATCTCCATCTCAACTTTGAGAGCACATCGAACGATTTCCTCGTAGCTATTGAAGTCCCTTATGGCTAAGGCCCTTCGAAGACTTGGTTTTAAGCCACTAAAGAATCGATCGATCTTACTCTCAGGTTGGATAACAATACCAGAAGCGTACCTTGCATGTCTTGTAAAATTTGCTTCATAGGTACCAACAAATTCATCATCCTTTTGCTTCAGTTCGAGAAACTCTTTCTCCATCTTTGTTCGGAGAATACGAGGGAAGCATTTATTGAAAAATAAGTTCTTGAACTCGTCCCATTACGTGGACTCAATTGCATCCCTTTGCCTCGTATTCTTAATAAGATTCCACGATTGATCAGCATCACCTTCCAAACGATACATAGCTAAGACGACTTTATCATGCTCAAAACATTGAAGAACTGAACATATCTTTTCAGTAGTACTAATCCATTGTTTAGCAACTAATGGATCAGTAGACCCGCTGAATGAAGGTGGACGCTGTCTCATGAAGGATTCAACATAATGTTGCTCCTTCCTTTGCTTGTTTGAAAATATTGCATGATTCATAGCTTGAGAATGTTGTGTGATCATGGCTACAAGATTTTGCATTCCATCTCCCATAACGTTTTGTTGCTTAGGGGGACAATCATTGCATTGTCCGTCACATTCCGCATTAACACGGTTCCTCTGGGTTCCAGCCATTTACTAAAACCAAGAAGTATAGTGTGAGAAACACTAATTATAATAGGAAAACCACATAATCAAGAATAAAATTTCACACTTAAGTTCTTATCCTAGGGTATTCATGGCCATTTCTAAAACACTAAGATTGTGTTCTATGCGTAGAATTATCCTTAGGGTTCTTACGAAGGCTTTCGCATCCTAGTTTCCAAAGGATGACTATACCTTTCCTCTGATACCAACTATACCGACCCATACATTACATACATTGTTAATACTTCAAAACTGAAGCACACTTATTACCACATATGCCAAAACCACAAAGGACCGTATAAGTATAGTGTCTTTAGAAACTGGGAAACATAAACAACTGGTTCATAAATCTTCTATAGTGTCTCCCATTTATTTCATCATATCTAGGGTCCCTTTTAGCATATTCTAATTAATATCCATCTTCTTGAACTGGGGAAAAGAAAACATACAAAAAAGGGTGAGCTCAAATGCTCAGCAAGGGAAAATAAAGGAAATAAAAATCATATCATATCTTTTTGAAAATCATAACCTGCAAAAGAGATCATAATATCTTAATATGGAATAAATCATAGAAGTGAAAATGAGATCCCCATAATCATAACATAAAACATGAAACTTTGTGGCATGCACACATAATCATGGAAAATCTTTTCTTGTTAGTCATGACTCATTGCCAAGACTATCTTAGCGGACAATGTCCATTTCTGAATCGAGTTCACTCCTCGTTTCAGTCCTGTATCACTGAACCGAAATAACCTTCCATTCCAGCCATGTCTATCTCATGAGATATAAATCTTTACCCAATGCATTGGAGGGAGATATAGGTCCCACCCATCTCATAATGAAACCATTCTTATGTGTGCCACAAAATCATAAACCATACATCATAGCATAACCCATGTAATAAAAATGGGAATCTTAAACATCGTGACATCATAAAACAATTCATATAAGATAAAGGATATCATAAACATAATTCCATCACAACATAATCAATTCAATTTAATAATAGGGATAAAAAAACAGAACCCTTTATTATCTTAGATGGAAAATAATTTTGATAAAACACTTGAACTCCATTATTAAGGAAAATATCATTTCTTCTTCAAAAACATTTTTCCTTTCTTAACATTTCATATGACTTTAAACTAAAATAAGTTGATTAAAAATAAAATTGAGAACTTTTAAAGGAATATTCTTGGAAATAATGTTTTAAAAATCCATTCATGCCGTATAAGTTAAAAAAACATTCTTCGTACTTTTGTCGGAAAAGTCAAAAAGTACCTCGTACGAAAAAACGACAAAAGATTCCTTTCATATTCTTTTCCGAAGGGTAAAATTCGATTTAAACTATTGTAAGTGGATGGAAACAATATTACATATTGAGGGAACATGGATGTGGATGATAAAATACACCCCAGTAAATACCAATGTATAAACAATCTCGGATAAAAATGAGATTGTGATATTTCCCCTTACCTTAGGTCTGATTTGCTTTGTACGTGTCCAAATCTCCAGTATAATGGTTTAAATAATGTTATTGACTTATTACATAATCATAAATATGGATATGATATCATATATGGTCATACTCTTAGCTTCTTATTAGTAATATTTCATTGTTACTTGTTACTCGGGTCTTTATTGCCTTTTGTTCTTATGAATGTTTTGCCAAATAAATTCTTATTCTTATTTTAAGGTTATAGATACCTTATATCCAGAATGGTATTAGTGTAACATATATGATATTTATTCATTCAATTAATTTATATATTTACTATGTAATGATGATCATGTAGATCGAGTCGCATCACATCGTGGAGACGGTATTTCGTACGTACGCTCGATTGATGATATCGTTCCTATGATCGTGGAATTGTATTTGAGTGTATGTATACTATTTCAAAATCAATATCACTTTTTAATAGTCATATATAGTCATTATTTACACCATTATACCCATCCAAGTAAGGTGGTGGTGGAAAATAGATTACACCACGGCGTGGAGACGGTATTCTGTACGTACGCACGCGCAGTGATTTCATTTTCCGTAGGATGGATAGATGGTTAAATAGGGTTGTTTCATAATTATAATAACATATCAGTATATGAGTGATACTGATTTTATTACTTCATAATGAAACAACTAAAGAAGAAGATGATGAAGAAGAAATAAATTGGAAAGGATCGGTAATGGATATTTCCTCTTCTTTGAAGTGCTTCCTTGAGACCTCATTTTAGGGCACTAAAATTGGTCTTTTAAGAAGACCAGGACCTCTAGGGTGTCTCTAGGGAAGTGGAGAGGAGAAAATGGCAGGGGTCGGCCGAGCTTGAAGGCTCAAAGTTGTGTGAGGAAGAGAGGGAGGAGGTGCCCTTTTATAAGGGAGGAGAGGGGCACCTTTGGAATAACAAAAACTATTATTTTATTATAAATTCATGTTTGGTTTTAAATAGCTCCAAATTGATTTATTTCTAGATAAGGTGGGGATTGGTCGAAATCCTCTCATCCAATAGAATTTAGACATGTTTAGGTTCCGATTTTAACCTTATCATTTAGATTTAACATTAAGTTAAATAATTTTACTTTTACCGTGTCTTTTTGTGTTCTTATACTATAAGGTTAATAAACTTACTATATCAAGCCAAACGAACCCCAAGTAGTTTATTATTAATATATATAACCTTTTCTAAGTCATTTGGCCGAACCTTAGATTTTTAGGAATAAAATAACAATTAATATAATATTTTTTAAAAAACTATTTTATGTCAATTTTGACACTATTTAGTAATTGATTTTTGTGAAAATCATAACAGAATGATAAGTTCAAACAAAGTTAATTAAATCAATACTAACATGTCATATTAACCAGGAAAATTATTGTAATTCATAAAAAGTCTCAAATTATACTTATTTAGGTATTTATAATATCAATTATTCTATTTTTTTCACTATTATGGTAATTACTGCATCATCATTGTGTCATAAATAAATTAAATTATTTAAATTCTAAAAATTACAAATAAAATAATATTATGTAGGAAATCGTTTTAGCATTTTAATGAATATTTATAGTTGAATTTATCTTATTTATAACCCTATATTAAAAATGATTTTGTTATTAAACGTTGATTTTAACTATTTTAACCCTTCTTTAAATAAATTAATAATAAATGTCCTAATCTAATCCAAGTGGGCGTAAATGGTAATATTTTAATCCTATGTTTGTTTTTGGTCGAATTACATTTGTCCAATAGAATTAGGACATGTTTTAGGGTAATAATAATATCATTTTTACCCTTAATTTCCCTATTTACTTTTAACAGTGGTAAAAAAATTAAGTAGTTACTATTCACCAAAAAATTATTTTCATCTCATTGAACCACATTTTACTCACTAACATCAACCGTGTCTCTCGGATTTTTGAAATTCCACTCACAGAAGCGGTAAAATTAAGTTTTATGAAAAATTCAATTTTTTTAGCAGCAACTTAGTAGTTTCACTATTCATCAAAAATTGAAAGTTTTAAGAAAAATACCAAAATTTCACCTTAGGCTAATTTCGATATTATGAGTCCAAAAATGAAGTCAATTTTGAAAAAAAAAATTAAAAAATTTTAAAAATTGCTTATTACTATTCATAACGGGTAGTTTTAATAATATTTTAATAGTATATCGTTGTTTAGTGAAACTCGGTATTGCGTACGACGCAAGCTATCGAGGAAGGTCGCGATTTTGTGTAAAGCAATCCAAGCAAGTGTTGTGTGTAGAAAAAGATTCCTTTGATGATTTATATTACATAAAATTCTCGGGTGTTACAGGGAAAGAGGCGATCAAGTATCCCGGTTAAGGTGGATTCATTATGGCCGAATTTTTCATTGTAAGGTGTTCATTTCTATCAAAAATACTAACATCGATTCACTATTATTGTTCCTAATGGAAACACACAAATTCATCCTCAACCATAACTAGGTACATAACTTCCTTCCAAAGGCCAGTGTCCAATTGGTCTTTCAGACCCAGGGACACTTGGGGACTCACATTGCTCAAGATGATGGTAGGTAGGGATCATAACACCCATTGGGGGGGGTAATTATTTCATAATATAGGACACTCTTATCGATATAATATATTTTTATGAATCTCTACCAAATATTGATTTGAGTATGGTTATCCTAAAGAAATTCATTATAGAAGAAGTCTCTTTTTTGTTTAGAATATGGGGATCTCATTAGTGAAACCATCTATTTGTATCTGAGGTTCTATATCTATTTCCCAGTAATGGGCATCTACTTATGGGGTGATGTAGTATAACATGGAGAATTGGAATTTTCTACCATAGAATGAGGCATGTAATATTCCGAGGAGAGGATTGAGACATTATGAGCCATCCTATGTATCCTTCTTATTAAATGAATCAAAACCCACATATTTTATTTGACCAATGAAATTAAGTTACGTAAGGGAAGGACATAAGTGTGGGAAATACAGCACTAGATATTTGATATCAAGTGTTGATAGTGCATCGTATGTATCCTAGTCATTGCAGGAATAAAATTAACAAAGGCCATCCACACCCTCAACATTGCCCCCAATGTTGATTAACATATATAATGGATATTTATATCGTGCAAATCATCCAGGAATACATAATAATATTTCCCTTTATAGAGAATATTGTTGATGATAATGACATGTTTTTTGTGGTTCCATAATCCCAAATGATCTATGCATGATGTGGGAATCAAGAGATAGTAATTGATTTTCCTCATTTCATGTGGATGCGATGCTTTGGTACTAAGATGTCCCTTGTATGTGAATATAGAGATCATGACTCAAAAAGGTATCCTATATATCTAGGTAATGGTAGGATTTGATTCATTGTATTTTAGTTTATTTCTTAGATCGTTGAGTGATTAGGTAAGGTGATCAACCCAAGGGAATGATTGGGTCCTAATGGTTGAAATTTTAAAAAAGTGGGGATTACATCGAAATCCATTGTAATTTGATATTGGGCTTTAGGAATTCATCCTATGTATGAAAGATATTTCATGAATTATAGTTATGGTAGTTTAATTGATCTTGGATTACATACTGATATTTCCCTCTATGTGAGACATATCATATTTTTCCACTCATCAAGGCTTACACTCTATATAATCCTTTTCCATTATAGAAGATTCTGATGAAAATGATGTGATTATTGAAACTCCATATGACCATGTGATCTTTGATCGATGTGGGAAACAAGGGATGGAGGAGGAGCAATCTCAATGCTTGAGGATGTATGGATTATGAACTAGGACATACCTTAGGTTTGTTAATATAATGCTCATTCCACTTAGAGGTATCCTTCATATATTTATTATGGAAGGAATAAGAGTCCTTGTAGTTCCATAGATTGGTTCTTACACACTGACCTTTCCCATTGGATTAGGCAAACACAACAAGGGAAGAAATGTTATCAAGACATGGGATGCCTTGAAAACCTGGCTTTCTTTCTTTCTAGACAAGATTGACTATCGAATTGAAATGATTTATTACATATTCTAAAATGAAAAAATATGGGAGAATATGAAATAAGATAACAAGACCGTCCCCATTGAAGAACCCTAGTTCTTCTCCATGACGACGCTGACCGCTGCATCGATCCCTCCCCCACCAATGGGGGAGGGACCATCGGGATCCTTCAATGGTGTAGTCTCATCTTTTATTCCATTTTGAAATCCGGATTTGCATCCCCGTTTCACTCAAACCTTTCTTCGACTAAAAGTCCCAAACAATCTTGAAGGATTCCCCAAGCTACATATTTCATCTGCAGAGTTCTCGGAATCGTTTAATCTTTTGAATCATACCTGAGTTTCCACATTTTTACCAGTGACGACCCTCAGTTGATGTGTTTTACAGATTCATCTTCAATTATTGGGACTTGCAGGATATAGTGACTATGGGTCTCCTGGATAACCATAAAATTATGATATGCATTGCATCGGAAGCAAACCTCATCTTGGTCTGGGAAAAAACTCCTCACTGATTTAATGGTTTTAGATACATGATTCTTCATTGGCCGTTCAATCTTCATATAAAGCAGGATCCTCCATCTATGGAGACATGGGTTAGATCCCCTAACCTCCCCCTTCCCATTAAAAATCCTACTGTTACATGCATGCTAAGAAATATGTTATTCAGTTATATGTGTTTGGATAGTAGAATGGATGCACTTTGTCACCCCATTAACCCCCATGCAAGTATTTAAATGGACGTGTCATGAGAAACATTTGAATATGTGTGGATTACTATGGAAAATTATTACCGATGCAAGTAATGGGTCATTTAGAAAACATGGACGAACTTCTTTCCGGAATGCAAGCGGTTGGGTCATTTGCTGGAATGCTGTCACAAGGGGTCTCAGTCTGATATGAAGAGGAACAAGGACAAGTGAAAGGTGCAAACGGTGCATAAGGAAGCAGAGACTATGGAACAGAGGGCTCTGGAATGTACATGACCTCACGAAGTTGTTATTATGGAAGATTCTTGGCGGAAATCATGATCACACCCACCTGTGCAGAAGAGGTCGATGGGCCAGTTCTTACCAACGGTTGCGTCGATTTATAGTAAGATGAAATTGTATCTCGCCACCCCACCCCCTATTCACTGCACCAAATTGAAAGTGTGAGGGAGGAATAATCACTTAACCCAGAGGTAGGGGTAACATAGGGACTTGGATGTAACATTTCCATGGTCCAGATACTGAACGACAAGGATAATGCTCCGACCATGCCACCTGAACTGGGTAGTGATCCTACAAAGAAGTTACAAGGGACTAACATAGAGGTGCCTTTTCTAGCCAGTACTGGGGAAGCAGGGGGATTGGGTCCTGGAAATCTTCTAGTGGGTGCAGACTCTTAAATCCAGACCCTAGTCATCTTGAGAAATAGGATTGAAGGACTTTATAAGGTAGAGTCGAGAGATGAATCATCTATTCTGGTTGTGGGAGGTAAAACAATCAGGAAGAGACTCAATGGACCCAATATGGAAGGTGGGATAATTTGACATTAATATCCAGATTGTACTAATGGAGGTGGGGTGGATTAATTCATTGAGGATAGTAAGGGTTTATCTGAAGAGGAGTCCAGTATGAGGAGAAATAGGACTAATAGGATGAGTATGGGTTGGAAGGAATACTCCTCCATTCCACTTCTTATGAATACTCGGTCAGCAAAAAAGAAAATAGATGTGATGTTGGATAGCAAGGTCAGGTGTCATCTAAAACCACCTAGTCATCCTGAACTATACTTGGATTTTATTTTGAGTTCGGATAATGAGGTGACAGATCAGGTATTATTTTTCAATGCCTTGGAAGAGGATGCGCCAAGATGATGTGCTTGGATATTGAAGTGAATCTTAATGTGGGGCAATATATTTTGGTTTACATACAAGTCATGGTCCTAGTTGGGGTATTCAATAAGTGGATGATCAGGCATGAGGAGTACATTGTGGTCTGGAATAAAATAACTTTTTCATTTGAAGACCTGATAAGGGAATATCCACACTCTTAGGTAACTGATATATCCTTGAAGTTGTTTAGGGATATAGACTCTGGAAGAATTCAATTGGTTTTCAATGATTTTTCATAATCCTTTTTCTGACAAATGCATGGTTTCTCACTTTCTCGTGATATGTGTCTAAATGAGAATGTTATTTCTCAGTTTGTGTGTCTTGAGGTGCATTTGGGTGTTTTATTCCTACATAAAACATGGTTCTACCTTAGATGAGGGTTATATCACAAGGCTTTCACATCTACCTAGAACATAGAGGAGATGGTTTGGCTTGGCCATTGGTTCCATGCTTGTGCACATACACGAGACTATTTTTCGAGTTTCCATGCTTTGGTGGAGGCCATATATTGATGAGTTATTTGGAAGAGGCAAGACCGGTATTTTTCTTTGGGTTATTTTGGTCTATTTATTTGGTTGTTTTGATGGGCTTGGGGTTTCTTGCTCCCCTTTAAATGTGATTTGATAATAAAATAAAATAAAAATTTGTCAGTCTTAAATGTCAAAGGATGTTTGGAAAAGTTTCATTGTGTAGCAGACGTGCTAAAAGTTATTCACAAGATCAAGTAGTATTTTATAAGGGATGTCATGTATCCTATATTTAATATACAAGGGGAATTATAATATCAGCTAAAACATGATCATAGGACATAAAAATATTTGTCTAGTCGATGTTGGAATCCATAACATGATCTGTAACGTGATTCCTAGAGGCTATCTCATGATCCTACTGACATGCCATAGTGTCATCACATGATATGGCTGACACATTTAGAGGGTATCATGAGAGTCATCATGAGATTCCACAAAGGGTGTGGCATTTCATGGATGACATGAATGGGGGACATCATGAAGCCTAAATGACATGTCTGAGGGTCGTGGGAAGTGCCATCTCACATTCTTGAGTGGTACTATTAGACTCATCTCACATGAATTGGTTCCTCTATGTGAGTCTTCTGACGTGTCCAAAGGAAATCACTAGAAATGAATGGTTAGACTTGAGAGTTTCACATGACATGGTAGCATGCCTGAGGGGAACCATGTATCTCGATTTTACATGTCTATAGGACATCACATGAACAAAATTGTATAATAAAGTAGCATCGTGAGATTCGGGTGACATGTCCTAGTGTATTCACGTGCCTTGGGTAGTTCACATGAAGCACAATTAGTGTCAGTATATATATTCTTCATGTAATTTTACTTGTTTTAGTATATTTTCTAGACTTTATATTGAAAATTAATTATATTTTTCATTGTAATGTTATTTTACATATAAATTGATGTTACATATATGCAGGATGTTCGTCGCATGTCCGACTATAAGTCCACAATGTGATCTATGAGTAATCTTGGGAAGTGTTTATTCATGATGAATGGTTTATTCAGTTATTCTGCACAATATTAACTAATATGAGACTTTGGGATTGCAAGATCAACCTCTCCAACGAATCCTCTCTACTGCATGGACCCAAAAGGGGAAACTTATCATTTTAAAAGTAGTGGATATGTTTTCATAATGGGTTGGGGTATCTAAATGCCTAACCAACATGGTTCTCTATCGTTTTTTGTGTGTACATCTCAAAAATATAGAATGGAGTTGGTGGTTATCCTCGATATCATGAATATGTATAAGTACTTCTTATTTATCACTCTAATGGTGTAACCTGATTTTTAGGGATTCTGATTCCATTATTTAACTTCCTCCTATATTGCATTATCTCTAATTAATGGGAGCTTATTGAATCATGCAGGCCCAATGAAGGACTTCCGTATTGATATATTTATATGTCCATGATCCTTCATAGGATCAGGGTACATGTATAATAAACCTATTTTGATCTCATTTGACATATCTGGGAAATTCCATTTGGAAAATATGTCTTATTTGGGGGGACCTTTAAGGGATCGTGTTGACATGTCATGGGGTCTTACGAGACTGTTCTACATACAGCCTTTTAACGGCTCGTTATTTTTACTACCACTATATGCTCCAACCTCCTAATCCTTTTATTTACATTGTAAATATTATAATGTCTATGGGTCTCATGATATTCATTTAATGATTTCAAAAACCATCATTCTCCCCATCGGTGAGGCGTCACAAGGATTTTTAGACTTCAAAATGCCTCCAACTTTTGGAAATTGTTATCAACTTTTTGACGTTTTTTTGGATGGGTTGTCAAGAGATCACTGGTTAACATTGTACATATCATGGGGGGAATTCGTAGAATTCGTTGTATGATCATTGATTGTTTAGGGTGACTTCATGGGAGAAGACGGGTTTGTTGAAGGGGCTTCGTCGGGCTGTCCTTTGGCTTTGGGCTACCAATCTCTCCATTGAGTGTCCTTATTATTCTCATGAAATAAAGTGTCTCTTAGTGGCTTAAAAGATCTATGGGTATTTACCCACCTTCTCTTTCTGTTTCCTTTGTGGTGAAAATAATGATCATATTCAAGTCTTTCTACTTTTGTGGATTTGCAGATGCTCATTTGGAGGGTGTCAACAGAAATGCCAAAATAAAATAATCCTTCACATATTAGATAAATATTATTAATAAAAATATTATAATGTTCAATTAATTAGTAAATAAAAAAATCTCTATTTATATGATAAATAATAATTTTTATATCATATTAAAATGAAATTCAATTTATAAAATAATTTTATATGGTATTCTAAATTTTATGCTAATAAAATAATTTTAAAATTTTTAAATGAAAATATATGTTATTTATCTACACAAAATAATATAATTAAATTATATGAATTATAAATTGATATAAAATCATATTTAGTTAACAAAATGTTTAATTTTTTTCAATAAGAAAAGTTTTTCTTAATATGTATTATTATTATATTAATAATTAAATATATATTTGTCACAATATTATTTTTACAAAAAATCATTAATTTTTTGTTATTATTTTTATAATGATATTTTATTTAATTTTTTTACTTAAATTAAATAATTTATTTTTGTGTAAAAAATATAAAATACTAGTTTTAATGAATATTAAAATTTTATGAAATTATCATTATATAAAAAATACATAGACTTTTGGAAAATATAAAAATTAATCAATGATGTATTTATCAGGGGAAATTATTTGTTTCAAACATAATTCTTGACATATACAACCAATGTTTAATATTTATAATTTTTTTTATCATTTTGTTACACGTTTAAAAAAATTACATTCTTTCCTTCAAATTAATTTTTTTTTGTAAAATTAGGTTCTTGATTTATTTGAAATTAAAAAAATATTTATTTCTTTTTTAACCTACCAATTTATATAATTTATATAAATAAAATTGGTAATCTTAACATATATAAAAATTTTAGGAAGAATAACACAGTTTCTCTAAAAACTATTTTTCACATCAAGTGTGTTGATTAAAAAATTAACATTTCTGAAACATAGAAATTTTATTTCTTGTAATTATTTCTAAAATTAAAACCATTAAATTGAAAATAAGTAAAATCATATTTTTCATTTTTTATTTAAAATTAGGTACTAAGGATATTACTTAGTTACCAATTTAGAGGTATATTATGATAAAAGAAAAAAACTAAAAAAAATAAGAATCCCCAAATCACAAAATTTTCTGTCCAAATGAATGTTTTGGAGGATTATATGAGAAAATAGAATTTATACACCAATTTTGTTTCCATTTTTTCCTTTGAATATTTTGTAGTTTAATTAAATTATTGAAAAAATGGGTATTATCAAAAATGAACATTCATTCACTTATAGAATGGTCAGACATCCACCACATCATGTCAAACCAATTCCACTAGGTGTATTCCTAAACATACATGGAATTATATTACATTGAAACATATCTAATATTTTTTATACCTTCGACAATTTTTATATCTCAAACCCCATCAAAATCAATGTGGTTCTTAAGATAAGATTATTTTCTTTTATGCAGGTGTCTCACATCTCATTGGTATTACATTCATTCCTTATCCTTTTACTACACCCATCCATTATAATATACTAAATCCAATATAATTCATACAATAAAATGTTAACATAATAATAGAATATTAATTATTTCTCCATCCAAGTCCACATTGAAAAATGAACAATGAATGTGTGAATGTGTGGTCTATTGGGTCCATCAAGTAATGTTTTTCATGTTTCATATTGATTTCATTATTTTAAAAAAGAGTCGTTCCAATCTAGTTGACCATATTAAAACAATCTAAACAATATCATTATTCATTTATTATAACGATAATATATAGACCCTTAACCAAATTCACCCATAGAGATATAAAATGATCTTCTTTGCACAAGGTTAACCACTAAAATGAATGATGTTAAAAAAATCTGTCATGAACAAATATGTGCACGTAAATACTATTAGTATTAATATTTAATAATAAAATAAACATTTGTTTATGGTTCTAGGATTTTTTTATTAATTATTTAACATATATAATATTTGGGGATAACTACTGAAGAACATTTTATTTTGCGATGGATAACACTTAGATTTAATATATGTTTTATATTGAGATAAAAATGGAATATTGATTTTAAGAGATTTAGTTAGAAAATATTTGTCACATTGGGATTTATATTTTATTCATTATATGTGTTGTGAAATTGATCGTATTTTGGGTAATGTGGTATATATTAGCTAATCTAGGATATTATGCCCTAGATATTAATTACATTTGAGGGAAAATATAATGTAAAATTTTGAATTTTTTTATTTATTTTAATGTATTTGAGATTCAAGTGGTTTTGGGAAAGGTAGATTGTTTTGAATGAATTATTATGGTCTATACATACCTGAGTATATGATTACATGAAATATTAATATTCTTTGAATAAATATAAATAACTAAATAAAAATTATGAGAGTAAGGTATATGTCAGATTAATAGTTACATCCTAAATGTTAAAGTTGTTAAGAATAAACTCTTCATCTTTAATCAGTTTGTAATAATTAAAAATGGGATGACTTAAATTGTTTAAGTTAGTATTATGTAACAATAAAAGATTTTACGATAAAAATTTTATTTTAAATAAACACAATGTCGATTGATTATTGCACATGGTAAAATGAATTAAAATTATGTTCAATGTACTAGACAAATATTATTTAAATAATAAACTAATTATAAAAATTCTAATAAATAATATTATATATACAATTAGAGGATAAATGATAAATGTGATTTAATATTAAAATCAATTTTCCCTTCTCCAATATATTTGTTAAAGAATGGTATATTTTAACCTAATAAATTTCAACAACCAATTTCCAATGAAAATATATACTATTTCAGTATTAAAAACAATATAATAGCATAGTCTAAATTATAAATAAATCTGAAATAATATTTACAAAATTAATGTTATAAACAGTATTTTATCAATAAAATATTTTATATATATATCATATTTTAATTTAAAAAAATAAAATTTTTATACAAATAATTTAATAAAATAAATTTATTTTTTTATTAAAACTTTCATAACTATCTTAGGGTTTCCATTTGAGATGTTTTCAAAATAGTTTTTTTATATGATGAGTGAAAAATAATGTTTCTACCAAAATTTTAAATTTTATGATATTATCAATATATAAATTAAAAATTACAATTTAATAAAGATATAATTAATAAAATATTTATTTAGGGTTTAATTTAATGAATTTTAAATATTATTCAGAACCTAAAAAACCTATGTTAAAATTTTAAAACATAAGAAATATTTTATTCCAATTTCAAAAAATATATCTACCTTTTATTTTAATTAATCATTTCATGGTAAGTTATGTTGGTTTTCATTAAAAGAAAATTTTCATATTTTATTTATAATAATATAATTTATATTATGGAAATTAAAAACATTGATAAATATAAATGACAGATAAATTTAATCATTAAAAAATACATTTTCTAAAAACTATTTTTACTTGGCATGTGCGTTAGATATCAAAATAACTATTATAAAGCATAGAAAATTTATTTTATAATTTTTTAAAACCAATCTAAATTATTATATTAAAAATTAGATAAAATTAATTTATTAATTTTATTTCAATTAAATCAATTTCCTATCTAAAAAATTATTATCAAGGTAAATGTATATTAGGGTTAAAGTTAAAATGTAAAAAAATCCCAAAAAACAGTCAATATTGACTAAAAATGAATGTTCGGGAGGACTATAGACCCAAAAAAACAATTTATAATCCACAATTTCCCCCTTTTAAAGACATTATACCTATAATATTGTCATGTCATTATTGAAAAATAATCATTATTACAAAATTTTCTCTTTTCTTCAATTATAAAAGGGTCAATAATCCAACATATCATGCCAAAAATATTCTTTCAAATTTCATCCTAAAAGATTATAATTGTTTCCCCTTAAACACTCTCCCTCATTCTTAATCCCTTCAGTCTTTACAATTCCCTAACCCTTTCAAAATAATGTTTTTTTTCAATAGAAGGTTAATTTCCTCTATACAAGTGCCTCACTTCTATTTAGTTTTTCATTCATGATTTACAACCCAAAGAGAAATATAATTAGTTCAGTATTATTAATATGATAAAATCAAATTACATGAATATCATAAAATTTATTTATTTATACCCATATATATATAACCAACATCCATCATGCATACATATAGACTACCACCTATATGAAGTAAGGTTTTTAGTTTTTCATATTGATTATAATTATTTATCCAAAACTCATAAAATAAGAATCAACAAAATTAAAACATATAAATAATATCAATATAATTCTAATATAGTGAAATTATATACATCATAAACCATACACTCCCATTGGGATATAGTGTGTTCTAATTTGGGTCTATTTAAATACCAATATGAATGATGCTATAAAACACAATAATGGATGAATATATTAAAATAAATAATAATATTATAGTGTTATAATAAAATTATTATTTTATTATTATTCCAAATTGTCATATTATCTAATTTACATATAATTATAATATTATACCTTGTTGATAAAATGATCGAATTAAGTTGTTTCTGATTCAATTTTTACACAACGTAACCAAATCACATATTGAATTATATAAGAGTATTATAAATAAATATAATTCATCTAATTATGAAATTAAATTATCTAGGATTTATAATTTTTTAACCAATGAATTCATATTACACTGTTCGAAGATAGGAGGCCTAAGTTGAGGCCCACATGACCTCATGCGAGCCCCCCCCCCCCAAATGAATTAGATCGTCGATTAAATGTATGGTTCTATGTCTGTCAGTGGGGTGACAATACAATCAATATCATGTCATAAATAAAATTTTAACTAATTTAAAAATATAATGAATAATATAAGTAGAATTAAAAAATGATAATGGCCAACCCATGGGGTATCAAAATTTATATTAAGGGAAATGAACCAAAAATTGAAAAGGATCCAAGGTATGCGGTAATTCATGTAAATAAATATAGTAGATGATATAATAATCAAACTCTATTTATAAATTTATGTATCCTCTAGGTCCACCTACTCAATTTTTTTATACATGGGACATTTACTTATCTATATACCTAGTTAAGAAATATTTATGTGTACTGAAATGTAAGATAGGTGAGTGGGTAAAATACTTAGTAAGACACCACCAATGACCGATAATACTATTGCATAACATTTACCAGTACATTAAATGAAAATAAAAAGGTTATATATATGAAAAAAATATACCAATCAAGTAAAATACATATCTTAGAACCATGAAGACTTACTATACATGCATTCAGACAATGTTGTAATAATCCTTGATGGCCAGACTAACACATTCCACCCTTAGGATAGTTCCAAACATGGCTAACAGATATATCTATTAGGATATTCCTATTAATTTCATCATTTTGAATAACACATTTTTCTCCATGAATGATGATATAGGCTGCACCGCATGCTCAACTATAGAAGATAGAAACTCAACACTTATGATACAAGATGCAAATGACAGATCAAACATCACATCATGTCAAACAATATTATCATTTTAATAATCGATGTGTAAGAAGCACAATCATAGTTAAATGAAACAAACACACACACACACACAACTCATGCGATCTATAAAGACCCATAATTTCTATCTAATTTCTTTTAAATATATGGGAATTTTAAGATTCTTGGAAATCTGACGGTGCGCGATTCGAAGGCTTGGAGTGCCCGAAATGATCCGATAGAGTTTTTTTAAGCATATGTTCATGTGGGTAAGCAGTTTTCTTGAAAAAGTGTAATAACTCTTAAATTGTTACTCAGATAAAAAATATAAGGGCACCATTGTGATCAAGATGGTGGGATTACCCTAGGCGCGACTTATGATTAGTTGGCGCATTCCTCTTGTGAGAGAACCAGACAATGGAATTGTCATAATTAAAATAATAAAATAAATTATATTATTTTTCAAATTCTTATAACTCAAAAATGGAAACTCAGATTAAAAATAAAATACCACTACTATACTCATGAAGATATGATTTATTTATGTTGATACTAATTTTGGCCGGTGCGGGCCACTAGAAAAAGATAGTTTTTGGCTGCAAATAAAATAATTAAGTTACAATTATTTTATTGTAAAATTTATTACTTCTAAACTGTAACTCGGATTGTAAATCTAAGAGTACCGTTAGGTTTTTTGGGGTGTGTTTGACCTAGGCAGAGCATAACCTCAACTGGCATGGGTTAAGGCTGACTGATAATAATTTTCTGAACTTTTTTTCGTGTATATTCAGTAAACGTGCGAGCATAATTTTATAACTTTTAAACCGGTGCTCAGAATTGAAATCTAAGGGCACCGTTGAACTCGTAGTGCCAGTATTCTCTTAAGGAGACATTCACCTCAATGGCAGTTGCTCGAGGGTGAATGTTTGTTTTTGGGGTTTTCATGGAATTTATAAAATAAAATAAACTTCTTTTTATTTTATTTTAAGCTTCCATGTGGATATTTCAGGTCGGTTCTACTGGAACTAAAATTCTAGGTGGAAGTTGGAAGTGGGGAACACCAGAACATAACCTCCCATGAGAGGTTATGGTTGTGGGGATCAACCGAACCCTAACATCCCATGAGATGTTATGGTGTTGGGGACCACCAGGGATGAAACCCCCATTTAATTGGGAAAAACAATCAAATCGCACAATTAATGAGGGGGAGCCTCTTGACCTAATCCACCTTAATTGTGCCAACGCACAAACCATTAATCTTTCCAACGCACCTCATTATTGCGCTAGTGTAAATTAATTGTCTTACCCCTTTTAAATTAAGTAACAGCTTCGTTGGAATTTAGGAAGGTTCCTAATAAATGAAACTTCATAAATTGCAATGATAGTTACCTACTTCTCCCCCTCTCCTATATATATAGAGCTTAGAAGGAGGATTTGGGATGACTTCCCCAAGCGATGAAGCGCTGATAATGTTACGTAATTCCCACCACATGGAAGATTTCACTCTCCAACGAAGAATGTGTTCTCCTGACGAAGAACGCTCTCCCGACAGAGAACAACCTCAACTTAGACTTTCTTCTTTGGTACTTCCTACCGTGAATGAATGATGATTCTTTTTCATTTTCTTCCTGTGACTACACAGACAAAGATCAGCGACTAAATGTAGGGGTTTAATTTTTATCTAAGTGTGATCCTTCTCAGGATCTTCCTATCTCTCAAAACGAAGAATGCGGGTCGTTGTGCTTCATTCTTGTGAGCCGCTTGATACCACCCAAACCGCGGACGGTGCGAGCCAAACCAACATGGCCCGACCGGTCCACCAATCTTGTTTGTGGTAATCACTGACATGACGACAAAGAAATGAGGAGAAAAAAGTGATGGAAGACAAAGGTCGCACATCCCACGGCCTCCGCAAACCGCGCAGCCCCGCGGCACACCAGTGCTCCACGCCGAACACCACCCATCCGCGCTGGCCCGAGCCGTACCGAACCGGCCTGCCAGCGCCTCACGGAGCTTGCCCACGCCATGCGTGGCCTTCCGGCGCCCCGCCGGTCTGCTCGTGGCCTCCTGTGCGCCCTACTTGGCCTGACCACGACCTCCAGCATGCCACGCCAGCCTGCTCGCGACCTCAAGCATGCCCCGTCAGCCTGCCCGAGCCTCACCCCGACTCCAGGCTGAACTGGCCGAGCCGCACCAGCCTCCCAAGCCGGCCTGCGGTGTCCTTCGTGTCATCGCTGGCCAAACCGGATCGGCCTTTCGGGCCGAGTCGCCCGAGCCATGCCCCTTGCGACATTGGATGGCCCGGCCCCCAGCCTCCAGCCTGATCCACCTAGGCGGCGACCACCGGGCCAAACCGCCCTCGTATTCTGCTAGTTCAGGCCCAATAGAATAGGTCGAACATAACAGGCTGGCCCACCAAATGGGTCGGTCCGGACCTAAGAGGTCTGACCGGGTTGACCCAGACCGAGTCAGCCCAGACTAAGAAGGGTCGAGTCAGTCCGACCCGGTCGGACCAGACTTGGGCGCATTACCGGTCATTACTTTATTTTGGCCATATCATTGGTACCGGTTGACCATTTGATGAACTATTAGTGACACTGGTAATCATTGAATGTAGCCATTCCTTTGAGTATATTCCACTAGAGTTCGTGGTAAAGTTGAGATATGGTCAGGTTGGATCGTAAACGAATCCAACCGGGCCCCCAGAAGTAGAAGGATAATAACTTACAGAACGGGTGTCTGATTTACACATTGTCAGTTGCATTGAAGACCCTATGACAAGGTAGACCTTTGAGATACTTCTACGTGGGACTTTGTGATAGTTGGAGTATTGACATGTAGCTCGTGGAGTGGATCCTCTCGGAGACGAGTGAGCATATGTGCAGAGTTATCAGACCAGTTCCGAGTTTACCCTCCAACTGGGAAGGGAAGTGGATTACCTGATGACCTCTTAGGCTTTACCCTCAAACTAGTCTGGGCAGTGGGTTACTCGTTGATTCATTGGGTTTACCCTTCAGCTGGGCTGGGTAGTGGGTTACCTGACAACCTCTTAGGGTTTACCCTCCAGTTGGGCTGGGCAATGGGTTACTTGTTGACTGTTATGGTTAACCCTCCAGCTGGACTAGCCAGTGGGTTACTCTACGAATGAGTTCTCCAGTAGCCGAGGTTTCGACATTGTAACTGGGATATTATTTTATACTACCCCTAGATTAAAATCCTATTTTGAGTTGAGTCAGTAATTTTTTTGATTACCTCATTATTGAGATGGATTACTTGATAATTTAGGTATATTTATGGGCATATACCTAAGTGGTGTTATCAGTTGATTTCATACTTTGTGGTTTATCCTTGTTGGATTTTGTGAGACCATGAGGGTCTCTAGGTCCCTACTAAGTATCTTTATACTCACCCCTTCACGAGCTTTGCCCACACCTCGTTGTATTGGATGCAGATGATGGACAACGTTGACCAAGGCTAAGCGGACTGGACTGGACGGTACCTGGAGGTGGACCCCATGGAGTGACGGCACACAGAGGAGACGGATGGACATGGAGTGTTGTGGATTCTTTCTGTACCTACCCTTAAGGTAGGACATCCCAGTGGACGATCCAACAGTTGTTTACCATTCTTCAGTTGTACTTTTTTTTCAGTTTCCTTGTACTTTACAGTTGGGCTTGTATTTCCAGCCCCTTTACTTTTCATCACTCCTTTTGTATATAGTTTTACATATTTTTTTCTTCCAGCTAACTCTGTTGTGTGTGTTCATAGTTTTTAAAGGAAATGGATTCCAAATTTTAGAGATTTACACCTTTGGTTCTAGTCACCAACCCCTGGCCTATACAAGGCGGGTTTGGGGTATTAACAACATGGACCCCGGGGGACAGGTTGTGACATTATCAAGAAACAGATATAGGTTTCTTGGGGATATATGTGCACACCAACAATCATTCCAATATCATTTTAATAAATGGATGAATCCCACCTCATTGTTGATGATGATGAAAACCAATTTTCATCAAGGGAAACATCACTAGAATCAAATACACATATTCTTTACTTCAAATCACTTACCGAAGATTCATAAACTATATTCTGTTATTTTACATCTAAACAATTAAAATTAAAATATTGAACAAAATTTCTCTCATCCAAAAAAATTAACAAATTATCTAATTAGTCAATAACATGTGTTTATCATTTCTTCCATAAGGAAAAATTATAATTAAAAATATTGTAATAAATTTATATCCCCATAACATTATGATATAGAATAGAATAATTCCTATTATTCTTTTCCATAATTATAGGTTATTATTATTTAAGGAAAATTATATCATTTTCAGAAGGATTTGGAAGACTAATTTTAAACATGATCGTGCAATAATGTTTGTGGAAATCATATACAGGTTTTATCTTTTGAAAATGAATCACCCAATAATAGAAGAGAAAATGCGATTTTCTTAAATGAATGGGAATTAGACGAAAATATCATAGTATTAATAGAAGGTTTCACCAATCATCATTATGTGGATTTAATGGATTCATGGACTCAAAACAATCATAATAATGTGATGGGATATACTGTTAAAATAAATTTTAAAAAGTAATCTATGTACAAATACATACCATTTAATCCAAAAAATTAAATTCATCATTAAATTTTTGTTTTATGATATTATTAATTTTATAAATTTTAGATATTTTGATAATATGAGTCATGAAAATTAACTGAGTAACATAAATTATCATCTAGATTTTAAGGATGTCAAAATGTCAAAAACTGAGTAACATGAGCGTTCAGAGGATGAAGGAACATAAAAGGGGGTTTTAAAATCTTATTTCCCAAAAATTGAACTATTGAAAGGTAAAATGGTTTCCCCCTTATATAGTGCATTTTTTAGAGAGGGAGGGGATTTTCCCCTACGTATCATGATTAAAACTAGGCTACACTTTTGTAACCCATATTATTTATGTGTTTCCATTATGCTACTTCGGAACTATAATTACATATCTCATGTTTACAGTTAATTTTTTTAATAAATTTAGGGATTCCCCTAAATAGAACTTGGGTACCCTAAGATGTCTTTTGAAAAATTTATCATCCTTTAAATTGGTCAGAGAACACTCTTAAAATGTTTTAGAAAGATATAGGCTACATTTATATAGTGGCTGTAGATTCCTCTTACCCTTATATAACTACAAGGAAACCCTATTAAAACCTTTATAAAATTTTCTTTTTATATTCTAGGCTATAGAAAAGTAGCTTTACCGATACAAAAATTAAGTAAACCAACATTAACCTTAAATAGAGGCTTGGTAACCCACATTACAAATACGTAACCCTCAAATTAGAAGAGTAAGGATAATATTTATAATAAAAATATAATTTGACATAATAAAACATA
Source organism: Viscum album (assembly GCA_963277665.1). Taxonomy (NCBI): domain Eukaryota; kingdom Viridiplantae; phylum Streptophyta; class Magnoliopsida; order Santalales; family Viscaceae; genus Viscum; species Viscum album. The sequence continues at coordinate 597,661,345 of OY728121.1, forward strand.
TAATTTATCAACAAAAGTGGGTTTAAAAAATATTTAAAAATAGATAATGGAAATATAAGTATCATTATTGACATTATAAATCATATATAAATCCAAAAAATTTCCATACACCCAATGGAAAAAAATGATGCAACTAACTAATATATTCATAATAAATGATGATAAATTATGTATATAAAAGGAAATATATCTAAATATGGATCTGCAATAGAATATTTGGAATCTTGTGTTTTTTATAAGGGATCCTAGAGTGCATTTTACTATCGTTGGAATATAAGTAAGGGTTCTATGTCGTAAACATGAATTCATTCAGGCATGTTTTTGGTATATACATTGTTTTCTTTTATATATTGTATATACTACCCCATTTTCATTTAATATAATTAATCTATTATATTTTAATATATTAAATGTTTTATTCTAGGATATTTACCTTAGGGGTCTTAAATAAAGTGTTTCAAAATTTATAAGGGTATTTCTTAACTAAATTTTCTTTTGACTTAGTGAGAATATTTCTCATTAGACTATATTATTAAATGTTTGATTTATTATACTAATTAAATAATTTAAAATGAAGTAAATAATTATTTTTTAGGGTTTCATATTTTTTATTTGGGTAAACATTATCCAATGATTTATATAAAAAATAATAAGTTATCTAAATAAGATTCATCTAAATTCATATTTTTTGGGATATAATTATTATGATACACTAATTTAACTTTTGTATCAATTATTTTGACTTAAAAATTACTCAGGAGATAAAATTTCTTTTTCCATCCTCATTTTAAAATGAGATCTCTCAAATGAGAAAACACATCTATGGAATTTCAGTAGTCATATTTCTAATATCGCATTCATTTTCCTCTATAGAATGACTTAGTGACCTTGTATTCTATAGTATATTGTTTTAAATTGGAAGAACGATATTTTTTTCCATGATGTGGTTTTCAATAATGGAATTTTTAATATAATAAAATGGAAATTATGTTTTTACTCATATTTTATCTTCAAATCCACATTTTTTAGACATACATATATATTTTATTGATATTTGAAAAGTTCAATTTCAAAACCTGGGACATTCCATAAAAATATTTATAAGAAAACCTTTTGAACAATTTTTTATGGGAAATAATAGTGAAAATAATGAAATTCAATGAGTCCATGTTATATATATTTACACTACCTTTATTATTTTTTATGAATATTCTCTCCACATTTTCATTGTTTCTGGAAGAAATTATTTACCTTCGATTTTAATAAAACAATTTTTCAAAATGATCAATAATGTTCAAGGATATTTCTTATTTCTATTGTGATTTTTCTAAAATAACTACTATTTCTTCTTTATATAAATTAGTATCCTTTTAAATATCAAATGTTTGATCAAATAGATTCTAAAATTGATTCTATCCACCTAATTTTTTGATGGATTATGTAATATTTTTTTTCAATTAATGAAACAATCCATCACAACCATTATATTTCCAAACCATCAAATATGAACATCTATATCCTTTTTTCTAATTCTTGTCCGATGTTTATACCGGGTTCTCATGTTCATTTATGGGTGAGTGTTCTCCTATATTCAATTCATTGAATGATTAAGAAAATTATTTACTTAACCAAATACCAATTATTTATATGGTTAAAATACTATATACATAATTAAATATAATTTAGCTATAATATGACATAAAATCACTGGAACCCCATTATCTTCTTGGGGTATATCATTTTGTTATTATTAACAGAGCTACGAATATATTCATTATATGATTCATTTTTTAAGGGATATAAAACTAACTATTCTTTAATGGGTTCTTTATAATATCACGATGATTAATTCGATGTGGCACAAAATGTAAAAATGATGAAATGTTGGGGTCTATATGACCTTAAAATACGTTGGATATGTTTCATATGACATCTAATTGAATGAAATGGATGTAATGTGTCTGTTCACAAAGGAATGAGTGTAATGAGCTTTCTGACAATTTAATTCATGGTCATAATGAGTTTTTCAAAAAACGCATGTTTGGGATGAGTTTTCTCACAATGCCTCCTATGAAAATGTTTTATCTGTAATTATAATTTGAATCTATTTTCAAGATATTCTATATTCCTTGTACATACCAATTTTCTGTGATATTCAAAACATTTACCTTATTACATGCCTTATTGCTAGATTAATGATATATGATTTTCTAGGCATGAGTTTATCATTTATCTTATTAAACCCATATTCCTATATTATATTCACATATGAATTTTTATTTTTATCAATTATGTTTATCCTTGGTTATAATTTAAGATCAGTCCATTAATTTGTTTTTATTTCCTTGTGTTATGAAGAAATGGTAATTATTATGGATTAATTAATTTCTGATATACTTCAAAAATTGATCATTAGATTAATTATACAGGGGTTTTATTAGTTAAGTATTTTCCCCAATTCTATAAAAATAAGAAACCTAAATGATCATGCGAATGTAAAATAATAAAATATTTTAATTAAATCATGTTATTATAATATTGTCATGTTTGTGGAGAGTCATAAAATAAGTATAAAAAATCAATGATAAAGTTATTATTAACATCATTTTAACCCTCTAATAAAAATTGATGAGTGGGAAGACATATCGATGAACAACCATAAATATTAATCTATTAGGATTTTCTATGAATGACCATCCATTATATTTCATTTCACAATATACATTTACTTATAAAATTCATAATAACGAAGCATTTATTATTTTAAAAATTATATTTTGATTCATTCCTAGAAACGCTACATCATTAAATGAGAACTACATTGTAAAAATCATGTTTGAATAATTACTTCTCGTTTTCCTTTTGTAAACATCACATCATTTAAATTATAAATGTTAAAATATAAATATATTGAACATCCATTTTATTTTGAAATAATAAAGGAGATATAATTCTGTATAATATTCCCATTACATTTCCAAAATCTTATTTCTCCAAATTTAAAATACACATAATTGGGAAATACCTTTTCACAAGGACTCATCCTAGTTCCGTACCGATTATAAAAGTCTAATTTGATTAAAATGAGCATTATCCATCCTTCAATGAAAATAAAAAATATATATATATGAAAAAATAATTGTCTTCTCAAATGAAGTCATTTTATTTAATATTGAGAGTAAATCAATTTCCTTACATTAAATAACATACTACCATATAATATAATTTTTGGGATAGGAATCATAAAAGATCATAATATCTATTCATGAAAAATGCAATTTATTCCCTTCAACACGACTTAAAGATAATAACTAAAATATTTGTATAAATAATTTCCAAAAACATTTTTATTAAACATCTATACATACGGAATAAAAATAAATCTAACTTAATTTATATATCTTTTAATGAAAATATAATTTATCCTTCAAAAGAATAATATGATCAATATAAATTTCATAAACATAGATAAGAAATTCATTATTGGAAAAATAGTGAAATAAATTATCATTCTTGAAAAAATAAGAGAATAAGAATCCATGGACCATGATCTATAGTCAAAATATAAACAAAAAAGGGTTGATTTATTAAATAATTCTTCTAACATAAATGACTAAATATCATGAGAATTATGATTCTTATCTTAATCAATGGAATAAAATATTGATTATATTAAACAAATCATTACTAATATTTTTATATAATAAAATTCTATAAATATTGATTATATTTTCAGTTAATATAGATCTTACTTGGTTCTATTTATAATATAATAAACACATACAAGCATGCAATCTAATATGACATCTTATATATACCCACCCTGATGTAACTATCATGATTTGTGAGTCCATAAATTAGGAAGAATATAGATCAAGTATTATGTGCATATATCATATTCTATTCCTTCTTACTTGGGAAAACGTTATTAAATCCGCATTAAAGCCAATAGTTCATATTGAATAACACATTTTCCCCTAGAAACTCTATCTTCCACTATAAATTGTTCATATTTTATTTTGATAGGTTTCTGCTCATATACTAATATTCCTAACTCTTATCGTTTATGAAAATAGAAATCCATTAAATATTAACATTCCTATGGTAGAAGTATATAAAATATTTAATGAAAACACCCATACAGAACATGAATCACATGAAACTACACCATTAGTGTGGGAATATCCACAATGATTGTGGGATGGAATCAAAATATTTAATGTGATGTTATGGAATGATTTAACAACGTTATATACAATTGAAATTCATGAATTTTTTATACTAGAAAACCATCCTAACATATATATGGGTAGAACATCTCAATAGTATAATATAAAACAAACAATCTTATAATAATAGTAAAATAAAAATATATAAGACAAAAATAACTATATATAAATTAATAAAATTCCAAAAAAAAAAATATACAATACTTGTCAGATAACCAGTTTATTTATGAATTTCTAGACAAACATGTCATAATAGAGGTGACAATAAATGTATAATGTGTGATGTGCTAAAAAATACCTTTAACTATCTTCATTTTCTCCAAAAACCAATGATGTCCCATAAAAATTGTGGGTTTATTCATAACATGTACAACAAAATACATTTCTATAATATGAAATGGTTTTTATAATTAGTAAGTGATGGGTGATTGAAAATAAATAGTAGCATGATTAGTAGATCAATGCCAGTCATAACTAGTTACTCCCTATACCTAGTTGTTCAATACGTGTACTGCCTACTTTGATACTCATCATGAAATCTAGGACGGTAGAACATGTCCAAATTCCTTGGGAGGAAAAATCAAAAACTATAAGTAAACTACACATATACATATATTAATATGAACATTTTTGTGGATTTTTGAATCAGATGTCGAGTTCCAAGTGACTATTCCTTGGAGTAGAATTTACGCTTATACAATTAGGAAAATAATTATACCCATAGTGGGAAAAATGGAATGGGAATAAAGAGTCAAGTAAATATTATATCCCATATCAAATATGATTGAAAATAACATAGATAGTATATAATTTTGGATTGTTTCTTTTTTCCTTTAACCTATTCATTGATATGGAGTACCAGTACAAGTATTATATTACAACAATATAAAATATCTTAATAATTAACATGTTGATTATCAAAAAAAAAATTATAAGAAGAAGAAGTAATTATTTAGCAAAAAATTTAGTTATAAAAAGGATCATACACGATACAATTCAAAAATAATATATATGATACAATAAATTTCCATCAACACTCAATATAATCAACCATAAGATCATATAAGCCTGAGATTAGCCCTCATGTATTTAATTAAGATATTAATAGTAATACAAATCAAAGAACCTAACAAAATGTGTTATTAATAAAACCTGACTAGGTCAATCAAAATGGAAATAAAAGGCACTACATATAGAATTCCTATGATATACTATTTGGGATTCAAACAAATCAATATATAGGGTAAAAAAATGTTTTTAGACATGTTAAGAACATGTTAACAAGGTCACCATCTAGAGCCTAAAAATTATATTACACAAACAAAAATAGACAATGCATTACCCACAACTAGTTTTATGTGTTCCTAATAGTCTATCTTAGAAATCATGGATGTTTTAGTGTCCCTTTTTAGTTTCAATAATTTTTTATGGATACAAAACTATTACATAAATTAACATAAAAAAACTTCTAAATGGAATAATAGGATTATGCTCCATATACAAGTATATTGTATTAATTTATTTTTTGAAATTCCTTAAAAAATGTATATTAGATACCCAAATTCTATGTTACATTTTACTACTATTTTGGAAACACATTTCCATGAATCAATAATTCATATAGATGATAAAAAAAGAGAAGAGGTTGGGTGGTTCTATAATAATGTTATGATAAATAATTTAATGAAGTACGAAAGAAATAAATTTAATTATGAATGTTTTTTCAATGGAATACAATTTTATAAAATGGTTTCATATAAAACTTCACCCACAGTATCCTTTTTAAAAACCACTTATATTTCCATATAAAAAAATTATTATAAATTTTATACCCTCATTTTTTAATTCCAACTCACTTAATCATTCTCATTTCACCCATAATTTATAATTCAACGAAATTAATTTATTAAATTGTAGTCTAGTGTGGATTATTGGATTATAGTTCATTAGGGTTTAAGTTTAGCAACATCCGGAATCTAACTGTTGAGTTGGAAGGATCAATAGTGACCCTAGCCATATGTGACGTCCCAAAGAAACTATAAGATATTAAAATATTACAAGGACCTAGGTACGTATTGGTCAATAATTATCCATTTTAACAATAATTATCAATCATGAAAAATAAAAAAATAAAACCATTTCATTCATGTAGTGTTAATGGTACAGTTTATTAAAAATACCAGCAAAATAATAATATCAATGTAATAGTGGAAATAATAAAGCATATCAATTAGACACTATGGTAAATCTTTTTTCAGACACCCATATGGATCTAATATACACTCTAAAGAATGAACCATCTCCCATACTCATCTCATGAAAACTACATCAAGAGACAACTGTAGATAAATATTAAGTCTCCCCTTTCTTATATCATGGAACACATGTTTTCATATGAAACAAAGAAAATATGATAGGGGTGAGTAACCATAACTAGTAGTAAGTGTGCCAAAATAATTCCTCAAAGGACGCTATAATAATAATATTTTACCACTTAGTTTATGATATAAATAATAAAATCATAGTAACAAATTATGATTTTATAAATTATAAAAAATTAATTTAAAATTAAAAATAATTTAGTGAATTATTTGTCTTCTAATTCACATTATAAAACCACAAAAACACATGAATTCTATGTGATAGTTACATACACATGATTAATTATTCACCTATATAAGAAGTCATCACTAGTCGAACAGATACTGTAACAAACTGATCTTTTTGAATGATAATTGTTTCTTGAAAATGTGGTTTATATTATTTGGTACTCAAAAAAATATATCTCACTAAAAATAAAGTGAGTCTACTATAAAATTTTCCTATTGAGATTATACATTTATATGATATGGGGTCAATGTAATCATTTTTTAGTATGTCTATTGGAATCTATATTCTTAATAATAAGTTTAACATTATAATTTTTGTTTATAAGTAGAAATGAAAATGGAAAATTAATTTAGAAATAAAAGTTGATGGCCTCTTCCAGCAGAGTCATTCCTTATGAAGCCCAACTTTTATAGCTGGTAAAGGAGGTAGTATCACTAGGATTTTCTCTTAACCAAGCCCTTGTTGAGCATCAAAACGTTAATCTTCATCTAAATCGCCTACGAGAGATGTCCAAGTTATCAGAAATTACCACATTGGTGATGTTATCAAAGAAACCCCAAGAGTCTATATAAATCTCACACCATACCCTTATGTGATATATAGGTTTTGTAACGTGTTATGTTTTGAGTCCCTAGTCATAGAATGTGTAATTTATTTGCATAAATAAAATTGTTATTTCATTATTTCAGTTTTAATAATTGTATTTCATAAAAATCGAGATGGGATTTGAAAATTTTATTTTTCTAATATAAAATATAATTTTTATAGAGATGTTAATAAATATATTAAAATAATTATTTATTAATAATTATTATTATAAATAAATATTATTATAAAAATACTATTTTTATTGAAAAATGATAAAATAGTTTTATTTTTTTTCAAGTGTCTAAAATTTTACTATGCAGTTTCTGTCTGCTATTATTTTTAGTAAACAAGTATTTTTAAAGTTAAAAGTAAAATTTACAATATTTTAAAATTTATTATGATCAAATAATTTTAATTTTGAAAATCAAAACATTGATATTAGATTTTGGTTAATTTATGAAGATTTTATAAAATACAATAGTTTTTCGTGAATAATAAAAATACTGTTTGAGTTATTTGTTATTTTTAATTACATAATAACTATGTCATAATGATTTAATGAGTAATATAATTTTTTTCCAACTATTTTGGATTATAATAACATAACAGGTGTCCCATGTGGCAAATACAATGAGAAATCCCATGGTTTATAAAATACCACTACTAAGGCGTCATAAGAAATTGATAAAAAAATCCCTCACTATTCATATAAATACCAACCCATATTAACATTTAAATTATTTAAAAATTCATTCTCAATAAATATTTTATTGTATTACCTCCTAATGAGTCCTTTTAAGGTATCCCCATTCTTGAATGGTCTCGATGATCAAGTTTTAGGAATCATTCTTTAGAGAAATGGAAATCCCAACATCTATTTTCCTTTCAAGTTATATTTTTATGTGGTATGTCATTCAAATTTTCATGAAATGTTATTATATATATTTACATTATTATGAGTCTTTTCATAATGAGAGACCCTTATCACCTGTCATTTTAATGTTTTCTGAAACCATGTTTCATACTTGTTATGCTGCCATGTTTGCTTCTCAAAATTCCTATTTTCTTCCCATGAAGTTATTAATATTTATTTATGTGAATAAAAAACTATTTAGTTTTCCGGGGTATTCAAAAAGATATAAAAATTATTTATTTTATTCTATAATTGACATACATTAAATCCTCATTCCCTTATCTTGGCTTAAAAATAACATATTTATCATTTTTAGGCTGTTTTTAAATCACAATGATTTTTATATAGAACACATTTATTTTATTCTCCATAGGATATTTATGAGATGTTTCATTATTATATATATAGATAAAATTAATTAATACATACCAAGGGTTCACCCTAAGAGTGATCCTTTGGATTTTGTATAGAATTTAATCTCTATAGATGACATGTTTTACGATACCTTGGTGAATAACCTTGGTAATTTCTATGAGACCATGGTGATAAACCTCAGTGATACGCATATTAATGACTCAATTAAATTAAAAAGATACATTTCTATTTTATGTATCATTTTTAATCATTTTTATATGACTTTTTTTCCATTATTTTTTTCCTTTATGGCATTCCTCATGTTCTTATTGATATTCCTAAAGATCACGAGTAAATGTTCTTCCCTGTTTTCCTTACAAATCCATATTTTCACCCTTTCATTTTTTATATGTCCCCTAGTATAGAATTATGTAATTTAACATTGTAATTACCTTTGATTAAGTATTTATATGAGATAATAAGAATATTTTGATGTTTGGAGGTATTATGTAAATTATTTCTCAGAAACAAATATTTAATAGATCATATGTTTTACATTATATTAAAATGTTTGTTATAAAAAGGTTGTCTTCCATAGTTAGTATATGAAAATGGTTTAGTTATTTCTGAAAATTAGGATTTGAAAGATTTAGGAATAATATTAAATATAGGAAAACATCTTTGTATTTTGGTGAGATATTATGTTGGTGGTTTTTAAGAAAATAAATCCTTTTCCAGATATGAACAAGTTGATGTGTCTCTAACTTAGATATACCTAGGGTAAACTACTCTAACATGGGGCCTCAGTCTTGAATCGATGTAACCTAGCACATGAAAATGGGCCTTAATGAGGTCTTGGTTTGACCCTCCCATGAGATATTTTTGGTTAATCATACGGTTTCTATAGAATAATATGAAGTATTTATAGATATTTTAATTATTAATAAAAGTTAACATATTTAAGCATGATGTTTTAAGATATAAAATTCGATTGGAGTTATATGATTATTAAATAAAACATTTTTCTCACAATGGTTTCATTATTTTAAAAAATTGAATGAAAAGGAGAAAGTAAATAAATAGTGAGAACAATAGACAAGGTGTTAATGAACTTCTGATGGATGTTGGAATAGAAAGCTTCATGAGATTGATGAATAAACTAACAAGAGTTATGAGAAATAACTTGAATCAAGGTGAGATATCAGATTCATCATGAAGGGAGTAACTTTTTGTTAATTCATTTATGATTCAATAACCACCAATTTTCAAAGGATATACCAACCTATTGATTTCAAAATAGTGAACAAACTCTATCGAAAAGATAATTTTTGTACAAAGTTTTTCATAATAATAAAAAGTCACCGTTGTTTTTTATCGCATAGAGGGAGAACCTATTATTTGGTGGGTGCTATTAAAAAATAAAAATCCCTTAGGGTATAATGAAGATATGAAGTGGGATGAGTTCATGGGAATCTTTTACCATAAATAATCCCCCCATTCAATGAGAATGAAAATGGGGAATTAATTCCTAGATTTGAAGACATAGGAAAATGGATATATGGGAAGCCATGAGATGAACATAACATGACATTCCCATTAAACCTATATCTTTTTCATGGATCCACATGTGATGATTGATATATTATTTTGAGTAAAAAGACCTATACTACGGAATAATTTTTCCAACTATGACTATGACAACAACGAGGATATAGTATGAAGCGATATAAAGGTCGAGATGGAATTGGTTGAGATGTAGTTGTATCAAAGATCAAATGAAAAGAAGTGATCTTTAGAGGAAAAATTAGGGTGGATCATTGATCATGTAAGTGTAGAAAAAAAGTTATCCTTTTCATGTGAAATAAGTGTCTGACGAATCATTTAGGTGACTTCTTACTTCAGAATGAGAAATGTTAAAAGAGTGGAAGAGATGGAAATGTCACTTGGAACCACCGTAGTGAGGTGAAGACTCAAATTATAAACAATAATTACAAAGTTAAGGTGGAGTAGGCATTACCTAAAGACCAATTATTTATGACTGGACAGCTTGTACACTTTTCTAATTATTGTCCAAATATGAAGTTAAAGGAGGTGAATCACGATCAACCTCAATATAAGACAATGGATAAAGTTCATGAATTTTCTATCAAAATGGATGATGTTTAAGCACAAAATGATGTGGTTGAAGGTACTCTCGTTGTTCACTCATAGTTGGAAAGTAAACTAATTTTGGGTCAATCCATTCCTTTATTTTTTTCCATGTTTGCAACCAATATAGAATAAATCCCCAAACATCAAGAAGTAGAACAATTAGTAAAGAATCATGGAGTTATTTTTCAATAATCCATAGTATATAAAAACTCTAGTATTTAATTTTCTGTGAATAATGTCATTGAAAATCGAGTAGTCATTCCCATGTTTTAATTTAACCTTGTACTAGGGATGGATTGGATATCCTTGTATAATGATAGGATCAGCTGAATAAGGATGTAAATTTTATTAGTATTGATTGGAAAATCTAAATTTTTTTTCAAAGGAAATATAACGTGACTTAAGCATTTACTATAAGCACAAACTCTAACCATTATTATGAAAATGATCATTGAAGATGATGACGAAAATTAATGAATTTGAATATATAATATCCCATCATTCTGGAATACTTTGATGTATTTATTGAGGAGTTACTTAGACCACCCCTAGAGAGGGAGGTTGAGTACTCCATTGAACTTATGCATCGATACAAGAATATATAAAAAACCATGTGCTGAATGGAAAATGTAGAGATTAAGGAATTAAAGAAATAAATCCAAGATATTTTGATGAAGGGTTTTATCTGGCCAAGTGTGTCTTATAAGGAAGAACATATTCTCATTGTGAATGAGAAGGTTGAATCAATGAGGTTAAGAATTAATTATAGAGAACATAATGGGATCACATTGAAGAATAAGTACACTACTCTATTAAATGATTATTTATTTTACTAGCTTCATTCTGACCAATTCTTCTCCAAGATTGATCTTCGATCTAGTGATCATAAATTGAGGGTGAAGGAGGATTTTATTCCTAAGACTACCATATGATCAAGGTATGGGAATTATGAGTTTTTTTATTCCATTTAGTTTAACAAATGAACCTTATATATATATATATTTGATGATTAGAGTCTTTAAGATCTACCATGATAACTTTTTGGTATTTTTTATTTATGTTATTATGATATATTAATATATTCTTGACGATAAGGAGGATCATTTAGGCTAATATTGAGAACAATATGGGGAATTCATTGGAAATAATAGAAAATATGTATTCTTATTTAAAGAAGATGATTTATTGGGGAACATTGTAACCAATCTTTGAATCTCAGTTGACCCTGGAATGACAAAGGTTTTTGAGGAGTGGCCTTATCCTACAATAGTAACTGATATTTGTAGTTTCCTTGTATTAGCAAGATATTATTGGAGATTTGTGAAGAAACATTTCATGACATTATGATCCACAAATGATGCTAACTCAAAAATGGGTAAAGATAATCTAGACAATGGAGTGTAAAAATGATTCCAAGAGATGAATAAGTTATTAGCTACTACACCCATGTAAACACTACCCTATATTGGAGAAGGATTCATTATTTTTGGTGATGCATCTCTAAAAGGGCTAGGGGTTTTCCTCATGAAAAATAACAACGTTATTTATTATGAAACCTGATTGTTGAAGGCTCGTGAAAAGTTTATTGCCCCAAACCCAGTTACCCAGAGTCATTGCACTATTTTAATACATTGGCATGATAGTAAGAAATCTAGTCCCGAAGAACCGATCAGTTTAGCAGTCATGGAAAATAGATTACATATATAAACATTACATTATATTATAAAATGAAAAACAACAATAAATTTTTTTCCATTGACCACATTCATATCTCTTAGCCTATCCCTACAGGTCAACCATAAAATAATTCATCACATCCTAGGAAAAATAAATCATAGAAAGGGGTGAGCTCAGATGCACAGTAAGGATAAAAAATATAGCAGAAACTTTTATAAATAGGCATAAACATTTTAGAAAATGTATAAAACTAAAATAAAAGCATTTTAAACGAAAACATATGAACAATATGGAAAAGAAAAAATCAAATAATTCTATTTACATGTTCACATAGATATTATACTAGTCATATAAGAACACACAATATCAATAACAACTTTTATAATGATGGAATGCATAATGCCAGACATCATAACCACATAGTCAAGGCCTTGTGCCAAGACTAAAAATAAGATTTTGTCAAATCGTTGTTCAAAGATAGTAGTTTGTCTCATTATACCTACCGTTGCATCGAGGAGCTATAGTGGGCTCCACCCGTCACTTATTAAGTCCAACGCAATCCTTATTCGAAGTGGTTAAAACATACATAAACATTTGTATTAAAACTAGCATATGAAATATCAATACTTTAGCACTAAAACATGAATGGTATAAATATAACACATCCACAGTCAAATATATTCCCAAACATTCAATACAATATAGAAGAATTTTATCATAATAAATTATCCTTGATCGAGAATAATATCCTGTAAAGGATGATGACATAGTTGAAAATGACCAGTAAAAATCTTTGAGAGAAATATCACAATTTCATGAAGTCATTTAGGAGTCACATAATTTATATGGGAAGTAATTTAAAAGATAATTTTGAATAAATTTTTCCAATACCAATTTGAAACTTTTTAATGGAATTATCATTTTAAAACATTCATGTCCATATAAATAAATCCATATAACCATTTTGAAAACATAGAAATTAATGATAATGGTTTAGAAGAATAAATCACAAAAAAAATAAAATGATGATTTAGTAAAAATTACATTAAACAGAATACATATTAAAACTCTTTTATAAAACATGGAAATGGATAATAAATTTTTCCCAGTAGATAATTCTATAAAAACAACCTCAGATAGTAAAAAGATTGTAAAATTAACCCTTACCTTGCACATTCCATTAGTCGAGGGTATGTTTAACCTCTTGTATAAGGAACATGGTATGCTAATAAATTATAACAGAACAATATTCATATTTATTATATAATACATGATTCATTTATGACTTTATACTACCCATTTAATAATAATTTCAATGTTAAATTGTCATTTTGGGTAAAAATCATATTTTTTAGCATACACATTTTAACTTGTTATTCTTGATCATATCATTTAGATAATAATTTATATACTTCCAAAATATAAACCATGATTTATATTTCATATATATTTATAATATAAATATCTATAATAGATATATATATATGGAATAGAAGGCAGCATTTATAGAGATGGTAGGCCATACATACACATAAACGATGTTTCTATTTTCATATCGTATTGAACGAAAGTAAGTGATTAAGAAATATATAAGTACATACATACATACATACATACATACATACATACATATATATATATATCCATTAGAATTATTATATAATATATTACATACTTATTAATAATATATATTTTTATAATCTTCATTGAATGGTGAACAAGGGAATAAATCTCATCGCGTCGTGGAGACGGTAATCCGTACGTACGCATGTGTGATAATATCATTATATTGATTGTGAAATCATACGTAATTGGATATTATATATAATATATAAAATCATTAAAATGTTATATTTATTATTTACATCTTCTATACTCATTATTATACCCATCCAAATAATGAAGTTTTTGAATAACAAACTACTCCATGACGTGGAGACGGTAAGTCGTTCATACGCACTTATGGTGACTTTGTTTTTAATATGATGGATAGAATAATGAATATGGATGTACCATTTTTATAATAACACCATAGTTTATATAAGAAACTGTAGTTGTTATTTTATATTGGAAACAACAAAGAAAGAGGTAGTGGAAGAAGAAAATAACTTGAAAGAGGTGATGAAATATTTACCTCTCCTTCTGGTTCTTTCTTTTGATTTGATCAAAAGGGCTCCTTATTTTGGATTTCTGGCCAAAGGAAGGACTATAAGATGATTTTAGGAAATTATTGAGGATATTTTGTAAGGGTTTATCCATGCCAAATGGATTTGGAGGTGTGAAATTAAATATAGGGGATGTAGACTTTTACAAGAGAGGTGAGGGTCACCTTAGGAAAATATTGAAATATTATTTTATAATAAAATAATTTTCGTTTTCTAATGGCTCAAAAATGATTTATTTATAGGAAATGGTGGGGAAGGGTAGAAAACCACTCCACCAATAGGTTTTAGACTAGTTTAGTTCACCATATTAAACATATATTTTATATTTACCTCTTAATTAAATATTTTAACTTTTACCATATATCCATGTATTCTTACACTATATGGTTAATAAAAATACTCTAAACATCTAAGATAACCTAATTTAGTTCATAAATTACATATATAATATTATTTAAGCCGTTTGGACGAACCATATATTTTTTGGAATATAATATCAACCAATAATATAGTATTTGGTTTAAAAAGTAATTTATGTCAATTTTGACATTATTGGGTATTTTGTTTTTGTAAAAGTTATAAAAACTTGATTACATTAAAAAAGAATCATTAAATCAACCCTCACATGTCATATTCTCCTAGAAAATTCTTTTATGTCATAAAAAATATGAAATTATTTTTATCTTCATTTTTATAATAACATTTATTCGATTCTTTCATTAATAAGGTAATTACTACATCATCATTGTTTGATAAATAAATTAAATTATGTAATGTATAAAAATTATAAATAAAATAACATTATATATGAAATTGTTTTAGATTTCTAATGAATATTTATAGTCACATTTATATTGTGTGTATCCCTATATTAAAAATGGTTTAGTTATTAAATGTTGAATTTAACTCTTTTAACTATTGATTAAATAAAATGATAATAAATGTCCTAATATAATACAAGAGGACCAAAAGAATCACATTTTAATTGTAAGGATGTATTTTTAGAAATACAATTATCCAAATAGAATTAGGACATGTGTTAAGTTAATTATAATATCATTTTGACCCTTAATTGCCCTATTTACTTTTAAACGTGGTAAATAAAAGTCCAAAGTTACTATACACCAAAAATTATTTTCATCTTGTTGTACCAAATTTTACTTACTGATGTAAACTGTGTTTCTCAAATTTTTGAAATTCAACTCACAGAAGCTGTAAAATTATGTTTTATGCAAAACCGGGTAGAGGCATATTTCCGGGTATTATAGTAGAACAGTAGCAGGAACAGTAACAGGAACTGTAGTAGAACTGTATGCTGTGTGGGTACTATAGAAGAATAGTACACTGTACAGGTACTATAGTAGGCACTGTACACTGTGCAGGTACTGTAGCAAGCATCGTAGCAGGTAATGTTCGGTACTGTAGCTGCTAGAACTATTTACCTTTGGTCACTGGTTTGGGATTGTAGTCTTTAAGGGTTTCGGGCCACCCTGGTCTTCGGGTTAGTAGGCATTTCAGGCCACCATTAAGGAATTTGGGCTACCTCAAGGCCTCTGGGCCACATCTAGTTTACCCAGACAAAGTATAGAAAAGGAGCAGCCCCAGAAGAGGATTCAGTGCAGATGCACTCGTCAGAGCAGAACCAAATGGATTTTTCAGAATGAGAGGGTATGGCCATGCCACCGGGACCGGCCTGCGCTTTCACGGGAAGCCTAGCAAGACGACCATGCAAAGGTGGAGAGCTACTGTCATGATGCAGATTCTGGGGAGGGGCAGTTCCTTATAGAGTGTCTGGTTGAATCCTCTAAGACCTTCAGGTCAAGTATTCTCCTAAGCCTATGGGCCATGTATTCTATGAGCATAATGTCCTTGTAAGTGTTCCCCCTCATCCTTTGAAATGGTGGTTATCAGAAATCAATAAAAATGAAGGCCTTCAGGCCATTCGGGAAAATTTGTAAATGATCCTTAAAGGTGGATAAAATAAGTTAAAAAGTTCAATAAAATTTTATACATCTAATTTTAGTATAAACTTACTCCAATGGTTTAAATTGAACCTATATAGGTATTATATAACTATTTTGATTGAAAATAAAATTAAATAAAATAAATAATTATTTAAATAAAATGTTGGTTTTAAATAATAATGCATTGTTTTTAACTATTCATCAAAAATTGAATGTTTTTAGAAAAATACCAAAAATTCACCCAAAGATAACTTTGAAATTCTGAATTCAAAGATAAAGTCTATTTTACCAAATTCAAAACATTGAATTCTCAATTATTAATTTAAAATTAATTATCATTGTCAAAACCAAAAATCCAGTTTTTAAAAAGTTAAAACTACCAAAAGATTGACATGGGTGTATGTAAAATTTAAAGTTAAAATTACATATAATGAGATAAATTGAATTAAATGATAAAAATATAATATAATTATACTTCAAAACATTTCTAATGCATAATTTAAAAATATAAATTCTTTCGATTAAAAAGTGGGTTTCAATTAAAACATAGTATTTTTCACAATTCCTCAAAATATGAAATTTACGAGAAAGGTATCAAAAATTTGTCCCGACTAAATTTTTATATTCCACATCTAAGAAATAATTTATTTTCCTTAAATTGAATATAAAAAAGTGTAAAATATTGGTTTTAAAAATGGTTCTCCATTAAAATGCGGTAAAATTTCATTTTTTGAAAAATAATTCTTTTATATAAAAAAATATTTTGTTCTCATATTATGTGTAAGAAACTCATAATGTGGATGTTAAAATTATATAGAATATAAATTAAATTCAAAATTTAGTTAATAATATTCATAACTTCTTTTTGAACTACTAGTTTAGTAAGTCGTGGTGCGCTCGAACTCATTGTTGTGTGTAGGGATAGATATTGAATTAATTTGAAGAGATAACAAACTTTTAAATCTTGGGGTGTTACAAAAAGTGCTATCCTACACATGACCTAGAGCTGGAAATGGAATTTTTTGTTCCAAATATTTGTAGGCGCTAAAATTATTAGGAGAAATGTGATGTATAAATTGATCATCAATGTTTTAAGTATAGTTTAATGGAGATGAATTGATAATAAGATAGAGGTGATGTATGGAAATTTATAAAGACTATGATTATTCAAATCATTTTCATACTTAAAGAGAAAAAAAATGCAGATGCATTATATGGGAAAGACCATGTTGTGTTGAAAATGATAAGGATTCAAGGATATTATTTGATCAACGTCCTAGTAAAACTAGACATGGGGATCATAAAGGATGGGAAAAAATCAACCATATTCCAAATTATTTCTCAACTATCATTAGTTAAGAAGCTCAAGAAATCTCATAGAGTCTATTATTGTAGAAAAATATTCATTCTTTAAAGAATAAAAAGATTCCAATTTCAATATTGATCAAGAAGGTGTATTGAAATCGCATTCAAGACTATGTGCTCCTTATATTCTAGAAATAATTTAGGATATAATGGATTAATTTCATAGATATACATTCTCTATACATCATAAAATCCCAAAAAATCAATATTGACTACTAGGATCATTATTGGTGGGATAAAAATGAATGGGGGATTTTTAACTACACTATGAGGTTCTTGGTGTGTCAACAAATGATAGTAGGGAGTTTACTTCCTAAAGGTGTATTATAACAACTACCCATACTCTCATTGAAGTCTTATAATATCATTATCAAATTTTTCACTGGACTCCTAAAAACATCCAAATGAAAAACAGTGATATGAGTTATAGTGGACCATCTCAAAAAGACTTTCCAATTTCCCTCTATTGAGAAATATTTCCCTCATGACCAACTTTTCCTGATATATGTGATGAGAGTGATGTGTATTCATGGAGTGACTCATTCTGTCATTTTTTATCAAGATCCATGGTTCAAATAATAATTTTGGAAAAGTATTCAACATGCTCTGAGTACTGAACAGAATTTCAATACGGACTATTATGCCTAAGATGATGACCAATTGAAAAGATCTATTCATACACCTGAGTAAATTCTAAAATCATAGTCAATTAAATTTAATGGTGAATTGGATCAAAATCTCCCATTAGTTGAGATCTCATACATCAACAACTTCCATTCGAGAATTCAAATGGAACCCTAGGAAGTTCTATATGGGAAGAAATATAGAAACCATACTTGTGAGAATGAATCTAGGGAGAGAAACCTACATGGGTTTGATCTTTGGAAAGAAATGACAAAAAAGGATCCTACCATACAATAACACATTAAGGCTTCCCAGAGTTGGCAGAAGACTGATGATGAAAAATTTTAAAGGGACATAGAGTTTGATTTTGTTGACAAATTATTCCATCCAATTTCATGATAGAAGAGAGAAACAGAATTTGGGATGAAATTGAAGCTCATATACATGTATAGTGGATCCTTTAGAATCCTTGATCAAATAAGAGTAGTTGCATATTAGCTTAAAATTCATCTACATATTTCCCAATTTAATGAATTATTCCACATTTTACTCGTTTGGATGTAAATAAATATCCCTTTACATGTACTAAATCCTAAAGTGGTGCAACTGGAACATGACCTCTCTTATGAGGAGTAGCCAACAGAGATCCTCGACCATAGGTACATGGTTCTACAAAAAAAGTCTACCCACCTCGTTAAAGTGTTGTGGTGGAACCAAAAATTTGAATAATACATATGGGAAATAGTGGAAATAGTGATGAAAATGTACCCACACCTCTTATAAATAAAATACATAAGTTGTAAATAGAGGGATGACATTTTGTAAATGGTGAAGAATATATGGACCCAAACATTTTGAATGTTATTTGATTCCTGAAATTTTTTGTTATATTATGTTGTACTCAACATAAATATGTCTTTTACATAATTATGTGTGTAAAATTTTAAATGTGACCCTCAGGTTTCAACTGTTATATGAACATTGGTCAATTATAACTATTAGTCAATATGAGAGTTAGAAACTATAAACATAATATTATGTTTAACATTATAATTATTGTTTATAAGTATAAATATTAAAGGAAAATTAATGTAGAAATAATAGTCAATGGCCTCATCTAGTAGAGTCATGCCATACAAAACCCATTTATTAGAGCCTCATAGGGAATTAGCATCACTTGGCATCACTATTTTCCAAGCCCAAGATGTGACTAAGTACATTAATCTTGAAATAAATCACCTTTGGTAGATATTCATGTTAGTGGAAATTTCCACTCAGGAAATGTTATCCAAGCCACCCTAGAGTCTATCAACATCACACACCTTACCCTAAGAAAATATGCATGTGTTATAGGGGGATATTTTTCAAGGAATTAGTCACACAATGTGTAACCCATTTTTTTATATAATATTATTATTCCATAATTTCCCGTTCATGAATTGTTTTTCTTATAATTTAAGATGGAATTTTGTAAATTGGTTTCTCAGGTAAAACATGTTCTTTTCAGAGAGATATAAATTATTATATTAAACTATGTTTTTTATTAATACAATTTATTATATTGAAATAGTATAATAAAAAACTCTTTTTTAATTACAAATGGTAAAATAACATTAATTTTTTTTGTGTTAGGAATTTTACTGTGCATTTCACTAAGCATTGTTTGTCCGCTATTATTTCAAATAAATAAGTATTTTTAGAGTTAAAAGTTATATTTCCCATATTTAGAGATTTCTTATCGTAAAATAAATTTCATTCTTGAAATCCGATTTTCAATATTATGTTAGTGTTCATTTTTTATAATTCTATAATAAAATTTAGTTTTTCATGAATATTAAAAAATACCGTTTGAGTTTTTTGTATGTTTAATGAAATCATAACTACTTTTTAATAATGTAAAGAGTAATATAAAATTATGGTCAACTCTTGTGGATTATAATAATATAATATGTTTCCAAATTGTCCAATACCTTTATAAAATACCCTTGTTAAGCACATGTTTTTTCAGATACCCTAACTAAGGTTTTAATGAATTTAATAAAATAATCCCTCACGTTTTCAATGAATACCCACCAAAATCATCTTTTCCATTGATTCCTAATTAATTTTACAGAAATATATGATAGTATCTCCAGCAAAGGATTCCTCTTATGGATTCCTCCCATGGAGTCCTCCCACGGTGTCCCCAATCCCCAATTTCTTATTCATCTAGTTTTATGAGTCACAGTTCAAGGTAATAAAAATATCAACTCATCTTTTCCTTTCATGTTATTTTTTTGTGGTATGTCTTTCAAATTGCCATACCTTGTTCTGTGGTCAAATTTATTCTATCTCATTACTAGATTGAGAGTATTTAATAATTTTTTGACCCATGTCCCCATCATTTTTAATGTTTTCCAAAACCTTGTTTCTGACCCATCATGTTGTTATATTTTCTTCTAAAAATTCATCTCTATTTCAGAAAAACATCTTTTATTTTAATAATTTGAATGTTGAAACCACTTTATTTTCTGGGGGTATTAACCAATAAGTAAAATTTATTTAATTTATTTTTTAATTTACTTAAAAACCATCATTACATTTTAGTTGGTTATATATGACATATTAATCATGTTTTTTAAAAAAATTAATAAATGATGATTTTGATTCATAACTCGTTTCTTCTATTATCCATAGGATATTTTTGATATTTTTATTACGATAAATGCTGTTCACATTAATTAATACATATGAATGTCTCACCATAATAGTTCTCTAATTCATTTGCTATTGAATTTAATCTATAGAGATGACATGATTTGTAATACTACGGGGAATGACCATGGTAATGTTTATGAAACCTTGGTGATAAAACAAGGTGATATGCTTATGAATGACTCAATTAATTATTCCAAAAACATTTCTATGTTATGAATAATGTCTTACTCATTATGATATGACTCTTTTGCAATTTATAATATCTTAATTATATTCATCAAGTTCTTATTGTTATTCCTCAACAACCCAAGTAAATTGTTTCCCTATTTTTCCCTTACTGGGCCTTATACTCACCCTTCACAATGATGTATGTCCCCTGTTTATGAGATGATGTTATTGAACTTTGGATTAACCTACGATTAATATTTTCTAGTGGATTATAAGTGTTATTGCAATTATTCATGTATTATGTACCAAATTTTCCAAGAAACAAATTTTTATAAGATTTTTTTATACAATGTAATGAAATGTTATGTAATAAAAATGTATGATTCTCTATATAACAAGTGCATCTAGTCTAGAACTATGACCCTTATAAAGATGATAGGCGATTAAAATGTACCCAAAAATAATTCAACAAATTACAGGTTCAAACATTCATTATTTCACATAGAATAATTTTTCCATTTAAAACATTTTATCTAAAATATTTTTTATGTTAGACCTAGAATAAAAATAAAAACCATAAATCAAAAGAGTTTTCTAAAATAATCATTTCAAATTATAATTTTCTATAATATAAAAATCAATGGGGGTTCGCAAAATAAATCGGCATAAAAATATTTTAAATTTTTGGAAATTCGATAAAATATTTATTCCATAATTTTCTATAAAAAATTATTTAGAGGGAGAATCCAACAACTTCACAATGGGTGAAAATGCCAATGAACAACACCAAAACACCACTATATTCAGGTTCAAAAATCCCATCAATATATTAAATCAAAATCTCATAAAAACACATAATTTTCCATATATTTATTATTAACATTTCCTAATTATCATTATGAGTGTGTAGGGATGAGAATATATATAGAGAGAGTGTGTGTGTCTGTGTGTGTGAAAAAATACATTCCATTGATTTCAAATATCATAACACATAGAATAATAAAAACAGGCTTTTGGATCCAAGGCAATCGCCATGAATTCATAGTAGAGGATTAGGGTTCTAGAACCTAGGAGTAGAGGTGAAAATGTGGTTTTAGGGATCAACAATAAGTCATGATCTAGATCTCATAACATTAAATACACATGACATGGTGAAGAAGAATAATTTGGGAGATGTGTGCTAACTGTGTGCATGACACTATCTCCAAACACACTTTCACACATTGTTGATTCACATGTTTGAAAAAATTTAGTCCAAAAATGTTTTTACCTAGATTTTAATTTCCCATGTTTTTACTAGAACCATCATGATTTAGAAAAAATGTTTACTTGTTATGTTCACTCTCTTTTCCTATTATGCATGTCAAATGATTACATACATATATCCACATAGTTTAACATAACTATTCTCAAACCATGATCCATTTAAAAACATCAAAAACACTGAATGAAATCTACAATAAGATTATGAAACTCAACCTAAAAATTTTATAACTTCAAAATATATAATAAAATGGAGAAGTATATCAAACTGCAGATTTTACATTCTCTTTACCATTTGGATTTTTATCCTTTTAATGATAGATATTGGTTGTGGGATTGAATAATTTTTTCCATTTTTCAATAACTTCGTCCCATCCTTCCCTAGTCTCATTTTCAACTCTATATCGCTTACACAATATTCGAACAAAAAAAAGTTTTACTCAAATAGATTATCATGTCTATCTTTGATATGAAACAACATATGAATAAATGTACCATTTGGTTCATGTTCAATATGATCCCATTGAATAGAATGGATATGATCGAGATTGCATTTATTCTATTAAGATATATGAAATACATTACGAACCAAATAAAACCATGGTGGTAAAACCATTTGATAAGAGGGATGAAATTTTTTCTTTAAACTCAAATGTTCTAAAAAATCATGAGTTAACTTTCTGGGTTTACAGTATTGATGATGCCCCAACCATGGAGAGAATTTCAAAATCAGATGATCACCTAAAAATGATAAATTCATTAAATGACTAATCAAATATTATTTATGATGGATATAGTTTGAATTCATCAATTACCTGATCATTTTAATTTTTTTGAGTATTCTCATAAACATAGCTTGGTCTCGTTATAGATGTTTCTATGACCTCCACACTATAATGTGGAGGCCTTCAAGAACAATAGTAATATCCCTCAAATTGATCCATTACTATCATTACCTAATAATTATTATTATAAAACAACTCCCCCATGGTTAAATTATCCTCCCATGAGTCTCTAAAATAAGTAACATAATCTCAATGAATTTTTTCTGGTATTTTAATTTTTCATTCTGATTGTCGATCTGATTTTAGTTGATACACTATAATAATGGTTAATTTTGTAACCAATGACTCTTGATGTGAACACCATATTCAAAATATAAACTGATTATATCGAGTATAGATGATATAAATTGGTATCTCTTACAATTTTACCACTTCATAAAAGTATATATTTTCGTGTGTTATGTATTGTATTTAATATACTCATAATAAGTAGATGGGGTGACTTTCTGAATCATGTAACAGTCATCGAAATTGAATCATTCTTATAAAAATTAATTGCTAATCCCTTGAAAAATAATATAGTTATTTCCTACCATTTCTATATGTGTATAGGAAACTATTTAAATATTCCATTTATTAAATGATTCTCACAATTGACCTACTGATTGGTTAGATATTTCATAATATAATGTTCAATATTTCTTTTTATACTTTACCATCAAAATGAGTTGTCAAATCTTTGTACATTTTTTTTATGAATGGGTGAAATTCCATTTTTGAATGGTGATAGGTAGAAGTAAATTGATCTTGAAAAGATTGAGGAAAAACAATTAGATCAAAAAAATAGTACATAGATCCCATCTTTTTTATACCCCACAAGGATTCCTCTATAGAATTTTTTATGTAATAGTAAGGCCATTAGGATCTGATTCTTAAGCATCATATAATTTCTCTACAAAATTATGTATGAGATTCCTGAGGAAGCATATTATGACTTCATTTTACCCAGTTAAATCCTAATTAAATTCTTCTATCATATTAATCATTTTTCAATGATCATGATAATTTTTTGAAGTCTGTTATATGAATTGTAGATCAAATAATTAGCCACATAAACTCACTTTAAATGTTTATACACATCATTGTAGCCAAAAAAAATGATGATATTACAACCACATATTTTGTATCTGGTTCAAATATTTCAGTTTTAAGATGTTTTTGAAACTTTTAATATAATTGAACACAGTAAATTTCTCACAAACGAGATAATGATATCATGTTTTCAAATCAAGAACCACCGTAGCCAATTTCACAGTTTGAATTAGAATTTTCTTTTCATAAATTCATAGCTATCACGATTAATATTTCAATAAGTGATCTTTTTACATGAGATCACATCCATGCATAGATTTAGATACAACATAATAAACCACATAACATTCCCCAAGTTAAAGTAAGACATGAATTGGTAATGAATTTAAGCTATCATTTTTATCAAAAAAATATTTCAAATAATCATCTATGCAGTGGAATGGTGTTCAATTTATTTGGATCATTGTAATAAGATATGTGAGAAAAGATAAGTCCAAAATGAAGTGAATATAGTTACCTCATATGACCTAAATGTTTTGTATCTCAAATTTTATATGAGGGGCTTTCTAATAAATAATATCCTGTATGTTTTCTAGGTCCCTTGATATGTCTTTCTCAAAAATGAAATGGAAATGTAAACAAACTTCTTGGATCTATTTATCAAATTTATATAATTTTTAGTATAATATAATATCACAAAAAATACTCCACAAAATATGTAAATGTTCCACATGATCTCTTAGAGATTTATTATATAACATGATTCTGTCTACAAATAGCACAATTAATGAGTATATGTATTGAAGAAACATGGAATTCAAAAATACTAGAAAAAACACCAGTGTATTTTTGAGACCAATGGTAATGACCTAATATCAATCATGACTATAAAAAATACCAAAATATATCCATAAAATATTATCTTTCCTATCCTAATGACGGTGATACCTAGATCATAGATCAAATTAAGAGAACCATAAAGCTCCTATAAATTTTTAAAAAAAGAACAACAATTACTGGAATATGACATCAATAATTTATCATAACATTATTCAACAAATAATAATCAACTCTAAGTCATAATAATTACTCTTCTACTTTGACAAAATGAACTAGATTAGACCAAGGCAATTTACATGGTCATTTGAACCCTTTACATTCCTGTTAATAAAATTAGACATTCAATTACCTCAATTACATTGGTTCTATTATATATGTTGAAAGTGAAATGGTATTTATTCAATGAATAATTCCAAAAAATAAACTTTCATTTTATTTGTAAACCGAATGAAATTATCTATAAAAATGATTGGAAGGACATGAGGTTCCATAAATATTAAGAGGCATCCCATAAACATTAATGGATAGAAAAATGAAAATGGGTTACTAAAAATTTGGGGGTTTATTTACTATTTTAACAAGAAAAACAATGAATAAATACAATAAGAAAAAATGAACCATACTATTCTTGAAAAATAAATTATTTTATTATAATAGAATACCAACCCAACAACAATATTAGAGTAACAATTAAATGAACAAACCATTTCAACAATACACTATGGTAATTCATTAATTGGGCACCAAGGTGGCCTCAATCCAAAACTCAATGAAATAACTAACTCTATTCTCAAACTAGAGGAAACAACATCAATATCCACCACTAATGAAATAAAAAATCTACACCCATATTGAATTATGGAAAATAACTTTAACATATACATAAAAGTTAATATATAGTGGTGAACAATTAGAACTAGTATGAGATCCATCAAAATTTTCCAATACACACTACTATGATAAGAACATGTTATCTCACATTTCAAGATATAATTAAAACAACGGTGAGGGTCATGAAATTAGTTTATAAATAAGAAAATTTCTACCTATAAATAGTATAAGTTATTGAAACTATTCAGCTATGAATATGTATTACAAAATCACACTCACACACACTTAGAATATAAGGATATATCCTAACAAAATTAAATAATTTAGATTTTTTATTTAATAAATCCCTTTCATGCACTCCTGAGGATCTATAAATTTTTTATTTTATTATTTTTTTTATCACATGTACATAACAGAAAAAATTATTTAATAGTGTACAATATAACTCGGTATAAAATTTTCCATTAATATGATTTTTTTAAAATGAAACATGATTTCATTTAATTGAAAATATTCCTGACTTTAAACTATAGTCCTTTTTTCCATCATTAATATCTATGAAAAAAATTCAATATGTGGGATTATAAAAAAAATATAAGTACGTGACATATAATTTAGAGAATCCTCTAGTATAGGGAAAAAATGATAATAATTTTTAAATTCATAAATATATTCCATGATAATATGAAATAAATCATATTCACTCGAAAATAAAATTGTTTTTATTCATAAAAAAGTTTCAAAATAATAAAAAGAAAATAGAACTACTTTTTTCGATATTATTCCATTATATTCAAAACCCATGATATAATTAAGTAGATCCAACTAAAATCTATATGAAAACACATATTGGTTAACTCCATCTTTATTTCCTCTAAAATCAATGAATATTTCCCAATGCATTAGAGAACTATATTGGGCTCCTCCATTAATCTATATTTTATCAGGATCACCCACTCCAAAAAGTTATATTAGGCTCACTCACTTAGATAATTTTTAACAGGATCACCCATTCAAAATAAATAATTCTCATGCACCATATCATGAAAAAAAAAATTTAATATTTCACATTTTCATCATAAAAACCCTGAAAAACTACTTTAAACACATATGTAAAACAATCTCATATATCGAAAAACCATTTCCATTTATATACCCATTTGAATTACTAAAATTAATAGAATAAAGGGAACCATGGTTGATATTTAATGACAACAGGGAACCATGTACTGTAATTAAAACATAAATTTACGGTTTTAGGATTTGGTAAATCCATTGATGTTGTATCTCTTGAAATAAAACATTCATTTTTCCATTTTTTGAAGGAAAGTAAAAAATTTACAAAACTGAATCATTTTGAAAAATAATTTAAATAATGTAAAAAGGGAAAATAAATTATTTATAATTATTTTATGTCCATATAAATATATAAATAAATAATATTAATAATATAAACATGTAATAAAATAATTTAAAAAATAAATTTTTAAAACGTTTTAAAAAGAGATTTTAAGTAGTGACCCATACCTTGAGTCCAACTAATTGTATAATTTCACTATATTCATAAATAATAAACTTATTTTAATTATTTATATTCTTCAAAACTATATTATAGTAAATTATTCCATTTTTTACTTATTAGTATGTTGTATTTAATTAATTAATCTATTATTTTCATGCAATTGTTTTGCTGATGTTTGAATCATATGTCTAAAAATGACTTTAGTAAGATTGCATTGATATAAAAAGATAATTATCCCAAAATCCTCAGATAAATTATAATTATATAATTATTATTTTTGTAAATAAATTATAAATTTAAACCTAAAAATTAATTATAGATAGAAAATGTGAACAACTTACGAATTAGGGAGATTGTAGGTCATTAATATGCAAGAGTAATTCTCCGATAATTCAATTATCATGATGGAAGAATGGGTTTATTATTTTATATTTAAAGAAATATTATTATGTGATAAATATGAAATTATTTTTTAAAATTCATATATATTTGTATATATCCTCCAAATTAAGTGGTCAGGAAAAATAAATCACCTTAATTCATGGGGGTGGTAATCCACACATACATACGAATGATTTTATAATTTTTCAATGAATGGAAAGGTAAAAAATTATATGGTATATAATATTTATATAATTATAAATATAAAATTAATGTCATATACATATATTTACATTAAATATATAAATACATGTAACTGGGGGATGCTAGGATGGAAAACAAAACACATCACTTCGTGATGGTGTTAGTCCACAGGTATGCATAAAAGCTTTTTCCATTCCCCATTAGTTGGGAAAGAATAACAATGAGGGTTTTAACATATCCATAAACACAAAATACTATATATTAGATAATTAGGATTTTATATTATCATGGTTTTAGAATATATTTATTTCGAATGATCTTTAAATTGAAAGAGGACAGGTAGGAAAATTACCATTTCTTATGTACTCCTAATTTTTATCACTTCTAAATGTCCTTTGGAATGGAATTTTATGAATAAAAATACCGCTAATTATTGGAAATAGAAGATAGCAAGATAATTTGGATGGGTTTTTGGGATAGATAGCTCAATATTGTTTAATGAAAAGAGATAAGGTGTGTCCATTTATTAGGGAGGGAAAGGATACAGTTTGAAATTCATAAAAGATTTAAATGCTATTAATATATTCATCGTGTATAATAATTCCGAATAGACATGAGTTTTAAGAAAAGGATATTGTGGTATAAATATTATTATCCAATGAAACATAAATTTATTTTTGTTTTATTCTAAACTTTATATTTAGATTTAATTATATGGTAAACAAATTTTAACCTTGATCGTATTAATGATGTTTCAAATGTAAAAGTTTTAAAATTTTAATATTATGGTGATAATTGGATCCAAGATAGATAGTGAATGTAAATTTTTACCATTTATCATCCTAATTGTACTCTTGAAAAAAATTTAGGACGTGTTCACTAATTTAATAATATGTTTTTTCAAATAATATATCAATAAATTTATTTTTTAACACTATTAATTTAGTTAGACTTTAAATAAAAGAAAATTGTAGTGTATTTAAATTATAAACATTTCACAAATCGCTAATATTTTATATTGATCTATAAAATTAGAGGGAAAATATAAATCAATATAAAAATATTAATTTTGGAGTGTCTAAAATCATTTTTATTTAATTTTATACTACTTGTGCACATACTGTATTGGTGTCGCATAGTCATTTAAGGTAATTATTTCATCATAAAAAATTATACATAAATTACTATAAAATATTTTTAAAAATTATTATCATATTAGACTTAAATATTCATTGATAACATAATTTTATCCATATTTGAAATTATAAGACAAATTAAAAACATTAGACTGGGACGTTTTGATTTTCATTAATAAAATAATATGAATGTGATTGTCAAGGGAAACGAAACTAAAATGAAATATATTTAACTATGGGAAGGAAATGGTGGAATTTATCTCAAATAATTAAAAAAATTAATGTTTTGGGTGGGTTTAAGAACCATATTTGATGGTCTTAACACTATTTTACCCATTTTAACCATACTGATGTGACAAATAATTACTATTGTTATTATTCATAATAACCAAAATAAATGGGGACTATTCATCATGTTTGTAAATAATAACTAAAAATATGAAATTACTTTTTAACATTTAACTTCTATACATAGAAGAGATAAAATTATGATAATATTAAAATTAATTGAAAAACAATTTTAAAAAAAATGTGTTTTAACCCAAAAAATGTATTCATACCTAAATATAGGATAAAGAGGATTAAAAAGTAATTAATTAGAATATTTTGAACTAAATAATACCTATGGTAATTATAAATTAATTTCAATGATTATTGATATGTTTAAACGACGTTATTTAATAGAATGAAACGAAGGTTTTACATAATTTAGTATTTTCACTATTCACAAAAAAGTAATCCTTTTAGAAAAATACTAAATTTTAAACATAATATAAATTTATTATTTTAATATAAAAAATTAAGTTAATTTTTTAAAATTGAAATAAAATATAACATAAATTAATCTTTTAAATAAATACTTATATGAAAATATGTTTAATAAGTATAATTTTTTATACTTCTTAATATTAAAATTATATAAAATTATAATAATGAATATAGATATATAAAATATAATTCATGAATACTAATGAGGAAATACATTTATTATTAAATTAATAGTGTTTTTTAAATTCTTCCCAACTTTTTCAAATTATGTCCTCTTAATTTTATTCATTTGTTAATCAAGTGACGATATTTTCCTTCATATAATTTTATGATTCCAATGTCTCTTCTTTAACCATATAGAGTATCCGCAAAAACATAACATAATGAATTACTTTATTTCACAACACATTAACTTTGTGGTGATGAATTTTTCCTAGATTTTAACCATATTAATAGTTTTATTCCAAATGAACTACTTCATGGATCAAAACATTAGATACCTTGGGAAAATATTTTCATAATGTTGATGCATGAAATACATCATGTATGTGTGATAAATTTATAGACAATCCCACACATGAGAAATAATTACAAATTTATCTAGGATTTCATATGGGATAAGAAACTATAGGCCTAACATCCCCATTATATAAATGTGCATACCCTTTTCCATATAGAAACTTTATTAATATTATGATCAACAACCTAGAAAGAACTATATTTCCTCAGATTATCGTAATTACATTTATGTCATCTATGATCCATACTCATATTATTTTGAGTCATTTTTCCTTATATTCAGTTTCTTCTAAAAACTCTTGGATGAATAGCTTCCGTTTATTAAATTCATCCCTATAAGTTGGATTCCAGAAATGTTATCCATATAACACCTCATAATGTCCCGTCATAATAATTGAATGGTAAATTTTATAATAAGATAACATATATAATAAAAGATATTGATACAAATGTCCCAAGTAATGCATTTTAAAAGAATGAATCATTCCTTCCATGATATGAATCTTTCGCTCATATTGTCTACTTTATTGAGGATAAAATGTTTTTTCTAAATTTTAAATTAGTATCTAATGAATTTTAAAGTAATTTACAAAAAATAGATGTACAAATGGGATCATAGTGAAATAAAATGCGTATAGGAACTTCATGTAACCAAGATATGCACTTGTGGAACAATATATAAAGATTACATAAAGAAATAGTATCCATAATGGCAAGTAAACTTGTTGAATTTTTTATTAGATCAGTTATAAACTCTATAAAATTATTACATCAATATTTTTTTGTGATCCCACCACGAAATAAATGGATATATATTCCCATTTACACTCTGAAATTAGGATGAGAATAATAATTCCCTTCAATGATTTTTATTCTAATTATCATGATTAAAATTAAAATATTTCATGGTAAAGTTAGAAATATCTATTTTATTTTCTACCAATCAACCATACTTTTGAATTTATTTGTATATCATAGAGTTACCTAGATAAATGAAAGAGAAGTAACTATGCGATTCATTCAATAATTAAATCCAAAACAGGGAATCCCATCTCACACAAAAATTATTTCTAAATTTGATATCTTCTTCTTCATCAACATTGAACTACGGTAACATAACATTTTTAACATATTCGGTATTTCCAATAAAAATTTTCCCTCCTACTATTATTGAAAAACTATTTATGATAGAAATTAGTATAATGACAGTAGAATCAAAATTGAGGATGTTTCTACCTCAACAATTTATAGTAAAAATATCATTGTATCATTCACCAAAGGATTGGTTTCAAATCATAACATGGTTAATGTAGCATTTTCTTTTCAAATGAAAGAATCACTTCATTTTTTTATTTTACAAGAAGTTTATGATTCATGTATTTATAATCCTTAATCATTTTCTTCCATAATTTATACCACATTGTCCACTCTTTCTGAATGAATATATTGTTCAAATTTTTTGGATCAATATGTTTTACCACTTGAAACCTTATAAATTATGCCTAAAAAATATAAATATAAAATGAAATTAACTAATTGAAGATCACATGTTGGATAATTTAACTCATTTGGTTTTTGATTATGGGAGTAATAAGAAATTACCTGAGCATTCAACTTTAGATCCTAACCTAGTACCTTTAATTAAGAATCACTATAGATAAAATAGTCATTATTTTTTGAGGTCTGGGAAAAATATTGACCATTCACTAATTGTATTTTCATTTCCTAGAAACAATAAGAACACTCTTACATAAAGATGATTTCGACTCAGTTTAGAGTTTACAATGTTAGTGGTAATGATAAGCAAGACATGCTTCCAATGACCTGATGTTAGTAACCCACCATTACAAGAAAACTAAGAATCATTGTAATATTTTTATTTTTTTTTTCATTCTTCAACAACATTATTTTTAAAAGGTTCAAAAATAATTCAATATTTAAAAACAATAATCATGAGGATAGAAACATGTTGATGATAAAATGAATACTTACAAAACACTCTAATTTATATCTTTTATATCAATGTTTTCAAAAAATAAACCCCATGTATCTTCATGATACTGATGAAATTATGAATATATAAATTTATCATCAATGAAAATGACCACAAACCTATCTAAATATTAATGTAAAAATCAATTCATAAGATCCATGAATACAACTCATGTGGTAGACAACCAAATAGAATACCTTCAGCCTCATAATCTCCATAACTAGAATGAAATTTTTCAAAAAATAAAATCTTCCTCCTACACCTTCAACTAATGTTACCCTGGCCAAAGATCAATTTTTTAAAAATACTATACTCCCATGTGATGAGTAAAAAAATCATCGATATGAAGAAAATGATAGTTGTTCTAAATTTTCAATTTATTCAATTATCTATAATTAATGAAATATCACATTGAACCATATTTAAAAAATAAATAAAATCGTGTATCCTTATAGTAATGTGCTTGGAGGAATGTATTATTTATCAAGCAGCCCTCATTGTTTTTTCCATTAAAAAGTTCTATATATGCCATTCGATAAGCATTTTTTGAAATAGGATTATCATCATGAACTATGTCAATAGTAAAATCAAACTCCCAGTAAGGAATTACCATAGAAAAATTGATAATTAATTAAACCATATATTAATTATCTACTGAACCATAACTAAATTTAATAATTTAATTATTTTTAAAGTGTTAGATAGGTATCATTCACTTCAATCTCTATGAAGTTTTTTCAGATTTTTGATATATTATAAAATTATTGGAATAATTTAATATAGAATTACTATATCAATAATATATTTAGAATGATAAATGTAAAGCTAGTATATAGAAATAATAATGTCATACTATATTATGGGAATTTCAAAAAGATTTTAAGGATAGTCTATAACCTTTATAAAAATAGAATGATTCATATAAATAACTATTTATTTAATATTTCCACCATGAGTTTTCATGAAAAGTTATATATTCTTTTCATTTGGTGATATACCCATTTTTTCTTGAAAATACCTAAAAATTAAGGAATGAAAATTTATATTGTCAAATGAGGCATTAACATAATTTAAATAAACAAATAACCTACCGATCCCAAATTTAGTAGATAGAATAACATAAACCATAGTTGAATAAAATTATTTTCCACTAATATTATTATTTCGGTCTTTATAATTCCCACCCCAAATGACTGGCTTCATCCATACATTTTCCTAATTACCTATCTCATTAAAATTATAAAATATCACCACCTAATAGATATATATTACCCTAATATGGTTTTTCTAAGATTAATCTATTTTTAGTCACATATCAATTTAAAAATCCAACCACAATGGTAAAAAATTTCATATCTTTTCAAATATTTCCTCATTTTTTACCTCATATAATATTTTTTGGGGACTATCCTCTAGATTTCTTAGTATACCACTTTTCAATTTATTTATAGCTTTATATTATCTTAATCATATCATCATGATTCACATAACATTCCAAAAACATCATATCCCATATCTTAGAATAATTAATAAAATTCTAATAATATTTAAATTTTCATTAGGATGAAACTCTTCACAAGAATGGTTTCAACCATAAGTAAAATCCTTAAACTTTACTATCAAGGTCCTCAATAAAATTTATCACAAACCAAACCAATCATTTAAAAATCATGTGGCTACACGATCATTATATTTATTCTATAATTCAAATAATTTTTTCTCTAATATTAGTCAATAAACCTTATGTAATTAATATTCTAGAAAAATAATCTGAAATTTATCCCATCCAATGGAATAAATCACTTTTCTCTCTGGTATTATAACCAATGACCACCCTCAATAATCTTAACATTCAAAAATATAAATGGAAAGAGTTTCCTTTTTAAATTATAAAAATCTAATGACATAAAATATATATTCCATATAATTTATCCATTATCCAGTTACTAGTGTATCTAGGGATCTATAAAATGTCAAAGGGGGTTGTTTCAAAAATTCTCAACTATAAACTTCTTGATTTTTAACAAATTGGGTCTTAATCAAGCATGGATACCACCAAAATTTATATCTCATGTCAAATGATCTGTTAGGAACCAAAATTACTCATTTCCAATTAAAACCATATCATGATACTAATTTGGATGGGAATTTTCTTTTTGATACCTTCTTCATCAGATTCATTTTTTCCTCAACAAAAAACCATTCTATATAGATTTATATTAGATGGGGAAACATTGAAATATTATAATTCTACATCATTTCAAAATAATGTTAAATTATAATATAAAAATGATATTATTTTAACATTATTTAAAATTATAATGTTATGAAAATATTTATTATGATGTTAGCTACAAAGACCCATCTGTAAACCATAACATAATCTTTTATTTTTAGTCCAGAATTTATTTTCTTTCATTCCTAAGGATAATTATAGTTTATTTTTTTATATAATTTTTTCATAAATTTTACATAAAAAATCTATATATTACAATTCGAACACATTGACATGGTGTCCAATTTCCCATAAAATAAAAAGTTTAAAATTTGTCTTATTTTTTTCATGAAAAATATTTAGGACATTCAATATAACTTTTTCATTGGTCTAACCCTTCCTTAAACCTTATTAAAAAAATTAAATGTGGGAGTAGTATAAAAAGCTCATAAATAGTCATAAAAGTATGAAAATTTATTATTATAATAAAAACCCTTAAAAACATAATTTTTATTCCTTTACCTATATATTTTTTATTAAAATAAAATAAATCAAATTGATATGATAAAATAGTTTTTTCTCAAACAAAACCTTTAAAACCCAGAGTAAGTAAATATAAAACATTTAAGGAAACACTATACACTATATTCACAACCCATGATAGAAATAACATGATAAATTTCAAATATATAGTATCACTAACCCATGATAAATCCTTCCATATTTCCTCTAAATTGAAATAAAATTAAACAACACATTGGAGAGCTATACCTAGTTCACCTATTTCTATAAGTTGTATTCTGATCACTCGGTCATATAATCTATAATAGGATCACCCATTAGAACATATGGAAAGTTGGGTTTACTTTAAATAAAACATTATTTATTGTAATGTATTGAAGTTATATATTCACATTTGTGATAGTGGTAAAATATATTGATTCCAAATATGTTAAAATAGAACATTCATTATCATTTTTTAATGAATGTCAACAAGTTATGTAAAATGATTCCTTTTAAAAAAAACTAAGGAAATCAAACTTGATATAAAATTCCCTTTCTATTTATTTTCAATATATATAAATTCATTGATTAATTAGTTTTATGCACATGTTATTTATATAAAACAATTTTCAATGTAAATCATCAATGAATTATAAAATGAGCGATTAAGGTAAATTGTATCTTACATTGATTCTGAATCACCGTGTACATTATTCATATTCATGAATAATAAACATAAAATAATTATTTAATTTCATAAGATCCTTTTTCAATTTCATTATTACTCTTATTTTTATTAATTTTAGGTTATATATAATTACATAATCAATTATGTTCATGTTGTATGTTTTGATAATATTCGACTCAAATGTCCAAAATGAAATTGGTATTTTGATTGTGGTTGAATAGGTAATTATAAAATTATTTATAGAATAAAAATAATAATAAATTATCATTTTTAGACATTAATTGTACTGTAACTTCCTAACTTAAGATCCACTAAATAGGTTCTCCATGTTGGTGAGTTAGATGGCCTCAAGTGTGCCACCACATATTCAAGAGGTTTCTTTAAATGTTACTCATAAAGACTATACATACATTTTAAATCTATTATATATGTGTATTAATTATAACATGCACCTAGTGAACATTCATCTGGTAAGGCATCCCTATAATAATCCACCACATGATAGAAGACAATGAGTCTAACCCAAGATCATCCAAGAAGAGTTTCGAAATCATTAATGTCACTTTTCCCATACCATTATTCCCTAGTCCGGACCGTTTCACTTAGATATCCCATTCTCCCTTATATATCATTCAACTGCCCTTTGGTGATGAAAATGATACCCATTGTTGATAATGATTGATGTGGTCTTGGTAGAGGACTAACTATTCCATTTTGATAAATACATCTTATTTTTCATTCTAAGGATGAAAAGATTCCACATGGTGAGGCAACCATAGATCATAGAAGGACAATCCTTAAAATGGTGAATGATCAATGATCAAATAGCCAATGGGGTATCTAGTATCATAACAAAAAATTAAAACTCCACCTAGTGGCCTAGAATCTCCTAAAAATTGATATAAATGGGTGAGGCACTTATGTGTCAAAAAATTGTGGACACTAAAATAAAAAATGCTGATATAGTAACAAAATAGTATATAGTTCAAAAACCTTCTCCTCTTACATAGGAAGCATTGCATATATCTATCTTGTATCGTGATCTTGAGTCACAATGTTAGTTCCCTGAGTAGGGCCTCTATTCTGTCACTACATGTCAACATTCAGAATACCTCTTCCTACAATACCACCTATGACAAAGGAGTTGTTGGTATTCTAGTTGCATTACTAGAGATATATAATTGTCCCAACTCTGAAATATATGGTATTTTTATATCCCAACTAACTAAGACTAGATGGAAAATTTCTGCAGATGCTCTAGATATGCTCAATCAAGATAAAGCATACATATTCCACTAGATCTCACACACACTAGTATTTTGTTTTTCCCATCTTCCTGCACTAGGGAATGATGATGAAGCTATTAGGACAAGTAGTCTGACTAATACTACCACAATGAGAAACCATGAAGAGTCTCTTTTCCTCACTCTATGAAACACAAATATGTATAGATTCTAAAAATCCCTAGTTCCCAGTATTGACTACCCTTAGATTTCAATCAGTACTGAGGTCATGGTTGATGGTCTCATAAATTGTCTTCTACTAGAAAATTTGACCAAAAATATGATGGTGTATTCTATCCCATCCTTGAATCACTTATAAATTATAAAATCATCACCCACAAGAGTCGGTGAGAATCGATATAGATCAGTAAAATGACCAGAATAATCCATGATACATGGATCCATAGTGTAGGTTCATAAAATTTATAGCTTCGTCATTCCTTCGATTTTGTGGAAATAATTTATTCTAAAAGATCATCTTGATGTTTTTCAAGATCATTTCATGATATTGAACTAACTAGTTAACAACATCCAAACATATCTTGGTATAACCACATATCATATAAGAAGCGATCTTATCCCTCTACTCCGGAGGAATCTTCATATGATGGAAAATGAAAGAATTGAATCCATTCATGACTTAGTAGCCTGTGGTACACTATCTCCTAGAAAGGATGAAGGATGATTCTCCTAGAAAACTATAGAAAAAACTTCTATAGTGTGGGAAGTTTGATAAATACCTTCCATGGAACAAATCATTGAAAATACCTCTAAAATCTAACCTTAGTTCCCAGATCATGAAAAGCTGATAATTCCATATGTGGAATTGTAGGAGGAATGAAAGTTGGCTCAGGGCCTCCCACCTCTAGTTCATGGTCATCATAGCCTTCTTGGAATATGTCATGAGGCTGTTTTGGTAGCATGATTTAAAATTCCAACAGCATTCCTAAGAGGATAATTTAATTGTTAAAATATTTTGAGATAATAAACTGGAATGTTTTTTTCCTTCCTATGAAAGATATCACACCTCTCGACCTACTCCAAAATCCATGTCTAGGTTATGGGGATAACCATATTATTCCATAAGAACCCAAGATATGTTCCCATATTCTAACTACAAAGGTACATTTAGGGGTTAGGTATCATATAACATCGTAGGTTATCCATTATATTGATTGTAAATATCATGGTATATAGGAATATGACATTTACATTGAAATTGGAAACCCTAAATAGCAATAACCATTCGAATTTATTATTATTTTTTGTTTGTTTTCAAAATATATTGAATATATGTATATTACATATATCAAGGTCTAGAATCAGTAGGTCTAGAACACGCATTATGGTATAATTTTTTAATTAATGTTTCAACACTATTCAATGTGTGGAAATGAATTTATATTGATGTGGGAACATTATTAATCCAATTATATTCTCCCTATAAGAAATTTCATCCTAATTTAGTATATAAAAATCAAGGAACTAATTATATGAAAAAAGAAAATATACATAGAAGGTAGATGTGGAAGGGAAAAATGCAT
Source organism: Viscum album (assembly GCA_963277665.1). Taxonomy (NCBI): domain Eukaryota; kingdom Viridiplantae; phylum Streptophyta; class Magnoliopsida; order Santalales; family Viscaceae; genus Viscum; species Viscum album. The sequence continues at coordinate 597,700,418 of OY728121.1, forward strand.
GCCCTATTAGTCCTAATGTGCCTATAACGATGTTTGAGATACTAATTCCCTTCCACGCTAGGCCAATAACAATTTCCATATCCAAAAAAATAAATAATTATAAAACCACAGGTGATGTGCATCATCCAATCATGAAATCATATCTATTATAATAGGTGAATTCCAATAATAGAAATAAATCATCCCATGTAATTTGGGTTTCCACTATACGTATGCTAACTATTCCTAGGATTGGATCATTACCATATTTTATAAAATAAGAGTCTCCTCGCAAATATAACTACAGTAATACAAAAAGATAACAAGGCTCTAACACTACATTGTAACATCCAAACATGGGATCCATTTAACTGGTGCCCCGAGCCGATTGGTCCCACGGCCTAAACCACACCTCCCCATACAGAAGATGATTCTGAAAATCATCAACTATTTGAGGTGGTATAGTTATGAGACTATACCCTCAAATCAATATAGAAAAAAGGATATACTATGTAATCAAACCACAATAGAAGCATATATATAAATATATGGAACATCATATGAAATTAAAATAAATAATTGAAGATATATAAATAACCAAAAAATAATAATAATACCAAAATCTAATTGGATGAGTCATATAATATATGATTTTATGGAATGATAATATACAGAAAATTGGAAATAATAGAGATCAAAACACAACATATATACAGTAATAAAAAAGTCCATATGACTAATCCAATGGATTAATGATAATTTTCTCAATTATCATCTCTCATGTTCCATGCTATAAAAAAACCGAATCATACATATATAGATGACCTCTTTACCTTATTTATACATATATAATTTTTGTCTACTCGTGCACCAAAGGAATCCAAAGTAGGGTGTGAGAAAAACCCAGTAGGATGCCAATAATGTTTTTAGAAATAATCTATCCAGTTTACATAGTTTTGTAGTGTCCAGGTACAAATTAATGATTAAAATAACGGAATAAATAAATAATAACATGCACGGGTTCTTATAGGACACCATTGGGGCTCTACAATCTTTAAAACAGGCTGGTGGATGAGTATGATCAGTAAAAATATATAAATATTATCCCATAAATATATATATAGATATATACCCAATACATATATATTCCCTACGTGGGTGAGGGCATAAGTATTCATATACATGGATACTAGGTGCTCGTAAGACCCAAGGTGTTTTTTTTGGAATTAATGATATGTCTAATGAGCATTAGGGCACAACAAGAGGGTAAAATATGATAATCTGATATTGAGTGATATTCATCATGCTTGAAACACAAGATATGTGGGTTGAGACATCAATACCAACACCCAAAAACAATTACTATAGAGCACGATGACCATAGAGCGGATAAAAATATAATTGTAATAGATGATGTTCTAAACATCTAATTTAAGGGAGAGTGGAACTTCATGCTCAAAATATCCCATAACCATCATTCAAAAACCAATAATAATGGAATGCTCATTGTAATAATAATAACATAAGTGACCACCTCTTAAACATTATAATCATCAATCCCAACACAATCAAGGATTCTTTACCCCATATAATGTATATATAAAAGCATGAATCACTTGATGTGGCCTTTCCTAATATTCCAATTCAATTTAAAAATTAAATTTCCCTTAATTAAGAAATAAAATTTAAAACCCTGGAAAACCAATCCATATAAAAGGTTGTTGGTTAGTGAACTAATTATATGAATGTGGGGAATTACATCTTCCATGTAAATATGAACACTCAGGAGGTGTATTGGTACATTTACCAATTATATAAAAGAGAAACACAACATTTCCATGGGAGAAATACATAGGTGATGTTTGGTCATTTAAAAACTTTGATTTAAAGTGGTAAATTCATAAAAACATACAAATTGGTGGATATAATTCTTATGGACATCCTTTAAGAACTTATCAAGGGTTAATGAGAGTACAAAATAATGCACATAACCATTTAGAAAGGAAGGAAAATTTTTAAAGAGATGCATCAAAACACTACCAATGTCATACAATGGGAAAAACAATGAAAAAACTAAAACATTCACTACTGGAAAAAGGGATATCTACAATTGTACATTTATGATAGGTTCCTGTAGAAAATGCTCTTTGGAAATGGCATCCCATCGTAAATGGCATGTTATGGAAAAGGGTGTTTCAAATATTACCTTTTGGGATAGTCTGTCACAAAAAGTAATTATTTGTGATAGGCAGTAGTATCATAAAAAATTGGTGCGGTGAGTTTATAAAAATATATATAGTAACTTCCTGGATACCCTTCGTTAATACTATTCCCGATTTTTTTAATAAACCATCTGCCGGCAGAACATCGTAATTGGTATTTGTGATGGGCCTGTCAAAAATAATGTTAAATATTTTTTAATAATAATATATTATAAATATAAATGAAATAAAAATATTAGAATTAGTAAAATAAAATTATTTAATAATAATATAATATTCATATTAATATAAATGAAATAATAATATTAATATTAGTAATGTAAAATTAACAATAATATAATTTGGTAGTATAATGAAATTATTATTATTAATATTATTGAAATAATAATATTTATATTTGTAATAAAATAAAAACCTCAGTATTCACAACAATATAAAAATATATTAATTAATAAAACAAAAAATATATCAAAAAGACTAAAAAATTAAAAAAAAATTGTAATATTTGAAACAATATGAAAACACAATCTTTCAAACATTATATAGTTAATATAAAAAAAATTACATTCAAATATTTATTTATAATATAAAAATATGTCACTAAGGGGGAGGGTTGTTTGGAGGAGATAGTGGAAATGGTGGAGGTAACTCCATCCCAAAGATATGAGTCAGACGTTTCATGTACTCCATCTAATCTTGATGTAACTGATTCCACCATCAACACATCTCATCATGTATCACTTAAATTTATTACTACATTTGTCATTGGAACTCGTCCTGTGATTCTTGCTTCTACTGACGCATCCCTTCCTACTCCCAACACATAGTCTCTAGAAGCGTACATTGAGCTTGCAGCTTCTCATGATACTGTGCAGGAGATGATGATGACTCTCTATGATCTCCTCTCAATCAAGATGCAGACATTATTGTGGTTCCATAAAAACTCTCAGGGGTCAATTGAGAGTTGATGCCAACAACATGGCCTTTCGTGAAAGCATACTGGGTCGCCTGTATCCATGTTGCCTCATCAAATTAGTGGGCACTGGTCTTACCATCAGTCATGGCTTGACTCTCCCCATGTGTCTGAGATGTCATAACATCATATGAACCCTTCAATTGCAATTAAAAATTAAAATAGTAAAAACATTATTTATAAATAAATTTAAAACTCAAAAAGAAATTATACTGACCACAATCATTCATTGGCAAGCACCTATAATATCTAAAGTGGTTGAATCATTGTACACACTCCTATAAACGTAATTCTTTGAAATATTGGGTTAAAATAAACCATTTATAGTTAAATTTATATACAAAATTTTAAAAAATATACTTACAAAATGCTCACTATGAGTACTTAATGTACGAATACCAGCTCGATGTGTCACCTCGGGTCTCCCCCAGTTTTTCCAACCTTCTAACGATATACTCTAAAACATCCTACTCAACCAGTGTGTACATATTCCATTCCAAACCTGAGATGAAATATAATCAGGTCATTGGATGAGACATGTCTCATCAATCTTTTTCACTCCAACTATATCCATTGGTTTCGTTTTCAAATTGTGCAAAAACCGAGTGAAACGTGGATGGGTAGATCAATTACTCACCTTCTAGATAGCCAGACCCATTCTCTCTTCAATTTTATACCATAAACCGAAAAAATAGTTTCTAATATTCTGTTAATAATTAAATGAATTTCAAAGAAAAAAATAATTTATTTACCTATCATCCCATACTGCAAAATGATGTTTTGAACATCAATGAGAATCTGATCTCATTAAACCAGTATTTCATAAAAATATTTGTAGAATATATCACTCACCTGATAAATAGTAATATACATAATGCTATGAAAAAAAATAATAGTTAATAATTCTGTTAGAATATAAATAAATTAATGAAATCTAACTAAAATACATAGGTAAACATACCTTTTTGTGGGTGGATCTAACCCATGATGTGGAAGTCACTCGGGGATAGGGTCGGGAAGCATCGGTCAGGCAAGACCACACCCCCTCTGAGTGCCCCATGAACATCCATTAGTCTATGGGTCAGGTGATATGATATCCTACTCATATGAAGGTTTATCAGCCTCCACCAACAAATGAGACAGATCCTCCTACATCTAAAACATGAAATTATTATTGTTAAAAAATAGTTGAAAAAAATGATTATATATAGATATATATTATACCTGATTATATCCAACATTAAACTAGGAAAATTTACATGTTCATCCTCTTCATCAAAAACATTGATTTCAATGCCTTCATCTTCTAACTCAACGTCATAGATTTCCATATTAGTTTTAGTTTCATCATCTCTTATAATTTGGAATTCAGCTGTAACCTCATTTACATCATTTTCACCTTCGGCCCTTAACTGTGGGGTGTCATCAAATATATTCACGTCTCTTCCGGAAAATATGGATTTGGAGCAGTCTATTGAATATTATAAATTAATTTCACTTCATTGGAACCACATTCAATTTCAATAAACTGATTTTATCAAGATTTAATTTTTAGTATGCTCCAACAATTACTCAACTCTTTAGATATAGACCAGTAAATTGAATATTGAATTTGATGTTTGAGATGATCCAATAAAAATGGTTCATTTACTACATGAATAGTTTTATATTTATTGTCAATGATTCCATGGATTGAATGAACATGATATCCTCTATAAGTATGAGACAATTAACATTTAAACATCATTATGAAATATTGTCCCAGATACCACAGTTCAATGATTTCTTCCAGCATGCTATAAAATTTAACATCAGTAACTCTATGATGAGATCATCTCAATAAAATACAATTATTCATTATTTTTTATTCCTCATATGCACGTGTATGAAATAGAAAATCATTAACCACAAATGCATTATAAGATTTAACCATTTTGGATAGTCGGTCACTCAATACACACAATCGATTTTTAATTTTATCAGCATATTGAGATATCTACAAATTTGTAAAACAATTATCACTATATCCAATATTAAATTGATTTTTATGTGAAATCAAAAATAATTTATGTTACTTGTTTTTGAAATTAGGGGTAATTTTTTATATGATTTTTAAAAGCATCTATTATAATTTTAGGAAAGTTTTTCTTCATATGATTATCATATAACCTATACATAAAATATGACTAATGTAATGTTTAAATAATAATAGAACAAGTGATAAGAGAACTCATAGTACAAATAGTTTAATTTTTTCATAGTTGAGCAGAATATATATATGAGCTCTGTGATGTTCATCATTAGAAAGCCATTGTTTATGAACTCCACTGAAGCCATGTTCGGGCTAACTAAAAAATGATAATTGATTTCTAATTTCATATTCAACATTTCCATTATTATGGCTCATCCAGTTTTCGTTTGAGGTATATTTATATGGAAAGTAATGAGGGAAGAAAAAAATACCTCTTGCAAATAAGCTTCTATAATTAACCCTTAAGCCAATGATTTCATCAGTACTTTTTTTGTCAATTTATGAATGCATATCCCAAAAGTGTACATCCAAAGGTACTGTACTAGGCCTCCATATTTTTTTCACATCAAAAATTAATATCAAATTTTCCATTGAGTTAAACAAAGCTGGTGGGATAATTTTTTCTAGTTCAAATAAAACTAAAATGACATCTCCTTGCAGTTTTCTTATAGCATCTTAGTCTTTTGTCGACATAAAAATGTCTCAAAAATATATGACATGTCTTCTAGAACATCCCAAATCATATGATTTAACAACACACTTAATCCAATCAGTAGATTTTTTTTTCATTCAGTCATGACATTTCAATCGAGTAAATAAACTATTTCTGACACATCTTTCCAAATTGGAATAATTACAATCTCGAAGTCTCAAATCATGAATATATTGACCTAATCATATGATACTATCTTTGATTGTGTATAAGATTATTTTTTTCTTTATTAACTTCTTTGATCTAAAATTTTCATATAGTTCATGTTCTGGTTTCTTGTAAGATTGGGGAAGATATTATCATGCATATACATTATCATTGGTCTTAACTGATTTATCCAAAACTGTATAAGCTAAATTATCAAAATAATTATTCTCAATATGCATCCCATCAAACATGTGATGGACCAAAAAATCAAATGATTATGGAAATCCCATAAAATGATTCATTTTATTCAACTTCTATCTCTTCCCAACCCATGAGTTTTATGTTGGATTATTGTTGTTCCGAATGTGATGGGAGGTAATGAAGAGACAATTTATTTTCACTCTATAACAAAGATTATTGTTAGAGGCCCATATTTTAAAACTATTACTTTTCTAAAAATGATATTTCTTTCTTCGAAAAGGATGATTAGTTGGAAGGAATCTACGATAAAAGACAAAAAATAAGATTTTTTTCATTAAAGAGCATAAATGGTTTTATGTCTCTCATACATTATAGACATGATCTTGGACCATGTTTACTCTAGCTATATAACATTCTAAATATTGGGATGTCACTAATTGTCCACATCAATGTAGATTTCAGCAGGAAGTTCTGTTTGGAAACAACATCATATGTACTTACACCATTACTCCATAGTGAATTTAAATCAACAATAAACTATTTCAAATTAACATAAATGTTATTTTTTGGATGACCTAAGATTAATAAGGTAAAAAAGATATACTTATCCTTCATCAACATCAATGGAGGTAAATTGTACAGAATTATAAAGACATGCCAACATGAATACCTATATCTTAAGAACCAAATGGGCATAAATTGTTCTTATAAAGTCCCAATTTCATGTTTTTAGCATCTAAAGAATAGGATAGATGCACTTGGTCCAAATTATTCCCTGAATCACCATCAGAGGGATGATTTAAGCTTTTACAGGTTGAAATATGGGTTCTATGCCATGACATCATTAAATCCGTGTTCTGAGACCTAAATAAAACTATACTCTAGGTGTGAGTGGGAAATATCTCAATTGTTTTATAGGAATAAATCCAGACATCCCTGGTTTAGGTTAATTATACCATGATTTTCCTCATATAAGATAACTATCCTATAACTCATTTTCTCCATAATATAAGATGCAGAAATTTTAATATGCATGATTCTTCGAATAACCAAGACCCATATTATGATCCATCCTCGTTGTCTCATAGTAATTTGTAGGCAATACATTTCCTTCAGTAAGTAGTGATTTTAAAAAATAGAATATCTGATCAAAGAAACTATTTAACATTCTGTCATCTGATTTAAAATCAATAAATTTAGTAACTAATTTAAACATTCTTACCTTGAAACTAGGATATAAGGCATCCTTAGTGGACCTCATAAACTCATATAAATGAGAAGGTTCCAACATAGTAGTTAAATAAATATCATCCATAGTTTCAGTTTGTTGAAAAGAATGACCTACCAAATCATGCACTAAATTTTTAAACTGAACTGGATCCGTAACCCAATTATTAGTATCCTCTATGGAATTGCATTCACCATTTTGATAAAAAAATATAATTTTGTTGAAATATGAAATTCAATAACTGAAATCCAATATTATGAAATGTGTTATACGTCCTCAAAGAACATTTTTTATAAGGATACTTAATAGTCCCTTCTATTTTTTTTTGTTTTTGATGATTCAAATGATAGGAATGATTTAATACCTCAAAATATATATGATTTAAATAAGAACTGTTTGGATTCCTAGGCTGATTTATCCAAGCACATCCATCTAATATTGATTTTTGTTGGCTTCCTTGGTTTATATTTTCCTAAAAAATATGATATGAATAATTATTTTGTATAATTAGATATATGATAAACACTATCCAAAAAAGAGAATACAATTATTAATTACATATATTTTGTATTAATTATTGTTAATCGCAGATTGAAAAATTTCCAATGAATTAGCAGTAGCTCAATTTCCAAACAACTGATCCCCATGCAACTTTCTGCAACTAAAATCACTATGAAAATTATGCTCTGATGTATGAATATCAGTTTTCATATGTACAAGGATGGAGATCAGGCAGCCTCATTTGTGCTGATCTCCATCATATTTATATAAAAATTGATATCTGTACGTTGAAGCATACTTTTACATATTAATTATAGTCAGAGAAGTTCCCAAGAGATGAGTCATTAGAAAAAACAAGCAATTTTGTCCAACGTGTCACTTATTTGAAACATTCTTGGACAAAAATCACTATAAAAAATCATCTCTGACGTTTGTCAGAGAAGACATTTCATATTGATTTCAGTGGAAGAATGTTGAAAAGTGTTAAGGCATCGATCAAAAGGAATGCTGTCAATCTGTTAAAAATTGTGCTTGTTTGTCACAATGTACTCAAATTTATTTAAATTAGTTACTAATTAAACCTAATTGTAACTAATTAATCCTAAATATTAGTCGTTAATCATAATTATTACGTATTTATCTCAATTATTACTAATTAGTCCTAATTATTCCTAATTAACCATAATTGTGAATAATTAATCATAATTAATCCAAATTATTTCTAATTAATCTTAATTAATCCAAATTAATCCAAATTATACCTAATTGTTCGTAATTATTGTAAATTATTAATAATTATTAATAATAATTCCTAATTATTCATAATGATTCCTAATTATTTCTAGTTATTCCTTATTATTACTAATTACTCACAATTATTACAAATTATTACCATGTATTCCTAATTATTACTAATTTGTTACTTATTATTACCAATTTGCTAATTATTATTTCACATTTATTACTAATTATTACCAATTTAATACTATTTAATACCAATTATTAAAATTTAATAACAATTATTACTATTTATTCCCAATTCTTACTAATTAATTCCAATTATCACTAACTAATCCCAATTATCACTAATTAATCCCAATTATGACTAATTAATCTGAATTATTAATAATTAATTTTAATTACTACAAATTAATCCTAATTAGTACTAATTAATCCTAATTCAATCTAATTATTCCAAATTACTACTAATTATTTGTAACTATAACTAATTATTCTAAATTCTTCAAAATTATTCCAAATTATACCAAATTAATTCGATTTATTTTTAATTATTCCTAATTACTGATAATTATTCCTAATCATACCTAATTATTGCTAGTTATTTCTTGTTATTCCTAATTATTGCTATATATTCATAATTATTTCTATTTATTCTTAATTGTTATTATTATTTATAATTATTCTAAATTATTCCAATTTTTTTTCTCCTTATTCTTAATTATAAAAAATTATTCCCAATTATTAATAATATTTCCTAATTATTACTAATTAATCTTGATTATTACAAACTAATTTTAAGTATTACCAATTATTCCTAATTATTACTAATTATTCTTATATAATAGTAATTATTCCTAATTAATACTATTTATTCCTAATTATAACAAATTATTCCTAATTTTTACTATTTATTCATACCTATGACTATTGATTCCTAATTAATAAAATTTATTCCTTGTTATTACTATTTATTACTATTTATTACTAATTATTAATATTTATTAATGGTTTTTAATTTTTAATACTAATTATTACTATTTATTACAAATTATTCCAAATTATTCCTAATTATAACTAATTAATCCTAATTATTACTCTTTAATCCAAATAATTACTATTTAATCCTTATTATTAATAATTAATCCCACTGATTTCTAATTAATACTAATTTTTACTAATTAATCCCAATTATTACTAATTATTACCAATTAAAAACTAATTAATCAAAATTATTAATAATTAACATTAATTATTGCAAATTAATACCAATTTATTACTAATTAATCTTAAATATTAATAATTAATCCTATTAATTACTTATTAATCCTAATTATTACTAATTAATCCTAGCTAATCCCAATTAATCATAATTATTACCAATTATTCCTAATTATTACTAATTATAACCAATTATTACTACTTATTCCAATTTATTACTAATTATTCCTAATCATTAATAATTATTTTTATTTATCACTAATTAATTCAAATTATTTCAATTTTTTCTTAATTATTATTAATTATTCCTAATTTTTACTATTTATTCATAATTATTACTATTTATTCATAATTATAACTATTTATTCCTAATTGTTACTATTTATTCCAAATTATTACTCTTTATTAATAATTATTAATATTGAGTAATAATTAATAATTTATTTTACTAATTTTTACATTTTATTACTAATTATCACTAATTATTACTATTTTTTTCTAATCATTACTATTTGTACCAAATTATGACTATTTATTAGTAATTAATCTTATTTATTACTAACTAATCATAATTAATCCTAATTATTACTAATTAATCCTAATTATTACAAGTTAATCTTCATTATTACGTATTAATCCTATTTAATCCTAATTATTGGTAATTAGTCAAAATTATTTCGATTTAATGCTAATCAGTACTAATTAAAGCTAAATAATGCTAATTAATCCTAATTAATAATAATTAATCCTAATTATTTCTATTGAATCCTAATTCTTACTAGTTATTCATAATTATTTCTAATAAATCCTAATTATTACTTATTAATCCTATTTATTACTACGTAATCTCAATTATTACTAATTATTCCTCATTGTTACTAATTATTCCCAATTGATACTAATTATTCCTATGTTTTGCTATATTTTCGTAATTATTTCTATTTATTACTAATTATTTTTATTTATTACTATTTACTACTAATTATTATTAAATATTAATAATTATTCATCATTATTACTAATTATTCAAATTTATTACTAATTATTTATAATTATTACAATTTATTATTAATTATTACAATTATTACTAATTATTAGAATTTATTACTAATTATTGCATTTTATTTATAATTAATTTTAATTAATTTTAATTATATGTAATTAGCACTTACACGTAATAATTCATAAAAATAAATATTGAAAAAGAGAATATCTAATTCTAATTCCATTTCATTTCTTCTAACTTACAAAAATTTTAAATAATTCAAAATAAAATAAATTTACTTAACAATAAAAAATAGGTAGATACCTTGAATCTGAAGATTTTAGAGTATAAATGATGTGAATTATGCTTCGATTTAAAAGATTCAATAATGAAAAATTTTAGAAGAAAATTTTTGAGTAGAGAGAGAGAGAGAGAAGTTGATAAAGAAGTAGAATGATAGGAAAATGGATGGGGTATATATAGATTACCTTATTTGCAACAGGACCCGTCACAAATGGCCACTCGATAAAAGGTTAATTGTGATGGGCCCCTTCACAAATGGGTGCCTGGAGACATACTATTTATGACGGGAATAAGAACTCATTGACAATGTCAATCCGACGGTTTGGTGTGCCTTTCGCTCCAAAACTTTTACGATGGGTCCTTACTCCGCTGTCGCAAATAACCCCTTCCTACGGGTTATTTGCGAAGGGACACTCACCCATCGAAAATGGCTAGTTTTTTCGTAGTGATTTGAAAAATAAATCTATACTACCATCCTTTGGGTCGTAGAGGTCTCCTCACCCAATATCAGCTTTAGATATGAATTAGAATGGTCAAAATCGGAGAAACGAACCAACAACCAGATTATAGGATGGATGATCTAAAAAAAAGTAGTGAAAGAGATATGAAAATAAACTAATAATGGATGTAAGGGGATTCAAGTGATTACCGATAAAGATCCAATACATCTGATGATGATCAATTTCGAATGTAGATTAAGGAGAAATGGAAGTCCCTATGATTGGAAATGGAGAGCTCCACGAGAGAAGGAGAGGGGTGTTGCCTTTTAGAAATGAGAGAAATAAATATGGTGGAAATTTGTTAGGTCCATTACACATAAAGGGCTCATTTCTACTAAAAAAAATGTTCACTATTTGACTGATTGGTATGAAAAACTATGTTCCAACCATATGCACCTCACATTCAAAGGATGGACCTCACATGGTTTATTCCCATTGTTTTTATAATCGTGCACAAGACATCTGATTTGGATCTTCTAAAAACTATGGACATGTCATAAGGGGTTCTCCTCATCTCGTATGTTTGTATAAAAATAGTGTGGCCTCTTTATGTACAAATGCTTCCCACATGGTTAGGTGTCATATATAGTACTAACTATTCTCTAACTATGTGTTTCACACTGTTCGCCAATTTTTTGGAACTCTAGGATTCGAACAAGCCCCAGATGCTCTTGAAACCATCCTTATACCATAGGTCTGATTTTTCAAGAGGCATAAAATGGATTAACCCAAAATAAAATGAACCAGACCTTTTTTTAAAATCTTTTTTGTTATATATGATGTTAAAATAATCAATGAAATATGTTTATGAAAATAATACTATGTTTCAATCTTAGAGATGGTAGGTCGTTTGTACACACGAGTGACATTTCCATTTTTAAAAACCCTTATAGAATTAAGTTAATTATAATTTTATCTTTCTATAATAAATATTTTATCCTAAATATCATAATACATAGTTAAATAAACATAATTATACCATTAATGAGATGTGTTCGTGAAAAACGTCTCACATATCTTCATGGAGATGGTAATCCAGACACACCCACGAATGATGTTATAAATTTAAAATGAATGTATAATTTTAAAACTAGAAAATATATTACATTTATTTAATGAATAATATTTCATTAATATCATATATATATATATATATATATATTAAATCAATCATTATAAAAAATTGAGAGGGAGTGATGGAAAATGAAACACATCGTTTCATAGAGGTGGAAATATAAACACGAGTAATGTTTTCATTCACCAAATTATAAAAAAAAGAGATGAAATAGGGTTTGAAAAAGTCATAAAATAATTTCATTATATATTATGTATTCATGTTTTTATATCATCATTTTTTAAAAGTATTTTATCAATGTTGAAGATAAAATAAATTATAAAATGTGGGGTTTGATGATTACATCTTCTTTGGTACACAACCTTTATATCCACTCCCAATTACCATTATTGAAGTATTTTAATGAGAAACAAATTGGTATCTAATGGATAGGGTAGCTGATAATATAATTGGGTAAGATTTATTAGATATAGATGAACCAAAATTGAGTATAGAAAGGAGGAAGGGGGTATACTTTAATAATGGTGGGACAATAGATACATGAAATTTCCTAAAATATTTAAATATAATTATATTAATTATCAAGTATAATGCTAAAAAATAACCATTAATTGTAAAAGAAAGATTCTATGGATAAAATATTATCACCTAATAAAATTTAGATAGGATTTTTTGTCCTTTTAAACCATTTATGTTTTTTCAATCCCTTGATTAAAAATATTTAAACATAACCATGCCAATTATATTTTATAAATTAATGGATTATTATATTTCTTATGTGGTGATACTTGGATAATAAATTTCTATGTAATTATATATTGGACCAATTATAATGCAAATTCTCCTCTTACATGAATTTTTATATAATTTAATAAAATATTATTTAACTTAAAATATCATAAATTACATTTTTGACATTATTGATTTAGATGGAATTTAAAGACAAGAATATTTTAATTTAACTCGAATATAAAATTTTAAAGCATTCATAATATTTTAAATTGATATATTAAATTCATGGGACATTACTACTCAGTAAGAAAATATTACTTTTCGAGATTCTAAACTCATTTTCCTTATTTTTCTATTGCTTCTTAAAGTGTTGTTTTAGTGTAGTGTATGACTTTATGGAAATTATTTAATCAATAAAAATTATAAATAAATTAACATAATACACATCATTTCATTCTTCATAAATTAAAATTTTATATTCGTTAAAATCTTATTTGTTTCCCAATTTTTTGTATAATAAAAAATAAAAACAAGAGAGGAACATTTTGGAAAATTAATTACGTCAAATAATTTAAATTTATTTTTTCAAAGAAAAATTCCACATAAATTGAAACATATTCAAATTTTGTGTGGTTATGTTCTATTTTCTCACATTAAATTAAATAATCATAGGTTTTGGGATGATTTTTAGACATTATCTATTGGATGTAACCATGTTTACCCATTTTATCCTTACTGATTTGACAAATATTTACCACAGATGATATTTATAATAAAAATAATAAAATATTACTATTTAATAAAATTTGACAAACTAAATTATAATATATAATTAATTTTTAATAATACATTTTTAGAATTTTATGAAACTAGTTTAATATTAAAATTCAAATCGTAATGAAAAAAATATAAAATTTTTTAAGACAAAAAATATACATACAAAAAAATTAGGTATAAATATGATAAAAATGTGATTAATTAGATTAAATATAAATAAATAATATTTATGTTACTTTTAAATTAAAATCAAATAATAACGAGTCTTAAAAAATAATTTATTTACTAAAAAGAAATTACATTTTTTTTAAAATAACAACATTGTTCATTATTTTGTAAAATTAATATATTTATTAAAATAAAAAATTGGATCCTAATATAATGACGAAATTATGATCTCAAAGATAATGTTCAATTTTTCAATCTAAAATTCAATCATACATAAATTAAACATTTAACTAAAACCTTTTATGAAAAGGAGTTTAGTAAGACAAACTATTTCCTTTTTGATTTAAAATTTTCATAATATTATTATCATGGGTAAAACTACAAAAAACATAATTCTTTAATAATAATAAGGCATTAAATTTATTACTATATTTTTATAGGGTGTGATAGAAACATAAATGGTAATTCATATTCCCATATTAATGAGTGGTTACTAATTGATCAACCATTTCATCACTAGTTGACCATTTACTAGGTTCCTCCAATCTATCACCATAGCTCATATTAGTTTCACATCCCATGAAAAACAACACACATACCATTCAATATATGTTATTTCCTTGTATTAATTATATCACATAGATAGATTCAACCTTTTTGATTCTTTAATCAAAAATATTCTTTAGGTTAAACCCAAACTGTAATTTAAAACACAAATAAGAGGGATTTTATAAACAAACTATTAAAATTTTACTCTTTAAAAATTACCAATAAAATATTTCTTTAAAATAAATAAAAATTAGTTTTATTTTATGTGAAGGAAAACAATTTATATATCAATGAATTCTTATTCAAGAATAAATAATGAGGAGAGATAATCCACCTACCTCACAATAGATGATAAAAACAATTAATGAGACAACAAGACCTCTCCATTTATGGTCAAAAATATTTTCATTCAAAATATTCATTTAGTATCTCATAAAAATATATTAATGGTCTTATATCTATCTATTACAATTCTGATATATCATTTTGGGTGAGAGGATATGATATGTTCTAGATAGAGAGAGTAAGAAGAGAATTATTTTAATAAAGGAGAACAAACAAAAATAAATCCATAAAAATATTCATATAGATTAAATGGAATCACCATGAATTCTTAGGAGAGGTTAGGAGTTCAATATCCTGAGAAGAGAGGGTGAACACAAGGGTTTCACTGAGAAAATGAGTTAAGATATAGTTTTCATAACATTAAATATATGCCCCATGGTTATGTTGAATGGAATGGGTAATTTTATGATAACCATGAATATACCACTACATCCAAACCCACATTACCATAATGTTGGTTCACATGTTTTGAAACAAATTCATAAATTGTACCTTTCCCTATATTTAAATTCACTTGGTTTCTCTTGGAACCCATATGGTTTGGAAAAATCAGGTTCTAGTCCTATTCACCATTCATTCCTTTTATGTTTATCACATATTTAATTGGATAAATCCAAAGGGTTTCCACTAGTTGTGGTCAAAAAAATAACCCCTAAAACCACATCCAATATACACTTAATATCACTAGAATCTCTCAAAACTCAACCTAAGAATTATATAACATCAAAATACAAAATTATGGTGTTAATTAACTCAAAATGTTTGTCTTACAAGTATTAAGATATCATTTTAATTTTTAATTATTTAGGTGACTGAAGGACACCCCATTAATCCATAATTTAATAGTCAAACGATTCTTACAGCAAAAGAAATTCTATAACATAGAATCTCTCCAAATATTATATGATAAAAAGGACACCATATTTGTTGTAATTACGTCCCATTCTTTGCAATACAGTAGGATTTATACAATTTTATAACCTAATGGTTTTTGTGATATAACTAATACATAGGTTACTCAATTAATATATTATAGAAAACTATAATAATAATAATTTTATCTCTCAATGGATTAACATACATAATATTTTATATAATACCCACCAAAATAAACAATGTAAATGGAATATCCCTAAACAATATTATATATAAACTTTAAAATCATTTTTAAGTTATATAAAATCCCATTATATATATATTAATATTATCAGAACTACTGTTGAATTTTTTTAAAACATTTCTGAAATTGGAAAGGAATACTTGTTGTGGGCTTATCCAAAGAGTCACTTATAGGTTTGAGCCCAACTATATTACATTAACCATTATTATTCATTAATCATTGTCCAATAGTAGTGTATACCCCCTATTATTCAATAAATAATATCCCATAATAATGTGTACCAGTTCTAAAATAAGCTTATTTGATGATTCATAAAACTACAAAGAAATTAATATAGTCAAATATTTAAATTCATTAAAGAAATAAAAATGGAAAAACCTAATTTATCATCCATGAAAATATATTAATTCCACCATAAAATTAGGAAATATATAAAATAAATCCACTGTCAATTACTATATATGAAAACAAGGTTTTATAGAACGAACTGATTTCTAGACGCTTCAATTAACTAAATTAATACAATTCTATTGGCTAATTATTGATTTTACAATTCATTAATGAAATAAAAAATTGAAATCCCATTTAAATGAAGTAAAAAAACGTGATTAGAAGAGAAGGAATGGTTTAGTAAATTGGAGGGAGATCATACCTTGATTGGGTAAGAAGAATCCTCCTTGAATCACACGTGATCCATGTCCAAGAGGGAGGGGAAGGAGTGGAGCATATAAGACCTCATAGGGATCATCAATGGTGTGAAGGGAATTGATATTTTATGTAACTATTTGGGGAGTTTAAATTTATTTAGGTCAAAATTAATTTTCTTAAATGTCCTCATCTGAGATCCACTAAACAATTCCATGATCCAGGTGTCAAATGGCCTCAAGTGTTCATACCCATATACTAAAGTATACTAGATAGTAATGTGGGTATATGATGGTATGATGGAGAGAGTATACCCTCATAATAAATGATTCATAGTGATTTAACACGTGAATAAAATATTGAGGCGTAATATTAACCACTAATAATAGACAAAATCATCCAAATAATAATAATAATCATGAAAAGTAAGTATCATATATAAATTTGGGGGTTGTTTTTATCTATAAAAAATTGAAAAACATGGAAGAAGGTAGCCACTACAATACATGTATCAATGTTAAAAAATGGAGAAAACACTATATCTAGATAAAGGATAATGAGTGACCTAGGTTGCATAATCAAGTATCAGACATACATGGGCTAGGACCCAAGGCCAATGACCAAATAATCCTCTTTTAGTCCATAGAGAGCATCCATAAAAACATAGTAGAGACTTGGGTGGAGACCGAGGAGCATGTCTATGGTGTTCCAATTAACCCAGTTAAAATATTAAGAAACCAAGGATCTATATATGTTTCATCAGTACCATACCACATACCCCCTCATCAGTTCAACATTTTGAGTCCCCATATTGGATACATACCATTTTTCCACACATTAGTTCCAAATTGTTTTTCCCACATCAGTTATATACCATTCCATCCATTATCAAAATTATTTATATATAAAAACAATGGACATCAGAATATTTATTCTCTCTATTAGTTACTCATCATAATTATCTCATAGGTACAAACCAGCCAAGGTAGTGTCTATTTCATTCCAAATTTTTCATTTTAAAACCATGAAATATTTTAATATCATTTAATAACATATAAAATGTGGCATGATCCCTCTACTAATAACTAATTAATTCAATAATCCTATAACTAATGATTGGGATCTCTCCCACCTAGTGGTGTAGTTCAATCATGGAGAATATATAAGAACACACCACAAGGGTGGTTTAAGTTGAGTTTGAAAACCCATAACCAAGAATAAGTGTTATAAAGAATACTCATTTTGATGCCAACATTTAATTTAAGGATTATCATTTATTTGGTAAGAATCTATAGATTTTTCTGGTGTGCTGAACAAAAATACCCAGGTGTAAAAAACATAATTTGAGGGAAATAGAAAAGACAACCTACCTTAGGCCCATAGAAAAAAGTAGTATAGTATTATCCCTCAGTATAGCCTAAACATGGAAAACATAGAAGAATATATGAATACCCTAAAAATATGACATATTATCTTGGTCCAAGACAAGTATTTCTATAGGAAGAAAACTATAAAAAGCCTGTGGAATAATGTCCTCACCAGTAGCAATCCAACAAGGTAAACATCACACTAATACAGATTTAGATTGAATAATGGGATCAAATCTTTGGATTGTATTGATGGGAGATCAAAGGAATAATATGATATAATTTATTTTAGAAAATAAAAGAAATTATTGTTAAATTATAAAATATTTAAGTTAAAATTGTATTTTCCCAGTTTTTTGAGGGAAAACTATGTGGTTACATGGTTTGAAAAATTTTGTGCCAACTATGTCCCAACGGTGTGCCTACCACTATTCAAATAATGTGAACCCACATAGTTAGGGATTATAGTTAGTCTCAATGTGCCCAGCCCATGCACTCCCCTATTTGGATGATTGTTCCACTCCATAGAATTCATCCAAACTGTGTGGCCTCCTATGTATTGTTTTTTAAAATCCTTTTATTGAACCCCATTTTCATAATTTTTCCCTCCGAGGTCTGAACCTACCATTAATATGCCCGATTAATTCCTCAAGTGATTTTGTGTGTTTATAATGATAATACAGTTGATTAATGTTGTCTTCAACAATGAAAGTCCCTCTTTCAAAGAGGGTATTATAATGATACACCACAGAATTAAGTATGCTTCGGTGAATCAATCTATTTCAATGAATAATGACATGTCTGACTTCCTTATTTTGAGATCTCTTGTTGTAAGTGCCAGGGATAGGAGGACCAAAACGGTGAAATATTTCAACTGGATTTTTCCAATAACTGATTGGCGAAACGAGAATGTGGACGGGGCAGCAGCCGGTGCACCTAGACCTACTGGATGTGGTGGCATTTTCAGGACTTATCGAGGCATTGTAAAATGATGTTTCCTTCATTATATAGGCAATGAAAATGCAATAGAGGCTTAATTATGGCCAATGATAATGGTGATAAGGTATGCGTCTAGTTATGGTTAGCGGACGCTTTGTCTTGAATCAGACTCTACTGTTGCAGTACAGATTCTGAAGGACCGGTCCTGGAATGTCACATGGAAGATGCTTTCTGCCTCGGTAAATTCTCTGAAGCTTACTGAGTTGATTTCATTGAATGTGTCTCTTGTGTATAGAAAGGAAAATCAGGTGGTTGACACTCTCTCAAAATGGGAAATTATGGAGGCTAGTTCAAGTTGGTCCTTATTACTACCTGATTAATACAATGGTCTTGTCCATAATGATATAATTGGCACTCTATACACAAGGTTTTCTAAGGAACCCCTTTTCTGATTTGTTTTATACTATTTAAACATTTCAAATATAAATTTTTGGGAGCAAGTCCCCCCTATCTCTCGAACATTTTGTCTATAGTTTATTAATGAAAAATTAAAATTATATGTACTTCATAAAAATATATAATCATACAATATATCCATTTTACGAAAAATAATACATGAGTTTCCCTTATGAGGGAGGTAAATCATTATAATATAGTTCTTTCCATAATGAATTTAAATATATATCTCTCTCTATCAGGTATTGTCTTGTAGAAGACTATTCTTGTAATTCCCTGACCCCAGTTACCTATAGTCAATGCATTATTACATAATATTGGCATGATCACAAAAGATCATGTCCCAAAAGACCGATTAGTTTAGTATCCATGGAATGACTAGATACATTCATAAAGTTTACATTACTTCATAATGTGAAAACTACTACAACAACATCTTGTCTTCATAATTCACACTCATATCCCCTCATACTATCCCTACAGGTCAGCCATAAATTACTTCCTCGCATCCTGGGAAAAATAAAACATTGAAAGGGGTGATCTCAGATGCTCAGCAAGGATAACAATATAGCAGAAACATTCATAAATAATTATAAACATTTAAGGAAATGTATAACTAAAACAAAAGCCTTTTAAACTTGAACTTCAGCATAATATGGCAAAGATAAAATGAAATAAGACCATTTACTTATTCACATGGCTATTCTACTAGTCGAATAATCACATGAAATATCAATAACCACTTTCATAATGATGGAAATCATAATTCCGAACATTAATTTCTGTGACAAGGCCTCGTTCCAAGACCTAAGAGCTAACTGTAACCGGAACCCAACCCGGAGAGCCTCTGTAACCGAACGCTATCCCGGAGAGGCTCTGTAACCGGACTCCAACCTGTAGTGCCTCTAATAACCGGACACCAACCCTGAGGGCCTCTAATAATTGGACACCAACCTGGAGGGTCAGCTGTAACTGGACCCCACCCAGGAGGGCATACTTTTACCGGTCCCCATCCCGAAACATACTAGTCCAAAACGTTCATCATAAGATGAGGATGAAATATAACGTAAACATTCGTATTAAAACTAGCATACGAAATGCCAAAAAATTAATCATAAACAATTAATGGAATAAAAATAACCCATACATAGTCAAACATTTCACAATACATTAAATACAATATAGAATATTTGTATCATAATAAATCAACTTCAAACAAGTGTAAAATTTATCAAAGGATGTTGACATAGATGAAATCAAAACTATTTGAGAGAAATATCAATTTTTTTAAATCATTTAAAAGTCACGTAATTATAAAAGAAAATATTTACTTTGAAAATATTCATATAAGGTTTTAAGGGAAGATTCGAAAATTTTATAATGGCGGAAATATCCTCACCTGCCGTATATGTTAAAAAAACATTCTTACCTTAATTTTGTCGAAAAGGTTAAAAAGGACCTTGTTTGGAAAATTATAGAAATATTTATTTATAAAATTCCTATAAAATTTCAAAAAGGGTATAAATGACTTTATCCCATAGTCTTTAAAATATTTAGAATGATTTGAAATACATTTTTAAGAAACATGGATGTTGATGATAAAGAGGTCCCATTAGAAAATCTCGTAGAAGCAACCTTGGATAATGAAGAGATTGTGAAATAAACCATTACCTTGTACCTTTCCTTAGTCGATGGAATGTAAAACTCTTGTATAGTAGTAAAAAAATTGTTATTAAGTTATAAAAGAACCATATACATAATTATGATATCATATATAATCTTCTATTAAAGATTTTTTAATAATATTTTAGTATTATCGTCGTTTCGTGTATTAACTTACTCATTTTATTTTATATGGTTTGTTACATAAGGCATGTTTTTTATTTATAGGATTTATATTATTCATATATAGAATTATATCAAGTCCTTAAACATTATTTTTAATCATCAAATGGGAATTAGACTTGAATGGATACGATGGGGAATGAATCTCATCGCGTTTATGGAGATGGTAGTCCGTACGTACGCACGAGCGACAATATCAATATTTTGATATTAAAATAATATAATTGGATGGTATATCATATATACAGAATCATTATCATGTTATATTTATTATTTACATAAATTATACATCATTATTATACCCATTTGAATAATAATATATTGAATAACAATTACACCACGATGTGGAGACGGTAGGCCATATGTACGCATGTATGGTGACATGTCATTCATGGGATGGATAGAATAATGAATTTGGTTGTTCCATATTTATTATAACATCATGTTATATATAATATACTGGATTTATTATTTTATAATGGAAATAACAGGGAATGAAGAAGTTGAAGATGAAAGGAACTTGAAAGAGGGTGGTGAAATCATTACCTCTTCTTCGGGTTCTTCCTTTTGATTTGATCAAAAGGGCTCATTAGTTTGGATTTCTGAACAAACTAAGGCCTCTAGGTTATAGTGAGTTAATTTTGGAGGATAGTTTTGTAGAAGTTGGCTGTGAAAAAAGGCTTCTATGGTGTGAAATTGAGAGAAGGGGGAGTTCCCTTTTATAAGAGGGGTGAGGGGCACCATTGGAAAAGCTAGAAATATTATTTTATAATAAATTAATATTCTGTTTATAATGGCTCTAGAGTGTATTATTTATATGTTAAGGTGGGGATGGGTCAAACACCACTCAACCAATAGGTTTTGGATAGGTTTGGGTCACAATATTAACCTTATCATTTAGTTTTAACTCTTAGTTAATTAGTTTGACATTTACCATGTCACTTTTTATTTTTATTTTATATAGTTAAAAAATTACTATATACATCCAAGAGACCACCAAGTGGTCCACTATTGATACAAATATCATTATATAAGTCTCTTGTCCGAACCATATATTTTTATGAATTTAATATCAATTAATAATATAATGTTTATTTTAAAAACTATTTTATGTCAATTTTTACACTATTTGGTATTTGATTTTTTTGAAAATAATAAAAGCATTATTACTTGAACAAATCATAATTAAATCAATACTAACATGTCATATTATCCTATAAAATTATATTAATTCATAAAAAGTCTCAAATTACATTTATTTGTGTATTTATATTATCAATTATATTAATATTTTATTAATTACTTAATTACTGCATCATCATTGTGTCATAAATATATTAAAATATTTAATTTCAATAAATAATAAACAAAATACAATTATGTATGAAATATTGTTATCTTTCTAATGAAAATTTATAATCAAATTTATCTCATGTAAAACCCCAAATAAAAAATGTTTCAGTTAATAAACATTGTTTTGAACTCTTTTAACTCTTCTTTGAATTAAATAATAATAAATGTCCTAATCTAATCCCATTGGACCTAAATGACAATATTTTGTTCCTAAGGTTCTTTTTGGTCGAGATACACTTGTCCAATAGAATTATGACATGTTTTAGTGTAATATTAATATCATTTTTACCCTTAATTATACTATTTACTTTTAAAGGTGGTTAATAAAAGTAAAAAGTTTTGATTCGCCAAAAATTATTTGTATCTTATTGAACCAGATTTACTCCATGATATTAACCATGTCTCTCAGATTTTCGAAATTCCACTCACATAAATGGTAAAATAATGTTTTATGTGAATTTGAAAACTCTCCTAGGAGGTGGGTAAAAGACGGTGAAACGTTCAATAAAATTTTTATATGTCTAAAATTATTATAAACTAACTCCAATGAATTACATTGAACATATATAGGTATTAAGTATCTATTTTTACCTAAAATAAATTTAAATAAAATAAATAATTTTTTTATATAAGAAGTCGGTTTTTAACTAATAACATAGTGTTTTTCACTATTCGTCAAAAATTGAAGGTATTCAGATAAGTACCAAAAATTCACCCTAGGCTAATTTCAATATTCCGAATCCAAAAATGAAGTCAATTTTGAAGATAAAATTTATAAAATTTTTAAAATTGGGTGTTACCATTCATAACGACTAGTTTGATTGGTTGTGGTGTGTGTTAGATCTTGAAGATGCGTACAACACACGCTACTGTATTATTCAAAGAGAAGCGTACCGTGGAAGCATGGGGTGTTACATTCTACCCTATTTCAAATAATTCCATCCTCAAAATTTCTATAATACTACCGCATGAAAAGACTCGGGTGGTTCTTCATCATAAGTTCCTTGGGTTCCCTCGTTGCCTCTTCCATCTTATGGTTTCTCCATTGAACTTTTACCAGACGAGTCGTCCAGTTACTCAGCACTTGTTCTCGGGTATCAAGAATCCTGATGGTCTCTTCACAATAAGACAGATCGGGTTCCAGTTCTAATTCCTCGTATGTGAATACATGCGTTGGGTCAAGCATATATTTCCTTAACAGTGATACGTGGAACATATCGTGAGCTTTGGGGGGACTTGGCGGTATTTCCCAACAGTAAGCTATATCCCCAATTCGTTCTAGAATTTCGAACGGTCCGATGTACCTGGGACTCAATTTACCCTTCTTACCGAAACGTATAATTCCCTTCCATGGAGATACCTTCAAGAAAACATGATCTCCTACCTGAAATTCCAAATCCTTCCATCGGTTATCAGCATAGCTCTTCTACCTACTTTGAGCTGCTTTGATGTGGTTTTGGATTACCTTCACCTTTTCCATCGTTTCCTCCACTAGTTTTGGGCCAACGAGTTTTCATTCATCAATTTCATCCAAAGAGGTTCGTGTGCGACATATCATTACATTTAACGCATAATATGGTTCCATTCGAATACTTGAATTGAAGCTATTAGAATAGGAATATTCTACCAAAGGTAAATATTGATCCAACATACCCTGAAAGTCAAGTGAGCAGAATCTCAACATGTCTTCTACGGTTTGAATAGTTCGTTCGGATTGTCCATCTGTTTGAGGGTGGTAGGCAGTGCTCAAATGATGTTCAGTATCGAAGTCCTTCTGAAGAATCTTCTATAATCTTGAAGTAAAATGGGTATCATGATCAGAAAAAATCAATAGGGGTACTCCCTGAAGTCTCACAACTTCTTTAATATATAGTCTTGCTAGCCGTTCAAGTGGTAAATGATTCCTTATAGCATGAAAATGTGCTGAATTGGTAAGATGATCAACAATGACCCATATTTCATCATTCCTTATAGGAGTCTTTGGTAGTCCGATGAAAAAGTCCATCATGATATTTTCCCATTTCCACTCTGGTATGGTAAGAGGTTGCATGACTTCTCCAGGCTGCTGCCTTCAAGCTTTCACTTGTTGACAAACCATACATCTTGACACAAAATCGGCAATCTCCCTCTTCATGTTTTCCCGCAAAAAATGTTCCTTCAAATATTTATACATTTTGGTGCTTCTAGTGTGTATAGAGAAATTGTAACTACGAGAATCGTCCAATAATTCCATTTTTAGACTACGTATACTGGGAACACAAAGTCTCTTCGCAAATTTCAAAATTCCATCTCGATACAAAAAGTAACTCGATCTTCCATCATTCACAGCTTTAATCTTCATTTGAAACTCTTCATCTTCGGTCTGAGAACACTTTATTATTTCTAGTAAAGATGGTTTGGAAACCATTTGAAAAGTCATTGATGTTTCACCTTCCATGGTGATTCCCATATCCATATTTACTAAATCCAAGAAAATAGGATCTCTTTCAACCCTCATATTGTTCAAAACTCCATGATCCTTTCTACTCAAAGAATATTCCCCCTTATTTTCCCTCCCTGGGTGGTAGTGTATCTTGAAATCATAATCCTTGAGTAGTTCAAGCCATCTCCTTTTCCTCATGTTGAGTTATTTCTGTGAGAAATTGTACATTAAACTCTTGTGATCGGTATATATCTCACATTTTTCACCATAGAGATAATGTCTCCATATTTTCAAAGAAAATATTACAGCAGCTAACCCAAGATCATGAGTAGGATAGTTTTGCTCACAAATTTTTAGCTGTCATGATGAATAGGCAATAACCCTATCATTCTGCAAAAGGACACAACAAAGTCCATTATGATGCATCACTATAAATAACGAACCCAAAATTCCCCGATGGTAGAGTCAATATAGGAGAATTGACTAATATTTTCTTTAGTTCTTATAAACATTATTCACACTCTTTTGTCCAAACAAATTTAACCCCTCTACGTGTGAGCTTCGTTAATGGGTTAGCCAATCAGGCAAAATTCTGTACGAAACGTCGATAATAACCTACTAAACCAATAAAACTACGTACCTCTGTTATAATTTTCGGTGCTGGACATTCTTTGATTGTCGTGGTCTTAGAAGGATCAACAGAGATTCCATCTGTGGAGACAATATGGAAAAGAAAATAATTCTCCTGAAGCCAGAATAAACACTTGCTAAACTTCCCTTATAATTCATGTCTTTTTAGAGTCTTCAGGATAATGCACAAGTGATTTTCATGGTCTTCATAGCTTTTGGAATATACCAAGATATCATCAATAAATTCCAGTACAAAATCACCAAGGTATTCCTTGAAAACTATGTTAATTAGATCCTTGAATATAGAGGGTGAATTAGTCAATCCAAAAGGCATTACTGTAAACTCATAATGCTCGTACTTGGTTCGAAATGTTGTCTTCAGAATGTATTCCTTCTTCACACACAATTGATGGCATCCAGATCAAAATACAATATTTGAAAAGTATTGAGCTCCATGTTGTTGGTCAAATAAATAATCAATGCGAGGTATGAGATACTTGTTATTTATAGTTATAGCATTGATTTCCCTGTAGTCGATACAAAACCTCATAGATCCATATTTCTTCTTAACAAAAAGGAAAGGGGCTCCCCATACAGAAACACTGGGTTGAATAAATCCCTTATTACTCAATTCCTGTAGTTGTTTCTTTCGTTCGACTAATTCCATAGTGTCCATTCTATAAGGGGACTTCGATATATGCCTTGATACAGGAATTAAATCAATGGAAAACTCAACTTCTCCTTATGGAGGATGTCCAAGTAAATCCTCCAGAAACACATCGACATATTCTTTCACAATAGGTACATCCTCTATTTGGACATTCCATTCCTCACCCATAGTTATTTAATTCTCTTCCTCCCCAATAAATGAATTTAGTTGTGATATTGGGGGTGGATCTAGGTAAGAATTAGGTGGTGATGATTCTTCCCTAATGATAAGGTGTTCTTTATCATCATCATCAAAAATAGTATCCTCATTCTACTTACAATAATTTTTTTCATCGTGGTCCGAAATCCAATCCATACCGAGGATTATATCAAACTCAACCATAGGTATGATGATTAGATCAGCAGATAAAGAACATTTATGTGCTCTAATGGGGGCAGATTCAAAAAACTCTGTTGCAATGATACATCCCTTAGGTGTTTTAACTAACAACTCCCTTGTTAAATCAAATTGGAAATATCTAATTTTCTTCGAAAAAAGTGTAGATATGAAACAATGCGATGATCCAGAATCAAATAAAGAATTTTCTAAAGTTGAGGAAACCATTAAATTACCTGCCACCACATTTATCGGTGCTTCTACCTCAGCAGTAGTGATAACATAAGTTTTTCCTTGATCCCTTATCCTTTTCTGGGGTATTTTCCCCAGACTCTTAGGAAATTCATTTTCATAATGTCCCATCTCCCTGTAGTTGTAGAATTGAACATCAGTAGCTTCTTTCTTCCCCTTGCAATCATGATCTTGGTGGCCTTTTTCACCACACTTGTAACAGACTCTCATTCCTCTCAAGAAATTACCATGGTGTTTCTTCCCACATTTACTACAGGATGGATATTCAACTTTTCCCTTATTCCCCTTATTTCTATTCCCAGTTTGGTAAGAATATCTCTTCTTCTCTTTCATTTATTTAAAGTCATAAGACATAGAGAATTCATTTTCTATCATGATAGTACATGTGACAATATCTTCGTAAGACAAGAAGAATTGTGACACTAATGCCCGATGAAGAAATGGTTTTAACCCATCAAAAAACAATCAATAATACTTATTGGATTATGTATATAATCTCTAGAATATCATGCTAACCATGTAATGTTAGCCTCATACTTTGGGATATTCTCATCCTCCTTTTATCTCAGACTCAAAAATTGCCTTTCCATATCTGCTCGATGGTCACAACGAAAGTATTTTTCTAAAAATATATCTTTGAACTCCCGCCATTCCATATTTGATACTTTATCATCATACTTCATGTTTTGAATCAATGACCACCATTGATCAGCATCTCCAGTGAGGCGGTTAATTTCCATGATAACTTTATCCCTTTTAATAATCCCCAAAGCCAGAAATATTTTCTCTAGGGAACTTATCCATTTCTCAGCTACAAATTGATTTGTACTCCCATTGAATATTGGTGGTTGTTTCCTCATGAAGAGATCTAACATTGATCCTCCACATTGTGTATCATGTTACTTCATACGGGTAAGGTTATTATTCATAACATGAGTGAGTTCTCCTAGTATGGTGATAAGCTGATCAGCACCATATGTATCACCAAGTCCACTGTAAATATCTTGAGTAGGCTAGAAATCCCTACATGGAGTGTGTGCAATGATATAGTTTCAATTTCTTCCACTAGGCACTATTTCTAAATAATGGCATAAACTAGACCAGTATATGAATCAAAATACATAATTCCATACATATAAAACACTTAACATAAATTGAACTATTTATGGATATAATCCATAATCATAAAAAAAATTTCTTTGAGGAAGTATATACTCATAAACCCTTCATAATGGGTTGTAATGAAAATGAGAGTTATCCAAAAATATCCCCTAGGATTGTCATAACCAAGAGTGCAACATGGCCCGTTGTTGTGCACCAGTTCCCATTCGATTCTAGCTCAAAGCGGTTTTTTCGAGTTTTACCCCTAGGTACATCTGTTCCAGAGCCGCCTCTACGTGCTTGTATCCAGACAGGGATGTATTTCTCAGAAAACTCACAAAATCTCTATAATACCAAAATTTTAGGAAGTTCTTCTATACTAATCCTCAAAGTCCATCTTAGGTCTATGTGGTCTAATCAGTGTTTATCTAATTCTAGCTTCCACGTTTTGTACTAAACTTCCTCTAATACTAACATTAATGCCCCGACCCAAGTTACCTAGAGTCAGAGCATTATTACATAATATTGGCATGATCAAAAAAGATCATGACTCAAAAGACCGATTAGTTTATTAGCCATGGAATAACTAGATACATTCATAATGTTTACATTACATCATAAAGTGAAAAATACTACAAAAACATCTTTTCTTCATAATCCACACTCATATCCCCTCATACTATCCCTACAGGTCATTCATAAGTTACTTCTTCACATCCTGGGAAAAATAAAACATTTAAAGGGGTGAGCTCAGATGCTCAGCAAGGATAAAAATATAGCGGAAACTTTCATAAATAAGAATAAACATTTAAGGCAATGTATAACTAAAACAAAATCCTTTTCAACTTGAAATTCAATATAATATTGAAAAGATAAAATGGAATAATGCAATTTAATTATTCACATGGATATTCTATTAGTCGAATAATCACATTAAATATCAATAACCACTTTAATTATGATGGAATGCATAATGCTGAACTTTAATTTCTGTGTCAAGGCCTCATTCCAAAACCTAAGGGCTAACTGTAACTGGAACCCAACCCAGGGAGCCTCTGTAACCGGACTCCAACCCGGAGAGCCTATGTAACCGAACTCCAACACGGAGTGACTCTAATATCCATACACCAACCCAGAGTGCCTCTAATAACCAGACACCAACCCGGAGGGTCTTCTATAACCGGACCCCAACCCGAAGGGATTACTTTTACCGGAACCCAACCCGGAACATACTAGTCTAACACATTCATCTTAAGAATTGTATGAAATATAACGTAAACATTCATATTAAAACAAGCATACAAATTTCCAAAACATTAATCATAAACCATTTATGGCATAATAATAACTCATATATAGTCAAACATATCAAAAAACCTTAAATACAATATGTAATATTTGTATCATAATAAATCATCTTCAAAAAAGTGTAAAATTTATCAAAGGATGTTGACACATATGAAATTAAAACTATTTGAGAGAAAAAAATATTTTTTTGAAATCATTTGAAAGTAATGTAATTTTAAATGAAAACATTTACATTGAAAATATTCTTATAATGTTGTAAGGGAAGCTTCAATTATTTTATAATGGTAGAAAATAGCTGCACCCACCATATAAGTAAAAAAACATTCTTACCTTAATTCTGTCAAAAAGGTTAAAAAGGACCTTGTTTAGAAAATGAAAGAAAGATTCCATTATAAACTTCTTATAAAAAGTAAACAAGGGTATAAATGAATTTATCCCATATTCATTAAAATATTAATAATGATTTGAAATACATTTTTAAGAAACATGGATGTGGTTGATAAAGAGGTCCCAGTACATAATCACGTATAAACAACCTCGGATAATGAAGAGATTCTGAAATAAACCCTTACCTTGTAATTTTTCATTAGTTGATAGTATTTTATCCTCCTGTATAGTAGTTAAAACATTGTTATTAAGTTATACAAGAACCATATACATAATTATGATATCATATATGATCTTCTATTAATTTTTGTTAATAATATTTTAGTATTATCATCGTTTCGGGTGTTAACTTACTCGTTTTCTTTTATATGTTTTGTTACACAAGGCATGCTTTTTATGGATAGGATATATAATATTCATATCCAAAATGATATCAAGTCCTTAAACATTATTTTCAATCATTAAATGATAATTAGACTTGAATGGATACGATGGGGAATGAATATCATCGTGTTCGTGGAGACAGTAGTCCGTATGTATGCATGAGTGACAATATCATTATTTTGATATTAAAATAATATAATTGGAAGGTATATCATATATAAAGAATAATTATCTTGTTATATTTATTATTTACATGAATTATACATAATTATTATACCGATCTAAATAATAATATATTTAATAACAATTACACCACGACGTGGAGATGGTAGGTCGTACATATGCACGTATGGTGAAATGTCATTCACGGGATGGATAGAATATTGAAAATGATTGTTCTATATTTATAATAACATAACATTATATATAATATACTAATGTTATTATTTTAAAATGTAAATAACAAGGAAAAAAGATGTTGAAGAAGAAATGAACTTTAAAGAGGGTGGTGAAATCATTACCTTTTCTTCGTGTTCTTCCTTTTGATTTGATCAAAAGGGAACCATAGGATGCCTTTATGATCAAAATAAGGCCTATAGGTTGTTTTGAGGGATGTTGGGAGGACATTTGGGCAGATGTTGGATGATCCCAAAGGCTTTGAATGTGTGAAATTGAGAGAAGGGGGAGTGCCCTTTTATAAGAGGGGTGAGGGGCACCTTTGAAAAATCTAGAAATATTATTTTATAATAAATTCATATTCGGTTTATAATGGATTCAAAGTGTATTATTTAAAATTTAAGGTAGAGATGTGTTGAAAACCACTCAACCAATATGGTGTAGAAAGTTTTGGGCCACCATATTAACTTTATCTTTTAGTTTTATCTCTTAGTTAATTAGTTTGGCATTTACCATGTCACTTTGTATTTTTATATTATATAGTTAATAAACTTACTATATACTTCCAAGAGACCCTAAAGTGGTCCTTTAATGATACACCTATCATTATATAAGTCACTTGTCCGAAAATTAGATTATTAGGAATTTAATAGCAATTAATAATACAATATTTGTTTTAAAAACTCTTTTATATCAATTTTGACACTATTTGGTATTTGATTTTTTGAAAATCACAACAGCATGATAACTTCGAACAAAAATAATTAAATCAATACTAACATATCATATTTACCTATAAAATTAGTGTAATTCATAAAAAGTCTCAAATTTTATTTATTTGGGAATTTATATTATCAATTATTTTAATATTTCATTAATTAGGTAATTACTACATCAACATTGTGTCATAAATAAATTAAATTATTTAATGTCAAAGAATTATAAATAAAATACCATTATGTAGTAAATCTTTTTATATTTATAATTAATATTTATAATCGAATTTATCTTATGTATAACCCAATTTTAAAATTGTTTTAGTTAATAAACTTTGATTTTAACTCTTTTAACTCTTCTTTGAATTAAATGATTATAAATTTCCTAATCTAATCCAAGTGGTTCTAAATGACAATATTTTGTTCCTAAGGTTTTTTTGGTAGATATTCACTTCTAAAATAAAATTAGGACTTTTGTTAGGGTAATATTAATTCCAATTTTACACTTAATTATCCTATTAACTTTTAACTGTGGTAAATAAAAGTAAAAAGTTATTATTCACCAAAAACTATTTTTATCCTATTGAACCACATTTTACTCCTTGATATTAACTGTGTCTCTTGGATTTTCTAAATTCCACTCACAGAAGTGGTAAAATAATGTTTTATGTGAATTTGAAAATTCTCCTAGGAGGTGGGTAAATGACGGTGAAAAGTTCAATAAAATTTTTATATGTCAAAACCTTTTATAAACTGACTCCAATGAATTACATTGAACTTATATAGATATTACGTATCTATTTTGACCTAAAATAAATTTAAATAAAATAAATAATTATTTAAATAAAAAGTCGGTTTTTAACTAATAACTCAGTGTTTTCACTATTCAACAAAAAATAAAAGTTTTCAGAAATATACCAAAAAATCACCCTAGGCTAATTTTGATATTCTGAATCCAAAAAATGAAGTCCATTTTGAAAGATAAAATTTATAAAATTTTAAAAAAATGGGTATTACTATTCATAACAGCTAGTTTGATTGGGTGTGGTGTGTGTTAGAACTCGAAGTTGCGTACAACATACGCTACTGTATTATTCAAAGAGAAGTGTAACGTGGAAGCTTGGTGTGTTAAAATTATACCATAGCATCCATAAAAAAATAACTGAAATTCCATACAGATCATTCATGCCCTGATCAATAACACATATTGGGTTATCCTTAAAGGATCAATCCACCGAAAACCCAACCTCAACATCCAAAAGAGTTTGATACATGTCTATGTTATAACAATGTAGTTGATATACATTGATTATGTTGAGAATGGATTTTCATCTATGAGGTAAATAAATCCAATATGACATTGACCTTATTCTCTCCAAAATCAAAAAGGTCACAACATAACGAGGTGAAATATTACCCTATCCCTAATTTTTTATTTTCCCCAGCTACGTGAGTTACATAAAAAAACTAGTTCCCAAAACTCGAACACCAGTGGTCATTGAAGGGGGTTATCATAGCATTGTTTCCTATATTGTGTTGTATCCATCTATTTTTTGTCAACTGAACTTGCTTTGAAGTCCTCCTAATGATATGAGGCCCAAGTTGCAATTCCTTACATGTCACTAACTAGCATAGAGGTTATTAGAATATCCTACCATATAAGGCATCATATGGTGACATATAAATATTTTAGAAATATCTATATATATAGACCATTTAAAACAGGGGTATATTCCTCTCTCAAGAACCCCAAAAATCAAGGAAACATTCTCATTGAATGTCCTTTAAGACATGTATTGTGTGTCGTGACATCCAATTCATATGATAGTCGTTTGTCATTATCAAAAGCACCTATATACCCAATGACCAATATAAACCTTTCCAAAATGGATATGTCTACTAAGAATCCATATTTGATACAATTTTATAAGGAACTATGTAAATCAACACAATCTCATAGATACAAATTCTCCAAATCTCATCTACTATAATTCTCTCCCTGATTGGACGAATGTGGGTAATCTTCTTCATCCTACCCACAAAACCCATACAATATCATTATCTCAAGGTGACATCATTTACGAGTGATGAAATCCTTGGAGAAATCATCCCATTTTGACTTGATAATCAGATTGTATTGTAAAATAAATATTTTTCACTGGTGTTAAGTCTTCACCAACTGATTTGTGAAACACCAAGAGTGAAACCCATCAATTTCCCATTTCAAATAAGGCCGCCAATATTGGAGACAAAAATCCATATGCATCGTTGGAAGAATACAGAGTAACAACCATATAGATGAGTTCAACTCTTAAATCATCTCCTTATGTGCATCATCTAGAACAAAAATACATCCATGAATACATAAAAATACATCTATGATAATTGTCCAAATAGTTGGTGAGTCCTCATCTACCACACTATACCATAGGAATAAGACCTTATCATCAGATAGTTGTATCATATTTATCATATATAGAAGTGTAAATTTCACTATTAGGTATGATATTTATGTCTACATGTGACCTTCTTACAATTTTAAGGGCATATAAAAGAATAAGACCATTAATTTGTATTTACAACCAGCTTCCTAAACTACTTTATTCTGATTTTAATAGATCATATAATCCTCTAAATCATTTCCTTTACCAATCATATAGTCCAATTCAGAATCGAATGAATGGAGATAATCACGAAAACTATTATACCTAAGGTTCAAGTCATAGTATGAAAATATGTATTTGAGCCTCCTTTGGTCTGTATACAAAAAAATAATAATCTCCTACTAAATAGTTCCTCCCAGAAATCCATAAATTACCAACTGCAGCAACCATGAAATTGTGCATCATAGAATACTTCTCTTGTGGTCTCAACAAGTGAGATAGATATGACATGAAGTGATCCATATATATCAAGATATCTTCATGTGTGATTCTTGAAGAGTCACAAAAAATTGAATAGATTTTTCCATGGTCTAGTAGAATTGAGATTGAAATTTATTGAAACTGTCATTTTAGCTTCAAAAATTCCTTCTCACAAGCTTGTGAGAATATATATTTCACCACTTTTATGGTCAAGCCCTTGATATTTGTATCTATACGAAAAATGTCTTGGATGATGTTCCCAAATAACAGGATATAAAAAATTGTTTTTTTGCAAAACAAGTCTTAGGATACTACCTAAGTACCACTTTATTCAGCTTCTCTATGTCAATGGAAAATCCAATCACTAGGATGATGTGACCCATGAAGTGATCTTTTACTGTATAGAACTAACAATATGTCATATTAAAATATAACATATTCCATATCAGTGTATTTATAATGATTTCATGTTGTTTGGAATGATATTTTTTTTTCTGATAATACACAATAATATCTTATAAAAAACTACAATGGAAGAATCCCTATATGATTGCAAAACCCAATTCATTATAGAAATAAAAATAGTCAGTTCATCTATGAGCGAAAAACAGGAAAATTAGAAACCTATAAAGATAATACATACTATAGAACATTATATGGGGTATTCTTAGCGTCCTTGAACATACGTGGTGATTACACAACCTCAAATAAATTTTTGCGAAAACCCAAGCCCATTAGAGCTTATCAAAGAGGTTATTGTGTCTTATAAAACCCTTTTCTTGTAAGTATTTCTGGTGAATGTTGAGCACCTAAAACTCAGCAGCAGCCAACCTATATAGTGGAACAGATATTGTTGAATCTCTTGGAACAAACTCAATAACGAACTCCACATTTCACTCATGATATAATTTATACAATTCATCTTAGATGAAATCTTAAAAATGTTCTACTATGGGAGGGAACTCATCTTATTGTATCCCCTGATTTTTAATAAAAAGGATAGCTATATAGGTTGTCACCCCACATAGTCTATAATTGTTGGGTCCATCTTAACCCGCCTTGACATCCCATTAGCTCTTTTGGATATTTCTACCACCCACTAGTGACATGATGGATAACCTTCGGTGATCGTAATCAACATGGAAATGGTCAGAAACTAACAAGTCCATTCCAAGTATAACATCAAATCCCATCCTTTTGAGGATAAAAAGGACCCATGGGAAATGATAATCAACAATTTAAAGGGGAAATTTATTCCATTTGGTTACACTTTCTAGTTTTACCCCCAAAGTATGATCAAAATTCATCTTAACACTAAAGTATTTATTCCCAATCCCACATCATCCCAACATACCAACTGAAATAAAATAATACAAGGCTCCCATGTAAAAATATAAAGACAATTGAAAACAAGCTACTAAAATGACACCTTACACTATAGATACCTCAATCCTCTAATCCTCATGTAGAGGCTATGTTGAATATCTCTATCTTAAATTTGGGCTTGAGAAACAATATTGTTTCCCTGATTTGGCCCACTACGCAAACGTGGTACAAATATTGTATGGATCTATTGGACATGATTACCTCCCATGCATGAATGATGTGTAGTATTTCAGCTCCAAGAATGATACAGAGTTTTATTCCCACTCCTGAACCTAGAGTGAGTGTTTACGTTATCTCAGTAACCACAAGAGATAAGTTCATATAGATACACTATATAAATTTGAACCTATCATGGGCTTGGCACTCAACTGGTGAACTATCACACTAGATCTATATGTGTCCCTACTACACAGATTAGTGGTAGAAAACAAAACTACCAGTAATCATTCTCTATCTTGTACATCCCAAATGAGAGGTCTCAAAACATCACATCCTACTAGCTAACATTCCACCACTATGCTAATAAGAAGAACTACCTTACACTATGTTCGTAGATTCCCTCAGGTTACATTCAATAAAAAGAACCTAATTTACTATTTCAAATATGGTATCCAATTGGAAAACATTCACCTAAATTAACAAAAATGGTTGATCCCATAATTAATCCCTCTTGACTAAGACCACTCATCACTGTGAAAGAATGGTGAAAATAATTGATGACACATAATGTGAGATTAATATTCCCTAATGGACATAACACCCTTATTCAGATTAAAAAACTCATTGGTTTGTTCATCCCTCAAGGTATCATGGAATAATTAATCATAAAAACTTGATTTGAAATCCATCTAAACCAAATAGAATTGTTGGTCATCTTGTTTCAGTACATCCCACTAATGCTTGGAGGCTACCTGAAGAAGATACGTCTGGATATTTACAATCATTATTTGATGCATCACCTAGTTCTTGGAGTTATACAAGACAATATCAGGATAACGAATTGTAGTCTGGGTCCACCATCTCCTTAGATTGTGGGTGGATACTACTACTAAAATTCACATGTCTACTATTTCATAGTTTAGGTAGGCAATAGACCTCAATGAATAGTCCACATAAATTCTAGGAAAACCTCTCAAAATTTGGAATCAACACCAATATTTGATACTAATTGTACTACCACAATTGGAAAAATTAGAGATTCTACTAGTGGCCTAGGGCCCACCACCTTTGGATCATGGTCATTGTCGCCTTCTTGGTATATAACCAGAGGACTTCATAGGGGAATTTCCCTACAAATTCCATGCACACACTTCATATAGTATTTGGTAATGAAAATACCACTGATATAAGAATATTACAAGTATAAGACTTATAATATACAAGACACACCCATTGATTAGCTCCTAAATCCATGTCTGGGTGACATACGATTATTAAAAATGCATGATATACTACCTACTACCATTTACTAATGTTCGTTCATGGACATTATTTATTCTATAAGTTAGTGGGTCCTAGTAAAATGAATTTAGATAACAATTTATAAAGGAAAAACCTTTTAAATTTCATTTGGAATCATTATTTAATAGTAATTTTTTATTTCAATATATAAAATCATTCAAAAGTGTATTTATTTAAAAATAATCCTAATTTTTGAATTTTATAGATTATTATTTCCAATTTATAAGGGGTAATAAGAAATATAAATTTAATAACCAAATCCATTTAATCCCAACCACAAACATGTTCCATCCCAAGTGACCAATGGTTAATGACTCAACATTCCATAATTGACTACTTATGGTGTCTCAATGAATATATGTTGGAAAAAATTATTTTTTTGATTCATGAACATTAAGTGACCAAATAGTTTTCTCAATATATTGAAATAAATGTTAGTTTAATAGACTTCATGTCTCACAATTAACATATAATAAATGACAGGATGTTAAGAAATGCATCATTTAAGAGATAGAATATACATGGAAAGTAAATTTCCAGCATACCTAAAATGATTAATGAGACCAATATCTATGTTCCATAAGAGGAAAGGGGGAAGAAAAATACAAATCACAATCAACACCACATATCATGTGTGTCACCCATGTGTGAAATCAAATCAATAATAATAAATAAAAACTAGAACATAAATTCCCACTCTAATATAATTTTTTCCATATATATGGATTAGATACTCCCTACAACAATTAATTTCCAAATCCTAATAGATTGTTATTCTCCAATATAATAATCCCAAATAGAAAGTTAAATAGATTAGAGCCCATCCCACTGATTCCACATTGTAAGATCCAATCCCTAGAGCCACGAAATGGTTACCCAAGATGGGGGGTAACATGGGCTCAGGCATGCCTCTCTGTACTCTAGAGGTTGTTGAACAGCTGCGAGGGTCTATAAAAATACAGTGGGGATACTGTATCCACATAATCAATAATATATGGAAGTATAAATGGGAATAAAAATTGGAAACATATTATCAAGATGAAACAAATGAAAAATGATGTTTCCAACATTAATAATAATAAATTCAAAGGAAGAATCATATACAAGATGAGGATGATGTCTTGAGACTAAAAAAAATAAAAAGAATAACATGGTAGTAGGAATCCAGTTAAATATATGTATCAAAAGTAGAAAAAGACCAAAACAATCTCTCTATATAGAATCATGATTCTATGTTCTATCTTATTCTACCTTATTCCTAGGCCATAATCAGACTAAGCATCTTTATGCGGGCTCTTTCCCCTATCCCTATGTCTATCCAAGATGTTTTTTATGGTACCAAATGGAAGCCAAAATAGTGCGTGAGATAACACTCAGTAATCCACCACCAATGGTGTCTATAAAATGTGAAGTATGGGTATATAATATGAACAGGTGTGAAAATTTATGAGTAATAAAAGAAAAAAATTTAAGAGAGATTCTGTCTAGTCTATCAAAGCTTAATGTTGTCTTGAAACTATAAAATAGGTTAAATTTATAGAAAGTTAAAGCATCATCAAAGAAAAATGATGTGTAATAAAGTATCAGAACTACATGTTCATCGACCGATGGACAATGACTAATATTTCCTCTTCGATTCAACAGAGTGAATCCATAGAAAATCGTAAAATACTTTATTGGACCCCACGGATCATGTCCAAGATTGTCGAAGAATTCCAAATCAAAGGTGTAAAAACCAAGGCATTGAAAAATGTGTCGGTTATACCATACCATGAACCCCCTCATTAATTTCATTCATTGATTCCACAAATTGAATTCATACCATGTTTCCACACATAATCTATATACCTTATGTCCCACATCATTTCCATATCATTGCACTCATCATCAATTTGATTTATAAAAAGAAAACAATAGCCACCAAAATTTCTATGACCTTTATTAGTTAACACATCATAGCCATCTCATAAACATACATAGGCCAAGGGGTTATCCATTTCATTCAAAATTTTCTTTTTTAAACCATTTAATGATTTGATCCTCATTTAATAAAATGTAAAAGGGGTAATGATACCTCCCCTAACAAAAAATTAATTTAATAAGGCCGCCACTAAATATGGGGAACTCACACACCAAATGATGTAATTTAATCATGGTAAGGATATAAAAACATGCATCAAGTGTATTTCATATAGAGGAATAAAACTTCCAACCATAAATTGGTTCTATAAGGGAAACTCAATAAGGTTAGAAAAACTAATTTAATGATTAAAATTTCATTTCAAATCAACCAACTGAAGGTCCAGTGTAAGGTACAATGAAATAAATGTATAAAAATCTATATATTGATCATAAAAGTATAAATCTCCTAAAATATTCCCACAGTAGAAAATTCATCTAGTAGTAGCAGTTGGTTTGGTTTAAATTAGGATAAAATGGATGAACATATAAATATATTCAGAATGTGTAATATTATCTTTCACAAAGGATGTCTATTGGTGGGAATAAAAATTAACAATGGAGCCTAAGTAATGAATAACAAACTAATGGTTATGTAACGAGATTAATGAAACTCAAATGAGACATCAAACAGATGAATATGATCAAATCCTAGGCTAGGATTGAGGGGAGATAAAAGGAGCTTGATGAGGTTATTTATGATAGAGGAAAATGAAAGGGATTAGATATTATAATGTTTTTTAGGGAAAAAATGGTATTTAGGTCCAATTTTTAGGGGGAACCAAGATTAGTCACATGGTTGGATAAACCATGCACATACCATGTACCTACCACTATCAATGGATTGTTCACCCACATGGTTGATCAATATGGTTTTTCTTAACCATGATCGGCCCATGCACTCCCTTCTATAGAGCCTTGTAACACCCTGTAAGGTTTTCTTAAACTGTGTATCCTCTTGTTAATGGTTTGGTCAAACCCTGTTTTTGACTCCATTTCCTTAATTTGGAGTAACGAACTCTGAACAAGCCCCTAATCACTCAAGATTTCATCATTATGTGATTATAAACACTTTTTAGGATAAAACATAGGATGAAATCAATATTTAAATGATTCTTACCACAAATAAGATTGCATGATCTTATAATTTTAACCATTTATAAAAGATTTTTACATTCCATTAAATCAATAGAAGATTTCTAGTGAGATAATAAGGGATAAATTTGATTTCTAATAGGGTATATAAATACTCTAGGGGTAACCTTATACCACCCCCATTTTGTTTTTCCTTGTATGAACACCATTATAACTCAATCTATGATATTAAATCTCCTAAAAATACCTAAACCATACACAAAACAAGTAAAACTCATCACGAAACATGAAAAACAAAATCTAATTGTTTCCGAAATTACCCCTTTCTTATATTCCAAAAAAAATTAGTCTGTTGATTTCAGAATTCAAATTTTATTCTTAACACCTAAATCTTACATAATGTAGACTTGAGAAATTACAAACCTACTATGGTTTAGATTGATATGTGATTCATATGGGATTAAATTCAGTTTTGAGATGTGTATAAGGTATATGGGATGCCTTTGGTTATAATAAAATTGAAGAAATCTAGTTATTTAGGATATTTGTATGGGGTGTATCATATGGGATTAGTCGGATTCCAAAATTTATGAATTAGTATTTAAATCCTCAAAATGGTATAATAGGAAATGGGTGAATATAATACTGGTAGAGTAATAGGAAAATACAAGGTTATGTACTCCAATATTTAGGTGAAAATAGGGCTTTGACGTAATAATAACTAGTTTTTCCTTTCACCCCATGAGGTAAGGAGAGATTTTATAGTTGAAATAAATTTGATTTTTTGTTATTTGTTTTGTTTTATTTTAGAATTTTTGGTTTCCCTCTTGAAATAAGGGATATAGTGTATGTATTTTGTTATCAATCATGTTAAGAGGATATGTGAAAGAATTAATTTTATTCATTGATTTTTGGCTACTCTCTTACCATGGGGAAAAGATTATGATACATAAAATAACATCCATATCTTGTGGGGGTGATATGATCGGAGATTTATTATATGAACATGATCATGGAGACTTATTTTCAATGAAAAACCATGGATAACATAAAAAAATTAATTGGAAGGGTCATAGAAATTATCATGGGAATTTAGATCCAAAAAAAGTCAACGACTCTTATAACTTTCAAGATAATTTTGTATAATTCAAGGAATTCAAATGTAAATTGATTAATGGTCATGATTTGGTTTGACCATGTTATGGTAGTACCGTAGAAAATGTCATAGAAACTTTTGGTGGAAATGAAATTATCAAACTACGAATCCATTTAATATTTTATCATATAATAGTTTGAGGAGGATCTACTCAAAGAATTATCAAATGTGGTTTATCAAGTGAGTAATAGTTGTGGTTTTATATTTTCTATTTGATGGAATCAACATCGATATTAATAGTTTTTTATGAATCATAAAATTAAGATTTTGATAAAAAATGATTTTTTGAATTCGTTTTGTTAGTAAATTTCAATTGTGATATTAAAAAAAATCATGTAGAATTTTTAATTATGAATAAAGATAATTATAAAATGGTGAGATGAATAGTTTAATAGAATAAGTATTCATGTGAAAAATATAGTCTATGGTGGCATAATATAAAATATTTTCTGAATGGTATTTTATTTCTCAGGAGTATTACTGAGAATAAGGTTATCTCATGAAGACCAACAAGGACAACAAATAATGTTTTAAATTAAATATTACATAAAATATGAATGTTTCTAGGAATGGAATATTGTCATGGAGTTGATATATTTATTCTATGTTATGGTGTGAGGGATGTTGATAGTTCATAGGTTGGGTAATTGGGTACTAATTTACCCATTCCATGTATAATTAGGTATTACGAACCGTAATTCTCCTCAGGAGCGCTATTTAGAAAAAGTATAGCATGAAAAATAGTCTAAATAAAAAGGTGTCAAAAAATTGGATAGTTTCATTGTTTTAGGAATAGTGGCAGCATCCCATAACCCATCTGGTTCCTTGGAAAACAATAATTTATAATATTTCATCGATTAGTGTAGATCATAAGAGATGTGTTAATAGGATTTTTGAATATCGAAAGTTCAATTTGGGTGAGTTTGTAATTACATACATCATTATATGTTGGAAGTATAAAACATTTCAAAATTCAGTGGTACTGGATCCATGTTTTTTTTAAATTTTTTTTATTATTTTATGTGTTTTAGTGATTAAGTAATCATTAGAGGATATCATAACTTGAATTAAATAATTTAAGGGAAATTTCAAAATCCTGAATAATTAATGAAAGGGGTCATATTTTTTCCATGGGATTTAACACCATAGGTTACCAAGTCATAATGTACTAGGTACCCAATTTAGTTTTGTATTGTATCACATAAGGACCCTTCCCTATAAAAACCATACATATAATTTTAGTAATAAGTATTTCAATAGAGACACTATTTTTTCCTGGTAAGACATTGAAATATTTCTATATATATTTTTCTGGAGCCTAGCGATGAGACGACGTGCGATTTTGTGTCCTTATGTGCCTGAAATTATTCTTCTAAAAATATGAAATATATTTTATATTATACATGAATAGTTTATTATTGAAAATTGGATAACTCTAAAATGTATACTTGGATCAAAAATCTGACAACCCGCTTGAGTTTAGAATGAAATTTTTACCGAAGGTGTAACATAAAATCAGTCATCATATGGCCTTCATATAAAACAGCAATTGATGGTGAGATTAGTGTATTAATTAATAGGGTATGTTAATTAA
Organism: Viscum album; assembly: GCA_963277665.1. Taxonomy (NCBI): domain Eukaryota; kingdom Viridiplantae; phylum Streptophyta; class Magnoliopsida; order Santalales; family Viscaceae; genus Viscum; species Viscum album. The sequence goes on from OY728121.1 coordinate 597,743,687, forward strand.
TTAATTAATTATAAAATGAAATTAATATTTAAAATCTTCATTATTTTAAATTATCCAGTGTTGGACATTTGAACTTGGGTGCTTGCGAGCCTATTCTTCCCCCCTTATTAGAGAATTGAAATCTGATGGCTATGAGGCTTTCGATAAAATATGATCGAACCATAGAGAATGAACTGAATCCTATAAATCATTTATGAGGAAATTCATGGATGAAAATGGATCCAATATATAGGTATTACTCATCAATTCAGGTCTTACACCCTTTTTTATTAAACATATAGTAAACGATGAATGCCTCCTTTGATCTGCACCAATTACTGATATTTCCATGCACCCTTGTGTTGAAATTAAGTTGATTATTCAATTATTTTCATATCTTAGATCACTAAACTGTATTTTATGGAAATGAAATATTAACCAACTATTCTTAAACCCTTGTTCTTATTCCATTTCCCTATAAACTATTCATGTTTCCATCATTGGACCATGGGGTTTGTGATTCAACATTTTTTAGAGGGACAACCCCGACCGGACATCTAGATTCGAAAAGGATTCGCAAGGGATGATGGGATAATTTATAAATTAAATATTTGGAGATGAATCATTATGTAATATTATTTTTTTTGGAATTTTATATCTAAGAAAAATAGAGGCGTCGGGAGAGGAGAAGAATCATGATGGTTTGTATGGGTTCATAGGGGAAGAATTAGAGCTAGATTTCCAGCCATAGTTGGGACATTATCACCATCTAGAATAATATAACATGACTTTTTGAGTAGGATAACACATATATGATAGCTGAGATACAAGATCTTGATCAAAAAATGTGATATATATTTTTAGAAAAAATTGGAATACTTGCCATGTTGTCTGATGAACACAAGGAGTGTAGGTACATGGTATCCATTTGAGACCTACAGATGTTGTGTTACACTTATTCCAGTAACTCATCATGTAATTTTTGAGTATAGAGTCCAAAGTACACTAAGACAAGAAAAGTAAAAAGACATGTCTAGGAGAAAAAGACTCGACCCTAGGTAGCTTGGACCCACAATATAGTCCATTATCATGTTGTGTACTTCAAAATGGTTTAGGAGTCATGTGATAGAGAGGACATGTCTAGGATATGAGGAGATAAAACACACAATGTGGTTACCCTCACACAACATGTACCCCTTTTATATTTTTGAGGAAATATCATTCCATTTTTTATCCTTTATTTGGACACAAATTTTTACCCACAAGTATTTTATCTAGTCTTTTTCCTCTATATAATGTGATTAAAAAATCCAGAGTAGATTTCGAGATGAGATGAAATATTTTATTAATGGGTCACTTAAATAGGCGATGTTCTAAAATTGTAGGATCATTAGGGGTATGGAGACCCTACCATTTTACATAATACATTATATGATTTTAAGAATAATTATACATTAGGGTACAAACAAAAAAATCGTGAAGTATAGTGTCTTTGAATACTAGTTACAAAAAATGAAAAACAACAGACTAAAAAAACACTTTGTTATTTAATCTTTAAATTTGACTCCCAACTTCCATTATGCTCAAAAATCTATTTAGGATACCTTGGAGAACAAATGAATGAAGGGATGAGCTAAATTGCCCAGTAAGTGAATAGTCATAAGAACAAAGCATTAACACAAGGAATAAAAGGTACAACATGATGATATAAAAAGGAATTTATCATATGGAACATTAACATATAAACATGTAATTATATAAAAATGGAGTCATAGAAATGTGGTTGCAATAGAAAACTTGAATTTAGAACAATTAAAGGCTAACCGCCCAGATCGTTTCACATAGTAGCACAAGCCAAGGCTAACCATCAAGACCATCACACATAACATCTCATGAGACATAACACTACCCAATGAATTGGAGTTATATATGGGTGAAACCATATTGAATTTTCATTAATATTATTTCCATGTAAAGAATCATACACAATCAATCTTACATAAACATTAGGATTACCCTTGGGAAGAATTGGGTAAACTATTCCTGACACAAAGCATAACAGATCGGCGTAGCACAATAGTGTCCATCAAAGAAAGGAACTAAATTATACAAGGTAATTCATAATGGAAAATATATTTGTATTATGGTGAGTTATTTCATGTATAAGTGACAAAATGTAAGAAAATTATTCAATAAAGTTTTGTATAAAAACAATTTTGAGTGGTTTTAAGAAAAATACCATAGAGTCTTTAAAATAGAAAAGGGAACAATCCTTTATACAAAAACAAAAGTGAACCGGGATAGTTATCAAAATAAAAAGAAATATTTTATAATGAAAATGGTGTATTAAAATATTTTATAGAGTGCACTTGAAATAAGTTATGAATTTTGGAAGCTCCCTCAAACAAGTATTGTAATCAGGAAGTATTAGGGAGGGAATCAATTAAAAACTAGTATATCCCTAAAATAGAAGGATGAATTTAACTTTTTTAATGAGTTTGGAACATTAAAATATCTTTAATAATATGAAAATAATAATTATAGATAACCTCATATATGTAAAAATAAAGATAAATAAACTCAAAATAATAAAGGAGTTTCAGGTTAAATCTGTCACAGAATATTAACATGGTATCATTCGTACTTAAGAAGGATTAATGAGAGAGAAATGAGTTTATTATCATTTAAAAATAATTATGATAGAATGGGTGAGGTGGGTAATTATATCCCATCACTATTAATTTCACATTAAAAGTAAGAACATAGAGGACAATCTGGAATAAAAGTGAAAAAGAGAGGATCCCTCACCTAATGTTTAAGGGTGTTCTCCACTTCATATTAATGACCTAAATAATCAATTTAGGTTCCTTCATTAATAATTCTAGAACATATTATATACTTAAAATATTTATTAGAACATTTTAATTTCAATTCATGGATTTTTATGATGGGTTAAGTGGTTCAATTTCATTGCACATGTCTATTTTTTTCATGGTTTTTATGATCGATTTTCATATTTTCATTAACGAATAACCATGTAAGATGAAAGTGGTTTCCATAAATTAAGTTATAAGATATTAGTGGGAATACAGGAGATTAAATGGTGGTAATTCTAATTTGGTTCCTTGGAGTGAAGTTGAATCATTATATAAAACATTAGTGATAACCTTTTGGTTTAATTGGTAGTTTTTGGCCACAATTAACATGTTTGGTTTTATAAACCAAAACCAAGTCTACAAAAGGCTTCCAAAACCATAGATAAGACATAATACATATATTATTTTATGTATGTACCATGAAAATGGTTTTATTACTTTAATTGATGGATATAACAGAATTTGAAAACCGTTCATCCTTGAATATGGTAAATTATAACATCTCGGATGGTGTCATTACTACTAAAATAAATTTAGGGTAAAAAGGAGAATATAAAAACATATTCGATTATCATTAGAAAATTCAATTACATGTAAGGTACATAAATTTCCATAACATTTGGATTAGTATTGGTAACGATAGAAAAGTAAACAAATGAATATGTAAAGAAAGTAAAAGAATTGAAAAGTGAAATTCCCCTCCTGAATCTATCATCCTTGGGAGCCTCTTAAGAGGAGTGAATTTGGTACTTTTAGGAGACAAAGGGCTATTGGACGAGGGTAAAGATATTGGTGAGATATGTTTTCATAATTTTGGGATGGAACAAGGATTTAAATAATTTAATAGAAGAGGTAATGAAGGGTGCTATTTATAGAGGAGGATAAGAGGGTTTTCATAATATTATAATCAATAGTTTATTATTTTATCATAATATAAGAAATAGTGATGATTCCATGACCAATAATGGTAATAAATTAATGTTAGTTCGAAAATTGTGTGATTAAATCACTTATGAGTTTAGGAATAGTAGATTTAAATTATATGTAATTATATGGTAAATTGTTGTATTATACAATTCACTACAAATTCATTTATTTTAAAAAAATCCAAAAAATTCACCCTAACCATTTTTTCACATGTAGAATACAACAATAAAATAAAATTTTTAAAAATAATTTTTGAAATATGATTAATTTAATATTTAATTAAATTCATAATTTATTATAAAAAACCAGTTTTAAAAAATTTATTTACCTGTTCCAAAATATTGGTACATCATACATTAACTTGAATATTATTTATATATAATCATAGATAATGTTACTATTAATTAGGATATATAACTATTCATAAGGGTAACATTTCTATTCATAATGGTATATTAATATTCAACAAAAATTAGGTGTGTCTTCTCGGACTCCAAACATCTTACTAATCGCAACAGAAAAATTAGAATTTAGAAACTCCAAAAACTGATGTGACAAACATATGTATAAATGTTATATAGTACATAGTAGTTCATTATGTTGTGATTTCATGTTATTATATTAGATAATCATAAGAAGTAAATTTCTATTGAAATACATTGGGTCGTTACATTATTCTCCCCTTAAGAAATTTCACCTTTGAAATTTTGTTTTACATTCAATTCCATAAAAAAGTGCAGGGACTTTTTCTTCATTTCCTCCTCTATTTCCCATGTTGCCTCTTCATACTTATGATTCCACCATAGTACCTTTAAAAGGTGAGTAGTCTTGTTATGTAGAACATTATCATTATGTTATATGATCTTTGCTGGTTGCTCCTCATAAGAAATATCTTCCCCCAAGTATTCCACCTCTGAAGAGAGTACATTTGAATGGTCTGGTATGTACTTCCTTAAGAGGAATACATGATATTCATCGTGTACTTTGGACATGGTAGGTAGATGTCCCAGTTTATTGACCATAACCCCAATGTGATCAAGAATATTGAAGGGTCTGATGTACTTGGGACTTAACGTTACTTTTATCCCAATCCTCATGAACTTCTTCCATGAAGATATGCGTAGAAATACTATGAATCCATCATTGAACTCATGTTTTGTTGAAGATTGTCTGCATAACTCTTCTATCAACTTTGGGCTACCTTGATGTATTTTTTGGATGGTTTTCCCCTTCTCTACCTTTTCATTGACCATTTCAAGTCCTATAATGTTACACTCTCTAACTTTATCACAACACGTAGGTGTTCTACACCTTTTCCCATAAAGGGCTTCATGTGGTGCTCTTCATGTAATGATCCATAGATTTATCAATGAAAATACATCTTGATCAAATTAAAAGTCTTATTATGAAAAATGGTTATTTAAAATGTGAACATCCTTGGTTTTATATTTTTTGATTTAAAAATAACATTAATAATTATTACCATTTCTATTATAGTCATTGAACAGTGTTCACATTATTAGTATAAATATAGATTTTCAAAAAACCCAAATTACTCATACAAAGGAATCGATGGCCTCATCCTGTAGACTTTCCTCGTATGAAGCCCATTTGTCAGAGCTCAAAAAAGAGGTCGCTTCATTGGGCTTCACTCTTGACCAATCCCAATCTGAGATTCAACATGTGATGCTTTAGCGAAACCGCCTATGAAGGAAGTATCAGTTTATAGAGATTACCACTCCAGCGATGTTACCGAAGCCACCCAAAGAGTCTACCACCATAACACACCTAACCCTTCTGTATTATGCGGGTGTTAAAATGTGTTAATTAACAAGAACTGAGTACTTTGATTATGTGCAGTATTTTTTTATATAATAAATAATATACATTCATTTTATAATTGTTACTTGGTAAACGTTTTTAAAGCGCATGTAGTATTTTTTAGTTAATATTCAACTATGAAATCTATTTTGATGAAATAATGGATTTTTGAATTAAGTAATATTTTAATAAAATATTATTATTATTATCAAATTAATTTTTATTAAATATAAATGAACCTACAATTATATTAATTCAATTGTAATTTTTGAAAAGGTTTGAAAGCTGTTTTTTCAAAACCCATGAATTTTTGATAAATTTATGGTTTTTCTTAGTACATGTAAAAATTCTCATATTTTGGTAATTATTTAGATAAAATGAATATTATATTTGGAATCAGGACATTGAAATTATCCAATGGTGAATTTTTATTAATATTCAGAGACTGTTGAATTTTGGGGTAAAAATTAAATATCGTTTTAATAGATAATGTGTTTTATGACATTATAATGACCCAATAGTGTTGTAATAAAATACTATAAAATATATTTTCGGCCTATATATGTTTTATCTTTAAATTAATGTTATTTAATAATTCTTTGATTATTTTTATGATGCCTTAGTGGACCCTCAATGACTTTAAAAACATTTTAGCTTTTTTAATAGATTTATTTGAGGGAGTGACTCACCTCCACATATCCAACCAAATTATTTTAAGAATTTCAGCTATTGGAATTATAAAATATTGTTTTCCACTTACATTTGAAAACAACCATGGGCAAAAACCTTGTGCTGGTTTGTGGTTTTGATTAGTTTAATGTGTGTTGTCTCAAACCTAAATAATAAAGAATTCTCTCTCCTTTCCTATATAAACCCAGCCAAGATCCCACATCCTCTTCAATAAATTCCTTTGGAGTTCGTCTAACCACTGAAATAATATCTCTAGATTCATCCCAAGGTTCCCCAAGCTTCCATGAAGCCTCTCTTAAGCCTCTCCCAAACCTTTGGGAGCACACATCAATGTATGGGATTCCATTATTTCTTATTTTATCCTAGTTTCTTAATATTGTTATGACCTTTTATTTCCCATTGTAAATGATGGGGTATGGTTTAGAACCTTATCCATAATTCCCTCTTTTATTAAAAGTTGAGAGACCCATTTTATCTCATTAATTACTCCCATGTACACCTATTACCGCGCTAAAATTCCGTAAGGAATTTCTCTCTCCTTATTTACATTCAAGTTGTTATTTTATATTATGAATCTAAAATTACATTACTTATGTTGGGAAATGTATATATAAGACCCCCTAACATTCCATTTCTTTTACATATGATGATACACCTCATTCTATCTCATCAACCTTTATTAATAATTCGTATATCATGCCATCACATAGCCGAAATTGCACCGCGATTTTACAAGCCAAATTCATTGTGTCGTGAAATAACATGCCCATTTCTCTATCAAGGGTATTCACCTTTATGAACATTTAAGTATTGATTATATATTTTCATGTATGACTTCCAAAATCCATTATCATAGAATAAATTATGATCTTTAATGATTCCATGTTGTATAATCCATGTTGTACACTTATGCGTGAAATGAAATGTTTAAGAAGGGTGTGCCCCGATAGCACTCCAATGCATTGGGTAAAGTATAGTATCATGATACATCATGCGAAAATGTTTTTGACTCATGCTAAATCATGTGAAATGAGGGTTTACTCATTATTCATGTGAAATGAGGGTTTACACATGCTCTATGTGCAATGAGCCTTTGTAGAGACCCAAAGCATAATGTACATGGACATTATATTACTTTTTCGGAATACTTAATACATAATAAAAACAGACACACCAGGACCATAATAGTATAGTGTCTTTGGAAACTCAGAATATAATCTTCTATTCATGGTGAATGATCTTCAACATCTCCCATAAAGATCATCCCCATTTGTTTTCTTATCTAAAACGTTTCTTTATGTCCAGGGTAAAAGAAAACATATAAAGGGTGAGCTCAAATTCTCAGTAAGGGTAATCATGGATAAAATAAAACAAACCATATACATTTGAACTTCAAAACATGATCATAATGTTTACACATCAAAATCTTGAGTTGTGAAATAAATCTTGGAAGTACGTAAGGCATAGGTCATAAAGGAACATTAATCATGATAAAATAGCATGGGAATAAAAAATTTAATTGTGGAAAACCATTAAGAACATGATATAATTTCGATAGTAGCCAAGGCATTTCTGCCAAGACCATCTTAGTGGACAAAGTCCCTTTCTGAATCGAGTTCACTCCTCACTTCAGTCCTATAACACTGAACCAAATTAACATACCGTTCCATCCATGTCTATATCATGAGATATAAATCATTACCCAATGAAATTGTTGGAGATATAGGACCCACACATCTCATAATGAAATCATTCTTACATGTGCCACAATAAAATCATAAATCATTCATCATAACCCAAAGAGTAAAATGGTTTTCATAAACATCTTCCCATAATTACCTAATCAATATAAAACAAATGGATATCATCTCATCATAAGAAAATTGAAACCATGTAAATAATATATGAATTATACTTGAAACATACACATATGAAAATATTGACATCTTAGATGGAAATGGTTTTGATAAAATACTTGAAATGAATTCTTGAGGAAAATATCCTTTTATCTTCAAAATAATTTTATTTTCACAAAATTCCATGAAATTTTAAAAGAAAATGATTTTGTTGAAAATAGTCATGAAATATTGTTGAGTATGCTTCATTAAAATAAGGTGTTATAAAACCGTAAAAATATGTTCATGTCGTATAAGTTAAAAAAACATTCTTCTCGTACTTTTTCTGGAAAAGTCCATAAGTATCTCGTATGGTAAACAAAAGAAATATTCCTTAAATACCATGTATTAAAAGTATAAAATGGGTAAAAGGATATTAATAATACATGAAACCATTTTTATAATAAAGGGACATGGATGATAACCCCAGTAAATACTTACGAATAAACAATCTTGGATAAAAACGAGATTGGAAAAGATTTCCCTTACCTTATGTCCAATTTATTCTGTATGCATATGAGAATCCTGTATAGTGGGTTTTAAAATATTATTAACTTTTAATATAACCATAATAATATTTATGATATCATATATTATTCACTTACAACTTTATATTATACGTTCATTTGTCAATTCAATGTTAAAACAGCATTTTGTGTAAAATCGTTTCATTTATCATCTGTGTTTTGACATGTAATTATTAATATGATTACCTAGATCATGATTACTTAATTCCAGAATATAAAACATGATTTATATATAATATATATTCAGAATATACATATATATAATAGATCTATAAATGTAAAGAAATGTACAGTTCATAGAGACGATAGGTCGTACGTATGCATTAACGTTGTTTTTCGTTTCATTATTGAATTGAATAGATTTAAGTAGATTACATACATACATATATATATATATATATACATACATCCAATTTCATTATTATTTAATATATTTCATGATTACTTATTATATATACTTTATAATCATTCTTGAATTGTTAAAAGGAAAAAATGAATCTCATTACGTCGTGGAGACGGTAATCTGTACGTACGCACGAGCGATGATATCGTTCCCATATTTATTGAATGGAATTTTAGTGTATGATCAATATGATGTTATAATAATTATATATAGTTATTCGTTACACCGTTATACCAATCCATTTAAGGTGGTGGTGGAAAAACTGATTACACCACGGCGTGGAGACGGTATTCCGTAATTACGCACGCACGGTGATTTCGTTTTCCATAGGATGGATAGAAGTTTAAATGGGGTTGTTTCCTATATATATAATAACATTTCAGTATATTATTGATACTTATGTTATTAATTTATAATTAAACAACTAAATAAGATTATGTTGAATAAGAATGAAAACATGAAAGAATCGGTAGAAGAGATTACCTCTTCTTCGATGCACCTCTTTTAAGCTTACTCTTAAGGAAATAGAGTTGGAATTTTGAGGAGACCAGAACCTCTATAAAGTTTCAATTAAAGTTTATAAGGTAAATGGTCAGGGGATATCCAAGCTTGAAATCTCAAAATTGTGTAAAGAGAATAGGGAGGAGGTGCCCTTTTATAAGGGAGGAGAGGGGCACCTTTGGAAACCTAAAAAAATATTAATTTATAATAAATTCAAACCCCACTTAAAAACATCCAAAATTACTCAAATAATAATTTCGAGGATATATTGTTGTAATCTCATCAACCAATAAAATTTATACATGTTGGTAATTTATTATAAACACTATCAACTTGATTTATCCTCATTTAATCTATTTAATTTTATTAGTGGTTATAAGTTTCAAAATTTTAAATTGTTATAAATAATTACTTATGTGTTGTGAATTGTCCATAATTGTATTATTTATGAAATTTTAAACCATATAAATTTTAATTTATAATTGTTAAATATTTTTTTGATTTTTAAACAATTTTATATTATGTTATTTTTATAAAATAACAATAGTGTCAATTTTGACACTATTCATTTATTTGAATTTAAATCAAATCCACACAGAAGATATGTTTAAACTAAAATAATTAATATATTCATAACATTTAATATATATATATATAGAAAATTATTGGATCACATTAAATAGTTCATATAATATTTATTTTAATATTTATAAAACTATTTATTAGATATTTCTCTTAATAAAACAATTACTACATCATTTTTGTATAATCGTTTAATATACTTATTAGACGCATAAAAATTAAAAAAAAATATGACGAATAAAATTATATTAAAATTATCAATAATACTTTTTATTGATTTTATAATATTAAAATTACAACATTTAAATTGTTATATTTATTAAATTATGAATGTGACAAATTTGACATCATTTAAAATAATATAAAATAAGTGACATAATAGAATTTTATATGGATCAAAATGGTAAAATATTCTTCCATTTGATGATTATTGTTTACATGTACATGAAAAATTAGTTTGGGGCAGGTTTTTTTGCCTTTAATGGTCACTATTAGTTCAATAAATACTATATTATTGATTTTTCACTAAATAAACAATTTCTGCATCACTATTGTGTCAACATTAATGACAATTATTTAATCCCTACGAATTATAAATAAATTCTCATGATGTATATAATTTTATTATCTCTCTGTAGACTAGTCATGTTCTACGTTTCATGATTTTTATCACTAAATTAAAATTAATATACTTATAAGATTTAAGAGAGTGACATGTTGTCACTTTCTATGGTTTTAATAATAATTAAATTATTTTCATGGTAAAAAGTCCATAAAATCATTATATTCTTAACCTTAGGTGATATTAGTCGACATTTAGTCATCCAATATAATTTTTTCAGGTGTTAGGGTAATTTTATAATATTATATTTACCCTTAATTACCTCGATTTACCTTTAACTATGGTAAATAAAATTTACCATAGTTACTATTTATAATGACTAAAAATTAAAAATAGATTATTAACAAAATTTGGACCTAGTGATTCCAAATATGTAATCCATTTTTCCAAATTCAAATCACAGGAGTTGCAGAAATTAATTTAAAATTAATCCCCTTGTTAAAAAAACGCGTCTTAAAACATAAAACATTGCAAAAGATTGAAATGATTTTACCTATAAATTCAATATAAAATCAATGCTAATGACAGACATCAAATTAAATGGTAAAAATAAATTTTACTTATTCTTTAAAAAAATTCAATATTATAATTTAACCATATAAATTATTACGATGAAAAAAGTTGTTTTTAATTAAAATATAGCGTATTTTTACTATTCATTGAAATATGAATGTTTTCAGAATAATATGAAAAATTTACCTAAAGTAAATTTATATATCCTGATTCCAAACAATAATTTTATTTTGTCAAATTGAACTTATAAACTTGTCAAAAACTATATTTAATGTGTGTGCGCCATCAAAAGGTGGCAAAACTGCATTTTCTGAAAAATACTTATTTTACTCGAAAAATATATTTTGTTCTCACATAGTGTTCTTGAAAATGAGTAAGATGAATAATAATGTTATAACATTCATAATTTAGTTAATAATATTCATAACGGATAGTTCATAATAATATTATAATAATATATAGTTGTTTAGTGAGCCCCGGAATTGCGTACTACACACGCTATCAAGGAAGGTCGCGATTGCATGTAATGGAAGCCAAGTCAATGTTTCATGTAGTGAAAGCTCCATTTTTTCGTATAAAACTAAATCTATACTTAAGGTTGCATAGAATAATTTATACAAAATGAACATGAAATTTTCTGTAACAGGAGACAAGAATAGTGTAGCGTATACTGCAAGTTAATACGGTGTTGCGTATAGAACAAGCTAATTTCTGTGTAGCATATAACATAAGACATCAATGAAATTAAAAAGAATAATTCTCATGAAATCTCGGATTGTTACATTCTACCCCCCTTAAAATGAATTTCACCCCCAAATTTCATCGTGGTTGTAAATGGTTTACTACTTGAATGTTTCTTTCATAGAAACCCACATCGTAATAAGGAATACTAAAACTTCATTTTAAAAAAGGAAAGTTTGAATCATAATGGTCACCCAAAGAAACTCAGCACTGAGTTCCAACATACGACAACATAGGTGAAAATATGGATATGGAAGAGAAATTTAACCATAATGTTTTGATGGAGTGTGGTAGAAAACATGTCTATGAAAAATCCATCAATCACAAAGCCATAAATCCGAGAAGATCTAAGGTACCATCGATTCATCAGATATAAGAGCCCTAGGACAACATTTTTGGTTTTCAATATCATTTCTCTAATGTTGAAAATTTTGAATTAGAAGAAATACTTACTTTATTTTGGTACAATCTCGCTATTCATTGTTCATTGAACAATTTCCACTTCATCTCTTAATGACACAAATTTGAATTTGTCTTCAGTGAAGTGTTAGTAGATCATGAGATAGAATGATAGGTCATTCCATATGTTTCAAACATAAGGTTAGCAAAAGTTATATACATAAGTCCATCTATGTTGAGATTATTCAAATATGGTTCTTAAAATGGACTTATAATTCATCTATCGTACCTCTTAATAAAATAAAACTAGTTTCTACTTACCAGGGATATCCTGTAGGCCAGTGGTAGGAAATAAAGGCCTGTCACACTTCGGTTGTGGGTTCAATTCCCACAACCTTTTTTGACACGATGGGTTGTCTCCCATCCTATGGGTTGTCATTTTTCTAAAACTACACTATTATAACATTCCAAAAATATTATCGAAAAAGTTCTAGCCTTAAAAAATATTATCTGATGTCTAACATAATCTATTTCAATCTTTAGGCATATCCAAAATACATCTGTCCAATCTCATAGTATAAAGAAAATGATTACCTGAAAGGTCACATAACAAGCATGTGATTACCATCATTTATCATACGATATATCTTGTTGTTCAAATTCCAAACATGTGAATACCTTAATCATGTATTCTCTTGAAAAATTAATACCCATTGAACCTTAGTGAAAACATGAATGCAGTTAAAAGTTAACTCATTCCAAATACCAAAATACCAAAAATTCTATATAGTCAAACCATGATATCACATAGCCCATATAACCATCATGATCTCATGAATACTATTAAAAATTTCATTTTCTCCTTATACCTTCATTATGCGCATATCATCTACTTTCCATAATCACCATTCATGGTTACCGGTACCATATTCTTATGGAAAACTGCAATGGAACAATACACATATATTTCAATATACTATAAAAGTAACTCTTTAACATTATTATTGAATTCCAATACATAATCCCTTCAATCCATCATGTTTAATGATTCGCATGGAATGGGTCCTTCCTCAATTTAGAAGTAACTTCTTAGTCCAGTGCATTGATTTCGGTAATGCCCATGTTCTCCATAGATAAGACATTCGACTCCAAAACAGTCTATCACTCTATGAAAATTTTATCAACATAGATAATATCTTCCCCTCCATTTGAGGTATTCCTCAAGGTTCTTCTTCCCTTATTTAGAAATCTCAATCTTCCTTTATCTACGCTCCTCAACATGCGAACATGGATAAAATTCCATCTTCCTCTTATTTAATTACATAGGAATACAACTAAAGTTCACCTTGTTAATCATATGTTGAGATGACTAATTCAGCATAATAATTATTTTTGGACTTTCAAATCCCATTTTATTTGGTTTCTCATGATGAATATCATTCCATTTTCCATTATATCCTCCATTATCGTGAATCTTCCGGTTTCCAGCCATTTTCTAAAACCCACAAAGTATAGTGTGAGAGGCAAAAATCATACTAGGAAAACAACATAATAAAGGGGGAGTACCTTCAATATATAACATCTTTGGGTTAATTCTAAGATCTTTTCTATAATTCTAGGACTATAACCTATACGTATAGTTAACCTTAGAGACATCCCTAGATATACCTTATAAATATCTATAGGGATTTCACTAATTTTTTTGCATCCTAGTTTCCAATGTTTAAATAAACCTTTCCTCTAATACCAACTGTAGTGTCCCAAAGCTTGACATACATGGACATTACATTAGTTTTTCATAATACTTAATACATAAAAAAATGACAAAAAATGACCGTAATAGTTTAGTGTCTTTGGAAACTCAGAACATAATCTTCTAATCGTGGTGAAAGATCTTCAACATCTCCCATAAAGATCTTTCCTATTTGTTTTCTTAACTAAAACCTTTCTTTATATCTTGGGGAAAATAAAACATATAAAGGGTGAGCTCAAATGCTAGGTGTGGGTAAGCAATGTGAAAATAAAACTAATCGTATGCATTTGAACATCAAAACCTGAACATAAAGTTTACACATCAAAATCCTGAGTTGTGAAATAAATCATGGTAGTATGTAAGGAATATGTCATAAAGAACATTAATCATGATAAAATATAATGGGAATAAAACGTTTAATTATGGAAAACCATTAATCACATGATATCATTTATATTGTAGCCATGAAATTGCTACCAAGACCATCTTAGTGGACAATGTCCCTTTCTGAATCGAGTTCACTCCTCGTTTTAGTCCTATAACACTGAACAAGATTAACTTACCATTCCATCGATGCCTATCTCATTAGATATAAATCTTTACCCAATGCATTGGAGGGATATATATTTCCCACACATCTCATAATAAAATCATTATTACATGTTCCACAACATAAATATAAATCATTCATCATAACCCAAAGAATAAAATGGGTTTCATAAACATCATCCCATCATAAAATAATCCATATAAAACAAATGGATATCATTTCATCATAAGAAAAGAGAAACCATTTAAATCATAGATACATTATACTTGAAACATACACATATGAAAATAATGTCATCTTAGATGGAAAATTGTTTTGATAAAACGCTTGAAATGATTTCTTGAGGAAAATATCCTTTCTTCTTCAAAATCATTTTATTTTCACAAATTGACTTGGAATTTTTAAAAAAAGTATTTTTTTGAAAATAGTAATGAAATATTGTAGAGTCAGCTTCATGAAAATAAGGTGTTATAAAACCATAAAAATACATTCATGCCGTATAAGTTAAAAAAACATTCTTCTCGTACGTTTTCCAGAAAAGTAAAAAAGTACCTCGTATGGTAAACAAAAGAAAGATTCCTTACATACCATTTTATAAAATTCAAAAATGGGTAAAAAGTACATTAATAATACATGAAACCATTTTTAGAAAACATGGACATGGAGGATAAATACTACCCTAGTAAATATTTACGAATAAACAATCTCGGATAAAAATGAGATTGAAAAGTTATCCACTACCTTATGTCCAATTTCTTTTATATGTTTCCGAGACTCATATATAGTGGGTTTAAACATACTATTAACTTGTAATAGAACCATAATAATATTTATGATATCATATATGATTTACTTACGACTTTATATTATCCGCTCATTTGTCAATTCCATGTTAAAGTAGCGTTTTGGGTAAAATCGTTTCATTTATCGTCTGTGTTTTGACTTGTAATTATTAATATGATTAAATAGATCATGATTACTTAATTCCAGAATATAAATCATGATTTATATATAATATATATTCAGAATATACATATATATAATAGATCGATAAATGGAAAGAAATCCACCATTCATGCAGATGGTAGGTCATACGTACGCATAAACGTTGTTTTACGTTTCCTTATTGGATTGAATGGAATTAGGTTGATGAAATACATATATATACATAAATCAAGTAACATTATTATGTCATATATTTCATGATTACTTATTATATATTCATTATAAAACTTCATTAATTGTTAACAAGGAAAATGAATCTCATCGCGTCGTGGAGACGGTAATCCGTACGTACGCATGAGTGATGATATTGTTCCCATATTTATTGAATTGAATTGGAGTGGATGATATATATAATATTATAATAATCATATATAATTATTCTTCACACCATTATACACATCCAAGTAAGGTTGTGGTTGAAAAACTGATTACACCACGGTATGGAGACGGTATTCCATACGTATGCACGTGCAGTGATTTCATTTTCCGTAGGATGGATAGAAGGTTAAATGAGGTTGTTTCATATATATAATAACATTTAAGTATATTATTGATACTTTTGTTTTTAATTTATAATTAAACAACTAAAGAAGAAGAAGTTTGTGAAGAAAGAAAACTTGAATGAATCAGTAGAAGAGATTACTTCTGCTTCAACGCACCTCTTTTAAGCTTTCTCTTATAGTACTAGAGTTGGACTTTTGAGGAGATCAAAAACTATATAATGTTTATAGGTAAGTTGAGAAGGGAAATGTTCAGGGTTTGGCAGATCTTGAAAGCACAAAATTGTGTAACGAGAGAGGGAGGAGGTGCCCTTTAATAAGGGAGGAGAGGGGAACCTTTGGAAACCTCAAAAATATTAATTTATAATAAATTTAAAACCCATGAAAAAACTTCCAAAATGAC
Organism: Viscum album; assembly: GCA_963277665.1. Lineage (NCBI taxonomy): Eukaryota > Viridiplantae > Streptophyta > Magnoliopsida > Santalales > Viscaceae > Viscum > Viscum album. The sequence continues at coordinate 597,760,374 of OY728121.1, forward strand.
TCAAATATGAACACAGATGAGATAGGTTTGTAATATAATCATCCAATAAAATTATACATGTTGGTAATTTATATTAAACATTATCAACTTGAATTATCTTTATTTAATCTATTTAATTTTATTAGTGGTTATGAGATTCAAAATTTTAAATTGTTATAAATAATTACTTATGTGTTGTGGATTCTCCATAATTGGATTATTTATGACCATTTAAAACATATAAATTTTAATTTACAATTTTTAAATATTTTTGTGATTTTTAAACAATTTTATATTATGTTATTTTTATAAAATAACAGTAGTGTCAATTTTGACACTATTCATTTATTTGAATTTAAAAAAAATACACACAGAACATATGTTCTAAATAAAATCAATAATATATTCATAAAATGTCATATATATCTAGAAAATTAGTGGAAAACATAAATATTTCATATAATATTTATTTTAATATTTATAAAACCATTTATTTGATATTTCTCTTAATAAAACAATTACTACATCATTTTTTTATAATCATTTAATATACCTATTGGTAGCATAAAAACTAAAAAAAAATCTTACGATGAATGAAAATCTATTAAATTTCACAATAATACTTTTAATTGATCTTATAATTTTAAAATCACAACATTTACATGGTTATATTAATTAAATAATGAATGTGACAACTTTGAAATCATTTAAAATAAAATAATATAACTGAAATAATCACTTTTATATGACTCAAAATGGTCAACTATTCAAAAATTGGTGGAATATTTTTTCAAGTACATGACCAATTCGTTTTGGTCAGGTTTTAGTTCTTCTAGTGGTCTCTATTAGATTAATAAATAATATATTATTGATTTTTCACTAAATAAACAATTTCTGCATCACTATTGTGTCACCATTAATGACAATTATTTAATCCCGAAAAATTCCAAATAAATACTCATGATGTAGATAATATTATTATCTTTCTATATACTATTCATGTTTTATGTTTCATGATGTTTATCACAAAATTAAATTTGTTGTACATATAAGAATCAAGAGAGTGATATGTTGTCACTTTCTATGGTTTTAAAAATAATTGAATTATTTTAATGGTAAAAAGTCAATAAAATTAATATATTATAACCTTTAGGTGATATGGGTCAACTTTTAGTCATCTAATATATTTTTTCCAGGTGTTAGGGTAATTTTATAATAATATATTTACCCTTAATTACCTCGATTTACCTTTAACTATAGTAAATAAAATTTACCGTAGTTACTATTCATAATGACTAAAAATAAAAAGTATCTTATTAACATAATTTGTACCTACTGATTCCAAATATGGAATCCATTTTTTCAAATTCAAATCAAATAAGTTTCGGAAATTAATTTAAAATTAACCCTATTGTTAAGAAAACGAGTTTTAAAAGTTAAAACATTGCAAAATATTGAAATGATTTTACCTATGAATTCAATGTAAAATCAATGCAAATGACATACATTATATTAAATGGAAAAAATATATTCTATTTATACTTTAAAACCATTAAATATTATAATTTATCTAAATATATTATTACGATGGAAAATTTTGTTTTTAATTAAAATATAGCGTGTTTTTACTATTCATTAAAATATGAAAGTTATCAGAATAATATGAAAATTTTCAATAAAGTAAATTTTTATATCCTGATTCAAAAGAAAAATTTTATTTTTTCAAATTGAACTTATAAACATGTAAAAACGAGATTTAAAGTGTGTGCACCATCAAAAGGTGGAAAAACTGTATTTTTAAAAAAATGCTTATTTTACTCGAAATATTTATTTTGTTCTCACACGGTGTTATAGAAAATGAGTAAGATAAATAATAATGTAATAACATACAAAATTTAGTTAATAATATTCATAATGTCTAGTTAATAATAATATTATAACAATATATCATTGTTTAGTGAAACCCGGTATTGCGTACTACACACGCTATCAAGGAAGGTCGCAGTTGCGTGTAATGCAAGCCAAGTTAAGGCTGCATGTAGGGAAAGTTCCATTTTTGTGGCGTATAAAACAATATCTATACTTAAGGTTGTGTAGAATAATTTATACAAAATGAACTTGAAATTGTGTGTAACATGAGCCAATAATAGTGTTGCGTATACTGCAAGTTAATACGTTGTTGCGTATAGAACAAGCTAATTTTTGTGTAGCGTATAACACAAGACATTAATTAAATTAAAAATAATAATTATCATAAAATCTGAGGTTATTACAGCCTTGTATCATGCTAATACCATGTTAAGTGTGGTTTCAAAATCTCCATGTTATGATTATCATTCTTTATCATGCATTTTCGTTCATGTTTTTCTTGTGATCCACTGATATTCCTATTTTCTAACATGCATTGTATTCCTCTTGTAATTATGTGTTTATTCCCTTACTAGGATTTATTTCTCACCCATTTCTTATGTATGTCACCAGGATATCCCATGAAATGTTCTGTATGAAGGAATTTTGTGCTAATGTAAATGATGTATTCAATAATGATGTTGAATTTCATGTTTTAAGATGTTATGTAATTTTCCTAAGCCCAAAATACACTAGGCCTCTCAATATTCTATGTTGTATTAAGTGAAATTTCATGTAATAAATTATGTTTAAGTGTGATATAAACAGAGGGTTGTTTTAGTTGGTATCAGAGGATAGGGTTAGTTATTTTTGGGGATTAGGATTAGAGAAATCCCAGTGAAAGCCTTAGGGGTCAGACTAAGTCTAATAAAAATATACCTATGTTTTGGTGAGTATTTAGTAAGAGGTTTATCAAGAAAATACATCCCTATCTGGATACGAGCAGGTAGAGGCGGCTCTGGCACAAATGTAACTAGGAGTGAAATCTCGGACAAGATGTTTCAGGCTTGAACCGAGGTATCCTGGTACATGACAATCAGCCTTTCTGTACACATGGTTAGGACACTCGCATGGCATATGATATGGTAAATTCCAAAGCATTTAATGAACTATTATAAAGGGAATTAAAAAAATCCTCTAAGAATATATGTTAGAAATTAGATCATTAATAACATATATTAAAACCAATAGATTCATAAGTTAAGGAAACAAAATTTATTTATAAGTTATCTGTCTTTTTCCCGGAATTACCCTTTATGTGTTACCCTTAACATTCATTTTATTCCAGACAATGGCCAGTAATAGAAGGAATTAAGTTAACAACTGATGTGATAACCAATTTGATGATTGTTCTAATAATATGCCCAATCCAATGGGTGCAGGAATCATGAACTTTGTCCCGATTCTTTCTCAGTTATCTTGTGATTTGAATTGAAACATGGATTAAGAGGAATATTCAACCCCCCCCCCCAAGAAAGAAAAAGTCACAATCGAGACTTTCACGAGGCAATGGCCTCCAACTGTTAATGGATCATCTGATCCATCAATCGCCGAACAATGGATCAACTCCATTTAAAGGATCTTCTCTATCCTTCAATGTTCCAAACAAGAGAAGGTTCTTCTGGCGGCTTGTCGTATAGAGGGTAAAGAAGATCAATTGTGGACATTGATCAAAAATATGAATCCTAAGGAGGATATCGAGGCATTGGAATGGAAGAATTTTAGGAAAAAGTTTTTGTTAAATATTTTCCTTTCACCCTATGAATTAAGATAGAAAGGTACTTCCTTGACCTCAATAAAAAGTACAAATAATCCATTAAAGCGTATGAGGAAAATTTTTAAAGGGTTTCAAAATCTTCTTCTGACATTTTCATTACCCTCGAATGAAATTTTTATTGCTTCTTTGGTGGGCTAAAACCTATCCTATAGAATGCTTTAGTTATCCATGAATTCGAGAGCTATGAGAAAATATTTTAATTTGAACTCAAAGTTGAAATAGAGTTCGGTGAATTTTAGGGGTATGATGGGAAAAAGAAGTGTATGTTGTAATTCAATTCTAGTTGGCCAATGGATAAACCCAACAGTTCTAGGAAAATACAACACCTAACTTCCCAATCATACTAAAAGAAGCACCCTGTAAATTTCTGGAAGGGGGTGAAGAAATGATTTAGGTGTGGAAGAGAAGTGAAACAAGATGTTAACCGACGATAGGAAAAACCCACGGCTACAAGAAGGGAGAGGAACGTTCTGTTTGACTCTCAATACAAGTTCATTACTTCAAATTCAAAGAACCATGGCATCTTGAAAATTAGTGCAATAATCAAAGGGTTTTCGAAGGCAACCAAAAACCTATAAGGTATCAATAGTGAGCTTTTTCCATCACTTCCGCTAAAGTGAACCACGACAAAAATGTGGTGATAGGTAAGCTAGTAATTCATTCAAGATTAGATAATATAATTTTTTATTCTAGTTCTACACATTATTTTACATCTCAAATTCTTAGTATAACAATCCTCACATCCCTACAAATCATGGAAGTAAAGATGTCGGCATGTTTGGAAAATGGGGCAGTCATTGAATCCCATGAATATAACTCCTCACCTATCATAATTTATGGATTTAACATTCCAATAAACCTCATCATGATCCCTCTAGTGTAATTTGATTAAATTATCAGAATGGATTGGATTTTATTATAAAGAGCCAACATAAATTTTTGTGAGTGGGAAATAACTCTCTGTATGGAGAATCGACCCCTGATTCTATAAAAGTTAAAGGAGGAAGATGAATCTTCTTTAGAGCCATCGTCTCATGTGTGGATATTACTACCCTATGAGCACTCATATCTAGCTCAGATGATTGAGTCTATGTATTCAACCATCCTTGAATACTTTCCTATTGTGAGGTAATTTGCTGAAGTGTTTCCTGAGGAATTGTATGGTCTTCCTCCTTGAAGAGAAATTGATTTCTCAATTTACCTTATACGTGGGGCATTGTTGATATCCAAGACTCTGTATCGAATGTCTATTGTGGAGCTTGATGAGCGGAAGAAATTTCTACATGAGAATCTTGATAAAGGGTTTATACACTCAAGTGCTTCACCATGGGGTGCACTAGTCCGCTTTATTAAGAAGAAGGATGGGTAAATGTGCCTTTTAATTGATTATCATGAGCTCAACAAAATCATGAAAAATAAAAAGTATACTCTTCCACAAATTGATGACTTGTTCAATCAACTACGAGGTGCACAATACTTATCAAGGGTGGATTTGTGGTCAAGATATTATCATGTAATGGTGAAGAAGGAAGATATCCCCAAGACTACTTTTCTTACAAGATACAGGCACTATAAATTCATAGTAACTCCTTTCTAACTCTCTAATTCTCTATAAATATTTATATACATGATTAATAGAGTCTTTAGAGATTACCAATACATATTTTTGGTAGTATTTATAGAAGATATTCAAATATAATTCAAAACTGAGGAGTATTATGAGGAGCATCTAAGAATTATTCTGGAGACCTTACAGAAGGAAAATCTCTATGAAAAGTACAGAAAGTGTGAGTTCTAGTTGATGGAGGTATCATTATTGGGTCATATAATTACAAGAAATGGGATATCTATAGATATATCCAAGACAACTGCAATTGAGGGATGGTTAAGGCCAATATCGATAACGGATATTCATATCTTCTTGGGGTCACCTGGATATTATCGTTGATTTGTGAGGAATTTGTCACTATTGTGAAACCCTCTTACCAAGATAACTCAGAATTAAGTCATGAAATATTGGAGCGATGAATGAAAAGAAAGGATCATGGAGTTGAAAATGAGGATTACCAATATGCCCTTTCTCACTTTACCCACATTTGGAGAATATTATGTGGTATTCAGTGATGCTTCAAATAAAGACATGGGTTGTGTGTTCATGTAGACTGATAAATTGGTAGACTATGCCTAAAGGCAGCTGAAAATACATGGTAAAAACTATCCCACACTTGATCTAGAGTTAGTGGTTGTGATCTTTGCATTTAAAATCTGGCGGCATTATCTCCATGGTAAGAAGAGGGAGATATATACTGATCACAGGAGCCTAAAATATATATTCACACAGAAACAGATTAATATGCGCCAATGAAGAAGGATATAATTCATCATGTATTATGAATTATCAATCCATTACCACCCTGGGAAAGAAAACAAGGTGGTAGATGCTCTATGTATAAAGGATCCAATGATTCCATCAATGATGAGAATTGAGAAGGATCCAATCTTTTTAGAAGTACAGAAGATGAAAATGGGAACCATTAAGGAAGGAACATCATCAATCCTTTCTCAAATGATTTCTCAACCGTCCCCCATAATGAAAATAAGTGATGCTAGAAGAAAGGATGTGTAAATTTTCATAATGGTGGATGCTATCAGAAATGGGAAATAATCAGAGTTCATGGTTGACGAGGATGGAATTGTGAGATTTGGGTCACGATTATGTGTAGCATCCGATCCCGAGATTATGAAGCTTCTTCTGTATGATACACATAGATAAACCTTCTCTATTCATCTGGCGCGCACATAGATGTATCATGATCTCAGAGAAATATTTTGGTGGGACAATGTCAAAAGGGAGATTGCGGAAAATACATCAAAGTACCTGGTATGTCAGCAAGTGAAGCATGAGAATTAAACTTATAAGGGGATGATGCAAACACTACACATAACAACATGGATGTGGGACAACCTTACCATGAACATTTTCACAGGACATACAAGGACATACAGAGGAAACAATGCTATATTGGTTGTTGTGGATCATCATATGAAGATAACTCACTTTATCACGATTCGAGAGGAATTATCATTGTGTAATCCTTTACAGATTTATATCAAAGAAGTTGTAAGGATGAATGGATTACCACTATCTATTGTATCCAATCGTGATCTAAGATACACATCTATGTTTTGGAAGAGTCCACAAAATTCTCTGGATACAGACCTGAACTTCAGTACGACTTATCATCCTCAAACTGATGGCCAATCTGAGCGGACTATCCAAACACTAGAGGACATTTTAATAACATGCTCAATGGACTTAAAGGGAAGATGGGATCAACATATTCTTCTCGATGAGTTCTCATACAATAATAGTTTCCACTCAAGCATCTGAATGGCACCATATGAAGCCCTTTATGGGAAACCTTGCAAAACACTATAGTGTTGGGATTAAGTTTGTGAGTGTATGCTTCTATGACCTAAAATGGTTGAAAACATGGTGGAGAAGGTGAAAACCATTCAACATAATATATAGGTATCCCAAAATCGATAGAAGATTTATGCACATAACTATCATTGTGACCTTGAGTTTAAAGTTGGAGAAAAGGTATTTCTATGCATATCTCTATGGAATAAGGTCATGAGGTTTGGAATAAAAGGGATTTTATGTAATAGGTACATCATCCCCTTTGATATTCTTGACTGTATCAAGGCTACAGACTATAGAATAGCACATCTACATATTATGGCCAAAGTGCATGATGTCTTTCATGTATCCTTCATAAGGAAGTACATAGCAGACACTTCCTATGTACTCTCTTCAGAGGTATTATAGTTAAAGGACAATCTTTCTTATAAGGGGAAACCATTGAAGATCTTAAATCGTAGAGATAATGATCTATGAAATAATACAATGCCACTCATCAAGGTATTGTGGTGCACAATAAAGTTTGAAGAGGAAATGTGGGAATTGGATGATGTGATGAAGCGGGGTTACTCGTATATGTTTTAGTATCGTAAAAGGAAATCTTGAGCAAGAAATTTATTAAGGGGGGAAGATTGTAATGATCCAAACATTTATCAATGAAAATTATTATTGAACTAATTAAATGTCTTTTTATAAAATTGGATATATAAAATAGGGACTTCCTTGGAATTTTGTTTTTGTATTTGAAAATTCAATTAAGAATTGTTACCATTGCTATTATAGATTTTGAAGAGTGATCACATGATTAGTATAAATATAAGGCTTTAACAAATAAAATTTCCTCAGACCAAGGAAGTGATGGAATCATCTAGTATACATTCCCTTATACGAAGCCCATATTATAGATCTTAGAAAGGAGGTGGCATCATTGGGCTTCACTATTGACCATGCCAAAGGTGAGATTCAAAATGTGTTGCTTGAGCGGAACCACCTATGAGAGAAGTGGATGTTGATAGAGATTACCACCTGAGCGATGTTATCCTAGCCACCCAAAGTGTTTGTCACTATCGCACACCTTAACCTTCGGTCTTATGTGGGTTTTATAAGTGATAATGTAACAAGACCTTAGAATTATGATTTTTTGCATTATTTTTTTTATATAATAAATAATAAACATTCATTTTATAATTATTACTTCATAAATAGTTTTTAAACTGCCACTAGTATTTTTAGATAATATTAAACAATGAAATGTATTTTGATGTATTATTGGTTTTTGTAATTAAGTAATATTTTAATAAAATATTACTATTATTAAATTTAATTTTATTAAATATAAATGATAATATAATATTATGAATGCAGTTTTCATTTTTATTAAGGTTTGAAATGTGTTTTTGTAAAAACCCATAAATTTTTAATAAATGTATGGTTATATTTTGAAAAGTAAAAATTCACATGTATTGAAAATTATATAGATAAATTTAATATTATTTTTGGAATCAGTATTTCAAAAATATCCATTAGTGAATTTTTCATAATTTTGTAAGACTGCCGAATTTTTGGGTAAAAATTAAATACCTTTTAAATATATAACATGCTTCATGACATCATAATGACCCAATAATGATATAATAAAATACTATAAATTCTTATTAGGCCAATATATGTTTTATCCTTAGAATAATTCTCTTTTATATTTGTTTTATTAATTTTATGATGCCTTAGTGGACCCTCCATTGACTTATAATGAATTGTAGATTTTTAAATTGATTTCCTTGATGGTGTGAATCACCTCCACAAAAGAAAACCTATTATTTTAAGAATTTATGGAATTGGACATATAAAATATTTTTTCCACTCCCCTTTGGAAAAAACAATATTCAAATACAATGGGCTGGTTTGTGGTTTTGATTAGTTTAATGTGTATTGTCCCAAATCTAAATAATAAAGCATTCCCTCTCATTTCCTATATAATACCACCCACGATACTACCTACTATTCACTCAAATACATTTTAGTTCATAAAAAATCTTCCCTCCAATCTATAGAATCCTCCCAAGGTGCTTGAAGCTCCCATGAAGCCTCTCTCAAGCCTCTCGCAAGCCTTTGGGATCACACTTCCATGTAAGGGATTCCTTCCTTTCTCCTTTTTACCATCTTTCTTAATATTGTTATGCCCTTTTATTTACAATTTTAAATGTTAGGGTACTGTTTCAATCCTCTCCTATACATTCCTCTTTTTTTTAAAGATGATAGACCCTTTTCTATCTCTTTAATGCCTCCCATGTACATCTGTTACCATGAAAAAAATTTATAAGGAATATCTCTATGTTTATTTACATTCAAGCAGTTATTTTGTGTTATGAATCTAAAATTACATTACCTATGTTGGTACGCATATCTATATGACCCCCTTACTTACCATTTCATGTATATATGATACGTAACCCCTTTCTCTCTCATCAACCAATTTTAATAATTCTTATGTCACGCCGCTATGCTGTCGAAATTGCACCACGGTTTTCCAAGCCAATGTCATTGTGTTGTGAATACCATGCACATTTATCTATCAAGGGTATTCACATTTATGAACATTTACATATTGATTATATAGTTTCATTTATGAGTTATACATTCCTTTATCATGGAATTAGTGATGATCCTTAATGCTTCCATGTTGTATGATCCATGCTGTACACTAATACATGAAATGAAATGATTAAGAAGGATTTTCCATGATAGCGCTTCAATGCGTTGGGTAATGTATAGTATTAGGAAAAGTCATTGGAAATGGGTGTTGACTAATACATATTCAAGTGCAACTAGGATTTACTCATGGTTCATGTGCAATGGGGGTTTACTAATTCTCCATGTGCAATGACACTTGGCTCAATCTAATAACAAGTTAAGTGTTGTTTCCACATCTCCATGTTATGATTATCATGATTTCATATGAATTTATGTTCATGTTTCTCTTGGGATCCATTGATATTCCTATTTTATAACATGTAATGTATTTCCCATGTTATTCCATGTTTATTCCCTTACTGGGCTTTATAGCTCACCCCTTTCTTATGTATTTCCTCAGGATATCCCATGAAATGTTATGTATGAAGGAATGTTTTGGTTATGTATAGGATATTTTCAATAAATATGTTGTATTTCATGTTTTAAGATGTTATTTAATGATCTTAGTCCCCAAATACACTATATCTCTAAATCTTATATGATTTATTAACTGAAATTTCATGTAATAAATTATGTTTAACTGTGAAATAAAAGAGGGGTAGTTATAATTCAGATGCTCGAGTAAAATCTGATTTTATAGGAGAATTCAACCAGTGGAAGTTGTTGGTACCATCCTTTTTTAAGTCCATATAACATTCCCTCTACATATATTCTAGTGTCTAAATTGGTCACTCAGATTGGCTATAATTTTGAGGATGATAGGTTGTACTGAATTTCATTTAAGTTCATAGAGAATATTGTATACTATTCTAGAACATCGAGGTGAATATCATATCACAATCTGATACAATAGACATTGGTACTACATTTATCCATACCACTTCATTGATTTAATCTGTGCAAGTTGAACCAATGATAATTCTTCTCAAATTTTTATAAAGTGAGATACCTTTGTAAGACGACCTATAATGACCCATATAGCATTGTTTCCTCTTGATGTCCTTGGAAGTCCAGTGACAAATTCCATGGTAGTTTTCTCCTGCATAAATGTTGGTATGGGTAGTGGTTGCCTCATCCCCTTATAATTATGTCGTTTAACGATCACATTTTTTCAATCCAGGCACAATGATGTATAATTATCAATCTCCTTCTTCATATTGTCCCACCAAAAGTTCTTTCATAGGTCTCGATACATCTTTGGGCTACTTGTGTGAACTGAGAAGGTTGAGCTATGTGCATCATTCAAAATCTCAATCATTATCTCATGATTAGATACTACACATAATCATGACACAGATCTTACAACATCGTCCTTTTCAATTTTGAAATCAGTGGATTTCCCATTTCTGATAGATTCCACCATTTTCTGAATTTCCATATCTTTTCTTTGAGAATATTATATTTTCTCCATGAGGGATGGTTGAGAAATCACTTGAGAAAGGATTGATGATGTTCATCCATTAAATATTCCCATGTCCATACTATGAAAATATAAGAAGATCATATCCTCTTTAATTCTCATCATTGATAAAGATGCATGATTATTTCTACTTAAAGAATCTTCCACCTTATTTTCCTTACATGGATGGTAGTGGATTGAGTAGTTATAATCCATTATGTGCGTTATCCATCTTCACTAAAAAATATTATACTATTTTTTGTGAATTTATATTTGAGACTCTTATGTTTATTATATATCTCATAGTTCTCCCCATAGAGATAATGTGGACATATTTATTACACAAAGATCACTGTCTCAAACTCCAGATCATGCGTAGGATAGTTTTTCTCATATATTCCCAGCTAACTCGAGTCATAGGGTATTACATTATCATTTTTCATTATCACACAACCAAATCCCTTCTTTGAAGCATCATTTTACACCACAAAGAGTTCTCCACATGTTGGGAGTATGAGTATTGGTGTATTGATAAGACTCTTTTCAACTCCTCGAAATAATATTCCCATTATTGAGTCCAGAAAAAAATTACTTCCTTACGTTTCAGCTTGTTAATTGGGTTTTATAATCTTGAAAATTTTACAAATCATCTATAATACCTAGCTAGAAACAAAAATATGTGTGTCTCCATTACAAATGTTGGCTTGGGCCTCTCTACAATCACCTTTTTTGTGGAAGGGTCCATATATATCCCTTTGCTGGTAATAACATAATTCAAGAATGATACATCCTCCATCCAGAACTCACATTTACTATACAGTTCATACAAATTCTCCCTTCACAATGTATGTAGCATAGTATTCAAATTCTCCTCATGTTCCTCCTTGATATTGGAGTATATCAGAATATCGTCCAAAAATACTACCACAAATTTGTTGAGGTTGTCTATAAAAACTCTATTCATTATATCCATGAAAATTTTTAGTTCACTTGTGATTTTAAAGGGCATCAATATGAACTCATATGGTTTATACCTCATTTGAAAGATAGTCTTGGGAGTATCTTCCTTCCTCGCCTTTAATTGGTGACATTCCAATCCAAGGTCCACCTTATAGAAATATCTAGCCACACAAAGTTGATCAAACAAGTCATCTATCTATGGTATGGGATACTTGTTTGTTATCATGATTTTTTATGATCACGATAATAACTGCAGTGGCACATTGATCCAACCTTCTTTTTGATGAAGAGGACTAGAGTACCCTATGGGGAAGCACTCGGGTGTATAAAACCCTTATCCATATTCTGATGTAACTGCATCTTCAGCCCTTCTAGCTCTATAGTGGTAATTCTATAAGGTGTCATTGATATCGGAAGACATCCAAAAATAATTTCAATTGATAACTCAACCTCTCTATCATGAGGGAGGATAGGAAACTATTCATAGAATACATAAATGTAATCCCTCACGATGTGCATATCATCGAGCGATATTCTCTCTTTTGTCTCAACCGTTTGAGGGAGAAATTCTTTATCAAGAGGAATTAATATCCAAAATTGAGACAATTATTCTAAAGGAGAATAATCTTCCTCCTTACACTTATAAATAATCAAAGGATGATTCTGGATGGGAAGATTGATATCCCTTTCCATAATGATGAATTTTGCATTGTATAAAGACATCCAATCAATTCCCAATATAGAATAGAACTCCCATAAAGGATGTATGATGATATTTGTTCAGAGGTTCGGCCCAAAAACATTAACTAGTAGGAGTTATAAACCATCGACACAATAATTTCCCGATTAATTGTTCTCACAAATACCATATCCTCTAAATTTCGAGTTGGTGTTTGAATAGTTCTACTAATCTTGAAAGATATTATAGAATACATAGATCCAGAATAAAATAGTATGTTCACTATTATTAAATGATAACTAGCATACCTATCAACACATTGTTATTTGGCTCCAACTCAGTAGTAGTTATAGAATATGACTTTATTTCCTTGGAGGTTGTTGTTTATTTCCTCCAACAACCCATGGATTAGGGAAATATTTCTTAGAATTATCATTCTCCTTGTAGTTGTAACACTGCACTATAGGTTTTGTGTTGATATGAAACTTCAATAATTCTTCCACATTAATAGGATTCTTCATATCCCATCGGTAGTTTTTATCATGATGTCCCAACATTAAATACTTTAATCAATTATTGGTTCCCATTGGATAACTCCCACTAACATTCCACCCACAAATTTTACACGTGGGATAGTCAGGATTCCTTTCGTCATGTGATTTTTTTATTGAACCACTCTTTGTGTTCTCCCATTTTCTTCTTCTTTCCACTAGTCCCATGAGACCACTGAAATTATCCAATCTCTTTTTCAACCTTGAGGACACACCATAAAATATCCTCATAATTTTCAACATCTCAAATTGCCAATGATTTTCATAGAGTCATATTTAGTCAAAAAAAGAAGATATCTACCTTAATTTATTTGATATTCATAGAAACATAGGCATACCATGAAAGTATTTTAATGTTTTCTTCATATGCCCGACAGACTCATCCTCCTTATGATTGAGTCTGAGGAACTCACTTTCCATCTTGAGTTGGAGGGGTTGAGGAAAATATTTTTTGTAAAACATCCTCTTGAATTCCTCCCAATCCATTATATCAATTTACTCTTGGGACTTTTTATTCATGATCACTTTCCAAAATGAATCCTCTTCTACATGAAAATGATAGATCGATAGTACAAATTTCTCTTCTTCTGAGAACTGGAGGATGGAGAATATCTTTTCAATTGAGTTAATACACTATTCCTTGAGGAGGGGATCATAATATCCTCTAAACATGGTAGGCATTTTATTCATGAATGATTCAACGGAAACATTCTCTTTACATGGAGGAGGAGGGTGTTCCATATTATCCAAGTTATTATTCACAACTTGAGCAAGCTGAGAACGTACTGTCATGATGTTTTTAGAACCCATTCCCATCATATCAGGCATATCATTAGGAAAATAATTGCACTCCCTATCACATTGATTGTGGGAAAGTGTTCTTATACTTCCTGCCATTATGTATGAAAAATAATGTATAAGTAGAGGGATTTAATAAATAAGTATTGAGTATAAAAATAAAACATTGAACATAAATGGAAAACTTTTAATACAGAATTATATCCTAAATAGTGATTCCTTGGGATTAAATCAAGGTTATCATTGATCTATTTGATAACTTATATTCTTCTGGGGGTTTTTATTCCCTTAATAATGGTTTGTACTAAGATAATGAATATATCAAAACATATCCCCCTGAAGTGTTAATCCAAGAGTGAAACAAGGCCCATTTTCATTACCTAGGATACCCCGAGTTAAGCCTAAAACCCATTGTAGGAGTTTTCACTCCTATGTATATTTGTGTCAGAGCTGCCTCTACCTAATTGTATCCAGACAGGGATGTATTTTCTTGATAATCCACTTACTCTATACTTACAAATATTTAGTGATGTTTTCTTATACCTAATCTCATACATAATGTTCTTACTAATGTTCTCTACACTAAATCTCAAAAAATAACTAGACCATGATTTGATACCATCAATAGAGACTCTATACTTTTACATAAGACATTACATGATTTTAATAATAATTATACATCAGAGTACCAGCCAAGGATCATGAAGTCTAGTGTCATTGAGGATAGGGTATGGAAAACTAAAAACATGAAAGTAAAAAAACACATCTTAATTTAATCATGAAATTTATATCCTAACTTCCTTTGGGCCGAAATATCTACATAGGGTATCCTGGGGAACACAAGAACAAAGGGATGAGTTAAATATCCTTTTAAGGGAATAACCATAAGAACAAAGCATTAGAATAAGGAAGAAATGGTATGACATGATGACATAAAAATGAATTTAACATGTGGAACCATAAAATAAAAACATGTAATCATATTCACATAGAGTCATAGAAATGTTTAAAAAATATAATGCATGACTTTAGTATGATTCACGGATAATCGCCAAGAACATTTCACATAGTACCACGAGCCAAGGTTAACCGCTAAGACCCTCTCACATAATAACTCATGAGACTTAACGTTACCCAATGAATTCGAGTTCTGTCTAGGCACACCCATATTTACTTTTCATGAATATGTTTCCACATAATGAATCATAAACAATCAATCTTACATAAACATATGGATTACCCATGGAAATAATTTGGTACTATAATCATGAACCAAAGCATAATAGATGGGCGTATCAAAAAAAGTGTCCATGAAATAAGGTGACTATAGTATTCATGGACGTTAATATGGGAAAATATATATGAATTATGGTCAGATATTTCAAGTACAAGTGAAAACATGTAAGAAAAGTATTCACGAAATTTTGGTATAAATACATTTTTACCGGTTTTAAGGAAAATAATATAGAGCCTTTAAAATAGAAAAGAGAATAATCTGTTATAAAAAACCATAAGTGAACAAGGATGGTATTTAAAGAAATCATTATTTTATAAATACAATGGTGTCTTAATAGAGATTATATAGTGAACTTAAAATTTGGTAATAATTCTGGAAGATCCCTCAAAACAGGTTTTCTTATTGGGTAGTATTGAGGAGGGAATCCCTTAAAAACATGTTTATCAATGAAAGAGAATGTTGAATGGAAATTGTTTGATGATATTAGAACACTCAAAGAGAATTTATAAAATTAACATAAGAATGATTGATAACATCATTTTGGTATAAATAAAGATAAATAAACGCAAAGGAAAAAATGGATGTTTGGGTTGAATCGATCACAAAATATCGGCATGGTATCGTGTGTACTTAAGAGGGTTTAATGAAAGAGAAATGGGTTTATAATCATTTAAAAAATAATTAGGACAGTATTGGTAGGTGTTTAATCATACCCCATCACAAGGAATTACACATAAAAGGGCATAACATAGATGACAATCTGGAATAAAATTGAAATAGAGAGGATCCCTTAACTTAAGTCCAACGGGGTTCTCCATTTGATATTAATGACATGAATAATCAAATAAGGTTCATTAATTAATAATTCCAGAACCTTTTCTATATGTTAATGATTTAGTATAACATTTTTAAGTTCATTCATGATCTTTTTTTGATGGTTTAACTGGTTCAATTTCATTGTTCATGTCCGTTTGTTTTATTGGTTGTTATAATCGGTTTAATTATTTTCCTGAATGGATAAACACATAAGTTGAGATTGTCTGTCTATAATTTAAGTTAGATGATATTAGTGAACCTATAGGAGATTATGTGGTTATAATTTTTTTTTACTTTTAGTTAATTATAATCATTATATAAATCTTTAGTGATAACTGTTTGGGTTAATTGGCGGTTTTTTCCACAATGAACATGTTTTGATTTATAAATAAAAACCATTTTCAAAAAACGATTCCTTAACCATATATGACACATAATAAATATATTATGATAAGTTTCAACCATGAAAATGGTTTCATGACCCGAATTGATGATGGTAACGAATATTGAAAACCCATTGTCCATGAATGTGGTAAATTAACACATCTCGGATGGTGTCTTTACTACTAAAATAAAACAAGGGTAAAGGAGAGATGATAATAAATTATTCCATTATCATGAAAACATTCCTGTACATTAAAGGTAATTTATTATTCATAAAATTTGGATGAGTATAGGTAAGGATAGAAAAGTAAACAAAAGAACCTGAAAAGAATGTAATAGAATTGACAAGAGGAATTTACCTCTTGAATCAATCTTCTTTAAGAGCCTCTTAAGGTTTAAATAATTGATCATTTTAGGAGAAAAAGGGTTGTTGGACATTATAAGGGAGATTGGGGAAATTTTTGGGTAGAATTTAGGAATGTCACAGTGCTAGAGAGGAGTGAAGAGAAGAGGTAAGGAGGGATTGTATTTATAGTGTAGTAGAGGAGGGTTTTCATTATATAGTATTCATTAGATTATAATTTTTCTATAAGTCAATAAATTGTGATGATCCCATAAACAAGAATTATAATAAATTAATGTGAGTTTGAGATTTTGGTTCTTACATCACTTATGATGTCAAGAATAGTGGATTTCAATTATAAAGTATTTATACTATAAATTAATGTATTTTAATATTCACAAAAAAATCAAGTATTACAGAAAGATCTCAAAAATTTAACGGTTGTATTTTCCAAGGGGTAATATCCAAAAATGAAATACATTTTTCAAAAATAATTTTCTAAATACTATTAATTGAATATTTAATTAAAATCACAATTTATTCTAAATATTCAAATTTTAACATATTTATTTACTTATTCCAAAATATTTTTTCATCACGATTTCACATGAATCTTATTTATGTACTATCATATGTAAGTTTAATATTAATTAGGGTATATCACTATCTAAAAGAGTAAAATTACTATTCAAAACTGTATATTACTATTCACCAAAAAAAATTCCTTATCAGACTCCAAACATCTTACAGATCGCAATTGTGAAAGTAATATTTTGGCAATTACAAACAAAGTAGTTTCAAAATTATTCTTAAAGGTCATATAGTACATAGTAGTTCATTGTGTTTTTATTTCATTTTATTATTTGATATAATCATAAGAAGGAAATTTCAATCGAAAAAAATTTGGTCGTTACATTCTTCCCCCTTACGAAATTTCTCCCTTGAAATTTTGTTTTAGATTCTAGGCCATAAACATGTGGGGGTATTTTACTTAATTTCCCCCTACAGTACCCATTTTTTCTCATCATACACATGATTCTTCCATAGTACTGTGACCATGTGAGAAGTCTTCTTACACAGAATATTATCTCTAAGATCTTAGATCTTCACTCGATTCTCCTTATAAGAAAGATCATCCTCCTACTGTATGACCTCTAAAGTGACTACATGTGTAGGGTCTGGTATATACTTCTTTATGAGAGATACATAAAAGACATTGTGTACTTTGGACATGGTAGGTGGAAGTTCCAATTGATAGGGCACAACCCTGATATGGTCAAGAATCTCGAATGAGATGATGCACCTAGGTCTTAACATTCCATTATCACCAAACCTCATGAACTTCTTCCATGAAGATATGCGTAGAAATATTATGTCTCCAACATTGAAGTCATGGAATCATAGAAAACTATCTACATAACTCTTTTGTTGACTTTGGGCTACCTTGAAATCCTACTGAATGGTTTTCACCTTCTCCACCATTTCATTGACCATTTCTAGTTCTAGAAGCTTATGATCTCCAACATCATCTCAACACACTACTGTTCCGCACCATTCACCATAACGATCATCAGATGGTTCTATTTAGATCCTAGAGTGGAAACTGTTGTTGTTGAAGAATTCAACCAGTGCAAGATGTTGGTCCCATCCTCATTTACAATCCATAGAACTTGTTGTCAATATATATTTCAATGTCTGAATAGTTTTCTCTGATTGGTCCTCAGTTTTAGGATGATATGCCGTACTGAAGTTTTGTTCAATGTTTACAGTATTTCGGAGACATATCATGAACTTGGAGGTAAATATCATATCACGATCAAATACAATAGATAGTGGTACTCCATGCAGGATTACCACTTTTTTTTAAATTCATGCTTGTTGATCCAATTATAAGTCATCACAAATTGCGATAATGTCAGTTGTCATCGTAAGATGATCCACAATGACCCATATAACATTGGTTACTCTGTATTTCCTTGGAACCCTAATGAAAATTTCCATGGTATTGTTCTTCTACTTCCATGTTGGTATGGGTTGTGGTTTCATCATCCCCTTAGACTTTTGTCTATCATCCCTCACTTGTTGAAAAACCAGGAACTTTAATGTATACTCTGAAATCTCCTTCGCCATATTGTCCCACCAAAAGTTCTCTTATAGATCTCAATACATATTTGGACTCCATGGATGAATAGAGAAGGCTGAGCTATGTGAGTCATTAAAAATCTCCTTTTTTATCTCTATATTGGAATGTACACATAATAGTGACCCAAATATTACAAATTTGTGCTTGTCAATTTTGAAATCATAGTATTTCCCATTTCTGATAGCTTCCACCCTTTTCTGAATTTCCACTTCATTTCTTTTAACATCCTTTATTTTCTCCATGAGGGATGTTTGAGGAATAATTTGATAAAGAGTGATGATGTTCCTCCCTTAATGATTCCCATGGATATTCTCTTCAAATCTAATAATATCAGATCCATTACAATTCTTGTCATTGATAAAGAAGTTGGATCCTTTCTACTTAAAGAAAATGCCACCTTATTTACCTTATCGTGATAGTAGTGGATTGAGCAGTCAAAATACATGATGTGATCTATCCTTCATTGCTGGTTCATGTTAAAATCTTTTTGGGAGAATATATATTTGTGAAACTTGTGATCAGTATATATCTCACACTTCTCCCTATAGAGATGATGCCACTAGATTTTGAATGCAAAGATCATTTCCTCCTACTCCATATCATGCATAGGATAGTTTTTCTTGTGGATTATCAATTTCCATTATGTATAGGCTATAAATTTACAATTTTTCATTAGAATACATGCTAATCTATTATTTGAAAAATAATTGTACCTTGAAATGAGTTCTCCACATGTTGGCAGTGTGAGTACTTGCGCAGTGATAAGACTATTTTTCAACTCCTTCAAATAGTCTTCACATTCTTGAGTCAAGACACACTTTACTCCCATGTCATCGCAGTCATTAGGATTAAAAATCATGAAAAGTTATTCAAAAATCATCTATAATACCTAGCTAGACCCCGAATGCTGTGGATTTCTATTACAGATGTTGTCCTGGGCCACTCTTTAGTCGCCTTTGTTTTGGAAGGGTCCACCGATATCCCTTTCCAAGTGAAAACATCTCTTAATAATGATACTTCCTCCATAAAGAACACATATTTGCTATATTTCTCATATAGTTTCTACCTTTACAAAGTCTTTAGATCTGTATTCAAATTCTCCTCATGTTCCTTCTTGCTCGTGGAGTATATCAAAATATCAGAAATAAGGGCTACTAAAAATTTGTCATGATAGTCTATAAATACTCTATTCATTAAATCCATGAAAATTGATAGAGAATTAGTGAGCCCAAATGGAATCACTATGAACATAGAGTTTACATACACCATTCTAAAGGATTTCTTGGTAAAATCATCCTTCATCACCTTTAATTAGTGATATCATGATCGAAGGTCCACCTTATAGAAACAAATTTCTCCATGAAACTGATCAAACAAGTCATCTATATATTGAATGGGATACATATTCTTTATTTTGATTTTAATTGAGCTCACGATGATCAATTAATAGGATCATTGATCCATCCTTCTTTTGGACATAGGGTTGGTGCACCCCATGGGGAGGCACTCAGGTATATAAAACCCTTATCTAGATTCTCTTGTAACTGCTTCTTCAGATCCTCCATCTCTATAGTGTCCATTATATATGGTTTATTTGATGTATGAAGAGATCCAGAGATATGTTCAATTGAGAACTCAACCTCACGATCAGGTGGGAGGCTAGGAAACTCATTATGGATTACATTAGTGCAACCCCTCATGATGGGAATGTATCCGGGTGGTATTCTCTACTTTGTCTCAATAATTTGGGCTAGAAATTATTGCTCATAATGAATTATTATCCATACATGAGACAATGATTCTAAAGGAGATTGATCTTACTCCTTACACATGTAAAGAATCAAATGATGCTTCGGGATGTTAAGAGTGATCACTCATTCCCGATAGCTGATGTTGGGATTGTATAAAGATAGTGTATTCATGCCCAAGATATCATCTAAATCCACTAAAGGAAGCGTGAAGGGATTTTTTGGGAGGTCTAGTCCATAAACAATAATTTGGGAGGAGCTATAAACCATAGATGCAATAATTTCCCCATTTTTTGTTTTCCCAAATAACTTATCCTCTAAATTTTGTGGTGGTGTTTCAATTTTTTTACAAAAAATTCATGATATTAAAGAATTCATATACCCATAATCAAATAGTATGTTCATTATTCATTAATGAATAACTAGTGTACCTTCTACCACATCATTTTCTGGATCCACCTTAGCTGTAGTGATAGAAAAATCCATTCCCTATTTCCTAATAGTTTTTTGTTGATTGTCTCCAACCACCCTCGGATTAGAGAAATTATTCACATAATTACCCTAAACATTGATGTTGTAACACTGCACTATAGGATGAGTTTTGGTCCGAACCTTCCATTCTTCATCCATATTAATGGGATTCTTCAAATCCCATTTATTATTTTTAGCCAAAAATCCTAAAATTCCACATTTGAAGCAATTATTGGATCCCTTTAGACATATCCCAAATAGATTCTTCCCACAAATTGTATAATTGTAATATCTAGGATTCCTTCCACCATGGGATTTTAATTGGTGAACCACCCATGTTGTTCTCCATTTTTTTCTTCTTGTCATTGGGCCCACAATACCACTAAAATTATCCAATCTCCATTTCAACCTTGATGGCACAACGATCAATATCCTCATAACTATCGAAGTGTCAAATCACCAACGTTTTTTATAGAATTAAATTTTGTCTACCAAAGAAGATATCCTCCTTAAATTCAGTGATCATGAAAAAGCCCAATACATACCTTAAAATCCTTGTAATGTTTCCTTCATATGCCTTGATGGAATCATCATCCTTCTGCTTGAGTCCGATGAACTCTTTTTTAATCATGGGATGGTGGTTTTGAGGAAAATGTTTATTGCAGAACAACCTATTCAATTCCACAAAATCCATTGAATCAATTTCCTCTTCGGAAATTTTATTCATGATCAGTTTCCACCACTAATCCGCTTCCCCATCAAAACGATAGACCGCTAGTACAACTTTCTCTTCATCTGAGCACTTGAGGATGAAGAATATTTTTTCAATGGAGTTAATCAACTGTTTCGTGAGGACGGTATTAGATTCTATGCTAAACATGAGATCCTTTTCCACATGAAGGATTCAACAGAAATATGCTCTTTCCATAGATCAGGATGGTGTTATACATGATTCAAGTTATTATTCATAACTTGATCTATCTGATCATGTACTATCATGATGTTTTTGGAACCCATTCCCATCATATCAGACATATCATTAGGGAAATCATCACACTCTCTATCACATTGATTGTTGGAATGCGTTCTTCTATTTCCCTCCATTAGCTAAGAAAAATAACATCCCATTAGTGGGATTTTATACATTAATAATGATCATAAAAATGAAACATTAAACATAAAAGGATAAACATGTAAGGGAAAGGTATATCCTAAATTGTGATTCCTTAGGTTTAAATCATGGTTATCGTTGATCTATTTCTTAACTTATATTATTATGGGATTTTTTATTCCCTTAATATTTTTTTACTATGCTCATGAATTTACCAAAGCATATCCCCCAGGAGTGTCAAACCAAGAGTGCAGCAAGGTCGGTTTTCATGTACCGGGATACCCTGGGTCAGTCCAAAAACTCCATGTCGGAGTTTTCACTCCTATGTACATTTTTTCCAGAGCCTCCTCTACCTATTTGTATCTTGATAGGGATATAGTTTCTTGATAAATAACTTACTCTGTACTTAGAAACAATTTCGAGATGTTTTCTTATACTTCATCACATCCTTAAAGATATTACTAATGTGCTTTATTCCTAATCTCCCAAAATAACAAGAAGATGCTCTGATACAAAATATAGTGACCATATCCATTTACATAATACATTACATGATTTTAATCATTATTATACATTGAATTATAAGCCGAGGATCTTGAATTCTAGTGTCATTGAAGACTGGGAAAATAAATCTAAAAAATGAGACTAAAAAACACTTATTTATTTAATCTTCAAATTTAGTGCGTCACATTAATTATGCTCAAACATCTACATAGGGTACCCTATGGAACACATGAATAGTGGGATGAGATAAATTGAACATTAAGGTAATTACCATAATAACATTGCATTTTTATAATGAATAGAAGGCATGAAATGATGATATAAAAATAAATTTAACTTATGGAACCTTAAAATATAATCATGGACTCATATACACATGGAGTTACAAAAATTTGGTATAAACATAAAACATGACTATAGTATGAGTCAAGGCTAACCACCAAGATTTTTTTACATAATAGCATAAGACAAGGCTAACCTCCAAGACCATCGCATGTAAAATCTCATGACACTAAACTTTACCCAATTCATTGGAGCGCTATATGAACACACTCATCATTACTTTTTAATGAATATGTTTTCCACATAAATAATCATACTCAATAAATCTATCATAAACATACGGATTACCCATAGAATGAATTGGTCACCATAATCATGAAACAAATCATATCTGATGGGAGTAACAAATAAATTTCCCATGACCGAATAGAAATAAAGTATACTTAAACATTAATAATGGAAAATATATATTTATTATAGAGAGTGATGTCAATTATATGTGATAACATGTAATAAATTTTTTCTATATATTTTAGCATAAAAACATTTTTGAGTGGTTTTAAGGATATTACTACAGATACATTAAAATAAAAAGGGAACAATCCTTTATAAAAAATCAGACGTGAACCATGAATGTTTTAAAAATAAAAGTATTTATTTAATAAATACAATGGTGACTTAAAATATAATACATAAGGCACTTTTAATTGGGTATGAATTTGGGAAGCTCCCTCAAACCACATTTGCTTATCAAGATGTATTGAGGAAGGAATCACATAAAACATGTATGTCTACTCAACATAAAAATGAATGGATCATGTTACATGAGTTTGGAAAATATACATTTCATTTTTAAGATGAAAATATGAAGAATAGATATCATCATTTAGTTAAAAATATTAATAAATAATCTTACAGGAATAAAGGAGGCCCAGGTTGAATCCCTCATGTAATATTGGCATGGTATTGTGTGTTCTTAAGAGGGATTAATGAGAGAGATAGTTATTTCTCATCATTTAATAATTACTATGATTGTATTAAAGAGGTGTGTAATCAAACCCCATCACTAGTAATTACACATAAAATCTCATAAAATGGACTCAAAATCTTGAATAAATGTGAAATAGGGAGGATCCCTTACCTTTAGTCTGATGGTGTTCTCTAGTAGATATTTAGGACATGAATATAAAAATTAGGTTAATTAATTAATAATTATAGAACAAAATATATATGTAAAAGATTTATTATAATCTTTTTATGTTCATTCATGACCTTTTGTGATGGCTGAGTGGTTCAATTTCATTGTTTGGGTCTATTTGTTTTCTTGGTTTTTATGATCAGTTTTCTAATTTTCATGAATGGAAAAAAATGTACGATGAATGTGGTTGTACAGAATTGACATTATATGATATTATTGAACATCCATTATATTACATGTTTGTAAATTTAATTTGGTTCCATGGAGTGAAGTCAAATCATAATATAAAAATTTAGTGACATCCTTTTGGGTAAATTGGTGGTTTTTTGCCACAATGACCATGTTTTGTTTTATAAAACAAAACCTGGTGTACAAAAGGATTATAGAACAATATATGAGAAATAATACAAATAATATGGTTTGGTTAATCCAATAAAATTGTTTTAGGACCATAATTGAAGACGGCAATGGATATTGAAAATCCATCATCCTTGAATGTGGTAAATTAACACATCTCGGATGGTGTGTTTACTACTAAAATAAAAGAAGGGTAAAGGAGAGATGATAATAACTAATTAAATTATCATAAAATTATTAAAATATATGTGGGGTACAAGAGTATTCATAACATTTTGATGCTGAGAGGTATGGATATAACTGTAAACAAAAGAACCTGAAAAGAAAGTAAATGAATTGAAATGTTGAATTTACCCCTTAAATCAATCTTCCTTGAGAGATTCTTAAGGGGAGAAAATTTTGGATTTTTAGAAGACCAATTCTAGTTGGAAATGAGGATGGATCATGGTGAGAGATATGGGAAGAATTTAGGGAAGGGAATAAAGGATTGATAGGAGTGAAGAGAAGAGGTAAGGAGGGGTGGTATTTATAGTGGAGGAGAGGAGGGTTTTGATAATATTATAATCATTAGTTTAATATCTTTCAATAATACAAGCAATTGTGATGGATCCCTGACCAAGAATAGTAATAAATATATGTGAGATATATATTTTTGTTCTTACATCACTTATGATTTCCAAAATATTGGAATTAAATTCTTACGTATTTGTACGGTAAATTAATGTATTTTACTATTCAACAAAAAATCATGTATTTTAGAAAAATCTCAAAAATTCACCCTAAATATTTATATACATTAATTATAAAAAAATTTAATCCATTTTTCAAATATAATTGTCTAATTATTATTAGTCTTATATTTACTTAAAATCATAATTTATTTTAAAAAACCTGTTCTAAAACATTTATTTACTTATTCCAAAATATAGGTATATCATATATTCATTTGAATATTATTTATATAATATAATAGGTAAGGATACTATCAATTAGGGTATATCACTATTCATAAGGGTAAAATTACTATTCATAAGGTTATGCAACTATTCACCAAATATTATGTTTTTCTTATTGGGCTCCACACATCATACTAATCGCAACTGTGAAAGTCATATTTGTAAAATTCCAAACACCAAAGTATAAAAGTATGGTTAAAGGTATCATATTACTTAGTAGTTCATTGTGTTGTGATTTCATGTTATTATATGACATAATAATCAGAAGTAAATATCCAATGGAAAACATTGTGTCATTAAATGGGTTTTCTTAGTTGCAATCTCCATTTGGGCTGAGTATGGGTCCTTACCAATATATAATGTGAAACCCTCCCATGGGAATGGGAATGGGTACTCTATCAACATTCAGAGTGGACCCCTCCTACTGTGATTTGGAATGGGACCTCTAACAACTAATCGAGTTGAAATATCTTGTGGAGATAGTGTATGAGTTCCCCAGTACGAGAGTGGAAGCTTATAATTACATTATGCATGGTTCCTCCACCGCCTACAAGAGTGGAACCCTCTAGAATAGATATGCATAATTCCTTTACAAACTACTTTATTGGAACAATTCTGTCGGATAGGGAATGAAACATTTAGATATTATCATGAGGGGGACAAAATTATTATACCATTGAATGACTCCTATACAAATAGATTGTTCCACTTGACTATCCACCACAATGTAATGGTGTTTCTTAACATGGATATTTTTTTATTAGAAGACGCGGGAGATGTTGGGCCTTTATGATGGACATCTAGAATAGATGGAACACTTTTCTTAGGATGAGATATGATATGGGGGGTCTCTTTCTCTCTCATTTGGGTTTATTAGGTTTGAGTATAAATATATATATATATATTGGTATCCATGTTGTTGGATTCTATTTACTCTCTTGATTTAGTTTGAGCTATCTATTTAGTTTCTATATATTCATATCATGTCTCTTATTGCACCCCGTTCATCTTTTGTAGCATCATACTAGGTATGTAAATACACACCATTTGATGGGATTTTCCCACGTGTTTTGTATCCTACTCAGAAAATAGATAGGTTAGATGTGATTATAGAGGATCTTAGGGATACTTATACATTGGGCTATGTATGGTGACAAGAGCTTGTAGATTAAGATTTTTAAACCCTCATCAAATTTACATTCCTATTTTTTTATGTTGTGACATATTTATGTTTGGGTGTGTATTTTCCCCATTACATTTCCATTATACACTATCATACTATCATATAGCCTAGAGGTTTTGTATACATGAGTTACTTTCATGACGTTTCATCTTTATATTATTATTCTTCTACACTTATGCATTGACGTGTTTTGTTTTTTAGTACATGTTTATTAGGAAATGGATCCCACATAGGATATGTCTTTTAAGGATTCTCACCAACTGTGACCTATGTTGGCAGGCTTAGGGTATTTTCATCTCAATCCCTGGTTGGGTTGGGTCATGAGATAATGGTATTAGAAGTTTTCATTCCTTAGGATGGTTTCCGGTGTACACCCCATATAGGGATTTTGTTATGATTAGGGAACCAGTGTCAATGTGTCTCGAGTGTGGCTCGTAGGATGGGTAATCCGATGTTGGTGTGGGGGTCAATGTATTCATTCACTAGTACCTTGAATACCTTATTTTTGACTTGAAATACCATGACAATGGTTTCCAATATAAAATATTACATGATTAATAGAGGATTGGGACATTGAATATACTTCTTGATTCAGTTACCCACTATTTATAAATATGGTCCTAGGATATATGTGTGTCTAGATTAAAATTTTAGTATTCCTACACAATGATAGTTGACCAGGTTAATAGTTCCGGATCATGATGATAATCCAATGAGTGATAAGGCCTCAGTTCATGGTCCATGATTTGATAAATTTTTTCCATTTGTACAAGTTGTATCACCCCCACGTATCAATTAGGAGATTATACCTGTAGGGAAGTATGAGTATGTTTATAGGCTTGCACACTCTATGAGTTCCAGTGATAGAGTCCCATGAGACTCTATTGAAAAATAAATCCATATGATGAAAATGATTGGATATAGTGTGTGCTCTATATTTTTAGGATCATCCAAACACCTAAAAATCATGTGCTTCCATAGATATATGGCCTTTTTCATGGAAAAGATGGGAACTGGTGGAGTCTTGTTACCTACAAGGATTATAATTTTATACTATCATGGAACCAAATATTATAGACGTTTGATAGAAGTATTACCCATCCTACTTGTTCTCAGTTTGGATTTAGGATCTTTTGGAGATACGACATAGAGGTATGATAATGGATGAATATAACTTGAGGTTTATATACCCTACTTTGTTATCCCTTGACATGATCTGAGATAGATACTTCAATGAATGGAAGTTTGAACATGGACTCCATTGAGAGATTTGTACTATTTTGGTACCATTTTTCATTCCCACCACTGCTTGGGAGTTAGAGTTGGACTTGGTGTTGGAGTGTTTTCTATAAGAGATACATCAAGAAGATGGATCTGGCAATGGGCATCATAGAGCTGACACATCTGCAATAGATAATTTATGTCATTCAATAAGATCTTGGTATAGGGTAAAATCCCATGATCAGACTAAATAATGTGGTTTTGTAATGAAAAAAAGTAATTGGGATTCTTGAGAGTGGGGATGTTTTATCATTAGGATGGGTGTGGTCACATTGCGTGTGATTTTGATACCAAACATTCTTAGAAGCACGGACCGATAAGAACTAGACTACCATAGCAGAAACAACATTTTATCATGGTTCTCAAAGATAGACTAGGGCATCCCTTAGTAGGATGATCTAGATGATGAGTAGGGAGATATATTAGTGGTGGATGACACTATGAGTTCCTTCCACCACAACCAATAGGCATCCCACATTAAGCTCAAGAAACTAGAAGTCGGGTCTGTAGACAACTGCTGGCTGTAGAGGATTATGGCACCATGTTATAAAAGATGATTAGTGTTATAATCGATGATTATTTTACACCTCAATTCTATTATACATGGGTGAAATTCATTTTTTCATCTCTTTAATACTGGTGTGAGTGTTTGTGCTCCTTGTTGAGGAATTATCCTAATATCTTCATCATGATGTTCCCACGGGGAATGATTTTTCTGTAAATTTTGACTATCAGTAGTGAGAGGTACTGCATTATTGATAGAAGTTCACATAGAAAATTTTGGTAAAAAAAATTTAACCCATGACATCATCATGTAAATGGATTGTATTTTTGTTACCTTAACCCATAATTACTATCACTATATATGAGTTAGATTTATTCACACAAATGTGATGAGATTGACCTTTATAAGTGAGATAGAACCCATGGGAGGACAAGTGGGTTTTGAAAGTATGAGATTTTATCCCATCACACATCATATAGTGAGTGTATCCCTTAATATAGTATGCTCTTTAGGTATCTAGATTCATTTAGTCGTGTAGAATTTTATGGATTCATTCCTCAATGACCTTCTATGACTACCTATGAGGTGTTATATAGTGTTTTATGGGTACTTAAATCCTAGGACAAATATAATATATTTTAGGGGATTTCATATAGCCACTACCAAGCTCTGGGAGATATGGTTGTTGGTGGTGGAATTTTTAGATAAGTCTTTCATCAGGCCCAGTGTGTCCCCATGGTGGCATTCATTTTTTTCATAAAAAGGAGGAAATGATCATGTGGATTTTCATGGATTATAATAACTATAACTAGACCACAATAAAGAATAAGTATCCATTGGTGAAGATTTATGAAATATTTGAAGAGTTTTGAGGCGTGATATGGTTCTCAAAGATCAATATTTAGTATAGATACCACCAACAAAGACTTTTCGAGGCTAATATTGTGAAGCTAGATTTATAAATTCACTACGAACACTATGAGAAACTAGTGATGCAATTGGGCATGAACAATTCCACCTCTGTGTTTAATTCATTGATAATCTAGATCTCCTAGATGTTATTGGACTATTTTTATTATATTCAATGATGTCATACTCATCAACTCTACATCATATGAGGAGCATTCAGAGAACCTTTGGATCATTCTAGATAGACTTTGGTACAACTATAATTATAGAAATATTTTGATGATCTAGTGAAAGATTTATGAGGTTAGATTTTTGTGTTTTTCAATTATGATCATAGTATGTTCATGGTCTCAAATACGATCAATGAATTTGTAAAATGGGACTCATATATGAGTGTGTCGAAGGTGTTTAGTTTTCTTGGTTTGGCAGGGTACTACCAGAGGATATCCACATACTTTTCCAAGATTGGAGCACCACAGACTACCCTAATGTCGAAAGGAAAGATATTAACATTGAATGTGCTATGCATCAGAGCCTTTGAGGAGTTGGGGATGTGTTTAATGAGTTCTCCTATGTTGATACAACTAGAGGAGGGTGTGGAATAAATTGTGTATTGATATTCCTCAAGAGATAGGATTGACTACATGTTGATGTAGTGGAAGGAAGTTATCACTGGATGGTTGAGGAAGTTGATACCCCATTATAAGAACAATAAAACTCAAAACCCAAAGTTGTATGTGGTATTGTTAAACAAAATAATTTTGTGGCACAATCTTCGGGGAGAACAGTTTATGATTTACATAGACCATAAAACTCTCAAGTATGTATTCATACAATGTGACTTCAAATTAAGAAAAAAAATTGGTTAGAGTTAACAATGGAATGTAAATTTTTGATATTATTTACTCCAATGATGGGAAATGTGGCATAAGATTCCCTTAGTGATATGTTTTAGGATCAGTTCGTGTAGTCGCCTTCAGGGGATTTGGCTTCCTCTTAAATTTCCCTAGTGGATTAGAATAGTGCATGTTTTATTCTATTGATGGTGTTGAATCGTATTATTCTCGACTGTGTCTGAGAGTCTAAGTTGGGACATATTTATTATGAGGTCTTTCGTGACCATATATCCCCAACAGATTCACAATATGGTTATTATAATGTATGTAATCACATCATCCATTTTTAGGGAATGTGGATGGTACCAATCTCGATGTATGAAGAGGTGATGTGATATTTCCAAACATATCCCCTAGATATACATATCATTGTGGAGAATATATACATAGACCATTATTGGTAGATTTTTTGGTCTGAAATGAAATAGAGCTTGGCTATGTTCATCTCATGTTGCCTCACCAATCAGTATTTGAGGATAATAAGTATGTTTCGATAAGTTTTTTTCCATCTCTTGAGATCCCAGAGGGGATGTGGGACAACATGACAATGAAATTTGTGATAGGGCCTCGTTGTATCATGAAGGGACATGATTCCATCTGGATGGTTGTTGAATAACTCATGAATTTGGTGCCCTTCCTTACTATCTAGAACCAGACATAGGTGTAGTGTTTTGAGTATTTATACATATGGGATATTATAATCCTTCAGGAGGTTCCCTAAAATATTA
Source organism: Viscum album (assembly GCA_963277665.1). Classification (NCBI taxonomy): domain Eukaryota; kingdom Viridiplantae; phylum Streptophyta; class Magnoliopsida; order Santalales; family Viscaceae; genus Viscum; species Viscum album. The sequence continues at coordinate 597,791,592 of OY728121.1, forward strand.
CCTCCAGTCATGATTCATGATTCACATTAAAATAATGAAGAGGCCTACTAGAGTAATTAAGGACCAAGATGTGGATGATTAGATCCTTTGACCCAGGGAATATGTAATAACCAAGACCATTATACTAGTGTTGAATGACATGATGAGGTCTTGCATGTTAGACTACGATAGAGAATGGGGGATCAACTTCAATTGTTATGATTGCATAGATTTATATATACCACTATTATATTAGTATGAAACCTTTCAAGGCATTATATTGGATATCATATGGGTCACCTTTTCAGTAGACATAGATAGGTGATGCATCTATTGGGGTCCAAGAGACGTTACAAGTGACAATGGAGATGGCCCAAGTCATAAATTGTTGGATGAGGACAAGATAGAGAAGATATAAATCATTCAAAAATCTATGTTTTAGGCCCTTTTTATTTGAGAAGGGAGACCAAATTATCATAAGAGTGCAACACGATGAGGGTAATGGAGGTTCATATGGGGAGGTATGTTGTCATTGAGGTTCATCGGGCTACTGGAGATCATATAGAGGATTTCAGAGGTTACATACCACTGTACTTACACCCATAGCTAGAATGGGTATCCAACATCTTCTAGGTGACATAGCTGATGAGATACATACATAACACCATTCATTTTATTCACTCAGGAGATTTAGACATTGAGGATTGAACCACTTTTGTGAGCACCAGATGGAAATAGAGGATCTATAGTAGATACCACTGAATGGAATAACAATTCCCCTGTTTCATATATTATTGAAGCATAAGAATGTGAAATAGAGCTCCAAGGTGAGAGAGTGACCCAGATATTGGATTAGTATCCTATTTTTTATTAGAACTTCTTTTTCAGGAAAAATATATTGAAGGAGGTAATGATGTAGAGATCCATTTTTTATATTTATGGAATTGAAATATTTATATATATATATATATGGATTCATGTATTGATATTATGTATGGCTGTGAGTCCTGTTGTTCTGAGAAACAATATTATTAAAATATTAAATATATTTTATATTACTTTGGAAAATTTTATTATAGAAAATTTCATAAATCTTAAAAGGAATCTTGTATAATAAATTAGATAATGTGGTTGAGTACAATATGTGATGTTTACCCTAGATGAGATATAAAATAGATTGGCATGGAGAATTTTAATAAAAGATCCATAGTTAGTACATTGGGTGTATAAAATTATTGATTAAGTCAATTTAAATTATTAATTAATCTAAATTAAATAAATATATAAAATCACTTTTATTAAAAATTATCTAGTGTTTTCCATTTTCACATAAGATAATTGAGAGTGTCTTCTTCTTCTATCATTGGATAACCGACATCTGATGACGACATTACATCGGATTGAGGAAGATCAATGTGCAGTGAGTGCAATAAATCCTATTAAAAATAGGTGATGAAGATTTTTGACTAAAAATGATATAATCTCTATGTATGACCCATATTTTCATAGTTTAATACTTTTTTTGATTAAAAAGATATTTCAAGATTATTTCTTCCTTGGAAATACACCAATTACTATTCTTTTCATGTACCAATGTATTGAAATTAAATTGATTATCCAATTTTTTTCTAACCCCATATCTACCAAAACTATTCATTTGACATGTATTTATGGGGAAATGTTTTTAAACCCCTGTTTTTGTTCCATTATCTATTTTTTTCGTTTTTCATCATTGGACCAAATGGTAGGGAATTTATATTTTTGAGTGAGACAAAACCTCAGCGAACCCCTGGACTATCAACAATTTCATTAGAGAAGAAGGGATAAATGATAAAGGATATATTAGGTTACGAATATTGGTGTAACAGTTTTATTTTTTTGGATTTTATATCGAGGACCAATGGAGGTATCCTTAGATGAGTAAAGGCATTGTGGTGCAAACGTTTTTTCATGGGAACAATTAGACACAATTTTCAACCACTAGAGGGTTAGAATCTATGACTAGTGTAGGATTCCTCTACTTCTGGAGGATATGAGGAAAAATATGTGGGAGGAGATAACATACCAGTAGTGTGGAAACTAGATATAACTATCAAGAAAAATCTAAACTACAAGATGTGTAGTCTGAAGAACACATGGCATGTAAGGACCTGGATATGGCCTCTAGGGTTTTTGGTGACATAAGTATCACATGCCATGTGGAGTCCCCACATGCTCTTTGAAAAAAGTATTGGTGACTTGGAGTGTATTCTATTATTACACAATCCTGATCATAGATAGGATATTTCCATCTTCCATTGTACATAGTCATTGTAAAAGTACACAAACTAGAGAAATATACACTAAGATGAACAATAGAACACAGTTCAAACCTTGGTAGCTTGGACACACTTTGTAGTCTACCTACATTTAATGTACTTATTTATGGGTTGGGATACATGTGATGGAAATTACATGGCCAAGAGATGGACTATGACCACACACTATGTGGGTACCCTCACAATATATTTACCCCTTGCCTCCTTTTGAGGAGACATAAATCTCACATATCTCCTTCATTTGGACATTGATTTTGGACAGTGAGTATCCAGTCCTAATTAGTTTCCCCCAAAATGTTATGGTGGACTTTTTATTATATTTTGAGATACGAGGAATGATTTTCTAGTTTATACACTTCTTTTGGTGATGCTCAGTGATGAAATTGGTCAAGCATGATCACCATGGTTTTTAGAGTGGAAGCCTCCAGAAAGGATAGTTTTGGGTCCCTTAACAAGATATAGAGTTCCAAAATTATACATGTAGAGAATGAGTCCCTTATCTATATTCATATTGGATCCCCAACTGGGATAGGGCATGGGTCCTCATCCTAACAACATATTGGTACCCTCTCACTATGATAAGGTACGAGTCCTTGACTATAAGAGTGGCACCCTCTAGTTGGGCTCGGTAGGGGTCCAGAACTACTAGAGTTGTTTCCACAAGTTGTATAGGGCATGGTTCCAATATCAAAAACTATAAATGAACCCTACATTAAGGATAGGAATGGTTCTTTTACGTAATACATTATTGGATCCCTCTTATTGGATATGACATGGGTCCTATAGTTATATACATTATCGGTACCCTCATATTGTACCAGGAAATGATTCCTCTTCTGGGAGATTGTTCACCTCAAAATTGTGGATAGGTGGAGAGTTATATATTGACTTTATTAGTTTATATTGGGTAGGCATGTGATATGTTCATCATCATTGATGGACATCTGGAACTAAAGGAACTGTTTTCATAGGATGGGTTTCGAGATAGAGATCCCATTTTCTCTCATTTTGGTTTGATTGGTTCGAGAATATATATATATATATATATATATATATATATATATTGATGTTGATGTATTATTTATACTCTTTTAGTTTGGGTTGAGATATCTTATATATTCTTATATTTTCTCTTAATTCACACAATTCAACTATTGGAGAGTCATACATGGTATGTATTTAATCACCCTTTCATGGGATTTTCCATTTGGTGTTATGTCTTCTAAAGATCATGTATAGGTCTGTGGTGACTACAAAAGATATTAGGGATACACGGTTCATTAGACTACATATAGTGGTTAGTTCATGGAGATCCAACGATTGTCTCTCTCAGAACTTTTACATTTCAATATTTTTGTTTTGGGACATATTTCTAGTTGTGCACGTATTTTTCCCCATTATATTTCTATATTAATCTATCACACTCTTATACACCCAATAAGTTTTTCTTGCATGGATTAAATTCATGATGTTGAATCTTTCAAAATTTATTCCACTACACTACTATATTGATATGGTCAGGTTTTTTCATACATGTGTATTAGGAAAATGACTCTAATTTTTGATATTCCTTTTGGTTCTTGTCATCCCTAGTCTACAGAGGTGGGATTTGGGTCAATAAATCTCAATGCCTTGTTGGTTCAAGTCCTGAAAATTTCACATTATTAAATTCTATAATATATTTTAGTTTTATATTTTTATATAATATGGAATAAAAATTATATACCTTGGGGAGCACTATCATAAAATTTACATTTTAAAAAAAAATTCCATCAAGTGATGACCCCAATTTTCATTCAACAGACTTTAGTTTGTTTTATGATGAGAACATATCAGAATTTATAACCCAATTATTGTTATTACTCATATGTAGATCCGATAAAAAATCCAAAAAAAGCATAGTAACAGATAAAAAAATTATGGAAACCCATAGTCAATTGAAAATTTTAAAAAATCATGACAAAGATTAACTTTATCAAAATAAAACATTTATCACATAAATATAACATTTAAATATGTGAAAATAAATATTTCCTCAAATAAAACACATGAAACCCATTAGAAATAATATTAAAAAATTGAAGGTATCTTGAGGACCATGACAACTCATGAAATATTTATTCAAAAAACAACCCATTCACACTAATTTTTTTTTACAACTATTCATTATTCATTAAGTAAAAAAAATTAGCATTAAATATAGTTAAGATAAAATTTCGTATCATAAATAATAATATTAATAATCTATGTTCACAATTTTTTAACCAATTTTGGTGTAACTTTATCCAATTTAATTCCATGGGATTATCCTCCAATATTGTCTCCATAATTTTTCTCCTTTAAGGACTAAATCTACACCACATTCCTTGGGAAGATAAATTTGGCTCAAGCATAGTTATGAGATAATTGGGCTCACCCATCATCAATTATTATAACCAAGCACTATTTCATGGTAAATTATATTTTTAAACATTCTCTTTCCTTTATAAATCTCTTTTTAATACTCGTTTGAACCCATAACTGAAGTCTCCTTTATTTATATCCTAAAAATACAATCAAATGTTGTTTTCCATTTAAAAAATTTCAAAAATAATTTTTCTATGAAGAATAGGAGTAGAATTTTATTAAAAAAAATTTAAAACATATATAGGGAGTTTAATAAATAAGAATCTAAATTAGGTTGATAAAATTTGTTCATGCATTAAATGTATAAAAACAATATTTTTTAAATATGTTAAAACGATTCAAAGAAAACCCATATTTCAAATATACAAAATGATTCCATTATTAAAATATATAGAGAATTTAAAAAGTAATTGAAAATTTATTTTGTCAATATTTTGTGTATAAATATGAATATTACTACTTTTTTTAATGAACATGTTTATGTAAACAAAATATTTTGAATGTCAATCATTGAAATGATGTTTTAATGAAAAATCACTTACCATAAGAACCATATAGATTAATACATTCCCTAACTCGTGATTAAATTTTTTATTAGTTATTAGCATTATTAAGATGATTACTCATTTTTATTTGATTATAATTAATCATTTTATTTAATTTATCACATTTTCTTATTCTTTAACTAAATTTATATGTTTATATCAAACATTTTGAGGTCAGTTGTTCCTTAATTTTTACAAAAAACATTATAGGTTGAACAATGATGAATGGTAAATTTTTAAATCATCTCCAAAATCATAAAAATATTATAATTTTAATTTTATATAGTGGAATTATTGTAAAGACCCATAAATTTCAAGGAAATTTTTTCATAATTCTTCGGAATTTTATGACTACGCGGTTTCAGACCGCCCCTGATTCTGAGGCCCCGTGTTCTCAAAATAATTTTATGAAGTTTTGTTCGTGTACGTTCAACAAATGTATGATCAAGATTTTCTATCTTTTGATCCGGTGCTCAGAATTGATATCTGAGGACACCGATGAACTTTCAATGTTGGTATTCGTCTACGGGGATCTTTACCACAGTTGTGTTTGGACGGGAGGAGACATTTTATTTTGGGGATTCTTAATAATTTAAATAATTTGTTGTGTTCACAAATTATTTATGTTTGTTGGTAATTTCCAATAAGGGGTAGTTAGAGGTGGATCCCACACACAAATAACCTCCCATGAGAGGATAATGTGAGGTGGGACCCATACGAGCCCCTAACCTTTCAACATCCCTTAAACTCCCATTAACTCCCCCTTTTGAAACTCTTGGAATTCCCATGAATTAATGGGGCCACCTCTTCTCTCATAAATTTTCCAACCCTAATAATTAATGTCTACTTTAATTAACTTGGGTGTAAATTGTTCTTCTTGAATTATTTTGAATTGGTTGGAAAATCTTTTAAAATTGGGGGAAGCCTTACATTAATATTGGCTTGGAAAATATTTTTGTGGAACCATTGGAATTAGAAGAGATCTTCATCCTTGCACGAAGAACGACGTTCTCTGCACAAAAAAGTTCATCCTTTCTTCTTCCTCCACGACAACGGAGAAGACATCGTTCGCTAGGAATGTCGACTATGCTTCCTCCTCGGACGCACCCGACATCGTCTTCGAATCCTATTTCCATGGCTCGATGACGTGAAACGTCATAATTGAGGTTGGGGTTTTGTATAATTCCACATGAATTAATTATTTCCTTCATATTGAAACCATTGAAATGTCTTCATCCAACTGCTACCGCCTAACACGGAGGGTGCGAGCTGAACAAACACGAACCTATGACCCTCCAATGTTTCATTATTTTATTTGTGATGATGGCGTGTTGGAAGAGGCGGCGACGAGCGAAGGTGGCAGCCACACACTAGATACGTATGGAAGAACGGCGGCCCACTCGGCCAAAGAATAACCGGCTGGCCATAACTGGCCTTGCTGGTGGAACCGCGACGCCCTAAGGCGTAGCACTGCGGAGGTCCACGACCCACACCCTGCGGGCCACTTCGGCGGGTGAATCGGTGGGCTCGTCGGCTGGACGGTATGGAGGAGGTTGTGGCGCTTCCTGGCGCATCGTGCGGAGGACAGTGGCCCGTCCAAGAGGTCCTCTCTCGCTTGGGAAGCCGACCGGCTTCGGCCGGTTGGGTAGGAGGGCGGTGATGTACTGCGCCACCGTTTCAGGAAGTCGCCCCCCCCCCCCGCTCCGCATCGCTCGACCAGCTGGTCGAGCCATGGGCCGTGCCCAGCTGCAGGCCGCGGAGATCCCTTAGCTGGGTCTGACCGACTGAGCTAGGATGGGCCGACCTGCCAGGCCACAGGTCTTGATGGGCCATGCCTATTTTTCTTAAACGTGAATTACTTCACGACCGTGCGTCTGTTCGACATGTTGTCTATGGAATTGGGACCCATACGAAGAGGTGGTACTTTTTCGATACTCTATGTGAGTTTTTGACATCTTTGGTAGAAGGACAGGTTTGGAATGAGCATATGTCCAACCGGGCCTCTGGAATGGAAAATCCAAGAACTCGCAGACTGGGTGTCCGATTGACATGCCATCTGTCGCGTTGGGTTTCTTTTGACAAGACAGATATTCGGGATACATCAACTCTGTACATTGTGATAGTTGATGTATCGACCCCTTTTCATGAGAAGCAGACCCCTCCTTAAATAAAGCGTGGTGTGTACGGGAACCCTAGAGTTGGTTGCGACTACTTCGACTACTGTATTGGAATCCTTTGTGGGATCGACAACGATGTATTCTATACAGGAATATTCCATGGGTTTGATGATGATGAAAACTGAACTTTTATCCGATGTGGGTCTAATAGTTTGACCTCTGTACTTGTATAATGAGTGGGTTTGATAGAGTAGCTGGTCTAGTATCCTACGTGGGTCCGACAGCTTAGCTGGTATAGTATCCTACATGGGTCCGACAACTTAGATGAATCTGTGACTACATCTGATCATCTCTATCTCAATATGAAATATCTATACCTGTGTGAGATGAGTCTTTACATTCAATCATTATCATCGATGTGATTGATTTCATTCCTGTGTGGACTGGGTTGTTCTTGGGCTCGAGAGTTGGAGCCAAAAATTGATTGATAACTTAGGTATATGTATGGGAATATACCGAAGTAGAGTTGGATGGTACTTCATGATTGTATCCTTCTTTAGTGGGTTATCCTTTTTGGATTTTGGGAGATCTTCGGGGGTCTCAGGGTCCCTACTAAGTATCGTATACTCACCCCTGCATGGGCTATGCTCACACTATGTTGTGTTGGATGTAGGCGACGGAAAACACTGATCAAGGTAGAGTATTGTGGATCTGGATGGTACCCAATGGTGGACCACATGGTGAGACATTCACAGAGAGGAAGGACGAAGATGAGGTGCTATGGAGGCCTTATGTACCCACCCTTCAGGAGGGATTTCTGGAGGATGACTCAGTGGTTACTGTTTTATTTTACTGTAGTTTTACTAGTTTTTTAGTTATACTGTACTTACTGTTGGGCTTGTATTTCCGGCCCCTTTCCTTTCTGCAATAAATTTTTGTATACAGTATTTACTTAGTTTTTACTACTTTTGTGTACTCTGTTGTGTTTTTTTACTTTCATAAATGCTATGCCTTCCCAGCTTCGGGATTTATGCCTTTGGTGCAAGTCGCCAGCCCCAAACCTCTGGATGGCGGGCATGGGGTTGTCACGACACGGGCCCGGAGGAAGGGTCATGAAAAATTGGTATTAGAGGAGTCAGTTCTACTAAAAAGCTTAGGACTCTAATCATTCTATTCAGTGAAGAAATAATGTTAAGAGTATTGAGTGTGGTTTTCAGTCTAGGGAGTCCAGTGTTGGTGTGGCGGCCGATGTATCCATACACCAATACCCTGACCTCTGATTTCCGACTCAGTGCACAAAAGCATTGATTGTATGTGTGTTTCAAAAAATTTCATTGTGATTACTTTGTGTTAGCTTACTAGGTATACTGTTTTGATGAAGGTGCACCTGTTTCTTTTCAGGATGGCCCCACGAAGGCAGCCAGCTAGGGTTTCGAGTTACATATGAGATGGTAGCCCACCGAGCGGCGAGGCCTTAGTGCAAGGCCCCATCACAGTGGAGGCACCAGCGGTACCACTTCCCACTGGGTCACTGATACCACCAGCCCCAACAGGAGATAGTGCATGCCACCTGAGTGTGTTGCACCAGTTCTAGCGACAAAGGCCGCTAGGTTCCATGGAGAGACGGACCCACATGCAGTTGAGGATTGGTTGGAGGCTGTCGTCAGGGTTTTTAGATTGGAAGGGACACCATCCAACCTTATGGTGATCCTTTCCATGAGTACCCTGCATGTAGCAGCAGGCCGATTGTGGAGCCTGATGATCCAGGTGCAAGACGAGGCAACTTTACTCTGGACGGACATCGAGAGTCTCTTCTGCTCAGAGATTGTTCCAGCCACCCTCTGTGCGGTGTGGATTCAGGAGATAATTCATCTAGAAAATGTAAGTATAACAGTAACCATGTACTCATTGAGGATCACTAACCTCTCACGCAACTCCACATATATTGTTCGGGACCCGTTCTTTAGGTCCCAGACCTTCGAGCAGGGACTGAGACATGAGATCAGGGCTTCGACGATTCCCCTCAGCATCGCAACACAGGATGGGGTGCTGGAGCGATCCCTTCTAGTGGGGAGATTTCTCGTTGAGTGGTCTCTAGTAGCAAGACCCACCACAAGGTGACACATAGCAGAGTCTTCTGCAGCCGGTAGTAGACAGATGTCAAACAGGTCATAGCAGACCAGGCCATCAGTTGGGCAACCTCAGGAAATAGGTTTGGTTGTGCGGGGAATATGGAACAGAGCCAGCTATATGAGGAGCATACGGTGCTATGCATGCGGCAGGCAGTGCCACGTGGCTTGATACTACCCGACTCGCCAATCAGATGAGCAGCAAACAGAAGAGGGACCTCCCAGGCAGCGACAGAGGTTCGACCGTGGTGGTCCGCTGAGAGCTGGCGAATGTGGAAGAGGATCTGGCCGAGCAGTGGGTGGTGGATGACGTTTCGAGGATCTACCACCACCACCACCACCAGGAGGTCCCCCCCGACCACAGGTAGCTAGAGGACAGAGGCAGGCTCAACTCAAGGCAGTCGAGGCCTATGACCATGGCGCACGTGAGATGATTCAAGGTACTATTTGTGTCTACTCCACCCTTGCTGCAGTACTTATTGACATTGGCGGGAGTCATTCTATTATTTTCACTGCCCTTTTTTAGAGCTCAAAGATTCCGACGGAGCTGTTGGCTCAATCTTTATGACTAGAGACTCATCCGGGAGCAGACGTGATGATTATGCACTAGTGCCGGCAGTGTGAGCTTACTCTAGGAGGCATGATCTTCGGGCGGGATCTTCTTGTAGTATCATCGAGGCCTTACGATGACATCTTGTACGTGGACTGGTTATCTGCAGTTAATTCTCAGATCGACTGTATTAGGCACAAAGTGTTGTGTGTGCACATGGATGGGACCAGGTTCACCTTCACCAGCGAGAAGGGAGCCTTTGCAGTGCAAGATGGACTTTCACAGAAGAGTGGGTAGAAGATCACACATCAGTATGTGGAATTTTTCCTTATGAAGTTCCAGGACTACCTCCTCGTAGAGAGGTAGACTTCTACATTGACCTATACCATGGGACATCGAAGATATCTACTCTAGCATATCATATGGATCCCTCTAAGAATTGTGAGCTGCGGGTACAGATAGGGGACTTACAGGGGAAGGGATTTACCTGACCCAGTGTTTCACCCTGGGCTTCTCCAATTTTGTTCACCAGGAAGGCGGATGAGAGCTTGAGACTTTGTGTCGACTACCATCACCCGAATCAGGTGACCGTAAAGAACAAGTACCCACAACCGAGGATTGAAGACCGCTTTGATCAGCTCAAGGGAGCACGTTTGATCTCGAAGATAGACCGTAGGTCAGGTTATCACCAGCTCAGAGTTCGAGATGAGGATGTGCTGAAGATGGACTTCAGTTGTTGGTATGGCCACTAAGAGTTCTTAGTTATGCCTTTTGGCATAACCAATGATTCAACAGTGTTCATGAGTCTCATAAAAAGGATCTTCCGGCCTTACCTTGATCAATTTGTCATTGTTTTCATCAATGACATAGTAATTTTCTCGACTACTGAGGAGGAGCATGCCTACCACATGAGGGTTTTACTAGATACACTCTGAGAGAACCAGCTTTATGGTAAGCTCTCGAAGTTACAGTTCACGATTTGAGAGGTTCACATTTTGGGAAACTTCATCTCGTAGGCTAGTGTTGCAGTAGTTCCAACAAATATTGAGGCAGTACTTTCATGGGAGCCACCCAGGAGCATGAAAGAGGTGCGGAGTTTCCTGGGTTTAGTTGGCTACTATTGGATATTTGTGTCAGACTTCTGCAGAGTTGCAGCACCGCATTCTTCTATGACGAAGAAGGAGAAACCCTTCGTGTGGTCAGATAGATTTCAGTAGAGATTTCAAGATCTGAGACATAGATTGACTAGTGTGTCCATCTTGAGGCTACCATAGGAGGAAATTGGGTACATAGTTTATTGAGAGGAATCCGGGACCGAAATCATGTGTTTCTTGATGTAGGAGAGAGCGGTGATTGCATATGGTTCATGACAGTTGATACAACACGAGAAAAATTATGCTACCCATGACCTAGAGTTAGTAGCAGTGGTCTTCGCCTTGAAGATGTGGAGGAAATATCTGATGGGTTTGTGATTTATAATATATTCTGACCACCAGAGTCTCAGGTACATCTTATCATAGAAGGACCTGAACTTGAGACAACGACGATGGCTCGAGTTCCTCCAGGACTATGACTTTGAGATAGTGTACACTCCTAGGAAGGGGAATGTTGTAGCTGATGCACTTAGTACGAGACCAGGCATTCAGTTTCTAGGAGAAGTTACAGAGCAGCTAGCCACATTACAGATATCCTTTGCGAATATTGATTGAGCAGCCTTTTTTCATTCTGTCACAGTCACTCCTCCACTTCGTCCGTGAGTTAGGGAGGCACAACGTGGGGACATTGACTATGAGATGTGTCGTGCTCAGATATCCTTTGGACATGCACCTAATGTATTTTCTGAAGGAGGGGATCACGTCATCCTCTTCAGGGGACGCACCATGGTACCAGTCGCACTACAAGAGGAGGTGGTGAGGGAGTTCCACACTTCCCCTCTAGCAGTACATCCAGGAGTGGAAAATATGTATCAGAACCTTAGACGACAACACTGTTGGCTGGGTATGAAGACGGTTGTAACAGAATCTGTTTCATGATGCCTCACTTGTCAGCAAGTGAAGGTGGAGAACCAGGTACCAGTAGGATTGGAACATCCCTTAAAGGTCCCAAAGTGGAAGTGGGATGAGATATAAATGGATTTCGTGATGGGTCTTCCACATACATCTAGAGGACATGACTCTATTTGGGTGAATGTTGACTGACTCACCATGTCAGACCACTTCCTACCGATTAGAGAACAGGCCTCAGTAGAGAGCTTGGGATTCCTCTGCATTTGGGAAATCATACGGCTTCATGGTGTAACCTCTTCAATCGTTTCCGTTTGAGATTCTTTATTCAATTCCCTACATTGGAAGGGGTTACACGAGGCTTTTGGGATGTAGCTACGTCTGAGCACCACCTTCCATCCTCAGATGGATGGTCATACTAAGAGGAACATTAAGACTCTTGAGGACATGCTCTGTGCATGTGTCATCGACATTGGTCATAGCTAGGAAGATCACCTACCCTTGGTGTAGTTTTCATACAACAACAGCTACCACTCCACCATCGGGATGGCCCCTTATGAGGTACATTACCACCGACCTTGCAGATCACTTCTATGCTGGACTGACTTAGGGATGTCAGCACTTGTAGGACCAGAGATGGTTTAGGATAAGATAGAGAAGGTGCATATCATTAAGGAGCGGATGAAGACTGCACAAAGTAGATAGATTTCCTATGATGATAGGATAAAGAGACCATTGGAGTTCGAGGATGGAGACCATGTTTTTCCATGGGTATCACCTCGACGTCGTCTATGGAAATTTGGTCGCGGTGGAATGTTATCTCCATGCTTCATCAGGCCTTTCCAGGTCCCCAACAGAGTAGGTGAGGTGGCTTACCGCTTGGCCCTTCCAGTTCAGTTTCACTGTGTGCATGATGTCTTCTATGTATCTCAGCTGAGGATATATGTGCACAACCTGTACCACATCATCGACCATGGGAAGCTGAACGTCAATGATGGGGGGACATTCATGGAGGTCTCAGTGGAGATCGAGGATCGATAGGAGCTGGTCCTAAATGGATGGCCGATTCCTCCGGTGTGCATTCGCTGGCAGTGCAGGAACCTCCAGGAGAGAACTTGGGAGCGGGAGGCTCATATGCAAGCTCAGTATCCACATTTGATTACCTAGTGTGTGTTGTTTCTTTACGGGGATGTAAAGCCCTAATGTGGGAGTAATTTAAAGACCAGGAAATTTCAAGTAAATTTTTTTCATAATTATTTGGAATTTTAGGAGTACGCAGTTTCAGACGACACCTGATTCTGAGGCTCGTTGTGCTTTGAATAATTTTCTGATGTTTTGTTTAGGTACATTCAGTAAACGTTTGAGTGGGAATTTCTATCTTTTGAACAGGTGCTCAGAATTAAAATCTGAGGCCACCGAGGAACTCGCTGCATCGATATTCGTCTAAGGGGACCTTTACCGTAGTTGTGTTTGGATGGGAGGAGAAGTTTTATTTTGGGGTTTCATAATAATTTAAATAATTTTCCATGTTACAAAAATTATTAATGTTTGGTTGTTATTTATTAAAAGGGGTAGATAGAGGTTGGGGCCACACCCACATAACCTCTCATGAGAGGATATTGTGAGGTGGGGCCCACACGATCCACTAACTTTTCAACTTCCCTTACACTCCCTTTAACTCCCCTTTTTTGAAACTATTGGAACTCCCATGAATTAATGAGGCCATCTATTCTCTAATAAATTGTGCCAAACCAAATAATTAATGTACATTTTAATTAACATGGTTGTCAATAATTCTTTTTGAATTATTTTGAATTGGATGGAAAATATTTTAAAATTGGGGGAAGCCTTACTTTAATATTGGCTTGGAGAATATTTGGGTGGACCCTTTGGAATTAGAAGATAGCTTCATCCTTCCAGGAAGAATGGCGTTCTATCCATGAATAACTTCATCCTTTCTTCTTCCTCTGTGAAAAGGGAGAAGACATCGTCTGCCAGGAACGTTGACTATGCTTCCTCCTGGGACGCACCTGACATCATCTTCAAATTCTTTTTCTGTGGCTCGACGATGTGCAACATCTTAATCAAGGTAGGGGTTTTGTATAATTCTACATGAATTAATTATCTCCTTCATGTTGAAACCTTTGAAATGTCTTCGGCCAACTGCTACTACCTAATGCGGAGGACGTGGGCCGAACAAACACGGCCCGATGACCCTCCAATGTTTTCTGATTTTATTCACTATGGTGGTGTGTTAGAAGAGGCAGTGATGAGGGGAAGTGGTGGTCGCACGTATGGTGTGTGCGGAAGAATGACGATATGAAACCGTGAGTCGCTCGGCTAAAGAAGAACCGGCCGGCTGTATCCAGCTGGGATGGTCGAAACTATTGCAACCCATGGCACCGCAATTTAGAGGTCTGCGGCCTGCAATCCGTGGGCTGCTTCAGTGGGCGGACCTGTCAGCTCGTCGTCCGATTGGGTTGGAGGAGGTCGGGGCGCCGCGTGCCGAGGACAGTGGGCCGCTCACGCTGGAGAAGCCAACCGGCTTTGGCCGGCCGGGTAGGAGGGTGGCCCCACTCGGCGCTGCCGGTTCGGGATGTCCCCCCGTGATCTGCGTCCCTCAATCATTTGGATGAGCTGTGACCAAAAGATGGTCGGGCCGTGCCAGCCAGGCTGGGCCATGCCCCGCTGGGCCGGGCTACGCCCTTGCCCTAGCCGGGCCGCCTACCACGATCTGGACCGTGTCTCACTGGGCTGGGCCACACATTATCGGGCCGGGACAACCCCTTAGTAGGGCCAAACCGACCGAGTCTGGTAGGGCCAACCTTCCAGCCCAACGGGCTTGACGGGCCCAGCCCGTTTCTCTTAAACACGAATTACTTCACGACCGTGTGTCCGATCGACATGCTGTCTGCGGCACTAGGACCCATACGACGAGGCGGTCCTTTTTCAATACTCTATGTGAGTTTTTTAAAACATTTTTAGACGGCCGGGTTTTGAATGAGGGTATCTGCAACTGGGCCCCTAGAATAGAGAAGCTAATAAAAATCAGACCGGGCGTCCGATTGACAGGCCGTCTGTCGTGTTGGGTTTCTTTTGACGAGACGGAACTTCCAAATACATAAAATCTGGACTTCATGAACGTTGATGTATCGAACCCTTTGCTTGAAGAGCGGACCCTCCCAGAATCAACCGTGTTGTGTGCCGGAACCCTACAGCTGGTTGTGACTGTTTCGACTACTGTACTGGAATCCTCTGTGGGTTCTACAACGATGAGTACCATATTGGAATCCTCCGTGGGTTCGAAGAGGATGACAACTGTACTTTTGTGGGTCCGACAGATTTACCTATGTACTTGTATCCCGAGTGGGTCCGAAAGAGTAGCTGGTCTAGTATCCTATATGGGTCTAACATCTTAGCTGGTCTAGTATCCTACTTGGGTCCGATAGTTTAGATGAATTAGTGACTACATCTAATCATCTCCATCACAATACAAATGATGTATACCCGTGTGAGCTGAGTCCTGACTTTCAATAATTATCATCGATGTGGTTGATTTCTTTCATGTGTGGTATGGGTTGTGCTTGGGAAAAAAGAGTTGGAGCCAAACTGTGATTGATAACTTAGGTATATGTATGGGCATATAACTTTTTAGAGTTGGTTGGTACTTCGTGATTGTATCCTTATTTAGTTCTTTGTCCTTTGTGGATTATGGGATACCATCAGGGGTCTCGGGGTCCCTACTGAGTATAGTATACTCACCCCTGCATAGTCTATGCTACCACTACGTTGTGTTGGAAGAAGACGACACACAACACTGATCGAGGTGGAGGCTTGTGGATATGGATGATACCCGGAGGTGGACCACTTGGAGAGATGTTCATGGAGAGGACAAATGTACATGAGGTGCTGTGGAGGCCATCTGTACCCGCCATTCAGGTGGTATTTTCAGAGGACAAATCGGTGATTACTGTATTAATTTACTGCAGTTGTATTAGTTTTTCAGTTGTAATGTACTTACTGTTGGGATTGTATTTCCAGCCCCTTTACTTTTATAACTTACTTCTTGTCTATATTATTTACTTAGTGTTTACTACTATTGTGTACTCTGTTTTGTTTTTTTACTTTCATAATGGAAATTCCTTCCCAGCATTAAGATATACGCCTTTGGTACTAGTCGCTAGCTCGTGGCCTATGGATGGAGGTCTTGGGGTAGTCACGCCACGGGCCCCGAGGACGGGTCGTGAAAAATATTTTTATGACTATCCATGTTTGATTATCAGGAAAAATAAATCACATCATTTGAGGGAGACAATAGTCTGAATGTACGCATGAACAACATTTGTTCCTCTACAAGATATTGATGAAGTAAATTAAAAGATATTTTAATATTTTATAATCACATATATGTTATAAAATTCATATTTATTTATTTATTCCTCCCTTTAGACAATAAATTTGAGATTATAATAAAAAACTAATCACTTTATTTCGCGAAGGTTGTAGTCCATGTTTATGTAGAAATGATATTTTCATTTCCTATAAGATCAGAGGGTAAGAAGGTAAGTAATATCCTATCTTTCGAAAATCCTAATTAATTCATAATTATAATATATATTCCTATAATCGATCTTTTTAAATATCCATATAATGTGGTGATAAAAATGAAAAAATCTGTTTATAGTGGTAGTAGTCCACATGTACACATGAACAATGTTTTGATTTCATAGAGGATAGAAAAAGATATTAAAATGGTTATAACATAAAATTAATAATATATGTGAATATTTAAGATAATTCTGTCATTATATCTGCATGGTTATGATATATTTGATGGATGTAGAGTATGAAATATACATGAAAATACTCAGTAAATAGTTATACCACTTCGTGGATAACACTAGTTTACCTTATTAATTCATCTAGGTTTGGGATTATTACGTTAATAGGTCCTCTAGGATGTGGTAAAAGAATTTTGGAAGGATATTTATGGGGATTGAATAATATAGAGTTATTAATGACTTTGAATGTGTGATGAGTGGAGGTTCTAGGTTATAAGTGTAGAGAGTGGTGGTGTTGTAATTATTTAATGTTTCAAAATAATATTATGTAATTTTCATGTCCATGAGGAAGAAACTAGATCCATATAATATTTATTGATAAAATTTAAATTAATATTATTCCATAATTACAACAAGGACATTTGGGGACCATATCACAATGTTTGAACACTAATTCTCATGTTTTACCCACCGTAAAGATTACTCTTTACCATGGTTACTATTTATTATTACCAAAAATGAAATAGAATTAATTTCCCATTTTAATTCACCCGATTCCATATGTGAAATAAATTTTTAAATATTAAATATATATAATTGACATATTATAATTTTAAAAAACAAACACAAAATGCAATTATTTTTTAGAAATATGTTTTAAACATAAAAATGAATTAATACCCAAATCATGTATAATGAAATATGATATAGAATTAATTTGATTATTTTAAGTCAATGGAGTTTAATTTTCATTTATTAATAATAATAAAATATAATTTAATGTTTAAAATTATTTAAAATAAATTATAGTTTTTTTATAAAAATCTGTATTTTTTACTATGCACTAAAAAATCAGTCTTTTCAAGAAACTCATAAAAAACATTTTTAAACAAATTTTATACTATGAATTAAAAAAATAAATTTTATTTCATAAGATGTAATAACTGAGTTTTTAAATTATATCTTAAATAAAAGTAGATTTGAGATGGAAAAAAACTTATTTAAAATAATATCAGTTCCTATTTTGAATTAAAATAATACTCATTTTTTGTACCAATATAATAATACTTATTAAATATAATATCATTGAATATAAGTATAAATCTATTAAATTAACAAACATTTATGTTTTTAATTTATTTATTAATTAAATAATTTCATAAATTAAACAAAATAAAAAACATGTGAAGGGGATTTGTTTAAATATTATGTAAAACATATTTTATGTCATCAGGTAAGAAAATAATTTTAGATTTATAGTGATTATATAATTGGATTATAATATATTGTTTTTGAAATGGAATTGATATATATAAAATATTTGTAATATTGATGCATGATGACATATAGACTAGAGGTTGGCGTCGCACCCATAACAGCCGTCAGACACGGGTTCGTGCCTCATGGCCTTATATGAAACGACATGTTATCTATAGACCAACAAGACTATTTTTATACATTATTTCATTTCAATTATTTATTTTTTGTATAAAAATATGAAATTTTAAATCTGATATTGTAATTTTAGTATAAATTACTAGTTTGAAATGAAATAAATTCATTAATAATTTAAATTTATATTTAAAAAATGGCTATTTTTGAAAATAATCTTTTGAGATATTTAGTTGTTCCATTCTCCCACATTAATGACATTTCATCCAAATAATTTCATTTTGATACCATAAAAACCTTTTTAATAAATTTTAAAACATTTTGAAAAATAATTTTAACAGTAAAAGTGGACATCGAAAACCATTATTTTTCAATTGCATAAAAATTAAACAAAGAAAGGATATAAATATGGAGTGGTATATTAAAAGGAAAATATATTAGTGGAATTAAATATCATTTAGTTTATTGAATGTTTCTGCAGGAAACACAAATTTTAAAAAAACAAATTTCTCACGGAATTCAAATTGATATTAACAACCACTATGAATAATAATAATGAAATTTAAATACCCACAAAGGAAATAGATATAAAATAGAATTTAATATTATTTTAAATAAGTATAACTATGATATATTCAAATAATAAAATTAATTAATTAATTAATTAATGTTGATTCAATAGGGTTTGTGAACAATAAATCTATAGGATAGGAGAAGCGTCCATCAATTCAAAATAATTTTTTATACTAGAAAAATATTTTTAAATTTTAACAAAGTGAATATAATTTATAAATAAAATCTATATATCCAGGAATTTATTTATGCGGTTTATATTACCTCTATCTTTCAACATGAAGTTAATATCACTAGGAAATAAATATCAATGTCCCTTGGATAATTCCCCTTTAAAATTAGATTCATTAGAAGTGTAAAACAATGATATATGGAAATTAAATTATATGTTTAATTACATACAAGATTTGAAACAATAAGATAATATGAGAAAAAAATATTATTATTTAAATTGGATAGATATTTCATAGCTATTAAATTGGTAGTTATGAATAGGAATTGTAACACCCCAGGTAAATAAATGGTATGAAATTTTCACATTTATCCATATTTTTGAAAAAAATATTAATATAACTTTAAAGGGGATGCTATGCTCGATGACGTACCCAACACGCAACAGTGAGTTTCTGGGAAATCTTACGTTGCACTCTAAAAATGAAATAATATTATTTTAAATGGTAGTTAGCACGTAGTCGTTCTATTGGAGATAATGAATAGAAATAACTAAAATATGATTATATATTTTTGTTTAATGTTTTTACATTTATCCAATAAAGGATAAAGGATCAAAATATGAAAAGAATTCAATTCTAGACATATATACTCTAATATTCACAAAAAGGTCGATTTATCACCTTTAGATGGAGAACCCTCTTTAAAAATATTTTTGGTCACTCTTATACATTATATTGGACCAAATAAAACTCTTATATGTAATCGGGACATAAAAATTTACTTTGTGTAAATTTTTGGTATTTTTCGGAAAAAGTTCAATTTTTAAGGAATAGTGAAAAGTGTTGTATTTTAATTCAAAACCCCTTTTTAATCTAATTTATTTATATGATTAGATTATATTTTGAATTGGTTTTAAAGTGAAATTAGAATATATTTTTACCATTTAATCCAATAGTGGTCGTTGGAATTAATTTCACTTTGAAATCAGACTTAAACTAGTGTCAATCTTTTGATACATTTTGTTTCATAAAAACACGCTATTTGTTTTGACAGCGGGAATTAATTATTAAATTAAATAATGAAACTTATATGTTTTGAATTTTGTAAAATAGAAATCATTTTTGAATTCTGAATATCAAATATAGTTTAGGGTGAATTTTTGGTAATTTTCTGAAAAACATCAATTTTTGATGAATAGTGAAACCACCAATTGGTACTCATAAAAACTGATTTTCCGTTTAAATGAAATTTTTCCATCTTTGTGTTTTGAATTTCAAAAATCTGACATACATGGTTGTAATTTAGAAGTAAAATGTGGTTCAATGGGATTGAATTTATTTTTTTTGTGAATAGTAATTTATTAAGTTTTTAATCGTGATTAGAGATAATTACTGTAGTTTAAGGTAAAAATAATGTTTCAATAAAATGAAATGACCTAGAAACATGTCCTACCCTCATTGGATTTGTCATTTACGACCAAGAAAATGCATGGGTCAACTTGGGGACCCCATGGAGCCACATTGGTTGGAAAATGACATAAATATCATTTTATTTAATGTTAAAGTAAAAATGACACAAACATGAGATGTTTTACTAAAACAATTTTTAAATGGGGTTATACAAGTCATATTTTTGACTATAAAAAGTCATTGGAAAGATAAAAGTATTTCCTATATCATGATATTTGTATTATAATTTTTAGACCTTAAATATTTTAAATTATTGATGACATCATAATGATGCAGCGATTACCTCATTAATAAAGCATTTAAATAAAATGGAAAGATAATGTAAAATATATGACATAAACATGTCCAAAACCTATTGGATGGGTGTATTTGGAACCCTTTTCACCTTATCCTCAAATCACATCATTTTGGGACCATTAAAATCCAAAACGCATTCTAAAATAAAGTAACATTTCTTTGTTTTCCAAGAGTGCCCCTCCCCTCCTCTTATAAAAGGCCCCCAACTCTACCTCCTTACCCACACTTCCAAAGCCATTGGCTCGGCCAACCCCTGCCAATTTAGTCTCTACACATCCCTCTATAACTCCTTGAAGCCTCACTTTGGGTATAAGGCTTCCCAAGGAAGCCTTTGAGCTCAAACCAAAGGGAGTTACCCGATTTTAAGGTAATGACTTCACTTGTGTCCTTTTGTTTTATTTTGCTTCTCCAACCCCCTAAACTCTTTTTATTCATCTCTTTTTTAAAAACAACAGTATCTTCAATATACTAGGATGTTGTTATGTTAATTATTAGTGCTACACTTACACAAACCTCGATCTAATGGTTAGAGAACATATTGTTTCTATGGATGGTGAATTTCTGCCTCACGAAACGATGATTGTTCAACACTCATATAACACGTTAAATGGTGGACATTAAGATGACACTATATTTATATATGATATATCTTATTTTTATATTTTACATAAGCTTCTGTATTTTTCATTTATGGCATACCTTTATGGTTTCCATTATGGGTAAATGTGATACCTTCATTTAAGGAAGTGCGGACTACCGCCCCCTGAAAGTGATTTTATTCGTTAATACCATATGTGTTATGTATAAAGGATATATTTAATGATATTATATATGATACCATACTGGAATTAAAATACTATTATGTATCATTATGTTTCAATTCCATTAAATATGAAATAGAAATGGAAGTACCGTTCATGCGTACGTACGGCTTACCGTCTCCATGAACGGTACATTTCATTTCTTATCTCAAAATGTTATGTACTATTATAAGTACATATATATAATCGATATATATGTAATATATTACATATAAAATATGGATATAATTCTGTAATTATAACATATATATATATCTATCATTTTGTTTTAATTCCAATAATATGACAAAAAATGAAAGTAGCATTCATGCGTACGTACGACCTACCGTCTCCATGAACGGTGCTTTTAATTTTTATCTCCAAATGCTCTGGAATAGTATAAAATGAATATATACTGAATATATATGATATTTAAAACATCAATACTATTATGGATATGATGTACCTATAACTACATGGAAAATTATTTTCCAACAAGTTCAATTTTAGGCTCATGTACCAAACATCGACAAAAACGTCTAATATGAACTCATATTATTAACCAATTATTATAACATTAAAATATCTGATATGAACTGAATAATAATATTTATATGAGGTCCTTAAGCAATTATAAATTTTCCAAGGTTTATTATTCAGGAATATAATGAAATGAACAAGACAAGTTAGACTTGAGGTAAGGGATCCTACTCCTCTCTTTCATTTTAAATACACTCTTTTTTGTCATTCCTTTTAAAGTTCATATTTCTTGTTATTGGGATGTTATTTTATATTTCTCTTACTTTAATTTTTATGTTCATATGATGGGATACCCTATTCTCTCTCATCAATCCATTTTGGAAGTATTGAGTGGCGCTGTTAGACAGCCGAATTTTCGAAAGAGACCTAACCTCTCTCCATCTTTTTAAGTACTCTCCTTTATGTCACTTATTTTAAGCTCCTCTTTGTTATGTTGGGGGATGTTATTTTATATTCCTATCTCTTTAAAATTTATTTTAATATGATTAGAGACCCTATTTTCTCTCATCAATCCATTTTGGAAGTTTTGAGTGGCGTTGTTAGGCTGCCGAATTTTCGTAAGAGATCTAACCTCTCTTTTTTTAGTACTCTCATTTATGTCACTTCTTTTAGGCTCCTATTTGTTATGATGGGGGATGTTATTTTATATTCCTCTTTCTGTACATTTTATTGTAATATGGTGAGATACCCTATTTGATCTCATCAATCCATTTTTGTATGTTTTAAGTGGCACTGTTAGGCTGCCGAGTTTTCGTAAGGTATTTTTCATCTCACTATTATTCCCATGAGATTTATGCTACATTTGCCACAATTTCCTTTTATTGGTGTATTTACTACACATTATTTTACTCATTGTGTAATATAATTTCATTTATGAGTATTAACATCAATGTTGTATTTTCCTTCTTTCATGGGGTGTATGTTTCGAAAGATACCCATGTCGGTAAGGGAACCTTTCGCCCTCCTCTTTTTAAAAGACTTCTTTTGTTATGTATTTTAATTCACATACTATTATGTTGGGATATGTTCTTATATATCCTTATTGATTTAAATTTTATGTCCATGTGACGAGATACCCTTTTTATCTCTCATCAACTCATTTTATGAATTTTGTAGTGACGCTGTTAGGATGTCAAATTTTTGTAAGGGAACTACTTATCCCAAATTTGATTCATTGGGATAAACTTGTACTCCTTGAATATGACGTTCTATGAATATCTGTGAATAAACTATGAATTTTTTACACTTAATATCCACTTATATTTTGTGTATTCGTTTGTCACACATAATTATGTAATTGATTTATCCTTAAACCAAGGATAATGTCTTTGTAAGGGACATCGTCTCAATCTCCATTCATTGAGGCATATTTTGTTTTATACACAACTTTCTTTTATACGATGAATAAACCCCTTTGGATTTTACGTTTATCCAAAAGGAATATTTTTTATACGAAGTGTTTTACTAAACGACAAAAGGGAATGTTTTTGTCGTACGTATGTGGCGACAACGACTTCTCCACCACTGTGACCATTATTAGAGTTTCGGCTTCCTCTACAAGCCATACCTTATTTTTAAAATAAAAAATAAATACCATGTTTTAATTTTCTTTTATTTTGGTATTGAAAATGGTTTTCATAATTTTTTTATTATATCAATGTGTTGTATTGATATCTTGTTATTGAAAGGTGGAAATGTTATGTTTTCTTTTATGCATGTTTTATGTGATAATATTATATTATGGTTCTTGGGAATTATTATGAAAACGGGTGGTTCCGTGATAAACTAAGGGTGGGTGAGCCCGATATAGCTCTCCAATGCATTGGGTAACGCGAAGGAGTGAAACGTTAAGGTTTCTCCAAAGAGATTTAGGGAATATACTGTGGTGGGTATTCTAAATGTAACCATGAGGGTTACTCCCTACGTAAGAAAGTTATGAATGCCACAAGTTACCTTTATGTCTTATGATTTCTATGATTTATTCATGATTTTATTAGGTATGTTGAAGTGCCTATGTTTTATGGGAAAAGTATGATATAATTCTTATGTATATATGAATTCATGTTTCCTTTCCATATTTTTATGACCCTTACTGAGCTTTTTATTCTCATCCCATGTTTTTGTAATGTTTATCACAGGTCAAGGGAAAGGTACATGAAGTGATGATAGTGTCAAGGATGTGTCAAGAAAGAATCAATGTTTTATTTTAAATATGTTTTCGTTGATGGGAAAAATGAATACTGTCTTTTATGTAACCACTTTGTTCAAATGTGGAATGCAATGCAAGTTTCATGATCTAATTCTCTAAAACTATAAACCTGAAAAGATCCTAAATGTGTAATCTTGTAATAACTCAAGATTAAGTTCGTTTTAAGGCTGGGGCCTTATAGTAATAACTGATTTATGGAATAAATATGAATTTTATGTTGAATAAAAATATATTTAACAATTCTTTGAAAACAATCACTAAATTTTCATTAAAGTCATTGTATTATTCGAAAAAAACATTTTATCAATAATTAGTTTTACTTATATATTATAAGGGAATAAAAAATTTAATTTATTTATGTTATTGGGAAATTATTTTAAAATTTAAAATTTCATTATTTATTTACCCCTCTATAATTATCACAAAATGAATTTTTGAGAATGATTTTAAATGATTCCTTTTAACGAATAGTGAAAACTACTTATTTTTATTGAAAACGGTATTTATATTCTTTTCAATTATAAATTATAATTTTTTATTAACTAATCATTTTTTATTTACTTTTGATTTTAAAAAATAATCATAATTTTGTGAATGGATTTTACAATCTTATTTAGTTTAAATATTTTTTATATTTGAAATGTTAATTATTCTGAAAACCCGTAATTATTGTATTTTTTATAATTATTTGTAAATTAAATTCTTCAAATTTATTTTTCTGAATTTATGGAAATGGATTCAACATTTTGAATCAATGTGTAAATTTTTTTAAATAGGACTACTTGATTTTTTTTACTATGAATAGTAATCAAAATAATTTAATTTACCATGATAAACAGAAAATTAAGTATTTTTTGGTTAAAAATAAAATAATAAGGATTATAAAATTTTTACAAAACATTCATAAATATTAATTGATGATTATATACTATCCATATTCGTTAAAAATATTAATTTAGGACCTTTTTGAGACAATTTAATGATAATATGACTTTATCAATATTTTATTTAATGAAAAATTCAAACATGTCACCCTCTAGTTTTGAATAATTAAAATGTCATTAATAATGTTCTATCTATAAGTAAAGATAGACTGTAAATATTATTTATAAATATATATTATTTATATTGATCATGATGATTCATTTTAAATTTTATTAGAAGAAATAATTTCCTTAAATCTCTACACAACACTGATACTGTATTTATTAAATTAATGAAAAAATATAATACATGATATTAAAAATATTATAATAGGTAAAATTTCATATAAATAATATGATCCATGAATTTTATAAATTATCATGGCATGTGACGAATATAATAAAATATTTTTAAAAAAAATATTTAGTTCAAATTTTAGTTATTGTATTTATATTATTATTGTCAATTCATTGAATCATTCTAAAAACGACATTATGGATATTTTATAGTAAATAAAAATTTATTTAATGATATAAAATAAATAAAAAACTCAAATTAAGAAAAGGGTTTAATATAATGTCTAACATATAACACATGGTCTATTAATGTGTATTTTTTTATTTTATAGAATCTATATTGACCATTATAGAGTAAAAATTAATTATGTCACAGTAATAGATAAAAGGATTAATTTAGGATTTTTGAAAAAATACATGATAAAAAATAGACAAATATTTATAATTTTTATTATATTAGTGATTTTAGACCCATAATAATTTCATATTTTCTATAACTCACATTAAGAGAATTTTCAACATAATATTAAGTTATATTATTTTAATAAATTATGTAATTCCATGTGTACACCTCCCCTAGGGGTTTTTTGCCGGGCGGATCAGTGTGGATGACGTGGACGGTAGGATCTCTAGTGGCATGGCGTTAGTCTTGGCCGTCAGGGTATGTGGGTCAATGGGAGAGGTGACTCGTCCGGGTGTCATTTTGGATCTATTGACGGTGGAGTTGTGAGACATCGGAGGCCTGAGCTGTGGCTTCATCCGTGGTTCTCTTCTGATGGCGGTGAACTGACTCTAGGGAAACTTTGGTTCTCTTTTGGATAGCGGCATTCTGTCATTCCCCTGGTGGTTCCATTCCTCCTCGGCAGTAACTTCTCCATAGGTGGGATGGGCTCAATCCTCTGCTTAACACTATAGATGGACTTTTGAAGCATCAGTGTTCTTCTCCGGATTGCGACTGGCGTCACAATGGCGATGGATATTTATGCTCCTCCTCCGCGGCAATTCCTTTTTCTCATGGTTTTCTCTCTCTCTATTTTGGTGCTCAATGCTGTGGATTTTGTTCTGCATTTATTTTGGTCTTATAATTGAATGATGCTTCCTGTGGAAGCCCTCGACTGCTTAATCCTCGCCCTGGCCTCAAGTTCCTCCAAGCCTCTCCTGGTTGGAGAAAGATAAGTGGTAACGATGTGGCTTTGGGTTATGAGGATTAGCGGTCGATGAGATTCCGGGCACTACCAGATTCAGCTAGTTTTTTTGTTCAATCTATTACTGGTTTTTTGCTGCTTCATTGATGCTGGTGAATCGGAGTCTATAGTCACTTAGAGATCTGCCATGGCCTCACGTTCCCCAGCACTTTTCCATGTCGTACCTAGAGTGGTTGTTCATTAAGGCGTTGGGATGTGAGTAACGGTGGATGTTGTTGATCTAGGAATGGATTAAATCGGTGTTTGATGCTCATTCAGTGAAGTTTGTGTTTTTTGTTTTTGTTTTCTGTGATTATGGTGTGGTAATTTTTGGTAGACGATGGAAAATAATATGGTGGGTCGATGCTCTTTGATGGTCTCGGGCGGTTCCAGTCTCTTCCTCTTCTTCTTTTTCCTGCTATGTTCTCCACTCTGGATCCAAATTCCACTTTTCTCTCCGAGGTGGAGATGTGTGGTGGCCTTTATGGGTTTTTGGGCTCTGAGTCTGGATGGGAAACTCCGGGAGGAGGGCACTGTAGTCGTTTTGACTGTCGATGGCATGGTTGTGTTCAGCTCTGGTGAGATGATGAAGGTGGTAGGCATTGATGCGATTGATGCTGGTGAGGCGATGATAGCGGCGACGTGCTCAATGGCGGCGAGGTGTTTGAGTGCTATTTTCTCGGGCGGAGGGTGATGGTTAACAGGTCGTTGATCTTGGGGGGAGTGAAACTCAAGGGTCAAGGTGATGAGTGGTGATTGTTTTGGTTTTTTGAATTTTGAATTCTGAACAGTGGTCATTGAAAGTGTTTGTTGTGGTCTTTATGTGGGTGTGGAATTTGTGGGATCATTTGGTTGTATTCAGTTTCACACTTTCCCTTAAAAGTTTCATTTGAAAATAAAAAATATGGATTGTGGATGATGTGTTAAGCGAAGTACCGCCCCACGAATCGATGTAATTCATTTTACATCACTGTCCCTCAGGACTGATAGTAATGGTGGATTTAATTTTTATAAATGATATTCATAACAGAAATTTCATGAAAAAAGATAATTTATCATTATTCTTGTTATCATTCAATACGTAGAAAAATTATAGTGTTGTTCATGTGAATGTGTGGTCTACATCCTCCATGAAGATATGTTTTTCATTTTTCATCACCACATCACTTGGATGATATAAATATATAAGTATATCTAAATAAATAATATTATATATATTATATTATTATCATTATATAAATATAAAAACAATAATTAGCCTATTTCCATAATGATCATTGAAATGTGGAAATGCTAATAATGCATATGTATGACCAACCATCTAATTGATTTTAACATAGTTCATTATTCCTAACCATGTTTAATAGGTTGATTTTAAATAATAATTTATATATATAAATTATAATTATTTCTTGGTTATTGTTATGGATAAGATGGAAGAATCACCACTTCGCCCATAGTTAAAATACCATTGTCATTTTGGTCTTATGATCTAAATATCGCTAAAATGTTACACATGAACATAGATTATTATATAATTGTTATAACATGGTAATATGTATTATAAAAGGAATAATTAAAATGAAATATTTTCTTAATCGAGTAAATAAGTATCCTATGTATATTTTTCAGAATATAAATAATGTAAAAGAAGAGTCAGATTTAGGGTTTGGTATTTTCATCGCACACAAATTTCTATGAGACACATGAATTATATACCACTTGTTTCATTTATACGGTTTAGATACTATAGATGAATGTATTTTATGATTATGATCATTAATATTATGTGATATAAAATTAGAAATATTTTTATATATTTTATTTTGATTAATATTCAAATGATACTAATGTGGAAGTGGATTATTTCACAACCTCATCATTATTCAAGATTATTTATCATTAAGTCTCAATTGGGTAATGTTTATATTCTATGATCCAATTTTATAATAATTATTTAAATTTTCTTACAATTATCTAATAATTTATTGAAATAATTTTTTCAAATTTATAAATTTTATAAAAAAATTTGAGAGGAATCTTTTCTTGGTTTTCCAAATAAAGTACTTTTTCAGTATTTCAAAAAAAAATTGGAATGAATTTTTTTGTAACTTATAAGAAATGATTGGATTTTTCCACTATCATGATGTATCACTGTTTTTACAGTTTTAGTGTTTAATAGTATACCTTTAAAAAAAAATTATCAATTATAAGTGTGTAGTTTTAAAAAAATCGAATTTATTTTAAAATGGGAAATTTATTTTCCGGATGATTTATTCCTGTTGATAATTAAAAATTATAGTACCATAAAGATAACATTATTTGAAATTAAATATTCTTTAATTGGGATATGATCAAATTATAAAATCATTAATTTTTCTCTATGTGACATGTTTTTATTATGGAATTCCATTTTTAAATCCAGTTTCTTTTTAATGAGTTATTTTATGATAAAATGTTCAGAATCCCATTTATTTTTATTAGTTAATACGTGATGAATTATTTATGATGTTTTGAAAAAAAATTAATTAATTTCATTATTTGTTGAGTGGGACATAATTGTCACTCCAATGAAATTTCAAAGGACTGATATCTCATTTGATTAACAAAACTCGAATGGGGAGTGAACCTGGTGCTGTAATGGATATCATCCACTTCAATAGTCTTTAGAGAGAACCTTGACTACTGTGATGGTATGGGGAGTAAAAACATTCCACTATGATAGTCTAAAAATGATCCTTGACTATTAAAAATGATTTTCTATTATTATTTTTATTTCAAGTTTTCATGTCTTATGACAATGTTATGCTCATGGATTATGTTCTTTAATTCCATTATGATTTGTGACCTATTAACTACCAATCTTTATTTCATTATTGATGATTATGATTTATAATATGTAGTGTATGGTTTGACAATATTAATCTCATGTTCTCATAAGAATGTTCTTATGTTATTCTAATATGATAATTAATATCTTCAATATTTAACCTTACTGATCATTTGATCCCACCGTTTCTTATGATAATTTTCCTCAATGCATAACGAAAGGGTGTATGTATATTATAACTAATAGGGTTACTATATGTTTATATTTTAGTTGGGGAATATTCTAACCTTTAGGAACAAATTTTTTATGAACCCATGTTGTTAAGAGCATTTTTTAATTCTATAAAACTCTAATCCTAAAATGTCCACGAAAATTTATGTGATTATATATTTTCTTTATAAATCATATGATTTTTATGGTAATTTTTTTTCACATTTGTCAATATAAAATCAAAAACTATAAATAATATGTTTTCATAACCTGTACAAAAATAGTGGGTTTTGGGTTGTTGCATTTTCTCTCAGATAATGGTTAAGAAAAAATAATATGTTAGGATGTTTTCATAAGAAGTTAGCTTACGAGATATGGATCTATCATGGGTATAGATGTTTGAGGTTGAGTATATGTTCAGAGTCATACACAACCCTATTGACGTTTTAAGTGATGATATTTTAGGGGATAGTGATATTTTAGTTGTTGTTTTATTAGAATGATTTATATGTAACACTTGTAATTATCAAGTGAAAATTGTAATTTTAGGTAGAATTATATTTTTCAGTTTTTTATAAAATGTTTAAAGTTATTTATAACCTTTAGGGTATATATGATCATTAATTTTTATTTAATTATGAGTTGTTTCATTTCATGGTATAGAAAAATGAATTGTATGAGATATCCTTTGAGATTAAAATATTACATTAATGAAAAATATAATAAGTTTATTTTTAGGATCTTTATCAAATTTATGGTAATTTTATAAGGCCTATATCCATATCATTTTAGAAAAAAGATGACATATTAGTCGAGGGATAATTCATCACATCCTGCAAGGATACGAGGAATAAACCAATAATTTATCGGAGAAGAGGTTTCATCACCTACCACTAGCCAATGTTATTTCATGGTTAGTAAGACATTGTTTACCTTTATTCAAAAAATCAGATATATATAATTTATGTTCATTTTATGAACAGATATTTTATTATATAGATAACCATGGGACTGGAAATTGATTTTTTGTAAAGTGATTTCTGATAGTTTTGAAGAATATCAATATATTTGGAAGCCTATATGATTAAGAGAAATAGATTTATTATATAATTTTTTTGAGAAATGGAAATTAAATATTATTTGGTAGAAGTATATGATTGGTGGTTATTTATGTTATTTATAGAAATGTTAAGTGTTTGAAGAAGATTATATGTCTTGGTCATGAAAACTTTAGAAGAGAAATAATAATTTTATCTTAGAAGTCTATGTGATATATTACTTCTTTTTTTGGTTTTAAATATCAGAAAAGAATATTTTATGGACTATTAATTATAGTTATTTTTCTAATGATATATGTTTTCATTTTTTTATAACAGTTTAATTTTTTAGATTAATGTATTTTTACATATATGAAGGTTTATTACTTTGGTAATAATCTTATCCTGTGCTAACCATTTTTTTTATGCCTAATGATATGTGGAATAAATTTTTATTCATTACTAGATTATAGGATCAATTATATGTTAATTTTATTTCTTTAGGCATGAAATGATCATCATAAATACAAATCTTTTGGTGAAATATATGAGGTTGTGGTGGAAATTAATTAAATGATGAAACTATAATTTTAAAGTATTTATATTTCCTAATATTATTAGACTAAGAAGTAAATTAATTTTTCAACTCTAGGAAAATGATATTTCAAAAATTCATTATCCATATTATTTTATTACTGAGAAATCACTGGCCTTTTAATTCATCACAAGATTATAGATTTGTGATGGTTAAGTTTCTCATGACTATATTCTTTTGCACTCTATATTAGTCATTGATAGTTAGTTTTAAATTTCATTTCCATTTTTTCACTTCCAAAAAATGTTATACTTCTTTAATACCTTGTTATTTGTTATCATTGATGAACTTTATATTTTACTTTCTCTCTGTTTAAGAGGGTGTTTTTTTGACACTTTTTATGATCTGATAGTTGAACAAAGACATTTTGAAAATTCAAACCCCTGGTTACCAAGAACTAATTAAAATTTAGAGGATTAAATTTATTAAATTTCAGGAGAATGTAATACCCCATAATTGTAAAAAAATCTATATTCAATAGCATACAAGATATGCCACTCCATTCTTAAATAAGAAAAAATATTATTATTTTAATATAAATATTAAAACCTAGCCATTAAATTGGTGGGTATGACTACGAATAATTTATTTAGGAAATGAATATAATTTTCATACTAAATATAAATTAAATTATTTATGTTTATAATGTAATTAACTATTATTTTATTTAATTCATTATATTCATCAGAAATATGTTTTCTTCAAAAATCATATTTCCTTGTTTCTTGTTTATAAATATTAAAAATAGTTTCATGAAGTTATATAATTTTTTTTAAAAATAATGAATCTAAATTTTAAAATAATTTTGTAAAAATTATCTTTGTATTAATTTTTCATAATTTTGTTTAAATAATTCTTTCAACGAATAATGATAAATACTAACTCTTATTGAAAAAATTATTCGTAGTATTTACAAAGAAAAAATATATTAATTATTAGTATTAATATTTATTTACATAATTCTGATTTAAAATAATAAAAATATTATTTTTAAATGTATTTTATACATTAATTAATTATAAAAATATATTATTACTAAAAATGGAAATTTTCCAAAAAACCATTTTCTATTGCATTTGGCCAATTTAGTTATGAATTATTTTCTTCTACTTTTGTGAGTTGAATTTTTAGAAATGTGTTCTATATTTCTAATCAGTTAGTCTATATTTTTTACATATTCCCATAATATTTTTGGATAATATTAAAAGTAAATCTAGTAACTCTCTTACCATAGTAAAAATGAAAAATATTATAATTTAATGTTAAAAATTTAATATAGACTATAAAATTAACTTAACACATGAATAAATATTATTATATGATTATACCTAATATATAATTAAATAAATTTAAACTCATTCCCTTTTTAGGATATTTGGATTTGTCTAATACTTTCTTAATTATTTATTTATGAAAATTTTAAAAATGTCACAATCTTGTTTTTAATAACTGAAATATTCATAAACATGGATTTATCAAGTGGAAAATATATAATATAAATATTCTTATAAAATTTAATGTATTAATCTCCATAATGGTAATTAATTTTTATTTTTTGTTATAAAATTAATAATATTGAAGTCATAGACAACAATAATGCATTAATTATTCAATTAAATAAAAAAAATATACTATATTAAAAAATTAGAATAAATAGAATTTTAGATAAATAATGCGATAAAATATTTTTATAGATGATAATTACATGTTAATTATATAAGAAAATATTTGGTTTTAATTCTATATTTTTTTTAATATTATTATAGTCAATGTAATGATTTCTTCTAAAAATTGACATTATGGAATTTTTATACTAAATAATATAATATAAATATATAAAAAAATTAAAAAAATATAAAATTAATCCAAGATATTAATATACGGTCTAAAATTTATTTTACAGTAACCTTGTTTTAATTTTTTTAATTTAATATTTAATATATTGATCGTCAATGAGTAAAATTCATGTTGTCATAATAAGAGTTAAATGGGTTAAATAGGGGTTATAACAAAAAGATATGTGTATAAACATTGTAAAAATTATTAATATTTATTTTATGATAATATTTTGAAATATGATAATATTAGATTATAATTAAGTCACTTTAGAACCACTATTAAGTCAATATTTATTTATATGAATTTAATATCTTGAGATATTTCCAAGAGTGCCCAACCACTCACTTTTAAAAGAGAACACCTTCTTCCCAATACATCAAACATAAAACCTAATCTTTAGTCCATTACCAACCCAAATACAATAATATAATCCTTAAAATAATTCTATAGGCCTTATTTTATGAAAAACAACAACCTTATAAGCCTTAAGGTGGTAATAAAAGAAGGTTTTCCAATGAAGAGGTACAATTTTTATCCACTTATTTTAGTTTTTTATCTTCTTCTACCTACGTAAAATATTTTTTAAACATTATAAAATAATAAAACTATTGTAATACAAATATTTAGATGTTATTATGTCAAAATCATAACTGACATCTATCTCCAACATCCATCAAATATGGGAACAATTCATCATTTTATGTGTACCGAAGACTACCAACACATGAAATGATATAATTATTTTTCAATCAATGGATATCTTGGATGGTTTTAATTATGTAATTAATGTTTATAGATGGTATTCATGACATATATATAAATCTAAATATATCATTTATCATTTATCATTTACTATTCCATGCACTGCAATATTTTAACATTGTTTGTCTGTTCGTATGGACTACCGACTCCATAAAGATATGTGACTTATTTCTCATCACCACATCACATGGATGATATATATATAAGTATATTTATATAATTAAAATGTTATATATGATTTTATTATAATTTTTAAAATAAGAAATAATAATACTTACCTTCTTTTAATAATGATCGTTGAAAAATGGATATGTTACTCATCTGTACGTATGACCTACTATCCCCATTATTGTAATGTAGTTCATTACACAAAAAATAATTTAATATTTGTATTTTAAAGTATCATTTATGTTCATAAATGATAATTATTTCATGATTATTTTTCTGGATAAAATGGAATGATGACAACTTTTACGATATTCAACCTACCTTTTTCATTTTGGAATTATGATCCAAATATTTCTACAATATGTGACATGAACATAAATAGACAAGTAGATATTAGAACATTTTAATAATTATGATAAATAGAATAATAAAACTGAAAAAGTTTATTATCAATGTAAATCATTAACCTTTTGTTTATTATTATACAAGATAAAGATTGTATGAGATGAGTTAGACTCATGGTATGGGATTTTCATAAAAAATATATTTATCAAGAAAAAATTCTTAATGTGGAGCTTTTTTATTTCATATGTTGTATATACTATACATGAATATATTTTGGGATTATTTTCAAAAAAAAATTATTTTTTATAAGTATCCATATAATATTTTTTCATGGGGTTTATAATTGAAATGACACAAAAGATATAAGGGTTTTCTTCACAGCCACATCATTATCTAAGATTGTTTTTTAATATCTCTATTGGGGAAATTTCAATTCCATTTCCTTATTTTATAAATTATATTTCAAAAATATTTTTACTATTATCTTGCAATCGTTAAAAATCATTTTTAACCATGTTTAAATTTGTTTAAACTGGCCTTTAAAATAATATTTTTGTCAGTTTTTCAAAAAAGGTACTTAGGGACTTTTTAAACAAAAATATGATGGATTTGTTTCTTATCTTATATATAATGAGTTTATTTTCCAACCATTATGACTCCTCAATTGTATGATGCATCCTTTATAAGATTGAATAATTATTTTGAAAGGAATTTTTTCATTTATAAGTGTTTAATTTTTTAATCATACGACTGCTTTTAAAATAGAATAGTTATTTTCCAATGTAATTTTTCTATGTTATATTAAAAAATTATTTTCAATCTATGATAACATTATTTAGTTTTAATTATTCTTTACTAAGAATATGTTCTAACAATAACATCCTTATTATCTCTCTTGTTTATGATGATATGATGTTTATAAATCAAATTTCTTTCCCACAAGTTATGGGGTGATTAAATATCCATGATCTGATTTCCATTTATAGGTTCTAAGATGTTGAATGATTTTTGAACTCGTTGAATAAATTCATGATTTTAATTATTTTATAGTTGGGACCTATATCTCATTTCGATGAATTGGTAATATTTATGTCTCAAGATATATACCGGAAAAGTGGAGTAAACCAAGTTTAGTATTGGATATTTTCCATTATGTTAGTCTTAGGAGTGCTCCTTTTCTACCATTATGGTGTGTGGTGTGAACCAATTCCTCTATGATAGTCTAGTAAAATATCATTTAAAACTAAAGAAATTATTTTTCTATAATTATTTATATTCCACAATACGATGCCATATGCTAATTTTATGCTTATGTCTCAAGTTCATTAATTTCATTATGATTCATGTCATATGAACTACTAATATTAATTACATGACCCAAAATTATAATCTATGATTTGAAAGGTATGGTTTTAAAATGTTTATCTCCTGTTGTCATACCTTTTTTCTAATGTTTGTCTTATATGTTCTTTAATATCTCCCTTATTTACCCTTATTATGAATTTGAGCATGCCCTTTTCTTATTTTTAATTTAGCAAGGCCCTGAATAAATATTTTTAATGTATTATACCTAAGAGGGTTACTATAGGTGAATATTTCAATGGGGGATATTGTTTACAATTATGAACTTGTTTTTTAGGAACCCATTTTGTCAAGAGTTTCTCATTATTCTATAAAACTCTAATCCTAAATGGTCAATGGGTATGCAATTGTTCCAATAATTACGTTCTGTGTTGTAAGTCATTGATGGAAAAAATTGGGTCATATTTATCGATATCAAATCTAGAAATATAAATTTTATGTTTTTATATATAGGTTAGGAAGTGTGAGTTTTTTATCATAAGAATATAATTTGAAATAAAATATGAAATATGAAAAGATCCATAGAAATTTTGGAAAAATTAAATAATGCTGGATAGATGAAATGGTTTCTCCTGATAAATGTTTATAAAACAGTTCCTTAAAATAATGTTAATAGGATATTATTTGAAAAATCGTGAACAACTATTGATGAATATTTATTATTAATAACATTTTTTATGGTCAAATAATTATGAAATGTGGTAAATGTTAGAAAAATATTATTTTTTTACATTAGTAAGAAGATTCAAAATCGACCTATAATGAAAACAATTAAAACACTTCCACATTAAAATATAATAAAGAAACTTAAAATTAGTTACAAATTAACATGAACAACCATTGGTGTATAAATAATTAAATTCTTGAAAACATTCAACATACATTGTTATGAAGAAAATTTATTTTTATAGGAGATCATTAAAATAATGTTTGAAAGAAAACTCCCTTAACATAAGTTCTATCTAGAATATGTCATTCCCTAATTACTCAATTTGGAAATTGAATTATATATTTTCATTTCTAAGAAACAAATTAAGGTTCATTACATTATTAGTATACCTTTTATTTCATTTATTATAATTTTTTTATTAGTTACTATATTATTTAAGGTTACATTAAATGATTTGGGGTCGTTTGTTATTTAATTTTAAAGAAACATATTATAGGTTGAATATGTTTAAAGGGATGATGGTTGCATCATCTCAAAAATCTATAAAATGCCATAATTATCATTTTTATAAATAAAATATACATTTATAACAATGTATTTAATATGGTCTTGAAAATGTAAGTATATCATCTCCTTGAGAACGTATTTCAAACACACTCTTCAATGCCAATTTCATTTTTATACATAGTGAAATAGAATAAAGTGTTCAATATTTTAATTTTTAATATTCATAAATATGTTATACAAGTAACTTTTTTCTCATTAATTCCATATTTATAACCATCCATGGAGATGTCATTGTAAAAATATTAACATTGTTTTGTGGTTTTGGTAGTCCTCCTGTAAGCAGGAGCAATGTTTTTATTTCCAAATTGATGGAAGGGTGAGATGGTGCATAATATAATTTCATAAAATAATTAATATTATTTGATATGTATTTAATATTTTCAGTTAATCTATAATTTTATCCATATATATGAGGTTGTGATGAAAAACAAAACACATCACTTTTTGGGGTGGTAGTGCACACACACAAACAAATGATGTTCTCAATTTTAATAAGAAAGAAAAATATGTTAAAAATGAAAATAAAATAAAAATAATATCATTTAATTTTATTTGATAAAATGATTTAATTATTTCAACATATTTATGATTGGTTTGGAGGAGGATTAAGTCTAAATAATCAAGAAAAAACTCACATATGAGTTGTAATTATTTGTTAGAAACCCTTCTTTGGATTACAATGTAATAATTATGGGTCTGGTATTTTAGTGAAACCTAAAACTATTTTACTTTGTGATAGAATTTATGAAGACATTTTTTGGGGTCTTGAATATGATATAGTTTGTAATGATTGCGAATATGTAAGGAGAGGAGGTGTCCTTTATAAATGATTGGAGTGACACCATTGTAATAACATAATGTTTTAAAATAGAATTAAGTGATTTTCATAGTGAAGTTCAACATAATCAACAAAATTTAGAACATAACGTTTTATGGTTTGACATAATCTCATAATATAAGAATTACTATAATATTTTTGACCAATTCATAATTGTTAACCTCACTCATACAGTTTTATCATTTACTAGTGTGATTACTATTTTCT
This sequence comes from Viscum album, assembly GCA_963277665.1. Lineage (NCBI taxonomy): Eukaryota > Viridiplantae > Streptophyta > Magnoliopsida > Santalales > Viscaceae > Viscum > Viscum album. The sequence goes on from OY728121.1 coordinate 597,829,708, forward strand.
AATGACTATATTAATTATGGAAAAACTAAATTGAAAATACTAATAAATTTAAACAACTATATAATAAATATGAAATAAAATATTCATGGTTAAATATTTATAATCTCCTTAAATTTATTTCAATTAAATAATGAAAAACCCAAATTAAAGAAGCTTTTAAAAACAAATGCATTTTAAGCCTAAGAATGAATTTATACAGAAATAAAGTATCATATGGATTAATTGGAATTAATTTATCCATTTTTTTTAATTAGACTGTTGATAATTTTAGGACATTCCAAAATACAGATTTATATTTAAAATAGTTGAAAATAATTGAATGTTTTTATAAAAACTGTAATTTTCATCATTCTCCCAGAAATAATTATCGTTAGTAAAATATAAAAATTTCTCCATAAGATAAATTTTTGTGATGAATTTGAAAATGAAATTTTATTTCATAATATAAAATTTCTAAAATTTACAAATTTTACTTTTAAATGAAAAAAATATAATTAATCAAATTATATTTTTTAAAAATAATAATTATTTCTTTATTGAATTAAAAACCATAATCTTGTTTTATAAATTGATGAAATTAATTTTGGAATATAATATAATTAATTATAATTATTAATCCATAAATTTAATATACTTTTACATTTATAAAATATCCAATAATTAAATAATTTCTTAAATTAAAAAAGTAAAAACCATCTTAAGGTAAAATATTTAACATTTAAATATACCATAATTTAATTCAAGTTGTAAACATAATAATTGTAAATGTATAATGTTTATATAATCTAATTATATGACATCTATTTGGAAATGATATATATATATATATATATATGATGAATGATAGAATAAGACAACCTGTAGGTTTATAGTAGGCATTTCCGCCTATTTCCCATCAGTCGTATGTCTGAAACCCATGTCATTTCTATATATGATGGTATTTCATCAGGCCTGTGGGGTGACATTTTAATATAAAAGATACTTTTTAATAAATATGATCCCATTATACATCAAAACATTATTTTTTATAATATCAGGAAAACCAAGCTATATAGGTGATTAATTTATGAATAAGTTCATAGTTTATAAATAAAGTTATTAACAAAGGACATGAATTTATATTCTAAAAATTGAAAATTCTTGATATAATAATTCAAAATATTTTAATTTTACAACCGAAATTTTCCCAAATATCCCCCAAAACCCTGCTTTAGTGTAAAGAGTACCCGATAGGGTTTGTGAAAAGGATATCATAATCGGGTGGCCACATGGTGTCTAGTATAGACCCAATGGCTACCCAATATATCTAGACTAATTAATTTTGTTAGGGGTAGAAAAATAAATTAACATTAATACCAAATTAATTTTTCCCATATAGGGAACCCTTGAGAGTATACTTAATAAAACCTCATCCCTACTCTTACTTTTTTATTTTCCACTACAATCTAGTGAAATTTAGTGAACCTTGATATGTCAATGTGAGGAATAAACATTAAATTTTTTCCATATCTATTCATACTTTTCCATTTCCATTTATTTAATTATGAATAATATATGAATTTGATATAATTTAAACCATATCATAGTAGAATAATCTTAATTTTAACAGATTTTGGTTTTTTTATAGATGATGATAAGGAATGTTAATCTCATATGATCACATGTTATTTACCTTGAGGTAGGAAACTTCATTTTTTATTGATTTCTATTTATCATGGTGAAATGAAATTATAACTCATCTTGAGAAAATATATATTTTCCTTTTTAATGGATGTGGAGTGAGTTTATTGTTTAGTTAACCAATTTTATTTATGATATATTAATTATGTTCTTCTTGATGAGGTGTCCACATTATAATTTTTTTAATTAATTCTTTTTTTGTACTATATGTGTTTTACAAAGAATAAAATATATCCCTAGATGAAATAGGGGCTCAAGAAGTCAGATGATTATAAATGGAGACATTTGCAATAATATTTTCAAACTTGTCGAACAGATTTAAATTTATTTTAAATTAAGTGGTTATAAAAAATTCCTTATTTTTAAGAGTGAATGTAGATGAAATCACAAGTTGGTGTGTTCTGGTGAATTCAGTTTACCTTCTGACTTTTTTAGTATACATGTTTTGTTTTAATGAATTAGCTATGACCTCTAAGAAAGTGAATTGGCATATTACACCATCTTCATCAATAAATGGATGATTTAGTATTATTATAAATGTTTAATATGAAATATAATTATTTAAATGGGATCCTAGGGGGTGAAAAAAAATTTGAATAGAAATTAGGAACACAATATTGACTTGATGCTTGTGTATAGTTTCACACTCTTAAGAGGGAGATAAGTCTTTAATAATAGCATGTGATTTTTATTTTGTAAAAGGTAAAGAAATATTTAACTTAAGTGATTCATTTATTAAAATAAAATTTTTCATATAATTATACCTAGGTGGTAATTTTTTTAATGTTCAGGGATGTACATATTGTAATGTGCCTACTAGTATGAATAGATGAATGGGAACTATGGTTTTTCACAATAAATGTATTTTGACACTCTATTTTTTAGATGGGGTTAATTATAATTAAAAAAACACTATCAAAATTTTTAATAGTGTCGTGGGTGAGTTAAATTAAGGACATAATCATTCTTATAAAGGATAAATTGTGTGTAAGGTTATCCCTCGGGTTGTATGCTCTGATGTTGAGAATATAAAAAATGAAACAGCATGGAATTATTGGATGAATATATACTTGAGGGAAGGTGGTATTGGTTATTTAATATTATATTAGTATGATGTTTTTATAACCATGAGTGATTTATGAGATAGTATAGTAGATATCTTTTGTTGTTCTATGATCATGGTGATTTTCTAGGATTTAGAAATTATCAATATGAGTGGTTCCTAGGATGACCGACATAGAGTGTGCTTAAATACAATGGTAACTAGTATTGGTAATGGATATTTTTTTTGTTAAAATATATGTATTAGTAATGAAGATAAATAGATTTATGCTACGTTTTTGTTGTAAGGTATGTTTTCTTGTAGAATTATTTGATTGTAGATCATGTGTACTGATATTATGTAAAAACAAAAGGAATATGGGTCCCAAATTTTTGTTGAGTCACTATAAGGGATGTTCTAGAGGATCATAATTTTAGAAGTGGTCTATAGATTACAATTTAATAGATAATTAATGATGGTGGGTTTTGTATACCATTTATAAGTTAATTATCCTAGCCTTGATATTGTATAATGTCCACATATGGTTATACTTAATTTTTTATAGTGGATTTGATTATAGATAGTGATGATTTGTCGTAACTAGATACCTAATTTCAATTTAGAGTGAAACAGGTCATTCTTAATCTTATTCACACATCACAATTCATATTTTGTTCTACAGGGATTGGTTATGTTACACCCTTCCCATAATTCAGATTCATTTTTCCAGGGGTCATTAATATTTTGCCCCCTTCGTGATTCGAATGTACATCCCTATTCTATGGATTCTAAGAGACTACATGAGTATCAAATCCCATTTTTTGGTTATTTCATGATAGAATGTATATGTTACACCCTCCCAATATTAATATATAATTTCCTACTGTTGGTTTTTTTCAACATCTTTAGTATTACAATTCAAACTTTTTGATAAATGTAGTGAGTTTTAGTACATTTTCTCACCTCAATGTTATTCTAATTAATATTTTAGTCCATATAAGAATCCCCCACCAAAATTGTTGAAGGTTAGAACAGACACCATTATTGGAATCATGGACAGTGCATGATGGTCCAACATGGGAATTCTTATTGATGGATTTTTTATTATTATTTGTTTATGAATTAACCCTATGTTTAGGATTTTAGGGGAATGTTTTTGGTTTCCATGTGTTTTTTTACCCACAACATACATGTACATGTTTTAGTATTTATATAATTCATTTCTCTAAATTATTTTCCAGAAAATTTATTTACGGAAGATAGTTAGCAGGATTGATCAAAAAAGAGATTATGGAAATAATATTGTCTTTGTAGGAAAACAATTTTTTTATTTTTATTTTGTATTTATTATTTTCTTATATGATAATAAAGTTTTGGTAATATCTTCTCACACTATTTCTTTTTTATAATGACTTAAATTATCATTTTTAATCACATCGGTGCTCTATTTTTATAGTTAATAATGAGTGGTTATTACATATGGTGCTAATAATTTCACAAAATTTTATATCTATTTTATTATTGGATTAGAATTATACTGAGTATATAGCCTCTCTATTGTATGGACTAGACACTTATTTCATTTCCACAACCTCTTGAGTTTGGGGAGGCATTACTGCGGTCACATGTCAGACCATCTCAAAAAATAAACAATAGGTTAGGGAATTATTAGCCTTCTGTGAATTTTAAATGTATCAATGGAATATTCTGTCTTTTTATTAATTGTTTATTTATATTAAATTAGAAAATTGTGAATGATTTTTTTGAATGATATTGAATAGTATTCTTATATACATGGAGAAAATAAATTAAGAAGGTAGCTTTACACTATAGGACAAAATGAGAATGTACATGGAAGAAGTAATATAAAATTTCCCCCATATTAAAAATGATGGAAGAATTATCCTAGTAAATGACTTATGGGAACATAGAAAATATACAGGTATTGAATATAGTGTTTGAGAGAACAAATTTTTTGGGAGGTGTATAATGGGGACACTAATACTATAGAGGAATTTTTGGATAAATTCAAGGAACTAAGAATGGAAAAATTATTAAATTATGTACTATGTAATATAATGAACCAATCCAAGTGTTCTTGAGGATAGTTAAAACCATGAACCAAAAATTCCACGGTATAATGGAAAATATTAGATAATTATCATCTTTATGGTGGAGTAAAAAATGATTATGGTAAATATATACCAATAATTTACTATATAAAAGACAAATACTAATTAGATTATTGGCCAACGAATTCCATTATATCTTGTATGTTTTTACAAATTATTAAATGGTGAAATTATTTCATCCTTGGTGTATAAGACATCCCCTGTTAATTTTCATGGGATTATTCTTCTATAAAATCACATAACTCTTATTTTTTTAGAATATATGATAGGCATGGATTAACCCTTACTTTATAGATATCATACCAACTATTAGGAGAAAAAACTCATTAAACATCCTAAATCAACCCATGATTTAATCTAACTACATGTACAATTATATATCATTTTAATATCCCATTTAGAAGAATTGATCTTGATACCCAATGAATAAGTATATCATGAACATATGGTTATTATAAATTAAATTTTCATCCTTAAATAAATTTTTATTATGAAAGAATTTCCTAATATATTTTAAGGAGCTAGTCCTCTCACATAACATGATATAGACTTCGTAATATAACATATACTTGGTTGGGAACCTATATCATTGATCCATTATAGAATGAACCAGATAAAATGAGAGGAATTAAAAAGAAATAATAAGAGAATTTACACAAACTGTTTAGGTTCCCTATTGAATAACCATAGGGTAAATTAGTCTTCTTTTTCAGGAAAAAGGTTTGTTGAATGTGACTTTCCATAGATTTTAGATATAAAACTTTTTTTAGAATAAATAAAAAGTAACTTTTATAAGAGATTGGTGAATTTTGTGAACTACTCATTGAAGCATAATATTACTAAAAACGGAATTTTCATTCAAGATATAGATTGATAAAGGTGAAATGTGATGATATTTAACACATAGACTTTTATACAATATATTTACATTATGAGTTCATAGTGATTCCATTTTTAAATATAACAAACAAAATAATCCTCATAAATATGATGAATAGTTTCTTTAGATACTACATTGGTAAATTTTTTGTGGTCCTTGTTGAATATTTTTTATATAAATTAATACAAAATAAGTAAATGTACAAAATTTATAGAACATATTAAATAATATTTGAAAGGGAAATTTGTTAAAAAGATTATAAATTATTTCTTTTAGATATATTACAAAATACAATTATGTAATTTGATCACGAGATAGTGAATTTATTTTAATTAATAAATGAAAATGCAAATTAATGAATGAAAATTCAAAAAGGAGTTGTAGATATCTATAGTTTTCGTGTATAGGATGGTTACAATTATGGTTATGTAGGATATTTCATATTATTTTATAACATATAAACCTTGTTAAAATATAACAGAGTAAAATATATATTGAAAAATAATAATAAAAAATATTTAATTAATTAAATAAATGGTTTTTTACTACCCATGTACTTATACATCCATAAAGTAGTGACGGGTTTGTGATATATAGTTATTATTCTAATAAATTAAATGGTTTCATCATAATATAAATTTATAAAATAAAAGATTGTTCCATTCAATAACTGAAAATCAATGAGAAATATTATCCAACACATTTCATAGAGTAACTAAATTTAATCTTTTCAATAAGGATTTTGATAAATTACATCTATTAAAATAATTTCATTTTATATATGGATTATAAAATATTAAAGTACATATTCAAATGAAGGAGTTTAACCTGGATCAATAATTGTGTATGGATTGTAACACCCCAAGATTTTATGAAAAATACTATTTTTAATTTCATTAATGTCTTGATTGTACGCTACACAAAAAGGAGCTTGCACAACACGCATCCTTGACTTTCCTTTCATTACACGCAATCGTGACCTTCCTCGATAGCGTGTGTAGTACGCAATACCGAGTTTCACTAAATAACGATATGCTATTAAAATATTATTAAAATTAGCTGTTATGAATAGTAATAACCACTTTTTGAAATTTTGAAAATTTTATTTTTCAAAATGGACTTCATTTTTGGATTCGGAATATCGAAATTAGCTTAGGGTGAAATTTTGGTACTTTTCGGCTAACTTTCATTTTCAGATGAATAGTGAAAATTATTAAATTTTAATTAAAAACTACATTTTTAATCGAAATAATTAATAGTGATAAATTATTAATTTGAATTGTTTTAACATATATTTAGAATATATTTTTACAATTTAATAAAATGTTGGTTATTGGATGTAATTTCACATTTAAACCAGAATAAACAAGTGTCAATCTTTTGATAGTTATTATCTCTTAAGAACGCGCTATTTGTTTTGACGACGGGAATTAATTTTTAAATTAATTAATTCCACTGATATGTTTTGAATTTGGTAATATATACATCATTTTTTAATTCATAATATCAATTATAGCTTAGGCCTAATTTTTGGTATTTCTATGGAAACTTTCATTTTTTGATGAATAGTGAAACCACTAAGTGGTCGTTAAAAAAAATGAATTTTTCATAAAACTTAATTTTACCACTTCTGTGAGTGGAATTTCAAAAATCTGAGAGACGCGGTTGATTTCAGTAAGAAAAATGTCATTCAATGAGATGAAAATAATTTTTGGTGAATAGTAACTTTTTACTTTTTTTACAACGGTTAAAAGTAAATAGGGTAATTAAGGGTAAAAATGATATTATTATTACCCTAAAACATGTCCTAATTCTACTGTATAAGTGTAATTCGACCAAATACAGCATTAGGAATAAAATATGACCATTTAGGCCCACATGGATTAGATTAAGACATTTATTATTAATTTATTTAAAGAATGGTTAAAATAGTTAAAATCAAAGTTTAATAAGTACATAATTTTTAATATAAGGTTATACATAAGATAAATTAGACTATAAATATTAATTAGAAAGAGAAAAAGATTTCCTAAATAATGATATTTTATTTTTAATTTTTAGACTTTAATTAAGTTAATTTATTTATGACACAAAGATGATGTAGTAATTAACTTATTAATGAAATATTGACATAATTGATGTTATAAATACACAAATAAATGTAATATGAGACTTTTTATGAATTAAACTAATTTTATAGGTTAATATGACATGTTATTACTTATTTAATTAACTTTTTTCGAACTAATCATTCTGTTATGAGTTTCACAAAAATCAATTTCTAAATAGTGTCAAAATTGACATAAAATAGTTTTTAAAACAAATATTTTATTATTAATTGTTATTTTATTCCTAAAAATCTAAGTATTGGCCAAATGACTTAGATAAGGTTATATATATTAAAACTAAACAACTTGGGGTTCATTTGGCTTCTTATAGTGAGTTTATTAACCTTATAGTGTAAGAACACAAAAAGACACGGTAAAAGTAAAATTATTTATCTTAAAGTTAAACATAAATGATAATGTTAAAATAGGAACCTAAACTTGTCTAAATTATATTGTATGAGATGATTTAGACCCATACCCACCTTATCTTCGAAATAAATCAATTTTGAGCTATATAAAACCGAATTTGGCTTTACAATAAAATAATATATTTAGTTTTTCCAAAAGAGCCCCTCTCCTCCCTTATAAAAGGGACCTCCTCCCTCTCTTCCTCAAACCACTTTGAGCATTCTAGCTCGGCAAATCCCTGCCAAATTCTCCCCTCCACTTCCCTAGAAACATTCTAGAGGTCCTTGTCTTCTTCAAAGACCAATTTTAGTGCTCTAAGAGGAGGACTCAAAGAGGCACTTCAAAGAAGAGGTAATGTCTGTTATCGATTCTTTCAACTTTATTTCTTCTTCCACTTCTTCTTCTTATGTTGTTTCATTATTAAGTAATAATATCAGTATCATTCATATACTTATATGTTATTATAAGTATGAAACAACCCTATTTCACCATCTTGCTATCCTATGGAAAATGAAATCCCCGCGCGTGCGTACGTACGGAATACCGTCTCCACGCCGCGGTGTAATCTATTTTCCATCACCACCTTACTTGGATGGGTATAATGGTGTAAATAATAACTATATATTATTATTTTAAAGTGATATTGATTCTGAAATAGTATACATACACTACAATACAATTCCATGATCATGAGAACGATATCATCACTCGTGCATACGTACGGACTACCATCTCCACGACGCGATGAAATTCATTCTCCACGTTAACCATTTATGAATGATTATAAAGTATATATAATAAGTAATAATGAAATATATGACATAATAATGATAATGGATTTATGTGTATATATATATGTGTCATCTACTTAATTCCATTCAACTCAATAAGGAAACGAAAATAGCGTTCATGCGTACGTACGACCTGCCGTCTCCATGAATGGTGTATTTCTTTCCATTTACTGATCTATTATATATCTGTATATTCTGAATATATATTATATATAAATCATGTTTCATATTCTAGAATTATGTAATCATGATCTATGTAATCATACGATTAATTACAAGTCAAAACACGGACGACAAATGAAACAATTTTTACCCAAAATGCTCTTTAACATGGAATTTACAAAAGAACGGGTAATATAACGTCATAAGTGAACCATATAAGATATCATAACAATGAGTATGATTCTGGAATAAGTCAATGACATTATCTAAAAAATTATACAGGAGGTTCGGACACTTACGAAGCAAATCGGACCTAAGGTAAAGGAAAATATCACAATCTCATTTTTATCCAAGATTGTTTATACTTTGGCATTTACTGGGGTGTATTTTAACATCCAGATCCATGATTCTGCAATATTTAATATTATTTTCATCCACCTACAATTGTTTAAATCCAATTTTACCCTTCGGTGAGTTTTAGGTAAAAGATATGAAATGAATCTTTTGTTATTTTTCGTACGAGTTACTTTTTGACTTTTCTGACAAAAGTACGAGAAGAATGTTTTTCTAACTTATACAGCATGAATGGATTTTTAAAACATTATTTCCAAGAATATTATTTTTCAAGTTTTCATGTTTATTTTTAATCAACTTCTTTTAGTTTAAAATTGTATGAAATTTTAAGAAAGGAAAGATGTTTTTGAAGTAGAAATGATATTTTCCTCAAGAATGGAGTTCATGTGTTTTATCAAAATTATTTTCCATCTAAGATAATATAGGGTTCTGTTTCTATCCCTATTATTATATTGATTTGATTATGTTGTTATGGAAATATTTTTATGAATTCCTTTATCTTATGTGAATTTATTTATGATGTCATGATGTTTAAGATTACCATTTTTATTACATGGGTTATGTTATGATGTATGGTTTATGATTTTGGGGCACACATAATAATGGTATCACCATGATATGGGTGGGACCTATATCTCCCTCAAATTCATTGGGTAATGATTTTATATCTCATGAGATAGACATGGCTAGAACGGCAGGTTAAACCGGTTCAGTGAAACAGGACTGAAATGAGGAGTGAACTCGGTTCAGAAATGGACTTTGTCCACTATGATAGTCATGGAAATGAGTGTTGACTAATAAGAAATGATTCTCTATGATTATGTGTGTATGCCACAAAGTTCCATGTTTTATGTTATGATTATTGGGATTACATTTCACTAATATGATTTGTCACATGTTATGATATTATGATCTCTTTTGCAGGTTATGATTTCCAAAATGTTATGTTCTTATGAATATGATGTGATTGATATTTCTTTTGTTTACCCTTAGTGAGCATTTGAGCTCACCCTTTTATGTTTTCTTTTCCCCAAGATATAAAGAATGATTTTATGTAAAAAAGGGAAGATCTTATTAGAGATGTTGAAGATCTTTCACCATGATTAGAAGATTATATTCCGAGTTTCCAAAGACACTATACTATTACGGTCCTTGTGTGTGTGTTTTTGTTATGTATTAAGTATTCCGCAAAAATTAATGTAATGTCCATGTACGTCATGCTTCGGGTCTCTACAGTTGGTATCAGAGGAAAGTCTTAGTCAACCTTTGGAAACTAGGATGCGAGAACTTTAGTGATATCCCTAGAGATATGTCTAAGGTATATCTAGGGATGTCCCTAATGTTAAGTATAAGTATAGGTTATAGTACTAGAATTACGGTAACCCTAGATTTTAGATATTGAAGTTACTCCCCCTTTATTATATTGTTTTCCCTAGCGTGATTTTTTCCTCTCACACTATTGTTTTTGGGTTTTATATGATGGATGGAACCCGAAGGAACCGTGTTGACCAATGTAATGGACAATGCAATGATTGTCCTCATGAACAAACAAATGTTATGGGAGATGGAGTGCAAAATCTTATTGCTATAGTTACACAAGCTATGAATCATTAGGGACATCCAAATGAGCAGAGAGGGAACAATATTCTATTGAGTCCTTAATGAGGCAATATCCACCATCTTTCAGTGGGTCTTCTGATCCACTTGTTGCTGAACAATGGATCATTACCACTGAAAAGATATTTTCAGTTCATCAATGTTCTGAACATGATAAAGTCATCATAGCAGTATATCGTTTGGAAGGTGAAGCTGATCAATGGTGGAATCATATCAAGAATATGAAGCCAAGAGATGAAATTGAGTCCATGGAATGGGACGAGTTCAAGAACTTATTTTTCAATAAGTACTTCCCTTGTATTCTTCGAACAAAGATGGAGAAGAAGTTTCTTGAACAAACTAAAAAGGATGATGAATATGTTGGCATATACGAAGCGAATTTTACAAGGCTTGCAAGGTATGCATCTGGCTTTATCATCCAACCTGAAAGTAAAGTTGATCGATTCTTCAGTGGCTTAAAACCAAATCTTCGAAGGGAATTATCTATAAGAGACTTCAGTAGCTATAAAGAAATTGTACATTTTGCTATCAAGGTAGAAATGGAATTTGGTGTTACTTATCCATCTCAGAGTTTTGAAAAGAAACGAAAGATGGAGTTCAAGGAGAAATCTCATAATAATAGTGAATAGAATATGGATATTTATTTATGCTCAAAGTGTGGAAAGAAGCATGGTGGACATTGTCTTAAAGGGACTAGAAAATTTTTTAAGTGTGGAAAAGAAGGTCATCGAGCAGCTGAGTGTCGAATTAATGGAAAAAGGGTTTCTAATGATGTTAATAAAGAAAAGACTGCATAGAATGCACCACCAACACTTCAATGCTTCACGTGTAAGGAAATGGGGAATTATGCTAATAAATTCCCTAATCCAAGGGTTAGTGATGATCGACAGGAGCAACCACTTAAGGAAAAGGACAATGGGAAGTCACATGCGATCACTATTGGTGATGTTGAATATGAAAACAATGTGGAGGAATGATTAAGTGTTTATGTAATGGGATTCCAAAATAATGTTGTATATAGTATCGTGGAATATTGGAATATTTAATTGTTGGTCTATTGTGGGTTTCAATGGTACTGGTAACCATAGAATGTGATTGATATATTTTTGGAAAAAAAGATGATATGCGCATAATAAAAGGAAAACGATAAAATGAAATGTTTGACCGTATTCATGAGCTCATGACTGATATAAGGAGAAGGTTATATCATGGTTTGAGTATATAGAATATTTGGATTTTTGTATGTAGAAAGAGTTAACTTCTGACTGCATTCATGTTTTTACTAAGGTTCAATGGGTATTCATTCTTCTAGAGAATACATGATTATGGTATTCACATGTTTGTAATTTGACCAACAAGATATATCTTATGATATATGGGGGATAAATGATGGCATTCACGTGATTGTTATGTGACATTTCAAGTAATCATTTTCTTTATACTATGAGCTTGGACCAACGTATTTTAGATAAGCCTAAAGATTGGAATTGATTATGTTGGACATAATTTAGGATAGAAATTTTTTCAATATTATTGATGGGATGTTATAGTAATATAGATTTAGAAAAAGGACAACCTGCGGGACGTGCGACATCCCATCGCATCGGACAAGGCTTTGGGAATCGAACCCACAACCGAAGTGCGACTGGCCTTTATCTCCTACCACTAGCCTACAGGAAGTCCCTATTTAGTAGAAACTAGATTTATTATATTAAGAAGTATGATATATGAAGTATAAGTCCATTTTAGGAACCATATATGATTAATCTCACTATAGATGGACTTATGTAAGTTTTGATAACTTTTCTAACCTTTTTTTGAGACAGATGAAATGACCCATCATTCTATCACATGATCCGCTAACACATAATGAATGAAAAATTCAACTTCATTTCTTTAAGAGATGAACTGGAAATTGTCCAAAGAACGACCAACGGTGAGACTATACCAAAATCACGAAAGTATTTCTTCTAATTCCAATTTCATCAATTTGAGGAAATGATATTGAAAACCAAAAATGTTGTCGTAGTGCTCTTATATCTGATGAATCAGATGGTACCTCAGATCGTCACAAATTTATGGCTTTGTGATTGCTGGCTTTTCCATAGCCATGTTCTCTACCACTCTCCATCAGAACATGATGGTTAGATTTCTCTTCCATATCCATATTTTCACCTATGTAGAAACCCAGTGATTAGTTTATTTGGGTAACCGTTAAGTTTCATAATTTTGTTTTTAAAGATTGGTTTTGGTATTCCTTTTTACGATTTGGGTTTCAATTAAAGAATCTTTTGAGTAGTAAACCATTTATGACCCCAACAAATTTCGAGGGCGAAATTCATTTTAAGGGGGGTAGAATGTAACAACACGAGATTTTATGAAAAATATTTTTTTAATTACATTAATGTCTTGTTTTGTACGCTACACCAAAAGGAGCTTTCACAATACACATCCTTTACTTTCCTTTCATTACCCACAATCACGACCTTCCTCGATAGCGTGTGTAGTACGCAATACCAAGTTTCACTAAACAACGATATGCTATTAAAATATTATTAAAAATAGCCGTTATGAATTGTAATAACCACTTTTTGAAATTTTGTAAATTTTATTTTTCAAAATGGACTTCATTTTTGGATTCGGAATATCGAAATTAGCTTAGGGTGAAATTTTGGTACTTTTCGGCTAACTTTCATTTTTTGATGAATAGTGAAAATTAATAAATTTTAATTAAAAAAAACTTTTTAATTGAAATAATTATTTGTGATAAATTATTAATTTGAGTTGTTTTAAAGTATATTTAGAATATATTTTTACAATTTAATACAATGTTGGTCATTGGATGTAATTTCACATTTAAACTAGACATAAACAAGTGTCAATCTTTTGATAGTTATTATCTCTTAATAACACACTATTTGTTTTGACGACAGGAATTAATATTTAAATTAATTAATGAAAATGACATGTTTTGAATTTTGTAAAATAGACATCATTTTTTAATTCATAATATCAAATATAGCTTAGGCCTAATTTTTGGTATTTTTCTGGAAGCTTTCATCTTTTGATGAATAGTGAAACCACTAAGTGGTAGTTAAAAAAATGAATTTTTCATAAAACTTAATTTTACCACATATGTTAGTGGAATTTCAAAAAATCCAATAGACACGGTTTATGTCAGTAAGAAAAATTTAGTTCAACGAGATGAAAATAATTTTTTGTGAATAGTAACTTTTTACTTTTTTTACCACGGTTAACAGTAAATAGGGTAATTAAGGGTAAAAATGATATTATTATTACCCTAACACATGTTCTAATTCAATTGAATAAGTTTAATTATACCAAAAACAACCTTAGGAATAAAATATGACCATTTAGGCCCACTTCGATAAGATTAGGACATTTATTATTAATTTATTTAAAGAAGGGTTAAAATAGTTAAAATCAAAGTTTATTAAGTAAATAATTTTTAATATAGGTTTATAGATAAGATAAATTCGACTATAAAAATTAATTATAAAGATAAAAATATTTCCTACATAATGATATTTTATTTGTAATTTTTAGACTTTATATAAGTTAATTTATTTATGACACAAAGATGATGTAGTAATTATCTTATTAATAAAATATTGACATAATTGATGTTATATATACCTAAATAAAAGTAATTTGAGACTTTTTATCAATTAAACTAATTTTATAGGTTAATATATCATTTTATTATTTATTTAATTAACTTTTTTCGAACTAATAATTCTGTTATGAGTTTCATAATAATCAATTACTAAATAGTTTCAAAATCGTCATAAAATAGTTTTTAAAAAAAATATTATATTATTAATTTTTATTTTATTCCTAAAAATCTAAGGATCGGCCAAATGACTTATATAAGGTTATATATATTAATAATTAACATATTGTGGTTCGTTTGGCCTCTTATCGTACGTTTATTAACCTTATAGTGTAAGAACACAAAAAGACACGGTAAAAGTAAAATTATAAAACTTAATGTTAAATATAAATGATAAGGTTAAAATAGGAATCTAAACTTGACTAAATTCTATTGTATGAGAGTATTTAGAACCATCCCCACCTTAGATTCTAGGTAAATAAATTTGGATCTATGTAAAACCTAATTTGGCTTTATAATAAAATAATATTTTTTGTTTTTCCAAAAGAGCCCCTCTCCTCCCTTATAAGAGGGCACCTCCTCCCTCTCTTCCTCAAACCACATTGAGCCTTCTTGCTCGGCCAATCCCTGAAAAATTCTCTCCTCCATTTCCGTAGAAACATCCTAGAGGTCCTGGTCTTCTTCAAAGACCAATTTTAAATCCCTAAGAGGAGGACTCAAAGAGGAACTTCAAAGAAGAGGTAATGTCCGTTACCGATTCTTTCAACATTATTTCTTCTTCCACTTCTTCTTCTTAGGTTGTTTCATTATGAAGTAATAACATAAGTATCACTAATATACTGATATGTTATTATAAGTATGAAACAACCCTATTTCACCATCTATCCATTCTACGGAAAAAGAAATCACCGTGCGTGCGTACGTACGGAATACCGTCTCCACGCCGTGGTGTAATCTATTTTCCATCACCACCATATTTGGATGGGTATAATTGTGTACATAATAACTATATATGATGATTTTAAAGTGATATTGATTTTGAAATAGTATACATACACTCCAATACAATTCCACGATCATGAGAATGATATCATCGCTCGTGCGTACGTACGGACTACCGTCTCCACGACGCGATGGGATTCATTCTCCATGTTAACCATTCATGAATGATTATAAAGTATATATAATAAGTAATCATGAAATATATGACATAATAATGATACTGGATTTATGTTTATATAAATATATGTATGTCATCTACTTAATTCCATTAAACTCAATAAGGAAACGAAAACAGCGTTCATGCGTACGTACGGCCTACCGTCTCCATGAACAGTGTATTTCTTTCCATTTACTGATCTATTATATATATGTATATTATGAATATATATTATATATAAATCATGTTTTATATTCTAGAGTTAAGTAATCATGATCTAAGTAATTATATGAATAATTACAAGTCAAAACACGGACGACATATGAAACAATTTTACCCAAAACACACTTTAACATGGAATTTACAAATGAACGGGTAATATAAAGTCATAAGTGAACCATATATGATATCATAACAATGAGTATGATTCTGTAATAAGTCAATGACATTATTTAAATCATTATATAGGAGGTTCGGACACTTACGAAGCAAATCGGACCTAAGGTAAGGGAAAATATCACAATCTCATTTTTATCCAAGATTGTTTATACTTTGGAATTTACTGGTGTGTATTTTATCATCCACATCCATGTTTCCTCAATATGTAATATTATTTTCATCCACTTACAGGTTTTTAAGTCCAATTTTACCCTTCTGTGAGTTTTTAGTAAAAGATATGAAATGAATCTTTTGTCGTTTTTCGTACGAGGTACTTTATGACTTTTCCGACAAAAGTACGAGAAGAATGTTTTTTTATCTTTTACGGCAAGAATGGAATTTTAAAACATTATTTCCAAGAATATTCCTTTACAAGTTTTCAAGATTATTTTTAATCAACTTCTTTTAGTTTAAAATTGTATGACATGTTAAGAATGTAAATATGTTTTTGAAGTAGAAATGATATTTTCCTCAAGAATGGAGTTCAAGTGTTTTATCAAAATTATTTTCCATCTAAGATAATATAGGGTTCTGTCTCTATCCCTATTATTACATTGATTTGATTATGTTGTGATGGAAATATTTTTATGAATTCCTTTATCTTATGTGAATTGTTTTTTGATGTCATGATGTTTAAGATTCCCATATTTATTGCATGGGTTATGCTATGATGTATGGTTTATGATTTTGTGGAACACATAAGAATTTTATCATTATGAGATGGTTGGGAGCTATATCTCCCTCCAATTCATTGGGTAAATATTTTATATCTCATGAGATAGACATGGCTGGAATGGCAGGTTAAACAGGTTCAGTGAAACAGGACTGAAACGAGGAGTGAACTCGGTTCAGAAATGGACTTTGTCCACTAATATAGTCTTGGCAATGAGTCTTGACTAATAAGAAAATATTATATATGATTATGTGTGTTTTCCACAAAGTTCGATGTTTTATGTTATGATTATTGGGATTACATTTCACTACTTTGATTTATCCCATGTTATGATATTATGATCTCTTTTTCAGGTTAAGATTTCCAAAATGTTATGTTCTTAGGAATATGATGTGATTGATATTTCTTTTGTTTACCCTTACTAAGAATTTGAGCTCACCCTTTTATGTTTTCTTTCCCCCGGGATATAAAAAAGATTTTAGGTAAAAAAAGGGAAGATCTTTATGTGAGATTTTGAAGATATTTCACCATGATTAGAAGATTATATTCCGAGTTTCCAAAGACACTAAACTATTACGGTCCTTGTGTGTGTGTGTTTTTTATGTATTAAGTATTCCACAAAAGTAATGTAATGTCCATGTACATCATGCTTCAGTTCTCTACATGGATTATATCAGTAAATATGACAATTCTGTAGAGACCTGAAGCTTGGCGTACATGGACATTACAATAATTTTTCGGAATACATAGTACATAACAAAAACATACATTCAAGGATCTTAATAGTTTAGTGTCTTTAGAAACTCGGAATATAATCTTTTAATCATGGTGAAAGATCTTCAACATCTCCCATAATGATCTTCCTTTTTTTATACCTAAAACCTTTCTCTATATCCCGGGGAAAAGAAAACATAAAAGGGTGAGCTCAAATGCTCAGTAAGGGTAAAAAATGAAATATAAATCACATCAATTTCATAAGAACATAACATTTTGGAAATCTTAACCAGCAAAAGAGAGCATAATTTCATAACATGGGATAAATCATAGTAGTAAAATGAAATCCCAATAATCATAACTTAGAACATGAATCTTTGTGGAATACACACATAATAATAGAGAATCATATCTTATTAGTCAAGACTCATTTCCAAGACTATCTTAGTGGACAAAGTCCATTTCTGAACCGAGTCACCCTCATTTCAGTCCTGTTTCACTGAACTGGTATAACCTACCATTCCAGCCATGTCTATCTCATGAGATATAAAATCTTTACCCAATGCATTGGAGAGAGATATAGGTCTCACCCATCTCATTATGAAACCATTCTTATGTGTGCCACAAAAATCATAAATCAAACATCATTGCATAACCCATGTAATAAAAATGGAATTCTTAAATATCGTTCCATAACAAAACAATTCATATAAGATAAATGAATTCATAAAAATAATTCCATCACAACATAATCAAATAAATATAATGATAGGGATAAAATCAGAACCCTATATTATCTTAGATGGAAAATAATTTTGATAAAACACTTGAACTCCATTCTTGAGAAAAATATCCTTTCTGCTTCAAAAACACTTTTCCATTCTTAACAAGTCATACAATTCTAAACTAAAAGAATTTGATTAAAAATAAACTTGAAAACTTGTAAAGGAATATTCTTGGAAATAATGTTTTGAACATCCATTAATGTCGTATAAGTTAAAAAAACATTCTTCGTACTTTTGTCGGAAAAGTCAAAAAGTACCTCGTACGAAAAATGACAAAATATTCCTTTCATATCGTTTACTAAAACTCACCGAAGGCTAAAATTGGATATAAACTATTTTATAAGGATATAAATATTACATATTGAGGAAACATGGATGTGGATGATAAAATACACCCCAGTAAATTTTCAAATTATAAACAATCTCGGATAAAAATGAGATTGTGATATTTTCCCTTACCTTAGGTCTGATATGCTTTGTACGTGTCCGAACCTCCTGTATGATGATTTAAATAATGTTATTGACTTATTCCAGAATCATATTTATTTTTATGAGATCATATATGGTCGTATTCTTAGCTTTTTAGTTGTAGTATTTCATTGCTACTTGTTATTCGGGTGTTTATAACTTTTTGTTCTTATGCGTGTTTTGTCGAATAAATTCTTATTATTCTCTTTTTGTTATAGATACCTAATTTCCAGAATGGTATTAGGGTAATTTATATCATATTCATTCATTAAATTCATTTATATAATCATTATGAAATTAAGATCATGTAGAACGAGTGGCATCACATCGTGGAGACGGTATTCCGTACGTACGCACGAGTGATGATATCGTTCCTATGATCGTGGAATGTTATTGGAGAGTATGTATAATATTTAAGAATCAATATCACTTTATAATAGTCATACATAGTCATTATTTAAACCATTATACCCATCCAAGTATGGTGGTGGTGGAAAATAGATTACACCACGTCGTGGAGACGGTATTCCGTACGTACGCACGCGCGGTGATTTTATTTTTCGTAGGATGGATAGATGGTTAAATAGGGTTGTTTCATACTTATAATAACATATCAGTATATGAGTGATACTGATGTTATTACTTCATAATGAAAAAACTAAAGAAGAAGAAGTTGAAGAAGAAAGAAATTGGAAAGGATCGGTAATGGATATTACCTCTTCTTTGAAGTGCTTCTTTGAGACCTCCTTTTTGGGCACTAAAATTGGTCTTTGAAGAATACCATGACCTCTAGGATGTCTCTAGGTAGTGGAGAGTAGAAAAGGGCTGGGGTTTTCCGAGCTTGAAGGCTCGAAGTGATGTGAGGAAGAGGGGGAGGAGGTTCCCTTTTATACGGGAGGAGAGGGGTACCTTTGGAATAACTAAAACTATTATTTTATTATAAAGTCAAATTCGGTTTTAAATAGCTCTAAATTGATTTATTTAGAAGATAAGGTGGGTATGGGTCTAAATCCTCTCATCCAATATAATTTAGACAAGTTAAGGTTCCAATATATACCTTATCTTTTAGTTTTAACTCTTAGTTAATTAGATTGACATTTACCATGTCACTTTGTATTTTTATATTATATAGTTAATAAATTTACCATATACATCAAAGAGCCCCCAAGTTGAGTTTTATTAATATATATAACCTTATCTAAGTCATTTTTCTGAGACTTATATTTTTAGGAATAAAATAACATTTAATAATATAATATTTGTTTCAAAACTATTTTATGTCAATTTTGACACTATTCAATAGTTGATTTTTTTAAACTCATAACAGAATGATTACTTCGACCAAAGTTAATTAAATCAATCCTAACATCGCATATTAACCTAGAAAATTAGTTTAATTCATAAATAGTCTCAAATTATACTTATTTATGTATTTATAATATCAATTATGTCAATATTTCATTAATAAGATAATTACTGCGTCATCGTTGTGTCATAAATAAATTATATTATTTAAAGTCTAAAAATTAAAAATAAAATATCATTATGTAGGAAATATTTTTATCTTTCTAATGAATATTTATAGTAGAATTTATCTTATGTATAACCCCATATTAAAAATTATGTACTTATTAAACTTCAATTTTAACTATTTTAAGCCTTCTATAAAAAAATTAATAATAAATGTCCTAATCTAATCCATGTGGGCCTAAATGGTCATATTTTATTCCTAAGGTTGTTTATGGTCGAATTAAACTTGTCAAATAGAATTTGGACATGTGTTAGGGTAATAATAATATCATTTGTACCCTTAATTACCCTATTTACTTTTAACCGTGGTAAAAAAAGTAAAAAGTTACTATTCACCAAAAATTATTTTCATCTCATTGAACCACATTTTAGTCCTGGATATTAACCGTGTCTCTCGGATTTTCGAAATTCCACCCACAGAAGCGGTAAAATTATGTTTTATGAAAAATTCAGTTTTTTAACTACCACTTAGTGGTTTCATTATTCATCAAAAATTGAAAGTTTTCAGAAAAATAACAAAAATTAGATCTAAGCTATATTTGATATTATGAATTCAAATATGATGTCTATTTTATCAAATTCAAAACATATCAGTTGCATTAATTAATTTAAAAATTAATTCCCGTCGTCAAAACAAATAGCGTGTTCTTAAGAGATAATAACTATCAAAAGATTGACACTTGTTTATGACTGGTTTAAATGTGAAATTACATCCAATGACCAATATTGTATTAAATTGTAAAAATATATTCTAAATATACTTTAAAACCACTCAAATTAATAATTTATTACTATTAATTATTTCGATTAAAAAAGTTGTTTTTAATTATAATTTAGTAATTTTCACTATTCATCAGAATATGAAAGTTATCTGAAAAGTAACAAAATTTCACCGTAGGCTAAATTCGATACTCCGAATCCAAAAATGAGTTCCATTCTGAAAAATAAAATTTACAAAATTTCAAAAAGTGGTTATTTCTATTCATAACGGTTAGTTTTAATAATATTTTAATAGCATATTGTTGTTTAGTGAAACTCGGTATTGCGTACTACACACGCTATCGAGGAAGGTCGCGATTGTGTGTAATGAAAGGAAAGTCAAGGATGCGTGTTGTGCAAGCTCCTTTTCGTGTAGCGTACAACACAAGACATTAATGAAATTAAAAATAATATTTTTCATAAAATCTCGGGGTTTTACAAATTCAATACAATAAAATCCATTAATGTAGAATATGGTAAGGAATGCTCTAAGAAGAAATTAATTTTCCACCATATCAATTATAAATATTAAAATAGATCCAGTATTTAAATATAAAAAATGATGTATTATGAAATCATAAATAAAGATATGACTTCTGGTATGGGATAAATTATTTTAGAACCCAGGAATTGATTTGGAACTATATAATAAATTAAATTTAACTAAGGAAGGTAGGATTTAGGAATTTTACATTGACAAATACTGATTTGTTATTTATGAACTTGATTTTTCTCATAAATTCTAATGTTAATAATGGATGTTTTGAGTGATACAAATAACTCAATATTCCCCATACACCTATGATATTCTAATATGTATCAGGATATTTAAAATTAATATTGGTATAAAAAAATGAATAATGAGATTATAAAATACACCTCCAGATTATTGGTATTATAACATGTAAAGGTAGAGTGTTTAATTTATAAAGGGTTGATGGAACCATTTATTATTAAATTATTGAAATGGGTTAACATAACCATTGAGAGTGACATGGATGATTAATGAAATTTAAATGAAAAATTGGTGATTAGGTTATAGTAGGTCGACATATAAAGATCAGTATTTTTAATTTGCATTTGAAAATATTTCTTGCTCAATATAATTTTGATTATATATGTCAATGAAGTGGTGAGGTTTCATACAAAACAAATTTTGGTTATGTGTTATTGATATCAAGATTCACCTTAATGTTTTATAGTAATTTTTAATAAACATCAACATGAAGTTTAGTTTTAGTAAGATATATCAGCATCTAACATGTATTCAATTTTGAAGGGACATTCAAACACATGAATATTTTCTGAATTACTTCTTAATAAACAATAAATGAGTTTGGTATCAGTAACTTATGATGCTGATTTTTTAATATGTAAATAGTTTTAGTTCAATAAAAAAAGCTATATTTTGATGATATATATAGGAAGAGATGTAGAAATATAAATTTATTGGTTGGATTTAGATAGAAAAAATATATTATGAAATAAAATTTAATATAAAATAATAGATAAGGTACATGAAATTTGATGCCTTGTTTAAGTAGAATAAAATCAATATAAAAGTTACACTAGAAAACATTGATGATGTTGAGATTTTGATATTCAATAAAATTTAATCCTTTTAGCATATCCATAGAAGGGAGTTATAATTTTTTAGAAGAAGGGAAAGTTATGTCCTATTGACTTTTCGAATATCAAGATTCTTGACCATGTAGGACCTTTATCATGTTGACTAACAATTCTACTAAACCCATATTAAGGTAATATTGTGTTCAATATATTCAAAATGGATGTACATACCTGATCCATCACAAAAACTTAATATAGAGGTGATAAAACTTGAACATGACCTATCATATAAGAAGTAAATGATGATGTTATTGGATTATAAAGATAATTTTCAAGAAAATAATAACAACAAACATATCAATGTATTGTGTAAAAAAGGTAAGTAGGAAATAATATACGATCATTCCAATTTAATGATGAAAAATTTACCCTATCAATTCTCTATTGAGTTTATAAAATAAATGTTCATGTGTGAAATTTCTTAAGGGAAAAATAATTAAAGGACTATGATTTTTTGATATAAATTTTCCTTAATTTAAATATGTTTTCTTACATATATATGTATTTTATATCATTATAAATTAATGAAATTGATTATATGTTATACTATAAATAAATAACATGAAATTTGTAAAAAACCAATGATTACTATGTTTTTTTATTATTCAGCACAAAGAATAAATGAAACATATTATCCATAAAATCAATGAAAATAGAATAGAAAAACAAGAATAAGTAAATAACATAACTAGAATATGAAAATTCAATATATTTTGGTTATCCAAAAATACTACATTAATGAGAAATTATATACTAAAAAATAAAAAGATAGGTTATATGATATGAATTTGGAAAAATAAATATAAAAACCCCTAATAAAAAACCAATTTAAGGAAATATGATGAATTTAAGATGTAGATATAGGGTATTAAGAGGGAATATAATTATTATAATGGATATGATTGATATTATAAATATGACAATTATAATAAAGACATATTCATTTAATTAGTATGTTTGTAGTTATGGGTAAATGTCTAAATAATTTCATAAGTAAATAAATATCATTTATAAAAATAAAAATATCATAAATATTTATTTAAATTATTTTTTCAATACTTTTTACCATAAAAATAATAAATAAAAAAGTGAAATGGATTATGAATTTGAAATTAGAAAATATTAAATTTCTATAAATTTTCAAAAATAGATGAATTTTAATATGAATAGTAATGATTAATTTTTAATACATCTAATGATCATTTAATAAAAAAATATGTTTCCTAGTTATAATATTTTCATTAAAATTTAATATTAAATTAATATTTCCTATAAAATAATTTCCTATGTTTGAAATAAATATTGTAAATATTATGGTATTTCAATCACCATGGAAACATCGAATCACTAATTTATTAGGTATTTATTAAGTTTATTTTATAATATTTATATTATTATTTCATAGAATTGTTATATAGAAAAAATAAAGAATAATGAATTATATTGTCAAATGTTTTTGACATTTTTATAAAAATAATTTAATTTTCAAAATATGATACATAAATGATATAAAAATGAAATCATCATCCATATATATTATCCCATATATATGGAAGGCATATTATTGGTGCTTAATACTATTAATTTTCTTAAGTAGAAGCATTATGGAAAATATTGGTCATAAAATTATAATATAATCGTTTTTTCATTCCAAAATACACTTCCCTACCACTTATAAATACCCACATCACATTCATTTCCAATAAACTTCCGAGACAAATAAAAATATTCAAAATATTCCCATATTTACCCTCCCAAGACTATTTTTCATCTAAGGTATGTTTTGGTCTCCCTGCACCCCCATTATTCTATGTGTTCTGCACTTAGAAAATTAGTGATATACAATTAAATGATAACATCACTTACAGCTTTTTTATTTTTTATTTTTTTATCTTTTAAAAACCAACACATACACATGATATAATAAAAATATAAAAAAATATATATTTTACTATTTTCTAGAAAATTATTATAAACATAAAACCATTTATATATATGTGTGTATTATTTCTCTCCTCTTACGATAAATCCCATACATGTTCGATTTACAACTAAAATGGATGATGCCTTTTATTTTCATAAAATTTTATTTATGAATGGTTATTATAGAACATATAATATTTAAATATTTATTATTAATCATATTTAATATTTTTTAAATATAATTAAAATTAATATGTTTATTTGAATTATTTATTTTATTGCTAACAAAACCACCCTGATCTATAGAATTGAATTGTAATAAAATTCCAAACAACATATATTAAACAAAAATAATTATGTATATAATTTCATACTCATGTTCCTATTATATAAATTTAATAATATATTTAAATGATATTTTTGAGGTCAAATAACTCATAGAAAAGGAAAAATTATTAACAAAATAGTTATTAAGTCACTGGAGAATGTTTCAAATAGATGCTTTCTCATGATTTTTTTCTATAATTAAATAGAAACATCTAATTATTAGTATATATAAGTTAAAGAAAAATAATATAACTAAATGTTACAAAATTTATAGATGAATTATCTAATAAATAAATGATTATAATATGGTTCGTTTATTCATATCAATGTAACCAAGGACATAATACAAGGTGTTATCTCTTAATTATCCAAATTTTCAACACTTTTTTACTCTATATTATATTATGTATTATATAACATTCTATTAATCATGCTACTTCATAATGCTTTTAATTTTATATGTTTCTTACTTTTCTCTATTCTATTTTTGTTGATTATGTTATTATAGGGAAACATCACTGTAATGTCTCCAAGACCAGATTTAATATTAAAACTAAAATTATAATATATTCATGTATATCTATATTTCACCTACCATATAAATATTTTCATTGATTTTCTATTTCTATTTACATATAAATTTATTATTAAAAATTTGGTTTTCTTATTCCTACACCTTATGAAATTTTTTAGGGGTCTCCTCTTAATTCCCAAGTTGATTACTTCTTAGTTGTTATTTTCAGTTTCCTTATTTTATAAAAGTCTATAACCTATATATATTTGGGTAAATTTAACATAATTTTTTTGAATATATCATTTTATCTTCCTTTGTTCAATACATCTCATTATCTTTATTAACACATTAATTTAGGTTGTTTATTATATATCCTATATCAATTTCAAAATGGGAGGTTAATGTTATGCATACTAATTTATGTATGATTCATTGCATCCTTTTTTATTTATGCAACACATAATTTATTACTTATTATCATGTGTTGGGTGGATATAGAATGCAAAGACCTCCATTTCAAACGAGAAATAATATATCTCAAGAGATACTATATATGAGGCTTGGTAAGAGATATTAGGAGAAAATCCTAATTTTGTGTTTGTATTTATTCTAGAAATAATATTATAATGTTTAATTATTATTCATATTTCAAAATCTAATGATATTAAATTTTATAAAATATTCTCAAATGTTCTTGTTTTAAAAAATTTATTATTATCATTTGTGTACTCAACTTGATTTATGCCTTTATTTCATTCCCATTATTCATATCAATAATATATTTTTCGACCAACCCATTATTTTAGGTATGTTCCTAGAAGATTTTATGTGTTAATAGTATTATAATAATCTTAAGGAGGAAATGATTAAATGTTAAATAATATTTTATAAACATACATTTATAATTTTTTAAATAGGAACCAAAATGTCTATTGTATTAAACCTATAGATTTAATAATCTGTAGTAATATGTATGTAAATATAAGACCGACATAAAAACTATTTACATAATTTATGGATCCCCTTTAAAAAAAATTAGTTATTTAAAACTCTAAATTTTAGAGATGGATAAGTCATGTTCCTTATTAAAATATATTATCCTCTTATACTCTTTAGTCATTAATGACTACTCTTTATTTGATAAATGTTAACTAATATTATCTCAACGATGCAGTTTAATATCATTTTATTTAAACATTATCATATTATTATAAAATAATGAAGTATGTGGAATACCTTGGTTACAAATATATGTTTATATTATTCTTGATTATAGTCATTAATAAAATCAAATATTTGATTTCTATCATTATTATACTTCATATTGATTTTAAATTACATCATTATCTCATAAAATAAAATAAAAATTTTAAACTCACATAACTAACGTTAAAACTCTACATAAATGAACTTGAAAAAATCATTGTATAATGGATATAATTCATTAATTTTTCTTTTCATAACATTTAGAGTCACCATGAAAGGAGTGTATCCTTTTTCATTTTGAAAATATTCATTATCACCTAATTATTCAAATTATTAATATTTCCCAAATGTAATAGAATAAAATAATTTTTATACCCATACAAATAAAACTCATGGTCTTTCCATACACTATTGTTTTCAAAACAACATATTCCTTAAAAAATAGATTTAATATTATCAGAAAACTAATTAATGCAGTTCTTAAAATTATATAATTATTGATATCAATTTAAAAAAATATTCCCATTTATAATATTATAAAAATTTATTATTATTAAATTTTAGTTTTCTATATGAAATATCACTAGGCATTCTAGTTAATAAAATCATTTCTTCAAAATATTATTCAGACATCTTTATTACCCATTATTTAGGAATGGAATAACAATTTAGATTTTCTAATTTATAAATGAATCGTTTAAGCCTGAAAAAAGATATAATTAAAAATTTATAGGAATAGACAATTTTATTGATATATTTTATTGATATACGGTGATTTTTTTGATAATAAGAGAGTATAATAAAATTAGAAAAAATATTTATAAAATATTTTCATCTACTGACTTATTAAAATTAACTTCTTAAAATAAATATATAAATATATATATATATATAATAATCATACATATGTAACATTAGTCCAAATAGTGAAAAATACAAGTGTAATGACCCAAAAATTCGGTGGATTTTTTTCAAAATACATGGTAATTTTAAATGTATATGAAAATTGACTTCGCATGATTTTGAGGCCCGGTGTGCCCGTAATAAATTTCTGAAGTATTGTTCAGGTACGTTTAGTAAACATACGAGCAGGTTTTTCTAACTTTTTAACTGGTGCTTGGAATTGAAATCTGAGGACACCATTGAACTCGCAGTACCATTATTCTCTTATGAGGACTATCACCTCAACAGCAGTGGGTCGAGGTCTAAAGATTTTTTTTGGGTTTTCAGATAATAAATTAAATAAAAATAATGCGTGTGGTTTAATTTTTATTTGTTGGTTCAAACCTCCTCATAGAAGTTGAAGGTGGGACAATGACACCTTAACCTCTAATGAGAGGTCATGGTGGTGGGGCCCACCTGAACCTAACCTCCCGCGAGAGGTTACGACATGGGGACCACATGGGACTAAACTCCCTATTAATGGTGGGAGAGGAAAACCTCTCAACTCCCCTCATTAATGATGGAGATTCTCTCCACACCTCCCTCCTTTATTGGAGCCAAATCCCATAATTTAATGGTGCCAAATCCTCCACATTAATTAAGGGGGAGCCATGTTAATTAATTCACCATTTTGAATTTTGTGCCAACAAATTAAATAATAGATTAAAAAATCTATTATTATTTTGGTCGGGATTGTTCAATTTGGTGGCAGCTTTGAGCAGAGCATTATTGGGAGAAAGCTCCCAATGACGAACGTCTTCAACTATGAAGAATGCCAACCATCATTGTCTTCCTCCTCAGAGCTTCTACCGATGTGGGATGTCTTCAACCGACCTTCCCTCCACATCGTCGTCAATGAGCCGACACCCAAGATCGTGATTGGATGTGTACAGTAGATGGAATGAGCAACGATCATCTTTTTCTTCTTCCAGCGACTTTATCGGCGATCAACGAACAAAGGTAGGGGTAGTTTTCTTTTATGTTCCTGGTTCATCTTTCCTTTAAAAAAATAATGGGGATATTTTTTCTTTTTAGGGGTGATTTTTTGTTCATTGTTCACCTACCTTGATGAAACGATTATTATCACCATAATCATGAAGGTTGTGTTCCTAACTAACATGGCCCGACTCCCTCCGTCAATCTCTTTTGTGATATTCTTCAGCATGACGATGAAGAAATGAGGCGACGAAGGAAACAAAAATAGAGTCCATGATACCAGAAGATTAATTGATATGTGCCGCCCCGCGGAGACCCACACCGCCATCGGCCCAACCGGCCTTGGACGAGCCCCGCCGGCCGCGCTGCTCGTAGATTCAGGCGCTTGCCTCGAGCCAGCCCGTGCCTCATTTTCCTGCTTGGCCGCCTCCTGGCCGCCTGTCGGCTCACCCGACACCTTGCTCTGCCCCCTTCCGGCCTGGTTGCGACCTGCCCAGCCACCTTCCAGGCCACCTAGCTCTCTGCCCAGCCTGGTCGCGCCTTGCCCTGCTGCTTTCTGGCCGGCCTGGCCCCCTACCCGGCCACATTGCACCCTCTACGGTCCCCACCAGCACGACTGGCACCCTGCCCGTCCTGGCTGAGCCCTGCTCGGCCCCTCACCAGCCTTCCTGGAACCCTGCCCGACCAACCACCAGCCTGGTCACACCATTCCTAGCCCCCCGCCGGCCCAGTCGTGCCCTGCCCGCCGCCCGCTGGCACGACCGTGCCCAACCCAGCCACCTCCCAAGCGCCCGACCAATCCGCGTTAGACCGCACGCCTTGTGTTCCCTGCATGCCCCATGTTGCCCAAGCCGCGCTCCCTCGTGGTGCCCTGGACGAACTGGCTCGGCCATGCCCTCCATGTTGAGTCGCGCCGGGCCGTACCCTCACATCGCTCTGGGGGGATCCGGCCCCGAGCCCGGGCCGAACTTCCCACGCGGCCTGTTGGGATAGGCAAAACCTAATAGGATGGCCCACCTAATGGCCCGGGCCAGATCCAACAGGTCTGACTGGGCGACTCCGACCGTGTCGGCCTCGACGGGGTCGAACCAGGTCTGCCCGACCGGGTCAGACTGGACCCGAGCCCACTACCGACCCTTTACATTCTTTTGGCCATATCATTGGCACCAGACATTCGTTCGACGAACCATCAGTGGCACTGGAAATCATGTATTATGATTGTCCATTTGAGTTTACCCCTCTGGAGTTTGGGGTAATGTTGAGATATGGTCAGGTTGGATCGTGCACAAATCCAAATCGGGCCCCCGGTACTAAAATGCTAATAACTGATAGACCGGGCATCTGATTAATGCGTCTTCTATTGCGTTGAAACCCCTATGATGTGGAAGATCTTTGAAATACTTCTAAATGGGATTTCTTGACTGTTGGAGTATAGACCAGTAGCTCATGAAGCGGATCCTCCAGGAGACGAACGATCAGAGTGTGGAGAGCTTGTAGCTGGCTAAGACCAGACGATTGCTAACTGATTTGACTCAGACTGACTCGACTTTCCTAGTGGGGAGCTCCTTGGTGTCGCAGAAGACCCAGAGTGGGGAGCACCTTGGTGTCGCGGAAGAACCACATTACTGGACAGGAGGAGTACCTAAGCTGGCTACGAGGGGGAGTGCCTTGGTGATGCAGCAGACCAATGGTGGGGAGCACCTTGGTGATGTACCAGACCCACAGTACTTGATAGGAGGACTACCTCAACAGTCCATGGTTAGTGGGATGTGCCTTGGTATCATGGATGAACCTCTATACTGGATAGAGGAGAAGTTCTCCAACAACCGTGGTTTTGATAATGTGAATAAAAATCTTGGTTGAGCTGAGTCTGTAAATTATGTGTTTACCTCATGATTGAGATGCATTACTTAATAACTTATGTATATTTACTGGCATATATTTAAGTAGTGTTAACTATTTAGTTCATACTTTGTGGTTTATACATGTTGTATTTGTGAGACCATGAGGGTCTCATGGTCCCTACTGAGTATCATTATACTCACCCATGCACGAGCTACACTCGCACCTCATTGTGTAGGGTGCAGACGACGGACAAAGCTGACCGAGGCTGAGTGTACCAGGAATGGATGGTACATAGAGGTGGACCACACTGTGTGACAGTACATGGAGGAGAATAAAAGTCGTGGAGTTCTATGGAGGCTATATGTACCTACCCTTCAGGTAGGATTTTCTATTAGATGATCTAGGAGCCGTTTTCTATTTTTCCAGTAATTTTACTTTTTTTGTTTCCTTGCACATTACAGTTGGGCTTGTATTTCCAGCCCCTTATTAATTTTTTAAACACCTTTTGTATACTGTTTTATTTAGTGTTTTGTTTCCAGATCGTACCCTATTTTGTATGTTTTCAAGTTATAAAGCCAATGCCTTCCTAGTTTATGGATATACACCATTGGTGCTAGTCGCCAGCCCCTAGCCTATGGAAGGCGGGCTTGGGGTAGTCATAACATGGGCCCTAGGGGAAGGTCCGTGAGAAATTGGTATCAGAGGAGTCGGTTCTACTATAGAACGTAGGACGCTGATCTTCTCAGTGATGCAATAGTGTTAAGGATACTGAGTGTGGTCTTCAGTTCAAGGAGTTCAGTGTTAGTGCAGTGGCCGATGTATCCATACAACAGGACCCTGACAACTGATTTTTGACTAAGTGCACAAAAACACTGATTGTGTGTGTATTTTCAAAAGTTTTATTTATGTCAGCTCAACCAGGTCAGCTCACGAGGTATAAATATTTGACCCGGCCGCATCTGTTTCCTTCGTGATGCCTCCCTTTAGATGAACAGCTAGAGCCCGAGAGTTGTATGCGTAGATATCCCACTAAGCGATGAGTCCTCGATGGAGGGCCCTCTTCCAGTGGAGGCACCACCGTTTACACTCCCCGTTGGGCCACTGATGAAACCAGCCCTGTCAGCAGACGATGCATACCTCTAGAGTGCATTGCATGAGTTCCAGCATGAGTGGCCGCCCAGGTTCAAGGGTGAGATGGACGCACAGGCAGTTGCGGTGAGAGTCTTCAGACTGGTAGAGACACTAGGTGACCTTATGGTGATCCTTGCGGTGAGTCTCCATTAGGCAGCAGCAGGAAGAGGGTGGAGCCTGATACTCTAGGTACATGACGTGGTGAAACTACTCTAGGAAGACATCGATATCCTGTTTCGGTAGGAGTTTGTCCTAGCCACCCTACATCGAGTTTAGATACATGAGCTACTTCATCTACAAAAGGACAACATGACAGTGGAACAATACTCAGTGAGGTTCACCGACCTCACATGATACTCCACAAATATGGTACGTGACACATTCTTCAAGGCTTGATCCTTCAAGTAGGTGATCAGGAGAGAGATCAAGGCTTCGATGATCTCCCTTAGTATCCCTAGGAATGCAGGGGTGTGGGAGAGAGCCCTCTTAGTGGATTGTTTTTTTACTGAGCAGTCTCCAGCTGCGAGAACCACCACTAGTTGGCATATATTGGAGTCTTCTACATTTGTATGTAGATAGATTTCGCAGAGGTCCAAGAGGACCAGACCTATAGGTGGACCACCGCATGACTCGGGATTGGTTGTGTGGGGCACTGGAGGCAGATCTAGTCAAGCCATCAGTGGGTAGTGTTACACATGTGAGGGGCAAGGTCACATGGCTCATGACTGTCCGAACCGCCATTCAGATGATCAGTAGGCAATCGAAGGACCACCCCAGTAGAGACGTATATTCGATTGAGGTGGTCTATAGGGAGCAGGAAGACGTAGTAGAGGAGCTGGTCGTGCATCTGGAAGTGGATGACGTTTCGAAGTGTTACCGCCACCACCACCAGGAGGTCCACCCCGACCGCAGGGAGTAGGTGGACATGCGAGAGATCATCTCCAGGAAGCTGAGGCTTACGATCATGGTGCTCCGGAGATTATTTGATGTACGATCTCTCTCTACTCCACCTTAGCTGTAGTTCTTATAGACACAGGTTCCAGTAACACATTCATTGCCACTTCCCACGTTCAGAGATCGGAGATTCCGACGGACCCTTTCGCTCGATCCTTACGTCTAGAGACTCCTATGGGAGAAGACATGATGATTACACACTATTTTTGGCAGTGTGATCTTACTCTATGAGGTGAGAGCTTTGGATAGAATCTCGTAGTTTTAGCTTCGAGGCCTTACGATGTCATCTTGGGTATGGACTGGTTATCTACAATCCATGCTCGGATAGAATGTATTAGGAACAATTTGCAGTGTGTCCACACTGATGGGACCATGTTAAACTTCACTAGTGAGAAGGGAGCCTTTATAGCACAGGACGAACTTACTCGTAGGAGGGTGCATCCGATCACTCATCATTTGGCCTGCTTTACCCTCAGAGTATTTGATGTGGAGTGTTCAAGCTATCCTGCAGTGGTGGACCAGTATGCATATGTTTTCACTGATGATGTTCTAGGACTACCTCCTCGAAGAGAGGTGGACTTCAACATTGACCTATACCCCGGGAGGACGCCGATATCTACACCAGTGTACATGATGGGTCCCGCGGAGCTTCGCGAGCTACAAGTATAGCTAGAGGACTTGCATGATAAGGGATTTAGTCGGTCCAGTGTTTCTCTCTGGGCATCCCCAATTCTGTTTTCCAAGAAGGTGGATGGGATATTCATTCATTGTGTCGAGTACTGTCTCATAAACTAGGTGACTGTGAAGAACAAGTACCCACTCTTGAGGATTGAAGACCTCATTGAATAGTTGAGTGGAGCAAGTTGGTTCTCGAAGATATATCTACAATCAGGCTATCAGCAGCAAAAAGTTCAAGATGAGGATGTGCATAAGACGACTTTATTATGTCATTACGGCCACTACGAGTTCTTGGTTATTCATTTCAGCATAACAAATTCTCCAGTAGTGTTCATGGGACTCATGAACCAGATTTTCTAGCCTTACCTCTATTGCATTGTCATTTTCTTCATCGAAGAAATTATTATATACTCAATGACTGAGGAGGAGCATTCCTATCATTTATAGGAAGTACTGGATACACTTCTAGAGCACCAGCTTTATAGAAAGTTCTTGAAGTGCCAATTTTGGATCCAAGTGGTTCACGTTTAGGACACATCATCTCGAAGGCTGGAGTTGTTGTGGATCCAGCGATGATTGAGGTGGTAATCTCTTGGGAGCAACCTAGGAGTGTTATAGAGGTACAATTTTTTCTGGGTTTGGCTGGTTACTATCGGAGGTTCATTGTAGACTTCTCTAGGGTTGCAGAACCACTAAAATCCTTGACGAATAAGGGGAAACCCTTCGTGTGGTCAGAGAGATTCCAGTAGAGCTTTCAGGAGATGAGGCTGATGCTGACTAGTGCATACATATTGAGGTTTACATAGGATGGTGTAGGGTATATAGTATTTTGCGACGCATCAGGGACCAGACCTAGGTGTGTCCTGATGAAGGATCGAGCAGTGATTGTGTATGGTTCTTGGTAGCTGAGACAGCATGTGAAAAACTATGATACCCATGAACTAGAGTTATCAACAGTTTTACTTCACCTTGAATATGTGGCGACACTATTAGATGGGCGAACGTTTTACCGTGTACTCTGATAACAAGAGTCTTAGTTATATATTCTATTAGAAGGACTTGTACTCGAGACAACGACGATGGCTTGAGTTCCTCCAGGTCTATGAATTAGAGATAGTCCATACTCCTGGATAGGGAAATGTTGTAGCAGATACACTCAGTAAGAGATCTGGTATACTACTGCTAGGTGAGGCGACGGAGCAGCTGGCCGCTTTGCAGATATACATGGTGGATAGAGATGGAGAAGATTTCCTTCAGTCACTTAAATTCACTCCCCCACATCTTCAGTGAGTTAGGGAGGAATATAATGGGGATGCTGACTGCGAGACATGACCTGCTCAGATATCCACAGAGCAGACACCTGATGGATTTCTTGAAGGTGGGAAGCACGTCATCCTCTACAGAAGATGTACTATGGTACCATTGTCACTTCAGGAGGAAGTATTGAGGTATTTCCACACATACCCTTTGGCGGTACATCTAGGAGTGGAGAAGATGTAAAAATACCATCGATGATAGCAATGTTGGCCAGGTATGAAGAAGGCAGTAGCATATTGTTTCTCTCGATGCCTCATTTTCCAGCAAGTGAAGGTGGAGCACCAGGTACTGGAAGGCAACGTATAGACATTAGAGGTTCCATTGTGGAAGTGGGATGGGTTGCCCATGGACTTCATGACAGGACATCCACGTACATCCAAGTGTCATGACTCAATTTGGGTGACCAATGATCGAATCACCAAGTCAGCTCACTTCCTACTGATCAGAGAGAAGGGTTTAGTAGAGATATTGGGACGCCTCTACGTGCATGGGATTGTGCAGATACATGGAGTACCTTCATTTATTGTCTCTGATCATGACACATAGTTTACTTCCCAGCTATAGAAGTGGTTGTAGGAGGATTTCAGAATGCAGAATCATCTGAGCACTGCCTTCCATCCTCAGACGGATGGCCAGACTATGTGGACCATTCCATCCCTCAAGGACATGTTTTGTGCCTGTGTCCTCGAATTCAGTCGCATCTAGAATGATCACTATCCTTTGGTGGAGTTTTCATACAACAATAGTTATCACTATACCATATGTATGGAACCTTTTGATCCATTATACAGGCGACCTTGCTGATCACCTTTTTGCTCGACTTACCCTGTGGAGTCAGCACTAGTTGGACTAGAGATGGTATGAGCTACCACCGAGAAGGTTCAAGTCATCTAGGAGCGGATGAAGACTTTATAGAGCAGGCCAATGTCATATGATGATAGGAGACATAGGCCTCGGAAATTTTAGAATGTCAACCAAGTCTTTCTACAGGTCTCACCTCGATGAGGACTATAGAGTTTTGGCCAAGTTGTAAAATTATCTCCAAGATTCATCGGACCATTTCAGGTCCTCAGTAGAGTTGGAGAGGTGGGTTACCACTTATCTCTCCTCCTCAGTTGCATCGGGTGCATGACATCTTCCACGTATCTCAGGTGAAAAGATAAATGCACGAACATTCCCACATCATTGACCATGGAGAGTTGGATGTCGACGATGACACGACTTTCATGGAGTTTCCATTAGATATTGATGATTGAGAAGAGAAAGTTCTACATGGATGGTCGATAAATTTTGTGTGTTTTCACTAGAAGCATGGGAACCTCCAGGAGAGCACATGGGAGTGGGAGGATGAGATGCATGCTCAGTAACCCCACTTGTTTTCTTAGTTAGAGTTGTTGCTTATGAGGAAGTAAAGACCTGATGTGGGGAGAATTTAAAGTTCCATAAATTTAGTGGAAATATTTTTAATAAATACATGGGAATTTTATGAGTCTGTGAAAATTGACGGCATGCGATTCTGAGGCCTGGTGTGCCAGAAATCAATTTCTGATGTTTTGTTTGGGTACGTTCAGTAAACGTACGAGCGGGATTTTTTTTACTTTTGAACTGGGGCTCAGAATTGAAATCTGAGGACACCTTTGAACTCATAGGACCAGTATTTTCTTAAGAAGTCTATCACCTCGACGACAGTGGGTCGAGGTTAAATGATAGTTTTTCGATTTTTAGAGAATGAATTAAATAAAAACAAAGTGTGTGGCTTAATTTTAATTTTTTAGTAAAAACCTCTTCATGGAAGCTTGAGATAGGACCACCACACCTTAACCTCCCATGAGAGGTTATAGTGGTTGGGCCCACCTGATCCTATCCGCCAGCGAGAGGTTCCGACATGGGGACCACACGGGACTAAACCCCCTATTAATTGTGGGAGAGTAAAACCTCTCAACTCCACTCATTAATGAGGGAGTGTCTCTCCACACCCCCTACTTTATTTTTGCCAACTCCATAAATTTAATGGTGGAAAATACTCCACATTAAATAAGGGGGGGCCAAGTTAATTAATTCACCATTTTTAATTTTGTTCCAACAAATTAAATCATAGATTACCATGATATATTATTATTTTTGTTGGCATTATTCATTTTGGTGGCAGCATTGAGAGGAGGATTATTTGGAGAAATCTCCAAATGAAGAATGCATTCGACTACAAAGAATTCCAACCTTCTTATACTTCATCCTTGGAGCTTCTACTGAAATTGGACGTCTTCAACTGACCTTCCCTCCACATCGTCATCAACAAGCTGACACATGATCTTGGGATTAGAAGTGAGCGACGGACGCAACGAACGATGATCACCTTCATCTTCTTCCCGCGACTTCATCGACGATCAAAAAACAATGGTTGAGGTTGTTTTCTTTTATTTGTAATGTTATTCATTTGTTTCAGAACAAATAATGTTGATGTTTTTCCTTTTATAGGTGAGTTGTTTTAAACATTCTCCTATCATGATGAACTGATTGTTATCACCCTAATTGTGGAGGGTGCGGGCCAAACTAACATGGCCTGACTCCCTCTGTCGATCACGTTTGTGATATTCTTCAGCATCACAATGAAGAAACGATGCGATGAAGGCGGAAAAGACAAAGGCCACACTACCCGCGGCCTATGTGATCTATGCTGCCCCCATGGAGACCCACACTGCCACCAGCTGAACCGGCCCCGGCCGCACCTTGCCAGCAGCACCGCTCACCGTGTCCAACCGCTGCCCCGAGCCATTCCGCGCCCTGACGGCCTACTCGTCCCCCTCCAGACCACCGACTGGCCTACCTTGCTTTCCGCCGGCCTACCTTACACCATGCCCAGCTGCCTGCTAGCCCGCCTACTGCCTGGCCGCCTGCCGGCCAGGCCACACCCTTCCTAACTACCTCCTGAGTGCCCGACCGAACCACACCAGCTCGCGCTCCCCGTGTCGCCCGAGACATGCCCCTTCATGGCTCCCTGGCCAAATCGTCCTGGCCACACCCTCCATGCTGTTCCACGTCGAGCCACACCCTCACAGCGCTCCGTGCAGAACATGCCCAGATCCTTGGCCGAACCACCCATGTGGCCTGCTGTGTTGGGTCCAGCGGGCCAGGCCAAACCTAACTGGATGGCGTGCACAATGGGTCGGGCCATACCAAACAGGTCTAACTGGGTTGACCCAGACCTGTTCATCTCAGATAGCGTCATATTGGGTTGATCTGATCTGGTCAGACCGGACCCGGGCCCACTACTGACCCTTTACATGATTTTGTCCATATCTTTGGCACCGGAAGTCCGTTTGACGAACCGTTAGCCGCGCTGGAAATCTTAGAGTATGAAAATCACTTTGAGTATACCTCTCTGGAGTTCAGGGTAATGTTGGTATATGATTATGTTGGATCATGCACAAATCCAAACTGGGCCCCCAAAACTAAAAGGCTAATAACTCACAGACCGGGTGTCTGATTGACGCGATGTCTGTTGTATTGAGGCCCCTATGATGTGGCTGACCTCTGAGATACTTATACATGGGACTTCGTGACATTTGGAGTATCGACCAGTAGCTCCTGGAGCGGATCCTCCCGGTGAGAACTAAGCAAAGTGACAAGACCTAGTAGCTTGCTGAGACCTGACGACGGTTGACCGATTCGACTTAGAGTGACTCGACTAGCCCAGTGGGGAGCGCCTTGGTGTCCCAGCAGTCCCACAGTTGGATGCTCCTTGGTGTCACAGATAACCCATGGTACTCGACAAGAGGATTACCTTAGCAGGTTACGGGGGGAGCATTGGTGACACGACATACCAATGGTGGAAAGCGCCTTGGTGATGCAGCAGACCCATAGTACACGACAGAACGAATACCTCAGCAGTCCAAGGTTAGTGGGAAGTGCCTTGGTGTCACGGTATTCCCAATGTAATCGACAGAGGAGGAGTTCTCTATTAGTCATGGTTTCGATAATCTGAATAAACAACCTGGTTGAGTTGAGTCATTAACTTTTGTGTTGACCTCATGATTGAGATGGATTACTTAACAACTTAGGAATATGTATGGGCATATATCTAAGTAGTGTTAACTGTTGATTTCATAATTTTTGATATATCCATGTTGGATTTGTAAGACCTTGAGGGTCCTAGGGTCCCTAATGAGTATCGTTATACTCACCCCTATACAAGATATGCCAGCACCTTGTTGTGTTGGATGCAGATGACAGACTGCGCTAACCGAGACTAAGTGTGCCAGGGCAGGACAATACCCAGAGGTGGACCACACAGTGTGATGGTACAAAGAGGGGACAGACGGACATGGAGTGCTCTGGAGGCTATATGTACCTACCCGTCGGGTAGGATTTTCCAGTGGATGATCTATGATAATATTTCCATTTTTCGAGTACTTGTACTTTCAGTTTCCTTTTACTTTACAATTGGGCTTGTATTTCTGGCCCCTTTTTACTTTTCAGCACTCATTTTTTATACATTTTTATTTAGTGTTTTGTTTCTAGCTTGTACCCTGTTGTGTGCGTTTACATGTTATAAAGGCAATTGATTCCTAGTTTAGGGATTTACGCCTTTGGTTATAGTCTCCAGCCACTATGTTATAGAAGGCGGGATTGGGGTAGTCACGACATAGGCCCCGGGGGATGGTCCATGACAACAAGAGGCATTATGGATAAGGGTTTATCATGTATTATTCTATGAATATTATAGAAAACACAATTCACATTGCATACCAATATGAAATCATCAACATATGATAAAATTTTCTATTTTTGAGTACAGATGGTTGATTTTATTGACATCCAAAATTACAATTATATATCAAAGTAAAAATACCTTGAAAAATCAAAAACTAAGAATGAAAAATTATATGATTTCTATAAAAATATTAAAATATAAAAGAAATTGAATAAACATAATTTCTATTTAAGGAATATAAATCAATCAGATGTAATATCTTGAAATTAATTTTCAATATTAACAAAATAAAGCATGACATCACATTTTTAATGAACTAATAATTGGTATTTAATATTATTATTATATTTAAATTATTTAAAAACAATATTTTATAATATATTTAACACATTAAATTATAATGCACTAGAAATTAAATCAATAAAAATATTTATATTTTTCATCCATATTGAATGAGCATAAATTTTAATAGAAATGTATTAATCTCTTGAAATTTATAGTATTAAACAGAAATATTTGTTACTATTATAAAAAATAAGAATATCTTTTATCCACAATACATGTGTATAACTGTTAGTTAAAAAATATATTGGAGTTGAACTTATAAATAAATCATTCTTACAATTTAATGAAACAAATTATTCTCTATTAATGTCAATGGTTATAGAATAAATTTTGGATTTATTTTAAAACCTCTTCGATGAAAATATAAATATAAAGTTAATTAATAATTAAATGTTTTATGATAAAACAAATTAAAGATAAAAAATTAAAAAATAGAAATACCTTTTTGGAAGTAATCAAACAAGAATATCTAGGATTATATTAAAATACAAACTAAAGGTAAATATAAAATAGGATATTTGAATTACTAGAAGTATTATATAAGAAATTATCAATGATACATATATTTAACTTATTCTTTTATAGTTTCCCATTTTCATCTATCTCATAAAAATTGAAAAAACCCCTTAGAGTATCATATAAATGACTACATTAAAGACTAAATTTTTTATAAATATCTATTATATATTTAACATGATTTAGAATAGTAAAAAACACCTTTTTTGTAAAAGAAAAAATTAATAATATTTTTTTGGTCAAATACATATTTTAAGTTCCCTTAGAAAATATTTATTTTTATTTGGATTTTTTGATTACCATTTCCAAAGATTATTTGCGGTGTTGTATTTATTTTAAATACACACTAAAAATAAAAATGTTAATGAGTG
This sequence comes from Viscum album, assembly GCA_963277665.1. Classification (NCBI taxonomy): domain Eukaryota; kingdom Viridiplantae; phylum Streptophyta; class Magnoliopsida; order Santalales; family Viscaceae; genus Viscum; species Viscum album. The sequence continues at coordinate 597,870,387 of OY728121.1, forward strand.
TACAATTTTTTAATTTTTTTAATACAAATTGGAAATCGAATTATTTATTTGGTGATCTAGTACTAGTTAGTAATTATATAATTGAGTGTTGGGGAGTCATAAAGTGATGTAAAAATGGATAGTAATACATAAAATGAAGGATGATAAAATTTTACGGTCATAAACATACATAAAAAGATAGTCCATGTTAATAAAATGGATGTAGATCATTATAGTGATGTTGTGAGGATAATTATGAAGAATTAGATCCTTATTCATAAAGGTTAATTATAATGAATTATATCCTTATGGTGATACTTTGTGGATAATAATGAATAAGATTATCCTAATATATATTCTTGGAGGAATTTTTTGGTAGATGAATGTTGGGTTCTATGCTTCCACTGAACACACTGTGTGTGTGTGTGGGATGGTTGAATGAGGGAGTACTAAAATATATTTTTATTTTAACCAATTCATATTTTTCTTCACATTAGAAAAAATAATTTCTAATTTTTGTTATCTGCACATCTTGAATGTATAAATAATTAAGAGAATACACTCATGATTTTACATTGTTCACACAAAATGAGATACATTCTAGGATCACATATAATCACATTTTTGATATGATAATAATTCACTACTTCACTAGTATGTAAATAGTCATTTACAAAGATATAACTACTCATTCAAGGTCCACAACTTCTCAGTTTATTCAATTCACATTTTAAATACATATATAAATTTGTAATTGACACAAAGGCAGATTTAATACGATTTCAATCAAAAGAATAGACATTAAATAAAAAGGGTGTACAACATGATTCTATATAGTTCATGTTCTAGATATTCACTAATATACAAAATAGATAATTCTTGTAGTCCTCATATTCAATGGATCCCAATGTAATTACACTTGATTTTTTATTTATAGACAGTAAAAATTTATTAACATTGATACATTGATTCAGAATATAATGGTCTCCTCCGATTTTTCTCTTTAAATGTTTAAAGTATACTAAATTGAATATTTTCCTTATATTTAGAGAATGTTTTAATTGAAATTTTAAATGCAAACATAAATTATATTCTTATTCAAATAGAGACCTCATATTGATTATCGCTTGATATACATCATTGAAATTAAATACTCAGTTATTTTTTGATAAAATACATTCCAAACCCACATAAAACTTTCATATTGTCACCTTTTATTGAATTATATAGAAATATAGAGTCATTGTGAATCATATTGATTTAGTGTGCAATATGTTAGTTTCTTCATAACATACCTTAACAAAGATATAGGTTGAAACAAAATATATTCCTTGACAACTTGTAAACATAGGGTCTCAATATTCAGGGCCCCCTACGATTCTCATGACTTGTTACCATGACATGTAGCCTTCAATTCAATCAGAGTGAAATACCTTCCCTTGTGAGATAACATCGCCTCTATAATCATTGAATCTTCTAATGTTATCATTATGACGGGTCCATCTTTGTCATTGGGAGGAAATCCAATAAATAGAACTATTAAAATATTCTTGAATATCATTTATTGTGGGTTCAACTATATCATTGTGTGTAATAATTATCTAATGTTTATTTATAATGAAATTTTTTCAATAAATGTGTGTAATATCTATAAATATATGAAATTTTAAATTTTTATTGTTCTCACTACATTCGTTGGGAGACACAAGTTTTCATGATGTATCCTCTATCATTTTCTAAAATAATTGATAATATATCAAAGAATTGTCCATAATTATTATGGTGTTTAATGAATATTTTATATAACCTGACATTAAAAACAATCACATGATAACATAATGAAGAAATATATAACCAAAACCACACGTGGTTTCAATAATCTTCCCATTTGGTTTTATTATCAAACATTTTCACAGTGATAAGGATGTCCATCATCTATCAGACTATCCCCATGAATTTTACATGTCTTATCCACATATTGTTATAATTTCCTTTTATTTTCTATCATTCGTTTATCCTTATATAAAAATATCCCCTTCATTTAAAGATCCTTACATAGCTCTTAACCTAGATTTCCAATTCTCCGATCATGATCTGTTCTCTTAAATTGAAAATAAACATACAAGGGTTATCTTACCTTAGTTTGAACCATGACCATAAAAAATTAATTTCATTCATTAGATTAAAACTAAGAAAACACCATTAGATTAATCTCTATAACCTTGTGAGTGAAATGTTTATATAGGAATTAAGATAATTAATCAATTAACACAATGTTATCCTCTAATAATTTATCAAAATAGTTATTATTATATATCCTTGTAGATATTTTCTAATTCTAACTTCATCCATACAATAAAATAACATTTATGTCAAACACAAATAATAATGAAATATTGAATTAATATTGTTAGGGATATGATAATTAAAGCATCATTATTTTATGGAAATTGGTTGATCTTTGAGGTTAAACTAATGCATCTCATATATATGTGTCACCAATGGTTTGGTGAAGAAATCATCCACCTTAATTTATGATAAAAAAATCAATTCCATAATATTTTTTCAGATTCATTTTTAAGAAATTATACCATATCTAAATATGTTAAATATAAGAAAATTTTTTTTTGGATATTTATTCGAAATAATATAAATTGATTTCCACCATTAATCATCGTTGGTAGTTTCACCACATAAAAAATTACATCAAACTATTACCTCAAACAAATAAGTTTAGTATAATATTTTTTTCATTGATATATAATATACCACTTTTATACCTGATTAAATACATCCTTCCTTCCATCATATGCCTTTAACAAAGTTTCATCCAAGGAAAAATTATCCACCACTTTTTTATTTTCAATCAAAAATTTTATCATCCCAACTAGCATTAGAATAAACCAATAAATCCTAATGGGTTTCAAACATTAACATTAAACCATAATTTAGGGTTAAATTAATATATCACATTATTCTTTTCAATTATAGGAGATACACATTCATATAAATATTCTAAAAATGAGTCTCCAAGAAAAAAACCTATAAATATTTTTCCCATGTTGTACTATGATACTATAATATCATAATAACACTTCTATAAAGAGTTTATTCAATATAATTAGTGTTTTCATTATTTCAAAAAAATTCCAACTACTATCAGAGTAGAAATGGATTTTTACTCTATCCTTTAAAATTTATTCCACACTTCCCATTCGTATATCACATGTGATACATATATAATAATATTTTTGATGTTTTCTTTGTCCCCAGAAGTATTTTAGTTAACAAATTATTGGAATATCAAATTTTGAACTCATTAATTAAGATAAATTAAATACTAAATTGTACATGTTTCAACCAAAGGTGATCCTATTAAAATAAACCATTACAAAACAATAATATACTTCTAAATATTTATCATAGAGGTTGTAATCAACCCCTACTCTTTATAACTCTAGATTCCTAGGAAAAGTTTCAATCCATGCGTTCCAAGCATAGGGTGCTTGATTTTGTCCATATAAATAATTTTTCAACCTGCACATTTTGGAATCATATTCTATTAAAAAACATTAGTCTATTTATTTAAAACTCTTTATTAAAGATCCCATTCTGTAATTTTATCTACACTTATATATGAAATACATTGATGTTTTATTGGATAACCACTATGACAACCCATATATTTTATACACATTATATCATGATATGTTACTTAAAAAACACATAGTATAACCTATGTGTTTTTTAATTATAGTTTCTTTGGGAAATGTTGTACATATAACTTAAAAAAGATACGTAGATACATCGAAGTTATTTAAAAATTCCATAACATTCTCAAAAAATTAATTTCATTAAAAACCCAAGGTGATAACCTAGAGACATACCCAAAAAATGGGTGAGATATAAAGCCCTGTAATGGAATAAAAAAAATACATAAATGATAATGGTATTATAAATTAGTCGACATGACTTTTAAAAGGATTTAAATAGGGTGATAATCACAATCTTGAAAAATTAGGTATAATAAAACAAGATATCATAAAGTCAAAATGGGAATGTGGAATAATCATTAAATGCAGAATCATAACCATACATCAAGGAAAACCATCAAGACATCATAGAATGGTTGAAAATTCCCATAATGGATTAGGATTTATCACTAATTCCATACATGATTCTTCAAGGTAATAAAACATTTTCCAATGCATTAGAGAGCTATATAATTCAGGGAGAACCTCTCACATTCATATCATTACATCCATAAGTGTGCCACATAGATCATCCATTAAAGGATGATATTTTATCACATTTAATCCCATTATAATGGAGTTTGGACTATATACAATGAATTACTGAATAAATGAAGGATATTTTTCTCTATGAGAGTACCCATTGAGAGGAAATGGCAGTGATATTTGAAATTAAATGGTTTGGTTTTGAAAATTCACATGATTATTCAGTATCATAACATAGGAACATAATGAAACATATGAGGGATTAAGGATAGTGAAATTAGATTCTCATCACATGGAAATAATAAGTTATATATAATGTATTTTTAAAATAATATCCTATTGATGGTAAATGAAAGACAAAATCCATTAAAAAAGATGGTGCTTGCATTAAGACGATTAAGAGAGGATCTCTTGTCTTGTGAGGGTTTTTTTAAAATTATTGGGAGGAAATTATTGAGAGATAAAGGGTACCTTTATAGGATAATAGAGAGGAAAGGGAAGATAATAGTAATGATCCAATGGTTTTTAATGAATAGTAATGGGTTCTCCTGTGTGTATATATAGAAAAAGATAGGGGAGTTTGTTAATGTTATTAAAAATTTATGTTTTGGACTATGTAAAATAATGTAATCAAAACCAAAAAAATTCCCATGTTTTGTAACATGGTTTATACCAAAGTGAAGTGCTTTTATTATTTTATAAGTAGATTAATGTAGAACATCAACATAACACCCCTGGGGATGTGGAAGTGAGTCCTGTTTTCAAAGCATTGATTTTAATTTTTTAAAATACAATATATGTAATAGAGGATTCATAAATGGTTTATAAAATTAATAAAATAACCTAAAAAGTAGATTATATTAAAGTGTAAATATATATTTGTTCATGGAAAACTTTTTTCACAATTTTATTCACTTTTTAATCATTATTGTGTCATAATACACATAATATATTGAAACCGTATTTATTTTTCACCCAAAAACCCGTATGACATAGAAAATTATGAAAAAATAATATTTGGATGATTTGAACATGCTAATTAAAATGATAAAATTTATTTTATAAATATTTTCTATCTAGATATGGTATGATAAAAATTTATATTTAAATAGACATTTATTGATAAAATGCTAGGTTTTTTTACAAAATCAGTTTATTGACCCACAAAAAGGATTTTTATCCAATTTTAAAAAAATTATATTATCATTTATTTTAAATAAAAATTATTTAATAATATTTTTTTTATAAAAAAATGAGATTATTTCAAAAATTACAAATTCATATGAAAAACTTTTATAATAGAAAAAATATATAACCCAATGATATAATTCATGTTTTTTATTATTAAACTCTATTTTTTATAAATCTCATTAATTAATAATTTATAAATTAATTAAATAAGGAATATATATAATTATTTATTTATTGAAAATAATATAAACATATTTATATAGTATTTTTTGAGATGCATAAACCCTTATTACACCAGTGAATACCCTAAGGGTATGGTGGAATGATGTTGGAATTCACATGGGGTGGTATTAAGAACATGGTATGGGCAATGATCACGATGTGCTTGATGTTTTAGAGTATAATTTTTTTTCTCTAACATTAGTTATTGAATCTGAAATTGGACATGGTCATGGGAAAATCCTCGAGATGCTGTCATTCCAATAATATTTGATAACAGGAATTCATTGGGTAATATCCAACTGTTCAAGGCCATCATTTCTTATCAGTTCTAATAGAACTCATCATAACCATTAATATATAACAATAATAATATGATCACTATTAAATAGATTTATTATAAAATATTATGATTTTCAATGTTATTTTGATACATATAGGATATAACTTATATGTATCCAATATTACTAATTTATTTAGTGTGTTTTAGTTTTTTACATAACATAAATAAGGAACATAATCACCCAAAAACATAATTTAATTTATATTATTTTGGGTAATTACATATTTACCCCAGGAAAAATTACCCAAAACAATTATCATTTCTTAAACTAAAATAGAAGATAGAATCATTGTTTCATCACCTCTTCTAGTTCTCATCCTACTTCCTCAAACATTTTGATCCACCAAAACACATTAATCATGTGAGTTTTCTTATTTCACAATACAATGTCTCTACAGTCTAAAATCACTACCATCTAATACTATTATGATATATCATTTTCCAATGGTAAAAAATATATATTAAGTACAAGTGAGGGATCTAGTGTGCACTTCCCGAAGATAAATTCTTAGAAAACATATAGTACAAGGGATAGGTAAAGTGGGAATCTAGTTGATTGGCCTACACTCTTACAACATCAAGATTTCAAAATGACTGATAAATATATGAATAAGGATTCCCTTACTTAAAAATGTAAATAAATTCTTCCATAGTTATATATGAAGGAATATATTATCCCCAACAATAAACTCTAGGCCTTGTTAGGGATTATCTACATAGATATTCTATCAACATTGTCTAGATTTTATGGGATAGTGAATAGTTTAATCAAAATTTTTTCATCTATTGGATAATAATAGGTCACATCAATATCCTAGCAACAACGTTATCCCAATGTGTTGTAATCTAACTCCTCTTCCTATACATGGTCTCATATTGTGCCTTTTGAACAATATAATGGAAACTATTATTATATAAGAACTCCAAAAGGTGAAGTTGTTGGTCCTAAAATCATTTGAAATCCATTGATAATGATATTATAATATCCTATATAGTATTAATGGTCCTTTAAAACTAACCACCCATCTAATGGTGAAGAGTAGTGTTGAAGATCATCTCAATATTCATCAATTTCCGTAGGTTTCTCCAAACCCATGAAGTAGACTCATATTTCGATCTAATACAATGGGGAGTGGGACTCTAGGTAGTCTTACCATTTTACTTATGTATATCATTGTGAGTTTGTCATAAGAAAAATCAACGATAATAATAATGAATCCTTCTAACAATGTATGTTGATAAACGACCACTGAGATATCGTTATTAACATTATGTTTCTTAGAGAGTCTTATAATGAATTACATGGTTATGTTTTAAAATTTACATACTAATATGGGTAATGGTATAATCATACCATTATACATCTATCAATTAACCTCATCTAGTTGGAATACCAATCATTGAGATAAAAACTCAAAATCCTCTCCCACCTAGTTTTTCCACCAGATGTTTTTTCTTCAATAATCTATACATAATAGTTATTACTAGATAAATTTTGAAGGATAAGCCATGTGCATAGTCCAAAATTTACCTCTTCAGTTCTAGTTTTTATAGGACACGTATTTGGGACTCAAAACATATAACCCCATATTCAGTAATGTTGAACATCATAAACTTTTCTACCTTCTACTATAGAATCACAATATCTATTTTAGAATCCCTGATTCTTCTAGGAATAGACGGATAAGCATTTATTTCAGTAATGAAAGATGAATATCCTTTAATTATTCCAATATAAATCATTTGTGTTTTCATGATGATTGGGTCCCATTCCATCCACATCATGTATAGAGTTGTAGGATCTTATTTACTTATTGAATCTTCCACTTTGTTCACCTTCCCTAGATGTTAATGTATTGATCAATCATATTCCATGATCATCTCTAACCACCTATGATGGTTAATATTAAGATCATTTTATTTGAATATATACTTGAGTCTTTTATGTCCCATATATACATCACACTTCTTCTCATATAGATAATGTCTCTAAAACATTAATTCAAATATCACTACAGCCTATTATAGATCATGATTTGGTATTTTCGACTCAAATATTATTTTTCAATGAAGAATAGTATAATGGTGTTTCATTTTTTACAAGTATAAAACCAAATAAATTTTTATTTGTAACACTATAGGTCAAAAATAATTCCCCACTAAAGGGTAATTTGAGCATAGGTGTAGTAATTTTTCTATTCATTGTATCTTTAAATCATTCATCACATTCATAATTAAAAATATTATGACCCCTTTCTATGTTTGATTGGTTAGGGGGACTGAAAATAGTTATAAGATTCACAAAAAATGACAATAATAACTAGATAAACCATAGTAACAATGGATATCTATAATAGGGGTTGGACTACGATACCATTCATTCATCTTTATTTTGGAAGGATCCATATATATCCCATTACTAGTAATGACATTACATGGGAATGTTACTTGGTCCCACATGAACATGAATTTACAATATTTTCATACAACTTTTCTTTCCCCAATTTCCTCACTCAAATAATCAAATTATCTTTCATTTTCACTATACATTGGGATTATATAAGAATATCATAAATAAATACTACAATTACTTTTTTGAGTTAATCCCTAAAGAATATATTCATTGCATCCTGGAATATTTTTGGAATAATAGGGATTCAAAATTTCATCTCTATAAACTCATAGTGCCCACAGTCCACGGGAAATCCTGCTTCTTAACCTTTACATGATAATGTCCATTAAAAATATATTTCAGTCAAAAATCAGGTTCCATAGAGAAGATAAATCAAATCATCATTATGGGGAAGATGATTCATGTTTTTTATGTGGAAATTTTTGAGCTTATGATAATCAATATTGAGGTGTATTGACCCATATTTATTCTTCATGAAGAGGGCTAGTGTTACCCAAAGTAATACACATGGGAATATAGAACCTTTTTTAGATTCTCTTATATTCTCTTTTTTGGATCCTCAGGTTAAAAAAATATATTATATATTGATACATGTATATATTAAAAGCTCATTTTATAAGCTTGATTGAAAATTTAACCTATTGTCTTGGAGGATGACTAGGAAATTCTTTGAGAAACACATCAGCATATTACCTCAAAATAATAAATTCTTCATGGGTGATCTTTTCCTTAAAATTTATAATTTAACTATATATTATTTATCATTGGAAAATAATATCAATTATTGAGATGATGGCACTTGAGAAGATTCATCTTCCTCTTTGTTGTTTTGTAGTATCAGAGGTAGATTATTGATACAGATTTTAATTTCCATCTCTCGACAATTTATATTGGATATATAGAAGGAAAGATAATTCATACCAATAATTTCATCATATCTCACTAAAGGGTGAATGAAAAGTTTCAATGGGATGTTTTTCCAAAAAACTGTTCTAGGAGAGGAGTTAAATTTTCATGATGCAATAATTTCTTTATTCTCCATTACCACTGAATGATCGAAATATATGATTTTGGTTATTTTTATATAGTTATACTACTCTTTAGAGATATAAAAGAAATCAAAAAACCAAAATCCAAAAAAAATTCTAATATTCTTGAATTAATTACGAGACAACCTAAAACCACATCATTTTTAGGATCCACCTTCATAGTAGTTATAGAATAATCTCAACCTTACTCTCATGGACCTGAGATTTACTTTCATCAATTTCCATAAAAACCCATATATTAGTTAATTGACTAATATACTATCAATTATTATTGTATATGAAACATTATGGTAGGGTGGAGAATTCCAGAACATTGGTGGGTTTATCCCGTCGAAAATCTATTTCTAGTTTACCTTCCTACCCCAACCTATATAATTTCATCACCCATTTCAATAAATATTTACGGTGGATATTTCAACACCTTTGAAAATAGGGATATTGAAATTTATTGAAACCAATATATTTCTCCTCCACACAGTCTTGATTAATCTTAACTTTCAGCTTCTTATCCCCATGAGACCCTTGAGATTCACTGATCATTATTCTTACATTGAGGGAACATCTTACAATTTCCTCATAAATTTCAATATCCTAATCATATAATTCTCTCTATATACTCTTATTTTTTCAACCAAATATGTTTTGAATTTTAAATTTAGGGGTAATAAAAAATGTGAAATTATATTGTTCTAGTATTTTAAAATTTTCCTCATACGACCAAATTGATTTGTTGTTTTATTCTATGAGGATAAGGAAGTCCCTCCCCATTTTATGTTAGAAAATTTGAGAAAAAAATGGAGAAAAAAATACATTCTATAATTACTTCAACTCTGTCACATAAATCTTCTTTTTGAGATTCGTATTCATTGCCAACATCCATTATTGATAAATTTATCCTTCAATATGATAAAAAATGAGTATAGACTTCTATTTCATAGGGAATATAAGTATGGATAACATAATTTCAATGGGGACAATCCATTGTTCTATAATCATTAGATTATATGATGCACTAAAATTCAATGGCCTTTCTCGCATAATGTTTTCAATTTGAACTTTGTTTTATATAAATTATTTAGAAATTCCTACTAATACAGGTTTCAGTTGAAAAAACGAGTCTATTGAGAAATTATAATCTAAAAGTTCATGATTAATCATCTCAAAATATTAGGATTCTTATTTTCCCAATCACCTAATTTTCTCCTAACAGTGGTTATTGATCGAGTTCCTTTTATTTCAAACCAATCAGTATAATAATGCTATAAAATATAGAATATAATTTAAAAATTATTATTCACATAAATGGGAAACTAAAAAAATTAAATTTATATATCATCAATAATGTATATTAATTAAAATTTTAATTTTTAGGTTTTATTATACATTATCAGTGATATATTTCCTCGTGTAAAATATCATGGGAATTTTATGAACTTAATATTTGTTTATAATGAGCATCTGAATTTACACAAGAATATACAATGGAGTCGTTATGCTATAAATATAGAATGGAATATTTTCATGGACTATTAAATGATCATTTCTAGTTCATATCTTGTTTTTGTGTTATAACCCATAGGTAAATCTTTTCCATACACACATAAAAATTTAGTATACATATAGAGATATATTTATTTGGGAACAAAAAAACACATACTTTAATATACTTTATGGATTATATAATCTATTTATTAGTATCCCCAAGGCTTTCACAAGAGTTATCTAAACCTTATCTCAAAAAAACAATGAATTTCCTCTGATACCAACTATAAAAACCCATACATTTAGTTTTCTTTATATCCTGATTAATTACCCACACAAAACACTTGTTAGAACCCATAATCTATGATTTATAGTTTATTGGAATTTATTTACATAGAATGTTAAAATGGTACATAGATAAAAAAATTATTGAAAACATACTTAACATGCTCTAAAATTTTATATCACTTAAAAGTACATGGGATAATCTGGAGATAACATAAGAAATGGGTGAGATATAAATCCTAGTTGGGGAATAAAAAACATATCATCATTAAATTATTAATTTTTTGTCAATAATAATTTATGTGAGATTAAAAAGTGAAGAGAACCATAATCATGGACAATAAGTCATGATACAAAATTATTTCATATTGGAAACATGGGAATGTGGAAAAGCATTAAAAATGAGATCATAAACATTGGTCAAGGATGATATCTAGTACATCATAACATTGTGTAAAAAGTAAAATAATGGATTAGGATTAATCCATAATCTCATACATCATGTCCCATGAGAATAAAACATTTCCTAATTCATCATACCTCTATATAATTTCAAAATCACCAATAGATTTCATATCAGGTACATGCTTAAATGTTCTATATAGTGCATTCAAAATAGGATCATATTTCAATAAAAAAATTTATCCCATGATTTTGGATTATGGAATAAATCCATGTAATTACCCATTCAAAAAATTATTAGTAATGTCTATGTGAGTACCATTGAGTTTAAATTATGATGGTATTCACAAACCAATGGTTTGGCATGGAAAAATCACACGATAATGTTGGAAGAACCACGTGGGCACGTAATGAATCAAGGGACATATTTATGAGAGTGAAGGGGTATATAATCCATTATAAATCATATGGTATGTAATAATTATGTGTAAAATAATATCTCGTTAATATGAATAGAATGTTAAAATTTATTATAAAAATAATGTGTTTGAATAAAGAGGAGAAAGAAAGGATCCCTTACATTGGGAGGGTGTTTCCAAATGCTTAGGAGGAGCCTATTGATATCTTGTGGGATCCTTAGCCGTATAGAGATGAAAGGTAAGAGTATTTTCATGATCCAAGTTTATTTCTTATGATTAATGCGAACATGGGTGGGTTTATCTAGGACAATAGAGGGGAATTATTAATTATTTTCTTAAATTAGGTTTTGGAATATATACAATAATGTAATCAAAACCACAAAACATATAATGTTATTCCATTGGTATTTACCAATGTGAAATTATTTTTAATATTTTATATGATTAAGAACTGATATCATTAAAATAATACACTAAGAGATGTGGAACTTAGTCATGTTTCTATAGAATTGAATTTTAAAGATTAAAAGATAATATAGGTTTTGGAGGATTTCTAAAGGGTTTATAAAAATAATAAAATAAAGTTGAAAAAGAGTTATTTTAAATTTTATATATATAATTTTTCATGGATATATTTTATGGAACATATTATATAACTTTTTTTCATTGTGATCTCATAATACATACCTTATATTTACATCATATGTAATGTTTACCTAAAAATTTAACTGTCTGAGAAAATAATGAAAGATTTACCATTACAAAATTCCAAAATTTATATTTAAAAAATTATATTCAACACAATAAAAAAGTTATTTTACAATTATAAATTAAACATTTATATTAAAATCACATTTTATTTAAAAATACTTGTTTTTTAATGATAAATGTTTTATTACCCTGATCAAAATTAAATTTTCATTTCACTAAAATATAATATCATATATATATATATAATATTCCATTTAATATTTATATTTTTTTACAATCATATTTTTTATAATTTCATTAATTTATCCATATGAATGAGTTCATTGAAATGGAATATTATACAAAGATACATTTTATAATTTTACCTATTAAAATGTATTTTTTATCAAACTCATTACGTAATCATTTATAATGTAAAAAAAGGAATAAATTAAATCATTTTTATTGAAAATAAAATATATATACTCATATTATTAGGTTCATGATACATAACACCTTATTATACATGTGAAGGCCTTAATGTTGACGCGTGTGATGGTGATATTCACAAAAGGTAGTTCGGAGAATATGGGTTTGGTCGTGATCTAGATGAGATTGATCTTCTACTATGAATAGATTAACTTATTCTTTAGTTGTTGAATTTCATATTAGACATAGCCAAAGAAAATGGTTAGAGATTTTATCCACCTCATAATCCATTTTAGAAGGGATTCATGGGGTACAATCCAATTATTCAAGGTCATATCTTCTTTATTCAATGCCAGTAGAACTTTAACATTACCCTTACTATATACTGATCATATAATAAATTTTAAAAATATATATTATCAATATTTATGATTCATAAATTTATTTTGAGTATATTAGGATATAAATTATGATGGTACAATTTAAAAAAAGTAAGGAATGTCTTTTCTATATTTTCATAACATAAATAAGTTACAATTTTGAAGAAGGAAATATAATATTAATGATGAATATCAGCAGTCGTACATAAGCAGAGCCAAGAAGGGAAATTTTCCAGCTAGAGTTGGTTGAAATAGAAGGGGCCTGAGGCCGCCAGCTGATGGGAGACATTATTTCCTACCCTTTTGGTAAAGGAGAAGGTGAAACAAGAGAATCCTTGGCGCAACAAGCAGATTCTCCTGACGATAAATCCAAAGGCCTGGCGTCAGGCATCACTGTGGTTAATATCATTGATAACAGAATCGCAGTCAGACTCGATGATGATTTCATCCCAGTCACGTTCCACAGCGAGCATCATCCCTGCCCGTATGGCATAGGCCTCAACAACTTCAGGTTCCCAAAAGGCATGATGTGGTTCATATTTTGCTGCAATGATCTGCCCTAGATGATTTTGAGCCAGGAGGCAGAGAGAAAAATTCCCATCTTTGGAGAGAGAAGCGTCCACGTTAATCTTAATGATCCCTTCCTTGGGGGGGGGGGGGGGTCCATTGAGGGGAGCGTGAGGGAGAAACGGCTGGCATAAAGTGTCCTTTGCGGTCCTTCCAAACCTCAAACCATGAAGTGTCTCATTCAATCCAAAACTCGAGAGGCTGATGAACATGGTGGAAAATCGAATCATTACGCTAAATCCAAATGATCTAGGACAACGGGCAATGATAGCTTGCATTAGCCGATGAAAGAGAGGAACACCAATGCATCAGAATATTAGGGAGGTCCGAGGAAATGTCCAGTGAATCATCTGAAGCAGGGCCCCATTTATTCCAAATTTCATTAGCTCTCGGGCATTGAATGATAGCATGCCAAGGAGTTTCAAGAATATTTGGGCTGAAAGGGTAGGATTCAGTACTAGCCATATGTCGATAAACAAGGAGGCTCATGGTAGAGATGGTTCTCGTGAACACCTGCCACTAAAAATTGGTGAATTTTTTGGGGGACGTTGAGCTTCCAAAGAGCTTTCCATGGCCCCTCATCACGGTCACGAGAGTGAATGCCAAGAGAAATTCTATACCCAAATCTCATCATGAACTCGCATGAAGAATCATTGGTTCAAAAATGATTGTCGAGGCCTACATTAGGGAACCAAGGGATTCTCATAATAATTCTTTAGTCTCTTTCATTAAACCATTCCTGGATCATTTCCACATTGGGTCCCGGTCTGAAAATAAGAAGTTCACAGTGGCTTCTTCAACACCTGGTTGGGCGGGGGATGTGGCCCGCACACCATCCTTATTGATAAGCCATATATCGGTCCAAATGTTGACAGATGAGCCATTTCCAATCCTCTAGCCCAGTCCTTTTTCAAGGATATTTCAGGCCCCCTAAATACTTATCTAATGAATGCTAGGGTGGGGGCCAGGAAAGGATCCACATAAGTCCATTTGGGTAAAGTACTTGTCATGGAGTACCCGCACACATAAAGATGATTGACAGTTAAGAAGGTGACATCCTTACTTGGAATATAGTGCGTCATTGAATAGAATAAGATTCCAGAATACCATCCCTCCCTCCGACATGGGTTTGCAGAGATTCTCCTAGGCCAACCAGTGGGGTCGATATCTTCCATCATTTTTACCCCCAGAAGTTGGCATTATTTGAATGGATCAGGTTGATGAAGGCTGCCGGGAGATTAAACATCGAGATAATGTAGCTGGGGATAGACTGAACGATAGTTTTAATGAGGGCTCCTTTGCTAGCTTTGGAGAAGCTTTTTGGGGTCCAGCCATGAATGTTTTTCTCAATCCTGTCGAATAGAGCTGCAAAGATTTCATTATTGGACCGTCCAATCACCATAGGGAGTCCAAGATAATTCTGGTGTTTATCAACCAAATGGATGCCTTAATATGCACAAATATTAGCTATCTTGGAAGGAGGCACCCCTACGCTGAATGAGATTTCCAATTTGCTGTGATTTATAGATTGTCCAGACGTCCGATCATATTGCTGGATTGCTTGGCTGATCACTCGGCATTCATTAACATTGGCTCTGGAGAAAAGGAGGCAGTCGTTAGCAAAGAAGAGATGTGACACTTGTGGGCTCTCACGACAGACCTTTTCACCATGAATAGACATAGAGGATGCATCCCTAGAGATAAGGTTAGAGAAAATAGCAGCCACCAAAATTAAGAGAAAAGGGGAGAGAGGATCTCCCTGGCGTAGGCCTCGGGGTGGGGTGCATCCTTTAGTGAGCTCCCCATTGACCTTGATTCTGAAAGAGACGGTCGAGATGTAGTGCATGAAAATTTCTATCTATTTAGTGCAGAAGCCCATTCTCAGCATCACAGATCTAAGGAATTGGCATTCCTCTTTATCATAGGCTTTGGTCATATCTAGTTTCCAGACCATGGTTCCTCTTTTTGTAGTGGAGCGTGTTTTCATAGAGTGGAACACTTCATGGGCCACAATTTCATTATCTATAATTAGTCACTTTTCCACGAAGGCTCTCTGGTTTTCGTTGATAATATCATGAAGCCAAGGACGCAACTGATTGACAAGGATTTTTGAGAAGATCTTATAAGAAGCATTACAGAGGATAATAGGTCTAAAATTAGGGATCGCCTGAGGTTTCTCGATTTTGGGGATGAGGACGAGGACCGTTTTGTTGAGGGCGGAAACGCTTGTATTCCCCACCCAGATGTTTTTTTATCATTTTGCAGATGTCGGGACAGATTATGTGCCAGTATTGTTTAAAAAATGGTGGGAAAACCATCCAGTCCAGGGTCCTTAGTGGAGTGGATATGCTTCCAAGCCAGGTGTATCTCATCATTCGTCACATCTTTTGTAAGCCGCCAGTTAATCTCCTCAGTGATCACAGGTCTGATGCATTCTTCCAGTTCAGTATACATGAAAGGAGTCCCCATGGAGAAGAGGTTCTGAATATAGCCTACCAAAGCATTGTGAATGCCACAGGTGTTAGAAAATTTGCTTCCATCTGGTTGTGAAAGGATCCTGATAGAGTTTTTTCGATGCCTAGTGGACGCTTTCTGGTGGAAATACCATATATTAGTGTCTCCTGTAGGATCGAAATATAATATGAGATGCTCAATATACAAGAGGGGGGGGTGAATTGTATACTTTAAAAATTCCTTTGGAACCTTTAAAGTTAGTTATGAATAACTAGAGTTTCCTTAAGAAAAGGAAAGGACTAAGTTTAACAAAGTTAAACTAAGTTGATTCACAACACCTCTAACACCGAACTAAACTTGGAAAGAGATTCCAAAAGTAGGTTCCGGAAATATGGTTCCGGAAATTGAAACTTAACAAAAGTTACAATATAAGATTCTACCTTAAAGCGTATAGAATCTAAACTAATCAGAGTATGTAAGGAAGTATAAGAAAGTTATACTTTCCTTAAGATACAAATTGCAGCGGAATAAAGACAAGTAGTGAAACTACTAGTAACAAGATAATAGTATTTTATCCCAAAGAGAAGGGTATCCAACAACCTTGGATAAAGGTCCCTTGATTTATACTTTCAAGCAAGTCTGTCTTACCCACACCAGGGTAAGCCCTCGATACGAAGATCGGAGTCTCTGTCTTGCTATCTCCGCAAGCCCTCAACTTCAAGGTAGTTGGCAACCTCTGTCTTCCTCAGCACGGAAGTCCTCGATCTTTAAGGTAGTCGGAAACCTCTGTCTTTCTCAGCAAGAAAGCCCTCGATCTTTAAGGTAGTCGGCACCTCTGTCTTCCTATCCCCGGAAGCCCTCGAATGTAATCACCAACATTCGGAGTCGCACGAAGCTTTGAGAGTTAATAAGAGACTCTCTCTCTAGAAATCACTTCAACAGCATGTAAGCACTTTTTCAGCAATCAGCAGCGAGCTCTTTCAAATGAGCTCCTATTTATAGGTAAGGTCGGCTCCTCTCCAACGGTCATATTTTCCTTAAAGTTCGGAGGGACCTGTACATGTGTCACTTAGACAACGGTTAGTTTATAACAAAATGGACGACATCGTTTTATAACAAAACAAGTATAGCAGAAAGTACGACATCGTTTTAAACTCTAACATAAAGGTTCGGAATAGAAATTTCGGAGTGAAGGTTCGGAGTGAATAAATTCAGAGTGTATAAAACAATGATAATCAGATTCTGTTTAATAGGTGAATTCGGAATGAGAATTCGGAATAGGAATTCGGAATAGGAATTCGTCATCAGAAATCGTAATGAGAATTCGTCATTAGAATTCGTAATGAGAATTCATCATCAGAATTAGTAATGAGAATTCATCATCAGAATTCGTAATGAGATTTCATCATCAGAATTCGTAATGAGATTTCATCATCAGAATTCGTAATGAGAAATCGTCATCAGAATTCGTAATGAGAATTCTTTATCAGAATTCGTAATGAGAATTCGGAATGAGATTTCTTCATTATAATTCGTAATGAGAATTCTTCATTGGAATTCGTAATGAGAATTCTTCTTCAGAATTCGTAATGAGAATTCTTCTTCAGAATTCGTAATGAGAATTCGGAATGGGATTTCTTCATTAGAATTCGAAATGAGAATTCTTCATCAGAATTCGTAATGAGAATTCTTCTTCAGAATTCGTATCCTGAATCTGGAATAGAACAAAGTCAGAATTCATATCCGGAATTCGGAATGAAATTTCCTTATAGTTCTTGTCCAAAATCGAATCCTAAAAACAGAATGCTTTTATATCAATGATTTTATGACTCCGAGAAAGTGAATCTGAAACTCATACTTAAGAAAAAAATGAATGAAAATATGATAAGGATAAATTTTTCTTATAAAAGCGTTTTTCCTTAAGAAAGCATTTTTCCTTATAAAAGCAATTTTCCTTAAGAAAGCATTTTTCCTTACAAAAGCAATTTTCCTTAAGAAAGCATTTTTCCTTACAAAAGCAATTTTCCTTAAGAAAGCATTTTTCCTTACAAAAGCGATTTTCCTTAAAGATAAGGTGTTTGTGATTTTCAAAACAAGAAGGAATGGAAAAGTCATAAGGAAAACCTTATTGACTCAACAATCTCCCCCTTTTTGGAAAGCACAAACATCCTTACGAAAAAGCTATTCTAAGAAGAAAGAAACATATTAAAGCTTATCTCCCTTGGTTTAAGAATATAGATGAATACGACTAACTCCCCCTTAGGCTTTGAGTCTCTAAGGATCGTATTCATATTTCCGGAGTGATGTTTCTTTAAGAAAAACTCCCCCTTAAACAAACTCTTATTAGAGTTCTATCTCCTTGGGTATTTTTCTTTCTCCCCCTTTGATAAGCACTTATTAGATTTCCTCTTTTTCTTAAGGATCTTTTCCTTCTCCCCCTTTGTGATTTTCAAAAAGAATTGGAGGGAATGGAAAAAAAATATCAAAGTACCTGAAAAGATTAGTAATGACAACAATAGAAACAACAAGCACAATTTTCATTATATTTGAAATGTCAGCAACAAAAACAGATTACAACAAAAAGATCGGATTGGTCATTTCGGATCTTTCTCCTTCGACATGAGCCCCTTGAGAATTGTCTTGATCTTCTTGAGATCCTTATGATCTTCCTCTGCTTGCTTTTCTAAGGAAACTATTCTTGCTGACTGAGCTTGAATGATTTCTTCCTGAGCCTTTAACTTTTCTTCCTGAGCTTCCATTTTCTCTTCCTGAGACTTTATCCTTTCTAGAAAATTGATCCGATGATCCCTTTCAAATTTCCAACTTTGATTAACAGAGTTGAGCTTTCCATTCAGATCTCTTACTTCCTGACTCCGAATATTCTTTTCCTCTGTCAATTTCACATCGAATGATGCAGACATCTCATGAAACTTCTTGTCCTCGGTTTGAAATGCATCCTTAACATTCTCCTGAAACTCATCCAGCAACCTCATCTCTTCCACATTCTTCTTTGACCAGCTAGTCATCCTTTTGCACGATCTTTTATGGGCTTCGTAACCAATAAAGAAATTTTTGAACTGGGCTTCTCTCTCAACACATTTATCCATAACCATGGATACGGAGTCGGTTTTCTGATTCATTGTATGTTGGAGCATCTGGCACCGAGAGTCAATACTGGAGAAGGTTGGAATAGTTCCCACCAACTTCTTCAAGGATTGTACAACAAAATCGTGCCCCAACGATGATGACTCCGAATCAGAAATCTTTCTAGGAGAATTTTCTTCCTCAATAAGCTCCAACTTCCTCTTAGAAGAGCTACCAGCTTCCTTCCTCAAACTTTTTCCTGAACTCGGGGTATCAGCAAGAATTTGCTTTCCCTTTTGTTTTTCCGGAATTGAAACCTGTTCCGGAGATCTGTTCTCACTATCAGAGACTTGAACTATTTTATCTTCCTCATCAGCAACTTCTTGAACATTGGCTTCCACATTTCCCATCTGAGCAGCATCAAGTAAAATATGTTCTTGACAAGTAACTTCTTCTTCTCCCTTTTATTCTTCCATTGCAGGAGTAGGAAGCTTTGAAGATTGAGCTTCAGATGTTCGGAGCGAAAGGTGTTCAGAAGGAGTTCCCTTATATTCATCTACTTGTTTGAGCACATCTCCTGTCTCACCACTTCCTTCAGCCGCTTCTTCAACCTCTTCCACTTGCTCTACTTCCTCAGTAGGAACAGCCTCTTCCGGAGTTACAAGATTTCTTCCTGGAGTCTCAGGTAGAGATTCCAGAGAAAAAGATCTCGGAACAGGAATGGTTGCTGAAACCATTTCATTAAACTTCAACAAAGCTTGCACAGCCTCAGCTTCTGACAACTTCTTCTTCAGCTTCTTTTCCTTAGCTTGCTTCTCAAGCTCATCAGCAGCCTTTTCTTTCAGAGCCTTAGCCTCTGCAGGATCCAATCCGAACTGCGGATCTCCTTCCTTCCTCTTTTCCTTGTCAGCTCTCCACTTCGCTGCAACCTCATCAGTATATGTCTTCTTCTTCTTAGGCTTAGGAGGTGCAGAATGGACTTCCTTAGACTTGGGTTCCTCAGCTTCACTTACCACTTCTTTCTGTTTCCTCTTCCTTACCGGCTTTGATGATTCCGGATCAGCCACTTTCGGAGTCACTTCTGCTTGAGGCGGTAGATCAATGAATTTCCCGGACTCCTTGTTAAAAGCTATATTCATCCTTCTAAGAGTTGCATCACTGAGCAACATGATCTTGAAAACTTTCGGCTTAGAACTACAAGCAACCTTGAAGGATTCTAGGCACCGAACTATCAGCTTCGACAATATTGCCGGGTACATTACTATCTGAGCTCTCAGATTCCCCTTCTTCAAATTATCAATGTTGAGAAGAATATGCTTCATCAGGTTGAACTTTCTTAGATTTATCAGAAAATCCAAGATGTATATCTCACTCTTCTTCAAGTTGTCCTTGTCTCCTTTTCTTGGTACGATAAGCCCTTGCACCCATAACTCCAGAATCCGGAAGTTTGTAGATAGGGTTGCAATTTTCGGAGCCTTATCATCATCCAGTCCAAGAATTTCTAAGGCTTTCTCCTTGTTGAAACTACCCAAGGAGTCTGGCAGAACGTGTGAGATAAACTCAGCTTCCCCTTCATAACTCAGCCCTACCAAGCTTGCAGCCTTGGTGTAAGATAGATTATATGTCTTGCCATACGATTTGAAGGAAAACTTCTCTCTATTATCTTCCACGAAGAAAGCAACTGTCTCATAAAACTCGACAAGCAAGTCAGAGTAGACTTCATCTTGGTTGCCAGTTTTTGATATCACAACATCCTCCCAGCCATTCAACTTAATATTCTTCGAAATGATAGAATCATAGTTGCTGAAGAAAATCGGATGAACTAACCGCTCTCTGTAGACTAACCACTGAGAAATGGGCTTAGTTGAAGACATCTCTTGAGAAGCTAACTCTGCAGACATTCGGATCTGAAATCACTGAGAAGTTCGGAACTGAGAAGACTGAAGTTCGGAACTGGAAAACTGTAGTTCGGAACGGCCTTAAATCAGAGAGTCAGAGCTTCAGCACGAAAAAGCTTGAAATCGATGTGGGACGAGAAAATAGGATCCCCTTTATATAGGCATTGGGATGACGGTTCAACTTCCTCGGTTGATCTGACGGTTTAGAATGATCTGAGATCAGATCTAACGGTTGAAAGCTTGAATCCGATCTTTTTGAGGTTTTATTAAAATAAAGAATTAAGAAATCCAAAAACCAAAAACAAACTATAAGAAATTGCTAGCAAGTAAAATATGATTACGAAAACTTCAGTAAGGAAATCATACCTTTCGGATTAGCTTAGGAAAGTTATTCGTAATGGGTAATATAAAGACGACTACGAAAAATTCAATACGAAAAACTAAGTACGAAAACATTAATACGAAAGAAAAAAAATCAATACGAAAAAGTAAATACGAAAAAGTCAATACGAAAGATTTAATACAAAAAAAAACACGAAAAGTCAATACGAAAGACTCAGTATGAAAGTTCCGTTATGAAAATACCAGTACGAAAGTTTTCCATTCCGGAAATTTTCAATACGAATACTTCCATTCCAGAAGTATTCTGTGCGAAAATATCCTTTCTGGTAAATTGTTGTTCCGGAAATTCCATTCCGGAAATTTTCGTTCCGAAAAGTTTGAAAACAAAATTTGAAAAACATTGTTAAATAATCAAACAAATGTACTCCCCCTAGGAAAAGGAGTTTATTACTGTAAGGAGATTTTTCAACAGAAAATTAATTGGGGAAGATTACCTTACGGTTATCATTCCTAACTTCTGTTTAATATATTCAAATCTATCAGAAGGTAAAGATTTTGTGAAAATATCAGCAAGTTGATCTTGCATTCCGATAAACTGAAGAATAATGTCTCCTTTAAGTGTGTGATCCCTAAGAAAGTGATGCCTAATATCTATGTGTTTTGCACGAGAGTGATGTGCAGGGTTTTTACTTAGGGTAATGGCACTTGTGTTATCACACAAAATTTGAGTTTTAGTAAAACTCAAGCCATAGTCTGTGAGTGTGTGTTGCATCCACAACACTTGTGCACAACAACTTCCAGCTGCTACATATTCAGCTTCAGCAGTGGAGAGTGCAACAGAATTTTGCTTCTTGCATGACCAAGAAACTAATGAATCTCCTAAGAAATGACAAGTTCCGGATGTACTTTTCCTATCCATTCTACATCCACCAAAGTCAGCATCAGAAAAGCTTTTTAGAACAAAATCATTTCCAGAAGTATAAAATAATCCTAGATCCATGGTTCCCTTAAGGTAGCGTAAAATTCTTTTTACTGCCTTTAAGTGAGATTCCTTAGGATTGGATTGATATCTTGCACATAAGCATACAGAAAACATTAAGTCTGGTCGACTAGCTGTTAAGTAAAGTAAACTTCCAATCATACCTCTAAAAGATGTTTGATCTACTGGTTTCCCAGCTTCATCAAGATTTAAAGAGTTTGAGGTACCAATGGGAGTACTTATACTTATAGTGTTGTCATAACCATACTTTTTAAGAAGATCTTTAATATACTTATGTTGGGATATGTAGGTTCCTTCTGGTTTTTGAGAAATTTGAAAACCAAGGAAAAATGTTAACTCACCCATCATACTCATTTCAAACTCAGATTTCATTAGACTAGCAAAAGAGTCAGTCAAAGATTGCTGAGTTGAACCAAATATAATGTCATCAACATAAATTTGAACAATCAAAACATTTTTCTTATCTTTCTTTATAAAAAGGGTTGGATCTGCATTTCCCTTAACATAGTTATTTTGAAGCAAAAATCCAGTAAGTCTATCATACCATGCTCGTGGGGCTTGTTTAAGGCCATACAAAGCTTTGGTAAGTCTAAAAACATGATCAGGATGTTTTGTATCTTCAAAGCCAGGAGGTTGTTCAACAAAAACTTCCTCTTGAACATAACCGTTAAGAAAAGCACATTTCACATCCATTTGAAATAGTTTGAAATTAAAGAATGCTGCAAAGGCAAGTAGAATACGGATAGATTCAAGTCTAGCTACTGGAGCATAGGTTTCTTCATAGTCTATTCCTTCTTGCTGATTATAGCCTTTAGCAACAAGTCTAGCTTTATTTCTAACAATGACTCCATTCTCATCACATTTATTCCTGAAAACCCATTTTACTCCAATAACAGAAGTTTCCTTAGGTCTCTCAACTAAGGTCCAGACTTTATTCCTTTCGAATTCATTTAGTTCATCTTGCATTGCTTTGATCCAATCATCATCATCTAAAGCTTCATCAGTGCTTTTAGGCTCTAATTGGGAAAGAAATGCTAGATGTTCTACTTCATTTCTTAAGGAACTTCTAGTCCTTACAGGTTGATTTACATCACCAATGATACTATCACTGGGATGATTCTTAAGAAACACCTGATTTGGGTTTTGTAAAACCTGTTCATCAACATAAGGTAGAAAGTCTTCTGGGGTAAATGTTTCAGAATTATCTTCTAGAACAATTTCCTTATCAGAAGGTTCTTCTATTAAAGGTTGATAATCAGTTTTTAAAAACACATCCGAGGATGTAGGTTGGGAGGTTTTAAAAACAAAAGGATCTGATTCATCAAATTTTACATGTACTGTTTCCTCAACAGTACAAGTATTTTTATTAAAAACTCTATATGCCTTAGAGGTTGTGGAATATCCTAAGAAAATTCCTTCATCAGATTTTGGTGCGAATTTATGTAAGTTATCTTTAGTATTCAAAATGAATACTTTGCAACCAAAAACCTTGAAGTAGGAAAGTCTTGGTTTTCTACCATTCCATAACTCATAAGGAGTTTTATTAAGAAAAGTTCTAATCAAAACTCGATTTATAGTATAACAAGCAGTACTTACAGCTTCAGCCCAGAAATGTCTAGCAATAGAATATTCACTCAACATGGTTCTAGTTATCTCTTGAAGAATTCTATTTCTTCTTTCAACTACACCATTCTGTTGAGGAGTTCTAGGTGCTGAAAATTGTGAGTAATACCTTTCTTACTACAAAAAGTTTCAAAATCAGAATTTTGAAATTCTCCTCCATGATCACTATGAATAGTTTTCAATGGAAGGTTTTTCTCATTTTTAACTTGAGCTCTAAAACTTTTGAAATACGAAAAAGCTTCAGATTTCCTTGCTAGAAAATAGACCCAAGTAAATCTAGTGTAATCATCAACTAGAACAAACACATAGTATTTGCCTCCAATGCTTCCAGTTTGTGTTGGACCAAAAAGATCCATATGCACCAACTGTAATGCATCGGTTGTTGAGACTTCACCGATTGACTTAAAACTAGATTTATGTTGCTTGCCATATTGACAAGGATCACAAACATTAGAAGAATCAAATCTAAGCTCCGGTAGATCCTTAACAAGTTTCTTCTTAGAGAGTTTACATAGGTTCCTAAGATTACAGTGTCCTAATCTTCTATGCCATAACCAAGAGTGGTCTTCCATTGCACTTAGGCAAGGTAAATCTTGGCTTCTTAGGTCTTCTAAGTTTAAGGTGTAAACATTCTCTTGCCTATTGGCAGAGAGAATAAATTCTTCCTTGGAATTGTGAACTAAGCATTTATCATTCCTAAAATTCACAAGGTAACCTTCATCACATAACTGACTTATGCTAATGAGGTTGTGCTTAAGACCTTTAACAAAAAGAACATTTGAAATCAAAGTTTTACCTAAAAGAACAATATTACCAATACCAACAATCTCTCTCTTAGCATTGTCTCCGAAAGTTACCTTTCCTCCTTTCGTTTTGATAATCTTTTCAAAAAAGCTTTTGTTACCAGTCATATGCTGGGAACATCCACTATCCATGTACCAAATATTGTTGCTGGAACTTTCTTTATTTTCCTGAAATTAAGAACACAGTTATACTTTCGGAATCCAAACTTGTTTGGATCCGAGATTTCCAGACAATAAAATTTTAGGTATCCACATTTTCTTAGAAAAATAAGCTTTATGAAAACCTAAGGATTGGGTTTTGTTTAAGGAACAATTTCTTGCCCAGTGACCACCACATTGACATTTAGTGCAAAATGGGGCACTTTGAGGAACAAAATAATTGTTGCTGAAAACAGGTTTTGCTTGGGTATAACCAAATCCGGATTTATTTCTTAAAGGTCGTATTTGAGAATACATCTTATCAAAATTTTCCTTACCATGGGTAAAGTTTGATAAACACTTCTTTAAGGAAAAAATTTCGGACTTGAGTTTTACAATCAAGTTTTTATCCTCAAAATCATTAGTTTTTGAACTAGAGTTAGACTCGAAATCATTTTTATTAGAAATTACTTTTTCTAATTCTTTAGAAAGTTTGTTCTTCTCAGAACTTACTTCCTCAAGATTTTTTGAAATATTTTGAAAATCAGCATTTTTCTTATCAAGATCTTTAGAAAGATCTGATATCTCTTTAGTAAGAATAGAATTCCTAGAATTTGCCTTATCAAGTTTCTTGTTGAGTTTGGAATTCTCAATCTCAAGAAGTTCAGCAAACCTAGAGACTTCTTCATAAGTAGGTAAAGTATTTTCCTCATCAGAAGATGATTCTTCATCAGAAGAGTTATAATACTTACTATCATTCGAATTTAAAGAAACATTGGTCAATGATTCAGCATTTCGTACCTTAGCCATAAGACAATGATTTTCAATAGGTAATCTGGCTATAAGACCAAGATTCTTCTGTCCTGAAGATTCATAATCAGAAGATTCATCTGAAGAGTCACCACCACTGGCACTCTAGGTGTCATTAGCTTTCAAAACATTCTTAGCTTTGGCTTTGTAATACTTCTTCCTGTTCTTTTCTGAATGTCTTTCCTTCCTTTCTTTCTTTCTGAGCATAGGGCAATCTGGTCTAATATGTCCAGCTCTTTTACATTCATAACAAGTTACTTCTCCATCTTTCTTATCTTTCCTATCCTTTTTCTTATACTTGGATTGAAAGTTTCTTTGCCCAGCTATCTTGTTCATCCTTCGAGCAAGATTGGCTAATTCATTTTCTGAAACTTCACTCTCACTAGATTCGGATTGGAAAATGACTTTCTTCGATTTGGATCTGGTTACTCTCTCAGGAGTCTTAGCTTTCATCTGATTAGAAGTTGTAGTAAAAGCAACTGTTCCATTTCCATTCTTCTTCTTAATGTTGTCAGCATCTCTCTTCATTCTTGTCTCATGTTGTAGAAGAGTTCCAAATAATTCATCAAGAGTAATTTGAGTGACCTTCCTGTTCTCATCTATAGCTGTTCTCTTGGATTCCCACTCATTGGGCATAATGTCAATAATCTTGTCCACAAGAGCTTCATCATCTAAACCTTTCTCTCCCATAGATTGTAGACTGTTGACGATAGTCATAAATCTTTGTTGAACTTTACAGATAGGTTCTCCATAAGGAAAATTGAAGCCATGATATTCAGCTCTAAGCATAGCTCTTCTAGTCTCAATCACCTTAGAAGTCCCACAGTGTGTAACCTCTAACTTCTTCCATATACAGTTAGCTGCTTCACAAGAAGAAATTTGGCTATATATATTTCTAGTCATTGAACATAATAAAGTATTGTGTACCTTATAATTGAGTTGATATTCTTGCTTTTCCTGGTTAGTAAAGGTTCTGACTTCCTTGTCAGGAATTTTATAATCACCAGTAAGCATGACAAAGTTATCTACTCCAGTATTGATAACAAAAGTCTTCATACGATCTCTCCAGTATTCATAATCATTACCATCAAAGATTGGTGGCCTTGTAGGATTCAGATTGTCAATAGAACCAACGTTCATTCCTGCCATACTAAAAAAAACTTGGAAACACACTTGTTAGTAGCAAAAGTTCGTAAACAAAAAGTTCGGAATGGAACAGTTCGAAATGGATAATCCGGAATGACAAAGTTCGGAATAAAAAAGTGAGCAAGAAAAACTTGTATGTGAGTACAAGTATTTCAGTAACCTTGGCTCTGATACCAAATGTAAGAATGGTATAGAGTAAGAGGTTTCCAACCTCTGATACCAATTGTAGGATCGAAATATAATATGAGATGCTCAATATACAAGAGGGGGGGTGAATTGTATAATTTAAAAATTCCTTTGGAACCTTTAAAGTTAGTTATGAATAACTAGAGTTTCCTTAAGAAAAGGAAAGGACTAAGTTTAACAAAGTTAAACTAAGTTGATTCACAACACCTCTAACACCGAACTAAACTTGGAAAGAGATTCCAAAAGTAGGTTCCGGAAATATGGTTCCGGAAATTGAAACTTAACAAAAGTTACAATATAAGATTCTACCTTAAAGCGTATAGAATCTGAACTAATCAGAGTAAGTAAGGAAGTATAAGAAAGTTATAATTTCCTTAAGATACAAATTGCAGCGGAATAAAGACAAGTAGTGAAACTACTAGTAACAAGATAATAGTCTTTTATCCCAAAGAGAAGGGTATCCAACAACCTTGGATAAAGGTCCCTTGATTTATACTTTCAAGCAAGTTTGTCTTACCCACACTAGGGTAAGCCCTCGATACGAAGATCGGAGTCTCTGTCTTGCTATCTCCGCAAGCCCTCAACTTCAAGGTAGTTGGCAACCTCTGTCTTCCTCAGCACGGAAGTCCTCGATCTTTAAGGTAGTCGGCAACCTCTGTCTTTCTCAGCAAGAAAGCCCTCGATCTTTAAGGTAGTCGGCACCTCTGTCTTCCTATCCCCGGAAGCCCTCGAATGTAATCACCAACATTCGGAGTCGCACGAAGCTTTGAGAGTTAATAAGAGACTCTCTCTCTAGAAATCACTTCAACAGCATGTAAGCACTTTTTCAGCAATCAGCAGCGAGCTCTTTCAAATGAGCTCCTATTTATAGGTAAGGTCGGCTCCTCTCCAACGGTCATATTTTCCTTAAAGTTCGGAGGGACCTGTACATGTGTCACTTAGACAACGGTTAGTTTATAACAAAATGGACGACATCGTTTTATAACAAAACAAGTATAGCAGAAAGTACGACATCGTTTTAAACTCTAACATAAAGGTTCGGAATAGAAATTTCGGAGTGAAGGTTCGGAGTGAATAAATTCAGAGTGTATAAAACAATGATAATTAGATTCTATTTAATAGGTGAATTAGGAATGAGAATTCGGAATAGGAATTCGGAATAGGAATTCGTCATCAGAAATCGTAATGAGAATTCGTCATTAGAATTCGTAATGAGAATTCATCATCAGAATTAGTAATGAGAATTCATCATCAGAATTCGTAATGAGATTTCATCATCAGAATTCGTAATGAGATTTCATCATCAGAATTCGTAATGAGAAATCGTCATCAGAATTCGTAATGAGAATTCTTTATCAGAATTCGTAATGAGAATTCGGAATGAGATTTATTCATTAGAATTCGTAATGAGAATTCTTCATTGGAATTCGTAATGAGAATTCTTCTTCAGAATTCGTAATGAGAATTCTTCTTCAGAATTCGTAATGAGAATTCGGAATGGGATTTCATCATTAGAATTCGTAATGAGAATTCTTCTTCAGAATTTGTAATGAGAATTCTTCTTCAGAATTCGTATCCTGAATCTGGAATAGAACAAAGTCAGAATTCATATCCGGAATTCGGAATGAAATTTCCTTATAGTTCTTGTCCAGAATCGAATCCTAAAAACAGAATGCTTTTATATCAATGATTTTATGACTCCGAGAAAGTGAATCCGAAACTCATACTTAAGAAAAAAATGAATGAAAATATGATAAGGATAAATTTTTCTTATAAAAGCGTTTTTCCTTAAGAAAGCATTTTTCCTTATAAAAGCAATTTTCCTTAAGAAAGCATTTTTCCTTACAAAAGCAATTTTCCTTAAGAAAGCATTTTTCCTTACAAAAGCAATTTTCCTTAAGAAAGCATTTTTCCTTACAAAAGCGATTTTCCTTAAAGATAAGGTGTTTGTGATTTTCAAAACAAGAAGGAATGGAAAAGTCATAAGGAAAACCTTATTGACTCAACATCTCCCTCTTTAATATGGAGGTCACACACCCACATAGCCCAAAATCATTCCTTAACATGAATGGCCCTGTCCAGCTATCTTTGAGTGGCACTATTCTTAGAGATGTTGCCATTGTATGGGGGTTGCATGAGTAAGTTGTGAAACTTCTTTTCACGGAAATCACAATGCCTATCAGGTTGTGGAATTTATTATTGCTCCAAGATCTCATACCAGAAGAAACATGTTGGAGATTGGGGCCAAAATCATCATGGGAACTCTTCCAACATGATCGGACCACCTCTTCACATTCCTGGCCTTTTTCCCAAAAGCTCTCAAATATGAATGGTCTGATGAGTTATCGATTTCGTTCTCCTTTCAAAAAGTCAATGAGAATTGGGGAGTGATCCGAAAAGTTAAGGGCCATGTGGCCAACATAAAACATATTGAACAGATTGATCCAATCAGTAGAACCCAAAAATATATCAACACGTTCAGCGATGCAAGTACCTTAGTATTGCCATGGAACCAAGTAAAAGGATTACATGTGAACCCCAGATCATCAAGGTTCGCCTTAGTGATGGTATCTTTGAATTTAGACATCGAGGATGGGTGTCGAAAACATCCACCTCTCTTTTCCATTTGGATCATGATCTCATTTAAATCACCTCCGAAAAAATTAGGGCTAGGTATGTCATGTCGCAACATTCATAGAAGGTCCCATGATTTCCCCATATCAGAATGGGATGGCCAGCCATTGCATACCACAAAGGTCTTGGGTGGTTTCAAGTCAGTATGAATAATCGCAGCCATGTGTTTCATGGATAAAGACAAAATTTTAACGTCAATATTTCCCTTCTAGAGGAGGGAGAGGCCCCCAGAATGGCCTTGTCTAGGAACTATAAAGAAGCCTTGGAATCCACACTTCAAAGCAATACCATTGGTGTCCTTGTTTTCCAGTATGGTTTCGGACATGAAAACCATATCGGGGGGTCTTTTAGTGCAATTGCGTTGAAGCATTCGAACCGTTCATGGGTTGCCAAGCCCACGACAGTTCCAGCATAACACAATCATTGCTCTAGGAGGTTCTAGGTCTCTCCCGCTGCCTCCTTTGGTTCCTCTAGAATCATTTCACCACTTGACATTTTATATATTTTGGGGAGATTCCCCCCCAATTGGAATGTTTCAGTTTGTCGTTTCCTGACCCCGGGGTTAGGGTCTTCTGCGTGACCATCACTTCCTCCACGTTACACCCTTCTCCACATGCGACGGGTGATTGGGCCCTGCATTGGAGTTCCCATCATTACAAGGGCCTCCATTGGTGTTTTATCAATTATAGATGATTGTGGATCCGGATCCAGATCTGGTGGTTTGAAGAGCATCTTCATTGGAATTGATATTTTCTCTGGTGGATATTTTTTCCTCATTGCCAAAATTGTAGATGGTTGAATTTTGTCCTCCATGTGGTTAGGATGAAATCCAGCTTCTCTATGAGTGGAATAGTCAGCGTTGGAGAAATCCGGAGGTCCTAGCAAAATGGATTGTCTGTGTGAAGGTTCCACCTGACTGGTAGGTGCTAACGTGAGATGGTCACAGTCCTTTTGTTTTTCCGTCTCAGGGATGAAAGCATATTTATTCGTTTTTTCACGGAGCCAAGGGACATATTAGAGGGTGATGTCACATGATCCACTCTTGGGTTTTGTGGTACACGTTATTTCCTGGTGGCCAATACGACCACAAAAAAATAAGAAGATTGGGAGTTTCTCAAATTCAAATGATATCTAGGTGTTGGCGTCTTTGATTTTTAAGAACATTGCCCTCATTCGGGGCTCTGACACCTCAATTTACACCTTGATCCAAACCTCGGGGCCCCATTGTATTGGGTCGGAGCCATACCATTAATGAAAGTGGCCTAGACTTTCCCCAATTTCCCTAATTATGTGTTCCATTCTAGCGTGGAAGGGGATTCCTTTAACTCATATCCAGAAGGAGAAGTAGGTTAAATTCACTCTCTGGATATCATCTCCCCCTTTGAATTCATCCATGAGGAGGAGTTGATTAACGATGGTCCATGGTCTTTCATGCAAGATTTTGTCCCTATCTCTGTCGTTAAAAAACTCAATGACAATGCGATTAGTCCCCGCCTCCTGAATATCCACTCCTGCATTAAGTTTACAGATGGACTGGAGAGTGTTTTTGAGGGCCCCCTGATTAACCGAAATGTTTCCAACTAACATTCCAACAAAGAGAAGAGACATACATTTTCCCAAGAGTGGGTATTCATTTCTCCATGTCTCGATCGCCGCTTTTTCTTTGTCTGTTTAGGACAGCCCCTTCCACTTCTTAACTAAGTCGGATTCCATAGCGCAAGTCTGGGGATGACTGTTCAATCTTCCTAAAGGGCTGGCACCCTTACGGCTCCCAAACCACCATCACTTAAAATGACCCCATCCAATTAAAGGTTCTCTGGACCAGAACCATTTCTCAACCCCTTACATGGTTCACCCACCTAAGACCACCTCCCTAGTCTTTGAAATCAAAACAACCATAGAACTGGTCACAGCCAAGACCCGCGTTGCGCCCCCCGTCTTCTCGGAGAAACTCCCCACAGTAGGCCTTTGTGGCTTCACCACGTCTCAGGCCTTCACGAGAAAACAATGGCTCGGAGTCTCATGGTAAGAACGCCGTGGACCAGCCACCGTGTGATCTCGCTACTCCTCCGATCTTTGCAATAGGTGTTTTGCAAATCAGCCTCTTTGCGAGCTCACTTCACGAACCAGAAATGTCCTGCACTGAGAACCACATCCCCTCACAGTAGGTGCTTCGCAAAGCAATCACAGCGCGGGCACACAACCTTCGTGGACCTTCGCGGATGGTGAAAATAAAATTCTTCACGAATCGAACACATCGCGGCAGGAGCTTCGCAAATCCTCCTCTTCACGAGCATTCAAACATGGGGAACCAATGCAGAGTGTGCTGTGTGGATCAAACCCCAAATCGGCGGAAACTTCGCACCAGCATGGACATGAAACCCACCCCCAATCCATCCCCTATCTTCGCGAAGCAGAAACGAAATCCAAAAGGGGTGAGGGAATCCATGAACAGATCTTACACCGATAGGGATGACATTGTCAGGAAAGATTGCAAGGTCCTCTTCGCGAGCGCTCACACTCGGGGATCCAACGCGTAGTGTGCTGCACAGATCAAACCCCAAAACAGTGTAAACTTTGCACCAACGTGGAATTGAAACCCTCCCCCAATCTGTCTCTTGTCTTCGCGAATCAGGAATGAAGGCCAAAAGGGAGAGGGAAGCCACGAACAGATATGACACTGACAGGGATGACAGCGTTGAGAAAGATTGCACGGTCCCCTGGTAGGCCAGAACTGTGCCAGGAGGTGAAATCGAATAGCGAAAGGAGGTTGACTCCCTTCGAGGCCCAAGGGTTGGCTCCGAGAACAGGCGGAGGCTCCCGGAGGCAAACAGAAGTAGCGACTTTTCCACAGAGGGTTGAAGAGTGGCGTAGAAGAAGGGTAACAAAATGAGCTGAAAAAATGTTGCAGATCCAAAGCTCCAACACAGGCGCAGAAGAGGAAAATCTGTCGCCGCAGAACCAGAACTCCGAGGAAGGAGACGCCAGCCCTAGGAGAACCCTAGGAGGGAAAACTCTCAGCCTCGGTGAGAGACTACTTCACCACACATAAATAAGGTACTTATTCACATAAAAAAGGAATTTATTTATATACGACTAGTCCATTTGAACCTCTTCTAAGAGTATTATAAAGTATTACACTGGTATTACACGTTTAAATTTCTCTCTGTATCAATTATTTCAACTTGGGAATATCCCATAAAAACCAGCAATGCCTTATTCCGGATTACATTTTCATTTTTATCTAGCTTGTACATAATGTTTGAGTATATAAATCAAGTAATACTGTTGTTTTCATTCCAAAAGGTACCATGTATATGTTTTGTTAACCATATAAAATTATTCATTCAAGGATATTTCATAATTATTCAAAATATCATCTTTAAATGATGTAGTTCATATCTTGAATAATATTACCTTATTTTATGTTCTATTTTTTCTTAAAGTGTCTACTGGAGAAGATTTATCTCCATTTATATTTCATAGATCAAGTTAAACCTTTATCCTCTTTGATTTTCTTCATATTTTAACTTAATTATTCAATTTTATATTTTTTATATTAAATATAAAAAATATATCATTATGAAAATTTTTAGAATCTACCAATTAATTGTTTTCTATTTTCTTTATTAAATACTTTTTTCAAAAATATAAATTACTTATTGGTTTTTTTAAATAAATATTACATCACTACACGCAATAATCCTATAGAGTGTTTTTGTCAAACTCTTATAGGACTTACACTCTGCTGAGTATTGTATAAAAATATATTTAACTGTTATATCATCATATTTTCCATGATTTTATAATTTCTTTTCTATAAATATTTCATAAAAATAGATTGATATGATTAAAATATGTTTTTATTATGTTCCTCTCAACATATGGTTCATTCTATACTATTATACTATGAAATTTTATATTCAAATTATTGTTTTTAATTTGAACTGCATCATTTAGGTAGTGATATGAGATACCAATATCTTCTAGAAACTTCTGTACCTTATTTTCATCCATTTGATTTATTCTTTCCATAACCACAATATATTGGGGAGTTCTCACTAATGATAATTTGTGATTAATGACATTGTTTCAATATAGTTTTCAAAATTATTGGATGGCAACTCTTTTACATTTTCTAATATTAAAATTTTTAAGGTTATCTCAATTTCATTTCCGTCTCTTATTTAAATCCTCTTAATGAAATGGAATACCTTCATCTTTTATTTCATAAAAATATTACACCCTATTTATATATAATCATCAATAAGTAATTTAAAATGCCTCTTGCCATATGCTCTAACCTGACCAATTGGACAACACACGTCAATGTGAACCAAAATCATTAAAAATAAGGTTATCCTTTTCTTTGGATGATAAAGATTTATATAATTTTCCATACATGAAATATTAATAAATTTTTCTATTATATCTTCATTTTAAGAATATAAAATGTACTTTTAAATTTTTAAAACTTATCCACAGTTACTCGATTGATGTGGCCTGGTCTCCAGTATAACAATATATATTCTTTTTTAAAAAGTTTAAATAAAAGTATTATCACATCAAACTACCTAGTAAATGTTTCTATTTTTCCTTTATCCATTACTATATGAATTTATAGATTTTTCATTGGTGTAACAAGACTTAATATTGAATATGACTTCCAAAGATGAGTCCTAATGGTGGAAAATAGTCAAAAAAACTATGACTATGTATACCAAAATAATGAAAATTAATGTTCTTATACCCTTTAATGATGAGTTGATTCCTACCACATAACTTAATCTACAATGTTCCATAATTACTAAAGGCAACTCTTCCATAAACTCTAAAATTTACATTTTTAAATAGATTCATATTCAATGTTATATTAGACGATAACCCACTATTGAAAATCATTGTGCTACTATTATTTGATAAAATCAAGGAACTGTTTTACTAATTTACTTTCTTGATGTTCCTTTATTCATTATATGAAATTACGAAATGATTTGATACTTTTATTGGTCTTTTATATAATTTTAAAAGTATGAAATTAAATCAATTTATTCATAAAAAATTGGGGACAAAATTTTCTTCAATCAAATTGAATTAGATTGAATTTATTTTCTATCAATTTACTTCCATATTAAGGTCTTACTATATTTCCATAAAGTATATATACTTTTGATGATGATTTGAGTAATCAAAATACTACCCATATAATGAATTTCAATTTTACTTTTAAGGAAATGTTATAAATATCATTTTGGATTTTCTATAGCTTCTATCATTATATATATTCATCAATCTACAAAATAAGACGTTGTGTGGCCATGAAATATATAAAACTAACACGTCATCAATGAAAAAATATTTTAATTTTCACCTCTACACATATATCTCCATCATAGAAAAACAATATTAATGTGGAAAATTTATTATTGATTGAGAACTCTTTCTCTTTATCAAGTTCATTATTCTCTTCATATTTTCAATCATTTCCACTGATGAATCACCCTCAAAACGAATACATATTATAACCACCACATTTTTCCATTAAAAAAATCATCATTTCATTTAGTGTTTTTTCACCTTATTGAACCATAAATTTCAAAATTCTATCTAACAAAATCCAATAATAAATATTCTTCTTTGGGCCACTTGTTTATTTTTCAGGTTCTAGATTTTTTTCATTGAAATGAATTCTTTTTCTAGATATTGAATATGTAGAAATCTTTTATTTGTTAGTAATATTAAGATCATCACTAATCTGAGTATGTTCCTAATTATTCTTTAGGAAATTCAAAGATTCATTATATTTCACATGTTTTATATCAAATTCATCAACTAATTTTTCAAGAAGGTCAATTTATAATTCATGTTAATCAAAATTACTTGAATATTCATTTAATAAGCCTATAATTTTATTATTTCTATTAATCTTTAAATCAATATTTTTAAGACCAACTTCCAACTCTGTACTGATGTCTAAAACTACCTTTGGTTTATCATTGTACTAAAAATTAGTTTTAGACTTATCCACTAAAATCATTATGAATTATTGAATGGACAATATAATTTCAGTATTTCTCCCTTACTGTGGATCTTCTCTCATATTCTCCTATACCGTGAAAACAATATTGCTCCTATAAATTTTAATAGCACCTGAATTTATAAAACCAAAATTCTTTCGAAAAGGAAACATCATCTACAATTTTGGTGAGAATTGAAACTCACCACCCTCTTTATCATTTTTCTACGGACATCTAAAAATATTATATCCAGTATTCCAATAATGAAAAAATAATAAAGGTAACTTGAAATAAGTTAGAAGAAATCATCACATACATCATCATTAATTTGATTCTCAAGTACCACACTTTTTTCAATATATTTTAATGGTATCTCTTTATATGAATTTTCTAGACAGATCTCCAGAATTACATGTATCTCATATGCATCCAACATATATTGTAAATCACCAATATATAATTATGTATGATTCATTTATTAATGTAATGAAAATTTCTCTATAGAAATAGGTTGAATAATTATAATAGTATTATTAAAAATATCATCAATATTAAAATAATGTCTGATTCTATGTATTTCACCCAAAACAAATGTGATATGACCAAATTATCTATTCACAATTTCACTCGGATTAGTTTTTAGATCATTAATCCTATTATAAAATACATTCATTTTTTTTATTTCACATTGATATTACCTTTGTTGATGACAAGATGTTTGTTCGGGTATAATTTTTAAGGGGAATAGACATTCCCTTGGTGTATATGGGATTTTATAATTCCCTTGATAATGAATTTTGACACATAAGATTATCATTCAACAACATGTTATTACATTTTATAATTTATCATCTAATGGGATCAAATAGTCTTATCCCATGAATTTCCATATATTATATATATAATATATGAGATATTATATGATATATCATTATGTTCTTCCATATATGATATTTAAACCCCATAAGAAAAGATATTACCCTTTCATTCAAAATATTCTCCCTGACAACAATTTCACTCCTGTAAATTTAATAATTAACTAAAGGATAATATATATATATATTTTTTTTGTTCCTAGAGCCACATAATACTCCATAAAATGGTTGGGGTGAATTTTTGTGTGAAAAAATTTATTTTTCCTTAAACCAACCCAAATTTTGAATGTTTCTTGGTAAAATCACTATTAACCTGATTTTGTTGGCACATTTAGAATACAGAAGCAATAAAAATCATAAAAAAATTATTTTATGTGGTTCAACTAAAATTAGGTACATATAAGGATAACATATCAACATTATGTTGATATAACAATAAATGATAAATATACTAGAATGTGAATACAATTTTTTAAGAGTTCCATTATCATCCTAGGTCTAAGATCTCTTATTACCATCCATTTAATCCATTAAATAGGGTTACAATGATATAATCGATATGAACGTTGATCATACATGATATCAATCAAAAGAATCAATAATAAACAAAAATAATTTTCTTCATGATACATTATGAATAAAATTTCATATCATTGATTATATAGACAATAGATGATAATTCTAGGCCTAATTTTCAAGGAAACTCAATCTAATCATACTTCTCATTTATAATCAAAATGTTCAAAATACATTACTAATGAAAATATAATTCTAGATCCTTAGTAATGTTCCTATACTATTTTATGTGATACAAAATTGTTCTATGTTGAATATTTTCCCTATATCTAGTGAATGTAAGAATTTAAAATTTCAAATTAGTACATGAATTTACTTACCTTTAAAATATATACCTAAAATTGAATCATATTTCATCTCCATAAATGATGTTTATAAGTCTTTTTATTTTTTGGTTGAATAATTAACAATACTCAATTGCAAATCCACATTATCACTTCTATTTTTATTATATGTAAAACCCAAATATTTTGGTGGATTACTACATCATGGTACGAAAGAAAAAATTATTCTTAACTTCCCCAGTTGAATAGTTAGGACATGACATATTCTACCACTTCGTGACTTGTAAATATCATATTTAAATATTTCTTAGACAATGGTTCACACATGATAATTTATCATAGATAATGTTCATCCCTTAGAACGAGATGAAAAACGTTACAGGACATGAGAAATTCAATTATAGAAGATATTAATCATCTCAAATCATCATCACATCACAATCCAACGTGTCACATTTCGACAGTTGAAAAAATAAAATTTCCAAGACAACTTAATTAATCCTTCTTAGTGTGGCCTACAGTTTTTCAACCCGTATCACTCTTTTGATGTTTCATCATGATAACATAGACTCTACCGAAGTGTGTAAAAATATTACAATGATTATTTATCAATTGGAATTTATCCCAACTATATTCTGGGTGTAAAATCTGTTTTCACTCTAAGAATTATTTCATTTAGATATTTTTTTCATATTTTATCTCCATACATATTCTACAAACATCAAGGATCTTCCCGAATCATCCAACTGACATAATATAAAAAATATTCCCAATCCAATATCATTAAAAAATTATAACCAAAACCACATGTGATCATAATAGTTAATCATTGAGGCTTGATATGGATCATTAAATTAATATTAAACTACTATTATCTAAGGATAAGTTAATTTCTAATTATGACGATTTATTTTTTTATTAATATAAACTCTTTAATATAATTCATATAATTAAAATAGAGTTTGATATTATATCATAAGAGTAAAATAAAAAAATAATTCTACAATAGAGTTTTGTAATGCTTTCAATATAGTTAAGTGCACAATAAACTATTTTTACAATAGTTAATTGGAATTACGTACTAGTTATTATATAATTAGTTATTAATTAATTGATGATTATATTTTATCTGTAAGTGTGGATTAAATGTTTCATAATAGAATATAAACCCTCCAAGAGATTTACATTCGAGTTTATAATTATTGGTAAAATGTGATTTTTTATTTTCCTTCCATTGAAAAAATAGTTACAGTTGTAGATGTGAGATTTTGATAATTAATGGGATGTGTAACAAATAATATTCAAATTTATAACTATGATAGAGAAATAATGAATTTTCTATACATAACACAAATTATGTAAAAACATGAAAATTCTATTATATTACTTCCTATTGTTCATATTAGTTAACATCTACCATGATTCTTAGAGTATTTTTTTGGGGACTTATTTAGTAATATTTTTAAAAAATGAATAAAATAGTGCTATAATTATAGTTATTTTTTTGATATTTGTTAGAAAT
Organism: Viscum album; assembly: GCA_963277665.1. Classification (NCBI taxonomy): domain Eukaryota; kingdom Viridiplantae; phylum Streptophyta; class Magnoliopsida; order Santalales; family Viscaceae; genus Viscum; species Viscum album. The sequence continues at coordinate 597,909,865 of OY728121.1, forward strand.
TTCATTAATGATATTGATGATTATTTTAATAATGATATTTGGTAACTATTTATGGAAATTTATTCATATTTTTTTCCAAACCAAGTAATATTTTTTATGATATTTAATGTGATATATTCATTGGATATTGGAGATAATATTCACTAGAATGAAAATGAAATATGTAATTTTTTAAAGTGAGATTAATATAATAGAGAGAATCATATATCTAGTGAGATACTCTCTAGATATAAAAATTTTATTCTCTTAAGAGTTCTATTTTAAAAGATCATAAAGATCAAAGATAACTGAATTTGATGATGATTTGTGTAAAATGATATGTTATCATAAATCTAATATTTCATCTTCTTTCCATTCATGGGTTAAATGAAAGATAATAAAAAAATATTCATATTTATCTTTATGAAATTATTCTTTTTAACAGGTACTTCATCTATTTCTAGTTAAATATCTATATGTATTTCACTAACTAGTTTTACACAACATCTTTAATTAAGTTGGTGGTGTTAAAACTCCAACATTAGAAACAAAAATCTATTGTCTACATTATTTTATTTTTCCATGCTACTAGATAGCATATCATATAGAATCAAACAATTTACTACACTTATAATATAATATGAATATGGGATTTCAATTTTATATTAGAAACAAAAACTTTAGCATGTAAAATTCACACAAAAAAATATTATTTCTATTCAGATATCATTAAAATATTTCAAGACCACCCCATACAATAGTACGCAAATTGGTATTTTTTTGAAGATAAATATTCTCTTTAAATCCCGCGACTTGAAAAAATTGGGATGGAGACTAGAACAAATGTAATATTACCCAAATATGGGAGGTAAACACTTATAATGTTGAATCTATGAAGAGATATAAGAACCACCATCACAACATGGTATTCAGAACTTTTTATGGTTAATTTTTTGTTTATTTTATTATGTTTATCATTTCTTTTTTACATAGTGGTTGTTTTTTGTTTAGAATTCGGTTGAATAGGGCCACTATTTATCCATTTGAGGGCACTGGCTTTCTAGTACTAGCTAGAAAAACACTTGCTAGTTTGCAGGTTTGATTAGCCCACCCATGGGATTCCACCAACTCTTTGATGGGAATCAACCATCCATTTGGTAATGTATATAAAAGTGTGGTCATTATACATATACCCACATCCATTAGATGGTATTATATGAATTTTTCTTTGGTCATCCTATAGTTGTATGTATTCTTCCTGCACAAATCGTCTTCCCTGTGGAGGCCACTAGATTGATGATGGAATCCATGAGGGCATAGATTAGTATGTTATAAATTGTCATTATATCATAAATTATCCACACAACACACTTAATTTTAACTTAATTTATAATTTTATCTCTCTCACTATTTTAAAGACTCGTTATTGATTTTTTTTCTCTTTCATCATCTCCTATGGTGAATCATCACATAGATTGATGGATTAGAAATTCATTCATCATAATCTGATAAGATTAACATTTCTATTCTGGTTTATCCTCTATCATGGAATTATTTTGATGTCAAATGATACTATATTTATATATCTATCATATAATTTGATAATTGACCTATTTTTCAATAGATATAGGTCCATGAAAATCTAATATCCTTGTTTTTCATCACTTTTATTGAAGATAGAATGTTGTTTCATCATTATTTTGGTAGTAATATATATAATAAGGTCTAAAACTTCATACATATTATGTTACTTAATTATATTCCATTGGTTTTATTTATGAAAAAGATTATTAACAATTTAATTTTTCATTGAGGGCTTATTTCTCCAAATGTGTGTTTTTATTGGAAGAGGTTGAGACATGTATTGTATTAGTTAAAATGATTCAATGTTGTTTTAAAAATGAAAATGTTTTTTCTATCATGAAAATTTGTATGGATTTCTTTATAATTTTTTTTTGGAAAATATGGTCTTCGATTTAAAACAGATTATACCTTGGAAAATGTTTTTTATATATGGATTTTTTTTCTGTATTGAAAATTGAATATCCATCAATGCATTGATTACCATGAATATGGTGGAAATATTTGAGTCAATAAGGTTTTCCTTATGACTTTTTCATTCCTTCCTATATGTGGGAGATTGTTGGGTCAATAAGGTGTCCTTATGACTCAATCATTACTTCTTGTTTTGAAAATCAAAAAAACCTTATTTCAAGGAATATATCATTAGACCCTGTGTTTTAATTATCTAAAGAAAATTTTCCTTCCAATAATAAATTTATCCTTACCTTGTTTTTCATTGTTCATTATCTTTTTTAAGTTTTAAATTCAGTTTCAAATCTAAAACATCATAATCATATAATACTTATATAAAGATCATTTTGTTTTCAGACTCCAAATTCATACTTCGAGTTCTCTGCATTCAGAATCCAAAATCTTCTGAGATCTGACTCCAAGTTCAATAAATTTAGACTCCAAACACTTCTAATTTCTGACTCTGAGTTCTCTAAATTCAGACTCCTAACTCTTATGAGTATGAACTCCATGTTCTCTGAATTTAGACTCTAAACTCTTATGGGATCTAACTCAAAATTCTAATGAATTCCAACTTTGAACATTTTGAGTTAGGAATCTGAATTCTGATGAATTCAGACTCAATACATTGTGAGTACTGACTCCGAATTCTAATGATTTCAGACTCTGATCTTTGTGACTTTGACTCCTAATTCTATTGAACTAAAACTCTAAAATTTGTAAGTTCTGACTCCGATTTCTCATGAACTCTGACTCCAAACATTGTTAGTTCGGGTTTTGAATTCTTGTGAATCCAGATTCCGAATTTCCATGAAACTCAGACTCTCTAATTTTATAGAGTTCAGGTTGTGAATTCCTTAGAAAACAGAATCCAAATATCCTTGTATTATAGAAACCAAATTAATTTTTTGATAGACTCCAAACTTCCATTTTCAAACATTCTGAAAATTTGATTTTGGTAATGTAACGATATTTTTTATTACACTTTTTTTATTATAAAGTGATGTCGTGCATTCAGTTACTAACTAACCATTGATTGAGTGAAACATGTACAGTTCCCTCCAAAATTCAAGGAAAAATATGACCATTGGAGGAGGGAGTTGACTGTTGGATCTGTGCCTATAAATAGGAGCTCATTTAAAAGTGCTCAAAACACATTGATCAATATAGATATTACATGATTCTAAAGTGATTTCAAGAGAGACAGGATTCATTTCTTTGCGCGTATTAATCTTCTTGTTCAGATTCACTTAGTGTGATTCTGATTGTTGTTGTATATAATCGAGGGATTCACGGGATAGGAAGACAGAGGTACCGACTACCTTGAAGTTGAGGTATTCCTTGTTGAGGAAGATAGAGGATCCGACTACCATGTAGTTGAGGACTTGTGGGGATATCAAGACAAACTCTAATATTCATATCAAGGGATTAACCTAGTGTGAGTAAGACAGACTTTTTTGAAAATATAAATCAAGGGACCTTTATCCAAGGTTGTTGGATAGCCTTCTCTTTGGGTTAAAATATTTACTACTTGTTACTTTTTTTGTTACAAGTTTTCCGCTACATTTTATTTGTTGAGGAAAGTATAACTATCTTATGATACCTTATACTTGTACACAGATATAGTAAGATTCTTTACACTTTATGGTAGAATCTTAATCTTTGTAAACTTTAATTAGGTTCCATTTTCTAGAACCATCTTTCCGGATTAATTTTCTCGAAATCATATTTCCAGAATCTAGCAAGTGTATATAACTTAGTGGTTTTGTTAATTACCTTGTTTAACCTTGTTAAACATAACCATATTTAAAAGTTCCAAAGGAATTTTTTAAAGAATACAATTCACCCCCATTCTTGAATATTGATCATCATTAGATACGTTATTCAGTATCTCTATTATTTCAATCCAACATTTGGTATTATAAAGTACATCATAATCCACATACCATCTCAACAACTGGTATCAGAGGTGGTGACCTCATACCCTGTACCAATTCAACCATTGGTATCAGAGCAGGTCCTTGAAATACTTACATTCATATATATGTTTTCCTTGCTCAGTTTTTATTGTTCTATCTTTTTTCCTTGCTTAGGAAAATTTTCCTTGAATCCAATCTTTTTTTATTAACAATTTTTTTGTAGAATGATTTTCATTAAGATGGCGGGATTCAATGTTGGTTCCATAGAAAATATCAATCCAAAAATAAAACCTATTTTTGATGTAAATGATTACGAATATTAGAGAGATTACATGAAGACATTTATTATCAATACTGGAGTAGACAATTTTGTCATGCTTACTAGAGGATATAGAATCTCTGAAAAGAATGTTAGTACCTTCTCCAATCAAAAAAACATGAATATTAACTGAATTATAAGGTATGCAATACCTTTCTTTATTATATTACTAGAAATATATAAGTCCAATTTTCATCTTCTGAAGAAGAAAATTGTATTTGGATGAAACTTGAGGTTACTCACTTTGGAACTTCCAATGTTATTGAAACAATAAGATCCATTCTCATAGCTGAATATCTTGGTTTATGATTTCTTTATAGAGAACACATCTGTAAGGTGAAACAAATATTCAAGACTATTGTGAATAGTTTACAATATATGGGTGAGAAAGGATTATATGATGAATTTCTTGTTGATAAGATCATAGAAATCATGCCCAATCGGTGGGAATCCAAGAGGACTTCTATTGATGAGAACAGAAAGGTTACTCAGATTTCTCTTGATGAACTTCTTGGAACACTTCTTCAACATGTGACCAGAATGAAGAGAGATGCTGATAATGTAGAGAAGAATAATGGGAATGGAAGTGTTTCTTTAACTTAAAAACATATGAAATCCAAGACTCCTAAGAGTGTTACTCGATCCAAATCTATGAAGGTTGGTATACAATCCAAATCTTGTGGATGTGAATCTTCAGAAAATGAATTAGCCAATCATGCGTGAAGGATGAAAAAGATATTTGGACAAAAGAATATTCAATCCAGATATAAGAAGAAGAAATGGAAAGAAGAGATAGATTCAGAAGTTACAATTTATTAATGCAAGAGATATTGACATATAAGTCATGATTGTCATATTCTTACGGGAAAAGAAAGAAATGAAAAGAATTCGAAGAGAAACGGAAAGTTGTTCAACAAAGCTAAAGCTAAGAAAGTATTGAAAGAAAATGACACCTTGAGTGCCAGTGGTGGTGACTCTTCAGATGAGTCATCAGATTACAAATCATCTTGATAGAAGAATCTCGGTCTAATATCCAGAATGCCTATTGAAATTCATATCTTAATGGATAAGGTACAAAATGATGAATCAATTACCAATGTTTCATTAAATGTAAATTATAGTAATGATAAATACTATAACTCTTCTGAGGAAGAATCATCTTCTGATGAAGATAATACATTACCTACCTATGAAGAAGATTCTAGGGTTTCTACGCTCCTTGAGATTGAGAATTCAAAACTCTTGAAAAATACACATAAGGAAAATTCTAGGAATACTATTCTTACTAAGGAAATATGAGATCTTTCTAAAGATCTTGATATGAAAATTTGTGATTTTTTAAGTATTTCAAAAAATCATGGGGATGTAAATTCTGAGAAGAAAAAACATTCTAAGGATCTAAAAAATGTAATTTCCTAGAAAAATGTTTTCGAACCTTACTCTAGTTCCAAATCAAATGTTTTAGAAGACAAGAACATGGTTATTAAACATAAATCCAAGATTTTTTCATTGAGGATGTGTTTTTCAAACATTACGTTAGGTAATGAAAATTTTGATAAGATGTATTCTCAAATCCGACCTCCAAGGAATAATTATGGTTTTGGTTATACAAGTTCTAAATAGATTTTTTGCAAAAATTATATTGTTCCTCAAAGAGCTCCATTCTGTACAAAATGTCAGTGTAGTGGGCATTTGGAAAAAAATGTTCCTTAAAAACTCAGTCTTTAAGATTTCATAAAGCATATTTTTCTAAGAAAATGTTGTTGTCTAATATTTTGGTTTCTGATATTTCCGGATCCAAGAATGATTGGATTTCAAATGTCTATCTCTTTTTTTCAGGAAAATAGAGAAATTACCAACAAAAATACTTGGTACAAGGATAGTGGATGTTCCCGGCATATGACTGGTAACAAAAACTATTTTGAAAAGATTATCAAGACGAAAGGATGAAAAGTAACATTCGGAGATAATGTTCAGGGAGAAATTATTGGTATAGGTACCATAGTTCTTCCTGAAAAAACATTGATTTCAAATGTTTTATTTGTTAAATGACTTAAGCACAACCTCATTAGCATAAGACAATTATGTGATGAAGGTTACCTTATGAATTTTATGAATGATAAGTTCTTAGTACAAAATTACAAGGAGGAGTTTATTCTTTCTACCCATTGGCCAGAGAATGTATACACACTTATCTTAAATGATTGTAGGATCCAAGACATACCTTTCCTTAGTGAAATGGAATGTCATTCTTGGTTGTGGAATAGATGGTTAGGTCATTGTAACCACAAGAACCTATGAATAATTACTATGAAAAGATTAGTTAAGGATATAATAGAGATTGGATTTGAATCTTCAGAAATTTGTGAACCTTGTCTATATGGTAGGAAACATAAATCAAGTTTTAAATTATTTGGTGATGTCTCAACTACTGATACATAACATCTACAACATATGGATCTCTTTGGTCCATCACAAACTGGAAGCATTGTAGGAAAGTAATATGTCTTTGTTTTAGTTGATGATTACACAAGATTTACGTGGGTCTATTTTCTAGAAAATAAGTCTGTAGCCTTCTCATTTTTTAAATATTTTAGAGCCCAAGTTTAAAATGAGAACGGCCTTCCATTGAAAACTATTCATAGGGATCATGGTGGAGAATTTAAAAAATCTTATTTCAAAAAAAAATTTAGTAGAAAAGGCATTACTCACAATTTCTCATCACCAAGAACTCCTCAATGGAATGGTATTGTGGAAATAAGAAATAGAAATATTTAAGAGATAACAAGAACCATGTTGAGTGAATATTAAATACCAAGAAACTTTTGTGATGAAGCTATATGTACTGCTTGTTATAATATAAATCGAGTTTTAATTAGACATTTTCTTAATAAAACTCCATATGAGTCATGGAATGGTAGAAACCTAGACTTTCCTACTTCATGTTTTTTGGTTTCAAGGTATTCATTCTTAATAGTAAATATAATCTACACTAATTCTCACCAAAATCAGATGATGTAATTTTCTTAGGCTACTCCACAACTTCAAAGTCTTATAAAGTTTTCAATAAAAAAATTTTACTGCTGAAGAGATAGTACATGTCAAATTTGATGAAACTGATCCTTTTTTTAAACAACCCCAACCTACATATTCGGATGTGTTTTCAAAAAATTATTATCAACCTTTGATAGATGATCATTCTGATACGGAAAATGCCCAAGAAAATGTTTCTGAAGCATTTACCGTAAAAGACTTCCCACACTATGTTGATGAGTAGGTTTTACAAAACCCGAATCAGTTGTTTCTAATGAATCGTCCCAGTGATAGTATCATTGGTGATGTGAATCAACTTGTATGGACTGGAGGTTATTTAAGAAATGAAGTATAAAATCTACCATTCCTATCCCAATTTGAAATAAAAATCACTGATGAAGCTTTAGGTGACGATGATTGGTTAAAATCTATGCAAGATGAACTAAATGAAATCGAAAGGAATAAAGTCTGTACCTTGGTTGAAATTTCTAAAGAAACTTCTATTATTGGATTAAATTGGGTTTCCAGAAATAAGTGTGATGAAGATGGAATCATTTTGAGAAATAAAACTAGATTAGTTGCTAAAGGATATAATCAACAAGAAGGAATGGACTATGAAGAATCATATTTTCCAGTAGCTAGTCTAGATTCTATTCATATCTTACTTTTCTTTTCAACATTGTTCAATTTCAAACTTTTTCAAATGGATGTGAAAAGTGCTTTCCTTAATGGTTATGTTAAAGATGAATTTTTTGTTGAACAACTTCCTGGTTTTGAAGATAGAAAAAATCATGATCATGTTATTAGACCTACCAAAGCCTTGTATGGACTTAAGAAATCCCTTCAACCCTGGTATGATAGACTTACACGATTTTTTCTTCAAAATAACTATGTCAAGGGAAAAGAAGATCCAACCCTATTAATAAATAGTGATAAGAAAAAAGTATTGATTGTTCAAATTTATGTTGATGAAATTATATTTGGTTCAACTCAACAATCATTAACTAATTTCTTTGCGGATCTAATGAAATCCAAGTTTGAAATGAATTTTATGGATGAGTTAACATTTTTCCTTGGTTTTCAAATTTCTACAAAACTAGAAGGAATCTATATATCCCAATATAATTATATTAATTATCTGCTAAAAATTTATGGATATGACACACTAAAAGTATTAGTACTCCCATATGTACCTCAAATACATTTGATCTTGATGAATCTCGTAAACCAGTTGATCAAACATCATTTAGATGTATGATAGAATGTTTATATTACTGACAGCCAGTCATCCAGACATAATGTTTTCAGTATGCTCATTGAATGATATCAATCCAATCATATGGAATCTCATTTAAAGGTAGTGAAAATAATTTTTTGCTACTTAATGGGAACCATGGATTTTGGACTCTTCTATACTTCTGGAAATGATTTTGTTTTAAAAAGTTTTTCAGATGATGACTTTGGTGGATTTAGAATGGATATAAAGAGTACATCTAGAATCTGTCATTTCATAGGAGAGTCATTAGTATATTGGTCATGCAAGAAGCAACACTGAGTATCACTTTCCAGTACTGAAGCTGAATATGTTGCATCTGGAAGTTGTTGTGCTCATTTGTCGTGGATGCAGCACACACTCACAAACTATGGTATGAGTTTTACCAGATCAAAATTTATTTGTCATAATACATGTGTCATTGAACTTAGTAAAAACCATGCACATAACTCTCGTGAAAAACACATATATATTAGTCATCACTTTCCTAGGGATCACACAAAAAAGGAGATATCATTCTTTAATTTATCTGAACGCAAGATCAACATGCTCATATTTTCACAAAATCATAACCCTATGATAGATTTAAATATTTTAAACAGAAGTTAGGAATGATAAAAATAAGGTAATCCACCTTGTAAACTTTATATTTAACTAATCTCCTTATAGTAATAATCTCTTTTTCATAGGGGGAGTACATTTTCTTGTTATTTTTTATTAAAATATTTTGTAATGATGTTTTTCATGTTTTTGGTAATGATGTTTTCATGTTTTTTGTAATGTTGTTTTTCATGTTTTTTGTAATAATGTTATTCAAAAATTTCATAGTTATATTTTTCAAATCATTCATAAAGAAAATTTTCGTAGTCTAAAATTTTTGAACTCAAAATTTTCATAATAATGATTTTCGTAATGAAGATTTCGGTAATCAAAATTATCGTACTCCAAATTTTCATAATTAAAATTTTCCCAATGGAGTTTCATTTCATTTTCAATATTTTTTGTAATCAAAATTTTTGGAATATAAATTTCTTCAATAGAATTTCTTCCTTACTAGAAATATTCTTCCGGGTAATCAAAAAGGTATGTTTTCTTTCATATGTTTTAATAATCATTATTTACATGCGGATATTATCTTTTGTGTTTTAAATTATTCTAATTCTAGTTTCCTTAAATTAGAATGGTTTCTATTAAAAACCTTAAAAGATTGGATCCTACAAAATTTCTCCTGTGTCAATCATTTCAACCGTCAGATATAATCAGAATATTTTTAAACCATTGGATTTTCATTGGATGTTCAATTGTCATATAAAATGCATATATAAAGGACCTACCCCCCCCCCCCGAAGGTTATCCCATATCGAATTTTAAGACTTTGTGTGCCAAAGCTCTACCCCCTTTCAAAAGCCAGTTCTGAAAATCAAAAATCTTACTCAAATATGAATGTCTATTGATGTTCCTTCTCAAGAGATGTCAACTGTCATGTCGATTTCAAAGTGGAAGATTTACAGAGAGAGGTTGGTGCATCCGAATTTCTTTGCTGAGTACTATTATATTATATCCAGGAACCTCAGGTTAAATGGATGGGAAAGAGTTTTTATATCAAATCTAGGAGATCAAGATGTAGTATATCTGGATCTGCTTGTGAAATTTTATGAATCTATGAGTTTTTTCACAGAAGAAGAGAGGAGTGAATTTTCGTTCAAAAGAAATGGGAAAAACTTATGCTCGTTCATACACCAAGGCTTCTAGCTTGTTGGGGTTATCTTTTGAAGGGGATGTTGAATTCAATTCCCATAATTTTCCAGATGATAAAGGAAGATTCAATAATATAAAGTCTATGGAGTGTCATGGGCTTTCAGATGTCAAGACTCCAAATATTGATCATTTTTCTACAAATAATCAGATCCTTGAATTATGGGTTCCAGGTTTCATCATTCCCCGAAAAGGTTATAAGGACACCTTGAAGAAAAGTGACATGTACATCCTAGAATTTCTTGATAATTTGAGGAAGATAAATTTGGCCAAGAATATCATGGTCATGATATTTAATATCAAGAATGGAAATTTGAAGGGTCATATTATAATGTATCCAACCATCCTCTATAAGCTAGTTTATTGGTGCCTTGAGTCTTTCAAGATTCTGTGTAGTTCCAAGCCGAGGAATTGAAAATTCATGTTTGTAAGTGATGATACATTAAATAGAATGAATATTGGTTTCACTAAAGATTCCAGAGAATTCTAGGAATTACCAGAGGAAGAGGATGAAGTTTTCCAAAGGAAAAAGAATTTCCTGAACCATAGAAATAAGGAGGAAAGAAGAGGACGTTGAATGAAGTATTAGTTGAAGGTAAAATCCTAGAGGGTAAAGGAACCCAATATTCACCTCCAAATCCCATGAAGCATAAATAATATCTGGATGAGTTTGTAGCTAAATGGAGGGAAAAAAATTAGAATAGGAAATCAGGGGAGCCATGTTTTGGTTTTGATCATTCTGAGGCCAAGGCTTTAAAATATAAGACCGCTGACTGGATTTAAAAGAAAGCAAAGGTAAAGAAGAAAAACAGAAGTTTTCCGAGGCTGAAATTGTTCAATCCCTTCTAAGAGATACTGAGAAAGCATCCATGAATATCCATGTACTGAAATCCATCTTGGTATAAGACTTACATGATACACCAGGGAAGAAATTTCTCACTCCATAAGAAGATAAAAAAATGATTGTTGAAGAAAAGGAAGTTTTTGAAGAAGTACAAGAAAAAGACAGTAGCAATGACACAAAAGACCTCATAATGTATGTTGAATACTTTCATGAAAAGGAAAGTGCATTCGAGAGATTGCCAATCCGGACCTCTCAAGCCAGATCTTCAAAGATTTCTACTACTGGGTTAGATAAAAAAGCTGAAGATGATGTCAATAAGCTCTCTGAGGAAGATAGTTATAATCATCATTTCATTCACCCTGAAGATGATGAGGCCTGAGATGAGATAGAGAATATATTTGAAGATATAATTGTTTTGTTGTCTGAAAGTGAACATGATTCTCCGGATGAGGAAGCTGTTCCGAGAACTGATAAGGGCAAACAAGTGATTGGGGATACACCTACTAAAGTTTTTTTTAAGAAAAAGGAAGCTGGTAGATCTTTGAAGAGGAAGCTTATCAAGCTAGATAAAGAACCATCACCACAAAAAGTCTCAGATTCGGAATCATCATCCCTAGGACATTATTTCCTCATTCAATCATTGAATATGCTTGTTGAGACCATTCTGATCTTTCAAGGAATTGACTCGAGATGTCAGATGTTCCAACATAGCTTCAATCAAAAATTAGATTCAGTATCATTGGTGATGGATATGTGTGTAAATTTTGAGGCTTATTTCAAGAACTTCTTCCTTAACTATGAAGACCACAAAAAATCTTTTAAGAAAGTGATTAGTTGGTCAAAGAAAATTGTTGAAGAATTGAAAGAACTTGATGAGTTTCAACTTGATGTTAAGGAATATTTTGATAATGAAGATAGTAAAATAAAGGATCTCACGACTAGATTTGAGAAAAAGATACCTCATGATCAGAATAATCCGATTCAAGAGGTAAAGGATCTGAATGGGAAGCAATATTTTGTTGCTCAAAGCTGGAAGAGAGAAAGAGATCTTAGAATATAGATTGATTTAAAGCTTGTAATGAAGGAATAAGTTTTAAAGGCTCAGTCAAAGGTTGTTATGGATCAGGATGAAAGAATACATACCTTAGAGAAGAAAGCTGAGGATCAGGATCAACTCCTAAAGTATGTAGAGGAAGATCACAATGAACTCAAAAAGCTAAAAACCAAAGTGATGAAATTGATATCCAAAGAGAAGGAAGGAAAATAGATCCAATCCAATATTATGTTGGTTTTTCCTTCTTGTATAAATTCATCCAATATTAATGAAATTTTGGATGCTCATTTTTGTTTGGATGCTTTGTACTAATATTTTAGGTTCTATAATTTCTTTTCCATTCCCTCAAATTCTTTTTGAAAATCAAAAAGGGGGATAAAGTAAAAAAGAATACTTAGAAAAGAAGAAATATCCCTAAGTAAGGGGACTTTATCTAAGGGGGAGTTTTCATTACAAAGTTTTCTGTATTCATGATTATGAAAATTTTCATTCCGGAAATCTATAATACTATCTTTAGAGTTCCAAAGCCAAAGGGTGAGTTAGTTGTATTCATCATTGTCATGAACCATCCCTCAGGGCCCATATCGTGACTACCCCAAGCCCACCTTCCATAGGCCAGGGGCCGACGACTAGTAACAGAGGCGTAAATACCTAAACTAGGAAGGCATTGCCTTTAAAACTATAAACAAACACATCATAGTAAACTACTGGATGTAAAACACTAAGTAAAAGTGTATACAAAAGATAGTGATGAATGAAATGGGGTTCAGAAATACAATCCCAACAGTAAAGTACAAGGAAATGGAAAAGTACAAGTACAACTGAAAGAAGATGTAAAGTAGATACTCGGTTGTCCTATGGGGTTCCTACCGAAAGGGAAGGTACATATGGCCTCCTAAGAACTCCACGTATGTCTGTCTGCTCCGTGTACCATTGTGATGAGTGGTCCATCTCCGGGTACCATCCAATCCTGGTACTCTATGCCTCAGTCACCATTATACGTCGTCTTTAACCAACACAACTAGCTCTGGGCATAACCTGTGCAGGGGTGAGTATAAAGATACTCCGTAGGGACCCCAAGACTCTCATGGTCTCACAAAATCATATAAGGATAAACCAAAAATTATGAAATCAATGGATAACCATTACATAGGTATATTCCCATACACATACCTAAGTTATCTAGTAACCAATCTCAATGATGAGGAAAACACAAAAGTCATTGACTCAGCTCATACCAGGATTTTATTCTAGGGGGTTTTATTAAGTAACAACCCCAGTCACACAGTCAGAGCCTCAACTGATGGTGTACTCCTCCAATATCGATTATAGTGGTCCTGCTACATCACAAATAGGTTCTTCCCACTATCCTTGGACTAATTAGGTACTCCTCCTATCGAGTACTGTGGGTCTGCTGCGTCACACAGTGGCGCTCCCCACTATGGGTATGATGCGGTCACCCAGAGGTGCTCCCCCTCATATCCTGTTGAGGTACTTATCGTGTCGAGTACCATGGGTCTATCGTTCTCACACAGAAGCTATCCCCACCATGGGTCTGATTTTCTCACACTGAGGCGCTTCTCACTAGGCCAGTCGAGTCACTCCGAGTCGAATCTGTCAAGTAGTCGTTAGGTCTCAGCCGGCTATTAGGTGTTCATATTCTGTCCACTCGACTCTGGAATCATCCTCTCCATGAGCTACTATTCGATACTCCAACTGTAATTAAGTCCCAAGTAGATGTATCTCAATGATCTACCTCGTCATAGGGGTCTCAATGCAATAGACAACGCGTCAATCGGACGCCCGGTCTGTTAGTTATTGGCATTTTCGTCTGGGGGGCCGGGATGTATTTTTGGTTCAAACCAACCCGACCGTACCCCAAATTTGTCCTAATATCCTGTGGGGTATTCCAAAAGTACCGTATCACTCTAAGATTTCCGTCACTATAGACGGTTCGTCGATCAGACACCCGTACCCCACATTATGGGAAAATATGTGTATTTGGATCAAATGGGATCAGACTGGGGAACAACCAGGCCCAAGGGTGGCCCGGCCCGAGGGCAGCCCAGCCCGAGGGGGCGGCCTGGCTAGAGGGGGTTCAGGCCCGAGGGGCAGCCCAGCGGCCCGCGTAGCCTGGTAGGCCAGCAGCTGGCGGCGCCCTCTCGGGCCCACTCTAGCCACTTCCAGGGGGACGCGTGCACCCCCTGGACTCCCAAACGGTTCAACCATTTGTTTGGGGACCCAACCCGGTGCCAGGTGGAGCTGGTCCAACTCACGTGGGACCCAGCGGTCTCTCGCCCCTCTCGGCTGGCTGGGAGTCCATCCTCTCCACACCGCCGGTGGTCGGCCCGACGCTGGCCGCCCCAGCTCCTCTACAGCAGCCTGCCCTGGCCACGACCCTGCTCATCTACGCGACACAATGGTGTCGCACCCTTCCACCATGGCCCGCCCTGGTAGAGTCCCTCCTCCTTCGCGTGGCGCGACGGTGTCGTGCCCCTTCCGCCATGGCCCGCCCTAGCCATGACTCCACTTCTGTGCGGCACGGTAGTGCGACACCCTTTTTGGCGACCCAGCGTCCTGGAACCACCATTTTCTTCATGGTCAGGCCATCACCGGTTGTCGTTGCTCCGCCATGGTCCACTCTTCCAGCGGCGCTGTGGCGCCGCTTCCGTCGTCAACAAATGAGGATAAAATGAAGGGGAGAGTCGAGCTGTGTTCGTGCAGCCCGATCCTTCCATGTTATGGTGGGAACAATCAGCCTCAACGAGTGAATATAATGACTAAGAACGAAGGGTAAGACTAAATCATAAAACAACCCCTACCTCAGGCTCGTTGATCATTGACGAAGTCGCGGAAAGGCAGCCATCGATTAATGGTCATCTCCTTCCCTTTTGACACAGTTGATGTTCGTTCTTCGTTGGTGAGTTCTTTCTTTCCCATCATTCCTCTTTTCCCAAACTCCACCAAATGAATATGCCAACAAAAAATAATGGGTTAAGCTAACACATTATTTAATTGTTGTCCAAATATATTCAAAAGATTTCAAATTAATTAAGTAATGTTCCATTAATTAATTTGTGTGGTTTGGCACATTTATTAGGGAAGTTCAAGGGTTTCACCTACTTATGGAGAGTTCAATGGGTTTAGAGCCTATGTGGTCCCCACCTCTTTAATTTTTAATATATGTTTAGACCTTGGGTGGGCCCCACCACCACAACCATTCATGGGAGGATATGGTATGGTGGCCCCCACCTATAACATCCTCATGGAGGTTTTAACCACTAAATAAATTAAAAAAAGCTAACACTTTATTTTTATTTAATTTTATAAAAAACCCAAAATCTATCTTCCATTCTCAAACAACTGTCGTCGAGATGAAAGTCTTCTTATGTAAATTTCGGCGCTTCTAGTTCAACGATGCCCACCGATTTCGATTCCAAGCACCAGTTCCAAAGTTATATAATCATGCTCGCACGTTTACTAAACGTACCTGAACAAAACTTTAGAAATTAATTCCAGGCACACAGGGTCTCGAAATCAAGCGCCATAAATTTTCGCAGACTTGTAAAAATCCAATTTATTTAAAAAAAATCCACTGAATTTCCAGGTCTTTACATTCTTCCCACCTCAAGGATTTACATCCCCGTAAGATACAACTCAAACTAAGAGAACAAATGGGGGTACTGAGCATGAATCTGAGCATCCAACCCCCTTGTGCTCTCCTGGAGGTTCATGTTCTACCAACGAACATGAACTAGAGGTAATGACCATCCCAGCAGGAACCACTTCTGTTGATCCTCAATCTCCATTGGAAACTCCCTAAAAGTCTCCATGTCATCGTTGTCCGGCTCCCCATGGTCTATGATGTGGGAAGGTTCGTGCACATATCTCCTCAGTTAGGATACGTGAAAGACATCGTGCACCCTGTGCAACTGAGGTGGATGACCCAAGTGGAAAACAACCTCACCTACTCTACTTAGGACCTGGAAAGGTCCAATGAATCACAGAGATTACTTTCCACCTTGGCCAAATCTCCATAGACCCCTTCGAGGTGAGACCTGTAAGAAGACGTGGTCATCATCCTTAAACATGAGAGGTCTCTACCTCCTATTCGTGTATGAATTCTGTCTACCGTGTGTAGTCTTTATCTACTCTTGGATGATCTACAAATTCTCTGTGGTAGCTCATACCATCTCTGGTCCCACTAGTGCTAACTCCCCAGGGACTGCCCAACATAGTGGCAATCTGTAAGGTCAGCCATATAAGGCCTCAAAATGTGTCATAACGATAGTGGAGTGATAGATATTATTGTATGCCAACTCCACCAGAGGCAATTGATCCTCCCAACTACGACCGAAGTTGAGGAAACATGCATGGAGTATGTCCTAGAGGGTCTGAATGGTCTGCTCAGTCTGACCATCCGTTTGAGGATGGAAGGTGGTGCTCAAGCGATGATATGTCCTGAAAGCCTCCTGCAACCCCTTCAAAATCTAGGAAGTAAAACGTGTGTCCTGGTCAGAGACAATAGAAGAAGGTACTCCATGAAAACTCACAATCTCCAGCACAAAGAGGCATCCCAAAATCTGTACGAAGCCCTACTCTCTGATCGGTAGGAAGTGGGCCGACGTGGTGAGTCGATGAACGATCACCCATATCGAATTGGGACTGTTAGATGTACGTGGAAGATCAATCACGAAGTCCATGGATATCCCATTCCACTTCCACTCTGGGAGATCTATTGTATGAACCAAGCCTGTTGGTACTTAGTGCTCTGCCTTCACTTGCTGACAAGTGAGGCACTGAGAGAAAAACTCTGCTATCGCCTTTTTCATACCTGTCCACCAGTGCTACCATCGGAGGTCCTGGTTAATCTTCACCACTCCTGGATGTACCGCAAGAGGGGAAGTGTTGAACTCCCTCAACAATTCCTCATGATGTGCAACAGGTACCAAGGTACATCCTCTGAAGAGGATGACATGCTCCCCACCTGCTGAAAATCCATCAGGTGCCTGCCCTTTGGATATTTGAGCACTTCGTGTCTCACAGTGAGTATCTCCACACTGTGCCTCCCTGACTCGCTGAAGAAGTGGAGGAGTGAGTTTAAGAGGCTGAAGAAATGCTACTCCATTTAGGTCCATATAAATGTTTTCCAAAACATCGAGATGCTCTGTCGCCTCTCTATGTAGTGGTATACCAGATCTCCAACTGAGTTCTTCTGCAACCACGTTCCCCTTCCCAAGAGTATAGACTATCGTGATGTCATAGTACGGGCGGAACTCAAGCCAACGCCACTGTCTCAAGTTCAGGTCCTTTTGGGAGAAGATATAACTGAGACTATTGTGATCAGAGTAGACTGTGAAATGCTCCCCAATCAGATAGTGCCTCCACTTGTTCATGTAGAAGACCACTACTGCTAACTCCTGGTCATGTGTGGCATAGTTCTGCTCATGCTATCTCAGCATCCAAGAACCATACATGATCACAGCTCACTCCTGCATCAGGACACACCCGAGTCCAGTCCCTGATGTGTTGCAGTAGACTACGTACCCTATGAATTCCTTTAGAATCCTCATGATAAGGGAACTAGTCAGCCTCTGCCTCATCTCCTGAAAGCTCTGCTGGCATTTCTCTAACCACACAAAGGGTTTCCCCTTCTTCTTCGAGGCTGATTGTGGTGCTACAACTCTGGAAAAGACTGGAACGAATCTCCGGTAGTATCTATCCATGCCCAAGAAACTCCATTCCTTCGTCAAACTCCTTGGTGGCTCCAAAGAAAGTACTACCTCAATCTTCACTATATCTACTACAACTCCATCCTCTGAGATGACATGTCCTGAGAAGTGAACCTCTCCAATCCAAAACTGTCACCTCAAGAGCTTACCATAAAACTAGTCCTCTCTGAGTGTGTCCAGTACTACCTACAAAGGGTAAGCATGATCCTCCTCAGTAGTCGAGTAGATCATAATTTCGTCAATGAAGACCATTAAAAAGTGATTGAGGTAAGGATTGACGATCCTGTTCATTAGACTCATGAAAACTGCAGGATCGTTGGTTATGCCGAAGTTTATAACCAAGAACTCGTAGTTGCAGTAACAACACCTGAAGACCATCTTCTGCACATCCTCATCTCGAACTCTGAGCTGGTGATAGCCTGATCTGAGGTCTATCTTAGAGAACCACACTGCTCCCTGGAGCTGATCAAAGAGGTCGTCAAACCTTGGGAGTGGGTACTTGTTCTTCATGGTCACCTAGTTTAGGCAATGGTAGTCGACACACATCCTCAAGATCCCGCCTACCTTCTTGGAAAACAAAATCGGGGCTTCCCAGGGAGAAACCCTGGGCTGGATGAATCCATTCCCCTACAAGTCCTCCAGTTATACCCACAGCTCATGAAGATTAGTGCCAGCCATCCGATATGTTGGAGTAGATATCGGTGTAATCCTAGGGTACACATCAATGTAGAAGTCCACATCTCTGTGAGGAGTTAGTCATCAGACATCATCAGGGAAAACATACACATAATGGTCCACCACTACAGGATAACTCGAACTCTCCGCATCAACTAATCCAAGGGTAAGGCAGGCTAACTGATGAGTGATCAGCTGCAACCTCCTCCAAGTAAGTCCATCATGTGCTGCAAAGGTTCCCTTCTCCCCGGTGAAGGTAAATCTAGTCCCATCAGTGCAAACACACAACAATTTTCACCTAATACAGTCAATATGAGCATGGAATGTAGATAACCAGTCCATACCCAAGATGATGTCGTATGGCCTTGACGCCGCTATGAAGAGATCCTAGCCAAAGCTCTCACCTCCTAGAGTAGGCTCACACTACCAACACCAGTGCTTAATTGTAGAGCCTACTCCCGTATGAGTCTCTAGCAGTAAGGATCGATCCAACTGCTCCATCAGAATCTCTGAGCATTGAATGAGGGTAGTGGGAATGAAACAATGGTTGTCACCTGTGTCTATAATAACTATAGATATGGAAGAGTAGATAGAGATCGTACCTAAAATCATCTCCAGAGCACCATTGTCGTATACCTGAGCTGCCTGATGTTGAGCTCTCCCTTTTCCACCTTCTCCCTACGGTCGGGGTGAA
Source organism: Viscum album (assembly GCA_963277665.1). NCBI lineage: Eukaryota > Viridiplantae > Streptophyta > Magnoliopsida > Santalales > Viscaceae > Viscum > Viscum album. The sequence goes on from OY728121.1 coordinate 597,929,176, forward strand.
CCTCGTGGTGGTGGTGGAAGTAGAACCAAGTAACATCATCTACAGCCAACTGCTCGACCAGCTCCTTTGACACGTCCGCCTGTTCCCTGCAGACCATCTTGATCGAATCTCTACCTTTGCGTGGGAGGTACCTCAACTATCTCGTGATCATCTGAACGGAAGGTCGGACAGTCATGATCCATGTGACCATGCCTGCCACAGGAGTAACACTGCCAGATACTGGAAGGTATGTCACTACCCCGGGTGCCCCGCACAACAGATCCTCAGTCCTGTAGTCACACACTCGTGGGTCTGGTCCTCTTGGGCCTTTGTGTCATCTATCTACTTCCTTCTGTAGAAGACTCTGCTACATGTTGACTAGGAGTGGGTCACGCTGCTGGTGACTGCTCAGCAAGGAAAATATTTACTATGAGGGCTCTCTCTAACACCCATGCATGCGTCGGGATGCTGAGGAAGATCATCGATGCCCCGATCTCTCACCTGATCCCCAGCTCGAAGGTCTAGGCCCTGAAGAATGGGTCCCACACCATATCATTGGAGTAGCGTGAGAGGTTGGTGAACCTCGTTGAGTAATGTGCCACTCTCAAAAGATTATTACCTGGTGAGCTGACCTAGTTGAGCTGGCTTAATGAAGATCATCTTGAAACACACACACAATCAGATTTTTGTGCACTAAATCAGAAATCAGTTTTCAGGGTCCTGGTGTTTGGATACGTCGGCATCCCGCACCAAAACTGGAATCCCTGAACTGAAAATCACACTTAGTACCTTTAAAAATATTTCTTCACAGAAAATAATGATCAGAGTCCTATGTTTTGTGGTAGAACCAACTTCTCTGATACCAATTTGTCACGACCCGTCCACCAGGGCCTATATCGTGACTACCCCTACCCCGCCTTCCATATTCCAGGGGACAGCGACCTACACAAAAGTTGTAAATCCCTAAATTGGGAAGGAATTACCTTCAAAACTGTAAACAAACACATCAGATTACACAATTGGTAGTAAAACACTATGTAAAATTGTATTAAAAAGAGAGTTCTGAATGTAAAGGGCTCCAGAAATACAAGCCCAATAGTAAAGTACAAGTAAACAGAAATGTTCAAGTACAACTGAAAGAAGAAGTAAAGCAGCTACTGGGTCATTCTTCGAGGTTCCTACCTGAAGGGTAAGTATGGATGGAATCCCCAAAACTCCACATATGTCCATCCTCTCTGTGTACCTTCATGAATAGTGGTCCACCTTCGAGTACCATCTAGTCCTGCTACTCTCTGCCTCAGTCAGCTCTGTCTGTCATCTGCAACCAACACAATGAGGTGTGGGCATACCCCGTGTCGGGGTGAGTATAACGATACTCATTTGGGACCCCGAGACCCTCAAGGTCTCACAAAATCCAAAAAGGATAAACCAAAAAGTATGAAATGAACGGATAAACATTACTTTGGTATATGCCCATAAATATACCTAAGTTTTCTAGTAACCCATCTCAATCATGAGGAAAACACAAGAGTCATTGACTCAACTCAAACCAGGATTTTATTCCATAGGGTAGTATAGGGTAACAATCCTAGTGGAATTATGATAACCTCGTATGATGATGTACTCCTCTATTGAGTACAATTGACCTGCCATGTCACATAGAGTCACTTCCCACAACCCTTGGAGTGTTGAGGTACTCCTCCTGTCGAGTACTGTGGGTCTGCTGCGTCACACAGAGGCACTCCCTACCACAGGTCTAACATGCTAAAAAAGAGGTGCTCCCCCTCATATCCTACTCAGGTACTCTTCCAATCCAGTACCATGGGTCTACCGTGCTCACACAGAGGGTTTTTCCACTGGGCCAGTCTAGTCACTCTGAGTCGAATCATTCAAGTAGTCGTTAGGTCTCAGATTGCTACTAGGCCTTCGTACTCTATTCGCTCACCTTTGGAAGGATCCTCTCCATGATCTACTGGTTGATACTCCAAAATTCACTAAGTCCCAAGTAGAATTATCTCAATGATCTGCCTCTCCATAGGGGTATCAATGCAACAGATGCCGCGTCAGTCGGACGCCCGATCTGTGAGTTATTGGCATTTCTGTCCCAGGGTCTGTTTGGATTTTAGGATCAAACCAACCCGACCATAACCCAACAATGTCCTAACATAATGTGGGGTATTCCAAAACAACCATCTCTCTCTAATATTTCTGTCACCATAGATGGTTCGTCGACCAAACACCCATAACCCAAGTAATGGGTGAAAAGGTGTATTCGGATCAAATGGGTTCAGATTGGGGTCTGACCCGGTCCGCGGGTCCGACCCGGCCCGAGGCGGCTCATCCCAAGGGGGAGGCCAGGCCTGAGGGGGTGGCCCGCTGGCCATCCTGACCTGGTTGGCCAGCTACTGGTGATGCCCTATGGGGCCCACCCTAGATGCGTCCAAGGTGGAGGCGTGTGCCCCCTGGACTCCCGAACGGTTGAACCGTTTGGGTGGGGACCCAAACCAGCGCCAGGTGGTGTCAGTCCATCTCACGAGGGACCTAGTGTTGTCCCTCTCTGCAACACCAGCGGTCGGTCTGATGCCAGACGCCTTGGCTCATCCCTAGTGGCCCGCCCTGGCTGCGTCCTGCTCGTCTGCACGGCATGACGGCGCCATGACTTTCCTCCACGGCCTACCCTACCTACGACCCTCCTCCTCCACATGGGATGATGGAACCGCACCGCTTCTTCTGCGATCCTCCATGGCCGAGGCTCCCCTTTCACGCGACATGGTGGTGTCGGACCCATTTTTCCAACCTGGCAGCCTTGTGCCGCTGATTTCTGTATGGTCGGCCCATTGTCGGCCGCTGTTGATCTGTCGCGGTCCACTCTTCCGGTTGCACCATTGTGCTGCCTCCATCCTCAAAAAACGAGGAAAAAACAAAGGGGGTGGGTTTGGCCATGTTCGTACAGCCCGAGCCTTCCTTGTTATGGTGGAAACAATCGGCCTTAAAGAGTACAACTAACAACGAAGAAAGGTGGGTAAGACTCAGTCATAAAATAACCCCTACCTCGGGCTCTTTGACCAATGACGAAGTCACCTAAGGGCGGGTGTAGATTCGTCAATTTTGGAAAATGAAGAGGATATCCATCGTTGGCGTATGAGAGTTCGGAGGTGACGAAGTCGAGGATGGAGTTCTTTGCGATCAGCTCCTCCTCTTTTGACATGGTTGATGTTCCCTCTTTGTTGGTGAGTTCATTCTTTCTTGATCTCCCTCTTTCCCCATGTTCCACCAAATGAATATGAAAACAAAAAATAATTCGTTAAGCAAACCCATTATTTAATTGTTGGCCATAAATATTCAAAAGATTTCAAATACCGGTGCTGTGAGTTCAACAGTGCCCTCATATTTCAATTCTGAGCACTAGTTCAAATTTTATATAATCCCGCTCGCACGTTTAATGAACATACATGAACAACAATTTAGAAATTGATTTCAGGAACACCGAGCCTCAGAATCAAGCGCTGAAAATTTTCTCGGACTCGTAAAAATCCCATTTATTTAAAATAAATTCCACAGAATTTTTGGGTCTTTACAATCTTTTTCCATGTGAAAAGGGAGATAATTTTTATTTCAAAGTCTAGGAACATATTTTTTATGTCCTTATATTCTTTTTCATAAGGTTATTTATTCTTTCCAAAAAGGGGGAGATTGTGAGTCAATAAGGTTTTCCTAATGACTTTTTCATTCCTTTATACATGGGGGAGATTGTTGATTCAATAAGGTATCCTTATGAATCTATCATTCCTTATTATTTTGAAAATCAAAAACACCTTATTTCTACGAAAATCTCATTGTTCCCTATGTTTTACTTCTCTAAGGAAAATTTTCCTTCCCTATGGAAATTTATCCTTACAATTTTCTTCATTTTTCATTATCTTTTCTAAGTGTAAAATTCAGTTTCATATCTAAAACATGGAATCATATAATACTGAGATAAATAGAATTATGTTTTCAAGCTCTAAATTCATACTCTGAGTTCTTTGAATTTTGACGCCGAACACTTCTGATTCTTGACTCCGAGTTCACTGATTTCAGACTTTGAACTCTTCTGAGCTTTGACTCCGTGTTCTATGAATTTAGACTCCATACTCTTCTGTGTACTGACTCCGAGTTCTCTAAATTCAGACTCCTAACTCTTATGGGTTCTAACTCCAAATTCTATTGAATTCAGACTCCCAACATTATGAGTTATAACACTGAATTATAATGAATTCAGACTCTGAACAATGTGAGTTCTGGCTCCGAATTCTAATGAATTCAGACTCTGAACACTGTGAGTTATGACTCCAAATTCTAATGAATTCAAACTATGAACATTGAATGTTAAAACTCCAAATTCTCTTGAACTCTGACTCTGAACTTTGTATGTTCAGGTTTTGAATTCTTGTAAACCCTGAATCCAAATTTCCTTGAAATTGAGACTCTGGATTTCTATAGAGTTCAGGTTTCGAATTCCTTAGAAAATGAAATATGAATATCCTTCTCTTATAGACACCGAATGTGTTTTCAGTTAGACTCCGAACTTTTATTTTCATACATTCTGAATATTTGATTTTGTTTATGTAACCATATTTTTTCTTACACTTGTTTTTATTATAAAATGATTTCATTCATTCAGTTATAGACTAACAATTGTTTGAGTGACACTTATACATGTCCCTCTGAATTTCCAGGAAAAATATCACAGTTGGAGGAGGGAGCCGACCATTAGAGTTGTGCCTATAAATAGGAGATCACTTGAAAGAGTTCATATCATGCTGATCAATCTAGAGATTACATGCAACTGAATTTATTTCTAGAGAGAGAGGCTTTATTGCTTTGTGTGTACAGAACATCTTGTTCATATTTTCTTTATGAGACTCCGATTGTTACTTTGTACAATAGAGGGCTTCAGGGGATAGGAATATAGGAGTACCTACAACCATGAAGTTGAGGGCTTCCCTACTGAGGAAGATAGTGGTGCCGACTACCTTGAAGTTGAGGGATTTCGGGGATAGCAAGACAGGCTCCGATCTTCGTATCGAGGGCATACTCTGGTGTGGGTAAGACAAAAATTCTTGAAAATATAAATCAAGGGACCTTTATCCAAGGATGTTGGATACCCTTCTCTATGGGTTAAAATATTTACTACTAGTAACATGTTTTGTTACAAGTTTTCTGCTGTATTTTATTTATTGAGGAAAGTACAACTATCTTATATTTCATTATACATGTACTCTGACATAGTATGATTCTATATGCATTAAGGTAGAATATTTATCTTTGTATTCTTTCATTATGTTTCATTATCAGGAACCATCATTCCTGATTCATTTTCTCATAATCATATTCTTAGAATCCAGCAAGTGTATAAAACTTAGAGGTTTTGTGAATTACCTTGTTTAACATTGATAAACATAACCATCTTGAAAATTTCCAAAAGAATTTTTTAAAGAATACATTTCACCCCCTATTTTATATTGAGAATCATTAGATACTTTATTCAGTATCTATATTATTTTGATCCTATATTTGGTATTATAGAGTATATCATTCTCCACAAACCATCTCAACGAAAATTTAATTCAAATCATGGGAGACCATGGGGTATAATGAAAAACTAAAAAAATAGTCCAAGTTGAGTTATCTAAAACAATGGGAGGTTCCCTTATGGTCTGGGAGACTATGGGTATCCTTTCCAAGTGATTTAGGTTCCCAAACATTAGAGGTCATGTATCATGACTATTATTTCTTTGAGTTTATAAGATTTATTGGTTATGTACACTCTCATGCCAGGTAATTCCCTCTTACTTTCATTGAGATTACATTATTCACATGATCCTTTAATATTATTTTTTTTAATGCAATACATGTTATCTAGATTGATTAATGAAAAGAGTTCATTCATTTTAATTGGATATTGAAAATGTTTTATGTCATATTTCTCAATTTTATTGATTATGCATTGACGTTGAAAAAAAGTAAAATTAGAATTATGAATAGATATTTATTTATTTTGAAGTGTTTTATTAATTTTATTTAAACTAAAACTATTGGATTCACATGGTTATATATTGTATAGATTCAGTGGTGGTTTCCTATTAATATTTTTTTATCACAAAAAAATTCTTCCATTAGGAATTTGTGGCCTTGTTTTTATAGTATAATTGTAATGGAAATGATATCCTTTAGTGGATAGAACCCATTTTTTTTGTTTTATACCATTCGGTTGGGATGAAGTTGGCACATAGTTATATAAAATAGATGTATATTTTATTTCTAGTTCTATGATGTTGATGGTATTATTATGGTGTTTTTAAAACATTTATTCTATATGATATATGTGGCATTTATGGTTTTTCAAATATGATATATTTTATTTATTAAATATTTTACTCTGATTATTTTATTTATATCATATATCTGTTGAAGGTGAATTTTTTTCAATATTATCCAATATAATACATACATGACTTTCAAAAGATCATGGTTATCTGGATTGTACATTGTGGCAAGTCGTAGGCCAATTTTGTGGAAGCTCTGGGTTTACCTAGGATATCATGTAATAAATTGGTATTATGGAATTATGTTGCATTAAATACTATTATCATGCATTAATTTTGCCTACTTACATCTAGGGTTTATTAATATACTGGAGGTGCTAAAATTAGAAATCAATATTTTGTATTGTAGTGTTAATGGTGGACCAACATTCATAAAATTCCTCAAGTTGCCATTAGGGGTCTGGGGTTTTCCAATGTTATTTTATAAGGTATGACATTTTTATCAATATTTATTTACATTTTAATTATATAAAAATAAATATGATATATTCAATGTGGCTTCAATTATTTTTATATTCCTCACAGATCCAATAAGAAGAATTATATGAATTTCTAGAGGGGAGGCTATGGAGAATGACTCGTTGAAGAATCCTTCAGTTGACCATATTATAATAACAACAGTTTTTTTAATATCAAATCCATGGGATAGAAAGGAAATATCAATTTGAAAAAATTTGGATCTTTTATTAGAGTTTAGTAAGAATCGTCTAAAATTTACTCCAAGTGAAAAGTGTCTAAAATATGATGATTATAGATTAAAATGATTTTGAAATATTTTTAACATGTTTAAAATATATAATACTCCATGGTTGGCTTCATAAATTACATAATTTTAGGGATATGGGGAATGTGGTGGGAATCTATTGTGTAATCCATTTTTGAAGATGATATTGATTGGACTAGGATTAATAAATAAGTACAAATTTTTTTTATCCTAACACGCTAACGGTGGTAAGGGAATGAGAGTTTGTTACCTTGGTGGTGGGAGATTTTCCTATCATGGATTATAATAATTAGTATATTGATTAAGTAAATTTGTCTCTAGATCACGATTCTATGGATTATATCATGGTATATAGGTTTGAAATGGACTTATGTATATATATCTAATCTATGTGTATTCTTATAATCCTACACTCCTATATATTATTTCTAGACAAGTAGATTGTGGATGAGTGGGAGGTAGCTAGAATGTGATGACTCTAGAAATCTGTGATAGTGGTAGGTAGATAGAGTTTGATTCCATGTCAAAAATGGAATCCGGATGACTAGAACATGGATGAAGGTAAGAGTATTAAATTTCTATATCAGGAGAGTTAGGTGTTCTATTACTAGTTTTGGGAAAGGACACATAATAAATGACTGTCTAGATACACTTAGTGTTCTTAATGCTTTTGGGAAATTAGGTAATTTTTAACACTTCCATAGAAGTTCATCATGGGGATGTGGATCTATTTCAACATATTCTAAGGGTACCAAGTTTAGACATGATATAGAAAAATATATTAGATCTCAACCTAAGGCTAAGTCAGATGCTCCAAAGAAAAATAAAGAAAACAATGAGGTTAGAATTTTTTTTCAGAAGAGTGTGTAGTAGTAGAAAACATATGATATTTTTAATTAAAATTTCATACTGACATTTATCATATTCAGCTACATTTTATCTCTATTTATGTAGATCCACCGGACTTCAAGGGTGAGTAGGATTCATAGTCATGAATATAATTCCCCTTTGATCCTAGTGATAAGAATATTTTCTACTAGTTTTCAGAATTTTTTATTAATACCATTGATATATGTATTAGTATAATTGTTCTGGAAGTGGTGTGTAATTATCCTGAAGCCTTCCCAGATGATTTTTTAGGGTTACCACCCAACACGGATGTTGAGTTCTCTATAATATAAATAATAGTTGAGTGTCCCATTTCAATACCTTATTACCGTATGGTACAAAAAATTGAAATAATTAAAGGCCCATATTGAGGATCATGTGGCTATGGGATTCATTCCTCATAGAGTATATCCTTGGAAATCACTAGTAGTCCTAGTCATGATGAAGGAAATGAATCCCCATAATTTTATTAACTATTAAAAACTCTACCAACATATATTAGAGAAAAAATATCCATTACCTGGGATTGATGTAATTTTTATCATAAAAAAGGTGTTCAGTGGTCTATGAAAATTGATCTGAGATCAAGATATCATAATATGAGTGTTTAAGAGGAATATATTAAAATAAAAACATTTAGAAGAAAGTATTAGCACAATGAGTATTTTCTTATGAAATTTGGGCATTTAAATTATCTTTTATTTTGTATGGGATTGATAAATAGTATTAATGATATTTTTTTAGATTACTTTTTTATTCAATTTGTGGAAAATATACTTTCTTATTCCTGATCAAAGAAGGGTTACCCCATCAATCTGAATCAAATATTTTGAATCATGACAAAATTCCATCTATATTAAAATCTTTCGAAGTGAGAGTTCTGGTTTGAAGAGGATTTTTTTTCAATATGACTTTAGTTATGGGTGTCTCAAAATATGGTGAAAATACTCAAGTAATAATGTATTGGGAGTGACCTCGAAACATTTTTTAGAAAATTTTATTATTAGTATCTTAAATATATTATAGTTTCTTTGTTTATGTCTTCTCCAAGATTGCATCCCTGATCACTAAATTGAACTGTAAGGATGTATGGTTCATTTGAATTGATATGGGATAGAATTTCATTAAGGATTAATAGTGATATTGAATTCTACTCAAGTGTTGATTCTTCCTTTTCCCAATTTTGGTTATGCTGTTAATTCAGATGCATCGATTTTAGGAGTGGGTTGCGCACTAATGTAGGGGAGAGATGTGGTAACTTTTTTCTGAAATCATATACTCCTTCATGGGACGAACTGTCCTACTCTTGATCATGATTCTACAATATTTATGTATCCTTTTATGATTTGGTGCTGCTACCTATTGGGGGAGAGGTTTACAGTATATTCACAAAATTAGAATCAAAGGTATATTTTCAACGGCAGGGATCATAACATAAGAATGATACATTCGATGGAGTATCATTACACCATTTAAATTAATATTTCTTAGACCCCCAATAATGTGAATGTGGCCATATTTGCCTTTATTTTGAAATTACCAACTCAGGAATAGAAATAATTAGTGAATGAATAGTTCCTAATATGCGTTGTTTTTGAGATTCACACAAAATAAGGGAGAGAATACTGGATTTTATTCCTATATTTATATAAATAAGGACAACTTAATGATGATAATATTTTACTTGGATAGTATTATGATGTAGAGTATCATTGTTTCAACAATTATTTTTCTGTTGGGGTGACCATGAGTGAGTGGTATCTATCCTTTGATAGAATACTGAGCATTAGAGGAAGGATGATTGTTACATTAATTTGAGGTGGGAATTGTTAGAAAGTGGAAATCAATATATTTTTTCTATGAACCCTAAATATATGAAGTTTTATACTAACATGATCCATTATTATTTTTGGTCGGAAATGAGAAGATCAATTATAGGTTTTGTATCTTGTTCTGTACATTACATAATATCATGGTGAAACATTAGAAACCTATTGGGTTGTTGTAACTATTATCCCTTTAGTTGTGGAAATGGGATGATATATCCATGGTCTTTGTGATTGGGCTAACTTTAACTCCCAGTAGTAAATATTTGATAGGGGTTATTATTGATCAACACACTAATTTATCACATTTCCTACATATAATGGGGTGGGGAAATGATCATCTTCATAAGAACATGCATGTGGAGGTGATTATAAAAATTCATGGTGTTCCATATACTAGCATTACTAATAAAGACCCTCACATTACATCCTAGTTCTATATTAGATTTTAGACAATGGAGGGTAATCAGATGATGTTGAGCATGACTTAACATACACATATGGATGGAAAGCCTTAGAAATAAAACAAAATTCTTAAGGAAATGATCTGGGCATGTATTCTTGAACTATGTATATCATAGTTGAATTATCTACATCTATTAGAGTTTACCTATCATTGTAGTTATCTTTTTTTCATCTAGTTGTAACCATTTAATTCATTCCATGTTATTCCATGCAGATCACCTATTTTGGGGGAATATGTTATTGAAGGATACTTGAATAGATTGAGTATCATTCAATGGATGAAAAATATATTTTAGTTGGTAAAGAAGTGGTTAGTGAGAGCTCAGAGTCACCATATATAGTATTTTGATAGATGTCTTCATTCATTTTATTTTTATGCAGGTGTTCATGTTTTCCAATGGGATTCACCTCGGTTGGGATATATGAATTTAGGGAAGTAGGGTAAATTTGAACCTCATTATATAGGACTATTTGTGATATTTTGGTAACTCAAGAATTTACTTCTCATTTTAAATCTATCCATAATGTGTTATATGTTTTCCCAATGATTACGTGTTAGCAAGACCCATCTCATAAGAATATATTTATGCATCCAGCATTAACATGGATAATTTTACTTGTTTTCATGCTACATAGGTTATTGATAATCTGATCTTCTTATCTATAGTCACCCGTCTTGAAGAGGAAATGTTGTTTCATCATTCTTATTGTATATTTCTCCATCATATTTTTTATCCCCTAGTATGAATTATTTTCTTATATGAATATAATTTTTTTTGTTTATAATATTGTTAAAAATGAAATAAATCTTTGATGGATTGGTTTATGTATTCAAAAGGGTTATTTATGTAAACCTCTTGGGACTTGTAATGTGTTTGAAAAATTACCCCATAGATGTTTTTAAAAGGGAAATGGGTTTCCACAATTGAAAATTAGTTTGAATCTATATGAAAAATGTTTCATGAATATGTGGGATATGCTTTAAAATGGATCGGACCTTGGAAAATATTAATTAAACATGATTTTGGGATTATGAATTTGAAATTGTTTATGAAAAACAGAATTTATTTCCGTTAGCATATTGAAAATGCAATTTCACTCATTAGAGACATAGGGGTAAAGAAAAAAAACAAAAAAATTCTTTTATTGAGGTAGCTATCACTGGGGTAGCTTCCATTGATTTAATTATGACTAAGGGGTATCCTTTCTATGAGATTGATTTTATTAAGAACGATAAGTAACATATGTCAACCTTTATTCCTTTGAGATTATTAAGGGTTTGGTTTTGTATGGACTCCATTCATGTGTAACCCTCAATGTTTATTTTATAATAAATTATATGAATTAACTTTTAATGATCTTGTTTATAGATTTCTATGTTATGTAAATTGAAGACAGATTTTTATTAATTATTTTTTAAGCAATTGAAAATGTGTAGTGTCATATTTCTCTATATTATTGATTATGGAATTATTTTTAAATGAAATTAGAGGATTGATTTATTAAAAGAAAATGATTTCTATTTAGGTGTTTAGGAAATATTTATTAAACCAGAACTAATTGTTGCACATGGTTTGACATTGTATAGATTAATTGGGGGGATCCTACTAGAAATTTGTGATCAAAGTATAACTTTCCCTTTGACAATTTATTTCCTCAGTATTAGTGGGTTTATGTAATAGAATGGATGTCTTGTATAATATGTATAACGTTTATTGTGTTTATTGACAATGGTTTATGATGGTGGTGACTTATGGTCATGTGGAAATTGAAAAATGGGTTGTTTATGGTTAAATGTTTTTGATGGTACTATTTTGGTGTATTTTGGCCCTGTTATCCATATTTTGGATGTGATCATTAAGGTTTTAGTTTGAAATATGATATATTCTATTTATCTATTATTTTTTTGATTTATTTATTTATATAATTTTTATATTGAGGGTTAAATAATTCCCATATTATCTTGTATGATACTCTAGTGATTTTTCTCAACCCATGGAAACGAGGAATACACTATGGGACATATGGTGCGTCAATTTGTGTGATATTACAGTTTTACCAGGGTTGGTCTATTAGAACCACTAATCATATCCATTGAAGATAAAATATTTACCTAAGATTACCCAATTATAGTATAATATTACATGATACATAATGAAATGTGATGAAAAAAATGCATGATGAAACTCTTAAACTTAACTTCCACTCTTATACTCAACATCAACTACATGAGTAATAGTTCAACAATTTTCCATTTAATGATCATGAGAAATATGTTAGAATCACTATATAGGGGGGGGGGGGAGAACATTGAGACAACACAGTATGTTTATATTATAAAAATAAATAATAGCCATTTTAAATCCATGTGCTGGGATAGATAAGTTTAGAAATACTAAGTATGACGATGCTAGTAAAAAAAGTTTTCTGACCAATGTTAGAAAAATATAACACAATAACAACATTAAAAGAAATCCCCTATAATTATTAAGTCACAAACTATTACCACTTCATAGGAAACTATCTATAATTATACTATCCAATCATATAAGAGATATTCTATATGTAGAGTAATAAAAGCCATTGATTCAATCTTTTTTGAGTGACAATCCCATTTTCATCAAAACACATCTATCAAACATCAATGCTAAATAAAAATAATTATTATTTAACATAGGGGGGAACAAAAAAATCATTCCACCTACTTTTACATGTTAACTGGGGCTCTTTCATCTTAAACTAGTAGGTAACCAAGAGAATTGTCCCGCAAAAATTGATCCTAAATCCTTGGATTTAAAAACTATTATAACCATATAAAATACCTACATTTAATGAAACCTTTATTTCTGAACCCAAAACCATAACAGTTTCCACTTCATTTCCATAACATCATCATAATAAGCCTTGACAACCCATTTCGGATAATACCAAAAACTAAATTCCATGAATCACATCACATGAAACATAATCCCATAAATAGAAAAATAAGAATTCAAAAATATACAATAATATTTAATTAGTACCTATAAATGTATGTTAAGAAAAAAAATCACAACCATGCATAATAAGTATCGAAACTATAGAGTGACAATCACTCAAATGAAATAAATATTTCAATAAAATCGTTATCATGGGGGATCTTTTCTAAACAATGAGTTTATTTTTTCCATTCAACATGATTTATCTGCTTACCTTTTGTTTTTCCTTTTAACATCCTACATCTCCAAACATGAACATACCATCTATTACATTCATAATCATAAAGCTTCACCAAAACCTATCATTGTTCTTTTGTTTACATGTACAAACCATAATCTGAATGATTTTATTCATCCATTGATGTGGCATTATTTTACCCATTAAAATAATATTCCAATATTCCACATCTATATCTTAATTACAAAATCATTTACTTATCAACAAAAATGTAAAATCCAATATTATATTAACTTGGAATCAATCCAAAATTCAAAATCTAATAAATATTTCCCAAATAATATTCTAAACCCAAATAAATTCATTAAAAAATATATTGCATCACCATACATAAATTCTGAACTAGAATTTAATGTATCCATATGATAATGATTCCCTTATTCTATCACATTACATGCACTGATTCTCTATAATATAATATCACTAACGGAGTGGGAGTTCATTGATCTCAATAACCCTGACTGTTATTATTCTTATGCTAGAAGCCCATTAATCTCACCAACTATCATCAATATCCCGGAATGTGCTCTACAAAACCTTTCTGAAGGGAACTATTGGTTTTTAATTTACTACCTAATTATATAGTAATTATTTAATGGATAAGAAGACTCATAAAGAAGGGTTTATATTTATAAGGTCCCTGCATTAAACATTACTTAATATTGAGTTATTAAAAGATCACACATTGAATATCTTTTCAAGTTTAGAGTTTTAGAGAATTAGATCATAAATCATGCATTACATTCCACATTTAATCAAAGTGGTTACATAAAAGATAGTATTAATTTTTTTTCCATCAACGGAAATTTTTTTAAAACAAAACATGTATTCTTTCATGACACTTCCTTGACCCTATCATCACATCATGTACCTTTCCCTTGACCTATGAAAAAATTTTCAAAAACATGGGATGAGCAAAAAAAGCTCAGTAAGGGATATAAAACTATGAAAGGAAAACATTAGTCCATGTATGAAATCATACTTTACTCATAAAACATAAGAAATTTAACATACCACATCAAATCATGAATAAATCATAGAAATCATAAGATATAAAGCTAACTTGAGGCATTCATAACATTCTAACGTAGGGAGTAACCCTCATGGTTACGTTTGGAATACCCATCACAATATATTACCAAAATATCTTCAGAGAAAACTTAATGTTTAACCCCTTCACGTTACCCAATGAATTGGAGATCTATATCGGTCTCACCCGCCCTTAGTTTACCACGGAACCACCCATCTTCATAACAATGCCAAAGAACCATAACATAATCGTATCACATAATACATGCATAAAGAAAACATAACATTTCCACTTTTCAATCACAAGATATCAATACAACACATTGATATAGAAACATTATGAAAACCATTTTCAGTAAAAAAATAAAAGAAAAGTAAAACATGGTATTTATTTTTCATTTTTAAAAAATGTTATGGCATGTAGAGGAAGCCGAAGCTCAAATAATGGTCACGGCGGCTGAGAAGTCTTCGTCGCCGCATACGTATGATGAAAAAAACATTCTATTTTGTCATTTAGTAAATTCTTCATATAAAAAATATTCCTTTTGAATAACCATAAATTTCAAAGGGGTTTATACACCATATAAAAGATAATTGTGTATAAAACAAAATATGCCTCAATGAAAGGATATTCAAGTGAAGTCCCATACCTCAGGTCCGACTTGACTTGATCGTTCTTTAAACTTATCAATAATAAACTTGAGTTAATTTCTAATTACTTAATAACATTTTTAAATTTCATTATTCCTTTTTATATCACTTATTACTTTATTATGAACAACATGTAATTATTTAAGTTAATAATGATCGTTTTGTCGATCATTGGTACCTGAGTCAAAAATAAACTCCTTATAATTAAAATTTGTTCATGTATCCATTATATCTAGAGTTATATTAATGATTTAGATATCATATATATCATATATATCCATTATATACATTGATTAATAATATTACATAATATTTAGAGGTAAGAATTTAAATGCACCGTTCATGGAGATAGTAAGCCATACGTACGCATAAACGCTACGTTCATTTCTATTTCATATTTTATGGAATGGAATAATAATTATATAAATGTATATTATAATTCCAGTATAGTATCATATATAATATCATTAACTCCATCCTTTATACTTCCCAGATATGGCATTAACGAATCAAATCACATTGAGGGGGCGGTAGTCCGCACTTCTTAGAATGAAAATATCACATTTACCCATAATGGAAACCATAAAGGTATACCATAAATGAAAAATAAAGAAGCTTAATGAAAACATAAACATATTATATATCATATATAAATATAGTGTCATCTTAATGGCCACCTTTGAAGGTGTTATTAGAATATTGAGCAATCATCGTTTCATGAGGCAGAAATTCGCCATCCACGGAAAAGTATGTTATTTAACCATTAGATGTTGGTGTGTGTAAGTGTATCTCGAATAATTTTTATAAAAAAATACTATTATATTTAAGATACTGGTTTTGTAACAAAAGAAATGAATAAAGAGAGTTTTGGGGGTTGGAGAAGCAAAATAAAACAAAAGAACATTAGAGAAGACGTTACCTTTAAATCGGGTAACTCCTCTTGGTTTGAACCAAAATGGTTTCTTGAAGAGCTTTATGAATAAGTTAAGGCTTATAGGATGAAGAGAAGGATATGGAGAGATAAAATTATCAGGTCTTGGCAGAGCCAAAGGCTTGAGAAGTGTGGTTAAGGAGGTAGAGGTGTGGGCCTTTTATAAGAGGAGAGGAGGGGCACTCTTGGAAAGGTATAAAATGTTACTTTATTTTCAAATGGGTTTCGGATTTTAAAGGTCCCACATTGATATATTTAAAGTCTAAGGTTATATGGGTTCTAGATATACTCATCCAATAGGTATTTGACAAGTTTAATTCTTATATTTTACATTATCTGTTCATTTTATTTAAATCGCTCATTAATGAGGTAATCGCTGCATCATCATGATGTCATAAATAATTTAAATTATTTAATGTCTAAAAATTAAAAAAAATACTATGATGTAGTAAATCAAATTATATTTCCAATGACTATTTATAGTCTAATATATCATGTATTTAGACAAAATTAAAAATGTTTTACTCCGGGGATACATTCTTTGTTATATTTAACTTTCATTCAAAATAAAAAGATAAAAAGTCATTATGACACAAAAGTGATTCCATGGGGTCCACATGTTTGGCACAAGTCATACCATGGTCGGAAATGACCCAACCAGTAGAATTATGACACATGTTGGGGTCATTTATTATTATTATGATATTATTTTATTATCCTTGACTACCCGATTAATAATTAATCAAGATAATTAAAGATAATTACGGTCGTTACTATTAATAATGTCCAAAAACAAAAGAGTATTAAATAGATAATTTGGACCATTTGATTCTAAATATTGAATCAATTTTACCATATTCCAAACATAGAAATTACAATTATTAGTTTAAATATAATTCTCGTTGTCAAAACAAAGAGCGGGTTTTTTCGAAACAATATCTATGAAACATTTGGCACTTGTTTATGCCCAATTCCAATGTAATGTTAATCCCAATGACCACCATTGGATTACATGGTAAAAATATATTATATTTAAACTTTAAAACCAATTAAAAAAATATAATTTAACCCTAAAATTAAATTAGAAGAAAATGCAGTTTTGATGTAAAATGCAGTATTTTTCACTATTCATTAAAAAATGAACATTGTTAGAAAAATACGAAAAATTTATCCAAAGTTAATTTTGATGTCCCAATAATAAATAATAAGTTTATTTTGACAAATATAACTTATATAATTGTAAAAATATTTATTTAAAAATGTTTTTCCACCAAATGGCAGTAAAACTATCTTTTCAAAATATTAGTGTATTTCAAACTTAAGATTGGACTTATTCTCGTTTTAATTCTCTAAAATACTATCTAATTAATAAATAGACATAGATAATAATATATATTATTCATTACTTACTTGTTATGTTACATCCATCCCCCCTTAATAAAATTGTGTCCCCTCATTTTATTTACTTATCGAATAAGTGGGGGTATTTAGCCCTCATTGCATTTTCAGATTCCCATGTTGCCTCTTCACTCATGTGGTTTTTCCACAAAACCATTACATGATGAATAACCTTATTCCGCAACACTTGAAACTTGTGGTCAAAATTCTGGACCGGTTGTTCCTCATAAGATAGATTCTCTTCCAGCTGAACTACCTCTGGACTCAAAACATGAGCTGGATATGGCATGAACTTCCTTAACATTGAAGCATGAAAAACATTGTGTACCTGAGATAAACTCAGAGTTAAAGCCACTCGGTATGCAACTGATCCAACTCTCTCTAAAATTTCATATTGTCCAATGAACCTTGGACTCAACTTTCCTTTCTTACCAAATCGCATCACACATTTCCATGGTGAGACTTTGTGGAAGACATGATCACCTACCTCAAAAGAGTGATCCTTCCTCCTGTTGCCTGCATAACTCTTCTGCCTGCTTTGAGCTGTTCTCATGTGTCTCTATATCAACTGAACATTTTCTTCCAACTCTTCTACTAATTCTGGTCTCATCAACTTCCTTTCACCCATTTCTTCCCAGAAAGCTGGAGTTCAACACCGCTTCTCATATAATGCCTCAAAAGGTTCCATCTGTATACTGGAATGAAAACTGCAATTATAAGAAAACTCAACAAAAGAAATATGTTGCTCCCAACTTTCGGGATAATCCATCGAACAAGCACGTAGCATATCCTCCAATGTTTGAATCGTTCATTCTGACTACCTATAAGGCCCCTGCCTTAAACCTTGCTTAATATTGAATTAAATGAATAATTCACATTGAGTATCTTTTCAGGTTTAGAGTTTTAGTGAATTAGATCATAACTATTACATCTCAAAAGATTACAAAGTAGACACTTCTACTATTTTTCCATAGAATAAAAAAACTCTTAAAAAGAAACATGTCTAGTTCCATGTTTTATATAGCATGACATTCCCTTGATCTCATCCTTGACCGTATTCCGCATTAAGTCCTGTGCAAAACATTTCAAAAAAAACTTGGGGTGAGCATAAAAAGCTCAGTAAGGGATACACAACTAATGAAAACTGTTAGTTTTTCAAACATCAAGTAAACCATGTATACTATATCAAATTAATACCTTCACCTTCATGAAGTAGTAAAAACTCTTCACTGAATAAAATATCATTACTTACCCTTTTTTTATCAAAGGATTGCCATAAAACCCATATAAAGAACACACAAGATATAAAGGTAACTTGGGACATAAACATACTTAAGTGGAATAACCATACGATCGACGTCAACACATATCTCTTAATGGAATAGCCATACAACTAACTTCCATACATACTTAATGTAATAGTCATACGGCCGACTTCCATACCCAATGCATTGGAGGTTATAACGTAACCACCCGTCCTTGTAATCACGGCACCACCCGTCATATGGTTTATCACATAACCACCCATCAAATGTCAAAGTACCATTATAAAAATCAAAAGACTTAAAATAAATATAATGGAAAGAAAACATTTCCACACTTTGATCACAATATATCACTTAAATATATTGACACAACAAATCCATTATAAAAAACAATTTTCAAGACCAAAATAGATAAAAGAGTATATGGTATTTATTTCATTTAAAAAAACATTACGGCTTGTTCAGGAAGCCAACGACCAAATAATACTCACGGCGGCGGAAAAGATCGTTGTCACCACGTACATTAAAAGAAACATTTCTTTTTGTCGTTTAGTAAAATGCTTCGTAGAAAAATATTCCTTTTGTATAAAAGTAAAAGTAAAAGGGGTTTATACACCATATAAAATATAATTGTGTATAAAATGAAATGTGCCTTAATGAAAGGAGATTGAGACGAAGTCCCTTACATCAGGTCCGACTTGACTCGATCGTTCTTTAACGTCCGGAATGATAAACTTGAGTTAATTTCTATTTGATTAAGAACCTTTTTCAAGTTCAGTATTCCTTTTATATCACCTATTTCCATGTCATAAACATTATATAACCATTTAAGTTAATAATGTTTGTTTTGTCGATATTTGGTTCTTAAGTCGAAAGTGGACTTCTTACAATTACATGTTGTTCGTGTGGTCAAAGTATCTTTATATCCAGAATAACATTCCTGATTTGGATATCATATATATCATATATATCTAGAATATACATGTATTTATAATATCACATAATCATTTAGAGGTATGAAATGAAATTCACCGTTCATGGAGACGGTAAGCCGTACGTACGCATGAATGCTACTTTCATTTCTATGTCATATTAATGGAATTAAAACTAAATGAGAGGTTTTTATATTTTAATTACAGAATTATATTAATAATTTAGATGTAACATACATCATATATATCCATTATATATATGTACTTATAATAGTACATTACATTTGAGGATATGAAATGAAATGCACCGTTCATGGAGACGGTAAGTTGTACGTACGCATGATCGCTACGTTCATTTATATTTCATACATTAATGGAAATAAATAATATTTATATAGAGGTATATTATAATTCAAGTATAACATCATATATAATAACTTTAAATCCATCCTATATATGTCCCACAATTGGAATTACCGAATCACATCACTTTGAGGGGGCGGTAGTCCGCACTTCCTTAAATGAAGATATCGCGTTTACCCATAATGGAAACCATAAAGGTATGCCCAAAATGAAAAATAAATATGATTAAGGAAAACATAAACATATTATATATCATATATAAATATAGTGTCATCTTAATGGACACCTTTGAAGGTGTTAAAAGAATGTTGAACAATCATCGTTTCGGGAGGCCGAAATTCGCCATCCACGGAAACATTATGTTCTTTAACCATTAGATATAGGTGTGTGTAAGTTTAGCTCAAATAATTCTTATAAAAACAACCTATTATATTTATTATACTTTATTTGTTACAAAATAAATGAATAAAAAGATTTTAGGTGGTTGGAGGAGCAAAATAAAACAATAATACTCAAGTGAAGACATTACCTTAAAATCGGGGACTCCCTTTGGTTTGAGATCAAAGGCTTCCTTGGGAAGACTTATGCCCAAAATGAGGCTTCAAGGAGTAATAGAGGGATGTGGAGAGACAAAATTGGCAGGGGTTGGCCGAGCCAAAGGCTTTAGAAGTGTGGGTAATGAGGTAGAGGTGGGGGCCTTTTATAAGAGGAGAGGATGGGAACTCTTGGAATGTAAAGAAAAGTTACTTTATTTTAAAATGAGATTCAGATTTAAGAGGTCCCACATTGATGTAATTTGAGGATAAGGTTATAAGGGTTATAAATCCACCAATACAATAGGTTTTGTACATGTGTAGGTCATTTATTTTACATTATCTTTTCATTTTATTTAAATCATTTATTAATGAGGTCATCGCTGCATCATCATGATGTCATAAATAATTTAATATATTTAATGTCTAAAAATTAAAAAAAAAATATCATGATGTAGGAAATCCTTTTATCTTTCTAATGGATATTTATAGTCAAAAATCTTACTTGTATAACCCAATTTATAAATCGTTTTAGTAAAATATCTCATGTTTGTGTATTTTTTACTTTGACATTTAATAAAAAGTTATTTATGTCATTTACCAACCAATGTGGCTCCATGGGGTCCCCAAGTTGACCCATGGATTGTATTGGTCGGCCATGACACATCCTATTAGGGTAGGACATGTGTCAATCTCGTCTCATTTTATTAAAACATTATTTTTACCTTAAACTACACAAATTACCTCTAATCTCGATTAAGAACTTAAAAGTTACTATTCACCAAAAAATTATTTTAATCTCATTGAACCACATTTTACTTCTTAATGAAAACCATGTATGTCGGATTTTTTAAAATCGTATCACAGATGTGACAAAGTTTTATTTAAACGAAAAATCGGTTTCTTTAACTACCACTTAGTGGCTTCACAATTCATCAAAAATTGAAGTTTTTCAGAAAAATACCAAAACATCACCCTAAGATATATTTGATATTATAATTTCAAAAATGATGTATATTTTACAAAATTCAAATCATATAAGTAACATTAATTAATTTAATAAATAATTCTCGCTGTCATGACAAATAGCGTGTTTTTATGAAACAATAAGTATCAAAAGATTGACACTAGTTTAAGTCCAATTTCGAAGTGAAATTGATTCCAATGACCACCATTGGATTAAATGGTAAAAATATATTCTAATTTCACTTTAAAAAAAATTAAAAAGATAATATAATCATATAAATAAATTATATTAAAAAGTTTTTTTGAATTAAAATACAACATTTTTTCATTATTCATTAAAAAATTAACATTATCGGAAAAATACCAAAAATTCACACAAAGTAAATTTTGATGTCTCAATCATAAAGAATAATTTTATTTTGACAAACATAGATTATAAAATTTTCACAAGATAGATTTAAGAATTGTTTTCCATAAAAAGGCAGTAAAACAATCTTTTAAAAATATTAGTGTATTTCATGCTTAAGATTGGATTTATTTTCATTTTAAGCATCTAAAATACTTTGTAATTTATTAATAGGAATAGATAAAAATATCTATTATTCATTACTTACGTGGGATGTTAAATCCTTCCCCCCTTTAGAAAATTGCATCCCCGTAATTTATTTACTTATCGAATAAGTGGGGGTATTTATCCCTCATTGCGTTTTTAGATTCCCATGTTGCCTCATCAATCATATGGTTTTTTCCAAAAAACCTATACCTGATAAATTACTTTATTTAGAAACACTTTCTCTCTTCGGTCAAGAATCTGAACTGGTTGTTCTTCATAAGATAGTTTCTCTTCCATCTGAACTACCTCTTGACTCAAAACATGAGATAGATCTGGCATATACTTCCTCAATATCGAAACATGAAAAACATTGTGTACCTGAGATAAACTCATAGGTAAATCCACTCGGTAAGCATCTGATCCAACTTTCTCCAGAATTTAATATGTTCCAATAATCCTTGGACTCGGCTTTCTTTTCTTACCAAATTGCATCACACTATTCCATGGAGAAACCTTGAGAAAAACATGATCACCTACCTCGAATGATATATCCTTCCTCCGGTTATCCGCATAACTCTTATGCCTGCTCTGAGCTGTTCTCATGTGTTTCTGAATCAACTGAACTTTTTCTGCCATCTCTTCTACCAATTCTGGTCCCATCTGCTTCCTTTCACCAACTTCATCCCAAAAAGCTGGAGTTTGACACCGCTTCCCATATAATGCCTCAAATGGTGCCATCTGTATACTGGAATGAAAACTGTTATTATAAGAAAACTCAACCAAATAAAGATGTTAGTCCCAACTTCCCTGATAATCCATCGAACAAGTTCGTAGCATATCCTCCAAGGACTGAATTGTTCGTTCTGACTGCCCATCTGATTGCGGATGAAAAGCTGTACTAAAATTTACTTCAGTACCCAATGAATTCTGAAGGCCTCTACAAATGATAGAAGTAATCCTGGGATCACAGTCGGATACAATGGAGAGAGGAAATCCATGTAACCTGACTATCTCTTTAAGGTACAAACAGGAAAGTTGATCTAGGGAAACATTATCTCGTATGAAAAGGAAATTAGCAGATTTAGTCAAGCGATCAACAATTACCTAGATTTCATTATTAACTCAAGGTTTCTTCAGCAATCCCTCAATGAAGTCCATGGATATATTCTCCCATTTCCACTCTGGCACTGGTAAAGTCTAAAGCATCCCGTTCGGTAATTGTCACTCTGCTTTAACCTGCTTAAAAGTCAAACACATCACAGTAAAATTCGCAATATCCCTTTTCATTCCATCCCACCAGTAATACTCCCGCAGATCTCTGTACATCTTAGTACTGCCAGGATGAACTGAAAACGGGGAACTATAAGCCTCACATAATAGCTCATTATTCAACTTTGAATCACAAGGCACACACAATCTTTTCCCAAACATCAAAACAAAATCATTATCAATGTTGAATTCATGCAACTTACCCTTCTAAACCAGCTCTACCTTTTTCTATGACTCACTGTCTTTCCACTATGCTGGCTTAATTCTGTATGATAGGGATGATCTCACAGATACCTAAAACAGAATAGAACAACTTCCTGCACCAACAACATCCATTCCAAATCTCATCAAATCCTTAACCAAAGGATCACTTTCCAATTGCAACATTGTTAATGAAGCATTACTTTTTCGACTCAAAGCATCATAAACATTATTGGATTTTCCCGGATGGTAGTGAATTGTATAATTATAATCCTTGATTAATTCCAGTCATCTCCTCTTTCTCATGTTCAATTCTTTCTGAGTGAATATATACTTTAAATTTTTGTGATCGGTATATATTTCTCTCTTTACTCCATACAAATGATGCCTCCAAATTTTTAATTCGAAAACAAAAAAAGCTTATTCCAAATCATGTGTAGGGTAATTGTAGAGACCCGAATCTTAACGTACTAGAACATTACATTACTTTTGCGGAATACTTAGTACATAACAAAAACACACACACAAGGATCGTAATAGTGTAGTGTCTTTGGAAACACGGAACGTAATCTTCTAATCGTGGTGAAATATCTTCAATATCTCCCATAAAGATCTTCCCTTTTTTTACCTAAAACCATTCTTTATATCCTGGGGAAAAGAAAACATAAAAGGGTTAGCTCAAATTCTCAGAAAGGGTAAACAAAAGAAAAAAATCAATCACATCATATTCATAAGAACATAACTTTTGGAAATCATAACCTACAAAAGAGCTCATAATATCATAACATGGGATAAATCATAGAAGTGAAATGTAATCCCAATAATCATAACATAAAACAAGAAACTTTGTGTCAAACACAAATAATCATAGATTATCATTTATTGTTAGTCAAGACTCATTTCCAAGACTATCATAGTGGAAAAAGTCCCTTTCTGAACCGAGTCACCCTCGTTTCAGTCCTGTTTCACTGAACCGGTCTAACCTACCATTCCAGCCATGTCTATCTCATGAGATATAAAATCTTTACCCAATTCATTGGAGGGAGATATAGGTCCCACCCATCTTATAATGAATCCTTTATTATGTGTGCCACATAATCATAAATCATACATCATCGCATAACACATGTAACAAAAATGGGATTCTTGAAACATCATGACATCATAAAACAAATCATATAATGTAAATGAATTCATAAAAATAATTCCCTCACAATATAATCAAATAAATGTAATAATAGGGATAAAAACAGAACCCAATATTATCTTAGATGGAAAATAATTTTGATAAACATTTGAACTCAATTCTTGAGGAAAATATCCATTCTACTTCAAAAAAACTTTTCTTTTCTTAACATGTCATACAATTATAAACTAAAATAATTTGATTAGAAATAAACTTGAAAAATTATAAATGAAGATTCTTGGAAATAATTTTATAAAAATCCATTCTTGCCGTATAAGTTTAAAAAAACATTCTTCGTACTTTTGTCGGAAAAGTCAAAAAGTACCTCGTAAGAAAAAACGACAAAAGATTCCTTTCATATTCTTTACTAAAAACTCACCGAAGGGTAAAATTGGATTTAAAAAATTGTAGATGGATGGAAATAATATTAAATATTGAGAAAACATGGATTTGGATGATAAAATACACCCCAGTAAATGCCAAAGTAAAAACATTCTCGGATAAAAATGAGATTGTGATATTTTCCCTTACCTTAGGTCAGACTTGCTTTGTAAGTGTCCGAACCTCCTGTATAATGATTTAATTCATGTTATTTACTTATTCCAAAATCATATTCATTGTTATTATATCATATATGGTCCACTTATGACTTTATATTACCCGTTCTTTTGTAAATTCATGTTAAAGTAGCGTTTTGGGTAAAATCGTCTCATTTGTCGTTCATGTTTTTAACTTGTAATTATTCATATGATTACTTAGATCATGATTAATTAATTCCATAATATTAAACATGATTTATATATATATATATTCAGAATATACATATATAATAAATCAGTAAATGGAAATAAATACACCGTTCATGGAGACGGTAGTCCGTACGTAAGCATGAACGCTGTTTTCGTTTCCTTATTGAATTGAATGGAATTAAGTAGATGACATACATATAAATATAAATAATTCCAGTATCATTATTAGGTCATATAATTCATTAGTACTTATTATATATACTTTATAATCATTCATGAATGGTTAATCATTGAGAATGAATCTCATCGCGTCGTGGAGACGGTAGTCCGTACGTACGCAAGAGCGATGATATCGTTCCCATGGTCGTGGAATTGTGTTGAAGTGTATGTATACTATTTAAATATCAATATAACTTTATAATAATCATATATAGTTACTCATTACACCATTATACCCATCCAATTAAGGTGGTGACGGAAAATAGATTACACCACAGCGTGGAGACGGTATTCCGTACGTACGCACGCGCGGTGATTTCCTTTTTCCGTAGGATGGATAGAAGGTTAATTAGAGTTGTTTCATATTTATAATAACATATCAGTATATAATTAATACTGATGTTATTACTTTATCATGAAACAACTAAAGAAGAAGAAGTTGAAGAAGAAAGAAATTGGAAAGGATCGGTAATGGATATTACCTCTTCTTTGAAGTGCTTCTTTGAGACCTCCTTTTAGGGCACTAAAATTGGTCTTTTAAGAAGACCAGGACCTCTAGGATGATACTAGGGAAGTGGAGAAGAGATTTTGTCAGGGGATGGCCGAGATTGAATGCTCAAATTGGTGTGAGGAGGAGAGGGAGGAGGTTCCCTTTTATAAGGGAGGAGAGGGGCACCTTTGGAATAACTAAAAATAGTATTTTATTATAAAGCTAAATTCGGTTTTCAATAGCTCTAAATTGATTTATTTCGAAGATAAGGTGGGGATGGGTCGAAATAATTTCATCCAATAGAATTTATACATGTTTAGGTTCCTATTTTAACCTTATCAATTAGATTTAACTCTAAGTTAAATAATTTAACTTTTACCGTGTCTTTTTGTTTTCTTACACTATATGGTTAATACCCTTACTATAACATGCCAAACGAACCCAAAATTGTTTATTATTGATATATATATCCTTATATAAGTCAGTGTGATGAACCTTAGATTTTTAGGAATAAAATAACAATTAATAATATAATATTTGATTTAAAAACTATTTTGTGTCAATTTTGACACTATTTGATATATGATTTTTTTGAAAGTCATAACAGAATAATATGTTCTAAAAAAGTTGATTAAATCAACACTAATATATCATAGTAACCTAGAAATTTATTGTAATTCATAAAAAGTCTTAAATTACATTTATTTTGGTATTTATAATATCAATTATGTCAATATTTCATTAATAAGATAATTACTGCATCATCATTGTGTCATAAATAAATTAAATTATTTGATGTCTAAAAATTAAAAATAAAATACCATTATGTAAGAAATATTTTTATATTTCTAATGAATATTTACAATCGAATTTATCTTATGTACAACCATATATTGAAAATATTTTAGTAAATAAACTTTGATTTTAACTCTTTTAACTCTTCTTTGAATTAAATAATAATAAATGTCCTAATCTAATCCAAGTGGGCCTAAATGATAATATTTTACACTTAAGGTTTTTTTTGTTCTAGATACACTTGTCCAATAGAATTTTGACATGTGTTAGGGTAATATTAATATCATTCTTACCCTTAATTACCCTATTTACTTTTAACCGTGGTAAATAAAAGTAAAAAGTTATTATTCACCAAAAATTATTTTCATCTCATTGAACCACATTTTACTTACTGACATCAACCGTGTCTCTCGGATTTTTGAAATTCCATTCACAGAAGCGGTAAAATTAAGTTTTATGAAAAATTCAGTTTTTTAACTACCACTTAGTAGTTTCACTATTCATCAAAAATTGATGTTTTTCAGAACAATGCCAAAATTTCATCCTAAGCTATATTTCATATTCCGAATTCAAAAATGAAGTCTATTTTACCAAATTCATAACATAGAAGTTGCATTAATTAATTTTATAATTAAATCCCGCTGTTAAAACAGATAGCCTGTTTTTAAGAAACAATATCTATCAAAAGATTGACACTTGATTATGTCTGGTTTAAATGTGAAATTACATCCAATGACCAACATTGTATTAAATTGTAAAAATATATTATAAATATACTTTAAAACCACTCAAATTAATAATTTATCACTCTTAATTATATCGATTAAAAAAGTTATTTTTAATTATAATTTAGTAATTTTCACTATTCATCAGAATATGAAAGTTATCCGAAAAGTACCAAAATCTCACCTTAGGCTAAATTCGATACTCCGAATCCAAAAATGAAGTCCATTTTGAGAGCTAAAATTTCTAAAATTTAAAAAGTGGTTATTACTATTCATAACGGCTAGTTTTAATAATATTTTAATAGTATATCGTTGTTTCGTGAAACTCAGTATTGCGTACTACACACGCTATCGAGGAAGGTAGAGATTGAGTGTAATGAAAGGCAAGTCAAGGATGCGTGTTGTGCAAGCTCCTTTGGGTGTAGCGTACAACACAAGACATTAATAAAATTAAAAAGAATATTTTTCATAAAATCTCGGGCTGTTACATTCTACCCCCCTTAAAAAGAATTTCACCCTCGAAATTCGTCTGGGTTATAAATGGGTTACTACTCGAAAGTTTGTTTAATAGAATCCCACATCGTAAAAAGGGAATACCAAAACCAATCTTTAAAAACAAAGGTATGAAATGTAACAGTTACCCAAATAAACTAATCACTGGGTTTCCACATTGGTGAAAATATGGATATGGAAGAAAAATATAACCATCATGTTCTGATGGAGAGTGGTAGAGAACATGGATATGGAAAAGCTAGCAATCACAAAGCCATAAATTTGTGATGATCTAGGGTACCATCTGATTCATCAGATATAAGGGCACTAGGACACCATTTTTGGTTTTCAAGATCATTTCCCTAAAGTTTAAAATTTGAATTAGAATAAATACTTACTTTATTTTGGTACAATCTCACTAGTGTTCGTGCCTTGAACAATTTCCACTTCATATCTTAAATAAATGAAGTTGAATTTGTTATTCATGAAGTGTTAGGAGATCACGTGATAGAATGATGGGTCATTCCATTTGTCTCAAACAAAAGGTTAGCAAAAATTATAAGTCCATCTTATGGTTAATCGTATATGGTTCCAAAAATGAACTTATACATCATATATCATACCACTTAATAAAATAAAACTAGTTTCTACTAAATAGGGACTTCCTATAGGCCACTGGTAGGCGATAAAGGCCTATCGCACTTCAGTTGTGGGTTTGATTCCAACTGCCTTGTCCGACGCGATGGGCTGTCGCTCGTCCTGCAGGTTGTCCTTTTTCTAAAACTATATTACTATAACATCTCATCAATAATATCGAAAAAATTTCTATCTTTAAACAATACTAACTTATTTCCAACATAATCCATTCCAATCTTTAGGCTTATCCATAATACTGTAGTCCACTCTCATAACATAGTGAAAACGATTACCAGAGATTCAATACCATCGTTGATCCCCATATATCATAAGATATATCTTGTTGGTCACATTCCAAACATTCAAAGGCCTTAATCATGTATTCTCTTGAATACCTTAGTGAAAACATGAATACAGTTAAAAGTTAACACTTTCCACATACCAAAATCCTCAAAATTCTATATACTCAAACCATGATATCACTTAGTCCTTATATCAATCATGAGCTCATGAATACTGTTAAACATTTCATTTTCTCGTTTTCCCTTCATTATGCGCATAATATCTCAATCAATTTGAATACCACATTAGACCAATACATAAATATTCCAATACTCCATGATACAACATTATTTTGGAATCCCATTACATAAACACTTAATCATTCCACCACATCGTTGTCATATTCAACATCACCAATAGTGATCGCATGTGACTTCCCTTTGTCCTTTTCCTTCAGTGGTTGCTCATGTTGATCATCACTAACCCTTGGATTAGGGCATTTATTAGCATAATGCCCCATTTCCTTGCACTTGAAGCATTGAAGTGTTGGTGGTGCATTCTCTGCAGTGTTTGCTTTATTCACATCATTAGAATCCCTTTTTCCAATACTTCGACACTCAGTTGCTCGATGACCTTCTTTTCCACACTTAAAACAGTTTCTAGTCCCTTTAAGACAATCTCCACAATGCTTCTTTCCACACTTTGTGCATAAGGAAACATTCATCTTCTTTTCACCATTATTCTGAGATTTCTCCTTGAACTCCATCTTTTGTTTCTTGTCAAAACCATGAGATGGATATGTAACACCAACTTCCATTTCTACCTTGATAGCACAACGCACAATTTCTTCATAGCTACTAAAGTCTCTTATAGCTAATGCCCTTCGAAGAATCGGTTTTAAGCCACTGAAAAATCGATCAACTTTACTTTTAGGTTGGATGATAATGCCAGATGCATACCTTGCAAGTCTTGTAAATTTTTCTTCGTATATACCAACAGATTCATCATACTTTTTCTTTAGTTCAAGAAACTCCTTCTCCATCTTTGATCGAAGAATACGAGGGAAGTACTTACTGAAAAACAAGTTATTGAACTCGTCCCATTCCATGGACTCAATTTCATCTCTTGGCCTTGTATTCTTGATAAGATTCCACCATTGATCAGCTTCACCTTCCAAACCATATACTGCTAAGATGACTTTATCATGTTTAGAACATTGAAGAACTGAAAATATCTTTCCAGTGGTACTAATCCATTGTTCAGCAACAAGTGGATCAGAAGTCCCACTGAAAGAAGGTGGACGTTGCCTCATGAAGGACTCAATAGAATATTGTTCCCTTCTCTGCTCATTTGGAAGTCCGGAATGATTCATAGCTTTTGTAAGGATAGCAATAAGATTTTGCACTCCATCTCCCATAACATTTGTTTGTTCAGGAGGACAATCATTGCATTGTCCATTGCATTGATCAACATGGTTCTTTCGGGTTCCAACCATCGTCTAAAACCCAAAAAGAATACTGTGAGAGGCAAAAATCATGCTAGGGAAAACAACATAATAAAGGGGGAGTACCTTCAATATCTAACATCTTAGGTTTAATTCTATGATCGTTAGCGTATTTCTAGTACTATTACCTATACGTATACTTAACCTTAGGGACATCCCTATACATACCATAGAAATATCTCTAGGGATCTCACTAACGTTTTCGCATCCTAGTTTCCAAAGGTTGACTAAACTTTTCCTCTGATACCAACTGTAGAGACCCGAAGCTTAACGTACTTGAACATTACATTACTTTTGCGGAATACTTTGTACATAACAAAAACACACACACAAGGATCGTAATAGTTTAGTGTCTTTGGAAACTTGGAACGTAATATTCTAATCGTGGTGAAAGATCTTCAATATCTCCAATAAAGAACTTCCCTTTTTTTACCTAAAACCTTTCTTTATATCCTGGGGAAAAGAAAACATAAAAGGGTGAGCTCAAATGCTCAGTAAGGGTAAAAAAAAGAAAAAAATCAATCACATCATATTCATAAGAACATAACTTTTGGAAATCTTAACCTGCAAAAGAGCTCATAATATCATAACATGGGATAAATCATAAAAGTGAAATGTAATCCCAATAATCATAACATAAAACATGAAACTTTGTGGCATACACACATAATCATAGAGAATCATTTCTTGTTAGTCAAGACTCAATGCCAAGACTATCTTAGTGGCCAAAGTCCCTTTCTGAACCGAGTCACCCTCGTTTCAGTCCTGTTTCACTGAACCGGTATAACCTACCATTCCAGCCATGTCTATCTCATGAGATATAAAATCTCTACCCAATGAATTGGAGAGATATATAGGTCCCACCCAACTTATAATTAGTCCTTTCTTATGTGTGCCACATAATCATAAATCATACATCATCGCATAACACATGTAACAAAAATGGGATTCTTGAAACATCATGACATCATAAAACAAATCATATAACGTAAATGACTTCATAAAAATAATTCCCTCACAACATAATCAAATCAATGTAATAATAGGGATAAAAACATAACCCTATATTATCTTAGATGGAAAATAATTTTGATAAACATTTGAACTCCATTCTTGAGGAAAATATCCTTTCTACTTCAAAAACACTTTTCTTTTCTTAACATGTCACACAATTATAAACTAAAAGAAGTTGATTAAAAATAAACTTGAAAACTTATAAAGGAAGATTCTTGGAAATAATGTTTTAAAAATCCATTCTTTCCGTATAAGTTAAAAAAACATTCTTCGTACTTTTGTCAGAAAAGTCAAAAATTACCTCGTACGAAAAAATGACAAAAGATTCCGTTCATATTCTTTACTAAAAACTCACCTAAGGGTAAAATTGGATTTAAAAAATTGTAGGTGGATGGAAATAATATTACATATTGAGAAAACATGGATGTGGATGATAAAATACCCCCCAGTAAATGCCAAAGTAAAAGCAATCTCGAATAAAAATGAGATTGTGATATTTTCCCTTACCTTAGGTCAGACTTGCTTTGTAAGTGTCTGAACCTCCTGTATAATGATTTAAATCATGTTATTCACTTATTACAGAATCATATTCATTGTTATTATATCATATATATGGTCCACTTATGACTTTATATTACCCGTTCTTTTGTAAATTCATGTTAAAGTAGCGTTTTTGGTAAAATCGTCTCATTTGTCGTTCGTGTTTTTAACTTGTAATTATTCATATGATTACTTAGATCATGATTAATTAATTCCATAATATAAAACATGATTTATATATATATATATTCAGAATATACATATATAATAAATCAGTAAATGGAAAGAAATACATCGTTCATGGAGACGGTAGTCCGTACGTACGCATGAACGCTGTTTTCGTTTCCTTATTGAATTGAATGGAATTAAGTAGATGACATACATATAAATATCAATAATTACAGTATCATTATTAGGTCATATATTTCATTAGTACTTATTATATATACTTTATAATCATTCATGAATGGTTAATCATTGATAATGAATCTCATCGCGTCGTGGAGACGGTAGTCCGTATGTACGCACAAGCGATGATATCGTTCCCATGGTCGTGGAATTGTGTTGAAGTGTATGTATACTATTTAAATATCAATATCACTTTATAAGAATCATATATAGTTACTCATTACACCATTATACCCATCCAATTAAGGTGGTGACGGAAAATAGATTACACCACAGCGTGGAGACGGTATTCCGTACGTACGCACGCGCGGTGATTTCCTTTTTCCGTAGGATGGATAGAAGGTTAATTAGAGTTGTTTCATATTTATAATAACATATCAATATATAAGAAATACTGATGTTATTAATTTATCATGAAACATATAAATAAGAAAAAGTTGAAGAAGAAAGAAATTGGAAAGGATCGGTAATGGACATTACCTCTTCTTTGAAGTGCTTCTTTGAGACCTCCTTTTAGGGCACTAAAATTGGTCTTTTAAGAAGACCAAGACCTCTAGGATGATACTAGGGAAGTGTAGAAGATATTTTTTAAGGGTTTGGCCGAGCTTGAATACTCAAATTGGTGTGAGGAGGAGAGGGAGGAGGTGCCCTTTTATAAGGGAGGAGAGGGGCACCTTTGGAATAACTAAAAATATTATTTTATTATAAAGCCAAATTCGATTTTAAATAGCTCCAAATTGATTTATTTCGAAGCTAAGGTGGGGATGGGTCGAAATCCTTTAATCCAATAGAATTTATACAAGTTTAGGTTCCTATTTTAACATTATCAATTAGATTTAACTCTAAGTTAAATAATTTAACTTTTACCGTGTCTTTTTGTTTTCTTACACTATATGGTTAATACACTTACTATAACATGCCAAACGAACCCCAAATTGTTTATTATTAATATATATATCCTTATATAAGTCATTTGGCTGAACTATAGATTTTTAAGAATAAAATAACAACTAATAATAAAATATTTTATTTAAAAACTATTTTGTGTCAATTTTGACACTATTTGATATATGATTTTTCTGAAAGTCATAACAGAATCATATGTTCGAACAAAGTTGATTAAATCAACACTGATATATCATAGTAACCTATAAATGTATTGGAATTCATAAAAAGTTTTAATTGAATTTATTTTGGTATTTATAATATCAATTATGTCAATATTTCATTAATAAGATAATTACTGCATCATCATTGTGTCATAAATAAATTAAATTATCTGATGTCTAAAAATTACAAATAAAATACAATTATGTATGAAATATTTTTAGATTTATAATGAATATTTACAATCGAATTTATCTTATGTACAACCCTATATTGAAAATATTTTAGTAAATAAACTTTGATTTTAACTCTTTTAACTCTTCTTTGAATTAAATAATAATAAATGTCCTAATCTAATCCAAGTGGGCCTAAATGATAATATTTTACACTTAAGGTTGTTTTTGGTCGAGATACACTTGTCCAATAGAATTAGGACATGTGTTAGGGTAATATTAATATCATTCTTACCCTTAATTACCCTATTTACTTTTTACCGTGGTAAATAAAAGTAAAAAGTTACTATTCACCAAAAATTATTTTCATCCCATTGAACCACATTTTACTTACTGACATCAACCGTGTCTCTCGGATTTTTGAAATTCAATTCACAGAAGCGGTAAAATTAAGTTTTATGAAAAATTCAGTTTTTTAACTACCACTTAGTAGTTTCACTATTAATCAAAAATTGATGTTTTTCAGAACAATGCAAAAATTTCATCCTAATCTATATTTCATATTCCGAATTCAAAAATGAAGTCTATTTTACCAAATTCATAACATAGAAGTTGCATTAATTAATTTTATAATTAAATCCCGCTGCTAAAATAAATTGCGTGTTTTTAAGAAACAATATCTATCAAAAGATTGACACTTGATTATGTCTCGTTTAAATGTGAAATTACATCCAATGAACAACATTGTATTAAATTGTAAAAATATATTATAAATATACATTAAAACCACTCAAATTAATAATTTATCACTATTAATTATTTTGATTAAAAAAGTTGTTTTTAATTATAATTTAGTAATTTTCACTATTTATCAGAATATGAAAGTTATCCGAAAAGTACCAAAATTTCACCTTAGGCTAAATTCGATACTCTGAATCCAAAAATGACGTCCATCTTGAGAGCTAAAATTTCTAAAATTTAAAAAGTGGTTATTACTATTCATAACGGCTAGTTTTAATAATATTTTAATAGCATATCGTTGTTTCGTGAAACTCATTATTGCGTACTACACACGCTATCGAGGAAGGTTGTGATTGCGTGTAATGCAAGGCAAGTCAAGGATGCGTGTTTTGCAAGCTCCATTTGGTGTAGCGTACAACACAAGACATTAAAAAAATAAAAAATAATATTTTTCATAAAATCTCGGGCTGTTACAGTAATTTACCTAATGAGTTTTCAACTAAAGTGAAGCATACGAAATTACCTGATCATTCTGCATTAGGACACAACCAAGTCATTTCAATGAAGCATCACTCTATATAACAAACTCACCATTCCTGGAAGAAAGTTCCAAAACTGAAGCATTCACCGATCTTATTTTCAACTCCTGAAAAATCATCACATTCTTTTGTCCATATTAACTTAACACCCTTACGAGTTAGCTTAGTCTTTAGACTTTATAACTGTGAAAAATTTTCAACAAACCTTCAGTTGTATCCTACCAAACCAAGAAAACAACGGATCTCATTTTCATTTGTTGGTCATGGCCATTCTTCAACAACTTTTGTTTTAGCAGGTTCAAATGTTATGCCATCTTTTTAAACAATGTGACCAAGGAAAGAAAAATGTTGTAACCAAAACTTACACTTGCTAAATTTTCCATACATTTTCTTTTCTTTTAATATTTTCAAGATAACCCTTAAATGACTTTCATTCTCCTCTTTACATTTATAAAACACCAGAATATCATCAATAAAAACAACCAATATTTTTCACCTGAGTCATCTGAGCCATCACTACAACAAACTGTTTAGTTCTGATTCTGACCATCTCAGGATACTGATTTGAAAGGTCATTTCCCTCTGTATGCCTTCCCAGAAAAGCTGTTATGTTTCCTCTATGAAAAAAAATTCTTAACATAGTAATATCTTAGGCGAAGCAACATGGGAATCTTTAAATGCTATATCATTTCAGTCATTCCATAAATTAATATATAATTTATCCATTTTCTAACTCCTAAAGTTGTTTAAAACGACCTCTGATACAAACTATAAGGCATCGGCCTTAAACCTTACTTAATATTGAATTATATGAATAATTCACATTGAATATCTTTTCAGATTTAGAGTTTTAGAGAATTAGATCATAACTATTACTTCTCAAAAGATTACAATGAAGACAATTCTACTAAGTTTCCATAGAATAAAAAAACACTTAGAAAGAAACATGTCTAGTTCCATGTTTTATATAGCATGGCATTCCCTTGATCCCATCCTTGACCCTATTCCACATTAAGTCCTGTGAAAAACATTTCAAAAAAAACTGGGGGTTAGCATAAAAAGCTCAGTAAGGGATACGCAAATAATGAAAACTGTTAGTTTTTCAAACATCAAGTAAACCTTGTATACTTTATCAAAGTAATACCTTCACCATCATGAAGTAGTAAAAACTCTTCACTGAATAAAATTTCATTACATACCCTTTTGTAACCAAAGGATTACCATAAAACCCATATAAAGAACACATAACATATAAAGTTAACTTGGGACATAAACATACTTAAGTGGAATAACCATACGGTCGACTTCCACACATATATCTTAATGGAATAGCCATACAACCAACTTCCATACATACTTAATGTAATAGCCATACGACCGACTTCTATACCCAATGCATTGGAGGTTATAACGTAACCACCCATCCTGGTATTCACGGCACCACCCGTCATATGGTTTATCACATAACCACCCGTCAAATGTCCAAGTACCATTATAAAAATCATAAGACATAAAACAAATATAATGGAAAGAAAACATTTACACACATTGATCACAATATATCACATAAATATATTGACATAAAAAAACCATTATAAAAAACCATTTTCAATACCAAAATACATAAAAGACTATATGGTATTTATTTCATTTTAAAAAAATCATTACGGCTTGTTCAGGAAGCCAATGACCAAATAATACTCGCGGCGGCGGAAAAGGTCGTTGTCACCGCATACGTTAAAAGAAACATTCCTTTTTGTCATTTAGAAAAACGCTTCGTAGAAAAAGATTTATTTTGTATTAAAGTAAAATTCAAAGGGGTTTATACACCGTATAAAAGTTAGTTGTGTATAAAACATAATGTGCCTCAATGAAAGGATATTGAGATGAAGTCCCTTACCTCAGGTCCGACTTGACTCGATCATTTTTTAACGTCCTGAATGATAAACATGAGTTAATTTCTATTTTCTTAAGAACCTTTTTCAGGTTCATTATTCCTTTTATATCACCTATTTCCATGTTATACACATTATGTAACCATTTAAGTTAATAATGTTTGTTTTGTCGATATTTGGTTCTTAGGTCAAAAGTGGACTTCTTACAATTACATGTTGTTCATGTGGTCAAAGGTTATTTATATCCAGAATGACATTCCTGATTTGGATATCATATATATCATATATATCTAGCATATACATGTATTTATAATATCACATAATCATTTAGAGGTAAGAAATGAAATGCACCGTTCATGGAGACGGTAAGCCGTACGTACGCATGAACGCTACTTTCATTTCTATGTCATATCAATGGAATTAAAACTAAATGAGAGGTATTTCTATTTTAATTCCAGAATTATATTAATCATTTAGATGTAACATATATCATATATATCCATTATATATATGTTCTTATAATAGTACATTACATTTGAGGTTAAGAAATGAAATGCACCGTTCATGGAGACGGTAAGTCGTACGTATGCATGAACAATACTTTCATCTCTATTTCGTGCTTTAATGGAAAGAAATAATATTGATATAGAGGTATATTATAATTACAGTATAACATCATATATAATAACTTTAAATCCATCCTTTATACGTCCCACATATGGCATTAACGAATCACATCACTTTGAGGGGGCGGTAGTCCGCAATTCCTGAAATGAAGATATTGCGTTTACCCATAATGGAAACCATAATGGTATGCAAAAAATGAAAAATACAGAAGATTAAGGAAAACATAAAAATATTATGTATCATATATAAATATAGTTTCATCTTAATTTCCACCTTTGAAGGTGTTAAAATAGTGTTGAACAATCATCGTTTCCGGAGGCCGAAATTCGCCATCCAAGGAAACAATATGTTATTTAACCATAAGATGTTGTTGTGTGTAAGTGTAGCTCGAATCCTTCTTATAACTACATCCTAGTATATTTATGATACTGTAGTTTTTTACAAAATAAATGAATAAAAATATTTTAGGGGGTTGGAGGAGCAAAATAAAACAAAAGGACTCAAGTGAAGACATTACCTTAAAATCGGGTAACTCCCTTTGGTTTGAGCTCAAAGGATTCCTTGGGAAGACTTATGACCAAATCGAGGCTTCAAGGAGTAGTAGAGGGATGTGGAGAGACAAAATGGGAAGGGGTTGGCCGAGCAAAAGGCTTTAGAAGTGTGGGTAAAGAGGTAGAGGTGGGGGCCTTTTATAAGAGGAGAGGAGGGGCACTCTTGGAAAGAAAAGAAAAGTTACTTTATTTTAAAATGATATTAGTAATTAAGAGGTCCCAAATTGATATAATTAAAGGATAAGGTGATAAGGGTTCGAAATCCACCCGTCCAATAGGTTTTTGACATGTGTAGGTCATAAATTTTACATTATCTTTTCATTTTATTTAAATCCTTTATTAATGAGGTAATCGCTGCATCATGATGATGTCATACATAATTTAATATATTTAATGTCTAAAAATTATAAATAAATATATCATGATGTAGGAAATCATTTTATATTTCTAATGAATATTTATAGTCAAATATCTTACTTGTATAACCCAATATATAAATTGTTTTAGTAAAACATCTCATGTTTGTGTCATTTTTACATTAACATTTAATAAAAAGTTATTTATGTCATTTCCCAACCAAAGTGGCTCCATGGGGTCCCCAAGTATACCCATGGATTGTCTTGGTCGGCCATGACACATCCAATGAGGGTACGACATGTGTCAAGCTCATCTCATTTTATTAAAACATTATTTTTACCTTAAACTACACTAATTACCTCTAATTGCGATTAAGAACTTAATAGTAACTATTCACCAAAAAATTATTTTAATCTCATTGAACCACATTTTACTTCTTAATTACAACCATGTATGTCGGATTTTTGAAAATCAAATCACAGAAGTGACAAAGTTTCATTTAAACGAATAATCATTTTCTTTAACTACCACTTAGTGGTTTCACTATTCATCAAAAATTGCTGTTTTTCAG
This sequence comes from Viscum album, assembly GCA_963277665.1. NCBI lineage: Eukaryota > Viridiplantae > Streptophyta > Magnoliopsida > Santalales > Viscaceae > Viscum > Viscum album. The sequence goes on from OY728121.1 coordinate 597,968,334, forward strand.
AAAAATACCAAAAATTCACCCTAAGCTATATTTGATATTATGAATTAAAAAATGATGTCTATTTTACAAAATTCAAATCATATATGTCACAATAATTTATTTAATAATTAATTCCCGCTGTCATGACAGCTAGCGTGTTTTTATGAAACAATAAGTATCAAAAGAATGACACTAGTTTAAGTCCAATTTCAAAGTGAAATTGATTCTAATGACCACAATTGGATTAAATGATAAAAATATATTCTAATTTCACTTTAAAACCAATTCAAAATATAATCTAATCATATAAATAAATTCTATTAGAAATAGGGTTTGAATTAAAATACAACATTTTTTCACTATTCATTAGAAAATGAACTTTATCGGAAAAATACCAAAACTTCACAAAAAGTAAATATTGATGTCCCAATCATAAAGAATAAGTTTATTTTGACAAAAATAGCTTATAAAATTGTCAAAATATAGATTTAAAAATGGTTTTCCATAAAAAGGCAGTAAAACAATATTTTAAAAATATTAGAGTATTTCATGCTTAATATTAGATTATTTTCATTTTAAGCCTCTAAAACACTATCTAATTCATTAATAGGCATATATAAGAATATCTATTATTCATTACTTACTTGGGATGTTACACTACCCATCTGATTGAGAATGAAAAGTTGTACTAAAATTTAATTCAGTACCCAACGACTTCTGAAGGTCGTTCCAAAAGTTAGAAGTGAACCTGCGATCATAGTCAGATACAATGGAGAGAGGAACTCCATGTAACCTGACTATCTCTTTAAGATACAAATGGGAAATTTGATATAGTGAAAAAGTATCTCGTATATTAAGGAAGTGAGCAGATTTAGTCAAGGGATCAACAATAACACAGATTGCATTATTACCTCGAGGTGTCTTCGGCTGTCCCACAACAAAGTCCATAGATATATTCTCCCATTTCCACTTTGCTACTGGTAAAGGCTGAAGCATCCCTATCGATAACTCCCACTCTGCTTTAACATTTTGACAAGTCAAACACTTCATAGTAAAATCAGCAATGTCTCTTTTCATTCCATCCCACCAATAGTACTCCCGATGATCCATATACATCTTAGTACTACCTGGATGAACTGAAAACAGGGAACTTTGAGCTTCACATAACAACTCTCTCTCTTCAACTGTGAATCACAAGGCACACACAATATCTTCCCAAATCTCAAAACACAATCATTATCAATGTTAAATTCAGGGAACTTTCCCTTCTGAACCAGCTCTGCCTTTTTCTACAACTCGCTGTCTTGCTTCTATGCGTGCTTAATTCTATCTGATAGAGATGATTTCACTGAAACCTGAAACAAAACATAAGGAAATCCTGCACCAACAAATTCTATGCCAAATTTAATCAAATCCTTAACCAAAGGATAACGTTCCAAATGCAACATTTTTAATGAAGCATTACTTTTTCAACACAAAGCATCGACCACTTTATTTGCTTTTCCCGAATGGTAATGAATTGTACAATCATAATCCTTGATTAATTCCTGCCATCTCCTCTGTCTCATGTACAATTTTTTCTAAGTGAATATATAATTTAAACATTTCTGATCGGTATATATTTCACCCTTTTCTCCATACAAATGATGCCTCCAAATATTTAAAGTGAAAACAACAGCAGCTAATTCCAAATCCTATGTAGGATAATTTACCTCATGTGTTTTCAACTATCATGAAGCATAAGAAATTACCTGATCATTCGGCATTAAGACGCAACCAAGATCTTTCAATGAATCATCACTGTAGATAACAAACTCACCATTTCTAGAAGGTAGTTCCAAAACTGGAGCATTCACCAATCATCTTTTCAATTCCCGAAAACAATCATCACATTATTTTGTCCAGATAAACTTAACACCGTTCTGAGATAGCTTAGTCATTGGACTAGAAAACCGTGAAAAATTTCTAACAAACCATCGGTAATATCCTGCCAAACCAAGGAAGATACGAATCTCAGTTACATTTGTGGGTCTTGGCTATTCTTCAACAACCTTTGTTTTTGCAGGATCAACAGTTATCCCATATTTAGAAACAATGTGACCAAGGAAAGAAATTTGTTGCAACCAAAACTCACACTTGCTGAATTTCCCATACAATTTCTTTTCTTTTAAGGTTTTCAAAATAACCCTTAAATGTCTTTCATGATCACATTTACTTTTATAAAACACCAAAATATCATCAATGAAAACAACCACAAATTTATCAAAGAACTCATGGAAAATTATATTCATAAGGTCAATGAATATAGCAGGTGCATTGGTTATCCAAAAAGGCATAACTACAAATTCATAATGGCCATATCATGTATGGAATGTGGTCTTCGGAATATCAGCTTCCATTACCTTCAACTGAAGGTACCCCGATCTTAGGTCAATTGTTGAAAAAAAACTGTGCTCCCTGGAGCTGATCAAACAAATCATCGATATGAGGAAAACGATATTTGTTCTTAACAATGATGTTATTCAAGGCTCTATAATCAATTCAATGCCTCATTGAACCATCATTATTTTTAACAAATAAATAGGATCACCCCATGGTGATGTGCTAGGTCAAATGAAACCTTTCACTAATAAATCTTGCAATTGCTCCTTCAATTCTAAAAGTTCAATTTGAGCCATTCGATAAGGGGGTTTTGAAATTGGATTAGCATCGGGAACTAAGTCAATGGTAAAATTAACTTCCTGATCTAGTATTATTCCAGGTAACTCATCAGGAAAAACATCAGGATACTCATTTACCACTGGCACATCATTAATCTGAACAGTTACCTTGTTTTCAATGATATGTGCAAGGTAACATTTATTTCCATCTTTTACATGTTTCTCAGCCTCTTGATATGTTATCAACCAGTAAGGGTTCATTTTTGTACAAAAACTGAATGTCTTTCTAAAAAGAAAGTTCGTTAGCTCTATAATCAATCTTAGCATGGTAAATAGAGAGCCAATCCATACCCGGGATAACATCAAACTCTACTAGAGGTAAAACAATAAGGATTGCAAGTAAGTTCTTCCCATGGATAAGGATAAAAAGATTCTTATAAATTCTTTTTTCCTCAACAATTCCCCCAGCTGTTTTTACCACAAGTTCAGGAGTCATTTCTTAAGATGGTATTCCCATTTTACTATAAAAGTTTTCAGAGATGAAAGAATGTGTAGACCCTGAATCCAACAACACACTGGTATAATCTAAAAAAACAAACAAAGTACCTGATACCACTTCATTTTATGGTTCAACATCTGCTGAAGTAGTTGCAAAGGATTTCACCGCCCCTTTCTGCTTGTATTCTAACTGCTTCCCATCACTCAAGCTCTTTTTCAGTCACTCATTTGCATAGTGACCCATCTCATTGCACATAAAACATTTCACTAACTGTAAATCAAATTTAGTCTTACCAACACCCTTATCACTTTCAGTGCAATCACTAGCCTTATGTCCCATCTTACCTCATCAGTAGCACATTCCAGAATTCAGAAGACATTCCCCAGCATGGCTTTTACCAGATTTATCACAAACTGAAATCTTAGTTTTCTTACCGTCAGATATTTCTGAAAAATTCTTACCTTTCTCTTGCCACCTCGGTATATTCTTCTATTGGTTGTTATGAAACACTTGATCATTGGAAAAATCCATTTCCACCTTCTCAGCACATCTAACAAGCTTTTAATAACTTTTGAAGTCATGATAAGCTAATTCTCTTCAATATTTCAGCTTTTATCCTGAGAAAAAACGATTTATTTTAGTATCAAGGTCTCAGATAAAATTTGGAGCGTACCTTTCCAATTGATTGAACATCTCCTCATACACAGCCACTTAGTCATCCTCTTGCCTCAATTCCAAGAATTTTTTTTCCATCCTAATTCGAATAGCCTTAGGAAAATACTTCTCAAGAAACATACCTTTGAATTCATCCCAGTCGAGAGCATCAATCTCATCAGCGTCCCTGATATTTTTGACAATCGACCACCAGTGATCTGCTTCACCCGCCAAACGGTAAATAGAAATACTAACCTTTTGATTGTCTGAACACCCCATGACATCGAAAATCATCTCCATTGCTTTAATCCACCCTTCATCTATCACAAGGATAGATGATCCTCAAAATGATGGGGGATGTTTCCTCATGAAATGTTCCACCACTGACATGTTCCTCTGCGGTTGATCTGGCTGATCTCATGCATGGATACCACCACCATTTATTTCTTGAGTCAACTGCGCCATCACTGCATCAAACTGTTCAGTTCCAATCCCGACCATCTCAGGATACTGATTCGGAAGGTTATTTCCTTCTGTATGCCTTCCTAGCACTACTTCCCTATTTCCTATGCAGAAAACCATTCTGAACAAACATGTCATAGATGATGCAAAATGGTAATATTCAAATTCTATATCATTTCAATTTGACCATAAAAAATTACTTTTTGGATAATCATTTAATAGAATTATAACACCTAAAGTTATCTAAAACGACCTCTAAAACCAACTATAATACCCCAGCCTTAAACATTACTTAATCTTGAGTTATTACAAGATTACACATTGATGATCTTTTTAGGTTTAGAGTTTTATATAATTAGATCGTAAATCATGTGTTACATTCCACATTTAAACAAAGTGGTTACACAAAAGATAGTATTAATTTTTTTCCCATCAACGGAAACAATTTCAAAACAAAACATGGATTCTTTCATGACACTTCCTTGAACCTATCATCACATCATGTACCGTTCCCTTGACCTATGAAAAACATTTCAAAAACTTGGGATGAGCATAAAATTCTTAGTAAGGGATATAAAAGTACGAAATGAAAACATTAATACATGTATGAAATCATACTTTACTCATAAAACAGAATCATTTTAAAATAACTCATCAAATCATGAATAAATCATAGAAATCATAAGACATAAAGGTAACTTGAGGCATTCATAACATACTTACGTAGGGAGTAACACTCATGGTTACGTTTGGAATAACCATCACAGTATATTCCCTAAATCTCTTCGGAGAAACCTTAATGTTTAACCCCTTTGCGTTACCCAATTAATTGGAGAGCTATATCGGGCTCACCCACCCTTAGTTTATCACGGAACCACCCGTCTTCATAACAATTCCCAAGAACCATAACATAATTGTATCACATAAAACATGCGTAAAGGAAACATACCATTTCCACTTTTCAATCATAAGATATAAATACAACACATTGATATAAAAACATTATGAAAACAATTTTTAGTACCAAAATAAAAGAAAATTAAAACTTGGTATTAATTTTTCATTTTAAAAAAAGTTATGGCTTGTAGAGGAAGCCAAAGCTCAAATAATGGTCATGGCGGCGGAGAAGTCGTTGCTGCAGCATACATACGACAAAAAACATTCACTATTTTCGTTTAGTAAATGCTTGATATAGAAAAGTTTCATTTTGAATAAATATAAAAGTAAAAGGGGTTTATACACTGTATAAAAGAAAGTTGTCTATAAAACCAAATATGCCTCAATGAATGAAGATTGAGACGAAGTCCCTTACCTCGTGTCCGAAATGACTTGATCATTCTTTAACCTACTGAATAATAAACTTGAGTTAATTTTTACTTTCTTAAGAACTTTTTTCAAGTTCATTATTCCTTTTTATATCACTTATTACCATAATATAAACACTATGTAATTATTTAACTTAATAATGGTCGTTTTGTCGATCATTGGTACTTGAGTCAAAAATAAACTCTTTATAATTACAAGTTGTCAATGTATCCATTATATCCAGAGTTATATTCATGATATAGATATCATATATATCATATATATCAAGTATATAAATTAATTTATAATATTACATTACATTTAGAATTAAGAAATGAAATGCACCGTTCATGGAGACGGTAAGCCGTACGTACGCATGAATGCTACTTTCATTTCTATTTTTTATTTTATGGAATGGAATCATAATTATATAAAGGTTTATTATAATTACAGTATAATATAATATATAATATCATTAAATAAATACTTTATATTTCCCACAAATGAAATTAACTAATCAAATCACTTTGAGGGGGCGGTAGTCCGCACTTCCTAAAATGAAGATATCGCATTTACCCATAATGGAAACCATATAGGTATGCCATAAATGATAAATACAGAAGATTAAGGAAAACATAAAAATATTATATATCTTATATAAATATAGTGAAATATTAATGGCCACTATTGAATGTGTTAGAAGAATATTGAGCAATCATCATTTCGTGAGGCAGAAATTCGCCATCCACGGAAACAGTATGCTCTTCAACCATTAGATGTAGGTGTGTGTAAGTGTAGCTTGAATAATAATTATAAAAGAATAATATTATATTTAAGATACTGGTTTTGTTACAAATGAAATGAATAAAAAGAATTTAGGGGGTTGGAGAAGAAAAATAAAACAAAAGAACATTAGAGAAGACTTTACCTTTAAATCGGGTAACTCCTATTGGTTTGAACCAAAATGGTTTCTTGAAGAATTTTCTGCCTAAGGTAAGGCATCTAAGATGAAGAGAGTGATGTGGAGAGATAAAATTATCAGTTCTTGGCCGTTCCAAAGGCTTTAGAAGTGTGGGTATGTAGGTTGATGTGGGGGCCTTTTAAAAGAGGAGAGGAGTGTCACTCTTGGAAAGGTATAAAATGTTACTTTATTTTCAAATGAGTTTCAGATTTTAAAGGTCCCACATTGATGTATTTAGAGTATAATGTGATAAGGGTTTGAAATATACTCATCCAATAGGTCTTTTACAACTTTATGTCTTATATTTTACATTATATTTTTATTTTATTTAAATATTTCATTAATGAGGTAATCGCTACATCATCATGATGTCAAAAATAATTTAATATATTTAATCTATAAAAATTAAAAAAAAAATACTATGATGTAGGAAATATTTTTGGCTTTACAATGACAATTTATAGTCCAATATATCATTTATGTATACAAAATTAAAAATGTTTTACTCAGGTGATACATTCTTTGGTATATTTAACTTTCTTTACAAATAAAAAGATAAAAAGTCATTATCACACAAAAGTGATTCCATGGGGTCCCAAAGTATGGAACAAGGCATCCCATGGTAGTTCATGACACATCCAGTAGCATTAGGATACATGTTAGGGCCATTTTTTATTATTATGATATTATTTTATTATCCTTAACTACCCGATTACTAATATTCAAGATAATTAAAGATAATTACTGTCGTTACTGTTCATAATGTCCAAAAAAATATATTCTTAATTAGATAATTTAGACCTTATGATTTTAAATATGGAATCCATTTTACCAAATTCCAAACATATAAATTGCAATAATTAGTTTATATATAATTCTCGTTGTCAAAACAAATAGCGGGTTTTTTTGAAACAGTATCTATGAAAAGTTTGGCACTTGTTTATGCCCAATTCCAAAGTGAAATTAATCCCAATGACCACCATTGGATTAAATGGTAAAAATATATTATTTTTATAATTTAAAACCAATTAAAAATATAATCTATCCATATAATTAAATTAGATGAAATTTCGTTTTGATGTAAAATGCAGAATTTTTCACTATTCATTAAAAAATGAACATTGTCAGAAAAATACCAAAATTTTATCCAAAGAAAATTTCAATGTCCCAATCATAAATAATAAGTTTTTTGTGACAAATATAGATTAGAAAATTGTCAAAATTTCTATTTAAAAATGGTTTTCCACCAAAAGACAGTAAAACAATCTTTTAAAAATATTAGTGTATTAGATGCTTATGATTGGATTTATTATCGTTTTAAGCCTCGAAAACACTATCTAATTAATAAATAGACATAGATATGGATTTCTATTATTCCTTACGTACTTGGGATGTTACAATAATTAGGAGGAAATCATCACTTCCCTCCCATTTTATAAGTTCTACCTATTCTAAAAAACACAATAAGTATTAAGTCAAATATCTAACATTTTATCCTTAATCCAACCCTATATATATTAGAGGAGAAAACCCCAATGAAAAGAGGGATCAACATATTACTGTAAACGTTATATTTGTTTACCTCTTAATTTATTTTCAATGTCTTAACGATTTATAATTCATTCCAAAACCAAAGTGATATGTTCATCCTCATGTCAATAAACATTAATACAAAAATAATTGGGAATGGAACGTTAAAATAGAATTTAAATTTTGTTTTTAGATTAAATTAAATTAATTAATTCCACAAAATACTTTCCAGAGAACCAATTAATCCCAGGATTCAAGATCAATAATTTCATATAAATTTACATATAACATATCAAAAATTATGAATTTGAGAAAAAAAATATTTCAATTTAATTGATTAGACTTAATTATTTAAGAATATTTTTATCTAACTATAAATCAATGTATCACCCTTATTTTTTAAAAGGAAACTATATTTGATAGAGTACATAACACCAAACACTAATCATATATGAAATATCAAATATTACTATTTAAATAAGTCTTTTATAAAATATATATTATATTGGAGGCTATGAATATTATTAACATATGATGATGTATATATATATAAGACCTACTAATTAGAAATTAATTTATTAAATCAGAGGAAATAATTACAGAATTTTCAACAATAATATATTATTCTTTAGAAAATGTGTTTTTTCCAAAAAGGACATTTTTTATTATTATTTGAAAATATTATAATTAAATTATGATGCTTATACAAAATTTATGTTATAAAAATAATTTTTCTTTTTAAATAAAAATATATAAATTTTCAGTAGAAGAAATAATTATCTTTTCCAAAAAAGACTGAATTTTCAATGAAGTTGTAAAAATACCAATTTTAATTGAATTCTTTATTTTTTATTCAAGAATTTACAAAGGTAAATTTTCTATTAAAATTATTTAATAATAAATTTATTTCTATTATATTTTTAATAAATCAATTATTTTTATTTGAATTAATTTTGGATTGAATTTCATATAAACAACTTTTTAATATATAAAAATCATTTTTATGAAAAAACATATTTTTCTTGCATTTCTAATTTTGATTTTAAATTATTTATTGACATTTACATAAATTAAATCTTGATAAATGGATTACATATTTTTAATTTGGAGGTACAAATTTGGTTAATAAACTGGTTATTATTTTTTTACATTATGAATAGTATCTATTTTAAATAATTGTCACAATGGTAAGGGTACATCGGGTAATTATGGTTAAAATGAATATGATATAGACATAAAAATGATAAAAAAACATGAATTAAATTAATTCTATGATATTGTTATATATATAACAATAAATTTTTCTAATATATGATATTTAGTTTCAATTTATAAGTATTTTAACTGTCTTATTATTTTATTTAATTTAAATTAAAAAATTCCCTCCTTTTGTTTTATTAGCATTACATTTTTGACAAAAGGATATATAGAGGCTATGTTCAATTATAAATAGTTCACTGAATGATAAATATTTTTTTCAAAATGGTTTTTTTTATAATTTTTGGTGATGAAATAACTACCTTAAATGGTTACACAACACCGATATATTATATATTTGATTAATTGAAAAATAAAATAAATGATTTTGATATCATTAAAAGTTCTATAATTTGAATTAATTATTTTTTCCCCTGAATTTTATTAATATGTAATAAATTTTATTGATTTTGTAATGTATTGTATTCTAATTCCCTCTGTTTTTTGATAAATTTAATGTCATCTTAAATTTATCAATAATGTCTTTAATAATATTATAAAATAAATAATATTTTATTAAATGATATATATTTAATAAAAATATTATGTTCCAAAAAAATAATTTTATATGGTTTTAAACATAAACCATTTTCCATTTTTTTTTTCTTTAGTCGACATACAGTAACATTCCTGACCCTTAATGGGTGGAAAATTTAAATATTGTGGTAGTTCTCAAAATGGTCAATGAGTGGTTAAACAATAAGATAAGGGTGAAAAAACTACTAAAATATGTGAAAAAATATATCTGATGATAATTTTTTATAAAATAATTATCCTTTATTCACAGTATTTCAATTATTATACATTTAAAAATGAAAAAAATTATATTAATTTAATACATTAAGAAATTCAAAGAAACCCCCCTCTACCCTCTTATAAACAGACACCCATTTTCTCAGTTTTTCATACCACATAGAGCTATTAGATAAATAAACCCATAGGATTTTTTCTTATACACATTATTATAAATGTTATATAGGTTGTTTTAATTCCTTGTGACATACCCATAATCTCTTAAGAAGAGATCTAAAGGATGTCTTCTGAGGAAGAGATAATTATCTTTACTAAGCCCATCATATATGTTTCTTATTCTACAGCCAATTAGAGAATTTGAACCATTCTATTATTATTAATAATATAGAAATAATATAATTATCTATTATTATGATAATTATAAAACCATATCCAATATATTTTTCATGTTATAAATAATTAAAACATTAATTATGTGTACTTAAAACTTCCAATCTTCCCATTATGGTGTAATAAGATTTCCAACACCATTTTACATGGATGGTTATAAATATGGAACTAATAAAGATATAAGAAATTTATAAAATAATTATATATATAGAATTATAATAAAAAATACCCCTTCTTACGTTTGAACACATTGGAAAATTGTAATGTCCCTAATGCATACATGTGGAAAACCGTCTCAACGAAGTGATGTGATCCATTTTCCATTTATGATTAACATGAATGAAAATGAAAATATATTCCATGATTATATATGGTATAAATTCTTTAATAATCAATCCTCAATGATTAATTATTATTTACCCATGTCTCATTACATCTATCAAAAATTGAAAAAATCGTTAATGTGTACGTACGACGTAATGTCTCAATGAATGGTATAATTCATTTTACTGTCAATATTTTTTGGATGAATATAAATAAATATATATAAATATAGAATATATATGGTATTTATATCTTAAGTATAATTCTATAATTTATTTATCCCTAACCAAGAATAAATGGTTGAGACTACTAAATAAATACACACATAACGAATGACATAGTTGAAACCCAAAATGATGATAATAATTGATTGGTAAAAATAGGATATAACATGTTATAATGGGGTTATATATGATATATATTGTTATACTATGTATTTTAAATATGTATAATCTAATTATATAAGAGTTTGGAACACTATTAATGGATTTTAAACCAAAGTTAATGTTTTTCCTCCCAGTCACTCCTATTAGTCGTGTTATATACTCCCTAGTTATTTTTATATGGTGCACATAATTCCATTTGATATGTTATATAATGACTGTTTTATATTCATGTTATCTAAATATTTATTATAATTAATTATTTTATTGATATTATCATTTAAAATTTACTAAAGCGGTAAGGGGGTTCCGTCCTAATTTCATTTCATTGAGGATTATCTTAATATTATGAACATAATTTGTTTTGTATGGTGTATATACTACCCTTTTTTTGTATATATGATCATTGTCCATTTGAAGTTACATTTCTCTCAAATATCCGTATACATTTTATCAAGATTATTCTTAATTCTTAATCTTTATAGAATTTCATCATATTGTGTTTAACTTTGAAAGTTAACTGATTGACTAGGGAATTAGTGATAAATCATTATTATTTATTGAATATTGGTTTTTTTATAAGGATTATTTTCATGAATTAAATCTATCATATGATATATGAGGAAGTAATTAGATATGAATTGACGTGAGTTTCTTAGAATTATATATCTTGTTCACACATTAATAGGTCTCAAGAGATATATAAGAAAACTAGCAATAAATGTGATTTTGGTGTATACCAACCAATAGTAAAACATTACTCAATATAATGAATTGATGGTTTAAATATAATGATGTATAATATCATGATATAAAATAATATTCATTTCCTTCATTTAGAATTTAAATATATTTATCCATCATATTATTTCATTTATATTATACATGGACACATTTAGTGCTCAAGATATTGATTAAATAGAATGTATATTCATTTAGCTTTCCATATTTATTATGATTTATTTATTCATGATATATTATACTATATATGACCCTAAAAGACCATCTAATATCACCCTTATTTTATTCCAATCCAAAGGTTATTAAGAAAAAATCTTTGAATGAGTTGAAGGACGAATAATTTTTACCTTTCATTATTTTTTATTTCATTTCTTCAAATGTATTACGGGATTCATGTATATATCTGGTTTACCAAGAATACTAAACAATTCGAACTACTTGGGTGAAATAACATGTATATTATTCCAACGTAATAATGAAAAGAACAATTCTTGGTTATTAGAGTTGGGGTTTTTATATTTGGTATCATAGAATGTTTAGTTAAAATCTTGTGAACAATATTTTTGAAGATATTGATTAGGGAAAATACCATAATAAGAAACATCGAGGTCAAGATGAAGAATAAGATAATATCCAAAAAATTTCGATAATCTGGAGATTATTGAGTTTTTTACTAGGAATATTTTTTCAAATGTTATTATTTGAGGTTTTATTCAATGGATATAACTAAGGATAATTATGTAAACAAATAATGTTACGGAAAATGTGATTTTTCTGAGGAACTAAATTAGACAATGATTTTAGTGAATGATGTTGTGATTATTACTAATCAGTTATCAAAATATATGATTAAAAATATACACCATTAATAGATCTCATAGACACCTAATAAATGAATGGTAGAGGTTACTAATAGCTTCGTTCGTATATTTCATTGAAGAATGAAAGCTCAATTTCATTCCTATTATAAATTTGTAAAGAAACCCCCTATAAAATGTATCGATGGAATAGGAAAATTTCATAGCTATGGAAAAGTAGGGGACATATCAAATAAAAATTAGGGAAAATGAAAGATTAAATGGAGGAAAATGAATTTCATCCCAATTTTCCATTTATAGTTAAATGGCTAATGTTTTGAGAATATGGGAAATATCCAAAATACTTCCCTTATCAAAGTGTTAACTACAAGACCAAGGATAGAAGAATGTTATACCATTCATTGAATTAAAAGGATGATAATGTTTATATATTGGGATTTTATAATTAATATTTATATGTCTTATATCAATTATATTATGGTTATAATAATCATAAAACCTCAATGGTTTGTTTTTTTATTTTTAAATCATTAATTATTTTGAAGTATATAGTGAATGACTTTGATAACCAAGAAAATTTATTTAGTGGTATGGTGATAATTGTTTTGGAGAAAAAAAGGAATAAGGTAATGGTTTACCTTGAGATATGAATTACATTGATGAGTTAATTAGAATTGAATTGGTAACCCTGAAATGGTGACTTATTTGATGACTATGACATTTAGGCCCTCTTTGATAAAATTTATTTCATTTTTGGTTTTATGGAATATATTCAATAGTATCAAATTTTATTCTCGGAATAAGAAAAGTGTTAATTTTTTGACCCATATATGTCTTCATTTATGGATAACTTATTATTTATTGATATAATCATATGTTTATATATATAAGGTTCCCTATATTCAGAGGAATAAATTACCCTTTGAGGTTTTATGTGATTAAATTTTGAGCTGTTAGATACATTTAATAAGTTTTATGAAGAATACTTTATTGGGGTTTAATAAAAATGTTGGGTTAACATATTATTTTTTATAATGTATTGGATAAATTGATATATATTATCCTAATGGTTAAAATGTGATTTATTAACACGGTGACATCATGGGATATATTTAAGGTCAATATAAGGATTTCCATTCAATTTAGTATCTATATTTTATTCATGATATTCTCATGAAGGTAACTATATCAATAGACTATAATGGTGATTAAGGATTTTTTTTCATTATGTTGTGTTATAGTCAACCATTAGGTGTAATATATTTATGAATATAATTAATTTTAAGGTATTAAATCACCTTTAAAGGAAAATTGTTCATCAATATTGAGGTTATTAAGATAAATTGGGATATTGTTTTATAATATATGTCATTTGTTTTCTATTATTGTGGAAGAATTAAAGTAAATTAGGTTATCTCTTCAAAAAAATGTATTATAAATTTTGGATATTATCTTAAATTATGGTTACAATTATTGGTTTGGATAAAATTTAATGTTAGAAATAATATCTTATAATTCTTTTGTGGATTGTGTGATCCATTACAAGTCAATTTTATCTTTTTCAACATGGAAATTTCATCTTGGATAACCATATTTTTTAGAAACAATTAGATTTTGGTGGAAATAGATTAAAGGATGTAATTTTACTTTTCAAGTTTGTATATTTCATTATGTCTTTATTCCAGATGGTTTTTAAATTCCTCCACACGAATATATGGAGCATTAATAAAAAACAATACCCTTTTTACTCCATTTATGATAAATCAATTGTTTAGAACACATCACACATTTATTGTTTTTTGCTGAATTACATTTTTAGGAACTTGGTTGATTCCTATAACTATTAATACTTGGATTTTAGTTTTCACTTCCTTTTATATATTTTCTATACCCACTAATGTTTTCAAATTCGTGATGACCATTATATTTCTATTTACCAATTTTATATGGACGTTATATTATCCCATATTACGATGTGGTTTTTCCATAAAGAAATCTTAAAATGATAAATAATTTAGTACAGGTAATACATTAAATCTATGAGGACACGAATTATTGAAGGTTTGGGGTGTATAATTTAACACACTAAGATTTAAAAACTATAATATATTCGATTACATACACAACATGCATCACATAGCTAAAATGAACAACAAAATATTATTATTAAAATATGATTTTTGTAACCTAAAGAATGAATTATTGGGTAAGAATAGAATTAAATAAGTTATTAAATATATATAATGGACCAACTAATTAATAAGTCATTTATTGTTTCATTGTAAATTTGTACTTAATTTTTAGTAAAGTTATATAATGTTTTAGGAAATATGTTTTCTTCAAAAAATTGATTTTTATTTCATTTGGTGTGGAAATATTATAAATAAATTTTCTAATTTAAATAACTTTTATATTATAAAATTAATATGATTTTTGAATCATACACATATAAATTATCATAGGATTATATTTTCTGGTTTATATAAATGGATTTATTTTTAGTGAATAACAAACTATAAATAATTTCATTTAAAAAAATATTTTTCTTTAAAAAATTTAAGAATATCCATTTTGATATAAAAATTATATAAAACTATAATTAGTTATCCTATATTTTGAATAAAGAAATTATGTTCATTAGAATTAATTTTATGATTGTATTTGGTGTAAAATCATTTTTATACCTAAAAATGAATTTTTAAATAAACCGATTATAATAATGTTATTATTTTAAATTAATTATTGAAATTTATATCAATTGAATCATTAAAAATGGTTTTCATATTTTTAATACTTAGGTGAAAATTTATAAAATAGATTTCTCTTATGTTTGATGATTATGAATAATAACCATAGTATATAATTATCACTGTGAGATGTGTAAATCCGGTAATTATTGTTAAAATTAATATATTAATGAGTAAAAAACGGTTCCCAAACATGATTCAATTTAATTGGATAAATATAATCCATCCATAATAATAATTTGTTTGAATATATGATATTTGTTTCATATTTATTTAAGTTATACCATTATTTTATTTTAATTATAGATTAATCAAAAATTTCATTCTCTTTGTGTTATTGTCATTTTATTTATTACATAAGGAGAAACAGAGTCTATGTCTATTTGTAAAAAAATATTTGAAATAATTTTTTTAATCAGAGTATTTTTATTGTAATTTTTATTAATGATATAATTTTCATAAACATTTACGCATCACCGATAATGTATTAATTCAACTAATATAAAATTAAAATTTAAGATTTTAAAAATATTAAATGTTATATAATATTAATTAATGAATTTTAGAACTAATTTTATAGATATAAATGATAATTTATGGGGTTTTAAAATTTTTTATTTCAGTTAACCCTTTTTAATATTGTATTTAAAGTCATATTAAATGAATAATGTAAAAATAACATTAATAATATTTAATAATAAATAATATATTATTTAATGATATAAAATGAATTAAAATATTTGAATCATCCAACATAAATGAATATGTATTAATTAATAATATATTATAAATTCATGGGTCTTTTTTCATCATATAGTAACATTTATGACCCATAACGGGAGAAAAACATTAATATTGTAGTAATTGTAAGAAGGGTTAACATGGTGTTAAAACTAAAAGATATGGGTGAAAAACCACAAAAACATTACCATATTATATATTATTAGATGATATATTATAATAATAAAAATATATTCCAATTACTTATGTTTTGATCTATTTGAACATGGAAAATATTTTATATTAAGTTAATACTTCATGTAATTCAAATAATGCCCCTCCCGTCTCTTCTAATAGGGCGCCCTTTCACCGAATTAGCCACACCACTTTCATCCATATATCATAATAAAACCAAAAATATTTATCTTCTCAAAAAATTATAAAATTTATAGATCTTTTTTCATTCTAGAATACCCACCCTAGTTACGATAATAAGAGATCTAAAGGAAGTCTATTGAAGAAGAGGTAATCATCATTATAGAGTCCTTCAAGTCTACTTCTTATTCAACATCATATTAAATAATTTTACCAATCCTAATGAAATAATATTAGAAAAAAATATACTGAAATTCTATTTTTAATATAGTGAAACCATATTCCATCACTTTTCATCCTATAAAAAGTGAATGCATGGCCCGTGCGAATGTATGGATTACCATCAATATGTAGCAATGATATTCTTTTTTCATCACCAATTCATGGTATTATTTGAAAATATAATAATTATTAATATATATGTTATTTATTAATTTAATATTATTCAATAATTATTATTTTATAAATACATACTTTCCTTCCGATCAGTAGAGAAATGATAATGTATCTTGTGCGTATGTGTGGACCACCACCGGCATTAATCAATGTGATCCATTTTTCATTTTTAATAAACATGGATGGTAATTAAGATTTATTTAATGGATATATATCATATATATTTTAGAATAATTATTATTGATATTTTATTTAATATTTAAACATCGTCCGTTCTATCAATAAAAAATTCAAATCGTCCTAATTGCATAGGTACGATATATCATCTCCATTAAATGTGTAATTCATATTTTTGTATCTATTTTTTGGATGATTATAAATATATATATATATATAATATATATATTATTAATATAATGAATGTTATTATTAATATTACAGAACAATGAGAAAGAATCGCATACCAAGACTACAAAATCAAAACTTTCATGGAAAAGGAGTAGTTATCACCAAAAATATTGATCGTAAAAGATTATTAAAAACGGGTGATAAAATGTTTTAAAGGTATTATATATGATATATGATATATATATATTATATTATTTCAACATAATATATATAATTTTACAATATATTATTTTTGAACACATATGAATGATTTCACACTAGAGGTATGGGTTTTTTGCTTCAAATTTATTTATGTGAGTCATGTTCCATACTCACCACTTATTTTGTTTATATCGTTTATATAGTTCTCTTTTAAATGTAATATCATGAATATTTATATTCATAGTATTTAATATTTTATTAAATTTTATTATTTGATGAATATTATGATTAAAAATCTAACAATAAGGTAACTGGATTCCATATCAATTTTCATTCATTGAGGAATATATTAATATTTTGCAAATATTTTCCATTATATGGTGTATATACTACAACATTATTGTATTTAAGATAACTAATAATAAGATATAACATTTCTCTTAAATATCAATATTAATTTTATAACATATATTGTTATTTCCTAAACCATATTCCATTTCAATAAATAGGTTTTTACTTTTTAAATTATTTGATTGACTAGGGAATTACTGATAAATCAAAATTCAATTTTAAATAGAGATATTTGTTGATAAAAAAATTCCACTAATTAAATCTACCACTTTATTTATTTGGAAATAATTATATAGGTGGTGTTGGGAGGGTCCTAATATTATATATCCCCTTGATTCATCGATAGGTTTCATGAAACTACTCTATATATTAAAAAAATGGTTATTTTCATACCAACCCATCGTGTAAATTTTCATGGAATAAGTCCTTCATAGTCGAGATATCTGGATTTATGTGATCATGATGTCTAAAATTATTTACTCATTTATAAAAACTTTAGTTATTAACAACCTTTTGAATATTGCATTGACAATATCAAGGGATACATTTTATGATCATTTTATTGATTAAATGACTTCTAGTTTTAGTTATTTACCTTCCAATATTGATTATTCCGAATCTATTCATATTTATTTCAACATTATGTAACATTTTCTAGTCATATGATCTCAATATTATTTTTTACGATCCTCATGATATGAATAAGCAATCATTGAATGAGTTCAACGATGCATAATTTTTAACTTTCATTATGTTGTATTTCATGTTTTCAAATAAAAGGTGGAATTAAATTACATATCTAGATTAATAAGACAAAAGAAACTATTTTTACCTTTTCGATGGAATATCTAGAATTTTATTACAATGTTATAACTTCACCATCGTCTCTAGGTTACTTGAATTAGGGTTGCGATAAATAATTACCAGGTCACCCATTTTTAATCATAATTCTCATTCCATCATTTATGTTTTATTAGGATCATAATATAACTTCATATTTACATTCTAATTTCTTTTATAAATATTTCATATTCATTTAAGTAAAATGGTAATAAAATATTTTCATAATAAAATTAATTTGTAATAATATTAATAGGAATATTAATTGGGCTAGCCAACAAGATCGCTATCTAAAATTAAATATTCTGATAATATTGAGTTCCATGTACCAATTTGATTTCATAGAAATAAATTTAACATTATAATTTAATTACACTCTCTTTGAATGCAACCTTGAAAACAGAACCTATCATAGGGTGATGAAAATATATGTGATATTGAATTATAAAAGGACCCCCATTCCTTGGACCATATTCTTATACAACATAATGAGAGAGGATTTATTTGATAAATTGATATGATCACATATTGGAACCCCTCCCCTAGGATTATATCTCCACAACACTAATCATAATGAGACAGTTAATGTATAATATGAAATAGTTGGAGGGACTATTTCCCTTGAACCATATCCCCACAACACAAATCATGTGGGATTCAGTTGTATTCATCATATAAGAATGAAAATAATTTATGGGTGAAAAAATAATAGCTATATACTTACTGTAAATAAATTCTTGTGTTGTAATGGATGGGCTTCAAAGGAGGAATGTGTGAAATAATAATAATTCAAGAAAAGGGTAGAATTAGAAAATCGAATAAAGTTAATTTGAGTCATTCAATTAAATGTTCTATCTTTTGAAGAAAAATTGTCCCAATGACATCAATAATATATTCCACAACATATAAAGAACAACAATTTCAAAAGAAAACTGAAAATCTAAAATTTTTATTATTCATCAAAGTCGATCAATTCCAAGGCAGACCAACCTATTTGATCTCCCATGACATTACAATGGCTTCAGCCTAACTATTTAAATCATAATAATCATCAAAATTTAATTATAACCCACCATAACCATGTAAAATTGATTTTTCCATCATTCATTATGTAAATGTTTTTAAAAATATGAAAAGGGAATGGAAATGGAAGAACCTCATATTGAAGAATGAATATTAGTATGAACCTATATGATTCTAATCCTTAATGGGATACCCAAATACTCTAGGAAGACCCTCATAGTATTCCACAGAATTTGAGGAATGAGGATAAGAGATAAGGTCAAATTGGGTAATTAGATAAGCATTTTTTATAGATAAATTTTATGGACCCATAAAAATGGCATTGAGATACTCCAAATGGAAATGGTGGCCTATTCCCTAAAGAGATAGGAGATCACCACATTCAAAATGGTCCACTCCCCCACATTTCCCTCGTGTCTAAAAAGCAATTTTAAAAATTATATATTAGCACCACACCCTGGGTATGGAATGTTCAAATGCTTTTCAGTAATGATACAACTTCCCCAACTAAAAAAAAGGCATATTGGGAAGTTCTTTTCTGTTTTCACTTCACCATTCCCATAACCAATATGATGTGATCTCTATCTTCACATGCTACAGAGGTGATCCCCTGAAGGGCCACACATGGAACAACACCCAACATAACTCTTTCTAAAATACCCATTTTACATAGGGAAAAGACCCAAAAAAACATGTCCACCATATCATCTAGATGAACTATTAAACTATTAGTGGTATAATAAGCACCATTAATCCAAAAAAAAATTTAATAGTCCACATCAATCTAAAATGGATAACCCTATTCCCTCGAGCTCACCCATATACTATAGTTATAGTAAACAAAAAAACACAATCCACCATACCTACCATAATGATATGGTGTACATGAATACATGTTTACTCATCCTAAACCTCCAAAAATCATATAGGGGACCACGAAACACCATATAGAGGCCAATTTCCCACCAGAAACAAAAATTACAGGAAGGGACTCTAAAATCCAATCACTTATAAAATTATTCAATCATTCTTTCATGGTACCCTAGGTAATGTAAACCATAAAAATGGGTGATATCCAATGATCAATAGGAGATATATTAAAAAAATCTTTAATAAATAAGGAATAAAAAATATTTATGTTTAATAAATCAATAAATCTTTCTTATATTTATTTTTATGGTAATAATATATATACATGGACACTAAAATTGAAAAAATGTAAAATAATAATATTGGAATGAATAATAAAATAATTATTAATCATCTTGTTCTCTTAATAAAGACTTAATAAATATCATAAAGTCCTTTCAATCAAGATATCTTATAGATCATAATTGACTATTAATAAACATATCTTACAAACTATTAGGGCCTCTTCTCCAAGATATTATTCCTAAATTGGTAATTCAAACACCAAATTCCTAGTCCATTCTCTCTCATGAGGCCTAGTAATGTATCATGGGGTTATAAATATTAATTTTCCCTATTTACGCATGTCCAATGTATTTCCAACATATTGAATAGTGATTATAATTTTTAATAAATGTCCCTTAGGAAACACAAAATAACCTAATTGAATTTTCTAATATAGAATATCCATAATTCCCCAATAAATTGAATAATATTAATAATAATATACTTCATTTAAAACTAAATATAATAATTATTATTTGGATATGCAAAAATTGAAATGATTCTAAATATGTATATGGTATAAAAGAACATGAACATGAAGGAGAAAATAATTTCCTATAAATGATGGTGGATTATAGAGAAATTAAAATAAATAATTTTGTGTAAAATGAGTCATTTAAAATAAATATACTATGTGAGTAAAAAAGAGGAAGTTCATTAGAAATGAATTTTTTTGAAGTAAATTAATTTCTCTTGGAAATTATAGAGGAAAATATACGTGAAACAAGAAAATTAATTTTATTAAAAAAATTATAACTTGTTTAAAAAATGATTTTATACCCACTCACAAAACTCATATTAAAAATTATCAAAGAAAATTAAAAAATTATATAATTAATGGAAAATGATTCTTATAAATAACCAAAACTAATTAATGAAATTTTAGTTTAGAAGATAAAATGCAGATAAATAAAATGAAAATCCTCTTTATATATTTTGGGAAAATAAGATCATGTTTCACTTTTGTAGACATAAATGATTATAAATATACATAGATTTGTATTTTCTTAGAAAACCATGGAAAATTATAATGAATGTCTTATATTTAGTAAATTTTATAATAGTAAGAAATTTTATTCTAGTAGAAAATGCTAAAGAAACTTTCTTTTCATGATTCATCGATAAAATCAACTAAATTTTATTTAGAAATAATACTAAATATTCCTCTTCAAACCCTTGAAAAAATATAAAATATAGTTAAAAAGGACATCGCATATTCATTGGATTATAGATTAGGAAATTTGTTAATATTTATAATGAACATTAATATGTAAGAGAAATTTTTTAATTTAAAACATTAAAACATGGTTTAATGAAAAATCTCTTACTATTTGGGAACTATTTAATAAAAATAAATTTGAGAGAGAGTACTCAAAAATTATTTATAAACCACTAGAATTTTTGTATCGAAATTATAAAAAACCATATGGATGTTCAAAAACCACATAAAAGAAATCATTACATGAATATATAATAAGTCAAAAATAATGTAAATTATGATGATAAATCTGTTAACTCATGTATCGAATCATGTAATATGTCTTTTAATATCTAAAATAATGAATTTATATTATTCATATAAATAATTCAATAAATTTATATTTTGAATTCACTTATTTTTATTTATTTCATTTATATAAGTTCCTAGACATTGTATTGTATCACTGATAGGGTGGGTGGATCAGTTTTTCTATTTTTATTTTATCATTTCTTTAAATTGAAACAAGCTTCACCTCATATTAATGATTTCAATTTACTATTAAAAACAAATCCAACACACATCCACATGAACACAAAGATTTTCCTGGTTCACAATTCAATAATAATAGCTACATCCTTGGTATGGTTCAGTAATGATCTGATACCATAGAATCCACTAGAAATCAATCATTGTATTATAAATAGTAGGATATTCCCTTTCACTTATGTGGCACTTTGTAAACAATCCACAAGTGCGTGTGCAACCTCTTATCACAAATAGGTTAATTTAAATTTTTTCTAACATATTATGTTACCTATGCCTTTTTTCAATTAATAAAATGTATTTTATTGAAATAAAATTCTCCAATTCCTTGCCCGGATAAATTTTAAGAACCTAATAAATTTTGTTATGAAAAATTAGTATGATTTTCCTAGGTTCGATTCTCTTAGTCCGATTCCTCAGAGTATGATTCTACCCAATAAAATTCATTCAGTTAGATTTTATTTTAGAATTCAATAGAAATGAATCAGTTCCACTTCAATATATGAGTATGATAAAACCTAGTACAATTATTCTTCATTTAATGAAACCCAATACGGAAATCCTGAAGTCGATTAATCTGTCTTAATTAGATGGTCAACCAAATACACATTTCAATTCTCCTTCAAAAACCACTTCAACAAAAGAATTGTATGAAAAATTATTCTTCTCTCTAGAAACACGGAGCTTCCCTCTCTATTATTATTAATAATAATTCATCATTAGAGAAGTAAATTTAACATTACACCTTTTATAGGTTACCCTTATGATCATTAGCAGCAATCCCAAAATTCTATCTCGATCACACAAATTCATATAAATTTTAATTTCCCCTGAAATCTCTTGATGAATTTTTTACTTTGTTAACTCTTCTTGAAGATTTTTTATCATTATTTAAACATAATCTATTTCTTCATAATTTTAAATTAATAATTAGTACAGTTTCAAAACATGAGTCCGATTTTTCTCAATCCAATTTCATCAATACAAATCTTTGTATCAATTGAAAAAATATATATGAAGAAATGGATACCATTCTGATTTTTGGAATACAATTCTTAGTATTGATTTGAATCAAAAAAATTCATTTGAAAGTGCATATCCCCCTTGACAATTCATTCAGTAATATACTTCTTATTTTTCCTTGACTCACTTTAGAATCAAAACATCATCTTCTCTACTTCTCATAACCTATTTGGAAACCTACATAGTAATTACACCATTCTAAAATTGTTGACTACATTGTTGATCTCATTCTCTCTTTATCTTATATTAATCCACATAAAAAAATTAATTCAAAATCATGTTCTTTTATAATTGATTTCTTTATGACTTTAAATTATTTTCATAAGATCATATGCATTGTCAAACATCATATGGAATGTATTGAACCAATTCATTCATTCCAGCTTCTTTCATTTCTTCTCAGCATAAGTACAATATTTTCTAAATATAATTGGTCTGGATATGATAATTCTAGGTACCATCCACCTTTGTATGAAATATTTATAGCTTTTCTAATAGAAAATCACATTCTATAGTAAATCGGCACCAAATCATACTCTTCATTCATTCATATAATATATTTTTTGAAAAGAATAGGTATCAATACATTCTATATTTCACCTGGTTATGATTAACCTGGGGACGATACCTTTTCAGTTGATATCATCTCTTCTACTCCCCTTTTCATTCATAACACATTCATCACATTTTATGAATTCAACTTTGTAATTTAATATAATTTAAAAATAGTAAATCCTCATCAAAATTAATTCATCGTACACACAGATTCTCTGATTTTTCACTAAAAAAATTACAACTCCCACATCAGATACAGAGTGATACCAATCAAAATTTTCATCCAAACTGCTTCTTTATAATGAACATTCATAGTGATTCCTATTATTCTGAATATAAATTATAGGTCAATTATTTCCATAAAAAAATTAAGGTGATTTTAAAAAACATTCATTGATATCAAAATACAACACTTGATTACAAAACACCTTCATCATCATCCTGGTTATAAAAATCTCCCCCTTTGGATTTTTTTAAACTAAGTTTCATATATCACTAAACTTTTTTTCCTCAAGAAATGGATGAATATCAACATTTTTATTCCTACATAAGCTAAATAATTATAAAAAACAAGAATAATTGACAAAACATACATGTTATCCAAATGTAGGGATTATGAAAACCTTTCTCTTTTTCAATCTTAATATCATATTCAACCTCCCTAGAAAACAAAACAATTTCATCATTATAACCACTATAAATAATAATTAGAATAGTATACTAACAAAACAATACTCTATTCATAGATTACACACGGCTCTCTCGTTTATGAAATAGATTTATGGAACAATACAATTACCCCCTTGAAAATACAATCAAATGGTTTGATGAGATATGAAACAGAAACACATACATCAACCTTGATACAAAATAGGTTGGAAACCCATGTTCAACCTCAATTTTGACAATTATTTCTTGGGTAAACGGTTTTGTGAAAATGTTATACATGTGATCAGATGTTGGAACATACTCCAACATCAGTTTATTATTTACCATATTTTCTTTGATGAAATTATATTTTATATCACTATAATTTTAACAATAATGTTGAACACTATTCTTGGTGAAATTTATTTTTCTTTGATTGTCACACCCTAAGAGATGGTAACTTCATGTCAATATGTAAATCCTCAAAAAAAAATTTCATTAACATATGATGTGTACCAGATTGAGAGGAAGAAACAAACCCATCCCCAAATGTACTAAGAGTTACTAAATTCTATTTCATATAATTCCGACTAAAACAATTATTTCCCAAAAAGAATTCACAGCCAGATGTGGATCTTCTATCATCAATATTTCTAGCCCAATCTGCATCTGAATACCCAAACAAATCGATATTACTAGAGATACAATAAATGATTCCAAATTATATTATGTCGCTGATGTATATAAGAATTATTTGTCTAGAAAGTAAATTTGTTTCATTTAATGTAATATAAAATCTCCCACATAAGGCAACAACATGAAAATGTTGGGTCTTGAGGTAGTCAAATACAACAGACATCCAATTAGCTTTTAATACTCTTTATTATCAAATTATTTTCATTCTTCATCCTTGATCATCATTTTTTTATTGATATTGATGTGGAAACAGGTTCTGAGTATTCTATCTAGAACATCTTAATAAGATCCTTGTAATTATATTCTTTGAAAATAAAAATTTATTCTTTCCTTTGCATGATTTGTATCCTAAGAAAATATTTCATCTCCCCCAATATGGATAATTTAAATGCATTCTTCATTTTTTATGAAAATCGTTCAAAAATATTTTAATCATTCCAATCAAGGATAATTTCATCAATATAAACAAACAAAATGAGGGAATATAATTGAAATTATTTGATATAAAGATTGTTTTAAACACTTCATTTTATGAAACTCATCTTCCTTATAAATGTATCCTATTTTGAATACTATGATCTTTTAGACTTTTTAGCCCATATAAGTATTTCTATGATCTACACACATATCAGTCATCTTTACCAACAACAAATCCAGATGGGTTTTCAATTTAAACATCCTTTTCAAGATAACAATTCAGGAATGCATAATTAATATCCATTGGAAAGTTCTTGTAGCCTCGTTGTGCAGCAATTGCAATAAAGATTCTAATTTTTCCAAAATTGGCCACCATAGATAAGGTTCCATAAAAATCAATTCCTCCAATCATTGAATACCCTTTTCAACCCAATATTTATATATTTCTTATAAAATCACCTTATTTATATAGCATATTCTTTATGACCAACATTGTGTGAATAATGATTTGGTTTTCAAGAATGGTTTCAAGTTCCCATGTCTCCTTCTGGTAAATGGGATCTAATTTTACATTCATGTATTGAACCCATTCAGTATTCTCAAAAGCTTGTTTCACATCATTCAGATCCACTTTTGAATAAAAAAATGTACATGTGATGATATTTTTTGTTCTTATTTTTTGAACCTTCTGATGTTGATCTCCAATTATATTCTATGCTTCCACTATTTTCCTAATCATGGGATGGGAATTTTTATTGACTTCTTCATCCCTTGAAGTAGATGAGTGATATTTTTCTTTTTGCGATGGATTATAATTGTTTGTATCCTCATCAAAAAAATTTCTTCAACTTTCTCAATTTCCTCATCATCCTGAGAATGTTTCACTTTATTATATCCCTCATTCACTTTCACATGAACTAAATCAAAAATTCATCATGTTTCTTGTGGAAGCATCTCTATCCACTTCCTTATTATGCCTAGATATGAAATATTTCATCTTCACCTTTCTAATCAAATATTACATAGTTTTTACCATTCTTCTTTTTAATGCATGGACTCATAAAACCTTCAAATGTTTCAAAATTGGATTTTTGACAAAAAACAAGTCATATGGAGTCGTGCTCGATTGGGGCCTATAGAAACAACAGTTCTGAATATACTCAATAGATCTCATTGTCTTGTCTATAAAAGTAATGAAAATGCCCATGTTGAAGTAGCAATCTTCTTCACTTTTCTACCAAGCTTATGTTCTTTCTATCATCAACTCCACTTTTTTGGGAGTATTCTTTTTAAAAGGTTGGGACCGAAGCCTCATTTATTATTAATGAAAATCAATAACCTCTTTAACTGTGTAGATGGACAACCATTACATATCTCAAAGGCCCAGTGGGAATTTAGCACATTACATGGCCCATAGGCAGATTCTGTGAATAGTACTTCTATAGTACCGACGCTGCTACAATTCTACACAGTACCCGCAACTGCTATAGTACTCTGCCGCAGCTATAGTGACCTATCGCGACAATATTGCCCGTTGTTGCTATAGTGTCGTCGCTGCTATAGTATTTCTATAGTACCCTACGCCCAATGGGGTTTGAACCCCCATTTTTTATGTAGAATAAAGGGGTGCTTACCACTAATCCAAACCCTTAAACTATAAACTATAAACTATTAACTTATATATAATTCCATGATTTTCAATATAAAATATAAACAATTCACTTCTATATTTTCCACCATTAAATGTTCCCAACATCTTTAATAAATACTCAAATATCATTTATAATTTTCTTTTGAAACATTTAAACATTTTAAAAGCATCTGATTTATGTTTCATATAAATGACACATGTAATTCAAGTAAAGTCAACTATGAAGGTAATGAAGTACATATCTACATTTTTTTGTTTTCTCATTATCCCACACATATTAGAATGTATCATCTGTAGGGATTATTTTGAATAAATATCAAGTTTCTTATGCATAACAATTGAAATATTTCCTTTTTGGTAGATAATGACACTCCAATATCTTATTCTTGGGAAATCAATAATGTCTTGAACACTACCCTTTTTTGATAACATGCTCATGGTTCTAAGAAACATGTGTCTCATATACTTATTCCATAATTCATTCTATGTCATCATACTCATGTATAAAGCGTTTTGTGTGTCACCAACTTCATACAAACTTTCATTTGTACATTAGCCCCTTGTTACGATTTTCTCATATTCTTCACTCTTCAAAAAACCCATATTTCCTAAGGATAACATTTTTAACTTCATCAAAAAATTGTGAAACACTGAGAAGAATGTGTTTTAGACTATCAACAAACAATATTTTCATGTATTTTATCTTTTCTTTTCCAATGAGGTCTAAACCAACACTTTTGATTTTCAGAGATTCATCAGTTCCAAATGTCACTGTTCCATTTTTAAAATATTTTACATTTTTCAAAAGCTTCATGTAAACAATCATATGATAAGAACACCCACTATCAAGTATCCAAGGTTGTTCTCATTTTGTGGATTTCAATGAAATTTCCACAATAATATATTTTGTCCTTTCCTTTCATTATTCATGTATGGCTTGTGATAATTGTTAAGAATCTTCTATTATGCTGCTAAAAAACACAACATCCTTTTTCAAGATATCTAGGTTGTTCGCATATTTCAAAAATAGTTTACAGGGATTGAAAACTATATTCAATGTTCATTGCACTACCTTTACATTTTTTCACAACAACTTCCTCATACTTATATATTTCGGGAAATTGATTCCCCTCAATAATCACCTTTCATAACATATGGAATAATTGTATTGTTTCTGGTTAAACCAACACATTTTTTCTATATTTCTAAATCTTCCAAAATACAATAAATAACCATAAAATGAGTATTTTCCTCTGAAACCTCCTTCTTGAAAAGAATTATGTATTTTTTTTAGTTACCGTCTTTTCATTTTCAGTTGTAATGTTCTTATGATTATAAATAATAAGTGAGTAAGAATTATTTGAAACTTTTCCAAATACATGTAAATTTTCTTGGTTCTTTGATGTTTTGTAACATTTGATTCTTTACTTTGGCTACATACATGTCTTTCCCATCATTAATTTTTCCAAAAAAAATCAATTCTTCCTTTCACCCTTTGAATGTAACTTTTGTAAAATCATATCAGGTTTCGCATTATAAGAAAATTCAATAACATTAGTAATATATTTTTGGAAACATTTACTTTTATCTGCATCTTCAATATGGTTTTTTAGAAAGGTTCTAACTGTTCTTCTTTTTCATTCAATTTCAATTCCATATGCTCGTTATGATTAACTTATTCTATAAGATATTTCTTAATGTCATCCATACCTTTCACAAATATTTCATTCTATCTAGAAAAATAGTCACCATTTCTCATTGAAGTATAATCATATTCTGTCATTTTTTTATTCAATCCTTCAAATCTTTCTCATCCATTTTATAAATTCATCTTTCATGTTGTGTTTCTTCTTCTTCGTAACTAATAATTCGGAATTATTCATCATTCATTGTTTTAATAAAGGTATTTTCAGTACCATTCTCAACTAAATTATCAAATTCAATATCACTGCCTTCTTCTCCTTCATCATCTTTAGATGAGAAACTTCTTCTTTTGAATATAAGTAATTTGTTTTTATTTTCTGTGGATTTCAAATATTCTTTTTTTCCCTACTTCTTCCATGACCTTCTTGGATTTCAATCATCTTCATCATTATCCTCATTATTGTTTATTTGTGGAAAATTATCCACAAAGTGACCAATGCCACCACATTAAAAACATTATAATGGAAGGTTCCATTTTTATTTTCATATACCTTTTTTACATTTTCAAAAAACTATGAACAAATATCATTGCGATTTTTACATATCTCATTTTCAAAGTAAGAATCACAATCTTCTTCTTTAATAAGAATCTTATTTGAATTTTATTTCTATTCAGCCTTGAAATACTTTTATCTATCAAAATTTATATTCCTCTTCACATCTTTATATCTTCTCATTTTTTATGTAATAAGAGTGATATGTAAATCATCCAGAGACAATGTTTTGGGATATCTGCCATCAAATTAAGACACCTTTACATCAAAAATATTATGTATGATTCTCAATATCATTTCAACAAATATAGAGTCATCCATCATTTCAATAATACATCTTATAGTACTCCCTATATCATCCACCCTTGTAAATAGTTCCCCAATAGATTAATACTCACCCATCTTCACATCATCCTGCTTCAATCTCCAGATTTGATGTTTTTTCTTCTTGAAATTTTTATCTCCTTCGTATTTTTTTTTCAATTTATCCAATATACCTTTGGATGCAACAACACCTTTAACACTCAAGAATTTACTTTCATAATGTAATGATAATATTGCATTCTTTCCCCTTATATCATTCTCGTTATGCTTCTTCCTAATTGGTCTAACTGGAGAATTGTCATAAATGGGTGGAAACCCAACTGTTGTAGATTAAATAACCTCATAAAAAATATACATATGATAATGAAGCATTATATCTTTCCATATATGATAATTCATTACTCCAAAGACCAGAATACCTTTACAATTCACACAATACAAATTCTCTATCAGCAATGAATAGTTAATGGAACCAACTATCTGATACCAGTTGTAAGTGTTGAGACAGTGTATTGTATCACTGAAAGGGGGAATGATGAATTAGTGGTACTATTTTTATATTATGTTTTTTTCTTCACAATTGATACAATCTTCACCTCCTCTTAATTTTTTCAATCTCTGTTGAAAACAAATCCAACATGTATCCATATGAACACAAATATTTACAGGGCTCACTATTAAATAAGAATAGTTATATTATTTGTATGGTTTGGAAAATATCCATCACAATAAAATTTCCTAGAAATCAATCCTTGGATTGTAACACGTATGATATACCCTTTCACTTGTGTAACACATTTTAAACAACCCACAACTGTGTGTGCACCCTATTAGAACAATTATGGTAATTAAAATGTTTGTGTAACAACTCATGTTACATATGATTATTTTCTATTCAATAAATGTATTCAATTTAAACAAAATTCTTCAATTGTTTACCCAGATGAAAGAAAGAGGCTCTTATACTTTTTAATAAATACTTAGTCTAATTTTCCTGGGATCTATTTTCTTAGTCTGATTCCTCTGAGTATGATTATACCCAATACGAATCTTCTAGTTTGATTTTACATAATAATTCTATATAAATGATTCATCACTACTACAATACCTGAGTATGATAATACCAAGTACGAATCTTCCTCAGTTTGAGAAGTCCAATATAGAAATTCTAAACCCAATTAATCCAGCTAGATAGATGATCATCGGAATACAAATTTCACTTCTCAATAAAAATCCTCTTCATTAAAAGATCGGTATGACGAAATTTTCTTTTCTTTAGAAAATCGAAGAATATCTCCCTACTATGGTGTATATTAACTCATTGTCAAAAAATTTTAATGTAATTTTTAACTTTTTTAGGAAACCCTTGACACCTTTGGTGAGAATCCCAATAAATCATTCCTGCTCACAAAAAATCAACCGAATTTCAATTTTCCTTGAAATCTCAAGATTGATTTTGAAATTGTCAACTATTTTTTAGGATTATAATTTATTATTAGATCTTCATCTCCATATTTGGAAATTTATTTAAATCGTCAGTATTGTTTCAACGCATGAGTCTCATTTTTCTCAATTTGATTTATTCAATACAAATATATTTACCAATTGAAAGAAAATATATGATGAAATGGATACTATTCAGATTTTCTTAATGTGATTCTTTGAACTAATTTGAATCAAAGTCATTAATATGAATATATATCTACCCTTGATAATCCATTAATAAATATTTTTCCCTTTTTCTCTAGTCTCATTTGAGATTCAAAACTTTATCTTATAATCTTGTCTTTATCTATTTGGAAAACTAAAGGGTAATTCATTCCTCTTGGAATGGTTGACTACATTGATGATCTCATTCTCTCTTTTTCTTCTCTAAACCCACTTAATAAATTCACTATTTCACAATCATGTTATAGTATCATGGATATCCTAATTTCTTTCAATTAATTTTGGAATAGCTTAAGTACCATTAGACTTCATATGGGAATTATTGCAACTTTATATTCATTCATACTTCTTTCTTTTCTTCTCATCCCAAGTACAATCTTATCCGAATACAATAGGTCCGGATACAATCATTCTGGATACGATCAACCTTTGTTTGAATTTTTTATATCCTAACTAATGAATAATATTACGCTACATTAATTCTCCACCACCTCTTACTCTTATTTAACCTAGATATGATTCTTCTAAAAAACACTTGATATCACCTATTTCTCCCTTTCACCCAGTTATGAAAAAATTGGGTACGATACCTTTTCATTCGACATTATATATTTTACTCCCATTTTCATTCATTATTCTTGTATTGGGTGTTTTGAACTCATCATTATAATTTAATATTATTGTAAAACTGAAAATAATCACCATAATTAATACATCTTGTTTATAGAGACTCTAATTTTTTACCAAAACAATTACATATCCACCATTAGATCTCGAGTGATACTGATGAACATTTACATCCAAATAACTTCTTTATAATGTATTTTTAGAGTGAGTCTGATTCTTTTCAAAAAAAATTGTGGGTCCAATTATTTCCATAAACAATGTGGTGTGATTTTCAAAAAAAATTATTTGACAATAAAATACTACACTTGAATACAAAACACATTCAACGTTAGCTTGGTCAGAAAAATTTCATTAATTATCATGTTATATTTAGTTACTAAATCTATTATTTTAGCATCATATGTTTTGAGTTCATTCATTCCTTAACCTATAACGAATAATTGTTAGGATGACCATATTCAAAGGGTTCATTGTTATAAAACCTACATAAAATTAAAAATTATATATATATATATATATATCATATTTATAGTGAAATAGCCATAGAATTTTTGGATAAATTGTTATCAAACCATTACATTGGTAAAAGATACATATAAATAATGTCCCAGAAAAAGTGACAGTTTAACAGTTTTGGAAAACAAGATTACATACATGATACCCATAATACATTGTTAAAAGAAAATAAAGCTTAACCTAAGTAAAATCATAGAATCCTTGAAACTCATTAAAAGGATTCCTCTCCATAAATTTTTGAACGAAAAAATTTTAATGGTGATCACAAATGCGCAGTAATGGTGAGTATAGCAGAATAAATAAAAAATGAAAAAGAATAAATCAGCATGGAAATGTGAATAACTGAGAACACGAGAAATTTCAATTAATAGAAAAGGAATAATATATTGTGAATGGTAAATAAATGAAACACACAAAATTTACATAATAAATTGATATTGAAATGAATCTATATATTTTATCATATGAAAATATCCTGGATAATAAAAATAATATAAAAAATATCTATAATGGGAATAATTATTTATTAGACTTTATGCCTGAGGCACATGAAAACCATTACTATCATGAAAATTTATAAGAATATTTAAAACTATGGTTAGAATCCAATTTAATTTAGACTGCTTATTTTTTGTCTAGCGAACCTATTGATGTATCGAGGTGCTATAAAATGTCCAGGAACCACCTGTCACATCCTATGCAAATCATTCCTCATATTGAATAATCGATTCAATTAATAAACAATATTTTTTTTTCAAATATCTATATTTAATAATTAATATATATTTATAAATATTTTATCATTGGATGATAAGTATAAATATGGTTTTTTGACATAGATTAATGGAAATACAACTAAAAGATCATTAAAAAATTCTTGAGGAAAATTATCCTTACAAACTCCAATGTGTCCCACAAAACTTTTTTGAATATTTGAATCATAATATCCATCATGGAATAACATTATATAAAAAATAATTATATCATGAGATAAAGGGTATTAAATATTTAAAATAAAAAGGTGTGTATATACATTATATATAAGTAAATTAGTTTGTAACCACAAATAAGTCTCAATGCAATATAAATTGAGACGAAATCCATAAACATCTGTCTGGAATGTCATGTATGTATTTATATTCATTAATAATATACATATGTTAATTATTTAATTTCTTTAGAATCATTTCTATGTTTATAATTAATTTTACATCACATGTTAAAATGTTGTATACAACTACATAAACAATTATGTTTTTGTCGGGTGTTTTTTTCCAATTGTGGTTCATCTTTTGAAAATGAATTTGGGAGGTCGACTAATGTCATAGGTGTAATTATAAAAAAATATCAAATATAATAATCATGATATTATTATCATATTTAGAAATAAATTATACTTTAAAAATGATGAATGATTTTTATGAAAATTGAACCGATGTTACAATCATTGATATGGTAGGATGTACCTACACATGAGTAACGTTCCCATTTCATAATGAAAATTACAAAAAGGAGGAATGTAAAATTTTATATTTATAGAATAATAATTATATCATAAATAAAATTTTATTTAATCATATATACTTATATATATAATTCTTCTAATGTAAAATGTTTCACATCGTTTTGAGGAGGTTGTAGTCCATATGTCTATAAACTACCTTATCACGTTTTTGGTGCATGAAATGGGTAATAAAAAATTGATATATTTTCTTATTGAAAGGTAATTATGTCATTAATATGATATATATTTCATTTATGCCAAATATTTTTAAATAGAAGAAACCCTAATAATTTCATTTATAGCGTGAATGAATCACATTTCTAGGAGGAGGTGGCAGTCTACACTTCCACAAAGAATGTTATCATATTCCTACAAAATGAAGTGAATAAAAGTATGTGTTAAGAAGGAATAAAAGAATAATAAAGACATTATAAATAAAATATATGTCATATAAAAACATATCTCCATTATAATTACCATTACAAGTGTTAGTAACAGAAATAATGAATAATCTTCATTTTGTGAGGTGGTAGTTCTCCATACATAAAGAGTTAATTTGATTCCCGTTTGTGGAATTTTTGTGTTTGTGTAGGTAAAAACATTAAAAAGTTCGCGTTATATTTAGGATACCGATTATATTATATAATCATGATATAATAATATATGATGTTGATTCGAATTAATTGAAAGAAAAGTGAATATTAGAAAATGTTACAATATAATCAGGTACCTCCTTATGGTTTTCACCAAAGGGAATCCTTAGTTTTCGTTATTCACAAGGGGAGGCTAATAAGATGAGTGTTGGTTTTTTTGAGAATATTTGTGTATATACTAGGATATACAAAGGTTTATATAGATTTGAATAATTGGGATGGGTGAGTTACTTTTTATAGTGGACGTGTGGTATTCTTGTAAATTTTTTAAGGGATAATTACATTGATGTTTTTCAAGGAAAAGTGTCTCAATTATTGGTAAACTATCAATAAAAGGTAATATAGGTTCCGTATATAAACATAAAATTTATTTTGGACATGTTTCTAGGTCATTTTAGTGCTTAATATTATCTTTTTGTCCCCAGTTATGATAATTGTTTTCTTATTTTTTATAATGAATTTTAATCTCATGTACTAATATTTTTTTTCCTAAAACTAAGTTGAACTTATGATAAATAATAAAAAAATATTTAAAATTAATGAATTAATTTTTAAAAGTTACAATCACGTAGGAGTAATATATTATTTTAAATTTTATCCCATAGAGTGGATCACAAAGTGGGGTTTTAAATTAAAAATGTTCTAAACATTGGTAAGTTTTGATATCTAATTTAAAAGTGAAATTTATTCAAATGTACTAATTTTATTAATTTATGTATAATTTAAATAATTAAAATTTAAAAGAAATATAAAATTATCCTATAAAAATTTTGACAAAAAACCTGTTTTCAATAAACATTTTGGATTTTTTAACTAGTAATTAAAAAAATAAACATTTTAGAAAAATAACCAAAAATTTATTCTAACATATTTTTTATGTTTTATTTAAATAAATGTATATTTTTTCATATAAAATTTTTAAGAGTTCCAAAATTTAGATTTAAAAGAGGTTCTCCACTAAAAATAGTAAAAACTACCTTTATTAAGTATAGGGTTTTATGTGTAAAATTCGTTTAGTTCTTACTTATACCTATTAAATAAATTGGATGAATGTAAAAAAATAATAGATTTAATATATAATATATATATTACATTAATGTTACTTAAAAATTTTAAATAATTTTATTTGTTAGGATAAAATTCATTTATGAGCCTAAAAATAGTATTCTATAAATATAGTCTATTTATATTCAATTGGTTCTTTTATTTATTTCTAATTAATTTTTTACTAATGAATTCAAGAATATATTTTCATGAGTTATTTTATCATATTCATAACCATCAGTTTAATGGAAATTTTTTAACTTATTATATTATATAATAATAACATAATAATATATTTTTGTTCAGTTAAACTCTGTATTTCATGAAATGAAAATAACTGAATAAAGTTGGTCTTGCATGCAACACAAGATAACTCAAGGTTTTTAAATTAAAAGCTATAGAATGTATTTATTTAAAATATTTAATATTTCCTAATGTATCTGGATGTTATATTCTATATACTCTTGCTATTTCTTGTAACATAAGATTCACTGGGTATTTCATAGAATGAAATATAGGTAGAAAAATTAAATTTATTCTAAATGGAAAATATTATAAATCAATGGGGGTGATACATTATCCCATCCTTAAGTAAACCACAACCTGAAAATATAAACTCATTACCAGTAATCAAGTGATATGTATTCCAAAATAATGTTTTTTTGAAAAAAAACCCACATCATGAATAGTGTTAATAACACATCATCATAAAAGGGGAGAAAAGGATGTACAATAGTCACATAGCTGAGTTCCCTTATAAAAAAACTAGGTAGCAAATGTAATCATTGATACGTAAGAAATTCATAACAATCATGATATGATGGAGATTAATAGATTAAAGGGTTTTCTAAATGTAAATTACCAAAAATCCTTTAACAAATTTTATAAAATGATAATTTTTGTAATAAAAATTGATGATAATAGTAAAAAAACTGCTTCAAGACCATTTATCATATAGTTGAAGAATTATTTCACATTATAATAATATATGTAAATATAAATGTCTATAAAAAATATATTATTCTTTATTGGATCCTAGAAGTATTTATACTTCCTTTCATTGAACATCCTTCATCATATAGTGATGTTATGGTAACCTCTAAAACTTCATAAAAATATCATATTAAACAATTTAAAAAAAAAATTAACCCTTCCAAAATCTTATAATAAAACACTTTGGAAGGAAGATCATTGAATTTCCAAAATTCTCATATCATTATCAAACAGTCGACATGGTTTGTCTCTTTAATCATCACATATAAAACAGGTGAACACCTTCATCTTGTATTATCTTTAAATATGTCAATAATGTGAATTACCATAACATTTTATTAAAATATTAATTATTAAATATTAATTAATTAAAACATATATTATGAGATATATTACCTAAGTCTAAACGTGTTCCAAACTCCATAAATGATACTATAAATAACCTTTTCAATAAATAATTAATAAGTTACAAGGAATTCAATACATATCCAAATCAATCATTTCATTATCCAAACAAATTTTTCTAAACATTAAGAACATATTTGGGGTTATCATTCCCCGAACCATTTGTTATAAAAAAATATTTTATACAACGAAAAATTTCATGGTAACATTTAGTTTATGATCTCAAATCCTTAATGAAAAAATTACTATAGTACAAACCTGATATATTCTAATGTTCTTATAACCATATCATAACTATTTAAATATCTAAATGGCATAATTCGTGAATCAAGAAATAATCATATTAATCATTCTTATTAATCATTGTTTGTGGAATAATCATAAACGTGATTTATTATCCTCTTTTGGGTTATATTCCTTTGACATATGAGACATTGATTTCTCTAGTGACCCTTGTATTTATAGTGTCAGTATTACACATTGGAATTTTATTTATTTCCTTTAAAATAAAAAACATGGTGGCATTTTTCTCAACACTTTTAAAGACTCTAATTCCCTTCAAGAATGTATTTGGGAATTTCTTTCTAAAATTTTCACATGTTGGAAAATAATGCATTCTCTTATTCTATTAAAAAAAATACTTTAATATGTTGTCTTATTATTTTTTTATTCCCTCGATGCTAGGGTTCTTGGAAAATTCGTTACCATCTCCAAATCAAATGATATTATGTCCTCATATGATGATAATGTTTGAGAGAATATTTCCAATCAGAATATTAGCATAAGTCTATAAAAGATATGACCCTTATTACACATTAGTTAATGTACATTGGTGAGGTTATCGTTACTTATAGTAGGTACCATTTTAAAATGATGGCATACACTAAATTAGTTCATACCATTATAAATCATATTGTACAATCCCAAAACTATTAAAATATATATCTAAAATTGAAAATTTTATTCAAAGCTAATATAATAATCATATACATGGTTTCTTTGGTGAAATTTTTACTTTTAAATCCTTAATAATGGTTTGTAAAGAAAATGGGAATTATCCTAATCATATCCCCAAGGAGTGTCACACTAAGAATATAGTAATGATAGTAGTCAT
Organism: Viscum album; assembly: GCA_963277665.1. Taxonomy (NCBI): domain Eukaryota; kingdom Viridiplantae; phylum Streptophyta; class Magnoliopsida; order Santalales; family Viscaceae; genus Viscum; species Viscum album. Next base: position 598,007,025 of record OY728121.1, read on the forward strand.
GTATCATTTTAAAATTGAGTTAGTCCCAATACACCATAGAGATGTTGTCACCCATTTGGTATATCTATATCAGAACCATGTCCAATTGTAGTTTCCAGGAAGGTAGGTATTTCTAGGAATACCCAAAAAAATATATAAATTACCAAAATTCTCGGATGTTAGCCTATACATATCCTCAAATTATAAATTAGGGTCATGTTCCTTAATCTTTATTTTCTAAATCTAGTTCATAAGGATGCTGCTAAACTTTCTCTGATACCATCTATAGGGACCCAACCCCAGATATCCTATTGTATGTGTTAGGATATTGGTACATTACGATACGATACAAGTAATTTTCATCCCAAATCTATATTACAAACATGATAACCAAAATACATTTGGAAATGAAAATAAATAATTACATAATTAAAAGAACATCATCCCTTAAAATTAATGAAATGATTCCTATTCATAATATGTGGAAATAAAGCGCAATACGAGTGAGATCATATAATTAGTAAGGTTGAGTACAGTAGAAAAAATAATCAATGAATAAAAATAAATCAAAATGGAAATGTGAATAACTGAGAACAAAATCCATTTAAATTATTGGATAAGGTATGATCAATATGGAATGGTAAATTAATCAAACACCTTCCATTTAATCAATAAACTAAAAGTGAAATGAATCCATATATTTATCATATGAAAATACTATGGATAATAATAATAATAACTGAATTATCTATAAAATAAATTATTAATTTTAATATTTCATGTCTGAGGAACATAAAAACCAATACATTCAATAAATTCTGTAAGAAAATTTAAAAATATGGGTCGAAAACCATTTAAATTTTCTAATTTACTTATCTCTTGATAACCTGTCGATGCATCGAGGGGTTATATAAAGTCTGGACTCTTCCCTTAACTCCCTTTCTAAATAATTCCTCATATCGAATAATTGATTAATTTCATAAATAATATTCCTTAAAAATATCTGTATTAAATAATTATTGTAGATTTATCAATATTTCTATAGTGAAGGATATGTTACAACAAGGTTTTTCTGATATTTATGAATGGAAATACCATTGTGACATCATCAAAACATTCTTGAGGAAAATAATCTTTAAACACTCAAATTTGTACTATATCACTTTCAAATATTTGTATCACAATCCCCATGAAGGAATAAAATTATATGAAACTTTTAAAATCATTAGAATAAGAAGATTCATTATATAAAATTTAAAATTGATGTATATACACCATATAAATGTGAATTGGTACATTATAACAAATAAGTCTCAATGTAATGTAAATTGAGATAAAATCTCTTAACATAAGTTCCACTTGTCACATGTGTCTATATATTCTTGAATAATAAACCTATGTTAATTATTTAATTTCTTCATAACCTTTTTATGGATTATTATTACATTTACTTCAATCATTACAGTGTATTGTGCATCTACATAAAAAATTTAGTTTACATCGGGTGTTTTTAACTAAATTTGATTCATCTGTCAAAAACAACTTTGGTAGTTAGAATATGGTAAAAGGGTTCATTATATAAATATATCCAGAATAATAATCAGAAAATAATTATCATATTTATACAAATATTATACTTCTAAAACCAATTTTGAATTATGGTTAGTGAAAATGAACAAATGTTACAATCATGGAGACAGTAGGTCATATGTACGCATGAGTAACATTACTATTTTTCAATGATCGTTATGGAAAGATGTTTAGTATCACTATAACCTTATATAATGATAATTATATGATAATTAACATGTAATTTAATCATATTAATTTTTATATATAATTATTGTGATGTAAAAGGATTTAAATCACGCCGATGAGGCGGTAGTCCACACATCCATGAATGACATTATCAACGTTCTATAGTGTGAAAAGGGAATAAATAAAATGATATATTATATTTAAAGAAAGGAAAATATGACATGAATAAAATATATATAATATTTATTTCAATTATTTTTAATTCAATACAACATTAATACATTAAATATATATCACGAAAAAATGACATCTCTTTGAGGTGGTGGTAGTCCACACTTCCACAAACGATGTTATCATATTCCCAAAAAATGATTTTCATAAAGGTTTGTCCTCAAAAAATAATTTCATAAGAATAAAGAAATTATTAATATATTATATATATTATATAAATAGTTTTATCATCATAATTCTAACCATGAGTGGGGGTAATGTTAAAACAAACAATCATCGTTTTGCATGGCGGTAGTTCTCTGTACATGAATGGAATGATCTTTACTCATTAGATGGAAGTTTCTGTAAGTGTTGGTAGACCCCTATGATTAAAAAATCTTAGTATATTGAATATATTCATGTTATTATATAATAATTATATAAAAATAATTTTAATGGGTGGATAATTAAATGAAATAGATGTGATCATTGGAAAATTTTAACACTTAATGTGGTATTTGCTTTTGGTTTGCACCAAAGGGCATTGATGGATTGATTAATTCCGTAGGGTAGATTTCTATTATTAGAGTAGGTATTTTTTAGCATATTTTATTTGGTTTTTTTGAAACTAAATATCATGAGAGGTGTGAATAAGTGGGTGGGGTGAGTTCCTTTTTATAGTATATGAGGAGTGGCATTCTTGTCCATGTTTCAAATGGAAATTACACAAACGTTTTTCCTATAAAAAGTATCACAAATAATGGAAAAAATTTGATAAAATAGATAATATAGTTTAAATATAAACATTCAATAGCTTTTGGAGGATTTTATTGATCTATTTGGCCATTAGATATAATGTTTAGTCCCATATTAAGCTAATTTTTCTTTTAATCGATGTAATTAATTTTAATCAAAAACAATAAAATTTTGTGTCAAAAACTATATTAAAAATATTAGAATATAAATATTATTTTGATTAAAAATATTTAATAAATTTTTTAAAATACCAATAATATAAGGGGATATAATAAATTTAATTTTTAAGCTACAAAGGAGATGACAAAGAAGGTTTTTATTGTAAAAATGTTCAAAAGGATGGTAAGTTTTTATATCCAAAATCATATTCAAATTGATTAAAATGAAATAAATTTTATTAATATATGTATATTATATATAATTAAACTTTAAAAACAATAATAAATATTTTAACCAAATAAATAAATTGTACAAAAAAGCCATTTCGAAATAAAATTCAACATTATTCACAATTCATTAAAAAATGAAACTTCTTAGGTAAATTCCATAATTCAACCCAAGATAAATATTTATGTTTATATTCAAAAAATGAGGTTTTGTTTCTCATATTATATTTATAAATTTCCATAAATTAAGATTTAAAATAGGTGAACCATTAAAAGGATTAAAAACATCCTTTATAAAAATAAATGTTTTCAGGTGTTATTCGTGGCTTGTTCTTATATAATTCCATTTAAGGATATTAGATGAATGAGAAAGATATTTTTTTGAATTTATAATATATATATATATTATTAATTTTAATCACTAGTTGTAATAAATATAATTTCTTATGATAAAACACATTTGTGAGCATAACAATAGTATTTTATAAAAAACATTCCATTTATATTAAAGTGGTTCTTAAATTTATTTTTAATTAATTTTTTACCAATTAAGTCAACCACATTTTTTCATAATTTGGATAATTATATTCATAACCTTCAATTTTATATCTATGTTCAATATTAATATATTATATAATAATACCTTAATAATGTATTTTTTCTGGCAAAACATGGTCAAGTGTGTAACACAAACAACCAAAAAAAACATTATTATGTGTAATGAAAGATAATAGATTTATTTTTGTGTTAAAAAATATAGAACATATTTATTTAAAATATTAAATATATATTAATGTCTCCTGTTGTTATATTTATTTATATTCTTGGTGTTGAGTATAACAAAATCTTTACATAGCGTTTCAAATAAATAAATTTTGGAAGAAAAATTAAATTTATTTTATAATAAAATATTATAAATTATTTGGGTGGTACAAAATTTATTAATTAAATATATCTTTATAACCTTCCATGTAAGGATTTTATGAAATATGAAAAATATCTTTTATGGAGGTGGTAGTCTACATGTATGCATGAATGATACTTTTAAAAGGATATAAGGATAATAAAGTGTGTAATTATTTATATTAAGAGAAACATAATTATTTCATAAATATCATATTTATTCCTTAATTACATCTATATAACAAAACATGTGAGGTGGTTATGAAAAATGCAATACAAAACTTTGTGTTGATGATAGTTCTCACATACATAAGGGAGATGTTTCAATTATTGAATGGATGAGAGGTAATGAAATTAGATAATAGATTTTCTTTATAGAACAATAATTACATCACATATCATATATGTTCAATACATATGTCTCTAAATATACTATGGGTGGTATTGGTAACATGTTTTTTGTTGGATTACAATGTATTTTGTGATTAAAATTTTGTTAAACATGTTATGGATAGTTATTGGAAATGCTAAGAATGGTTTTAATATAATGTGATTAAGGAAATGAAGGATGATTTCCTAATTTTTTTGTAAAATTTACAATAGTTAGATGATTGTAATTAACTATTAAAATTTTCTAAAATCATTAATAATTTCATGATTGGATATGAGTTTTTTAAATGTAAAATAAACCTAATGGGTGAGATCAAGGCATCCACCAGATGTTGATTTCCGTACTGGAACCATCTTATGATATAAATAACAACATGAAGTACTCCAAACCGTATTACAAGACAAATGATACAAAATATAAATAATCAAACCTATAATAAGAGATTTTAATATGTGATTGACAATCAAACGATGTTTATAACATTGAGTTAGTACCCTTCCATACCAAGGAAGATGAATATTAACAGATAGGCCAGGGAAGTTTCCAGCATTCAAAGTAACTATTACAAAGGTTTAAATACACATTTATATATGAAATTAAAATACCATATTTCATTTAAAAAATTATAAAATTCTCCAATTAGTTGAATAATTTCATTATCAAAAGAAATAGAATTTATACAATCAAATGGGGAGAAATAAAACATTGATCTAATGTTATAAAATAGACCATTCTTTTGTTATTAAAGTAATTACATATTTTATAAACATAATCAGCCATCATAGGGTAATGTTTCACAATAAAAAATTAATGATAATGTTTATGGACACATGGTGTGGACAATGGTCGAACTATATGAAATTTGATGTTATGAAGTTATGAAATTTTTCTTATGAAGGATGACCAATTGACTATAAGCTAGGGATGAAGATACATCATGTGATCAAATATAAGAAAAAAATTAACGATTTCACCAGATTAAAAGTTCTAGGATGTTGAATTTTTTTCAGTTTTTATGTTTAGTTCATGTGACTGGATTTATCGAAATTGATTCATCATAGATATGATTATTAATTACAGTAGACAGATGATGAATATAAAAGTAGATATACGAAATGTTGCTGAAGTAGCATGGTCTGATAGATAGACTGAGATGAATAATTTCTTATGATGTTATTAAAAAAATCATACTTGAGAGAGTTCTAAGAAACAATCATAGCATTGTAATGTCCATTTTATCATGATGATCCTAAGATATATTTCAATTGATTTGGTTTATTTCTATGATAAAGATTTTTTTTAAATGTTCCATAACATAAATATTAATGAATTCTAATGATTAGGATGATGTTAGAGAATTCATGAATATTTAGTAATGCTCTAAAAGAGTTGAAAAAAATCCAATAAATTTTATAAGATCATGATATTTCTTTTTAGAATTTTGTTGGGTGGGAATACTTCTTAGATTCCCATGTTTTTAATTTCCAAATCATCTATAAATGTTTTTCATATATAACTTGTACTAATATTGTAACCAATTAAAAAAAATGAAATAGTAAAACATTTGTTTCAGACTCAACTTCCAAATGAGATATTTTTTTTGGAGAAATACACTAGACATAGGGTTTGTATGAAATTTATCTAGAAAGATTATTAAATACTATTTATAAAAAAAATAAAGATATAATATATTCCATATTGAAGTATCAGATAGATTAGTGAGGTGCCAATTTTTTTCATCAGATAGAAAATAGAAAAAACATCATAGTTATGTGAGTCAAACAAATTGTTTATTCACTATGTTGTTAAGTGTGCACCTATAATACACTTACTAGATAGAGAAAATCAAAATAAAAGTTTCTTAAAAATTATTTTGGGTGGTGTTTATAATGTTTCATATACTTTTTATTCCTTAGTTTTTCAAAATAAAAACATTTGTATTTAATGGGAGATTTTATAATCAATCCTATTTGGAATTAAAGGATTACAATGTGAGATGGATGAATTCATATTATCTTTTTTCAAATAGTGAATTTAAATGGATAGATGAGTGTCACCATGGTAGGGATATAGTCACCTGCACTAGGGCAGTGCCTTTTCAATCTTCAGTTAATAACATTAATTTCATATAATTATTTTCATGTGATATTATTATAAAAATATATAATGAAAAAATTCTAAACATTTATTGGGGTTTAATTTCTGAGATTTGAAAATTTAAAAGATCACAGCTCATTCACCCCCTATCTCAATGTTTTTAAGACCACAAGGAACATCAGTTAGTATTAGAGGTATGGTATTCTACTGTTATATAAATAAAATATAGAATATCATCTCCATGAAATTGAAAGGAATTCCTATTATTGATGGAAAAATAATCATGATTTGAAAAATAGATTGATTCCCTCTAATATATATAATTTCCAGGAGGTGACTGGAATAACTAAAATGGAATTTCAACCTATTAATATATATTCTCCTATAAAATTTACTAATAGAATAAATATTAAGGTATATATAAAATCTAGATATTTTATTCTTATGTTTCTTCCATAAAATGATTATATGTTTTTATGGGTCTCTAGAATACGAAATAAACTCAGAAAAAATATAAATAAATCTTCAAATAGAACACCAAATTTAATAATAAAATGGTTGAAATATAGGATTTTTTTTAAGATATAATAATAGTAAATGATGAATCTATCGATGAATAATTCAATTGATTTGATGTTTTTTTCATAATACCAATGGATTTAGTTATGTCATGTATGATTATTCATTCCTAAAAAAGTCATGAGAATATTTCATGATATGTTTGATCCACAAAAATCATCCTTAGAAGATAACTAAGATTTTCTCTCAATTAATTATATAATTTTTTTATGGGATATGAGATAAGTAAAATTCTAGCTTTTAAAAAGAAGATCATGGTAGATAATACTAATAAGGCCATGGATAATTTTATTATTAATGAATCTAAACATGATATAGTGTACTTTAGTGAATATAATGATGATTAATTTGGTACTCATAAAATTTAAATAATCATGTCTCTTATATATAAAAAACCAGTAACAATGAGGGATGTTAAAATTCAGACAACAGCTAAAATGGTTCAATAGTGGATGAATTGTGAATTTTTATTTTAATTCTTCAAAGTAGAGTATTTTATAAAATAAATATTATTCTATATAAATATTTAAATGGAATAATATATGAATAACATCCATATAAAATGAAAATTAAAATAGATGTAATAAAAATTCACTTCAGAGTGTATGATGAGAAATAATGTTGACGTTTATTCTTTTAACAAACGTTCATTAGAAAATATATCACAAAGATGGGAAAAAATTATTTTCTAATGTTTATGGGACATAATATATATTTAACAGTTAAGAAGAACAAGTTGAGGAATGAAAAATGGAGTATAATTTTATATAAGAACTTGAAGAATGTCTTGATAGAAGTTCCAAACTCATGAAAGATATCAGAATGTTGGAGACGAAAATATGAAAATTAAACGAAAAAATGAATGTTTTATTTTTCATGTACTATGATTACATTGAGGAAATCTAAATCCTTATGAATAAATATGTTGAAAATGGATATATAGTGTATTATCATATCAAGAGACATTATTATATGGAGGAAGCAGTTTTTAAAATCCAATAATGATTAATTGATGTTGAATGTATCATGGAAAAGATAATAAAAAGTTTTCACGGTTTTGTAAAAGTAAAAGCTGAATCACCTTGACCTGCTAAGAAAATTCATTCCCAAAAAATATGTAAAATCTACATAGAATAATTATAAAATTTCATTTAAAGTTACTAACCATGAAGGTGGTATAATCGATGATTTAAATTATTTGGTTTAAAAATTATATTAGGAATATATCCCATGAAAAAATATAAAAAAAACAATGGAAGAATGTTTTCACACTCTATATAACTTCCCATACAAAAAATATATGATTGATCTCAATGAGTAGATTATAGGGAAGGATCATTTATCTCCTGAAAACTAGGATTCATTGAAATTTTGTTGTGCTAAACTATATATAGTTAAAAATAATTTAATTATTATAAAAAAATATACCAATATATATTCATTAATTATAGTTGGTAAATGATCAAAATAAATGGCATTACATTCTTAATCTTTAGTAGGAAAGAAAACAAAAAAAATCATATGAAAAAAAGTTCTAAATAAAATTTATTTTTAATTACTAGAGTATTCTTCTAGAATGAGTGAACAATTATGTCAATTTAGTAAAATTTATTTGATAATATTTCGAGAATAATTTTATTATTCATATATAGAGAAATAATATAGAAATAATAAATTTAATGAAATGGATTTTGTTATTGACATATAACTAAAATCAACCAAATTGAAAAAATCTCATATTCTTCATAATGGTTGTTCCACACACATGATTTTTGATATTAAAATCTTCGAAAAAATTGAAGAAAGTGATGTTTTTGCAGTTACCCTTGATAACTATAGTTCCATAAAAATTAGAGGAATTGAAACAACTAATATTGAATATCAGAAATATTAGTCGAATTGTGTTTTTTATGTTGATTATTTGGAACACAAAATATTAAGTGTTATCTAATATTGTGATGATGACATGGAATTCATCTTTAGGAATTAGTATTTGGTCATCATAATTTTTAAAGATACAATAGTTTCTATAAATGAATAAAAACTATTGGAACCCTTTTCTAGATCAGATATCATTGTAACTAATGTTACATAAGCGATAAAGATTAAAATATGTTGTCATGCCAAAGATTTTGGAATCATGGATGGAATCTTATGGGTAACTATATGAAATAAAATGTTGTTAGAAACGAATAACCATTGATAATGGAAGAAGATATTTTTTGTAAAATATATCATAAAGGGAATATTTTTTTGTAAAATCATATGAATGTCGAAATCCAATCAACCTGGCCACATGGTCACATTTACTTTGGTTTTTTTGGACCAAAGAGTCAGTAATAAATAAGTGGTGATTATTAATTCATCAAATTCATTTATGATTTTACTTGTAATTCCAATGTAATTTTTTCTAAAAATAAATCATAGGATGTATAATTGTTAAAAAAACATGAAGGTATTTTGAGAGATAAATTGGTGTTTATTTATTGAAGCTCAGAACTAATAATGGAATGTAAAAGAAATGTAAGTTTTTTGATTCGTATACATAGAAACATGGAAAAAAACACCAATACAATTATCCATTAATTTCTAAACAAAAGGGATTGTCGAATTTAAAAATAGATTTTTAGTAGAAATAGCTATAAGCGTTCCCACTAAAAAAATAATTATAAATTATTCTGAAGAGAACCTATAACCATAGAATTTCGTGTTAAAAATATATGTTTTAAATGAATGAATTATAAAATAACTCTCTTAAAGATGTTTTATATAATACATCATTTTTTTAAATACTTCAATGTTTTTTGGGAGTCCTCATTTTTATAAAAATAAAAACCCAAGTCATAGAAAGTTTGATGAAAAAGACGAGGGTGGAGTTTTCATAGGATTTTCAATCAACATAATAAGACACATCTATTTGAATAAAAAAAATAAGTAGAATATTTTGATGTGAAATTTTAGGAAAAGATAAATTCATAAAAAATATTTTAAAGATTTTATAAAAGATAGATTGGAGAGTTTCAATAAGAAAAATGGGGAAAATGGCTAGGCTCTACCATTGTGAGAAGTGATTCAGAAGAATATTGTTATCTATAATGTTAGAATGTAGGAATATATATAGTGTAGTGAAAATTATATAAATAATTTGAATCTAATTTCAGCAATGGAAATAAAAAAGATCTAGTTAAGTACATAATAATGTTGTGATTTGTGAATCAAAACTATCTTTTCTCACAAGTCGAACTAGTGTTAGTTTCAGAAATAGTTGAACATAATGTTTTTATCATATTAATAAATATTTAGATCAAATTTAATAAAATGAAACATGGTATCTTTTTTAATGACTCCCCAAAATTAATTTTATCATAACAATTTCAGTATTTAGAAAAAGGTTGACCAGCCATGGAAAATATTCATGAAAAAATTATCGATATGTTTGTAATCATCACTCAATGGTGGATGTTCTAGATGTTGAAGAAAATTTTTCACTATTGTGATATTAGTAATAATTAAAATCATCTTTGAATTTTCAATTATATTCTTTATTATGAGGATGTTATATCTGTTTTCAGGAATACATAAATTAAATAAGAATGTTTTATTAAGAAACCTAGTGGTTTGTTACATGAAAATGGTGGAACTGTGGTTTGTAAGCTGAATAAATATTTGAATTGGATGAAATATTATCCAAATAAATGGTACTCTAAACATTATTGTTTCATAAAATAGTTTAAATTATCTAATTGAAAGTTTTATTGAAAATTATATGTGATGGAAATGAGAACAAATACCCTTACTTTAATTATTTAAATTGATGATATAAATTTTTCATGTGACTGTGAGAAATATTATGAATAATTTTATAAATAAAATAAGATAAATTTTAAAATTAATTTACATAGATAAATAACTTTCTTTATGGGATTACAATTTCAATAGAATAAAACATATATCTTATTATCCTAAGAAAAGTATGGTAACGAGTTTTTATAAGTGTTTCATGGTGTATTACAAATAATTTTCCTTTTCTAGTTTAGTTTTTTTGAGGATGAGAAAAAGTGAAGTAAGGAAATGTGTAAATAAAAATGATTTCTAAAGGCTTGTAGGATGTTTAGTCCACCTTATAGATTTAAGACTGAACATTTTTTTTAATGTGACTTTATATGTAGGATATTAGAGTGATCCTAAATTATCACACATGTTGGATGACAAAATAGTATACAAGTATATGAATGAAACATCATCTTATCTACTATTTAATAAAAGAAGATCTAATGTAAAAATTCATGGATTCACAAATTCTAATTGGGATAGAGATTGTAGAGATTGAAAATTAACACATGGAGTATCTTTTTTCATGGGAGAATGTTGTGTGAGAAGGAAGAGTAAGAAATAGTGTTTAGTTACATTGAGTAAAAGAAGAGTAGAATATGTTTCTTCCACCCAATATTTGATACAAATAATATGTATAAAATTCCTATTGAAATATTTGAGGATGTCTGTTATAAAACCATGGAATATTTTTTATTACAATCAACAAAAAATTAATCATTCAAAAAATCATCTACAACATTCCATATCAATGAAAATTGATATTATGTATCATTTAATTAAGGATAACTTAGTCGGTGAAGGTCTTATTCGTGAGTTCATTCTTATTAAAAACAAAATAACTCATGTTTTCACCCAAGGAATTATAATGGAATGATTTGATGAACTAAGGCTGAAACATCAGGCTTTTCATCCAATAAATACTTCTTAAAATTTTAAAATATTTTAATAATAAGACCCAGGATTCGATTATAAAATGTGGATAGAAATCATATAACATAGATAAGAGAAAAATGTTTAATTTTTTTTACAAATAATGTAAAAAATAACAATTTAAAGAAAATGTAGACAAATATTTTATGAATTTGATGTTTTTGTGAACATAAAAATGTGGATATAATACATTAGATTATTTTTGATGGAAAATTTTAATTTCATGAACATAAAATATCTTAAAACTGTGGGATGTAATTCCATAATAAATATTTATAAATGAATGTTGATTGGGGATATTATTTATTTAAATTGTTGTAATTTCATGAACATTTAATGAAAAAAGTCTTTTGAAAAATGTTATATATTTTCAAGTATTTCCAAAAAATAAAAATAAAGAGATTAAGAATACTTTGTTATGTTTTTGTAAAATTTATTTCATTTTATAAAAATATATATTGTGATGATTTTGTAAAATAGGTGAGAATGAGTTTTTTTTAATTTTAGAAATGTTTTTTATGTGGTGTTTAAGGAAGTGAAGAAATATTCCTCAACATAGTTAAGAAAGCTTTATAAATTCATATGATGATAAGCTATTCATTAACTTTTAATACATCTTGACCAATTTATTTATTTAAATATTAGTTTATTTCATGAAAAATAAATACTTAGGGGAGATGAAGGAGGATACAAGAAATTGATTTCCAGAATAACTCCCTTGGAAAAAGAAAACAACCACATGAAATCCTACCAAGCTGATTACCAAAAGTAGGTTATAGGAAAAACACAATCAGAAAGATAAGAGGAGAAGGTACAAGCTGAGGGAGATTGAAATGAATTCCTTAGTACATTTTTTTGTACACATTCATACCGTGTATTAAGAATATTTTCCAAAATAAGAACGCAATTGTCATTATTTAATGTTACCCTTACACTGAGGGCAAGTCATTTTTTGGTGATCAATGAAAATTTCATGATTACATTATGCAAATAAAAAATATACAATGGCGTGGGTATAATTTTTAAAATAAAATAAGGGATAATTTATACAAAAAATGTGTAGTAATATATATTTTATCCAAATCTATTAATCAAATAAATATTTTCTTACAATAGGCCTTGGGATGATCAAAAATGTAGTCAACTATTTTGGACATGAGTGTTACCAGAAAAATTGCATTCTTATGTTGATGGATTAAAAATTTGCACAATGTTAAAATTGTATAATGATAATAGTTGAGAAGTCAAGAGTGTGAACTGCTGAAGGGATTCCAATTGAATAAGTCCCTGGGAAAAAGATCCATTGGATGAAACAATATCTGAAAAACATTCAAGATGTCACTAGGAAAACACTTCTAAGAAGTTGAACCATGTGGTGTATAATGTATCAGCTGAGGCATTATGAAAATACTGAGAAATACTGATTCATTAGAAATATATTACATAAATTTAGTGGAAAAATATAATTATGAATTTCTTGAGATGAATAGATGATAAGGTATGGAAATCCTACTTACATAACCAACAGAAGAAGTTTTTATGAAGTCATCATAAAAACATTATAAGATGGATTTTTGAAGTGGACATTTCATCCATCATATTGAAAAAAGGAAAATGGGCATAGTTCTGGAAGGCATATCAAACAAATATTCCACGAACAGACACTTAATGAAAGCCAAATGAACAGTTTTCAGATGATGTCCTTTGGAGATGTTTCTAATGAGTCTTATAAATATATTCCTATAAATTTTCATTTCAAAAACATTTATACCTAGACAGATTCAAAATAATCAATCAAATCAAGAGAAATTAGGACACTAATGGGAGTTTTCTCATATTCTATTCACTAATTTCTAATATAAAATTTCAATAGACACATGGTAGTTTCTATGGAATGGATGTGGTCACCTAAACTGAGAGAGAACATTGTTAATATTGTGTTCTTTTCTTTAATTTCCTATCACTTCATACATGTGACAATGTTAAAAAAATATATGGATAAAAATATAACATTCTATTGGTATTTAAATTCACATATTTTAAATTTTTAAAAGAACCCCACTAATTTACCCCCTCTGAATGGTTCTCATGATCCTCGTTGTAATGTTTTGGGTTTTTGACTCTGATAAAAAACCACACATTATTTGACATTATCAATTAGTTGCTATACTATTTTCTTAATCATTGACCATAGCTCAATTTCAAGAGTTACTTTAGCATTATATGATGTTATGTATTATTATAGAGGATTGGGAAATTCCTCAGATGTTTTGGTATTATTTAAGGAGCATTGGAGTCTAAATGATATATTTTTGTAATTTCATGCCAAGGAGCATAGTTTTGGGGAAAATCGTGTTGCCACTTCTAGGTATACATGCTAATTGAATTTGAACTGGATAAAAGTTTGATTAAACAATTGTTGGGTAGATAATGATCATGAATGGGGTTTTTATAGATGTTATATAGGATTTGGAACAGTTTGTGAACTGTTATATAAATCTATGTAGTGGTCTCTATAGTTATCACAAAATATGTAGTACCTCTGCACTGTAGCATGAATAGTTGCTGCATGGTATGTAAAATGGAGTGGGTAAACCATGTGTTCCTACAAATGAGGAAAATTTTCATTATTCCATTAATTTTCCTTTTTCATATTTTTCACCTCTGAATCCCTTTTCTCATTCATGGTTATGCACAATATGAGGAGAAATTATCCAATCCACCTCCTCTTCACTAAGAGATATCTTTTTTGTCCATACTCCAAACATCATGTCGTCAGGTGAAATTAGACTACATAGGTAAGTCATATCGAATTCATACTTTATCTTCACATCTCTTTTTCCCTCAAGATTTATAAATATATTTTACTGTTTCTACCTATTTTTAGTCCTTTCAATAGAAACTCAAATCTAATCCAACATGATTCGAAATGAATCTAGTTGTCATATGTGACTACTTCTATGAGTCTATGGTAGGTGGTTTATATATTGATTTTTGTTTTTTGGGGACATTATGGAGGCAAGTATTTTAGTGTGGATTTTTTGAATTTAGTCGGACCCAAACACCTTCGTATTAAATTGACCATACAACTTATGAGATTTTTTTGGGAATTTATTTACCATTTTTATGTGAGTGAGGCCTGGATAGAGGCCATATTTCAAAGGATTACTTTTTCATTGGTGTTAAAGTAATTTTAATTGGTTTTTTGAATGAACTAATTTATTCTTTTGATTCTTGGGAATTGAAGAACACCGTACTGAGTAGTTATTTCCACATTTATGACAAAATTCATTCGTATAAAATAGAATTGTATGTCCAAATTTTACATCTGATGCGAAATTGAATTTCATTGAATTGATTGATTATTGAAAGAATATTTTTATATATAATTTATTTTGATATAATTTTTACACCCATGTGGTTGTGATAGGCTTGTAAAAATTTGAGGTTTCTTGGCCTTCAGGATTGAGTGAGGTTGACCACTAGTTGAATATGGCATAGATTTATTTAGTGATTTGACCACATCATAGGGAACCAAGGATGTAGTTTGGGATAGTGAAGCCATTAGGTTTGGCATGTCCCTTGATATTAGATGGCATGGCCATCATATTTTTATGACATGGTCACACGGGTACGATGTTATAGTTGATGCCTCGGTGGTACTTTTTTGGTGATTTATACGCAACTGTGAGGGCCAAATCACTGAATTGAGGTATGTGTACGTAGATTTACTCCATGGTGATGTTTATTTGACCAATCGTATGGGTATAGGCCCCCATATAGGGTCTTAAGATTTAATTAGGGTTCTTGTTGTAGAAATCCACATATAATGTGATGAGATTTCGTTTGATAGTGATGGGAATATTAGATGGAGGCTGAGGCTCACTATGTTTGAGGATATGGACCTGGATATTTATTTGAGGATATGTATCACTAGGCATATAGTTTTTAGGCTTTGAGATGATGTGTTCTTTTGATCAAGGGTATGAGTGAAATAATTGTAATCCTTGGGAATTCCCTTGTGTTGTTTGTAACTTTTAAGGTATGTGGTTTCAAAAAGAAGGAGATGTCATGTTACTTGATTTGTGGTGGAACCTGAGAGCTCACCTGGGACATGAAATTGGGGTTGCTTTGGGTTATGGTCCATGTACCTTCTTCACATATAATATTTTGATGTTTTCTGGACCAGGTAACAGTTCTTGGTGGCTATTGAGAAACAGAAAAGTTATTTATTTTATTCCAAATCCATTGAACTTTTTTGTTTATTTATTATATCTTGTCATCTTAAAGACACATTCTTCATATGAACCAGTGGGTGGTACATAGATTCATCTCACACCCTGCACGGGTCCTTCAGGACATGTTTATATATTATAATATTACATTCAGATGAAGAATCAAAATTAGGAGATTCCCCTTAGTAGTAATATGATTTGGAACAGGACCTTGAGGTCATCCCTAGTTAGAGTTTCTCATTCATTTAGAATTATTTCATTTTCCGCATGCTATTATGTTTATTTTATATATTTATAGTGTTTATCCATTTCCTCCCTTTTTGTACATTCAATTTTTGACTTGTTATGGATTCATGATTTTATATTTGGTTTATACAAATGGTGTGTCTAGAATGATTTATTTATTATTCACTTTTTTCTCTTTATGTTTATATTCCTTTTGCTAATAATCTGATATTGTCTATGCTACCAATTTAAGGTTCGGTTATGAGTCTTCTATGTTTTATCTTCCCACATCATGATATATTATATTATGAGATCTATCTAATTATCTATCACAATAGTATATATCCACCAAACTATACATGCTTAAAACCTTACTACTAGTTGGCATCCTTCGGTGTTTGGGAATGTCTGCCTCAGGCCAGTTGAACATAGACTAATAGAACTTTTTGGGTACATATTCAGTTTAGGGATACTACAATTGGAATTGGATAGAAGTTTTTATCCTCCGACTTATGGACATTTGGGTTGAAAATCATTCCAATTTGATCTTTTCAAATAATAGTAATTTTATTTTTTGTCTTTGTTCGGAACTCAATTCCATGAGTTATATCAGATTTATATTAGGTTTTGGATCATTCTATAGGATTGGAGAGTTTCTTGGGTGTATGATTATGGTTTTGGGATCATTGGATTACAAATTTCATGTTTTGGAATTTCAGGCCAGGCAACACAGGTTAGGGGAAAACCGTGTAGCCCCATATAGGTAACCGTGCACCATGATTTTCAACAATTAAACAATTTGAGTAAACTGAATTGGTAGGAACACTTCCATGCATGGGGTTTATGTAGATGTTGTGGAGGCTTTACATAGTTTTATAAAATCATGTGAATGGCCACATGGGTACATACACATTGGAATTACCTCAGCACTATGGCATGCATGGTTACTAAACAATTTGGAAAACCATGTGGGTAAACCATGTGGCCTAGTAAATAAGGAAAATTCTCATTTCTCCTTCAATTTACATTTTTCTTATTTTTCCCATCTCTCTCTCCCTTTTTTCATTATCAGACTAAAATAATAGTTGGAGAACAACACAATTCCTCATCTTCACCTTCGCCATCTTCTCTATTGGTCCTCTTATCTTCATGTCATCAGGTGCAATAGAACTACCTTGGTTAGGCATTCCCCATAAATACTTCATCTTCTATTCTATATCACCTCATATTGTGCTAAATCCATTTGATTTGTTTCCCCCTATTTTCAAGCCATTAAATAGAATCTCTGATATACTCCAATCCATTGAGAATTAGAGATTTATATCGGATGTGCATGTGTCAATTGAGTCTAAGGTATGAGGTTTAAACGTTTATTTTAGTTTTCACAGAAATTTTGGGGCTATGGATTTTAGCGTGCAATTGGGAAGTTGAGAAAGACCCCACTACATGTTATTTAATTGACCATATTCCTTATGTGATGTTTTTGGGAATCCCTATAACTTGTTTATCTGGGTGAGGCTGGGTTTGAGGCCATCACTCTATTGGAGATTTAGCACAGTGTGTTACATTCATTTTAATTGGTTTGTTTCAAATGAATTGATTTGTTATTTTAATTTTGGTGCTTTAAAGATCACCTTAATCAGTGTTTATGTTTATATTCATTATGAAATTCAATAGTATAATATTTAATTGTATGTTTAGATTGGATTTGAGATGTACAATTAAAATGCATTGAATTTATTGATTTTTGAAAGTGAATTTTTATATATAATTGGTTCTGAACAACTACTGAGGCAAAAGGGCTTGTGAGAGGATCAACCATAAGTTGGCGTGGCTTGACCATCAGGATTGAGTGATGCTATTTACTGGTTGGCCTTGGTCCATATTTCTTGAGTGGTTTGACCACAGGATTGGGTATTGAGGATGTTTTTTGAGGTAGTGAGGATATCAGGATGGTCATGGACCATGATACTGGATGGCATGACCATCATATTCTAATAACATGGGTGTGGGGGAACAACGTGTTGATTGATGTGGGTTAGGGACTTTATTGGAAATTGTTTCTCAACTGTGAGTCCCAACATGCCGAAGTAAGTCATTTCCACAAAGGGTGACACCATGGTGAGGTGGTATTGACCACTTGTGTGGGATGATAGCACTGTAATTTTCCATTGGATTTTTTGGGTGTGTTTTTCATAGAAATACATGTTGAAGCTGAGGATACATTATTTTATTTGGGTGTGGCTATCAGTTTGGGGTTGAGGCTCACAATGATTGAGTCTATGGGATGTGATATTTAATTTAGGATATGTATCATTATTTATCCAATTTTTAGGATTTGAGATGACATGTTCTTTTGAGAGGGGGTTGAAGGGACCATGTTTTGTTACGTTGGAATACCTTTGGGATGTCGATACTTGATGAGACA
The DNA here is from genome assembly GCA_963277665.1 of Viscum album. Classification (NCBI taxonomy): domain Eukaryota; kingdom Viridiplantae; phylum Streptophyta; class Magnoliopsida; order Santalales; family Viscaceae; genus Viscum; species Viscum album. Next base: position 598,025,736 of record OY728121.1, read on the forward strand.
TGAGGTGTCAAGAGTAATGAGGTGACATGTTACATTATTTAGGTCGAACCTTAGAGTTCTCCTTGGATTTGAAATCAGTGGTACAATGGGTTATGGGCCAAGGACCCTCTTGAAACTTTTGGCATTGGCTGAAGCAGGTTACACTTCTTGATGGCTATTGAGCACTACATATGTTTTTTGTTTTATTTAAAATGCATTGAGATGATATTTCAATTTATTATATCAAGCCTTTTTAAACACATATTCATGGTATGTACCATTGGGTGGTACCCTATTGGTATTCATCTCGCACAATGAATGCGTACATTTGGATGTGTGTAGACTTTATTAATTTATATACAGGTAAAGGATCGGCCTCAAGAGCTGTGCATTTTTGGCTTCTTTCATGGAGTTTGTCATGAGACCTTAAGGTCATTCCTAGTTTGAGTTTTTATTATGTCATGCTTTCTTTCAGTTTCTGCATGGTTTTTTATATTATATGTTGTAATAGTGGTTATCCATGGGATCCCTTTTTGTACTTGACCTACATGACCTGTTACAAATTCTTGATGTTCTATTTGGTTTCTAAATGTTATTTTTCTATCATGTTGTATTTTTTATTTACATTCTTCTATTTTAGTTTATATTACATCGACTATTTATCTGATATTGTTTGTGCTACCACATTGCTGTTCTAATTCATGTATATTGAGTCTTATTTTTATATATCATGATATATTACAAACTCATACTAGTATTATTATTTACCCTTGGAGGGTACAGACTTACCATTATATCTTCTTGTACCCCCTACAAGTCGAAAGCCATTGGAATTCAGGCAGAAGATCCTAAGGCCAGTGGCACCTGGCCTAATAGCACTATTCAGGTGGCTATTCTTGTTTGGGATGCTAAACTCAAGAACATCAATCTATATATCTATTCATGATAGGCGATGATGAAAAATTAAATGCGTTGTATCATTTACGCTTCAACCCACATTTACACCAAAGTGATTTTTTAATTTTACATTAAATGGAATGGAGAAAAAAATTGTAGTTCCACTAGACAAATAAAACTTATTAATTGTACATATAATAATGTTGTTAACTTAAGATACATATAGTATATTTGGTGGGTTTTCTTAAAAATAAATATACATTAAAAACATGGTAATAACATATACCTCTTCCTCTAGAAATCATTACATATGGGTATTTTGGGTTGAAAACAACCAATAGGACATGTGTAAGGTATTATGTAGGATATATAAATTATTGCGAATCAATATAAAGGATAACTGGTTTTGTGTAGATTTGAGGTAAGGAGATTCTATTTTATAAGTGAGTGGAGTGGAAACATTTTAAATACCTAAAACTCTAAAATAATTTAAATTAATTATCTAGTGAAATAAGAAAAAAATTAAATCGTTTAAAATATATGAGATTTATGTTACAAATACTCTAAAATAATTATATATAGACATGTTTTTGTGATATTTTCAATCGTATCTCATATTTTATCCCACTAATTAACCCATTTATCATTTACCTTGATGAAAATCATTTACCATGGTAACTATTCATTTCCACTAAAAATTAAGAGATACCTAATGAATAATTATAATATCCTGATTTAATATATGGAATCCATGTTTCATGATTCAATTCCAAGAATTAGTAAGAAAAATTGAAGCTTCACAAAACACACTAAAAAATATGTTTAAAAATAATTAAATTTACCTCAAAATAATGTATAATATTGAAATACATGTCCTTTATTTATTCAAGACTAAAAATAATAATAATTTTGGTATGGTAAAAGAATAAAAAAATGGATCATATTAAATTTTTATATAACATATAAAAAATATTATATTTTTTTCTTAGATTAAACTACAACATAGGTTCCAAGAAATTATGAATTCTTTTCAAAGTCAAAATAATATTTTTAAGTGAATTATTTTCCTCTGTAAAAAAATATTTTATTTGAAAAAATATTACATATTTTTATTACTTATAGATGAATATTGTAATAGAGGTTTTAATATATCTATAATATTTTTTTTAAATATTCACCAAAAAACCAACTACATTAAAAAAACAAACACTCTAAGACAATTTTTCTAGATTAATTAAAAAAATTACGTTTATTTACAAAAATAGAATATATACATATTTTGAATTAGTCTTATAAATGAAAATATTTTGTCTCAAGAAAATTAACATTTGTAGAAAAATTACATTTTTAAAAAATCAAAAGTTCTCCATATTATTTCATTATGATTTATAATTAATTTTTAATTAATTTAAAAGTTAAAAAAATATAGTCTTTTTAAAAATGATCAATTTATTAAAATATATAACACTTTATATGAAATAATTTGTAAAATATCCATTTTTAACATTCAATTGTTTTAATAATACCAAATTATTTATTTAATATTTTATTTCATGATTCAAAACCCATAAAATGTAGTGTATGTATTATAATTGATTAAATGTAGTTACCCCAACCCCAGTATGCTGGAGCCGATGTCTACTTTTTTACATTGGAATAATATAAAATTAATCACATCCCAAAGGACCAAATAGTATAACAGTCTTTATGAATTGGATACATTCATAAATTTAATTTAACAATTGAAAACATAAAATACACAATGTATTTTCGTTGAACTTTTCATGATTCATCAAAACACATACATTTATATCAATTAAAAACACTTCTTCATGGATAGGGTAAAATAAAACTAATAAAGAGGTGATATCATATGATCAGTTGGGGTAAGTATAGAATGTGAGCTACGAATAAATATTTCATAGTCAATATGGAAAGTTAAATAGCTTAAACATGTTCTACATAATATATTACTTGTGGGAAATATTGAATAATAAAATAATGACAAAAAATTTCTACATAAATAATCAAATAATATTGAAAACCTAACAATGGATATCCTAAATAATCTAATAATCAAATTTATTGTCAATAACTGAACTCATAATAATAGAATGCATTATCCCAGACTTCTAAAACATACTGTTCAGGACATATTCCAAAACATCTAAATAAATGTGTAAATCCTCACCCAAAAACACAATATAGTATGTATCGTGAGACCTACCAATTCTTTAATGGGATATAGAATTCCATGTCCACCACATAATATGTCTAATGCATTTCTCATATGAAAGGATAAACATATTAATTTATTTATTAAAATACTAACATTTGAAATTTTATTAATTAAACTAACCAATAAACACAATCATATTATCCAGAGCTAAATGTTAAATTGTAATAAAATTGTATATCCATAGTAAAATTTGTCATGCACCATCCAGAGAAAAAATAATTATTTTTTTCATAACACATATCCTTAATGGAATATATGTAACATAAAGAGTTGATGTCCTTGATGAATTTAAATACCAAGAAAATATACATAAATTGTTTTTGAGAAAAATGATCTTTTGATTTAGTGAATAACTTTTTAATGAAACGATTTATGAAAACAATTAGATGATAATTTTAATTGAATATAAATTTTCAAACTTTTTAATTTATGCACTAAAATAAATATTGTTTATGATGTTGTAAAAATTTTTCCATATCATACATGTTAAAAAACGTTTCTTTTTATGTTTGCTGTAAAATCCAAATTGGAATTGTTTTCAAAATTATATGATGATTCATTTAATTTTTTTAATTAAAATTTGTTATTTTTTTAAAAAAAAATATTTAATAAATAATTTTTAATATTTTGATATTGTTTTTATAAATCAAGGGTTTTCATGGAAAATGTTTTATCACCAAATATAGAAGTATAGTAATATTTTATTAAAAACATTTCTCAATTATTACAAATAAACAATAATATAAATATATGAATCTAACTTGAAAACTTATTGAATATCAGGATTTGAAAAAAAAAATATTGATTTCTGGGTAGAAATATAAAATAATTTCACCAAGGGAGAGGTAAAAATAAATTATCTGGAATAATGTTGAGATTGGGGAATAAGCTCTTACAACTTTGATAACATCTTAATTATAAACTAAAAACACTAAATTACATGAAGTGTAAATTTAAATAAAATTAATATAAAATAATTCATTTTATAACAAATAAAATATTTATTGTATAAACCACACAATGGAAATAAGTAGTGAATATGGAATATGTCTCAATAAATTAAAAGTCAGATGAGAAACCCTTAGTTCAAGTGTGATTTTCTTCATACGTGTCATAACACATCTAAAATGGTTTACATGGTGTTATTAATTTATAATAGAACCCAAATAATATTTATAATATCATATATGATCAATTTAATACATTTTACCACCTTTTTATTAATAATATTCCATTATTCTCATTGTGTCAAATGTTAATTGTCTTATTTTCTCAAGAATGATTTTTCATGAACATTACAATTATCCTTCATATGATATATATATATATATATATTAAAAATTATATTAAGGTTTTAGAAATCATATTTACTCATTATATGCATTTTAAGATCCATTTATCAATGTTAAAATGGAAAATAAATCATACCGCTTCATGAAGATGGTAGGTCATACGTACGCACGACCAACATTATTATTTCCTTAGTGAGTGAAAAGGTAATGAAGTGGGATATATATTAATTTAAAATAATAAATATTTTCTCATATATATCACATATATTAAATAATTATCTTCTTATTACATTCTATATAAAACATAAGTGAAAAACAAATAACACCACTTCACGAGGAGGAAGTTCAACGTACACTCCAAATAGTTTTTTTATATTTTCATAACGACAACTTTTGGGTAAGTGGTATCTAGAAATTTGAAGATTCAAAAAATTGAATCACATTAAAATAACTACAAGTAATTCAAAATTCAGGTAAAAACATTACATCCCGCCTTTTCAAAACCATAATGATGCGCCATTAGGATTATCAAATTCAAATTTCAATAAAATAAAACTAATTTTCAGACAACGTTCCAGTTGTCACCATTATGAGTTGATAAAAGAGACACCCATATTCACATATAAATTAATTCTATCACCTACGTTGATTCTATCTTATGGAAAATCCATCATCCAATCACTTATATCACCATCTCTTCTCGAAACCGCCACCTTTATCATCGTCATTATTGTCACTAAAGCTTCCATCACCGTTATCACTGTCATCATCACACAACACCAAAATCCACATGTCTTAATTATACCACCAAAATCACGCTACACCTTCTACTTCCAATCCACACACATTTCAAGATCAAACATCTCCCAACACATCACCAAAACATCTGAAAAGTACAAAATGTATTCTGTCATACACATTAGCGATGTTAGGGTATCAAAAATGTAATGGAATGGTAAAAGGTATATGTGATATTAAAATTAAAAATTATATTAATATAAGAAATATAAAATTAATATAATTAATACATTATTATATCCATTCATAATATTTTTTAATAGAAACAGATTATATCAGTTTGAGAGGTAGTAGTTCACCATACATGTGATCGATGATTTTGGATCCCCTTTGATTGATGTCGATAATGATACATATTATTCCACGGATATAAATATAAAATAATATATTTAATATATGTTTATTATTATATATTAGTTTTTAATAAATAGTTTATCTTGTAAATATAAGAAATAAAATGAAATCTCTTTATTAAGATATTTAAATTCATTAAGATAAATGCCCTTGGATATCCTCTAAGGAAACTTGTTATTGAATTTTTTGAGGAAAAAAACTATAATATTTACAAGGATTTTGGGAAGACATTTTGAGTTATTTAGATTAATAAAAATGGCCCGATTGGTGTGATGATGAACGGGGAGTGAGTTCCCTTACCTAAGTGGGGAAAGGGAACCCTTTGGGATATTACAAGAATATTTCAAAACAAAATCCAAAATGATAAATTCATTCACAAGAAAAAATGATTCCAAATAATAATATGTTCAATTTTTCGATGGGATAAGGTTAAAATATATAGAAAAAATGAGTTTGACAAATTTATTCACTATTTTATCCTTTGTATTGTTAATTTAACCCCATAATAATCATATTTTTATGTTAATACAGGTAATTAATTATTTCCCTTTTCACTATTTATTTTTGTAGAAAATTAATTTTATTTTATTAGATAATATAAAATATATTTATTAAAAATATGTAATCCATTCACTAAATTCTATTAACATATGTTCCCAAATTCAATTTAAATTATCACTACAAATGTGATGAAAAAGTGGGTTTTTAGAGAGAAAATTATTTTAAGTAAATAATGTTTTAATATTAAAATTAAATTTTAAATATATTAAATTTTAATAAATTATACCATAATTTAACTAATCTATAATTGAAAAAAATTAAGAAATTATTTAAAATTTTAAATAATTTAAATGAATATTATTATTTTTAGTTAAAATCATTATTTTCAATATTTATTGAAAAATGAATCATTTTTAAAAAATCTCATAAGCTCACCCTAAGATAATTTTGATAATTTTATTTCCAAAATATTTTTTTCAAATAAAATTCATAAATGTGGTATAAATTAATTATAAATTTCGTTCAAAAACCGTGGATAAACTATATTTATAAAAATATATTTTTTCAAAAAGTAGCTCTTTCTTTAAAATGAATCTTATATTATTTTTAATCAATAAATCACCATTTAATTTATGTTATAAAATTTTAAAAACATAATAGTTTCATAAATCAGTAAGCACGATTCATAATCTCCAACTTCATGGTTTCTTCCTAATGGTCATGTTAAAATAATAATTTTTTAAGAGAGTTTTCTGTTTCGTTTAAACCCATTGTTGCATGAATTATAATCTATCAATGTGATTGAATTTATTTAAAAATAAATTTATCATAATGTCTTGGGATGTAATATTTCTTTTCTAATATAGGTGTTGTGTATCATATACACTATTGAACGTGACATTTCTTTAATAAAATTCTATAGGTGTTATATTCTACTATTTAAATACATTGCATCCTTACAATTTAATCATGATCTCCATAATTAATTGTTTGATATTTTGATATAGCTTCCCTGACAACCAAAATCATAAAAATCGGATAAGAATATATACTCCAAATAAAATAGATGTGGAAGTATGAGGGTCTTCCAGAATAATAAATTACTAGGTTTCTGTAGAGGATAACATTTTTGGGAAATGAAAACATAGACAGGGAAGACAACATATGAAAATATAGTGAAAAGATATATTTCTATAGGAAACATTTCATCCTTTGGATGTGGCTTAGTTAATTTATACTCTATTTCATACTCTGATAAATGAATATTAAAAAGGATTTTTTTCCCTAAAGTACTAAAATAACAATTAACAAATCATTATCGCTGTAGAATAATTGAAATTCATTCCTGTTACCACTAGATATTTTTTGACTACAAAAATTGTTATTCCAAGTTATCTAATACCATCCAATGTTAATATTAATCCATTCCATAAATAGTTTACCTAAAGAATCATCTAATATATATCTATAAAAATTTAAAATCCAATTTTTTTAAGGAATGTGACTAAAACAATATTATATTCCCTAGAAAATAAATAGTACCTCTTAATGTAACATTTAAAATATGATAATACCATGATAACCATAAAACCATAATGAAAAAAATCATTGATCTAAATATAAAATCATAGGCTATCGAATTTTTTTCAAAAATCAACACATGTAGTAAACTCCAAGAAATATAACATAAACCATAAAATATATAACTAATTTCATGGTTTCTAAATAATCATAATAAAAAATCCCTTTATTAACTAAATATCAAGAAAATATTAAGTGGTATCCCCCCTCAATCATCTACTTTAGATGATTTTCATCTAAGCCCTAAATCACTTTTCATGGTCATCAATACTATTCAACATATACCCTCAAATCCTTCAATAAATAGTACTTTATTACATTCCTTATGTATTTAATGATTTTTATATCATGAATACCATTGATATAATTTACCTATAACAAAGATACTGAATCGAAACACAAAAATAAAAATAATTCAACATCACATATGGTAAAAGTATATGATTTATCATGATCTATTTTCTACTTTTAAGGTACATTCCCTAGATTGTTGAATAATCCATTTGAGTATGTAACATTATGAGTTTTTATAAGGAAACACTATGTTCAATAGAAAACATGATACGCTAAATCAAGATTAAACAAACAACTAAACATTATTATTTAAATGTTACCATTATACCCTAGTTATTAGAATATAAGGAATTAATATTATCATATGAATTATGAAAATATGATTAACACGTGATTATATAATTATTCATTGGTTACAAAAATTATTGGAAATTGTAATAATAACCAATTGAATATAAAGGATGTGTTTTTTTTGAAAACCTATATAAATTATAATAATTGTGTTCATTAAATCATATCATTATTTACGTATTTTAATATATTCTATATTAAATGTAACTTATAAAATTCATCATATATGTTTTCTAGAAATGATATAAGAGCAAATCAATTTTTTTCAAACAAAAGAAGTATTAAAAAAGAGTTTTACCACATTTTGATGGAGAACCATATTTAAATCTAGTTTCTTTAGCATTTATATGTTCTATTTGAAAAAATAAAATTATTTCTTATAACCAGGAAATCAAAATTTACTTTGGATAAATTTTTCAAATTTTCAAATAAAATTAATTTTTTCTGAATAGTGAAAAATACTAGATTTTATTCCAAAACTCTCTATTCATCTAACTTATTTATATAGTTAAATAGTCCTTTTAATTGGTATTAATGTTCAATTATATTATTTTTTTATTATTTATGAAAAGTATGATTATTAGAAGTAATTTCACAATTAAATAAGAGATAAAAAAAGGCTATCTTTTGATAGTCTTTACTTCTTTAGAACCCGCCTTCTGGTTTTATCAATGGGAATTTATTTTATATCAATTACTAAAATTTCTATTTTTAAAATCTGGAATAATGGATTACATATTTGTAATCAAAAGGTTCATATTTTGTAAATAAATACATTTTATTTTTTGATATTAAGAATAGTAACTTAAGTAATTATTTTTATCTACCATGGTTAAAGGGTAAATCTGGTAAATAAGGGTACAAATAATATTATAATAATATTAAACTACCTTAACACATATCCTAATCCTATTGGTTGAGATATAAATGACCATACGAATCCTTTGGTCGATTTTAGGACCCCATGGAGTAACTTGGATGTGATAATGACATATTATAATAATTAATTTAAAGTAAAGGGAAATATAACATAAAGACATATCTTTTACTAGAATAATTTTAATATAGGGTAATGTAATTCATCTCTATAACTATAAATATTAATCAGAAAGTTAAATATATTTACTACATCATTGTATTTTTTTTATAATTTTTAAAAAATATATAAATAAATTTATATATGACACAATTATGTTTCATTCATTACCTTATTAATGAAAGATTCAAATAAATGATATTATAAATAAAAAAATAAATGTAATTTGAATGTTTTGATACCATCTATGAATTTTATGGTTGATTGAGAAATGTTATCTTTATGTTAATGTTGTTTTTTTAATGAATCACATTGTTATGTCTTTTACAAAAATCAGTTACTAAATAGTGTCAAAATTACCATTAATGTGTTTTTAAAACAAATACTATTTTATTTAATGATATAGTTGTCAAAAAAAAAGCCAGATTCACCCAAATGAGTTATATAATGTTAAAAATTTCATTAATGATCCACTTGTGAATCTTTTAGCATATTTTTATTTTATAAACCTTATTTTTTTATATGGTGTATAATACACACCTTTTCCTTTAATTTTCATCAAAGGGAATCTTTTTTCTATGAAGCATTTTATTAAACAATAGAAACCTATTTTTTTAACGTATGAGTTGAAAACAACTCCTCCACCGCTATAACCATTATTTGATATTTGGATTCCTAAATATTTCTTAATGTTTTTAAAAGGAAACGAAATCCCAAATTCCATTTTTTGGTTATTTTGGTATTGAATATGGTTTTGAAAGTGGATTTATTATTTCAATATCTTGAAATGATTTCTTTTGATTGTTAATGAAATTTTTTGAGTGAAATGTTAATAATTGAAATATTTTACATGTTATGATTATATTATGGTATATGGACATTTGATGGTTGGTTTCATGATTAACCAAATATGGGCGGTTACATGATAAACCAAAGATGGGTTATTCCATGATAAACCAATGTCGGTTCGTTACGTTATAACCTCCAATGCATTGGGTATTGAATTCACCCATATGGATTTTTAAATTAGTGATATGTGTTGAAGTAAATTGTATGGTTATTCCATTAAAAAAATTTATGTCCCATGTTTCCTTTATGTGTAATATGTTTCATTCTATGGGATTTATGGTAAAAACATGGTTACAAAAAAGGTATAAAATGAGATTATATTTAGTTAAGTATATTTGTTACTTCATAATGGTGAAAAGTATTGCATTATGCTAAAGTATTAATGGTTTTTTCATAAGAATAAAGGGTTTCATTATTTATGTATCCTTTACTATGATTTTTAGGCTCATCCAATGTTTTGAAATGTTTTTTACATGACTAAAAGAAGAATTGTATCAAGGATTGGATCAAGGAAAATTCATGTTCATTAAACATGGAGTGAACCCTGTTTCTTTATAAAATGTTTTAGTTTTTTGAAAAAAATTGATTGTGAGTAGAAGTTTCTACTTTTTAATATTCAAGTTGATATGTATGAGTTATGGAATAATTCTCTAAAGATATAAACCTGAATACATCCTCAATGTGAATTAAAATAAAATTATAGACTTACCCTACAATTATGTAACATTTAAGGATGGGGACTTATAGTTGATATCTGATGATATTTTAGAAAAATTTGGATATTAGGTTGTTTTATTATAATTTTGGGATATCTTCATGGGTTTATAATTTTACGAATTATCATAAGTTCAATTTCATAAAAACCCCTTTCAAGGCTTAATGATATAAAATATTATGGTGACTAATGGAATTTTTTGAGACATTCACCTTTGAAGAAATAATGGGTCAATAGTGTTTGGGATACAAAATGGGTGGTAAGAAATAACCTTTGAGGAAAATACATGTTATGGTATTTTATTAGGTATTTATAATATTTTTTGAATGGGATAATAATTATTTATGTTTTTTTAAAGGGCATCAAACAGACCATGTGACAACCCATCGCGTTGGACAATGCTCCAGGAATCGAACCCACAACTGCACTGAGATAGTCCTTTATCACCTACCACTAGCCTATGTGATGTAACTGGTTAGTATGAATTTATCTTTTTAATTAAAAATTTTGAATATGGGAACTTACATTTTTTCAAATGGATATCCTTGGTATGGTAAAATGATTTGGGGATTGGGTGATAAATGTTATTTTGGAAGATGTTAACTACTTTGGGAACTCTATATACCTATGTAAAATATTAAATATTGTTATTTTATTTAAGGAGTAAGGGTTTGACTATATTTTGGAAGAATCAATGTTTTTATTATGGAATTATGGTGATTCATGTTATTTATAAAAATGATTAACATATCTTGGATAATATGTGATTAGGAAAGTAATTTTTCGTAAAATACATTACGAGTGGTAGATTTAGATAAATGTTATAACATATCCTTGAATACAATGTGATCAAATAATTCTAATTTTGTTGTTTTAATCATAGTTTAGATTATTTGAGTAATTTTATGGAATGTTTTATGTTGAATGGTCTTTGTGGAACTTTGTTTATTACTGTTTAATTTTGGAGATTAAAATATTTATTTTTTCATATAAATGAATGTTCTTTTAGAGAAATTTTTTTATCTTATCCAAATAATTTTAGTTTTGGAAAGTTTTTAAGACAGTTTGAATATATAGTTACTCTCTTGTGGATTAAGTAATTCTATATAAGTTGATTCTAGTGCTTCAGGTGTGACCAGGTCATCTTGAATACTCATGGTTTGAAGAAATGTTGAGTTTTTTGTAGAAATTTATTAATATATTAAACTCTATATCATAATGAAGTATGATTCCTTATGTTGTTATTCAATATCAAATTCTCACCTTTATTAAAAGGATATTAAAATATATATATTTTTCCTACCATGAAATCAAATATCGTTTAACATATCACAATTCTATGGTTTTATGATTTTTATCTTACTCCTGACCATGTTTTCTATCACTGTCCATCAAAACAATATGGTTTGTTTTTCTTCCATATCCAATTTTTCCTATATGAAATCCTATTATGTCTTATCTCGGGTGACCTTTGTACTTCTCTTTCTATCTTATAAAGTCATAGTTTTATTAATCCTTTTTCAAATGTGGGAATTAAATAATGGTATTTTGAAGAGTCAAACCATAGTTACTAAACCCAAATTCAAATTTTGAGGATGAAATTTCCAAAATGGGTTAGAATGTAACATCCCCATATTTATGAAAGAAACACGATGTTCAATAACTTACATGATACGCTAAACCATCCTTAAACGAAAAACAAAACATTATTATTTTAATGTTACCATTATAACCTAACTATTGGAATTGCAGGAATGAATAGTATTAACTAAATTATAAAAATATGGTTTATACTTGTTTAAATAATGATTCATTTGTTAGCAAATTTATTATAAATTGAAATAAAAACCAATTGAATATAAAGGATGTGTTTTTATGATAGCTTATTTAGAAATGATTAATTATGATTATAAAATAATATAAATATTTATGGATTTTAATAAGTTATATGTTCAATTTAATTTCTAAAATTCATCCTATATTTTTTCTATATATGATATAAAACAAATCCATTTTTTTGATAAAAAAATTATTTTTGAGAAAAATATAGTTCTATAACCTTTTGATTGAGAACCTTATTTAAATCACGTTTTTATTACTTTTATATATTCTATTTGACGAAATAAACTTCTTAATTTGATTTAGGAAATCAAAATTTATATAGGTTAAGTTTTTCTATATTTATGATAAAATTCAATTCTTATGAACAGTGAAAAATACTAGATTTTATTTCAAAACTCCCACTTCATCTAATTTATATAAACAGTTAGATTTTACTTTTAATTGAAATTAAATTTTAATTATATTATTTTTTATAATTTAATCCAATGTTGATAAATAGAGTTAATTTTACATTTAAATTGGATATAAACACATGTCAAACATTAGATAGTTTTTACTTCTTAAAAACCCGCTTTTGAGTTTTGACAATGAGAAATAATTTTATATTAATTACTACAATTTCTATGTTTTGAATTTTAAAAAATGGATTCCATATTTTGAATCATAATTTCCCAATTGTGTAAATAGGTACCTTTTATTTTTTTTACATTATTAATAGTAATTTTAGTAATTATTTTTATTTACCATGGTTACTTTGTAAATTGATTAAATAAGGGTAACAAATTGTAACATCCCAAGTAATTATTGAATAATAGATATTTTTTTCTATGTCTATTAATGAATATGATAGTGTTTTAGAGGCTTAAAATAAAAATAAATACAATATTATGCATGGAATACACTAATATCCTTAAAAGATTGTTTTACAGCCTTTTGAGGGAAAACCCTTTTTAAATCAAAATTTTGACAATTTTATAATCTAAATTTGTCAAAATAAACATATTCATTATGATTGGGACATTGAAATTTACAATGGATAAATTTTTGGTATTTTTCTGACAATGTTCATTTTTTAATGAATAGTGGAAAATACTACATTTTACATCAAAACTGCTTTTTCATTTAAGTTAATTATATGGTTAGATTATATTTTAAATTGGTCTTAAAGTGTAATATGAATATAAATTTACCATTTAATACAATGGTGGTCATTATAATTAATTTATCTTTGGAATTGGTCATAAATTGTGCCAAACTTTTCATCGATATTGTTTCAAAAAACCCCGCTATTTGTTTTGACAACGGGAATTATTTTTAAATCAATTATTGCCATTTATGTGTCTGGAATTTGGTAAAATGTATTAAATATTTGGAATCAGAAGTTCCAAATTATTTAATAAAGACTCTTTTGTTTTTGGACATTATGAATAGTAATGACGCTAATTATCTTTAATTATCTTGATTAATGAGTAATCGGGTAGTTAAGGATAATAAAATAATATCACAATAATAAAAAATGACAACAAAATGTGTCCTAAGGCTACGTTTTATCTCATGGATGACCATGGGATGCCTTGTGTCAATCTTGGGGGCCCCATGGAATCACTTTTGTGAGAAAGTGACTTTTTATCTTTTTATTTTTAAATAATGTTAAATGTAACAAAGAATGTATCACCCGAGTAAAATATTTTTAACTTTTTCTACATAAATGATATTTTAGACTATAAAAATTCATTGGAAAGCTAAAGATATTTCATACACCATAGTATTTGTTTCATAATTCTTAGACATTAAATATATTAAATTATTTATGAAATCATGATGATGCAACGATTACCTCATTAATAAATCATTTAAATAAAATGAAAAGATAATATAAAATCTATGACCTAAACATGTTCAAAACCTATTGGATGGGTATATTTCGAACCCTTATCACCTCATTCTTGAATTATATAAATGTGGGACCTTTTGAATCCGAAAAACATTTTAAAATATAGTAACATTTCTTTACTTTCCAAGAGTGCCCCTCCTCTCCTCTTATAAAAGGCCCCACCTCTACCACCTTACCCACACATACAAAGCCTTTGGCTCTGCCAAACCCTGCCCATTTTGTCTCTCCACTTCCCTCTCTTACTCCTTGAATCCTCACATTGGGCATAAGTCTTCTCAAGGAAGCCTTTGATCTCAAACCAAAGGGAGTTACCCGATTTTAAGGTAATGTCTTCACTTGAGTCCTTTTGTTTTATTTTGCTTCTCCAAGCCCCAAAACTCTTTTTATTAATTTATTTTGTAAATAATATAGTATCTTAAATATACTAGGATTTTTTTATAAGAAGTATTCGAGCTACACTTACACACACCTACATCTAATGGTTAAAGAACATACTGCTTCCGTGGATGGTGTATTTCTGCCTCCCGAAACGATGATTGTTCAACATTATTTTAACACCTTAAAAGGTGGCCATTAAGATAAAAATATATTTATATATGATATATAATATGTTTATGTTTTCCTTAAGCTTCTGTATTTTTCATTTTGGGCATTCCTTTATGATTTCCATTATCGGTAAACGCGATATCTTCATTTAAGGAAGTGCGGACTACCGCCTACTCAAAGTGATTTGATTCATTAATAACATATGTGGGATGTAATAGGGATGGAGTTATGATATGATATATTATATTACACTGGAATTATAATATAACTTTATATCAGTATGATTCCATTCTATAAAAAACGAAATAGAAATGAAAGTAGCGTTCATGCGTACGTACGGCTTACCGTCTCCATGAACGGTGCATTTCATTTCTTACCTCTAAATTATTATGTAATATTATAAATTCATGCATTTACTAGATATATATGACATGTAGGATATATACATCATGAATACCATTCTGGATATAATGGATATATGAAAAACATGTAATTATAAAAGGTTTTATTTTTTACACAATTACCAATGATCATTAAAACGACCGTTATTAATTTAAATAATTAAATAGTGTTAATGACAAGGAAATAAGTGATATAAAAGGAATAATGAACTTGAAAAATGTTCTTAAACAAGTATAAATTAACTCACGTTTATTATTCAGGAGATTAAAGAATGACCGAGTCAAGTCGGACCCGAGGTATGAGACTTCGTCTCAATCTCCTTTCATTGAGGAATATTTTGTTTTATACACAACCTTCTTTTATATAGTGTATAAACCCCTTTGACTTTTAAGTTTATCCAAATAGAATCTTTTTTATACGAAGTGTTTTATTGAACTAAAAAAGGAAATTTTTTTGTCATACGTATGCGGCGACAACGACTTCTTCGCCGCCGTGACCATTATTTGAGTTCCGGCTTCCTCTACAAGCCATACCTTTTTTTAAAAGAAAAAATAAATACCATGTTTTACCTTTCTTTTGTTTTGGTATTGAAAATGGTTTTCATAATGTTTTTATATCAATGTGTTGTATTGATATCTTGTGATTCAAATGTGGAAATGTTATGTTTCCTATATGCATGTTTTATTTGATACGATTATGTTGAGGTTCTTGGGCATTATTATGAAGACGGGTGGTTCCGTGATAAACTAAGGGCGCGTGAGCCCGATATAGCTCTCCAATGCATTGGGTAATGCGAAGGAGTGAAACTTTAAGGTTTCTCTGAAGAGATTTAGGGAATATACTGTTATGGGTATTCCAAACGTAACCAAGAGGGTTACTCCCTACGTAAGAATGTTATTAATGCCTCAAGTTACCTTTATGTCTTATGAATTCTATGATTTATTCATTATTTGATGAGGTATGTTAAAATACTTATGTTTTATGAGTAATGTAAGATTTCATTCTAATGTATATATGAACTTATGTTTAATTTCGATATTTTTATAACCCATATTGAGCTTTTTATGCTCATCCCAAGTTTTTTTTAAATGTTTTTCATAGGTCAAGAGAAAGTTACATGATATGTTGATAGTGTAAAGGAAGTGTCAAGAATGAATCCATGTTTTATTTTAAATATGTTTCCACTGATGGGAAAAAATAATACTCTCTTTATGTAACCACTTTGTTCATATGTGGAATGTAATGAATGTTTTATGATCTAATTCTCTAAAACTCTAATCCCGAAAAGATCATCAATGTGTAATCTTGTAATAACTCAAGATTAAGTAAGGTTTAAGGCTGGGGCCTTATATTTGGTATTAGAGGCCGGTTTAGATAACATTAGGAGTTATAATTATTTTAAATAATTATCCAAAGATATTTTTTTATGGTCAAATTGAAATGATATAGAATTTAAAGATTACCATGTTGCTTCATCTAAGACATGTTTGTTCAGAATGGTTTTCCGCAGAGTAAATATGGAAGCAGTGATAGGAAGGCATACAGAAGGAAATAACCTTCTGAATCAGCATCCTGAGATGGTCGGAATTGGAACTGAATAGTTTGTTGCAGTAATGGAACAGTTGACTCAAGCGATAAATGGTGGTGGTGTCCATGCACGAGATCAGCCAAATCAACCACAGAGGAACATCTCAGTGGTGGAACATTTCATGAGGCAAAATCCCCCATCATTTAGAGGATCATCTGACCATGTGATAGCTGAAGGGCGGATAAAAGCACTAGAGAATATTTTCAATGTCATGGGGTGTTCAGACAATCAAATGGTTAGTCTTGTTATTTACCATTTGGAGGGTGAAGCAGATCAGTGGTGGTCGATGGTTAAAAATATCAGGGACGTTGATGAGATTGATGATCTCAACTGGGATAAATTCAAAGGTATGTTTCCTGAAAATTATTTTCCTAAGGATGTTCGACCTAGTATGGAAAAACAATTCTTGGAATTGAGGCATGAGGAAGACTCAGTGGATACCTATGAAGAAAGGATCACTCGATTGGCAAGGTATGTTCCAAATTGTATCCAAGACCTTGATAGTAAAATCAATCGTTTTTACTCAGGATTAAAGCCAAAATATCGAAGGGCATTAGCTTCTCATGAGTTTAAAAGTTATGAAAAGCTTGTTCGATTTGCTGAGAAGGTGGAAATGGAGTTTTTCGATGATCAAGTGTTCTATAACAACCATCAGAAGAAGAGAACGAGGTGGAAGGATAAAGGGAAAAATTACTCAAAAAAGTCTGATGGTAAGAAAACTAAGTTTCCATTTTGTGATAAATGTGGCAAAAGGCATGCTGGGGAATGTCTTCTAAATTCTAGAAAGTGCTACTGATGTGGTAAGATGGGACATAAGACTCGTGATTGCACTGAAAAAGATCAAGGTGATGGTAAGTTCAAATTTGATTTACAGTTAGTGAAATGTCTTAAGTGCAATGAGATGGGTCACTTTTCAAATGAGTGTCTGACAAAGATCTAGAGTGATGGGAAGCAGTTAGACTACAAGCAGAAAGGGGTGGTGAAATCATTTGCAACTACATCAACAGATGTCGGGCCATCAAATGAAGTTGTATCAGGTACTTTGTTTTTTTAGATTATTCTAGTGTGTTGTTTGATTCAGGGTCTACACATTCTTTCATCTCTGAAAAATTTTCTAGTAAAATGGAAATACCATCTCAAGAAATGACTCCTGAACTTTTGGTAAAAACACCTCGGGGAAATGTTGAGGCAAAAATAATTTATAATAATCTTCTTATCCTTATATGTGGAAAGAACCTACTTGCAAACCTTATTGTTCTACCTCTAGTAGAGTTTGATGTTATCCTGGGTATGGATTGGCTCTCTATTTACCATGCTAAGATTGAATGTAGAGCTGAAGAAGTTTCTTTTCAGAAATACTTTCAGTTTGTGTACAAGAATGAACCCTTACTATTGGTAACATATCAAGAGGCCGAGAAACTTGTAAAAGATTGAAATGAATGTTAACTTGCACACATCGTTGAAAATAATGGAACTGTTCATATTAATGATGTGCCAGTGGTAAATGAGTATCCTGATGTTTTTACTGATGCGTTGCATGGAATAATACCAGATCGGGAAGTTGAGTTTACTATTGACTTAGTTCCTGATGCTAATCCAATTTCAAAACCCCCTTATCGAATGTCTCAAATAGAACATTTTGTGTTGAAGGAGAAATTGCAAGATTTATTTGTGAAAGGTTTCATTCGACCTAGCACATCACCATGGGGTGCTCCTGTTTTATTTGTTAAAAAGAATGATGGTTATATGAGACATTGCATTGATTATAAAGCCTTTAAAAACATCACTGTTAAGAAAAAATATTCTTTGCCTCATATCGATGATTTTTTGTTCAACTCTAGGGAGATCAGTTTTTTTCAAAGATTGACCTGAGATCGGGGTACCATCAGCGGATGTTAAAGGAAGCAGATGTTCCGAAGACTGTATTTCGTACAAGATATGGCCATTATGAATTTTTAGTAATGCCTTTTGGGCTAACCAATGCACCTACTGTATTCAGGGACTTAATGAATAGAATATTCCATGATTTCTTTGATAAGTTTTTGGTGGTTTTCATTGATGATATTTTGGTGTTTTCTAAAATTAAAGAAGAGCATGAAAGACATTTAAGGGTCATTTTACAAACCTTGAAAGAAAATAAATTGTATGGGAAATTTAGAAAGTGTGAGTTTTGGTTGCAACAAATTTCTTTCCTTGGTCACATTGTTTCAAAAGATGGGATAAGTGTTGATCCTGCAAAAACAAATGTTGTTGAATAATGTCCAAGACCCACAAGTGTAACAGAGATTCGTAGTTTCCTTGGTTTTGCAGGCTATTACCGAAGGTTTGTTAGAAATTTTTCATGCTTATCTAGTCCAATGACTATGCTAACTCGGAAGGGTGTTATGTTTATCTGGAAAAAAGAATGTGATGATTGTTTTCAGGAGTTGAAAAGAAGATTGGTGAATGCTACAGTTTTGGCACTACCTTCCAGGAATGGTGAGTTTGTTATCTATAGTGATGCTTCATTGAATGGACTTGGTTGTGTCCTAATGTAGAATGACCAGGTTATTGCTTATACTTCACGAGAGTTGAAAACTCATGAGGTATATTACCCTACACATGATTTGTAATTTGCTTCTGTTGTTTTCACTTTAAAATTTTGGAGGCATCATTTGTATGGAGTAAAGTGTGAAATAAATACTGATCACAAAAGATTAAAGTATATATTCACTCAGAAATAATTCAACATGAGACAAAGGAGATGGCTATAATTAATCAAGGACTATGATTGTACAATTCATTACCATCCATGAAAAAAAAATAAAGTGGCTGATGCTTTGAGTCGAAAAAGTAATGCTTCATTAACCATGCTACATTTGGAACGAGATCCATTGGTTTTTGATTTGATGAAATTTGTCATAGAAGTTGTTGGTGTTGGATGTTCTTCTGTTTTGTTTCAGGTGTCAGTGAAATCTTCTCTATCAGACAGAATCAAGTAATCACAGAAGCAAGACAGTGAGTTGCAGAAAAAGGTAGAACTGTTTCAGAAGGGTAAGTTACCTGAATTAAACATTGATAATGATTGTGTTTTGAGATTTGGGAAGAGATTGTGTGTGCCTTGTGATTCACAGTTGATGAGAGAGTTGTTATGTGAAGCTCATAGTTCTCCATTTTCAGTTCATCCTGGCAGTACTAATATGTACAGAGATCTGCGAGAGTATTACTGGTGGGATGGAATGAAAAGAGATATTGCTGATGTTACTGTGAAGTGTTTGACTTGTCAACAGGTTAAAGCAGAGCAGCAATTACCGAAAGGGATGCTTCATCCTTTACCAGTGCCAGGGTGGAAATGGGAGAATATATCCATGGACTTTGTTGTGGGATTACTGAAGACATCTCGAGGTAATAATGCAATCTGGGTTATTGTTGATCGCTTGACTAAATCTGCTCATTTCCTTGCTATACGAGATACTTTTTCCCTAGATCAACTTTCCCATTTGTATCTTAAAGATATAGTCAGGATACATGGAGTTCCTCTATCCATTGTATATGACCGTGATCCTAGGTTCATTTCTAACTTTTGGAAAGGCCTTCAGAAATCGTTGGGTCCTGAATTAAATTTTAGTACAGCTTTTCATCTTCAATCAGATGGGCAGTCAGAATGAACAATTCAGACCATGGAGGATATTCTACGAGCTTGTTCGATGGATTATCAGGGAAGTTGGGACCAACATCTTTATTTGGTTTAGTTTTCATATAATAACAGTTTTCATTCCAGTATATAGATGGCACCATTTGAGGCATTATATGGGAAGCGGTGTCGAACTCCAGCTTTTTGGGATGAAGTGGGTGAAAGGAAGTTGATGGGACCAGAATTGGTAGAAGATTTGGCAGAAAAAGTTTAGCTGATATAGAAGCACATGAGAACAGCTCAGAGTAGGCAGAAGAGTTATGCGGATAATCGGAGGAAGGATATCTCTTTTGAGGTAGGTGATCATGTTTTTCTCAAAGTCTCACCCTGGAAAAGTGTGATGCGATTTGGTAAGAAATGAAAGCTGAGTCCAAGGTTCATTGGAACATATGAAATTATGGAGAGAGTTGGATCAGTTGCATACCAGGTGGCTTTATCTATGAGTTTATCTCAGGTACACAATGTTTTTCACGTTTCGATGTTGAGAAAGTATATGCCAGATCCATCTCATGTTTTGAGTCCAGAGGTAGTTCAGCTAGAAGAGAACCTATCTTATGAGGAACAACCGGTCCAGATTCTTGACCACTGGGAGCAAGTGTTACTAAATAAGGTGATTAATCAGGTAAAGGTCTTGTGAAAAAACCACATGATGGAAGAGGAAACATGGGAATCTGAAAATGCAATGAGGGATAAGTACCCCCATTTATTCGATAAGTAAATAAATTGCGGGGATGCAATTTTCTAAAGGGGGAAGGGTGTAACATCCCAAGTAATTAATTAATACTAGATATTTTTATCTATGTCTATTAATGATTAAGATAGTGTTTTAGAGGCTTAAAATGAAAATAAATACAATCTTATTCATGGAATACACTAATATTCTTAAATGATTGTTTTATTGTCTTTTGATGGAAACCCCTTTTTAAATATAACTTTTGACAATTTTATAATCTATATTTTTCAAAATAAACATATTCATTATGATTGGGACATTGAAATTTACATTGGATAATTTTTTTGTATTTTTTTGACAATGTTCATTTTTTAATGAATAGTGAAAAATACTGCATTTTACATCAAAACTGCTTTTTCATTTAACTTAATTATATAGATAGATTATCTTTTTAATTTGTCTTAAAGTGTAATATGAATATATTTTTACCATTTAATCCAATGGTGGTCATTAGGATTAATTTCACTTTGGAATTGGTCATAAACTAATGCCAAATTTTTCATAGATATTGTTTCAAAAAACCCGCTATTTGTTTTGACAATGAGAATTATTTCTAAATCAATTATTTCAATTTAGGTGTTTGGAATTTGGTAAAATGGATTACATATTTTTAATAAGAATGTGTAAATTATTTAATCAAGAATATTTTGTTTTTGAACATTATGAATAGTAACGATGGTAATTATCTTTAATTATCTTGATTAATGAGTAATCGGGTAGTTAAGGATAATAAAATAATATCATAATAATAAATAATGACACATAAATGTGTCCTAAGGCTACTGGTTGTCTCATGGTAGACCGTGTAATCCCTTGTTCCAAACTTGGGGCCCCCATGGAATCATTTTTGTGAGAAAGTGACTTTTTATCTTTTTATTTTTAAAAAATGTTAAATGTAACAATGAATGTATCACCTGAGTAAACTATTTTTAATTTTGTATACATAAATGATATTTTTGACTATCCATATTCATTGGAAAGTTATATATATTTCATACGCCATAGTATTTTTTTTTATAATTTTTATACATTAAATATATTAAATTATTTATGACATCATGATGATGCAGCGATTACCTCATTAATAAAGGATTTAAATAAAATGAAAAGATAATGTAAAATCTATGACCTAGACATGTCAAAAACCTATTTTATGGGTATATATAGAACCCTTATCACCTTAGCCTCGAATTATATTAATGTGGGACATTTGAATCCGAAAATCATTTTAAAAAAAGTAACATTTCGTTAATTTCCAAGAGTGCGCCTCCTCTCCTCTTATAAAAGGACCCCACCTCTACCACCATACCCACACTTCCAAAGCCTTTTGCTCGGCCAACCCCTGCCCATTTTGTCTCTCCACTTCCCTCACTTACTCCTTGAAGCATCACTCTGGGCAGAAGTCTTCCCAAGGAATCTTTTGAGCTCAAACCAAAGGGAGTTACCCGATTTTAAGGTAATGTCTTCACTTGAGTCTTTTTATTTTATTTTGCTTCTCCAACTCCCTAAACTCTTTTTATTCATTCCTTTTGTAACAACTCCAGTATATTCAATATACTATGATGTTTTTATAAGAATTATTTGAGCTAAACTTACACACACCTACATCTAATGGTTAAAGAACATACTGTTTCCGTGGATGGCGAATTTCTGCCTCCCGAAACGATGATTGTTCAACTTTTTTTTAACAACTTCAAAGGTGGCCATTAAGATGACACTATAATTATATATGATATATAATATGTTTATGTTTTCCTTAAGCTTCTGTATTTTTCATTTTGGGCATACCTTTATGGTTTCGATTATGGGTAAACGTGATATCTTCATTTAAGGAAGTGCGGACTACTGCCCCCTCAAAGTGATTTGATTTGTTAATATCATATGTGGGAAGTATAAAGGATGGGGTTATGATATTATATATGATATTACACTGGAATTATAATATAACTTTATATCATTATGAGTCCATTCTATAAAATACGAAATAGAAATGAAAGTAGCGTTCATGCGTACGTACGACTTACTGTCTCCATGAACGGTGCATTTCATTTCTTACCTCTAAATGATTATGTAATATTATAAATGCATGCATGTACTGGATATATATTACATATATGATATCTAAATCATGAATAACATTTTGGATATAATGGATACATGAACAACTTGTACTTATATAGGGTTTATTTTTGACTCAAGTACCAATGATCGTTAAAACGACCGTTATTAACTTAAATAATTACATAGTGTTCATGACATGGAAATAAGTGATATAAAAGGAATAATGAACTTGAAAATGGTTCTTAAACAATTATAAATTAACTCAAGTTTATTATTCAGGAGATTAAAGAACGAAAGAGTCAAGTCGGACCCGAGGTATGGGACTTCGTCTCAATCTCCTTTCATTGAGGCATATTTTGTTTTATACACAACCTTATTTTATACGGTGTATAAACCCCTTTGAATTTTATTTTTATCCAAAAGGAATCTTTTTTATATGAAGCATTTTACTAAAAGGCAAAAGGGAATGTTTTTGTCGTACGTATGCGGCGACAACGACTTCTCTGCCGCCATGACCATTATTCGAGTTTTGGTTTCCTCTACAAGCCATACCTTTCTTTAAAAGAAAAAATAAATACCATGTTTTACTTTTCTTTTGTTTTGGTATTGAAAATTGATTTCATAATGTTTTTATATCAATGTGTTGTATTGATATCTTGTGATTCAAAGGTGGAAATGTTATGTTTCATATATGCATGTTTTATGTGATACAATTATGTTGATGTTCGTGGGCATTATTATGAAGACATGTGGTTCCTTGATAAACTAAGGGGGGGTGAGCCCGATATAGCTCTCCAATGCATTGGGCAACATGAAGGAGTGGAATGTTAATGTTTCTCCGAAGAGATTTAGGGAATATACTGTGATGGGTATTCCAAACGTAACCAAGAGGGTTACTCCCTACATAAGAATGTTATGAATGCCTCAAGTTACCTTTATGTCTTAAGATTTCTATGATTTAGTCATGATTTGATGAGGTATGTTAAAGTACATATGTTTTATGGGTAAAGTATGATTTCATTCTTATGTATATATGAACTTATGTTTCCTTTCCACATTTTTATTACCCATTCTGAGCTTTTTATTCTCATCCCATGTTTTTTTGAAATTTTTTTCACAGGTTAAGGGAAATCTACATGATATGATGATAGTGTCAACAAAGTGTCAATAAAGAATCCATGTTTTATTTTAAATATGATTCCATTGATTGGAAAAAACAATACTATCTTTATGTAACCACTTTTTTTATGTGGAATGTAATGAAAGTTTTATGATCTAAATCTCTAAAACTCTCAACCCAAAAATATCCTCAATGTGGAATCTTGTAATAACTCAAGATTAAGTAAGGTTTAAGGCTGGGGCCTTATAAAAATAATATTATAATAATTTAAAACAACCCTAACTCATGTAATAATCTTATTATTTGTGATATATCCGACCATGTGAATCCTTGGGTCGATTTGAGGACACCTTGGAACCACTAGGATGTGATAATGACATGTTATAATAATTAATTTAAATTAAAGGGAAGTATAACATAAACAATAATAGTTTACTAAAAAAATTAATATAGGGTTGTATAACTGATATCTTTGACTATAAATATTCATTATAAATATAAAAATATTTCCCAAATTATGGTATTTTATTTATAATTTTTATATATTAAATTATTATATTTATTTATGACACAATATTTATTTAGGGATTACCTTATTAATTATATATTCAAATAAATGATACTATACATATAAAAATAAATGTAATTTAAAATTTTTGATTCCATCCCAAAAAAATTTGGATGATTATGACATTTTATATTTGTGTTATTGTAGGTTGTTTGAATGCATCTTTTTTCTATTACTTTAACAAAAACACAATTATTAAAAAGCGTCAAATTTGGCATAAATAAGTTTTTAAAAAATTATTATTATCTTAAATGATATAAGAGTCTTAAAAATCCAGGATTCAGCCAACCGACTAATATAATGTTAAAATTCTCATTAATGATCCACTTGTTGTTCTCATGGAATATTTTGATATTATACACCACCAATTATTATATTGTGTATAATAAACCCCATTGACTTTTATTTTCATTAAATAAAAAACATTTTTCTATGAAACGTTTAATGAAACCAAAAAAAGGAATGTAATAAACATATGAAGTGAAAATGACTCCTCTTCTTCCACAATAATTATTCTATATTTGTATTTATCTATAATCCTTAATGTTTTTAAATAAAAAATAAATCACATATTCCCTTTTTTGGGTGTTTTGTTATTGAAAATGGTATTGAATGTGGATTTTTTATTTCAATATCTTGAAATGATTTCTTGTAATTACAAATGAAATTTTATGACTTTAATGTTGATGATTGAAATATTTTTCATGTTATGACTATATAATGATACATGGACATTTGACAGGTGGTTACATGATAAACCAAATATGGGTGGTTACGTGATAAACCAATGATGAGTGGTTCCAGGATAAACTATGGACGGGTGGTTACTTTATAACCACTAAGGCATTGGGCATGGAAGTTGGTTATATGGTTATTCTATTTAGTTATATGTGTGGAAGTTGACTATATGGTTATTCTATTTTGGTATTTTTATGTCCCTAGTTACCTTTATGTGTTATATGATTCTTTATATGAGCTTTATGGTAATCATTTTTTTCCAAAAAGTGTAATCAATGAGATTATATTCAGTGCTGTATATTTACTAATTCTTATAGGTGAAAGTTATTTATTTATGAAAAACTATATGTTGATTATATGTTATCTCAAGACTAAAGGATTTAATTCTTTATGTATCCCTTACTGGGATTTTTATTCTCATCTTATGTTTTGATATGTTTTTCACAGAAATAAAATAAGAATACAGTCAAGGATGAGATTGAAGAAAAGTTATGATATTTAAACATAGAGAGAACCATGATTCTTTTTAAAAAGATTTTGTTTTATGAAAAAATATTATAGTGGTTAAAAGTGTTTAAATTATAATAATCAAGTTGATATGTATGATTTATGGCCCAATTCACTAAATATATAAATGTTAAAAGATCCTTAAAGTGAATTAATGTCAAATTATCAACTTATCCTAAGATTATGTATTGTTTAAGGTTGGGGCCTTTAGAGTAGAGGCCCAAATCCTTATATATAAAGCATTTAAATAGGAAAATTTCATTCTATACATTGAAATCATAGGAATGGTGGATTTTATCTCCAAACATGAATAAAACTCAAAATACATTCAAGAAAGTACGGGAGTGTTTCTTTCCATAATTATCATGTGTGCGAAAATCTTACTTTTCCTTCATCCCCGTATCAATATTTTTCTCTTTCTTCCTCTTCGTCTATTTCATTCCTTTAAAAACATAATACATATTGAATTATGTATATGACTTTATTAAACATGATAGTATATCCTCATATTATGAAAATGTTTTGGAGACTAGTTCCATTTGAAATATTGGCTTAATCCCATCAAAGAAACACTCATCCCAACCCTTTGGATTATGTGCATTGATTTGGTTCCAATTCCTTCCACTATGCCCCATTTCTAAATATTGGAATACATTACATTATATCATTACATTGAGAGTCATAATTTATAATCCCAAAACTTGTGAAACACATTACATAACTTGAAAAATATATACATCGATAATTTAAATATCATAAACATTGTTCCTTTTGGGATATACTGGTTTCAAACTCATTTATAATGTTTTTTAAAGAAAATGTGTCTTATATGATGAAAATAACTTAGTAATGTCAATCCATCTATACATTAAGGATGGTTTTTGGGATCTGATTCTGATTGGGTTAATCCCAATATGCCCTTTTCAGAGTAATGACCCCTATGTACACTTGTTCTAGAACAATATCCACTTATAGTATCAATATATGGATGTATTTTCTAATAAAAAATAATAATTTATTCTTTAACAAAACATTAGTAAGTTCATATATATATCCTTAATTTATATCATAGGTTTATGTTTAATAATCTATGTTTTCCTAAATCTAGTTCCCAAGGTTTCTACTAAATTTCATTTAATATTAATAGTACCGACCCTGACCCCAGTATATCACAGTCAGTGTGTACTTTATTAAATTGGAATTTGATAAATGAAATTTTATCCTAAAGGACATAATTGTATAATAGTCTATATAATATATAAAAACATTACATTATTATTCTAATTTAAAATATAAAGTACATATTGCGTTTTAATTAAGAACACAATTTCTCTTCATAGTGTATCCTTGCAAATTTGTCAAAAAACACATATAGGTATTTTGGAAAAAATAAATGACAATAAAGGGTTGATATCATTTTCTCAGTAAGAGTATACATACAAAAGAAGAGATGAATAAATAATTTATGATAAATATAGAAATATATATATCTAAAAAATATTCATTTAATCAATAAAATGATCATAATATAGAATGAATAAATTTTGACCAAATAATTCCATATAATTATTCACACGATATTGAAAACAAAAGAATGTATATTATAAATAATAGAATAGTCACATTTAATATTGATAACTTAATTCATAGTGATGGATTGACTAATTTATAAAATCTAAAACATTCCATTGAGGATTTGTGCCTTGAAATTTAAATAAATGGTAAATGCCTCAACCAGAAACCAATCTAGATTGTATAATGAGACCTCCCAATGAATAGAGGGGATATAGCAGGCCTCTCCCATCATATAAAAAATTTAATTAATATGTCATATTAATGGGCTGAAATATAATTAAAAAACATTCATATTGAAAAACCAAAAAATGAAATGTTAATACTTAACCCAATCAATAAACATATTGATAAACCATCAAAACTAAAATGGTTAATGACAATAAAACTGTAAGTCCCATATCCAATAGATCATATAACATCTAAAATGTAATGATGATGGTATCAATATAGCCTAAAATTTCTGTATTATAAGTAAAAATGATGGATAATGTCATTGATGAAGAAAAATATAATGAAAATATCTTTAAAAACTTTTTGAGTGAAATAAAATTTACATTTTAAAAATAATTATTTTAAAAAAATTACCGAAACAATTTTGAATATATTTTTCATTGCAAATAAAACAATAAAATATGTTAAAGAAAACATGAAAAATTTATTGGTCATGATGGTGGAAAATTATGTTCATTATGCACATGTTAAAATAATTATTCATTTCACATTTTTTGAAAAATAAAAAAGATAATTTTTTTGATAATGATATAAAGATTACGGTAAAATAATTTAAAAGTTAAAATTGTAAAAATTTATTTAATAAATCATTTTTATAATTCTGAAAATGTTTATGAATTTTTTTTAGGAAATTGGGGGTTTGATGAGAAATGATTTTTGACTCATGATATAAATAATGTTATATTCTCTGATGAACATTTTCTCAATAATTTTAAGTACCAATGATTGTAAAAATTATTCTACCACATTTAAAGTTAAAAAATAACTTGATCTAAGTATATTATATTTAATTTAATATTGAAATATAAAATAATTCCTCTATGAGAGGCATAAGAATTAACAATCCTCAATAATAATGAGATTTTGAAATAAACCCTTACCACTTTTGTAACTTCTGAATCTTAAGTCCTTTTAAAAATGTAATCAAAAGGATATTTAAATACCATTAAAATAAAATTATTCCTATTAAAATAAAAAAAATAGGAATTATATACACGAAAAAGGAAGAATGTGGTAAATATGATATATGCCTCCCAAAAGTATAGGAGAGATGAGAAACCCTTTCCTCAGGTTCAATATTTTTCACTCGTGTCTATAATGAAGGTCCCTGGAAGACCCTGAGAGTGGAGGGGTGAATCAGGGTGTTAAATTTTTCGTCTCAAGTTAGGGATATTTGTACCAGATTGGTAGGAACCTATTAAACCTATCTGATAGTGAGGCGTATAAAATAAAACATTCACAACTAACAAGACAATACAACAATTTTACAAGGTTCACCACTAAGGGATAGTCTATGAAGCATGCAATGATAGTGTGTTGGTTATACCTAAATACAATATTATTTACTATATGTGGAATAAAAAAGTTCAAAACCAGTCACCCAGATCCAAGAACAATGTCTTTACATGATTTGAGGGACTTCACACCACTTCCCTCAAACCACTTCTGTCAACTCCCCTAGATCACTAATTTGAGAGAAATCTAACTCAATTTGTCTACTCTAAGGTCGCTTAAAAATATTTTCATTGATGAATTTGTATCTATCTAGAATGATAATATTCTAGCATCAACTTCTTGAATTGATGCACTTTAAATCACTGATAAAAATGAGATGTTCATAACCTTCTAGAAGCACACACTCACACTTGCATGAAGCAACTAATATTGTGAACAAGATTCAGTATTTTCACCTAAGGAAAATTTTCACACAAACATTATTTTACATGAAACATTTATTTTTCATGAAGATACACTATATGTATCACTTGGTATTTTTTAGACTAAAGGAACACATTTGGTGCAAGGTTTAATTTTTGAAACTCTTGTACGTGTAACTCTATTGTATGGTAGAGGAACCTGATCACTGTGGGAAATTTTCTTAGTCTTGAATGGGGCAGTCCACCTATTTGTAGGAATAGAATACCCTACACACATGATTCCTTATGTGCATGTAAAACCATATTTGACATCACATTGGATACATAAGCCTCTTCTGTGCAACCTCATCTTTGGTACACAATTTAAATCTTTTGTGTTGTTTTTTCCTTCCCAACATTTTGATGTAATGATCAAAAAACATTAATTGTACACAACATTCTAAAACATCTTTAAAAGTTCATGCATCTTCCTTTGTAAAAACCATTTTTCTCCATTTGCTAATTTTTAGACCCAAAGATTTAGAAAACACTGGGAAAGGATGCCACCTTCAATACCTTTGTCATATTTCACTAT
This sequence comes from Viscum album, assembly GCA_963277665.1. Taxonomy (NCBI): domain Eukaryota; kingdom Viridiplantae; phylum Streptophyta; class Magnoliopsida; order Santalales; family Viscaceae; genus Viscum; species Viscum album. The sequence goes on from OY728121.1 coordinate 598,056,332, forward strand.
AATATCTCTTTCCTTGAAAACTCCCTAATCTTTCATTTTAGTATTGACAAAAAACACAATCCATGCTTCATTTATAGGAAATATTATCGTTAGTTCCAACTTTTAACTCCTATATATGGGTTTTAAACAAGTTATAAATTTATAACAAAAATATATTCATATTCATAATATCATAAATGATCCTATTATAATATTTTCCTACCCAATCATTAATAATTATTCATTATTTTGAATATTACCAGTGTTATTGGTCTTGTTTTCTCGTGCCCATTTTTTCATGAATGTTCTCCCTATTATGAATAATATATATATATATATATAATTATTAAAAACAATTATAATAATGTTATAAGTAAAATATTTACTTCAATGATACCATTTATCTTAATTTATAAATTTTTTAAAATGAAAATCAATCACATAACTTAACGGAGATGGTAGGTCTTATGAATGCACAAGTAACGATATCATTCCCTTAAAAAGTGAAAGGGTAAGGAAAAAAGTGATATAATAAATTCGAATAATTAATATCATCTCAAATATATATATCAAATATATTCATTATTTTTATCCTTATTTAATTACATGCAATGTATATTTTAAAAAAATCATATAACCTTACACACTAGCAAGGTTATCATATTTGAAAAGGAATGTAATTTATAAATGTATAAGTGATATTGAGATTTGAAAAGTATAATAATATCATTAAATTAAGTTACATGTGCTAAATAAATTATTATATCAATCCTATCAAGTTGTTATAGGAAAATGAACTATGTTTGTTCGCGAGGTGGTATTATTCCAAACACATAATTAATTATTTGTTTCCCATTTAATGGAATTTGAGATGGATAAATATAACCACATAAACATATTAATGTACCAGTATATTTTAGATACTAGTGTTATTTTATTTAAGTTTTTATTAAATTATATAATTTTTAAATAGAATAATAAAAATGAAAGATATTTATTATGAAAAATAAATTCTCTTTGAGGATCCTCCTTTGGATCTCTACTTAAGAACCATATGGATGTCTTTTTGGGGGGTTGGAAGAAGAAATAGAATATTTATTAGAATATATTGGAGATATTTCTTTCATTTTTTTCAATAAAATGTTCTCCAAGGGTGTGAAGAAGTGAGGGAATGGTGTGGCTTTATATGTGGGGAAAGGGAACCCTATTGAAAAAAATATAGAAATTTCCTAAAAGAATCCAAAAAGATAAAGTAATACAGATGAAAAAAATCTTCCAAATATATATTGATTTTAATTTTTGATAGGATAAGGAGTAAATATATCAATAAGATAATATTTTGTCAAGTTGTTAGATCATTTTAACCCATTTGTTCTTATTTTATTTTGAAGGTGAACCCATTTTTCCTTTAACCATGATAAATAATTTTAACTGTATTATCAATTATTTTTTGTCAAAATTAATTTGAATATATAATATAATAAAATATATCATTATTCAAAATATGTTATATATTTTTTAAAATTTATTTTAAAATTTTGGAAATGTTCAAATTAAAAGTATACATGGAGTTGCGATGAAAAGACGGTCTTCAATGAGAAAATTCTCATTATAATAGAAACTTTTAATATAAAAATGATATATTATATATATTCAAATTCCATAAATTAGTTAAATTTTAATATTATTTTCAAAATTTTACATTTAAAAAAATTAAAAGTATAATTTTATAACTGAAATGTATTTAATGGAAAAGTAAATTTTTAATATAAAACAAGAATTTATTACTATTCATTAAAAATGAATCATTTTAGAAAAATAGTTAAAATTTACAAAAATCTATTATTTATATTTGTACGAAAAGAAATATTTTCATTTTTCTAAATAAATTTTCAACAAGTGGTATATATTATTTAAAAATTGTGTGTGCAAAGCATGATTAACACATATTTTTGAAAATCTATTTTTTATAATACAATTCTTTTACTTTCAAAAGATTATTATTTTATTTCCAAAAAATAGAAAACCATTTAATATATATATTACAAGTTCAAATCATAAAAGTTTCGTAATTTATTTAATAATATTCATAAACTCCTAAATAACGGCGATATTATAATGTTATTGTTTATATAATAATATTTTTTTAGAGTATCATGTTTCATATAAACCTGATGATGCATGCATGAAAAGATATCAAAGTGATTGAATTTATTTAAAATGAAATATATCATAAAGCCTCAAGATGTTATATTATCATCTATGCTTGTTATTTTGTGTCATACATGCTATCAAACATGGGGTTCCTTATAAGCCTGTGCATGCATGGGATAGACTAGACAAATAGTCATGCGAAGGTGGAGAGCAGATTTCATGATGAAGATGATGGGGAGGAGCAGTTCCAAGTAGTTAGTATGTGTTGTAAGTAATTTTTGAAGCCTACGAGAAATGAATACTTCTATGGCCTATGGTCGATATAATACTTACACCTACTGGCATTGTAAGGGTTCCACCTCACCCCTTGAAAGGTAGATTATCAAAATCAATAAAAAAATAAAGGCCTTTGGACCATTAGATGGAAACATGATGTGCCTATTTCATAAATATTTGGGTGTTACCTTACTATGATTATATTCCATAAATGTTTATTCTAAGATTTCTTGAAACATTTTAGTTTGGTGCCACTTTTTTTATTATCTACTCAACATAGTGTTTATTTAAATAAAAAAATTTATTGAAATCATGGGGGTGTCATATTATACCCTATTAAATAATTTTCATCCTCGAAGTTTTATTTTATTTTTACCACAACACATGTATTTTTATGTAGGTATAATTTTAATATCAGATTTTATATTCACAGTTAATTCCTAATTTACTAATTCCAATGATAGAACTAAATATTTCTTATACCATTTATCTACCATTTAATGATATATTTTTATAAAAGATTCCTAGGTTCATTATAATTGATGGAAGATATTTCCCACAAAAGTCAAAATAAATTTTACTTATTTTTATTTTAGTTAAAGGAATTTGTTTCTACCATCATATATAATATAGGAAAATATAATTACATTGTTAATTTAATTTGAAATAATTTTACTTTAAACTTTTATTATATTTTGATCATTTTCCTCTTTCTTTATCTCGTATTCAATTTTTTGAATTACAACGTTGAATATTTTATTCCCAAAGAACATATGTCTAATTTATATGGGTCATAAATTCCATAATATGATGACATGTTATTTATCATTTCCTTAGACACATAATAAAAAATAGTGATTGTGCATCAAAACAATGTCAAAGATAATTCCAACCATCAAATAACATATTTTATCAAATAACTATAATTCAATATAAATTCTATTATACTTTTTTACTAATTCCATAACCCTCTAAAGTAATTAATCCCCAAAAAATAGGAATATTTCAATGTCATTCATATGTATAAGAACCTTGTTTTCAACTAATAATTAGTTGTTCATCGTAATAAAGACTATCAAACATATTCCAATTATAACCAAATTCCCAATAGATGTCTCAATTGAAAACTCTTAATATAGAGTGTAAAGGGGTGACACAAATCCCTAAAAAATATAAAGGATTATTTAGATCTAGAATCACCTAATGCATGCTTTTATGATGAAGGATTTTTCTATACCATAATAATGGGCATAAACACCAACTATAATAGTTCCTTAATATTTTATCTTTTATTTAATCAACATCATAGGAAAATTATATTGATTATTGGGGAATTGATTCAAATAGATCTCTATGTCCATACATGTGAGTCACTAGATATCAATGGATTCACTTTTCCCTTACATAATAATCATTATACTAATTATCCTCATAGTTGAAAAAAACTTTCATTATCATTATAAATGTACCATGGTGATTCATTCCCAAATTATCACATGTTCGATGTTATATTATTCTCCTTTTCTCATTGACATCATTTCTGTTTTTGTTGTATACCAATTTTATTCATCTTCTAATGATTTCCCTTGAAAATATAAAACATGAATAATTCATTCCCTATACATATGTCCCAAGATAATATATCGTTTTAGGATAGAATCATTTGAGATACTAAGTCCTTTTGGTGGATTCAAATAATCCTATTAAAGAAATATAAAATCGTTAGAAAGTATAATGTAATCCTTAAATATCACATGATAAATAAATTATATAATCAATATTCCGTAAAAATAAAAAAATATCTGTAATTAATTATGTAATATATAAGATGATTATTTCCCTCAGAATGAAATTATATTCATAAAAATATTGTTCAATTCAAAATTTTCAAAATAATGAGTATATAGTTTTGTTTACATTTATTTGATTCTAAATATATAAATGGTATAAAAGTACATGAACATAAGGGAGGTAAATAATTTCAAAATAATTTTGGAGATTAATAGAGAACATAAAAAAATATTTATGTGAAAAATACGGCATTAAAAATAAATTTATTAAGGATGATGGAAGATCATAAATTTACCAGAAATGATAATTTTTATATAAGGGATACTATCTATAAAAATAAAGATGGTAATTAAAGTGATATTAAAAATAATTTTCTAATTATTTTTATGAATTTTCACAAAAATTGATAAAACCAATCCCAAAACACTTTTAAAATGATGACAAATAGAATTATAAAAATTTATTTTTTAAAAAAAATTATAAATATGGAATCATGAAAATAAATTATGGTTACATAAGGAAATTGACAATGTAGGATAAGAATATACCTAAATAAAATGAAACATCTTTTTATAAGATTTTGTAAATATAATATCACTTTTCTTTTTGGTAAAATTAAAAATTATCAAAATAATGTCTTATGGACTTTAATTGAAAAACGATGACATAATTTAATGGAATATTAATAAAGAATAATAGTGAATGGGATGGAAATTTTTTATAATAAGTAAAAATTTAAAAAAATTATTTTCAAACAAGTTTGATAAATTCAACAAAACCCTATAGCGAAAAAATTATAAAGAATCATTTTTAAAAAAATTATGAAATTAAAACATTGTTTAAAATTACTTTATACAATAATTGGATTATAGGAAAGGATATTCTTATATCATTATAAAAAATTTAAACACATAAGTGAATTATTTTTATACTTAAACATTAAAATAATGTTTTCAAGAAAAATCCCTTAACACTTTAATATCTTTTGAATCAAAAGAATATTGATAGAGAGCACATGAGATGAATTATTTAGAAACCTGAATTTAAATTAATTAATTAATATATATATATATTGATGTTTAAAAACCACACTATATAAAATAGGTGTTGAAAAAGGAATAAATCTCAAAGAATTAAAATTGAGATGATAAATCCCTCACCTCATGTCCCAACTCATAATTTAAGTTTTTTAATTTTTGAGGCTCTTTAAATCTTATCCTTTCAATTGTACTCAATAAGATTATAAAATAGAAATGGTTCAAGTTTAACCATAATAAAATTATTTTTCATGTGATATATATTATATTTACATACTAAATACACTTTTACCACCATCCATGTAAGAATATTATCAAAAATTAAATATGTTATTCATGGAGTTCTATTTCTTCACATACACATCTGGATTTTATTTTTATTTTTTAATATTCATAAATAAAATAATTGTGTGTAACATCCAAATTTTTATGAAGGAAGTGTTGGAACCACTTTGTGTATATGGTTGTATTTGTTGTCAATAGTTGTCAATGAAGATCAAAATGAATGATATCAATAAGTACTCCAATGAAATGGAGGAATTGAAATTCAGACGATTGTTGTACTGATCATAAGTTCAAAGAACATGTGTCAAAGGTGACACATTGTTTACAACAATGAAGAATGCGAGGTATAATCCATATGAGGATGATTAAAAAAGAATGGGATTTTGATGAAGACCATGCAATTCCTCATTATTGCATGAGAACCATGCAAGAGGCTTCTTGAAGAATTGAATCAAATGTTTTGCATGAAGAAGATAATGACGGTTGAAGAAGAAGACAGTGTGCAAGGGATTGAAATTCTGAGATGGCCATGTGGAGACTGAAATTCTGAGATGTCCATGAACATAACATTGTCTTATAAGATGATGATGATAAATATATTCCTTCAAAGAATACATATCACGATAGTGGAGTTTGTGATAAATGCAGAAGAGTTGCTGAAGGATTCAAATCACTGAGAAGAAGTGTTTTTCATGTGATTGTTCTTGTGGACAAAGCAATCAAACGCCATACAAATTTGTTGAACAAGTATTTTCCATGGTGGCATGTCGAGTTCAAGGGATGTGGTTAATGATCCATTTTTTATTCAAGAAAATCTTCAAAGGAATGGATGATCCGTAGGCATTACAAAAATAGCAGATACAAGGTCGCGTCGTTTCCCACTATTTTCCAAATGTTAGGGCATGAAAATCGGCAAATGGAGAAAAGTGTTTTTGGAAAGGAGACTTGCACGCCGTGTACATGATGGAGAGGAAAATTGTGCTCCATATGATTTTCAAGATCATAACATGGAAAATGGAAAAGGGAAGAGGGTCGTGAAAGTGTTGGGTTGGTCACGCAAGTGACCTGCGCCCCATGAAGAGACTTGAGTTCCAGTGACTAGAAGGATTGGAAACTTGTGTGCCTATCATTTTTAAGAACACAACATCAAAATATGGAAATGGAATGAAGGTCGCACATGTATTTGTTGGGTCATGCAAGTGAGTTTCTCGAAAGAGGCTGGGGGTGATGAGCTGTGCATCGAGACTTGCGCGCCGAGGGGTGACTTGTGTGCCGCTATGCAGGTTGAAAAGTTTTCATATAAATAGAGGACCACCCATCCTCATTTCCCAAGAGCTCAACCCTTAGAGAAAAGCATAGCTCTCGTCACTCAGGTGTAGGAGTTGCGCAAGTGGTGAGTGTTCGCCCAAGTGGATTGGAGAGACTTGTGCACCAGCTCTTAGAAGTTGTGCGCCGGTTGATGGATCCACGCCCAAGGTGATTTAGGCGAGAAAGGAAGTGAGTTGCGCAGGTTTAAAGTTCAAGAATGCAGTGTCGCGTAGGTGCTTTGATGACACTTGTGTTCCAGTTTGTACATGAGTGTCGTGTACTTGATGGAGAGGAAACTTGCGCGCCATATGACTTTCAAGATCATAACATGGAAAAATGGAAAAGGGGAGAGGGTCACGCAAGTGTTGGGTTCGTCATGCAAGTGACATGTGCGCCGTGAAGAGATTTGCACGCTAGTTCCTAGAAGGATCTGGAACTTTTGTGCCTATCGTTTTTCAAGAACACAACTTCAAAATATGGAAATGGAAAGAAGGTCGTGCATGTATTGGTTGGGTCGCCCAAGTGAGTTGCATGACAAAGGCTGGGGGTGATGAGCTGCGCGTCGAGACATGGCCACCAAGGGGTGACTTGCATGCCGCCACGGAGGTTGACTAGTTTTCCTATAAATAGAGGACCACCCCTCCTTATTTCCCACGAGCTCAACCCTTAGGGAAAATCAGAGCTCTCGTCGCGTAGGTGTAGGAGTCGCACAAGTGGTGAGTGATCGCGCAAGTGGTTTGGAGAGACTTTCACGCCATCTCTTAGATGTTGCGTGTCGGTTGATGGTTGTGTGCCCAAGGTGAGTTGGGCAAGAAAGGAAGTGAGTCACGCAGGTTTGATGTTCAAGAATGTAGTGTTGCGCATGTGCTTTGATGACACATGTGCGCCAGTTTGGACTTGCACGCCGAAGACTTGTGTGCCGTATTGGGACCTGCACGCCGTATTGAGACTTGCACGACGGGCTTGAAAAGGAGAACGAGGTGTTGTTGGAGCGCGCCCGCTGTTCTAGAGCTGTACGAGAGCTGAAAGATTGCCTAATACTTTTGGTGAAAAGTTATATTAAAGGGAAAATCTAAATGATAAATGAATGATCTCATGCATACATGGAGAACTGATTCTGACAATACCAAGTAAGATGAGATTCACTTATTGAGTAATCACATAAGTGGTTGTGATTCAGGAAAATGAAGACAAGGGGATCTAGTGTATTAGTCATTTCACTAAATAAGAAGGTTTGAACTGAAAAGAGCATCAACTATGAACACTGATGCAAGAAAAGTCTCATGTTGAACAGGAGACAAAGACTTCAATGAAAATCTATTGAATAGACCTTCACGTCTATAAACTATATGAGACTTCACTAATAGAAATGAGCCAGGGGGAGTCAATGGGAGTGACTCGAGGGACGTAGTGAGTTATCCCTGAACCTTTGTAAAGGTAGTGAGCCTGGGACAGAGTTACTGTGCCCAAACCATTGTAATCCACAACTAGAAACGATTAGTGTAATTTGGTACGACTGGAAACTTGTGGGAATAAGCTCCTTGGACGTAGCCTTTAGTGGTGAACCAAGTAAAATTTATGTGGTATCTCTTTGCATGTGAATGTTTCATTGCTGATCATATCCATCATACAGGTTTATGTTGTTCCTACTAACATGGGAACTAGATCCAGTACAATAAGAAGAAAAATTTGACAACCTAATTAACCCCTCCCCTTTAAGGGTGTCCTGGGTCATACAAGTGGTATCAGAGGGAGGTTCACGTATGTTGGATATTCTCCAATAATTCTATTGAGAAGATGATTTGAGTTACTTTCCAAAAGTCAACCATGAAGAGCAGTTTTGATGATGATTCAGAGCAGAAATCTATATCCACCAAGACTTTGAAAAATAGGAAAAATAAAGATAAGAAGTTGATGAACAAGTCCCTCATAACCAAAAAAGATACTATGTCTTGTTCTCCATGCCATTCCAATAATGAAGAATCGTCGGTCTTCGAAAGTATCAAAAAGGTGGCTCAGAATTCTTCTAGAGGAAAGGATTACACCTCTAATTCATTCTTTCAGGAAAAACTCAAAACATATCTTCATGATATTCCAGAAGAAAGGGTTGCTATTATTTGTAGCCTATTCCAATCTATGTAGGTTGATATCACTCAATTAGAAAGGGAATCTGACAATATGGAAAAGGAGTAGGAATGAAAAGTTCTAGAATGTATGATGATCACCAAACAAGTTAAAGTCTTTGAAGAAAAAGTGGAAGTCAATAATACTATAAATGAAAAGATCCATGCACTTGAAGTTGAACTGAAAAAGAGCAAAGAAGTTAAGAGTTTGTGTTTGGAAGACACTTCTATGAAATTCAGGGAACTTGACTCATTGTTACAAAAAAAATTATGATGCATGAAGATGAGGTTGAAAGTTTGAAGAAGACTTGTGAAGAGAAGATGATCATGATTGAAGATTATAAGATCATCCTCAATATTGAAATTCAAAAATTAGAATCCCAGTTGACCAAGATTGAGAATAAACATATTGAGAAAACACAAAAGAATGAAATGAGTGATGCTTGTACTCAATGTTTTTTAGAGGAATCTAAAGCTGAAATACCTCCAACATGTGACAAGAAGATTATGAAAACATTTGATTATCCACATAAAGAATCAGTTGCTGCAGGTACTCAATGCTCACTAGAGGATTCTATTGCCAAAAGACCTCCAACATGTGATAAGAAGATCATGACTTCACTCATTGATCTATCACAAGCAACTGAGGAAGTGAAGGCACCATACAAACCATCTTGTACTCAGGATTCTAAATGCGTTCCCACAATCAGTGTAGGATGGAATAAAAATTCTAAACAAGTATGGATGAGGAAAGGTGAGAAGAAGAAACCTACCACCATGGCTAGGGTGGATGGGAAGAGAAAGGAGGAAGTTGGTTCCTAAAATAGATCACAAATGATTAAGAAGATGACCCAACAACCTCATACAGAAGATACGAAGAAGAAAATATTTATTGGTCAATGTTGGTGATGCAACAGATTTGGGCATTGTATACCAGATTGTTGGTATAATCCCTTTAATAGAAAAACACAAAGAAATCATGTATGAAAGGGAAGAAATACAGAGAATAAGAAGCAACATCTGCAGGTCTAGAAGCATATATTTATAGAAAATAGATTTGGAATGCTTGATAACATCTGTGATGTATGCAGCAGAAGTGGCCAGAAGAATTATTCATGCCTATGTCCACAGATATCTAGAGCTGATATGAATAGAAGACCTCTGATGACATAAAAGTATGAAGAGAGTACCTTGGTAAGGAATCATAAGAATTGTGTGAACACACATTTCCCCATGAGGATCTCAAGAAGGGAAGCTGAGAAGACCCAAGATTTAAGATCCATAAAATTTAAGGGCCATTAATCCAAAAGAAAAACAATGTTGGATGAAACTCAGATGAACCCATGTGGAAGATCCAAACATGCTGCAACAGTTTCGAATGACATATTGGTCTTCTGGCCAGATGATTTGAAAATAATAAGGAAACTTGAAGATGAAAAGGCCAAGGCTAGTTATAAAGGAAAAGAAAAACTTTCAAGTGATGAAGATAAAGTGCAGAAGAGATTGAAAACCGAGAGAAACAGACGTGTGAAAGAAGTTCTGTATGAGAGATGCAAGAAATCAGGTCACATTGCAAAAGGATTCCTATCCTTAATACCAGAGAAATAAGTAGTCCTTAAAATAAGTAAGAATGTATCATTCATGATGGTTGTTAAGAAGAACGATTACCCACACAAATTAGAAGACAATGTGAAGAAAATCGTGCCACATCAACAGATGTAAGAACATATGTTTAATGTGCAGTCATGAAGACTAGGGAGAACAGAGGAAATTGGTTGAGAAAAGAACCTCAACCATGCATCTCATGTTGATGAAGAAATGAGAAACCACCTTATTCCCTTAATCATTTGTGTATTGTATTTGTGCTAATAATTTAGGGAATATAAGTTGAAGAATGCTCTCAGGGGGAGAACCTGAGAAGTAGTGAATGTTGTCAACTCTTGATTGCTAAGCTAAACATGTTTCCATCCATGGAAGATTCTACAATTGATATTCAACGATTAAGATGGTTATGGGTCACTCTTTATTAAGATGATGTGGAGTGTTTCCCTTGAGGGGGAGAAAAATTAAGAAGCTTACAAACTCACTATTTCAATCAATATCATCTCTAACTATACTCAAATGCAGTTACTATGTGAATTTCATGAAGAACAATTCAATGGAGAACGAATTACATTTCTCAATCTCTATCCCTTGGTTACTCAGATCAAAGATCATTCTATAAAGGGGGGGGGGTAACTGAATTGATCAGTGACATAAGAAGAATGGATGTTCCCCAAGGTCACTTATCCTGCCGATAACATTTGAATGTTTTTAAATGTTTTCCAATGTGAGTGCATGAGTTTCAGGTTGATTATTCACTATCACATTTGATTTTCTTCTACCTCAAATAAAAGTGGTAAACCCTTGAAGACAATTTACATTTGTTCTTATCTCATGAGGTATCATGATCTGTGAATTATGGACAACCTTTTTGTCTAAATCAAATCCTCTTATTTTATACATCGAGCATTTCTCATGTAGACTTAGTGTGAAATTTTTAATGAAACATTTCTTAAGTATGGATTGATACCCTCCATACCATGTGCTTTTTATTTCTTGTCAATAAGGGGGAGAGAACGTGAAATGAATGTTTGAAAATAAATGTTGATTGAAGAGATGATTCTCATTTTGTCATTGATGAATTCATTTCAGAAGATGTATAAGGTATTGAAAACAAAATACAAAGGGGGAGATTGTTGGAACCACTTTTTGTATACAGTTGGATTTATTGTCAATAGTTGTCAATGAAGATTAAAATGAAGGATATCATGAAGTACTCCAATGAAATGGATGAATGGAAATTCAAACGATTGTTGTACTGATCATAAGTTCAAAGAACATGTGTCAAAGGTGACACATTGTCTACAAAAATGACGAATGTGAGGTATAATAGATATGAGGATGATTAAATAAGAATGGGGTTTTGATGAAGACCATGAACTTCTTCATGATTTCATGAGAACCGTGCAAGATACTTCTTGATGAATTGGAACATATGTTTTTCATGAATAAGATAATGGCAGTTGAAGAAGAAGATAGTGTGCAAGGGATGAGAATTCTGAGATGGCCATGTAGAGAATGGAATTCTGAGATGGCCATGCACATCACATTGTCTCAGAAGATGATGATGCTAAAGTTGTTCCTTCAAAGAATGCATTTCACGATAGTGGAGTTTGTGATGAAACCATAAGAGTTTCTGAAAGATTCAAATCAGCGAGAAGAAGTTTTTTTGAAGAGATTGTTCTTGTTGAAAAAGAAATAAAATGACAGAAAAATTTATTTACAAAGGAGATTCCATGGAGGCATGTCGATTTCAAGGGATGTGGTTAATGATCCATGTTTTATTCAAGAATATCGACAAAGGAATGGATGATCTAGAGGTGGTAAACAATATAAGATACAAGGTCAGGCCGTTTCCTAGTGTTTGCAAAATGTTTGGGCCTGAAAATCGAAAAATGGAGAAAAGTGTTTTTGGAAAAGAGACTTGTGCGTCGTTTACTTGATGGAGAGGAAACTTGCGCGCCATATGATTTTCAAGATCAGAACAAGGGAAAATGGAAAAGGGAAGAGATTCGCCCAAGTGTTGGGTTGGTCATGCATGTGACCTACACGCCGTGAAGAGACTTTCCCTCCAGTTCCTAGAAGGATCGGAAACATGTGTGCCTATCATTTTTCAAGAACACAACTTCAAAATATGGCAAAGTAATGAAGGTCGCGCAATTATTGGTTGGGTCGTGCAAGTGAGTTGCCCGATAGAGGCTGGGGGTGATGAGCTGCGCGCTGAGACTTGTGTGCCGCCGTGCATGGTGACCAATTTTTTTATAAATAGAGGACCACCCCTCCTCATTTCCAATGAGAAAAACCCTTAGTGAAAATTAGAGCTCTCGTCACGTAGGTGTAGGAGTCGTGCAAGTGGTGAGTGGTCACGCATGTGGTTTGGAGAGACTTGCGCGCCAGCTCTTAGAAGTTTTGCGCCGGTTGATGGCTGCATGCCCAAGGTGATTTGGACGAGAAAGGAAGTTAGTCACGCATGTTTGAAGTTCAAGAAGTCAGTGTCGCGGAGGTGGTTTGATGACACGTTCATGATACTTTGGACTTGCGCGCCGAAGACTTGCACATCGTATTGGGACCTGCGCGCCGTATTGAGACTTGCACATCGGGCTTGAAAAGGAGCACCAAGTGTTGTTGGAGTGTGCCCGCCTTTATGGAGCTGCATGAGAGATGAAGAATTGCCTAATACTTTTGGTGCAATGTAAGATTAACGTGGAAATCTAAATGATAAATGAATGATCTCTTGCTTACTTAGAGAACTGATTCTGACAATTCCATGTAAGCTGAGCTTCACATATTGAGTAATCACATCATTGGTTGTGATTCAGGCAAACGAAGACAATAGGATCTAGTGTATTAGTAATTACACTAGTGAAGAAGCTTGGAACTGAAAATAGCATCAACTCTGAACCCTGATGCAGGCAAAGTCTCATGCTGAATAGGGGACAAAGACATCAATGCAAATCTATTGAAGAAACCTCCACATAAATAAACTGAGCGAGACTTCACCAACGATAGTGAGCGAGGGGGAGTCAACAGGCGTGACCCGAGGGACGCTGTGAGCTATCCATGAACTATTGTATAGTTAGTGAGCCTAGGATAGAGTGACTATTCCCAAACCATTGTAATCCAAACTAGTGAAGATTAGTAAAATTTGGTAAGACCGGAAACTTATCAGTGTATGCTCATTGGACGTAGCCCTTAGTGGTGAACCATGTAAAATTGTTGTGTTATCTCTTTGCATGTGAATGTTTCATTACTGGTCATATCCATCATACAGGTTTAAGTAGTTCCCACCAAAGTGGGAACAAGATCCACATCTTTAAGACGAAACATTTGACACCCTGATTCACCCCTCCCCTCTCAGGGTGTCCTTGGGTCCTATAATTGGTATCAGAAGGAGGTTAATGTATGTTAGATATTCTCCAGTAATTCTATTGATAAGGGGATTTGAGTTACCTTCCTACATTCAACCATGAAGAGTAGTTTTGATGATGATTCAGAGTAGAAATCTATATCCACCAAGACATTGACAAATTGGAAAAATAAATAGAATAAGATGATGAAGAAGTCCCTCATGACCAAAGAAGATATTATGTCTTGTTATCCATGCCAATAAAATAATGAAGAAACATCGTGCTTGGAAAGTATCGAGCAGGTGGCTCAAAATTATTCCAGAGGAAAGGATGACACCTCTAATTCAAGCTTTCAGGAAAAACACACAACATATCTGCATGATATTCTTGAAGAGAGGGTTGCTATTATTTTTAGCCTTTTCTAATCTATTCAGGTTGAGATCACTTGATTACAAAGGGAAACTAACAATATAGAAAACAGGTTGGAAAGAAAATTTCTAGAAAGTCTGAAGCTCCCCAAATAGGTTAAAGTCTTTGAAGAAAAAGAGGAAGTCAATAAGATTATTAAAGAAAAGATCCATGCACTTGATGATAAACTGAAAAGGAGCAAAGAAGTTAAGAGTTTTTTTTGGAAGAAACTTAAATGAAATTCCGGGAACATGACTCATTGTTACAATACAAATTTATGATGCATGAAGATGAGGTTGGAAGATTGAAGAAGACTTATGAAGGGAATATGATCATGATTGATGATCAGAAGATCATCCTCAATATTGAGAGTCAAAAATTAGAAGCCCAGTTGACCAAGATTAAGAATAAAAATATTGAGACTTCAAAAAAGAATGGAATGAGTGATTCTTATACTCAATGTTTTTTGGAGGAATATAATGCTAAAATACCTCCAACATGTGACAAGAAGATTATTACAACCCTTGATTATCCACATAAAGAATCAGTTGCTGCTGGTACTCAGTGATCACTGGAGGATTCTATTTTCAAAAGACCTCCAACATGTGATAAGAAGATCATGACTTTACTCATTGATCTATCACAAACAACTGAGGAAGTGAAGGTACCATCCAAACCATCTTGTACTCAGGTTTCAAAATGCGTTCCCACAATCAGGGCAGGCTGGAAGAAAAATTATTAACAAGTATGGATGAGGAAAGCTGAGAAGAATAAACCTACAACCATGGCTAGGGTTGATGGGAAGAGAAACGAGGAAGTTGGTTCCTCAAATAGAGCACAAAATATTATGAAAATGACCCAACAACCTCATAAAGAAGATACAAAGAATAAAATATGTGTGGGTCAACGTTGGTGCTGAAAAATATTTTTGCATTGTGCACTGGATTGTTGTTACAACCCCTTTAATGGAAAAGCACAAAGAAAGCTTGTTTCAAAGGGAAGAAATCCAGAGAAGAATAAGCAACATATACAGGTTCAGAAGCATCTGTTTAAAGCAAACAGATTTGGAATGCTTTATAACATCTGTGATGTATGCAACGGCAGTGGTCACAAGAATTGTGCACGCCTATGTCAACAGATATCCAGAGCTGATATGAACAGAAGACCTCCAATGTCATATATGTATAAAGTGAGTTCCTTGGGAAGAAATCAGGAGAATAGTGTGAACACACATTTCCCCATAAGGATCTCAAGAAGGGAAGCTGAGAAGACCCAGGATATTAGATCCAAGAAATTGAAGGGCCATTCATCCAAATGAAAAACTACGTGGGATGAAACTCAGATGAAACCATGTGGAAGATCCAAAGTTGCTTCAACAGTTCTGAATGACATATTGGTCATATGGCCAGAATATTTGAAAAGAATGAGGAAAATTGTTGATGAAAAGGCCAAGGCTAGTGCTAAAGGAAAAGAAAAACTTTCACATGATGAAGAAAAAGTGTAGGAGAGATTGAAAACTAAGAGAAACACACGTGTCAAAGATGTTCCGTGTGAGAGATGCAAGAAATCTGGTCACATTAGAAAAGGTTTCCTAACCATAATAACAGATCAAGAATCAATCCTTAAAAGATATAAGAATGTATCATTTATGATGGCTATTAAGCAGAACGATTCCCCACACAAAGTTGAAGACAATGTGAAGAAAACCATGCCACATCAATAGATGTTAGAACATATGTTCAAATGTGCAGGCATGAAGACTGGGGTGAACAGAAGAACATGTTTGAGAAAAGAACCTCAACAATGCATCTCCTGTTGATGAAGAAAGGAGGAACCACCTTATTCCCTTTGTCATTTGTGTGTTGTATTTGTGCTAATAATGCAGGGAATTGAAGGTGAATAATGCTCTCAGGGGGAGAACCTGAGAAGTTGTGAATGTTGTCAACTCTTGATTGCTTTGACAAAGATTCTTACATCATTGGAATATTCTTCAATTGATATTCAACGATTAATATGTTGAAGGATCACTCTTGATGAAGATTATTAGGAGTGATTCCCTTGAGGGGGAGAAAAACGAAGAAGCTTCCAAAATCACTATTTCAATCAATATCATATCCAGCTAGACTCAAATGCAGTTACTCTGTGAATTTCATGAAGAAAAAGTCAATGGAGAAGGAATGCCATTTCTCAATCTCTATCCCTTGGTTACTCAGATCAATGATCATTCTACAAAGGGGGAGTAACTAAATTTATCAGTGACATAAAAAGAATGGATGTGCCTCAAGGTCACTCATCCTGCCGATAACACTTCAATTTTTTTGATCAGTTTTCTGATGAGAATGAAGGAGTTTCAGGTTGATTATTCCCTATCACATTTGATTTTCTTCTACCTAAAATAAAAGTGGTAAACCCATGAATAAAATTTACATTTGTTATCATCTCATGTGGTATCATGATCTGTGAATTATGGACAGCCTTGTTGTCTAAATCATATCATCTTGTTTTCTACATTGAGCTTTCCTCAATTAGACTTACTGTGAAATGATTAACGAAACATTTCTTAAGTATGTATTGATACCCTCCCTACCATGAGCTTTGTATTTCTTGTCAATAAGGGGGAGAGAAGGTGAAATTAATGTTTGAAAAAGAAATATTGATTGAAGAGAAGATTCTCATTTTTACATTGGTGAATTCATTTCAGAAGATGTATAAGGTATTGAAAACAAAATACAACGGGGGAGATTGTTGGGACCACTTTGTGTATATTGTTTTATTTTTTTTCAATAGATGTCAATGGAGATAAAAATGAAGGATATCAAGAAGTACTCCAATGAAATGGAGGAATGGAAATTCAAATGATTGTTGTACTGATCATAAGTTCAAAGAACATGTGTCAAAGGTGAGGCAGTGTTTACAACAATGAATAATGTGAGGTATAATCCATCAGAGGATGATTAAAGAAGAATGGGGTATTGATGAAGACCATGAAATTCCTCCTGATTGCATGAGAACCATGCATGAGACATCTTGAAGAATTGAAACATATTTTTTTCATGAAGTAGATAATGACTGTTGAAGAAGAAGATAGTTTGCAAGGGATTGGAATTCTGAGATGGCCATGTGGAGACTGAAATTCTGAGATGTCCATGCACATCACATTGCCTCCGAAGATGATGATGCTAAAGATGTTCCTTCAATGAATATGTTCCACGATAGTGGAGTTTGTGATGAAAGAAGAAGATTTGTTGAAGGATTCTAATCACCGAGAAGAAGTGTTTTGAGGTGATTGTTCTTGTTGAAAAAGAAATCAAATGACATAAAAATTTATTGACAAAAGAGATTCCATGGAGGCATGTTGAGTTCAAGGGATGTGGTTAATGATCCATGTTTTATTCAAGAACATAGACAAAGGAATGGATGATCTAGAGGTGGTACAAAAATAGAAGACTTGCGCGTCATGTACTTGATAGGGAGAAAAATTTCCCTCCATATGATTTTCAAGATCAGAACATGGAAAATGGAAAAGGGAAGAGGGTCGTGCAAGTGTTGGGTTGTTCATGCATGTGACCTGCGCGCCGTGAAGAGACATGCGTGCCAATGCCTAGAAGGATCAGAAACTTGCTTGCCTATCATTTTTCAAGAAAACAACGTCAAAATATGGCAAAGGGAAGAAGGTTTCCCAAGTATTTGTTGGGTCGCGCAAGTGAGTTGCCCGACAGAGGCTGGGGGTGATGAGATGTGCGCCGAGACTTGCGCGCAGAGTGGTGACTTGCACGCCACCATGCTGGTTGACCCGTTTTCCTATAAATAGTGGACAACACCTCCTCATTTCCCATGAGCTCAACCCTTAGAGAAAATCAGAGCTCTCTTCGCGCAGGTGTAAGAGTCGCAGAAATGGAGGGTGGTCGCGCAAGTGGTTTGGAGAGACTTGTGCGCCAGCTCTTAGAATTTGTGTTCCGGTTAAGTGTTGCGCACCCAAGCTGATTTGGGAGAGAAAGGAAGTGAGTCACGCATGTTTGAAGTTCAAGAAGGCAGTGTCACATAGGTGCTTTGATGACACTTTCGCACCAGTTTGGACTTGCGCACCGTATTAGGACCTATGTGCCGTATTGAGACATGCACGTCGGGCATGAAAATGAGGACCAGGTGTTGTTGGAGCGCACCCGCCTTTCGGGAGCTGCACGAGAGCTTAAAGATTTCCTAATACTTTTGTTGATAAGTGATATTAAAGAGGAAATCTAAATGATAAATGCATGATCTCATGCATACATGGAGAACTGATTCTGAAAATTCCAAGTAAGCTGAGCTTCACTTATCAAGTAATCACATCAGTGGTTTTGATTCCAGCAAAGGAAGGCAAGAGGATCTAGTGTATTAGTCATTGCACTAAAGAAGAAGGTTTGAACTGAAAAGATCATCAACTCTGAACCCTGATGCAAGAAAAGTCTCATGCAGAACAGGAGACAAAGACTTCAATGAAAATCTATTGAAGAGACCATCATGTCTATAAACTGAGCGCGACTTCACCAATGGTAGTGAGCCAGGGGGAGTCAACGGGAGTGACCCGAGGGACGCAATGAGATATCCCTGAACCTTTTTAAAGGCAGTGAGCCTGGGACAGAGTGACTGTTCCCGAACCATTATAATCCACAACGAGTGAAGATTAGTGGAATTTGGTACGACGGAAAACTTGTCGGTGTATGCTCCTTGGATGTATCCCTTAGTGGTGAACAAAGTAAAATTTCTGTGTTATCTCTTTACATGTGAATGTTTCATTGCTGATCATATCCATTATACAGGTTTAAGTAGTTCTTACCAATGTGGGAACAAGATACACAAATTTAAGATGAAAAAGTTGACACCCTGATTCACCCATCCCCTCTCAGGGTGTCACGGGGTCCTACAAGCGGTATCAGAGGGAGGTTCACGTATGTTGGATATTCTCCAGTAATTCTTTTGAGAAGAGGATTTGAGTTACTTTCCTAAAGTCAACCATGAAGAGTAGTTTTGATGAAGATTCACAGCAGAAATCTATATCAACCAAGACTTTGAAAAATCTGAAAAAGAAAGTGAAGAAGCTGATGAAGAAGCCCCTCATGACCAAAGAGTATACTGTGTCTTGTTCTCCATTCCATTCTAATAATGAAGAAACATTGGGCTTGGAATGTATCGAGCAGGGGGCTCAGAATTATTCTAGAGGAAAGGATGAATCCTCTAATTCATGCTTTCCGGAAAACTAAAAACATATCTGCATTATATTCCTGAAGAAAGGGTTGATATTATTTGTAGCCTATTCCAGTCTATGCAGGTTGAGATTACTCGATTAGAAATGTTAGCTGACAATATTGAAAAAGGGGATGGAAAGAAAAGTTCTTGAAAGTATGAATCTCACCAAACAGGTTAAATTCATTGAAGAAAAAGAGGAAGTCAATAAGATTCTAAATGAAAAGATCCATGCACTAGAAGCTGATCTAAAAAAGATCAAATACGTCAAGAGTTTGTGTTTGGAAGAAATTCCATGAAATTCAGGGAACTTGACTCATTGTTACAAAAAAAATTATGATGCATGAATATCATGTTGAAATATTGACGAAGACTTGTGAAGATAAGATGACCATGATTGAAGATCATAAGATCATCCTCAACATTAGGAGTCAAAAATTAGAAGCCCAGTTGACCAAGATTATGAATACACACATTTAGACTTCACAAAAGAATTAAATGAGTGATGCTTGTACTCAATGTTTGTTAGAGGAATATAAAGATGAAATACCTCCAACATGTGACATGAAGATTATGACAACTCTTGATTATCCACATAAAGAATCAGTTGCTACTTGTACTCAATGCTCACTGGAGGATTCTATTGTCAAAATACCTCCAACATGTGATATGAAGATCATGACTTCACTCATTGATCTATCACAAGAAACTATGGAATTGAAGGTACCATCCAAACCATCTTGTACTCATGTTTCTAAATGTGTTCCCATAATTAGTGCAGGCTGGAAGAAAAATTATAGACAAGTATGGATGAGGAAAGGTGAGAAGAAAAAACCTACCACCATGGATACGGTGGATGGGAAGAGAAAGGACGATGTTGGTTACTCAAATAGAGCGCAAAAGATTATGAATATGACCCAACAACCTCATACAGAAGATACAATGAAGAAAAGATTTGTGGGTCAATGTTGGTGCTATAACAGATTTGGGCATTGTGCACTGGATTGTTGGTACAATCCCTTTAATGGAAAAGCACAAAAATGCCTGTATCAAAGGGAAGAAATCTAGAGAAGAAGAAGAAATATTTGTAGGTCCAGAAGCATCTGTTTACAGTAAACAGATTTGGAATGCTTGATAACATCTGCGATGTATGCAGCGGTTGTGGTCACAAGAATTGTGCATGCCTATGTCAACAGATATCCAGAGCTGATATGAATAGAAGACCTTCGATGCCATATAAGTATGAAGCGAGTACCTTGGTAAGAAATCATAAGAATAGCGAAAACACCCATTTTCCCATGAGGATCTCAAGAAGGGATGCTGAGAAGACCCATGATTTTAGATCCATGAAATTGAAGGGCCATTCATCCAAAAGAAAAACAAAGTGGCATGAAACTCAGATGAACCCATGTGGAAGATCCACACATGATGCAATAGTTCTGAATGACATATTGGTCATCTGGCCAGATGATTTGAAAATAATGAGGAAACATGAAGATGAAAAGGCCAAGGCTAGTGCTAAAGAGAAAGAAAAACTTTCACGTGATAAAGAAAAAGTGCAGGAGAGATTACAAACCAAGCGAAACACACATGTCAAAGAAGATCTGTGTGAGAGATACAATAAATCTGGTCACATTGCAAAAGATTGACTAACATTAATACCAAAACAAGAATCAGTCCTTAAATGAAGTAAGAATTTATCATTCATTATGGCTGTTAAGAAGAACGATTCCCCACACAAAGTAGAAGACAATGCGAAGAAAGCCATGCCACATCAACAGATGTCAGAACATATGTTCAAATGTGCTGGCATAAAGACTTGGGTGAACAGAGGAACATGTTTGAGAAAAGAACCTCAACCATTCATCTCATGTTTATGAAGAAATGAGGAACCACATTATTCCCTTAATTATATGTGTATTGTATTTGTTCTAATACTGTATGGAATTGAAGGTGAAGAATGCTCTCAGGGGAAGAACCTGAGAAGTAGTGAATGCTTTCAACTCTTGATTGCTTAGCTAAAGATGTTTCCATCCTTGGAAGATTCTTCAATTGATATTCAATGACTAAGATGGTGAAGGATCACTCTTGATGATGATAATTAGGGGTGTTTCCCTTGAGGGGGTGAAAAACGAAGAAGCTTTCAAAATCATTGTTTCAATCAATATCATCTCCAGCTAGATTCAAATGCAGTTACTATGTGAATTTCATGAAGAACAAGTCAATGGAGAAGGAATGACATTTCTTAATCTCTATCCCTTAGTTACTCAGATCAATGATCATTCTACAAAGGGGGAGTAACTGAGTTGATTAGTGACATAAGAAGAATGGATGTCCTCATGGTCACTTATCATGCCGATAGCACTTCAATGTTTTTGATCTGTTTGCTGATGTGAGTGCATGAGTTTTAGGTTGATTATTCCCTATCACATTTTATTTTCTTCTACCAGAAATAAAATTGGTAAACCCTTGAAGAAAATTTACATTTGTTCTCATCTCATGCAGTATCATGATCTGTGAATTATGGACAGCCTTGTTGTCTAAATCAAATCATCTTGTTTTCTAAATCGATCTTTTCTCAAGTAGACTTAGTGTGAAATTATTAATTAAACATTGGTTAAGTATGGATTGATACCCTCCCTACCATGAAATTTGTATTTCTTGTCAATAAGGGGGAGAGAACGTGAAATGAATGTTTGAAAAGAAAAGTTGATTGAAGAGACGATTCTCATTTTTACATTGATGAATTCATTTCAGAAGATATATAAGGTATTGAAAATAAAATAAAAAGGAGGAGATTGTTGGAACCAATTTGTGTATATGGTTGTATTTTTTGTTAATAGTTGTCAATGGAGATCAAAATGAAGGATATCAAGTTTTATTCCAATGAAAAGGAGGAATAGAAATTTAAACTATTGTTTTACTGATCATAAGTTCAAAGAACATGTGTCAATGGTCACACATTGTCTATAACAATGATGAATGTGAGGTATAATCCATCTGAGGAGGATTAAATAAGAATAAGGTTTTGATGAAGACCATGCAATTCCTCATGATTGCATGAGAACCATACAAGATACTTCTTGAAGTATTGAAACATATGTTTTGCATGAAGTAGATAATGACGGCTGAAGAAGAAGACAGTGTGCAAGGGATTGGAATTCTGAGATTACCATGTGGAGACTGAAATTCTGATATGGCCATGCACATCACATTGTCTCAGAAGATGATGATGCTAAATTTTTTCCTTCAAAGAATACATATCACGAGAGGGGAGATTGTTATGAAAGAAGAAGAGTTGCTGAAGGATTAAAATCACCGAGAAGAAGTATTTTTGAGGTGATTGTTCTTATTGAGAAAGCAGTCAAACGACATAAAAATTTGTTGACCAAGGAGATTCCATGGTGGCATGTCGTGTTTAAGGGATGTGGTTAATGATCCATGTTTTTTCATGATCATTGTCAAAGGAATGGATGATCCGGAGGAGTTAAAAAAATAGTGGATACAAGGTCGCGCCATTTCCCACTGTTTCCCAAATGTTTGGGCCTGAAAATTGAAAAATGGAGAAAAGTGTTTTTAGAAAAGAGACTTGCGCGCCATGTACATGATGGAGAGGAAAATTGCGCTCCATGTGATTTTAAAGATCAGAACATGGAAAATGGAAAAGGGAAGAGGGTCGCGCATGTGTTGGGTTGGTCATGCAAGTGACCTGTGTGCCATGAAGAGACTTGTGCGCCAGTGCCTAGAAGGATCAGAAACTTGCGTGCCTATCATTTTTTAAGAACAAAACATCAAAATATGGAAAAGGAAAGAAGGTCGTGAAAGTATTGGTTGGGTCGCACAAGTGAGTTTCCCGAAAGAGGCTGGGGGTGATGAGCTGCGTGCTGAGACTTGCGCGCCGAGGGATGACTTGCGCGCATCCATGAAGGTTGACTAGTTTTCCTATAAATAGAGGACAACACCTCATCATTTCCCAAAAACTCAACCCTTAGAGAAAATCAGAGCTCTCGTCGCGCAGGTGTAAGAGTCGCACAAGTGATGAGTGGTCGCCCAAGTGGTTTGGAGAGACTTGTGCGCCAGCTCTTAGAAGTTGCACACCGGTTTATGGCCGCATGCCCAAGGTGATTTGGGAGAGAACGGAAGAGAGTCACGCAGGTTTGAAGATCAAGAAGGTAGTGTCGCATAAGTGCTTTGAGGACACTTCCTTGCCAGTTTGGACATGCGTGTCGTATTGGGACGTGTGCGCCATATTGAGACTTGCGCGTTGGGCTTGAAAAGGAGCACCATGTGTTGTTGGAGCACGCTTGCCTTTCGGGAGCTGCACAAGAGCTGAAAGATTGCCTAATACTTTTGGTGAAAAGTGATATTAAAGAGGAAATCTAAATGATAACTGCATGATCTCATGCATACATGGAGAACTGATTCTGAAAATTCCAATTAAGTTGAGCTTCTCTTATTGAGTAATCACATTAGTGGTTGTGATTCAGGCAAAAAAAGACAATAGGATCTAGTGTATTTGTCATTGCACTAAAGAAGAAGGTTTGAACTGAAAAGTGCATCAACTCTGAACCCTAATGCAAGAAAAGTCTCATGCTGAATAGGAGACAAAGACGTCAATGAAAATCTATTGAAGAGACCTTTACGTCTATAAACTGAGTGCGACTTCACCAATGATAGTGAGCCAGGGGGAGTCAACGGGAGTGACTCGAGGGGCACAGTGAGCAATCCCTGAACCTTTGTAAAGGCAGTGAGCCTGGGACAAAGTGACTGTGGCCGAACCATTGTAATCCATAACTAGTGAATATTAGTGGAATTTGGTACGACCCGCAACTTGTTGGTGTATGCTCCTTGGACGTAGCCCTTAGTGGTGAACCAAGTAAAATTGCAGTGTTATCTCTTTGCATGTGAATGTTTCATTACTGGTCATATCCATCATACAAGATTATGTAGTTCCCACCAATGTGGGAACATGATCCAAAACAATAAGAAGAAAATGTTGACACCCTGATTCACCCCTCCCCTCTCAGGGTGTCCCGGGGTCCTATAGGAAGCACTATGTTCGATAGGGTAAATGATATACCACATCATGCTTAAACAAACGACTAAATATTATTATTTAAATGATACCATTATAACCAAGATTTTATAATGGTGGGAATGAACACAATTATTAAAATATGGTTTACACATGTATATACTATTAATTTTTTATGAATATTTAATTAAAAATTAATGTAAAAAATTTTTCAAATTAAAAGGAAATCCTTTTAAGAAAAACTATTTAAATGTGTATAAATGTGTTTAAGTAATAATCATGTCACTCTTGTTGGGTTAAATCAATGAAATATATATGAAATAAATTTAATTTAATTTTTTAAAATTTTATCATTTTTTATCTTCTAGAAATGATATTTGAGAAAATCCAATTGTATACATAAAACATGTAATTTTCAAAAAAATGCAGTTTTACCGCCTTTTGATGGTGACCCGACATTAAATTGAGGGTTTTCACTTTTTTAAATTATATTTAACAAAATAATATTCTTATTTATAATCTTATTATCAAAATTTATTTTAATTTATTTTTTTCATTTTTCTATGAACTTTTATATTTTGATTAATAGTGTATAATACAAAATATTAATTCAAAACTGATTTTTTTGTCAAATTTATATATATATATATATATTTTGTTTTTAATTTTTTAAAAAGTATAATTAAACCATGTTTTAATTATTTAATCCAATTTAGTTCACTAGATTCAAATTCTCATTGAAATTGGATATAAAAACATTATGAACTTCTGAACGTTTTTACATTAAAAACGTGTTTTCTCAATCAGTCAACCAGAATAATTTTAACCAATTATCAGTTTTGAAATTTGAAAAACATACATATATGTTTTTAGTCATAATTATATTTATGGTCTTATAGGACCTACTTATGTTTTGAATAACATGAATAGTTAGATTATTAATTATTTTTATTACAATGGTTCAGGAAAAATTTGGTAATTAAGGTTAAAATTAATTTTAATAATTAGTATTTAACATTTACTACATTAATTCGATTAGTTTTAATCAAACTAAATGTATTATTGGGCCGAAATATAACATCTTTAAGACATATGGATGAATTTATGACATTTATTATATTTTATTCAATGAAAAGGGAATTTTGTCACACTCTTGTTTTTGACAAGTAAAATATTATTAATATTGGGTAAAATAAAGGAAATTTTAGACTATAAATATTATTTATATATATAAAATTTTTGTCTAAATGATGTTTATTTATTTATAATTTTTCAATAAAAAGTAATTAATGTAAATGGTGACACAATTATGATGAATTAATTGATTTATTAATGGGAGAATCACATAAATGATAATAAAAATATTAAAATAAATATATTTTGATATAATTTATGACATAAATGAATTTAATAGATGACTTTTACATTTTATCGATGAGTTCATATATTTACCTAGAATATTTAATGTTTTTCTGATATTTTCAAAAATTCATGTAATGAATAGTGTCAGAATTGACATAATTGATATCTTAAAATGAAAAATATTTTAATAAATAACATAAAAATTATTAAAAAAATCATAAATATATTTATTATAAATCCTAAAATATCATAAATTATTATTTTTTCATTATTTTGACATGTTATCATAATTATATTAATCATCAATGTGTAAATTGCATGATAAAATAGAAAGAGTTAAAAATCAAAAATAGAGGTTAAAAAAATGATAAGTATTATAAATATATAAAAAATTTATATAATTGTAATATTAATAATTGTATTCAAACTAAAATCATCACATATTCTAAATAAAAAAGTGTGTATCCATTTGAAATAGAAAAATAATTTTTATTAAAAAAATACATTGAGGAATTCTCAGAGTTCCCCTCACCTCTTCATTAATTGGGAATTGATTATTCTCTATTATTCAAAAGTAAAATACTTTTTGGTTAGCCAATATAAAAAAAACACCTTCCTAGAATCTGTAACCAAATTTTAGAGGCTTTTTAAAGAATAATTAAATCCTTAGAGGTGTTCAGGTGTTAATAAAAGGTTATCATCTGAAGAAGATGTTTCGTTTTAAATTATGTGTTTCCATTTTATTTCTTCTTCCACTTCCTTAAAAAATTGTCCAAACATGATGATATAATAAATATCACATCCTAAATATAAATATATTTTATTATATTAATATCGTTTCCTAAATCCATCTTTGATTCAATCAAATAGGAAATGGATTAATTGTTTGTGCGTAGTTGTGAACTATCACTCCCACGAACTGATACAATTCATTTTTCATTCCTATCTCTCAATACTCGTTAAAATGATGGAATTAATGTTTATATATTATATTAATTACATATATATCATTATATTAAAATAATATATCAATTATTTTAATACTTTCTGTTCATATGAAAATGATAATGTTGTTCATGTGTACGTGTTAACTATCACCTCCATGAAGTGATGTGATTCATTTTTAATATCCACATAACCTGAATAATATATCTTAGTATATATAAATGATTAACATTATAATAATATTATTTTTATAAATATGTAATGATAAAATAATATACACATTTTCGAATTATGGTTATAGAAAAATTGAAACATTACTCATTCGTACGTATGACATATCGTCACCATGAATATAATGTCGTTCATTTTTCATAACCATACATAAATGGATTCATTTAATTGTATAATTGATGTATAAAATTTATTATTTTGTTCTTTATATTATTAGGAAGATGATGGGATAAAGAAATATTTGATCGAATGAGACTTACCAAAGTCATTTTGGACCCATTAACAAATATTGTTAAAACATCCAACATGAACATAAATAATTAAGTAATTTTTATACGATGGTAATTAGTGATATTAAATGAATAATAAAAATGAAAATAAGGTTCAAAAGAAATTATAATTTAACATATTTTTATTAATTATAAATAAAAATAAGGTATGTGATGAGTCGGTGTCACGGTAAGGGACTTCGTCTCAATCATATTTCAAAGAGGAATATCTTGATGTTTTGAAACTATAATATCATAAAAGTTGTATATAAATCCATTTTACACATTAAATAATCGATTAATATACTATCACGATATTTAGATTGTTTTTAAATGTTATTCTTTCATTTTTATTTTTATGTGTTTCTCATGTCGTAAGGGACTCTTTAACTAAGAAATTATTTCAGATGTTTTAAATATTTATTCATTAAAATTACTGTCAGTCATGTCCATGTTTTGAAAATGGTTTTATGGATTACTTATTATGGACAACAATGTTTCAATATATAAATTTTATTAACAAAAATTAATGTGGTATGGTCTACTTTGGTTCAAAAAAAATTTTTGTAAATGTTTTAAATTGGGTTTTGAAAATGAATATGTTATTTTAATAACTATAAGAGTTTTATTATGTATTTATATGAAATTTTAAGTGTGAAATATTGAAAACACCCTGATTTTATGTGTTAATTGTTCTTGTACATTTTATGGGTGGTTATGTGATAGACCCGGGATGGGTGGTTCCAATATAAACCGAGGATGGTTGGTTACGTAATAACCTCTAATGCATTGGGTATGAAAGTCAGTCATATGGATATTTCATTTATAAGAGTTAAATGAATGTAATTCAACCTCATGGTTGTTATATTTATATGTTTGGAAAGTATAATTATGTCCCAAATTACATTTATATATTTTCAATGATTTATATGGGTTTAATGGTAATTTTATTATTACAAAAAAGTGTACGATGTTAGCTTATTTAAAAAGGAAAGTATTTACTAATTATTGTGGATGAAAAGTGTTACTTTATGATAATATTTTCTTGGGATTTAATATGTATAAATGGAATAATTTTTTCATTATTTTTATATCTCTTACTAAGAAGTTTTTGTTTATCCCACGTTTTAAAATGTTTTACACTAGTCTTATGATTGGAAGGGGAAAAGAAGATGCCATCATGAAATAATTGAATATCTATCTTGAAAACAATTAATGTTTTTACAAAAGGTATCTTTGGTGGAAAGCATGGATACTAAGTATATGTTTTCCCATTAAATTTAGGGTCATACTTTGTAACACTTTTTCTAAATTCTCTAAAACTCTAACCTAAAAAGATTCTCCAATGTTAATTCTAGTTCAAAACACTAGAATAAGTTATGTTTAAAGTCGGGTCCCTATAGTTGGCATCAATAGATGGTTTAGGAAACATTATAGATAATTATGTTTTCTTAAGAGTTATGTATATCGTCCTGAGTTTACAATTTTCAGATTGATAATACATTCAGTGTCTTAGAATACCCTTTTGATGAATTATGTTATAAAATTTTAAGGTGACAAACATCCTTTTTGGAGACATTTATATTTGAAAAAATTATGGGTTATTACTTTCGGAATGAAAAACAAAAGTTAAGAGATAAAAAATGAGGTTAAAACATGTTATGTCTATTTTTTAAGTCATTTTCATATTTTAATATTGTTATATGAATTATATTGAATTTTAAAAAGGGGAACCCACAATATGGGTGAAAACCCATCACGTCTAGAAAGGCTGTGAATTTTTAACCCACAACTGAAGGGAGACAATGGTACACCTTTTTCAACTATCCTACATTGAGTTCCTATTAGAATGAATTTATATTTTTCATTAAATGTTTTATTGATGATTAAAAAGTTCATTTTGACAACATATCATTTATCGAATAGATAACTATGGATATAGTAATATGATTTAGAGATTATGATACTAATGTTATTTAAGAAGATTCTCAGTATTTTGGGATCTTCATATGATTTGGGTAAATATATATTATGGGATTTTATTGGAGAAACAATGGTTCATTTATCTTTTAAGGGAAAATGTTATTTTATGGTTAATCGAGTTATTTATAGAAATAATTATCCTATCTTGGAGAATATGTGATTTAGAAAATTTCTTTTTTAGTATGAGATGTTATGATTTATCGATGTTATTTTCTGATAAATAATAATATTTAACTTTTAAACAATTCTACCAATTTTTTCACAATTTTGGGTGTGAAACATAGTTTGGATTAATTTGAGGAATATTAATGAGAGTTATATATTGAATGGTATACGTTAAACGATGGGTATTACTGTTGAATTTTGGAGATTAAAAAATGTTTTTCATCACAAAATGGTCTAACATTTTTGGAGAATTGTAATATATTATCGTAACCATTTTGGTTTCGGTTAATTTTTAAAAATCTTATAAATAGATAGTTAATATTTTTTAGTTTATGTGATTCTATATAAGTTGATTCAAGTACTTCATGCAAGAAAAATTACTCATAAATACTGATCATTTGGAGAAAAATATGAGTTTATGTAGGAAATTTATTAAAGGGTGGAACATTAATTTTAAAGTATGTATATTTCATTATGTTCTTAGTCCGTGTATTAAATTCCTCAACTCTATTAATAAGATTTTGAAACAAAACTGTTATCTATTTACATCTATTTTTGAAAAATCAATGAACTTTTATCCCTTCTGAATTTTATTGTTTTGGGATTTTTAACATTCTCATGAACATGTTCTCTATAACTCCCCATAATAAAAATATTGCTATTTTTCTCATCCATATCGATGTTTTCCAAGATGGAAAACTACAATTTAATATTTTAGGTTACCTTAATGCTTCTCCTTCTTTATTTTATGGTGGAAGTCTAATAAATCCTTTTTACAGAAGTGGGATTTCCATAAATTTATTTTCAAAAATTAAATGCATAGTTTGGCTCCTGAGATAAAATTGTGAGGGTGAAATTTATTAAAGTGGGGATAATGTTACATATCATGATTTTAATAAGGAAACACTATTTCTGATAGCGTACATGATATTCCATATCGAGATTAAATGAACAACTTAATAATATTATTTAATTTATTCAATTTTAACAGAGCCATTATAATTTTCGGAATGAAAATTATTATTAAATTTTTTTACACATGTATATAAAATAAATTCATAAGTGAATAATAAATTATAAATGAATGTAAAAAAACATTTTAAAATAAAAAGATATGATTATTTGAAGAACTATTTAAATTTTCACAAGTGTGTTTATAAAATAATTAAATAAATATTTTTTGTAATATTAATTAAATATAAATGTAATATATTTATTTTATGGTTTTAAATTCATCATATTTATTTTTTAGTCATAAAATAAGGACAAATATTGTTTTATTGAAAAAATAAATATTTTTCAAAAAATGATGTTTTACTATCTTTTGATAGAATGCATATTTTAAAACTATTTTATTTAAATTTTATATATTATATTTGAAAAAATAAACTTCTTATTTATAATCATAGAAAAAAAATATAATTTGGTTAATTTTTGTGGTATTTTTCTGAGAACATTCATATTTTGATGAGTACTGTATAGTACATAACATTATTTCAAAACCTATTTTTCATAAACTTTGATTATATTGTCAAATTATGTTTTTAAATAGTTTTAAATTTTAATTATATAATTTATTTCTCTGTTAATCTAATTATGGACATCAGAATCAATTTTCACATTGAAATTGGATATAAAATTCTTGGGATCTTTTGAATGTTTTTACATTAATACCAGTTTTTTCGTCCGTTAACGAGATTAATTTTAAATTAATTTCAGCCACTTATGAAGTTAAAATTTTCAAATATGGACATAAAAGGTTTTAATTATAATTAAATTTTTGATCTAAGAGAATCAACTTATTTTTTAAAATTATGAATAATAACTTTATTAATTATTTTTATTATCATGATTAAGGGTTAATCAGGTAATTATAGGAAAATATAATATTTTAAATTATGATAACAATTTTCCAAATTTAATTGGATGAATTTGTTAGACCTAAAGTAATCATTTGGATGAAAAATAACCTTCTTGAACAACTTGGGTGACTTTAAGACATTTATAATATTTTATACAATGAAAAGACAATTTTGTCACCCTCATGTTTTTAACAAGTAAAATATTTTTAATATGGGGTTTTATAAGGGATATGTTTGACTATAAATATTATTTTTAAAGATAATATGTGCATCTAAATAATTTTATTTATATTTTATTTTTATAAAATAAATAATTAAATTAATTGGTTATATAATGATGATTATGTAATTGTATTATTAATTGCTTAATAAACTAAATGATATTAAAAATATTAAAATAAATATAATATGATATAATTAATTTCAGAAAATAATTTTATTGATTAATGTGAAATTTTTTGAATGATTAAATAGAGTTTTTTTCTAATATTTAATGTTTCTTAATATTTTAAAAAATTCACGTTATAAATAGTCTCAAAATTGACATAATTAATATCTTAAAATAAATAATATTTTATTAAATGATATAAAAATAATAAAAAACAAAAATTAATAAAAATATTTTTTATAAGTAATTTAATTAAATAAATGACTCATTTAACTATTTTTTTAGGTTATTGTAATTATATTAACCATTAATGTGTAAATTGATTGATAACAAGATATGATTTTAAAGGAAAAAATAAGGGTTAAAAAGGATAAGGATTAAAAAAATAGTCAAAGCATATAAAATTTTTATAAGATAAATGGTATTAAAAAAATAATTATATATTAGAATTAAATTATTTTTCATCCTTTTAAATTGAAAAATAATTTCTATTAATTTAATACTTTTAGTAATGAAATGTCTTACCCTCCCATCTACTTTAAAGTGGAACCCATTCCTATCTATAATTCACACATAAAAAAATTATTGTTTTGGGAAATTTCTATAAAAATCCATTACTATAATCCCTCTCCGCATGAAATATTATTTATTTTTGTAATAAGACTCTCCTTATTGGTTTTAGAGTGTCAATCAAAGGTGATCATTTGAAGAAGACGTATCATTTTCAATTAGATGTTACTGTTTTATTTTTTTTCTTCCACATCTTCAAATATTCTCCATCCATGGTCAGATAATAAATAATGTATTATATATATATATATATATATATTAATATGTTATTTTGTTATTATTTCCACCTAAATCTATCAATGTTTCTATAAAATAGTGAAATGAATTAATTACTTTTCATATATGGGAACTATCACCTCCATGAATTGATATAATTCATTTTCCATTACTGTGTCTCAAGACTGGTTATAATGATTGAATTAATTTTTATATATTATAATAAGGAAATATTTGTCATTATAATATAATAATATATCTGGTATATTCATACAATCTATACACATGAAAATGGTAATGTCATTTGTGCGTAGATGTGAACAATCACCTCAACGAAGCGATATAATGGATTCTTAATAACTGCATCACATGAATTTTATATATATATATATATATCAATTTTTAATATGATATTTATTATATTATTCTCATTATATAAAGATAAAATAATATATACCACCTTTCTATAATGATCTTTGAAAAATTGAATCATTACTCATGCGTATGTACGGACTACCGTCTCAATGATTATAACATTGTTCATTTTTAATAACCATACATAAATGGTTTGATATAAAAGTGTAATTGATGTATAAAAGTTATTATTTTAGCGTTAATACTATAATGGATATTATGTACTAATGATCACATTGACTGTATTCGACTTACCAAATTCATTTCAGAATCATTTACCAAATATTGTGAAATCTTCTGATGTGAAATTAAATAATTAAGTGATTTTTTTAACACAGTAATAAATGATATAAAATAAATAATAAACATGAATATAAGGTTATAATGAAATTTTAAAGTTACCTAAGTATGTTATTTAGGAATAAAAATAATATACAAGTTGAGGCGGACTCAAAGTATGGGACTTCGTCTGAATCTCCTTTCATTGAGGCATATCATGATGTTATGCACCATTATTATCATATAAAGTGTATATAAAACAATTTTAATAGTATATATAATTTATTTATATACTCTCATGATATTTAATATTTTTTTATTGTTATTATTTATTTATTTTTACTAAAGTTCTTCTCAAGTGATAAGGGAATATTTAACTAAAACATCATTTGAAAATTTTTAATGATTTATTCTTTAAAATCACTCTCATTTGTGTTCAGGTTTTAATGATGGGTTTATGGATTTATATATATGGAAATTAATGGTTTAAAATGTTCATTGTTCTATAAATTTTCAATGTGGTATGGGACACTTTGATTCAATATTCCATTTCATAAATGTTTTATTTTTTTTTAATATGGATTTGTTATTTCAATATGTAAAAAAGTTTTATTATGAGTGAAAATGAAACTTTTAGAGTTAAATGGTGAAAATTTCATGATTTTATGTGTCAACGGTACTTTTAATATTGATGGTTGGTTACATGATATACCAAGCCTTAGTGATTATATGACAAACCAAGGCCATGTTGTTCTTTTATAACCTCCAATACACTGGGTATGGATGTCAGCCTTATAGATATTCCATTTGTAATAGTGACATGTATGGAAGTTGAATCCATGGTTATTCCATTTATAAGAGACATGAATTATAATTATGTCCCAAGGTACCATTATGAAATATTTATTCTTAATATGGGAAGGATGGTAATTTTTTTATTAAAAAAATGTTATGAAATTAGATTATTTTCAATGGAAGGTATTTACTACTTATTAAGGGTGAAAGGTTTTACTTTGTGATAATTTTTTCATGGGTTTTAATTTCTATCAACGGACTAATGGTTTACTAAATTGTTTGGTCCTAATTGAGAATTTTGTGTCCATCCCATATTTATAATAAATCACATACATTAAGATTCATATGTGAAAATAATATATCATGATTAAATAATTTAAGATGTTTCTAGAAAAGATGTCATATTTTTTAAAGGTGTAATTTTGTGAGAAATAGATACAGAGTATATATTTAAACATGTATTTTATGTGTTAACTTTGAAAGAGTTTTTCCTAATTCACTAAAACTCTAAACTTAAATGATCTTCCAATGCAAATTATATCTCATAAAAATAAGATTAAGTTATGTTTAGGGTTGGGTCCTTATAGGTAGATAATTATATTTCATTAAATACCCATAACATTTTAATAAATATCATATTTATTTATTAAATATATCTATCTAGCCATCCTTGTGATATGGTTATGAAAATTAAAATTCATCCCTTCTTGGAGGTGGTAGTCTACATATCCACATGAGAAACATTTCATTTTCTAAAAGATGTTAGGGAAGGAAATTATGTAATTTTTTGTCTTTATAAAATAATAAAAATTTACTAAATATAATATATATAAAATAACATAACATTTTATAGACATCATTGAGTAGAAATTTGGAAAATTCAAATATATCACATTATGGAGGTGGTAGTCCTGAAGTATGAATGTGTGACACTTTAATTTTCCATTAAATGAAAATGAGATAAAAAATTGTTGAAAAATTGACATAAAAACATATAATTATAGTAATGTCACTGATTACATTATGTTAATATGATTATAAAATATCTCTAGGGGTTTTGAAGAATGAATCCTTAAATAAATAGGCAAGAAAATAATATTCTTCCATGCGTAATCTATTTCAAAAAACAAAATAATGACTACATTATGGGAATTCTTGGAATGAAACGTTCTATAAGTAATGTATAAGAGGTTGGGTATTTGGAATGATCATGGTCTAGATAATGGAGTATTGGGTGTGTGTAAAATATATTAGACTATGTTACCTTTTATAATTGAGGGGAGTAAATCTATTGAAATTACCCTTAACTATAAAATGACTTAAACCATTTTTTAGGGGAATGTGGCCCCAAATCCAGATTTTTAGAAAGTATAATATCTTATGATCTTTTTAACTCAAAATATATTATTTGGAAGCTTTTTAGGCTGATTTCAAAGCATATATATTACTTCAACCATCTCGTTAACCCTTTTAACTCATACCATAGTGAATCACTTTTACTATGATAATAATTTATTATGACAAACTTAAAATTGTGACTAATAATATAATTTATAGATTATAATTCAAAAGCATTAATCCATTTTATAAAATTAAACTATTATTAGAGATGAAAAATAATTTTAATAATGGTTTTTAAAATGTAGTCAAATAATATATTTAGAAAAAAATAACAATAAAACTATTTATATGAATTTAATTTAAAAAAATGTTACACATAATATTTATTTAATTATGTATTATAATAAAAAAATTGAAGTTTGTTGACTGGAAATACAAAATTGATCATAGTTATTTCTTAAATAAAGGAAAATGATTAAAATAGTTTTTTATTATAATAAAATATAACTTATGTTCCAAAAAGTAATGAATGGGTTTCCAATTTCAAAATATTGGTATTAAATGCATTATTTTATCCATTAAAAACACATTTAGAAAATACAATGTATTTATGTTTTTTTTAGTTTATGCTTATATTATAATGACGTCATAAAATATACTTTATTTTCAAAATTAGTATTTTTCACTAATCACATAAAAATCCTCAATTTAACATAAATCATAATTTCACACTATTTTAATTTTTAATTTAATAATTATGAAATGAATTTATTTTCCCAAAATTGAAATTATAAAATTTTGGGTATTTAGCTTCTAAATAATAATTCTAATTATAATGAAAAAGGACTTGTGTAGAAAAATGTTATTTTTAAACCCAATGCATTCTTAATATTATTTTATATCAATTTTTATTTACATGACTATTTAAATATTAGTTCATAAATAAAATTTCTTTTAAAAGTTATCAATTTTTTAAAATACACAAAACTAGATAAACATATCTTCATAAAATTCTCATTTTCAATATTGTAGTATTTAAAATACTCCACATTAATTATTTATCATTAAATTTAATCATTCAATACATTACTAAAAAATGTAAGTATAAAAATTTATTTCTATATTATATTTACCAAAGGATTCATGTAATATGTGATTAATCATTTTAGACTATTCACCATAGTAAATTAAGGAAAAAAAATATTAATATAATAGGTTGTTATGTTCTCCCCGGTAAATAAATTACATCCATAGAATTTTATTTTATTCTTCCCCTAATAATTTTTGTTTAAAATAGTTATAATATAATATTTATATTTTTTCATGATATTTAATTACTATTTTACTACATTGAATAGTCATATTAATTATTTATTCAACCATGTTTTACAATTCTATGATTCAAAATTGTGAAACATTCCAAATGGAATACATTTGAAGATAATGTAGTATTCCCACATATTATATAATAAATTTATCTTCATCTTTTAGGAGATTGAAAATTTATTTCTCCATCGATGTAAAAACCCTACTACATATAGAATAATTTTATTAATATTTAGTAGTATTCTTGAATTAAATAGTTAAATTAATTTAAAATATGTTATGTAAGAAATAGTTTCTTTAAATCATTTCTTATAATGATATTTATATAAAATAATAATTTTAAAATTATAGAAATTTAATTTGACAAGAATAATTCCATTTTTAGATTCAACATGTCAGAAATATCTTTAGATAAATTTTTTGAATGTTCTGAAAAGAAAAATATTTTACTGAATAATGAATAATACTGATTTTGGTAAAAAGTCATTCAATTTCAAAAAATTAAGAAATTAAAATTTTCAATTATATTTTAAATTTGGTTTCATGTAACATAAGTATAATTTAAATATATTTCTTTTAAATAAGTTCTTTTGAATCATCATTATACTACATTTTAGAATAAGTTTATTATTGGGGTTAAAAAGAAGTTTTTTCTAAAAATTGTTTAAAAGTAAATAATATTCCCTCTTTAATTAAATAATATAATACCTAATGGGAAATTTTTTAAATAATGTTTATATATTATATATAATTAAATATTATTTTTGTATCATATAATGATATGATATTTTATGAGGCTCTATAACTAAAAATTACATTTTAAATGATTTAATGATTTATTTTCTAAATCATTATATTTGATGTAAATGTTTTCAAAATAATTTTTATTAATATATTTATTTGGAAATGAATTTTTTTAAAATTTAATTTTATAATTTCTATTAAATTATTTCAAAAATTGATAATTTATATTTTTATATGTGGTAATTCTTAATGTAATTTCCATTCTTTGGGTTAAACTTCTACTTATTTTATTATCTCATACTAAGAATATGTGTAAAATAAATTATGAATCTATTATTTTATATTTCCACTTCGTTTTTGTGGATTCATAGTAGATACACATATTCTATAAATATTATTAATTATTACTTCAATGATATGATATTTGTACCGAATTTTTCTTAAAAAACTCTTTTTAATGTTCCTTTTTACATTTCTCATGTTGGTTCAAACTAAATCTTATGGATGAATATTCACAATATCTCACCTAATATATTTTCCCTCCCTCAACCACTCTTTCATGGATATCTTGATACATTCAAAATTGATGGTCAATATATATGTTTCTAATCTAATGTCTCATTATAATATTTTTGATGACATTATCTCGCCTCAATCATGGAGGGAAATACAGAATTATTTCTTGGTTGATGATAACATCTTGATCCCATAACCCATCCAAAATAGCCACTTTAATTCCAATGAATACTTCATGATATAGTGTGATGGGTCTATTAAGACACCAAATTGGATGATTACATCCAACATGCCCTTTGTTCAACCAAAAATACAATTACTTGTTTGGAGTATTTGTAAAGATCAGTTTCACATATATGATCAATTGATGTAGTCCGGATATCATATTGTCTCATTAATTCACATATGTACGATTGATGAGGAAATGATGAAACACTTCTTTCAATAATGTAAATATGCATGGGATTGTTGGAATTTTGTTGGTACCCTACTTTTCATTGACTTACACTTCTAAAGTAACCAAGATAGGATCCTTATATTCATCATCAAGTGTGGGAGAGTGACCAAATAAACAATATCCTTATTTTATTATGTTCCTTGATTTTGAAATCAAGCTGAAAAACCAGAAATAAAATCTTGTTAGATAATTTGGATCCACAAGTTCAAGAAGGTACCATGGTTGTACCTGGGGACCATCATACTACTATAGATACATATCCAGGTATCATAAGAAACTTCAATTATAAATTGAATACATTCAGACTAAATGGAATTGCACAAAAACCAACGAAACCTTCTATATTGAATTTCATC
Source organism: Viscum album (assembly GCA_963277665.1). NCBI lineage: Eukaryota > Viridiplantae > Streptophyta > Magnoliopsida > Santalales > Viscaceae > Viscum > Viscum album. The sequence goes on from OY728121.1 coordinate 598,095,119, forward strand.
TGATGGATCTCATGTATCTATTCATGCATTAAGGTAAATGTTATTATTTCAGAAACGTGAATTACAAGGCCTTCGGGTATTGGGGGTGTCTTCCAAACCCATCATATATTTTTTAAATGTTATTTCCCCTATTTTATTGGTTAGGTAATTGTATACAAATCTCGAATATGGGTAGTCATTTATGAAATTAGTTATTCTATTCATCATAATGAGAAATCTATTTGGATTAAATCTGACTCTCAGCTTGCTATTAATGCACTCATAGAAAGAACAAGAGATGTAACATTGATAATTCTCCCTCATTTGATTATTTCACTCAGTTATGATAAGCACCTTATATTGAATGTTTCATATATATTCAGTGAATCTATCCCAGTGTAAGATTAACTATAAATGAAAGAAGATGAGGAAATGAGTACCATGTGGTCTTTCTGGAAACATGAATACTATGAAATGTTGGTGGATGATGAAATGAGTGTCGTCACACACTCCCACCCTTGTATAAATCCTTGTAACTCATGAAATTATACATTTATTTTTCATTTAATAATATTATTATTGGAATTCGTAGACCCTGGATCTTCTTGGTAATTTTATTTCAACAATGTCAAAAGGAATTTTTTTACAAATATATAATGAATATAATTTCGAACATTCATGTAACCATATTATTTTGATGTTTACATTAAATGTTTATATGGTTTTATTCACATAATATATTTCCGTTTGATATGATCAATTTAAAAAAAAGAGTTATTTCAAAATGGAATGTCAATCTTCATCAAAGGGTGTTTTAGGATGAAAATATTCTTGATTAATGAATATTTTATGGTCCTGTGGAATTTTTTATGATGAATGGTTGTAATGTTATAATCTAATGAATTTTTTTTCATGATAAACCATGTATATGTGGTAACATTCTTTACCTAATACCGGTGGTTTCTTTATAAACCATGTTTGAATGGTTATGTTATAATCTGCAATGAATTCAGTACTCCCGAGTTGGAGGTTAGTCATCATGGTTACTCTATTTTTGTGATTGATATGGAAAATGAATTTACAAGTTACCAAAATATATTTTATATTCTTGATAATTAGTTTTCATAGATTTTAATTATTCTTCAAATTGTAATATAATTATATATTTTAAAATATGATTCCTTTTCCTCGGTGAAGATGTATGTTTTAATGATTTTTTATTGGTTTTTATTAGACTAAAAGTTTCTATTATTTTATTTCCCTTACTGATCTCTTTTGATCATCCCATGATATATTGTTTTTATCATCATATTTAATGGAGAATAGAGATAAGGATATGATTGAATTGAAAATTGTGAATATTTTTCAGGATGATAATACATGATTTTTATAGGATTTTTTGTATTAAAAATGTAATATAATTATATGTTTGTACTAAAAATCTATGGGATTACCATATATGATTTATTAGAAATTATCTAAAACACATCAGGTTAAAGAACCTAGAGGTTTTAATAATGTGAATTCTAGTTCAAAATCACTGTAATATGTAATTTTTTAGAACGAGTCTATATAGTTTGTATCTGATCATGATTTAGATAAATTTATATCATACAATAATGTTAATAGAATAAAAATAAATTATATATAATTTATTATTATTGTAAAATGATAAATAGTTTTAATATTACAATTTTTTTCATCTATGATATATCTATTCATAATTCTTTTGCACAGAGGAAACAGGCAGCTGTAGTCGGAAGGCATTGAGAGGGAAACATACATCCAAATTAGCATCTTGATATTGTTGGAATCATAATAGAATATTTTTTAATCGTGATGGATTATATCACACAATCTGTAAATGGTGGAGGTATTCAATCTAGGGAGAATCTAGATCATCCATTAAGTAATTTATCAATAATGGAGCATTTTATGAGGTAATATCCACCATATTTTAGTGGAATCTCATATTCAGTTTTATCAGAAGGATAGAACAATTCCTTATAAAGTATATTTGTTGTTGTGGTATGTTTGGAATTCAAAATGGTAACCCTATAAATTTATCATTTTAAAGGTGAATCCAATCAATGGTAGTATTTGGTTAAGAAAAAGATTGAGAAATATGATCTCAATGATATACATTCTGATGGCTTTCATAGTCTTTTTGTAGAAAAATATTTTCCTAAGAAATTTAAACTTATAATGGAGAAAAAATTCTTAGAACTGGGGTAAAAGGATAATGATTCCATAGCTACATATGAAGCCAATATTACAAGATTATCTAGGTACATATTAGATTTTTTTTTCAAGAAACTGGATATAAAATTAATATATTTTACTCTTGTTTGAAACCTATTATATAAGGACAATTGGATTTATTAGAGTTAAAAATATATAAAGAAACTTTTTTTTGTTAGAGAAAACTTGAGATGCAGTTTTACAAACATGTATGAACCTCATAAAGACAATAATAGTAGGGGGAAGATTTTGTAGGTATAATAGAATAATTTTAAAAAAATGTAGGTAGGAAATACAAAATTCCCTTCCTATGAAAATTATATAAGAAACACCATAGAGAATTTCCCACAAAATATGAGCAATGAATTCAATGATGAAGGATTAGTCACATGGAACATGACTATAATGAAAATGATTATAAAAATAATGAAAATATGATGGTAAGATACTGTAATTGTAATGAGTTGGGATGTTATGCTATCATGTTTAAAAACTTTGCCACTCCTGGGGGAAGTCATCCAGATTGGAAATAAGATGGTATAGAAAAATAATATACTACTACTATATTTGATTTTGGGTCGTCAAATGATTTATATACAGGTATGTTACTTGTGTATTAAAATTATTCTAATACCCGGTTTGATTTTTGGTCCTGATATTCATTTATTTTTGTAAAATTTCAATGAATATTGTAAATGTCACAACATGCAATTATGGTAGATCATTTGGTGAAAAAACCTAAAGGAAGTGTCAAAGAAACCAATAATTATAGAAATGAACCTATTGTTATCAAATAAATGGTCTTTCCTAAAAAATATTATTGGAAAACACATAGATTAGTTTGAAATTATTTTTGGTTATGGATTGGATTTTAGTTTAAAATGATTTGATGGATTTCAGAGATAAAAATTTGTATTCAATGATTTCATAAATTTAATTACACATCGATATGTAGAGATGCTGATTATAAATGGAAGAGAAATTATTATAGAAAATGTATTTGAAAAAAATATTACTGTTCAGAAAAGTAATCTTCTAATTTTAAATGAATAAAAATATGCTTTTTCATATAAAAATATGATTTTTATTTTTTAATAGTAAATCGATATAATTTTTGATCTAGTCCTTATATTTAATCATATTTCAAAACACCCTTTTAATGGAACAATTATAAGATTCAGAACTGAAAATAAAATTGAAAGTGTTTTTAGATAAATGTATTATTCGACCTAGCACTTCACTATGGGGTGATCCTATTTTTTTAAAAGTTTCCATGAGACATTTTATTTATTATATAAATTTTAATAAAATGACTATTAAGAACAAGTACCATTTTTTATCATATCGATTATTTGTTTGATCAACTCTTGGGAGTACAGAACATTCCAAAGATTGATATCAGGTTAGGTTAACATTATTTGAAGGTGATGTAGGAAAATATTCTAAAAATAATTTTATAATATATATGTACATTATTTGTTTTAAGTTATTCCCTTTCAGTTAAAAAATTACCTTACTGTATTTATAAATCATATCAATATAGAAATCCAGGAATATTTGGATAATTTTTTGGTTATATTTATTGATGATACATTAATTTATTCAAAAAATTATAAGGAATATTAATATAATAAAATTATTTTTATGAAAACCCTTAAATAAAATAATTTATGAGGAAAATTTTTAAATTATGTTTTTTGTTACAATCATTTTATTTTCTTGGGAACATTGTATGTAAAGATGTAATTATAGTTGATCTCTCTATAATAAAAGTTGAAAATGAATATTCAAGGCCTACTAATGTTACCTATATTTAAAGTTATCAGAGATTTTCATTTTTTCCTACATGTTTTTTGGAAAAAATTGTAAGATTACCAAGGCTACTATGTTTGTTGAGAATAAAAGGAGATAAGTTAATCTTGAAAAAAAATGTGATTATTTATTTTAGGAACTAAAAAATAAAATTAGTAAATTCTCAGGTTTTGGATCAACCTAGAGAGATGGTGATTTTTTAATCTATAGTAAATATTAAATATAGGGACGTGGTTTCATTATAATGTAGAATGACCCTGTAACTACTCACAGTTCATTGAAATTAAAACATCTTGATAAAAATTATCCAACACCTAATTTCAAATTTTCATTAATATTTTTTTATTTAAAAATTTTGAGGAATAATTTATATAAGACCATATGTGAAGTACATACTGATAATAAAATTCTAAATCATGTAATTACTATTTTTTTGTAGATGATGTATATAAGATGGTTGGAACTGATTAATGATTATGTTTACATGATCAACTACAATTATGGAATAGAAATCAAAGTGTATAATTCCTTGAGTTGAAAAAATAATGCATCATTAACCATGTAACATTTGTAACAATATCATTTGGATAATACTTTCTTGAACATTTTATTCAAATTTTTAAATGAATGGAAATATTATTTTTTTCTTTTAGGTCATATTTCAATTGTCTATGTCATACTAAATTTAGAAAGATTATAAAGAATAACATTAGTTATAGAAAACATTATTTTTTTAAAATGAAAATTTTTCACAGATTTAATGTAAATAAAGAATGTGTTCTGAGATTTAAGATGTGATTATTTATTCTTTTTCATCATAATTTTAGGAGGAATTTTTAAAATTAATCCCATAGTTCCCAATTTTCCCTTAATCTGGGAAATATATCAATGAACAAAGTCCTAGGTGAGTATTACTAGTGGGTTGGAATGAAAACATATATTTCTTAATATACCATAAAATGTATAACTTATTAATAGGTTAAAGAAGAATGATGATTACCAAATCAGTTACCTCAAGATTTTCTAATGGTGGAATAGAAAGAAGAAAATAGATCAATGGATTTCGTAATGGGACTACAAAATACTTCACTAGGTAACAATGCAATTTTGTTTTTTGTTGATCGACTGAATGAAACAAAATATTTCATTATTTTTCAATATATTATATCATTATATAAATGTTCTTAGTTATATGTTAAGGAGATAGTTAGGTCAAATGGAGTTCATCACTCGATTATGTCTAAAAACGATCCTAGGTTTACTTCTAATTGTTTCAATGGCCTTGATTAGTCATTGGGAACTAAATTAAATTTCAGCCTAGCTTTTCATTCTCAATATGTTGGATAGTCATAATGAACAACAGAGACCTTCAAATAAATGATTCGGTCTTGATCAATGGATTTCTAGGGAATATGAGATCTATATTATTCTTTAATAGAGTTCCCTTATAATAACAATTTTCATTGAAATATAATTATATAACCTTATTGAGGTATTATAGGGAAAGTGGTGTAGAATTTTATAATTTTGTGATAAATTATGTGATAGAAGGATTATATGAACATAATTAGTTAATTAAATTGATAATAAGGAAAACATTATTCCACATCATATGAGGACTCATTAGAGTGGGAAAAAATGTGTGTAGATTACATGAGTAGATCTTTTATTCAAGGTTAGTGATTATGTATTTCATAAAATATATCCATGGAAAAGTGTAATTAATTTTTTTAAGAAGGGTATTTTATGTCCAAGGATCATTTGACCATATTAAATCCTATAAAATCTTGTAATATTCTCCAACTATTTGTCTTTTCCTTTGAGTTTATCCCTAGCAATGTCTATCATGATTTGATGTTATGAAAGTATCTACCAGATTTATTTCATGTTATGAGCCCTAATGTAGTTAAATTTGAATAGAACTATTCTTATAAGGAATAAACTATTAATATTATTGACGATAATCCTAATTTATTGTGGAATAAGGCAATTCACTAGGATAAGGTTTTTACGAGGAACCATATGGTTGAAGAAGAAACATGAAAATTAAAAAATACTATCAGGGGAAAGTATCTCCACTTGTTTAGTAAGTGAATAATATATAGGGGAAATAATTTCCAGAAGGTGGGAGAATATAAAAATCAATATATATATATATCTATATTATTTTTTAATATTTTTTATAAATAGTTAAATTCATTAAAAATATGTTATGTTGGAAATTTTTTTATTAAACACATTTATTATTAGTATAAATTAAAATTATTAATTTTTAAATAATAAAATTCTAATTATAAATAACTAATTTCAAGTTTGATTCATCATGTCAAACATATCTTAGGAAGAAGTTTTGGGAATATTCTGAAAGGATTAATTTTTTTTAATGAATAGTATAAAATAATGATTTTTTAAAAAATATCATTTTTTCAATAAATTTTAAAATTTAATTATTTCAATATGTTTCAAATATGGTTTCAAGTAAAAAAAAAATTATTTATTTATATTTCACCTTCTTATATTATTTTGAATCAACATTATATTTTATATTATAATTAGTTTATTATTGGGGTTAAAAACAATATTTTTTGAATAACATTTTTAAAGAACATAATTTATCTCCTTTTTAATTAATTAAAATTATCCCAAATGGATAATTTTTTAACTGATATTTATATATTATATATTATGAAATATTAATTCAGTTTCACAAAATAATTTAATCTTTGTAAGGTAATCTTTAACTAAAAACTTAATTTTAAATGATTTTAAGATTTATTTTTCAAATATTTCTCTTTAATATCCATGCTTTTAAAATTATTTATATGAATGTATTTATATAAAAATTTATTATTTAAAATTATAATTTTAAATTTCTATCTATTTCATTAAAAATGGATCTTGTTATGGATTTATGTAAGAGAATTATGAACCCAACATCCATTCTTTGGGTTAAACATCTACTCCCATTGATTATGTCCAATTATGATTTTCTGTTGAATTACTTAAAAACATATGATATTGTATTTCCAATTATTTTAAGTGTACTTAATGTTTATACTCATATTTTATTCATATTATTAATGATCATTTTAAAGAAATGTTATTTGTAATGGAATCTTCTTTAAAAGAAGATTCTTCAAATGTTTCTTATTATAACGTCAAAAGAAATGTTTTTTACATAGATTCCATGAATTGAATTTCACAACATTATGTAACCATTATATTTTAAATATTTATTTACCTTATAGTTACATTCAAAAAAAATTCCATTATAAGTGAGTATGTTTTCAAAATAAGTGATTTAAAAAATATAATACATGTTTCTTCAATGAGTGTTTTATAATGAAATCATTATTTATTTATGATTATGTGAGGGTTATTAGAAATTTTTTATGATAATGGGTTGTTATTTTATATAAAAATACTATTGGTTCGATGATAACCCAAGGATGGTAAGTTATGTTACTAACATATTATAGGTGGTTCCATGATAAACCAAGGATGGGTGGTTATGTTTTAACATCTACGGTCTTAGGTACTCTTGATTTAGTGCTTGGCCATATTGGTTAGTCCATTTTTAAGAGTGATACAGAAAATAATTTCCCATGTTACCAATATATTTTTTATATTTATGAAAAATATTTTTAATGGAAAAAATAAGGATTTTTAATAGGTAATAAAATTATATTTTTCAAATTAGTATTCCTTTATTAGGATGAAATGGAATGTTTTTACGAAAATGTTTTCTGGGTTTTCATTGGTATAACATTTTACATTCATTTATGTCCATTAATGAGTTTTTTCTCATCCATGGTTTTAAAAAATTTACTAGGTTTTAAAGGAGAATAGAGATAAGGATGAGATCAAGGGAAAATTTTTCGTGATATTTATTGAATAAAATGTTGTTTTATTTTAGAGACTTTTTTTATGAAAAAATAAATATTATTTTATGTGTACATATGAAATATGTGTGTTTACCATGTATAATTTACTCAAAATTATATAAAACCCCTGACCATAAAGGTCTCTTGGATTGTAATAATGTGAATTATAGTTTAAAATCTCTATAATATATAATGTTTAAGGAACATTACATCTAATCGAGATAGATAATATGATAAAATTTACATACATGATTTCACTCCATTCATTAACTGTAAAAATCATCATTTTATTATTTTTCAACTAGTTTTCCATCTTCTATTTTTCTCAAATTATATATTATTGATAAACATGATGAATTTTCCATTTTAAATAATGAAAATAAACTTTCAATTGATCATAATATTTATAAAAGAATAATAAATTTTTCCATCTTTTTCATTACAGTAAAACAAAAATGGAAATTGTTGGTTAAAATATTATCCAATGAAATGTTAAACTTATAAGCCATTATTAAAAATTATACAAATTATTAAACATAAATTATTTTAAACATTTTAAAAAATTTATTATTTGATAAAACTATGGAAAACCAAAAAAATAAATATCATGTCAATGTAAACCATATATATAAAAACCATTTTTGTAGCTACAGAAAAAATTAATTCATTTTCAGAGATATTTCCTGATATATTTTCATTGTAACAATATTAAATTAATGTGTATCAATTGATAATTTCATCATTATATTTCCAAAGGATGATTAAAAATATGTGAAATGTGTAAAATATTAAATAGATTTGGAATAAAATAATTTACAATTTTGTGATCATTGTACATTATATAATAACATAAGGAATTTCAACTTCATATATTTTAATTGAAAAACATTGTAATTGATCTCTTAGCCTCTTCTAAGGTAAATTCGCATGACGATTATGGTATTGGTTCAAATTGTATTTCATCACTTTATAGTTTTCCAAAGTGTATATAGTGGTATTCATTATTTTTTTCTTATATTACTTATGGAGTTTATTTATATGCATTGTTTTTAAGTAATTACAATAATGATTATGGACACAATACTCACATGTTATATGTCCTATCATTAAAATTTTATCCTACATATCAATACACATTTCCTTTATTATAAATTTAATTCTTATTTTTTTATTTTTTTGTAAAATATAAGAAATAGATTATTCACTCTCATTTTTAATGGAACTTGATAGTATGTCATCATAAAATGAATATAGTTGAGAGACTCTAGATCTTTGTAGGCATGTACTAATCCCATCAAAGATAAATTCAATCATATTTTATGAATTATGTATGTTATCCATTAAATTCCACGTTAATATATTAAATTTTTCCTTGGATCAGAAAAACATTCCTCTTCCATCAATCTTAAATTATGGATTTTTATTTCTATATCACCAAGTTTCACACAAGGAAACTATTTCTAAAATAAAATCACCCTAAAATTCTTCCATTATATTCTCTATGTCACTTCATCCCCAAAGTATTTTAAATAAATGGACACAACTTATTGATATATCATCTTAAAAAATACAGTTATAATAACTATCTCCCCTTCATTACTTCTCTAAGCCATTAATTTTTTAAGGCCTTAATCCATTGTTTAGATATCAGTTTATTATTAGTTTTATTATAGTATAAAGTATTTTTTCTGTACAATAGAGTCCATCATCATTGTATAATTTTGTGAAGAAATTTTTTTATCCATATGCGAAATGTTATTGTTAATAAACGATACTAATATAAATATAATATAATCATCTCCAGTACTACCCACATTCAATTTCTTTGGAGGTAAATCCAGGGATTGATTGCAGTTGTTGATAAATTTTACGTCAAATCCATAAGTTTACTTCTATAAAAAATTTTGAAAAATTTATTTCAAAGAAATTATTACGAATATTTATCCATAAGATTAAAATATATATTTTTTTAATAAAATATATATATTAGGGTTTATTGTCACGAACCAGCCCAGGTTGACCTAGAACTGGTCACTTGATCCGGTATGCAACAAGTCCCAAGGGGTGTTCCCGATCCCCCCGAGATGTCAACTAGTGCTGGGCATCAACATTAAATTGGTGGGAATGATTTGGCGCAAAAGTAAATAAACTAAATAGTGGATAATAAATAGAAAAAATGCAAATAAATAAAGAACAACCAACAACGCTACCAACCTGACCACGACCAAAACATCACGTGACCCCACGAGTCACCCTCCAAAACCACACCCAACGTCGCTCAAGGCAAAAAGATGAAAATGGAACCTGTATCCGAACTAAAAACAAGAAAACAATATAGGCGTGAGTATTAAAACTCAGTAGGCTAGCCCGATAAATCTATTTCCAAAGCACTTCCATTAAATAAAGAATCTATAAATTTCATGTTTGAACTAAATTACCTAAAATATGGGTTCCACATACACTTCTAATTTCTAAAGCAAGTAACAGTCCATTTCCCTAATTGAAATATTAAAAAAAAGTTTTAATTTTAAAAGTTAAAAGTTCATTACATTTTTAAAACATTTTTCTCTGCAAATTTAAAATCCAAGATTAATTTTTTTATCCAGGAGGAAAACTACAAAGAGCACACAATGAGGGAAATGGAAAAGCAACACATGAGGGCCATCAATTGAACTAGGTACCTCGACTATCTGCCACAAATGCACTGAAGGAAACAAGGGCCAAACCTAGGAGATCATGAAAAATTCAGAACATACCATACATGTGACTCATCCTAAAGGAAAACCCTAACTAAATGACGTCATAATTCCCTAACGCTCGGCATATCCCTACATGGCCTAATCGAGGATCCCAATCCCCGTAAAAGCAATAACTCAGTATTCCCCTACTATGGGGCCACTAGCCAGTGCAAAATCCAAACTAGTGCAGAAATCATTCTCAGAAGATTCACTCACCATGAAAGGTTCCCATGTATAGTTCTAAGGAGGGTGTGTCATAAAATTCAAACACAAGTCATGCATATAAATATATAATCCAAACACATCATGAAATCCGACACCCCCCCCCCCCTGTCAGCCCCCCGTCGCCACCCCTTGCACCCCCCTGCAGACCTCCCATTACTGCCTCACACACCCCCCTGTTGGCCTCCCATCACCACCCCACGCACCCCCATTCCGGCCTCCCGTTTCCACCCTGTGAACCCCCCCCCCCCTTCCAGCCTCCCATCGATGCCCAACTGTGACCAGTGTCGAGATGCTCACCCCTCCAGTTCTCCTCCCCCACACCACACCTTTTGGTGACCCCACATCCGACCCACCATGCGGGCTCTGTCTCCTCCTGCTCACCGGCCGATGAGCATCTTCCTGCATGCCACATTCTGGACCCACGCCATCCTCTTGGTCGCCCTCTCCGGTGAGCCCAGCCGCCGGCCAGGGGCCTCCGGCCCCCTCCGGTGACCTCTGGCCGAGCACCAGTGAGCCCTACCTCTAGCCAGTATCCCTCCAACCTCTAGTCTGAACTCCATTGACCCACTCCTCTGGGGAGAACCCCTCGCCGAGTGTTTGATGTCTTCCTCGGGTCTCAATAATGTGTATTCCAGCCACGTCTTCCAAAGGCGAGGTGGTTCGGATCACATCGGACCACCTACCATTATTCCCATGGTGTGCTTGGTCTTGCTCACCACCACCATTGAATCAGATAGGTTTATTATCATGTGCAAATTTATTTTAGTATTTCAATTTTGTTTGTGTTTCCCCGATAGTGTTTTGTGCTATATTGGTTATCGCCACAATTGTTTCAGTGTTCGCTGTTGAAGGATAGTTGTTTGGGGTTATTCTGGTTTTCTTTCCACTATGTTGAGGTGTGGTTTGTACTGGATCTTCGTTTGAAATATTTTAGACCAATGTTTTCATGTTTTTGAGTCTCTGGTGATGTCTCTGTGTTGCGTTGGTACTCACCACAGTCTTTGTCTTGCAGGTATTTGTGCGCAAGCGCGAATCGTGTCACATTGTCATGTTTGGACTGCATGTTGAGGTAGGTTTCCCCACTTCACTTACCGTTAAAATTAGAAATTATTAATTTCTTGCTATTTTATTAATTTTTGGTAAATTAGGAATAATATTTTTTTTTTTGAATAATTGTTTGTTGTATGTGAAGCTATTTATTTTTATTCAATGAACTAAAATTGTTTTTCTTGATAAACTGTCGCATCATGGTGAAAATGCAGTTTGGATTTGAAAAATTAATTTGTGAATTTTCAAGTGTATTTTTGATTTGATAAGAAATGTATCTTTTTAAAGAAAAATGATGTTTTATTAAATAGTGGTTTGACATGTGAATAAATGTGTTGGTTTCATTTTGAGAAACACTTAGAGGCCCAGTTGGAACTTTTAAAATGATTTTGATGAATTTACCTTGGTATGGGAACAGCTAAAGGCCCGGTTGTAATTTTGTGATAATTATTGTGAAAGGGTGACGTGTGAAATCTATCCAAGGCCTATTTTGAATTTTGAAATAATTTTTGGTAAAACCCTTCTTGGGCTGGGTTCCTTGCATAGTTCAGATCCATGTGATTAGGAGGCTCCTTGGTATGGGACCTCCCTTATGAAATGTATGTCGATGGAAAGGGACTACCCTTGGGGTGGTCGGGGTAGTTACAGATTGCGTGATGTGTTTGGATTATATATTTATATGCATGAATTGTGTTTAAATTTTATGGAACACCCTCCTTAGAACTATACATGGGAACATGGCATAGTGATTGAATCATCTGAGAATGATTGTTACAGTATTTTAGATTACGCACTAGCTAGTGGCCCCATAGAATGGGAATACTGAGTTATTTCTGCTATGGGGATTGGGCCCCTCGGTTAGGCCATGTAGTGCTATTCCGAGTGTTAGGGTGTTATGACGTCATCGAGTTAGGGCATGACTTCCGAAAGAGTCACATGTTTGGTATGTTCTGGATTGTTCATGATCTTCTAGGTTCGACCCATGTTTCCTTCGGTGCTTACTTGTTTGTGGCAGATAGTCATAGTTCCTAGTTTGGTTGATGGCCCTTTTGTGTTGCGTTTCGATTTCCCTTGTTGTGGGATATGTGTGGTTTTCCTCATGGAGAAAAAAATTAATTTTGGATTTTAAATTGGCTGAGAAAAATGTTTTAAAAATGTAATGCACTTTTCCATTTTAAAATTAAAACTTTTTTTAAATATTTGAAGAAGGGAAATGGACTGTTACTTGCCTTATAAATGAAAAGTGTATGTAGAACCCATATTTTAGGTAATTTAGTTCAAACATGAAATTAATAGATTCTTTATCTAATGGTTGTGCTTTGGGAATAGGTTTATCGGGCTAGCCTACTGAGATTTAATACTCACTCCTAAATTTCATTCTTGTTTTTAGTTTTGCTGCAGGTTACAGCTTCAGTTGTTTGCCTTTAGTGACGTTGGTTGTTGTTTTGGAGGGTGACCCGAGGGGTCAAGCAGAGTTTTGGTCATGGTCAAGTTGGTAGCATTGTTGCTTGTTCTTTATTTATTTGTATTTGTTCTATTTATTTTATGCTGCTTAGTTTATTTTATTTTGGGGCAAATCGATCCCAAATGTTTAATGTTGATGCCTAGCACTAGTTTTTATCCTGGGGGGATTGGGAACACCCCTCAGGACTTGTCATGGACCAGCTCGGATGGCGAGTTTAGGGTCGACCTGGTCTAGTTCGTGACAAAATGGTATCAGAGGAGGACCTTGTTATTTGGGGTGTTTTGTAGATGTAGATTAGGACTATCAGGACTCGAGAGGTAAGTGTTGGAAGAGCGTCACAAACTCTTGCTCGCACTGATTCATGAGTTTCCAGGGGTAGTCTGGTATTTGAGTCTTTCGCTTTTGTCTTGGATTGAGGAACAACAATGGAGGTGAGCCAATGTCACGTTGTGACCTCACATGGAGTAGTGACCCATGTGGAGTCCGAGTGTGTGGTTTAAGTTCCTCCTAGTTGATGATGCTTACCTGGGCATGGCTCACTACCATTTCACCTGGTTATGTGTGACTTTTATTTCCTCATTTCGATGCATCGTTGTGGATTGTGTTTTTTAGCTCGGGTTGGTGTATGTGTTATTTTGGAAATGAAACTGGATTGTGAAATAAATGTTTTTTATCTAAATTGATTTTAAATTTGGAAAATAGGTTTTTAAATGGAAAGATCTTTGGTTTGAAATTTACTATTTATTTGGAGTTGGTAAAGGGTGGCTTGGTGTGACCCTTGGTATTCTTTATGGAGGATCGCATGTGTGTGGGTATGAATGAAAAGTGCATGGGGGCACATGTTCGTGGATGATGTGGATAGAAATGGATGGACACACATGTGACGATTCATTGGATGCCATGGGTGAGTTTTTAAAATATAATGTTATTGGAAATTGGTTTTCTCTGACAAATTGATTTTTGGCCCGTGAAACGTGGCTTTTGTTTTTGAAAAATGGCCATGGGATAATGAAGTTTTAAATGAAAATGGTTTTTTTAGTAAGAGTATTTTTATTATATTTATATTCCTTTAACTTTTGGGCCAGTTGTCTCGTCTTGGGGTGTTTATTTCGATTGTGTTTTGGCCTGATGCTGGTTTTGGTTTTTTTCCATATGTGTTGTTCTGAATATGCCGCCCAGAAATGTATCTAAAAGTTGTTAATGAGTCATGATCAATTATAGTTCCTATAATATTTTTCCTTTTCATCGAGGTGATTGAGGTCCGTTATAGAAAATTTTGTGGTTTGTGGAATTAGAGAGTTTGTTCGGGTTGTTGGGAACTCTCAAGGTTGTTCAAGTTCGTGCTGCGTTGGGTTGGTTTGGGGGTCCAGTTTTGGACCAGTGTAGGTTTGATGTCTCGTCATTGCTGGATTTAGGTTGAAATGGTAGGTTTTGATGTACACATTCATCCAATGGATCATATCTAAGGATGTGAAGGCCCGTGTCAGCCTCTTCAAGGAGTTGTCTTCTGAAGAGAAAGTGCTTGGAAAATATGGTTCCCCTCGTCATTTTTATGGGTTCCTCATCTGGAGAGTAGGGTGTACTAGAAGAAATTGTCTATAAGAAGTAGTCCTTGTTGATTTTGACATTTAATTCGTCAGAACGCTTTATGATGTACCATCGGTATGGCCGGTTCGACCATTTCAAGCTGTCTTGTCACATCCCTCCAATGTCATGAAATCTTTGTGGTCGTTCTGGTTATCAGGAGATGTTCTATAGGAAGCGTCGTTTGAGGAAGTAGTTTTGATTTGGGGATGATAGTGCCCGACTGTGAGGTATGAAATGCTTCATCCCCAAAGCTCCAGCCACAGGTCCCGGGGTGAAGCTCACGCATAGTCAGGAGTTGTCAAGGGTGTGAAGTCTCGGCCTGGGTTGTGTGTTCCATGTTGGGATTGAAACATTTTAAAATCTTCTTTTTCTTGTTTGTCTGCTACTAAAGTTGTGTCGTCATTATAAGGTCACTGTTTCAATGGAAGAATGTTATGGACTTGATCCATTGCATTCTAAAGGGTCTTGTTTGTCTGAATAGGGTCTTCAGAATCGTGCATTTCTCTTAAAGTGTGTTTGACCCTTGTATGGGTTGATCTTGGTTTAGTTGTGCTCGCTTGGAGATGTATGTGTCTTGTGGAACTGAGGAGTAGTGTTTCTATCTTTCTATCGAGGTTATGTTCTTCTTGTGAGTCTTTGTTTGTGTGGGATGTTTTTGTCTTGAGTGGGAGTTCCATGTTTCAATGGAGGTGTTCCATTTTCCGTGCTGTGGAAATTGGTTTGGATCGGTTTGGAGTTCCCACGTTGGCCCCTCTCCCTAGGGTGGTGTATTTGAGTATAAATTTTCATACTAGTTAGGTCCTTGTGGTGGAGAGAACCCTCTTGTGTTCTCCCATTCTCTTGTGTTGTGGTTTCTTCTATGTTGGTCGGGTGTGACTTGTGGAGTGAATATTCACCCTGAGGTTTTTGTTTTGTCTCTTGGTTTTGATTGGACAGGGACTTGAGTTTGGATAGTTCTTTGGCTTGGTGACTTTAAGGGGGAAAAAAGTGTCTGTGGTGGGGAGAATTGTCACACCCTGACTCTGTATACTTCTTTTTATTTTATTTTATATTATTTTATTCTGTTCTCGGTCCTGTATCGGTTGGATGAATTATTAGTTTGAGTTCGGTTTGAAATCTTTGAAGCTTAATATTTTTGTTGGGTCCTGGTCTAGTGTGTGGGCACCACACCGTTAGCGGTGATGGTGCGTTTAGCCCAGGTTACCATGTCTTTTCCAGACACTTAAAATATATATATATATATATTAGTTTATTATATTATAATTTTTAGCATTATATTGTCATGATAATAATGATAATTAATATTTTTTTAGAATAATTGTTTACTCTAAGTGAAGTTGTTTATTTTTATGCAATGAAATGAAATTGTTTTTCTTGATAAACTATCATATCATGGTGAAAATACCGTTTGGATTTTTAAAAAAATATTTGTGAAATTTCAAGTGTTGTTTCGATTTGATGAGAAATGTAACTTTTTGATGAAAAATGAAATTTTATTAAATATTGGTTTGACATGTGAATAAATGTGTTGGTTTCATTTTAAGAAACACATAGAGGCCTCGTTGGCCCTTTTAAAATGATTTTGAAATGATTTTGATGAATGTACCTCAGAATGGGAACAGTTAAAGGCCTGATTTGAATTTTATGATAATTATTGTGAAAGGGTGACATGTGAAATCTATCCAAGGCACATTTGGCATTTTGAACTGATTTTTGGTAAAACTCTTCTTGTGTTGGGTTCCATGACTAGTTCTGATCCATGTGATTTGGAGGGTCGTCAGTATGGGACCTCCCTTGTGAAATGTATTTTGATCGCAAGGGACTACCATTGAGGTGGATGGGGTGGTGCCGGATTTTGTGATGTGTTTGGATTATATATTTATATGCATGAATTGTGTTTGAATTGTATGGCACACCATAGTTAGAACTATACATGGGAACCTGGCATAGTGAGATATTATTCTGAAAATGATTGTTGCACTAGATTAGATTACGCACTGGCTAGTGGCCCAATTGCAGGGGAATACTGAGTTATTACTGCTATGGGGATTGGGCCCCTCGGTTAGGCCATATAGGGCTATGCTGAGAATTAGGGTGATACGACGTTATCATGTGAGGCAATGCCTTCAGAATGTGTCTAATGTATGGTTTGTTCTAGATTGTTCATGATCTCCTAGGTTCGTCCCATGTTTCCTTTAGTGCTTACTTGTTTGTGGAAGATAATTGAGGTGCCTAGTTCGGTTGATGGACCTAGTTTGTTGCTATTCCATTTCCTTATTGTGTGTTGTGTTTGTTTTTCCTCTGGGACAAAATAAATTAATTTTTGATTTTAAATTGGATGTGAAAAATGTTTTAAAAATGTAATGCACTTTTCGCTTTTAAAATTAAAACTTGTTTTTTTTAATGTTTGAATAAGGTAAATGGACTGTTACATTATTTTGAAATGAAAAGTGTATGTGGAACCCATATATTAGGTAATTTAGTTCAAACCTAAAATTAATAGATTCCTTATTTAATGGTAGTGCATTGGGGATAGATTTATCGGGCTAGCCGACTGAGTTTTAAAACTCACGCCTGTATTATTTTCTTGTTTTTTGTTCTTCTGTAGGTTCCATCTTCTGTTGTTCGCCTTGAGCGATGTTGGTTGTGGTTTTGGAGGGTGGCCCAAGGGGTGATATAGAGTTTTGGTCATGGTCCGGTTGGTAGCGGTTTCTGACGCTTTCGCCGGGGCGCGCGCGTGCATCCATCCACGGAGGACGACGCGCCGCGCTTGTTGCCCCGCGTTCCCACATTCCAAAGGCGGGCGTCATTCGTTCCTTGTTCAGGTCCATCTACTCTTTCATCGAAACGGGTTGATGTGATGTCGGTTCTTCCTTCTATGGATTCATCCTCAGAACTCATTTCCTAGTCCGGGTCTCCCTCATAGATTTAATACGTAGTTCAAGAAACTCTTCCCAGTGCCATGTTTAAATGGAATCCGGTTAATTACAATGCTTCTGTCGGGACATTCCAAAGGGTCCAGTCAGGGCAGCATCCTTCAGTCGGGGGAGTAGTCACGTTGAGGCATCAGTAGCATGTCTGGATGCTGGGGAACCTGGCATGCCTGTCTATTATCCCTAATCACAGGGCTTCTCGAGGCCATGGAAGCCCGAGGCATCCCACATCGAGTGTGGGGAATTATACGTCATAGACACATATCTGAGTTTTTCCTGAGCTTCCCGTGTTTAACACAGGGTATGCCGCGATTTTAACGTCCATTGGAGACTGATCAACCCAACCAGAGCGTTAGCTAGGATATGTCGGATTGAGGGATTTCCCTTGAAGGGATGCCGATATCGAGGCTAGCCCATGGGCGGCTGTAAAGAGAGTACCGACATGGTCTCACCGGGATATGACGGTCCGGGCGAGGATCGGGGTGGATGGTGGATGAATGGAGTGGAGGGGAGTGAAATGGGACCATTGCAGGGGCGACGATGGAGTTGGGCTTGAACCTTGAAGAGGCTTCCTACGTATCCCTGTGGCAAGGAATCAAAGTCCGCGTAGTTCAGGATAGTGCCGGTAAACCGGCATGAGGGTGGACCTTGGTCCGATGGGCATCGTCAGCGAACCGACGTGAAGGTGGACCTTGGTCCAATGAGAGATGAGCTTGAACCCTAGGGAGGCTTCCTACGTACCATGCCTTGACAGGGATCAAAGACCACGTAGTTCAGAGGGTTTCATCAGTGAGCCGACGTGAAAGTAGACCTGTGGGGCCACTAGTGGTGGGCTTGAACCTTGGAAAGGATTCCTATATACCATTCCTTGACATGGATCAAAGTCCTCGTAGTTCAGGTTGGGTGAAATACAGTTTAACGTCATGTGGGACGGTAGTGAACCTTGACGTGAATAAACGACGGGCGATGGGTGTTGGTGAACCGACGTAAATGAGGGACCTTGGTCCGATGGTAGATGGGCTTGAACCTCGAGGAGTCATCCTACATACCACGCCTTGACATGGATCAAAGTCCTCGTAGTTCGGGTAAAAATGGGGGCTTCGAACACCGACAATGAGACGGTTTGGGCCAATGATTGTTGGGCTTGAACCTCAGGGAGGCTTCCTACGTACCATGCCTTCACATGGATCAAAGTCATCATAGTTCAAAGGGCGGAATACAGTTTAACGTCACGTGGGATGGGGGTGAACCGACATGAATGAGGTCGGAACGACCGGATGGTGGGTTCGAACCTCGTAGAGGCTTCTTAAATACCACGCCTTGACATGGATCAAATTCCCCGTAGTTCGGGTTAGTCACAATGGCTTGCCGTCGGACTGGAATTGCAGTTTAACGTCATGCTGAACGCAGGTAGAACTCAACATGAATTGGATAATGGGTGGGCTTGAACATCGTGGAGTCTTCCTACGTACCATGCCTTGACATGGATCAAAGACCTCGTAGTTCAAATGGGGCTTTGTCGGCGAACCGACGTGAAGGTGGACCTTGGTCCACTTGTGGTGGGCTTGAACCTCAGGATGGTTTCCTACGTACCATGCCTTGACATGGATCAAAGTTCTCGTAGTTCTCTATGGAATGGGTGTGTAGTTTAATGTCATGCGGGACAAGGGGGGCATACAGTTTAACGTCATGCTGGACGGGGGTGTGCAGTTTAACGTCATGCTGGACGAGGGGCGAAACTCGACGTGAATGAACGACCGAGTAATGTGTCTTGTGGCTTGAACCTCATGGAGGCTTCCTATGTACCATGCCTTGACATGGATCAAAGTCCTCGTAGTTCTCTAGGGGTGGGGGTCAGGGTCGGTGCTCACTCTAATCCCACGTGAGTCATGCTCTATATGAGAAACAAGAGGTTGCAAGGACCTGACGTTCACATCGTGAAGGATGCGTCCGTGATAAGCGAAGAGGGGCTTACGCGTTAGGCGGCCCATGGTGATGGGACTTACTCCAAGATGGAGGCCTAGGGTCGCGTCATAGTTTAACGTCATGTGTTGAGGATGTGGTGCTTGGCAGGTTAACATCCTACAGCTCAGACGAAGGGGGTTCACTCCGCACCCCTAGGACTTACATAACCGGTACCCTCTGGTCCTTGGGAAAGGGAAGGTACCAGTAAGGCCATGGTCAAGGGGGGTTGTGGAATGAACCATCAAGGGGTCCATGTTAGCGTGGCTATGCGAAGAACCAATATCCATTAGCGTGCCTATGCGAATGAGCATTAGACGAAGCAACGCTACGAGTGGTATTGTCCATGGGACTTTGAAATCACATCGTGCAAACCTAGATGGTCGCGCGGGAAGAGGAATTTCTAAGCAAAGGAGTGTGCTTCGCGAAGTGGAGTGCCTTGGCGTTAGCATGGGGCATAGGTGTGAGTGGAAGGTGCTTCACGAAGTGGAACAGTGTTCGCGGAGCACTGTCTCGCGAAGAAGAGGTGCCTCGTGAAGCAGTGTCCTGTGAAGCAGTGTGCTTCACGATGTGTAGTGCTCCTGCCTTAGCATAGGAATCACTAACAGGGGTTGGGTGTTTCGGGAAGCATAAGTGCTCCGCGACCGCCCGGGTTCCCGTGGGAATCCCCTTCCTTCACGAATGCCCTTGAGCTTCGTGAAGGGAATCCCTCTCGGAAGAGGGTCTCAAAACGAGACAAAACAAAGGCGCCTCGCGATGTAGAAGTACCTCGTGGAGCTCATGATTTTCTGGGCAAAGAGTACTTCGCGATTCGGGAGAGGAGAAGCCGAAAGGTCATATTTTCCATCCTCGGGACTCAGGGGGAGTCCAGTATTTATAGGTAAGGGGTTCCACAAAGCATAACTTGCACGCCGCCTCCGGTGCTTCGCGGCACGCTCGTGAACGTCAACGGCGTCCGCGGAGAGTTACCGCATCTAGAACTTCATGGCGGGCTCGTGAACGTCAAACGCTTTCGCGAAGATTTACCACCTCTGGAGCTTCGCGGCGGGCTCGCGAGCATCAAACGCATTTGCGGAGCATTACCACCTCTGGAGCGTCATGGGGCCGCGATGCTCGAGGTGCTTCACGTTGGTGCTTCGCGTCGGTGCTTCACGAGGCAGCGCGCCAGCATTCTTTTTCGTTCCTTTCTTTCAGGACATATTTTGGCGCCAAAAAATGCCCCCCTCAGACTTGGATCCGCGGAGGGAGAAGGGTCGAAGTCTGAGAGAAAATTACCAAAATTTTCGGTGGTTCACGATGCGGCTACGCGAAGGGGGACTGCGGTGCTGACCGGGGCCACGGATCCGGACGTTCCGCGATACTCCGCGCGGGTGAGGCGTGCCGCGATGCTCTGGGGTCGCCGCCTATAAATAGGGGGGTCAACCTCTTTTGACTTCACATGACTACCTTGTCTTTAGTGTTCTCGACTTTGCGAAGCTCCACGTACTCCGCGACAGCCCTCCGCGAATCGATCTTCGCGGAGAACCGCTGGACTCTGACTTCGCGTCCACGCCAAGAGAACTCATGCTTGTTGGCCTCGGCCAGACTTCACGGCCTGGTCTCGTGACCGATCTTCGCGATCCGTCTTCGTGATTCATCTTCGTGGTCGAGCTTCACAATCCAGCTGAAAAACTTCTTTTCTTAGGGCCGGAATCGAAATGAATCGTCAAGAGGCTGTGTTGGGGGTGCTTGCAGATGCTGCTCGTCGGGATGAGATGGCCAACAGTAAAGGCCTGGGGGAGATAATCTGAAGCCACTCGGACCACACTTCTTTGAAAAATCTGCTATCAGAGGGACCGAAAGATTATCCAAAGTGCAAGAAACTTCCATTGTACGGCTTTGGGCTGAGGGATGATGTCTTCATCCCTGAGGCGAGTAGGGACGAACCAGCTTGCTGGTTCAGGAGCACACCATGCCAGAACCAATGGTTCAGGGCGGCCGATGGTCATGCGCAGGAGGACTTCACACCCATCACCGCTGACTGTCTCTACAACCATGTGAATGATATTGACGGGAGGCCACTGCAACCGGATATGTCCCCTCCTCTCTACCGTACCATGTTGAAGGCGGCTTTGCAGGATCCAGAGAAGGGATGGCCCGATGAGTGGGACCTGCGCCAGGGTGGCAACTTTACTGATGACTGGGCCTAGGCCTACTGGGTAGGAACCTCATGAGAGGAGTTCAGGGCAGATCTGGGGAGAGTGGGGTTGTATAAGGCAGCATGGGCCTCCCAATTCCACATTTACCAACCAAAGCAACTGATGCCAGAACTGCTGAGCAGATGGTCGTCTAGGACCAATACCTTTCACCTACATCATGGGGAGGTGGGCATCAACCTGTGGGATGTCCACCAAATTTATGGGTTCCCAATCTTGGGGGCTATGTATGACGAGTTCCTCCCCGTCATCAGCGCGTGGGAGGATACGGAGCAAATGCCGCGACTGGCATCAGCGCTGATGGAACTTGTCCCTAGAGAGGACATGGAGGCAGTGAGGGATGTCCACATTAGGAGATGGTTCAAATACTTCCTAAATTTCTCAGAGAATCGAGAGTTACCTCTGAGTCCTCGAACTTGTCCAAGGGCAGCCCAACGGGGCATGGGGCACTCGTATTGGCGGGTCTTGGAGGAAAGACAATGGAAGACTTGGGGTTTCAGTGTCAGCACCGAACAACAGCCAATAGTCAGGCTGGCGGCATTCATCACAGCTCTCATCTGTGGTTGGATCCTACCGATGAGGGATACAAGCATGGGGGTGCGGACCAGCTCGTTTATCATGGTGTCGATGTTGGACATGGGGCAGCGGATCAATCTGGGGATTCCGGTGCTTACCAAACTGTACAGAATGCTGCGGCACATTAGCGAGTGCAAGAAGCTGCCAAGGATATGTGGGCCCTTCCACCTCCTGTATGGGTTGATCACAGCGCATATTAGGGGGATTTACGAGTATCCAAACCCCATTTCGCCGCTGGGATCGAACTTCCACCACTCCATCCTGAATGCGATCGGGAGCTTCCCGTTCAAACTAGATGTACCAATGGTGCGGAATCGGGTGTCGAGGGAAGATGAGTTTAATTTTCACCCCTTCCCATTGCTAACGGGGATACTTACTGATGACAGTCGGGGAATGGAAGAACATCAGGCTTACCTCCTGGCCTTTCGAGGTGTAGTTTTGGTGGCACGGATAGATCGTGAGCCAATCTACCAACCGTCCACCCGGCATCGGTTTGCGAGGCAGTTTCGGTGCCTCCAGTGTTTGACCCCGCAGGTCTACTGGGAGGTGAATCACTAGGAGCACCCGTGTGTGATGAGGCAGTTGTGGCTCATGTTCACACGGGAAGATGGGAAGACGCGGATTGCATTGCCTCCATCCACCACTGCTTTCGGATTGGTGAGGGAGTACACCATCAGTTGGGAGGCTGCTTACCCAGGGGAGATGTTGAAGCAACCAACTATTCGGGTCAGTGACGGTGGGACTCCTCGATCTCAAGGAGGGGTTCGGAGGGCAGCTAGGGCCGCTCACAGTAGTAGGGCTTCCATGGCCGCGAGACCTGCATCGGCTGAGGGTATGGCAGCAGCGGTGGATCCGGTGATTCCCGAAGAGCACGACCATCCGGAGGTGCAGCCACCGAGAGGATTTCGTAGGATATCCACTCAGGCTCCGGGGAAGCGCATGCGTCATATTGACATGGCAGAGGATGCTGTCTTCCCGGAGCCTGGGACATTTGGGATGTCAACCGGCAATTCCTTAGCCCACCCGAGATATGGGCCCACCTGAATCACCTCAGGATGGAATTACCAGGCATAGGCCCAGTTCGGGCTGGATTCGTGGCGTCTCCTGCAGAGGAAGAACAATACCTGGACAAGATGGAGGATTACATCCACTCTAGTGGTGTCCCTCGCCCAATGACAGACCGGGTGAGGGTACTGTTGAATCAAATTGTCCCCCCACAGTTATCAGCTGCTGATCTGAGGGAGCTCTTCCCCCTACCGGAAGAATCATAGGACTCCTCTTGGGAGGATGAGGCTGGAGGAGGAAGCCCGTTGGAGGAGGTCGAAGCCAGAGATCAGGGCTCATATTCCGACGATTTCGTAGAGGATCTCGAGGTAGCATTCCGAATTTCTTTCCTTACGATCTGTTCTTGGGTCCCTATGGACTTCTCACCGATGTTTGAGCCATGCAGGAGGAACTTGTTCGCAGGCCTCGTTCTCACCCCTTGGTGGGTGATCATGCGGGACCTTCAGAACCTATGCCTATGGCTGCGTCCAGTTCCGCGTCTGGTGGGACCAGAGCACCCGAGGTCGCTCCTCCGGAATCTCCAGACCTTCCAACAGTATACGGAGGGCCTCGCCTCGGGGTCCCATCAGTATCGGCTCAAGAGAAGTGCCAAGAGGTTGATCTCTGTAAGTCTCCTCTAATGGTTCCCCTGTCGTCATATGTAGACTATTCCTGCCAACTAACGTTTATGTCCCTCTCTGTCGTACAGTTCTCCGACTGGCGTGGGCTGCTGCAGCAAGACTGGTTGGGTTGTCTGGTGGCGTCCCCCCTAGGGGCATGCCGGTGATGGTGACGATAGTCCCCCCATCTTCTCCAGCTGTGACACGCATCATCACTAGCGGGACCACCAGCAGGGTTGTGCCTGAGTTCATCGAGGTGGACTCTGATGAAGAGGATCGGTCGGCCGACCCTACTCCTGCCGCGCCTGCTCTGGCGCCAGATGCCGCACCGGATTCAATGCCATATGCAGATCCTGCCGAGGAATTCCTGCAGGCGTATCCTGCGTACGAGCCTTCCAATCGCGCAGACTCAGACGAAATGGCCTCCAACGAGGAAGACAACAACATAGTCCGCCGTCGGTCGTGGAAGATGATCATGTGCTTTATCAAGGACACTCCCCAAGTGAAATGGATAGCTGAAACGGATAGAATCTTCTTGCGGTTGCGCAAACTATGTGCTGGGGGAGTGGATTCCCAACGCCCTCACGCGCTCATCCGAGATCTTATGGCTGAGAAGATCTGGGAGCATGATCGTGGGCTCAGTGTGGGCTGGTAGTGGAGGAAGGAGACCATCATTAAGAAGCTCCAGGAAGCTGAAGGCGAGGTCCAACTGATGCATACCCGGGCAGAAGAGCCTTCAGCCTCTCTTGATGCACAATCGGAGCAGGTCTCACGGCTGAAGGCCCAGCTGGAAGAGGCAGAAGAGCATATGGGGCAAACCTCTAGAAAGATGGATGTCGTTCAGGCTGAGGTAGAGAGGGACAGGGCCAAGGCTGAAGAATTACGCCCCACCGCTGCTGAGGAGGAGCGGGAGCTGAGTCGGCGGCAATATGCTTTGGATGCCACAAGCCAACGGGTGGCGGAGCTGCAATGCTCTTTTGACGGGGTCCACCCATCCATGGGGTGAGTCGACCCCCGGGTATTGTAACAAAACCCAAAAACCTTTTATTGGTACTTTCGTGCATCAATTTTTCTTTCTTTGTTTTGAATGTCGTAGTGCGCATGATTTCCACTGTTTGAATTGCCTTGTTACATCCCTACATTGTTTGCGGGACGTTCGGCGACAGTTCCCCAAGCCCACGTGGGTCGTGCACGATGTGAGAAACATGAGATAGTTGCCCTCTCATCCCACCTAACATAGGAGTGGGGATCATGCTCCGGGCATCCGGGATTCGGATTACCAGTCCAGATTTCTGAAAAATGGGAGAGGCTTGATCAGAGAAGGAACATCCAGGATAGCCAAATTACCGTTTCGTCAGCGTGATCTTATGCACGAACGGGGCAACGCTAGGGGCGCTGAAATCGGTCCAAACAGATGAAAATGGGAAGCGTGAATCACGATACCGATGATTCGGAACACTGTGGGGATGGCGTGACAATAAGGGACAACCATTAACCTTGAAGGATAAGCGGTATCCTTACTGCGTTAGCCTGTAATGGGGAAACCAAATGAGGGTCGACCGTTGACCATGTTCGAAACACAGGACCATGTCACAAATTTTGTCGATCAATCCTTCGGGACGTTGGCCCAGGACAGTAGGCGGACCATAGGTCGACATCCATAATTTTTGGGGGTCCTTCCAGACATGACCTGTTTTCCGGAACGTTGGCCCAGGACGGCAGGTGAGCCGATGCGGCATGAGACTAGGCCGTTAGGGGGTCCCGTGAGACATGAAAAAGGAAGAGGGTCTGAATAAGGGGCACACAAAGCGTGGAATATGGAGTGATGGTTTGTCCGAACAGAATCCAACACTTAGGTAGTTACACCACAGTGGCAGGAGTATACCATATGGGCACATTGGTCTGATCATGGATCATTCTTTCTTCCAGACAGGGCCTCTCTGGAGAGGGGATCTGTCACTTCCCAATGGGATCATGGGGCATCCTGAACTTGTTCAGTGTAGAACCACAGTTTAGTGTCATGCGTTGAGGACACATGGACTCCTGTAGTTTAACGTCATATGATAGGACATGGAATAAAAGGGAGGATCCCAGGGAGCGTGTGGTGCGGTAGATATGAAACTGACGTGAATGAGGAATTTGAGTCCAAATCACACCACATACCCTCGGAGGAAACACTTTAGGTCGAGGGACCAAGAGTGAGGATTAGGCTGCCCAAAGCAGAGTGGTCAGGCATTCCTACGTACCCCATATGGATGGGAATCAAGCCATACGTAGTTCTGAAAGCGCAGTTTAACGTCATGTGGGATGAGGAGCAGCCCGACTGGGATGGTGCACATCCCGCCAAAACTACTAAGCCCATGTGAGTCATGCTCAGTGTGGGAAACAAGCATTAGTGGTGGGAATTTACCGACACAGAAAGGGGAAGGTTAGGGCAAAGGGACGCTTGGTGAATACCGGCCCAATAACACTAACATGATCATTTAGCGCACCTGGATGCGTGAAGAGAAAGAGTCGAGTATGATGGAATTCCACTTGAACATGAGGATGTGGAAATGTGTGAATCATGGCACTCGAGATTCAGATCACGATGATGGCAGCGTAATGATGGAGGATAACTATTGACTGTGGAAAAAAACCAGCATCTATATCGCGTTATCCTAGAATGGGGAAAAACAAATGAGGGTCGTTCGTTGACCATGTTCGAAACACGGGACCATGTCACAAATGTTTCCAGATATCCTCAGGGGCGTTGTCCCGAAACGATTAGAGGAACCTTAGGTCCAGAATTCATGGAGAGCCCTTAATCCTAGTATCCATGTCATCCGAGTTTCCTTTTGGATGTGGTAGAGGATGAGGATCCAAATAGCGAGCTCACGAATCTTGGTCATGGGACGAGGGGAATGTCCCCATGAAAATCCCACACTTCGGGCTCCTTGTCAAAACACATCTGAATACGACAACGAGACGTATCAGATTGGGGGAGCAGTGTCCTTTCTCATAGGGGAGATCTTAGTTTAGGGTCGTAGAATTCGGACCATGAATGGGTAAGGGGGGCAGGGGATACATGGAAAGGTGGTTACAAAACCCGACGTGAATGAGGACCTAAGCCCTACTTACCATGCATTCTCTGGGGAAATGCTCGAGTCGAGGGATCGAACACAAAGGTCAGGCTGGGCCCACGAGAAAGTTCTCGGGAACTCCTATGTATCTCATGAGGATGAGAATCAAGCCATACGTAGTTCTAAATGGTGGCACGGTAAGATACCAGCGCCAGGGGAAAAGGGGAGTGCGGCTGTGGCCCTTGCACTAAATGAAGCGGAATTTGATAAATCTTTTTTGTTCTTTAAGGTGAATGGTTTTTTTGTGAAGAGACAGGCCTAGTATAGTAGGTCGTGATGTCGCCATAAGGATCAAGACGTGATGGGCGTTGACAAATGGCATGGCACGTGACCAATACACAATGTGATGTCCTCTACAACGAGGTCACCACAATGCAGTGCTGTTTTTTCATTGTGTGTCCAGGACAATAATGTCACAGTTTAGGGTCGTATGATAGGACCAAGCATGCATTTTATCCTCATGCAGCGTAGACGTAGCAGAGACGATGCTAGGAGGGAAATGTGTGCAGTGTTATAAAACAAAATTGATGGAGACATGATCCCATATCAAATTGTAAGACAATCGGAGAGGGAGACCTTAGGCCAAGGGGCCTATATAGAGGTAAGATGTGAAATAGAAAGAGAGACGGGTTCCCTAAATGGGTTGTACCCAAAGACAGGGCGTCCGGGCGGTCCTATGTATCCCATGAAGATGGGAATCAAGCCACACATAGTTCTGAAGGGTTCCTTTTAATGTCATGCTGGACATGGAATAGGAGGACTAAATCTTAGAACGGGGGTGTGCGTGGTGCAGCCATTGAAACCCCGACGTGAATGAGAACATAATCCTTCCCTACGCCACGCGGTCCCGTAGTCGGGGTCCTGAAGGAAAGACCAGAGAGGTGACTTTGCTGAACTCAAGCTGGACCCAAAGACAAGGGGTCTGGGAATTCCAACGTATCCTATCAAGATAGGAATCAAGATGAACGTAGTTCCAGATGAGAATCTTAGTTTATGGTCTTAGAGCTCGGACCTTGAATGGTGACAACTTCCCAAGCAAGAAAAAATGTCAACCCGATTCCTAAGCCCACGTGAGTTAAACTCGATGTGGGAAAAAAGGGGGGTATCCTCATCGCAATACTTGGGGTGAGTCAAATGGGAGTTGGTAGAGAGCCCTGAAGGACACCTTCGACATGGCTTGTTCCCCCAATGCATAGACGTGCACGGAGGAAAAGTACCAAAAGTTCCGAGACTCCACTTGGACATGGTGAAGTGATGATGGGCGTGAATTGTGCACCCGACATTTTGGGCCTAAGGGGTTGGCGTGGCGATAGAGGGAAACTATTAACCATGGTGCAGACGTAGCATTTATATCGCATTAGCCTGAGGTGGGAACAACAAACGAGCATCGACCGCTGACCATATTTGCAACGTGGGATTTTATCGATTTGTTGTCCAAAACCCCTCGGGGGCGTTGGCCCGTAACGGTAGGAGAGCCCTTGGGCGTAGTATCCAGGCCGTTCATGGGGGTCCCTCTGGGTGTGAAAGATGCTGAAAGCCCTGATGTAGGGATACACAAAGCCTGGAATGTGGGTGCGGTCGTGTCTGAGTAAAGCTTGGCATTCCAGGTAACAAACCAGAGTACTCTTAGGCACATTGGTGAACTGCCGAAAAGGGGTCGACGAAAACACTCAGGAGGGAGAGGTACATGGCGTGGTCATAACGAGACTGACGCTAATGAGGACATAATCCCACACCACACCATATAATCCCCTCATGGAGGAAGGGTAGGCCAAGGGGCCAAGATGGGATGAAGATTCCCGAGG
Source organism: Viscum album (assembly GCA_963277665.1). Lineage (NCBI taxonomy): Eukaryota > Viridiplantae > Streptophyta > Magnoliopsida > Santalales > Viscaceae > Viscum > Viscum album. The sequence continues at coordinate 598,124,354 of OY728121.1, forward strand.
GATGGGGCTGGACCCAAATCCTAAACATTCAGGTGGTCCTACATATCCCATGGGGATGGGAATCAAGCCACATGTAGTTCTCCAAATGTAGTTTAACGTCATACGGGACAAGAAGGGGAGTAATATACCCCTAAATAATGGAGGTGTATGGTATAGAGAAGAAGCCGATGCGAACAAGGACATAGTCCCACACCACACCGTACACTCCTAAAAGAGAGGACCTGGGTCTTGGCCTGGAAAGGCCAAGGGGCCTGTTGGTTGGGCATTAGTCAGGAAGGCCTGACCTGCTTGTAGTTTAACGTCTTGCAATAAGGATGAGGGTCGGGGACCCGAGGAGGCCAAGGGGACTAAGGCTGGGCCTCGTAAGGGAGGGCGTACGGCGTGGTACATGATCCTAACATGAATGAGGGCGTAGTCCTACACCACACCGTACACCTAGGGTGAAAGATTGGGCGGAGGGGCCCGAGAAGGCCATGGGGCCTATGGTCAGGCATCAGTCAGGAAGGCCTGATGGGTCTGCAGTTTAGTGTCATACATGAGGACGGAGGTCGGGGACCCGAGGAGGCCGAGGGGCCTGAGGTTGGGCCTCCTAAAGGAAGGCGTACGACATGGTACATGATCCTGACGTGAATGAGGACATAATCTCATACCACACAGTACACCCCTATAGGGAATTAGGGCCGTGGGCCCGATCGCTAGCACCGCCCAGGGGGAAGTTTTCACACCGGGATGGGGCAGAACGAATCACTGCACTCGATGTCTGGGACATCTCGGGGTGGACTCGAAGATCCAGGACACTGTTGACCATGTTCAAAACACAGCGTTCCTATGGTAACCTAATATGGGAGCAACAAATGAGCATCTACCGCTGACCAAATTCGCAACGCGGGACTTGTATCGGCTTGTTGCTTGAAAAACCTCGGGGGCGTTGACCCGTAATGGTAGGAGAGCCCTTGTGCATTGTATCCAGGACGTTCTTGGGGGTCCCTCTGGGTGGGAAAGATGATGGAATCCCAGTCAAGGAGTGGGCGAATCGTAGCTGTATCCATCCAAGAAAGAGGCAAACATCTCCAGGGGGGATGTGCAGCCGGGTCGAGGCTTGCTCGATGTGAGTTGGGGAAAAAGTATGCACCCTTCCATATCTTGACCCGAGGGGAATATTTTGGATTTTGGGCTGGGCCAACAGAAGAAATGTCTGGGAGTTCCTATGTATCTCATGAGGATAAGAATCAAGCCATACGTAGTTCTTGAAGGCCATGTAGTTTAGCATAGTACGGTGAGGACGTGGGAGGATAGATGAACAGGAGTGGGCACATGGTGCGACCCTTACAATCCTTGTGTGAGCGGGGTTGTATGAGCGGGGCTAAGAAAGCCTACTCCCTGCTACACAAAGATCCTCCAAGAACACTATTCCCAGGGGGGTAGTGGAAAATAAAATCTTGGGGCAGGCTCAGGATGAGGCTCTTGAGCATTCCTACGTATCCCATTGAAATGGGAATCAAGCCACACGTAGTTATTGAAATGCAGTTTAACATCATGAGGGACGAGGAGCATCTCATTTGGGGATATGTATGGTACGGCGAGTAATCTGACGTGAATGAGGACATAATCCCATACCATACCGTACAATCACGCAAGAGGGTAAGTTGGGGAAAACCAGCTTGTGGTTTAACGCCTCGCGGTGCAGACGAGGGGGCTAGGGGCCCGAGGAGGCGAAGGGGCCTGAGGATGAGCCTCGGTCAAGAAGACATGACCGGATTGTAGTTTAATGTCTTAAATTAAGGACGGGGGGCCATGGGCCCAAGGAGGCCAAGGGGCCTGAGGCTGAGCCTCGGTCAGGAAGGCCTGACTGACTTGCCGTTTAACGTTTTGCAATGAGGACGGGGGGCCATGGTCCCAAGGAGGCCAAGGGTCCTAAGGCTGAGCCTCGTCCCGGAAGGCCTGACTGACTTGCAGTTTAATGTCTTGCAATGAGGACGGGGGAGATCTTTGTTTAAAGTCGTAGATCTCGGACTATTTTTTAGTTTATTGTCTTGCAGGACAAAGATGCAGTTTATGGTCGTGCAGGAAATTACAGTTTAGGGTCATGTTGGACCATAATGTGAAGTTTAAGGTCATGCGGGATCATTTCACAGTTTATCATCTTGCAGGACGAAGATGCAGTTTAAGGTCATGCGGGACCATAATGTGCAGTTTAAGGTCTTGCAGGACCCTTTTTCCCTAGGAAAAGTATCGCTTAAGGATATTGTCATTGGTGGGAGGGGTTATACGCTCTCTATCTGTGGTCACCAAGGAGTATTCTCCATTACGGTAAACCTTATGGATGATATAAGGCCCTTCCCATTTGGGTTGTAATTTGGGCGGTTTCCTACCGAGAATCAATGGTGCTCGAAGGGCCAGTACCAGGTCGCCCTGTAGAAAAGTGTAGAGACGAACCTTCTTGTTGAAGGCCCTCATTATCTTATCCTGATGCCTTTCCAGATTGTGTAGAGCACGAAGCCGGTTCTCATCCAGTGCTTCTAATTCAGCTAGACGGATCTCTGCTACCTCATCTGATGTCTGCTGATCATAAACTGCAGTGTGTAGCGATGGCAGCTGGATCTCAATGGGTAGGACGACCTCAGCTCCATACACCAGGGAATATGGGGTCACCTGGGTAGAGTTGTGAGTCGTCGTCCGGTAAGCACAGGGGGCGTTGGGGAGCTTTTCCGGCCAACTTTTATCGTTCTGACTAACCATCATCTGCGGAATGTTAGAGAGGGTTTTGTTAAACGCCTAGATCTGTCCATTTTCCTGTTCATGGTAGCGGGAGGTATGGTTCGACTGGATATCATACTTGGCGTACAATTTCTTCAGTTTAGCCGCTCGGAAGTTGTTTCCGTTATCAGTGAGGACAGCGTGAGGGACCCCAAACCGATGGATAATGTTGGAGCTCACAAAGTAAACAATTGAATGGGCCTTGACCTCATTGAGCGGAACATCCTCCACCCACTTGGAGAAGAAATCTATAGCAGTCAGGATAAACCTACATTGGTGGGCTGTTTCTGGTGGATACGGTCCCACTACATCAAGTCCCCATACTGAAAATGGCCAAGAGTACTTGGTGGGGTGGTGGGGAGCCAGCGGCCGATGCAGGAAGTTGGCGTGAACTTTTCAAGCGTGGAATCTCTTGGAATATCCAATACAATCGTGGATCATAGAGGGCCAGAAGTACCCCAACATCCGGATTTAATGGGACTGCTTCAGCCCAGCTTGATGGGCGCCACAGGAACCGGTGTGAACCACTTGCATAACTTGAGGTATCTCTACTCCTTGGATGCAACGGAGGAGGAAACCATCGAAACTCCGCTTATAAAGGATATGTTCAAGACTGGGGCCGCTCTGGAGGGTAAATTGCAGCGCGCGGCGTCGGAGTCGCTCGCGCTCGGCCCGGTCATCCGGGAGGTGACTATTCTGGAGATACTCAACAAAAGGTTCCCTCCATTCGGGAGTGGCTTCAACCACTGTGTCTGATGAACCTGGGACCCCTGACGTAGAGGGTCCAGCGGTGAGATGACCTACCTGCAGGCCATCATTGTCCTCTTGGGTGACGGGAGCAATGACTCTCCGGTGTGGCACATGTATGATCAAATCATCTTGCTCGGGTTCTGTGAGTGATGCGGCCAAGCCAACCAAGGCGTCTGCTTGGCTGTTCTGTGACCGTGGGACATGGGTAACCTATGGTCGAGAAGAGAACTGGGCCATTAGGTGGAGGGTGTACTCCAGCTACGGTGCAAGCTCCGGCTTCCGGACGATGTAGTCGCCATTAACCTGTTCGATTACCAGCTCTGAATCTCCCTTAACATGTAGATGGGGCACATGGATCTCAAGGGCCAACTCAAGGCTGGTAATGAGAGCCTGGTACACTGCCTCGTTGTTCGTACAACCTTCTGACAATAGGAACGAGTATGGCAGGACGACCAGCGATGGGGCAATGAAAACAATACCCATGCCCACTCTGTTGAGCTTGGGATCATTGAGCCTCATACTGGTGGGGCTCTGGGAGGCGCCGTCGAAATGCATTGGCCAACACGGGACAACATGATCAACTGAGAGGATCATCTCATCAGGGAAATCCAGGCCTAGGGATTGATCCTCGGAGGTTGGATGGGCAGCTAAAAAGTCTGCCAACGCCTATCCCTTAATGGCCTTCTGAGGTACGAACCTGATATCAAACTGCTGGAGGATAACTGCCCAGTGTGCAAGTCGGCCAGTCAGCATGGGGCGGTTCGGGATGTACTTTAGTGGGTCTACCCGGGAGACCAATTTCACCTCATGGTGCTGGAGGTAATGTCACAAATTCTGCATGGCGAATACGAGCGCAAGGCATCTCTTTTTGATGGGGGAGTATCTGATCTCCATATTGAGAAGCATGCGGCTGAGATAGTAGTGACTTTTCTTAGTACCCTCGTTATTGTTTTGGGCGAGTAGCGCACCGAGGGATCTCTCCAGGGAGGTCACATAAAGGACCAGTGGCTTTTTGGAGATGGGTGACATCAAGACCGGAGGTTGTAGAAGATACTTCTTGATTTCCTCGAAGGTGGTCCGACACTCCTCATCCCATTCATAGGCGGCGCCCTACTTCATGAGCCGGGAAAAGGGCTTACACTTGCCGGCCAGATTTGCGATGAATCGGCGTATATAGGCTAAGTGGCCTTGAATGCCTTGAAGCTCCCGAATGTTGCTCGGGGGAGGCATTTGGCTGATGGCCTTGATCTTCTCCGGGTCGATCTCGATACCTCTGTATCTGACAACAAAGCCCAGAAACTTCCCAGAGGTGACCCCGAAGGCACACTTCAACGGGTTCATCTTCAGGTGACGGTAACGGAGGAAACAGAACACTTTCTCGAGGTATTTGAGATGGTCCTAGCGCTTACATGATTTGACTACGAGGTCATCCACGTAGTATTCCACCAATTTCTCGAGGATCGGTTTGAATATGCGATGCATGGCCCTCTGATAAGTGGAACCCGCATTTTTCAAACCAAACGGCATAACCTGGTACCAAAAGGTACCTTGGGGATCCCTGAAGGTAGCGGAATCCTCGTATTTCGGGGCCATCCGGATCTGGTTGTACCCGGAGTATCCATCCATGAAAGAGAGGTCTTCGAACCCGGCTTTGGCGTCAATCAATAACTCTGTCACCGGGAGTGTGAAGTCATCCTTTGGGCAGTGGTGATTAAGATCATGGAAGTTGATGCAGACTATGATATGCCCATTCTTCTTCCTGACTGGCACAATGTTGGCAAGCCACTTGGGGTACTGGACTTCCTTAATGAAGTTGGCTTTGATAATCTTGTCAACTTCGGCCTCAACCATAGCACCATGAGAAGGGTGCATTTTCCTGGGGGGCTGCTTAAACCCACGGTGTTTCGCTGGGAGGCCCAGACGGTGAAGGGCTACCTGGGGATCTAGTCCTGGAATCTCGTTGTATCTCCAGGCAAACACGTCACGGTGTTGTTTGAGGAAGTCTACGTACTGCTGCCGCTCCTCGGGGGACATGGCCGCACTGATCAATGTGGGTTTAGGATCTGCCTCGCTACCAAGGTTCACCTGTACCAGTTCATCAACTGTGGTAGAGATGCCTTCTTCAAAGGTAGGGGAGCATCCTCCAGGTGTTCCCCCCCACCCGCGGGGGGACTTCCCACGACGGACGATACTTCTGGGCTATCTAAACTTGAGGGCAGCTGGTGTCGGCTTGGGCAGCAGAGGTCATCACATCGGGAGACTCACTTGCCATTGAGACCATAGCAATGAAGGCATTCGATCCTATCCCATCTGGCCTTCAGCCTAAGGGGCCACATTTCATAATATCAAAGCAGTGTTGACGTTTCAGCCTGAATCGGTGGATTCCAGCCCAGCGGAAGAGACACGTATGGCGTACCGCCGTTGTCATAAGCTTGACATTCCGGTACCGTACAGGGGTAGGATGTTCTAGGATGACCTGAGCCTGGTTGATGTAGGAGTACGAGGTGATTTTCCACCGTCACTTGGACACGAGAACATGCCTTCCTTGTGTACTCGAAACAACAAAACATTGCCCCATGTCGGGGGTCGTGGCCTCCAACCAGTGGATCGGGTGGATGTAGGCGGCATCCATGCTTGCCCAGGCATCACTTCTGACCGAGGCGGGTTCATCCTCACTTACTAGGATTTTCTTGTCCTTACTTTGGTAATAACCTGCATCCAAATAGCGGGCTTCACAAGAAGCGAAAGGGGACGCATCTCCTTGGAGCACACCTACTCGACCGTTGAGTGAGTATTTGAGGCACTGGTGATACGACGAAGGGACCGCTGCATGCAAGTGGAGCCATGGCCTACCCATGAATGTGTTGTAGGCAGTGTCCTGAGAGATGACCATGAACTCGGTGCTGGAAATTAAGCCATCAAACTGAGTCTTCAGGCGGATCTTGCCGACTAGGGTTTGCTCGGTCCTGTCATACCCCTAGATTCTGAGGTCATAGGGAGTTAAATCACCTTCAGACAGACCCAGCTTTCGCAACGTCCAGGTCATAATTAGATTGATTCTAGAACCCGTGTCAATGAGGCAGTGGCAGACTTCCACGCCATTGAAGTGGCCAGTGATGTACAGCGGGTGAATGTGTCCCTATTTAGGAGGGTCCTCATCTTCACCAGAGAATGAGATAACCGCATGACATTCTGCGTTTTCAATCGTCTCGGTATGGAAGGCTTCTACAGCTGCCACCTCCGTCTCAAACTGGAGGGGGCTCCTTAAGGCCTCGGAAAGTGCCTCACACATTTCGGATGAGAGGAGAAGGGCCTCAAGAATAGAAAGCCTCACCAGAATTCCGGCCAGGTGCTTCAAGACATCATATTTTCGTACCAAATGCGAACCTCTTCTTACAGGAGGTCGTTCGGCATTTGGAGGCACAACGGGTCCTGCCGGTTGAACTGGAGATCAGCTAGTACTGGGTACATCTTGCTGCCTACTAGTTGATGCCTGGATAGTATTTTCCAGACTAGGATTGGAAAGAAGAGGATATCCAGTAGCCGGGAAATACTGACTGTGATACGAACGATGCAGCTCTCCCTGATCTAGTAGCATGACCGGCGGTGGAGGTAGAGCTGAGGACGTTAGATGGGGTTGCGCGTGCTGAGCTCTGCGCTGAGCCTGCTGTCTGGTCTCAGTAGCGTGTACGACTTGTCCGAAAGTGCCCACTGACGTACCCCGATGACCGGCACGGTTGCGATTCCGCTGACGTTGACGTCGACTGGGAACATTGGGGAGGTTCGCCTGGCGTTTCCCCTTGTCGGGAGTCATATAGGGCTTTACCAGCTCCACGGTGTTAACCGAAGTGTACCCCTGGCTGTCGCTCGAAGATTCATCCACCGCTGGGTGGATTCTGGGAGGAATAACCATTTCAGAGGGCATAAAGTCACCGAGAGTGCGGGATGAAGACGGCACCGACGGTGCGCGTTGCTTCTTCTTGCGTCGCTGCTGCTTGCCCTTTTGGGAAGAGGTCGACTGTGAAGATGATGCGGAGGCACCAGCTACTTCTTCTGAAGGATCCGACTGATTCAGGCATGCCCGGATGATACCATGGTGATGGACGATGGTTTTTCGATCTATCCAGTCATCGTATTTCTGGGATCCGCGTCTGGGGACCTGCTGCCACTTGCTTTCGCTGTCGCTGCCGATCTCTGATCCTGCAAATACACCCGCCACTTGGGCTAGTGCCGGGCCCAACTTGACTATGTTGTTGTTGATCTAATCTTGAAGCCAGTATTTAAACACATAGCATTGCTTGAGGGTGTGCCCTAGAATCTGATGATAAGGGAAGTAGTTGGGGTGATCGGTGAGATTCGCCTCTGCCGGCCTTCTGCACTCGGGCAGTCGCACAATCCCTTGCTCTAGAGCGCTTCGGAAGTAGCCAGGGACCTGATATTTGTGGAACGAATAAATCTGGTGCCTCCTTTCCAGATAGAGGGCCCTGGGGGCCAGGTGCTGACGAGGGGATTGAGGGGCCTGCCAAGGAGGCGGTGCCTGATTTTCTCGCCTAGGTGGCGGTGGCGCATTGCGCGGGGGAACCTGTCAGTTCTTAGGCGGTCGCTGGTGGGCAGGAACCTGTGCTTGAGGGGGAAGACCTCTGTGGGGTTGCGGGGGTGGTGCCGCCGGCAGTAACTCCAGCTTCCTTGGGGCTTCTATTTGGGCCACCGCGGAGGGTTCAGCCCTGGCGGTCCTCCTAGACGGGATCATGGTGGGAAACAAACGTGCCTGACTAGCCTATTACAGGGCTTCCTCGAGGCGCTGAGCCTTATCCGAGAAATATATGAACCCTCCAGGGTAGTTCTGGGTAATTAGGGAGGGTACCAGCTCCGTTTTGACGTTCCCCACAAACATCATCAGTAATTGCTCCTAAGTCAGTGGAATATCGAGGGAATACATAAGACCCTTCCACCGGGAGATGAAATCTGCAACCCGCTCATCAGGCCTTTTCTTGCACTTGAAGAGGTCTACAAAGCTGGTCTTCCGCGTGGTGGAGCTGAACTGGTACAGGAACTGCCGGCGGAGATCCTCCCAACTAGTCACCGATCTGATAGAGAGATGGATGTACCAAACGAATGCTGGACCTTCCAATGTATATACAAAGCATCGTAGCTTGGCTGCTTCTTGCTGAGTCGGGGTCCCCAGCATGAGGCCACACCTGGAAGAAAAATGTGCCAATTGCTGTGGCGGGTCCCCTTTCCCATTGAAAGGCGAGAAAGTGGGGTTCCCAAAACCCGGAGGTGCGGGCATATCATCCACCCATGCGGGATAAGGCTTTCCATCCGGTGGGACCGCCACCTGCCGCATTTCCAATGCTTCAAGGCGGGCTGTGAGCGCCGCAATAAGATCATCTGGGTGGGGGTCCCTGCCTTGAAAGGGATCGCTAACCACAAGTGCATTGTCAGGTTCTTCAACACAGTAGATGGCTTCTGCCATTCGTGGATCAGCTGGCGAAACGACCTGCGGGGCGACTGGGGGAACCTGGGCTGGGTTCTTCAGATTGCCCCGTCGCTCAGGGGGGGTTCGCGAAACATATCGCTCCCTCTTGACATACGTTCTGGCTTCTTCCCTGTCTGCGGCAGTAGCATGATCAGGGTTACCCGGAGGCATCTCACCGGGGGGAAATTGTTCATGCCCCTGCTGCCCTGGCCTGGGATTACCATAGTCGGGCCGCCGCTCTGCGGCGCGCTCAGACAAGAGTTCATCAACCAGCCTCTTCTACTCAGCAAGCTGCTGGTGTAACGTGTCCTTCTTGGAATCTTCGTCCGTTTTCTACACAGAGGCAGATGGGTCGGAGTGCTTGACAGTTCCGACGTGCTCCTTACCCTTGTCGGTGTTTCTACCGAGTACCAACGACTCGGTGGGTACGGGGAGGCCTAGCATGTTCCTCTGCTGACGGGTAACTCTCCCTGATGGGTCCAGCAGTGGCGGTACGCCCTCGGGGGGGAAGTCTCCATCAAGGATTTCAAGATCGTCTTCCTTGTCCACAATGTCGGCCATGTGGACTGCAACCCCTCTCGATGGCATGTCCTCGATGTCGCATAGGGAATCGGGCTGCCGTCAGATAGGTTCGAAGAGGAGAGTGGCATAGTGTCCCCAACCACAGACTTGCACATGGGGGGTAGCTTCCCTGACGATTCTGCGGAGTGCTTTGAAACTCTGGACGCATTTCCGCCGAAGGGCGCTCTGGCGGCCTAGAGACTTAGGGTGCTGGGCCACAAGAAGTGTGGCCGCATCGATTAGGCGGCACTGCTCGCCGATTTCATCAAAGTGCTCTCGACTTCTGGGGTATACCACCCGTTCTCAACGAAGGCGGAAGTGTGTCTCCCATAGGGTTCTACAAAAGCACCCCACTTCTTCAGGGGTAAGGAACTCTGGCGCGCGAAAGTTCTGTGCTGCCATCGGCCAGAACTTCTCCGGGAAGTAATCTGCTAGAAGAATATTCCAGATGCTCCTGGGCTCGGACTCCGGGTCCGGCCCTGTATTTCCCCACTCATCAACCGGGGGAAGCTGAGGGACCGGTAGCGGTACCGAGGCGGGCCTCTGGGATAGTAGACTCGGCAGCGGAGAATACGGCGAACGAGCTGACTGGCCGCCGAATTCCGGGCCATCCTCCAAAGAGCAAGGTGACCTGGCCACGATGTCATGGTACGATGGGCTGATAACCACATCTTCCGGAACAGGAATCGCAGCTACCGGCGACTGGTCATGTCGTCGCTCTACCGCCGTTGGCCCCCAAAATAGCTCTCCATGATCTCGCGTAGAGGTAGAGGGCGCTTCCAGTGACGATGGAAGTGATTGCGCGGTCGAGACCTACGGAATTCTCATGATCTCTTCCTCCTGGATGTACCTGCGGAGAGAGATGGGAATCCGGTGGACCTCATATTCCGGGAGAATGAGGCTAACACGTCTGTTTCCTGCCCTGGTCCTCGATACGGAGGAGCGGGGAGAAGGTTCCATGGCCGAGTCGCATTCCGCTTCAGAGTCAGAGAAGCGGGCATGTTTGATCTCAACCCAGGATTTCCCAGGATTCTTCTTGTGGCGGCGACGACCCGCTCTCCTTCCCCAAGATGGTTCTTCGGGATAGGGTTGATCCCTATCAGGAAGTCTCGGGGCGGCGCTGGCGCCATGGAGGATGGGGGCCCCACTCGAGACAGCCGAGGTGCGAGGAGCACCGGGTCAAATGTCGAAGGGTACATGGGAAGGACCTCCATGGACAGCACCCTTGTGGGCGGAGCCTCTGTTGGAATCGGCAGCAGCATGGGGAGGACCTCCATGGTCGATGCGGGCAGAGCGAGGCTGACCTTCACTCCTCGAGTTTCCGGGGCGAGGAGGACCTTCGCCAGTTGCAGAGAGGACGTAGGGAAGGCCCCCACTTTGTAGAACGACCGTATGGACGGTTCCTTCAGATCGGCGGTCAGGGGCAGGAGGATGGGCTCCATACCCTGTATAATGGGCGCGGGAAAGGTTTTCGAGCCGGGAATCACTGCCGCAGGGCAGGTCCTCCTTCGGTATGGGGGTAGCACGAGGCATACCTCCATGAAGAACTTTGGAGCGGGGAAGGCCCACGCTATGTGGAGTGGTGGTACGGGGAGGACCTCCGTACGGGGTGACATCACCGCGGGTCAGTTCGCAGTGATCATCACTTGGGCCTGCAACCTGGAGAGTCGACCCAGCCTGCCCGTGGGGCGGTTGGGGTCTCGATCCTGGTTGGGTGAAGGAGTGCCCCTGCTCAGTGTATGCGGGGGCTTCATGATGCACGTCGGTGGTGGATTGGGCCACCATAGCTATCGACGTCGACGTGCCTGCAGCCTGGGCCCGGCGCTGATGTCGGGTCATGCGGGCTGGTGCAGGCGGTGCAGTGGCATGGCCTGCCTGCTCTTCCTGCAGAGTTGGATGGTGCCGCTGACGCGGCCGGGCGGGAGCTCTCGCCTGGAGCCATTGGGTCGAGACCCTGAGCGGGCTGAGCCGGACGGCGCCCGCCTCTTCGGCGTAAGGCGAGTAGTCATTAAGGCATTCTGGGGACAGGCTCCCGAAACGGTTGAACGTTGGGGTGGGGATCAGGGGCTCCCTGCGCGGCCTATTAGGGCGGTGTTAACGGCGAGGCCTGGATGCCTCCAAGTCTAGGCGGGCCATATCCCTAGTTGGGATGACCCCTTCCTCCTCGTACCTGCACAAGAGGTTGTTCATCACCCTTCGTTGGATGACCTCTGATGGGGAAAGGGTACGTGGGAGCCCCGTATTCCGCGATGTTGCAGCCGTCGTGGCAGTAGCGGCGCCATGTGGGGTGGCTGTGGTGATGTTGCCCCTACCCCTGCGTAGGCTAGCGGGCGGTGATTGCATCTATGTAACAGCGACCTGGTTCGTGAGAAACGAAGGGATCAACTCCTCAGCACCGAGAGGGAAAAGGATTGACAACCAATGCCCCAACATCCCTCCATTCTCCACCTCTGTAATAAGGATCCACGCCAACATGCTGCGGAATGGAGTGCCCCACATTCTACTGCCCCGACTTCCGGGGAGTTTCATGACAGGCCCGCTATTTCCTTGGCGGGACCAGGCACCGGATATCTGGATCCGGTGACACGTCAATCTACTGGTGTCTCGAATGCTACTAATCTCCATATTGAGGAGAAGAATTTCACTCCGGGTTCACCATTTCTGTTTCCGACGCTTTCGTCGGGGCGCGCGCGCGCATTCGTCCGCAGAGGACGATGCGCCGCACTTGATGCCCCGCGTTCCCACTTTCCAAAGATGGGCAGCATTCATTCCTTGTTCAGGTCTGTATACTCCTTGATCGAAACGGGATGATGGGATGTCGGTTTTTCCTTCTGTGGATTCCTCCTTAGAACTCATTACCTAGTCTGGGTCTCTCTCATAGATTTAATACTTAATTCGTGAAACTCTTCCCAGTGCCATGTTTCCATGGACGCCGGTTAATTACACTGCTTCTCTCGGGACATTCCAAAGGGTCCAGTCAGGGCAGAAACCTTCAGTCGGGGGAGTAGTCACGTTGAGGCATCAGTAGCGTGTCTGGATGCTGGGGAACCTGGCATGTCTGTCAATTATCCCTGATCAAAGGGCTTCTCGAGGGCGTGGAAGCCAGAGGCATCCCACATCGAGCACAGGGAATTATATGTCATAGACACATATCTGAGGTTTTCCTCAGCATCTCATTTTTAACACAGGGTACGCCGCGAGTTTAACGTCCAGCGGAGAAGGATAAACCCAACAAGAGTGTTAGCTAGGATAGATCGGATTGAGGGATTTCCCTTGAAGGGATACCGATATCGGGGCCATCCCATGGGCGGCTGTGAAGAGAGTACCGACATGGTCTCACCGGGATATGATGGTCCGGGCGAGGATCGGGGTGGATGGTGGATGAATGGAGTGGAGGGGAGTGAAATGGGACCATTTCAAGGGCGACGATGGAGTTGGTCTTGAGCCTTGAAGAGGCTTCCTACGTATCCCCATGGCAGGGAATCAAAGTACGCGTAGTTCGGGATGGTGCTGGTAAACCGGCATGAGGGTGGACCTTGGTCCGAAGGGCATCATCAGCGAACCGACGTGAAGGTGGACCTTGGTCCGATGAGAGATGTTCTTGAACCCCAGGGAGGCTTCCTACGTACCATGCCTTGACATGGGTCAAAGACCACGTAGTTCAGAGGGTTTCATCGGTGAGCCGACGTGAAAGTAGACCCGTGGGTCCACTAGTGGTGGGCTTGAACATTGGGAAGGTTTCCTACGTACCATTCCTTGACATGGATCAAAGTCCTCATAGTTCAGGTTGGGTGAAATACATTTTAATGTCATGCGGGATGGTAGTGAACCTTGACATGAATAAACGATGGGCGATGGGTGTCAGCGAACCGACGTAAATGAGGGACCTTGTTCCGATGGGAGATGGGCTTGAACCTCGGGGAGGCTTCCTACGTACCACGCCTTGACATGGATCAAAGTCCTCGTAGTTCGGGTGAAAATGGGGTCTTGGCACACCGACAAGTAGATGGTTTGGACCAATGATTGTTGGGCTTGAACCTCGGGGAGGCTTCCTACGTTCCATGCTTTGACGTGGATCAAAGTCCTCATAGTTCAAAGGATGGAATACAGTTCAACGTCATGCGGGACGGGGGTGAACCGACGTGAATGAGATTAGAATGACCGGATGGTGGGTTTGATCCTCGTAGAGGCTTCCTACGTACCACGCCTTGATATGGATCAAATACCTCGTAGTTCGGGTTGGTCACAACGGCTTGGCGTCGGACTGGAATTGCAGTTATACGTCATGTTGGACGCAGGTATAACTCGATGTGAATTGGATAATGGGTGGGTTTGAACCTCATGGAGGCTTCCTACGTACCATTCCTTGACATGGATCAAAGACCTCGTAGTTCAAATGGGGATTTGTCAGCGAATCGACGTGAAGGTGGACCATGGTCCACTTGTGGTGGGCTTGAACCTCGGGAAGGTTTCCTACATACCATTCCTTGACATGGATCAAAGTCTTCGTAGATCGCTATGGAATGGGTGTGCAGTTTAATGTCATGCGGGACAAGGGGGCATATAGTTTAACGCCATGCTGGACGGGGGTGTGCAGTTTAACATCATGCTGGACGAGGGGTGAAACTCGATGTGAATGAATGACCGAGTAATGTGGCTTGTGGCTTGAACCTCATGGAGGCTTCCTACGTACCATGACTTAACATGGATCAAAGACCTCGTAGTTTGCTGGGGGTGGGGGTCAGGGTCGCTGCTCACTCTAAGCCCACATGAGTCATTCTCGGTGTGAGAAACAAGAGGTTGCAAGGACCTGACGATCACGTCGTGAAGGATGCGTCTGTGAAAAGCGAAGAGGGGCTTACGCGTTAGGCGGCCCATGGTGCTGGGACATACTCCCGGATGGAGGCCCAGGGTCGGGTGACAGTTTAACGTCATGTATTGAAGACGTGGTGCTTGTCAGTTTAACGTCCTGCAGCTCGGACGAAGGGGGTTCACTCCACACCCCTAGGACTTACATAACTGGTACCCTCTGGTCCTTAGGGAAGGGAAGGTACCAGCAAGGCCATGGTCAAGGGGGGTTGTGGAACGAACCAAAAAGGGGTCCACATTTGCGTGGCTATGTGAAGAAGCAATAGCCGTTAGCATGCCTATGCGAAGGAGCATTAGGCGAAGCAACGCTACGAGTGGTATTGTCCATGGGACTTTGAAATCCCATCGTGCAAACCTAGAGCATCGCACGGGAAGAGGAATTTCTAAGATAAGGAGTGTACATCACGAAGTGGAGTTCCTTGGCCTTAGCATGGGGCATAGGTGTGAGTGGAAGGTGCTTCACGATGTGGAATAGTGTTCGCGGAGCACTGTCTCGCGAAGAAGAGGTGCCTTGCGAAGCAGGGTCCTGTGAAGCAGTGTGCTTCACGATGTGTAGCGCTCCTGCCTTAGCATAGGAATCACTAATGGGGGTTGGGTTTTTCGTGAAGCATAAGTGCTCCACGGCCGCCCGGGTTCCCGTGGGAATCCCCTTCCTTCGCGAATGCCCTTGAGCTTCGCGAAGGGCATCCCTCTTGGAAGAGGGGCTCAAAACAAGACAAAGAAAATGCGCCTCGCGAAGTATAAGTACCTTGAGGAACTCATGATTCCCAGGGCAAAGAGTGCTTCGCGATTCGGGATAGGAGAAGCCGAAAGGTCGGATTATCCATCCTCAGGACTCAGGGGGAGTCTAGTATTTATAGGGAAGGGGCACAGTGAATAAGAACTCGTGCACCGCCTCCGGTGCTTCGCGGCGCGCTCACGAACGTCAACGGCGTCCGCGGAGAGTTACCGCCTCTGGAACTTTGCGGCAGGCTCGCGAACGTCAAACACTTTAACGAAGATTTACTGCCTCTGGAGCTTTGCAGCGGGCTCGCGAACGTCAAACGCTTTCGTGAAGATTTACCGCCTCTGGAACTTCGTGGTGGGCTCGCGAACGTCAAACGCGTTCGCAGAGCATTACCGCCTCTAGAGCTTCACGGGGCCACGATGTTCGGGGCGCTTCGCGTTGGTGCTTCACGTCGGTGCTTCGCGAGGCAGCGCGCCAGCCTTCTTTTTTGGTACATTCTTTCAGGCCATATTTTGGCACCAACAGTAGCGTTGTCTATTGTAATTTACTTATTTGAATTTTTTCTATTTATTTTCTACTTCTTAGTTTATTTTCATTTACTCAAAATAGTTACCACCTGTTTAATGTGGATGCCTGGCAGTAGTTTCCATCCCAGGGGGATCGGGAACGCACCTCAGGGCATGTGGCGGACTGGCTCAGGTGACTAGTTTAGGGTTGACCTGGGCTGGTTCATGACATTTATCATAAATTAGGATTTATCTATGTTCTTTTAAAATATATCTCCTAATATTCTTAATAAAATTACTTTCATACCCTCTATAAAAACCCAAACTCTACATACATAGGTCCAATGTTTACTTTATTATATAGGTTCAAGATACAAGAGACCATATCTCTAGGATTCATCTTTTTTAGATATATTTGGAGCCATGATATATACATAGTTCCCCAAGTAAAATTGAAAGAAAATAAATAGATTTTAAAATTCATAAAAATATTATATAACTTATAATATCCTTGTAATCAGTCAATGTTCCCTTCATGGTACATAGGGGAAATGAAAATATACCAATTGTGATCTTATATTCTTAATAAGGGAAAGCAAACATTGAAAGAAATTATGAATGAATATGGAATAAAAAATATGCCATAGTAAATATATAATAATTATTCCATATAATGATGAAGATGATTATAAAATATATCAATAAAAACATTATATTCACATGAAAATTTATAATTATAGATTGTATAATTATGAACATATTAACATTTAAATAAAACCCTCTAGACTAATACATCATACATGTTTTCAAGGTTCTTTAACCATGAATTCTTACATACCATCAGTATTTTCATCCATGACATCTTACATACCATCTGGGCCTCCCAATCAAAACATCATACAAAAACAGGTTAGGCATATACAGAACAGAAAAGATTGTTTTTCACATAAAACATATCAATGAATCGAGGGGCCATAATGGGCCTCTCCAATGACATAAAAATGTCAAATTATTTCTTCAATTATCAGATTATCAATACAATATATAATCTTTATACGTAAAAAACATATAAATATCCATATTGAATCATGTATTATAGAACATAAATATTTACCCAGTAAATCAAATATATTTCTTAATAAGATTCTTCAATTCATTAATTATATAATATTTATTATACATTTTAATAAATATTTATGTGATTTTAAATATATCTATGGTATAAATTAATATCGACATGATTGGGAGAAATGAATTTTAAGGGTTATTTGAGATTAATAGACAATATAGAATAAATAATATCTTGTAAAATGAGTTAAAAACTATAAATCTACGAAGGACGATAGATGAAAATGAATTTATCATAAATTAAGGTTTCATATAGGGGAAAAAATTCTCGTTATATGTCATGGAAATATAATAATAACATAAAAATAACATACTTAAAACTTATATAAATTATCTTAAATCGATGTTTTAACCTCAATAAAAACTATTATAAAATGGTTTCAAAGATACATTTATCAATTTCTAGGTAAAATATTTTTCAAAAATTAATTTTTGAATTTAACATATTCGTAATTAATTAAAATGTACTGTGTAATATAGATATATACAAAAATAAAATTAAACCACCTTTTAAAATGTTTTTATCAAAAAATATCCCATTTAGTTTTTGTAAAAATGAAACATTATTAGAATAATGATATTAGAATTTTAGTTTATTAAATAGGAAAAAATTTAAATGAATATTGATAATGAATAAATGTTATTATGTTGTGAAAATACAATAAATTAATAATAATTAAAAAAAATTATTTGAACACTTTTGTTAAAAAAATCAACTAAACCCCCATCAGAAAGTATTGTAATGTGTCCTTCAGAAACCATGTAATGAAAGTAAAATGTAGTTATGAATGAAATTAAAGAGATATTCGAATATAAAAAAGTAAATTATTGAATCATTTTAAATAACATGGATATATAAGACAATGATTTTAAAGGGATTCCTTGGAATAACATTTTTACATTACCACTTTGGAGACATTTGAATATAAACAGTACTTTTGGAGAGAAATTTTAAAATTGTTTTTATCGAGTTGAATTCTAATATATTAATAATAATTTACATCATTATAGTATTTTATACATCATGTAAGAAAAAAAACGTGTTGAAAATGAAAGAAACGTAAAAGAAAGGAAATTGAGACGATAAATCCCTTACCTCGGGTCCCAACTCACCAATTATATAATTCATTTTTCAGAATATTAAAATTAATTTAAATATCCTGATTCATCAAATTACTTAATTTTTATTACTTTATATTTTTTTATATAATTATTTAAAAGTATTTATTTAGTTTCATAATTATTTAATTCCACAACATATTCTATGAGGTCACTTTGGTTATAATCCCTTTAAAACAATATTATTATATTGATTAATGTAAAAGGGATCATGATTTCAATTTCAATAAAATCAAAAAAAATTATTGTATATCATTTTTATATATTAAATACACTTTTAAAAAATTCAATGTAATAATGTTATGAAAAATTAAATACATCATTCATGAAGGTGTTAATTTTCACGTTTACTCGAGTGATGTTTTCATTTTTCTATGGATGGAATGAAAATAATGTAGATTAGAAATTATCTTTCCAAAAAGTATTTTATTTCAAAAGTATAATATTTATTAATTAATTAGATAAAAAAAATTACAATTTTAGGTTTTGAACTAAAATTAAATACATCACTTGTTAGATGTGGTAGTTTGTATGTTCACTTGTGTGACATTTCCATTTTCCAACTAATAAGAGTGAAGAAAATAGATAATAGTTACCATTTATATAATAATAATAATTTAAAAAATATTGTATATATTAATTAATACATCTATACAACCATTCATGATATCTGGTGATGAAAAAGGAAATGCATCACTTCATAGAGGATGTAGTCTAAAAGTTCGTATAAGCAGTGTTATCATTTTCCATTAGATAGAAAATAGATATAAAAATAATGTACAATTGATATAATAATTTTTTAGTTCATTAAATATACAAATTTAATTTTCAAAAACATAATAGAATATTTTCAGGAGGTTTTTGTATAAATAATCTTCCCATAACAAGGTAATAACATGTACCACCTCCTTATAATAGATTTTTCAAAAAACCCTCTAAGGATTTTTTTTATGGTTCTTTGGTGAAGACTAAAACCACAAAAAAGCATATAAGGGTTCATGGAGGTTATATGGGTGCATATTGATCAATATAATGGCGATTTTGATATGCATAGCTGTTTGTAGATTAGGTTCTCTTTAGTAAGTGAGTTGGTTGAACCATGTAAATACAGTTAATATTAAAATAATATAATGTCATTTTCCTGGGAATATTGATTTAAATTAAAAGGTTTAAATTATTGGATAATTTAAGGTACAAATATATTGAACAATTTATATTCAACAATATTTTTTTTGATATTTGAAACCTTATCTTTTATTTTAAACCCCTACTTGATAGTTTCAATCCTTACCTTTAAGACAAAAAATTTACAATGATAATTTTTAATTATAAATAAAAATTATATAAACCTTATTACATAATTTTAATAAGATAATTAAAATTTTGGAATCCATTATAAAACATTGAATTCCTAGATGTGCAGAAAATTACTTATTATATATTAATGTAAAAAAAGAAATATTTTTATAGAAATAATTTTTTTTCATAAAAATGAATTTATATGAAACCCCATGTATAAAATTGATCTCTTTGATAGTTACTGGTTTATGGAAAGAAAAGTAATATTATCATGACTCTCAAAGTTGTCCAGAAATGAATGGATCATTTTTAATACATAGTTAAATTATAATAGAAAAACTTATATAATCAAATATAATATTTTTTTCAAAAATTCAATCTTGGGCTTCAAAATTTCGAATAATAGTTTTAAATTATTTATTTTACTCCTTAAACAAGTATTTATTCAAGAAAAATGTTTTGTAGACTTCTTATACAATACTAGTTAAATTTATAATCTTTTTGTTAAATTATGTGGAATTATTTTACCATTTCCATGGAGAAAATGATGAATTATATTTACTTGATTTATTTCCATTCTATATGAAAAATGCATAATTTGATTATTTATGGGTTAGTTTCCCATATTAATATTAAATAATTATCTAAATGATGAATTATCATGGTTTTTTTTTCATGCCTAAACCATGAAAATATAATTTTTATGGTTAATAATATCCTAAATGGAATAGTAAATATTTAAACCTTTATTTAGACATTTAATAAACATATATAGAGGGTGAGTAAAGAAAACATTCAAGGAAATGATAACCATTGAAACCATTATTATAAAAAAATAAAATATTTTAACCAAATATTTTTTATACATTTTATTATAATTCCTTAATCATTAATAGTTACTAAAACCTAAATATACAGATTTTGTAAAATTTAATCATAAGTATAGAATCAGTGATTATAACTAGGTAAAAGTTATTCATCTCAAAAGAGACCATGTGACATATTCTCATTAAAAAAATTTCAAATTAGTGTCTCAACTAATAGCAATGTCAATATAGTTCCAAGGGATGATTTAAAATACATGATAAATCAAAAATATTAAATTTATATAGAATCAAATAATGCCTGAGTTTTTGATAAAATTACATATTAGGACAAATTAACATAATTCAACTTATGCTAGAGTAATTATATTATATTTTAGTTTCCCTCTCATCCCCTTATAGGGTAAATTCCATTTTTGTTATGGTATTGGATTGAATAGTGATCCATATCCTTATAGTTAATGCAGTAGATATTAGGAGTTTCTTTTCCATCCTTTAAATCATAAGAATTTTGGCCATTATCACTATACATGAAATAGACTCCAATTACATTTATGAAAGTTTCATGTTATTTCATTTCATAATTTTCTAATGATAGATGTTTCATCCTTCCCTTCATTGCCATTAAATTATTTATTTCTTCTTTGTTATAAGTAGTATTCTTCTCCAATAAATTTCCATTGAAAATATAAGACTTGGATAATTCATTCTCTACATTAATGGAACTTGATAGATTATAAAAATATAATGAAAACAAATAAGAGAATAAGTCCCTTTTAAGGCTGGGAATTAACCCATTAAAAATGGTAAAAATTAATTTCATGATTAAAAATGTTGTTCGTATCATTCCTTTCTATCCCATAAAGTTTCCCTCATACTCATAAGCATATTCCTTTAATTTATATTATAAACTAACATATTTCTTTTACATATAAGGTCATTTACCTATCAGAATATTTATTGATGAATATCACCATAAATATTTTCTACTAATTTATATTTATTTCGTCCTCCTTATAATTTCGAAACAATGACCACCACTAATATATATTTCACCTTAAACAATACATCATTAGAATAACCCCTTTGAATTAATTACATCAAAAATATAGAAATTCATTTTCAAGAAAAAAGGATACATTATTCTACTATTAATAGATTATTAGTTTCATAAAGGATGGATGTCAAACAAATTTAACGTAGTCCAAAATTAGTGTATCATTTTGTGAAACAACATGTTATTCAAAATGAACAATGTTATTGGTCATAATATATGTAATCTTCCCTAATATATTACTAGTATGATCATACCTAACACCTTTTGTACTCACTAAATCTAGAGGGAAATATTTACATTGATTATGGGTGTTGATATATTTTCTTTTCCATCCACTAGGTTTCATCTCTAAACAATGAAATATATATAGGTAGCTCCATTTTTTTATATTCGACCATTACATAAAAACTCCAAAAATGATTTTTGATCATTATATGGGCTTATCATAATGAATTTTGAAGCTATGTTATACTTAAATTTTCTTCTCATAGTTCCAACTAATCATTCATTTGTAGGAACTCTAACAACTCTTATTATAGTAACCAAAATTATATATGAACTTTATTTTTTTGGTAAAGGATACATGATATGGAATCATAAATAATCAAAATATGTTATATTATTTATAGAAAATATATATACTTGTTTCTTAAAATACATTGAAAACTATATTCATATTTGTTAAAATATATATAAACATTATTTTTTCCTTTATCGTATCATTAAAATCCATCCGAGATCCCGTCATTATACCCTATGAAAAGGATAACAAAATCAAGGGTGGTCAATGATTATCAATGAGGTGAAAATATAGTATAATCTATCATAAATATATACGGAATAAAAAAATATTATATAGTGAATAATTAATAAATGTGTCATATTATAAATATCATAAGAAATAAATTTTTCCTTGAAAAAATAAATAGTAATCATATAAAAAATAAAACAAAAATATATAATCTAGGAAATATTAATATTACAATTATGGACTCTCAATGAGGATATCATATATATCATCTAGTAATTTCTAGTAATATATATTTAATATTTTCATAGACTATAGAAAAAGGCATCTTATATACTATCAAGGCATCACAACTAAAATATCATATGGAAATAGATAAAGCATACCGAAAATAAGCAAGAGATCATATCACATGAGGCTTAATAATGCATCATGGGGATATAATGAGAACTAAAAATTTCATACACATGTAAAATTAATTTGTAAAATATAGAATGAATATTATAATTTATAACAAGTATTCATTAATAATCAATAAATATCCATATTGAAAAAATTATTACAAACTTCATTATTTCCCTTGATAATGAAATAATATTCATAAAAATATTATTCAATTAAAATAATATAAAATAATTAGTATATAGTATATTCAATATTTAAGTGATACTAAATATATATATGGTATAAAATAACATTGAAATTAGAGAGAAAAATAATTTCAAACTAATTATGGAGAGTGATAAATAACATCGAAGAAATCCTTTTGAATAAAATAATGTATAAAAAATAAATATGTGAAGGGTGAGAGATGAAAATAAAGTCAACATAATAAATTATTTTGGTATAAAATCATTCTTTTTAAAAATTATAAAGGACAAAGGAATCAAATGATAACAAATTAATTGCATTAAATCATTTATATCTTGGTATAAAAATGAAACATATCATATCTCAAAACTCGTTTCAAAAGATATTAAAGATAATTTTAAAAAATTATTAAAAAATTAATTTCAAAAAATAAATACATATAATAAACAATTATTTTTTAGTAAATATAAAGTGGAAGATAATAAGACAACTAAAAATTAAACCCTTTTCCCTTTATTTTTAGAAAATATTATCCTTTTTGGTAAAAATGAAAAATTCCTAGAAACATGAGATTTGGAATTTCCATGTAATATAATTGAATCTTATTTTGCATGGTTGATAACAAAAAACTATTTTCAGAGTGGGAAATTGTTTTCGAGTGATAAATATTAAAAACCCATTATTTTTACACATTTACAAAAAATTCAACTATATATCATTTAGAAAACAAGATATCGATTCATTTTTAAAACACTTAAAGAAAGTAATGCTTATAGAAAAATAATTTTCTCAATCATTATATTATATAAAATGATATTATGGAAAAATTTTAAATAACATGGATATATAAGAGAATGATTTTTGAAGAAATACATTAAAATAAGGATTCAATGAAAAATCCACCACCACATTGGCAATTTTTTATTCAAAATATCATTAAATCATAGAAAATGAAAATTATTTTTAAACCACTTTAATTCTACTATATGAATAATAAAATACGTCCATATATAATTTTATACACAATAAAAAACATGTAGTGAAAATGGTGTATGTCTCAGAGAAACGTAATTATAATGAGAAATACCATACCTCTTGTCTTGAATCCCCACATAAATCTCTTAATTTTTAGAATACTACAATTATAATAATTATATAAATGATTGAAAAAAATTTATTCCTTTATTATTATAACATTTATTTTATTTATTACCATGTTCGATTTAGTTTCTAGATTAGAAAATTTCATGGTGGATGTTTTGGTATCATTCAATCCATAAAATTTAGAACACCTTAGGGAGTTTGAACAAATTCAATGGTATAAAACCTAATAATTTAAAAAAAGTATAATATATCCTGGAGAGCCTACCCAACACACCACACCAAGCTCAAAATATCCATGAAATAATATTGTTTTAAATATTAACATTATAACCTAGCATATAAATTAGAAGCTTTGAATATTATAATATATATTATTAAATTTATATAAAAATTTCATAATCAATATAAATTTATTGATTAATTATTAGTAAATAGTAAATCTAAATTGGTTAATGTAATTTTATTCCTCAAAAATATGTTATTATCAAAAAATGATTTTTCATTTATTCGATTGGAAAATATTATAATTAATTACTAAAGATTATATAAAAATTATTTGACAAAATTAATTTCTTCTTTATAATAATCATATAAAAATTAAATTATGGTTAAATTTTGGGATTTTTTAGAAAATAATTATTTTTTAATGAATAATGAAAAATGCATATATTTTTTTAAAACATACCTTCAATTTAATTTATTATTCCCCATTATAATTATATATTTATTAAATTAAAATAATTATTTTTTAGTGATATTAAATATAGATAAATAAATTTCAATCATCCTTATATGGGAATTTTTATTTTTATTTTTTATTTTAAAAATGTGTTTTTTTACTATTTAGAATTTTGTAATGATTCCACATTTTTATTTATTAAAATAACCCCTAATGAGGAATAATTTAAATATATTGTATATATTAAAAATATATATCTATATATATGAATTTAATTTCATATAATGAATATTTCTAGTCATAGTTTTAATATAAAATCTTATTATGATTGAAAAATACCTCTCATGGAAAAAAACGTTTTATTTATTCTAGGGGTTTTAATTAAAATCAATTATTCCCAATATATGAATTTAATTGTATAAAATGTAATAAATATTTTGTATTAGAATAAATAATATTATATAATAGGTTCAACTTAATCTTTTCCATAATGAATATTGAAAAACGTAAGAATATTTTTTACCATAATTTAGTTGAAAATTGGGTTACATGGAGGTTAATATATATTTATAGGGATTAAAAAAACCTAAAATGTTGTCTAAATTATATTATATTTCTATATTAAAACCTTAAATAAACTAATTCTGTATAATTTATAATATTGGTTCCTTTCATAATCTGAAATACATTAGTACACCTTTTTCTTTTCAAACATTCCAGGTGTTTCCTCCCCCCCACATAAAAGGACACACCCTCTCCTACACTATCCACCACTTAAAACCCATTAAGATCTAGAATAAAGTTACCAAATACCTTAATTTATTCCCATAACCAAACCAATATGCCATATTTTTATCATAAATTCAACCTAATAACACATTTAGTCATAAACTAATGAAATTTTCCTAAGAAGAGTTATATTGCTTAACTGAATATTTATTTTATTTATTATTCCATCTCTACCAAATCTTAATGAATTATTCAGATATAATAAACATAGTTTCTAATATATAACTATATTTTATTATTTAAATTTAATAACATCAACACATCTTTTATTCCATAATATTTGAAATGAAACCATCATTCATATATATGGAAGACTACTGTCTCACGAACCAATGTAATTTGTATTTCATCATTGCCCCTCATGGAATTTTGTAATTATAGATTTAAATTATATAAATTAAGGATATATATTATATAAATTATGTTCATAAAATAATTATACTTATTTAACTATTATATCTAATATTCCTTCATAATTTAATTTTTTCAGGGGATACAGTATTGTCGCTCGTGTGTATGGTGGAATAACACCTTAAAAAGCGATTAGATTTATTTTTCGGTAATGATTTACATAAAATAAAATAAGTAAAAAGTTAATTAATATATTTTATATAAGTTAAATTATTATGATATTAATGAAATATTTATCATTATAAAAAAATATAGCATTTTGGTTCTTACCACTTCTCTCATTGAAAAAAGAAAACGCTATAAATGTGTACATGAGAACTACCCCCACCATTAAAGGATGTGATTCTTTTTCATCACCAAATAATAAGGATGATATTTATAAGTAAATTTAAAGAAATAATATTATATTTATTATATATTGATATATATATATAAATATACAAAATTACTTACCACATTTCTATAATAATCGTTGAAAATTTAAAACAATACTCATTATTATATATAACAAATCACCTCCATGATTGTAGAATTATTAATTTTTCATAACCAAAATTAATTATTAGTTCTAAAAGTATAATTGATGTATAAAATGATATATATTTCATTATTAATATTCGATACTTATTAAAATAATACCACTTTTGACCATAGTCATCCTAATAATGTCAATTTGGACACATAATCCGAATTTCATCAAATCATATGACATAAAAAGAAATTATTATATAATTATATAAGTCATGTAAATTAGTGAAATTATAGGAATCATAAACTACAAATTTTTTCTTATGAAAGTAAATAATTATCATTATTTTTTTATTCAGGATGATAATGAACATTCATGATGAATCAGAATCGAGGTCACTGTCACTTTAACATAAAACTTAATTTTAAATGACTTTAATAATTAGTTTCAAAATATTTTACTTCCATGTCCTTGTTTTTTAAATTATAATATGACTGTTATTATATAGGAATAATTTTTTTACAAAATAATATTTTCTCTTTCTTTAAATGATTTTCAAAAAGTTATATTTTTATCTACTGTTTGACTTTATTTAAAAATTTCAATAGGAATGTTATATTATAACATATTCAATGAAAAACATTTTTTTATTATCAAAAATTTAATTTGATGTTTGGATTCTATTAAAATATTTCAAATTTTCTTGAAATATAACAAACCCCTCATTCAAATTTTGGGGTATTTTTAGTGAAAAAGTTTTTTAAAATGGTATTGATGTTTTAATATATGAAAATTATTTCTTATAGTTGAAAAGATTATTTTATTAGTGTAATTTCGGGAATTGAAATATTTTATGTTTCATTTCTATTTCATGGGTCTTGAAAATTATTTAGAATTAATGGTGCTTGAATTATAGACAAATTATGGGAGTTTACATAATTAAACAATGTCCAGTGGTTAATGGTTTCTTACATTAAAAAAAGGATGGGTTGTTCAATTATAGATCTCCATTGCATTTGTTATGGAATTTTACTCTATATTTATTCCATTTTTATGGGTCATATTGATAATTATGTCCAAATATACCTATATATTTAATTTTTCTATGAGTATTTATTGTAATCCTTTTATTTCTAAAAGGTTTTCAATGATATTATTTTCAAAAGTTATTGTTTACTACTTCTTAATAGGTCAATGAATAGGCTCAGTAAAAAGTTTTCATTGGTTTATCATGTTTTTAGAGATACCATTATGAATTATATTTAATACATTATGTTGTGTTTTTAAATTTCTTATGAAAATCTTTTTGCATATAGGGTTACTACATGGGAGTGAAACTTTTTATTTTCGGCCCAATTTTTACTTTTCAAAGGAAAACATTAGTAAAAATTAGTTGACTAATATATATGGTTATTTTATTTTAAATCCCTTGGTGATATTTTTACATTCATCCTACTTTTTATAATCTTCTATATAGGGGTGAATGATGAGTATAATAATGGTTTAAGTGAAGATTAATTTCATGAAAAGTTTTCAGAAAAAAAAACAAATATTATTTTAAAGGTTATAAATTATGGGGAAAATGGATTCTCATATAAAGTGCAGAAAATATAAAATATCCTTTTTTATGTTTGATTTATAAAATAATTTTATATAACTATAATGATAATATATATGCTGTAATAGAATGTGAATTATGGTCTAAAGACAATATATTTTTTAATTTTTATGTCTTGGTCACTGTTTTTCTTATTAGAGAAAAGGTTTATATAACAAAATAGGTTAGGATGTTATTTTATCTTAAGATAAAAATATTATACAATAATAATGTTTTATTTAATTTATATAATTAATGTTATTTTGGATTAATAGACGGTGTTGGATAGAGGATTACATGGTCTAGTATATCTTTGTATTTACCCTCCACATAAGATGGTTTATGTTTCTCTAATTGATATACTTAGTGAATCATTTTAATTTTATTTAATTAAATTTACGGATCCAATAATAACTAAATTTATAACGAATATGACATAAAATGTGTTGTTTTTGTAAATATTAAACCAAATGTAATTGGATTTTTACTGATAAATATTGTTGTTATTATTAACCAACTATCACCGGTTATGATTCAAAATGTAGACCTGGGTGAGTTACCTTACACAATAAACAAGAAAAAAATGGGATTATAAATAAATTGTGGTGATAAATATCACAAAGGTAAAATGATTTTAAAACCTACCAATCAATGTTGTGGGAATAAACACCTGTGAAAATTTATTAAAAGAATTGTAAGATGTTTATTATGTGGTATAGTGGGTCATAAAGAAACAATCAGCTAAGTAAAAAGGATGAATTCATTTAATTACATGAAGGGGAGTAAAATTATTCCAATTATAATAAAAAATTTGTTTTTAATGTTGTGATTTTTGGAATTATTAAAATTGATTTCCCAAGGGGGATCTCAAGAATGGGATCCAAGAGACTATAAAGTTAAAATTCTTGAAATGCCTAATTCTATTACAACTGAAGACCAGGAAATAAAAGATAACATATAAAAGTTATATATTATATCAAGACTTCAATTTTTTATTTGATATCTCATAGTAAATTATACATATTTTAGATTTTAGTAAGTAATTACTAAGGAATAATAAGAAATATAATGGTTAATGAATTATGAAGATGATTGAGTGGTTGTGTTGTCGCATTAAAGGATTCTTGAGTTATGATCTTGTGGTAGATTTAAGGATGATCATTAGATTAATTTCATTGATACTTTTTTTATGTTTTATGATATATGATTAATTTTTGAGATATTTACTTAAATTTTATAATTGTTTAAGGTATATGTAACCCTAAATTTCACATGATAATATTTTATTTGAGGGGGAATCCTTTTTTTGCTTTTAGTACATATCTAAAAAGGATCTGAAATGGTTTATATGAAACTTGATTATGAATAATATTTTTTAGTTTGTTCACCATAATTATAGAATTTTTATAAAAAAATACATTATTATAGTTTTAGATAATGAAAAAGTTGTCGCATATGGAATGGATATAGGGCTTGAACCCAAAACCATTGGGTGAAAAGTGTTTTTGATCACAATAGTGCCTGATGTGATTTCTTGGTTAGTATGACATCAATTTTATTTATTAAAATGGTTTGAAAAATAATTCATAAGAAGAGTTTGTGAACAAAATTTTAATCATATTGATACAAAATGGATTGAAAAGCTATTTGGTGTTTAGGTGTTTAATGTTATGTTGGATTAATTTTACTATTTTGGAAACCATTTTTGATTAATATAGATCAAACACTATGGGATTTTATTTGAGGAATATAGGATGAATTATCTTTTAAAAAATATATGATTTTATAATGGATTTGAGGTGATTAAATTTATTTATGGAGATAATGAGTATACTTTGGTGACTATATGATCAAGGTATATATAATTTTTGGAATGAGACTTTAAGACTGATCAATTTCCCTTGGAAATAAATTTTAAATATATCTTGGAAGAATATGTGAGATAATCAAGATAGTTTCTGTGTTTCAATAATTTTTTGGAATATTTTGAATAATTTCTATGATTTCTATATGTGTAATGATTTAGTTATAACATTTTTCTTTACAACTGAATTTATAATATTAATATAGTTTTCATCAAGTGAATGCCCATTCATTTTAGAAAAAAATTTACCTTCTGCTAACCATTTTTGTAGTGGTTAATGTATAAATACAGGAGTAACATATGGTTATTTTTTTGGGGAAAATGTGATCTATTATATTTTTACTTTAGTTCTTCATACATGAAAAATTCATCTTGATTACTCATTATTCAGTGAAAAAGATGAGATTGAGGTGGAAATTTATTATAGAATGAAATTATACTCCTCATGCAAGAATATTTCCTTATTTTCTTAGTCAAGATGGTAAAATTATATTCTAAAATTGGATAAAGGATATTGAAAATAAAAATTTTATCATATTTTATTCATTTATAATGAATCAATTTTCTTTTCTAGAACTCTTTTGTTTACGGTTTTCTAGATATTTACTTCATCATGATCATTCACCTTGTTACGATCAATTATCTTTGTCAAAATCCATCATTATTTAAGATTTATCATTTTATTCCATGTCAAAATATTCACTTTCAACCAAATTTATCCTATTTGGGAACCTATTATGTGTCATTCTAAATAACCTTATACTTCCTTTTCTCTCTGATCAAGAGGATGTTTTATTAACCATTTTTACAATACGGGTTTCCAATAAAGGTATTTTCAAATGTCAACCCATTTATTAAGAATCTAAAGTTAAAATTATAAGTAAATTATTTTTTTATTGAGATGGTGGGGGAGAATGTAACACCTTGAGATTTTACAAAAAGTACCTATGATCAATAGTGTACAAGACACACAACATCGAGCAGAAACAGACCATGAAATAGTTTTATTTAAAATATGAACCTTCTAACATAGCTTCTAAATTGGTGGTCATGAATATTAGTAACTACATTATGATGTATATATATATATCCCATTAATTATAAATTTATTGATGAATTCTTATCATATAATAAATAATTTTTTTGAAAAAGTGATTTTATTCAAAAAAATATTATTTTATTAAAAATTATTTTTATTTTTCAATAAGAAAATATTTTATCTAATTTATAATACTTGCATAATTTTATTTGAAATAATTAGTTTCATTTTTTAAAACATTGTATCAAATTTAACATAGGGTGAAATGTTTGGGCTTTTCGGAAAATAATAATTTTTCGGTGAATAGTAAAAAAATATAGATTTTACGATGTTATAACGTTTTTAATAAAAAATTAACTATATTTAATTGAATTTTTTTTATAAAATGAAATATTATATTATGTTATATTTAATTAAAAAAATTAATCATCTTTATACTAGATTTTGTTATATGTTTACTTTTGGGTCTAAAAAGTGTTTTTCTCTAAAAACATTTTAATAAAATATTGTTTTTGTATTTATTTATTTAAAAATACCCTTATAAGGATTCATTTATAAAAAATTGAAATATTATAAATCAATAAATATTAATGTTAATTTATATAATGTTTATTATTAGTCAAAGAGTTAACATAAAATCATTTTATGCATGAAAAATGCATCTCCTGAAAACCATAATTTTTGTATTTATGAGTTTAATTATAAAATGAATTAATAAAATTATGTTAATTTAATTTGATTAAATAGATTGTATATTTTAAATAATTATACTTTTTATTATACTATATGCTCAAATTAATTTTCAATCATAATAAATAGTCAAAATTATTTACTACCGTTAAGCTGAAAGCAAGTTTACCCGGGGTTAAACTAAATACATAAGGGTTAAAATAGCCTAATAACTTATATTAATTATATTTTATGTTTATACTAATACATTTTACAATATAATGATCTACAATAGTCAATTTGGGAGCCTTGTAGAATTTGGAAAAGTGTTGAATGATGGAAAGTGGCGTCCAGTGACCCAGCATCATTCCATCTTCCATGGTTGGTAAGAAGGGTTC
Source organism: Viscum album (assembly GCA_963277665.1). Taxonomy (NCBI): domain Eukaryota; kingdom Viridiplantae; phylum Streptophyta; class Magnoliopsida; order Santalales; family Viscaceae; genus Viscum; species Viscum album. The sequence goes on from OY728121.1 coordinate 598,155,788, forward strand.
ATACTGACAATGTCATAGTCTGAGATGTCTAGAATTAAACTGCCCCATCTTTTAGTGGGTTTCATACTAGGCCCACTATTTTCTTGGTGGGACCTAGAATCGGATACATGGATCTATTAATATGCTAGTTCACTTCTGTCTCAAACACGACTAATCTCAACATTGAGGAGAAGACCATCATGTTATGTTCAACGTTTCAATTTCTGATGATTTTTCTAGTGATAACTTTCGTCTCTTTTGGAGGATGTGCAGCTTTTCTCCCTGCATTCCCACCATCCAATGGCGGGAGGCATCCCTCCCTTTTTAGGGATGTTATCTCCTTTATCAAAACGGGATGATGGGATAACGGTTTCTCCTTCCATGCATTCCTCCTCAAAACACGTTTCCTATTCTAGGTATCGCACATAGACATAAGACATTGTTCATGAAATAGTTCATAGTGCCATGTCTTTATTTAATCCCTTTAATTACACTACTTCTGTTAGGACAATTCAAGGGGTCCATCCAGGGAAGCAACCTTCAGTGGAGGGAGTAGTCAATTTGAACATCGCTTGCATGTTTGGACACTGGAACACTGACATGTATGGTTTTATTCCCCTTATGATAGGGATTATCGACCTTGGAGAATCCCGATTCATCCCACATCGAATGCTGAGAATTATATTCCTTAGGCATGTCTCTGAGGTTTTCATCATCTTCCTATGTCTAGCACAGGGTATGCTGCGAGATTATCATTTGGAAGAGACGAATCAAAATGATCATAACATTGACAAGAGTGGGTGTTATGGGAGAAACCCCATGAGGGAACACTAATTTTGGGGCTAGCACGTGGTTAGTTACCTGATTTCTGCTAGGAGCGGCGAGAAAGTGGGTTTCATGGTCTCACTAGGATGTGGCAGCTCAGGTTGGAATCAGTATGGATATTGATTGTTGAGAGTGGATGGAGAGTGAGATGAAGTTGATGTGATGGTGATGGTGATTTTGGGATAGAGACTCTAATAGAATTCATATGTATCCCTGGGGCAGGGAATCAATTTCTACATAGTTCAGTGGGGAGATTCAAAACCTAATGAGTTGACCCGTGAGAATGAACGTATGGATGGGACGCAGAGGAGGTAGAACCTCCAGGTTGGGGGATGATCATCCCAGAGAAATACTAGGATGATACCTGATTGATGGTATTGAACCTCATGGAGGATTTCCTACATATCCCCATGGAAGAGAATCAATGTCCACAAAGTTAAACGTGCTGCTATAGAATTAGGGTGTACACATAGAAAAACAACACGAAAATATAATCGGGCTTACGCATGGTTAGCAGCCTGGGTTGGTCTGACACTCGAGGGGTAGACCATAGATGTGGGTCCTAGAGAAGGATTCTACGATGTATTACCATTGATTGTGGTATACAATGGCTTACAACAGGTTGGGTGAAATAACTTACTACTAACCAGGGAACGCACCGTCTTACCAGCGATTGGTGTTGACAATGACTTACTACTGAATGGGGTTGATCCACAGGGAGGATTCCTGCGTACCCTAACCAGGGGACAAGGATCAAATCTCATTTAGTTCAAATGGGTATAGTTAAATGTCATGTGGGTAAAAAGGGGGCGTACATTTTAATGTCATGTGGGACGAAGGTGAACATGCGTGAAGGGGTCAGGACAGGTAGGTGTTGGCCTTGAACCTTAGAACGGATTCCTACATACCTTGCCTTAGAGATGATCAAAGTCCCCATAGTTCTGGATTGAGGATACAATTTATCCTCATCCAGGATGAAGGTGAAGCAACGTGAAGGTGTTAGGAAAAGTAGGTGATGGGATTAAACCTCAGAGAGGCTTCCTATGTACCTTTACAAGGAAAGGATCAAAGTCCATGTATTTTGGGATGGATTGGGTATTACATGCTAATGTGGCCCAGGAAGTATGCCATGGTCAATGCTTACTCTATTATCACATGAATCATTCTCGGTGTGAGATACAAGAGGTGGTAATGGCCTGATGATCACGACGTGAATGGTGGGTCTTTGGGGAGTGGATTGGAGCTTACACGTGGTTTGCAGCCCAAAGAAGAAACTAGGGCTTACGCATGGTTAGCGCCTCATGGAGATGGAGATTGATACATACTCTAGGATGGCGGCCTGATTGAGTCAAATCCTGGAGAGAGAGGGATGGGATAATGAAGGCCCATGTGACCCTCTAACTTATAATATTTGGAACTGAAGAAGAAAAGAGGATCAGGGGTGCTGCCTCCTGCAAGATAGTCTTGGAGCTTACACCAAGATGGTTTCCCTTCCCCACGAATAGGCACCGATCTAGCAAAAAGGATCACACTCTATGTGAGGAAGATCTCACACTAGTGGAGATGAGCATGCATTGAGAATGTCTGGGATAGGGCACCCCACATGAGTTTCACCAAACGAGGGCACAGTTTAATGTCATGTGCTGAGGATGATGGCACTTATAATTTTAATTTCATGCCGCTCAGATGAGGTGGGTAAACTCCTCACCCCTTGGACATACATAACCATCACGCTTTAAACCTTGGTGAAGGGAAGGCACCAGCATAGTTGTGGTGAGGGGGTGTTGTGGAGTGATCCACTCAAGAGAACTCTTTAGTGTGGCTATACAAAGAAGAAATAGTCCTTAGTGTTCTTATGAGAAGAAGCATAAGGATAAGAAACAAAACATAAAGCACCACCCAAGGGACCTTGAAATCACAGCGTACAAACCTAGAGGGTCGTATGGGCGAAAGGTTTGTGTCACAGGTGTATTGTGCATAAGAGGGGCTCAGACATGGCGCCTTATGTTAAGGACTACACATGGAGTGTACAAGGATGGTCGTATGCAAGATGATAGGTTGTGTGCAAGATGGAATGGTTGCATGCAAACTAGTTGGATGCACACAAAATAGGTCTGATGCAGGTGGACTTGCATGCAAGAGGGGTATTTTGGGTCCACATTTCATTGGGAGAAAAGAAAATGGATGAGGATCAAGCTAAAGAGGGCCCACCCGAAATAGGACCCTTGGGGGACCTATCACGTGAGAACCAATACCTTGATGCCACATTATTTTTCACATGGTCATGGAAGAGGTATTCTTCATGTAGAAAAGCATCATTTCATCTTCTTTAATCATCCCCAAAGGTGGGGGTATGATTCCATTTAAAGATGAAAACTACATAGGCGGTTCACAAGAGGGGATACACACAAATGATAATTTGATGTCTCATTGGATGCATAAGGGATTGCGCACCTAGGGGAATCCTATGCTCTACACTCTCTTCCTTCAAGTCCATGCCTTGGCTAGTTTTTTTAGAAGGTTGTCGCAAAAGGGTCCCTTTGACGTCTCATTGGGTGCACAAGGGTTTGTGTGCCTAGGGGAATCTTTCACATTGGACTCTCTTCATTTGTGCCATTGCCTTTGCTAGTTTTTTAGAAGGTGGCCACGAAATGGTCCCTTTTACACCACATTAGGAGTGCAAGGTTTTCCAGGGCTAGGGGAATCTCGCGTTCAATATTCTCTTCCTTCACACCCTAACCTTGGATTCTTTTTGAGAAGGAGTCCACGAAAGGGTCCCTTTGATGTCGAATTGGGTGTATAACGGTTTGCACGCCTAGGGGAATCGTGGGCATCAGACTCTCTTCTATCATGCCCTTGCCTTGGGTGGTATTTGATAATATGTCCACAAAAGGGTCTCTTTGACTTTGCATTGGGTACACAAGGATTTGTGCACTTGGGGTAATCTTTATCACACAACCTCATTCTTGCACGCACCTTCCTCTCGCATCGTGGAATTATCCATTTAGTCATAGGACACCTTTGGTTTTTTTAAATGTTCCCCCTTATGGCCCTATCTAAAATCTGGCATAAAAAATCTTCTTCTAATTGATGTTTGTGTAATTATTTTGTAGTCAATAGAGATGATATAAGAAAATATTCTTACACGATTTATTTTCTTTATTTTCGAAAGAAACTAATAATTTAATTATTTTTTATTTAGTTTCCATTATTTATATTACAAAATAATATAAATAATAAATTAATTTATAGAATTTGTAATACCTATATCATGAAAATAAAATTTTTACAGGTAATATGTGTGATCTCATCTTTTTTTAGGTATGTCCCTCTTTGATTTTTTTATTTTGAGCCTCGGTGGTGAAGTCTTGTTCGGAGATAGGGATTCGTTGATGGGTAAAATTACCTAATGATTAGGGATATATGGGTGTTTTAATTAATATATTCTAGGTGTTAATGTGTTAAATGGTTTTATAATGTTTATTTATACTTTGGATATCATCATAGGTGGTTCATATTCATTCTATGGTAAATAGGTTGAATGATGTCTATAGGGAAATTAAACACCATGTAAAGATATTACATGACATGTAACTATTTCCAAGATGAATCCTTGAGGATAGTTCATGGAGTGAAATGAATATACACTATGAAGGAATTACATGTTGTGTAATGCATATGAAGTTTTAAAAATAAACCAAGGGGACCTTTTTTGGTGTATCCTTTTAGAAATAAATAAACGACGCGTAACTGAATCACACACTGTGTAATTTCCAAAGTAGAAATTTTAATGGAACTATATGGATGATTTATTTCAGATTCCTTTGTGAAGCCTCTTCCTCTCAACCATAGGGTGACCTCCATGAATATTTAGATCACCTCTCTTGATCATGTACATCCCATTTTTGTGATCGATCTTGTGTTATTAGATTTTCTTGTGTTTTCTAATTATCATTCATTGTTCTACAACTGTTGCATTATAATCTCTTAAATTTGTGCACTGTTGGTTCCGATCTTCATAAATTTTGGCCTCAGAACCGTGTTGTGTTCATCTTAACCATCTTTATTGTGGGTTTTTTCTATTGGAAGCATTACATTCTTCTATAATAGAATTTATGGAGAAGTAAACCGTAACCATATGGTTTAATATTTTCCATGAATGTTCCCAATTGTAATTGTTCCAACATATCATGCACTAAATAAATTCAATAATGAATTGGGTAAATCATTGATCCACTTTCAATTAAATTAGTGTTGAAATGATTTGTTTCTACTCTTCTGGTGAGTGAACACTTGATTATTAAGTAATTTTTTAAAGTATTAATGTGTGTTTAACATGACATGGAATGTGTTTTTTTATAAATTCAGATTGGTTGCTTTATTGAAATGATTGGATTATTTTTGGATGAAGACCAAATGATAAACAAAATGGGTTATTGTGAGATAAATGGTATTTTTCATAATTAATCATTGAGCCCGATGATGTGATATTGTGAAATCATATGGTATTTTTCACAATTAATCATTGAGCCTGATGATGTGATATTGTGAAATCATAGCTTCTAATATGTGTGTTGTTGTTAAAATTTTGAAATGATTATATGGTTTGATATTTTAGTTTATATGATGAAATGATTATATATTGTGATATTCTATTAGAAAAATGTTTTAATTGTTATATATTAGGCTCTTCCCTGAGACACATACTAAAATGCGTACATACTTTAATTTTCCCTATGACACTTTCTAAAATTATTATATACCCAGACTAGACTTGATATGTGATTAGATTCTTATATACTAGGATTTTACTCGATTAACTGATGAAATTGTAATTTGGTTGGGTTTGAAGCAGATTTTTTATTTATACATTTGTTGTACGGTTATTATTGGGATGACAGTGAGACATACTCAGAGACATTCATTCATGGTGCCAAGTAAGGTTATGGGTTACCATGATAATATGGTAATGATTAGCATGGTTGTGAGACATGCTTAGACATATTTGGGCACGATGTCAAAGAAGGTTGATGTGGTATTAATTTAATTGTCGTACTAATTAACATAATTTCTTGTTTCATTATTGAATACACATATTATCAGACTTGTTATATTTAGACATAGTGGTATTGTCTTACTGAGTTGTATAAAAACCCTATTTGGGTAAATGTCTAGTACCTAAGAATATTATATGGATACAGATTTGGACAGGGTATAATGAACATGTTTTCTTCTGTTTTTTTACTAGATGTGATGGAATTTGGTGATGACACTAACATGGGGTTCAGGACTAAGGACATTTGAGTAATCTAGTTTTATACAAGTTTTCCTTCTAGCATGACATTTATTTACATTACCATTGGTCATTAAATAAATTTTTTTATTGTTTATTGGAATATAGAATTCTCTTTTACTATTTGTATTCCACTATATTGTATTGTTTCTATTCTTTATCACTATGATATTTATTATTTTTCTTATTCGAATGTTCCATTGTGCTGAATCTCTATAACTAGGGGTATATTTTCCCCACTGTAGTTATCACACCCATGCCACTAGTCGATAGCCTCTTAAATATAGAGAGGATCACATAATATCTCATAACTAACCTGTTTCGGCCATGTGATGCAGTGCGAGATCAATGTATGCTAAGAAGTGGATTTAGAGGCACACCAAGTTTCTTTTCTATTTCTATACTATTTGGGAATTGTATAAAGGGTAATTTGATATGTCAATACAAGATAATGAGTATGAGCATGGGGGTAGTTGATCCATGAACATGGTAACATCCAAGTTCCCAAGTTTAAATTTTTTGTTATTGTAATTTTCTTGTTATAATTGATTCGATTTTACCAAGAGTGACTCACATGTTATTTTCAAAAATTGTTAAAAAATGTTATTTCTTCTTGGAATCTATACTCATGGAATTATATAGAATGGGATGATTATTCATGCATAATAATAGGAACATAGGGATATATTGACTTTCATTGTTCAGGATATGGATATATTTTTTCGAATGTGATATATAAATTCATATTCACTACTGGAAAAGTAGGCTATACCAACGGTTTATAACCATTGGTATAGGCAGGAAAACCATTGGTATAGGGTATACCAATGGTTTTCCAAACTGTTGGCCAGTTAGCTGTGAGGAAATCCCTATACCAACAGTTTCATTTAAACCGTTGCTATAGGTGTTTGAGAATTTTGGGAACCTCTTTACCAATGGTTCAGAACCGTTGGTATAAGTTTTTCGAGAATTCTGGAAAATTCTTTACCAACGGTTCTGAACCGTTGGTAAAGAGTTTCCCGGAGCTGCTGCACTGCAGCCCCCAGAAGCCCTCCAGAAGCCCTACTATACACCTACATAAAAAAACAGTGCACAACAGCCCTCTAGTATACCCTCAACTATACACCTGCATAAAAAATATCACAAAAGCCACATACAGACTTCAAACAGTATATAAAACACCTAAAATAGCCCAAAAAAACACACATGACAACAATCAACCGGTGGTAATTCACCTCACCCATCAAATTCTAATAGGCAGAATAGTTTGATAAATATCTATTAGAGTTAAATAAGACATTCAAATTGACTCAAATCCCATTTTTTTGTGATACTAGTTTTGGGTATGTAATGATTTGTGATGAATTTTTCATTGAAATTTTATTGTTTATAATATATGGTGAAAAGATATTTTCTTAGGAGTCTCGTCAATTATGACCCCATGAGTGAAACTACCCAACTCATGAAAAATATTTTGCGACTATCATTGATGAGTGTAAATTTCATTTGTATTCACTTAAAATGATTTCCTTTTGAAATAAAAGAGAGACTTTGAGTGGTGTCGTTCACACCGCGCCTCGGATTGAGGTGGAATTGACTCATACACGTCACAAATAACCCATGGATACATGTCGTAAAGTATCAACAGTATTCGAATGCCTTTGGTCTATTTTCCGTATGTCAGTTGTTGTTTTAACTTAAACTGTTGTCCATTTCAAAGAAAAGTGACACAATTTGAGTGGTTTTGGCCACACCGCGCCTCGGATTGAGGAGGGGTTTACCCGTACACGTTGCAAATGACCCATGGATCATTTTCCTAATGTTTCAATAGAATCTGAAAGCGTTTGGTCGGCTTTCCGTATGTCGTTTTTTTACTTAAAAGTGCATCCATTTTAAACAAAAGAAAGACACTTTGAGTGGTCCCGGCCACACCGGCCCTCGGATTGAGGCAAGGTTGACTCGTACACGTCACATATGACCCATGGATTGTTGTCCTAATGTTTCAACACAATCCGAATGCGTTGGGTCAGTTTTCCATATTCCAGTTGTTGTTTTCACAAAAAATCATGTTCATTTCAAATATAAGTTAGACACATTGAGTGGTGTCGGCCACACCAAGCCTCGGATTGAGGCGGGGTTGACTCATACACGTCAAAAATGACCAATGGATACATGTCATAACGTATCAACAGTATCCGACTACGTTTGGTCAGTTTTCCGTATGTGGTTTTTTTACATAAAAGCGCATCCATTTTAAACAAAAGAAAGACACTTTGAGTGGTCTCGGCCACACCGGCCCTCGGATTGAGGCAGGGTTGACTTTTACACGTCACATATGACCCATGGATACATGTCCTAAATTATCAATAGTATTCGAATACCATTGGTCCATTTTCCGTATGCCAGTTGTTTTAACTTAAACTGTTGTCCATTTCAAAGAAAAGTGACAAACTTTGAGTGGTCCCGGCCACACCGGATCTCGGATTGAGGTGGGGTTGACTCGTAAATGTCACATATGACCCATGGATCGTTGTACTAAAGTTTCAATAGAATCCGAATGCGTTTGGCTGGTTTTCCGTATGCCAGTTGTTGTTTTCACCTAAAATCCTGTCCATTTCAAATAAAAGTTAGACACTTTGAGTGGTGTCGGACACACCGCACCTCGGATTGATGTGGGGTAGACTCGTACACGTCACAAATGACTCATAAATCATTTTCGTAAAGTTTCAACAGAATCCGAAAGTGTTTGGTCGATTTTCCGTATGTCGTTTTTTTTACTTAAAAGCGCATCCATTTTAAAAAAAAAGAAAGTCACTTTGAAATGTACCGGCCACACCATCCCTCAGATTGAGGCGGGGTAGACTCGTACATGTCACATATGACCCATGGATCGTTTTACTACAGTTTCAACAGAATCCGAATGCGTTTGGTTGGTTTTACATATGTCAGTTGTTGTTTTGACTTAAACTGTTGTCCATTTCAAAGAAAAGGTAGACACTTTGAGTGGTACCGGCCACACCGTTCCTCGGATTGAGTTGGAGTTGACTCGTACATGTCACAAATGACCCATGGATACATGTCCTAAAGTATCAACAGTATCTGAATGCCTTTGGTCTATTTTCCGTATGTCAGTTGTTGTTTTAACTTAAAATGTTGTCCATTTCAAAGAAAAGTGACACACTTTGAGTGGTGCCGGCCACACCGCGCCTCAGATTGAGGCGGGGTTGACTCGTACACGTCACAAATGACCCATTGATCATTGTCCTAATGTTTCAATAGAATATAAAAGCATTTGGTCAGTTTTCCGTATGTCATTTTTTTTACTTAAAAGCGCATCCATTTTAAACAAAAGAAAGACACTTTGAGTGGTCCCGGCCACACCGGACCTCGGATTGAGGCAAGGTTGACTCGTACACTTAACATATGACCCATGGATCATTGTCCTAATGTTTCAACAGAATCTGAATGCATTGGGTCGGTTTTTCGTATTCCAGTTGTTGTTTTCACTTAAAATCATGTTCATTTCAAATAAAAGTTAGACACTTTGAGTGGTGTCGGCCACACCGCGCCTCGGATTGAGGCGGGGTTGACTCGTACACGTCAGAAATGACCAATGAATACATGTCCCAAAGTATCAACAGTATCCGACTACGTTTGGTCAGTTTTCCGTATGTGGTTTTTTTACATAAAAGCGCATCCATTTTAAACAAAAGAAAGGCACTTTGAGTGCTCTCGGCCACACCAGCCCTCAGATTGAGGCGGGGATGACTTTTACACATCACATATGACCCATGGATACATTTCCTAAAGTATCAATAGTATCCGAATACTTTGGTCCATTTTCCGTATGCCAGTTGTTTTAACTTAAACCGTTGTCCATTTCAAAGAAAAGTGACAAACATTGATTGGTCCCGTCCACACTGGCCCTCGGATTGATGCAGGGTTGACTCGTACACGTCACATATGACTCATGGATCGTTTTCCTAAAGTTTTAACAGAATCAGAATGCGTTTGGTCGGTTTTCCGTATGCCAGTTGTTGTTTTCACCTAAAACATGTCAATTTCAAATAAAAGTTAGACACTTTTAGTGGTGTCGGCCACACCGCGCCTCAGATTGAGGTGGGGTAGACTCGTACACGCCACAAATAATGCATAAATCATTTTCCTAATGTTTCAACAGAATCCGAAAGTGTTTGGTCGATTTTTCGTATGTCGTTTTTTTACTTAAAAGTGTATCCATTTTAAACAAAAGAAAGACACTTTGAGATGTACCGGCCGCACCGGCCCTCAGATTGAGGTGGGGTTGACTCGTACATGTCACATATTACCCATGGATCGTTTTCCTACAGTTTCAACAGAATCTGAATGCGTTTGGTTGGTTTTCCATATGTTAGTTGTTGTTTTAACTTAAACTGTTTTCCATTTCAAAGAAAAGTTAGACACTTTGAGTGGTACCGGCCAGACCGTGCCTCGGATTGAGGCGGAGTTGACTTGTACACGTCTCAAATGACCCATGGATACATGTCCTAAAGTATCAACAGTATCTGAATGCCTTTCGTCTATTTTCCGTATGTCAGTTGTTGTTTTAACTTAAACTGTTGTCCATTTCAAAGAAAAGTGACACACTTTGAGTGGTGCTGGCCACACCGCGCCTCAGATTGAGGCAGGGTTGACTCGTACACGTCACAAATGACCCATGGATCATTGTCCTAAAGTTTCAATGGAATGCGAAAGCGTTTGGTCAGTTTTCCGTATGTCGTTTTTTTACTTAAAAGCGCATCTATTTTAAACAAAAGAAAGACACTTTTAGTGGTCTCGGCCACACCGGCCCTCGGATTGAGGCAAGGTTGACTCGTACCCATCACATATGACCCATGGATCATTGTCCTAAAGTTTCAAAAGAATCAGAATGCGTTGGGTTGGTTTTCCGTATGCCAGTTGTTGTTTTCACTTAAAATCATGTTCATTTCAAATAAAATTTAGACACTTTGAGTGGTGTCGGCCACACCGCGCCTCGGATTGAGGCGGGGTTGACTCGTACACGTCACAAATGACCAATTGATACATGTACTAAAGTATCAACTGTATCTGACTGCGTTTGGTCAGTTTTCCGTATGTGGTTTTTTTTACTTAAAAGCGCATCCATTTTAAACAAAAGAAAGACACTTTGAGTGGTGCCGGCCACACCACGCCTCAGATTGAGACAGGGTTGACTCCTACACGCCAAAAATGATCCATGGATACATGTCGTAAAGTATCAACAGTATCTGAATGTGTTTGGTCCATTTTCTGTATGTCGGTTTTTTACTTAAAAGCGCATCCATTTTAAACTAAATAAAGACACTTTGAGTGGTATCGGCCACACCGGCCCTCAGATTGAGAATAGGTTCACTCATAAACATCACATATGACCTATGGATTGTTATCCTATAGTTTAAACAGAATCCGAATGCGTTTGGTCTGTTTTCTGTATGCCAATTGTTGTTTTCACTTAAAATTATGTCCATTTCAAATAAAAGTTAGACACTTTGAGTGGTGTCGGCCACACCGCGCCTCATATTAAGGTCGGATTGAATCCTACATGCCACAAATGACCAATGGATACATTTCCTAAATTATCAATAGTATCCGAATGTGTTTGGTCCTTTTCTGTATGTTGTTTTTTTACTTAAAAGTGCATCCATTTTAAACAAAAGAAAGACACTTTGAGTGGTACCGGCCATACGAAACCTCTGATTGAGGTGGGGTTGACTCTTACACGTCACATATGACCCATTGATCATTTTCATATAGTTTAAATAGAATCCGAATGCTTTTGGTCTGTTTTCCGTATGCCAGTTGTTGTTTTCACTTAAAATCCTGTCCATTTCAAATAAAAGTTAGACACTTTGAGTGGTGTCGGCCACATCGTGCCTCAGATTGAGGCGAAGTTGACTCTTACATGCCAAAAATGACCCATGGATACATGTCCTAAAGTATAAACAGTATCTGAATGTGTTTGGTCCTTTTCCGTATGTGGTTTTTTTTACTTAAAAGCCCATCCATTTCAAAGAAAAGTGACACACTTTGAGTGGTACCTGCCACACCGGCCCTCATATTGAGGCGGGGTTGACTTTTACACGTCACATATGACCCATGGATCATTTTCCTATAGTTTAAACATAATCCAGATATTTTTGGTCTATTTTCTGTATGCCAGTTGTTGTTTTCACTTAAAATCCTGTCCATTTCAAATAAAAGTTAGACACTTTGAGTGGTGCTGGCCAGACCGTGCCTCGGATTGAGGCGGGGTTGACTCATTCACATCACATTTGACCAATAGATACATTTCCTAAAGTATCAATAGTATCCGAATGTGTTTGGTACTTTTTCGTATGTTGTTTTTTTACTTAAAAGTGCATCCATTTTAAACAAAAGAAAGACACTTTGAGTGGTACTGGCCACACCGGCCCTCGGATTAAGGTGGGGTTCACTCGTACTCATCACATATGACCCATGGATCGTTGTCCTGTAGTTTAAACAGAATCTGAATGCGTTTGGTCTGTTTTCCGTATCCCATATGTTGTTTTCACTTAAAATCCTGTCCATTTCAAATAAAAGTTAGACACTTTGAGTGGTGTCGGCCACTACTTCAAAGCACATTTTCCATATCATTTTCCACATGCATAAACATGAAATACATGGCTAACTAAGAAATCAAAGTAAAAAAAATAGAGAAATGAGTATTACAGTACCATGGAATACTAAAGGTCTAGGTAGTAGACTTATCATACAATAAGAATCAAGTGCAAAAAACAGAATCCGAATGCAACATCCCTATGAAGCATAGGAAAACCCCAAATTGGAAAACCATGTTAAAAAATAAAGAGTTATAGAGAATTCAAAAATGTAATGGATTAATCTGCCTCTGATCACCATCACCATCACCACTATCATCATCAGCCTCATCCTCGCCGCCATCTATGTCCTCATCGTCGTCCTCGTCATCGTCCCCATTCTCATCGTGGGCCTCATCCTCATCCTCGGCATCATCCTCTCCCTCGGCCCCATCCTCGCCCTCGGCCCCATCCTCGCCCTCGGACCCATCCTCGCCCTCATACACATCCTCATCCTCCCCCTCTTCCTCTTCAGCATACTCGTCATCACCAGGAACGTCATCATCTCGATCTCCACTGGAGCTGCCGCCTGGTGCATTGGATGATGCACCCATCGATGAAATAAATGTCTGACAAGCCGCACTAGCCTCTGGTGGAAGTGATGAAGACAATGCTTTCATCAGTTTCATAAATTCTCTGTCTCTTCTTTGAACTTGTACTTCCAACTCTGTGACCCTTTTATCAGACTGTCTTTCATGCTCCTTGACCTGTTCCAACTCGGTGGTACTAGAATGGATACCTGGAGACGACCAATACCTCGTCAGGACTATATTCTTACCAGGTCAGCAGCGTACTCGACCAGAGTACTCATCTCCCAAAACCTGATATAAATGATCGTATGGCCCAAAATTGTCAGGCTCCTGGGCATCAAGAGCCTCTAAATCATCCTGTAAAAAATATTAATAGATTATTAAATTTCCAATTTGATATTAATCTTCGAAATAAACAAATTAAAACTTGCAATCTTCTCTTGGGTCAGTTCATTTACCGCAGTTCCATCTTTTTTTCTTCTACTCGAGAAAAACAATTTTTCTCGAGGGATACGTCCTTCAATATTCATTTTGAGCTTCTGTAATGACATTGAAACAATATAAAGTGAAAGTATAATCATATATTCATTATTCAATAAATCACATAATTTAAGTAGGATCCACTAAAAAGGGAAAGTCCTAATGAAAAATTATAAACAACTATATCGTACCTGCTACCTCTCATGATCTGCCATAGTTGTACGCCCCAAACTGTGGAGTTATTACTTTGAATCAATGTTTTTTTTTGTTTTTTTCAGATGATTCCAAAATAATGATTAATAATGATTAATATTATATTAATGAAAAATATGAAAACTCCCATTTAAATAACTCAAATGAGATTAATACCTTAAATTTGGCAGTCGCCCAATGGGTAATCATTTGGCGATATTGCTCTATCGGGTAGCCATCCACGATAGGTAATGTCTCTAACTCCTTGCCCATTCTATCACACCAGCCAACATACAGATCATTCTTATAAGCTCTCCAAATCTCTCCTCGTTCTTTTAAACGCGCTGGTTGTGCACCTTCGCCATCAGGGAAGTTAAACCGAAGCTGAAACCAAATTGATTAGATCATTTAAATACAAAAATATACTTCATTAAATCCAATATATTTTTTACCCATATTTGTGCCCACGTGTTATGCTTGACATTGGGTGGCAGATGCCTCCAAGAGAGAGGGCTGACCGGAATGATATCGGAGTATTTGGCTAGTGTCGCCAAAAAACCCCAACATTGCTGCCCAGATTTCTCAATCATTTGTCCATCAACATTGTATTCAACCATCAACTGTGTCTGGCGGTTCCATACCACACGCAAGCAAGTATTCCCCCTCCCCCGCCTCCTATCTGTAGAAGAATCTGTTATTAAAGAAAAATAATATCAACAAAAGTTATAATAAAAATAAATTTTGGTATAAAAATTTGATAGAGTTATATAAATATACCTGTGGTAGTCGGATCAATGGGTGCAGAAGCTGAAGGAGAATCCTGTACCGGTGGAGTGTCCCTCAGTGTATGCTCCTCAGCCACATACTGTGTCACAGCAGGAGTCGAAGAAGGTGGAATATAATAGCCCAGAGATAATGAACCAGAAGGAAAAGATGATGTCATAGACGTCTGGTCAGCTGGTAGTGTAAACATCGGAGGTCTAAATATCTCATATGTCCTTGAAGACACGCCAGGATCAAAATAGGGCGTAGAAGATACTTCTGTGGTAGTGGGTCATCTAACTCTCACCCCACGAGCCCTCGTACCACCGACCTCAGTACCTGGACCACTAGATGATCATCCATCTCTGACACCACCCTCCCTCCTACCACCAACCTCTCTACTGGGAGCTATATCAGGCTCCTTGTCATATATCTGTTGTCTAGGGGGTGGATCCTGAAAAAAAGTTTTACAGAAAAGTAAACACATGATATTATAAGTTATTGAAATATTTATATTTGAAATAAAATACTCACAATAGGGACGAGTGGAGGAAAACCCATCTGTACCATGCGACGATTATTATTTGTCATCTTTTTTCGCCGCCTCTCTTCAATGGGTGTCATTTCCTGCAATGAAAACAAATATGGAAGTAATTAGAAAAAGATAACTAATGTGTAACCCAAAAAACAAAATATAGAAAAACTATTATGATAAAAATAACATAATGAAACAGAAGATTTATGGTGTTATGAAGGTAAGTACTAGGATACACACTCTGAATGATGTAGGTGAAACATGTCGGTGAGAACACGACTGTATGATTATATATATTTCCCACCACAACTTCGGGTTCACAATCAACTCTGACAATTGAGCTGTTGGGGTCATCATAAGTAATAAACGGATTGCTTCCAATTGTAGTAGGGATAGTGTCAACTTCATCATCACCATCATCAAAAACATGTCTGTGATTTACTTCAATAATTACACTGAATTTAGGATAACGATGATCTTTGACATAAAAAACTTGTTTCACCATTGATTCCAATACATATGGTTCATCGGTGGAAAGAGTGCGAGTCATGTCAATAACTCGAAATCCACAATCATCTATAAAGGTGCCTTGCCTCGTCATTGAATCAAACCATTGACATTTCATTATCGTGACTCGACCATGTGAGTAATAATCCAAAATTATTATTTTCTACATGACACCATAATAAGAAACATTTTTAGAATGAGGTCTAGTGTCTGATGAACTGGAATAACAGTCTGTTGTGGCAGTTAGCATAACACCATTATGTTGTGTTCTCATGTTTCTTGCTCGTTTAGTGATAATAAATTTGTATCCATTGATCACAAGTGATTTATAAGCACGAACCATGGTATTAGAACCAAAATCCAAAGCTATTACTTCCTCAGAAACAGATTCTGTAGGCAAACTCGATACCTGAAATATAAACAAATAATAAAATTAATTAAATATTATTTTTATTTAGTTAGTATAGAAATATTTTTACCTTTAATTTTAACCAAGAAGAAAACCCTTTGCTATGAAAAGTCTCCTTCTTTCTCAAAGATAAAGAACAATGCTTTCTATATGTCAATTCTTTATGTTCCTTGTAGATAAAAATAATAATTGTTTAACAAATATTTAAAATTACAAGAGATAAGATAACAGATACATGTACAATTAACTTACTTGATATACTCATCGAACAAATCACAATTGAACAACACTATGCGATGTGCCATCTCTCGCTCTTCAAGGCTTAATGTTGTCAATGTATATGATCCCGGAATTCCTCCTGTCTGAGGAAGTGATGGAAAACTGGGTTCAATTTTCCCATACTGTTCTTCTTCATTTCTCATTGGTCTGTTTATTCTCGTAGTATGATCAGACAAATACATTGATCAGAAATCCATACATTCTTGAGCCAAGTAACTGTTCACAATAGAACCTTCGGGATAATTCCTGTTATGACCATATGTTTTCAATGTGCACATGTTTCTTTTAGTTGGATACATCCAACGGAAAGCAACGGGTCCTCCAAGAAGTATTTCGATCAGAAGATGGACAGTCAGATGCATCATGCCTGTAAAAAATGATGGAGGGAATATTTTCTCTAACTCACACAAAATTAATGGTGTCTCTGCCAACAGTATTTTCACGAGGGATTTGGACAACCTCTTAGCACAAAGATCTCTAAACAAATAGCACGACCGAATAACTGAGACTCTAACATTATTGGAAAAGAGATGACGGATTTCTATTGGAATCAACTCATGCAAAAGGATGTGATAATCATGAGTCATCAAAGATTTCTACTTAAACTCTTTTTTGTTGACCCGTTTTGATATATTACTTGAATATCCATCAGGAACATTAATAGTCTCTTGCACTTCCAGAAATTGATTTTTTTTCAGCAAGAGTCATCACATAAGAAGCACATGGAACTTGCCATTTATTTTCACTGATACAGACAGGATGCAATTCTGGTCTGATCCCCCAATCTACAAAGTCGCGCCGAGATTGTAAATCATCTTTTGTATTCCCCATGACATTTAGATGAATCGAAAGAAACATTTCACATATATTCTTTTCAATGTGCATTACGTATAAGCAATGACGTAACAAGTTGGTTGACCAATATGACAACTCAAAGAATATACTCTTCTTCTTCCAATTGTAATAGGTATCATTGGAAACATTTTTCCTCTTTCTAGATTTCATTACACTCTTCCCAAATGAATAACTGAAATCCTTCAATTCATTAAGCACATCAGTTCCAGACATACGCTGAGGTGGATCGTCCTTATCCATGGTATAATCAAATCTTCGATGATTTTTTCTATATGGATGGTTCATTGGCAAGAATCATCGATGTCACATAAAACCAAAACTACGACGATATTTCAGGCTTCTCAATCGAGTATTCTTCATACAAACAGGACATGACAATTTTCCTTTTTTTCTCTATCCAGACATCATTGCATAAGCAGGAAAATAATTGATAGTCCACATAAGTGCAGCATTCATCTGAAATATGTCTTTCGAACATGCATCATATGTGGGCACACCCACATCCCAAAGAAGTTTCAACTCTTTTATTAAAGGTTGAATGTATACATCTATATCATTGCAGGGATCAGAAGGTCTATATATCAGTATACTCAAGAAAGTGTAATGATTTTTAATACACAACCAAGGGGGAAGGTTATAAATGTGTATGAAAACCGGCCATGTGTTGTGCGAAGTAAGCATCTGCCCAAATGGATTAAAACTGTCACAAGAAAGACCCAGTCTCACATTACGCACGTCGGCTGCAAATTCAGGATATCGAGAATCAAATCTCTTCCATCAAAATCCATCTGTAGGGTGAACCAACTCTTCATTATTATTTTTTCTCTCGGTGTCATGCCATCACATTTTTACGGATATTTCATCAGACATGAAATGGTTCTGTAATCTAGGGATCAAAGGAAAGTGCCACATTACTTTTTGTGGCACACGAGATGGTGTTCCATCATCTTTTGGCTTCCATCGAGAGGTTCCGCATTTTATACAATCATTTCTTTCAGCATTTTCCTCCTAAAAAAAGCTACAATCATTCGGGCAAGCATGAATTTTTTTTTGAGAATCCAAGTTCATCAACCAACATCCATGCCATATAGTGGTTTGAGGGAATATTTTCATCATATGGAAGTAAGTTTTTCAAGAAGGTAAGAATGTATTCAGTATTTGAAATCCCATAAAAAGTTTTCCCATGAAACAATCAGATTAAAAATTCCAACTTTTTTATTTTATCACATTGCCGATATACTGGAGTCATCGCAGCATCATTCAATTTTTTCACCCTATCAACATCATCATTTTCATTGGACGCATCATGTGTGCTTGTATCGAAATCATGTTGGCTGGACATCCATTCCTTCTCATGATGTCAAATAAATGGAAACTGATCATATATCAAACTCTCCAATTCAGTCCTATCATTTGGATCATCAACATTTTGAGATTACATTTTCTCTCCATTGTGATATCACACATAATAGTTTGTTTGGAAACCATATTTGGTTATATGATAGCTAACTTCTTCATGGCCCAACCAAGGACTTCCAACACAATTAAAACATGGGCAGTGTATGCGACCCCTATCTGAAGCCTTGTCAAATGAAAAATAAAGAATGCTTTTCAAATTATTTTGAAAATTGGTTGAAATTCGATCAGTTTCGTACATCCAACTTCTATCCATTCTGTAAAAAAATTGCAATAAGTCATTTCAAAGCAATTCAATAATATTAAAGTTTAATCAAAAATGTATTTACGTAAATGACAATTGTTTACTCTATATAAATGCATAACTGACACATTACTCTATATGAGTATCATATTATGAAATAAAACAAAATAAAGTGTATATAAGAAAATAAGATACAAAATTTCTAATGCCTATATTCAAGGATTGACCAGTAAGATATTGGAAGTGGATGAAGGAATACATAATCCATAAGGGTCTTTTTGGGAGTATATGTATTTTATACTTTAACATCTTCAAGTAGATCAGGATGAGGAGTAGGATGAGGATCATGGGAGTGGTGGGACTGTCCATGGGGGGTGTGGTGTGTCCAGGGGTTGCGGGGTGTCTAGGGGGTGGTGGGGCCTTCCGGGGGGTCGGAGGTGTCCAGGGGGTGGGGGGCTGTCTAGGGGGGTTGGGGTGTCCAGGTGGGCGGGCTATCCGTGGGGGTGTTCAGGTTGTCCAAGGGAGTCGTGGTGTATAGATATATTTATATGAAAAGAATACCCGCACAATAATCATGCAGCCCTGTCATTAGTCTAAAACCCTAGAACACATAAAAGAAGCTAGTATGGACATTTACTAAAATATTGAACACCATATGAATGAAAATACACTCTAAATATAGTTTGAGAGGATATAATGGTGTGTGTGAAAAAAATGATATTAAATCAATTTAAACGAATATGGAACAAATGAGGGTTTATAATACACTAAGAGTACCTCAAACCATCCAAAACCACTATAGCACCACATATTCAACTTCATGAAACAGGACATGGAAATATTACCTACTTCTTTACTGATGACCACCTAATTGGAACACTCTATTTATGGTTCCTGAACACAAGGAACAAACAATGTTTGGTCTCTACCAACTCAATCACCCCCTTGTAGATCATAATCTCGTTTCCCCTTATAATAAAATGGTCTCACTAGAAGCTACTATTAATACCAGACCTAAACCATTCATTTTCCATAAAACAATGATCAAAGAACCATCGGAGGTATCTCTCATATAACAACAACCATTTTTATCTATGATGTAATGAAATTCACAAGAATAACTTTTATTCAATAACCTTTTGGTATATAATGTGCATCAACAATGGTTCAATTATATGGTTCATCACATTCCAATTTATAATCACCCATACATGATAAAAATTGAACATTGACTTTCATTTAATTACAACCATCATATTTCATTTAATTATTAATAAGCATAGATGCATGGAAATTGGAATCTAATGACTTTAATTAGTCCCCAAAACTTTTTAATAAATTTAACATGAAAAATAAAACACTTTGAAATCTAAATAATCACTATGAAGTAAAATGAGCTTGGAATTCTATTGTACAAGTAAAAACACTCAACGATGGAATATATGAAAATAATATTAATATAAATTATTAAAAAAAGACAATAAAGTAACAATGAATGTTAAAACTAAAAATGTGATTGAATTTTATAACATATAATAAAAATTTCTTGGTAATTAAACATGAAAGGCACATCAAAAAATTAGACAACTATCTAATGCAATCTATATGGGCTGGAATATGCATGGAATGTAAATAATGAACGGAAACATAAATTGGGCTCGAATAGAAATTCGGCTGGAATATGAGAATAGAAATTCGTCTCATCCCACATCAAAATCGAAACTAAAAACTAAGAAAATACCTCAGCCTTGGATGGGATGGAGGAAGAGAACCCGAAACACCTCCAAAATCGCCTCCCAAATCGCCCAAGCGCTCTCGTTTAGGGATTTGGATCGCGAATGGGGGAGAGGATCGGCTATTGCCAATTTGGGGGAAAGTTTTCCCAACGGTTTTTAAAAACCATTGGTATATAACTCCATCCCAAACCTATACCAAAGGTTCCATTGAATCTGTTGGTAAATATCTACTCCAACGGTTCCAAAAAAATTTGAACATACACTTTTAGGGTGTACCAATGGTTTACAACTATTGGTATAGTGTTTTTTACCAACAGTTCAAGAGAACCGTTGGTATATATTGAAGATGGAATACTATAGCAACGGTTTCAAACCGTTGGTATTGTGCATTTCCAGAAACATTTCACATCACCCCCACCATTGCACCAACACCCCCACCTGCATAAAAATCACCAGAACTATTGCACAGTATTAAAACAGCATAAAAACGCCTGTAATAAAAAAAAAACACATAAAACCATCAAACCCTTCCAACAATGTGGTGTACTAAAATTCCCTATTTCAATCTTCATATGAAAAGAATAATCCATTGGAGTTGAATAACAGTTTCAATAACTCAAAATGGGGTATGGAAACTTACCCATGGTTCCATGGTGGTTATGAAACTAAATTTGAAAATGGGGTTGGGAAACTTACCCATGGTTCCTTGGTGCTTACAAAAGGAGTAAAGTATATAACTCATTATTTGATTTAAAATTCTTTCAGAACTGAAATGATCACAAGTTCAACTTGTGATGGTCTAGAAGAATGGAATTTTAAGTTTTTTGAACTTAGTTAGAATAATATTAATTTTTTTAAGGCTATGAACACTAAATGGTACAAGTATAGTGCGATCTATTGGTCAAAGTAGGATTCCACCACATCGTACCTCGGACTGAGGTGGGGTTGACTCATACACATAAAAAATGACCAATGTATCATTGTCTTAAAGTATCATCCCAATCCAAATACCTTTGATCATTTTTTCATACGTCAGTTGTTGGTTTCACTTAAAATGTTGTTCATTTCAAAAAAAAGTGAGACACTTAGAGTGATACTGATCACACCATGCCTCAGATGGAGGCGGGGTTAAATCATACACATCATAACTTAAACATGTATCGTTGTCCTAAAGTATCAATAAAATTTGAAAGAGTTTTGTCAGTTTTCAATAAGCAAGTTGTTTTCACATAAAATCTTGTCCATTTCAAATAAAAGAGAGACACATAGAGTGATACCTGTCACAACTTGACTCAGATGGAGGTGTGGTTGACTCCTATATGTCACAAATGACACATGTATAATTTTCCTAAAGTATCAATAAAATATGAAAGAGTTTGGACCATTTTCTGTATGCAAGTTGCTGTTTTAACTTAAAATTATGTCCTTTTCAAATAAAAGTGAGACACTTTGAGTGGTACCGACCACACCATGTCTTGGAATAAGACGGAGTTGACTCCTACATGTCACAAATGGTCCATGTATCGTTTTTCTAAAGTATCAACACAATCCGAATGCGTTTGATCAATTTTCCGTATGCCAATTGTTGTTTTCACTTTAAATCAAGTCCATTTCAAATAAAAGTGAGACAAATTGAGTGGTACCAGCCACACCGTGCCTCATATTGAGGCATAATTGACTCTTACACATCAAAAATGACCCATGGATCGTTTTTCTAATGTTTCAACAGATTTCGAATGCGTTTGATAGGTTTTCCATATGTCAGTTGTTGTTTTCATTTAAAATTAAGTCCATTTTAAACAAAAGAGGGACACTTAAGATGTTGTCCATGTTAAACATAAGAGAGACACATTGGGTGCTTCGAGCCACACTATTACTCGGATTGAGATGCGGTTGAGTTTTACACGTCACATATGACCCATGGATCCTTTTCCTAAAGTTTCAACAGAATATGAATGTGTTTGGTCGGTTTTCTGTATGTCAGTTATTTTTTTACTTAAAATTAAGTCTATTTTAAAAAAAAGAGAGACACTTTGAGTGGTGCCGGCCACACTATGAATCGGATTGAGGCAGGGTTGACTCGTACACATCATATATGACCCATATATCATTGTGCTAAATTTTCAACAGAATCCGAATTCATTTGGTCAGTTTTGTGTATGTTAGTTGTTGTTTTCACTTAATATTAAGTCAATTTTAAACAAAAGAGAGACACTTTGAGTGGTACCATCCATACTGCGCCTCGGATTGAGGTGGGTTCAAATCTTACACATCACATATTAGCCATGGATCATTGTGATAAAGTATCAACATAATAAGAATCTGTTTGGTTGGTTTTCCGTATGTACTTAAAATGTTGTTCATTTTAAACATAAGAGAGACACTTTGGGTGGTTCCGGCCACACCATGACTCAGATTGAGGCGCATTTGACCTGTACACATCACATATGACCCATGTATCCTTTTCCTAAAGTTTCAATAGATTCTGAATTCGTTTGGTAGGCTTTCTGTATGCCAGTTGTTATTTTCAGTTAAAATTAAGTCTATTTTAAACAAAAGAGAGACACTTTGAGTGGTGTCGGCCACAACATTCCTTGGAATGAGGTGGGGTTGACTATTAAAAATCACAAATGACCCATGGATTGTAATCCTAAATTATCAACACAATCCAAATGCGTTTGTTCTATTTTCCGTATGCCAGTAGTTGATTTCACTTAAAATGTTGAGGTGAGATTAACTCGTACAACAACCAGGACAGCCCCCCCCCCCCCGGATTGTGGCGGGATTGAATCATACACATTACATATTACCCATTTATCCTTTCTCTAAAGTATCAACACAATCCGAATGCGTTTGATCGGTTTTCCGTATGTCAGTTGTTGTTTTCACTTAAAATTAAGTCCATTTTAAACAAAAGAGAGACACTTTGAGAGGTACTGGCCACACCACACCTCGGATTGAGGTGGTTCAACTCGTACACATCACATATGACCCATTGATACTTTTCATAAAGTTTCAACAAATTATGAATGTGTTTGGTCAGTTTTCCGTAAGTCAGTTGTTGTTTTCACTTAAAATTAATTCTATTTTAAACAAAAGAGAGACACATTGAGTGATGATGGCCACACCGTGACTCAGATTGAGGATGGGTTGACTCGTACACGTTATATATGACCCATGGATAGTTGTTCTAAATTTTCAACAGAATCCGAATGCATTTGTTCAGTTTTCCGTATGTCATTTGTTGTTTTTACTTAAAATTAAATCCATTTTAAACAAAAGAGAGACAACTTGAGTGGTACCAGCCACAATGCGCCTCAAATTGAGGCAGGGTCAACTCGTACACATCACATACGAGCCATGGATCACTGTGATAAAGTATCAACACAATCAGAATCTGTTTGGTCAGTTTTCCATAAGTACTTAAAATGTTGTCCATTTTAAACATAAGAGAGACACTTTGGGTTTTTTCGTCAACACAGTGACTCGGATTGAGGCGCGGTTGAATTTTACACATCACATATGACCCATGGATCCTTTTCCTAAAGTTTGAACAAATTATGAATGCGTTTGGTCAGTTTTCCGTATGTCAGTTGTTGTTTTCACTTAAAATTAAATCTATTTTAAACAAAAGAGAGACACTATGAGTGGTGACGGCCACACCGTGACTCTGATTGAGGAGGGGTTGACTCGTACATGTCATATATGACCCATGTATGGTTGTGCTAAATTTTAAACATAATTCGAATGCATTTGGTCAGTTTTCCGTATGTCAGTTGTTGTTTTTTACTTAAAATTAATCCATTTTAAACAAAAGAGAGACACTTTGAGTGGTACCAGCCACACCGCGCCTCAGATTGAGGCAGGGTCAAATCGTACATGTCAGATATGATCCATGGATCGTTGTGATAAAGTGTCAACACAATAAGAATATATTTGGTCAGTTTTCCGTATGTACTTAAAATGTTGTCCGTTTTAAACATAAGAGAGACACTTTGGGTGGTTCCGGCCACATCGTGACTCGGATTGGGGCGCGGTTGTTTTTTACACGTCACATATGACACATTGATCCTTTTTCTAAAGTTTCAATTGATTATGAATGCGTTTGGTTGGTATTTCGTATGTCAGTAATTGTTTTCACTTAAAATTAAGTCAATTTTAAACAAAAGAGAGACACTTTGAGTGGTGCCGGCCACACCGCAACTCAGATTGAGGAAAGGTTGACTCGTAAACGTCATATATGGCCCATAGATCATTTTTCTAATGTTTCAATAGAATATGAATTCATTTAGTTAGTTTTCCTTATGTTAGTTGTTGTTTTCACTTAAAATTTAGTCCATTTTAAACAAAAGAGAGACACTTTGAGTGGTACCAGCCACACCACAACTCGGATTGAGACTGGGTTAACTCATACATGTCACATATGACCCATGGGTCATTGTTCTACAGTTTCAATAGAATCCAAATTCCTTTAGTCAGATTTTCGTATGTCAGTTTTTGTTTTCACTTAAAATTAAGTCCATTTTAAAGAAAGGTGAGACACTTTGAGTGGTATCGGCCACACCGCACATCGGATTGATATTTTTTTGACTCTTACACATCAAAAATGACACATTTATCGTTTTCCTAATGTATCAACACAATCCCAATGCATTTGGTCAGTTTATTGTATGCCAATAGTTGCTTTCACTTAAAATGTTGTTCATTTCAAATAAAAATTAGACACTTTGAGTGGTTCCAGCCACACCGCACCTTGAATTGATGTGGATTTGACTCCTACAAATCACAAATGTCCTATGAATCGTTTTTATAAAGTATCAACACAATAAAAATATGTTTGGTCGGTTTTTCATATGTCAGTTATTTTTACTTAAAATACTTTCCATTTTAAACAAAAGAGAGACTCTTTGAGTGATTTAGGCCACACCGTGCGTCAGATTGTAGTGGGGTTGACTCATACAAGTCACAAATTTCACATGGATCATTTTCCTAATGTATCAACACAATTATAATGCGTTTGGTCGGTTTTCCATATGCCAGTAGTTTTTTTCACTTAAAATGTTGTGCATTTCAAATAAAAGTTACACGGTTTGAGTGGTTCTGGCCACACCACAACTCGAATTGATGCGGGGTTGACTCTTACACTTCAAAAATGTTTCATGGATCGTTGTGTTAAAGTATCAACACAATCTAAATATGTTTGGTCGGTTTTCCATATGTCAGTTATTTTTACTTTAAACAGTGATCATTTTATACAAAAGTGAGAACTTAGAGTGCTACCGGCCACACAGTGCCTCAAAATGAGGCGGGGTTGACTCGTACACATCAAAAATGACCCATAGATCATTTTACTAAATTATAAACACAATCCGAATGCGTTTGGTTTGTTTTCCATATTCCATTAGTTGTTTTCACTTAAAATGTTGAGGCGAGATTAACTTGTACAACCACCTGGACAACCCACCACCCCTCGGATAGCTCCCCTTCACCCCGGACAGCCCCCCATCCCTCAGATAGACCCCACTCACCCCAGACAACCCCCACCCCTCGGACAACCACCTGGACAACCCCCTCCCCCACCTGGACACCCCATCCCCCAACACGTACACATCCCCATGTAGACATTATTACAACCATTAATAAAAAATTATTAAACTACATCATTTTTCAAAGATAATCATTCTGAACATAAATCAATAATATTATTGGATAAATCAAGGAAAATGAAGGCATACTATATTACATCATAAATTACCACCCACAGCCTTGATTAGATTCCACAGACCTCTAATTTCTACCAAATCAAAAGAGAAAAACAAAAAACATAGTTGCACATCAATAAAACCAAATCTAAAATTGTTATGGATGACTACACATGCCTGCATGGCTAGTGAAAAGAACCCCACCATCATAAAAGTGAGTATTGTCCAAGAAAGGGACATAATATACAATGTACATTGAGAACCATATTTAATTGACCCTAAATGATTTATTAGTACAATCATCTTAGGAAGCCAATTATCACTCGTTACTAACCATGCCACTATAAACAACCTAGAGTGTATGAGTTTTCTCTCTAATCTCAACAACATCATCACACATTATTACCATAATGTGAATCATCTGTAATATGAATGATATTAACAAAAAATTCCCAGAAATACCAAGCCTTCTAAAAAATGAAAATTTATGGATGATATTAACACACAATTCATTTTGAATAAAATTTGATTCACTTTACTACTTATCCCAATAGACCAAACTCATACTATAATAACTATATGCGTGCGACTATCAAAGCTCAACAAACGCACCCAAATCAAACAGAAAAAAAAATTCATAAACACCCAAATATAAAGAGAAATCCAAAACAGTAGATGTAGATAATTAAAATAAAAGTATCACTTACAGGAAATGTAGAACTAAGAAATATTGAAGATGGTTCGGAATGACGGATTTTCATAGTAGGGTAAACAGAATCCCAATTCACCTCTTCACCCAATTAAAAACATAAAATAAAAATAGAAGATACATAACATTAAAATGGAAGTATAACTTATAGATTACAAATGATAATCTAGGAAATTTTGAAGATGGAATGATTTGGACAGTAGGGTAAAGAGAATCCCACTTCTCTACTTCGGTTTAGGGCTCCAGTCTCTTGGAATGGGGGAGCCTAGGTCCTGTATATTTCTGGGAAATCTTTACCAATGGTTTTAAACCATTGGGAATGAAAACTTTTACCAACTGTTTTAAAAAACAGTTGGTAAAGCCCTTCAAAAACTCACTTTTACCAATGGTTTTACAAAACCGTTGGTATATCTTCATCAAAAAAACATTTACCAATGGTTTTTTTAAAACGTTGGTATATCTTCCTCACAAACACACATTTACCAAAGGTTTTTCAAAAACCGTTGGTATAACATCACCTCTACATACCATTACCAATGGTTTTTGGAAAACCGTTGGTATATGCTTGGTATATTCATATACACCAACAGTTTAAGCAAACCGTTTGTATATATCCGTTGGGAAAACCTATATTTCCAGAAGTGATTGAACTATGATATGAGATATCTCTTATACTAGATAAATGAAATAAATGAACTATTATGTCATATGATATCACTACTAAACCACACACACATATATATATATCATGATTTAATGTTTATCCATTATTTTCACCTATTGAGGGTGAATTTTTTATAGTAAGTGTTGTAAAGAGTGTGTTTATTTTTTAGAAAAATTCATCCTTGTCATAATTTATTTCAGAATAAAGAGATTATAAATTAGAAAACCTCTAACTCAACTGAATTGAATAATTTTGTAGTTTTTAAAGTTCATAATGATGTTTAGATTCATAGTATCTTTATTGGGGTCATGTGATCCATGGAGAGGGAGATTGTATGAACCCTAACTTTGATGTATGAGATGATAACAATTTTTTAGCAGTAGAATCCACATATATTGACAAGGGAACAAGTAACCTAGGATAATGTCTTCTTGATTGAGTTAGTGCTGATGATCTTTAAGAATCGGGATACACCCGAATATTGACGGGTAAATCCCACTACATTTATGTTTCATGGACAAGCCAATCATTGGTGGTAAATTTTATAGTATGAAGGGAAGTAGGAGGAGTTATCCTAGAAGGACATTGAGACAAAGTTCCCCATACATTTCTCTCCTATGAAGTTGAGGAATAAAAAGTATCAGGGGTTCATAAACCTGAAATAGGCGGGAATGTCTGTGATGGACTATGTTTAATGTTTCACCGATATGTTGCACTGTGAGACATATTTAAAATCCAATAATATCTATTGGCAGAGATGGTCTGAATATGGTCATATCAATGAGATCAGTTCATAGGTGAAAATATAATGTCAAAGAATTTTTTTCTAATGTGTTGAATTAGAATATTGTTATGGAAGGGAATATGAGAGTGTCATGGTTAGTGACAAGGCTGTTTTACTAGGGAAAACTCTAAGCACTTCTTCTAGTGGAAGGAAGCATCACTATGATAGTTTTCCCCAATCTGTGGTTAGAGATGTCAGGTTATTGGGTATCCATCTCAAAACCATGTTCATTTCTAGTTCTATCAATGTGTCGTGATGGGTTACAAAATACCTCAGCGTATATTCACTTATTTGGAGTGTCATTATTGTATCATAATGGTCCCCCTGTCGAGATTTTGTATTGGAATGTTGTAGTAAAGTAGTGGTCGTGGAACATGAATGGTACCAGATTCTGTGAAGGTCTCAACTACTCTTCATCATGAAGTTAGATGGAGTACCACATGATGTACTAGTTGAGGCAAGGGTTGTGTTACTATAGTGTACGAAAAAAAACACCTTGTAGAGGCTATAGCTTAGGGGAGTCTGGTGGGAGCATAAGGAATAGGGTTTTTTTAGGTGCGAATTATTTATACAACTTCATCTATTGTCGATGCATGACCATCTAAAGTCAGATATATAATTATTTTATATGTTTTTTGATAAAATAGTACCACATTCCTTTTTATATAATTTTTTTTAAATAGTTTGGAATTTGATATGGAGAGTATATATGGTGTTCAGAACATTGATACACCATTTGGAGTGTAATAAGAGATTATCAAATGTTACAAGGCATGTTCACTATTGGTTGGTAGTTACCATTTATTTTGGAAACCATTTATACTGGAAATGTTATTCTTCAAATTGATTACTGGTATGGATTGAAAATATCGTATCAACTATTACTAGGGGAGAGATAAATTTTTATCCCCAGAAGGAGGTGGTGATTCTCACATGGGTCAGCAGGATCATTAGGTTCTTCATAAAGGAAATAATTATTGCATATTATATTGTCACATGGCCCAAATATCCTTTCAAGATCTATATAATGGTGGAATGTTGTTTGATTCCTTTCCTCGAGTGGTAGACCATTTCAAGATGTTTATCATAAATAGTTCTTAGAAATACCACACAAGTGATAGATTTAGTTCATGATCGATTTGGTGTCAGGAGATGATCATCTTTCAATCCTTCCTTATATAATGGTACAAGAAGATCATCAGGAGTTGAGTGTCCATTTTGAGGATCTAGTTGCTAAAGGATTTATACAGCCACGTACATCTCCTTGATGTTCTCCATTTCTCTTCTATAATAAGGGTAATGGTACATTGTTCTTATGTGTGGATTATATGAGGTTAAACTATATATTGATCAAGAA
Organism: Viscum album; assembly: GCA_963277665.1. Classification (NCBI taxonomy): domain Eukaryota; kingdom Viridiplantae; phylum Streptophyta; class Magnoliopsida; order Santalales; family Viscaceae; genus Viscum; species Viscum album. The sequence continues at coordinate 598,185,702 of OY728121.1, forward strand.
CTGATATACTCTTCTACACATCAATTATCATGTTTTATTAGTTTAGTGTTACCATGATCTTTTTTACGATTTATTTGGGATTAGGATGCCATCATTTTGGGATGGGACCATCGTACATACCTTTGATGACTTTTAGAAGCATGTATGGATTGTATGTGTTTTTTGTGATGTCTTTCAATTTAACCAATTCCCTTGTAAAATTAATAAACATGATGAATCAAATATTTTAAGCCTTTATATATCAATTTGTGGTGGTTTTGTTTTTTAAATATTAGTGTACTTCCAATCAGAAAATGATCATTCCAATCATCATGACATAATACTTAGTTCATTGAGATAACATCCTATTTACTCCAAACTATCCAAGTGTAGTTTCTATTTTGATATATTTAATTTCAAAGTACATGTAATTTCAAAGGAATGATTATGGTGGACCTAGAGAAAGTTTCAGTTGTGATATCTTGGGATCGTCCCATGAATGTCCTCGAGATTGAGAGTTTTATAGTTTTATAATTTTATTATCAGTTTTGTATCCATGAATTCTCATGTTTGGAATGACCAATGATAGGGATGACCAGGAATGGGGTGTTGTTTGATTGGAAAGATTCTTGTTAGAGATGTTTTTGGGAGATTAATGGTGGTCAAACCTCATATTCTATCCCCAATATACCTATGTCGTGTCAATAATGAATTGTGTACTATAAATAATTTGGATTTAGACTCAGAGTAGTTTTGACACAGGAAGACTGATTGGTTTCTTATATCTCCAGATTTTTTAGGCCACTTGAGATTTATTACCCTACTCAAAAACAAGAGTTAGATGGACCACAAATCCTTAAGTAAATCTTTTATTTGTGGGACCTGAACCACTGAAAGACAAGGCGGATCAAATATTTTTTCATGGGTGAGAGTTTTTTGGTTTAGATAGATAATAAGAGCCTCAGGTTCATCATTTCCCTATTGGACCTGAACCACATAAAGTTGATGTGGGACAAGTATATATAGTGTTTGGACTTCATTTTACATTATACACAAGTAAAGGGAATCTCTGTTGACAATGTACTTATCAAAAGACATAAGAAGAGGCAATGTGGGAGTATTCTGATTAGTTTAGGTTTATTTCCTTCTTTATAACATGTATATGAATGTTCAACAGTCCCAGGGTTGAGTAGCTCTGGCTTCATGATCAATTAATCCTATGATATTGAACTATAATGGGACAGAGTAGTTATCTAATCTGGAGCTCATAGCTCAGACCTAATTCTTATGTGGTAGAGATATGACATTGGGATGTTCTCTTGGAAGATAAAATTATATTATTTTCTATGGATAAGTGTGGGATCCTATGAGATTCCATGAGGAGATGATGAGGGGTTTTTATGAATCTAGATGGAAGGTTCATCTTGGATTGATATAGATGTATCATTATATTTGTAGATAGTACTGGATGATAGGAATGATGAAGTTCATAGAAAGCATTAGGGAAAGTTGTTTCACTGGATATCATGTGAATGTTTAAAATAAGAGGCCAGAAGGGATTTTAAAGCCTTTTCCCACTCCTAAGTGGAAATGATATGACATAATTATTGATATTGTGACTAGATTATCCTAGATAACCCATTATAATGATGTTTTTTTTGTGAGATTTTGGATTTACTAATGAATTTATACTACTTATTTCCTATTAGGGACACCTTCACAAATAATGATGTAATGGACCAGACCCTCGTAGTCCAATACTTTTCCAAAATCTTGGTCTTATCAAATGGTTACGCCAAAACAGTGGCATCATGACAGTGGCACTGGTCATGAGGCACCGTGATGGTGGCGCCGTGGCAGCGACACCATCATAGTCACTCAACCAAACAATGGCACTGTGACGGTGGAACCATGACGGTGTCATCGTGATGGTGGCACAATGAGGGTGGCACAGTGTGGGTGGAACCGTGATGGTGTCACTATGAGGGTGGCACTATTACAGTGTCTCACCAAATGGTGTCCCTCCCTAGTTCTTGTTTTTCTAGTTTCCAACTTTTCCTCTCCCACAATTTATCTTTTGACGTTAAAGTGTTTTTATACCCCTTTAAAAGCCATTAAAATCCCATAAATGATATCTAAAATCCCCCATGATTCAAGAAACTCTTGACTTACCAAAATGTGGGACTTTTTCTTCGGTGCCACACCCTTTTTTGTACTTTACAACTCCACCCCTATTACAAACATTCCATTAATTAAAGGAAAAACATTAACTCACATGTGTTATAGCCACCTCTCCTATGATGATTATTAAATAAAAATTAATTCCATCGTGTTTAACAATCCAATCATGTGGTGAATCCATGATCAACCTTTAATTTCATTCAAAATTCCTATCCTGTAACACCAGGATCTCACCTTTTATCACATGGGAATCCCTTCTTCTTATTAGCTGGTCTATTTTTCTTTCTTTGGTACGTTTGGAGTCCCCCATCCTAAGGATTTTTTGCGCCTATGTTTTAGCCTTTCCTACCTACTATTTGGGCCCCCGAAGTTCCTTCCCTGCAAATCATGCATCCCTAGTTCATGGCGCATTGAGAAAAACATCGATCGTTGATTGTCCAGGTAGGGTTCTTCCTTCGTCTCCCTTTACTATGTATCATCCGGAGTGGTTATTCTAATGTTTCTATGGGGATGGATGAAGCCAAACCATAATGTAGATAATAATTAGAGTTTTGAATATTTAAGGGGTGTTTTTGATGATTTTGGTGTACAGTTTTACCACTGATTATATGTTGTCAATTGTATGGGGTTCTGTCTAATGAAAATCATGGATGTTGTTGGTATTTATTTGCACACTAATGGACCCCAATCTACTGTGATGATTTAATGACTGTAACATGGAAATTGATTAATCATGTAAGATTGGTTGATTAAATTGATTTACAATGAACAAGAATACTTGTGTGATCACCCCGTTTAACCTATGAAAAATAAGGAACTAAATTAATGGTGTGTTTAAATCTGGAAATTCCCTTCCTCTGTCTTGGTAATATGTGTGATTGTTCTTCTTTATTCTTTTAGTGTGACATGGAAGGGGATTGAATCCCTTATTATGGTGCTATTGTTGGTTTGTGGATCTAAGGTCGTGTGGGGCTATATGGCGGGCCTTGGTTTGTTCAAGTACTTTGTGGGATCTCAGAGATCCCTTTTCTTGTTATGAATTACATGAGAACTGGGTGTTAATGCTTAAATTGTTGCTTGGTTTTTATTCCTTCTTTGGATTGTGGCTATGCCTATTAGTTTCTCAGTAGTGAATAATTATTAAAATGGAATCACTTAAATATGAAAACCAGAATGGGATCAATGGTGAATTGTTTTCTAGGAATGAGTTGTGACTAGATTTTGGATGTTGTACATATTATGAATAAATTGTAACGAGGGTGTTTTTGTATGGGATAGTGTTGGAACCCTTAGGTTGGGATTAGTATTTGTTTACCTATATATATAATTTAGTTCTTATGTTACTTTTTCATGCCCCATCCAAGTTGTTCACTTTGTGGAGAACAACCCCATTTCACTAGGGAGGTTGTTTTCCCCAACACTCTTATGAGTGGCTGGTTATTATATTCCTTTTTGATCTATTTCCTAAGTATCCCATGACTCTTCAGGTAGGTTTTGATGGCCTGTGGTCCATTATAGACCAAGATTCTTCAGGAAGGATATGTTGTGGTGGTTGGCCCCGGTGTGTGTAGGAAGGCTTTTTCCCAAGTGTCTTCGGGATGAGGCTTAGGTGTCTTCGGGTGTGGCCGTAGTTGTTTGGTCCCAGGTGTCTTCGAGCATGGTGGTAGTCATTCGGGCCTAGGTTTCTGTGTGGATTGTTACTTGTGGTTGTGGCCCAGGTGTTTGTGTGTGGGATGTGTGGTTGTGGCAGACAATGATTGTGCGGGCGGGGCATGGTAGTGGGACATCGGTGAAAATGGTGGGGACGTTTTGACACATTGGTTGTCATCAATAACCAGTGAGGAAGTTGTGCGGGGTACCCAAACATCGATTTATTATTACGATTACTTTACGTTTGTTTCATTATTTGGGGAGTGTTCCTTAGTGGTGCTTTGTAGGACATTTTCCTTAATAGGATCTTTGTTTATCTCCTATTCTGACGGGGGTATTAGAATGAATCTCCACTTGTGCATGAGAGCATTTGGTTTTCCCTATAGAAAATACTTATATAATCACCCTACATATATAAAACAAATTTCATGTTTCTAAGAGGACTTCATGGACTGTGCGATACCCTATTAGCTCAAACAACGGGACCATTGATCTTGTTGTTTTTATTTTATTTTGGTACTTACCTTTGGCATTTTCCTTATACTTGGAGAAATTTATAATTGGACTATGCATATAGGAATGGATTTTTTGGCATTAATTTTACATCCAACTTTGGTGTTTTTTTGGATTTACTATCTTATCTCATAATCCTACTAAATAAAAATCGCGATGCCTTCCATATTACATGTGATTCTATAACTTAGGAGATAGTTGCCATCTAGGTCCCATTGAAGGTGAGTCTTAGGGTGTCATTATCTCTCCTTCAACTTGACGAAGGAAGGGTTTGGCAATCTATTGTCCCTTCCCTCAATTTGGTTAAGTTGGGACATGAATTAATGGTATTAGAGAGAGGATGAGAGATGTGATGGAGATTATGGTCAGGAACAGTGAGTATTTCATGGGATGGTATGGAAACGGTGTTAGGAAATCTTGGTGCGTGAAATAGTCCAGGGAAGATCGGATTGGACCAAGGATTTTAAGGCCCCCCTTGATCTGATGTAAGGACTCTGAGGCTACCAAACAACAATGTGAGGCTACAAAAATTGCAGGGTAGAGGCCCTAAGAAATGTACATGCATCATTATGAAATGTGTTCTTGTGTGTCATGTGTATTTTTGGGATTTAAAATAAATATAACGTTTAAAAAAATTTAAAATCAATCTTCTACACTACATGGAAAAAGACAGTTCTTCTTTACCTTGCAGCTATGGAAACCAGACCACAACCATGAGTAGTGCGGGTGATCAAGTCCCAGGAGGTTGATTTGGATGATCAGCTGAGGGCTGATCAAGAGGATGAGGATGTCCAATGGCATAAGATGCTTCATGCATTTCAGTGATAGACCCTTGGGGAGTACGACTGCAGCATCTCGGATATGGAGATAGAGAACTATCTTGAGAAGTTGATGATAGCTTTTAGATTGATTCAGGATCCGATGGAGTACTGGGTTTCACTATCAATAATCCAAATGCTGGCAGCGTTGCATCCGTGGTGGATGCACTATCTTGGGGAGAAGAGAGAGCATGAGGTTTCATGGGATGACTTCGAGAAGGAGTTCTAGGTGGAATTCCTCTCCTCCACAATGAAGGTGAAGAAGATGTAGGATCTACTATCCATTCAGTATGGGAGTATGTCAGTGAGGGATTTGGAGATCATGTTCAAGGATATCCATTTATTTTATTCTGCAGCTCTTTCCAGATGAGGTGTCTTGGGAAAGACGTTTTGAGGAGGCACTCCAACCTTCCCTTCAGTATGTTGTTACTCACATCACTCTACCGACATACTTAGAGTTCCATAAGAAGGTCGACGTAGTGAAGAGGATGCACATGCTGGGAGGTGTGCCCCAAGAGGGGATCCAATTGGGCTCGTCAAAGAGTAAGGCCATCAGCAGCAGACCTCCAACATTAGAGCCTTCCACATTTTGGCTAGTTAGGAGCAGGCCCCAGCAGTTCCAGTTTCGATCTCCTTGACCTCACCCTTTATTTGCATGCCCTAGACCGAGATTATTCATCTATGGAAGTCATGGGAATCTTTGGAATTAGTTCGGAGACCGAGTGCAGTACAGTGATGGTGGGCAGGTTCAGTGCCCACCTCACCAGGAGAAGTTTCCAACTAGGCCCATTCAGCAGTAGTATCAGTGACAGTGAGTTCTCGCTCCTCTGAGGGGATACAATGTAAGAGGGGTCTGACCTCTAGGCCCTTCTCTGGGATGTAGACCAAGGAATATTTGGGGAGGCGGCGGACAACCTAGGGGAAGAGGACCTGATTTTGGGCAGTTTTACAGCGCAAAAGGCTGCAGTTCTAGCAGGGCCAAAATTTATATAAGGTATGATCATTTTGTTTAGTACTATTTCTTATGCCTTGTTTTATTCAGGAGCTTCACATTCCTTTGTTTCACCCAGTCTAGCCCATACCTTGGGTTTAGACACATAGAGACTTCTCATACCCATGGTTTTGAGAACCCCAGTCGGAGGTTAGACCAGCTTGTCTTAGGTTTTTTTCGGGATGTAGACTAAGGTTGGGACTACATCAGTCTAGTGGGGACCTTCTTTTTTAGTATATGAAGCTGTATGATGTCATTTTAAGCAGAGACTAGCTATTCACTATATTTACTGTTATTCACTTCATCCAAAGAAGGATCATGTTTTCAGATATGGGAAAACAACATGTGACTTTAGTCAACGAATGGGGTTACCAGGAGGGCAGTCGGTGAGGTGATTCCCTTTATTCCTTGTTATCCAAGATGTCAGTGGAGTCAGCAGACTTAGCGGTAGTTGAAGTCTTTGGGATTATCAGGGAATCCATGGATGTATTCCCTAAATAGGTGCTTTCTCTACCCCATCGATATGATGTTGATTTCGGGATAGACTTGAAACTTGGTTACATTCCGATTTCGATGGATCCCTATCGGATGGCCCCTTCTGAGTTGCGGGAGTTAAAAATTCAGATTGATAATCTGATGAAGAAGGGTTTTTTCTGACCAAGTGCATCACCATGGTGTGATCCAATCTTGTTTGTGAATAAGGAATAGTGTGGTCTCAGAATATGCATAGACTATCGAATACTGAATCCAGAAACAATGAAAAAATATTAACCTATCTAGAGGATTGATGACCATTTTACCAGTTGAAGGGGGTAGGGTGGTTCTCCAAGAACAACCTTCTGTCAGCATATCACCAATTGAGGGTGAAGTATGGTGAAAACTTTAAGACTACCTTCAGTTGCTGGGATTGGAACATTGAGTTTTTGGTCAGGTCGTTTTGCATTACAAACACCCTAGCCATGTTTATGGGGATCATGAACATCCTCTTCCAGGAATACCTAGAGTGGTTCATAGTTGTGTTTATTGATGACATCCTGATCTACTCAAGATCAGAGGAAGACTGCGCTGAGCATCAGATAATGGTTTTAGGGGTCCTCCGACAGCACCAGATCTAAAACAATTTGTCCAAGTGCATGTCTAGACTCGAGAGGTGCAATTAATTGAACCCATGTTGTCCGATTAGATAATAGTAGTGGACCTGTTGAAGGTCGAAGCAACTGTTTCTTGGGAAGAACCCAATAACATGGTAGAATTTCATAGTTTCCTGGGTGTAGCAGGTTACTACCAGAGGTTCATGACCATCTTATCCCGATTTGCAACACCATTGAAAACATTGACCAATAAAGACCAAACATTTATAATGAGTGACCGGTGCTAGGAAGCCTTTAGTTAACTGAAGGGGAATTTGGTTAGTGCCCCAGTAGTGAGGTTTTTATGAGAAGGAGTGATGTTTTTGGTGTTTTGTGATGCATTAGGCCAAGGATTGGGGTTTGTGATGATTTAATTATTTGGGTGATCTATTATGGGTATAGGAGGTTATGTCCCCATGAGCGTAACTATTCCTCCCACGATCTAGATCTTGTTGTGGTCATGTTCAAACTAATGTGGTGGAGGCATTACCTCATTGGGGATCACTTTGTGGTCTTCAAGAATCTCAAGATCTTGAGGTATATATTGGCTCATCGATACCAGAACGTGCAGTAGTAGAGGTGTATGGAGTTTCATCAGGAATACGACTTCAAAATTTCATACACATTAGGAAAGGGGAATGTGTTGGAAGATTCCTTAAGAAGGAACTCGCAGAAGGATGTGGTTTGAGAATCATAAAATGCTTGGGGAGCGATGGAGGTGTTTTTCGCCCTACACCTGGATGCAAGGGTGGAGGATATCAGCGGCTGTCTATTCCAGATGATAGTGAAGTCCTCTCTATTGAGTTAGGAGGAGGAGTCTTAGTTGGGGGACATAGAGGCTAAAGTTATGCATGATCTTGTCATCGCGGGTGATGCTTCAATAGGATGGTCAGAAGAAGGGAACAGTCAGATGATGTTTCATTGGAATTTGTTCGTCCCACCGGACATGCGCGATAGAGTTCAGGGTGAGTTCCACAACTCACCACTGGTTGTACATACAGAATTTTCCATGATGTACTAGGGAATGAGGGGTCAGTTTTGGTGGCCTAGGGTGAAGTGGTCAATGGTAGAGTTTGTGGTGAAGTGCCTTGTGTTCCAGAAGGTGAAGGTTGAACACTACATCCCAGGGGGTCTGTTACAACCATTAGATGTCCCCAAGTGTATTTGGGATGACATCTTGATGGATTTTTCACAATAATACCTAGAGTTCAATGGTGTTGAAATTTTATCTGGGTAGTGGTGGACCAACTGAAAAAATCTGCTCAATTCCTGGAAATCATGGTGTCAAGTTTGGTGGATGCACTATCACATAGGTATATGGACGAAGTGGTGTGGTTTCATGGAGTTCTGAGGTCTATAGTTTCTGATCAGGATACTCGGTTTACCCCATGGGTCACGAAAGTTTTGTATCATGATTATGGCACCAACATCTACCTCAGCACTACTTTCTACCCCCATATAGATGGGGAAACAGAGCATACCATCTAGTAATTAAAGGATATGATACGGGAATGTTTTTTGGACATTGTAGGATTGTGGGTATGACACTATCCTATAGTATAGTTTTCCTACATCAATAGCTATCACTCTACTATTGGCATGGCTATGCTTGAAACCTTGTACGGGAGGCCGTATCGCTCACCTGTGTGTTGTACAGAGGTCGGGGAAGCAGGTGTTCTTGTCCCAGAGGTAGTGTAGAGCATGATGGAGAAGGTTCAACTTATACTCGAGGGGATGAAGGCGGCTCAAGACCGGTAGAATTCATATGCCTACCATAAGAGGAGACCACTGTAGTTAGTGGTTGGGAACCACATGTTCTTGAGGGTATCCCCTCGGCGAGGGAAATGGAGGTTCAACAGGGATAGTATGCTTTCTCTTAGGTTATTCGAACTATTAGAGGTGTTAAGGTGGGTCAACGAAGTTTCTAATCAGCAGGCACTACCACGCCACTATTGAGGGTGCATCACATCTTTAATTTGTCTCAGATTTGTTGGTATCAACGTGATTATTCCACCATCCCCGACTAGAGAAAAATGGATATCGAGGATGATATGATGTTCATTGAGCGACCATTGAGGATTGAGTATCGTGAGGAGAAGGTGCTTCATTGATAAGTCATTCCCTTGTTTTGTGTGTTCTGGAGGCATGGTGGCCTAGAGGAGAGTACCTGGGAATGAGAGGCACAGATGCACGCTCTATAACCAGAGTTGTTTTGTGTTTTGTTCACTTCTATTTTTGTACTTGTTTGAGATGTAGTGTTTGACATTGTAAACTATGAAATGGAATGTTTCCCTTTTTCTCTGGATGTTTTTTATGATTTATCACTCTAGGAAGGGGAGGACGTTATCCCTAATCGAGACACATTATGGTGGATGCGATTAAACCATTGTGGGCAAGTCAGTGCCACCCAAAGTATATAGTATCTCGACATGGGGGAAAATGGAATCCCTAATCCATATGTCTGGATAGTGACAACCTTATGTGTTTGTGTGGTTACTTGAGGGAGAGGTGCTCCTAGATTTCGATGTGGTTTTATCTTGAGAGGTATCTTTCAAGGTGGTTGTTCAGACCCCTCTCTTTTCATCGGGTCTAGTTTCTATTCTCGAGGGAGAGAATAGTTTGATAAGTATTTGATGTAATGGACCAGAATCTCCTAGTCTAGAACAGTGAAAAAATATTGGTCCCATCAACTAGTTCCACCAATATAGTTGAACTATGATGCTGGAACAATTCACAGAGCATCGTGACGGTGGCACCGTGGTGATTGCACTGTCACAGTCTCTCAACAAAATCGGGGCTCCATGATAGTGGCACCGTGAGGGTGGCACCGTGGTAGTGGAACCGGAATGGTGGCACCGTGAGGGTGGCACCATTACTGTGTCACCGTTACGGTGTATCACCAAATGGTGTCCCACCATTGTTCTTTTTTCCCAATTTCTGACTTTTACTCTCCCGCACCGTATCTATTGACGTAAACGTGTTTTTATAAGCCTTTAAAAGACATTAAAATCCCATAAATGATATCTAAAATCCCCCAAGATCCAAAGGACCCTAGACTTACCAAAATGTGTGGATTCTTCCATGGTGCCACACCCTTTTTCCCGTACATTCCAGTTCCAACCCTATACCTCATTTTCCACTAATTAAGGGAAATCCATTAACTCATAGCCATTGTGGCCACCTCTCCAATGATAATTATTTAAAAAAAATTATTTCCATCATGTGTAACCATCTATCCACGTGGTGAAACCAAGATTTTCCCTTAAATACATTCAAAATTTGAATCTCGTAACTCCAGGATCTCGCCTTTTATACCATGGGAATTCCTTCTCCGTCTTGGCTGGTCTCCTTTTCTTTCCATGGTGCATTTAGAGTCCCCCTTACGAAGATTAGTGGTGCATCTGTGCTAGAGCCTTTCCTACACACTATTTGATCCCCCAAAGTTCCTCCCCAACAAATTGTGCATCCCTAGTACATGGAGCGTGGAGGAAAACTTCTATCATTGATCATCTATATGGGGTTCTTCAGTGGACTCTCTTTATTGTATATCATGTGGTGCTGGTATGCTAATGTTTATATGGGGATTTATGAAACCATACCTTAATTATGATAATAATAATACTTTTATAGAATTAAGGTGTGTTTTGGATGATGTTGTGGAACTCTTTTACCCTTTATTATATGTTATGAATTGTATAGGCTTCTGTCCACTGAAAATCATGGTCGTTGGTTGTCTTTCCTTGCACACTAATGGACCCCTATATTTTGTGATTAATGAATGAATATAATATGGAAATTGGTTAATCATGTATGTTAGGTTGGTTAAAAGGATTTTCAATAAACAATAATCCTTTTGAGATCACCCCGTTTAATTCAACGGAAATAAAGGAACTCAATGAATGGTGTGTTTAATCCTGGAAAATCCCTTGCTCTATCTTGGTAAAATGTGTGGTTATTCTGCGTGATTCTTATGGGGTGACATGGATGGGGATTGGATCCCCTATGGTGGGGAATTTGATGGTTTGTAGATCTACGGCCGTGTGGGGACATATGGTGGGGCTTGGATTGGTTACATTACTTTGAGAGATCTCACGGATCCCTTTTGTGGCTATGAACTACAGTAGAATGAGGTGTGAATGCTTAAACTGTTTCTTAATTGTTTTTCCTTTAGTGTCTTATGCCTATTCCTATTAGTTTCCCAATACAGAATAATTATTTAAATGGAATCACTTAAATATTAAAAAAATAATGGGTTTAATGGAGTATTGTTTTCTAGGAATGAGTTGTGAATTGGTTGTGGTTGTTGTTATTTTTATAAATTACTAGTGATGGGGGTGTTTTTGTATGGGCTAATGTTGGAAACCCTAGGTTGGGATGTGAGTTTTTTTACCTATATATAAAATTTGGTTCTTATGTTTCTTATTCATGCCCTATCCAAGTTGATCACTTCATGCCAAACACCCCAATTTCATTGGAAGAGGGAGTTTTTTCCAACACTCCTATGAGTGGAAGATTATTAGCACCTTTTCTTCTCCCTTTCCCGAGTTTTCTAAGACACTTCGGGCAGGATTTGATGGCCTAAGGTCAATTATAGCCCAAGATTCTTTGGGAAGGGAACATTGTGGTGGTTGGCCCTAGTGTGTGAGGGTAGGTTATTTCCTAAGTGTCTTCTGGTTGAGGCCTCAGTGTCTTTGGGCATGGAATTATTTGTTCAGGCCTAGGTTTATTCGGGCATAGAGGTAGTCATTCTGGCCCAAGTGTCTATAGGCTTGGTTATGTGTGGTTGTGTCCCAGGTGTTTGCAGTGGGATGTGTGGTTGTAGTTTCCCAGGTGTGTGCAGGATGGTTATGGCAGTGGGACAACGTTGAAAAAGGTTAGGATGTTTTTCCCCATAGAATGTCTTAAATAACTGGTGGGGAAGTGGTGCATGGTACTGAAACATTGATGTGTTATTACTATTACTTTACTTGACTTGCGTTATTTGGGTAGTGTTCCTTGGTGAGGTTTTGGTTGATAGTTTTTTACTAGGTGCATTTGTTATCTCCTTTTCTCAAGGGGAATTAGAATGCCTCCCCAAATGTGCATGAGATATTTTGGTTTTCCCTACTACATATACATGTATACTAATATTATGTATATAAAATATCTCTTAGGTTTCTAGGAGGACTTCAAGGACCACGCTGGACCCTATTAGATTGGACGCCGAGACTCTTGATGTTTTTTTTATTTATTTTGGTACATCCCTTTGGAGTTTTTATTTTACTTGTAGCACTTTATAATCGGAACATGCATTTGGTAATGGATTGTTTTGTCATTACTTTTACTTCCTACTATAGTTTTTTTTGGTATTTACTATCTTATCTTTCAATCCTACTAAATAAAAAGGGTAATTCCTTCCATATTACATGTGATTCTATACCCTTGGTGCTAATCGCCACTCTGTGACCTATTGAAGTTGGGTCTCTGGGGTCATTATCTCTCCTTAAACATGGGGGAAAATAGTTTTCCAATCTATAGTCCCTTCCCTAATTTTGTAAATGGCAGGTCATGACTGACGATCTGGAAAATATTTACATGTGAGAGGTAGTTAGGATTCACAATGGTCTGAGGTGTATCATTTCAGACACTGATCCTCATGTCACATTGTGGTTATGGGAGGGTATTTATAAGGATCTAGGATAACAATTTATTTTGATTACTACCTATCTCCCCCATGAATATTGTCAATTTGAGAGAACTCTCCATGTAAGGAATGATATGTTACATGATTATGTTCATGATTTTTCTGGTTTATCGTAGAATAATATTATACTCATGGAGTTTTTATATCATAAAAAAATTAAAAAAATAAATACACATAGAAACATTTGAGGCTTTTTATTGTTTTCCATTTTATTGGCCTCTTTTTTGGTTGGAGTCATGTGAGTCTACGCTTTATGGGCCTCATCTCATTCATGAGACATTTGAGGAAGTTAATTTTGTTAGACATTGGTTAGTCACCGCATAGGGCAGGATGAAATAACATATTTAAAATCATATAATACATTTGGTGATCATGGTTGGTCTCTAATTTTTTCTTCAAATGTCATATAGGTTAGGGAAATTCCATAGTAGGAAATTGGGAAAGCTAACACCCATGTTTGTTCAGATATTTATGATTGTGGATAGGTTCAATATATTTGCATACTAATTAGATCATACATAGTGGTATAGTTTCGTGAATGATGGGTTTCAATTTTCACATCATTAGATACATTATTTATACCCTACTAAAGTGATATACATAGAAGACATTGAGATTACTACAAATGTTTCCTTCTAGGAGCAATTGATATGGATTTTGTACGGTAGTGATATGCTTCTCAAGAGTAGGGTGATTCCCTCAGTCAAGTGCTATGGAAGCATGGATTAGTTTAAAAGGATACCTGGGAGAGGGAGTCAGATATATAATGACAGTGGCATGACTTATTTTCCAAGACCCCACAATGATTCTTGGATCATCTTGGTGATGAGCTATTATATGGTGGGGAGGTTACCAAATCTCATCATTTTCCAGGAATGTCCATCATTGAGTATGTCGTTTTAGCCTTGGAGGCTGAGTCTTGTTCAGAATAAAGATCCTTTTGGGGTATGACCTATTGTTTTTGGATATATGTTATTTAATTAATGGATTCCTAGTGTAAAAGTGTTAAATTGGTTTATATGGGTTTCCCTTTATTTGAATATATTTAAAGGTAGTTTAGATTACGTTCTTGGGAAACAAGAAAAATGATTTCTACAGATAAATTACGCACTATGTAATGATATTACACAATGCAAAACTATTTCCAGGAACATATTGTGAGATTAGTTTAGTATGTGAAATTAATAAATTATATGAAGGAAATACATGTCGTTTTGTGTCTAGGGAGTGTTAAAAATAACCATAGGTGATGTATTTTTTGGTGTATCCATCTACAATTAAGTACATGGTGTGAAACTGAATTATAAGCCATGTGATTTCTTAACACAAAAATTTAATGTCATAATATAGATGATGTTTTTTATAATTCCATCAAGAAGACTTTTCCTCTTAACCCTCGGGCAGCTTCCAGAAGAATTTTAAGTGGCTATCAAGATTCCAAACATTCAATTTGTGTGATCAGTAACTAGTAAGTGGTTTTTATTGTGTTTTCCACTTATCTTACATTGTTTTATGATCATTTTAGTTTAATCACTTGACCATTTTCTATATTGGTGTTTACCATTATGAGTTCTGAAAAATTGACATTCTTACGATTTTATGCGCCTTCATTAACTTGTGTGTTTGTGATTGTATGTGTTGTGTTCGTCACCAGTTAAATATAGGGGGGCTAAACAATAACCTAATTGTTTAATATTTGAAATGTATGTGTAATATTATAATTACATCAAAATATTGTTCACTAAATAAATTAAATGATTATTTGGATTATTCATTAGATTCCCTTTAGATTTGATTGGTATTGGCCTAGATTGTGGCTAACATTTAGGTGAGTGATCCATGGATTGTTAATCTGTTTTTAAAGACTTAATATGTATTTAGCATGAAATGGTATATGGTTATTTTCTTGATAATGATTCACCTTTAGTTTCCCTATTTGTTAAAATAATTTGATTATTGTTGGTTGAAGGCCAAATTATAAATGAAATGCGTAATTGCATGATAAACTGTAATTTTCATAATTTACCTTTGAGCCTAAAGATGTGATATTGTGATATCCTTGTTACGATAATTTGTATTGTTTTTTAAATTTTGTAATGCGTATATGGGGTGTCGAGCCAGTTTACATGATAAAAATGATTAAATATTCGGAAGTTTCCTAATACACATGATAAAATATAAATATTTAAGGATTGGAACTGGGAAAGATACGAGAATTATTATATACAAGGATTAGAACTAATACATGATAAAATTCAAATATATCAGTCTTGAAACTGATTAAATTATTAAAATATTATATATCAGATCTTGACATATATTTTTGCATTTCATACCTTGGTTATATGGTTATGGTTGGAATGGTTGTCCAACATTATTAGAGACATTATAGTGTGGTGTCAAGGAAAGTTATGTTTTACCACAGATATATAGTTATAGTTGGCATGGTTGTGATACATACTTTTAGATATTCTAGCATCGTGTTGACGTAGGTTTATGTGGAATTAATTTAATTTATTAATTTATTAACACACATGTTTTTTCATTTATTAATACACTTATTATAAAATTAGTTATGATTGATAATAGTGGGGTTAACTAACTAATTTATAATCACATCCTATTTAGGCCACCATCTGGTATGTGGTTAAATTATATAGATTTAGGTTTGTACAAGGGAAATAGACACTACTATTTATTTTTTTCATGATTGATTGGAAGATGTATTGAGATGGGATAGAAATAGTGTTTGGGACCAGTTAATTTCCAGTCTTTGTTTGAGTCTTCCAGTCTTTTAGGTGTATTACTTCCATCATGATGTTTTTTTACATTCTATCATGTCATTACATTATTAATTTATTATTTATTGGATTATTTATTTTTCTTTGATCATTATTATGCCAGTATATCTTATTGCTTCCACTGTTTTCATACTCTGATATTTATTTATTTTTGGTATTGGATTGTTCTGTTGTATTGTAACTCTATAACCTGGTTGTATAATCTCCTTCAAATACTTATCACACCACCTTTTTTATTTAGTATCCTTTGGTGAATGGGGAGGCATTCTTGAGGTCTCTTAACCAACCTGTTTCACCCATGAGCGATAGTTCGAGCTTGGTGATTGTTACAAATAAATCCGTAAATGAATAATAATTATTTCCTCCTTTATTTATCCAAATATTAAAATATAAATATTGAGCGTGAGTAAAAAAAGAAACCACCGAAATGATAAACATATAACCCCTTATTATAAAAATACCAATAATTTAACAATATATTTTTATAAATTATATTCTAATTCCATAATCCCTTTGAGTAATTAAAATCTAAAAAAATTAGGATTTTGAAAAATAGAATCATAAGTATAACAACTACATTTTCAATTAGGGATAATTTTATTCATCATAACTGAGACCAGATGATATATTCTCATTGTAACTCATTTTTGAATTGGGTTCTCAACTAATAACTCCATCCTTAGAGTCCCATGGGATGGTTCAAAATCCATGAAAAATACCAAATCATATATGGATCGAGAATCAAATAATGCATGAGTTTATGAAAAAATTACTTATTAGGAAAAGTTAAGAGACATCAAATTCAGATATATTAATTGAATAATAATTTTGTTTCTATCTCATAACCTTCTATTGTAAATTTGTTTTTAGTTGGGGATCTATTTTGAATAGTGTGTCGTATCATTATAGTTAAATCACTAGATAACAATATATTATATTTATTATTTTAATCATAATCCTTTTGGCCATTTTCTATGTAATTGAAATGGAATCTTGTTACCTTTAATAATGTTCAATGATTTTTCTTTCCACAATTATCTAATGTTGGGAGTTCCATCTTTCCCTAATTCACATTTTCCATATTTATTTTTAATTGGATCTAAGTCATAATATTCTCAAATTAATTTATTTTAAAATCATAAGACCTTGATAATTAGTTCTCTACCATGATGGAAATTGATACTATATTACAAAATCATGAAAATGTGTGAGAGAGTATGGCCCTATAAAGGCTTGGAATAATCCCATGAACAAAATCTTAAAAATTAATTTCTAGATTGCATATCTTGTAAGTAGAAATCCATTCCAATCTCCTAATTGTTTCCTCATAATCATCAACACATTCCAATTATTTCAATTATAAATTAACAAATTCCCTATCCATATAATATCTTCTCTCTCTTGGAAAATTGTTCTCAAAGAATATCACCATAAATTTTTTCCATTCCTTTCTTTTTAATACTTCATCCTCATTGTAATTATAAAATAATGAAATCAAATTATTGATTTATCCCCTTAAATAATACACTATTGGAATAATTTTATCCCTTTGAATACTTCTAATATCTAAAAATATATTTTCAATGGACTTGATCAACTATTCAACATCTAATGGATTTTTACTTTCCAAAAATGATAGAGGTTTCAACTATATAAATAAGTTTTTCATAAGTGTATCATGTTTTGAAGAAACATGTTAGTCCATATGGTCATGGTTTTTGGTAATAATCATTGTATTGAACTCTAATATAGTCCTAATGTTCTCAGTTATAACACTAAATGTAATCACATTCTTGATAGGGAAATCATTACATTGATTGTTGGTGTTGGTATATTTTCTTGTTTCATCCACAAGGAACCATCTATAAATAATGGCATACAAGTAGTTTGGTGGAATTAATTTTAATATTGACCCAAAAGATAATTATTCAACGAAAATCGATCATTCTAGGGATTTATCATAATGCATGTTGATGTTTTGTTCTTTTAAAATTTAGATCAAATGGTTCCTATTAATCTTTCATAGATACATACTGTAACAACCCTTATAATAGTGACTTTGATCCCATATATATTTAATTAAATTGGTCTAAGATATAAGATATGGAACCCAAAAGGATCAAACTATTTAATAGTATTTGAAAATAATAAATATTCTTAATTCTTATAATACATAGAAAACACAAATCATATATTTTAAAATATATAGGAGAATTATTATTTCCTTTATCATTTCATTGAAATCAATCAATTATCCCCTAATTGGATCCTATGTAAATGATAACATAATAAAGTGGGAGATAATATTTTCAGAATGGGAAAACATGTCATGGTTGCTACTATCAATATATATGTAATGACTAATATGATATAGTAAATAATTTATAAAAGTATCATATAATAAATATCATAATAATTATATATATCCATGGAAAAAATATACTAATAATATTGAAAATATTAATGATAGAATATTTAATCTAAGAAATCATAATCTTAACATTGAGGCCTTTCAATTAAGTAATCATTTTTATCATCGAGACATCTCATGTAATACAAATTATAAAAAATCATGGAATCTGGAAAAAGACATCTTATATACCAGTATGTCCTCACAACCAAAACATCATACATAAATAGGTAAGGCCTACACTAAACACCCAAGTGAGTTTATCACATGAGACCAACTGATGCATTGAGGGGCTATAACTGGCCCCAAAAATTACATACACTTGTAAAATTAACTCATAAAATATTTAACGAGAAAGAAAATATATAAATATTATTCATTAATATTAATAAATATCAACATTGTACATTGTTTTAAAAAATCAATAATCCCATTGTTAATGAAATAATTTTATTAAAAATATTATTCATTTCACATTATATATAATTATTAATATAAAATTTTATCAACATTGAATTGACTCTAAATATATAAAATGTATAAAATAACAAGGACATGAAAGATAATAATAATTTTATTGTAATTATGGATAGTGCTAGAGAACATTGTATAAATCATTTTGAATAAAATAATGTACAAACTGTAATTCATTGAAGGCTAAAAAATGCACATCAAGTTAACATAAATAAATATTTTTATATAATAGAAATTTTATGGAAAATTATAGAGGATAATGGATGAAAAAGATAAAAAATAATTTTAATAAACCAGTTATAAATTAGAATAAAATTTAAAAATAAAAAATAGAAAAATGCATTTCAAAATAAGTCGCAGTGAATTTTAATACATTACATAAAAAATTTAAAAAATAAATAATAAAATAAATTATTCAATGGTAAGGAAATATATAGTTGATGATAACAAGATATATAAAAATTAAAACCCTTTTCTATTTCTATTAAGAAAATATAATACTTTTTTAAAAAAAATAAATGATTCATAGAATAATGATATCTTTAAATTCATTAAAACCCCATTGAATCTTATAAATAATTATTGATAAGAAATAATTTTTGTGATAGTGGTAATTTATGTTCAATTGATTAACATTAAAAAAACAATCTTTTCACACATCTGTTAAAGAATCAACTAAATACCATCTAAAAACATTTTAAGGGTCTCTTTTTAAAACATTCTAAGAATGTAAATTATAGTAGAAATGAATTCAAAAAATCCTTTGATGATATAAAATAAAATTATGAATAATTATTAAATAAAAATGATGCATATTATAATGTTTTGGGTAGGAAAACATTAATGTGGTGTTTTAAATAAAGATCCCTTCCCACATTGGTAAATTTTGATTCAAAAGAATATTAAAGGAGAGAACATCAAATGGATTTGTAATCCCCTTAAATTTTATTATATATATAATAAAATACATCCATATAGAATATTATACACAATTCAAAATAAATTATGTTGTGAAAATGGAATAATTATTAAAAAAATTAATTTGATTTGTGAAAACCAATACCACATATCATTAATTTACATGTACAACTATTAATTTAAAAAATAATACAATTTAATTAATCATCTAGATAACATGGAACCTTTAATTCACTTATTATTATTACATTTAATTTATTTATTACCATTTCTTATTTAGTTAATAAAATAGATTATTTTAAGGTAGAATTTTTGGATTCATTTAGATCATATCATTTAAAACATATTTAGTAGGTTGAAATAAGTTAAATGTGTAACACCTCATGATTTAAAAAATGAAGCTATGATCTATGTGATATACAACACAGATCACCAAGAAAAAATAAAACGCAAAATAATATTATTTTAAATATAAAATTTATAACTCAGTAGTAAAATTTGAGTGTTGGAATAGTATATTATACTTTATGAAATTTATATAATAATTTCTTACCCAGAATAAATTTATTAATGAATTATAAAACAAATAATTAATCAATTATTATTAATGTAATTTCATTTATCAAAAATATGTTTTTAAAAAAAGTGATTTTTATTTGATTTTATGGAAGGATATTATAATTAATTCTTAGAAAATTTCAAAATATTAATTTGAAAAAATAATTTTATTTCTGTATTCTTCATATCCAAATAAACATATGGTGAAATTTTGACATTTTTTTGAAAATAATGATTTGTAGTAAATAATGAAAAATACATATTTTTGTAAAAGATAACCTTAATTTCAAAAAACTATTTCCCATTATTATATGATATTTATTTAAAAAAAAATATTCCTTAGTTATAAATTATCCAAGTAATTACATTTTATTAATGTTTATACAAGATTTTATTAAATCATTATTTTTTGTCTAAAAATGGGATTTTTTTGAAAAATATTTTAAATGCATAATGTTTCTCTGATTTAATTAATAAAAACAAACCCTAAAGATGAATAATTTAAATGAAATTAATATATTTTATATCTATAAACATTTATATAAATTCATATCATGATTATTATTAGTATTAATGTTAATATAAAATCATTTTTTTGTTGAAAAATACATCTCATGGAAAACACTTTTTTATTTCTTCTACGAATTTTATTTTAAATTAAATTCTGCCACTTATATTAATTGAATTTTATAAAATTTGATATATTTTTTTATTAGAAGAATTAATTTTTTATATAATTTCTAATATAAAATTTTACATAATGAATATTTAAAATCATAAAAATCTTTTACTGTGGTTGAGGTGAAAAACGATTTTCTAAGAGGCTAAAAAATTATAAGGATTAAAATGAATTAAAAATAATCTAAATTATATTTTATGGCCATGTTAAAATTTTATATCATATAATTTTCGATAATATCCCATTTTTTCCTTTTATAATTTGATATACTTGGGTACAATGTTTTCTTTTCAAAACTTCAATGTGTGTCATCTCTCCCACTTAAAATATGTCACACCCTATCCAATCATATCCACACCATCAAAGTGTTTTATATCTAGAAATAATTTCCAAAATACCTTACTTAATTACCATCCCCAGACCAATAGTCCCGGTTTTGATCATAAATCAATCCAGTGAAGGATTTTAGAGCTAGCCAAAGGAGGTTTTCTGAAGAAGGGGTATCATGCTTAACCGAGCATTTTTTGTTTTTTTATTATTCCAACTCTTCCAAAACATCATTAATTATTTTGTTAAAATAAAAAAAAGTATATCACATATAATTATATTTTATTATTTTTTTGTAGTAAACTATATCCATTTCTTATTCCATCATATATGAAATGAAACCATCATTCATGTATATGGTGGATTATCGTCTAACAAACCATTGTAATTCGTTTATCATCATCAACTTTAATGGCTTGTTATAAATATGGAGATAAAATATATATATTATTTTTGAAACATAATTATACTTCTTGAATTATGATATCACAAATGCCTTATTACTTTTCATCTTGTGGGAGATACGATAACATCGCTTGCCTTTACAGTGGACTACCACTTCATGAAGTGATGTGATTCATTTTTCACTAATGATTTACACTGATGAAAATAAAGAAAAATTTAATGAATAAATTTGATATAAATTACATAATTATGATAGAAATATCTTATATATCTTTATTAAAAAAATAATATTTCATTTTATTTCTTACCATTTTACTTAATAAAAAAGTATAATAATGTACGTGTGGACATGTGGACTACCCCCTCAATGAATGGTTGTTATTATTTTTCATCACCTAATCACATAGATGATAAATATAAGTATATTTTAAAAAATAATAATATGATATTTATTATATTATGATAATTCAATTAAAATAAAATATTATATACATCATTTACATAATTACTATTAATAAATGAAAACGTTACTCAAGATTACATGAATCCTATAATCTTCTTGATTGTAACATTGATTACCTTTCATAACAAAAATTTATTATGATTTTTAACGTTATCATTTAGTTTTAATAATTATATTTATTTCATGATTATTATTCTATAATTGTTAAATTAATGTCATTTTGACAATATTCAACATACCAAAATAATTTTTATATAAGCCAAATATCATCAAATCCTCAAATATAAACATAATTGATTACATAATTATAATGACATATTAATAAGTTAAATTAAACTAATACTAAATTTGGAAATATTTTTCATGAAATTAAATAATTATCATATATATTGTTCAGGAAGATAAATAAAATATGTGATGAATCAAATATGAGGCAAGATACACATTAACATAAAACCACATTTTAATAGTTTTTATGATTTATTTTCAAAATATATTTCTTCCATGTAAATGTATTTAAAATAATTTTATGAATTTACTTATATGAAAAGGATTTTATTATAAAAGAATTTATTTTTTCCAATGGTCTTTTAAAAAATGAATCTTTTTACAGAATGTTTTAATTTACTTACAAAATAAAAAAGGAATGCTCTATTTTAATGTAAATGTAGACAAAATCAAATTACTACTAGAAACATTATTTGACGATTGGATTCCATTAAAATAATTCTTGTTTGATTCAAATAAAATTATCCTCTTTACAATTTATTATGTTTTTTTATTGAATGTTTGTTTTAAAATGGGATTGGTGTTTAATATCATAAATTGTTACTTAATGGTTCTATCAATATTTCAATAGATTAATTTTGAGAATTTACATCCTTTATATTTTATGATTAATTCATAAGTAATATAAATTATTTATGATGATGGGTGATTCCATTATAAACCAATAATGGGTGGTTACATTATTAAACAAATGAATAGGGGTTAACATGTTATCACATAATAAAAGGGGATGGGTGGGTCTATGATAGCTCTTCAATGCATTAGGTATAGAAGTAGAATGTATGGTTATTACATTTGTAAGAGAAATGTTTAAAAAAATTCTAATATTACTATATGATTATCATTGTTTTCAATGGGTTTTATTGTAATCCTATAATTTAAAAAATTTATGCAATTATGTTTTTTCCAAAATAAAATAATTACTACTACTTAACTGTGAAAAGTATAACCTTGTTAAAATTTTATGTTTATTATAACTAATTTTTAAAGATAAGATTATGAAATTTATTTTTTTATTTATCATTTCTTCAAAAACGATTGATGAAAATATATTTGTACAAAGAGTTATTTATTTAGTATGAAAATTATTAATGTGGTCCCAATTGTTACTTTGAAAAGGAAAATGTTTATAACTATTCATGGAGTAACAAGCATCAATCTATTATTTTATGTCCCTTATTGATATTATTTGTTCATACCACATTTTATAATGTTTTCATAGTGGATAAATATGGGTAAGAGAAAGAGTGAAGTCATATTTAATGTCATTAAAATTTTCCCTAAAAATAAATCATGTCTTATTTTTAGTATTTTAAATAATGGGAAAAATTAATACTGTTCGGATATGTCTAAAATGTTATATATGATTTTTAAATAAATTTACTAAAATTGTAATCCTAAAAGATATTTGGGATATGAATGTGAATTCGAGTCTAAGGGAACTATAATATATAATGTTTTAAGAAATTTCCTTTCAGCTTTTATTTTAGAAAAGGTATAGATAACTTTATGGGTTTGGATTTAATTTAATATTATGTTAAAAATACTCTACATCTATAAAGGTTAATATTCTACTTTAAATTATTTTTATTTTTGATAAATATAAATTATTGAATAGAGGATGAAATATTTAAGGATATCCTAGTAATTCTCCTCCATAAAAGATGTTTTTTATGCTCTATTTAATAAACTCAAAGTGTCTTTTTTTGTTTTATTAAATAGATAACTAAAACATGAACAAAATTAATAATTGATATGAATTAAAAATTTGATGGTTTTATTAATGAGAAATGAAAAGGAATTGGAGACATAGTTGAAACTCTTGTGGTTATTATTAACATTCTATCACAAGATATGTTTCAAAATTTGTATGTTAATGAGTTTACTAACACCCCAAATAAGAGATAAATTGACCTCTATGGATGTTAAA
The DNA here is from genome assembly GCA_963277665.1 of Viscum album. Classification (NCBI taxonomy): domain Eukaryota; kingdom Viridiplantae; phylum Streptophyta; class Magnoliopsida; order Santalales; family Viscaceae; genus Viscum; species Viscum album. The sequence continues at coordinate 598,209,900 of OY728121.1, forward strand.
TTGGTAAATATCACAAAGGTAAAAAATTTCAATAAAATACATGCCCATAATATAGAATGAAGGACCTATGAAAATTTCTAAATAGAACTACATAATGTCTTGTATGTGGTAACAGGGGGAACAACACGATAATCCTCCAAAGAAAAACGAAGAATTTGGTTATCTCCATTAAGAAGAATAAAATTACTCCCATGATATAAATTTAAGTTTTTATATTTTGGGAGTTTGATAATAATTAAAATTGATATCTTAAAGAGAAATATCAAGAATGGGATCAAAGAGATTATATGAATAAATTTCTAGAAATACGTAATTCCATTACAGTTGATGGTAAGGAAATTTCATATGACAAGTGGATTTTATGGATTATATATAGTGTTATGTTTTGAAATATTTCAATCATAGGAAATGATACACATTTTTGATTGGAAGTAAGTATTATGGTATAATATAAAATAGAATTTTTAATTTATTATCAATAATTATTATTGAATAATGTGTCACATCAAGAGATTCAAGAGTTATGATCTAGTAGTGTATTTAAGGATGATCATATGTTTAGATTCATTAATAAAGTTTTAATGTTTTATGTTGTCGGTGTATACAGTCTATGAGAAATTTATTGAATTTTGATATAATTTTAAGGAATGTGTAACCCTATATTTAACTTGAAAAAATGTTTTTTGATAGAGAATCGACTATTCATTTTTGTGGACACAATTTTAAAGATATTAAAACAATTATGATATTTATGATTTAGGATGATTTAATTTATTTTCTAGTTTTTTCATCATATTTATAGAAATTTTGTAATATTTATATTAGTATTATTTTATAAAATGGAAAACATGTCATATATTTCAAGCCTGTAGGGATACAACCCATAATCGATGGGAAAGAAGGGTGTCAGGCCTACCACTAGACCATGTGATGTCCTAGTTAGTATGAAATAATTTTTTTATAGAAATGGTTTGATATATAATAATTATATTGATTTTTATAACATATGTTTTATCATAGATATAACCAAGGGATTGAAAAGTGATTTTCAATTTAGGTGAATGAAATTATTTTATTATATGTTCACCATATTGGGAACCTTTTATGATTAATAAAGTTCTAACATTATGGGATTTTATTTGAGAAATATATTTTGAAATATATTTTTTGAAACATTTATTATTTTACAATTTTTTGTGAGGTGATTCAAGTTATTTATGTGAATGATTAGTATTTTTTTTATTATACAATTAGGGTATATATAATTTTTTGAATAAAACATTAAGAGTGATTTGTGTTATTTAAAAAATAAATGTTAAAAATACATTTGATGAATATGTGAAAAAATTATGATACTTTTTTATTTTAGTCTTATTCGGGAATATTTTAAAAAAAAATAAGGATTGTTTTATATGGAATGAAATAGTTTGAACCTTTTTCACTACTGTTGAATATTTTAGATTAAATTAGTTTTCATTATGTGAATGTTTATTCATTTTGTGAGACATATTACCTTATGCTATCCATTTTTAATGTGGAAAATGTATAAATATAGGAGGAATATTTGGTTTTCCAATTTGGAAATTTTTGATATATTATGAGTTCATATTAATTATTCATGCATGAAAAATTCATCTTGAATACTCAGAATTTAGAGAACTGTTGAAATTATGGTGGAAATTGATTAAATGTTGAAATTATACTCATCATATAAGATTATTTTTGAGTCAATAAGGTTTTCCTTGACTTTTACCTTCATTTATACATGAGGGAGATTGATGAGTCAATGAGGTTTCCTTATGACATTACCATTCCTTCTTGTTTTGAAAATCACAAACACCTTATCTTAAGGAAATTTTTTTTTCTACCCTATGTTTTAATTTCGTACAAAAATTTTTACTTCCCCAAGGAAAATTATCCTTTCAATGTTTTTCGTTATACATTTTTTCTAAGTATAAAATTCGGTTTCATATCCAAAAACATGGAATCATATAATACGTAGATATTGAGCATTCTATTTTCAGTATTTGAATTCAGGTTCTGAATTCTAATTAATGTAGAATATGAACTCTTCTGAGTTATGACTTCGAGTTCTCTGAATTCTGACTCTGAATTCATCTGAGTTCTGACTCAGAGTTCTTTGAATTCATGAACCGAATTCTTCTGAGTTCTAACTCTAAAATCTAATGACTCCAGACTCGGAAAGTTGTATGTTCAGACTCTGAATTCTCATGAAACCTGACTCCGAACATTATATGTTCTGACTCATAATTATCATTAACTCTGACTCCGAACATTGTAAGTTTCTGTTCTAAATTCTTGTGAATCCAAATTCCGAATTTCCTTGAAATTTATACTCTATAATTCTATATATTATAGGTTCTAAATTCCTTAGAAAAAAGAATCCTAATATCCTTGTATTATAGACAATGAATATGTTTTTTGTTAGACTCTGAACTTTTATTTTCTTACATTCAAATTAATTTATTTGGGTTAAGTAACTATTGTTTTTCTTACAAATGATTTGATTAAAAAATGATGTCATGCATGCAGTTACTAACTAACCATTGTTTGAGTGAAACATGTACAGGTCCCTCTGAAATTCAAGGAAAAATATGATCATTGGAGGAGAGAGTCGACCGTTGAAGTTGTGACAATAAATAGTAGATCATTTGAAAGAGATCATGACTATAATTTTTGGATGAACTTACTTACATGCTGTTGAAGTGATTTTTAGAGAGAGGGGCTCTTATAAACTCTCACCCTTCATGCAAAAAGTTTTAATGGCTTGTTCAAACATTTATTTGTGTAGAATTTCTTCATGTGACTCTGAATGTTGCAGATTACATTCGAGGGCTTCTGGGGATAGGATGATAGAGTGGTCAACAAATACATACTTTCTTGAAAGTATAAATCAAGGGACATTTATCCAAGGTTGTTGGATACCCTTCAGTTTGGGTTAAAATATTTACTACTTGTTACTAGTTTTGTTTCAAGTTTTCAAATGCGTTTTGTTTGAATAGGAAAGTATAAATCTCTTATACTTGCTTATACATGTACACTCTTATTTAGTAAGATTATATACACTTTAATGTAGAGTTATTATATTTTTAATCATTGGTTAAGTTTCATTTCTTGAATCACTTTTCTGGAATTACATTCTTGGAATCATATTTTTGGAATCAAGAAAGTGTGTCGAATTAGAGATGTTGTGAATTTCGAGTATATAAAATTTCCTTAAGAATTTTTAAATAATACAACTCACCTCCTCTTGTATATTGAGTATCCATAGTATATTTTTGATATTTCATTTGGTATCATAGGAGATTTTCGTACTCCATAACAACTCAACAATTGTTATCAGAGGATTAGTTCTATCCGAATTAATCTCACTATTAGATTCAGAAGAGAATAATTCATCTTTTTATTTTCAGAATCAGAATTTTCGGACTCATAAAGATCAGATTCATATTTTTCATAGAGATAATCTAGATATATATTCCTTTCTTAGGATATTTTTCTCTAGTTTACAAACTTTTATTACTAAAAAGAATGTGTGGAATTATATTTTTTTATGATGGAAGGAATAAATGTTGGTTCCATAGACAACCTGTATCAAACAAGACCACCTATTTTCAATGGGAATGATTTTGATAATTGGAGAGATCGTATGAATACATTTATTATCAATACTGGTGTGGATAATATCGTTAATCATACTGGATGATATAAAATCCCTGACTAAGAAATTAGTAGTTTCACTAATCACGAAAAGCCTGAATATCAACTCAATTATACGGTACGCAATACATTTCTATGTTCCATGACTAGGAACATTTATATTCAAATATCATAATGTAAAGATGCAAACAGTATCTGGATGAAACATGAAGTTACACATTTTTTCACATCTAATGTTATATAGATAAGAAGAGCTATGTTAAGAGTTGAATACCATGTCTTTAACTATCTTTATAGAGAACCTATATGCAAAGTAAAACAAAGGTTTATGACAATTTTGAATAGTTTTCAATCCATGGGAGAAAAAGTATTAGATGATAATTCTCTTGTGGATAAAATCCTAGAAAAAATTCCCAATGAGTGGGAATCCCTGAGGACTATTATTGATGAGAACAGAAAGGTCACTCATATTTCTCAAGATGAACTATATGGAACACTTCTTCAATATGAGACTAGAATGAAGATAGATACTAATAATGTTAAAAAGAATAATGGGAATGGTAGTGTTTATTTTACTACAACGTCAAATCATATGAAATACAAGACTCCTGAGAGAGTTACTAGATCCAAATCTAGGAATGTTATTATCCATTCTGAATCTTGTGGAAGTGAATGTTCAGAAAATGAATTATCCAATCTTGTTCGAAGGATGAACAATATTTTTTTAGGAAAATTTTCAATCCAAATAAAACAGTAATTAAAAGCAAGATAATAATGTTTCCTAAGTCACATCTTATTAATGCAAGAGAGATGTACATATAAGACCTAATTGTCCTATTCTTAACAGAAATGAATGAAAAGAAAAGCATTCTAAGAGAAATTAAAAGAAGTACTACAAATCTAAATCTAATAATGTATTGAAAGCTAATGAAACCAGGAGTGCCAATTGTGGTGACTCTTCAGATGAATCATCATATTATGAATCTTCTCGATAGAATAATCTTGGTCTAATATCCAGACTACCTATTCATAATCATTTCTAAATTGCTAAGGTACAAAATACTGAATCAATGACCAGTGCTCATTTGAATGGAAATTATATTAATGATAAATACTATGATTCATTGGATAAAGAATCTTCATCTGATGAATATAATACTTTACCTACCTATGAAAAAATTTCTAGGTTTTCTAAGCTTCTTGAGAAAGAAAATTCTAAACTTAACAAAAATCATGATAAGGAGAATTATCGGAATAATATTCTTACTATGGAAATATTAGATCTTTCTAATGATATTGATAATACACCCCTTGATTTTGAAATTAATCCAAAAAATATTGACAAAGTAAATTATACATTGTATAAACATTCTAAGGGTATAGATAATGTAATTTATAATAAAAATGTTTTCAAGCCTAACTATAGTTGTAAAGATAATGTTTTCAAAGAAAACAAATTAGTTGTTAGATTAATGTCAGATAATTTTTCCTTGAGGAAGTGTTTTTCAAACTTTACATTAGGTAATTAAAATTTTAATTAAAAGTTTTCTCAAATTTGACATCTTATGAATAATTCTGGTTTTGTTTATATAAGTTCAAAACTGATTTTTAGCAGAAATTATTTTGTTCCTCAGAGTGATCCATTTTGCACCAACTTTCATTGTTGGGAATTCCCTATTGAAGTACAGAGTGATTATAAACAAGATGACGCCACCAGAAGATGATGGTTGGAATGAGGTCAAGATGAAGAAGAAGAAAAAAGTGGTGGGATCTGAAAAACCAGTACCTCTGAAAAAAGTCACTGACGTTTGGGTAATGAAACCAATGGTGATTGGTGAATCCTAAAACCCCACCTGGGCCGAGCAGGTTGAGGAAGATGAAGCCATGGAATACGAGAAACTCATTTTGGAAGATATTTAAAGGCTAGAGCTAGACACTTGTGAGATCGAACTGGAAAAATCTATATAGAAAGTCTACCCATCTTCAGTGTTTCCAATGGATATTCCTTCAGCTAATGATGATGCAGCACATACTTCTCTACATTCTCCTATCTATGATACATCATGTATGGTCCATAATTTATCATCTACTATTACTTTTGTTCCACTTAAAAATAGTGCATGAACAAAAAATTACTCACACACAGCTCCAAAGGAAGCCTCTTCTCCAGTGGTGCTGCCTGCCAATACAGGTACTGATGTTTTAGTATCTGATCTGCCTATTTTTACACCATCTTCAGTTGTGGCTGCTAACCCCCATTCTGCCTTCGAGATTCATCTAGAAAATATTACAGGCATTGAAACTAATAGTGTAGTAGACCTTCTCACATCATCTACTACTTCACAAATACCAGTTGCATCATGTGATGCAAATGTGAATAATTTGGTTAACAGTAACAATGATAACCAAGACACAATTATTATTACATCTATTGCTAATAACGAAAATTCTGTTGATTTATTGAGTAAATAAAATTTAAAATCCTCCCCATATTCAGCCTCTATTCTCAGATGATCTATGAGGAATAAAGGATTGGGGGGAACCAAAAAGAAGAAGAGTAGCGGTGGCTTCAAATCAAGGTCTTAATGGATATTGTTTTTTGGAACTTCCATGCTATATCAAACCCTATTACCATTGATGTTCTTAAAAGACTTTTCTTTATCAATAAACCAATACTTTTTTCTATTTCTAAACCCAAAATTTTCTTTAGTAGACAATAAATAAACTTTGCTTCTTCTGGTTACTCAATTCAAGGTTCTTGCAAGAATGATACTCTGATTTATTCCCATTGGGTTTTTATCATAATTCTTTGCGGGATATTAAAATCATTAATCTTTCTGATCAACTACTTACTTGTGATTTTAATTTGGATGGTCAGCATATTTATTGTTCTGTTATTTAATCTAGGAATAGATACCAAGATCATCATCCTCTTTGGAATGATCTTCTTGATTTGGCATCCACCATACATGACCCATGGTTAGTTATTGGGGATTTTAATGCAATTCTATCAGCTAGTGAAAAAATTGGTCCAATGCATTCTCACACTATCTCTAGAGAAATTAGGGCTGTGATTGAAGACTGTAATTTAATTCAAGTCAATCTGACTGGTGCTAAGTTCACTTGGTATCATTGTAATTACAATAGGACTGCCGCTAGTAAACATGATAGAGAATTTTTATGCATCCCCTCTTTGGATGACTGGGACACCATTTCTAGTATTACATTACCTATATTAAATTCGGATCATAATTCAATTATTCTGAGTCTCTTTCCTAAGAGACCCAAACACAAAATTCGCTTCAAATTTAATACTACTTGGTCTATGGATCTAGACTGTTCCACTCTTATTAAAAATTGATGGGATTCCATGATTTACCATGCTGATGCATTTTCCCATGTCATTAAACTCAAACATCTGAAGGAAAATATCAAATGTTGGTGTCCATCTAACACTAATCAAATTGATAAAGATTTTGTCTCGTTGGAGGTAGAGCTCAACCTCATTCAAAACACTATCACTAATACTGACTTAGCTTTAGATCCTCATAATGAAATCAACATTTCCATGAAACCTAATTCACTCATTTTTCTTAATAATAAAATCTGTAAAAATGTCTTCAAAATGAAATGGCTTAATGATGTGGATAGAAATACTAAATTCTATAATGACTTGCAACTTGTTAGGAAAGTTTGTAGACCTATTCCCTTCATAAAGGATAATGACATTCTATCGGACACTGAGGCTCCCATTTATAATCATGTCGTCTATTACTTTGAAAATATTTTTAATGGTCTGTCCATTAACAAAGACCTCATTCCTGATATTGTTCCTGATCTTGTTGATGAGGAGGACAATCAATCTCTTTTGTGAATCCTCCTTGATCATGCAATCAAATACACTATTTTTGGTCATAATTCTGACAGTTCCCTAGGTCTAGATGGGTTTAATAACGGTTTTTATCAACATCATTAGGACATTATCAATGCTGATATTTGTAGGCCTGTAAAAACTTTATTCTCTCATGGTAACTTACCACATGGTCTCAATTCCTAAATCCTTACTTTGAATCCTAATGTGACTAATGCTTCCGAAATTCATCTATTCCATCCTATTGACCTCATTAACTCTCTCTATAAAATTATTACGAATATTTTGGCCAATCACCTATCTCTTCTCTGTAACAAAATTATTTATTGGTACCAATTTGTCTTCATTAATGGATTATCCATTCAAGATTGTATACGCATTGCCTCTGAATATACCAATATCCTTAATAAAGAATCAAGAAGAGGCATTGTGGCCATTAATCATGACATTAAAAACAATGTAGATACCATTGATTGGGACGTTATCTTTAAGGTTATCCATCAATTTGGTTTTAATGTGGTATTTATTAATAGGATACACTCTTTGTTCACATCTTAAGCTATATATATCCTTGTCAATGGATCCACTAAATGATATTTTAAATACAAAAAGGGTGTCTTACAAGGAGATCCTTTATATACCATATTTTTTTCCATTATGGAAGACTATATTAGCAAACTTCTCACTATGTTGGTTTCTAAAAATAAAATGATATCGATCCAGGATGCAGGAGGCATAAATGCTCCGCCCCATATTCTCTATGTGTATGATATCATCCTCTTTATTAATGGAGGAAAATGAAATCTTATGAATCATAAAAATGATTTAGCTCATTATGAGGTGGTCTCAGACAAGTATTTAGTTAGAGAAATTCTTTTATCTTCTTCAGAAAAAGATTCCATGAAAACCATAAAATAAATATCATTTAAAGCATTGGAATTAAGGAAGGTACATTAAATTTAATTATTTTTGTGTTCCATTATTTTGGGGATGGCCTAAAGCCATGTATTTCTCTTTTGTGGTTGATCAGATTCTTCACCATCTCTCTTCCTTGAAGGGGTTATCTCTTTCCATGGCTGGTTGGTTTGTCCTTGTCAAATCAACCATTATAGAAAAAATGTTCTACTCTCTAATGATTTACAAATGGCCAAACTATCTTCTTAAATGAAATAATAGTTACATTTAGAACTTTGTTTGGACTAGCAGTACTATTGACCGAAATCTTGTCACTACTCCTTGGTCTACGTGTTGCAAACCGTTGGAAAAGGGAGGCCTTGGCATTAAGAATATCAAACTTTTTAATGAGGTGCTTCAAACCAATCTCACTTGGATCTTGATCAATCAATACTCTAATTCCTCTGATTTTAGTTGAAAAAGATTCTTAGACCAGATTAAAAAAGGTATCTTGAGTTATATTAGTTCCTTTATCTGGCCCTCCATCAGAGACTCTTTCCACAACATTATTCATAACTCTAGATGGATGGTCAGTAAAAATTCATCTTTAAATTTCTGGCTTGCTAACTAGTCTGGCTCCCCCCTGATCTCCATGTTATCTCCTCACTCACCTCCAGATACCATAAATATCTCTATTCAGGAGGTTATGGATGACCATGGGCCCAAACTCTTGGAGTCTATTATGCATGTGGTTGAGAGCCATAACTTCACTAATGCGGATGATTTCCTTGTTTGGGAACCTTATCTTAATGGTATCTGGGATTCTAATGCTTTCTATCATCATAATTATTCTTCATTTGAAAATCCTTTTGGGTGGATCAAACATTTTGATAATCATTGGATCAAGCCCTCTAGACTTATTCTTATTTGGAGGATTGCTCATAATCATGTCCCTACAGATTTTTGTCTCCAGTCCTTTGGTATCAAACTTTGTTCTAAATGTCATATGTGTCATCAGATGGATTTGTTCTGACTCAAACTTTACTAACATGTTTCATTCCAGATGGATTTGTTCTGACTCAATTCTTACTCATCTGAAACGTTGTGTGGAGCTCAATGCCTCAAATCCAATCAAGAACCTCTTTCTTGTGGCCGTCGCCAAGCTCCTACACATCATCTGTTATGATCGTAATGATATTTTTCATAATATGAACTCACTCAATCTCAATGCAGGTCATTTGAGAATTCTCACTAACATCAGTGATCCGCCTTGATTCAAAAAGACTTCTTCAATAATTCGGTTGAAGACTTCATGATTCTAAGATGTCTCTGGGTTGTCGGCCTTTACAAAAACCCATGTTATTCAATCGAGGTGTTCTAGAAAGCCCCTATTCCTGGGTGGATAGAAATAAATGTGGATGGAGCATCAAAAGGGAACCCTGGTCCAGCAGGTTTTGGATCTATCTACAAGGACTATCTAGGTCATTGTCATAGGTTTTTCTATGGTGGTTGAGCCACCGCCACTTCCTTAGAAGCTAAGATGATGGTCGTGATCCATATTGTTGACTTTGTACAAAGGAAGTGCTGGAACAACATTGGGATTGAAAGTGATTCTACCTCCATCATCCAAGCTATTTATAATGGCCTGATCCATCTTTCCTGGACTATAACATCTTGTTTGATGAGATGTATGGACTCTCATCGGGATATTAGATATATTGCTACACATGCCTATTGGGAAGAAAACATGGTGGATGATGATCTCTCGAACAAATGTATCAACCAGGGTGTTACCTAGTTTGATAATATTCTGATTGACTTTATTTCTCTTTACGAAAGAGATTGTAACAAAAACCCATCTTTCAGACTTTTGTAGTTACATTCTTTATTAATAAATTGTGTCTTGGTCTTTGGCCATGAAATTACCCTTAAAAATATTTATTGGTATAGGTAACATCGTTCTTCATGGAAGAACATTGATTTAAAATGTTTTATTTGTTAAGGCTCTTAAGCAAAACCTCATTAGAATACGTCAATTATGTGATGAAGGTTACCTTGTGAATTTTAGGAATGAGCAGTGTTTATTACACAACTCCAAGGAAGAATTTATTCTTTCTGCCCATCAGTAAGAGAATTTTTACACACGAAACATTGAAAAAATTAAAAGACAAGACTTACCATGTCTCGGTGCAATTTATGATCATTATTGGTTATGGAATAGAAGTTTAGGACACTGTAACCTTAGGAATATATGAAAACTCTCAAAGAAAAGATTTGTTAAGGATCTACCAGGGCATAGATTTGATTCTTCAAAAGTCTGTGATCCTTGTCAATATGGAAAGAAATATATATCATTTTTTAACCTAGTCATTGAATTATCAACAACTGATGCATTACAGTTGGTCCATTTGGATCTTTTTGGTCCATCAAAAACTAGAAGCATCAGAGGAAAATATTAGGTATTTTTCTTAGTTGATTATTATACTAGATTTACGTGGGTCTATTTTCTCGAAAATAAATATGAATCTTTTTTTATTTCAAAACTTTTAGAGCCCAAGTTAAAAATGAGATAACATTCCTTTGATAACTATTCATAGTGATCGTGGAAGGGAATTTCAATATTTGAATTTTGAATCTTTTTATAGTAGAAAAGGAATTACTCATAACTTCTCATCACCCAGAACACCTCAAAAATATGGTGTTGTTGAAAGAAGAAAGAGAATTCTTCAAGAGATAACGTGAACCTTGATGAGTGAATATTCTGTAGCCAAATATTTTTGGGCTGAAGCTGTATGTACTGCTTGTTATACTATAAATGGAGTTTTGATTAGACCTTTTCTTAATAAAACCCCTTATGAGTTATTCAATGGTAGAAAACCTAGACTTTCCTACTTCAAGGTTTTTGGTTGCAAGGTTTTTATTTTGAATAGTATAGATAACATAAACAAATTCACACCAAAATATAATGAAGGAATTTTCATAGGATAATCCACAACTTCTAAGGCTTATATAGTTTTTAATAAAAGCACTTGTACAGTTGAAGAGACAGTACATGTCAAATTTGATGAAACTGATCCCATTTATTTAAATAACCCCAACCTATACCTTCGTATTTGTTTTCAAAAACTTATTATCAACCTTTATTAGAAGATCCTTCCAAAAATAAAAAATTTCCAAGAAGATTTTTCTGAAGAATTTACCCCAGAATACTTCATACCTTATGTAGACGAACAGGTTTTAAAAAACCCAAATAAGCTGGTTCTTATGAATCATTCCAGTGATAGTATCATTGGTGATGTAAATCAACCTGTATGGACTAGAAGTTCATTAAGGAATGAAGTAGAACATCTAGCATTACTTTCTCAATTAGAATCAAAAATCACTGATTAATCTTTTGGTGATGTTTATTGGATAAAATCTATACAAGATGAACTAAATTAATTTGAAAGGAATAATGTCTGGACCTTGGTTGAAAGACCTAAGGAAACTTCTATTCTTGAAGTAAATGGGTCCTCATAAATAATTGTGATGAAAATGGAATCATAGTATGAAATAAATTTATATTGGTTTCTAAAGGATATAATCAACAAGAAGGTATATACTATGAAGAAACCTATGCACCAGTAGCTAGACATGAATCTATTCGTATTTTACTTTTCTTTGCTACAATTTTTAATTTCAAACATTTCTAAAGGGATGTGAAATGTGCTTTCATTAATGTTTATGTTCATGATGAAGTTTTGTTGAACAACCTCTCGGTTATTAAGATACAAAACATCCTGAACATGTTTATAAACTAATAGAAGCTTTTTATGGTCTAAATAATGCCCTTAGATCTTGGTATGATAGACTCATTGGATTTTTTATTCAAACTAAATAGGTTAAGGGAAATTCAGATCTAACCCTTTTTATAAATAATGATAAGAAAAATGTTTCGATCGTTCAAATTTATGTTGATGACATTATATTTGGTTCAAATCAGCAATCTTTAACTGATTCCTTTGTGAATCTAATGAAATCTGAGATCAAAATGAGTATGATGGGATAGTTAACATTTTTCCTTGGTTTTAAAATTTTTGAAAAACAAGAAAAAATCTATATATCCAAACATAATAATATTAAATATCCTCTAAAAAATTATTGATATGAAAACACAAAGAGTATTAGTACACCCATTGGTACCTCAAACACACTTGATCTTGATGAAGATGGGGAACCAGTAGATCAAACATCATTTAGAGGATTGATAGGAAGCATGATTTACTTGAAAGCTAGTCATCTAGACTTAATGTTTTCAGTATGCTTATGTGCTAGATATCAATCCAATCCAAGGGATTATCATTTAAAGGAAGTGAAATGAATTTTTCACTACTTAAATGTAACCATGGATTTAGGAATCCTTTATACTTCTGAAAATGATTTTATTTTGAAATGTTTTTTAGATGCTGGATTTAGTGGATATAGAATGGATTGAAAGAGTACATCAGTAACTTGTCATTTCTTAAAGGATTCATTATTTTATGGTTCATGCAAGAAGAAACACTCAATAGCACTCCCCGCAACTGAATATGCACATATAGCAGCAAGAAGTTGTTGTGCTCAAGTGTTGTGGATGCAACACACACTCACAGACTATGGTGTGAGTTTTACCAAAACAAAAATTTTGTGTGATAATAATAGTGCCATTTCCTTAAGTAAATACTCTGCACCACACTCTCTTGAAAAACACATCAAAATTAGGAATCACACACTAAAAAGATAAATCATTCTTCAATTTATATGAACAAAATATCAACTTGTTGATATTTTCACAAAATCTATACCCTCCGATAGATTTTAATACATTAAACAGAAGTCTGGAATGATAACTATCCGGTAATCATCCTTGTTAACTTCTTTTTAAAATCTATCTCATTATATTAATAAAATCCTTTTCTTAGGGGGAGTACATTTTCTTGTTAGTTAGATTAAATTTTTTTTAATGACAATATTTTGTAATGAAAATTTTTATAGTCAGATTTTTCAAATCATTCGTAATGAAAATTTTTTTAGTCATATTTTCCAAATATATCATAATAAAAATTTTCATAGTCAGATTTTTCAAATATTTCGTAATGAAAATTTTCATTGTCAGATTTTTTAATTCTTCCATAATGATGTTTGCCTAAATTTTTTTTTCATAAAGATGTTTTTTTAAAAATATTTTCGTAATGAAGATTTTCGTACACAAAATTTTCCTAATGAGGATTTTCATTTTTAAAATTATTTTTCATAGCAAAATTTAGGAATTTTAAGCTCTTCAGGTGGGGGTTTCCTCAATATGAATAATCATCAAGGAAATCTGAAAGGTAAGGTTCCTTTTATATTTTTTTTAATCATTATTTACTCGATGGGGTTTTCATTTTGTATTAAAATTTTCAGATTTTTTTCCTTAAATTAGAATATTTTTCTTTAAAAAAACTAAAATGATTAGATTCTATCATGTTTTTCTTGAGGATATCATATCAACTATCAGATTTGATAAGAAGGATTTTCATCCATTAGATGGAGTATGGAAGATGAATCGTCACATCAAGCCCTATATAAAGGTCCCTTGATGGTTGTCTCACATAGATCTCAAGCTCTCAAGTACTTAAGCTCTACCTCTCTACTTTAGCCTATTTGTAACATCTCAAAGTTTTCTAAAAACCAAATGTCTGTAAAAGAATCCTCTTAGAAATATATGTCTAATTTAAAGTTAATTTCAGAATGGTAGGTCTATATAGAAAGGTTGGTGCATCCGAACTTTTTCAACTAATATGATTATATAATATGGAAGAATATCAAGATTAATGGATGAGATAGTGTATTCATATCAAATCCAGGGGCTCAAGATTTTTTTAATCTGGATCTGGTTGTTTATTTTTATGAATTAGTAAGTTTCTTCAAGGATGAATGAAGAGAGAAGTTTTCATTTAAATTCTATAGTAATACTTCTGATACATCATATACAAAGGCAGCTAGCATTGTTGGAATTCCATATGAAGAGGAAGATGAGTTCTGTTCCCAAAAGGTACCAGATGTCAAAGGTGGTTTTGTTAAGGTGAAAGCCATAGAATTCCTCAGTATTACTGATGTTAAGAATCCAAAATTTGCTCACCTTTCTAAAAATAATCAGATCCTTGAATTATGTGTTCAAGTATTTATCATTCTGAGAAAATGTGATAAGGACACATTGAAAAATATTGATATGGACATCCTACATTTTATGATGAACCTGATAAAGGAAAATTTGGTTAAAAATATTCTCATTACGGCCGAGAATATCAAGAATGTGAACTTGAAGGCTCAGATTGTCATTTACCCAACCATTCTATCTAAGATTATTGTTTGGTGTCTAGAATATTTCAAAATTCCTTGTAGTTTAAAACCTATAAATATAAAAGTCATGCTAGTTAGTGATAATACCCTGAAGAGGATGAACATCGGATTTTCTAAGGAGTTAGGATAATTTTATGACCTACCAGGGAAAGAATCTGAAGCTGTTCCGAAAAATCAAGATGTGGCTGAACCATCGAAAAAGGTTAGAAATAAGAAGATGCTAAAGGGAGTGGATGAATAAGAAAAAAACCCAAAAGCTAAGAATGATCAATCCGGAACACCAAAACCTAACAAACAAAAAATCTTATCCAGATGAGGTTGAATCCATGTGGAGAAAAGATAAGAAAAATCGGATGGAAGAAGAGCCACATTTTTTCTTGGATCTGGAAGAAGATAAGGCTTTGAAAGAAAATACAACTGATGAGCTTGAAAAACAAGCTAAAGGAAAGAGATTAAAGAAGGAGATGAATGAATATGATATCATTCAATCCCTTCTGATGGATACTAAGAAAGAATTAAAAAATATCCTGGTACCAGAATCATTCCTAGTAGAACCCTTACCTGAGACTCTGCAGAAGAAGTTCATCACTCCAAAAAAAAGTCCAAGAGAAGGTTGTTGATGAAAAATATGCAGTCAAAGTAGTTGAAGAAGAAGCTGAATGTAGTGGTGATACATAATATTTGATTAAGAAAGTGGATTACTTTCATGAGAAGGAAAGCCCATCTGAAAAATTTTCAATCTGAACCATTGAAGATGAATCTTTGAATCTTTCTACTCCTGGGATAGATGACATGGATAAATATGAACTGAACAAGCTATATGAGGAAGAATGTTATAATCATCATTTTATTCATCCTGAAAATGCTAAGGCAGGAGCTCAGAAAGAAGACGTAGATGAAGATAATATTGTTCAGCTGTCTGACAGTGAAATTGAATCTCTGGATGAGGAATCCCTTTCAAAAGCTGATAAGGGGAAACAGGTGGTTGTTGATACACCTACTAAAGTCATTTTAAATAAGAACGAAGTTGGTGGATCTTGGAAGAGGAAAATTGTTGATCTAGAGAAATAAAATTCACCTAGATTAATTTCAAATTTAGAATCATCATCTCTTGGACATGATTTTGTTGTTCATTTATTGAAGAAGCTGGTAAACACCATTCCGATTTTTCCAAGTATAGACTCCAGATGTCAGATGCTTCAACACAAACTAAATCAGAAATCATATTCTGTGTCCACGGTGATGGAAATGTACATCAAGATTGAGGCCGATTTTAAGAACTTCTTCCTTAATTGTGAAGCCCCCAAATGATCTTGTAAGAAAATGGTTGGCAGGTCAAATAAGACAGTTGAAGAGTTGAGAGAACATGATGAGTTACAAAATGGTGTTAAGGAGGATTTTGATATTGAAGACGGTAGGATCAAGGCTTTTACAACCAGTTTTAATGAAAAGCTAACTCTTGAGCAGAATACTAGGATTCATGATGTGAAGGATCTAAATGGGAAATTGTATTTTGTTGGCCAAAGCTGGAAGAGATAAAGAGATCTCCGGATAGAGATAAAAGATAAGCTCATCAAGCAGGAAGAAGTCCTGAAGGATCAGGCAGAGGATCTTAAGTCCCAGGTAGAAAGAATCAAGGCTTTAGAATAGAAAGCTGAGGATCAGGATCAACTTCTCAAGAGAGAAGAGCAAGATCATAATGAGCATAATAAGATGATGACTATTGTAAAGAAGTTGTTTCCGAATGAATGGAAGGATAATTTTGTTGCAATCTGATCATTTATTTTACTTTTCTTCCATGTACAAATTCATTCTAATCATAATGAAATTTTTTGTTGATTTTCAATTGGATGTGTTGTACTAATATTTCAGCTACCATAATTACATTTCCATTCACTCAATTTTTTTTTGAAAATCACAAATTGAGAGAATGGAAAAAGAAGTCTAAGTAAAGAATAAATATCCATAAGTAAGGGGGAGTTTATCTAAGGGGGTGTTTTCATTACAAAGATTTTTGTATTCAAGATAATGAAAAATCTCATTTTCTTAATCTAGAATAATATCCTTAGTGTTAAAAATCCTAATTGGGAGTTAGTCGTATTAATCATTGTCCTTGTGTAAAGGGATATAAAAATTATTTCCCATTGATGAAAAATATTTTCAATGTACTTATATTCTTTTTCGTAAGGATGTTTGTGCTTTCCAAAAAGGGGGAGATTTTTGAGTCAATGTGGTTTTCCTTATGACTTTCCATTTATTCTTTATTGGGGGAGATTGTTGATTTAATAAGGATTCCTTATGACATTACCATTCCATATTGTTTTGAAAATCAAAAGCACCTTATCTTAAGGAAAATTTCATTCTACCCTATGTTTTACTTTCATAAGGAAAATTTTTATTCCCCATGAAAATTTATCCTTACTATGTATTTCATTTTTCATTTTGTCTAGGTATAAAATTCTATTTTTTATCCAAAAACTCATAATCATATAATACATAGATATAGAGCATTCTATTTTCAGGATCCGAATTCAGGTTCCGAATTCTGATGAATTTAGAATCTGAACTCTTCTGAGTTCTGACTCTTAGTTCTCTAAATTCAGTCTCTGAATTCTTCTAAGTTCTATCTCTGAGTTATAATTTTAAATTCTAATGAATTCAGACTCCAAACATTGTAGGTTTAGACTTCGAATCCTCATGAATTCTGACTCCGAACATTGTATGTTCTGACTCCAAATTCTCATGAACTCCAACTCCGATCCTTGAATGTACAGGTTACGAATTCATGTGAATTTAGATTATGAATTTAATTGAAATTCAGAATCCAAAATTCTATATAGTTATCATTCTGAATTACATAGAAAACATAATCCGAATATCCTTGTATTATAGACATCGAATGTATTTTTGGTTATACATCGAATGTTTATTATCTTACATTTTGAATAATTGATTTCGGTTACGTAACCATATTTTTTCTTACACTTGTTTCGATTAAAAAATGGTGACGTGCTTTCAGTTACAAACTAACTGTTGATTGAGTGACATGTGTACAGGTCCCTCTGAAATTCAAGGAAAAATATGACCATTGGATGAGGGAGCCGACCGTTTGAGCTGTCCAAATAAATAGAATCTCATTTGAATGATCTTGGGACTTTAATTTTTAGCTGAACTTACTTACATGCTATTGAATTGATATCTAGAGAAAGAAGCTCTAATAAACTCTCACATTTCATGCAGAATGTTTGAAGAACTTGTTCAAACTTTTCTTCATGCATAATTGTTTTGTGTGACTCTGAATGTTGCTGATTACATTTGAGGGATTCCAAGGATAGGAAGACAGAGGTGATGACTACCTTGAAGTATATATCTTCCATTCCAAGGAAGACAGAGGATCTAACTACCTTGATGTTGAGGGCGTGCGGGGATAGTAAGACAGTCTCTGATCTTTATATCGAGGGCATACCCTGGTGTGGGTAAGACATACATTCTTGAAAGTTTAAATTAAGTGACCTTTATCCAAGGTTGTTGGATAACCTTATCTTTTGGTTAAGAGATTTACTACTTATTACTTGTTTTTTAGTATTTCCATTATATTTTGTTTTTAAATGAAAGTATAACTTTCTTATACTTCCTTATACTTGTACACTATGATTTTGTATGATTTTATATGCTTTATGTTATAATCTCTATCTTTGTAAAAATTGGTTATGTTTCATTTCCAGAATCACTTTTTTAGAATTCCATTCTCAGAATCATATTTCCGAAATTAAGCAAGTTTGTAGAATTAGAGGTGTTGTGAAATTTTTTTATATAAAATTTCCTTAAAGATTTTTAAAGTATACAATTGACCCCCCTCTTGTATATTGAGTATCTACTATATCATTTCGATCCTTCTGTTGGTATCCTTGGAGATTTTCATACTCAATGGCAACTCAACAATTATAACCATTTTTTCTTCAATAATACTAAAATTAATCCTTTGAAATTAATAAAATGATCATGAAAATATAAATTTTACCTATTATGTTCATTTCCATTGAAATAATTATCTTTTTCAAACCTCTTTGGTATATGTTTTTATTTATATTGACTTTCTCAGGATCATTCAATTTCTTGTGATCAATAATCATTATCATTATCCATCATTATTTAGGAATAAATCATTTTTTATGTCCCAATCATCATTTACAACTAATTTTCTCTAATTTTGGAACCTAGTAAGTGTTATTCTAGATGAACTTCACATTTCCTTTTTACTCTTAATAAGAAGGTGTTTTATTAATACATTTTTTAATATCTGTTTCCCACTAATAAAATTTGAAATATACAACCTTTAATTATCATGGTAAAGATCAAATTGAAAGTACATAATTTATTAAATAATGGGGATAGAATATAACACATCAATATTTGTAAAAAGTTTTATATACTTTATAGCATACAAGACACAAAACACTGAGCTTGAATGAATAAAAAATAGTATTATTTTAAATATTACCCATACATCATATCCCTTAAAATTGTTTGTATGAACATTATAAAATAAATTATAAAATATAAATAAAAATTTCTTATGAAATATTAATTTATTAAACAATTCTTAGAACATAATCAATCAATTTTTAGTAAAGTTATATTAATCATCAAATATTGTATTTCTTAAAAAATAATTTTTAATGTTTTATGTGATAAAATATTATAATATATATATATATATATTAAATAAATAACATTTGAAAAAATTAATTTAATTTTTTAAATCATCATCTCAAAATTAATATTGGGAAAACTTTTGGTTTTTTCAAAAAATATTTATTTTTCAGATAAAAGTAAAAAATAACGACATTATAAAACATTTAATTATTTTTAATCAACTAATTTCTAATTTGAATTGATTATTTTTTATAATAAAAAATATTAATATTTTTTTTATATTTAATCAAACTATTTAAATTTTAATCATCTTAATTTTTAATTTTAATAAAAGTATATATTTGGTATTAAAAAGATGTTTTCAGTGAAAACTGTTTTAAAGTGCTTAATGTTTCTTTATTTTATTTAATTAAAAACACCTAATAAATTATAATTTAAATTAATTTTATATATTAAAAATTTATTAATATTAATTTAAATTTATATAATTATTCTTATTTTTCATAGAGTTAACATAAAATCAACTAATGCTTGAAAAAAAATTCTCTTATAAATTAATTTTTCCATGTTTTTGGGTTTTATTTAAAATTAAATTTTGACACTTATTTGGGTTGAATTTGATAAAATTTATATATTATCTATATTAATAACAATTTAAATTATTTTTTATGCTGAAATTAATCTATCATCATAATAAATAATGAAAACAGTAAAAATATTTTGTTGTTGTTTTCATAAAAATAGGTTTACTAGGGGCTTAAACTAAATTTATAGTTGTTAAATGAATTAAAAAATGTATAAATTATATTTTATGTCTATATTTAAATATTATTACATTATAGTATCTATAATGATCTATTTAGAATCATTCTAGATTTTGAATATATATGTTCACTATTTTTTTTTAAAAATTTCTAGTTTGTCTCATCCCCCATTTCTAACAGGCCACCCACTCTACTATTTTATTCATACATTAAAATAAATTTTATTCATATAATAACATCCAAAATATCTCCCATAATTCATTAAAAATTACCTATATCTCATTTCTATCATAAATCCAACATTAGAAGGCTTTCGTTGCAAACCAAATGAAGTTGTCCGAAGAAGTGGTATCAAGTTTAACCAAGTGTTTTTATTTTATTTCGTCTTAAACCTATATGAATTCATTGTAAATTATACTTATATAATAACAAAACATAATAACATATAAGAATATGTTAGTATGTTAATTTCATAACCAAAACCAATCACCTCTTCCATCAAATGTGAAATGAAACCATTATTCGCGTGTCCTTCAAACTATTACCTCATAAACCAATGTAATTTGTTTTCATCATCACCTCTCAATGCTTATAACAATGTAGGATTTAATCTTTAAAAATAATATTTTTAACATTTTTATACTTTTTTAATTATTATATCACATTTACCTTCTAATATTCCATTCAATTGGGATACAAAAAATTTACTCGTGTGTACGGAACACTACCACCACACATAGAGATTTGATTCGTTTTTCAATCACGCCTTACATGGAAGATAAAAAAGAAAAAATGATATTTATATATTATATATATATAGGTAAATTTTTATATTCATGAAATATTTATCATGATTAAATTATAATTCATTATTTTATTTATTACCTTCAACTAACTGAATATTGATAGCTTTATTCAAGTGTATGTGTGGAGTACCACCTCTATGCAGCGAGGTGATTATTTTTCATCATCAAATAACATGGATGTTTAATATAATCATATTTAAAGACAAAATATATTATTTATTATATGATAATATTTTATAAAATATATTGTATTAATTTTGTCACGACCCCCTCCCACCAAAGATGCCCCTCCTGAGCTGGCAATGGTGAAAGGGAGATAATGACCCCCGAGTCCCGCCTCCAGTAGGCCTCGGGTTGGCGACTAGCACCAAGGGTATGAGTTTTCACAAATATGGGAGGCATTACCCTTTTTATTATTTTGGATCGGGAAATAGGACAAGTCAACCACCAAAAAGGGAAAAGAACAAGTGTATATAAATAAACCCAAACCAAGTCCACATGCATTTTTAAACAATTTTTATAACAAGGTACAAGTACAAGGAAGCTCAAAAGTACAATGACAAAGAAAACAAGAGAACAACAACTGCAACAACTCCAACTGCCCGACTAGTAGGGTCCCGCACGGCCCTGGTAGTCCTCCTGGAAACCTGAAAGTAAACTTAGGGTGAACATACAAGTATACTCAGTAGGGAAACCTAAAGCTCTTGTGCACAAGTGGGAAGACACCCTAAGGTTCCGTGAGAAAACAGAAGAACCAGAAACTAATAAGGAAAAACTATCCACCCAGCCTCACTGGTCACACTCACCAAGTAACACAAACAAGTTTAGTATATATATAGAACAAAATTATTGGGTACCCCGCACCATTTCCCACTTAATTAGATGCTTCTCTTCATAACGGCAAACATCCTAACGCTACCACACTCTTCCCGCCCGCACACACCTGGGCCAAACCATGCATCCCGCTCGCACACACCTGGGCCTCACAACCACGCATCTCGCCCGCACACACCTTGGCCACAACCACTAACCCGCCCGCAGACACCTGGGCCTCATCCCGAAGGTTCTTGGGAACGGTAAGCCTGCCCGAAGAGTCTTGGGCTAAAGGTCGCCTCAAGCCATCACAACCTCCGAGACCTACCCGAAGAGTCTTGGGTGTAAGGTCACCTCAAGCCATCATAGCCTATGGAAGAAGGAGCAGGAAGGAGCTAGTAACTAAGGGGGAACACCCTCTCCCATAAAATGGGAGTGTTCGGCACTAGGTTCTTGACATGGGTGTGGTGCGACATAACACAAAGATACAATTATATATATACATATACCAAACACACAGCCCAACCTATGGCTTCTTAAAAAGAGAAACTGAGCATGTGCCTCGGCACTGCTACCACAAAGCATGCATCAACAACCAAACAATCATCCCCCAACCCCATTTAGGTTTTCATGTTTCATGCAATGGTTTAACAAATTATTACTACTGGGCAACTATCATCCAGACAAAACCTTTCACAAACATATCCCTTCCATCCACAACCAAGGTTAGGTAAAACGTAAGCAACCACATACCATTTCATTTACAAAAGATTATCACAACCATACAACATTCCATCATTCATTTATTTCAAAGTTCCACACATAAAACCCTTTCCACACACAAAACATTTCCGCATTTGAAAAACACCTTTTTACTTCAAAACACTTTTCATAATCAAAACACTTTTCATAAATAAAGGCATTTTCCACAACCAACCACTTCCCATTTCAACCCCATTGTTTACAAAACATTTCACACCTCCACGTTTCCACCATCAACCATTCCAATAAGATCACCACCCAAACGTCGCAGCCCCGCTGCTCACCCAAACCACAACAGCCCACAAAACACCCCCAACACATGCCACGTAACCAAGCCAACACCCACATGTTCATTATTCCATTTTGGTTCAACCGGGGTGATCACACAAGGGTTCTAGATTTTCATTTAAAAAGTCAACTTTACGTGATTAACCAATTTCCACATTTCATGAAGTTTCCATCCATAATAAAATACAGAAGGAGAGGGCAAAATTTAATTGCGTAAGCAAAGGCCCCCAAAGACTGTGATTTTCAGTAGGTAGATGTTCATTCAATTCACAAATATAATATCACAGGATATAAAAAGTAAGGTAACAACAATCACTAACATCCCAAACCCATTCTTTAACCAGTTATTATCTTTATTTAAAGGTTCAACCATTTCTCATGAAAACAAAAGGATACCCGCCACACATGATACACAAATTAGAGAGACAAAGGTGAGATCCCTACCTCAAAAGGTCCTGATCACGCCGCTTCCGACGACGTCCTTCGGTGTCCTCCGCCTTCGCCAAACCCGACAAACACCTCCTAGGATGGAAGCTAGAGAAGGAAGGCCGAAAGGAAAGGTGACAAGTCCGGGCTTAGAAGCTTTGTCTCGTCACTACGATCCTGTGGCCGCTGACGGATCGTAATTCGGAGCTCGGACAAAGAAGTTAGAGGAGGAAGACTTCTTGATCATCCAAGAGTGTCGTCGTGCGGAGAAGAAGCGATTGGTCTGGAAATAATCCGCGACCCTTTCTTATATATCCAACAAATAGGTAAAATAGTATGCAGTGTGTATTGATTAATACACGGTGTGACTGTACAACCGTTACGTGTTTTGACTTGTCAACACACGACACGTCACACGGTTTCCACGTGTTTTAAAAAAAGACGTTAAATTTATTAATATGTGTGTTTCGTTGACCCGAGACATAACTCATAAAAAGGTATCCATCACTGGTCTTAAAATGACCGTCTTAATTACAAGATTACACTGCCGCTGACGGTTTGTCATTCCGACACCATATGAAGAAGTTATAGACTTTTTAAGTTTTGATCACCCAAAATAATAATAATATTATTTTATTATTATTACAATTACTTATTTATTTATTTTTATAACTCCAAATCAATCGTGATTTGGTCTCTTTCACGTTGGAAACAAACACTCCCTCCTTTTACATTTATTTCTATTTTAATTTTATTCCCATTAATACCTTATAATCATTATTATAATATATAATAATAATGACTTACAAAAGAACCTCCTCAATCCCATTCCACCACAAAAGTGGCGCCTCCTTGGCTCCATGTCAACCACGCCCCACCCCTTATTGATTTCCTTTTTAATTTAACTTATTTGTTTTATTGCATTAATTTTTTTTAAATCTTTATTTCCTTTAACTCTTTCTCTCTCCAATCTCCTTTAATGTTATTATTAATAAAATTAATAATAACACCCATCATTAATGTTCTAATTTAATCCCATGAAATTAGATTACTATAATTATTCTCATATTAAACTAAAATCATTCCATGCGACTCAAAACCATTTCATTTAATTGAATTAAATGTCAAAAAAAAATTAATATAACTTACATATTCAACCCCTTTTTAATACATTTAATTTCATTAACCTCTCACACATAGTTTTACGTCATCATTGTTATTTATTGTTTTTCAATAATAACAACAATTCATCAACTTATTTTATTAACTCATCACCATTATTATTTTTAATAACACTAATATTTATGCTCATCACATTGACTACATTAAACAACCGCGTTGGATATCTGAATCCAACCATGCCACATCAATGTCGCGTAACATCCGTCAATTTAATTATTTAATTCTATTTATTTTTATTTCACACTGATTAAATTGAAACCACTTTTTTTAAATTAAAGTCATTCAATTTAATAAACCCAACATATTTTCACACCACCATTATTATTATTATTTAACATAATAATAATAATGAACTCACCTTTAATTTTATTAACGCACCACCATGATTCCATTGTGCATCTTCATTTATTTGTTTGCAATAAATATCATAACTCATTTTATTAATTTCTCATTAATATTATGAATAATATTAATAACACAACACCTATTATTATTATTCTAATTTAATTCCAACAATTTCTCAATTAATATTAAACTAAACGCCTTATTTTTTTTTAAAAAATTCTTATTTAGGATTAAAACCCCTTTTAATTTATTTAATCACGCACTTTATATCATCATCTTTGTTATTTAATATAATAAACTGACAAATAATCTTCTAATTTTTTTTATAAATTATTCTTCGTTTTTATCATTAATAATTATCATTGTTACGCGCGCCGTGTTGACCACATCGATTTCAACAAAAGAATGGACCGGAGGGGTCCGGTCCATTACATCAGATACCTCTTAAAACATTCTCGTCCTCGAGAATTAAAAACCAACCAAGAAAAAGAAAGGATCCAAACAACCACTCCGTAAGATACCTCTTAGGGCTCTTGTCATAACAAGAAACAACTGACAACTCTATGAGTTAGGAATTCCCTCTCCTATGTCAAGATACAATCCACTTTAGGCGGCACTGACTCACCTGCACGGGTTTAATCGCATCCTCATTAATGCGTCTTGATTAAGGATCAGGTTTTTCCTTTCCCATATATTAGGTTTTTTTTCCAACTTACACTGCACCCAACAACGTACAACCCACACACTGCCCGGACACATGGCTTGAGGAATTCCTTCTCCCATGTTGAGATATTATCCGCTTTAGGCGGCACTGACTCGCCTGCATGGGTTAAATCGCATCCACATTTATGCGTCTCGATTAGGGATTAGGTCTTCCCCTCCCCACATGATAGGGCTCTTCATGTATATTTAAAGAAAATCGGGAAACAACATAGCATTATAGACTCATGAAAAACAAGGTCCAGGCCCAAAGCATGGGCGAGAATGAGTTTCAACAATTGAGTGTGATGCTCCTCGATTAAAACAAAACATAAACGAGAGAATTTAAGTAAAACATGAAACATATCTCTCGATCTTTCGACTTGCTGGGGTTGCCACTTCTGTTGCGTGAAATTGTCCGTGTCCCACTCCTCTGCATTTCTGTTAACGTCCACGTTCCATAGATGTACGGTAAACAAGGATCGCCTAAGCCCAAGTAGTAAGGAAAAACTCAAAGTTTTAATTATCATTTTATTTAAATTTCTTTCCCATAACACCCAAATCAAGTAAAACACAAACATGATGATGCATGTACCTTCCCTAGGGTCTCTTCCCTGCAATCAATATAGTCTCACTTGGTTGTTCGGTAGGCTCAGAGTCCTTGCATCGGATCACGGGGGGGCCTAAAATACCGTGTCCTAGCCGGTCTTCCCTAGCCTATGTCACGCACCAAGATTAACGAACACTGTTTCCCTACCATCCCATGCAATCCTCACTGTGCCTAACTACAGACTCCATCCTATCTCTCAACCATCATCCTCTGATACCATTCTGTCACGACCCCCTCCCACCAAAGATGCCCCTCCCGAGCTGGCAATGGTGAAAGGGAGATAATGACCCCTGAGTCCCGCCTCCAGTAGGCCCCGGGTTGGCGACTAGCACCAAGGGTATGAGTTTTCACAAATATGGGAGGCATTACCCTTTTTATTATTTTGGATCGGGAAATAGGACAAGTCAACCACCAAAAAGGGAAAAGAACAAGTGTATATAAATAAACCCAAACCAAGTCCACATGCATGTTTAAACAATTTTTATAACAAGGTACAAGTACAAGGAAGCTCAAAAGTACAATGCCAAAGAAAACAAGAGATCAACAACTGCAACAACTCCAACTGCCCGACTAGTAGGGTCCCGCACGGCCCTGGTAGTCCTCCTGGAAACCTGAAAGTAAACGGAGGGTGAGCATACAAGTATACTCAGTAGGGAAACCTAAAGCTCTTATGCACAAGTGGGGAGACACCCTAAGGTCCCGTGAGAAAACAGATGAACCAGGAACTAACAAGGAAAAACTATCCACCCAGCCTCACTGGTCACACTCACCAAGTAACACAAACAAGTTTAGTATATATACAGAACAAAAGTATTGGGTACCCCGCACCATTTCCCACTTAATTTGATGCTGCTCTTCCTAACGGCAAACGTCCTGACGCTACCACACTCTTCCCGCCCGCACACACGTGGGCCAAACCACGCATCCCGCCTGCACACACCTGGGCCTCACAACCACGCATCTCGCCCGCACACACCTGGGCCACAACCACTAACCCGCCCGTATACACCTGGGCCTCATCCCGAAGGTTCTTGGGAACGGTAATCCTGCCCAAAGATTCTTGGGCTAAAGGTCACCTCAAGCCATCACAACCTCCGAGACCTACCCGAAGAGTCTTGGGTGTAAGGTCACCTCAAGCCATCATAGCCTATGGAAGAAGGACCATGACGGAGCTAGTAACTAAGGGGGAACACCCTCTCCCATAAAATGGGAGTGTTCGGCACTAGGTGCTTGACATGGGTGTGGTGCGACGAAACACAAAGATACAATTATATATATACAAATACCAAACACACAGCCCAACCTATGGCTTCTTAAAAAGAGAAACTGAGCATGTGCCTCGGCACTGCTACCACGAAGCATGCATCAACAACCAAACAATCATCCCCCAACCCCATTTAGGTTTTCATGTTTCATGCAATGGTTTAACAAATTATTACTACTGGGCAACTATCATCCAGACAAAACCTTTCACAAACATATCCCTGCCATCCACAACCAAGGTTAGGTAAAACGCAAGCAACCACATGCCATTTCATTTACAAAAGATTATCACAACCCTACAACATTCCATCATTCATTTATTACAAAGTTCCACACATAAAACCCTGTCCACACACAAAACATTTCCGCATTTGAAAAACACCTTTTTACTTAAAACACTTTTCATAATCAAAACACTTTTCATAAATAAAGGCATTTTCCACAACCAACCACTTCCCATTTCAACCCCATCGTTTACAAAACATTTCACACCTCCATGTTTCCACCATCAACCATTCCAATAAGATCACCACCCAAACGTCACAGCCCCACTGCTCACCCAAACCACAACAGCCCACAAAACACCCCCAACACATGCCACGTAACCAAGCCAACACCCACATGTTCATTATTCCATTTTGGTTCA
The DNA here is from genome assembly GCA_963277665.1 of Viscum album. Classification (NCBI taxonomy): domain Eukaryota; kingdom Viridiplantae; phylum Streptophyta; class Magnoliopsida; order Santalales; family Viscaceae; genus Viscum; species Viscum album. Next base: position 598,237,966 of record OY728121.1, read on the forward strand.
ACCGGGGTGATCACACAAGGGTTCTAGATTTTCATTTAAAAAGTCAACTTTACGTGATTAACCAATTTCCACATTTCATGAAGTTTCCATCCATAAGAAAATATAGAAGGAGAGGGAAACATTTAATTGCGTAAGAAAAGGCCCCCAACGACTGTGATTTTTAGTAGGTAGAAGTTCATTCAATTCACAAATATAATATCACAGGATATAAAAAGTAAGGTAACAACAATCACTAACTTCCCAACCCCATTCTTTAACCAGTTATTATCTTTATTTAATGGTTCAACCATTTCTCATGAAAACAAAAGGATACCCGCCACACATGATACACAAATTAGAGAGACAAAGGTGAGATCCCTGCCTCAAAAGGTCTCGATCACACCGCTTCCGACGACGTCCTTCGGTGTCCTCCGCCTTCGCCAAACCCGACAAACGCCTCCTAGGATGGAAGCTGGAGAAGGAAGGCCGGAAGGAAAGGTGACAAGTCCAGGCTTAGAAGCTTCGTCTCATCGCTACGATCCTGTGACCACTGACGGATCGTAATTCGGAGCTCGGACAAAGAAGTTAGAGGAGGAAGACTTCTTGATCATCCAAGAGTGTCGTCGTGCGGAGAAGAAGCGATTGGTCTGGAAATAATCCGCGACCCTTTCGTATATAGCCAACGAATAGGTAAAACAATATGCAGCGTGTATTGATGAATACACGGTGTGACTGTACACCCGTTACGTGTTTTGACTGGTCAACACACGACACGTCACGCGGTTTCCACGCGTTTAAAAAAAACCTTAATTTTATTAATATGTGTGTTTCGTTGACCCGAGACATAACTCATAAAAAGGTATCCATCACTGGTCTTAAAATTACCATCTTAATTACAGGATTACACTGCCGCTGACGGTTCGTCATTCCGACACCATATGAAGAAGGTATAGACTTTTTATGTTTTGATCACCCAAAATAATAATAATATTATTTTATTATTATTATAATTACTTATTTATTTATTTTTATAACTCCAAATCAATCGTGATTTGGTCTCTTTCACGTTGGAAACAAACACTCCCTCCTTTTACATTTATTTCTCTTTTAATTTTATTCCCATTAATACCTTATAATCATTATTATAATATATAATAATAATGACTTACAAAAGAACCTCCTCAATCCCACGCCTCCACAAAAGTGGCGCCTCCTTGGCTCCATGTCAACCACGCCCCACCCCTTATTGATTTACTTTTTAATTTAACTTATTTGTTTTATTGCATTAATTTTTTTAAATCTTTATTTCCTTTAACTCTTTCTCTCTCCAATCTACTTTAATTTTATTATTAATAAAATTAATAATAACACACATCATTAATGTTCTAATTTAATCCCATGAAATTAGATTACTATAATTATTCTCATATTAAACTAAAATCATTCCATGCGACTCAAAACCATTTCATTTAAGTGAATTAAATGTAAAAAAAATTAATATAACTTACATATTCAACCCCATTTTAATACATTTAATTTCATTAACCTCTCACACGTAGTTTTACGTCATTATTGTTATTTATTTTTTTTCAACAATAACAACAATTCATCAACTTATTTTATTAACACATCATCATTATTATTTTTAATAACAATAATATTTATGCTCATTGCATTGACTACATTAAACCACCGCGTTGGATATCTGAATCCAACCATGCCACATCAATGTCGCGTAACATCCGTCAATTTAATTATTTAATTCTATTTATTTTTATTTCACACTGATTAAATTGAAACCACTTTTATTAAATTAAAGTCATTCAATTTAATAAACCCAACATATTTTTACACCACCATTATTATTATTATTTAACATAATAATAATAACGAACTCCCCTTTAATTTTATTAGCGCCCCACTATGCTTCCATTGTGCATCTTCATTTATTTGTTTTCAATAAATATCATAACTCATTTTATTAATTTCTCATTAATATTATGAATAATATTAATAACACAAAACCTATTATTATTATTCTAATTTAATTCCAACAATTTCTCAATTAATATTAAACTAAACGCCTTATTTTTTTTAAAATTCTTATTTAGGATTAAAACTCCTTTTAATTTAATTAATCACACACTTTATATCACCATCTTTATTATTTAATATAATAAACTGACAAATAATCTTCTAATTTTTTTTTATAAATTCTTCTTCGTTTTTATCATTAATAATTATAATTGTTACGCGTGCCGTGTTGACCACATCGATTTCAACAAAGGAATGGACCGGAGGGGTCCGGTCCATTACAAATTTCCTCCATCCCATAATTATTGTTTAAAAATTGAATCATTACTCATTCATATGTATGACTTACCATTTCAAAGGTTTCATCATAGCTCAATTTTTGTAACCAACATTCATGATTTGTTTTAAAAGTATAATTTATGTCCAAAATTATAAATATACAATGATTATTATTCCATATATGTTGAAATATTGACCTTTTGAGCATAATCCACCTACCTACTTCATTTTTGATATATTAGAGATTTCTCATCAAAACATAGGATATATACATTTTTATTATGTAATTATATATGAAATATTAATAATTGAAATAAAATTAATAATAAACATGAATGTTTTTCTTAAATAAATAAATAATTTGAATAAATTTATTATTCGAGATGATAAATAACATACATGACGAATTAGAATTGATGTTAGGGATACTTTAACTTAAAACATCATTTTATATTTTTTTATGATTTATTATCAAAACCATTCTCTTTAACATTAATTTTTAAAAATGGTTTTAATAATGTACATATATGGACATCAATTTTTTATAAAGGTCATTTTTTATTTCGGTTAATGTTTTTCAAAACGAAACCATTTTATGGAATTTTTGACATTCTCTACCAAAGATACAAGGAATGTTCTATTTTAATGTATATGGTGATAATGTATTTTTTTCACCATAAATATAAGGACATATAAATTAAATAAATTGATATTACTTCAAATTTGATGAATATTCATTAAATTTATAAAAAATCCAATATAGGACTATATAATTATAGTGCCTTTATTAACTTAGAGACATAAACAACTAGTTCATAAGACATCTTCATTATATCCCACTTATTTCATCACAACCAGACCCCTTTTGGACAGATATTATTTAATACACTTCTTCGTACCCTAGGGAAAAGGAAAATATGAATGGGTGAGCTGAAATTCCTAGTAAGGGTACAAAATGTATATATAGATCTTATAATAATCATAACACATAAGAACATATGATTGGAAAATATTATTCTACTTGTGAAGGATCGTGATATTATGCCATGGTATAAATCATAAAATCCATAAGAATCAATGAATGTAATCTCGAAAGTTAAAACATAAGATATGAAATTTTGTGTGATACACATAATAATAGAAAATAATTTCATATTAGTCATGTCTCATTACCAAGAACATCATAGAATAAAACGTCCATTAATGAACAGTGTTCACTCCTTGTTCCCTCCATGTACTACTGAACAAAGAAAATTTCATGTTCCATACATGTATATCTCATGAGATATAAATAATTATCTATATAATTTTAGGGATATATAGGTCCCTCCCATATCATAGTTAAATCATTCTCATGTGTTCCAAAAAAACAAAAATCATTCATCATAATATAACCCAAGGTGTTAAGTGGGTTTTTAAAACATATTTCCCTCATAAAAAAATCCATATAAAACAAATTCATTTCTTAAAAAGTATTTCATCATAAACAAAATAAAAACATAGGAATAATATTTATTGTATACTTGAAGAATAACCATGTTAATGAATTTCATATTATATGGAAATTAAATTTGATAAAACACATGAAATGAAGTCTTGAGAAAAAATATCCTTTCTTCATGAAAAATATTTTCTTTTCTAAAAAATCTATGAAATTTTAATATAAAATAATTTAGTTTATAATAAACATGAAATATTTTAATTTATTATTCTTAGGAATAAGGTGTTATGAAAATGTAAAAACTGTTTCATGCCATATAAGTTAAAATAGAACATTTTTCATTCACTTTTTCAGAAAGTCTAAATGTGCATCATAAAGAAAAAAAAGGGATTCCTTTCATACTGTTGAAGAAAAATACACCAATGGAGAAAATTTGTATTATAAAATTTTATAATGATAGAAATAATATTTTGGAATAAATATTTTCGAAACATGGATGTGGATGATAAATATACCCCAGAAAATACTTACGAATGAAGAATCTTAGATAATAATGAGATTGAAAAACTATCCCTTACCTGAGCATTGATTTCATTTGTATATACCCGAATCACTAGTATAATTATTTTAATAATTACATTTAATTATTCTTGAATCATTGTAACTAATATGATATCATATATGATCATATTGTCCTTTTTTTAGTAACATTGTTACTCTTCCACCGGGCATTAACTTCTTTATTTTCTTAAACATGTTTTGTTAGGTAAGTTCATATACATTAGTTATAGATATATAAATTGTAGAATGAAAATTTTAAAATATATATCATATTTATTTATAAAATCAATTTATATAATCTTTATTAAATGAACATCGTGTAGAATGAATCACATCGCATCATGGAGATGATAGGACGCACATGTGCATGAGCGACGATATGATTCCCCTAATTGTTGAATGGTATTAAAGTGGATATTTTATAATATTTATTAATCAATATTATGTCATAATAATAATATTTATTTATTATTTCCATCATTATACCCATCCAAATAAGGTGGTTATGAAAAACAGATTACACCACGGCGTAGAGACGGTAAGTTGTACGTACGCACATGTAGTGATTTCCTTTTTCGTATGATGTAGAGAAGGACTAATGTGGTTGTTTAATAATTAAAATAACATATATGTATATAATTTAAACTTTATTTATTAAATTATAAAGAATAAACTCATGAAGCGAAAGTATAAGAAGAAAGATGTTTGAATGAATCGGTAGAGGAGATTACCTCTTCTTCGATGTGCTTCCTCTAAATCTCTACTTGTACAACTAGAGTTGTTATTTGAATAATATAATAACTTATATCATGTATATATAAAAGTTTATAAGGTAAATGTGTGGGTTATGGCCAATATTTAAGGCTCAAGTTGAAGGGAAGAGGTGAGGGAGGAGGCGCTCTTGTATAATCGAGGTGAGAGGCACTTTTATAAACTCCATAAATAATAATTTATAATAAAATAAAAACCTACCCAAAAATAAAAGAAATGTACCAATTTATAATATTATATGATATATGTTTTTAATCTAATCATAAAATAAATTTTTGAATTGTTTTTTATCAATTGAAATCTTCATATTTTAATTAGCACTTAGTTATTCTATTTAATTTTTAACGTGGGTAAAACTATTTAAATATTAAAATGATACAATATTAACATATTTTATGTCAATTAGACCCTAATTAAATACCTTAGAACATTTTAGACTATAATAGACTAATTCAATGCGATTTAGATTTTTTATGGTCTTTAAATAATTAAGTAGAACATTATTTTTCGAAACAAACAATAGTGTCAATTTTGACACTATTAAATTAATTTATTTTTAGAAATATTAATCTAATATGATAAAATTAAAACAACAACTTTATTATATTAATAATATTTCATGGTAATCTATAAAATTCATTATACATTTTAATTAGAAGAAATTTTATTTATTTTAATATTTTTTTATAACATTTATTTGTTATCCCTATTATGAAATAATTACTACATCAATTTTGTACAATTATTTAATAAGAATACTTGTCAAATAAAAATTAAAAATAAAATATTATGATTAAGATAAATATAATAGATTTCATAAGAATTATTTTAGTCGAATTTATCTTCTAGAAAATTCTACGTAAAAAATGTTATAATTTTGAAAACATGGATGTGTAAACTTTGACATCACTATAAATAAAATAATATAAGTGTGATTATCTCTTATATATGTCTCCTAATGAACACTAACTAGACCCTAGTATGGTTATAGTCTTGATATACATGACCAATAATATTTGTTCATGTTTTTGGGACTATTAATGGTTATTAGTATTTTAATAATTAGTATTTTATCCATTTCTCAACAATTATATAATTTAATCATAAATAAAGTATATGTATTGAAGATAATTATTTATTTCCTAAAATTTAAAAAATATATAATATTGATAAATAAAAACAATATCTTTCAATGGAGTATTTATAATTGAATTTACCTTCTATATAACATTATTTTAAAAATGATATAGTTATTAAATTTTGAGTATTCCATATTTAATTTTTCATTAAATAAAATATATTAAATGTCTTATTATCATAAAAGTGGCTTCCAAAGGATACAATTTCAACCCAATTATGGTTTATGTTGAAACATAGTCATCCAATTATATTAATACAAGAGTCAGGGTGATTTTAAAATAGTATTCTTACCCATAATTATTCGATTTACCATTTTACCGTATTAATAAAAATTACCATAGTTACAATTAATAATACCCCAAAATAAAATACATATTTTTACATAATTTGGACCTAATTATTCAAAATATCGAATCCATTTTAAAAAATTAAAAACATAGAACTTTCAATAATTATTTTAAAATTAATCCTATTGTTGGAGAGAGACGGCGAGTTATAAATGTTAAAACATTACAAAATATGGAAATGTTTTTACATCTGAATTTAATGAAAAGTTAATGATAATGAAATAAATTATATTTAATGGTAAAAATATATTTTATTTACACATTAAAACCATTCAATATTATAATTTAACCTTATAAATCATGTTGATGATAGAAGTTGTTTTCAATTAAAATTTTGTGTATTTTTACTATTTATTAATACATGAAAGTTATAAAAAAATGTCAAAAATCCATCCAAAATAATTTTTTATCTCCCTCTTCCAAAGAACATGATTTTTTTGTAATATAAATTTTATTAATTTATCGAAAACAAACATTAAAAGTGGTCTTATATTAAAAGGTTTCAAATTATCCTTTTGAAAAATATTTGTTTTTATACATCAAATAAGGTTTAGTCAAACCCTATGACTAAAATATCTATTGGATGAATATAAAAAATATTTTATAAAATACATGACATATATATTTCCTTAATTTCATTTAAAAAGTTTAATTCACTTAATTTATTAATTCAAAAATACAAATATATAATATTTTTATGTCATAAAAAAAATTGGTAGCCAATGAATTCACCATACATTTTCATAAGATAGTCATATTTGTTACTTCTAACCTAATGGCTAGTATATAAAAATCATTTTATAATACGGTTTTCTCACTGTTTTTATCCTCATGAGTTTGGGCAATGGTAGCTATTAAAGAATCAAAAAAAAATTTAAAACATTTTCATAAAACATGTCGATGTTATATTCTACCCCACCCCGCTTATAAAAAATTTATCCCTTGAAATTCATCACCTAGACACAAAAAGAGAAGGATACCTCTACCTCATCACATTCTCATGTTCCCACATAGCTTCCTCAAATTAGTGGTTCGACTATTAAAACATTTACAATGTCAGTGGTATTGTTTCGTAGAACTTTTCGATATGATCTACAATCTCTACCGGTTGTTCATAATAAGAAAGATCATACTCCAATGGTACAACTTATGAGATTCGTACATGTGAATGAGCTGGTATATAATTTATCCTGAGGGATACATATGAAAAATCATGAACATGATAGAGATTTTGTGGAAACACCAATCAGTAATCTACCTTCCCAACACAATCCATAATTTCAAGTGGACCGATATACATAGGACTCAGCATTCCATTATTTGAAAATATCATTAATCTCTATCAAGAAGTTATTTGTAAAAAAACCTTTTCACCCACATCATACTCTAGGTCTTCTCTTTGGGTTTCAGCATAACTAGTTTTTCAACTTGGAGCTTCTCTTATGTGTTATTGAATAGATCTGGCATTTTCTACCATTTCATCAACAATGATTCAATCCTAATAGATTTCTTTCTGAAACTTCATCCATTCAAGTTGGAGTTCTTCACTTTTTTCTATAGAGGGGATCATAAGGATCCATATGAATATTGGAGTGAAATCTATTGTTATAATAAAATTCCATCAAAGGTAGGTGTAAATCCCAAAAACCTTTGAAATCAGTAGAGAAATCTCTCAACATGTCTTCTAGAGTTTTAATGGTCCTATTAGACTGACCTTTTATCTGAGGATGATACGAATTGTTGAAATTTAACACTGTATCCGGAGCCTTCAAAAGATTTCTCTTGAACTTTGAGGTGAACCTCGGATCCCAATCAGATATAATAAAAATTGGTACTCCATGCAATATTACCTCTTCCTTTACATACATTATTGTAAGATGATCAAGAAAAAAATCCCCACTAATAGAAAAGATATGTGACGACTTCATAATGAGATCAAATTTAAGCCATATAGCATTATGGACTTTATATGTTTGGGGAAGTCAGAATACAAAGTACATAGTGATGTTTCTAATTTCCATTTTGGTATGGGTAATCATTGTAACATCCCCATAGACTTATATCCTTCATATTTAACTTGCTTTCCGACCAAGAACCTAGATACATATTCCGCAACATCTAATATCATTACATCCCAAGAGATTTAATATTTCAGGTCACTATACCTCTTTGTGCTTCCATGGTAAATAAATAATGAAGAAATATGAACCTCATCCAATAGCTCCTTATTTAATTCTGGTATGGTAGGAATGAAAACCTGATTTCTGGACCTTATTATTCAATCTCAATCAAGGTTGAATTTAGGATCATTTATCACCTTCTTTTATAGATCTACATCGTCATTCAATACCTTCTTAATATTCACTTATTTAGATGGTTGTAAATTCATTTTAGAAAGATAATAGTTCTCCCTTTCCTATAAAATTTCAAGATCCATAATTTGAAAAACCATAAATATTGGATGTTTTTTATCCATTCATGGATAGGATAGCATGGTCCTTTCAACTGAAAGCATCTTCCACCATGTTCACTTTCCCAAGGTGGTAGTGTATTGAGAAGTATTAATCATTAATCAACTCCAACCATATTCTTTATCTCATTTTCAACAAATTTTTTGTGAAAACTATAATTTAAACATTTATAATCAGTATAAATATCAAACATTTCACCATAAAGAGAATACCTCTATATTTTTAATGAAAAGACTACTACAGTTAACTCTAAATCACGAGTTGGGTAATTTTTATGTTTTATTTTCAATTTTTAGAATGCATAATCTATCAACATATTGTTTTTTAGGTGAACACTACCGAGCCTCTTTTTGGATGCATCACTATAGATCACAAACCATTCTCCACTTCAAGGTAGTGTGAGCATAGGTGCACCAGCTGACCATATTTTCAACTCCATGAAATTATCTTAACATTCCTTTTTCTACATGAACAAAACTCATTTACAAGTAAATTTTTTGATTGGATTGGATAAAAATGAAAAAAAAAATTCACAATTTTTCAATAACATCTAGCCAATCTATGAAAACATCAGATCCCACATACCATTATTTTTCTCTTCCCTGTTCAATAACTCTTATTTTTGCTCGATCCACATATATCCCCTATCTTGAGATTATGTGTCCCAAAACTGACACTTTATAAATCCAAAATTCAAACTTGGTAATTTTTTCATAAATCTTCTCTTTTCTTAGGGTTTTTAGTAAAATTATAAAGTTATCTTTATGTTCCGCTTTTCTCTTCAAATAGGCTTGAATATTGTTTATAAAGACTTCCAAAAACTGATCAAGATAGTCTATAAGGACTCTATTCATAAGATCCATGAATATTGTGTGTATTTTTTAATACCAAATGTAATCACTATAAATTCATAGTGTCCATACCATGTATGAAATATCTTCCTCAGAATATCCTCCTTCACCCTTAAGATATGATATCCTGAACGTATATCAGTCTTCGAAATGTATTGAGCACTACGTAGTTGGTCAAATAAATCATTAATGTGGGTAAGATGATATTTTTTATTAATATAGATCATGTTACGTTCTCGATAATAAATATATAGTCCCACTTATCCATATATTTTCTAAAAAAACAGAACAAGTTCACTTCAAGGTGACACACTAGGGCATATGAATCCCTTGTCAAGATTCTGTTTGAGTTTTTTTTAAATTACAACAACTCAATTGGGGTCATTCTATAAAGATTATTTTAAATATGCATATCACCTTGTATGACTTCAACTAAACCTTACGATTCAGTGGAAGACCAAGAAATTCTTTTAGAAATCCATTATGAAACTATCGTACAATGTGTTTATTCTTAATTATGAGTTTCTCCCTAACCATTTGAGATAGATAACCTTTATTTATAAGAATCAAGATCTATAAGATGGATGTAATTTTCACAAGAAGGTCATACTCATCCTTTCATCGATAGATGATCAAAGATTGATCTAGAATATGAAATGTGACTTCCCTTCCATGAAAATTGATATGATCTCTATATATAGAATGTCAACTCATGCCCAAAATCACATTAATTTCCTTGATATGAAGGATCAAAATATTTTCTGGAAGTATGTTCCCACAAACTTCAAATGGAAAAGAATTATAAACTTTTGATGTAATCATTATGTCATTAAGAGTAGTCATAGCTAACTCAATATCTAATTTTTTTGGTAATATGGAGATAACCTTAGAAAAATTTTTATAAATAAATGAGTGGGTGGATCCATAATTAAATAAAACATTTTCTAGATTATAGTGGATGGTAAGTGTACATTTCACCGCTTCATTATCATACTCCACAACAATGATAGATATCACATGTGGCATTCCTTTCTCTTTGGACTTAAGATTTTTCTGACATTGATCATTATCAGTAACCCTTGTATGAGGACATTGATAGGAATAATGGACAATTTCCTTACACTTATAACATTAAAGTGTACTAGGATCATTATTTGTAGCATATTCTCTATACACATCATTAGACATATTTTTATAATCACTTCGGTATACAACTACCAAATGACCTTCACTCCCATGCTAAAAACATTTGATGGACCCTTTCAGACAATTTACTTCATGTTTCATTCTACACTTTGATAATAAAAGAAAATCATCTTCTTTATAGTGTGTTCTTTATATTTTCCCATGAATTACATTTTTCTCTTCTTATATAACCCATAGCAAAGATGGCTTAATGAAATCTCCATATAATCCATGAGAGAACATCGAAAAATTTCCTCATATATATTGAAGTCCCTTATGGAAAATTATCTTGGGGACTTGGTTTTAAGACACTAATGAATCGATTATTTTTACGCTTAGGATGGATAATAATTCCAAAATAATACCTAGTGATTCTTGTAAAATTTTCACAGTATGTACCAATGGATTCATCTTCCTTTTTATTAAACTCAAGGAACTACTTCTACATCTTTTTTTAAGAATAAGAATAAAGTAATTATTAGCAAATAAGTTCCTAAAATCATCCCATTATATGGATTCAATTTTATCTATTTGCCTCATATTCTTAATAAGGATCCACCATTGATCGACTTCACCTTCTAGATGATAGAATAATATGAAACTTTATCATGTTCTAAACATTAGAGAATATAAAATATATTTTTAGTGGTACCTATCCCTTGTTTATGCATCAATGTTTCAAAAGGCCCATTGAAAGAAGTTGGATGATACCTCATGAAGGACTCAATAGAATCTTTTTCCCTCCTTTTCATGTTTGGATGTCCTTCCTGATTCATATCTTTATAATGTTGTGTGATAATAGCTAAAAAATTTCATTTAATCTCCCATAACATTTGGTTGTTTAAGAGGACAATCATTTCATTTCTCGACACATTCATCATTAAGGCAGTTTCTCCAGGTTCTACACATCAATAAAAACCAAGAAGAATAATTTGAGAAACACTAACCATGAAGGGAAAACAACATAATAAAGAATAAATTTTCAATTTATGATATTTTGGGTTTATCCTAGGATATTCAAAATCATTTCTAAAACTCTAGGATTTTAACTTGTACTTAGACATATACTTAGGGTTATTCCTATTGTTTTCTCATTCTATTTTCCAATGGTTACTAAAATATTCCTCTGATACCAACTATAAGAACACATAATTTACATACATTGATATTACATAAAAAATTAAGAATACCAATTACAAAATATTACAAATCCATGATAGGACTGTATAGGTTTATTGTATTTAGAAACTGGTAAACATAAACAAATAGTTCATAAGACATCATTATTGTCTACAACTTATTTCGTCATAACTAGAATTATTTTTGACATATCTTATTTTATAACCTTATTCACGACCTAGGGAAGAGAATCATATGAAAGGGTAAGGAAAAAATGATCAGTAATGCTAAACATGGGAGATATCGATCATATCATAATCATAAGACATTAGAACATAACATTTGAAAACCTTATTCTTCATATGAAGGCCAGTGATATTATGCCACGGTATAAATCATAAAATTTCATATGTATCAATGAACATAATCACAAAAGTCATAACATAAGAAATGATATTTTTTGGCATACAAATAATCATAGAAAATAATTTCTTATTATTACATGCTCATTGCTAATACCATCATAGTTGAAAAAGTATATTACTTAACTGAGTACACTCCTCCTTCAAACCTTGTACTACTGAACCGAGATCATTTCTCATTCCATACATGTATATCTCATGAGATATAAATATTTTCCTATTGAATTAGATGGAGATATAGTTTCCCCCTTCTCATAATGAAATCATTCTTATGTGTGACACAAAAAAAATCACTCATCATACCATAAGCCAATGAAAAAGTGGGTTATTAAAACATAATTCTATCGTAACATATTCTTTATAAAACAAATAGATTTCTTAAATAGAAATTATTCAGAAAAAAAAAATAAAACTATATAAATAATAGAGATATTATACTAAAAACATAACCCTATTAAATAAATCCTCTAAAATGGAAAATAATTTTGATAAAACAATTGATATTAAATCATGAGGAAAATATTATTTCTTCTTCAAAAAACGTTTTCCCTTATCAAAATGCCAAAAAAATTTAAAATAATTGAATTTAATTTAATAATAACCTTAAATATTGTAAAATATGATTTATGGGAGTATTTTGTTATGAAAATTTAAAAATCCAGTCATGTTGTACAAGTTAAAATAGAATATTCTTCTTGTAATTTTGTCGAAAAGTCAAAAAATACATCGTATAAAAAATGATAAATGTTTCCTTTCATACCCTTTAAAAAAAATTAACCAAAGTGTAAATTTGAATTTAAACAATATTAGAAGGATACAAAAAATATCTTGTAATACATATTTATGAAACATAGACGTTGATGATAAATATACCATAGTGAATACTTACGAATAAATAATCACAGATGACAATGAGATTGAAAAATTATCCCTTACATGAGGTCCAATTTTATTTGTATGTACCTTAATTTCATGTATTATAATATTAAATATCTAATTTATTTATTCAAGAGTCATATTAATTTTTATGATATCATATATGACCATATTATAAAATGTTTGTTAGTAACATTATTACCCATCGATCATGCATTAACATCTTTATTTTCTTACGCATGTTTTGTCGAAAAATATTCCTTTATTAGGTTATAGATATATCATTTACAAAATTATATTGGTATAATATATATTATATTTATTTATTCAATTCATTTATAGAAACATACTTTAATGGAGATTTTGTAAAGTGAATTGCATCGCATCGTGCAGACGGAAGGTTGTACGTACGAACAATCAATGATATCATTACCATAATTGATGAATGGACTTTAAGTATATGGTGTATAATATTTATGAATTAATATCATGTTATAATAATCATATATATTTATTATTTCAATTTTTTTACCAATCTATATAAGGTGGAGGTGAAAAATAGATTAAACCACGACGTGGAGATGGTAGGTCTTACGTACGCATGCATGGTGACTTCAGTTTTCGTAGTACGTTTAAAGACCCAAAAAATTCAATGTAATTTTTTTAAATTATTTTGGATTATTACGAGAGTGCTAAACATGACTGCATGTGATTCTGAGGCCTGGAGTTCCGAGAATGATCCCTCGAAAAAATTTTATGATTAAAATAGCATGTGTGGGTAGTTTTCCTAAAAAAGTGGAATAACTCGTAAATGGGTTCCCAAATCAGAAATATTAGGGTACCATTGCATAAAAGACATAGATTTAACCCTAGGTGTGACTTAGGTTTAGTTGATGCAGCCCTCCGCTGAGAAAACCCAAAAATGGCATAACCATAAATAAAATTATTAAATAAAATTATTTTATTTTTCAAATGTTCATAACTCACGAATGGTGACTCATATTAAAAATCTGATACCAATTCTAAAATCATGAGGGTATTATTTTCTTAGTAAAGTACTAACATTTTTCGGTGTGGGCCAATAGTGGACGATAGGTTTTGGCTGCAAATAAAATAATTAAGTAACAATTATTTTATTGTTAAATTCTATAAATCCAAAATGATAACTCGGATTGGAAATCCGAGACTACCGTGGATCTAATGAGGGCATGTTTCCCTTAAAAAGAGCCTTACCTCGAACTGTGTGGGTTGAGGTTAACTGATAATACATTTTTTGAACTTTTTTTAAATTTTTGTTCAGTAAACGCATGTGTGGTGTTTTTTATCTTTTGAATTGGTGCAAAAAATTGAAATCTGGGAGCACCACTGAATCTGTAGTGTCACGATTCGCTTAAGGGAGGATTATCTCTGATCTCAATAGGTCTGGTGAAAGGATATCTTTTGAGAAATTTTAAAAATCAATAAAATAACAATGGTGTTGTTTTTTATCCCGCCACCTCTTGAGCAGTGGTGGCGGAGACCATGGAGGTGGTCATAATTTTAAAATGGTATATTAATTGTTTGTTTACTCATTGGTTGGGTAACCAACCGATGTGTAGTTAATATGGGACATTAATTACGTCAATTAATTAATCTCATTTAATCCCCAAAGCATTACTCACCCTTTCCCCGTCTATTTAAATGGGACTCGGGTTAGTGTTTTTGACACAACTTCACCAAGCAAGGAACCTCTAGCAAAGTGATGTGACGCCTTCCACTAACGGAGACAGAATCTCGGGCAGCAATGAACTGGGAGTGACGAATGTCGGTGGCTTCATCAACGTGTGGATTTTCCTCCCACCCATGTGATGACTCCAATGATTCTCAAGGTAGAGTTTTTTTATTAATTTAAGAAATTTCCTAAATTCTATTCCATGTTCTTGAATTTTCGGGAGGTTGTTTTGGGGGATTTGAATGGGGGTTATCACTATTTTTATTGTGATGTATGAATTAATCCCACTTGATATAAATCTAATGCAGAGGTAACATGCCAAACGAATAATTCCCGGACCCTCCACCTCTTGATTTTCATTGTGTTCTTCAAAGACGAGGTTTTCTAAAATGATGAAACCTTGAAACTAGGAGGTGCACAACAAATGTGGCATCCTGGGAGGAATGTTTGCATGTCCAGAAGGAACAACGGACAAATGGATCTCACATGGTGGCCCAAAAAGGATCTTCTGGTGCGGCCACACTGTGGCGGCACTAGCGACTGGCACCAGTGGAGGAGGTGACGGCCGGTGCTCGCCTGCCACTGAAGAGGGCAGTGCCACATGGCACCGCAGAAAACCCGAAGGGGAAATCTGTAATTGGCCGGCCACGTTGGCGAGAAGGCGTGCTGTCATGCACTGTGGTTAAGGGGACGTGGCATCAAAGCCACTGTAAGAGGGGGACCTACAACCCGTGGGTCCTGCGGACCACATGGAACCGCTAATTAAAGAGCCAAACGGCTCTTCTTGAGCGGTTTGGAAAGCTGACGAGTCGTGCCAGTGCAACGGGCTGCATCGCCCGGTGAGTTGTGCTAGTGCACAGCCCGGTGGGTTGAGCCTGCCACGACCCCGCCAAACCAGGCCTGCCAAGGCCAGTTCGGGTCGGGCCAGGTTAGACCTGGGGTTGAGATGGGCTAGCCTAGGCCAGGTCTGTCTGGGTCAATTTGACTGGGTCAGACCAAACCCAGACTCATTCGGGCCCAGATATACCCAAATGACCATATAATGCAAATCAGATGTCTGTTTGAAGAACATCCAGTAGTGTATGGATCCTTGGATGAAGATTGTACTTTTGAGATACTCCATGGGAGTTATGGAAGATGTTATAGAATGGCTAGGTTAGATCAACTCTGAATCCAACTGGACCCTCGGCACTAAAATACCAATAACATACATATCGAGCATCCAGTTGACGGGTCTACTATTTCATTGGAACCATTATGACATGACAGACCATCATGTTACTTCATGAGGGAATTTTTTTCCGGTGGAAATACAAATTAAGGTTTGAGGAGTGGCTCCCCTAGAATCAAGCATACTATGAGTGGGAATCCAGTGGCTGGCAGTGAGGTGGAGTTTGGAGATAGATCAGATGGAGGTTAGTACCGAGCAATCCCCTATAGATCAGCAGTATGCGACCAGACGAGGACGAACCTTAGAGCGGCCCATCATGGATCAACAACTTATCGATCTTTTGTGGGTCAGATCCTATGTCCGTCAATGCTCAACAATCCTTTGTGGGTCGGTGCATACCGATCCTGTGTGGGTCTGGTATCAGTTATCCTTTGTGGGTCAACACATATCGATCTTTTGTGGGTGAGATCTTGTGTGGTTCTTGTGGGGATTAGTACCTATCGACTCTTGGAAGGTCAGATCTTGTGTGGGTCTTGTAAGAGTTAGTACCTACCGACTCTAGGAAGGTCATCTCTTGTGTGGGTCAGCGGGGGTTAGTACATATCGATCATGTGTGGGTTAGACTTCGTATGGTTAGTAGGAGTTCCTCAAAAAAGAATAAGATGATCTAGCTTCTCAAAAAATCATTTTTACTTATGTGATATACTTACCTTTTTTGAGCATTTCTGTTTCTTTGTGCCTTTTGATTGACATCATTCTTTGTGGTTTTCCATTGAAGAATTTGGAGACACCTTCAGGGGTGTCGAGGTCCCTACTGGGTATTGTTATACTCACCCCTACACAAGCTTTGACCGCACCTTGTTTTTTATTGTAAAGTCAAAAATCAGCTTCGTAGAGACTTGAAAGAGATAGGACTAGGAGATGCACAGAGGAGATTAGTTAGTGTAGAGAGTATTAGAGACGAGTTCTACAAACCCTTCAGGTAGGATCCTCGGGGGATGATTACATGAGCTTTTTTCTGTTTTTCAGATATTGTTGTATCTTTTTTGTTTTCCTTGTTTTCCGGTCCCTTTTCATTCAGTACATACTATTACACTTACTTGGTGTTACTAGTTTTGGTTGCACCACACTCTTCCATTGTGTTTTAATTTTTCGTAGCATACCCTGCTTGTGTGTGTATAGGTTTTGAATCAATCTCATCCCATTTTCTTGAAATGCCTTTCTGGTGAAAGTCACCTACCCCTGGCCTATAGAAGGTAGGCTTGGGGGAGTCATGGTATATGCCCCAAGTTACGGTTCATGACAATGTGGTATCAAAGGTGTTCAGTTCTACCAAAAAAACTAAGAGACTATGTTTTCAATGGGAAATAGTGTTAAGTGTGTTTAGTTAGGGATTCTGTTTCCGGAGTCCATTGTTGGTTTGGCGACAAATGTATCTATACACTAGGACCTTGAATTCTGATTTCTAACATGGTACACAAAAACAATAGTTGTGTGTTTTTTGAAAATATTATTTTCTTTTTGATATCTTTGAGTATGCTCAAGTGGAATTACTTATTAACCATGGATCATCTAGTTTCTCTTTCAAGATGTCTCCACATAGACTGCCAGCCTGGATTCCAATGTGTGACCATGCGGATGGTCCACAGTATTATCAGGATTTGGTATAGGGACTGTTTCCCAAGATGGTACCATCAGGTGGGATTCCAGCGATACCACTACCCATTGGTCAGTAGTTATTATCGTCCCTACTCGTAGCAGACTCTTATAGTCTTACTACCTTACATGAGTTCAGTGAAAGATACCCCTTATCATCTGTGGTGAGCCCAACTCACTGGTGGCTAAGGAATGGCCTACGGTGGTGATTGAGTTTCCATCTAGCCAGGGAACCAATAGATCTGATGGTGGTCCTGGAAGTGAGCATTCTATTTGTCTCAGTAGGGTGATGGTAGGGTTTAGATTACCCCTATTTTACGATGAGGTGACTTTTTCCATGGATAGTTCTTGAGAACCCTCCTCAGTGATGAGGGTCACTTTCCATAAAAATATAAGTGGTATGTGTTCCCAATAGCTTCTAAAGCTTCGGCAGGGCGATATATCAGTAGCTAAGAATTCATCGAGGTGTGCTGACCATTCCTCATACTCGATGGATATGATATGACCAGTGAATTTGGGATCAGATCTCAGAGTGAGATGCGTATAAGTACATCTGAGCCATCCCTATTCCTCTCTGAATTGCTACATATACTTGGGTGTTAGAGAGAACCTCTGTGGTTGAAAATTCATTGATTGAGTAGATGTAGCTTGTGAATGTATGTTTTGGGAAAGTAAGAAACCGACATCAATCTTAGAAACTTTGATGTGTAAAATCTTTTGGGAAGAGTAAATGATAGTTAGAGATGAATCTTCAAACTAACATACATGTAATAGGAGCTTAGACTGTAGGAGGAGGTGGTATACATATAGACATGTTACAACCACCACCCCAATGTGTTCCCCACCAGGATCAGGGGGCAGGACGATAGGGGAAGGGAGTCATTGCATGCGGTCAAGGAGTGTGACCCAAGGGATCCGAAAATTATTTGTAGTATAGTATAGGTCTACTACTAGATACAATATTAATACAAATAGGTACTAATAATTCTATCTTATCATGAATATTGTTAATCACCTAGGGTTCTTGGTTAAACTACTGACTTCACCCTTACATCTAGAGATACTTATGGGCGGAGACTCTACAATCACACTTATGTCAATGGTGTGATCTGACCCTTGAGGTGAGATTTTTGGATGGAGCCTCTTAGTGGTAGTGTCGAGGCCTTACGACGTTAGTCTGGGTATGGACTTGTCATCTATAGTTCATGCTCAAATAGAATGTTTTAGGAATTAAGGTTGTGGTATTCTCTATAGCGTTGAAATGGGGATTTTCCTAGGTCGGTGAAGAATGAAACCTATGAAGCATGTGTTTAACTCATGAAAGTGAGTGTGTAGCTGATCACTCTTAAAGCAGACTACTTTAACCTCTTGGAAACATGTGTTTTTAATTTTTAGTTCCCAATAGTAGTGGTCTTTGCGGTGAAGATATGGCGGCACAACATGATGAGTGGACATTTTACAATCTTCTCTGATCACAAGAGTATCAGGTATATCATCTCATAGAAGGACTTGAACTTGAGACAGTGGTGATGGCTACAGTTCCTCCATGACTATGACTTTTCAATAGTAAATACTCATTGGAAGGGGAACATAGTAGTAGACACAGTCATCCGGAGGTATAGTATACATTTTTTGAGTGAGGTGACAAAACAACTATCCAAGTTGCATATATCCATTGTGGATAGAGATGGAGAAACTTACCTCCAGTCAATGACTATCAATCCCCCACTCCTTCAGTGATTTTGGGAGGCATATTTTGGATATGGAGACTATGAGGCCCGATGTGCTCAGATATCCTTAGAAATGTCCCTTGAATGATTTTATGATGGTGTGGAGCACATCGTTCTCTTCAAAGGATGCACTATGGTACCAGTGATGCTTCGAGAGGAGGTGTTTATGGATTTCCACACATCCCCTTTAGCGGTACATCCTGAAGTGGAAAGAAGTTCTAGGACCTCGAAAAACAATACATGTGGTGAGGGATGAAGAAAGTAGTAGCATAGTTTGTATCTTGATGCCTCACATGTTAGCAAGTGAAGGTCGTACATCAGCTACCGGCCGACTTAGGTAAGCCAATTGAGGTACCAGAGTTGAAGTGGGATGGAATATACATGGAATTCGTGAAATGGCTACCACATATGTCTGGGTACCAAGATCCCATCTTGGTGATTGTTGACAGACTCCCCAAGTCAGCCCACTTCCTACCCATCCGAGAGGATGGATAACTAGAGACCTTTGGTTGACTCTATATACAAGAGATTGTATGACTTCATGGGGATCCATCGACGATAATCCGAGATCATGACACCCATTTTTCATCCCTCTTGTGGAAGGGATCATAGGAGGTGTTTGGGACTCAACTACGCTTGAGAATGGCCTTTCATCATCAAACAGATGTTCAGACAGAGCAGACCATACAGTCACTCAAGGACATACATCGTGCTTGTGTCCTTGATTTTGTACATAGTTAGGAGGACCACCTACCTCTAGTGGAGTTCTCATAAAATAAAATTTATCACTCCACCATAAGAATGGCTTTGTTTGAGGCTTTGTATGGATGACCATGCAAATCACCACTTTTCTAGCCAGGCCTATGAGAATCAGGAAATTTGGATCCATAGTTGGTATAGACTACTAATGATAAGGTGCAAATCATCCAGGAGTCGACGATGACTGCACAGAGATGAAAGAAGTTCTATACTGACAGGATATAGAGATCGTTGTAGTTTGAGGAGGGAGACCATTTATTCCTATGGGTCTCACCCCGACAAGGATTATGATGTTTTGGTAGGGATGACAAGCTTTCTCGGAGGTTCTTCAAACCCTTCCAGATCCTTAACAGAGTAGGCGAGGTGGCCTACCATCTAGATCTCCCCCCACAGATGCATCCGATGCATAATTATTTCCATGTGTCGTAGATGAGGAGATGTGTGCATGATCCATCGCATTTTATTGACTGGGGAAAGAGGGACATCAACGATGGGGAGACATTTGTGCAGTTCCTGGTGTAGATAAGGATTGACGGGATCAAGTTCTCCGTGGGTAGTCTATTCCACTAGTACAAGTCCATTGGCAGCACGGTATTCTCTATGAGATCACATAGGTGCAGGAGGATCATATATGTGCTCAGTACCACCATTTTTTCACCTAGTTTTGTTATAGCTTTCAGCGATGAAAATCTCTAAGTTGGGGAGAATATAAATACCTAGAAAATTAAATGTAATTTTTTTTAATTCTTTTGGATCATTACAAGATCGTGAAATCTAACGACATGTGATTCTGAGGCCCAGAGTGACCAGAATGATCTGTCGAAAAAGTGTTCTGTTTAAAATAACGTGCCTGAGTAGCCTTCCTATAAAAGTGGAATAACTCTTAAATGGGTGGCCGGATCAAAAATCTGTGGGAACCTTTGAGTTCAATATGGCCGGCTTACCCTATGCGCTACTTAAGTTTATCTGGAACAGGCCTTCGGTGAGAAAACCTGAAAATGGAATAACTGTAAATAAAATTATTAAATAACATTAGTTTATTTTTCAAATGCATATAACTCCTGAATGATGACTCAGATTAAAAAATTGAGTCCTTCTCTAAACTCATGACGGTATTCATTCATTAGGAAGATAATAACATTTTCCCATGTGAGCAAACAATGGAAGTTAGTTTTGGGCTGTAAATAAACTAATTAAGTAATAATTATTTTATTGATAAATTATATAACTCCTAAACGGTAACTCGGATTAAAAAACCAAGTGTACTGTTGAGCTCATGAGGGATTGTTTCCCTTAGGTAGAGCCTAACCTTGACTAGATTAGGTCGATGGTGACTATTAATAATTTTTTTGAACCATTTTTAATGGTTTTTTTAATAAACGAGCGGTCGAATTTTCTATATTTTGAACCAATGCTCGGAATTGAAATCTGAGATAAAAGATTAATCCACAACACCAGGATTCACATAAATGAGGCATAACATCAATAGCAGTAAGTTGGGTGAAAAATTAAGCTTTTGTGACTTTTAAAGAATTAATAAAATAAAAAATTTGATATTTTATTTTTATTATACAACCTCTTGAGAGGTAGTGGAGGGGACCATGGAAGTGGTAAAAATTTTTATATGGGCTATTAATTGTCTGGTTACACTTTGGTTGAGTATCCACCCCTCGTGTAATTAATGTGGCACATTAATTACGTCAATTAATGAATCTCATTAAATCCCTGACAGATTACTCACCTTTTTCTCCTCCATTTAAATAGGGCTTGGGGTAGAGTTTTTGACACGGCTTCACTATGTGAGGAACCTTTGGCAAAGTGATGTGACACCTTTCAATGACAATGAATCGGGTGTGACAAAAGCATGCACTTTTATTTAAGCATGGATTCTCCTCTAACCATCGTAACGACTACAATGATTCTAGAGGTAGGGGTTCTTTATTAATTTAATAAAATCCCTCAATTCAATTCATTATTCTATAATTTGCGAGAGGTTGTTGTGGGGGATATGAACGAGGTTTATCATTACTTTTATATTTATGTATAAATTACTCCCACTTGTTAAAAAGATATCATGGAGGGTGTGAGCCAAATTAATAGGGCCCAGACCATCCACCGCTTTATTTTCATTGCATTCTTTGGAAATGGGTTTTTCCAATTTGACAGAACCTTGAAACCGGGAGGCGTACAATGATAGCGGCATCCATAGAGGACCATAGGGGCGTTCGGAAGGAAGAAAGGACCACTAGAGCTCACTCGGTGGCCCACAGAGGATCCGCCAACATAGCCCCAGCATGGAGGCACTGGAGGACAGTACTGACAGTGGAGGCATCGGTTGGTGCTTGCCGGCTGCGGAAGAGGGTGCCACCGCCTGGCGCCGCGACAGACCAATAGGGGCGGCGGAAAACCGGTTGGTCACGTTGGAATGGGGGCACACCGTCACGTGTTGTGGTGAAATGGACATAGCATCGAACCCAAAATAGGAGGGGGATACACATCCTATGGGTCCTGCAATCCATGTGGTGGTGCCACGTGGAACATTAAATTGAAGAGTTGAAAGGATCTTCATGAGTCGTTCGCAGAGTTTGTTGTCACCCAGATGGCGAGCTGCCCCAGCGCATCGGGCTGCATCGTCCGGCGGGCCGGGCCTATCTGTGGCCCAGGCGAGTTCAGGTCGGTCCGAGTCAGAACTGGTCTGAGTGGGGATGACCCAAACCAGGTCAAGTCAGCCCAGGTCGGGTCAACCGGGTATGTCCGACCGGGTCGCACAAGACCTAGACACATTCACTGTCAGATACGCTCAAATGACTGTATCTTTCGAAACGAACACCCGTTTGAAAAATTATGTGTGGTGCTAGGATCCTAGGAGAGAGACTGTTCTTTTGAGATACATCATGAGAGTTTTGGAGGAATTTGGAGTACGACTCTGAATAAAACCGGGACCTCAGCACTAAAATGCTATTAACATATAGATCGGGCATCTGATTCATGTGTCATCTATTGTGATGGAACCCATATTGAGTTATGGACCATCAATTTATTTCTTCGTGGAACATCATTCTATTTAAAATATGACAAATGGATTGATAATCCTTTCGCCCAGAATTAAGCATACTATGAGTAGGAATCCATTGGCTGGCAGTGAGGCGAATGTTGGAGACAGATCATACAGAGGTTAGTACCGAGTGATCCTATGTGGATCAGCAGTACATGAACCTATGAGGACCAACCTTAGAGTGACCCAATGTGGATCAGAAATTTACTGATCATTTGTGGGTCAAATCCTGTGCGGGTCAGCGCTCAATGATCCGGTGTGGGTTAGAGCATACTAATCATGTGTGGGTCAGTTCTTGGGTGGATCAGCGCATATCTATCATGTGTGGGTCTTACAAGGGTTATTACCTATCAAATATGAGAAGGTCGGATCCTCTGTGGGTCTTGTAGGGGTTAGTACTTATCAACTCTGTGTAGTTCAGATCTTGTGTGGGCCATCATGGATTAGTACTTATCGATCCTCTTTGGAATAGTCTTCATATGGTCATCAGCGGTGCCTCTTAGAAGAATAATATGATCTAGCTTCTCAACCAATCATCTGTACTTATATGCTTTTATAATAACTGGCATGATATTTTTCTATTTCATTTTTCTTCGTGATTCAGATCGTGCTTTTTGGTTTTCCTTTGTGTAATTTAGAAAGACCTTCGGGTGTCTCGGGATACCTACCTAGTATTATTATACTCCCCCCTGCATGGGATTCACCCACACCATGTTGGTTCATGTGCAGACGATGAGGTGCTTGGTTGAGAATTGAGGGAGCCAGGACTAGGTGATACACAGAGGAGATTGGCCGACGTGCAGAGCAGTGGAGACGAGTTGTACCAAACATACAGGTAGGATCCTCAGTGGATGATTCCAGGAGACATTTTCTGTTTTTTAGCTGTAGTTTTATCTTTTATGTTTGTCTTGATTTACAGACGCTATACATTCAGTACATACTATTAAACATTGTTTTGGTTACTAGTTGTGGTTTCACCTAACTCTTCTTTTGTGTTTTACTTTTGCATAGTGTACCTTACTTGTGTGTGTACATGTTTTGAGGCAATGCATTCCCATTTTAGGAAAATTCCTTTCCATTACTAGTCACAAACCCCTCGCCTATGGAAGCCGAGCGTGGGGTAGTCACAACATGGACACTGGGGGATGGGTCATGATAGGATGCATAAAAGGTGGAATATGGTTGTTTTATAATTATAATAAAAACTCATTATATAAGTTATACTGTAGCTAATACTTTATTCTGAAAGAAGTAATGAAGAGTATGTAGAAGAAGAAATAAGTTTGAAATAATCTATAGAATTGATTACCACTTCATTGATGTTCTTCCTCTAAATCCCAACTTAGAGCACTAGAGTTGGTATTTGATGAAAACCCTAAACCCGAACATCTAGATTCAGTACTAAAACATGTTGTCTATTTTTTTAAACTACTTAACTAGATAATTCACATTAAATTATACAAATGAAGTCCTTTATCAGTCTTGGTTCTAGAGAAATAGACAACAACATAGATATATTGAATCAGAGTTTACAATAATAATTACAATATAAAAAAATTTATTCATCTACAGTAGCACCTTATCTATTCTTTGAACATCTAAGGAATCCTATGAATAATATTTTAAAAATAAGGGATGGCCACAAAAATCCTAGTAAGGGATATAGGGAAATAAATCGTTAGTCAAGAGATACAAAAAAACTAATAAAACCCATTTCATAAAAACTAATTATAAAGCATGGAAACATCATTTTTATCCTTGGTATATATTTACCATATCAATCTTACATTCACCCAAACACATGGAATAACCATTTGGTTAACTTCTATCTCCAGAGTACCCAATTCATTGGAGAGATATAATGGGGATCACCCGTCATATATTGAGCTGTAAGGGGCTTAACCCAACATGTATTGAGTTATAATGGGGTTCACCCTTAATATCTTGTGATATAATGGGCTCAACCCAACATAAATAATTTACATGGAACATATCAGGAATAAAACACTTCATAACTCATTTATACCCTTGACAAAAATACATTCACATTTCAAAATATTCTTTTTCGTATAAATAACTTAGAACATAAACACTGAACACACAAAATAATGAAAACATACTATTTAAGAATAACCATAAAACATAAAATGAAGACAATATAGTATTAAAACATCATGAAATTGGAATATAACACTCATGACATAAAAAATGGAAATCTCTTTGGATTTCATAAAGGAGACATCTAAGTGTATTTTAAGAGGAATGTCATTTACAAATACTATAACATTTAAGAGATAATTTATTAAATGAAAGAAATTTGTTTATATATATAGTAAATACAGATAATTCAATATTATATAACCAAATTAAATTTCAATAACCATCTTACCATGATAAGAACCATTGAAGATCGAGGTTAACCCAATGAATTGAAATTGGGTTCTGAATTCACTTGCGAAATTTGGGCATGGTAATAGGTGTACAAGGGAGGGATTAATGAGAGAGAAAGGGGTATCAAATAATTAATACATAATAAGGGTAGTATTGGGGAGGTGAGAAAATATACCCCATCCTTAGGAATTAAAATAAGATCACAACATATAAGAGATTCTTATATAAAAGCGAGAAAGAGAGGACTTATTACCTCGGGTTTGACTTCCTTAAAACATTCTTAAACATATTTTATAATTGATAAAATAATGTTATTAATATTTTATAGAAACATAATCATTTTTATCAAACTTTTAAGGATCATTTTGATAACATCATTCTACCCATTCAGTAATAATGTTTTGATAATTACATTATTTTCGAGTGCGTTCGTCACATGGTTTCCATGATCGGTTCATAAAGGATATTCTTGTCGATTAGAAGTGAAACTAAATAATTCAAATGGAATGGTATTTAGATATTTACTGATCCATAAATTATAACATTTATCATTTTTAATTGTGACATGATAATGATTCATAAGTTAAAACATTATTGATATTTGTTTAGGTCATTTTCACGATTCTTCGATCATAATGAACTTATTTTGTATTAAAAATTAATAACATGTGTACAAAAAGATTCCAGAACCTAATATAAGATATAATAAATAAATTATAATCTTTTTTAACATAAAAATTGTTTCATTACCAATCTTGAAGGAATTAAAATAAATTTAAATCACATCGTCCATGATGTAGGTAAATCGACACATCGCGAACGGTGATTTAATTTTGAGAATAAGTAGGAGAGGATAACAATTATAATGATGATTATCTCATAAATATAATGAAATAAAGAATATTTAAGATAATATATCATTCATTCTTCTTCTATAAGGGTTTTTTAGTAAAGAAGAATAAAATAAAATAAAATGAAAATAAAAGAAAGAAAACAAAAGACTGTGTTTACCTATTGATCTCTTATCCCTGAGATCCTTCTTAAGGCCCATGGTTTTGGCCTTTTGGTGAGACCAGTAGGTCTTGGATGTAGGAAGGAATCTTTGGAGGAGTATTGTGTAGATATTAGGAACGGCTCAAGGATTGAGAGGTTTGAGAGGAATAGGGGAATGAGGGTGGTATTTATAGTGGAGGGGAGGAGGGATTTTACATTATTTTAATCATTATTATAATATATATTTTCACCAGACTATGAATATTATTGATTCATGTGACCCGAAATTATAAAAATTTCATGTGAGTTCTAACTAAGTGGCCTTACATCAACCTTGAATCACCTATTATGCAGTAAATCAAGTTTTTAGCATTTATCATAATTTATCGTATTTTACTATTCATAAAAAAATCAATAATTTCATAAAAATCACAGAAAAAATCACTCTAAACATTTTTTGACATGTAGAATTCAAAAATAAACATAAATATTTGAAAATAATTTTCTAAATATTATTAATTGAATTATTAAATAACATCATAATTTAGTCAAAAATAAAAAATTTAAATCTATAACTCATTTTTTAACACCTTGAAAAATTAATCTACATCTCATTATCTTATATCCTTAAGAATGTAAAATAATAATATGAATTAATATTCATAAAGGTAATATTAATATTCATAAGGGTGGGTTTCTATTCATAAGGGTAGGATACTATTGACCAATAATTATTTTTGTTCTGTCATGGTTCAAAAAACATTCTTATCGTAACTGCGTATGTCCATTTTTTGAAATTCAAAACACCAAAGTAGAAAATTAATATTCAATGGTTAGTTTATAAAGGTCCTATAGGATTTAAAGGTTCATTTAGGAACACAGTTTTTCCTTTTAAAATATTGAGATGTTACATTATACCATCCTAAAATTAATTTGACCCTCGAAATTCGTTCATTATACTTATATTTCAGAATATATATATCGATAACTATGAAAACTTTTTTCTTATATGTACACAATTAACTAGAAGTTTAAAATTAAACAATACAACTTAAATTTTTCTAAAAACATGACAACATCTATTCTACAAAGTTGACTAGACCATTCCTCTGATACCAATTGTAAAGCCATGAACCCGCAAATCTAGAAAAATTACTAAAACATGTTGATTTTTTGTATAATTGATAAATAAAAAATACACAATAAATTATAGAAATTATGACCTTTTCCAGTCTAGGTTCTATAGAATTATAAAAAAACATACATATATAGAATAAATATTTACAATAATAATTACAGTATCAACAATTGGATTTATCTACATTATCACCTTAATTATCATTTGAACATTTATGGTATCCTATGAAAGACAATTTAAAAACATGGAATGAGCACAAAAATTTCAGTATTTTATATAAGGAAAGAAATCATTAGTCAAGTGATACATAAAAACCAATAATACCGATTTCATAAAAAATTGTCAACATATATGGACACATCATGATTTTTCCTTGGATCATATTTACCATATCACACATACATTCATCATTAAACATGGAAAAACCTTTTGGTCCACTTCCATCTCTGGAGTACCCATGCATTGGGGAGCTATAATGGGGATCACACATCATATCTTGAGATATAATGTGCTCAACCCCACATATATTAAGTTATAATGGGGTTAACCCATTATATCTTGAGATCTAATGGTCTCAACCCAACATAAATAATTTCTACTGAACATATCATTAATAAAACACTTCCTAACTCATTTACAACCTTGATCAAAACACATTCACACTTCAAAATACCCTTTTCGTAAAATTCACATAGAATATAAACGCTGCACACACAAAATAATGATAAAATATTATTCAAAAATAAATATACAACATATAATGGACAAACAATAGTGATGTAACATCATTAAATCCAAATAGAACACTCATGGCATAAAAAACAATCTCTTTGGATTTCATAAAGGAGACATCTAAAATGATTTTAAGTGGAATTTCCTTTACAAATACCATTACAATAATGTGCGAATTTGTTAAATGATTGGAGTATGTATATATAAATTAAATACACATAATTAAACATAATATAACCAAATTAAATTTCACAAATCTTGTTATCATGATAAAAACCATTGAAGTTGATGTTTAACCCAAATAATGGAAATTGGGTTCAAAATTCACATACGAAATTTCAAAAAGGTAATGGGTGTACATGGGAGGGATTCATGAGAGAGAAAGGGAACTATAATAATTAAAAAAATCATAAGTATTGTGTGGGAGACGATCCAAAATATACCCCATCCATTGGAATTAAAAATTATATACCACAACATAGAGGAGATTCTTGAATAAAAGCAAGAAAGGGAGGATCTCTTATATTTGGTTCGACTTCATTAAAAATTGTTTAAAATTCATGTATAATGGTTAAAATAGTGCTATTAATTTTTTACAGAAACATATTAATGTTTATAACACCTGTCATAGTCATTTTATGACATCATTCCACCCATTCATTACTAATATTTTTTAAATTCCACTATTTTTTTGTGAGTTCTTCAAATGGTTTCCATGATCAGTTCGTAAAGGATATTCTTGTTGATTGGAAGTGAAAATATAGAATTGGAATTAAACGATATTTAAATATTTCCAGAACCATAAATTATACCATTTATCATTTTGAATTCTTACATGATGATGATTCATAAGTTAAAACATTATTGATATTTTCTCTGGTCATTTCGGCGATTCTTCAATCATAAAAAACTTATTTTTAAAAAAAATTAATTCCATGTTTTAAAAAAGATTAAATAACCCCAAATAAGATATAATACATAAATAATAATAATTTTCAACCATAAAAATGGTTTTATGATCAATATTTAAAGAATTAAAAGAAATTGAAATCACATCGTCCACGATGTCGGTAAATCGACACATCACAGACAGTGTTTAAATTTCAAGAATAAGTGGTAGAGGAGAAGAAGAATAATGCTGAATCTTCTAGAAACATGATGAAATCCAAAATATTTCAAATACTGGTTCATTCATTTCTGTTGGATAAGGGGAGGTTAGG
Organism: Viscum album; assembly: GCA_963277665.1. NCBI lineage: Eukaryota > Viridiplantae > Streptophyta > Magnoliopsida > Santalales > Viscaceae > Viscum > Viscum album. The sequence goes on from OY728121.1 coordinate 598,267,998, forward strand.
AAAGAAGAGGAATAGAAACGAAATTGAAAAAAAGTGAGAAAACAAAAGAGGTTGTTTACCTCTTGATCTATTTTCCTTGAGATCCTTCTTATGGCCCATGGTTTTGGCCCTTTCGTGAGACCAGTAGGTATTTGACATGGGAAAGTCTTTTTGGAGGATTATTGGCCAGAACATAGGCATGGATAATGTATTTAGAGGTGTGAGAGGAAGAGGGTAATGAGGGTGGTTTTTATAGTAGAGGAGAGGAGGGATTTTACATTATGTTAAACATTATTGTAATATTTTTCATTCAAGACTATGAATAGCCTTTTTTTATGTGACCCCAGGAAGTAATAATTTTGTTTGACTTAGAACCGGGTGGGATTACATCATCCTTGAATCACCAATGATGCATTAAATAAAGTATTTAGCATTTATCGTAATTTATCGTATTTTACTATTCATCAAAAATTCAAGAATTTTTAAAAAAATCCCAAAAATTTAACCTAACCATTTTTTGATGTGTAAAATTCAAAAAATAAATTCGTTTTTTGAAAATAATATCCTAAATATTAATAATTCAAATTTTAAATTATATTATAATTTATTCAAAAATAAAAATTATAAATCTATAACTCATTTTTAACACCTTGAAAAATTAATCAACATCTCATTATCTTAAATAATTAATATAAAAAAATAATATTATTATTTACTATTCATAAGGGACATATTAATATTCATAAGGGTTGGTTACTATTCATAAGGGTGGGTTACTATTCACCAAAAATTATGTTTGATCTATGAGACTCAAAAAAACATATTGATCGCAACCATGTTTGTCTATTTTTTGAAATTAAAAATATAGATGAAGAAAAATTATTTTTAATGGCTAGTTTATAAAGGTCACATAGTATTTATTGATTCTTTTAAGCACATAGTGTTTCATTTTAAAAACTCGAGTTGTTACATTTGAAGAAGACCAGAACAACTTGAATGTTTCTAGGGATGTTGAGAATGGAAATGGGTAGAGGATGGAGGATCTTGAATACTCAAGGTGAAGTGAAGAGGTGAGAAAGGACGTTCCCTTTTATAATATATAAGAGGTGAACTTTTGGAAACTCCATAAATAATAATTTATAATAAAATCATACCCTACCAAAAATCCTCAAAAATACACAATTTCGAATATGAGGGGATATATGGTTGTAATATCATCAATAAATAAATTTTTGAAAAGTTTTCTATCAATCTAATTAATAATATTTTAATTAAAACTTAGTTATTCTATTTAGTTTTAATCATGGTTAACCGATATTTAAATTTTAATAACGTGAAATATTTATTTTTCTTATTTCAATTAGACCTTAAATGACTACCTTAAAACATTTTATACCATAAATAATTATTATATAATTTTTAAAAAGTTTTATTATTTTTAAATAATTTAATAAAACATTATTTTTCTAAACAACCAAAAGTGTCAATTTGGACAGTATTAAATTCATTTATTTTTAAAAATATTAATCTAACAATATAAAATCGAACAAACTATTTTATTATAGTTATATGAGGTCAATGTAAACTATACAATTCATTTTACATCATCAATGTCCAAAATTATATTTATTTTAATATTGTTAATAACATATATTCATTATCTCTATTAATAAAATAATTATTACATCAATTTTGTGTAATTATTTAATATACTTATTTATTGAATGAAAATTAAAAATAAAGTACAATGATGAAGATAAATCTGATAGATTTAATAATAACACTTGTAGTATAATTTATCTTCTGTAAATACATACATTTAAAATGTTATAATTTTGAGAACTTCAATGTGACAACTATAACATCACTTTAAATAAAAATATATAAGTGTATGAATATTATCTATAATTCTAAAATGATCAATAACACTAACCTTGGATGGTTATGGTCGATATATACAATAAAAATCAGATTTGGTCATGTTTTTGGTTATTTTAATGGTTATTTTCAGTTGAATAATAATAACTTTATTCATTTATCAATAATTAAATAATTTATGCATCAATAAAGTATTAGTCTTTAAGGTAATTATTTATTTCTTAAAATTTAAAAATAAATTATCATGTAAAGAAAAACATTTTTTGTATAAAATGGGTTTTTATAATCTATTTTATCAACTATAAAACCTTAATTTAAAAATGTCATCATTATTAAAATTTGAGTAAGACATATTTTATATTTCATTAATTAAAATAAATTAAATGTCCAAATGTCATCCAATTGGCTTCCATAGGAAACAATTTATGACAAAGTATATTTTAGGTTGAAGCAGACTAATCCAATGATATTAAGAAAAGGGTTACAATAATTTTATTATATTATATTTACCCTTAATTACCTAATTTACATTTTTACTATATTAATAAAAATGACCAAAGTTACTGCTTATAATGCCCAAAAATAAAATAAATCTATTTACATAATTTGGATGTACTTATTAAAAATGTATAATACATTTTCAAAATTCAAAACATATAATTTCCAAAAAATAATTTTAAAATAATATCTTTTTTGGAAAGAGGGAACATGTTTTAAAAGTTAAATCATTGTAAATGATTGAAAAGATTTTACATTTGAATTTAATGAAAAATAAATTCTATTGAAATAAATTATATTTAATGAAAAAAATATTTTATTTGTACTTTAAAACCATTAAATATTGTAATTTACCCATATAAATTATTTTGATCCAAAAATTAGTTTTCAATTTAAATTTAGTGAATCTTTACTATTCATCAAAACATGAAAGTTATTCGAAAAATAATGAAACTGCATCCAATGTAAATTTTATTTCCCTACTCCAAAGAACATGTGTATGTTGTCATATAAAAATTATTAATGTATCGAAATAATAATTAAAATTTGGTTCTCCATTAAAAGGCGTAAAATTTTCCATATGAAAAATATAGTCTTTTATACATCAAATAGGGTTTATTCATACCATAAGACTAAAATACATGTTGAATGAATATCAAAAAAATTTATTAATCATATTACAATATATATTCAATTAATTTAATTTACCAATTATAATTCACATTATTTATTAACATAAGAAAAGTATAATTTATTTACATTTTATATAAATAATTTGTAGAAAATGGATTCATCATATATTTTCATAAGTTAATTATGTTTATTACAACTGACCTAATTTCTAGGATATAAGAGTATCTTTATATTATGTGTGTCTCACAATTTGTATAAACTAATGATTCCATTAAATTCATTCTATTGAAGTATTAAAATTATTTGAACAAAATATTTCATAAAATATCCGGGTGTTATGATAACCATTATTTTAATTTTGGATTCATTTAAAATAATTCCAATTTTATTCAATTAATAACCCTAATTTTATTTTTATTTGTATTTTGGTATAAAATATGGGTTTTTAAATGGGATGTACAATTTAATATCTGAAATTTGTTTCTTATGTGTAAAAAAAATTTATGTGTGGTAAGGTTGAAAATTGTAGAAATTTATGTGTTATGATTCTGTTATGGTTCTTGGAAAATATTTATGATGATGTGTGGTTCATTTATAAAAAAATTATGACTGGTTCTGTTACTAACCAATGATGAGTTGTTGAGTTATAAAAGAAAGAGGGGTGAGTATGTTGTAAACTAGAGAAATGTGGGTCCCTGAAAAGTATTCAATTCATTGGGTGTGAAATTCATCCATATTATTATTACAATTGGAATAGTGATAGGGAAAATTATTTTCCAAAAATCCATTTTTTTTTCAATTCTTACTATGGGGTTTTATAGTAATCCAATTTTTTCTAAAAAGGATTTAATTAATATTATTTTCAAAAAAAGTATTTACTACATCAAAATGGTGAAAAGTATAACATTAGAAAAAATTTATTCTCGGGTTTATTATATTTTCAAAGAACCTTTTATGAGTTTTATATTTCTTTTTTGTTTTGTTATGAAATGTTTTATGAATATATTTATGCATAAATGGTTCTTTTATGTGTAATAAAATGTTTATTTTGAGTCCAAACCATACTTTATAAAGGATATTTTTATAAGTATTCGAGGAATAAAAGATTTATTTATTCTATTTTATGTCCCTTACAATGTTTTTTTGGGACAATTATGTGTTTATAATGTTTTTCTGCGGGGTGTTTGGATGTATAATGGAAGGGATGACATGATGTTGATAGTTGTGGAGCTCTTTTATGTAAAAGAAATCATGTATTATACTAAATTTTTTACATTAAATGAAAAATCGATATAGATCAAAATATTCCAATTTGGAATAATTTTTTAATTTATGATTTATGATGTAATTATATAAAACTATAGAAAGAAACAATAATTGGGTAATGAATGTATATTTTAGACTCAAAATAATAGAATATATACTTTTTATGCCTAGGTCCTTAGAAAAGGGGTTGTGGTTGAACAATATAAATAATATTATACATGTGAAATATATATATTAGTTATAAATTAAATTAAAATTTAAAAACATCCATGAAATATGGTTATGAAATTTAAAATACATCTTTCGTGGGGGTCGTTGTTTGCATGTATGCATGGGTGATATTTACATTTTTCATCATATAGAAAGAAATAAAAGAATATATTGATTTATATTTTAATATACTTAATATTTCATTAATATCAAGTTTATTTATAAATTATATTTATATAACTATCAATGATAGGTGTTGATTTAAAATAAATTACATCATTTCGTGGAGGTGTAGTCTGCAAGTACACAATAGAGACAATTACATTTCCCATTAGATGGTACAGAAGGATATTATATTATAGTTTATCAATATGGATTTTTTAAAAATGATATAAAAATATTATATATTCATTAAATCTGTCTATATATCCATGTAATGGATTTTTAAACGTATAATAAAATACATCTATTTATAGAAGTGGTATCTCACATGTACAAATGCATGATGTCTTCATTTTACATTAACTATATTAGATATAGAAAATAGTTGTGAAATAAACATAATAACATTTTATTATAATGATGATAATTATTTAATTATGTTAATATAGTCATATAAATTTTTATGTGGTTTATAAACAATGAAAAATGTGAAAATTTTCTAATAACATATACCTTTTCCTTGGATAATATATTTTTAAAAACACCTAAGGGATTATTGTAGACCTTTTTGGAATAGCATAACATATCGGTCGTGGATAAGATTTTTGGGAGGGTATTTGGGTTGATCATATTAAATATAATGGATATTTGTGTTTTTGAATATGTGAGGAGAGCAGGTTTCCTTTTATATGAGAGTGTATTGATACCCATGTAAATAACATTCCCATTAAAATAATAAAAATTCATTTTCAGGGAAAAGCGGAACCAATTAAGAAAATATCAATGATAGTATAATTTAATATATAGGTAAAATTATACATACATATTTATTGTCACGGCTTGTACCCTGGGGACCATGTCGTGACTTCCCCAATCTCACCTTCCATAGGCCAAGGACTGGTGACAAGAACTAGAATGGAATATCCCAAAAAGAGAAGGCATTTCCTTTAAACTTGTATACACACAGACATGGAATACTGCACCAAGAAAACGAAAATGGAAGGAAAAATAGAAAAACCATCACAAAGTACAACCACTGATAATAAAATGTGTAAACTGAAAGTAAAGGGGCCAGAATACAATCCCAACTGAAAGGAAAATTCAACTAAGGATGTACAAGCTATGGAAGTAGTCTACTAAGGATCTTACCTGAAGGGAAGGTATAACACTCTGTCGGATGTCACTCTCTAACACCATGTCTATTGATCTGCCTCTGTTCATTGCCTTCCCCTGGCTCAAAAAAGACCATGTTAATTCTTTGTTTCATCTGCACATGACACAAGAGGTGCGGACAAAGCCCGTGATGGGGTGAGTATAATAATACTCAATAGGGACCCTGAGACCCTTGAATGTCTCTTATAAATACCAAAAGGAAAATTACACATAGGAAATATTACAGAGGCAATACCATCAAGCAAGATCTCTAATACATAGCACAAAAGAAAAGACAGCTCACACAAGGTATAAATTATGTATAGAAGTAAAGATGATTGGTCGTAAAACTCTATCATCTTATTCTATTGAGAGTCTCTACTACTGATCCGCAATGGGTCACTAGTATGCTGATCCACATTGGTTTTCTAGTATGATTATCCATTAAGGGTCACTAGTATGTTGATCCCCATTGGGTCACTAGTTTTTTTATCCACACATGGTCTCTTTTATGTTGATCCACACAAGGTTGATTTTATATTGATCCAAAGAGGATCTCTAGTAGGATTATCCATGAAGGGTTTCTAGTATGATGATCCAAATAGGTTCCCTTGTATACTGATCCACACATGGTCTCTTTTATACTGATTGACACAGGGTCACATTTATTTTGATCCACTCAGGGTCACCTTTAAATTAGTCACATCAAAGCCAGCCACTAGATTCTTGCATTTAAAATGCTTGCTTTCTAGAGGATCTTATCCTCAATCCATCATTAATACCTTAACCTCCACAAATTCCTACATGGATTGACCCTAAATAACATCTCATCGTTAGGGTCCCAATGTAAAATACGGTGCATCGAATGGATGCACGTTTTGTAATATATGATCATTTTTGTACAAAGGTCCCAATTGGATTGGATTCTAGTCCAACACATCTATATGCCAACCTCCTCCAAAAATCAACAAGAGTACTTCATAATGACTACCTCATCACAATGGTCCCAAAACCACTAATCATGCGTCCATGGGATGCCTGGTTTGAGAGATGTGGCAATTTTAGTGAAGTGGGTGTCGTTCGGGGTCTGGGTACGAGCCGACCTAATCGGACCGACCCAACATAGATTCGGACTAGCCTGGGCCCATCTTGTTGGGTCTTGGGTCTGGCCTTGCCTGATAGGGTAGGTCCAGCATGGTAGGGTGGGCCATCCCGATAGGGTGGGTCCAGCCCACCGATTATTTCAGGACTGCCAAAGTGGGCCAGATACTCCATCCAAACGCAGAACTGTCGTGTCCGGTCTCCAGCACACATGGTTGGTGAAATTTGTCGTTCAATCCATGCCACCCGTGGACAGAGTGTAACACCCTGAGATTTTATGAGAATTATCCTTTTTAATTTCTTTGATGTCTTTTTTTTGTACACTTCACCATGATTAGCTTGCACTATATGCAACACCGTATTAGCTTGTAGTATACACAACAATATTCTTGTCTTGTGATGCACACAATTTCATGTTTTTTGAATAAAATTAATTTTACCCAACACCACGTATAGATTTTGATCAATGTATAACTGAACTATATTTTGAGTATGATATACACAACACCAAATGAAACTTTCTCTACATGAAACCCTGACTTTCCTTTCATTACACTCAAGAGATACCTTCCTCGATAGCTTACATTGTACGCAATACCGAGTGTCACTAAACAATGATATGTTATTTATATATTATGTAAACTAGCCATTATGAATATTAATACCCACTTTTTGAAATTTTATATATTTTTTCTTTTAAAATGGACTTCAATTTTGGATTCAGAATATCGAAATTAGCCTAAGGTGAATTTTTGGTATTTTTCTGAAAAGGTTCAATTTTTGATGAATAATGAAAACATTGTGTTATTGGTTAAAACCGAATTTTTATTTAAATAATCATTTATTTTATTTAAATTTATTTGAGGTCAAAATAGATACATAATATCAATATATGTTCAATTTAATTCGTTGGAGTCATTTTATAATAATTAGAAATATATAAAAATTTTATTGAACTTTTTACCGTCTTTTACCCACATCCTAGAATTTGCAAATTTATAGAAAAAATAATTTTACCGCTTTTGTGAGTGTAATTTAGAAAATCCAAGAGACACAGTTAATATCTAGGATTAAAATGTGGTTCAATATGATAATTTTTTTTTGGTGAATAGTATGATTTTACTTTTATTTTCCACGGGTAAAATTAAATAGGGTAACTAAGGGAAAAATGATATTATTATTACCCTAACACATGTCCTAATTCTATTGGATAATGTAATTCGACAAAAAAGAACCTTAGAAATTAAATATTACCCTTTATGTCCACTTGGAATAGATTTGGACATTTATTATTATTTTATTTAAAGAAGAGTTAATATAGTTAAAATCAATGTTTAATATTTAAAACATTTTTAATATAGGGTTGTACATAAGATAAATTCAACTATAAATATTCATTAGAAATATAATAACATTTCCTACATAATTATATTTTATTTTTTTTGTAAGATATTAAATAATTTAATTTAAATATGACATAATGATGATGCAGTAATTACACTATTAATGAAATATTAGCATAATTGATATTATAACTACACAAATAAAATAGAATTTGAGACATTATATGAATTAAACTAATATTATAGGTTAATATAACATATTCGGGATGGTTATATGAATTTTATTCTTATTAATAATGCTTTTATGAATTTAGAAAAAACAAAATACCAAATAGTGTCAAAATTGACATAAAAGAGTTTTTAAAAAATATATTATATTATTAATTGATATTCTATTCCTAAAAATCTAAGGATCGGCAAAAATACATATATAATAATATATATTAAATTAATGAACCAATTGGGGTACTATAGGCCGTTTATAGTATGTTTATTAACCATACAGTGTAAGAATAAAAGAATACTCAGTAAAAGTTAAATTATTTAACGTAGAGTTAAATCTAAATTATAATGTTCAAATGGAAACCTAAATTTTTATAAAACCTATTGGTTTAGAGGATTGAGACCCATCCCCACCCTAGCGATGAAATAAGTCACATTGGATCCATTATAAACTGAATATTAATTTATTATAAAATAATATTTTAAGTTTTTTTCTAAGGTTCCCCTCTCCTCCCTAATAAAAGGGCACCTCCTCCCTCACCACATTACACAATTTTGAGCCTTAGAGATTGGAAAATCCCTTCCAATTTCTCTTCTAAACCTCTCTATTTTTATCATATAGGTTCTGCTCTTCTCAAAATACCGTCCCTATTTCTCTAAGGGGATGTTTAAAAGAGGCACGTTGAAGAAGAGTAATCTCTTCTACCGATTCTTTCAAGTTTCTTTCTTTTTCCAATTCATCCTTCTTTTTTGTTTCCATTATAAAATAAAAAATCCAATATCTTATATATACTGTGATGTTATTATAAAAATTGTACAACCATATTAGTTATTTTATCCATCTTATGAATGAAAAAGTCACCACATGTGTGTACGTACGGCTTACCGTCTCCACGTCGTGGTGTTGTTTGTTATTCAAAAATATCATCATTTGGATGGGTATAATAATGAGTATAAATAATATAAATAATATATATAACATTATTATGATTTTTATATACAATATGACATCCAATTATATACTATTTTAATATCAAAAGAATGATATTATCGCTCATAAATACGTATGGACTACCGTCTCCACGAACGCGATGAGATTCATTTTCCATGATTATCCATTCAAGTATGATTATAATGTATATATAATAAATAATAATAAAATATATTAAATAATAATGATACTGGATTTATGTACATATATGTTTCATTTAATTAATTCAATTCTGTTCAATAAGGAAACAAAAACAGCGTTCATGCGTACGTACGGCCTACCGTCTCCAGGAACGGTGTATTTCATTCCATTTTTCGATATATCATTTATATTTATATTCTGAATATATATTATATATAAATCCTTTTTTACATTCTGGAATTAATTAAATCATGATATAATTAATAGTATCAATAATAACAAGTCGAAACTCATACGATAAATGAAACAATTTTACCCAAAATGACGCTTTAACATTGAATTTACATAAGAACGGGTAATATAAAGTCATAAGTGAACCATATATGATATCATAACATTGAATATGATTCTTTAATAAGTCAATGTAATTATTTAAATCATTTTAAAGGATGTTCGTATATGTACGAAGCATATTGGAAGTAAGGTAATGGATAATTTTTCATTCTCATTTTTATCCGAGATTGCTTATACATATGTATTTACTGAGGTTATTTTTTTCATCCATGTCCATAAAAATGTTCTACATAAGTGATTAATATTTTTCCATGTATTTTTAAATTCATTTTTACCCCGTTTTGACTTTTACTTTGTGTCATGGAAGAAATCTTTCTTTTGTTTACCATATGTGGTACTTTTTGACTTTTCTATTAAAAGTATGAGAAGAATGTTTTTTTAACTTATACGGCTTGAACGGATTTTTACAGTTTCATAACGAATTATTTTCATGAAGCCTAATCTACAATATTTCATTAAAATTTTCAAAAAAATACTTTTCTTTTAAAATATCATGGAATTTTGTGAAAAGAAAATGATATTTAAGAAGAAATGATATTTTCCTCATGAATTCATTTCATGTGTTTTATCAAAACCATTTTTCATATAAGATGACATTATTTCATATGTGTTTGTTTCATGTATAATTTCTCTATGATTTACATGGTTTCACTTTTCTTATGATGAAATTATATCCATTAGTTTTATATGGATTATGTTATTATGAGATGATGTTTATGAAACCCATTTTATTCTCTAGGTTATGATGAATGATTTATCATTATGTTATGGAACACGTAAGAGTGGTTTAATTATGAGATTGGTGGGACCTATATCTCTCTCTAATGAATTGTGTAAAGATTAATATCTAACAAGAAAGACATGGTTGTAACGGAAAGTAAACCTGGTACAGTAATATAGGGTTGTAAAGATAGGTAAACCCGATTGAGTAATGGACTTTGTCCACTATGATGGTCTTTGAAGCAATGCATTGGAAACAATGGAAATCATATCATGTTCTTAATGGTTTTCCAAAATTACATGTTTTATTCCCATGCTATTTTATCATGATTTATTTTCCATTGTTATCTATTCCCTATGTAATACCATGTTGAATGTCTTTTCAAAAGATTTTGATGTTTAAACTTTATGTTCATGTTTTTACGTTCAAATGTATATGGGTTGTTTTATTTTCTCCATGCTTACCATTACTAAGTATTTTAGCTCACCATTTTTATGTTTTATTTTCCCCCAGGATATAAGGGACTGTTTTAGGTAGGAATAAAAGAATATTTTTATGGGAGATGCTGAAGATCATTCACCATGATTAGAAGATTATGTTCCGAGTTTCCAAAGACACTAAACTATTACAATCCTTGGATGTCAATTTTTGTTATGTATTAAGTATTCCGAAAAAGTAATGCAATGTAAATGTAAATCATGTTTGGGTCTCTATAATTGGTATCAGAGGAAAGGTTTAGTTAACCATTGGAAACTAGGATGTGAAAACTTTAGGAAAATCCCTAGAGATATTTCTAAGGTATGTCTAGGGATGTCTCTAAGGTTAAGTATATATATAGGTTATAGTCCTATAATTATAGTAAAAATCATAGAATTAAACCTAAGATATTATATATTGAAGGTAATATCCCTTTATTATGTTGTTTTCATAGAATGAATTTTCCTCTCACAGTATTCTTTTTGGGATTTAGAAAATGTCTAGAAACCGGAATATTCACAATAATGGGGGATATGATGGACAATGGAATGTTATTCATCATGAGGAACCAAATGAAACAATATTTGGAAGTCCAAAATTTTTTATTATGCCTAATCAGAAATATCATAATATGATAAATAATATAAACTTTGGTAATAATCCTTACTAATCTAATAAGAGAATGAGGAATTTTCATGATGATAATAGAGGAATGAATGTTAAATTTCCATCATATTAATTATGTGGGAAGAGGCATCAAGGAGAATGTTTCAAAGGAACTACGAGATGATTTGGATGTGGAAAAGAAGGACACAAAGCCATAATTGCAAAGTAAAAGGTTCAATTAACACAATTGTCACATATAATGCTATTTCTAAGACATCGACAACGGTTAAATGTTTTAAATGTGGAATGTATGGGAATTATGACAACCAATTCCCTATGGGAAAGTCTCATGAAGATAATCTGCATGGTCGTATGGTTAGTATTTTTGTTGATGATGATGAAGAGAATACAAATGATATATGAGATTAAAGAAGTTCTGAAGCTCTGTCAATTGTTTATGAATGTAGTGGAATGATTGCATGTTTATCAAGAATAATGTATGGTACTATGGAATAATGAAACATCTAAGGATTATTACTCTATTGTTTTTTCTAAATAATCTGAATGTATATGTTGAATGGTACCGATAACCAAGAAAAGTGATTGAAATATTTTTGGAAAGTAGATGATATGAGCATAATGAAGGGATAATGAGATAAGGAGATGTTTTATAGTATTAATGAGATCATGACTATTATAAGGACAATGTGATATCATGGTTAGAGTATATAGAAATTTTGGGTTTTTGGTATGTGGAAAGAGTTAATTTTTGACAGAATTCATGTTTTCGCTAAGGTTCTATGGTAATTTATGTTTCAATAGAATACATGATTAAGATATTCACATGTTTGGAATGCGATCAACAAGATATATCTTACGATATATGGGGTATTAATGATGGTATTTACGTGCTTGTTATAGGAACTTTCAAGTAATTGTATTAATTATACTATGATAATAGACATATGTATTTTGGATAAGTCTAAAGATTGGAATGGATTATGTCGGACATCAGATTGTATTGTTTAAGGTTAGAACTTTTTGTTTTCATATAATTTCTGTAATTTTATAATAGTGTAGTTTTAGAAAAAGGACAACCTGCAGGACGGGCGACAACCATCGCGTCACACAAGGTTGAGGGAATCAAACCCACAATCGAAATGCGACATGCCTTTATCATCTAACATTGGCCTACAGTAAGTACCTGGTTAGTAGAAACTAATCTTATATTATTAAGAGGAATGATAGATGAATTATAAGTCCATTTTAGGAACCGTATACGATTAATCTCACCATAAATGCACTTGTGTATATAACTTTTTCTAACCTTATGTTTGAGACAGATGGAATGACCTATCATTCTATTGCATGATCTACTAACACTTCACGAAAGAAAAATTCAACTTCATTTTTTTAAGATATGAAGTGGAAATTTTTCAAGGAACAAACAACAGTGAGATTGTAAAAAAATTAAGTAAGTATTTCTTTTAATTTAATAATTATTCAACATTAGGGAAATGATATTGAAAACCAAAAATGTTTTCCTCGTGCCCTCATATCTAATGAATCAGATGGTACCGTAGATTATGAGAAATTTATGGCTTTGTTATTATTGGATTTTTCATAGCCATGTTCTCTTCCACTCTTTATCCAATCATGATGGTTTTATTTCTCTTCCATATTCATCTTTTCACCAATATTCTCCTATGTGGAAACCCAGTAATGAGTTACTTTGGGAATCCATTATGTTTCTAATGTTCCTTTCTAAAATGATGATTTAGTATTTCCTTTTACGATGTTGGATTCTATGAATGAATCTTTCAAGTTGAAAACCATTTATAACCCCGACGAATTTCGAGGGAGAAATTCATTTTATGGGGGTAGAATGTAACACCCCGAAATTTTATGAGAATTATTCCCTTTAATTTCATTGATGTATTTTTTTTCACTTCCTCAAGATTATCTAGTGCTATATGAAACACCGTATTATCTTGTAGTATATGAAACACTATTTTTGGCTTGCGATGCACACAATTTCATGTTTTTCGAATAAAATTAATTTTACACAACACCAAGTATAGATTTTGATCAATGTATAACTGAACTATATTTTGAGTATGTTATACGCAAAACCAATGGAATCTTTCCCATCACGCAACCCTAACATGCCTTTTATTACAAGCATGAGCGATCTTCCTCGATAGCTTGTGTTGTACGCAATACCGAGTTTCACTAAACAATGATATGTTATTGAAATATTATATAAACTGGCCATTATGAATAGTAATATCAACCTTTTGACATTTTATAAATTTTATCTTTCAAAATGGAGTTAATTTTTGCATTCGGAATATCGAAATTACCCTAGGGTGAATTTTTGGTATTTTTCTAAAAACATTCACTTTTGATGAATAGTGACAAGAATGAGTTATTGGTTAAAACAGACTTTTTATTTAAATAATAAATTATTTTATTTATATTTATTTTTGGTAAAAAAATAGATACATAATACCTATATAAGTTAAATGTAATTTATTGGAGTCATTTTATAATAATTTTAGATATATAAAATTTTTATTGAACTTTTTACGGTCTTCTACCCACCTCCTTGGAGAATTTACAAATTTGCAGAAAACATAATTTTACCACTTCATTAAGTGGAATTTCAAAAATCTGAGAGACACAGTTAATATCAAGAAGTAAAATGTGGTTCAATAATATAAAAATAATTTTTGGTGAATAGTAACTTTTTACTTTTATTTACCACGGTTAAAAGTAAATAGGGTAATTACGGGTAAAAATGATATTATTATTCCCCTAAAACATGTTCTAATTCTATTGGATAAATTTAATTTGACCAAAATCAACCTTAGGAATAAAATATTACCCTTTAGGTCCACTTGGATTAGATTAGGAAATTTATTATTATTTTATTTAAATAAGAGTTAAAATAGCTAAAATTAAAGTTTAAAAAATAAAACATTTTTTATATAGGTTTATACATAGGATAAATTCGACTATAAATATTCGGTAGAAAGATAAAAAAATTTCCTACATAATGATATTTTATTTATATTTTTTAGACATTAAATAATATAATTCTTTTATGACACAATGATGATAATGTAATTACCTCATTAATGAAATATTAACATAATTGATATTATAAATACCCAAATAAATATAATTTGAGACTTTTTATGAATGACACTAATTTTTTTGGTTAATATAAAATATTAGGGTTGGTTAGATGATTTGTTTTCGAAGTAATAATTATTTTATGAATTTAGAAAAAATAAAATACCATATAGTGTCAAAATAGACATAAAAAAGTTTTTAACACAAATATTATATTATTAATTGATATTATATTCCTAAAAATATATTATTAGGCCAAAAAACATATATAATAATATATATGACATTAATAAACCAGTTGGGTTTAGATTGGCATTTTATAGTATTTTAATTAACCATATATTGTAAAAATACAAAAAGACACGGTAAAAGATAAATTATTTAACTTAGAGTTAAATATAAATGATAGTATTAAAATGGTATCCTAAACTTGTCTAAAACCTATTGGTTGAGAGTATTTCTACCCACCCCCACCCTAGCCTCTAAATAAGTCACTTTGGAGCCATTATAAACCGAATATGAATTTATAATAAAATCATATTTTAAGTTTTTCCTAAGGTGCCCCTCTCCTCCCATATAAATGGGAACCTCCTCCCTCTCCTCTTTACAAAATTTTGAGCCTTCAAGCTCGGCCAAAACCTGAAAATTTATCTTCTCAACCTCTCTAGTTATATCATATAGGTTCTAGTATTCTCAAAATACCAACCCTAGTTCCCTAAGAGGATGTATAAAAGTGGAACGTCGAAGAAGAGGTAATCTCTTCTACCGATTCTTTCAAGTTTCTTTCTTCTTCCACATCCCCCTTATTTGTTTTCCATTATAAAATAATAATACCAATATTTTATATATACTTTTATTTTATTATAAAAATTGTAAACCGTATTAGTTATTTTATCCATCCTATGAATGAAAAAGTCACCACACGTGCGTACGTACAACTTACCGTCTCCACGTCGTGGTGTAGTATATTATTCAAATATTTCATTATTTGGATGGGTATAATAATTAGTTTAAATGATATAAATAATAAATTTAACATTATTATTATTTTTTATATATTAAATACCATCCAATTATATATGATTTTAAATCAAAATAATGATATCAACGCTCATGCGTACGTACGGACTATCGTCTCCATGAACACAATAAGATTCATTTTCCATGATTAACAATTAAAGTATGATTATAAAGTACATATAATAAATAATCATGAAATATATTACTTAATAATGATACTAGATTTATGTAGATATATGTTTCATTTAAATAATTCCATTAAATTCAATAATGAAACAAAAACAGCGTTCATGCGTTCGTACGGCCTACCGTCTCCATGAACGATGTATTTCATTCCATTTATCGATATATAATATATATTTATATGATGAATATATATTATATATAAATCATGTTTTATATTCTGGAATTATGTAAATCCAGATATAAGTAACAATATCAAGAACAGAAAATTGAAACACGTACGATTAACGAAATGATTTTACCCAAAACACTTCTTTAACATGGAATTTACAAAAGAATGGGTAATATAAAGTCTTAAGTGAACCATATATGATATCATAACAATGAATATGATTCTGTAATAATACAATGAAATTATATAAATCATTATACAGGAGTTTCGGATATGTATGAATCATATTGGAGCTAAGGTAAAGGATAATTTTTCAATCTCATTTTTATCCGAGATTGCATAAATGTAAGTATTTACTGGTGTTATATTTTTCATCCATGTCCATAAAAATGTTCTTCATAAGTGTTTAATATTCTTCCATGTATTTTTAAAGTCATTTTTACCCCTCTTTTAATTTTACATTGTGTTATGGAAGGAATATTTCTTTTGTTTACCATGTGTGGTACATTTTGACTTTTCCATTAAAAGTACAAGAAGAATGTTTTTATAACATATACGACATTAATGTATCTTTACAGTTTCATAATGCCTTATTTTCATGAAGCGTACTTTATGAGATTTCATGACTATTTTCAAAAAATATATTTCTTTTAAAAATGCATGGAATTTTGTGAAAATAAAATGATATCGAATAAGAAAGGATATTTTTCCCAAGAATTCATTTAAAGTGTTTTACCAAAACCATTTTCCATCTAAGATGATATTATTTTAGTTGTGTATGTTTCAAAGATATTGTCTTGATGATTTACGTGGTTTCACTTTTCTTATGATGAAATGATATTTATTTATTTTATATGGATTATGTTATGATGGGATGATGTTTATGAAATCCATTTTATTATTTGGGTTATGATGAATGATTAATGTTTATGTTGTGGAACACGTAAGAATGATATGATTTTGAGATGGGTGGGACCTATATCTCCCTCCAATGTATTGGGAAAAGATTTATATCTCATGAGATATACATGGTTGTAATGACAAGTAAACCATGTATAGTAATACAAGGCTGGAACGACATGTAATACCGATTCAGTAATGGACTTTCTCCACTATGATGGTCTTGGCAGCTATTCCATGGCTACTATGGAAATCATATCTTCTGCTTAATGGATTTACACAATTACATGTTTTAGTCCCATTCTATTATATCATGATTGATGTTTCATTATGATTTATGCCTTACGTACTACCATGTTTAATGTCATTGCTCATGATTTTGAAGTTTAAACATTATGTTCATGTTTTTAAGTTTAAATGTATATGGGTTGTTTTATTTTCTCCATGCCTACCCTTACTGAGCATTTCATCTCAACCATTTTATTTTTTCTTTTCCCCCTGGATATAATGGAAGGTTTTAGTTTGAAAAAAAGAAGATCTTTATGGGAGATGTTGAAGATCTGTCACCATGATTAGAAGATTATGTTATGAGTTTCCAAAACACTAAACTATTACGGTCCTTGGATGTCAGTTTTTTTATGTATTAAGTATTCTGAAAAAGTAATGTAATTTCCATGTATGTCAATTTTGGGTTTCTACACTAATTTTGTGCGTCAACCTAGTCAAGAAGATGCAAGCGTGGAGCTGGAGGTCACCAACACTATGGCCGCGGTGGTTGTGGACTCCGCGGCTCGCCCGGGCAGCCGGGACGAGGGCGGCAACCCCCATGTAGTGCTGGTTTTTACCACACCTCCACGTTGTCACGAACTCTAGCTACATCCCTCTGCCCGTGGCTGGAATCAGTACCAACACACCAGTATTTTCTTCTGTGGGCCATTGGAGTTTCTCCAACGGTTCGTTTCTAAATCGGTATATGCCTACATGATTGTAAGGCTTCCACGTTCACTATTATGGCCTCAAAATCTCTAATCTTCCAATTTGAGAATTCATCCATGAAGAAGACACATGTGGAGGGGAGTTATCCTTGTTCATTTCCACCCATTCCCTCCATGTAAAATGATTAATAGCATGTCGAGATCTAGGGATTATAGTTCAATAAATACAAGTGATAATTTAATCCAAGATAGAGAAATCATAAAAGAAGTCACCCTCCCACAAGAACGCATGATCTGCGAATCAACCTATTCGTGGGTGGATTCGGATTAGTCGTTTTCATAAAAGATGTAGGAAACCATAATTAGTTCAAACCCCTACCTCGTTTGATGTTCGTTGTAATAGTGTTCCATCCTCGGGGGTTCAAGAGGTCTATGTCATTTGTCACTTCCCGGCTTCATTCTTTGGGGTATGTCAACTTCAATGATGTACTACAATCGTTCATTGTTCATTGTTAGAGAGTAATCACACTAGAGGTTCATTAGAGAATTTCTTGTGGTTTAATTATCAACTCTCCAGTGCATTCATTTAATAAAATGAAACATGATACAATGTTCTATTATGATGTGATGTTGTGTTGTTATGATTTTTCATTTATGAAATAGCATAGCAGTTACACATGTTCTACGAGCCATTAAGGACCCTCATTTAATGTGCCTTTTTGTCGCCTCATTTCCACCCTGTTGTGCTGCCTTTTTCCCCTGAATGGTGAGAAAATAAATAAAATAACTTTTTAAATTTATTTTATTATTTATCAAAAAGGTAGAAAAAATAACTTTTCTATCCAATCCTTTCATGTCGATGTAAAGTCCATTATAGTAGAATCCCAATGTTCAAACTTCAACAGTGCCCTCATATTTATGATCCCAAAACTGGTTCAAATGTTAGAAAAACTCGCTCACGCGTTTACTGAATGACCTTTAAAAGAAGGTCAAAATTACATTTCGGGCACTCCAGGCCTCAGAATCACATTCCTTCAAAGCATGGGGTTTTAAAATAATTCCATATATATATATATATATGGAAATTCTGAGACAATAAATTCTTCCCACCTTAGGGATTTACATCCCTGAAATTAAAACAAAGGCTAATCAAACAAATGAGGGTACTGAGCACGAATCTGAGCCTCTCACTCTGATGTGCTCTCCTAGAGGTTCATGTTCATCCACCGAACATGAACTAGAGGAATTGACCATCCATGAAGGACCCACTAATGTTGATCATCTATCTCCACCAGAAACTCTGTAATCTTCACCCCATCATCGATGTCTAGCTCTCCTGAGTTGATGACTTGCGACAGATCATGCTCGTACCTTCTCAGCTGTGACACATGGAAAACATCATACACCCAGTGCATCTGTAGGGGAAGTGTTAGGATTTATTCCACATCAATAACTCTACTGAGAATCTGGAATGGTCTGATGAACCATGGAGATATATTTCCTCCTGGAAAAAATCTCTTCAGTCCTCATCAGGGTGAGACCCAAAAGAAAACATGGTCTCCCCCCTCGAACTCCAAGTGACATCATCTTCTATCAGCATAAGACATCTTTTTGTTGTGCGTAGTCCTCTTGTACTTATGTATGCTCTGCACCTTCTCAGTTGTTTCCCATACTAACTCTGGACTCATGAGTGCTGACTCTCTTGGGTCTTTTTAGCATAGAGGAGATCTGAATGGTTTCCCATATAAGGCCTCAAAGTGTGTCATGCCAATGGTGGAGTGATAGATATATTTTTATACAAACTCCACCATTGGTAGGTGGTCCTCCCAATTGAGACAAAAATCAAGGATTCAAGAAAAAATCATTTCTTCTAGGTTTCGTATGGTCAGCTCCGTCAAACCATCTTTATGGGGGTGAATTATGGTGCTCAAGTGTTGTTGAGTCCTGAATGCCTCCTGCAATTCCTTCCACAATCGGGATGTTATGAAAGAATCACGGTCTGAGACGATCATCAATGGAACCCTGTGAAGCCACACTATCTACTGGGTGTAGAAGCACCCCAATTCCTCTACTGATCCCTACTACCATATGGGTAGGAAGTGGGACGACTTGGTGAGTCTGTCAAAAATCACCCAAATAGAGTCGTGTCCCCTAGATGTGTAGGGTATCCCCATCACAAAGTCCATATAGACACCATCCTACATCCACTATGGTACCTCATGTGGTAGTGTCAAGCCTGTCCGGACCTGATGCTTGGCCTTTACTTGCTGGCAAGTGAGGCATCATGAATCAAACTCTGCCATGACTTTCTTCATCCCTGGACACCAGTATAGGCATCATAGGTCCTGGTATATCTTTACCACACAAGGATGTAAAACCCTAGGGGATGTATGAAACTCCCTCAACACATCCTCCTATAACATCACTGGTACTATAGTGCACCCTCTAAAAATGATGACATGCTCACACCTATCAAAAATAAACCAAGAGCTTATCCGGAGAACAACTGAGAATGTCAGGCCTCACAGTCAACATCCACATTTTGTGCCTCTAGGACTCGTTGTAAGAGTGGGGTAGTGATAATCATTGAATAAACTTAAGGTGATTCATCATCATCCACAATGGATATCTTTATCATAGCTAGCTACTTCCCCGCCTCACATAGCGTCTGTAAACTATACCTCTTTCTAAGTGCGTCAGCCACCACATTCCCCTTCCCAAGAGTATAGACTAACTCTACATCATAGACTGGAAGGAACTCCATCCGTCACCGTTGTCTCAATTTTATGTCATTCTATGAGAATATATACCTGATAATCTTGTGGTCAGAGTAAATGGTAAACTATTCACCCATCATGTAAAGCTGCCACATCTTCAAGTAAAACACCACTGCTTCAAGCTCCAGGTCATGGGTCTCATAGTTCTGCACATGATGGATCATCTTTCGTGAGTTGTAGGTTATCACTACTCACTCCTGCATTAGGTCACTACCCATTATTGTCCCTAATTCATCATAGTAGACTATATACTAAATTCCCTCTTCTAGTAGTCACAAGATGGGTAACTCTCCATTCAAAACCTGAACCACTAGAAAAACTACTAGCACTTCTATGTCCATATGAAGTGTTGTCCCTTCTTTGTTAATGCTTACAATGGTGCTGCTACTCTAGAAACATTTGGTACAAATCTCTGATAGTTCCCATCCAACCCCAGGAAACTCTGATCCTCTATCATGTTCATGGGTGGCTCCTAAGCAAGCACCACCTCTATCTTCGCCGAATTCACTACAACTCTAGCCTTTGAGATGATGTGTCCCAGAAAGTGGACCTCCCAAACCCAAAACTGGTACGTCAAGATCTTACTATAAAACTGGACCTCTCTGAGTGTATACAATACAATCTAGATGTGTGTAGCGTGCTCCTCCTCCATGACGAGTACCCCAAGATGTCATAAATGAAGACCACAATGAAACGTTCATGGTTGGGTTGTAATATCCTGCTGATGAGTCCCATGAACATTTTTGGGGCATTTTCCATGCCGATTACAATCACCAAGAACTCGTAATGGTCGTACCAAAACCTGATGGTTGTCTTTGGTAGGTCTTCATCCCATACCCAAAGCTAATGATATCCTAATCTGAGGTCGATCATTGAGAACCACCTCTCTCCCTTCAACTGATCGAAGAGCTCATCAATCCACAAAAATGGAAAATTTTTCTTTACTATCACTTGGTTCAGGTTCCATAATTCCATGCATATCTTCCACATCCAATATGCCTTCATGAAATAAAACACTAGGGCTTCCCATAGTGAAACAATGGGCCTTATGAAGCCCATCTCCTAAAAGTTATCCATCTCTACCCTCAACACACGAAGGTCCGCAGGATCCAAACGATATGTTGATGTGGATATTGGATCCACTCTTTGGTACAGATTGATGCATAAGTCTACCTCTATGTGAGGATGTAGTCCCAAAACATCATCAAGAATGGAATCTTCATACTCATCCACCACTACAGGAAAGCTAAGACTCCTCTCATCCACCACACTGAGTGTGATTATAGCCAAGTGGTAAGTGATCAGCTGCACCCTCCTTTGAAAAATTCTATCATGTGATACAAAATTTCACATCTCACTGGTGAAGGAAAACCATCTCTCATACTCGAAGGCACACCACACTTTTCACCTAAATAGTTGATCTGCGCATGGACTGTAGAAAACTAGAACATATCCAAGATGATGCTCTAAGGCCCGAGTGATGCTACTAGGATATCCCAGCTAAAGATGTCACCTCTTATAGTAAGTTCACACTGTCGACACCAATGTGTAAAAGTCAAATCACATATCGTAGGTGTCCCTAATTGTAAGGATCGATCCAACAACTCAACCGGAATCTTTGAGCCTCGAATGAGGTCTATTTCAAGGAAATAGTGGTTGAAACCTATGATTATAATAACTGAAGGTATGGTAGATATGACATGGATAATACATCCAATTATCTCTGGTATTCCATGGTCATAGGTCTCAATCACCAGAAGTTGTCCTCGCCCTTGTCTGCCGGATCCCTGACCCCATTTTGGACCACCTAGGGGTGGCAGAGGAAGTTCCTCATATCATCATCCACTACCTATTTCTCGTTTAGCTCCCCTTCCATGTCCTCCTCCCAATGGAACTCCTCATTCGAACCTCTTCCTCTACCTCGGTTGTCCCTTGACTATCTACTTGTCATCCATGTGAGGAGTCAGATAATCACGAGCTATGTTCCCCTATCCACCATAAGAGTTAAAAACTATATCCCCCGGCTGACCTACTCTACTTCACAAGCTCCACACCTCTGACCATGCATCCAAGGGTCATCCAACAAAAGGATTGGCAAATTTGGGCCTCTACATTGTCTCCCTACTACCTTTTGTAGATGACCTAACCACCAATCGCCTGATGGTGGCTCTCACTGCTGGTTCCTACTCAGTTAGGAATCTACCGACCAGTAGAGCACTCTCTTTCAATACATCCTATGTCAGGATGCTTATTGAAACCATTGATTCCGTAATATCCCTTCGGAGTCCCTGCTAAATGGTACGAGCCTTGAATTAATGCTTTCATAACCTAACGGTGGATTAGTGGGAGAGGTCAGAAAAACATGATGAGTAATGGTCCATAGTTAGGCTACCATATTGTTTGTGCAGTAGCTCTTGAATATGCACTGATATTAGTGTCGTTGGTATGAACTCCGTCCTGAAGTGGCTCTCGATGTCGAACCAGGAAAGGGTCACCTCCTTATGAGTCTGGAGTGTCAAGCTCCACCATCTCCGTATCGTGCCCTGAAAAATATTAGAGGCTAGGACCACCATCTGGTCTATATGTCTCTCTACTAGGCGAAAAACCCATGTAAATTCCTCCATCAAATCCTCAGCTTCCTGAGGATCTGTCTCACCTTGAAACCATAGAGGCCTCTATCTCTAGAAAATGGGAAACATGCTTTGTCAAAAAGAATTTTCCATTGCTGGGGTTTGTAGAAACTGATACTCTTCAGGTAGTGGTGTTGCTGGTACACCACATAAAAGTTATATTGTTGTAAGTTATCATTGCACTGACACCTCATCGCTCGACGGGCTGTCTTCGAGATCTCTCACTAGAATCATGGTCGATTATATTCTTGGAAGCATACTATTGGGGAACATATGTGCCACAATCAAAAAGTTATACCAGGTGAGATGAATCACAAGAGATAAAGAGAAAAACATTTATAAAATGCATGAAACTAGTTTATTCATGTAACGTGTTGGAAAATGGAATTCTGGGTCCTGGTGTATCGATATATCAGCCACCACAAAAACACTAGACTCCTTAGAGTAAAATACTAACTCAAGACAGTTAACAAAATTACTCCCATCAATGATATAGACTCTTAGTTCTTTTGGTAGAACTGACTACCATTTGATACCAATTCGTCATGTCATGTCCCCCAGGGCCCATGCCGTGACTACCCCAAGTCTGCTTCCATAGGCTAGGGGCTGGTGACTATCACCCGAAATGTATATCAAAAAAAGGTAAGGCATTTCCCTTAAACCTGTATACACATAGAAAAAACATACTACAAAAAGAAAACCAAAAAGGAGGGAAAATATTATAACTACCACAATGTACCACCATTGAGATTAAAATGTGTAAACTAAAAGTAAATGGGCCATAATACAATCCAAACTGAAAGGAAAGTACAATAATGTAATTACAAGCTTTGGAGGTCATCCACCAAGGATCCTACATTAATGGTAGGTATATCTCTCTGTCATATTTCATTGCAGCACACAAGGTCTATCGATCTACCACTGACCACCATCTAGCCCTAGCTCCCCAATGTCCAAGTCAAAGTTGTCTGTCATCTGCATAAGACACAACATGTGTGGGTGAATCCCATGCATGGATGAGTATAAAAATACTCAGTAGAGATCCTGATACCCCTGCAATTCTCTCAGAAATCCTCAAAGAAGAATACCACAAAAGAAATTCCACAAAGCTAGTACCACCAAGAAAGATCCCAAATAAATAGAAAAAAGTAAAGGACAACACACAAAAGGTATAAATTAAGTACAAAAGTAAAGATGATTAGTTGTAAAGTTATATCATCATATTTTATTGAGAGGAATTGATGCAGATCCATGAAGGGTTGTTAATATGATGATCCAAAAAAGGTCACTAGTATACTGATCAACACAGGGTTTCTTTTATGCTAATCTACACAAGGTCTCTTTTATGATAATCCACACAGGTTCACTAGTATACAGATCCACGAGGGGTCTATTTTATGTTGATCCATACAGGGTCTCTAGTATTTTGATCTAAATAGGGTATCACAAGGTCGCTCTTATTCTGATCCACAGAGGGTCCCTTTTACATTAGTAACGTCACAACGAGCAGCTGGATTCCCGCACTAAGAACCCTTGATTTATAGATGATATAATCCTAAAGCCATATGTCTTATGTAAACCACCACAAAGTCCCATATAGAGTAACCCAAATTTTTTTCTCATCATAAGGGTAACAACACCATAGATGACGCGTCGAACGGACCACTTCTCTATAAGATATAGTCATTTTTGTAAACAGTGCACAATTTTATTTGAGACCGATCTAACTTGGTTGTACACCAACCTCCTCCAAAAATCAAATTGTGTATCGTAGAAGGAAATCCCCATCTCAAAGGTCCCAACTCCACTTACAGTGCATCAATCAGAAAAATTGTTTGAGGGATTCATGTGTTTTACTAAAGAGAGTGTTGGTCGGGTCCGGGTCCGGTCCATCCCAGTCGGACTAACCTGACCCAAATCTAGTCCTGCCTGGGCCAGACCCATTGGACAATGGGTTCAAACCAGAAGTGCGGGTTCAGCCTACCAGGGCAGGTTGGTTCCTTCATCTAGATGCGACACAGCCATGTCTGATCATCAACACACGCGTCCAGTGAAACTAGTCGCACCCTCCACGTCACCCGCGGACTGAGTCCACGGGTTGAACAAGTCAACACAATTATAGTGTGGCCCCATGGGTATCCAGTGCTAGAACCATGGTGAATATGGCCTCTATCGCTCTCCCATACAACCCAAATGTGGTCTGTCACATCCACCTAGTGTCGATCAGTGCCGCACCTCCATGCCACCACGGACCTGTTCCACCGATGTGCACCGATGTGTGTGTCGCCTCCATCTGCTCGCTGCCACCGCCGCAGCCATCAATGGAAGTTTCTTCTATGGTCCACCTTAGTTACTCTAGTGGTATATTTATTGATATGTCTATGCCTTCAGAATCGTAAGGATTCCACCTTAACTACGACAGCCTAAAACTCACCTAGCTGCCATTTTGATAATTCGTCCATGAAGAATGCACATGAGGAGGGGATTGGGCCTTGTTCTTGATGGGTCACACCCTCTGTGTTAGAAGTTTAAAAGCATGGGGAGGTCTAGGGATTTTAATTCAATCAATATAAGTGATAATTTAATCCCAAATAGAGAAATCCCAAAATAAGTCACCCTCCCATAAGAATGCACGATCTGCAGATCTACATGTTTGTGGGTTGATCGGCATTCAATGTATTTAGAAAACAATGGGGAAACATTAAATAGATCAAAAACCTAACTCATTTTACATTTGTTGTTTTAGTTTTCTATCCTCGAGGGATCAAGAGGTCGATGTCATTCGTATCTTCTTAGCCTTGTTCATCAAGATACGTCAGATTCGATAATGTTCTATTGTCATTCGTCATTCCACATTGGAGAGGAATCTCTCTGGAGGTTCGTCTGATAATTGCAAGTGCTTTAATTCTAAACTCCCTAATGCGTTAATTTAATAAAAAGAAACATTTCACAGAGTTTCTTTTAGGAATAGTTGTTACATCATTATGTTGTATCACTTACAAAACAACATTGTTGTTTCGCTTGAACAATGAAGCATTAAGTATCCTCATTTAATGTGCCTCGTCATCTCCTCATCATCGCACCATAGTGCTAATATCTTTCACTCAATGGTGAGAAAAGATATAAATTAACCTTTTATTTTTATTTTATTATTTTACAAAAATTCCAAAAAAACAACTTTTTCATCCGACCCTTGCCGATTGAAGTTATGCCCTTCTTAAAAAAATGACACCATTCCAAGTTCAATGGTTTCCTCGTATTTTCGATATGAGCACCAGTTCAATAGAAAAAAACATTCTTGATGGTTTTCTGAACATACTTTAAAATAAGTTCAAAATTAAATTCCGGGCACTCTAGGGCCTTATAATCACATGTCGTCAAAGCATGCAGTCTTGAAATAATACCATATAATTTAAAAAACTATTATCTATAAATTCCAAGAAACTAAATTTATAAAATTATTAGTTCTATTTGAAACCTTAAAAATTAGTCTAACTCTAACGTTATCCCTTCTCACCCATATCGTTGTTGAATACTTTTATTATGGTTACTATTCATTAGGACTAAAAATGGGGTGCATAAAATTAAATTAAAGAAATATTATAATTAAAAATATTTAATCGATTTCATATGAATAAATTCCAACAGGATTTTACAATTAATTTTAATTTTAGTATGAAAAATTGGAATGAAAATAGTTTTAGGAAAAAAAAATTCAATCAAGAAAAATAAATTTTCACGAAAAAGATGTATAAAATTGATCTCCATTATATTTATTACTTTTAAAAATTTTAAAAATTTATTTATTTTACTTCTTAAATACATCGTTTTTTGATTCAATGATTTCATTGATTTTTTTCCAGGCATATATTTTAATGTCTTTAATTTTTCATGTATTTTTTTAAATATTATATGGAATAATTTGGAGACCATTATTTTCAACGGCGTGCAATTCCAACGCTCAGAGTGCCCAGAATAAATGATTGAAATAAATTAAACTCTAAATAACATGTGTGTGAGATTTTCCTAAAAATGTGGAATTACATTAAAATCGTTACCTAGATCTGGAATCTTAGTGCACTGTTGAATTCAGAGTGTCGACTTTACCTTAGGTGAGGCCTAACATCGACTAGTGCAGGTTGGATACAAAATTTAGTTTTTTGACGTTTAAAGGAAATAAAATAAATTAGTAAATTATTTTATATCAAACGTTTCCATAACATGAAGACTCTTATTTTTTATTTAAATAAGAAGGATCCCACAATTAGGCTCATTACCCTGGAAAAATCTAACTATAATCCTCTGGAGCCTTGGAGAGGAGCCACCTTGGAGAGTTCATTATGAACACTGACGGATGACGACACATGGATCGTTTTGCAGCGAGAATGAATCTCAGATTATGAATGATATTCCTCTTAATCAATGATTTAGGTAGGGGTTTTTATTTTGATTCTTCCATTCCCTATTCTTGGATTTAATGAAGAATGTAGATCAACCCAAAAATAGGATGATCCATGGATCGTGCATTCTTGAACAAGAGGGTTAATTTTTGTTTCTTTTGTTATTTTGATTCAGGGATTTTTTATGATAATTTTTGTTTTATCATTTGATTTTTCAATTTAACCTACTAACGGGAGTGAATCGACTTTGTGACAAAGGACGGCAGAGGTGATTTCATCTTTTTCTTATTGGATTTCTTCCCATTTTCATGTCATGTTCTACATGTTCTTTATGGAGTGATGAAAAATAGATCATTATCAACCTATTTTGCTGTGTAATGATCCCAAATTGGAGATCTAAAACTGCGACAACCTATAGGATGTTCTAAGATGATGGGAGAAAATTAATTGTCTCGGATTGGGAGAAACTATTCTTTGATCGTTCTTCACATTGGGGGATCAGAATGATGTTTTGGGGATGATATAATGCCCGAAACATCATAGAAAATTGATACCTTGGTAGGGTGACATTGGATTTCATGTTTCATGGAAAATGGATGGATAAAACAAGCCTCGTAAGATCTATGGAAGCAGGATGGTGGCGGTTCGTGTTTTTAGAAAATTCAGAAGAACACAGTGTGTTCTCGGATGAACACATTGTGTGGGGTAAACATGGGGGAGGCTAAGTCTTTGACACTACACATGAAAATGAACCCAATGTTATACCAGAAGAACATGTCATGTGGGACCCACCTAGTTTTGGCTGGAGCTCGATAAGAAGCATCGACATGGTGTGTGACCACTGTCACACGGTGTGTGGGTCCTTACACGGGACTCAGCAGGTATCTTAGATGGTATAAAAACATGAGGTGGAGTACACACCATGTAATCCACAACATATCCTGATGAGGTCAGAACATGGGTCACTCCATGTACTGGTTACATGGTTTGGTATACTCTGGTTGAGACCATGTACGAGCACATGGACAACATAAATGGAGAAAACCCAGGATACCTTGACACGGCATGCGATCCATCCTAAACATCTTGTATATGCGGTTTTACATGGAATGTTCTCCAGACTTAGTCCCTTGTACATGAGCAGTACTCGGAGTCAAGGGACATAGAGTGTGACCACTGATACTTGTAATGTACTCCCTTCTACATGGCTTGATTCTCTGAACCACTATTCCTGGGACAGGTTTGGTTTGGGTTAGTACCCCTTTCTCATTCCACAAAAGATCAGGTATCATTTTCATCCATACGAGTGTGATCCCGTCAATAAGGCTTTCTATGATAGAGTAAGGTATCCCTCCGAGAGGCCCAGAGTGAGATCTTCTATCCATTCTTGAACCTAGGTAGATTCATGTATTGACATGACTAATCTAATTAGACATCGATCCATTAACTAGCGGGTGAATCTTGCTGATTCCCTTTATCTGCCAAGGACCTGACATTGATCTTCCTCTATATGTCATGATCTTTGACCACTCTTGAGTGTGTTCTCCTGAAATTAGTGTATTTTTTCTCAATTCTAATCTATCATAGAACATATCTCTCTCAAGGCTTTTCTCGATGAACAAGACTTCTCAGACGTACATCATCGGAGCTATTTGACTCATGGAGTGAGTTCTCTCAGAAAAGTGCTTTGTTGAATCTTCAAACCAAATCCATAGTAGGGTTATGCGGTCGTTTTTGACTATAGGGCTAGGTTTCAATTATATATGGATTGGTTTCTCTTGCTATATGTTTTGTAGACATATACAATGTTGATTTGATAGTACCTTTACATTTTATATTGCATTGCGGTTTTTAGGGTCATCTACTGATTATTGTTATTCTAACCCCCTGCATCAGCTTCTCCTGGACGTGATGTGTCTTGTGCAGATGAGATTCCTTTTGATGGAGTCCATAGCGAACTAGGACCAGACCGTGCTTTCGTTGTTCCCTAAAGGATGAGGTGATCAAGCGGCTATGAGCAGTAGTCCCAGCACCTCTTTCTTTTTTACAGGGTGTACATTGTAGTTTACAGACACTTTTTTTGGTGGGATTTTATTCTTTCCCAATTTAAATTCCACACTTTACTTTTTGTGTACTCTGTTGGTTATGTTTAGTAGTATGCATGAATTTTCTTCCTTAGGGGTTTTTACATTTCAGAATTTTTGGGCATGGAGATGTGTGGGTGTGTAGAGGTACTTAGGAAAATGCCTCCCAGGTTAGTGTTATTCCTACTCGGTTCTAGTCACCATACACTGGCCTACTGGAGGAGGGATTGGGGAGTCACAGTGTCGGCCCTATTAGGACAGGTCATGACAACGTGGTATCAGAGGTGGTTGGTTCTACCATAGGACCACGAGACTATGAGATTTGGTTTGGGGAAACAGTGTTAAGTGTTTTGAGCTCATCTTTTAGGCCAGAGACTCCGGTGTTGGTGTAGTTGGCCAACGTAACCATACACTGGGACAATGATAACCTACATTTCTACTCGGTACATGAAAAAACTAGTTCCAGGGTAATAAAATAATGTTACATTCATCATATAGGAATGGGTGGTGTTTTCCATTTCCTTTCATGTTAGCTATCAATATATATACTCTTGATCATGGTATAACAGTTTTCCTTATAGGATGGGTCTATGAAGTATACCTTCTAGTATTCAGTAGCTCGATCACAAGGATGACCCCCTCAGTGACGAGGATTCGTTTTAGGGACTAGTTCCCCATGTGTTACCTCCAGGTGTTGCACCTGTTATACCACCAATAGTTGACCAGCACATGGCACCTACCATACCAGCAGGCAAGGAGCGCAGATTGAGCACACTCCATGATCTTCAGAGATAGAGACCCCTCAAGTTTCAAGGTGAGCCTGACTCTCAAGCATCATAGTACATACTTAAGGTGGTGACCCGAGTTTTCTGTCTAGTGGGGACACCAGCAGACCAAATTGTGGTCCAAGGAGTGAGCCATATTTGGGGTTTGGTGGGACAACGGTAGAGTTTGACCACACAGACTCACAATGTGGATAGGCATTCATGGACAGAGTTTGAGAGTCTCTTTTGGGATGATTTATCTCCATTTATGCTGAGAGAAGTGTCTATCCAGGTTCTTCTTCAGCTTTAGAAGGGTAGTTTAATGATGCATGACTACTCATCGAGGGTCACCGACCTCTCTAGGTACTCGATGGATAGGTTCGAGGATCAGTACTTAAAAGCATGGACCATCAAGAAAGGTATATGATGAGGCATAAGATCTAGTGTAGTTCCTATATGCATTTTAACTAATGATGGGTTGCTCGAGAATGCTTTGGTGGCTGAGATCCTCTTGGAAGAGAAGAGGAATCCTCTGATAGTCTTCAGCAAGAAGATAGGTGTGTAGCTCCCAGTAGCATGGAGCTGACATCATGAACAAGGATCAAGATGTGGGAGATGTCATAAGAGGACCCAGGATAGGGGATCGAAAGTCCATGGCTGTCAGGATGGATCCAGTCAGCCTTGGAAGAGGTCATCATACTCATGAGATGTTAGAGGACATCTCGCTAGAGACTGTCCAACCCGTCGAGCTGTTGATTGGGAGGTGGTGGATGGACCACCAAGTCAGAGGAAGACAGTAGAGCGGACATACCCACCATGAAATAATCATGGAAGAGGGTAAGGGAGAGCTACAGTTGTTGGAAGATGCTTTGAACAACTTCCACTACCACCCCTAGGAGGTCTGCATGAAGCCTTGAGAGCTAGGGAGACCGGGGTTGGGGTAACTGCTTGTAATCAAGCTGTACAACCCAGGGACTCCAGGAATGATCCGAGGTACAATTTGTGTCTTTTTTACCTTAGCTTTGTACTAATAAAAAACAGGTTCCATTCATTACTTCCTTTCCACATGTCTTATGTGAAACCTTGAGATTTAGGTAGAGCCATTGACTCAACACTTTCTCTTGGATACACCTATTGGAGGAGACTCGGTGATCAAACTTCATTGAATATAGTGTGATAATTCCCATAGAGGTGAGAGTTATAGTTGGGACCTCTTGGTGGCAGCGTTGAGGCCTTATGACATCATTCATGGTACAGATTGGTTATCTTCGATCTATGCCGCAATTTACTGCTTTAGGCGAATAGTGTGGTTTGTCTAGAGTGATGGGATGAGTTTCTCATTTTTCAGTAAATATGAGACCCATGAAACAAAGAATGGTCTCATGCATAAAAGGGGTAAGCCGATCACTTATGATTTGTCTAGCCTTACCCTTGGAGTAGTAGATGTTGTGTGCTTCCACATATCAGCTTTATAGACAGAGTATGAGGACGTCTTTCCAGAAGATTATCTAGGGCTACCACCCCACCGGTAGATGAAAATCTGCATCGAATTTCATCTTTGGATGCCACTAATATCATCACCAGTGTATCAGATGGCTCCTTTAGAGCATTACAAACATAGAGTTCAGTTAAAGGATTTGCAGTGTAAGGGCTTTTTAAGACCAAGTGTTTCACCATGGACATCACCATTTTTATTTTCTAAGATAGAATAAGGGAGTTTGAGGTTGTGCATGGATTAATGGTGCCTGAAACATGTGACGGTGAAGATAATGTATCAATTTCCGAGGATTGATGACCTCTTCGATCAACTGAGAGGGGCACATTGGTTCTAGACGTTTGAACTCATGTCGATTTATCACTAGCTTTGAGTATGGGATGAGGACCTTCCAAATACGACTTTATATGCCATTATGGTCACTATGAGTACAAGGTTATGCCTTTCGACATGATGGAAAACTCCATAGTGTTCATCGAAATTATGATCCTAATCTTCCATCCATACATAGACCAGTTCGTGGTGGTCTTCATCGATGACATATTTGTGGAATCAACATCAGAGGAGGAGCACATCAGACACCGACAGATGGTTCCAAAACATACTTCTAGAGAACCAAATTTATGGGAAGCTCTAATAGTGTAGTTCTGGATATAAGAGTTTGACATTATGAGACATTTTATCTCATTATATGGAGTAAGAGTGGACCCAACCAAGGTCGAGATTATGGTAGCATGGGAGCCACCCTGGAGTGTGACTAAGGTGCGGAGCTTCCTTAGGATGGCATCATAATACCATAGATTTATCCATATTTCTCATAGATATCGGCACCGATGACAGCCTTGACCTGAAATGGGCAGCCTTTCGACTGGATGAAGAAGTGCCAGTAGGATTTACAACAGTTGAGGCAGAGCTTGACGAGCACACTAATATTGAGTTTTCTAGAAGAGGATGTCAGGTATGTAGTTTTACATGATGCATCATGGACCGAGCCTGGTTGTGTCATGATTCAAGGACAGGCGGTGATTGCTTATTGTTAATTCCATCTACGGCCGTATGAGTAGAACTACATGCCCCATGATCTTGAATTCGCAGTAGTAGTATTCGCATTGAAGATGTGGTCGCACTACCTGATGGGAGAACGGTTTATCCTCTACTATGACCAGAAGAACCTCAAGTACATCTTCTCATAAAACAATATGAATCTGAGGTATAGGTGATGGCTATAGTTCCTCCAGGATTATGACATTGACACATTCTATACTTTTAGGAAGTGGAACGTTGTGGTAGATTCTATCAGTAAGAGATCATGTTTTCAGCTTCTGAGTGAGGTGTTGAAGTAGTTGGCCTCACTAAATTTATCCTTTGTAGATGGAGATGATGTAACTTATCTCCTGTCAATGGATTTTACCCCTCCACTCTTGCAGTGAGTCAGGGAGGCATAGCTAGGTGATTTCTACTACGAGACATTACGTTCTCATTTTTCCACAAGACATTATACTGAGGAATATTCACAACGTGTGGATCATATATTCCTTTTCATAGGACACACAATTATTCCAGGGATTTACAGGAGTACGTCCTAAGGGAGTTTCAAACATCCCCCTTTGTGGTTCAACTGGGAGTGGACAAAATGTACCAGGACCTCTGACGTCAGTTCTGGTGTATAGGTATGAAGAAGTCACTAGTAGAGTTCTATTCTCAATGTCATATGTGCGAGTAGGTGAAGGTTGAGTACCAGGTTCTAGCAGGGTTATCACACCCCTAGGAAGTGCCACAATGGAAGTGGGATGGAATATCGATAGTCTTCATAGCGAGCATACCATGGATGTCCCAGAGACATGATTCCTTTTGGGTGATCATCGACATACTAACCAAGTCATCCCAATTCATAGCTATCTTGGAGTAGACTTCGGTAGAGGGCTGAGGATGCCTTTACATGTAAGAGATAGTTCAGATTCATGGCATCCCATCGACAGTAGTCTCAGATCATGATGATTGTTTCACATACTGTTTGTGGAAACTATTTCAAGAGGCTTTTGGGAATTAGATATGCATGAGCACAACTTTTCATCCCCAGATAGATGGTAAAATAGAGAGAAACATTTAGGTTCCTGAAGATATTATGCAGGCCTATATCTTGGAATTTGGTCGTAGTTGGGTGGACCACCTACCCCAAATGGAGTTTGATTACAATTACAGCTACCACTCTAAAATTGGCATGACACTATTTTAGGCGGTATACTGGAGACCCTTCTGGTCACCACTTTGCTGGAGCGATCCCAGAGAGTCAACACTCATGGGTCTAGTGTTGGTGCGAGCTACCACCAAGAAAGTGCAGATCTTCTAGGGGAAGATTAAGACCACACATAGTCGACATAAGTCTTATCATGAAAAATGATAGAGGCATCTGGAGTTTGAGTAAGGAGACCATGTCTTCCTTCAGGTCTCACCACGTTGAGGGATGCGGAGATTTGGTCTATGAGGAAAGCTATTTTTGAGGTTCATCAGCCCTTTTCAGATACTACGCATAGTTTATGAGGTGGCGTACCACCTAACTCTACCACTGCAGTTGCATCCAAAGAATGAAATATTCCATGTGCCGTAGCTAAGGAGGTACATGCACGACCCATCGTACTTCAACGACAATGGAGAGCTAGAAATCAATGATGGAGTGACCTTCACAAAGTACCTAGTGGAGATAGAGGATCGACCAGAGTGGATCTTTTGTGGGTAAGTGATTCCCTTGGTATGAATCTGGTGGTATCACATGAATCTTTAGGAGAGAACGTGGGAGCGGGAGGCTCAGATTCATGCCCAGTACCCTCATCTATTTGAGTAGCCGTTTGTTTTAGATTTCGGGGACATAAATCCCATGGGCATGGAGAATGTAATGAATCAGTTTTAATGTTTATTATTTTATATATATTATATATAATTATTTCATGGCCAAGATTTTCTACGGTGTTTGATTTTCCGGCCCATAGATCCTAGAATAAATGTTTGAAATAAATTAAACTCTAAATAGAATGCTTGTGAGGCTTTCCAAAAAAAGTGGAATAAAATTTAATAGGATTCACGTATCATAAATTCAAGGCCATTGATTCATTCAAAGAAGAGACATTACATTAGGCGGGGCCTAACAATGACCTTCATAGTACAGATACAAAATTTAGTTTATGGAATTTAAAAGGAAATAAAATAAATTAATATATTATTTTATTTTAAATTTTTCCATAATGCATAGATTATTATTTTTGTTTTAAATAATCATGAGCCTGGGGTTAGGCTCATAAACCTGGAAAACACTCCCTAGAATCCTATGGAGTATTAGAGATGAGCCACCTTGGAGAGTTCTTAGCGAACGCCGATGAAAGATGACATGTGGATAGTTGTGTAGCGATATCGAATCCCAGACGAAGTCTGCTCTTCCTCTTTGTCAACTATTGATGTATGGTTTGTTATATCAATTATTCTTTTCCCCATTCTTAGATTAAATGATGAACATAGATCAACCCACAAGTAGGTTGATCCGTTGATCGTGCGTTTT
Source organism: Viscum album (assembly GCA_963277665.1). Classification (NCBI taxonomy): domain Eukaryota; kingdom Viridiplantae; phylum Streptophyta; class Magnoliopsida; order Santalales; family Viscaceae; genus Viscum; species Viscum album. The sequence continues at coordinate 598,303,780 of OY728121.1, forward strand.
TACAGGATGGTGTTAATTTCTGTTTGTTTTGGGGTTTTGATTTGTGTATTTTTTTATTATAATTTATGGATTATCATTTGGTTTCTCTGTTAAACCTTCTATCAGGATCGAATCGATGTCATGAAGAATGACGGTAGAGGTGAATTCAAATTTTTCTTATTTTATTTCATCCACTTTTCTTGTCGCGTTCTTCATGGGGAGATGAAAAATGGATCATTGTGAACTTGTTTCTCAATGAAAAAATCGTAAATCGGTGATCGGACACCGCGATGACCTAGTGAAGGTGCGACATAGATGGTGTATGATGAATCAATTCAGATCGGTGGTAACTGTTCCCTGACCATTATTCATGCGTGTGGATCGAAATGAGGTGTCGAGGCTGATCGAAAACCGAAAAACTCACCAAAAATCAATATCATGGAAGGGAGACCATGGATCTCGAGTTTCATAGAATAGGGATCACTAGAATGTGACTTAGAAGATAAATGGAGGCATGATAGCGGAGGATCAAATTTATAGAATATTCCGAAGAACATGGCTTGTTCTCGGATGAACATCCAGTGTGGGGTTATCATGGTGGTGCCTAGGTCTTGCGCACTACACATGGAGAAGAACACGGCATGCTCCCGGAAAGACATGGCATGTGGGCCCCACCATGTGGCCACTGGAGCTCTGGGTGATAGGAAGTGTAGACACGACACATGATCACTATCACCCAATATGTGTGGTCCTTACATGGGACTCTTCATGTATCTCAGATGGTACACAGACACAGGGTACTGTACACGCCATGTACTCCAGCACATGGCCAGATGAGACTGGTACGCAGGACACTCCGTGTACCAGTTACATGGGATGGCATACATGGGTTGAGGCTGTGTACGGGCACACGGCTAGAGTACATACATTGGACCCCATATACCTTGACATGGATTGTGATCCTTACTACACTTTGTGTAGATGAGTTCATACATGGCATGTTCTCTTGACTTCTGTTGTTGTACACAGGCGTACCTGGAGTCAAGGGACATGGCATGTGACCACTTCTATGCATTGTGTACTCCCTTATAAATGGATTTATTCTCTTGTACAAAGTACATTTGATTGGTTTTTTTGGGTTTGTGCCCCTTTCTCGTTCCCCTGAATGTCAGGTGTCGTTTCCATCCACAAGAGTATGATCCCTTCAGCTGGACTTTCAGAGAAATAGTTAGGTATCCCTTAGAGAGGCACAAGGTGATATACTCTATCCATTAATGTCCCTAGGTAGATTTAGGTATCAACATGACTAATCCTACAGGACGTCGGTCCACTACATAGCAGGTGAATCTGGATGAGTCATGGTATCTGGAAAGGCCTTGGTATTGATCCTCATCTTTGTATTTTGATCTTTCACCACTCAAGAGTGTGTTCTCCCTGAATAATTTTATATGTTCTATTTTAATATATATTAGAGAACCTATCTCCCTCATGGATTTTATAGAAGAAAAATACTTCTTATAAAGACATCATCAGAGATATCAGACTCCTAGAGTGAGTTCTCATTGATGAGTGCTTCGTGGAATCGTCAAACTGAATCCCTAGTGGGGGTATGCGGTCATTGTGGACTTCATGTATGGTTTTTCATTATATTTGGATGTGTCTATCTTGGTTTATGTTCGGTAGACATATAGTATGTAAAGATGAAAGTACCATTACTTTGTGTATTTCTTTGTGGGTTTTGGGGTCCTCTACTGAGTATTGTTATACTCACCCCCTACATGAGCATTGCCCACATGTGTCGTTTTTGGTTCATATAAGAGGAAATTTGAAGGAGTCCACAGTGGACTAGGTCCAAAACAAGATTTGTGAGTTCCCTAAAGGCTTAGGTGCTCCTAGTTCTACGATAAGTAGTCCCAGTACTAGTTTCTGGCTTAAAAGTTGGACTTTTTAGTTTAAAGACTCTTGTTTTTCGTGGGATTTTATTCTGGGCCAATTTCCATTCCACACATTACATACATTGTACACTATTGGTTAGGTTTAGATGTGTACATGAATTTTTCTCCTTAGTGGTTTTTACATTTCAAAATTTATGGGCTTGGAGATGTGTGCATGTGTACGAGTACTTAGGAAATACCTCCCAGGTTAGTGTTATGCCTACTCGATTCTAGTCACCAGCCCCTATCCTATTGGAGGTGGGCTGGGGGAGTCATAGTGCGGGCCCCACTTGGACATGTTGTGACATATATAATAATATCGTCATAAATTTTTTTTTATTTTCGAAATATTTATTTTTCACTATTCATAAAAAAATAAAATATTTTAGAATAATTACAAGAAAACACCATAAAATTATTTTAAAAAAAATAAAATAAATTTTAAATATAATTATATAAATTTAAATTCATAAATAATTATTATATCTCTTTTAAATGAAATTATTAAATAAAAATTCATTAATAAAAAAATGTCATTTTTATGCATCACATGTTATAAAAAATATTTCATATCAATTTAAAATTAATTAAAAATAATTTTATTAATATATACATTTAATAAAATCATAATGTGATCAATAAATTGAAATAAACAACAATTGAAAAATGATTTTATAAAAAATACCCATATTAACATTAAATGATTTTAATAATATGACATTCAAAAATGAATATTATGTTTTTTAGTTAAAAAAAAATAGTGTATGCATCATAATTGATCACAATATTTCAAACTGTACAAGTCAATTATAAGATTTCATGAATTATTTTATATTGGCGTGGCATGTGTTTCAATCTATTCAACATTTTATCTATTTAAAGGAATAAATTTACCAAAATATAGAGGATTTATAGTAGGGATTATTAAATTTCAATTATAGTACATTTATAAAATCATGGGACAAAATAATTGTTTTATGGGTATAAGGATTAAGTCCACACTATTATAATTTATTTTAATATATAAGTAAATAACTATGTTATGGAATTTATTATGCACAATATGTATATAATCGTCAAAATTAGGACATAACCCATGTTAAAATATGATGTTATAATTATGTTTCATTTCATCACTGTATATTGTCTGTTTATATTAATTGTTTTATTGGTAATATATTCACTCAGTATTTTAAAATCTTTTGTTTGGGATAAATTTTCAAAAAAAATAGACAGCATTGATTCTACCCTCGAGTGTTGTTTATACACATGATTAGGGAATAATAATTTCAAAATATTTTTATATTATGTTAGATAATAAATATCAATGTTTTTCATTTTATCTTCAAAAAATAATATTATTGAAAAAAATTCTCAAGTAAAATAAATTATCTAAAAATTTTCAGAAATAAATTAGGGTCATCTTTAATCACATAAAAAAATACAAAATAAAATAGATCAAAAATTAATATCATCATTCCTGAATCTTATTTCATCCATATAATGTTTTTGTATGTTTTCAAAAGTTATTTTACTAAGGATAATTAAAATAAGGGTCTATTTAATAAAAATTTATTCCAAAATATAACCATTTTAAAATTGAAAATTTATATAACCATTTTTCAGAACATATATTAATTCTGAGATACATGTTATGGGACAATTATGTTAATTTTTATTCTGAAATTAGAAGAAATTTTATTTCACATAATATATATTATCTATATTATTATAACCATTTTAAATTGAAATATTATTTTTCTCTATTCATTTTTAATTTTATTTTTAAACCCAATTTTATACTAATAAGAGAATGATATTTTTTTGTATTTTAAAATACCTATAAAATTCAATACAATATGAATTTTTTCTATATGGATTATACTCTTTATATTTGATTTAATGAATCCTAAAAATTTTAGTATCTACCCATGAAACAAAAAAAAATCAATGTTGTACAAGAAAATTTTTCTGGTTCTCAATCATTGTTCAGCTACACATTTGACTATGTCATGTTAATGAGGGTAATGAGGTCTTAACCTTCAAGGAATTAATATTTCATGTTCATAAGATTCATTAATTTCATGTTCAAATTTCCTTAACCATGTTTGGATACATAATTTTAGGTGTTTATAAAAGATTCAAGTCCTAATATGGTTAAAAAATTCCATTATTTTGAAGAGAATTTCTATAATGATTAAAGGGATCATTTTTATTAAATTTAATATATAGTTATTTTGAACTACATTACAGTTTATTAGACACTATATAATTTTTATTTGAGGTATACTAATCTTTAATAAATCATCCTTCATCATTTTCATAAAATTTTACACGGTTAATATTCATATTGAAGATATATAAATTACACTGAATAATATATAATTTATTAAGGTCAGGATAATTTCTATCCAAAAATATAATTGTATTTTTCATTGATTTTAATTCTCTTGGTGCTTTATTTATGTAGTAACATGTTTGATTGAAAACCAATTTCCTAAAATAAGCATGTATGTTATATTTATAGAACATTTTTCTTTTAATGTAGTCTATAATTTTTTTTATTTTTTTCAATTTATAATGCCACAATTTTTTATTACCATGGATTACAAATAATTTTTTTCATGTTATTTTAATTTTTTTTTCTTTCTCATAACTCTTAAATTTTATTTCTTTTTCAAAAATAATATTTGTAAAATGTTTAGGTAAATTTATAAGATATAAGTTGATTATTTTTATTTATGAGAATGTAAAACCATGTAATCCCAAAAAAAATTAATAAATAAGAATTCCAATAAATATAATATATTGTTTTTAACGAAAAAAAAAATATCGTTTATTTATAAAGGGATTAATGTGGGAATAAAAAAAATATATTTGAAATATGTTCCATATTTAATTCAAATGTGATATGAACAACACATTTAAATAATATTTATAATAAATTTTTAAAAACTAAATTTCACAACAATTGATTCTATTATTTAATTATTAATATTTTGAATTTTAAAAATTGAAGGAAAGAATGTTATGTTTCTAAATGGATCTATTTTTTAATTTATATAAATTTAATTTTCATTATTTATTAAAATTAAAAACAATATTTTTGAAATATTTGCTATTATTAGTAGAAAAAATAAAATTTAATTATTATAAAAAAAATTAACATTAAATGTGTGTTGTTTTAGACCTTAAATATGATTTTTTCTAATTATAATAGTTGTAGGGTTGCATACCATCCACAATAGAAAAAGATATTATTTTAGAATTATAATCCAGAGTACCAAAACCTATATTGATATTAGAAACCTAATGAGTGTTTATGAAGTCCACACTCGTGTTCAAATAATATCCAATATAAATTTACAAATTTTCATTATTGATTCAATAATTTTCTTAAAAAAATGTATGGATACTAGAATTTTTTTAACCAAATATACTTGATTCCAATAATGCAATAAATTATTTATTGGAAACCAAATATTTTTCATTGTAACAAGTTTTTAACATTTAATAAGAATATATAATTATTAAAAAATTAATATTATTTTATACCATCAAATTGAAAATTTCATACGTTATATTTATTGGTTATGTGACCATTCAAACCATAATGATCATATCATAAAATATATAAAATATTTCTATTTCATATAATGATAAAAAAAATTATTATAAGACATTTGGGTTTTGACTAATGTATATAATTTCATGTTTGTTTTCAAATTCTCCATTTATTTTCAAAATTATTATTCATGGTTCCCCACTTGGTATATTTTTAAATTATTTATTCTAATTTTTAATTTCATGTATTTGTAATTAAACTATCAAAATTATATGTGTGAAATTATTTAGTATTTAAACATTATTTGTTTTCTAAAATGTACATTTTTTATAAATTGTTGTTCTATGTGAATCAAAGAAGAAGCTGTGTATTGTTTCATCTTAGTAGTGTGTTCCATGAAACTTGGGCTAGTTTTTTGGGATTATTGTTACATTCTAAAATAAAAAATAATAAGTCTATCAGATTTATTTATAGAACTCCAAGAGTCTTTAGTGGAAGTTTTTACCTTACTATTATTTATAAACATGTACAAAAAATCCTTAATATTTATTTTTATCTGTTTTTTTAAAACAAATAATAATAAATAAATATTCATATTATTATTTCCTTCAAATTATGTAAAATATTTTAAATTTTTATCTCCTCTCATTGAGTTTACTTCAACCCCTTTGTTTAAATTATACATTTTATTCAATTTAATTTGAAATTAAGCAATATCATATTTAGAGTATATTTTATTTATCTTATAATTATGTGTTTATAAAAATTAATTTTTTATTTATTTTCATGTTTTTAATTTGATTATTTTATGGAAAAGTTCTCTTTATTAATAAATTTTAAAAATTATGGTTATTATTAAATGATAACATAATACATTATCATGGTTATAATTAGATGTTTCTTTAGTAAGAGTCCCACTATATACAACCCACCAAATTTCATACATGATTTCACCATACATTGAATAAAAACTATTAAGACTTTGAATTATTTACATGTTTTAGGAATTAAGACACTTAATGTTGCTTCATTACTAACAATACTACATCATAATCCATTCATTTGAGTATTATTTTTATCATCACTCATTAAAAATATATCAAAGTATTTACATTGTATTATTATTATAAATTTTATTACAGTTTTGTTGATTTTATATTAAATAATATTTCATTCTCATCACTCAAAGTCAATAATTCATTATACAACTTTAAAAAATTCATATATTTCACGAATTTTGATTATGGAATTCATTGATTGATACTTTAAGTCATATCTTATATCATTAGTTTTTTTCTAAAATTATATATTTTTTTAGAAAGAAAATGAGATTTCTTAATTTACATTGAAATGTTTAAAAATAAATTTTAAAATAGGTGTCCATTTTTTCTAAAAACCATATAGTTCAACATTTAAGTATCACAGTATCATTGTATGTATTTCAACATTAGATTCAGTATTTTTAATCTAATACATGATAACTAGTTAAGGTTAACATGAAGGGATAATATTTTTTTCCAATAAAATGGATCAATTTTTCACTTAATATTTTCTCACAAAATTTAAGTATATATAAGAGTAATTTAGGATTATTTATCATGTATATATATTATTTAAAACATAATAATACAATAAAAATATTATAGTGGATAACATATTTTTTAGAGTTTTGAGAAAATAATTGCATCCCCTATAACTCTCTTCCAATAAAAAATGTGGGATTCATGAGTTTTATGAACAATTTACATTAATCCATTGAACGTTGTTTCTATGTTAATGAAACAAAAAAATTGGGTTATTAAAGGCCTAGACTGGATATTTGAATCTCAAGACAGAAAATAGATTTTCATTTTGCATCAAACTCATTCCATTAATCTCTAGTGTCTAGAAACTAGTGTGTGAGATAATATAAACCATTGGGTAATTATTTTCCCCCAAATGATATGAAATAAAATGAGAACTATTCAACTGTAATGTAAAATATTCATTTACAAATTTGTTAAAATTATATAGTAATAAAATTTTATGTTCATTAAATTAAAATTTTATGTATAAACACATATTATGAGTCAACATAAAAAAATATGTCTCATGCACAAGCGAAATATTCCTCAATCCATGTATCCAAAGGGGATCTATGAATATCAGTTGATATAATATGAGTCATTTCCATTCTTTACAAGTTATAAAAAATTTAAATATTCCCATTAAATGGTTCATGTTGGGGTTGAGTATGAACTCATTAGGATTTCTATAATTCTGAAAAAATTATCAATGTGTGGGAAAATTAAAATAAAATATAAACCAATTATGAAAAATCAAAATGTTTTTTCCCAAAAACATTACTTTAACAAAATAATTTAAAATCCTAGATACCAAAATCAATAATCTAAAAACCATTTCTCTGAAAACCCATATTTCTTGGAAAACAACATAAAATGAAACAATAGTTTTAGATTCATTTAGGAGAATTTATTCTTCCCTAAAAACAACCTCATAAACTAAAAATTTCTTTCAAAAAACAATAAACTCTCTGTTTCCAAAAAGTCACTTGAAACTCTTCATCTCCTAATAAATCACATTTTTTATTGAATGGTAGTAAATAATTAATTTCAAATTATATTGTCACTAGCTATAATTCACCTATGTAAACCAATTCACCACCTATTCAAACATCTATCGATAAACTCTCTACATCAGCAGGACATGGAGTAAGTTATCACATTTTATAAATCACTTTTGTTAATACATTATTTATAAATTCAGATCCTTGTCATGTAAGATACAAAGAGGTTTTGAAAACATGAACTTCTAATAAAATTTTCACTAAAAAACCACACTATGAATGAATATTAAATAAAATTCATTAAAATAATTAATCAAAAGAAGGAACATCACCGAGTATTTCCAAAGGATTGGTATGATAAATTAAATTGTTAATAAATTCATTATTTATCATAGAAACCTATATAACAAATTATTTCCTTGTAATAATCAATTAAAAATGAATAAATTAATTATATATTTCATCAAAAGTATCAAAGACATCTACCTATATGTGCATTCTCATTTCATCTAAAAAAATTAAGGATACTGATCTCTATAATAATATCAATAAATTTCAATCCTAAGATTTTTTCATAAGTCACCACATATATATTAAGGAAAAAACTCAAGAAATAATTTAGGGTTTATATCATATTTTAATGGACCCATGAAGAGCATTCCATAACTATGAACAACCTCTCTTATATTTCATGAAATAATGAAAAATGGAACGTCCTCATGTAATGGGTAGTTAAAACTCTGTTCTTGGGGGTTTGGATGTGTTTCCCTTAATCCATGATTGGTTACCTTTCACGAATGGGACTTCTCTTTAAATTTGTTCTCCATTAAAAACTCCAGAGTTCTGGTATCGATTCTAATTTTAGGCCTGAATTGGATTTACTAGCACCCTCACATCCTCTTTGATATTCCTTCGGGTGTGGGAAATCCTATCAAAATAGATATAACTACAGAGATGTCTAGTTATGGATATTATTCTAGGGTTTTAGTTTAAATTGATCTCAATTCTGATCTAGTTGATCAGGTTGTGCTTTCCACTTCAAAGGATGACATCAAATTTCAGATTAAATTTGAGAAGTTACCCTCATTTTTCTCATACTGTCAATCCATTAGACACATAAAAGGAAAACTATTTTAGGAATGATGCTTATAATTTTGGTTCTATCAAGGGTCACTACCAGTAGGTATGCAAGAAGCTAAAAAAAGGTAATTCAAGGAAGGATCCTCCGGAAATCTCTGAGAATGAAAGGAAGATATTGTAATCTGTAAGCATGTGATTTAAGAGAAATGGGTTTTTAGTAGATTAATATTGTTGATGCTAATTCAGTTCAAGAGAAGGATGATCTACATCCTGGCATTGTGAAAAATCAATAGGAAGAGCCTCATTTTCAGGATACGGTGATATAGATATATGGTGATAGGCCTATTGATTAGGCATCTATTGAGATTTTCCCCTATAGGTCTTCTGGATATGAAGTGCAGATGCCGAGGGAGTTTGTTCCTCATTCTACAGAGATGGTTTCTTGGGAATCTGATATTATAGGCTCTAAGTTTATTGATGTACTGAACGTGCAATGGAACTGAAACAAAATTAGGGGCAACGAGAATGACATGGATAATTAAGAATCACCAAATAAAAAATCTTTTTGATATGCTCTGGATAAAGGAAAAGATATTGTTGAAGGTTTTTCTTCGGCACCTTTGAAGAAGGAAAGACCAAGGAAAGACTACTCGCACTTGAAACCCACTATGAGAACTAGATCTAAATCATGCAGAAGAATTGTTCAACGTGATATTTTCAGTCCATTAGAGGATGGGTATGATTTGGATTATGATGACTATAATCTTATTAGTTTTTATTACTGAACTGTTTTCTTTTGAATGAGGCCATTAGGTCTTGTATGACCCCATTCCCCTCCCTCTGTCTAACTTCCTCCTTTTATTTAATATAGAGGCATTGCATCAGCTTTAATAAAAAATGGAACTTCCTCATGTAACACTTTAGTTACATGTTGTATAAGGATAAGAGTAGAAAGGGAATATTTTCTATATGGAATGATTCCCATTACATTTTTTCACAGAATGAGAATATTTTTTTAACAGATTCTTCAATATATATTTTGAGGAAATTATCAAAATATGTGTTTGCTTAAAAACTCAGTTCACTTGATCCTTTATAAATTTCATTTAATGTTGTTGGTTCATATATTTGGACACATATTAATTTATCATCCAATTATCTTACTTTTAATCATTTATTTAACATAATTCCACCAACTGATAATAATCTCAAATGTACTATTTGATGAATTTTCTATTTTGATTCACTCCCTTAGTATTTTTGTACCCATTCAAAGAACATGAAAACAATTCACCATGGAGAATACATTTAACAGGTCAAAAATATCCCCATTAAATATCCTAATTCACATTTTACCTCATTAATAAATTTTATCCATTAAAATTATCTAATTATTCTATTCCCCCATTCTCTCCAAACAAAAACTCATGGAATGAACCACATTAAAATTGATTAGTGGTAAATAACATCCCATGAAATAATACATCAAATCCATCGATTCCCAAAATTTCTATGATTTCTCTTAATTATTCATCATGATCCACACATGTGAATATTAATCAGTTATTATATCCAATAAAATTTCAAATAGATTATCCCTAATTAATTTGTTCTAATTTTATCATTAAACACAAATATTAAATTATAATTTGTTATTATAGCATTAAATATGATATATAAATTTAATAAATTTAATATTTAAACCACACAGTTAATATCAACCTAAATCACATTACATATATAACACAAAATTTTTTAAAACAAAAAAAATATCTTTGAAACTCTATAATATGAACTTTTATTAATAAAATGATGATAAAATCCACATTATTAATTAACTCAAATATTGTGTGTTATAATTTACCCCATAAAAGTAAATTACAACCCATAAAATTTATCAAATTGTCTCAATTATAAAAAATATCTATATATTCTATCCATATATGATCTTCTACTTTCATATTTCTTCTTGAATCAATCCCTGATTTCATAAAACAAACAATAATGTAATTCAATATCCTCTAATAATTTCTTAAATTGTCATGAAAACATGAATTGTAATTATCGTATATGAAAAACCATGTTCTTCATCAACATCCTCAAATTAAAAACATCTGACCCATTAGAAAAGTACTTCTTTAGTTGAGATAGATGGAAAATATTTTGAATTCCCACACAGCCATATGGAAATACCAAATAACATGCCACATCACTAATCCAATCTCTAACATCAAATAATCCCAAATAACATGCCATCTAACTCCTTTATTTTCCAAACCATTGGTTCCCCAATATTAATAAAACTCGAAAAAATGAAATATCCCCAACATCAAACGTCAAGGGTTACAATCATAAATTGGTTTTATACCTTTTCATTTTCATAGATTAAACCATGAAATTTTAAATTAATCTTATTTCATTTGTAATATCATTCACTAAGATAGATCAAAAAATATTCCATTCACCACTCTCAATCTAACCAATTGGTGACTAGAAAGGATGACTTAATAGTTCTTTAAAAGGCTTCATCCAAACCACCGATAGATAGATGCTGCTAGAAACAAAAAAATACTACTGAAAAAAATCCTCATAAAATTTATGAAAGTTAAGTACACATGAATGTATCATATCACATATAATGTTAATAAATCACCATGTTTTACCATCAATGGATGGGTGATAAATTTTAACCATCATTAATTATAATCCAAAAACATTTTGGTTACCCATTTATAATCATGATTTAAATATAATATCCCTATGATAAAATAATTGTATTTGAAAGACCATGAATCATAAATACTAATTCCCTATTATGTTTTCCATGGTCAAATACATAAAATTTATCCAAACTGGGAATAAATACACTAATTTTATTATTCAATCCAATACCACCCAAAAACCATCATATTTGAATCATGGACTCAATAGTCTAATTACAATATCAATGGAATTATATTTCCACCTCCATATTAGAATTTTTAAAACATAAAAAACCTTATGATTTATTGATGTTATATATTTATTCATTGATAAATCAGTCATAATGAATGAAAAATATCTTATTTTATTCTTCATTCCAGACCAATTTTTTTTGAATTTGATACCATGATACTCTTTTTATCTCTAGGATTCACTATTAAACTCAAATTGTGAAAAACCATCACATCTAATTCTATTAGTTCCATAAGAACCACCTTGAACACCATGAAATTTATCATGGATTTAGGAATGATTTTTCATTCATCGATATTATTCAAACCATATATTAATTTCATCATTCGTTAAAACCCCACGTTTAGTAATTATTTATCCCTCTCTTTTTCTCTATCTAAAAAATCCATACTAATACTGGAGGGAACAACCTATTCATTTTCTCATCAATATACATGAAATTATTTTCCATATATCCATTAGTTTAACTCTAAACTCTAATATCCTTCATCATATGGGAAGAAGTATTCATACATAAAGCACAGAATTATAACTCCTTTAATAGATGTATAAAATATATTAAAATAATTATTTTATTGATAACATTCCTTCTTGAATTTCCTTTTATTGAGATCTCACTAGGATTTAATGTACTATAAACTCTTATTGATTTAATATATAAGAAATTTTTCACTAAAAAGTTATTTTGAAAATGTTTTAAAGTTATTTGAATGAGTTTTTCTGTTCTAAATCATATTTATGATAATTCATTTTATGGTGTTTTAATTTACTAGAACCATATGATATGGGATTACCTCCATAAGTCAAGAAACACCCTGTGAAAAACCTCAACATATCACAAAACACAACATAGGAATGTCTTGTCCTAGTGAGGACTAAAATAGTTTTCAAAATGATCCTCTTAATAACTTTCCCAATATTTAATCAATGATATTTCCTCTCAATAATCATTTTTCTTAACATCTTATATTCAATAAATAAACACAAGATACCATTATATTTCATGGTAAATGGAATTGACGATTCCTAATGAAAAACACCCATTCAAATAAATCCATTATGATCCAGCTATTTTGGTAACATCACCTACTACTATAAATATTTATAGGTGAATACAATATATAGGAAAAGTAAAATTGTTTATTCCATGTAAAAGGTAAATTTAAAATCATAAATCTTTTCATGGTTGTATTCTAGAGAAATCCTCTTGGAAGACATTTTGGTGTTGGTCCATTAAAGTTGGTGTGTCTGTATTTAAAATATTTATTAATCTAAAAAATGATCTAACTAATTAAAAAGATATAAAAAACCACTCATTCAATCTAACCTTCCCTACTATCTTGAATATCCCACTCTTATTGAAATTGTAGACTATCCCATCACTTGAAATGAAAAAACCCTTCAATAATAGCTTTCAGTTAGATCCTTAGATATACCCATCCAATGAATCCTTATAACAACCCTTACACTAGTAATATGAATTCATTGGTTATTCATGATTGTTGAACAAAAATCAAGAGATCACATTACAGGGAACTTTCCAATTTAGTAACCGTAGGAGACTAAATACATGAATTCTTAATACATTACAAGGTAAATATTACTAAAGTATATTAAAAATTATTATTCCTTATTATCTACTGATGATGCTATTATTTTCACATATTTTATACTATAATTTAAATTTTATAAACCCACCACATTTTTATTTAATAGGCAATTGTTACCTATTTAGGTTTTTGTGTTTTTTTAGTCTAAATGCAGAAAAAAAATAATTCTAGATTTTTAGAAGATTTTGTTTCACAGGGGTATTTTGTTCATTCCTCAAAAAATATATTTACAAATTTTTTGATGAGATTTTTTTTCAACCCTTATTTTATTTTAATCAAATTTTTCTTTAGGATTAGGGTCTGATTTATGCATCTAGAGGCCCAAAAAAATAAATGAAGTTGACTATTTTTCTGAGCGAACTGCGTGGACCCCACCATCATAATGAAAACCAAATTCTACCTACACACCTCCAAATTATGGAATTTCACTTGTATATGGTAGAGGAATCCAATTCATGTTCACAAATTAAATTTCATATAGTTTTGAAGCCATTATGGGGGCATTGAATGACATATTTCTAAAGGAAGCTTCTTGGAACCAGCATCCTGAAAAGGAAACCAACAATAATAAATTCATAACTCCTTTTTGGCGCATATGAGGAAGCTAAAATTTGGGGAGAAAACGGAGGAGACACTATGGAATAACATTTATGAAGACACCTATTACAGATTCGGTCAATTAAGGGTATATACATGTGGAAATGTTCGTATTAAAGGTGTTGAGAGAGAATTCTTCACCCCTTCTCCCTATAAATATGCGTACCTTCTCCCAGTTTATGATATAGCAATTCCTGGGGGATAAGGTGGAGTTTTTTTCTGTAATTTTTCTTCATATTTATAATATATATTAGTATGTCTTTCTTCTTCTTCCATTAAATACTACTTTTCTTTTTTTGTTTTTAATTTATGTGTTTCTCCCACTGTGCTTGTTTCTAAACTCCATGCTTATGTAGAGCTAAACCTCATTATTGTTTTAGGGGAGAAGACGTGGTTTTTTAGTTTTAGGTGCTTTATTGATTTTTCATGTTTTTCTCTATGTATTCATTAGTGGTTAAATGATTTTGTTGAGCAGTCTCCCCGATTTCTCAACTATTGTCTTCTTCCTCCTCATTTCATAATTTCCCTTCTCATCGATATCAAATTCATTCAAACGGTGGAGTTTGGATTGCATATTGATGTGGTAGATAGTACTACTATATGAAAAGGTATCGGTTTTGGGTAATACCATTCAAACTCGAGGGTGTGGAGTGAAAAGTTTTAACCTCCAACTTCAATAACGCATTGATATATATTTTGAATAACAGTGATAATTCCAACATGAAACCCTGAGAACAGTAGTTTACTTATACTAACTCATTGTTTATTTTCTTTTTTTTCATTAGGTTTTATATTTTTTATATATTTATATTATATTGATATTTTATGCATTTTAATCCCCCCCCCCATTTACATAAGTATTATATTTTTATATAAGTTATTTTATAATAGTGACAATGAAATAATAGTTTGTGCAAGTGGCCTCCTTGTGATCGACCCAAGGGTGTGCCACTATGGTACATTAATAAGATAATAAGAAATTAATTGAATAGTGTAAAGCGACTAAAAACCCTACCGTCATTTAGGAACTTTTTAAAAGGACGCCAAGTTCTTATACACGCTATTTTTTAAAAAATAAAAAATATATAAAAAAACAAAAAAACAATAAAAATATCTTTGTTGCATATCATGCATTTCATCATCCAATATGGATTTTTAAGGAAATTATTATAATTAATGGAAAGTGAATAAATTTTATAGTGAGCCAAGCCGGGAAGATACATTAAATATTAAAATTCATGATAACTCCCTGCAATTAGAATAAAATGGCCAGAAATTGGATGAAAGTTCCATGATAATTCAATAGAATTTCAAAATGATAGAAAAAGAAAGCAAGATGATTACATCACTGGACACCCGAGTTGAAGAAGTTAAAGTATTATGAATGGAACAAAAAAAAATAAAATATGAGGAGAATAAAAAGCTTCATCCACCTATATTTCATGAAGAAATTTTTGATGATGAATATATTCAAGAAGATTCAATTCCTTCTCCAACAAATGAGTTCCCAGCTACCTTTCATGAAGAAAAAGATGTTTTAAGATGAAATTTTTTCGAGAGTTTTAAATTAAAGGAATTTATTTCATTTAAATTTCATTAATTATGAATTTTAATTTAATATCCTTTTTTCTGAATTTGCTGATTAAGCACTACTACTGCAGGATCTAGATGAAGAAGGGGAAGAAGGTTCTCTTAATGTGGATAGAATGGAGAAGTCGTTCGAGTTGTTCACTAGTTCATTACATAATGATGAAAAAATAGTTAAAATCCATGAAGAATCAATTTAAGATCCTAAACCATAAGAGAATTCATGTCCCAATCTACTATCTCTACCACCAGTGGAAACCACTCCTCCAGATGACCAAAACAGGGAGCACCCCTACATCATTTTCCCTCCTCCTATTAATCTCAAAATATATTTTTCATATCTTCTACAGTTTGGGGAGATTTTTATTTTCATTGGAGGACGTAACTTCTGGAACCCACTGATGGATTTTGGTCGAACTAATTTATGGTGGTTTTTATGAAAGAAACCACATCCACCTTCAGAATGGGTTTAACCCAACGTAACTGCCTAACTAGGGGAAGTAAAAACCAAGCACCTACTTGGGGGTAAAACCAAGAATTATCCCTTCCCATTCCCATTTCTATTTTTTTATTTATTTTTCTAATGAATTTATTTATTTGATGAATTTTCGAAGGAAGAGGTACCATCTAGGAGCTTTACTCAATGGTGCTACTGAAAAATAAAGTCAGGTTGTGTCTTTCCTTCACTTTAGTTTTTGTGCCCTTATTTATATTTTTTCAAGATGAAATGAAGGGTAGTAAAATTTATGTGCGGGGGAGTTTTGACCTGCTTATTTGTTTTTGTGTTCTTTCAATATTTTTTGTTTTAATTTTTGAGGAACCATGAGCTTTAATGATAATTCTGATCACATTTCACTCAATTATTGATTTTTGATAAAATTGGAATTTTTTTCTGAAAAAAAGGATTTTAAAATATTTTTGATGTGAATTGTTTTTCCTTAAATAGAAGTTTCAATATTTTTTATGAGTTTAAATGATTTCTGGAATCCATGTCCATGAAACACAAACTAAAAATATTTTTCCCATCCTATGAGGTATTCTAAACCACTTTGAGTTATTCTTTATAATACCCACACTTTCTTCAAAGAGACTTGTATTTTTTTGTGAGAACTAGAATTTGTGATTTTTATCTTTTGAAGCACTGGATTTCATGGGATGTTTTTAATATGACTGAGGCACTATATTGGCTAGAAACATATTATCTTCTGACCCACCATTATGTATATCAATCATTAGACCTTAGATTCCATGAATTCCCTTTTAGGATTAATCCACATTGACAAAAAATTTATCATTACCTAGCATTACTCTTGGTATTTTTTCATAGATATTTCATTTTCGAATGTGGGGGAAGGGCCTTTGGTGTGCGTTAATTGGGATGTGTTTCATTGATGGGTGTTTTGAGGTGTGCGTCAACATTTTGGGCAATGAAGTAATTGTGCATGAGTCATAATTTCGTTATTCAACATTTTTTTCATTCAGTTTTCTTTAAAAAATGAAAATAAAAGTTGTGCTTTTTGGGGATTTTAAAAAATAAAATAAAATTTTTTCTTTTCTGGAGAATTACAAAAAAAAAAGAAAAATAAAAAATGGGGAGAACATGGATGATATCATTCATTTTAATAATTTATTGGCTCATGTTCCATGCTATAAAAAATTGTTGTGATGTTTTTTTTCACATTCTCAAGGAGGATTAAGTGAGGAAGTTCATGTGTTTTCTCTTGATTATTCATGTGTTGAACCTAAGATTTAAACCTTCTAATTCTAGCCTTGAATAGTAAAATCATTTACCCACCATCCCAAAGCCACAAAGTAATTTGAACCTTTGATGAAATCCACATTATTTAATTAATTTTTATATTTCACACTGTGGAGAAATAAGAATAGTCACAAGCCTATAACGATACATCCAACATTCAAGTATGAGCATAACTCCTGAATATATTTCTCTTGAGTGGAGAGTGACATAAAATTCAATGTGAGGTAGGTTGTGATTAAGACATGGATGGATTTATGATGTTGAAAAAATTTATATTTTTTGAATTAAAATGAAAGGAATTTTTTTCATAGATTAGACTTGATGAAATTATGTTTTTGATAAGATAATTGTTGTTTTCTTATTTTTTATTTTGGTGTGAATTTTGATTTGAATATATGATAATTTCCTAGGACTGTAATGATTAAGTGTGGGGGATTTAGGAAGCTAATATTTTCACATATTTTATACTATACTTTAATGTTTATAAACCCACCATTGTGTCATTTAATAGGCAATTGTTACATATTTTGGTTTTTTTGTTATTTTGAGCCTAAATTAAAAAATAGACTAATTATGGATTTTTAACAGATTTTTTTCACAGGGAAATTTTGGTAATTTCTAATAAATTATATTTCAAAAATTTGTGATCCGAATTTTTTTGAACCCGTATTTTATTTTCTCCAACTTTGTCTTCAGAACTAGGGTTTGATTCATGCATCTAGAGGCCCAAACATGTCAATGAAGTCGACTATTTTCCCTGGTGAACTGTGTGGACCCCACCTTCATAATGGAAACAAAATTCTATCTAAATCCCTTCAAATGATGGGTTTACACTTGTATAAGGAAGATGAATCCATGTCTCATTGACTCATTGAATTTCATCGAGTTTGAAATCCATTATGGGAGCCATTGAACGACATATTCTGAAGGAACCTTCCTAGAACCAGCATCCTTAAATGGAAACCGTGAATAATAAATTAATAAATCTTTCTAGGAACGTCCAATGAATCTAAAATTTGGGGATAAAACGTAAGAGACATTATGGAAAACAATTTTTTATGAAACCAATTATAAATTCGGTCATTTATTGGTAAATACCAGTGGAAACATTTTGAGTGTGTATTCTTCACCCCTTGTCCCTAAAAATATGTGTCCCTTCTCCCAGTTTATGATATAGCCATTCCTGGTGGCTAAGGTGAAGTTTTTTTCTTTAATTTTTCTTCATATTTATAATATATATTATTATATCTTTCTTCTTCTTCCATTAATTTCTATTATTCTTCCATCGTTTTTATTTTATGTGTTTCTCCCACCGTGCTGGTTTCTAAAATCCATTCTTATGGAGAGCTAACCCTCAATATTGTTCGAGGTGGTAAGTGGTGGTATTCAGGTTTTATTTTATTTATAGTTTTTTCATGTTTTCTATAAGGATTCATTAGCGGTTAAATGATTCTAGTGAGCGGTCACCCCACATTCTCTTGTATTATCTTCTTCATCCTCGTTTAATAATTTCACTTCTCATCGATATCTTATTCATTCAAAAAGTGGAGTTTGGATTGGGTACTGAGGTGGAAGAGATTACTACTACATGCAAGGGTATTGGTGATGGGTAATACCATTCAAACAAGATGGTGTGGAGTGATAGGTCTTGATCTCCACATTTAATAACACATTGATAGATATTTTGGATAAAAGTAATAATTCCACCATGAAACCCCAAGAACAATAGTTTCCATCTACTAATATCATTGTTTCTTTTCTTGTTTTTCATTGTGTTTTATATATTTTATATATTTAAATTATATTTATATTTTAAGAATGTCAATTCTCCCCCCCCCCCTTTACAAAAGTACTATATTTTTATATTAGTTATTTGGTAACAGTGACAACAAAAAGATGGTGTGTGGAAGTGGCCTCCTTGTGATCGACCGTAGGGTGTGCCACTATGATACATTAATAGGATAATAATAAATTAATTGAATATGGTAATGATAATGTAAACCCTACCATAATCTTCCCATTGATATTTCATTGTAAAATTTATTTTCTATTAGGGAAATGCGTAAAAAAATAATATTGTGAGAACATGAACTCAGATATGGATAGGTTATAGCAAAAGATAACATAATATCAGTAAGACATACAAAATTTTACAGGAATAAATAATGAAATATTTAATATAACTAATAGTATGTGGATAATATATCAACTGGTTCAACTAAAAAGGAATTAACAACATCTTGGATAGAAATAAATAATCTCTAAGTGATGTAATACATAACAATGGAAATCATTACCATATTTTCATTGGATTAAGCAATATATCATATTTAAATTTACAAAAAAATTTAAAATATGTAATCTAGTTTTTCTAATGAGATATATCGATGCATTGAAGGGATATATAATTATCTGTCCCACCAATAACTTAATAAGTACAATGTATCTATCATATTAATAGAGCAGAAATCAACACAATACATAGTATTCCCTATGGGACTTCATAAATAATATTTTTCATGAAATAAATAATTATCTATATAGAAATAATTGATTAAAGGATTGTGATAATTTTCACATTTAATAGCATAATATGGCTATCTAGATGAATATACATCAATTAAATTTGAAACTATTTAATATTAATAATGAATTGGAAAGTATAATTATCAAAGGGATATTAATAAATTAACAGGGTAGGGTAATTTAATCATATAATGATTTCAATAAGTATTATACTATGATTGAAATAGATTGTAATGGTATAAAACCAAATAAATGAAATAAAATAACCTCTAAAAGTTAAAGTGTGTGATACATGTTTTTGATACTGATTTGGGTTATAATATTTTCTTATAGTGAAACTTATATGTCATATGATTTTATGGAAATAGATAAATTGTGCTAAAGTCATGTTTATTCCACTAAGGACCAAAATGAGTCTTAAACGGATAAACTTCCATAATATTTACATAGAAAAAGTAATCCCGGTAGAAATAATTCATCCACAGTACCATAAATAAATGCAATACATATGGGTTTTGATAACGGAGTTTTTTTGATATGGAAATAATACATGATTATAATGTCATAAAAAATGGTATAATGAAAGTGAATTGTCAACCCTCATTCATATTACATTAATGAATTAATAATAAAAAAATAATGGAATTTTTTTAATGAAATGAGTAGGAATTTGGTCTAATTTACTCAAATGAATGAAAAATGATAGATTAAGAACACTTAATTTGTCATCTAGCTTCCAAGAACATGATAATAAACATATTAGAACTTTAAGAGCTCTATGGTGGCACAATTGAGAGTTAATTTGAGAGGATAACTATGTTAAATTATTTTGGATTGAATAATGATGGGTGGTTATTGATAGAAAATGTGGGATATTTGTGTACTAGTTTTGGTATATAGTCTTCGAAAATCTATAATTTGTAAAATTAAAGAGTAATAGTGTTATAATGGTATTAATTCGTGGTAATTAAAATTTATGGGGTGGTCTAAGAAATTTTTATATTCAATAACCAAAATATCTAAATATATGTTATTTTATCAATGAAAATGTCATTTTCCACAAATATTTTTTAAATTACATTATTTTCCCTTAAATCCATTGGAAGGTCCACTATAAATTTAGATATTGATTTTAAAACATTAAAATAAATTCTGTTAATATATTAACATATCTTATTTCATGGAATAATTAATATTTTCTATTATATTATGTTTACATCATAATAAAGTCATAAAATTACTATATATTCTTATATTAATTTATTTTGCATCTGAAATTTCACTACCTTAGAAATTTATAAATAATTAAACATAATTAATTTTTAAAAAAATGATTCTAAATTTCAATGAATCACTATAAAAATTATTTTCTATATATGAGTAATTTGATTATTAAAAAAATAATGGGTGTATTTCATAATAATATAGTCTAGCATCACATATTTAAAATCTTTTCGTACAAGTATTATATTTAATATATGACATAATAAATTATTATATTATAATTAAATGGTATTTATATTTTTTAGAATTTTTTTATTTTATTACTATTTCACGTTATATATTTTATTAGTCACTTGTATGTATAATTATATAATTAATATTTCAATGATCATATTTTTATATTACAATTAAAACATTCCCCTTACCCTTCAAACAGTCATATTACTACTAATAAATATACCCAAATAAAAATATTTAAATAATTCTTATCATTTTTTTAGTTTTAATATAATGTTTATTTAATTACTTCATATATTCTTAAATATAATAGTACATGTGTTAATTTTCATGTTATTTGTAGTGTACGACCCTCTTGAATTAAATATTATTATGCTTCTCAATTTTTATATGTGTTTTGTAGTAGTATGTTTTCCATTATAGTGAATAAAATTTTGTAGTTTTTTTACTATTAAGATAACATACTAGGATATGAAGCTAAAAATTGATATTTTAATGAAGTATTTCTTTAGAGTAGTAGAATCTCAGGTATTACATTACCCCATCACAAATAATATCATCCGTTAAATTTTTGGTATACATCAATTCATGTGAAAACATGGGTAATTATTTTTCATTTATTCCTTAGGTTCTTATGATCAACACTATTACTCGATATTTCTATAATTGACATTCTCCTACTGGGTTTTTTAGATTCTTTTACAATTTTTATATCGTATCAAGAATCATAATAGCCTCTTAATTTTAGTATAATAATGACACTATATCAATTAATTTAATGGTGAGTATATACATTGGGTGTGGAATAAAATTCATTAAAATTAAGACATAAAATGTGTCATGAAATTTAAAGAGGCAGGGTTACAAATAAAATTATAATCCATAATTATATTTCAATATAGATTCTAAAAAGAAACAATATATCATAGACATAAATTCCTCTTTTTATAAAACATTATAACTCAGTTTCATTGGAATACGTTTAAGAATACATAATCCCCTCCATGAATGTCCATTTTCATTCTTTGATTATCAGCGTAGTTTTTTATATCAACTTTTAGCCATATTGTAATGATGTTATATAGTATAAACACTATTTTTTCTCTCCTAAATTATTTCTTGACCATATTCCTCATTTCCAAAACTTTATAAAATTAGGAAATAATATGAAATATTTTCTGACAAAAAACATCACACAACACCCTTTTTATTCAATAATGAAATGTATTATTGTAAATAAGCTCCACCAGCGGTATGTATTGGACCCATGTTTCTTATAAGAAGAGTGTTCAAGAAAATTTTGTATCCTCTAATGTTTGGATAGTCATTTTTGACTATGAATCAGTTTTAGGAAGATAAGTGGTCTATAGCTATTTTTTAGTGTTTATACTCTAACACCCCGATATTTTATGAAAAATATTCACTTTAATTTCATTAATGTATTGTGTTGTATGCTACACCAAAAGGATCTTTCACAACACGCATCCTTGACTTGCCTTGCATTACACACAATCGCGACCATCCTCGATAGCGTGTGTAGTACACAATAGCGAGTTTCACTAAATAACAATATGTTATTAAAATATTATTAAAACTAGCCGTTATGAATAGTAATAACAAATTTTTGAAATTTTGTAAATTTTATTTTTCAAAATGGACTTATTTTTTGGATTCAGAATATCAAAATTAGCTTAGGGTGAAATTTTGGTACTTTTCGGATAACTATCATTTTCTGATGAATAGTGAAAATTACTAAATTTTAATTAAAAACAACCTTTTTAATCGAAATAATTAATAGTGATAAATTATTAATTTGAATGGTTTTAAAGTATATTTAGAATATATTTTTACAATTTAATACAATTTTGGTCATTTTATGTAATTTCACATTTAAACCAAACATAAACAAGTGTCAATCTTTTGATAGTTATTATCTCTTAAGAACATGCTATTTTTTTTGACGACGGGAAATAATTTTTAAATTAAGTAATGCGACTGATATGTTTTGAATTTGGTAAAATAGACATCATTTTGAGTTCATAATATCAAATATAGCTTAGGCCTAATTTTTGGTTTTTTTCTGGAAACTTTCATTTTTTGATGAATAGTGAAACAACTAAGTGGTAGTTAAGAAAAATGAATTTTTCATACAACATAATTTTACCGCTTCTGTGAGTGGAATTTCCAAAATCCTAGAGACACGGTTGATTTCAGTAAGTAAAATGTGATTCAATGATATGAAAATAATTTTTGGTGAATAATAACTTTTTACTTTTTTTACCACGGTTAAAAGTAAATAAGGTAATTACGGGTAAAAATGATATTATTATTACCCTAACAAATGTACTAATTCTATTGGATAAGTTTAATTCGACCAAAAACAACCTTAGGAATAAAATATGACCATTTATGCCCACTTTGATTAGATTAGGACATTTATTATTAATTTATTTAAATAAGGGTTAAAATAGATAAAATCAAAGTTTAATAAGTATATAATTTTTAATATAGGGTTATACATAAGATAAATTCAACTATAAATATTAATTATAAAGCTAAAACTATTTCATACATAATTGTATTTTATTTTTAATTTTTAGACATTAAATAATTTAATTTATTTATGACACAATGATGATGCAGTAATTATCTTATTAATGAAATATTGACATAATTGATGTTATTAATACAAAAATAAATGTAATTTGAGACTTAATATGAATTCCACTAATTTTATAGGTTAACATGACATGTTAGTATTGATTTAATTAACTTTTTTCGAACTGATCATTCTGTTATGAGTTTCATAGAAATCAATTACTAAATAGTGTCATAATTGATATAAAATAGTTTTTAAAACAAATATTATATTATTAATTGGTATTTTATTCCTAAAAATCTATGGTTCGGACAAATTACTTAGATAAGGTTATATATATTAATAATAAACAACCTGGGGTTCGTTTGTCTTGTTATAGTAAGTTTATTAGCCTTATAGTTTAAAAACACAAAAAGACACAGTAAAAGTAAAATTATCTAACTTAAAGTTAAATATAAATGATAAGGTTTAAATAGGAACCTAAACATGTATAAATTTTATTGGATAATATTATTTCGACCCATACCCACCTTAGATTCGAAATAAATCAATTTGGAGCTATTTAAAACCGAATTTGGCTTTATAATAAAATAATACTTTTAGTTTTTCCAAAGGTTCCCCTCTCCTCCCTTATAAAACGGCACCTCCTCCCTCTCTTCCTCACACCACTTTGAGCCTTCAATCTCATCC
The DNA here is from genome assembly GCA_963277665.1 of Viscum album. NCBI lineage: Eukaryota > Viridiplantae > Streptophyta > Magnoliopsida > Santalales > Viscaceae > Viscum > Viscum album. The sequence goes on from OY728121.1 coordinate 598,328,688, forward strand.
AAAACCTGCCAAATTCTCTTCTCAACTTCCATAGCAACATCCTAGAGATTTTGGTCTTCTTCAATGGCCAATTTTAGTGCCCTAAAAGGAGATCTCAAAGAGGTGCTTCAAAGAAGAGGTAATGTCTGTTACCGATTCATTCAACTTTATTTCTTCTTCCACTTCTTCTTCTTAGGTTGTTTCATTATGAAGTAATAACATCAGTATCACTCATATACTGATATGTTATTATAGGTATGAAACAACACTATTTCACCATCTATCCATCCTACAGAAAATGAAATCACCGTGCGTGCGTACGTACGGAATACCATCTCCACGCCGTGGTGTAATCTATTTTCCCCCACCACATTACATGGATGGATATAATGGTGTAAATAATTAATATATATAATTATTTTAAAGTTATATTGATTCTGAAATAGTATACATACACTCCAATACTATTCCACGATCATGAGAATGATAACATCGCTCATGCGTACGTACGGACTACCGTCTCCACGATGTGATGAGATTCATTCTCCATGTTAACCATTCATGAATGATTATAAAGTATATATAATAAGTAATCATTAAATATATGACATAATAATACTACTTTATTTAGGTATATATATTTATTTCATCTACTTAATTTCACTCAATTCAATAAGGAACCGAAAACAACGTTCATGCGTACGTACGGCCTACCGTCTCCATGAACGGTGTATTTCGTTCCCTTTATCGATCCATTATATATATGTATATTATGAATATATATTATATATAAATCATGTTTTATTTTCTTGGAATTAAGTAATCATGACCTAAGTAATCATATGAATAAATACAAGACAAAACACGGACGACAAATGAAACGATTTTACCCAAAACGCTCTTTAACATGGAATTTACAAAAGAACGGGAAAAATAAAGACATAAGTGAACCATATATGATATCATAAAAATAATTATGATTCTAGAATAATTCAATAACATTATTTAAATCATTATATAGGTTGTTCAGACACTTACTAAGCAAATCGGACCTAAGGTAAGGGATAATTGTTCAAATCTCATTTTTATCCGAGATTGCTTATTCATAAGTATTTACTAGGGATATTTCTATAATCCATGTACATATTTTATAAAAGTGTATTCATGTATGTTTAATGTTATTTTTACCATTTTTTACTTTTACCCCATGGTATGGAAGGAATCTTTCTTTTATTTACCCTACAAGGTACTTTTTGACTTTTCCGACAAAAATACGAGAAGAATGTTTTTTTAACTTATACGACATGAAAGGATTTTTACGGTTTTATAAAGCATTATTTTCATGAAGCTTCATCCAAAAGATTTCATGACTATTTTAAACAAAATCTCTTTCTTTTAAAATAGCATGATGTTTTGTGAAAATAAATTGATTTTGAAGAAGAAAGGATATTTTCCTCAAGAATTCATTTCAAATGTTTTATCAAAACCATTTTCCATCTAAAATGAAATTATTTCGTATGTGTATGTTTTATGTATAATGTCTCTATGATTTACATGGTTTCACTTTTCTTATTATGAAATTATATCCATTTCTTTTATATGGATTATGTTATGACGGGATGATGTTTATGAAACCCATTTTATTCGTTGGGTTATTATGAATGATGTATGTTTATATTGTGGCACACGAAAGAATGATTTCAATATGAGATGGGTGGGACCTATATCTCCCTCCAATGAATTGGGTAAAGATTTATATCTCATGAGATAAACATGGCTGGAACGAAAAGTTAAACCGGTTCAGTAATACATGATTGGAATTAGGAGTGAACTCGATTCAGAAAGGGACTTTGTCCACTATGATGGTCTTGGCAGCAATGCCTTGGAAAATATGGAAATCATATCATGTGCTTAATGGTTTCCACAATTAAATGTTTTATTCCCATGATATTTTATCATTATTGATGTTTCTTTATTATCTATGCCTTATGTACTTCCATGTTTTATGTCATTGCTTAAAATTTTGATGTTTAAACATTATGTTCATGTTTTTAAGTTCAAATGTATATAGTATGTTTTATTTTATCCATGATTACCCTTACTGAGCATTTGAGCTCACCCTTTTTTTGTTTTCTTTTCCCCAGGATATAAAGAAAGGTTTTATGTAAGAAAAAAAGGGGAAGATCTTTATGGGAGATGTTGAAGATCATTCACCACGATTAGAAGATTTTATTCTGAGTTTCCAAAGATACTAAACTATTACGGTCCTTGTGTGTGTGTTTTTGTTATGTACTAAGAATTCTGCAAAATTAATGTAATGTTCATGTACATTAAGCTTCTGGTCTCTACAGTTGGTATCAGAGGAAAGGTTTAGTCATCCTTTGGAAACTAGGATGCGAAAATGTTAGTGAGATCCCTAGAGATATTTCTAAGGTATGTCTTGGAATGTCCTTAAGGATACGTATATGTATAGGATATAGTCCTAGAACTACGGTAACGATATTAGAATTTAACCTAAGATGTTAGATATTGAGGGTGCTCCACCTTTACTATGTTGTTTTCTCTAGCATGATTTTTTCCTCTCATAGAATTCTTTTTGTGTTTTAGTTAATGGAGGGAACCAGAAGGAATTTGGTTAACATTGAATCCAATGGACAAATTGGTGACTGTGAGCTACAAAATTGTGTAATTCCTAGAGAGAATGATATTGTTATTATGCCGAATCAGTCATCGCGATATGTGATTAACAAGGTGAAATTTAGTGGTATGCCTAATTCATCAAAGAAGAGGAAGATAAACTATTATGCATGTTCGCATATTGAGGAGCATAAAGAAAGGAAGATTGAGATTTCTAAAGAAGGGAAGAAGAACCTTGAGGAATACCTCAAATGGAGGGACCGATGTTTTCTATGTGGAGAAAAGGTTCATAGAGTGACAGACTATTATGGAGTTAAATGTATTATTTGTGGAGAACATGGGCATTACCCAACTCAATGACCTGACCTAAAAAGTTACTTCTAAATCAAGTAAGGACTTATTCCAGGACAATAATTGAAGAGGATGGAATGAAGTTTTTATGTATTGGTATTCAGGAATAATGTTGTTGAGGTACTTTAATTGTGTATTAGAATATTTTTTGTATTATTCTATTGTGGTTTTCAATAATTTTAAGGTACCAGTAACCATGAAAAGTGATTCAAATATTTTGGAAAGCAGATGATATGCACATAATGAAGGTATAAAGAGAAAATGAAATGTTTGACAGTATTCCTGAGCTCATGATTGATATAGGGACTAAGTGATATCATGGTTTGAGTATAAATAATTTTCAAGATTTTGGTTTGTGGAAAGTTTTAACATTTAATTGAATTCATGTTTTCAATAAGGTTCAATGGGTATACATGATTAATGTTTTCACATGTTTGTAATTTTACCAAAAAGATATATCTTATGATATATGGGGGATAAATGATGGCATTCGCGTGATTTTTATGTGACATTTCAAGTAATCATTTTCTTTATACTATGAGCTTTGACCGAAGTATTTTAGATAAGCCTAAATATTGGAATAGATTATGTTGGACATAAGTTAGGATATAACTTTTTTCTATATTATTGATGGGATGTTATAGTGATATAGCTTTAGAAAAAGGATAACCTACAGGACTGGTGACAGCCCATCGCGTCGGACAAGGCTGTGGGAATCGAACCCACAACCGAAGTGCGACTGGCATTTATCGCCTACCACTGGCCTACAGGATGTCCCTATTTAGTAGAAACTAGTTTTATTATATTAAGCATAATGATATATGAAGTATAAGTCCATTTTAGGAACCATATAAGATTAATATCACTATAGATGGACTTATGTAAGTTTTGATAATTTTTCTAACCTTTTGTTTGAGACATATGGAATGACCCATCATTCTATCACATGATCTGCTAACACATCATGAATGACAAATTCAACTTCATTTCTTTAAGAGATGAAGTGGAAATTTTCCAAAGAATGACCAACGGTGAGACTATACCAAAATCACGAAAGTATTTCTTCAAATTCCAGTTTCATAAACTTTAGGGAAATGACCCTGAAAACCAAAAATGTTTTCCTAGTGCTCTTATATCTGATGAATCATATGGTACCTTATATCATCACAAATTTATGGCTTTGTGATTGCTGGCTTTTCCAAAGCCATGTTCTCTACCACTCTCCATCAGAACATGATGGTTAGATTTCTCATCCATATCCATATTTTCACCTATTTGGAAACCCAGTGATTAGTTTATTTGGGTAATCGTTACATTTAATACTTTTGATTCTAAATATTGGTTTTGGTATTCCTTTTTACTATGTGGGTTTCTATTAAATAAACTTTCGAGTAGTAAACCATTTATAACCCCAACAAATTTCGAGGGCGATATTCATTTTAAGGAGGGTAGAATGTAACACCCTGAGATTTTATGAAAAATATTCTTTTTAATTTCATTAATGTCTTGTGTTGTACGATACAGCAAAAGGATCTTTCACAACATGCATCCTTGACTTTCCTTGCATTACACGCAATCACGGCCTTCCTCGATAGCGTGTGTAGTACGCAATAACGAGTTTCACTAAACAACAATATGCTATTAAAATATAATTAAAACTAGGCATTATGAATAGTAATAACCACTTTTTGAAATTTTGTAAATTTTATTTTTCAAAATAGACTTCATTTTTGTATTTGGAATATCGAAATTAGCTTACGGTGAAATTTTGGTACTTTTCGGATAAATTTCATTTTCTGATGAATAGTGAAAATTACTAAATTTTAATTAAAAAAAACCTTTTTAATTGAAATAATTAATAGTGATAAATTATTAATTTGAGTGGTTTTAAAGTATATTTAGAATATATTTCTACAATTTAATACAATGTTGGTCATTGGATGTAATTTCACATTTATATCAGACATAAACAAGTGTCAATCTTTTGATAGTTATTATCTCTTAAGAACACGCTATTTGTTTTGACGATGGGAATTAATTTTTAAATTAAGTAATGAAACTGATATGTTTTTAATTTGATAAATAGACATCATTTTTGAGTTCATAATATCAAATATAGCTTAGGCCTAATTTTTGGTATTTTTCTAGAAACCTTCATTTTTTAATGAATAGTGAAACCACTTAGTGGTAGTTAAGAAAAATGAATTTTTCATAAAACATAATTTTACCGCTTCTGTGAGTGGAATTTAAAAAATCCCAAAGACACGGTTGATGTCAGTAAGTAAAATTTGATTCAATGAGATGAAAATAATTTTTGGTGAATAGTAACTTTTTACTTTTTTACCACGGTTAAAAGTAAATAGGGTAATTAAGGGTAAAAATGATATTATTATTACCCTAAAACATGTACTAATTCTATTGGATAAGTTTAATTCGACCAAAAACAACCTTACGAATAAAATATGACCATTTAGGCCATCTTGGATTAGATTAGGACATTTATTATTAATTTATTTAAAGAAGGGTTAAAATAGTTAAAATCAATGTTTAATAAGTATATCATTTTTAATATAGGGATATACATAAGATAAATTCGACTATAAATATTAATTAGAAAGATAAAAAGATTTTCTACATAATGGTATTTTATTTGTAATTTTTAGACATTAAATAATTTAATTTATTTATGACACAATGATGATGGAGTAATTATCTTATTAATGAAATATTGACATAATTGATGTTATAAATACAAAAATAAATGTAATTTGAGACTTTATATGAATTACAATAATTTTATTGGTTAATATGACGTGTTATTATTGATTTAATTAACTTTTTTGCGAAATAATCATTCTGTTATGAGTTTCACAAAAATCAATTACTAAATAGTGTCAAAATTGACATAAAATAGTTTTTTAAAAACAATTTACATTATTAATTGTTATTTTATTAATAAAAATATAAGGTTCGGCCAAATGACTTAGATAAGGTTATATATATTAATAATAAACAACTTGGGGTTATTTTGGCTAGTTATAGTAAGTTTATTAACCTTATAGTGCAAGAACACAAAAAGACACGGTAAAAGTAAAATTATCTAACTTAAAGTTAAATATAAATGATAAGGTTAAATAAGAACCTAAACTTGTCTAAATTCTATTTTATGAGAGTATTTCGACCCATACCCACCTTATATTCTAAATAAATCAATTTTGAGATATTTAAAACCTAATTTGGCTTTATAATAATATAATATTTTTAGTTATTCCATAGGTGCCCCTCTCCTCCCTTATAAAAGGGCACATCCTCCCTCTCTTCCTCACACCACTTTGAGCCTTCAAGCTCGGCCAACCCCTGAAAAATTCTCTTCTCAACTTCCATATCAACATCTTATAGGTTCTTTTCTTCCTCAAAGACCAATTTTAGTTCCCTAAAATGAGATCTCAAAGAGGCGCTTCAAAGAAGAGGTAGTGTCTATTACCGATTCTTTCAACATTATTTCTTCTTCTACTACTTCTTCTTAGGTTGTTTCATTATGAAGTAATAACATCAGTATCACTCATATACTGGTATGTTATTATAAGTATGAAACAACCCTATTTCACCATCTATCCATCTTATGGAAAACGAAATCACCGCACGTGCGTACGTACGGAATACCGTCTCTACGTCGTGGTGTAATCTATTTTCCACCACCACCTTACTTGGATGGGTATAATGGTGTACCTAATAACTATATATGATTATTTTAAATTTATATTGATTCTGAAATAGTATACATACACTCCAATACAATTCCACGGTCATGAGAATGATATCATCGCTCGTGCGTACGTACGGACTACAGTCTCCACGACGCGATGAGATTCATTCTCCATGTTAACCATTCAATAATGATTATAAAGTATATATAATAAGTAATAATGAAATATATGACATAATAATACTACTGGATTTATGTATATATATATTTATTTCATCTACTTAATTCTACTCAATTCAATAAGGAACCGAAAACAGCGTTCATGCGTACATACGGCCTAGCGTCTCCATGAACGGTGTATTTCTTTCCATTTATCGATCCATTATATATATGTATATTCTGAATATAAATTATATATAAATCATGTTTTATATTCTGGAATTAAGTAATCATGATCAATGTAATCATATGAATAATTACAAGTCAAAACACGGAAGACAAATGAAATGATTTTACCCAAAACGCTCATTAACATGGAATTTACAAAAGAATGGGTAAAATAAATTCATAAGTGAACCATATATGATATCATAAAAATAAGTATGATTCTGGAATAAGTCAATAACATTATTTAAATCATTATATAGGAGGTTCAGACACTTACGAAGCAAATCGGACCTAAGGTAAGCGATAATTGTGCAAATCTCATTTTTATCCGAGAATGCTTATTCATAAGTATTTACAAGGGATATTGCTATCATCCATTTCCATGTTTTATAAAATTGTATTCATGTATGTTTATTGTCATTTTTACCATTTTTGACTTTTACCCCATGTTATGGAAGGAATCTTTCTTTTATTTACCCTACAAGGTATTTTTTTACTTTTCTGACAAAAGTACGAGAAGAATGTTTTTTTAACTTATACGGCATGAAAGTATTTTTACGGTTTTATAAATCCTTATTTTCATGAAGCTTCCTCCAAAATATTTCATGACTATTTTCAACAAAATCTCTTTCTTTTAAAATAGCATGACGTTTTGTGAAAAGAAATTGATTTTGAAGAAGAAAGGATATTTTACTCAAGAATACATTTCAAATGTTTTATCAAAACCATTTTCCATCTAAAATGAAATTATTTCATATGTGTATGTTTTAAGTATATTGTCTCTATGATTTAAATGGTTTCACTTTTCTTGTTATGAAATGATATCCATTTCTTTTATATGGATTATGTTATGATGGGATGATGTTTATGAAACCCATTTTATTCATTGGGTTATTATGAATGATGTATGTTTATATTGTGGCACACAAAAGAATGATTTCAATATGAGATGGGTGGGACCTATATCTCCCTCTAATGAATTGGGTAAAGATTTATATCTCATGAGATAGATATGGCTGGAACGTCCAGTTAAACAGGATCAGTAATATTGGACTCGAACAAGGAGTGAACTCGATTTAGAAAGGGACTTTGTCCACTAAGATGGTCTTGGCAGCAATGCCTGGGCTAATATGGAAATCATATCATGTGATTAATGGTTTCCACAATTAAATGTTTTATTCCCATTCTATTTTATCATTCTTAAAGTTTATTTATGATCTATGCCTTACGTACTTTCATGTTTTATGTCATTGCTCAAGATTTTGATGTTTAAACATTATGTTCATGTTTTTAAGATCAAATGTATATAGTATGTTATATTTTATCCATGCTTACCCTTACTGACAATTTGATCTCACCCTTTTTATGTTTTCTTTTCCCCAGGATATAAAGAAAGTTTTTAGGTAAGAAAAAAAGGGGAAGATCTTTATGGGAGATGTTGAAGATATTTCACCACGATTAGAAGATTTTATTCCGAGTTTCCAAAGACACTAAACTATTACGGTCCTTGTGTGTGTGTTTTGTTATGTACTAAGTATTTCGCAAAAGTAATGTAATGTTCATATACGTGAAGATTCGGGTCTCTACATATACCCTATTGAAGACTGGTACAAAATGTTTATATGAAATAATAGTCCCAATCCAATATAATTAATAGGACAACACCATGAATCCTCAATAATAAATAAAATATATTTTTTTAATTAAATCACTGGATAGATTTTACCTTATTTAAATTTAAAAATAAATAAAATCTTTTTATGTCAATAAATTTTGATATATGTTACATTATCTCAATTTTATCTCTTAGGAAAAATTTTAACAATGTCATTGGTGATATTTTTCCACATTAACATTCATATAGTATGAGGTTACTTTAGACATTTTATAAGTTGTCTCTCGATAAATACTTATTAGGTTACCATGAATCATTACACGAAGTTTGTAATTTCTCTCTTCCAATTTTCCCACAAGAAATGATCCCTTAAATCCATATATATCATGATTATAAAAGGGTGAATAGAAAAATTTGATCTATGGTCTCGATTTTGAAATTCTCCCAACAGTTCAGGTACTGGTGGTATACATAATCTATTTAAAAATATGAATACTCCATTTTCATAGTTGAAATACATTAGTGGCCCATCTTCCATGGATATAATATTATTATATTAACCCTTGTCACCTAGATTAACTTATTTATCTTATCTTGTAAATAATTATGGGAACTTACTAAAATGATGAAATAATTTTCCCCTTGACATAAAATTTCAATGAAAAAATTTACTAATTCCCATAACATATGATCCTTATTCATCTTTATCATGAATAGACCTCCATGATACATCATACATAATGTGTCTAGTATTTATTATCCTTTCACTAGGTGGTATCATATTACATAGTCAAGGAAATTAAGAAGTTAAGATATATCCTTTGTATCATTTTAAGCATTAACTATGTAAAAATATACTTTAAAATATTACAATCTTTATATATGCCCCATATTTCACAATAAGGATAGTTTCTCTATATATGTAAGGAAAACATTAAATATGATGTCACGAGATGAGGAGTAGAAAAAAATCATGGTTCATCCAATATCTTCACACCTAAGAAAAAGCTTTATTATTTTCTATAAGGACACACATAATTGGATCCACTAATGTATCACTTTATAATAAATTTATACCATTTTCAAGGTACAATTAGTTTTGATTAATTGATTAATATCTAGTTTATTTCCCAAAAAGGTTAATCATATTTCTTTTACCAGGTAAATTTTTCCACATTACATCTCAACTTGGTTATCAAATTTTCATATGAAGCATAATTTTCAAAATAATAAATAATACTAATTAGATAATCCAAGTAAATTATGCATCTCAGTTATATTTGATAGTGTGGAAAAAAACCCACATTCGCTACTATAAAACACAATTTTTAACATCACATTTTTCATGTCAATTTTTTAGAACAAATGTGAAAATATCTAAAAATTTATTTTTGATGTTGATTATTTTATAAAAAATGTGAAAATACATTTTCACTACTCTTTCACATTGGTCAAATAATAACTGATGTGAACAGTCAATTTTCATGATGCTTTCACATCAGTTCTAAATAACCAATTTGAAAAAAAAAAGTTCATGAATTTTTCATTTTTTTATTTGATAACTTACATGAAAAATGTTCTAAAACATGTAGATTATTTCCTAATATTTGATTTTACAGGTCTTGGAGCTCAAATGGATATATAGATGAAAAGTTATGGAAATCGTGAGTTGATCACCTATAAACAATGTCTTTGATAAGTCCAACTTCTAATGTCCATAACTATTTATCCATGACTCCATTTGACCTCCAAGATATGTCAAATCAATTGGTAAATTAAAAAAATGTTTCTAAGAATTTTTCATGTGTGTATTTTTAAAACTTATGTGAAAATTTTTCTTTAACATTAGTTTTTGTAAAACCAACGTTAAAAGCTACCGCTTCACATTGGTTTTTATAAAACCAATATGAAAACAATGTTTTTTTCTGTCTATTTATTGATAACATAAATGGAAAATAAAAATTTTATTATCTTTCTATGATGGTTAACATAAAATTGATATGAATGATAATTACAATATCCAACAAATTCTTAATTTCAATTTTTTATAGCGTGACCTCGAGATTTTTGTTTGCCCCAAAATTTTTTTAATAACACATAATATTTTACCAAATAATTTATATGAATTAATTATACACATATATTAGTTTAATGATCATCTATTTCAACCATCATCATTCCATCGAATTGACTCGTTTGATCTTCATTGTGAATCCATATTTTTTCCTTTCAGTGATCTACACAGTGTATTTGTAAATTTTTCCATGATTTATGTTTTTTAAGATTGGATTTTTCATTTACCATCTCATTTATATGATTTCATTCTACACATATATTAAATTTACAATAAATTATTTTAACCATCGTCACTCCACTGAGTCGACTCATTTGATCATCATCATGAATACAAAAAAAGTTCTTTACATGCTCTCGTTAAGGAAATCGTAATTATTTTTTGATGATTTATGTTTTTTATTATTAGTTTTCAGAATTGATATACCATTGGATGATTATTATTTTTTTATATTGAATAATAATTCATTATATCATGGTAAAAATACAAATTTTCCTCCAGATTCTGAAATTTCTTCTAAGAAGATGCTTTGGTTGTCTCATTGGATATTTCATCAGAATTAAATATATCCAACATCTGACAATCGTATCTTTTGATTCGTAACACTATTTGAGCTCTATGACATGTCAAATCAGAGATTAGGAAATTATCTACATATTGATAAACCCTTTTAATGTTGTATTTTATAAAATGAATTATCTTTTAGATTGTTTTTTTAAAACAGACATGAAAAATTATGAAAAAAATATTTTTAATATTTGTTATTAAAATCGATGTTAAAAGAACATATTTATAAAGTCACTTTCAAAAACATCACCCTTAGAATTTATGTAAAGAATAAAAAAATTAGATGTAAAAAAATTATTTTTATACTAGATATTTTTCATTTATGGTTCAGTAAAAAATTTATCCTTATAGAAAATAAGACCATAAATGAAAATTATAAAATCTCAAATTCACTCATATTGAATATTCTATATTACTCCTTATCATTGAGATTATCATGAAAATCCATAAAGAGATCTGGTTATATTTATATATTTTAGAGTATATAAATATATCCTTAAAAAATAACTCAAAATTGTTTTCAATATCATCCATGAATACTTTACACATAAATCTATAAAAACCGAGGGAGTATTTATAAATTCAAATAGCCTTACTATAAACTCTTCTTTCCCATAATTCATAAAAAAATTTATCTTTATTTTTTATCCTTCATCAATTATAATTATTGATATTGGGAATAGATATCACTCTTTGAGAAGTATTGATACCTTTTATGTTGATCCAATTGGTCATTAATTTAGTTTAAATGATACTTTTTCTTAATATTAATGGAACTTATTTCTCAATAACCAATTCAAAACCTCATAAATATGTCATTATCCTTTCCATATAAGATAGGTGATCCCAAAGTTGACGTACTATGGTTATGGATCCTTTATGAATAAAATTATATGGTTATTTATTTAATTCCAAAAATTAAACTAGATTCATTCTATAGGGACCCTTATATATGGGCTTTAAATTAGGTATGAGATGAATTTATAATTCTACTTCCTGAGATAGTTGATAAAAAAGTAATTCATCTTGAAATACTTCAATATAATATTTAATAATATATATGTATTATATCAATTGTATATCATAATCATTCATTGATTTTATTTGAAATTTTTATTATATACTAATTTCATTAAGACTATCCATTATAGATGGGTTGATATAATAATTGTTAATGACGTCTCTCCTCTAAAAGATAATTCTATGCGATCTTCATTTGTTGTAACCTTTTTCCCCGATTTAAATTTCTTGTTTCATGCATTAAATGATATTCTATCCTATAAATAATACCACATTATTCAATTAGACTATAATATATGATTGAAACAAGAAAATATAAATCAATTATAATATAAAAATACCAATATATAATTAGTATAATAGTATTTCAAAAATAATTTTTAACTAAAAAATTCATCTTTGAGGAATCATCATATGATTAAATTATCAGTAAATGCATGAATAATATAAATGAGTATGTTGATCCAAAACAAAAAAATGAAATAGATAATATTGAGCTTGTCATTAACCAACCTGGGTTGACCCTGAACTAGTCTCCTGAGATGATCTATTACATGTCCTGAAGGGCGTTCCTGATCCTTACATGCTCGAAACTAGTGTTGGAAGTCAACAAAGAGACAAGGGAATAATTTATCCCATGAAAAATAAAAAAATTAAATACTGGAAAAAGAAACATAACATACCATATATATAAATAATATTCTTTTAAAAATAAAGAAAATTCTACAAAACTAAACGATAAAACTAAACTTGACATGACGACTCTACATCTCCATGTGACCCCAATGGTCAACATCTAATACCAAGAACAATTGTCACACAAGGTGATAAAGACCTAGATGATACATACACAACAATATAATAAAAGAGTAAATTATAATAATGAGTGTTAAAACTAAGTAGGTATGACCCATAAAAATTGATTCCAATGAACATCCTTTAAAATTAAAGACACGTCAACATCAAGATTGAAATAAAATATATAAAGTTAATCTTTTTCCTGAATTTTATATTTTAAAATAAATCATAGACCATTTCTTTTTTTCCATTCCAAAATCCACATTTATTTAAATTAAAGATACATTAACATCTTTATGGGGAAAGTGATGCATTCATTTCAAAATGGAACAAAATATTATAAGAAAGTTTTTGTTTAAAAAATTCAAAAACCATTGGAATCAAACTCATCACATTCCAAGAATGAAACCACACATGAGAGAACTAATATAATTCCATAATATGATTATTGAAATAAATACACATGAGTAACCAAGTATCTCAATTATCCATCATAAGTAACTATGTTCCAATAAACTTGGGATAAACTGAGATATCATGAATAATCCAGAACACACTAATACATGTGACTCCTACTTACAAGAATTACTCACACTATGAAATCAGAGAACCCTAAATAATATCATCCACCCAAACTCATGATTGATCGAGGGAAAAATCCCAAAGCAATAAGCTCAATATATCCACCTACTATGGTCCACCAGCTAGTGAATAATCTTTCCAGTGCAGTAATCATTTTCATGAAATTATATCACTATGCTAGGTTCACATGTCTGAAATATAAAAGGGGTGGGAAAACCAGTAGCAACTAAGTATCCAATGACATTAAAAATTTTCATATATAATAATTTACACAATACGAATCACCCAAAATCACTCGATGGTTCAACCTCATTTCCTTACAAGGAATAAATAAATTAATGGGCCTCAAGGATTACACAATGAGGATATCGAAAAAGTTCAGATAAACTATGAAATAGAATTATTGAAGGAGTTTTTCAATGATTAAAACTTACCACTTTCATAAATCTTCAAAATGGCCTTTAACTTCCTCTTACAAAACATATCATTTATCAAAAATCAAAATGCATGTTTATTTTGATATCTAAAATAATTGGTAACCCATATAAGAAACTAAAATTATTATTTATAATGTAAATTATTTATTAATAAAGAAAAAAATTATTTAAATATTAAAAAAATCACAAGGGCCAACAGAACATTTTATCAAACACTTGTAGTGTATCATTTAACAAAACAATTGTATTTGTCACAAAATACGGAAACATTAACCATTTTTCACACCCAATAATCATTCCAATGATCATATATAAATATTTGAAAGTAAATAAAGTTTTTAAATAAATATAATAATTTATTTTTAAATTAAAAATGAATGCTCAAGGAGAACCTACCTCAAATCCATGGTGCATCAACGATGCACACCTGAAAATGCACCATTAGGGTTCCACGAGCCATGATCTATCAAGTGGATCCCTAAATGAAAAAATACCCAATTTCACACCAACCTAAGTATTAAAATCTACCAAAAATGGCTAAAAGGGTTAGAGTTAATAGGGAAAATGGAATAAAAGAAAAGGATAATGAAAGGGGAGCCCTAAACTTTCAAACCGGGTAAAGATTCACCGAGAACCCACCTTGAAACCCACTTGGAGGGGATCCGAGGAGACAAAAACCACCATGGGAGGTGTTTTGGTTGTAGGGTTTGAATAGGTGAGTCTATAGAAAGAAATTCAAATTTCAAATAATTGTAAATTCCCAAAATACCCTTTCATTAGTGGGTTTTATAGTTAGCTCACACGGTTTAACTAATCATGAACAAACAATGTGATTTCCCACTGTCTAGTTTTTCACAGGTTGTAAAAATTGGTTTCATGGTTAGTTAAACGTTCTGAAATCCATTTTACCCCCTATAGAATTACCAACATTATTAAACCAAACATTATCCTTAACCATATAACCTAAAAAAGTCCCCAAAAATCAACTTTTTTACAGAAACACTAATCTTACTGATGGTGAAAACCCCTCCCAAAAACATACCTCATAAAAAGGATCCACAATGATTATTAAAAACCCATTTTATAAAATAAATCATCATTGTACCTTTCATGTTACCAATAATAGATCGAAAAACCACCCAAAACCTCCAAAACATATATTTTATATCTGGAACACCCAGAACCCAGGACAAAAAACAAGAGGAAAATGCTAATCTGAAATATAGGATGAAAATAAAAATCTCGATGTGACAATTCTCCTCGCCATAACATTTTTCCCCTAGAAATCCATAATATATTCTCTTTGATCAATCAATGTCTGGGGATTTACACATCCACATAATTCAACCTCTCAAATCAAGGACATCTAAACCACTACTAAATAAAAGTTAGGTATCTTGTTAGAAAAAAATCAACGATCTCAAACCATTTCTCAAAAATAAACAATGAGATAACTCAAGAAACAACCTCCAAACAATTATTCGAACAAGACCATTAAGAACACTCTACAAATACTAACATTTTCCCAACCAAAAGAATGTCTAAATTTAGATATCCTAAAACAGAATTACATGCCACTTGGATTATCAATGATACCCACATTGAATTATCCATTTGGGAGGCCCAAACGGACCCTGCACCATAAGAGACCAAATAACATTGACCTATAAAAAAATAAACATTATCCAACAAAAGGCCTACCAACCACGTTTAAGAAGAATGAAACAATAGTATTTATACCACCCACTCCCAAATGGAGGGGGTAAGAATTATCTAAAGCACCCCGCACCCCTTGTTGTTTCCTAAATGTGTGAAAATATTCAATCTGATACCTATGGCGGGAGTTATGATGTTTGAAGAATCCATTGAGAAATAGTTAGGAATGGGTGACCTTCAAATATGACTCATTTAAGTAACATAAAAAAGAATAGAGATTCCGAATATATACATGCATTATCCTGTTAGATTCAAAGCAGAAACTAGAATCACCAAAAAGAACAATTAATCATCTATTGAAAATAATAGTTCTCATATGTCTTGCAACATTATCTCACATTTCAAACACAAAATAGAAAACACCAGCAGCATAACTGCCACAAAAAATAAACCCTTACAACTAGATGGACACTAATGACAATGAATTATTAAACTAGTCCTTGAACAAAACATCACTTATGCAGATTGGATATTTGATTCTTTCTACCAACACCCATAAAAAACTACAGAGCGATTCTAATATTCCATAATCATATAATGTCTTTGGAGAACTTATACATGATGTCTTATTTTCACCATAATATACACACTGATAACACATTAGGATTGTTACCCCAAAAGTGGTTAACGAAAGATCCAGAGGACTTTTAATTCCATCAACAACACCAAAATCTTCATACCACTTCCCATCGTCCTTTCAAAACTACCATATCCAATAATAGGGACTAGAGGAAGGTATGATATATCATAAACTCCAACTAAAATATATTTGTCATGGAGATGATTCATCACCACATCGACAAAAGTAGTTATATTGAACTCTGACACCTTCAACCGTAGATCAGGATAATCCCACACTCAAAACACTGAGCCATTGTGGAATCATCCATGACATACTTTTAAAGGTAAGGATCTCAGTACAAAAAAATAAAGAATTATTCTATCACTGATCCACCACCCTTCTACAAAAAATGTATCTCCATACCCTTTCTCACCTTGGTCATTTTAGAGAAATATTGATGAGTAAATGATGTCTTGAAGAACTCCCAAGTAAGGTCTTCACAAGGATTGTTCCAAGAAAAAGACTTCCACAACTTCCACGGTGAACAATCAAGTTTACAGGTAGAAAGATTCACCTTCAATGACCTAGGGAACCCAATAGAATCAATTATCCCTTCCATTTTCTACATCCACTCTTCCACTTTTAGTGGGTCAGCATGACCATTAAAAAGTGGAGGATTTATCTTTTGAAACTGATGAATGAAATAATTAGGTTGGTCAACTATAAGGTCTACTAATGGGGAACCACCCAAATCCACTCCTTGAGTTTACATTAAATATCTAATGGGGTGAACACTAAGTAATAATAAAACTAGGAGATTTATTAAAACAAAAACATTAACAAGAGTTCTCAAACTCAAAACACCACATAAATAATATTTCTAAATCATAAAAAGAAACATAAAAAATCCATTAGTTTTCAAAAACATCACAGCATTCATTCTCAAAACATTTTCAAAATAAAATAAACTTGATGGGTTGTACAGTCACCAATGGTATTCTTTAGAGATTCACTCACTTGTATATTCTCGTTCCCCCTCAGGCATCCTTCAACAATTCTATATTGTGAACTCATCCACACTTCCATATATATATCCATGCATGTGACCACCCATCCTAATAAAAAATGACATAACAAATCATCCCATCTCAAATTTCACAGAACTTTTCAAATTCCACCGACCACCCAATCCAAAACTGATTTCAATTTCCATACAATAATCAATTTTTTCATTCTAAAAAATTAAATTCAATGTACTTATATAAAAAAATAAATTTCTTCTTATAAAAATTTATATTAATATAACCCAAACATTTTCATTTGAAAAAAATTAAAAAAAATGATCCACGTTCAAAAAAAACTTTTTCGATAACCCCCAGGTTTTTATTATATAAATCCAATCTGATCAAATTATTTCCATTTTACCCCAAGGGGTCGTTTTATAAAAACTCATTTTTCTAAACTCTTCCACATGGATAATTCTGAAAATTCTTTTTCCCATTTTCTGAAATCCAACCATTATCCCTAAAACACTATTTTCATAAATCCAACTTAATAGTTTTCAAAATTGTTTTCAGAAACAATGAAGAATCAAAGAAACTCACAAATTGGAAACTAGTGTTGATGGGTAACATGTCAATATGATTCAAAGCCATATTCTAAACAAACAACCATCACGAGGATCCTTTTTTGACCATTCCCCCAGCTCCACATGGCTTTATAGGCCAAGAAAGCTCACAACAACCACAATAATAACTCCCATTTCGTATTCTAAAAACCTAAAAATCCATAAAGACAAAAGAAAAAAACAATACCTAACTTCCCTTGTGTAACGCCCCAACCCCAGTTACCCAGAGTCGGTTCATTATTACATAACATTGGCATGATCACAAAAGATTAATTATCGAAAGAACAATTAGTTTAGTTGCCTTAGAAACACTAGATACATTTATAAGTCTCACCTTACATCATAAAGTGAAAAACTACAACAACAAAGTATCCATAGTCCACAATCATATCCCCTCATACTATCCCTACAGGTCAGTCATAAAATACTTCTTCATATCTTTGGAAAAATAAAACATTGAAAGGGGTGAGCTCAGATGCCCATTAAATATAACAATATAGCGTAAACATTCATAAATAATCATTAAAATTTAAGGAAATTCATAACTAAAACAAAAGCCTTTTAAACACGAACTTCAGCATGATATGAAAAAAATAAAATGATGTAATGAAATTTACTTATTCACATGGATATTCTTCTAGTCTAATAATCTCATGTAATATCAATAACCACTTTCATAATGATGGAATGTGTAATGCATGACTATCATAACCACATAGCCAAGGACTTATTCCAAGACTGCAAATAAGATTTTTTTCAATGCCTTATTCCAAGATTCTAGTTTGACTCATGAGACCTACCAATGTGTCGAGGAGATATAGCAGACTCCACCCATCACTTACTAAGTCCAATGCATTCTTTCATATGAATGGGTTTAAACATAACATAAACATTCGTATTAAAACTAGCATACGAAATTTCAATACTTTCTCCAAAAACCATGAATGGAATAAAAATAAAACATCCACAGTCAAACATATCACAAAACCTTTAATATAATATGAAATTTTTGTCTCATAATAAATCAACTTCAAATAATCTTAAAATCTATCAAAGGATGTTGACATAGATGAAATCAGAACTATGTGAGAGAAATAACACTTTTTTAAATAATTTAAAAGTCACAATATTATAAAATAAAACATTTACTTTGTAAGTATTATTATATGCTTTTAAGGGAATATTAGGAGATTTTATAATGGTGGAAAATATCCACACCTTCCGTATAAGTTAAAAAAGTCATTCTTAACTTAATTTTGTCGAAAAGGATAAAAAAGAACTTGTTTGGAAAACGACAGAAAGATTACTTTATAAAATTATTATAAAAAGTCAAAAGAAGTTATAAATTTATTTAAACCATATTCTGTAAAATATAATGAATGATTTGAAATAAATTTTTAAGAATCATGGATGTGGATGATAAAGAGGTCTGAGTAGATAATTTCGTATAAACAACCTCAGATAATGAAGAGATTTTGAAATAAACCTTTACCTTGTAATTTCCCTTGGTCGAGGGAAGTTTAACCTCTTTTATAATAGTTAAATAATTTTTATTAAATTATATACATTAATATGATATCTTATATGATCTTTTAACATTTCTTTGTTAATAATATCTTAGTACTATCATCATTTCGGGTGTTAACGTACTAGTGTTTTTATATGTTTTGTTACATAAGCCATGTTTTTTATGGATAGGTTGTATCTTATTCATATCTATAATAATATAAAGTCCTTAAAAATTATTTTTAATCATCAAATGAGAATTATACTTGAATGGATACGATGGGGAATTAATCTCATCGCGTTCGTGGAGACGGTAGTCCGTATGTACGCACGAGCGACAATTTCATTATTTTGATGTTAAAATAATATATAATTGTATGTTATATCATATATACCAAATCATTATAATGTTATATTTATTATTTACATCAATTAGACATCATTATCATACCCATCGAAATAAAAATGTTTTTAATAACAATTACACCATGGCGTGGAGACGGTAAGTCGTACGTACGCATGTATGGTGACATGTAATTAAATGGATGGATGGAATAATGAATATGGTTGTACCATATTTATAATAACATAACAGTATATAAAAGATACTAGAGTTATTATTTTATAATGGAAACAACAAAGAAAAAGGAAGTGGAAGACGAAAGGAACTTGAATTAGGTGGTGAGATTTTTACCTCTTCTTCGGGTTCTTCCTTTTGATTTGATCAAAAGGGCTCATTATATTGACTTTATGATCAAAATAAGGCATCTAGGTTGAAGTGAGGGAATTTTATAGGATATATGGTCTAGGGTTTTCCGATCCAAAATGCTTTGATAGTACATGTTTGAGAGAAGGGGGAGTGCCCTTTTATTAGAGGGGTGAGGGGCACCTTAGAAAAAACTTAAAATATTATTTTATAATAAATTCATGTTCGGTTTATAATGTCACCAAAGGAACTTATTTAGATGATAAAGTGGGGATGAGTCGAAATCCTTCCAAAAAAATTATTTTAGACAGGTTTGGGTCACAATATTAACATTATCATTTATATTTATCTCTTAGATAAATACTTAAACATTTACCATGACTCTTTTATTTTTATATATTATGGTTAATAAACATACTATATACATCCAAGAGAACCCCAAGTGGTTCATTAATTATACACATATCATTACATAAGTCATTTTTCCAAACCTTAGATTTTTAGGAATAGAATATCAATTAATAATATAATATTTTTCTTAAATACTCCCCTCTGTCAATTTTGACACTATTTAATAATTGATTTTTTTTAAAGTTCTATAAACATTATTAATTCGAAATAAATTTATATAATCAATAATAACATGTTATATTAACCTATAAAATTAGTTTAATTCATAAAAAGTCACAAATTACATTTATTTGGATATTTATAATATAAATTATTTTATATTTTGTTAATTAGGTAATTATTGCATCACCATTGTTTCATATTTAAATTATATTATTTAATGTCTAAAAATTATAAATTAAAAACCATTATGTACAAAAAAACTTATCTTTATAATGAATATTTATAATAGAATTTATCTTATGTATAACCCTATATTAAACATGTTATAGTTATTAAACTTTTATTTTAACTCTTTTTACTCTTCATTGAATTAAATAATAATAAATGTCCTAATATAATCCATGTGGACCAAAGAGGTTCATATTTTATTCTTAAGGTTTTTTTAGGTCAAATTATACTTAGCCAATAGAATTAGGACATGTGTTAGGTAATAATAATATCATTTTTACCCATAACTTCCCTATTTACATTTAACTGTGGTAAATAAAAGAAAATGTTACTATTCACCAAAAATTATTTTTATATTATTGAACCAAATTTTTCTCCTTGAAATTAACCATTTCTCTCAGATTTTAGAAATTCTACTCACAGAAGTGGTAAAATTAAGTTTTATGTGAATTTTCAAATACTCATAAGAGGTGGGTAAAAGACGGTGAAAAGTACAATAAAATTTTTATATATCTAAAATTATTCTAAACTAACTCCAATACATTACATTGAACTTATATAGGTATTATGTATCTATTTTAATCTTAATTAAATTTAAATAAAATAAATAATTACTTAAATAAAATTTTCGTTTTAAATTATAACTCAGTGTTTTTTACTATTCATCAAAAATTGAATGTTTTCAAAAAAAACAAAAAATTAACCCTAAGATAATTTTGATATTCTAAATCCAAAAATGAATTCCATTTTTAATGATAAAATTTATAAATTTTCATAAAATGTGGGTATTACTATTCATAATGGCTAGTTTGATTGGTTGTGTTTTGTGTTAGAACTCGAATTTGCGTACAACACATGCTACCGTATTATTCAATGAGAAATGTACCGTTGATGCTTGGGGTGTTACACCATGGAATCTTGAGGATCAAAATGAAAATGGGTTCATGAATTCATTCTCATTCCAACCTCTCAAGTCCTACAGTCCAAATCCATCTACTTTGACATCATCGAGTAACAAATGTTGCTTTAAAAAGAAATATCATATAAAGAGACGACTTCCTCTAATACCATATTTTATGGAACCATCCTGGGTCAACTTAGAACCCATCACATGAGCCGATCTGCGACTTGGCCCGAAGTGCTTTCCTGATATCCATGGGCTAGAAACTAGTAATGGGCATCAACAAAGAGATAAGGGAATGATTTTTTCAAAGGAAGATAAATAAATTTAATAGTATAAGGAGAAAAAAAAACTGCCCACATATAAGAATAATCATATTTTAAAAGAATGAAAATACAACCAAAATAAATGACAAAACCAAAATGGACCTGATGACTCAACATCTACATGTAACCCTGAGGGTCACCCTCAGATACTATGAAAAAAAATCTCTTATGATATCCAGAAAAATATTATACCTAAACCATAAGATAAAAACAAGAGGAATCTATTGGAATGAGTATTAAAAATAAATAGTTATTCCCAAATAAAACTATTCCCAATGAACTGACATTCAAATAAAATACACATGAACTTAATTTTTTAAATAAATTATAAAAATATATTATTTTTCATTCATTTTACATTTTAATATAAATCCCAACCCATTTTCCTTTTTCCATTTCAAAATCCAAATTCATTTCTATTAATGAAACTTTAACATTTTCAATCAGAAAGTGATTATTTCATTTCAAAATGAAAAAAAAGTGTATAAAAAGATTTAAATTAATTTTTTCATAATAATTTAGAATACAACTCATCACATTACAATAAATCCACCAAAAATGTGATCACTACAATAATAACATAATAAGGGAAATGGAATCAAACAAACAAAAGTAACCAAGTAGCTCACGCATTCATTGTATGTAACTAATTGAAAATAGACGTGGGATAACCAAGGTGATCGTGAATAATCCATAAAATACTAATAAATGAGACCTATCCTTGGTAGCATGCCTCAATTGTTGAAATCAAATAACTGAAAATACTCTCGTCCACCCTAAATCAGGGAAAACTAATTTTAAAATCCCATAGCAATAAACCCAATATATCCACCTACTATAGGCCACCAGCTAGTGAATAATCCATCTAGTGCACCAATCATTATCAAAAAAACATTATCACCATGACAGGTTTCCATGTCTCATGTATAAAGGTGTTGATCCAACCAATTCCTTCCAGGCATCCAATAAGATTCAAAATATCATATATAATAATTTACATAATAGTTATCTACCAGAATAACTCCAATGATCATCCTCTTTACCTTAAAAAGAATAAATGGGTCTCAAGGATTCCATAGTGGGGTTATCTCACCGATTCACAATATTAAGGAAATATAATTATCCAAGGAGTGATTTCATGATAAACATTACAACTTTCATAAAGGTTCCAAACAGTCCTAAAGTTCCTCACAAAAAATCCATCATTTTTCAAAGAGCCAGATACATGTTTCTATTAAAATCTAAAATTATTATTAAGCCTTATAAAAATCTCGAAACCATTATTTCACAAGTAACACATGTTTTAACAAACCCAAACCATGATTTTAATATTAAAAAACACTCACGTGAAAAAACAGAACATTTTATCATACACTTGGTGTGCAGCATTTAACAAAACAAATAAATTAATCACAAAAAAATGAAAAAATAACCATTTTTTAAACCCAATAATTTTTACAAGGATCTTATATCAATATTTAATACTTAAGGAAGGTTTGAATGGCATAAAATCAATAATTCTTAATTTAAAAGGACATTTGCAAGGAAAATGTAACACCCCGAGATTTTATGAAAAATGTTATTTTTAATTTCATTAATGTCTTGTGTCGTACGCTACACCAATAGGATCTTTCACAACACGCATCCTTGACTTGCCTTTCATTACACGCAATCACGACCTTTTTCAATAGCGCGTGTAGTACGCAATACCGAGTTTCACTAAACAACGATATACTATTAAAATATTTTTAAAACTAGTCGTTATGAATAGTAATAACCAATTTTTGAAATTTTGTAAATTTTTTTTTTCAAAATGGACTTCATTTTTGGATTCGTAATATCGAAATTATCTTAAGGTGAAATTTTGGTACTTTTCAGATAACACTCATTTTCTAATGAATAGTGAAAATTACTAAATTTTAATTAAAAACATCCTTTTTAATCGAAATAATTAATATTGATAATTTATTAATTTGAGTGGTTTTAATGTATATTTAGAATATATTTTTAGCATTTAATACAATGTTGGTCATTGGATGTAATTTGACATTTAAACCAGACATAAACAAGTGTCAATCTTTTGATAGCTATTATCTCTTAAGAATAAGCTATTTGTTTAGACGACATGAATTAATTTTTAAATTATTTAATGCAACTGATATGTTTTGAATTAAGTAAAATAGATATCATTTTTGAGTTCATAATATCAAATATACCTTAGGCCTAATTTTTGGAATTTTTCTGGAAACTTTCATTTTTTATGAATAGTGAAACCACTAAGTGGTAGTTAAAAAAATGAACTTTCATAAAACTTAATTTTACCGCTTCTGTGAGTGGAATTTCAAAAATCCGAGAGACACGGTTCATGTCAGTAAGTAAAATTTGGTTCAATGAGATGAAAATAATTTTTGGTGAATAGTAACTTTTTACTTTTTTAACCACGATTAAAAGTAAATAGTGTAATTAAGGGTAAAAATGATATTATTATTACCATAAAAATGTCCTAATTCTATTAGATAAGTTTAATTCGACCAAAAACAACTTTAGGAATAAAATATGACAATTTAGGCCCACATAGATTAGAGTAGGACATTTATTATTAATTTATTTAAAGAAGGGTTAAAATAATTAAAATCAAAGTTTAATAAGTAAATAATTTTTAATATAGGGTTATACATAATATAAATTCGACTATAAATATTCCTTAGAATGCTAAAAATATTTCCTACATAATGGTATTTTATTTGTAATTTTTAGTTATTAAATAATTTAATTTATTTATGACACAAAGATGATGTAGTAATTATCTTATTAATGAAATATTGACATAATTGATGTTATAAATACCCAAATAAATGTAATTTGAGACTTTTTATGAATTTAAATACTTTTATATGTTAATATGACATGTTAGTATTGATGTAAGTAACTTTTTTCTAACTAATCATTCGGTTATAACTTTTAAAAAAATCAATTACTAAATAGTGTAAAAATTGACATAAAATAGTTTTTAAAACAAATATTATATTATTAATTGATATTTTATTCCTAAAAATCTATGGTTCGGCCAAATGACTTAGATAAGGTTATATATATTAATAATAAACAACTTGGGGTTCGTTTGGCTTGTTATAGTAATTTCGTTAACCTTATAGTGTAAGAACACAAAAAGACACGGTAAAAGTAAAATTAACTAACTTAAAGTTAAATATAAATGATAAGGTTAAAAAAGGAACCTAAACTTTACTAAATTCTATTGGATGAGAGGCTTTCGACCCATGCCCACCTTAGCTTCAAAATAAATCAATTTGGAGCTATTTAAAACCGAATTTGTCTTTATAATAAAATAATATTTTTAGTTTTTCCAAAAGAGCCCCTCTCCTCCCTTATAAAAGGGCACATCCTCCCTCTCTTCCTCACACCACTTTGAGCCGTCAAGCTCGGCCAACCCCTGCCAAATTCTCTTCTCCACTTTCCTATCAACATACTAGAGGTCCATGTCTTCTTAAAAGACCAATTATAGTGCCCTAAAAGGAGATCTCAATGAGGCGCTTCAAAGAAGAGGTAATGTCTGTTACCGATTCTTTCAACTTTATTTCTTCTTCCACTTATTCTTCTTAGGATTTTTCGTTATTAAGTAATAACATCAGTATCAATCATATACTGATATGTTATTATAACTATTAAACAACCCTATTTCACCATCTATCCATCCTACGGAAAATGAAATCACCGCGCGTGCGTACGTACGGAATACCGTCTCCACGCTGTGGTGTAATCTATTTTCCACCACCACCTTACTTGGATGGGTATAATGGTGTACATAATAACTATATATGATTATTGTAAAGTGATATTGATTCTGAAATAGTATACATACACTCAAATACAATTCCATGATCATGAGAACGATATCATCGCTCGTGTGTACATATGGACTACCGTCTCCACGACGCGATGAGATTCATTCTCTACGTTAACCATTCATGAACGATTATAAAGTATATATAATAATTAATCATGAAATATATGACATAATAATGATACTGGATTTATGTGTATATATATGTATGTCATCCACTTAATTCCATTCAACTCAATAAGGAAACGAAAACAGTGTTCATGTGTACGTACGACCTACCGTCTCCCTGAACGATGTATTTCTTTCCATTTACTGATCTATTATATATATGTATATTATGAATATATATTATATATAAATCATGTTTTATATTCTGTAATAAAGTAATCATGATCTAAGTAATCATATGAATAATTACAAGTCAAAACACGGACGACAAATGAAACGATTTTACCCAAAACGCTCTTTAACATGGAATTTACAAAAGAACGGGTAAAATAAACTCATAAGTGAACCATATATGATATCATAACAATGATTATGATTATGTAATAAGTAAATGACATTATTTAAATCATTACCCAGGATGTTCGGACACTTACGAAGCAAATCGGACCTAAGGTAAGGGAAAATATCACAATCTCATTTTTATCTGAGATTGATTGTACTTTGAAATTTACCGGGGTGTATTTTTTCATCCACATCCATGTTTCCTCAATATGTAATATTATTTTCATCCACCAACAAATTTTTAAATCCAATTTTACCCTTCGGTAAATTTTTAGTAAATAATATGAAAAGAATCTTTTGTCATTTTTCGTACGAGGTACTTTTTGACTTTTCGGACAAAAGTACGAAGAATGTTTTTTTAACTTATACGGAATGAATGGATTTATAAAACATTATTTACAAGAAGCTTAATTTAATTTCATTCAAGTTTATTTTTTATCAACTTCTTGTAGTTTAGAATTGTATGACATGTTAATAAAGGAAAAGTGTTTTTGAAGTAAAAAAGGATATTTTCCTCAAGAATGGAGGTCAAGTGTTTTATATAAATTATTTTCCATCTAAGATAATATAGGGTTCTATTTCTACCCCTATTATTAAATTGATTTGATTTTGTTGTGATTGAATTATTTTTATGAATTCATTTATCTTATATGAATTGTTTTATGATGTCATGATGTTTAAAAATCCCATTTTATTACATGGGTTATGCTATGATGTATGGTTTATGATTTTGTGGCGCACATAAGAATGGTATCATTATGAGATGGGTGGGACCTATATCTCCCTCCAATGCATTGGGTAAATATTTTATATCTCATGAGATAGACATGGCTAGAACGGCAGGTTAAACCGGTTCAGTGAAACAGGACAGAAACGAGGAGTGAACTCAGTTCAGAAATGGACTTTGTCTACTAAGATAGTCTTGGAAATGAGTCTTGACTAATAAGAAATGATTCTCTATGATTATGTGTGCATGCCACAAAGTTTCATATTTTATGATATGATTATTGGGATTACATTTCACTACTATGATTTATCCCATGTTATGAAATTATGATTTCTTTTGCAGGTTAAGATTTCCAAAAGTTATGTTATTATGTATGTGATGTGATAGATATTTCTTTTGTTTACCCTTAATGAGCATTTGAGCTCACCATTTTATGTTTTCTTTTTCCCCAGGATATAAAGAAATGTTTCAGGTAAAGAAAGGAATATCTTTATGGGAGATGTTGAAGATCTTTCACCGCGATTAGAAGATTATATTCTGAGTTTCCAAAGACATTAAACTATTATGGTCCTTGTGTGTGTGTTTTTGTTATGTACTAATTATTCCACAAAAGAAATGTAATTTCCATGTATGTTATGCTTCGGGTCTCTACAGTTGGTATCGGAGGAAAGTTTTAGTCAACCTTTGGAAACAATGATGTGACAAAATTAGTGATCTCCCTAGAGATATGTTTAAGGTATGTCTAGGGATGTCTCTATGGTTATGTATACGTATAGGTTATAGTCCTAGAATTGAACTAACGATCTTAGAATTTAACCTATGATGTTAGATATTGAGGGTACTCCCCCTTTACTATGTTGTTTTCTCTAGCATGATTTTTTCCTCTCACAGAATTCTTTTTCTAATTTAGTTAATGGAGGGAACCAGAAAGAATTCGGTTAACATTGAATCCAATGGACAAATTGGTGACTACGAGCAAAAAAATTGTGTAATGCCTAGAGAGAAAGATATTGTGATTATAATGAATCATTCATCGCAATATATGATTAACAAGGTGAAATTTAGTGGTATGCCTAATTCATCAAAGAAGAGGAAGATAGACTATTATGCATGTTCGCATGTTGAGGAGCATAAAGAAAAGAAGATTGAGATTTCTAAAGAAGGGAAGAAGAACCTTGAGGAATACCTCAAATGGGGGGACCGATGTTATCTGTGTGGAGAAAAGGCTCATAGAGTGACAGACTGTTATGGAGTTCAATGTATTATTTGTGGAGAACATGGGCATTAACCAACACAATGCCCTGACCTAAAACGTTACTTCTAAATCAAGGAAGTACTTATTCTAGGACAATAATTGAAGAGGATGTATTGAAGTGTTTATGTATTGGTATTAAAGAATAATGTTGTTGAGGTACATTTATTGTGTATTAGAATATTTTTGTATTATTCTATTATGGTTTTAAATAATTTTATGGTACCAGTAACCATGGAAAGTGATTGAGATATTTTTGTTAAGAAGGTGATATGCTCATAATGAAGGGAGAAGAAGATAATGAAATGTTTTATTATATTCATATAAGGACTAAGTGATATCATGGTTTGAGTATAAATAATTTTGAGGATTTTGGTTTGTGGAAAGTGTTATCTTTTAACTACATTCATGTTTTCGCTAAAGTTAAATCGGTATTCATTATTCAAGAGAATACATGATTAAGGTATTCACATGTTCGTAATTTGACCAACAAGATATATCTTATGATATATGGGGGATAAATTATGGCATTCACGTGATTGTTATGTGACATTTCAAGTAATCATTTTCTTTATACTATGAGCTTGGACCAAAGAATTTTAGATAAGACTAAAGAATGGGATGGATTATGTTGGACATAAGTTAGTATTGTTTAAGGATAGAACTTTTTTCGATATTATTAATGGTATTTTATAGTAATATAGCTTTAGAAAAAGGAAAACCTGCAGGACGGGCGACAACCCATCATGTCGGACAAGGCTGTGGGAATCGAACCCACAACCGAAGTGTGACTGCCCTTTATCGCCTACCACTGGCCTACAGGAAGTCCCTGGATAGTAGAAACTAGTTTTATTTTGTTAAGCGGTATGATATATGAAGTATAAGTTCATTTTTGGAATCGTATACAATTAACCTCACCATAGATGGACATATGTATATTTGATAACTTTTGATAACCTTTTGTTTGAAACTGATGGAATGAACCATCATTCTATCACATGATCTGTTAACACTTCACGAATAACAAATTCAATATCATTTCCTTAAGAGTTGAAGTGTAAATTGTTCAAAGAACGAACAACAGTGAGATTGTACCAAAATAAAGTAAGTATTTATTCTAATTCAAATTATTCAACTTTAGGGAAATGATCTTGAAAACCCAAAATGTTGTCCTAGTGCCCTTATATCTGATTAATCAGATGGTACCCTAGATCATAAAAAATTTATGGCTTTGTGATTGTTGGATTTTTCATAGCCATGTTCTCTACCACTCTCTATCAGAACATGACAGTTAGATTTCTATTCCATATCCATATTTTCACCTATGTTCTCCTGTATGGAAACCCAGTGATTAGTTAATTTGGGTAACCGTTACGTTTCATACATTAGTTTTTAATGCCCAGTTTTGGTATTCCTTTTTATGATGTGGGTTTCAATTAAAGAAACTTTCGAGTAGTAAACCATTTATAACACCGACGAATTTCGAGGGAGAAATTCATTTTAAGGGGGGTAGAATTTAACATCCCGAGATTTTATGGAAAATATCCATTTTAATTTCATTAATGTCTTGTGTCGTATGCTACACCAAAAGGAGCTTTCACAACACACATCTTTGACTTTCCTTCCATTCCATGCAATCACGACCTTCCTCGATAGCGGGTGTAGTACGCAATACCGAGTTTCACTAAACAACGATATCCTGTTAAAATATTATTAAAACTAGCTGTTATGAATAGTAAAACCACTTTTTGAAATTTTATAAATTTTATTTTTCAAAATGGACTTCATTTTTGGATTCGGAATATCGAAACTAGATTAGGGTGAATTTTTGGTATTTTTTGGATAACATTCATTTTCTGATGAATAGTGAAAATTTCTAAATTTTAATTAAAAACAACCTTTTTAATCGAAATAATTAATTATGATAAATTATTAATTTGATTGGTTTAAAGTATATTTAGAATATATTTTTACAATTTAATACAATGTTGGTCATTGGATGTAATTTCACATTTAAAACAGACATAAACAAGTGTCAATCTTTTGATAGTTATTATCTCTTAAGAACACGCTATTTGTTTAGACGATGGAAATTAATTTTTAAATTAATTAATTCAACTGATATGTTTTTAATTTGGTAAAATAGAAATCATTTTTGAGTTCATAATATCAAATATATCTTAGGCCTAATTTTTTGTATTTTTCTGGAAACTTTCATTTTTTGATGAATAGTGAAACCACCAAGTGGAAGTTAAGAAAAAATGAGTTTTTCATAAAACATAATTTTACCGCTTTTGTGAGTGGAATTTCAAAAATCCGAGAGACACGGTTGATGTCAGTAAGTAAAATGTGGTTCAATGAGATGAAAATATTTTTTGGTGAATAGTAACTGTTGACTTTCTTTTACCACGGTTAAAAGTAAATAGTGTAATTAAGGGTAAAAATGATATTATTATTACCCTATAACATGTCATAATTCTATTGGATAACTATAATTCGTCCAAAAACAACCTTAGAAATAAAATATGACCATTTAGGCCAACTTGGATTAGATTAGGACATTTATTATTAATATATTTAAAGAAGGGTTAAAATAGTTAAAATCAATGTTTGATAAGTAAATAATTTTTAATATAGGGTTATACATAATATATATTTGACTATAAATATTATTTAGAAAGATAAAAATATTTCCTACATAATTATATTTTATTTGTAATTTTTAGACATTAAATAATTTAATTTATTTATGACACAAACATGATGCAGTAATTATCTTATTAATGAAATATTGACATAATTGATGTTATAAATACCAAAGTAAATGTAATTTGAGACTTTTTATAAATTACACTAATTTTATAGGTTAATATGACATGTTATAATTGATTTAATTAACGTTTTTTGAACTAATCATTCTGTTACGAGTTTCACAAAAATCAATTACTAAATAATGTCAAAATTGACATAAAATAGTTTTTAAAACAAATATTATATTATTAATTGTTATTTTATTCCTAAAAATCTAAGGTTCGGCCAAATGTCTTAGATAAGGTTATATATATTAATAATAAACAACTTTGTGTTCATTTGGCTAGTTATAGTAATTTTATTAACCTTATAGTGTAAGAACACAAAAAGACACGGTAAAAGTAAAATTATCTAACATAAAGTTAAATATAAATTATAAGGTTAAAATAGGAACATAAACATGGATAAATTCTATTAGATGACATTATTTAGACCCATCCCCACCTTAGCTTCGAAATAAATCAATTTAGAGCTATTTAAATCCGAATTTGGCTTTATAATAAAATAATATTTTTAGTTTTTCCAAAAGAGCCCCTCTCCTCCCTTATAAAAGGGAACCTCCTCCCTCTCTTCCTCACACCACTTTGAGCCTTCATGATCTGCCAACCCCTGAAAATTTATCTTTTCCACTTCCCTAGAAACATCCTAGAGGTCCTGGTCTTCTTCAAAGACCAATTATAGTGCCCTAAAAGGAGATCTCAAAGAGGCGCTTCAAAGAAGAGGTAATGTCGGTTACCGATTATTTCAACTTTATTTCTTCTTCCACTTCTTCTTCTTATGTTGATTAATTATTAAATAATAACATCAGTATCACTCATATACTGATATGTTATTATAAGTATGAAACAACCCTATTTCACCATCTATCCATCCTACGGAAAACAAAATCACCGCGCGTGCGTACGTACGGAATACCGTCTCCACGCCGTGGTGTAGTCTATTTTCCACCACCACCATACTTGGATGGGTATAATGGTGAAAATAATAACTATATATGATTATTGTAAAGTGATATTGATTCTGAAATAGTATACAAACAGTCAAATACAATTCCACGATCATGAGAACGATATCATTGCTCGTGCGTACGTACGGACTACCGTCTCCACAACATGATGAGATTCATTCTCCACGTTAACCATTCATGAATGATTATAAAGTATATATAATAAGTAATCAGGAAATATATGAAATAATAATGATACTGGATTTATGTGTATATATATTTATGTCATCTACTTAATTCCATTCAACTCAATAAGGAAACAAAAACATCGTTCATGCGTACGTACAGCCTACCGTCTCCGTGAACAGTGTATTTCTTTCCACTTACTAATCTATTATATATATGTATATTCTGAATATATATTATATATATATAATGTTTTATATTCTGGAATTAATTAATCATGATCTAAGTAATCATATGAATAATTACAAGTCAAAACACGGACGACAAATGAAACGATGTTACCCAAAACGCTTTTTAACATGGAATTTACAAAAGAACGGGTAAAATAAATTCATAAGTGAACCATAAATGACATCATAACAATGAGTATGATTCTGGAATAAGTCAATGACATTATGTAAAACATTATACAGGAGGTTCGGACACTTACGAAGCAAATCAGACCTAAGGTAAGGGAAAATATCACAATCTCATTTTTATCCGAGATTGTTTATACTTTGAAATTTACTGGTGTGTATTTTATCATCCAAATCCATGTTTCCTCAATATGTAATATTATTTCCATCCACATACAATTTTTTAAATACAATTTTACCCTTCTTTTAGTTTTTAGTAAAATATATGAAAGGAATCTTTTTTCGTTTTTCGTACGAGGTACTTTATGACTTTTTTGACAAAAGTACAAAGAATGTTTTTTTATCTTATACGGCATGAATGGATTTTTAAAACATTATTTCCTAGAAAATTCCTGTACAAGTTTTCATGTTTATTTTCAATCAAATTCTTTCAGTTTATAATTTTATGACATGTTAAGAAAGGAAAAAAAATTTTGAAGTAAAAAGGATATTTTCCTCAAGAATGGAGTTCAAGTGTTTTATCAGAATTATTTTCCATCTAAGATAATATAGGGTTCTGTTTCTACCCAATTTAATAAATTGATTTTACTATGTTGTGATGGAATTTTTTTTATTAATTTCTTTATCTTATATGAATTGTTTTAGGATGTCATGATGTTTAAGAACCCCATTTTTATTACATTGGTTATTCTATGATGTACGGTTTATGATTTTGTGGCAAACATATGAATGGTATAATTATGATATGGGTGGGACCTATATATGCCTCCAAAGCATTGGGTAAAGATTTTATATCTCATGATATATACATGGCTGGAACGGCAGGTTAAACCGGTTCAGTGAAACAGGACTGAAACGAAGAGTGAACTCGGTTCAGAAATGGACTTTGTCCACTAAGATAGTCTTAGAAATGAGTCTTGACTAATAAGAAATGATTCTATATGATTATGTGTGCATTCCACAAAGTTTCATGTTTTAAGTTATGATTATTTGGATTTCATTTCACTACTATGATTTATCCCATGTTATGAAATTATGATTTCTTTTGCAGGTTAAGATTTCCAAAAGTTATGTTCTTATGTATATGATGTGATTGATATTTCTTTTGTTTACCCTTACTAAGCATTTGAGCTCACCCTTTTATGTTTTCTTTTTCCCCAGGATATAAAGAAAGGTTTTTGGTAAAAAATGAAGATCTTTATGGGAGATGTTGAAGATCTTTCACCACTATTAAGAGATTATATTCCGAGTTTTCAAAGACACTAAAATATTATGGTCCTTGTGTGTGTGTTTTTGTTATGTACTAAGTATTTCGAAAAATTAATGTAATGTCCATGTACGTTAAGCTTCGAGTCTCTACAGGAAAACTACCCCAAATCCTTTGAGCATCGACAACACGCACCCAAAAACACACCATTAGGGTTCCACGAGACAAGATCTATCAGGTGAAACCCAAATCTAAAAAACCCCAATTTCTCACCACCCTAGGTATAAAAATCGTAAATACATTTCCATTATAGTTATAGGAGAAATGGAAAATAAATGAAAAAAAAATTAGAAAGAGAGGGGAGCCCTAACCGTTCGAATCGGGTGAAGATTCACCAAGAAACCACCTTGAAATCCACATGGAGGGGCTTGGAGGATCCAAAATACACCATGGAATGTATTTTGGTCATAGGGTTCGAATAGGGAAAAATAAGGGATGAAAAACCTATTAAAAAGAATGATAAAATCCCAAAATACCCTTTCATGAGTAGGTTGCACGATTAGCTCGAACAATTTTTCAAGATGTGTTCATATTGTGCAATTGTCCACTATCTAGTGTTGTGTGGGCTACACACATTGGATGCATGGTTAGTTAAATAGTTTGAAAACTATCACTACCTATCCCAGAGGGGAATTTGTTGTGACTACCCCTATCCATCCTTTTATAGGCCAAGGGCTAGTGACTAGCACCGAGTAGGAATATCCCACAAATGTGAGGCATTTTCCTAAGTACTTCTACACACACACATCTCTAAGCCCAGAATTATGAAATGTAAAAACTCTAAGTAGAAACAATCATGCATACACTATGATTACAATGATAGAGTATGATAGAAGAAAACTAGAATGTAAAAATGGCCGGAATATAAGCTAACCAAAACAAATAGTCTGTAAAATTGAATTCACAAGTTTCTGAAACTCATCCATTGAAAATCCTACCTGAAGGGTAGGTGTAGGACAGCTATATGAAGCCGTTAAAGTACACCACATTAATTTGATCTCTATAAGAACCACCTGGTCCCAATCCACCTATGAATCCATCAATGTGTCAATTGTTATCACAAGACACAACATGTGCAGGAAAAGACCTTGTAGGTATTAGTAATGAAATAATTAGTAGGACACCCAAAAACCCCAAATGGAAAACCACTAAGAAATAAATGAAGTATTCTAAAAAGAAAAAATATAGGAATTATAGTCATCTCAATACAAGTATTTTTCTATAACACATATACTAATCATTTCCAGATATACTCATAACCAACCACAATTTAAAGAGGTAAGTCAAAAACAATTATCAGATATATGATTCTATTTGATGTATTCTCATTCTGGGAGAAGTCACTCTATGATCCATGATGTAATCAAAGACTCTTACAAAGAGGTACCGCTTATTTGGGCCCCAACCAAATAGAATAAACATTACAAATATCTTGATATACAGAGAGGGGATCCTTCCCAGAGAATACATATAACTGAATCTATATTAGCTCGTAACATAGGGGATCCTTCTCATAGAATACCATCAACCCTACTGATGCCACTCATATCATAGGGGATCCATCATAGAGAATACTGAAAACCCTATTAATTCACCCCACTAGATTTAGTACAAACTCCCTATGCTATGACATCATGTCAATTCCTACAAAACACTATCATGGGTGATAGAGGATG
The DNA here is from genome assembly GCA_963277665.1 of Viscum album. Lineage (NCBI taxonomy): Eukaryota > Viridiplantae > Streptophyta > Magnoliopsida > Santalales > Viscaceae > Viscum > Viscum album. The sequence goes on from OY728121.1 coordinate 598,364,639, forward strand.
ACACTAGTCCTATGGAGGGACAATACAAATCTATCTGAAACTCGACCTCTATAGGGGAATATTATCCATTGATGTGGAATTAATGTCATACTAAACCCTTGAGGAAATAAATAAGGGAAAATATCCACCTACACTAGTCAATGGATAAAACCCACAAATCCAACTCAGTATGATCATCTTGGAAAAAGGTTCCCAATCCAACAAATGTGTAATCAAACTTAACATTTTTTTGAATGTTTTGGCCATTTTTGTAACATCCTAGGTAAATAAAGAATATGAAAATTTCTATTTATTCATATTTTTGAATTAAATATTAAATTTACTTTAAATGGGATGGTATGTTTGATGACGTACCCGACACACAACAATGGGATTCTCCGAAATCTTATGTTGCACACAAGGTTGAGTCATACTAGAAAAAAATTATATAATATTATTAATTTAAATGCTAGTTAATGCCTAGTCATTGTAATGGAACACATGAACAGAACTAACCATATTATGATTATAAATTTTTTTAAATGTCTTCACATTTATCCAATAAATTTTAGAGGACTAAAATTAGAATGAATTGAAATTTAAGAATAAATACTATAATTATTTTAAAAGGTAGTTTTACAACCTTTTGACGGGAAACCCTTTTTAAATAATATTTTTGTCACATTTATATGTTGCATTTGAAAAAATAAACATTTTATTTATAAGTGGTAAATAAATATTTACATTGGGTAAATGTTTCGTATCTTTCTGATAATGTTCATTTTTTAATGAATAGTGAAAAATACTGCATTTTAATTCAAAACTGTCTTTTCGATGAATTTATTTATTTGATTATATTTTCCATTTAATTGGTTTTAAAGTGTAATTAGATTATATTTTTACAATTGAATCTATTTTTTCTCATTGAAATCAATTTAACAATGAAACTAGAAATAAACACATGTCAATCTTTTATTAGTTTTTACTTCATAAAAACACGCTTTTTGGTTTTGACAATGGGAATTCATTTTAAATTAATTTATGAAACATATATGTTTTGAATTTAGAATAATGGATTCCATTTTTGTAATATGGAGGTCCAAATTGTGTAAATATTTATATTTTATTTTTAGAAATTATCAATAGTAACTCTAGTAAATATATTATTTACCATGGTTAAAAGGTAAATCTGGTAAATAAGGGTAAAAATAATATTCTAATAATATTAAATTAACCTAACACATGTCCTAACCAAATTTGATGAGATATGTCTGACCATGGCCATCCATGGGTCGATTTTAGGACCCCATGGTGCCACATGATTGTGAAAAGGACATTTAATTACTTTTAATTTAATGTTAATGAAAATATAACCTAAACATGTATCTTTTACTAAATAAATTTTTATATAGTGTTATATATATGATATCTTAGACTATAAATTATTATTTTAAATCTAAAAATATTTCCTACATCATGGTATTTTATTTATAATTAATAGACATCAAATAAATAAAATTATTTATGACATAAATTAATTTTAAAATCAATTAATATTTTATTAAATGATATATTAGTCATAAAAATATAAGATTCAGTAAATAGACAATGTTTACTAAGGGTTAAAGCTAAAAGATAAGGTTAATTTTGGGACCTAAACATTTCTATATCCCATTGGATGAGAATATTTCTACTTATACTAATATTTTCTTCTAAATATATGTCTTTGGTGTTATTATAATTTGAAAATCAATTAATAATAAAATAATAATTTCAAACTTTTCTAAAGTGCCCCTCCTCCCTCTTATAAAAGGACACCACCTCTAACCATTACTCACACCTCTCAAGAACCCATTTATCTTCTATCCTCTACCAAAATAAGTCCCCAACATCCCTCCCACACTCCTATAATCATTCCCCTAGGCATAAGGCTCTTCATGAAATCCCTTTGGCTCCAATCAAAAAAACGTTACACGATTTGAGGTAACTTCTTCTCTCAAGTTCCATTAAATTATTTTTCCTTCTCCACTCCTATGCTCTTATTAATATTTTTTACATGAAAAACAAGTATCCTAAATATACTAAGATTTTTTATGATAATTATTCGAACTACACTTACACACACCTCCGTCTAATGGGTATTGAACACACGGTTTCTGTGGACGGTGAACTACTGCCTCACGAAATGATGATTATTCAATATTCTCCTACAACATATTGTGGTTGACATTTTCATGTAAATATAATTATATATGATATTTATTTTATCTCTAAGATACTTTAATTCTCATTTATCTCATACATTTATGCTTTTCATGTGGTATAAATATGTTAATTTCATTTGAGGAAGAGCGGACTATCTCCCCCTAAAAGTGATATGACTCGTTCATTCTATACATGGAATGTATAAAATATTAAATTAATGAACTTATGTAACATACATAACAAATATATTATACTGGAATTATTATATACCAATGTATCATTTATTTCATTCCATTAAATATGAAAAAAATGAATGTAGCGTTCATGCCTACGTATGGCTTACCGTCTCCATGAATGATGCATTTCATTTCTTATATAAAAATGATATTGACTATTATAAATACATATATAATGGATAGATATGATATATATGATATCTAAATCATTAATATCATTCTAGAGATAATGGATTTTTGACCACGATGATAGTATATAATTATAACAAGTTCATTTTTTACTCAAGTTCCGAACATAGACAAAATCTCTGATATGAACTCAAATAATTAACTAATTGTTATAGCAAGGTAATAAGTGATATAAAAGGAATAATTAAATACAAAAAGGTTATGAAGAAAGTATTAATTAACTTATTTTTATTATTCAGTAAATTAAATAATGGGGATTAGCTCACCGTGCGTTTGTCGGATTGCTTGGGCCTCGACAGATTCTTCTCAGCTTCTCGTACGAGCAAGACCTTGTGCGGGCGTGGTCTAGACCTAGATGATCTGCTCGTGGATTCCATTTTTCATCTTATCCACTGGTCGTTCGATCTCTATATGCAGTGTGATCCTTCTACAACAACGATTTAGATTCAACTTCTCGTCATTCCTATGCCATTACAAAATACAGCGCTTCTAACTTCGATAAGTAACTCCATAATTAGATTTCTTTGTGATGATCGGTGGACTTCCTCCCTAGAGAATCCGATCATGGAACAGTTATGTGTTGAAATGGATATCTCTCATCCCCCTTCAGAAGCCTTGTGGATTTTGATTGAGGGGTGTATAGGTACTGTCAATCGATTCTCTACGAATTAGGGACCATGTTTTTCTCTTATTACAATAGACAGGGGAATTGATTTCTTGATTGACTGAAGAAGGATCCAGTATCAGATGATGTTGATCCCTCGTGACTGCCTGGTGGGCATGGTTCACAGGAGAATGTTGCAATGGAAGCCCATATGGAGGGTCCTCCAGCTGTCCAGGACCTGGGGGACTCTACCTCCTTTGGGGAGGACCAACCCAGGTAGGGCCTAGTGGGTCCAGTCTAGGGGTTCTCTTCGAATGCACCCAAGAATTGTGGTCCAGAGTCATTCGGGCCTCTTGTTTCAGAGATATTTGATCGGCTTCACCATGATCTGGGTTCAAGTAGCTCTCTTGACGACATGTAGGGGTGTGAAGCTGAGCCAGAGGCGAATCCCTTTCTTATGGTTGTGGGTCAAGTCAACTAAAGGGCTGATCAGTCTGTGAGTGAGGCCTCCCAAGCTTCTCCATAGGTTTTCCAAGAGGCTTCTCCAAGTCCTACTGAAGTTGCTGTTCTGAAGGATGATAGCAAGAGTCTTGGTTCCAATGAGGGCTTCCAGCACCTGGCATTGATAGGCAGTCCCAACCATTTTATGGGTCGTGGACTTGAAAAGTAGGGAGTCCCAGCCAAGTTAAAGTCGGCCCCTCAAACATCCTATTATACTGAGAAGCTGTTAGTAGGGGGACCAATCAGGGCCTCCCAAAACCGTTATGCAGTTCCAGGTTTATAATAGGGCCTTAACAAAGAGGAATCTGCAGGGTTGGATTACGGTCAGGACTTATTGGCTGATGAGGAAACATCTCAAGAGGAAATGGTCGAGGCTTTGGACAGTGATGTGCCCATGGAACTGGTCATAGAGGAGGATTATTTTAGATCCTCTATGTGGAAGGGCAAGAACAAAGTTATTAACTCAGATGGTTTCATTTTGAACAACCGGAGGTCACACAGAAGGAAGGATTACTCCAACCTCCCTGGCCCTTATATTACTAGATCCGCTAGTAAGGGAATGTTGTCCCCGAAGGCCTCCACTAAGGTTGAAAGTCCAACCATGAACAAGTCCAAATACCTTGTCCAACAGTAGGTGGCCACCATCTCCATGGACATGGTTCTGTCAAGCTGTGAGGCTGGTCCTCCAGACTCTTCTTCAGGTGTGGAGTTGAGGGATCGGGAGCAACAACAGGAAGGTGGTTCCAAAGTTGACTCACAACGAAAAATGGTCTCTGTGCTGGAACATAGGGATCTACTCATGCATTCGGATGGTGAAATGATGGAGGGAATTTTGGATATCAATGCTTTGAAGAATAGAAGACCGATCAAGGTGGCCACTACAACGGTGCAAGTTGAGTGGGATGATAAGGAGGCTCGCATCCTGCAAAGAGGCTCCAACATGTGGAAGATTAGTAAAGAGGAGTACAAGAAATAATGGGATAACATGGCTATTATTTTTGTGGGCATCTTGAAGGATTCCCCCGACACGAAGGTAAGAGATATTCCTTGGGTTTTGTTCAGGGAAAATGATTCCAAACAACTCACTCTTTTCTTTAATAGATCTGTCATATCCTTTGGTACTAAAACTAGTTAATAGTGAGGGTTCCCACATTCCCCTTAAAAGTGATTTCTCTTAATAAAAAATTAACATTGGATGGATGGTAATATATTTGTTACAAAAGGAAAAGAAATCATATTTTATTTAGAAAAGATTATTTGCTACTTCATAAAGGTAAAAAGTATTTCTTATGATAAAGTACTCAGGCTTTACATGTTGTTTTGAAAAAATAATAGTTTTCCTTATTTGTGTATCCCTTACTGAGTTTTTTTTATCATCCCATGTTTTTGAAATGTTTTTAAGAGTACATGACATGTAATAGGGTCAAATATGTGATTAAGGAAAATTCATGCAATTTAAACCATAGAACTAAACATGTTTCTTTTCTTTTAAGAGTTTTTATTTTAGCGAAAAATGGATACTGAGTAGAAGTATCTTCATGTAATATTCAAGTATTTATTTATAAGTTATGACCTATTTCTATAAATCTATAATCCCGAAAGGATCCTCAATGTGAATTATTTAATTAATTTAAGATTATGTAATGTTTAAGCCCTGGGCCTTATAGTTGGTATCATAGTTCGATTTAAATAAATTTATGAGTAAGAATTTTGATAATAGAATATCGATAAATGGTTTTTACATTATGGTAAAATTAAAATGATATAGAATTTCAATATTTCCACGTTTCATCATTTAAGATATGTTTTTTCAGAATGTTTTTCTATAGAGGAAATAATGTAGCAGTGATGGAAAGGAATATAGATGAGAATAACCTTCCAAATCAGCATCCTGAGATGGTTGGAATCGGAACTAAACAGCTTGTTACAGAAATTGAACACTTGAGTCCAACTTTAGATGTTTGCGGTATACATGAATGAGATCAACCAGATCAACTCCATTAGAACATGTCTATAGTGAAGCATTTCCTGAGGCAAAATCCCCTATCATTCAGAGTTTCATCTAACCCTGTTCAAGCTGAATGGTGGATCGTAGCACATGAAAACATTTTCAATGTCATGGATTGTATAGATAATAATAAGTTTAGACTTTTTTTATCATCTCAAAGGAGAATTAGATAAATTGTGGTCGATGGTTAAAAATATCAGGGATAGTGAGGATATTAATAATCCTGGTTGGGACGAATTCAATGGTATGTTTCTTGTGAAATTTTTTACTAAGGTGGTTCGACTTAGAATAGAAAAAACAATTCTTGGAATTGATGTAGGAAGATGACTTAGTGGATTCTTATGAAGAAAATATCACTCCACTATCAATGTAAGCTAAAAATTTCATCTGATATATTGATAGTAAGATAAATATATTTTACTTAGGACTGAAGTCGCGATATCAAAGAGCACTAGCCTCTCGTGAATTCAAAATCTATGAGAAACTTTTCAGATGTGTTATGAAGGTAGAGATGGAGTTTTCTGATTATCAAGTGTTCCATGAGAGAAAGAAAAATAAGAGGTTCAGTTTGAATGAAAAGGGAATGTATTCATCAAATAAATCTAGAGTTAAGAAAATTATATTTTTGTCTTGTTGGTCAAAAATCCCTCAAGACATCATTGAAAATTTTTTGAGGTGATTGCGTTTGTTAACAAAGTGAACATCTGTGTTTTGATTGTTGACAATGAAAACAATGACATAAATTTTTTTTGAAAAAGGAGGATTTCATGATGGAATGTTGAGTTCAAGATCTGAGGTCAATGATCCATGTTTGATTCAAGAATGTCAACAAAAGGAATGGATAATCTGGAGGTAGTACAAAATAATAGATACAAGGTGGCGTCGTTTTCCTGTATTTGCCAAATTTTTGGGCCTAAAAATCGACAAATGAAGAAAAGTGGTTTTTGGAAAAGGGGCTTTCATGCCATGTACATGAAGTCTTGGAAACCTGTGCGGCATATGTTTTTCATGATCAGATCATCAAAATATGGATAAGGGAACAGGGTCGTGCAAGTTTTGGTGAGGTCGCGCAGGTGACTTGCGTGCCGTGAAAGATACTTGCACGTCGATGCCTTGGAATCTTGAGAACTTGCACGCCTATTTTTTTCAAGATAAGAAGATCAAAATATGGCAATGTAAAGAGGTTCGTACAAGTTTGGAATTGAGTCGCGCATGTGACTTGCAGGGGAAGAGACCCGCGTGCCAAGACTTGAGCGCCGAGGAGAGACTTGCGTGTCGTCGTGCAGGGGTGACCAAATGCCTATAAATACTAGACCATCCCTCCTCATTTTCACTGGAGTTCAAAATTTTGAGAAATCAGAGCTCCTGTTGTGCAGGTGTGGTGGTCGCGCAAGTGGTGTGTGGTTCATGCAAGTGAAGTTGTGCGCCAGTGGTTAAATTTGTGCGCCAGTGTGAGAAGTTCCGCATCGGTTGGCAGTTGCGCGCCAATATTTTTTTGGGCGTTAAAGGAAGAGAGTCGCGCAAGTTTGGAGTTGGGGAAGATTGTATCGCGCAAGTGTCTGAGGTGGACTTGCGTTCCCATTGTGACTTGCGTGCCAATAATTGCACGCCAAGATAGACTTGCGCACCAAGTAAGGTATATTTCTAGCAGTGATTTTCGGGCTGCGTGCAAGCTGGATGTTTGCCCGATACCTTCGGTGCAAAGAGATATTCATCTACGAGTGAAAGTTTTACTTCAACAAAGCATCTAAATATAGATGAAGATTCATTACTTCATGAAAATGAAGTTACATACATGTCTATAAACTGTGAGTGGATCCTTTCCGACGCAGTGAGCAAAGGAAGAGTAAGAAGGTGATCCACTCCACCGGAAGTGAGCCAGAGAGAGAGAAATAAAGCGTGACCCTTGGGAAAGCAGTGAGCTGCCCATAAATCTTGTAAAGGCAGTGATCCTGGGACAAAGTGACTGTACCCGAACCATGTAATCCACATCTAGTGAAGAATAGTGGAATTTTGTACGACCGGAAACTTGTCTGCGTATACTCCTTGTATGTATCCCTTAGCGGTGAACCAAGTAAATATTGTTGTGTCATGTGCATGCTTTACCTTCTGTTTATATTGTGCAAATGGAATGTGAGAGAAGATTGTTTGGATTAACAGCATAACAAGACCAGAACAAGATTTATTTTGGAATTAGTCATACCCTGATTCACCCCCCTCTCAGGGTACTCAGCCTAGTGGACCTAACATGTCTTGTGGGAATCGTAGTAAAATTCATCCTGGAGACTATATCCCAAAATCTAAAAAGTGCTTCTCCTGTGGTAAGACTGGTTATATTTCTCGTAACGGTAATGAAGATAATCAAGCATTTAATGAAAAGTTAAGGGTAAAGTTTTTTAGATTCAATGAGATTGTGCATTATTCTATTGTGTGTTCAAATTTGATTACCCAGGTTGAAAACTAGATAGATCAAATTAAGAAGAGTGGGGAAAAATATTTTTCTACTACTATGGTTGATGTGGGGCCATAAAATGAATTAGTATCAGGTACATTGTTTGTTTTTTAGATTGTGCTATTGTGTTGTATGATTCATGGTCTACACATTATTTCATTTGTATGAAATTTTTGGGTAAATTTGGAATTCCACCTCAATAAATGAATCCTGAATTTATGGTAAAAACACCTGGGGAAATTTTGAGGAACAAAGAAATTATAAGAAGCTTCTTATCTTTATTTGTGGATATAATTTACATGCAAACCTTGTTGTTTTGCCTCTATTAGAGTATAATTTTTTTAGGGAATAGATTGTTTTTCTATTTACCATGTTATGATTGACTATAGAGATAAAGAGTTTTCTTTTCAAAAATACTTTTAGATTGTTTAGAAGAATGAACCCTAATATTTGATAACAGATCAGGAGGTCGAGATACTAGTGAATGATGTAACTGAATGTTACCTTAAACATAATGCTAAAAACAAAGGAACTGTTCAGATTAATCAGGTCCCAGTAGTACATGAATATATTTATGTTTTCTTTATGAGTTTCCTTATACTATACATGATTGGAAAGTGGAATTTATTTTCGACATAGTTTCTAATGATAATCCAATTTCAAAACCCCCTTATCTAATAGTTCAAATTGAACATTTAGATTTAAAAAAAAATTGCAGGAGTTATTAGATAAAGGTTTCATTCAACCTAACACATCATCATGGGGTGCTTCAGTCTTGTTTGTTAAAAATAAAGATAGTTCAATGAGTCCATTCATTGACTATAGATTCTTGAATAATATAAATATTATGAACTAGTATTCTTTTCCTCATATCAATGATTTTTTTGATCATCTCTAGGGAGATCAGTATTTATCGATGATTGGCTTGAGGTCAAGGTTTAATCAATTGAAAGTAAATGAATCAGATGTTATGAAGACTTCATTTCATAGTAGATATGGCCATTATGAATCTATATTTATGCCTGTTGGGTTATCCAACATACCTACTATATTAATGGATCTTATGAATAGAATTTTCTATGAGTTCTTGGATATGTTTATGGTTGTGTATATTGATGACATTTTGGTATATTCCAAAAGTAAAGAGGAACATGAAATTAATTTAAGGGTTTTCTTGAAAACCTTAAAAGAAGGTAAATTGTATGGTAAATTTAGAATGTGTGAGTTTTGGTTACAAAAAACTTCATTCCATGTTCACAATGTTTTAAAAAATGGCATAATTGTACATCCTGCTAAATCAAAAAATTGTGGAAGAATAGAAAATACCCATGAATATAACAGAGATTCATAGTTTTCTTGGTTTGGTAGGCTATTACATAAGGTTTGTTGAGAAGTTGTCATGGTTATCTATCCCACTAACTAAATTAACTTGAATAGTTGTTGAGTTCATCTAGACTAAAGAATATAATGATTTCTTTTATAAATTGAAAAGAATATTTGTTAATACTCTAGTTATGGCATTACCTTCCAGAGATTGTGAATTTTTTATCTACAGTGATTCTTCATTGAAAGGCATTTGTTGTTTCTTAATTCATAATGATAAGGTAATTTCTTATGATTCATGTTTTTTGAAACCACATGTGTTAAATTACCCTACACATGATTTGGAATTATCTACTGTTGTTTTTTCTTTAAAAATTTGGTGGATAATCTGTATGGAGTAAAATGTGAAATATATACTAAATACAAAAGATTGAGGTTTATATTCACTCAGAAAGAATTGAACATTAGACAGAGGAGATAGTTGGAATTAATCAAGGATTATGATTGCATGATTCATTGCCATCTAAAAAATCAAATTACGTGGTCAATGCTTTGAGTCGAAAATGTAATGCTACATTAACCATGTTATGTTTGGAACAAGGTCCTTTGATTAATGATTTGATGAAATTTGGAATAGAAGTTGCTGGTTTAGGAAATTACTCTGTTTTATTTTAGGTTTCAGTGAAATCATTACTATTAGATAGAAATAAGCAAGCCCACTAGGAAGAAAGTGAGTTGCATACAAAGTTAGAGTTGGTTCAGAAGGGTATGTTTCCAGAATATATCATTGATGATGATTGTATTCTGAGATATGTGAAGAGATTATGTGTGCATTTTGATTCTTATATGAAGAAATAGTTGTTATGAAAAGATCATAGTTCTCTATTTTCAATACATCTTGGCATTACTAAGATGTACAGAGATCTTCGGGTGTATTACTAGTTTGATGGAATGAAAAGAGATATTGCTGAATTTACTATGAAGTGTTTTACTTGTTAATATATTAATGTAGAGTAGAAGTTACAGAAAGGGATGTTTCAGCATTTACTGGTGCTAGAGTGAAAATGGGAAAATATATCAATGGAATTTACTGTGGGATTACAAAAGACATCTTGAGGTAATAATGCAATCTAGGTTATTATTGATCTATTGACTAAATCTTCTCATTTCCATCCAATTCGAGATAGTCTGTCTCTAGATCAACTTTCTTGGTTGTATATTAATGTGAAAACCATGTTGTATAGAGTTCACCTCTACATTGTATCTGATCATGATCTTAGGTTTTCTTATAACCTTTGTAAAAGCCTTCAGATGTCATTGGGTGCTGAATTAAATTTTATTACATCTCTTCATCCACAATCATATGGGCAGACAAAACGAACAATATCGACATTGGGAGATATTCTACATGCTTTATCAATATATATCCATAGAAGTTGGGACCAACATCTTTATTTGGTTGAGTTTTCTTATAATAATTGGTTTCATTCCCGTATACAGATAGCTCCATTTGAGTCATTATATTGGAAGTGGTGTCAAAATCTAACTTTTTGTGATGTAGTAGGTGAAAGGAAACTGGTGGGACCAGTATTTGTAGAAGAGATGGTAGAGAATGTTCAGTTGAAACAGAAAGCCATGAGGATAGCTGAGAGCAGGTAGAAAATTAATGCAGATAACCGAAGAAAGGATCTTTCTTTCTAGGAAGGTGAACATGTCTTTCCCAAAGTTTCTCCTCAGAAATGTGTGATGTGTTTTGTTAAGAAGGGGAAGCATTGTATGAGGTTCCATAGAAAATATGAAATACTGATGAAAGTTAGATCAGTTTCCTACAGAGTGGACTTAGCGCCATTTTTATCCGAGGTACACAATGTTTTTCATGTTTTAATGTTAATAATGTATATTATGGATGCAACTCTTGTTTTGAGTCTATAGATAGTTAAGTAGGAAGAGAATAATTCTTATTAGGAACAACCGGTCAAGATTCTTAACCAAAGAGAGAAAGTGTTGCGAAATAAGGTAATTAATCTGTTAATGGTTTTGTGGAAAACCTATAAGGATGAAGAGGATACATGGTAATCTAAAAATGCTATGAGGGATAAATACCCCCACTAATTTATAAGTTCATAAAATTTCGGGGATGTAATTTCTAAAAGGAGGAAGGATGTAACATTCTAGGTAAATAAAGAATATGACATTTTCATATTTATTAATATTTTTGAAAAAAATATTAATTTTAAATTAAATGGAATTCTATGTTGAATGGTGTACCTGACACACAAAAATGGGTTTCTCCAAAATATTATGTTTCACACAATGCTGAGTCATACTGAAAATAATAATAATAATAATAATTTAATATTATTATAATAAATAGTAGTTAACGTCTAGCCATTGTATTGGTGGGAATAAAAATAATAAACCATATTATGATTATACATTTTTTTAAATGTCTTTACGTTTATCCAATAAATTTTAAAGGCTTAAAATGAGAATAAATCCAATTTTTATCATAAATACTATAATATTTTTAAAAGGTAGTTTTACAGCCCTTTGACAGTGATCCCTTCTAAAATTTAGATTCTTTCTCTTTTATATGGTCCATTTATAAAAATAAAATTCTTATTTAAAATTTTCACATCAAAACATATATTGGGTAAATTTTTGGTGTTTTTCTATTAAAGTTCATTTTTAATGAATAGTAAAAAATACTACATTTTATGCTAAAATTGTTTTTTCATCTAATTTATTTATCTGATTAGATTATCCTTGTAAATGGTTTTAGAGTGGAATTAGATTATATTTTTATCATTTAACGAATTTTGGTCATCGGAAGTAATTTCACTTTGAAATTTTACATAAACACGCGTCGATCTCTTGAGAGTTTATACTTCTTAAAAAAACGCTTTTTTGGTTTTGACAAAGAGAATTAATTTAAAATTAAATTCTAAAACATCTGTGTCTTGAATTTGGAAAAATGGATTCCATATTTGGAATTCGGAGACCCAAAGATTGTATATGGAAAACTTTTATTTTTTGACACTATGAATATTAACTTCAATAAATATTTTATTTACCATGGTTAAAGGATAAATATTGTAAATAAGGATAAAAAATAATATTATAATTATATTAAATTACCCTAACACATGTCTTAACATTATTTTAAGATATATTTCTGATCATGGTCATCTATTGGTGGATTTTAGGACCCCATGGAGCCACTTGTGTGTGAAAATGTCATTTAATTACTTTTAATTTAATGTTAAGGAAAATATAACCTAAACAAGTATCTTTTACTAAACCAATTTTTATATGGGGTTATATAAGTGATCTCTTAGACTATAAATATTAATTAGATATATAAAACTATTTATTATATCATGGTGTTTTATTTATAATTTATATACATCATATAAATAAATGTATTTATGATATAATAGTGATGTAGTGATTACCTCATTAATGAATTTATTAAATAAATGAGATTCTAAAAATTAAAATAAATTTATTTTGAATCATTTTTTCCATACATGAATTTAATGGATGATTATGACTTTTTTTCTTTGAATTAATTAATTTTTTTTAATTAATCAAGTTATGGATTTTTAAAAAGTCATGATATTAATAGTATAAAAATTGACATAAATGAGTTTTTAAAACAAGTAATATTTTATTAAACGGTATAATAGTCATAAAAATCTAAAAAATCACCACCTAACATATATGATGTTGATGTTTTTATCAATGATCCTTTTTTGGGTTTCATGGAAATTTATATTAACTATGGTTTCCATATTTTATGAATATATAAGAAGACATTGTAAAAGTTAAATAAGTTTACTAAGTGTTAAAGTTAAAATATAAGGTTATTTTTGTGACCGAAACATGTATAAACCCTTTGAATGAGAGGATTTATACCCGTACTCATCTGATTTTAGAAATATATCACTTTGGTGTTGTTATAATTCTAAAATCAATTTATTATAAAAAAATACATTCAAACATTCATAAAGTTCCCCTCCTCCCTCTTATAAAAGGACACCACCTCTAAAGCTTACTCAGGCATCTAAATCCCCCTTGACTCATCCATCCTATGACCAAATAATCTCCCAAAATCCATCATTTACTCCTAGAAGCCTTCCCCTAGGTAGAAGTCAATTCAATAAATCCCTTTGTCTCATATCAAAAGAAGTTACCTGATTTGGGGTAAAGTCTTCTCTCAAGTGCCTTTTCATTATTTTTCCTTCTCCAGTCCCTTTTCTCTATTTATTATTTTTTTTTAAAAAATACTAGTAACCTAAAAATACTATATTATTTTGTGATAATTATTCTAACTACACTTAGGAACACCTCTTTCTAATAGTTATAGAATATATTGTTTCTATGGACGGCAAACTACTGCCTCATTAAACGATGATTGTTCAATATTCTCCTACCACCTTTTATGGTGTCCATTAATATGGAACGATAATTATATATGATATTTATTATATTTATTTTATATCTATGATACTGTATTTCTCATTTCTAAAATACATTAATGATTTTCATGTTGTATAAATATGACAATTTCATTTGAGGAAGTGCGGACTACTGCCCCCTAAAAGTGATATAACGCGTTCATTCTATACATGGAACGTATAAAGGATTAACTTAATGAAATTATGTAACATATAAAACATATATATTATAATGTAATTATAATATCACTATTCTTCATCAATTTTTCATTCCTTTGAATAAGAAAAAGAAATAAAAGTAGTGTTCATGCGTACGTACAACTTACCATCTCCATGAACGGTGCATTTTATTTATTATATACAAAAGCTATGAAATATTGTAAATAAATATATACTAGATATATATGATATATATGATATCTAAATAACAAATATCATTTTTGAGATAATTTAATTTTTACAACATGAACAATTTATAATTATAACAAGTTCATTTTTTACTCATGTTCCGAACATCGACAGAATGTCCAATATGAACTCAAATAAATAACTAATTGTTATAGTAAGGTAATAAGTGATATAAAATTAATAATAAACTTGAAAAATGTTTGTAATCATGTAGAAATTAACATAATTTTATTATTCTAGAAATTTTAGAACGAACGAGTCAAGTCAGACATGAGATAAGGGACATTGTCTCAGTCTCCTTTCATTGAGGCATATTTTGATTTATACATGTCTTGATATTATAAGGTGTATAAATCCATTATACTTCGAATATAATTCATAGGTAATTATTTCATCATAATATTTTACTAAACAGGATAGGGAATATTTTTTTAATGTATGGGGTGATAACATCCTTTCCCGATGATGTGAGCGTTATTTGATATTTGGCTTCCTTAACAAGCCGTGATGTTTTTAAATAGAAAATTAATACCATATAACCCTTTTTAAAAAATATTGTGTTTAAAATTTTTTTAAAGTGGATTTACTATTTCAATATCTTTAAATTATATCGTGTGATTTCAAATGAAATTTTTATATTTGAAATGTTGATATTCGAAATATTTTATAAGTGATGACTATATAACGGTACTTGGACATTTGATGGGTGGTTACATAATAAACCAAATGATGGGTGGTTCTATGATAAGCCAAGGATTGGTAGTTACGTTATAATCTCCAATGAATTGGGTATGGATGTCGGTCGTATGACTATTCTATTTGTAAGACTAATTTATAGAAGTTGGCCGTATGGTTATTCCATTTATGTATGATTATGCCCCAATTTTTCCTTTTATATGTTATGGGTGATTTTTATGGGTTTTATGGTAATATATTGGTTACAAAATGGAAATAAATGATCTTTTATTTAGTGAAGACTATTTAATACTTCATAAAGGTGAAAAGTATTACTTATGATAAAGTATTCATGATTTACATGTTGTTTTGAAAAACAAACAATTTTATTTCTTTCTGTATCCCTTACTGAGATTTTTATGCTTATCCAAAGTATTAAAAATGTTTTTCACAGAAAATAACATGGACTATCATCAATGATGTGATCAAGGAATAGTCATGTTATTTAAATCATAGAACTAAACATGTTTCTTTTCATTCAATAGTTTTTATTTTATGGAAAAAATAGATATTGAGTAGAAGTGTCTACATGTAATATTCAAGTTTTTATGTATAAGTTATGACCCAATTCTCTAAATCTATAAACTATAAAAGATCCTCAATGTTAATTATTAACATAATTCATGATTATGTAAGGTTTAAGGATGGGGTCTTATTGTTGGTATTAGAGGTTGGTTTAGATAACCTTAGGAGTTAGAATTTTGTTAATAGAATATCCACGAATGTTTTTTAAATTACAGTAAAATTGAAATTATATAGAATTTGAATATTACCATGTTTCTTCATATAATATATTTTTGTACAGAATGTTTTTCCACTGAGGAAACAGTGCAGTAGTGTTGTTAAGGCATACATAAGGGAATAACCTTCCAAATGAGCATCCCGTGATGGTTGGAATTGGAACTAAAGAGTTTTTTTCAGTAATGTTTCTCTTCACTCAGGCTATAAATGGTGGTGGTATACATGCATGAGGTCAATTATATCAACCCCATAGGAACACGTCTACAGTGGATCATTTCAGGAGGCAACATCCGCCATCATTCATAGGATCATCTGACTCGATTCAAGATAAAGGGTGGACCAAAGCACTAGAAAATATTTTTGTTGTCATGTGTTGTACAGAAAATAAATATGTTCTTCTTTTTGTCTATTATTTCGAAGGAGAAGAAGACTAGTGGTGGTTGATGGTTTAAAATATTAGGAATAGTCATGATATTGATGATCTTGGTTCGGACCAATTCAAAGGCAAATTTGTTAATAAATATTTTCCTAAGGTGGTTCAACATAGGATGGAAAACAATATTTTTAATTGAGGTAGTATGATGAATCAGTGGATGCTTATGAAAAATTATCACTCGACTAGAAATGTACACTCAAAATTTTATCCGAGATATTGATAGTAAGATAAATTGATTTTACTCTGGACTAAAGATGTGATATCGAATTGCATTTTACTCTCGTTAATTCAAAATATATGAGAAATGTTTCAGATCTGATAAGAAGATAGAAATGGAGTTGTATGATTATCAATTTTTCCATGAGAGCATGAAAAAGAAGAGGTCCAGTTGGAAGGCAAAGGGAAAGTATTAATCAAATAAGCATGGAGGTAAGAAAATTAAATTTTTATCTTGTGAGAAGTGTGGTAAAAAGAATCTTGGATAATGTCTCTCAGGATATGGAATGTGCTTATAGTGCGGTAATACTGGTCATATTGCTCGTAACTATATGGAAGATTATCATGCATGCAATGAAAATATAGAAGTATGATGCTTTAGTTACAATGATTTTGGAAATTATGCCAACGTGTGTCCAAATTTAATTACCCAAGGTAGAAACCAGACAGATCAAAAGTATAAGGGTGCGGAAAAATCTTTTTCTACTACTACGGTTGACGTGGGAGCATAAAATGATGTGGTATCAGGTACATTGTCTGTTTTTTCAGATTATGCTAATGTGTTGTTTGATTCAAGGTCCACACATTCTTTCATTTCTAGTAATGTTTTGGGTGAATTTGGAATTCCACCTCATGAAATGAATACATAATGTATGGTAAAAACATGTGGGGGAAATTTTGAGGGAAAAAGAAATTATAAAGAGCTTCCTATCCTTATTTGTAGAAACAATTTACCTTAAAACCCTGTTCTTTTTTCTCTAGTAGTGGATGATGTTATTTTGGAAATGGATTGCCTTTCTGTTTACCATTCTGAGATTATCTTTAGAGCTACGGAAATTTATTTTCAGAAAAAATTTCATTTTGTGTACAATAATGAACACTTATATCTAATAACATGTCAGGAAGTTGAGAAACTAGTGATAGATGAAAATGAATGTCACCTTGCACATATTGCTGAAAACAAAGGAACTCTTTTGATTAATGATATTCCAGTAGTAAATGAGTATCTTAATGTTTTTCATGATTAGTTTCCTAGTATTATACTATAACAAGAAGTTGAATTAACTATTAAATTAGTTCCTGATGCTATGAAATTTTCAAAACCCCCTTATCTAATGGCTCAAATTAAGCTTTTAGAGTTAATGAAACAATTTCTTGGGTTGTAAGATTAAGGTTTCATTTGACCTATCACATCATCGTGGAGTTCTCGAGTCTAGTTTATTAAAAAGAAATATAGTTCAATGAGACATCACAATGATTATAGAGACTTGAATTAAATCACTATTATGTAAAAGTATCCTTTTCCACGTATCGATGATTTTCTTGATCAGCACTATGGAGATCATTATTTTATGAAGATTGTCTTTAGGTTGAGGTATCATCAGTTGAAATTAAAGGAAGCATAAGATCTGAAGATTGTGTTTCATACTAGATATAGAAATTATGAATTTTTATTTATGCCTTTTCGGATAACCAATGTACTTGTTATATTCATTGATTTTATGAACATAATTTACTGTGAGTTCTTGGATAATGTTTTGGTTGTGTTTATTGATGACAATTTGGAATATTCCAAAATTAAAGGGTAACATGAAAGTCATTTAAGGGTTTCCTTTAAAACCTTAATAGAAAAAAAATTTATGATAAATTTAGAATGTGTGAGTTTTAGTTACAACAAATTTCATTCCATTGTTACATGGTTTCAAAAAATGGCATAATTGTTGATCCTACTAAAACAAAATTTCTGGAAGCAAGGCCAAGACCCACAATTATAACCAATATTTTTTGTTCTCTAATCATGGAATGCTATTACATATGGTTTTTTGATAATTTTTCATTTTTACCTATCCCACCAACTAAGTTCACTCGAAAAGGTGTAAAGTTCATCTAGAGAGATGAATGTAATGATTTTTTTCAAGAATTGGAAAGAAGATTGTGGAATGCTCCAGTTTCAGCATTGCCTTCCAGAGATAGTGATTTTTTATCTACCGTGATTCATCGTTGAAATGACATGGTTGTTTCTTAGTGACGATTGATCAGGTAATTTCATATATATCACATAATTTGAATCCTCGTGAGTTAAATTACCCTACACATGATTTGGAATTAGATGATATTGTTTATTGTATTAAAAATGTTGAGGCATTATCTGTATGGAGTAAGCTGAGAAATATATACTAACCAAAAATGTTCAAGTATATATTTACTCAGAAATAATTGAACATGAGATAGAGGAGATAGCTGAAAAAAATCAAGGATTATGATTTCACGATTCATTAACATCTAGGAATAAAATAAAGTGGTTGATGCTTTGATTCAAAACATTAATTCCACATTAACCATGTAACATTTAGAATAAGATACTTTGATTAATTATTTGATTAACATTGTAATAAATGTTATTGGTGTAGGAAATTCCTCTTTTTTGTTTTAGGTATCATAAAAATAATCTCTATCAGACATAATTAAGAAAGAGAATAACAAGGAAAGTGAGTTTCATAAAAAGGTAGAGTTGGTTCAGAAGGGTATGTTTCTTGAATTTAACATTGATAACGATTGTATTTTTTGATTTTTGAAGATATTATTTGTGCCTTGTGATTTAGTGTTGAAGAAAGAAATGTTATGTGAAATTTATAGTTCTCTTTTTTTAGTACATCATGGTAGTACTAAGATGTAAAGAGGTCTTGAAGTGTATTACTGGGTGGATGGAATGAAAAGCGATATTCTTGACATTACTATGAAGTGTTTTACTTGTCAATGGGTTAATATAGAGTGGAATTTACCAAAATGGATGCTTTAGACTTTACCGGTGAGAGAGTGTAAATGGTAAAATATATCCATGGACTTAATTGTGGGATTACCGAAGACATATCAAGGTAATAATACAATCTGGTTTATTGTTTATTGATTGACTGAATCTGCTCATTTCCTTCCTATTTGAGATACTCTATCTCTAGATCATTTTTCTCGATTGTATGTTAAAGATATAGTTTGGTTGCATGAATTTACCATATATATTGTATCTTATTGTGATCTTAGGTTTACTTATAACTTTTTTAAAGGCCTTCAGAATTCATTGGGTACTGAATTAAATTTTAGTACATGTTTTCATCCTCAATTAGATGGGCCAACAGAATGAAAAATTATGACATTGGAAGATATGTTACGTTCTTTCCCAATAGGTTACCATGGAATTTGGGACCAATATATTTATTTGGTTGAGTTTTCTTTTAATAATAGTTTTCATTCTTGTATACAGAATGCTCTATTTGAGGCATTATTTTTGAAGCACTGTTGAACTCTGGATTTTTTTTGAAGAAGTAGGGGAAAGGAAACTGATGGGACCAAAATTAATAGAAGAGATGGTAGAGAAAGTTCTGTTGACACAGAAACAAATGAGGACATCTCAGATCAGGTATATAATTTATGCGAATTACCTAAAGAAGGATATTTCTTTTGAGGTAGGTGATCTTGTCTTTCTCTGTAACAGCTCGAGATTTTATGAAAAATATTCTTTTTTATTTCACTAATGTCTTTTGTTGTACGCTACACCAAAAGGAGCTTGCACAACACGCATCCTTGACTTGCCTTGCATTACACGCAATCGCGACCTTCCTCGATAGCGTGTGTAATACGCAATACCGAGTTTCACTAAACAACGATATGCTATTAAAATATTATTAAAACTACCCGTTATGAATAGTAATTCTGTAAATCTTATTTTTCAAAATGAACTTCATTTTTGGATTCGGAGTATCGAATTTAGCCTAAGGTGAAATTTTGGTACTTTTCGGATAACTTTCATATTCTGATAAATAGTGAAAATTACTAATTTATAATTAAAAACAACTTTTTTAATCGAAATAATTAATAGTGATAAATTATTAATTTGAGTGGTTTTAAAGTATATTTAGAATATATTTTTACAATTTAATACAATGTTGTTCATTGGATGTAATTTCACATTTAAACCAGACATAAACAAGTGTCAATCTTTTGATAGATATTGTTTCTTAAAAACACGCTATTTATTTTAACAGTGGGATTTAATTATAAAATTAATTAATGCAACTTCTATGTTATGAATTTGGTAAAATAGACTTCATTTTTGAATTCATAATATGAAATATATCTTAGGATGAAATTTTGGCATTGATCTGAAAAAACATCAATTTTTGATGAATAGTGAAACTACTAAGTGGTAGGTTAAAAAACTGAATTTTGCGTAAAACTTAATTTTACCGCTTCTGTGAATGGAATTTCGAAAATCCGAGAGACACGGTTAATATCAAGGACTAAAATGTGGTTCAATGAGATGAAAATAATTTTTGGTGAATAGTAACTTTTTACCTTTTTTTACCGCGGTTAATAGTAAATAGGGTAACTAAGGGTAAATATGATATTAATATTACCCTAACACATGTCCTAATTCTATTGGACAAGTGTAATTCGACCAAAAACAAACTTAGGAATAAAATATGACCATTTAGGCCCACTTGGATTAGATTAGGACATTTATTATTAATTTATTTAAAGAAGGGTTAAAATAGTTAAATTTAAAGTTTAATAAGTAAATCATTTTTAATATGGGGTTATACATAAGATAAATTCGATTGTAAATATTCATTAGAAATCTAAAAAGATTTCCTACATGATGGTATTTTATTTGTAATTTTTAGACATCAAATAATTTAATTTATTTATGACACAAAGATGATGCAGTAATTATCTTATTAATGAAATATTGACATAATTGATAATATAAATACCAAAATAAATGTAATTTAAGACTTTTTATGAATTCCACTAATTTTCTAGGTTACTATGATATATTAATGTTGATTTAATCAACTTGTTTCGAACATTTAATTCTGTTATGACTTTCACAAAAATCATGTATCAAATAGTGTCAAAAATTTACACAAAATAGTTTTTAAATAAAATATTATATTATTAATTGTTATTTTATTCCTAAAAATCTAAGGTTCGGCCAAATGACTTAGATAAGGATATATATATTAATAATAAACAATTTGGGGTTCGTTTGGCATGTTATAGTAAGTGTATTAACCATATAGTGAAAGAAAACAAAAAGACATGGTAAAAGTTAAATTATTTAACTTAGAGTTAAATCTAATTGATAAGGTTAAAATAATATCCTAAACTTGTCTAAATTCTATTGGTTGATAGTATTTCTACCCATCCCCACTTTAGCTTCGAAATAAGACCCTTTGGAACCATTATAAACCGATTTTGACTTTAATATAAAATAATATTTTGAGATATTCCTAAGGTGCCCCTCTCCTCCCCTATAAAAGGACACCTCCTCCCCCTCCTCCTCACACCAATTTGAGCACTCAAGCTCGGCCAACCCCTGCCAATTTATCCTCTCCACTTCCCTAGCAACATCCTAGAGGTTCTGGTCTTCCTCAAAGACCAATTTTAGTGCCCTAAGAGGAGGTCTCAAAGAGGCACTTCAAAGAAGAGGTAATTACCGTTACCAATTCTTTCATCTTTATTTCTTCTTCCACTTCTTCTTCTTAGGTTGTTTCATTATGAAGTAATAACATCAGTATCACTCATATACTGATATGTTATTATAAGTATGAAACAACCCTATTTCACCATCTATCCATCCTACGGAAAAAGAAATCACCGCGCGTGCGTACGTACGGAATACCGTCTCCACGACGCGATGAGATTCATTCTCCATGTTAACCATTTAAGAATGATTATAATGTATATATAAGAAATAATAATGAAATATATGACATTATAAAGCTACTGGATTTATGTATATATATACATATGTATGTCATCTACTTACTTCCATTTCAAGACAATAAGGAAAGAAAAACAGCGTTCATGCGTACGTACGGACTACCGTCTCCATGAACGGTGTTTTTTATTTTATTTATCTATCTATTATATATATATATATATACTGAATATATATGATATATAAATCATATTTTATATTCTGGAAGTAAGTAAATCATGATATAAGTAATAATGATGTCAAGAACAACAAGTCAAAACACCTACGATAAATGAAACGATTTTTCCCAAAACGCTTCTTTAACATGGAATTTACAAAAGAACGGATAATATAATGTCATAAGTGAACCATATATGATATCATAACAATGAATATGATTCTGTAATAAGTCAATAACATGATTTAAATCATTATACAGGAGGTTCGGACACTTACAAAGCAAGTCGGACCTAAGGTAAGGGAAATATCACAATCTCATTTTTATCCGAGATTGTTTTTTCGTAAGTATTTACTGGGGTGTATTTTATCGTCCACATCCATGTTCCTTCAATATGTAATATTGTTTCCATCCACTTACAATAGTTTAAATCCAATTTTACTCTTCGGTGAGTTTTTAGTAAAGAATATGAAAGGAATCTTTTGTCGCTTTTTCATACGAGGTACTTTTTGACTTTTCCGACAAAAGTACGAAGAATGTTTTTTTAACTTATACGGCACGAACGGATTTTTACGGTTTTATAAAGCCTTATTTTCTTGAACCTTCCTCCAAAATATTTCATGAATATTTTCAATAAAATCTTTTTCTTTTAAAATTGCATGATGTTTTGTGAAAAGAAATTGATTTTGAAGAAGAAAGGATATTTTCCTCAAGAATTCAATTCAATTGTTTTATCAAAATTATTTTCCATCTAAGATAATAAAGGGTTCTGTTTCTATCCATATTTTTACATTGATGAAATTATGTTTATGAATTCCTTTATCTTATATGAATGGTTTTATGATGTCATGTTGTTTAAGAATCCCATTTTTATTACATGGGTTATGCAATGATGTATGATTTATGATTTTGTGGCACACATAAGAAAGGATTCATTAAGAGATGGGTGGGACCTATATCTCCCTCCAATGCATTGGGTAAAGATTTCATATCTCATGAGATAGACATGGCTGGAATGGTAGGTTATACCGGTTCAGTGAAACAGGACTGAAACGAGGATTACTCGATTCAGAAAGGGACTTTGTCCACTAAGATAGTCTTGGCAATGAGTCTTGACTAACAAGAAATGATTCTCTATGATTATGTGTGTATGCCACAATGAGAAATGTTTTAAGTTATGATTTCATTTTCACTTCTATGATTTATCCCATGTTATGATATTATGAGCTCTTTTGCAGGTTAAGATTTCCAAAAGCTATGTTCTTATGTATATGATGTGATTGATATTTCTTTTGTTTACCCTTACTGAGCATTTGAGCTCACCCTTTTATGTTTTCTTTTCCCCAGGATATAAAGAAAGGTTTTAGGTAAAAAAAGGGGAAGATCTTTATGGGAGATATTGAAGATCTTTCACCACGTTTAGAAGATTACGTTCCGAGTTTCCAAAGACACTAAACTATTACGATCCTTGTGTGTGTGTTTTTGTTATGTACTAAGTATTCCGCAAAAGTAATGTAATGTCCATGTACGTCAGGCTACGGGTCTCTACAGTTGGTATCAGAGGAAAGGTTTAGTCAACCTTTGGAAACTAGGATGTGAGAACGTTAGTGAGATCCCTAGAGATATTTCTAAGGTATGTCTAGGGATGTCCCTAAGGATAAGTATACGTATAGGATATATTCCTAGAACTACGGTAACGATCTTAGAATTTAACCTAATATGTTAGATATTGAGGGTGCTCCCCCTTTACTATGTTGTCTTCCCTAGCATGATTTCGCCACTCACAAAATTCTTTTTGTGTTTTAGTTAATGGAGGGAACCAGAAGGAATTCGGTTAACATTGAATCCAATGGACAAATTTGTGACTATGAGCAACAAAATTGTGTGATGCCTAGAGATAAAGATATTGTGATTATGCCGAATCAGTCATCGCGATATATGATTAACAAGGTGAAATTTAGTGGTATGACTAATTCATTAAAGAAGAGGAAGATAAACTATTATGCATGTTCGCATGTTGAGGATCATAAAGAAAGGAAGATTGAGATTTCTAAAGAAGGGAAGAAGAACCTTGAGGAATACCTCAAATGGAGGGACCGATGTTATCTGTGTGGAGAAAAGGGTCATAGAGTGACAGATTGTTATGGAGTTCAATGTCTTATTTGTGGAGAACATGGGCATTACCCAACTCAATGCCCTGACCTAAAAAGATACTTCTAAATCAAGGAAGGACTTATTCCAGGACAGTCATTGAAGTGGATGGACTGAAGTGTTTATGTATTGGTATTCAAGAATAATGTTGTTGAGGTACTTTTATGGTGTATTGGAATATTTATGTATTGCTCTAATGTGGTATTCGAAGTGATTGAGGTATTTTTGGAAAAAATATGATATGCGCATAATGAAGGGAAAATAGGAAAATGAAATATTTGACAGTATTCATGAGCTCATGATTGATATAAGGACTAAGTGATATCATGGTTTGAGTATATGGAATTTTGAGGATTTCGGTATGTGAAAAGTGTTAACTTTTAACTGCATTCAAGTTTTCACTAAGGTTCAATGGGTATTCAAGAGAGTACACGATTAAGGACTTTGAATGTTTGGAATGTGACCAACAAGACATATCTTATGATATGTGGGGATCAACGACAGTATTAAATCTCTGGTAATCATTGTCACTATATTATGAGATTGGACTGCAGTATTATGTATAAGCCTAAAGATTAGACTGGATTATGTTGGACATAAGTTAGTATTGTTTAAGGATAGAAGATTTTCGATATTATTGATGGGATGTTATAGTATTATAGTTTTAGAAAAAGGACAACCTGCAGGACGGGCGACAGCCCATCGCTTCGGACAAGGCTGTAGGAATCGAACCCACAACCGAAGTGCGACTGGACTTTATCGCCTACCACTGACCTATAGGAAGTCCCTGTTTAGTAGAAACCAGTTTTATTATATTAAGAAGTATGATATATGAAGTATAAGTCCATTTTAGGAACCATATATGATTAATCTCACTATAGAATGACTTATGTATATTTAATAAATTTTGCTAACCTTTTGTTTAAGACAGATGGAATGACCTGTCATTCTATCACATGATCTGCTAACACTTCACGAATAACAAATTCAACTTCATTTATTTAAGAGATGAAGTGGAAATTGTTCAAAGCACGAACAACAGTGAGATTGTACCAAAATAAAGTAAGTATTTATTCTAATTCAAATTTTCAAATTTAGGGGAAATGATCTTGAAAACCAAAAATGTTGTCCTGGTGATCTTATACCTGATGAATCAGATGGTACCTTAGATCGTCACAAATTTATGGATTTGTGATTACTGGCTTTTCCATAGCCATGTTCTCTACCACTCTCCATCAGAACATGATGGTTAGATTTCTCTTCCATATCCATATTTTCACCTATGTGGAAACCCAGTGATTAGTTTATTTGGGTAATCGTTACATTTCATACTTTAGTTTTGAAAGCCAAGTTTTGGTATTCCCTTTTACGATGTGGGTTTCTAGTAAAGAAACTTTCGAATAGTAAACCATTTATAACCCCGACGAATTTCGAGGGCGAAATTCATTTTAAGGGGGGTAGAATGTAACAGCCCGAGATTTTATGAAAAATATTCTTTTTTATTTCACTAATGTCTTGTGTTGTACGCTACACCAAAAGGAGCTTGCACAACACGCATCCTTGACTTGCCTTGCATTACACGCAATCGCGACCTTCCTCGATAGCGTGTGTAATACGCAATACCGAGTTTCACTAAACAACGATATGCTATTAAAATATTATTAAAACTACCCGTTATGAATAGTAATTCTGTAAATCTTATTTTTCAAAATGAACTTCATTTTTGGATTCGGAGTATCGAATTTAGCCTAAGGTGAAATTTTGGTACTTTTCGGATAACTTTCATATTCTGATAAATAGTGAAAATTACTAATTTATAATTAAAAACAACTTTTTTAATCGAAATAATTAATAGTGATAAATTATTAATTTGAGTGGTTTTAAAGTATATTTAGAATATATTTTTACAATTTAATACAATGTTGTTCATTGGATGTAATTTCACATTTAAACCAGACATAAACAAGTGTCAATCTTTTGATAGATATTGTTTCTTAAAAACACGCTATTTATTTTAACAGTGGGATTTAATTATAAAATTAATTAATGCAACTTCTATGTTATGAATTTGGTAAAATAGACTTCATTTTTGAATTCATAATATGAAATATAGCTTAGGATGAAATTTTGGCATTGATCTGAAAAAACATCAATTTTTGATGAATAGTGAAACTACTAAGTGGTAGGTTAAAAAACTGAATTTTGCGTAAAACTTAATTTTACCGCTTTTGTGAATGGAATTTCGAAAATCCGAGAGACACGGTTAATATCAAGGACTAAAATGTGGTTCAATGAGATGAAAATAATTTTTGGTGAATAGTAACTTTTTACCTTTTTTTACCGCGGTTAATAGTAAATAGGGTAACTAAGGGTAAATATGATATTA
This sequence comes from Viscum album, assembly GCA_963277665.1. Taxonomy (NCBI): domain Eukaryota; kingdom Viridiplantae; phylum Streptophyta; class Magnoliopsida; order Santalales; family Viscaceae; genus Viscum; species Viscum album. Next base: position 598,391,605 of record OY728121.1, read on the forward strand.
ATATTACCCTAACACATGTCCTAATTCTATTGGACAAGTGTAATTCGACCTAAAACAAACTTAGGAATAAAATATGACCATTTAGGCCCACTTGGATTAGATTAGGACATTTATTATTAATTTATTTAAAGAAGGGTTAAAATAGTTAAATTTAAAGTTTAATAAGTAAATCATTTTTAATATGGGGTTATACATAAGATAAATTCGATTGTAAATATTCATTAGAAATCTAAAAAGATTTCCTACATGATGGTATTTTATTTGTAATTTTTAGACATCAAATAATTTAATTTATTTATGACACAAAGATGATGCAGTAATTATCTTATTAATGAAATATTGACATAATTGATAATATAAATACCAAAATAAATGTAATTTAAGACTTTTTATGAATTCCACTAATTTTCTAGGTTACTATGATATATTAATGTTGATTTAATCAACTTGTTTCGAACATTTAATTCTGTTATGACTTTCACAAAAATCATGTATCAAATAGTGTCAAAAATTGACACAAAATAGTTTTTAAATAAAATATTATATTATTAATTGTTATTTTATTCCTAAAAATCTAAGGTTCGGCCAAATGACTTAGATAAGGATATATATATTAATAATAAACAATTTGGGGTTCGTTTGGCATGTTATAGTAAGTGTATTAACCATATAGTGAAAGAAAACAAAAAGACATGGTAAAAGTTAAATTATTTAACTTAGAGTTAAATCTAATTGATAAGGTTAAAATAATATCCTAAACTTGTCTAAATTCTATTGGTTGATAGGATTTCTACCCATCCCCACTTTAGCTTCGAAGTAAGACCCTTTGGAACCATTATAAACCGATTTTGACTTTAATATAAAATAATATTTTGAGATATTCCTAAGGTGCCCCTCTCCTCCCCTATAAAAGGACACCTCCTCCCCCTCCTCCTCACACCAATTTGAGCACTCAAGCTCGGCCAACCCCTGCCAATTTATCCTCTCCACTTCCCTAGCAACATCCTAGAGGTTCTGGTCTTCCTCAAAGACCAATTTTAGTGCCCTAAGAGGAGGTCTCAAAGAGGCACTTCAAAGAAGAGGTAATTACCGTTACCAATTCTTTCATCTTTATTTCTTCTTCCACTTCTTCTTCTTAGGTTGTTTCATTATGAAGTAATAACATCAGTATCACTCATATACTGATATGTTATTAAAAGTATGAAACAACCCTATTTCACCATCTATCCATCCTACGGAAAAAGAAATCACCGGGCGTGCGTACGTACGGAATACCGTCTCCACGACGCGATGAGATTCATTCTCCATGTTAACCATTTAAGAATGATTATAATGTATATATAAGAAATAATAATGAAATATATGACATTATAAAGCTACTGGATTTATGTATATATATACATATGTATGTCATCTACTTACTTCCATTTCAAGACAATAAGGAAAGAAAAACAGCGTTCATGCGTACGTACGGACTACCGTCTCCATGAACGGTGTTTTTTATTTTATTTATCTATCTATTATATATATATATATATACTGAATATATATGATATATAAATCATATTTTATATTCTGGAAGTAAGTAAATCATGATATAAGTAATAATGATGTCAAGAACAACAAGTCAAAACACCTACGATAAATGAAACGATTTTACCCAAAACGCTTCTTTAACATGGAATTTACAAAAGAACGGATAATATAATGTCATAAGTGAACCATATATGATATCATAACAATGAATATGATTCTGTAATAAGTCAATAACATGATTTAAATCATTATACAGGAGGTTCGGACACTTACAAAGCAAGTCGGACCTAAGGTAAGGGAAATATCACAATCTCATTTTTATCCGAGATTGTTTTTTCGTAAGTATTTACTGGGGTGTATTTTATCGTCCACATCCATGTTCCTTCAATATGTAATATTGTTTCCATCCACTTACAATAGTTTAAATCCAATTTTACTCTTCGGTGAGTTTTTAGTAAAGAATATGAAAGGAATCTTTTGTCGCTTTTTCATACGAGGTACTTTTTGACTTTTCCGACAAAAGTACGAAGAATGTTTTTTTAACTTATACGGCACGAACGGATTTTTACGGTTTTATAAAGCCTTATTTTCTTGAACCTTCCTCCAAAATATTTCATGAATATTTTCAATAAAATCTTTTTCTTTTAAAATTGCATGATGTTTTGTGAAAAGAAATTGATTTTGAAGAAGAAAGGATATTTTCCTCAAGAATTCAATTCAATTGTTTTATCAAAATTATTTTCCATCTAAGATAATAAAGGGTTCTGTTTCTATCCATATTTTTACATTGATGAAATTATGTTTATGAATTCCTTTATCTTATATGAATGGTTTTATGATGTCATGTTGTTTAAGAATCCCATTTTTATTACATGGGTTATGCAATGATGTATGATTTATGATTTTGTGGCACACATAAAAAAAGGATTCATTAAGAGATGGGTGGGACCTATATCTCCCTCCAATGCATTGGGTAAAGATTTCATATCTCATGAGATAGACATGGCTGGAATGGTAGGTTATACCGGTTCAGTGAAACAGGACTGAAACGAGGATTACTCGATTCAGAAAGGGACTTTGTCCACTAAGATAGTCTTGGCAATGAGTCTTGACTAACAAGAAATGATTCTCTATGATTATGTGTGTATGCCACAATGAGAAATGTTTTAAGTTATGATTTCATTTTCACTTCTATGATTTATCCCATGTTATGATATTATGAGCTCTTTTGCAGGTTAAGATTTCCAAAAGCTATGTTCTTATGTATATGATGTGATTGATATTTCTTTTGTTTACCCTTACTGAGCATTTGAGCTCACCCTTTTATGTTTTCTTTTCCCCAGGATATAAAGAAAGGTTTTATGTAAAAAAAGGGGAAGATCTTTATGGGAGATATTGAAGATCTTTCACCACGTTTAGAAGATTACGTTCCGAGTTTCCAAAGACACTAAACTATTACGATCCTTGTGTGTGTGTTTTTGTTATGTACTAAGTATTCCGCAAAAGTAATGTAATGTCCATGTACGTCAGGCTACGGGTCTCTACATTCTCAATGTTTATCCATGGAAAAGTGTGACGTGTTTTGGTAAGAAGGGAAAGTTTTTTCAAATGTTCGTTGGATCCTATGAAATCCTAGATGAAGTTGGATCAATTGCCTATATAGTGTCTTTAACTATATGATTATCCCAGGTACAAAATATTTTTCAAGACTCAATGTAGATAAATTATATGTCGGATCCATCACATGTTTTGAGTCTAGAGATAGTTCAGTTGGAAGAGAATCTTTCTTATAGAGAACTACAATTCTAGATTCATGACCGAAGAGAGTAAGTGTTACAGAATATGGTAATTCATCATGTAATGTTTTTGTGGAAAAACCATATGGTTGAAGAGGAAACATAGGAATCTTAAATTGTTATAAGGGATAAATACCCCCTCTTATTTGATAAGTGAGTAAAATTAAGATGACACAATTTCCAAAAGGAGGAAGGATGTAACATCCCAGGTAAATAAAGAATATGACATTTTCATATTTATTAATATTTGTGAAATAAATATTAATTTTTTTAAAGTTGATTCTATGTTTGATTGTGTAATATACAAGTAACAATGGGTTACTCTGAAATCTTATGTTGCATGCAATTATGAGTCTTACTGAAAAAAATAAAAAAAATAATATATTATTATTTTAAATGGCAGTTAACACCAAGCCATTGTACTGGTATGATTGAATAGAACTAACCATATTATGATTATACATGTTTATTTAAAGTATTTACATTTATCCAATAAACCCTATAGTCTAAAAATCAGAATGAATCCAATTTTAATCTTAAATACTGTAATATATTTAAAAGGTAGTTTTACCACTTTTTGATGGAAAACACTTTTTAAATCCATTTTATGTCACTTTTATGTGTTCTATTTGACAAAATAATCATATCGTTTATAATTGGAATATAGAAATTTACTTTAGGTAACATTTTGGTATTTTTCTGAAAAAAATCAATTTTTAATGAATAGTGAACAATACTTCATTTTAAATCAAAAATTTCTTTTATCTAATTAATGTATATGTTTAGATTGTTATTTTTATTTTTTTTAAAGTTTAATAAGATTATATTTTTATCATTTAATCAAATTTTGGTCATTTTAAGTAATTCCTATTTTAAATTTGGACATAAACACATATCAATATTTTGGTAGTTTTACTTCCTAAAAACATTCTTTTTAGTTTTGAAATCAGGAATTAATTTTAAATTAATTTCCACAACTTTGGTTTTTTGAATATAGACAAATGGATTCCATATTTGGAATCAGGAGTTCCAAATTTTTTAAATAGTTAAATTTTATTTTTAGACTTTATGAATATTAACTTTAGTAAATATTTTATTTACCAAGGTTAGAGGGAATATTTGGCAAATAAAGGAAAAAAATAATATTAAAATAATATTAAAATACTCTTACACATGTACTAACCACATTGGATTAGATATTTCTAACTATGGTCATTATTTTGTCGATTTTAGGACCCCATGGAGCCACATGATTGTGAAAATTACATTTAATTACTTTTAAATTAAAGCTATGGAAAATATATCCTAAACATGTATATTTTACTAAAAATTTATATGGGGTTGTATTAGTTAAATATTCCAATATAAATATTAATTAGAATTATTAATAGATTTCCAAATTCATGGAAATTTATTTATAATTTATATACAACAAATAAATAAATTTATTTATGACACAATGTTGATGTAGTGATTACCTTATTAAAGAATGTTTTAAATAAATGAAAATATAAAAATTAAAATAAATTTATTTTGAACCTTTTAATTCCATTCATTAATTTTATGGTTGATTATGATTTTTATATTTGAATTAATGATGTTTTTTCAGTTGAATCAATTTTTTTTGGATTTTTAAAAAGTTATGATATGAATAATATAATTATGACATAAATGTGCTTTTAAAAAAATTTGTACTTTATTAAATGATATAAAATTCCTAAAAATCTAATATTAGTCCAAATGACATATATAATGTTAAAAATTTCATTAATGACCCATTTTGTGTCTTTTTTCATTTTATAGTAGTTATGGTAACAATATATTATGAATATAAAAGAAGACATGTTAAAAGTTAAATAATTTTACTAAGGGTTAAAGTTAAAAGATAATGTTAATTTAGTGACCTAAACCTATCTACAACCCATTGTATGAGATTATTTATAACCATCCTCATCTTAAAATTTAAATATATATCATTGGAGTTATTATAATCAGAATATCAATTAATAATAAATAATACTTTCAAACATTCCTAAAGTGCCCCCCCCCCTTATAAAAGAACACCACCTCTAACCCTTACTCACACCTCTCATCCTCCATTTTCACAAACAACCTCTGACCAAATAAGATCCTATTATCCCTCCCTTCATCCTAGAAGCCTTCCTATAGTCATAAGTAAATTCAAGAAATCCCTTTGGATCAAATCAAAAGAAGTTACCCGATTTGAGGTCACATCTTCTATAAAGTTCATATCCATTATTTTTTATTTTTCCACTCCTAATGATCTTATTATTATTTTATTACATTAAAAACCAGTATCCTCAATATACTAGGTTTTTTATTTGAATCATTCATACTACACTTAATCACACCTTCGTCTAATGGGTATAGAACATATTGTTTCTGTTGATGGTGAACTACTACCTCACGAAATGATGATTATTCAATATTCTCCTACCACCTCTTATGGTAGCCATTATTATAGCACTATAATTTTATATGATATATATTTTATCTCTATTCTACTTTAATTCTCATTTATAACATACCTTTATTCTTTTAATGTTGTATAAATACGATAATTTTATTTGAGTAAGTGTGGACTACCGCCCCCTCAAAGTGATATGACTCGTTCATGCTATACATGTTTTGTATAAAGGATAGTATTAATGAACTTATGTAAGATATATAACATATATATTATAATTTAATTATATTATATTTATGTATCATTTAGTTTTCATTCCTTTAAATATGAAAAATAATTGAAAGTAGCATTCATGCGTACGTACGACTTACCTTCTCCATGAACGGTGCATTTCATTTATTATATCCAAATGATATGGACTATTACAAATACATATTTACTTGATATATATGACATATATTATATCTAAACCATTAATATCATTCAGTAGATAAGGTAATATTGACCACATGGATAATTTATAATTATTACACGTTCTTTATTTTCTCAAGTTTCGAACATCAGAAAAAATGTCTGATATGAACTAAAGTAATTAACTAAATGTTATAGAAAGGTAATATCTGATATATAATGAATAATAAAATAAGAAATTGTTCTGAAACAAGTATAATTTATCTTAATTCTATTATTTAGGAAATTTTTGAATGAACGAGTCAAGTTAGAGGCGAGGTAAGGGACTTTTCCTTAATCTACTTTCATTGAGGCATATTTTGATTTATACACGACATTATTTTATACATTGTATAAACCCCATTGACATTTAATTTAATTCAAATGTATTCTTTTTATATTAATTATTTTACTAAACAAAAATGGAATGTATCTTTTTAACATATGCTGTGACAATGACCATTCCACCAATGTGAGCATTATTTGATATTTTGATTCTGTAACAAGTTGGGATGTTTTTAAACGGAAAATAAATACTATATAACATTTTTAAATATTATGGTATTGAAAATTGTTTTGAAATTGGATTTAATATTTCAATATCTTGAAATTACTTTTTATTATTGCAAATGAAATTTTTATGATTGAAATGTTGATATTTGAAATTTTTTATGTGTAATGATTATATAATGGTACTTGGACATTTTATGGGTTGTTTAATGATAAACCAAATTAATGTTGGTTCTGTGATAAAACAAGGATGGGTGGTTACAGTATAACCTTCCTTGTATTGGGTATGATATTCAGTTGTATGGCTATTCCATTTGTAAGATTGATTTGTGGAAGTTGACTGTATGGTTATTCCATTTAAGTATGATTGTGTCCCCAGATTTCCTTTTAAATTTTAGGTGTGCACTCTATGGTTTTTGTGGAAATATTATCATTATAAAAAGGAAATCAATAAGAATTTATTAAATAAATAGTATTTACTACTTCATAAAGGTGAACATTATTACTTATGATAAAGTATTCATGGTTTACATGTTGTTTTGAAAAACTAGATGTTTTCCTTCTTTGTGTATCCCTTAATGAGCTTTTTGTGCTCATCCCATGTTTTTTGAAATGTTTTTCAAATGACATAATGTGGAATAGGGTCATGTGTGGGATCATGGAAAACTCATTATCTTTAAAAAGTGCAAGTAATCATGTTTCTATTCTTTTAAGAGTTTTTATTTATTGAAAAAAATGGATACTAAGTAGAAGTGTCTATATGTAATATTCTAGTTGTTATATATATGTTAGGACCTAATTATATAAATATCTAATCTTGAAATGATCATTAATGTTAATTACTAAATTAATTTATGATTATGTAATGTTTAAGACTGTGGAATTATAATTGTAGTGAAAAACTTCTGACCCAGGTCCGGTCTGGGTCAAACCCCGCCTGACCCACTACCCCGATCTGGTCCGATCCAGCCAACCAAAACCCAGTCTGGTCTGGCCGACCCGACCCGATTTGACCTATTTGGACCAACCTTCTTGGCCACCGAACCAGTAGAACTAGCCCGCCACGCAGCTGGATCATCCTGGTTTATCAATCCCATCCCACTATGTGGGTCATACCGCTTCTCCCAAACATGTTTGACCTACCTGCATGTGCCCAGACAACGTGGTGTCAATGTGGTCAACACAGGTGGCCACCATGTGCCAAGTCTCCCCCATGGCCCCCCATGTGGCCATTACCACCTTGGGCTATATGTGATCCTAGCTACGTATGTGTCCCCATACTACATATTTCCTTCATATTCAGTCACACCACTGGTAGCCCATCCGCCTCATGATCCACCGAGCTCGACCCTCGTTGGGCCGCAGCTAGATCCACCGACGGTGTCCCGCATTTCTCTATGTGATCTGGTTGAACTGGCCGAATCCGCTACTCCAGTATTCATCATTATCCACCATCTTATTCCTCCACAAGCCACTACCTTAGCCGATTTGAATCACTCCTTTGTCGTCTCAGCTCTGTGGTGTTGTTGAGGTGTCTGATCCCTGGTCTCGGATCATTGCACAATGGATCGAACGTGAAACGATCCTCCAATAATATTTCATAAGGAATTGTTAACATAGAATAATTTTGGGAAATATATAAATGAAAAAAATGCCCAAAGAATGGATCTCATCATGCATTTTGTCAATCTCGATCCATTTATGTTAGAACGAATAATGGAGAGGAAATAAATCAAATCTCTTTAACAAAATCAATCACTATAATCAACCCATATAAGAGTTATCCATCTCACAAAAATGATAAAACAATAGATAAACCTATTTATGGGTTTGTCCAAATTCATAATTGAATCTCAAAAATGGTGAAAATCACAACGAAAAGATTCTAAACCCGGAATTTTGATCGGTTGTTGATGAAGAGCGAAGTGGTGTTTTCGTCGTTCGTCGATTCTTCAAATCTGAGGTTCTTAAATCAGTATTCACCAATCTATCATTGTTCTTTAGAGGGATCTCATTTTCTTTTCCTTATAGTATTTCCATGGCTATTTCAAACCCGTTTATTCTTAAAAATAGGCAACATTAAAAAAATACCAACGCTACGTCAAAATAAAGTATTTTTATAAAATATTTTAATGAAATTTACTTCCAAATGCTAAATTTAACAGTCAACCCATGAAGGTTAGTGTTAAGACCAGCCTAAGGTAAATTTTATATTCCAAATGAAATAGTACCCTAAAATTTTTGATTCGTTCACACATTTAACAGTAATAATATTTTTAATGAAAATATACATGTGTGTTTATTAAAAACTGGACATCATTAAATGGATTGTTTTGGGAACACCGGACCATGAAATCACGCTCTGTCTCTATGTATAATCTCATAATTTCCCTAATTAATTTACAAAAAATAAAATTAGATAAAATACAAGTCATTACATTATATCCCCTTTGATATGAGCTTCATTGGTGGGGTTGATGGTATTCTCTGAGAAGGATCCCCAATGTTGTAGGCTAATACATATTGGTTTGTCGGTATTCTATGGAAAGGATCCCCTCTATGTATATTATGATCTTTTTCTTATGTATACTATTTGGTAGAGTCCCAAATTAGAGGGACCACATTGAAAGAGTCATTGAGGACATTATGGCTCGTGGATTGAGTTCTCTCGGAATGGGATTTCCTATAGCAGAATCACGTTGCTAAAAATTGGTTATCACTAACTTCATTACTTAGTGACTGGTTATGAGTATATTTGGACATCCTTGGTATATGTGTTACAGACATTTACCTATGTTGACATGACTATCATTAAAGTATTTCATTATGTGTAATACTTTGGGTATTTCATAGTGGTATTCTTTTTTGGTTCCAGGGTATCCGACTGAGTATTGTTCTACTCTCCATTGCACGAGATTTCCCTGAACGTGTCATGTCTGGTGTAGATGATCTAAACTTTGATAGAGTACAAGGTCGAACGAGGCCATGTGGTTCTTAGAGTGATCATACTGATGTTTTTTGATTCTATAGCTTCATACATCTTTCCTACACATACCCTTTAGGTAGGGTAATATGGGGATGAGTTTTAGTAACTTGTGTATTCACTTTTATAGACTCATTCTCTTGGTGGGGATGTATTTTGGCCCTATTTACCTTCCAGTTTCCAAATTTCATTCTATTTTTTGGTATCATGGTGTATTCATTAATTATCAAGAAATGTTTTTTACATTTTTATCCTTTTGGTCTTGGAGATGTGTATGCATGTACAAGTTCATAGGAAAATGCCAACCATTTGTGAGATATTAATACTCGGTGCTAGTTTCCTACCCCTAACCTATCAGAGGCCGGATTGGGGTAGTCATGGAATGGACCCCTCTATGATAGGTCATGATAGAGTGGTATTAGTGGAGGTCAATTCTACATCAGGGCCAGAAGTCTGTGAGGTTTGTTTGGGGAAACAATGTCGAATGTTTCGAGTTTAGCTTCTAGGACAAGGAATCTAATGCCGGGGTGGTGGCCAACATATCCATACACTAGGACTCTAGACACATTCTATCCAAATAAATACATAAAAACACTATTTTAGGTTAAATAATGGTACATAAATCATATAGGATTTGGTTGTGTTCTTGTATCCTTCTTGAGTTAGCTCACAAGGTATACTCTATTGATCGTGGTATGTCTTGTCTCATTTCAAGATGCCTCCACACAGACATCCATCTAGGGTTCTATTGAATATTCATGAGGATGATCTATCTATAGAAGATACATTGGTATGTTGGCATGTACTAGAGATACTCCTTGTACCAAAAGGAGCACCTCTTGGTGGTGTACCAGTGATACCACCACCTATCGAGTAGTAGTTACTACCAGTATTATCGGTCGAGGATGCACGAAGGCTAAGTGTGTTGTATGAGTTCTAGAGGAATTGACCTCCCAGTTTTTATGGTATGATAGACCCCAGGTATTTTAGTATTGGTTGAAGGTAGTTACATGTGTCTTATGCCTTGTGAGGACGCCTTCTGGACAGTTGGTGGTTACAACCATGAGTTTTCTTAAAGGCTCTACGGGGCAATGGTGGGGCTTAGTGACTGAGACACATGATGAGGTGAATCTCTCTAGAGAATATAATGAGAATCTCAATAGATATGGATTATTTCAATCAACGTTTTGATTAATGTTTTTCTTGGATATCCCGCATCTATATCAGTGCAACATTATTGTGAAGGAGTACTTACTGAGGTTTACTGATCCTTCTCACTACTACACATATATGGTGCATGAACCATTATTCATGGATCATACATTTCAGTATGGGTTAAAATGGTACACGACATTATCCATGACATCCCTTATCATTCCTGCATATGTTGGGGTGCTGGAGAAAGCTCTACTAGTTTAGATCTTTCATGTGGATCATACTGCAGCTGTGGGAGCTCCCAACAGGCGCCAGGAAGATGAGTCTTCAAAATTATGTAGTTGATTTCAATGACAGAGACCCAAGTGGACCAGGCACATTAGTATACATCCCCAAGATACTGGTTCAGTGGTGTAGGGCTTCTAGGGAGGATGAAGTCATCCTAGAGATAGGCGGTGTTAGGCATGTGGCGGTCAGGGGCATCATGCATAAGATTGGCTGACCGTACATATAGTTGATTGGGGGACAGTCAAGGGACCATTAAGGAAGAGGAAGATACATGATCAAGTTGGTCCCTAGGTAGGAATACATGGAAGGGGTGTAGGTAGAGTAGCAGGAGTTGGGAGTAAGTTCGACATGCTGCAACCACCACCCCCTATTGATCCGCACTAGGCTTAGGGAGCTGGTGGATAGGGACAAAGATAGTTTCAGGCGATGGAGGCTTATGAACCTAGTTCTCTAGGTATGATTAGAGACACGATATATGTCTTTTAGAAACTATATAAATTTTTGATATACATAGGTTTCATCCAATCATTTCTTTCCACAGACTTCGTTTGGGGCTTAAATATTCTGGTTGAATCGTTGACTTGAACCTTATTCATAGACACTCCTTTAAGAGGGGATTTGATGATTACATACTGGTGATGATAGTGTGACCATAATCTTGGAGGCAAGAGTTTTCGTTGGTATCTCTTTATATAGGAATAAAGTCCTTATGAAATAATTCTTGGTATGGACTAGTGATTAACAGACCATTCTCAGATTGACTATTTTAGGCAGAAAGTGTGGTGTGTTCGCTGTGATGGGACTAAGTTATCCATTTTTGGTGAAAAGGAAATGCATTCAGTGTGCATTTAACATACTTATAGGAGGGAATAACTGATTACTCACAAGTTGGATTGATTCACCCTCAGGGTTGTAGATCATATGATTCATCAGTTTGTAACAGCGATGGTGGAGTGTGAGGATGCCATTCATGATGATATCCCTATATTAGATCCCCTTATGGAGTTATACTTCAATATTGATCCATACACCAGGATAGCACTGATATATACACTTTCATATCAGATGTCTCCCATAGAGAGTCGTGAGTTTAAGGTATAGTTGGAGGACATATAGGGGAAGGGCATCGTGAAACCTAGTCTTACACCCTGGGCATCCCTAGTATTTTTTTTAATATGGAAAATGGGAGAAATAGACTATGTGTGGACTTCCAGAACCTGAATTAGGTGACCACGAAGAACAAATAACCACTTCTGAGGATCGATGTCCTCTTTAATCAGATAAAGGGAGTGAGGTGGTTCTCGATGATTGACCACAGATATGGCTATCACTAGCTACATGTACGGGATGAGGGTGTACTGAAGATAGCCTTTAGATTTTGGTTTGGCCATAATGAGTACATAGTGATGTTTTTTGGAATGACAAATTCCCCATAAGTGTTCATGGGCCACATGAATAGGATATTTCAGCCTTACATAGACCAGTTTGTGGTGATCTTCATTTATGAAATCCTAGTGTAATCGCCATTCGAGGAGGAGAACATGATACACTTGATCATTATTATGGAACACTCTCATAGCACCAAGTTTATGGGAATATCTCAATGTGTCTGTTATGGATTCAAGATATCCACATTTCGGGACACATAATTTTATAGGATGGAGTTATAGTGGATCCAGTGAATATTGAGGCATTTCATTCTTGGGATACATCCATGATCGTTACTTAGGTGTGGAGATTCTTATATTTGGATGGGTACTATCAAATGTTTTTACCAACCTTTTATAGAGTATAATCACCATTGGTATCATAGACACAGAAGGGGAATCTTTTTTTATAGACATAGATGTACATGTAGTTCTTTCAAGAGTTGAGGTAAAGACTGGTGAGCGATCCCATCTTGAGATTACTAGTGTAGGGATTTGGTTACATAGTGTTCTGTGATGCAACATGGACTATACTTGGTTGTAACCTAATGTAGTGGAAAGAGGTGATTGCCTATGGTTAAAGCCATTTCAGAGAGTATGAACAGAACTATGCGACCCATGATATTGAGCTATTAGTGGTAGCCTTCGCACTAAAGATGTGGTGACACTACCTGATGGGTGAGTGGTTTACCATCTACTCTGACCACAAGTGTATGAAGTATATCTTATCCCAGAATTACTTGAACTTGATAAAAATGTGATGGATCGAGTTCCTATAGGATTATGACTTTGATATTTTTCATATTCCTAGGAACGGGAATGTAGTGGTAGACACTCGTAGTAGGAGATCCTGCATGTTGTTCCTAAGTGAGGCTTCAGAGCAGTTGGATGAATTGAATATGTCCTTGGTGGATGGAGATGGAGAAGATTACCTCCAGTCGATGGTTGTCACACCTCCACTCTTACATCAAGTTATGGTGGTGTAGCATTGGGATACCGACTGCAAGACCAAACCAACTCAGTTGTCTACAAGGCATTCCCTAGATGGGTTTTTGATAGGTGGTGAGCAAATAATTATTTTCATAGGGTGAATTGTTGTACCAGTGGAGTTTCAAGAAGTTGTTCTGAGGGATTTCCACACAAACCCCTTGGTGGTACATCTGGGAGTGGTGAAGATGTACCAGGACCTCTGACAGATGTTCCGGTGGTCGGGGATGAAGAAGGTAGTGGCAGAGTTTGTTTCTCAATTACTCACTTGTCATCAAGTGAAGGATTAACAGTATGTTCCCTCATTTATGAATGAAACCTTTGAGGTTTCAGTGTGGAAGTGGGATAGGATATAGATAGACTTCGTGATGAGTTTACCATTCAAGTTGAGGGGACCCGATACCATCTAGGTGATCATTGACCAACTAAAAAATTCATCCCACATCCTACCTATATAGGAGCTGAGATCGGTAAAGTGATTGGGATGACTCTATGTATAGGAGATAGTTTGACTCCAGGGACTTATATTAACTATCATTTCATATCGTGATGCTTGTTTCACATCCCGTTTGTGGAAGGGATTGTAGGAGGCATTTGGGACTCAGTTGCGCTTGAGAATGGTATTTTATCCACATAATGATGCCTAGATGGAGGGAACCATTCACGTTCTAGAGGATATGTTTTAGGAATATATCTTGTACTTCGATCATAGCAAGGAGGATCCCTTAACACTATTGGATTTTTTGTACAACGGTAGATACCAATCCACCATTGGTATGTGACTTCTCGAGTCCTTGTACGGGTGACCATGGAGGACACCACTCTGCTAAAATTAACTAGTAGAGTCAGTACTCTTAGGTCTAGAGTTGGTGAAGGATACCACTGAGAAGGTACAGATCATATAGGAGTGGATGAGTATTGCACATAGATGGTAAAATTTGTATACATATAGGATACAGAGGCACCTAGAGTTTGATGAGGGAGACCATGTGTTCCTTCAGGTCATACCCTGATGGGAATTATAGATATTTTACTGGGGTGGCTAGTTATCTCAGAGATACATCATACCTTTTTAGATTCTATGTAAATTTGTAGAGGTTGTGTACTACCTAGCTCTACCCCGACTGTTGTACTTGGTTCATGACGTCTTCAATGTGTCAGATATGAAGAGGTACATGCATGATTCATCACATGTCATTTACTGGGAAAAGTTGGACATTGGCGATGGGCCGAATTTTGCAGAGTACCTGGTGGAGAACGAGTATCAATAAGAGAGGATCTTAATTGGGTACGTAATTCCTCTGGTGTTCTTATAGTGGTAGTATAAGCATCTATAGGAGATCACTTTGGATCAAGAGGCTCAGATTCATGCTCTGTATCCTCACATTTCTATTGAGTAGACCTTTTTTTGTCTTTCAGGTATGTAAATCCCTAATATGGGGATAATTTAATGACTCATATTTTCATTGATTTTATTTTTTTAGAATTAATAAGGAAAATTATGAAACAAGGCACTAAGACAACATGAAACTCTACATGCTGGTGTGCTCAAAAAAAATCATTGAATGATGTTAAGTTTTTAAATAAGCACAGAGTTGGGTTTTATTTAAAACTAGAATTACTCTTAAAAGGGTATCTGGATAAAAAATTCAAGGGCACCATTGTGTTCATAATAGAAAATTTACCTTAGGAGGAGTCTAATATCAACCGTCATAGGTCGACCATGAATGTTATATTTTGTACATCAATTCCACAAACATATTTAATAAAAATATTTTATTTTGAAACAACATTATTTTTCTTTTTAATGTGGTATATTGTTAAGAATAAAGGGGTAGGAAATAACCTTGGAAATCACCTCAGGCAAGTAGAGGAATCTCCATCTAAAAAATGTTGACCGATTAGAGAATCAAGATCAATTAACAATGGATTTGGTGGATCGACAAACGACGATGATGTAGCTTCACCCTTTATCAACAACCAATCCAAATCCCAGTTAGGGCGTTGTTTCCTTAATAATTTTTCCCTGTTTCTAAAATTCAATGAAAAAAATGAACCAATCCACATCATGGATTTTGGGCTTCGATATGTGTTCATGTGTATAGGTACTTAGGAAAATGCCTCCCATTTCTTGGATATGCATACTCAGTGCTAGTCACTAACCCCTGGCCTATCAAAGGTGAGATTAGGGTAGTCACGACATGAGTTCATATGGGATGGTTGATGACATAAATCGCGTGACCCGTTAGAAACATGGATGAATGATTAAATTAATTGTGCACCATAACCGATCAAACTGGAAAAACTTCCCAAAAACCACTCTTTTTAATGGAAAACTAAACTAACTCAAGGTGATAAACCATCTAACAAAAAACCTATAAATATTTTCCATTAGGATCATTAAAAACTCATTTTCCAATTGACCTCCTCCTTATACCATTCACTCTAACCCAGAATATTTCAAAAAAATCCCCAAAACCTCCCAAACATAAAATATAAATCTAAACACTCGGAACACTAGAGAAAAACCAAGATCTAAAACATAATCCAAATCAAAAGATGAAAACTAAAATTTGGGTGTGACTGATTTTATTATCACAGTACATATTTTGACATTATTTTGTACCGCAACTTCAACTCTAGTAATTGCAAAAGAACAACCGTGTCCA
Organism: Viscum album; assembly: GCA_963277665.1. NCBI lineage: Eukaryota > Viridiplantae > Streptophyta > Magnoliopsida > Santalales > Viscaceae > Viscum > Viscum album. Next base: position 598,407,834 of record OY728121.1, read on the forward strand.
ATTATCCTTTTCTACGATATAATTTTTTAACACTTTAGTAATTGGCTAAATGGTATCTCATCTCTTTCAAATTGAATCATTATACATTAGTGGTTTCTCAATTTACATTTGAACCATAGGATTGATTTCATTTATCTCTAGCCTTATAATAATCTCTAAAAACATCCACAAATATCCTTGGTGTTTCTTACCAACAATTTTACATTACATAAAATATACCCTTCTCTTCTTATCTATTTACAAATTTTATTCTACATGGATCTTAGTAATTCTATTCATCTCATGTTCTTCATTAGTACATAAAGAACTCTTTATTTGAATTGAATGAAATTTTTATTATTTACACATACTAAGAAAATATTTTTTGTATTTATCCACTTTAAATACAAGGATTTTCCCGATCAAAGAAGTTTTCAATATTTCCCTCACGGTTACAATTATAGTTCACAACATATCCTTCCATTCTAGTAAATTTTTATTATATTCTAAAATAGAATACAATTCAATTTTTTATAAAATTTTAAATTTCCCCAATGTTAAGACATTTTTCTCAAGGGAAATACTTATCATATAATATTTATTTAAACTAATCGAATAACATTATTTATAAATCATCCTCACATGTTTTTTAAATCAAAGACTACCAATGTTTAAAATATCTCATTATAAGATATATAATTATTATATGTTTGTATTTTTCAGTAAGTCCCAAAAAAATTAAAATACACTCTAAATTATTTACCCATTTCTCAAAAGTAGTGAATTAAGTTAACTGATGATTATTTGTGGTTGTTTCTTCATGAAATGAACCAATGTTTTTACAACTTATTGTAGTATAATATGTTCTTTATTACGATAATATTTACTTTTCATTACATGGGAAAAATTCAATAATGGGAGATAATTTTCTCAACTCAAACATCTATGTGATTATTCTATTTGGATGGGAAATCCCTATATAAATTATGGTTGATGAAAAATACTCCATTCATTTTATTATGCTCCAATTTTGAAAAATTTAATTTGCATAAATTCATTCATGAATTATGGTCTAAATTATGAATCATATTATTCAACATCTATGACTTTGTTACGAATTCATTTAAAATATTCTAACCACTACATAAAAATATCTAGAGTTTCCTATGGGACTTTCATAATGTTCCATTTTCCGACTATTTACATTTATATAAAATTCATATCATTTATAATAATATTTTTTAAATACCAAATATAACAAAATCTATTATAGTAATAATTTTTTAGTGGTTATTTATTACAATAGAAAAAATATCAATGAAAACATTACACATAGTCAATCAATTTAGTAGTCTTAGAATACAAGATAAACACATATTAAATATTGAATTTGGGAAATATTTTTAAATATAGAAAACATTATCATTAATCATTTTATATTCATATTCCATGTTTATTAATATTCATAGTTTTTAAGAAAATGATGAAACAATATTAAGGGGGTATTTTAGAGATGTAGAAAGCTATAGTGTATAGTGGAAGATATAATGTCATCAAAAAGACATTAATAATATGGGAAGAATAAATAATCATATTATATTATATTACCAATAACATAAGAATAATATATCCATTAATAAACTAGAACTGAAAATAAATAATCACATGGATAATAATTAATAATACGATTTTGATGGAATGTATAATGATGGACATGAGAAAGATACCATGAAAGTAGCCGCTAAGACACCATACACAAATTGGAAGGTATTACCCAATAACAATTCAAGATTAACTCATGTGTTATATATATATATGTCTATAAGATTTATAATTTCACTCCCAACCCATCTCATTCTAGGTCAAATGCACCCATAATATTAATAGAGTGGAAAATAAATAAACAATATAATCTTTCCTAAATAACCTCAAACATTATCATGCTTAAATAATAAGTAATTATCATTTTATAAATAATATATGTAATTTCATTTCTAAATTTCCCAATTAAATAGAATAATATTGTTATATAGGATAATTTCCCTCAATAAAATTATAAACTATTTTATATCAAAAAGGAAAATTAAATTGTCTTTATCAATAGGATGTCAATCGAGTAAAAGTGTATAATACATTTCCCATATAATGATATTTATAAGAATTAAAAAAAATTTATAATGATTTCTAATTATATGAGATGAAATACATGATAGAGAAATAATAAAAAAATATAGGACTTTATGTATCATATATTTGATTAAATTAGAAAAATTCTTTATGAACAAACATCCATGTTTGTATCATTGATGGAAATGTTGAACTTTTGAAAAAATAGAGTTTAATTATTATGAGTCCAAATAATTGCTTCATCGGTTACATCACATTTATCCTTATTATAAAAATAATACACAGAAATAAAAACTCCATAATTCCACAAATACATTGAATATGTAGGGATATAGAAAATGGATTTTATGGAAATATAAATAATAGAGATGATAATATTAAGTTGGAATTTCAATATTAGAGGAATCCTATGTTCAACCTTGGATTCATGTTTCTTATCCATTTGATTACTGAATGCAACATAGATAAGGAGTGTATCCCCTTTAAGGACAAAGGACATGATGATACCACATGTAAAAGGAGAAAACAAAATGATAAGGTTTTACTCTGTGATGATTAGATCAATTCAAAAGATGGAACTGCTAAGGAAAAAAGGGAATAATATTTTGATGGGTGACACTGAGAAAAGAACAAAGACTAAATCTTATGAGCATTCTGGATAGCCACAAAGTGATAAATATATGGAATATTTAAATATGAAGGCTCCAATAGAAGTGGAAAATTTAATGGTGCAAACCTCCACGATTGGAAACTCTGTGGAAATAAAGTATAATGCTTTTATAGGCTACACTAAAAAAAATGCAACAGCTGAATATGGTGGGAATTCAAGAAATCCACCAAGTGAGATGGTTCTATATGGTTTTCGAGGGTAATACTATAATTATAGTAGAAAATTTCTTGGTTGTCATTAGTTAAACCCTAGACAAATGATGGAATACATTTTGGTGTGCTCGAGTAATCCCTAGAAATAAGTTCATAGGAGGAGTAACCTCCTCCACTTGGGATTATTACTTATGGAGACCACCCTAATGAGATAGTTACCATTAAAGGGACTAATTCCCATGTTATTTATGCCATAATGGGATCTAATAGAACCACACATAATATTTGACTAGCCAATCTTATAGATGAATGGGAAATAAAAAAGGACCATTCACTTGATGAAACTGATTTGGATGGGCCCTTCTTGTATATTCTTCTAGATAAGGCAGTTAGAAGGTCACCTAATGTAGTTAATAAATCAAATCACTCAATATCCAATAATATATTTTCACCTATAAATGGGACTTTTTGTTATGATGAATTTATAGACTCACAACATTACGACCATGTTGCATCCCTTTCACATTTCGGAGTAGGGATATCTATTGATGGTCAAATTGAGGGTGAGCTGGTTGGATCTAAAATTGAAATTAGAGTGGGATAAAAATCTGATGAAAATAATAAAAAATAAGATGAAGGAAATTAAAAGGCTTGGGAAATATTTTAAAATAGGAATGTCCCTAACAAGAAGCCAATACCTTACCGAATAAATCCTTTCTACTAGAATTTTCTAGGGCTTTGAAACATCCCAATGGTCATGTCCGTTAGACATGACTTTTTGGCCTACAAGCCCATGTTGATTGGTAATGAAGAGCCTAAAATTCTCTTTGGAAAGTGTAAATATAAGGCCCCATCCTTAAATGTTATATAATCTTGAATGAAGATAATAATTCGCATTGAGGTTCTTTTTAAGTTTAGAGATTTATAGAATAAGGTCATAAATTATATATAACGACTTGAATATTACATGTAGACACTTCTTCATAGAATCCATTTTTTCATAAAATAACAACTATTTAATTAAATGAAACATGTTTAGTTACTTGTTATAAATATCATGAATTTTCCTTAATCTCATCCATTACCCTATTCCACGTTAAGTCATGTGAAAAAAATTTAAAAAACATTGTATGAGCATAAAAAGCTCAGTAAGGGATACACAATGAAGGGAAACTGTTTTTTTTTTCAAAACAACATGTAAACCATGAATAATTTATATTAAGTAATAATTTTAACCATTATGAAGTAGTAAATACTCTTAACTGAATAAAAGCTCAATTCTTACCCTTTTATAACCAAAAGATTACCATAAAATCCATAGAAATCACACATAACATATATAAGGTAAACTTGGGACATAATCATACTTAAATGGTATAATAATATGGTTGAAATCCAAAAATAATTCTTATAAATGGAATATCCATACATGTGAGTTCCATAAACAATGTATTGGAGGTTTTAACGTAATCACATGTCCTTAGTTTATCACAAAATCACCCATCATTTGGTTTATCATGTAACCACATGTCAAATGTCTAAGTACCACTATATAATAATCACACATAAATGATTGAAAATATATACATTTCACTAAAAACATTTCATTTTAAATCAGAAGAAATATTTTCATGATATTTAAATACTAAATCCATTTCAAAAACCATTCTCAATACCAAAACACCCCAAAATGGAATAAGAGGTTTCTTTTTCTTTTAAAAACATTTAGGCTTATAGAAGAATCTAAATAACGATTACAGCGATGGAGAGTTCATTGTCACAGCATATGTTAAATAAACTCCTTTTGTGGTTTAATAAAACTCTTTGTATAAAAAATACTCATTTTCAATGAAATTAAAAGTAAATTGGTTTTATTGTACACCATATAAAATAAATTTGTGTATAAATAAATATATGCCTCAAAGAAAGGAGATTGAGACAAAGTCCCTTACCTCGTGTCCGACATGACTCGTATGTTCATTAATTTTCTAATTAATAAACATAAGTTAATTTATACATTCATATAAACATTTTTCATGTTTATTATTCCTTTTATATCACTTATTATATTTCTATAAAAATTAGTTAATTATTTCAGTTCATATCGGACATTTTGTCGATGATCCGTAATTGAGTCAAAAATGAAATTGTTATAATTATAAATTGACAATGTGGTCAAAAGTAAATTATCTCTAGAATGATATTCATGATTTAGATATCATGTATATTATATATATCCATTATATTTTTATTTATAATAGTCTATATCATTTGGATATAATAAATGAAATGCACCGTTTATGGAGACGGAAATTCGTACTTATGAAAGAACGAAACTTTCATTTATTTTTCATATTTAATGGAATGAAAAAAAATTATGCATAGGTATATTATAACTCTAGTATAGTATATATTTTATATATGTTACATTAGTTCATTAATTCCATCCTTTATACATTCCATGTATAGAATGATGGAGTTGTATCACATTGAGGGGGTCGTTGTCTGCACTTCCTCAAATAAAATTATAGTATTTATACAACATGAAAAGAATAAAGTTATGTAAAAAATGAGAATTAAAGTAGAATAAAGATAAAATAAATGTCATATATAATTACAGTTCCATCATAATGGACACTATAAGTGGTGGTAGGAGAAGATTGAACAATCATCATTTCGTGAGGCAGTAGTTTGTCATCCACAGAAACAGTACGTTCTATATACTGATTAGACGGACGTGTGTGTAAGTGTAATTAGAATACTTCTCATACAAAAACCCATTATATTTAGGATACTGTTTTTATGTAACCAATGAATAAGAATAACATAGGGAGTGGATAAGGAAAATAAGGGAAAGGAACTTGTGAGAAGATGTTACATTAAATCAGGTAACTTCTTTTGATTTGACCCAAAGGTCATTCTTTATATTCCTTCTGGATAAGGAAAGGATAATAGGAGTAAGGGAGGGATGTTGGGAGATTATTTGGGTGGAATATGGATGATCCAATGTGGCTTGGGAGGTGTGAGTAAGGGTTAGAAGTTGTGTCCTTTTATAATATGGATGAGGGGCACTTTAGGAACGTTTGAAAGTATTATTTTTTTATTAATTGATTTTATAATTATAATAACACCAATGTGATATATTTCTAAGATAATACGATTGTGGGTGTAATTACTCTCATAAAATGGGTTTAGACAAGTTTATTTCACAAAATTAACCTGGTCTTTTAGCTTTAACCCTTAGTACACTTATTTAACTTTTACCATGTCTTCTTTTATATTCATAATATATGGTTACCATAGTTATTATAAAATTACAAGAGACCAAAAAATGGATCATTCATGACATTTTGAACATCATATATGTCATATGGCAGAATATAACATTTTTAGGACTACTATATCATTTAATAAACTATTATTTTATTTAAAAACTCATTTATGTCAATTTTTATACTATCCATATCATAACTTTTAAAAATATATAAAAACATGATTCATTAGAAAAAACAACATTAATTAAAATATAAAATGTAATAATCATCCATACAATTTGTGTATGACAATCAATGTTTCTAAATATTTTTTTATAATTTTATTTGTTTAAAATATTTCTTAATATGGTAATCACTAAATTCCCATTGTGTCATAAATAAATTTATTTATTTGATGTCTATAAATTGTAAATAAAATACCATGATATTAGAAATATTTTTATATTTCTAATGACTATTTATATTCAAAGATATCACTTATATAACCCCATATTAATTTTTTTTAGTAAAATATACATGTTTAGGTTATATTTTCCTTTACTTTAAATTTAAAGTAATTAAATGTCATTTTCACACACAAGTGGCTCCATGGGATCCTAAAATCGACCCGAGGATGCCGATGGTCAGACATATCTCATCCAATATGGTTAGGGCACGTGTTAGGGTAATTTAATATTATTATATTATTAGGTTTTACCTTTATTTATAAGATTTACCCTTTAACCACGATAAATAAAATATTTACTGAAGATACTATTCATAATATCTAAAAATAGAAGTTTATTATTTACATAATCTGGACCTCCTGATTAGAAATATGGAATCCATTTTTCCAAATTAAAAACATATAAGTTGTTGCAATGAATTTTAAATTTATTCATGTTGTCAAAACCAAATAGCGTGTTTTTAAGAAGTAAAAACTTCCAAAAGATTGACATGTGTTTATGTCCAATTTAAAAGAAAATTTTCTTCCATGGAAAAAAATTGTATTAAATGATAAAAATATAATCTAATTACACTTTCAAAAAATTAAAAATACAATCTATTCATCTAAATAAATTAGATGAAAAGACAGTTCTGACTTCAAATGCAGTATTTTTACTATTCCTAAAAATGAATTTTATTAGAAAAAAACCAAAAAATTACCCAAAGTAAATTTTGATGTCACAGATCTAAATAAGTTCATTTTTTCAGATGTAACATATAAAAGTGAAAAACTAGATTTAAACACGGGTTTCTGCCATAAGGTGTTAAAACTAGCCTTTAAAAATATTTGAGTAGTTGTGCTTAAAATTAGATTCATTCTCATTTTAATACTCTAAAATTTATTGGATAAATTTAGAGTCATTTAAAAACATGTATAATCGTAATATTGTAAGTTATGTTCATTGCATCCAATACAATGGCTAATAATTAACTACCATTTAAAGTAATAATATAATAATATTATTATTTTTCTCATTATGGCTTAGCCTAGTGTGAAACATTAGATTTCGGAGAAACCCATTATTCCATGTAGGGTATTCCATTGAACATAAAATATCCTTTAAAGTAAAATTAATATTTAATTAACAAATATTAATAAATATGAAAATATCATATTCTATATTTATCTGGGATGTTACATCATTCCCCCCTTTTGGAAACTGTGTCTCTACAATTTTATTCACTTTTCTTATAAATGGGAGTATTTATCCCTCATAGAATTTTCAGATTCCCATGTTGCCTCCAGAACCATATAGTTTTTCAAAAATCCTTTACCTGATTAATTACCATATTTCGCGACACGTTCTCTCTTCATTCAAGAATCCGGACTGATTGTTCCTCAAAAGAAAGTTTCTTTTCCAAATGAACTATCTCTGGACTTAAAACATTAGATAGATCTAGAATATACCTTCCCAACATTGAATCATGAAAATCGTTGTGTAACTATGTTAATCTTGTAGGTAGAGCCACTCTATAAGAAATTGATCCAACTTTCTCCAGGATTTCAGAGGGTCCAATGAACCTCAGACTTAGCTTCCCTTTTTTACAAAAACACATCACACTTTTCCAAGGAGATACTTTGAGAAATAAATGATCACCTACCTATAAATAACGATACTTCCTTAGGTTATCCTCATAACTTTTCTACCTCCTATGAGCAGTCCTCTTGTGTTACTATATCAACTAATCTTTCTCTACCATCTCTTCTACCAATTTCGGTCCCATCAGTTTCCTTTCACCATCATCATCCCAAAAAGATGGAGTTCAACACTGCATCCCATATAATGCCTCAAATGGATCCATTTATATTCGGGAATGAAAAATGTTATTATAAGAAAACTCAACCTAAGAAAGATGTGGGTCCCAAAATCCCTGGTAATCCATTGAGCATGCACGTATAATATCTTCAAATATCTAAATTGTTTGTTCTGAAATCCCATCTAATTTAGGATGAAAATCATTAATAAAATTTAATTCAGTACCCAATGACTTTTGAAGGCATTTCCAAAAGTTAGATGTAAACCTGGGAACACGATCATATACAATGGAGAGGGGAACTCCATGAAAACTAACTATCTCTTTAACATACTATCGAGGATATTTTTCTTGAGATAGAGTATCTCGAATAGGAAGGAAATTGAGAAGATTTATTTAATCGATCAACAATAACTCAGATTGCATTATTATCTCATGATGTCTTTGGTAATCCCAAAATTAAGTCCATGGATAGATTTTTCCTTTTCTACTCTAACACCTGTAAAGGCTGAAGCATCCCTTTTGGTAACTTCCGCTCTACTTTAACATCATTAAAAGTCAAACACTTCATAGTATTGTCAGAAATATCTATTTTCATTACATCCCACTAGTAATACTCTAGATGATCTCTGTATATCTTAGTACTATAGGGATGTACTAAAAATGGAGAACTATGAGATTAAGATAACAACTCTTTACTCAACTGTGTATTAAAATGCAGATATTATCTCTCCCCAAATATCAAAATAAAATCATTACCAATGTTAAATTTAGATAACATACCCTTCTGAACTAACTCTACCTTTTTCTGCAACTCACTGTCTTCCTTAGGCATATTCTTAATTCTTCCTAATATATATGAATTCAATAAAACCTGAAACAAAACAGAGAAATTTCCTACACCAACAACTTCTATGCCAACATTCATCAAATAATTATTCAAAGGATCTTGTTCCAAATGTAACATGTTTAATGTGGAATTAATTTTTTGACTCAAATTATCAGCCACATTATTTTCTTTTCCTAGATGGTAATGATACATGCAATCATAGTCCTTGATTATTTCCTGTAATCTCCTGTGTCTCATGTTCAATTATTTCAGAGTGAATATAAACTTCAATCTTTTGTGGTCAGTTTATATTTCACATTTTACTCCATATAGATGATATCTCCAAATTTTTAATGAAAAAACAACAGTAGCTAATTCGAAATCATGTGTACGGTAATTTAACTCATGAGTGGTCAACTGACATGAAGCATATAAAACTACCTAATCATTAAAAATTAAGACACAACCAATTTTTTTCAAAGAAGCATCACTGTATATAAAAAATTCACCATCTATAAAAGTTAATACCAAAACTGAGAAATTAACCAATCTTCATTCAAATTCCTGAAAACAATAATTAAATTCATTTTTCCTGATGAACATAACACCTTTTCGAGTTAAAATTGTCATTGGGATATATAACCTTGATAAATTCTCAAAAAAACATATATAATAGCCTACCAATACAATAAACCTATGAATCTCAGTTATATTTGTGGGTCTTGTCCATTCATTAACAACTTTTTTTTAGCAGGATCAATAGTTATGCCATTTTTTGAAACAATGTGACCATGAAATTAAATTTTTTGTTACCAAAATTCACAATTGATGAATTTCCAATACAATTTATTTTCTATTAAGGTTTGCATGAAAACCTTTAAATGTATTTTATGTTCCTTTTCACTTTTGTAATATACCAATATGTCACTAATAAACACAACCACAAACTTATCCATAAACCAACGGAAAATTATATTCCTAATATCCATTAATACAGCAGGTGTATTGGATAAACCAAAATACATAACTAGAAATTATTAAAGGCCATATCGTGTACAAAATAAGGTCTTCGAAACATTTGCTTCCTTGAAAAATACTAAGATCCATGGATCTGATCAAACAATTCATTAATATGATGAAATGAACACTTGTTCGTAATATTGATATTATTAAAGGCACTGTAATCAATGAAAAGTCTCATTGAACCATATTTTTTTATAAACAAGACTAGAGCACCCAATTGTGATGTTCTAGATCGAATGAAACCATTATCTAACAACTCCTGCAATTGTTTCTTTAACTCTAAAAGTTCAATTTGATCCATTCGATAAGGGGGTTGTGAAATTGGCTTAGCATTAGGAACTAAGTCAATAGTAAATTCAACTTCCCGATCATGTATAATACCAGACAACTTTTTAGGGAAAACGTCAAGATACTAATTTACTACTGGCACATCATTAATATGAATAGTTCCTTTTTTCATAAATGTATGAAAGGTAACATTCATTTCCATGTTTCAGTAGTTTCTCAGCTTCTTAATATGTTTTCAGAAATAATGGTTCTATCTTATTAGGGTAAATAGAAATACAATACATTCATAAAATAACATAAAACTCTACTATAGGAAAAACAAAAAGGTTTGCAGGTAAATTATTTCCTCAGAAAAGGATAGTAATCTTCTTATAATTTCATTTTTCCTCAACATTTCTCATAGTGACTTTTACCATAAGTTTTGGATTCAGTTCATGAGGTGGAATTCCATGTTTACCCAAATATTTCTCAGATTTGAAAGAACATGTTGGCCCAGAATCAAACAATACATTGGCATAATCTGAAAAAAACCAATAAATTACCTGATACTACTACATTTTATAGTCTCACATCAACCTTAGTAGTAGAAAAAGATATTTCCCCACTATTCTTCATTTGATCTATTTGGTTTCAACCCTAGGTGATCAAATTTTGACACACATTAGCATAATTCTCAAACTCATTGCTACTAAAACATCTTACCGCTGGTATTTCAAGGCCAGCATGATCATCTTACTTACAGTTACGAGCAATATAACCACTCTTACCACACCAGAAGATCTTTACATATATTTCAGAGACATTCTACATGATTTTTTTTACCACACTTCTTTTAATATTGAATTTTAATTTTCTTACCAACAAGCTTCTTTGATAAATACATTGCATTTTTGTGCTAATAGGACCTCTACTTTTTTTCTCTAATTAAACACATGATCTTTAGAAAACTACATTTCTACCTTCTCGGAACATCTGCAAATTTTCTCATAGTTATTTTATTGATGAGAGGCTAATGCTATTTGATATTGTGGCTTCATTCCTAACTAAAATCTATTTGTCTTACTATCAAGATCTTGGAATAAATTTGGAGCATATCTTTCCAGTTGAGTGAAATATTCTTTGTAAGAATCCACTGATTCATCCTCCTACCTCAATTCTAAGAATTGATTTTTAATCCTAGTTCACACTGCCTTAGGAAAATATTTCTCATGAAACATAACTTTGAATTTGTCCCAAAAAATAGCATCAATCTTCTCACTAACCCTGATATTTTTAACTATCTACCACCACTGATACGCTTCTCCCTGAAATAAAATAAATAGAAAGACTAACCTTTCGATTTTTTGTACAACCAAAGTCATCAAAAATATTTTACGGTGCTTTGATCCACCCTTCATATTGAACATGGTCATACGTTCATCTCAATGATGGGGGATGTCGCATCATGAAATGATCCACTATAGACATGTTTTTTTGGGGTTGATCGGGTTGATCATGTGCTTGTATACCAAAACCAATTATAGCCTATGTCAACTGCGTCAATACTACCACAAATTATTCTGTTCCAACTCCTACCATCTCGAGATGATTATTTGGAAGGTTATTCTCCTCTGTATTCCTTCCCAGCACAACTACCCTGGTTCCTCTACAGAAAACCATTCTGAACAAACATATCTTAGATGAATAAACATGGTAATCTTCAAATGATATATCATTTATATTTGAACAAAAATGTCAAAATAACTTATGGATATTCTATTAAGAAAATTATAACTCCTAAAGTTATCTAAACTAACCTCTGATACCAACTATAAGGCCCTATCCTTAAACATTACATACTCATGAATTAGGATAATAATTCAAATTCAATTTCTTCTCAGGTTTATGGATTTAGATAATTGGGTCACAACTTTTACATAACTACCTTAATATAACATCTATACACTTCTAGTCAGTGTCTATTTTCTCATAAAAAAATAATCTTAAATGAAATGAAAAATGTTTAGTTCAATGTTTTAAATTGCATAAGTTTTCCTTAATCCCATACATAACACTATTCCTCATTAAGTCTTATGAAAAAACATTTCAAAAACTTGGTATGGGCACAAAAATATCAGTAAGGGATACACAATGACGGAAAACTGTTAGTATTTTAATAAAACATATAAACCATTAATACTTTATCATAAGTAATAATTTTTACCTTTATGAATTAGTAAATACTGTTCACTAAATAAAATCTCATTGCTTACCTTTTTTTAACCAAATGATTACTATAAACCCCATATAAAGCACACATACTATATAAAAGGTAAAGTTGGGATGTAATAATACATAAATAGAATAACTACATATTCAACTTACACAAATAATTCTTACAAATGGAATAGTCATACAACAGAAATTTATTCCCAATTTATTGGAGTTTATAATGTAACCACTCATCTTTGGTTTATCACGGAACCACCTGTCATTTGGTTTATAACGTAACCACCGGTCAAATTTCTAAGTACATGTATATAATTATCATACATAAAAGATTGAAAGTATCAACCTTTCACTAATAACATTTCTTTTGAAATCACAACAAATCATTTCAAGATATTGAAATACTCAATCTATTTAAAAAACCATTTTCAATATCAAAACAATAAAAAATGGAATAAGGGGTTAATTTTTTTCTTTTAAATACATTATGTCTTATAGAGGAATCCTAATAATGATTACGAAGTCGGAAAGGTCATTATCGCTGTATACATTAAAAACATTTTCTTTGTTATTTAATAAAATGATTTGTAGATAAAATATTCCCTTTGAATAAAATTAAATGTAAAAGGGTTTTATTATACACCGTCTAAAATAACGTCTTGTATAAATAAAAATATTCCTCAAAGAAAGAAGATTGAGACAAAGTAACTTACCTCGTGTCCGACTTGACTCGTTCATTTTTTAATTTCCTGAATAATATAATTAAACTAATTTTTACTTGATTCAGAACATTTTTCAAATTTATTATTCATTTTATATCACTTATTACCTTACTATAATAATTATTAAATTATTTGAGGTCATATCAGACATTTTGTCGATGTTCGGAACATGTGTCAAAAATGAACTTGTTATAATTATAAATGGTCCATGTGGTCAGAATTGCATTTTATATGGAATTATATTCTTGATTTAGATATCATATTTTTCAAAGATGTATAGTAAATATGTATTTAGAATATTCCATTGCATTTTGATATAAGAAATGAAATGCACCGTTCAGGGAGATGGTTAACCGTAGATACGCATGAATGCTACTTTCATTTCGTTTTCAATTTTAAAGGAATGAAAACTAAATGATACATAAGTATATTATAATTCTATTAATATATATATATTATATATTTTTACATAATTTAATTAATTCCATCCTTTATATGTTCTATGTATAGCATAAACAAGTCATATCACTTTGAGGTGAAGCTACTACGCACTTCCTCAAATTAAATTATCATATTTATACAATATGAAAAGCATAAAGGCTTGTTATAAATCAGAATTACGTAATAATATAGATAAATTAAATATCACAAACATCATATATAATTACCGTTCCATCATAATGGCCACTATAAGAGGTGGTAGAAGAAGATCGACAATCGTCATTTCATGAGGCAATAGTTCACCGTCCACAAAAACAACATGTTCTTTACCCATTAGAAGAGGGTTTGTGTAAGTGTAGTTAGAATAATTCTCATAAAAACAACCTAGTATATAGAGGAAAATGGTTTTGTTATTTTGAAAAATAAAAAATAGTATAGGGAGTAGAGAAGGAAAAATATTGGAAAGGAACATGAGTGCAGACATTACCTCAAATCGGGTAACTTTTTTTTGATTTGGGCCAAAGAGATTTCATTAATTGACTTATTCCTAGGGGAGGATTCTAGAAGAAAAGGAGGGAAGTTTGGAGCTTATTTGGGTAGAGTTTGAATGATCCAATTGGGCTTTAGGGGTGTGAGTAATTGTTAGAGGCGGTGTCCATTAATAAGAGAGAGGAGGGGCATTATAGGAATGCTTGAACGTATAATTTTATTATTAATTGATTTTATAATTATAATAGAACCAAGGTGATATATTTCAAATATATGAAGAAGTTGGGTCTAAATCAGCTCATACAATGTTTTGTAGATAATTGTATGTTGCAAAATTAACCATATCTTTTAGCTTTAACCCTTAGTAAACTTATTTAACTTTTACCATGTCTTTTGGTATATTCTTAATATATGGTTACCATAGCTACTATAAAATGCCAAGAGATGAAAAAATGGATCATAAATGAATATTTTAACATAAAATATTTCAGGTCACGTAATACTATATTTTTTGGACTATTATATCATTTACTAAAATATTAATTGATTTAAAAACGCATTTATGTCGATTTTTATAATATTCATATCATGACTTTTTAATAAAAAATAACAAATTAATTAATTCTAAAGATCATTATTAATTCAATGATAACAGGTCAGAATCATCCATAAAATTTATGGCATAAAAAGTTTCAAAAAAATATATATATTATTTTTTATAATCTCATATATTTAAAACAATCATTAATATTGTAATCAGTGCATCATCATTGTGTCAAAAATAAATTTATTTATTTGATGTTTATAAATTATAAATAAAATAACATGAAGTATGAAAGATCTTTATATTTCTAATTAATACATATAGTTGAATATATCAATTATATAATCCCATATAAAAATTCATTTATTAAAAGATAAATATTTAGGTTATATTTTCCTTAACATCAAATTAAAAGAAATTAAATGTCATTTTCACACACAATTGACTCCATGGGGTCCTAAAATCGACTCAAGGATGACCATGGTAAGACATATCTCATACAATAGGGTTATGAAACATGTTAGGGTAATTTAATATTATTATAACGTTATTTTTTACCTTTAATTACCAGATTTACCCTTTAACCATGGTAGATAAAATATTAACTAAATTTACTATTCATAATTCATAAAAATAAATGTTACCTATTTAAACAATTTGTACCTAATGATTATAAATATGGAATCTATTATTCCAAATTAAAAACATAGAAGTTACAAAATTAATAAAAAATTAATTCCTCTTGTCAAAACCAAAAAACATTTTTTTAAGAAGTTAAAACTACCAAAATATTGATATGTGTTTATGTGCAATATTAAATGGAAATTTCTTATAATGACCAAAATTGGAATAAATGTTAAAAATATATTCTAATTAAACTTTACAACCAATTAAAAGGACAATGTAATCAAAAAAATAAATTATATGAAAAGATAGTTTTGACAAAAAATGCAGTATTTTTCATAATTTATTAAAAAATGAACTATATCAGAAAAATGCCAAAAATTTACTCAAATTAAATTTTGATGTAACTATTATAAATAACAAGTTTATTTTTTCAAATGGAATATATAAAAGTTAAAAATACTATATTTAAAAATAGTTCTCCATCAAAAGATGGTAAAACTACCTTTTAAAAATATTAGAGTACTTATGCTTAAAATTAGATTCATTATCATTTTAAGCCCCTAAATTTTATTGGATAATGTAAAGACATTTAACAGACATGTATAATCATAATATTGGTTGTTCTATTCATTACTACCAATACATTAACTAGCCTTTATCTACCACTAAAAATAATAATATTAAATTATTATTATTTTTCCAAGTATAACTCAGCCTTGTGTGCAACATACGATTTCGGAGAAACCCATTGTTTCTTGTTGGGTATGCCATCAATAATAGAATCCCCATTAAAATAAAATTAATATTTAATTCACAAATATTAATAAATATTAAAATTTAATATTTTTTACTTACCTGAGGTGTTACATCCTTCCCCCCTTTTGGAAATTGCATCCTCATAATTTTATTTACTTATCAAATAAGTGGGCGTATTTATCCCTCATAGCATCTTTATATTCTCATGATTCCTATTAAACCATATGTTTTTCCACAAAACCTTTACCTGAAGAATTACATTATTCTACAACACTTTCTCTCTTCGGTTATGAATCTAGACTGGTTGTTCCACATAAGTATGATTCTCTTCCAACTGAACTATCTCTAGACTCAAAACATGAGATGGATCTGGAATATAATTTCTCAACATTGAAATATGAAAACCATTTTTTACTAGAGATAATCATGGAGTAAATCCACTTTGTAAAAAACTAATCCAACTTTCTATGGGATTTTATAGGGTCCAATGAACCTCAGACTCAGCTTCCCCTTCTTAAAAAAATGCATCACACATTTACATGGAGATACTTTGAGAAATTTATGACCACCTACCTTGAAAAAAAGATCCTACCTTCGATTATCAGTATAACTTTCTTCCTGCCCAAAGTTGTACTCATGTGATTCTATATCAATATAACATTCTCTTCCATATCATCTACCAATTCTGGTGCCATTAGTTTCATTTCACATAATTCATCCCAAAAAGCTGGAGTTTAATAACACTTCTCATATAATGCCTCAAATGTAGTCATCTGTACACCAAAATGAAAACTCTTATTATAATAAAACACAACCAATGAAAGATGTTGGTCCCAAATTTCCTAGTAATCCATTCAGAAATCATGTAAGATATCCTCCATTTTCTAAATTGTTCTTTTTGACTACCCATATGATTGAGGCTAAAAATCTATACTAAAATTTAATTTATTACCCAATGACTTCTAAAGGGATTTCTAAAAGATTGAAGTAAACCTGAGGTCACGATTAGATACAATGGAGTGGGAAACTCCATGTAACCTGACTATCTCTTTAACATACCACCAAGAAATTTGATCTAGAGATGAAGTATCTCAGATAGGAAGAAAATGAGTAGATTTAGTCAATCAGTCAGCAATAACCAAGATTGCATTATTACCTCGAGATGTCTTTAGTAATCCCACAACGAAGTCCATGGATATATTTTTCCATTTCAAATCTATCACTAGTAAAGAATGAAGTATCTCATTCATTAACTACCACTCTACTATAAACTATTGACTAATCAAACACTTCACAGTAAAGTCAGCAATATCTCTTTTCATTTAATCCAACTAGTAGTAATCCTGAAAATCTCTGTACATCTTAGTACTGTTGGGATGTACCAAAAATAGAAAACTATGAGCATCACATAACAACTCTTTCATCAACAATTAATTATAAGGCACATATAATATCATCTGAAATCTCAAAATACAATCATTATCAATGTTAAATTCAGGAAACATAACCTTCTAAACAAACAATATCATTTTCTGAAACTCACTATCTTCTTTATGTTCTTGCTTAATTTTCTTTGTTAGAGATGATTTTACTGACACCTGAAAAAAAGAGAACTTTCTTACACCAAAAACTTCTATGAAAAATTTTCTCAAATCATTTATCAAAGGAACTTATTCCAAACGTAACATGGTTAATTTAGCATTACTTTTTCCACTCAAAGCAACATCCACTTTATTTTCTTTTCCTAGATGGTAATGAATCATGTAATAATAATCATTGATTAATTACATCCATCTCCTCCATCTCATGTTCAATTCTATCTAAGTGAATATATAATTAAATATTTTGTAGACAATGTATATTTCACATTTTACTCCATACAGATTATTCCTCCAAATTTTTAAATCAAAAACAACAACAGCTAATTCCAAATCATGTGTAGGGTAGTTTAACTCACGAAAATTCAACTGAAATAAAGAATAAGAAATTAAAAAATCATTATTCATTAGTACACAACCGATTCCTTTCAACAAATAATCATTGTAGATAAAAAATCACAATCTCTAAAATCCAATGTCAAGACAGTAGAATTAACCAATCTTCTTTTCAATTGATGAAAACAATCATTACATTATTTCCACCAGATGAACATAACACCTTTTCGAGATAACATATCTAGTGGGCTATAAAACGATGAATAATTCTCAAAAAACCTTCTATAATAGCCTTCCAGACAATAAAAAGTACAAATCATGGTTATATTTGTGTATCTTATCCATTATTCAACAAATTTTGTTTTATCAGGATGAACAGTTATTCCATTTTTTGAAACAATGTGACCAAGGGATGAAATCTGTTGTAACCAAAAATCACACTTTTGGAATTTCACATATAATTTATTTTCTTTTAAGGTTTGAATGACAACAATTAAATGACTTTCATGTTTCTATTTACTTTTGGAATATACCAAAAAGACCTCAATAAACACAACCAAAAAATTATCTAAGAACTCCCAAAAAAATCTATTAAAAAGATCCATGAACATAGAAAGTGCCTTGGTTAACCCAAAAGACATAAAAAAAATTTATAATGGCCATATCTTGTACGAAATGCAGTTTTCAGAATGTCTTCTTCCTTTACTTTCATCTAATGGTACCCTGACATAATGTCAGTCTTCAAAAAATAATAAGCTCCCTGGATCTGATCAAACGAATCATTGATATGAGGAAAATGATACTTGTTCTTAACAGTGATATTATTCAAAGATCTATAATCATTGCAAAGTCTCATTGAACCATCTTTCTTTTTAACAAAAAATATTGGATCATCACACAATGATGTGCTATGTTGAATGAAACCTTTATCTAACAAATCCTTCAATTGTTTCATTAACTCTATAAGTTCAATTTGACCCATTAAATAAGGAGATTTTGAAATTGGATAATCATCAAGAACTAAGTCAATAGTAAATTCAACTTCTCGATCATGTATAATACTAGGAAACACATCCTGAAAAACATAAAGATACTCATTTACTATTGGCACATCATTAATCTGAATAGTTCCATGGTTTTCAGAAATATGTTCAAGGTAACATTCATTTGGATCTTTTACTAGTTTTTTTATAATCATGATATTTTATCAGAGATATTGGATAATTCTTCTACAGAAACTGAAAGTCTTTGTGAAAACAAACCTCTTTAGATCTACTGTCAATTGTATCATGGTAAACAGAAAGCCAATCCATTTCTATAGTAACATGAAACTCTAATAGAGGAAAAACAGTTTTTAGGTAAATTATTTCCAAAAATAAGTATAGGAATCTTCTTATAATTTCTTTTTTATTCAACATTCCCCCATGTGTTTTTACCATAAGTTCTAGATTCATTTTTGAGGTGGAATTCCATGTTTACCCAAAACATTCTCAGAAATGAAAGAATGTGTAGACCCTAAATCCAAAAATACATTGGAATAATCTGAAAAAACAAAAAAAGTACTCGATACCACTTCATTTGATAGTACCACATCAACCATATTAGTAGAAATATATTTATCCCCACAATTATACTTTTGATCTTTATGGTTTCCACCCTGAATAATCAACTTTGGATACACATTGGCATAACACCCAAACTCATTGCAACTCAAACATCTTAGTGTTATCTTTTCATTTCCTACTTGATCATATTCCTTATAGTTATGAGCAATATAACCATTCTTACCACACTGGAATCACTTTCCAGATTTTGAGAGACATTATCTATGATGCTTTTTAACAGACTTATCACAAGATTGAAATTTAATTTTCTTACATCCAGTCTTATTTGATGAATACATTCCCTTTTCCTCCCAACAATACCTCTTCTTTTGCTTGCTCTCATGGAACACCTAATCATAATAAAACTCCAATTTTAAATTCTCATCACATCTGACATGTTTCTCATAGATTTTGAATTCATGGGAGGATAATTCTCTATGATATCGCAACTTCAGTCCCATTTAAAATATATTTATCTTAATATCAAGATCTGGAATGAAATTTGGAGCATTCTTTTCCAGTCAGTTGAACATATCTTCATAAGCATCCACTAAGTCATTCTCATACCTTAATTCCTAGAATTTTTTTCCTTCCTAAGTTGAACTGCCTTAGGAAAATATTTATTAAGAATCATACCTTTCAATTTGTCTCAACAAATAAAATAAATGTCCTCATTGTCCTGATATTTTTAACCACATTCCACCACTGATATTCTTCTCCTTTTAAACAATATACAACAATACTAGACTTATGATTTTCTGTACAACCCATGACATCGAAAATATTTTCCAGTTCATTCATATACCCTTCAGCTTGAACATGGTCAGATGATTCTCTGAAAGATGGGGGATGTTACCTCATGAAATGTTCCACTATAGACATCTTCCTATGGGGTTGTAATGGTTGATCTCATGCATGTATTCCACAATGATTTATATTCGTATTAAACTGTGTCATTACTCTAACAAATTGTTTATGTACAATTATAACCATCTTAGGATGCTGATGTGGAAGTTTACTCTCCATTTTATGCCTTCCCATCACTGATGACCTGTTTCCTCTACCAAAAACCTTTCTAAGAAAACATATCATAGACAAAGAAACAATTTCATCTTCAAATTCTATATCATTTCAAATATTCTATAATGTAAAAAATATTTATGGATTTTCTATTATCGAAATTCTAACTCCTAATGTTATCTAAACTGACCTATGATACCCATTATAAGGCCACATCCTTAAACATTACATAATCATTAATTATGTTAGTAATTCATATTGAAGTTATTTTCAGGTTTAGATATTTATAGAATTAGGTCATAACATATACATAACAACTTGAATATTACATGTAGACACTTCAACTGAGTATCCATTTTTTCATAAGATAAAAACTCTTAAAAAAAGAAAATTGTTAAGTTCCCCGATTTAAAAATCATGAAATTTCCATGATCCCATCCTGGACCATATTCCATGTAATGTCCTCTGAAAATAATTTCAAAATCTTGGGATGAGCATAAAAATATCAGTAAGGGATACACAGAGAAGGTAAACTATTAGTTTTTTAAAACAACATGTAAACCATGAATACCTTATCATAAGTAATAATATTCACCTTTATGTAGTAGTAAATACTCTTCATTAAATAAAATCTCATTTCTTACCCTTTTGTAACCAAAATATTACCATAAAACACATAGAAATCACACATAACATATAAAAGGTAAACTTGGGACATAATCACACTTAAATGGAATAAACACACAGTTTACATCCCCAAGTCATTCATAAAAATGAAATAGTCATACGGTCAGCTTCTATACCCAATGCATTGGAGGATATAACATAATCACCCGTCCTTGGTTTATCATGGAACCACCTGTCATTTGGTTTATCATATAACCACCCATAAAATGTATAATTTCCATTATATAATCATCACACATAAAAGATTGGAAATATCCACATTTCACTAATTACATTTCAATTGGAATCACAAAAAATCAATTCAAGATATTGATGTTATCAATACATTTCAAAAACCATTTTCAATACCGAAACACCCAAAAATAAAATAAGGGGTTTATTTTTCCTTTTAAAAATAGTAAGGCTTATAGAGGAAGCCAAATAACGATTATATTGGCAGAGAGGTCATTATCATTGCATACGATAAAATCATTACATTATTAATTTTATAAAATGATTTGTAGAAAAAATTTTCTCTTTCAATGAAATTAAAATTCAATGTGTTTTATTATACACTGTATAAAATAAAGTCATGTATAAATCAAAATACGCCTCAATGAAAGGAGATTGAGACAATATCACGTACCTCGTGTCTGTCTTGACTTGTTCATTCATTAATTTCTTAAATAATAATCATAAGTTAATTTATACTTGATTATGATCCTTCTTAAAGCATATTATTACCCATATGTCACTTTTTACCTTTATATAACAATTAGTTAATTATTTGAGTTCATATCGGTCATTTTGTCGATGTTCAGAACTTCAGTCAAAAATGAACTTGTTATAATTATAAATTGTCCATGCGGTAAAAAGTAAATTATATCCAGAATTATATTCATGATTTAGATATCATATATTTGATATATATCAGGTATATATGTATTTAGAATATTCCATATCATTTGGATATAAGAAATGAAGTTCACTGTTCATGGAGATGGTATGTCGTACATACGCATGAACACTACTTTAATTTGTTTTCTAAATATAAATGAATGAATAATAAGTGATAAATAGGTATATTATAATTATAGTATAATATATATGTAATATATGTCACGTAATTTCATTAATTCCGTCATTTATATGTTTCATGTATAGCATGAATGAGTGGTATCACTTTGAGGTGGTGGTAGTCCGCACTTCCTTAAAAATAATTATCATATTTATAAAACAAGAAAAGCATAAAGGTATGTTCCAAATGAGAATTAAAGTATAATAGAGATAAAATAAATACCATACATATAATATATAATTATAGTTCCATCATAATGGTCACCATAAGAGGTGGTAGGAGAATATTGAACAATCAATGTTTCGTGAGGCACTAGTCCGTCGTCCACAAATATGGTATGTTCTATACCCATTTGATGGAGGTTTGTGTAAGTGTAGTTCGAATACATATCATGAATATAACATATTATATTGAGTATATTGGTTTTTTATTTAAAAAAATAAAAACAAAATCATAGGGAGTGGAGAAGGAAAAATAATGGAAAGGAACATGAGAGAAGACATTACCTCAAATCAGGTAACTTCTTTTGATTTGTGCCAAAGGGATTTCATAAATTGGCTCCATCCTAGGGGAAAGAATCTAGGAGAAAGGGATTAATTTTTAGAGATTATTTGGATATAGTTTGGAAGTGATAGGGGGCATGATAGGTGTGAGTAAAGGTTATAGGTGGTGTCCTTTAATAAGAGGGTAGAGGGGCACTTTAGCAAAATTTGAAAGTATTATTTTATTACTAATTGATTTTCATATTCTAATAACACCAAAGTAATATATATCAATTATCAGATGATAATGGGTTAAAATCATCTCATCAAACCAGTTTTATAAAATTATAGTTCACAAAAATAACTTTAACTTTTATCTATAACCCTCAGAAAACATATTTAACTTTTACCATGTCTTCTTGTATATTCATAATATATAGTTACCATAGTTACTATAAAATTACAAGAGAATCAAAAAATGATCATTAATGAAATTTTTAATGAAATATATTTTAGTTTGGTCAAATATAATATTTTAATACTATTTTATAATTTATAAAAATATTAATTGATTTAAAAACTCACTTATACCAATTTTTATTCAATTCATATGAAGACTTTTTAAAAATACATGAAAACATGATTTATTCTAATAAACATCATTAACTAAAATATAACAAGTCATTATCATCCATAAAATTCGTTTATAGAATAATAAGTTTAAAAAAAATTATTTTAAATTTTATTATCTCATTTCATCAAAACATTCATTAATAAGGTAATCACTACATCGCCATTTTGTCATAAATAAATTTATTTATTTTATGTCTATAAGTTTTAAATAAAATTCAATGACATATTAAATCGTTTTATATTTCTATTTACTATTTATTGTCGAATAGATCACTTATATAACCCCATATAAAGAATGTTTTAGTAAATGAAACATGTTTAGGTTATATTATCGATAACGTTAAATTAAAAGTAATTAAATGCCATTTTCACACACAAGTTGATCCATGGGGGTCCTAAAATGGAACCAAGTTTTCCCATGGTTGGAAATATCTTCTAAAATGGGGTTAGGACGCATTATAGGTAAATTTAATATTAATATAATATTATTTTTCACCGTTATTTAACAGATTTACCCTTTAACCATGTTAAATAAAATATTTACCGAAGATATTGCTCATAATGTATACAAATAAAAGTTATCAATTTACACAATTTGTACCTCCTGATTCCAAATATGGATTAAATTTTTCCAAATTCATGACTCATAAGTTGTAGAAATTAATTTAAAGTTAACACCCATTGTTAAAACCAAAAAACATATTTTTAAGAAGTAAAACCTACCAAAATATTGGCAAGTGTTTACGTCCAATTTCAAGGTGTAATTATTTAAAATAACCAAAATTTGATTAAATGATAAAAATATAATCTAACTAAACATTAAAACAAATTAAAAGGACAATATAATCATATAAATAAATTAGATGAAAAGACATTTTTCACTTAAATGGAGTATTTTTTACTATTCATTAAAATTGAATTTTATCATAAAAATACAAAAAAAGTACCCAAAGTAAATATTGAGGTCCTGATTCCAAATATGAAGTATGGTGTTTGAAATGGAACATATATAAGTGAAAAAAACTATATTTAAAAAGGATTTTCTGTCAAAAGGTGGTAAAACTACCTTTTAAAAATATTACAGTATTTATGCTTAAAATTGAATTCATTATCATTTTAATCCTCTAAAATATAATAAATAAATGTGAAG
This sequence comes from Viscum album, assembly GCA_963277665.1. NCBI lineage: Eukaryota > Viridiplantae > Streptophyta > Magnoliopsida > Santalales > Viscaceae > Viscum > Viscum album. The sequence continues at coordinate 598,432,772 of OY728121.1, forward strand.
ACATTGAAAAAACATGTATAATAATAATATGGTTAGTTATGTTCATTCCTGCCTACACAACGGATAGGCATTAAAAACCATTTAAAATAATAATATTATATTATTATTATTTTTCTCAGTATGACTCAACCTTGTGTGCAACCTAAGATTTCATAGAAACCAATTTTTGTGTGTCGGGTACACCATCAAACATAGAATCCCCTATACAGTAAAATTAAAATTTAATTCATAAATATTTATAAATAATAAAATTTCATATTCTTTATTTACCTAGAATGTTATAGGAAGGCTTTCATGTGGGATTCCATTAATCACTATTTTGTGTCTTAGAATATGGATAACCTCATATGAATCACCTTTACATTTGTATACATTATAGTATATAGCTGACCTCGTATAAAAATAAATCATAGTGGGTCTAATTCTATTTCCCCAATCAAGGTTGAAAATTTGTGGTATCTTTTTTATGTCACCTCATCTAACATCAAAATAGGGGATCATTGTAGTGAGAATGATGCCTTTTCTTAGAACTCCTCTAACAAATGGGTGGTTATAGATGATTTTAATACTGTCCAGAGTTGTGAATAAAAAATGGTCTCAACATCAATAGAGAAGCTTTAGTGGAATTTCCTCTTTCATTAGTCCATTCCATTTTATAGAAGTACCCATTGAGGGTGAAGACATCACTTGGAGTATGTATACTCTAAATGGAAGGGATTCATGTAAATATGATATATTTTTCGTTCAAGTTGTTGATTATATAAACAATTATGTATTATTTGGGCATAGTCTACCAAAAAAATCACTTAGATCATAACCCTAAATTGATGAAAATATACATACATTATTCTAGGTCTTATCTTCTCCCTTTCTCTTTAAATAATGGATAGAAATTGACTCCTATATACAATAAAATCATTTTGCAGGCATGGAGGATAAATCAACTTGGAAACCAGCTCAATGTTATTTTTTAAAAGCTCAGTAATGTTAATATATTCTTATGATATTGGATTAGTACCTGTTTTTTTGAACACGATCTTATGAGTAATTCTAGTGAAGAAAATATGGAAAGTTATCACCTTAGAAATTATCACCTTAAGATCCCTTCATGTGAGGAAATTCAATTAATTTTAAGGGTTTATGATCTCTTAACTATAATGGATAGTCTGGTCTATAATCACATATATGTCAAATGAACGATAAATAGTGATAATAACTCTAAATTCTTTCATAGGATGCATAAGGGAGAAATTATCATAGTAGGAATAAATTCCATTAATATTGAAAATGTCTTTACACCTCTAAAAGTGATATCTCAAATTTATTAGTGAATTACTTCACTATTATTTATTATCATAATGGAAAAAAAACCTAGGAAGTTATTCATAATATTTTCCCTTCCATTTATGATTATCAAAACCGTTATCTCATAGGGGCCCCTTCCAAGGAGGAAATTAATGAGGTCTAATATTATCTAAACATATAAAGAATAGCTAGTATGGATTGACTTTCCTATAATCTTTTTATGTTTTATTGGGATATACTACAGGTTGATATGGTTATTGTAGAAATGTATTTCTTCACTCATTCTCATATGCCTTATGGATTAAACTCAAAAGTCATTTCATTGATTCACATGAAGGATAATGCAATAAACATTAAATACATCAGACCTATGGCTATTGTTAAAACCACCCTTAAAGACATTAATAAAATTTTGAGGACTAAATATGGGGTAATTAATATAGATCTCATTTCCTCTAACATGTTTTTATTTATACCTAGTAGGAAAATATAGAACTACCTTTTAACTGCATTATATAGTATTAATCTATTGAAAATGAAGTCCAAGTAAGGGAATATTGCCCAAAAAATTGATAAATCAAAGGCTTTTGGTACCCTAAAATTTTGATTCTTCCTTGTTCTCCTCAAGTGGTTTGGTATCTCAAAGAATTTAATTAGTATTATTAGAAATATTCATAGATCATTATGTTGTTCCATCCTTATCAATGGATCACCAAGGGATTATTTTCAATACACCCGAGGAGTTAGATAAGGGGGTCTATTAATTGGTATTCAATACGCCATTTCTAAATACTACATGATCTGATGTTTTAATGTTCTCTCACTGGTTGTTATTTTTAGGAAAATCAATTTTGGTATGGATAATCACATACCATAAAACATATTATATTCTGATGAAATTATTATTTTTGGGAAATTGTTAAGGAGATATATCTCTATGATTAAATATTTTTAAAAAAATTATGTGGTAGTGTCTAGACATCAAATAAGTTGGAAAAAATCATTCATTGTTTTTTGAGATGGACTTACTATTGGTAAATAAAACAGGATCAACAAATATCTTATAGTTAAGAAGGGATCTAGGCCCATTATATATCATTGTGTTCCCCTATTCTATAGTATGGTGTGGATGGAATATTTGGAATACTTTTATTATGTTATCATTAATAAAATTGATATATGGTAGGGTAAATATATATCTCAAGTTGAGAGGGTGTGTCTTATTAACTAAGTCATCACATCAATATTTGTGTATTCCTTATAACTTTATATATGGAAAAGAAATCTCCTCAGGGAACTCCAACTCAAGATAATAAACTTTATTTGGATAGGATCTTTCAATGAATGAATGATGATCATGATTTTTGGGAAGGACTGAATAAATGAAAATTTTATGGGAGGCCTTGTAATAAAGGATCTTAGTATTTTTAATGATGGACTTATTCATAAGTTCACATGGAATTTCATATCTCTTAATGATTCTTATTTGAAATTTTTATCATGAAGAATCCAGAAAATGCTTCTTAATGGGTACCCCCACTATTTATCCTCTTCTATTTAGACTTCTCTCATATATTAATTCAATGAAATAATTCATAATTCAAAATGGATTGTTTGTAGATAGTCTAATCTCAACTGTAGTCATGATCCTTGGATAGATAGTCCAATTAATACTGGAGAAATACCTTCTAGGATTCTTAGAATGTATGTAGAAGAATTCCCAATACAAAGAGATAGACCTGATGACATGGTAACTTCTTAAGCCAATTTGGATGTTCAGAATTACACTTTCATGGATATGTACTTCCTAATCTGGAAACCAAATATAAATGCACACTTTATTACTGAAAAATTTTATAATCATCAATGGGATGGATGCACTCAATCATCTTTCTGACTTTTTAAATTCAAGACTCCATTTGGTCAACCATAAAGGATACTTCTTCTTCATAGAATCTGGAATAACCAATTTCCAACACACGATAATCTAAGAATGTCTGGGAAGTGAATATAATCTTCATACCATTTATTCTTAAATAATGTTGAAACTATACAACAATTTCTTCAATGCTTCCCATTTTCTATGAAGTTATGGAGATATATTGGGCCCTTTTAATACTGATTTGTGTTTTCATAGGCACATTGATAAATTGATGAATCTCATTAGACACTATGGAAGGAGTGACCAAATTTTGAACCTTCTACTTTATACTACAATAGCCATTTGTAGTGTTGTTTGGACATCCCGTAATACCTCATTGTTTGACAACATGACTCCCTCCTTCTGTAAAAGAACCTTAAAGATCTACCATGACATACAAGATTCTTCTTCAATTAAAAATGTCTCCATGTCTAACACCCTCATAGACCTCAATACGCATTGTATGCTTCTAATATCATGTTCACTAAAGAATCCTTTGGTTATTAATAGTATACGATGGATTTCTATCATCTCTACATGTGTTACAGCTAAAGTTGATAGATATTCTTATAGAATGTCAGGATAATTGGGATATGGTGGGGTCTTTTGCATGAATAATGGGTTCTTCAAGGCTTTCTAGCATTATTTTACTATGCTATGAATTGCATATGATGTTGAATTGTGGGTCATTATATATTCTATTAATCCTGATGTATATCACAGTTTGAATGATTTATGGACTAAAACGAATTTTTAACTTTTCATTCATGCTCCTTAGTCCAGGACCTGGACTGTCCCATGGAGAATTATACCTCATTGGTTTGGAAATCTCAAACTTGCATAATCTCTCAAATTGATTATTAGACATGTCTATAGGGAGGCTAATCAAGTGGTTGATTTGCTGTCAAAGAGAGAAATAATGGAATTTACTACCATGTGGTCTTTTAGGGCTCCTAAGTACTGTGTACCTTTGGTGGATGAAGACATGAGGGGATTTTTTTATTCCCATCTTTTTAAACCCCTAGTTATATTTGACATTATAATTTATTTTTTCCTTGATAATTTATAGGGAAAATCTGATCGAACCCAGGTTTTCTGTTATATTAATTGTTATTAATTTTTTATATCATAGTGATGTTTTGAAACTTATAGTATAAACTTACAATATTTTACTATTTATCTACAAACATATACTATCTCGTTATTTTAATAAAAAAATAACCATTAAAAAATTATCAACATGTTAATTTTAAATTGAATTTATTTTTATGAAAATATTTTTCTATATATGTGAAATTTAATTATTAAATAATATTCATAGAATATTAAAAAATTGTGAATTTGGGGTCCAATGGATTAAAATTCCTTTTTAATATGTTCTATTTTTATTCTATGAAATATATATTCAATGCATTCTTTTTTATTAATTTATAATTATAAAATATTTTAAGTTATCTAAAATATTATTTCCAAGATATGTTATCTATATATTGGACAATAATACATGTAAAAATAAAATTAATATTACAGTTGGAATATTGTTAGGCAAATATTTCAATGGTTTCTCTACTATTCTTAAAATTATATTACTCATTATAAGTAAAAAAAATACTCAAAAACATGAAATTAATAATATTAATATCTTTCATTATATATCATGTTTATCCCATTACTTATTTTTTTCGTCATAAAATTGTATATTTTATTTTTGTTATTATTTTTTTATTATGAACTTTTGGGGTTAAAGATTACAGTGTTTTACAATATTGTTATGATGTCTGTTAGACTTGTTATAATCACTATAGTGAATTTAATTTTATATTTGTCATTTAATTTACTATACTGAAATAAAACAATGTACAATATGACATAGGAATTATAATTAAATTACAATTATATATATATGAATATTTTGTACTAAAATATTTATGGTTAAGTCATATATATGTCTACCATATACTAGGAAGACCCACAAGGATTCCACATCATATTTCATTGTCATGTAGGATGGATAATTCATTTTTTGTCCTTTCATATACTAAGGTGTCAATTCTCACAGAATATGATTTCAAAAAAAATAACTCAAAATGAATAGACAACTCTATAGATCTAACTAACTATGATTTTCCCATATAAAAAAGTCGAAATAATCATATAGCTAGTCATAACAGATCCTCAAACCATAGAAGGTTCTGCATTATCATTTTTGTCCACCAAATGCTATACAGTTTAAATGATCATCCAATGAATCTTTTGGGGTGTTAACCATATTTATTGAAGATAGTCTCTAGCTAAAACATGAATACCAAACATATCCTTTTTTAGTGCATCAACATATATCTTTTCAACACTACTTGGATTTATTCTATCCCAATAGGTTATCATGAAAACCTTCTATAATACTTATTTAAGCTTCCAACCATTTCATATTTGAAGCATGGATATGGTGGGGATAGGAACATCAAATTCACATGTCCAATATCACCAAATATTGAACATAGTAGTTTACATTTTTTTAATGTTCTAATCTATAGTAGAAGCAGTTAGGCATCTTCATAATATTATCTTCAGATGATTTCAATTGATAAATCCAATGAACCATATGAATTAAACCCCAAAACATTCATAGAAAGGATATTTTCACCAAAAAATTTATATATATTTAATAACAACAATTACCTTATATTGATAAATCTTAAATCATTTATCTATTCAGTTGATGTTCTTATCTGGTCATAATTGTGGTGATGAATCCAGATATTAATTCAAATAGGGATATCTACACATTCTACAAAAATCTCCAAACGATTCCATTAGAACATTGGGAATTAGAATATATTAATAATGTTCCAATAATCCTTCCATGTTTATCACAACAGGAATCTCATACGTCTTGAAGAATGTTATATCTTTCTCTCTTTGTCATGAGATATATTAGGGGGATTGACTCTTTTTTAGATCATTATTTAGAACTTATCTTTGGTCTTGATAGATTTTACTAGATTGGCTATGATACTCATATCAATTACCATCTCACTCAATAAATTAGATAATATGGATTATATACATAGGATTAAATATTTATTAATTTCATAATGTCCATTTTATTAATTTTGCATTCTATGTCAAATAAAAATAAAAATATTATTATTATATTACATGACATGATATTACTAAAAAATATATAAATTTAATTTTTTAAATAAAATAACAAATAATTTTTTAAATTATATTAAATAATATATATTATTTGTGTATGTCCCTTATCTCATCCTTTCAATCCTCCTCAAAATATTTCAAACCTCAAATAAAAAATATATATTAAAATAAATAGATATCAATATATTATTGGTTTGATAAATCTAATAATATTATATTGCATAACTATAAATATATATATATATATATTATAATCATGTTCTATATATAGAAAACATTAATAACTAAGGATTGGATTTATGCAATCAAAATAACATGAATAATTATTATTCTTTGATCATAGGAAAAATAACTAATTGAATTATGAAATTAAAATCGTATTTAAATAATATTCTAAATACACATTTTGTGTGACCCACTATGCCTTTTTTCTCAAAGTAATTTGGTGACCCTTCCTGAAGTATAATATTAGCATCTAGTAACATGTTAAGGAACTAACAGATAAATAAGTTAATTTCACAGTTAAATCTACCTTAAAAATATTTTCTATGTAATATAATCCCATTTTTATAATATCTCATCAAGATAGTTATGTACATATGTTACAAACCTATACCCTTGGGATATAATTATTTGAATATATGAAATAAAATCTTTTAAAAACGTACGTTTCTTGGAACATAATTAGATAGATCCATTTTAATCAAAGGGCCTAAAATATCTTTTTAACAAACTCTAAAAGAAAAAATTTGTTCCATGAATTATTCAACTAATTTCATATCAATTGTAATGCCTCTAACATATCCTGCTTCACAGTGAGCATATGGCATCATAGTTATTTATAATACCTCAATCACACAATTAAGTATATACCTTAACAATTATCACAATTATAAAGACCAATACTTACAAACATAAATAGATATATACAATGATACATATAACATGTTGAATACATATTAGTATGTTTTCCCTCACAACCTACTCTCTTAGATATTAAACGTTTTGAACTATAATGAGAAGAAGGCACATTTTCCTCTGATTATAATGTGCCTCATAGTCAAAACATTATTCATATCCCATTTGAAACATGTCACCTATTCAATAAAAAATATGTTTAAGAATATTCATGGATGATAAAGGTTGTCATTATAATGGGTAACTAATATAACCATTTGATGTAATAGAAAAACCTATAAATTTTCTAGATTATTATAATAATAAAGAATATTCATCCTATTATAAGTTACTTATTAGTATTTTAGTTTTTCAATATATATGTATTTGAAAGTAAAAAAGTTAAATAGTTTTAGGGTACCAAATCAAAAATAATTTTATTTACACAATAGATAATAAGAAAATTAGTCTACTATCACACACATGATATTTATGTTACAGCAAAGATAAGGATTTAGTCTATTTCTTTTTCAGGTTCTATAATATGGAAAATCAGATTACAATGAAACATAAAGCCCAATAAATTTCATATAATACATGATAAATCCTATCATAGATGTGTATGGAATCCTTATCATGGTATCTATCTATTATTTTTTAATTGGAAACATTTTCTTAATGATATTTATACCATGTGAATATGAAGAAACTCCTATATTTTATTGTAGCATAAAAAATACCATGAGTTACTTAACAATGTATGTACCTATACATAGTCCAAGTAGCATATTTAATTTATCATGATCAATCTTGATCACTATAATTTTGAATACTTTAACCAATTCATTCATGGAGAAGAATTTTTTAATTATATTACAACATATCGTAAGACTGTTATTTCATTTCCCCTCTATTATATATCATCACCATATACTTCGTAGATAATGGTAGAACTCTTACTAAACTATTTGTACACAAAGGACTCATATTTATTAATTATTTAAAAAATTATGTATGTGTTGATTAAAAATTATTTTCTATAATCATGTTTCTTGTGTTAACTCATAAATGAGTCTCTATAACTTGTATATGTTATTTTAGACATTATGATTAAAATATATTTTTTTTATCATATAGGCGTCTTCAAAATGGTTAAAATTAAGGAACTCTATTTTAAAATCCATTTAACTTATTTTTTAATCATGTAATTATTTTACTGAATGTATAATTATAATGTATTTTTACAAAAAAGGTTGTGAATTTTTTTTAAAAAAATATATTACATGGAATTACATAATTCCTTTAAAATTGGTCGTTCCTTAAAGATAATTACATTAAAATATACATCTTACATATTCTTGAATACCCATTTGAATTCAATATTATTTACATGAATTAGAGGATCAACCAAAACCTAGAAATGGTTATATTTTATTGAATACATTTTATAATTAATTATTTTTATCCACATTTAACTTTTTCTTTTCTTTCATCTTCCTTATAAGAGAGTGGTTAATCATTGTAAACCCATAATGTGTCACAATCCAAAGTGACTAGAAAACCGTATATCTTATGTTCTCTAATCTCTATGGAGATCCATTGTAGTACTTGATTATCTTGAACACCTTCATTCATGTTTCGTTATTTAAATTTATTATTTTAAAAAATGTGTGTATCTTGACCCTCATCTTCATCGAAGTTGAACATTCTCCCAATATATCATTTAGAGATATGTTAACTATTAAGAAAGGTGTGTCGTATTTCAACCGTGTTGTTTTTTCTGGGGTAATATAAATATTATATCATTTATTTTCCTTAGGATATCCTATAATTATACACATTATGCCTCTGGTTTCATGTTAATTTCTATAGGTAGACTTAATAAATGATTCACGTCGCAACTTATGTATATGCGACTGAATGATTTTATTCCCGTAACATTGCTAATGTTGAAAACTATTTTCCTTTTTTATAAGAACTAGGTTTATTAAATATACTAAAAATTATATTGAATATCCCTTAATGGATAATAGAATACATTTTTGACTCATATTCTATCTCAATATGTCCAATAAGGTGTGTTTCCTTCTCTCAAAGACACTATTACACTATATTGTATAAGAAGGAGTTTGTTTTGATAGTATATTAAAATACATTTGAAAATCATTGAACCTCTGGATAATAAATACTTCACCATAGTCTTAGTAGATATTTTTTATCATCATACAATGGTGATTCTCTACTTCATTATAATATTCCTAAAATTTCTGAAAAGAATCAAAATCATTCCCCATTAAGTATACTTAACCATATCTAATAAATACTTTAATAAAAGACATGAAGTAAGATAATCCAAATATACATTCATCTAAAAAATGTACACACATGTTAGTTTGTAAAAAATGTAATATATCCCATGCCATTTTAGCCTTTCCACAATATAGATCAGTTTCCATTTTAACATGGAATTGAGAATGAATTGTATCTAAGGTTTTGATTTAAATGAATCTTAAAACCCTTCTTAATTATCTTTGTCAAATTATTCTATTTTAGATTACTAATATAAAAATTTTGAAACTAGGTGAGATATGAATTATAAAAATATAATTCATTATCAATTACCATCAAATAATTTCCATATTCTAGTACCCAAAGACCATTATTAAAATGATCAATTTGATAACATATATTCTATTTTTAAAAGTAAAAACTCTTACAAATAACATAAAAATAAAACTATCGATTTATAAAATCTACTAAAACCACTCATACACTATCATTAGCCCAATGATCCACCTATCCTTTAGAAACTATATGAATTCAACTTAGTTCCAATATTCTGATACAAATGTGAGTATAATAAGTTAAATATTATAACCAATTTTGAAAAAATATTGAGATTAAATTTTATAACAAACATATTAAAAGCTTTATCTAACTTCATCATTGGGACATAATACATTATTCAACATCCCATAATTCCACATGAAGAACATACTACAACCTACTCATTATCCACCCCCATAATCCTCCTCATTTTTCAAGGGTGATGTGAAGGTTTATTAAACTTGTTGTTATTCATATAGATTTTTTTCATTTCCTTTAATCTTATTCAGCATAAATATTATAGGTTTATAATTCATTATTTACTTTCCATCCCAGAAAATTAGATCCATTAGATCTATGAGGATATTTTAAATATTGGATATATTAAAATTGACTACTAAATTCTATATATTTTTGAAATTTAGTAACTCATGAGTTTCATGTGAAACTACTTGGGTAGGATATAACCCAATATTTTCAAACACGCAATGTATCCAATCATCATGAACAGATGTGGTTTATCAGGTTCATCTTCTATAATATTTTGTGTAAAGAGTTCCTTGGAGATCTCAAGCCTCAATGGTCTTTATTTCTCTACATAAAATTATAAGGATGAGATGAAATGGTTTATGCATGGATATATTTTTATATATATTTAATTTAAATAGTAATGGATTATATCTAGAGGAATTGGTCATTTTAGAAATCAATAATGTTTTTCTAAAATATATAATACAACACCAAAATTTTAAGTAATATTATCAGGAATATGGGACTCTGAAATTTAAAAACATTCACTCATGGAGTTTTATGATACAAATGAGAATATACCACTACTAGACAATTTCTCTAGTGAAGATATTCTCTATATATAATATATATTACAATGATAATGTCCTGGTAAAATGGATTTCCATTTTCAACAATAATTAATATATTTTTTTAGTATTTTATCTTAAATAAATGGTATAGAAAAATTTTTATTATTTTAACAACCCTCACTATTGGATTTAAAATATCATATTTAATGTATATTAAAATATAAAGGAACCATATTACACTCCACATAACGACGATATTGTCTTTAAAAATTAAATGTAGTTATATAGGTATGTGGTCTTTCCAATTGCATTAACATGTAGTTACCAAATCTGTTAATTGGATACCCAAATATGTAAATCATAATCATATTTTTATTCAAATGTCACCTCATAATGGTCTTAAATAGCGTTTTCCCATTACACTTAATACTAGTTGGTTAACCTGAATCATTATATATGATAGGAATCACTGATAATTGAAAGTTAATTCAACTACTTCATGTTTCTTAACATTGAAGATGAAAGGATGTATTTAACATAATTTTTTCAATGAGATATTTTTTAATATTATTTAAAATTAATATTTATTTTATAATTTTACATTATTTTTAACAATATATGGATTTTACATAACTATTTAATCATATATGATAAAATAATTAATGGGTAAATAATTTATATTATTTTATTATGCCTGTTCATTATTATTTTATTTTATGTAATATTGTATAAACACAAAATAAACCTATACCACATAAATAAATTTTCAATCACTTGATAAAATAAAATTTATAAGTGGTATTATCTTAAACATCCCCCAAAGGAACCCCTCATGTGCCTACAAAAAAGGAAATATTGATCTTCTAATCTCAACTCTAATAAGACACAAGATAGTAAATAACACAGAGTGTATAAAATGTGAATATGGGAGGAATTACCACATAAAGTCTGATAAATAATAAAATTAAAAACCAAAAAATTTTATTCCATTGTATAAATCATGACAACTTAATTGATGCATATTTTCCAGTTATACAATATCAATAAAATAAATGCAATAAAGTCACCAAAACTCAATAGAAGATAACCAAAAAATTTATTAATGCTTAAAATTAAATCATGAAAAAACATAGAAAAAATTGGTGGAATAATATTTTGGGGGTACTCAATAGGATAAAAATTCTAAAAAATGACATTCAAGTGTAATAAGAGTGAATGGGTAATCAACAGTGAATTATCCAAAAAACACAAAATCACATATCTAATATGTAACAATAAGAAGTTCAATCAAGGACCCATATATCCCACATCACTAAAAATAATTTCTTCTGTGTCCTAATCATCCCCCACCACTTTAAATAATTTTAATATAAAAGACTCCATCTTCAACAATAAATAATAATCATCAATAACATAATTTTAATCAATCATCACATGTACAAGGACCAAAATTTCCCACCACTCCAACCTTCCTGTTCATGGGATACAGAAACTCAAAATGTTATTGATCAACTAACAAACTATATAGGGATGGGAGTCTAAAAATATAAACCACACATCACTAAAAATATCCCCATATTTAGTTTCCTCAACCCAAGTAGCCCAGATCTAGTGTTTTCTATATTACATAGGTATAATATATAAGTAATCGCATCATTAATTAAAAATTACTTTAGCAATCCTAGTAAACTACATTAATATATTATTACAATTTTTTATTTGAATACACAAATTACAACATATTTTTTTTACAAAATATATTTATTCTTCTTAGAATATCTTTATATATCATTCATAGTAAAATTATTCTATTCTTGAGAAATGATACAACATAAGCGTGATATAATATAATCAGTAATGGTTATGTACAAAAAAAATATCTTGAATTAAAATAGAATAGTCAATATGTATTTCTAGACAACTCAACTGAGATAATATTTAATAAATAACATGAATATTATAAATGGATATGGTATAATCAATATGTAAATGTAAATAATGAAAAACACATTCCATTTAATCAACAAAATGGGAATAAAATACATCCAATGAATATAATAGTGAAATTAATATGGATAAAAATAAATGAATTAAAAAATGATCAAAATTATTTATTATATGAAGTCATGATCTTTGGAAATAATGATACCTATGCCGCCAAGAACATTCACAAAACGGTTTAAAAGTATTGGATAGTTATAAATAATAATACCAAATAAATAAGGCTATCAAACTTATTAACCTTATAGGAATTATGATGCATTGTAGTGTTTTTTATAAATAAAAACCACATGTATCTTAATATAAAAATCATTACATATATATTGAATAATTAGTTTAATTGATGAAAAATGTGTCTTATCATCAAATATTGTTATTGTTTAAAGAATATGGATTTATAAATATTTCCCTTAATAAAAAATGACTTTAAATGTAGAAAGAAAATTGCAGCAGTTATATACGGTTTCAAAAATAAATATAAATATGATAAATAATAAGGGTATTAAGAGAAATTTAATGTCCTATGATCGTTGTTAATTTATTATTTCAAGGTAAAGTTAATTATTACCAAATTTGATTCATGAAAGTGAATTTCATAACATTCATTAACAAAAATTATCATCACCCATCTATTTAAATAATAATGATAATATAAATCCTATATATACCTATTGGAGTAAGAACAAAGGTTTGTTTTTGGTTGTTGAATATAAATACCATAAAAATATATTTTTTGAAAATTCTTGATGAAGAAATCCAATTCATTTTAAAAATCAGTTTTAAAACAAAAAAATCAGAAAAAAATGAAAATACCCTTCTTTGAAAATAATATTTGAAACACATAATGAAACTATAAAACATTGATTGTTAATGATTTTGTGAAATATTTTATATGATAATAATGTTAAAATAATGATTAATTTAATATTTTTTAAAAAAGGGAAATTTATGTTATTTTAAAAAATATATTATGTTTTCTTTAATTTTTTTTGTAAAAAGTAAAAATGGGTAAAAATGTCTTCAATTTATTTCAAAAAGGTTAAAAAAATTATGAAATTTTATTTAAAAAAACAAGGTTTTAGAGGAAAAAAATTCCTTTCTAGAGAGTGATAAGAAGTCTAGGTCTCTTATAAACTCTTCATAATAATTTTAAGTATCAAATAGTAGAAAAATAGAAATATTAAATGAAAATTTAATTAATAACCATATTAGAATAAAAATAAAAGTTTTTTTATATAATGATCTAATAATTTAATTAATTTTAAACTCAATTATAAAAAATCAATATTAAATTGAGATTTCAAAGTAAACCCTTATAAAGATCATAATGTTGAAGTGGGAATTATTAAATTAATTGATTATGTATATAAAATGTAAAACTAAATAAATAAAGTGGATTTAAAAAATAATAAAATCAAATTAATTTCACACATAATATTATAATATCAAATACTATACAGAAATAATATATCCCAATTTAAAACAAATGACGTAAGAATTTTTTAACCCTTTGTAAATTTTAAGTTAAATCCCATTTCATAAAATAATTCAAATTTAATCCTCAAATAAAACGAATTTTTAGTTAATGATGTTATTAAATGTCAAATTTTCATTATATAATCCAAATAAAATATATTAGGTTCATAACATTATAATATGCATCAATGAAGAGCAATTTAGTCGAAATCCTTTACTACATGCTTAGTTTTGGTTAAATATGATGTAATATTATGAACGGTGGTTTTAAACTTGTAATTAACATATAATAGAACCATATTAATATTAATAATTTTATAAATTATCCTCTTATATCATTTTATCCTCTATTTGTTTATAATAATTCGTTATTTTTATTATTTCATTTGTTAATTGCCTTCATTCTCATTCATGTTTCATCAAAAATGTTTATCTTCTTGAATATATTATATTTTCCCATGATCTAAAAAATAATTATCATTACACAATTATCATATTTATACAAAAATTTAACTTTTTCAATCAATCATGAAATATGTTATTGAGAAATGGTGTATGTTATAATCATGGAGAAAGTATGTCATACGTACGCATGGGTAACATTTCCATTTTTTAACTATCATTTTAGAAAATATATAAGTAATATTTTATCCTTTAAGAATTATAATAATATAAATAATAAAATATTAATTATTATATATATCGTCTATGTGGGTTGGTCACTAAAATAGAGTCACATAATTTTGTGAACGTAGCAGTCCACGCAAGCACAAATGATGTTATAATATTTGAGTGAAAAAGTAACAAATAAAATGATATATTATATTTTAATAGTGAAAAATATGTAATTATTATTATAATTATTCTATTTATATCACAAATATTAATTATATTTATCCATAATTACTTTTATGTGAAATTTTAGTAAAAAATGAATCACATCACTTTGCAAGGTGGTTGTCCACCGTACACATGAGTAGCATTATTGTGTCACCTAAGAATATAAATTGAAAAGTAATATATGATATTATGTATATAGCGGAATAATTATGTTATAAATATAATAAATTCAATATATATCCATCATCATTCCCAACCCTAGGAGGTGTTGATGGAAAAATGAATGACATCAGTTTGTGAGGTGGTAGTCTTCCATACACAAGCATGGTGATTTTGCAACCCATTTTATGGAAGTGGGCATGGTTTTAGGTAATTAAAATAACATAAAAAATATAGAATATATTTAATATATTTAGGTTATTAAATATATATAGTTTATTAAGAATGTAGGGTCATAGAGAGAGAAATAAAATAAAAAACATCACTAAAAAATGTTACCTCTCTTTCAAAAAACCATATATGGGTTTCACTAAAATCTTTTATAGGGTGTATTTCATCCCAAAATAAGGATTTTTGGAGTATTTTAGGAATATTTGGAAGTTATTTTGGATGTTTTTCCAAAAAAAGAGTTTGAATGTGTGATTAATAGGGGAAAGGGTGGTCTATTAAAAGTGAGGGGAGTGACGCACCTATAATTTATAAAATGAAAAAGCTTTACTCTTTATATTCACATTCATAAATGGTAAAAAATATAGTATTATTGATTCATATACATTATAAGGTATAAATTATGACATAAAATATATTTTTGATAATTTTTTAGGTCATTATCACCCTTATCATTTTAGTTTTACCCCCTTATAGTCCTATTTTTACTTTTAACATGGTAATTAATTTTAACTATTTTTAAAATTAATTATGGTAAAATTTTTATATGACTTAATTTTTTAATAGAGATTATTTTCATTCAAAATATTTAGTCCATTTTCCAAAATCACATTAATATAATTTTCAATTTTCAATTTAAAAATAATCCCTTCATACCTGACAATAAAGCGAGTTTTGAAAGAGTAAATGTTCCAAAGATTTCAATTTTTTTAAATAAAAATTAAATATAAAAATGTTTCAAATAACATATTTAGATTTATTTTTAATTTATTTAAATAATTTTAATTTAATAAAGTTTTTAATATAATTTAACTTTATAAATATTTTAAACGGATATGCAGTTTTCATTTAAAATAATGTATTTGTTACTATTCATCGAAAAATGAAATATTTCAGAAAAAAATATCTAAAATTCATCATAATATAACATTTATATGATGATTTAAAAAAATAATTTATTTTTATCAATTAAATTTTATATGGTGTTAGAAATTAATTTTAATTTATGTATGAAAAGAAAGACTAAACGATCTTTTAGAAAAAAAAATGATGTTTCAGAAAACATTTTTTTCACTTAAATGATTCTTATTTAATTTATAATAAATATATAACCATAATTTGAAAATATTATTTAGTACTATTAATACAATATGATTTTATGGTGTGGTTATAATGGTATACTATGTTATGTCTCATTTTAACTTGAGTTTGTGTGTTCTGTAATCTATTAGAAGTCATTAAATTTAAGGAAATGTATTTTGTGGTGTTTTTAAGCATGGGGTAGTGTGTCATATACAATATCAAATAAAATTTTATTCTTTTTTAATCATGTGTTGTTATATTTTCCCCATATAAAATAAATTTTTTCCTAATAATTTAAATTTGGTATCAGTATACCATTGATGAAAATCTCATATTGTAAATGAGTTAATAAATTATCTTCTTAATAAGAGATAAATGGAAGTAAAAAAGTTCACATAAATAGTTTTTCAAGTTAGATAAAATTGGTATCATGTGAATATATTAACATGTATGAAAATAATAAATTATTACAGATAATTATATAAGTCATTGATAAAAATAAATTGAATAATCAATGGAATGTTAAGGACCTCAAAGCCATAAATCATTTACAATTTTAATAGACCATGTGATTCATCATATATAAATATAATAAGATATTTTTTTGTTTCATGATCATATTAATAGTGTTTCATAATTACATTACTATCTAAGAATATAAAGAAATATATTTACTTTATATTTTTTATTTCATCAGAATAATTTCATCATTTTTAATTACTTCAATCAATTTCATATTCATCTATTACTCACTAAATTGAATGATATTATTTTTTTAATCCAAATGTAATAAAATTTACTTTTAACAGATCATATATTACAAAAAAGAGTTACAAGCCATTCTATTCACCTCTAACCCTTTTCCAAATCTATTATAGTGTGCACCAGTTTTACAATACGACACATGATTATATAATTGTCAATAAAAACGAAACTATTTAATAATTAATATTTCATTGGAAAATCATTTATCTAATAACTTATTAACCATGATATCATGTAGGGATTTTGTTGTTGTTGAACCCTTATTGTCATTTGATTGTGGGTTCAAGCCCCACTACTTTTCTGAACATGAGATGTTGTCACCCGATATATGGGTAGTCCTTTTTCAATAACTATACAAATATAATTCCTATAACATTCCCAAAAAATAATATTGACAACCCTAAAATAAAATTATTCTTTAAATAACCATTTAAATAAACAATTCAAAATATTTTTTTAAAATATTTTATTTTCAATGACTAATAACATGATTTGAATATTTTTTCCCTATAATATATTATCTTATCAACCCTAAAGGTTACAATTCTTTTAAACATATTCCTATAAAATTTGATGTAATTATGTCTAAAATAATTTTTTTTCTAAAACATATATTAAACCAATGACATGAATTTCTAAAAATCGCTTCTAAATTATCCTTAATCATTTTATATTTTACAAAAATTTATTTAAAGTTGTATTTAATAAAATAAACTTCTGATCAACATTGAATTGATGAACACATGAAAGAATCCATAACTATTCTGTTAATAGAGACAGATATTATTATGAAATGTATCAAAACCCATATATGATTCATGAATCTTAACACCAATAAAAAATTGATAAAAATATTTCTATAAAATAATTTTGGAATCCCAATGAATACTACAACCATTTTATTTCATCATAGGTCCTTCCATGGCCTTGGATTATACCTTTTAGAGTATTCATTGAATCTGAAAATGCCTATGTTCTCCACATTTAAGACAATGAAATATAAATGGATCCCTAAGATAACATTTACTTACTTTTTTATACCCTTCATTCATTATTTATTAATTCATTACTTTATTCACTTGTTTTCCAAAAAAAATAGTTTCCCATTCAATTGTGTCACTTTCTTGGACATCTCTTCCCACATTTCTTGAATGGTGGAAATCAAATGTCTTTCATATGGCATCACACCTTTTTAAAACATAACTTTTCATTACATTTTACAAAACCAAGGACCTTTATGGTTTAGTGTCTTGGAAAATAGGAACATAACACATGAAAACAAAATAAAAAATTCTTATAAAACACTTGAAAGCCTTATTCATTTGTTAAACCTGATTTCATTATAGATTCTCATAACCTGGGAGCACACATCAAAGAAAAGGGTGAGAAGAAGGCCCAGTAAGGGAAACAAGAGAAACATTTCACATGTGAACATGAGATATATCAATAAGGTCATGATAAATAACATTAAGGCATGGGAAAGAGATCAAGAGGAATATCATAATAAAAATAATGTGTTTAATAACTTGAATATGTGGCTACAAAATTTAACATAGACATTAGTTTCTATTTCACCAAGGTTTATCCCCAAGGTGTCATTGAAAATTACCGATGTTATTCAACATAGCGTCGTTAAAAATGGTAATCTCTAGAGATTAAGTCTTTACCCAATGCATTAGAGAGCTATCAGGGTGCACCCTTAATTTTCCATTATTATCATGTTATCCACATATATCATCATCAAACATTTCATAAATAACCCATATAGCATAAAAGAAATTGGTTTCATTTCATAATCATAATGTTTTCAAAACTACTTTAAAGACATGATCATTATGTGACTTTAAACCCACGGAAAAGGAAAACGGGTTTCATGTATGTAAATACCAGAATTTAAAATAGAAACTATTGATATATATGTGAATACCCATATTGAAGAAATATATTTGAGTATTCACTTAATAAAATAATAGAATTTGAGAAAAAGATAGAGGCATTTTGAGACTAAAATTCTCCAACATAACAGCTTTGTTACAGGGTTTTAGAAAATTCTGAAAAGAGAGGGGACATGGGTAACCCACTCATAAATGATCCATAAAATGGTAGAGGGACAGAATTTAATGGATATAATAACATGGTAATGAAATTTTAAAGACATACCATATGAAATGAAAAAAATTGAAGCAAGACAAAATTAAGATTCCTCTTATGAAAATTTGACAGCCGAACGACGTCACTTAAAACGTAAAAAAAATGAATTGAAGATATCAAATAGGGTCTCCCATAATATGATCATAAAATATCAGTATGATAGATATAGAGATCATACCCCAACAAAATAAAAATGATCTTGAAAGACTTGACCGGAAAATCGATCTTGAAATTGAGAAGGGTGAAAGAATCCCATAAAAATTCGGCAGCCTAACGGCGCCACATAAAAATTCATAAAATGAATTGATGAGAGAATAAGGGGTATCTCATCAACTAAAAATTTAAAATACAGTAGGATGAATATAAAATAACATCCCTAACATAAGAACATGTATCATAAATTAAATGACATAAAAGAGAGTACTTGGAAAGAAAGAGAGAGGTATGATCCCTTACCTTAAAACGTAACTCTTAAAACTCAAAGGTTGGGACCTTGAGGGCTTGATAGCACCTTCGGAGGACTCCTTCAGAGGTAATGAGACCATAACTTCTTTTAGGAGGATTTTGGAGTGGAAAGGATGAGATAATGGCTTGGTATTTATAGGGAATGTGAGGGGACAAGGCATTAATGGCCAAGGGACACCTCATTAGTGGTATTGGAAAAACAAGTAGATTTTCCACATGGTTTTAGCCACTTGGGACACCTCATACCTTATCTTAGTATTAAAAAGTTTCAAATACCTTGAAATATCACATGAAATCATCATTATGTATTTATGATGTCATTAATCATACAGAAACCCTAAAACTGTGTTTTCACTATTCACTGAAAATTCATTTTTTTAGAAAATCCACAAAATTCAAATTAACATAATATCAATTCACTGAATCCAAAAATGAACTCCATTTTATAAAATTAATTTTCTAAATATTTTTAATATAATTTTTAACTAAAAAAATTCTATTCATCCAAAAAATTAATACTTAACTAATAATTTATCAAATCGTTATTTACTGATTTTATTGAATCACATTACTTAATCAAAGTGCCTAAATTATATTAATACTTTCTTTAATTGAGATTACTAATCCATTTGGTCACATTACTAATACAAAGCGTAAAATCATTATTAATAAATTAATATTCACAGAAAATTATGTTGATCTTATTAGACTCTAAATTTCATACTGAACATATTTGTAGAAGACCATTTTTTGAACATCCTTACACATCATTAATTTTTTAATATTTACATGAATATTTTAAAATATCTTTTTTCCAAAAATTTATCAATAATATACATCCTAAAATGGTCCAGACATTTTAAAATTCACAAACATCACTAAAGGATGAAATATCAATTTTATTTATCCCAAAGAATTACACAAAGTAGCTACGGTCTCGTCACATAGCCCCTTATAACACCATCTTATGAACTAAGTGTAAGGTGTGATATGGTGAGAGAATCTGAGGGAGGCTCAGATAACATTTCCCTAGTAGTAATCTCCACTAACTTGAACTTCTCCCACAGGCATTTCTGTTCAAGCTTGACATGCTGGAGTTCAGGTTGGGCTTGGTCCAAAGTGAAGTCCAAAGATTTCACCTCCTTCCCAAGCTCTGATAAGAGGGCTTCATATGGTTCGAGTCTACTAGATGAAGCCATCAACTCCTCTTTCTACATTAACCATTAACATATTTATTAAATCATTAAGGGTAAATTAATATACTATTCAAAAAGTTTGGGTCATTGCATTCTTCCCCCCTTAAGAAATTTCATCCCCGAAATGTTATACCTAAGGACTTGACGAAAAGGTGAGGGTAATTTTGCTTCATTATTTCTTTAGTCTCCCATTTCTCTTTATCATACTTATGATTCCTCCACAAAACTTTCACAAGGTGGGTAGTCTTATTGCGTAGAACCTTGTTTCAATGGTCTAAGATCTTGACTGGCTGCTCCTCATAAGAGAGGTCATGTTCCAGCTGTACGACCTCTGGGTTCAGTACATGCGAAGGGTCGGGCATGTACTTCCTCAAGAGAGATACATGGAAGACATCGTGAACATGAACTAGGTTCGGTGGAAGTTCTAGAAGATAACACACTGCTCATATGAGATCAAGAATTTCCTAGGGGCCAATGCACCTGGGGATGAGCTTTCGTTTCTTCCCAAACCGCATGACTCTCTTCCATGGAGAAATTCGAAGAAAGACTTTTTTTCCAGCACCAAACTCCAAGTCCCTTCGACGGTTGTCAGCAATGCTCTTTTCCCGACTCTGAGGAGCCTTTATCTGTTGCTGGATGGAATGAACCTTTTCTGTCATCTCTTGCACAAGATCAGGCCCAAGAAACTTTATCTCACCAACTTCAACCCAACAAGTAGGAATTCTACATCTCTTTCGATACAGAGCTTCATAATGTTCCATCTAAATACTCAAATGGAAGTTATTGTTGTATGAGAACTCAACTAATGGGAGGTGTTGATCCCATCCACCTTTAAAATTCATTGAACATAATCTCATTATGTTCTCAATTGTTTAAATAGTCCTTTCAGATTGGCTATCAGTTCGAGGATGATAGGTCGTACTAAAATTCAATTCAGTATTAAAATCATGTTGAAGAATTCTCCATAATTTTGATGTGTATCTTTGATGATGATCAGATACGATGGATAGTGGTACCCCATGTAGCCTTACCCCTTCCTTTATGTATATCTTGGCAAGTTGATCCAGAGAGAAATCTTCCTAAATAGAGATAAAATGTGCAGTCTTGGTGAGATGGTCCACTATAACCCATATCGCATTGTTCCCTTTGGATATTTTTGGAAGACTAGTGAAAAATTCCACAGTGATATTATCCCACTTCCATGGTGGTATGGGTAGCGGCTGTAATACCCCCTTAGGAAGTTGTCATTCTACCTTTACTTATTGACACACATGGCACCTTGTAGTGTAATCATCTATCTCCCTCTTCATGTTATCCCACCAATAACGGTCACGAAGGTCTCTATACATTTTAGTGCTTCCCGGATGTATAGAGAAAGTAGATCTATGAGCTTCATCCATCAGTTCTTTCTTTATCTTTGCAATAGATGGAACACATAGTCTTGTACAAAATTTCAATACACCTTCTTGATCAATATTGAAATCAAAAAACTTCCCATCCTTCACAGCCTCAAACTTCTCCCATAACAAAATATCTTCTTTTTGAGCCTTCTTGATCTTCTCTATTAATGAAGGTTGAGAAATCCTTTGGGATAGGGTTGATGATGTCCCTTCCCTTACAATTCCCATGTCAAGTTTTAATAGATCCTTAATCCAGGGATCTCCTAGGATCCTCATTGTTGTCAGAACAACAGGGCCTTTCCTGATTAATGCATTCGTGACTTTTTTTCTCTTCTAGGATGATAATGAATTGAACAATCATAGTCATTAATAAGCTCCAACCATCTCCTTTGTCTTGTGTTCAATACTTTCTGTTTGAAAATATACTTTAAACATTTTTGTTCGGTGTATATATCACATTTATCCCCATAAAGATAGTGTCTCCATATCATTAGAGAAAAAACAACTTCTGCTAGCTCTAGATCAGGCGTAGGATAATTCTTCTCATGAATCTTCAACTGTCGAGATGCATAAGAAATGACCTTTTCCTTTTGCATGAGGACGTACCCAATACCTTTCAGAGATGCTTCAGTGAAAATAACGAATCCTTCTCCGATAGAGGGTATTGTTAACACAGGTTCAGTAACCAATCTCTTCTTCATCTCTGGGAAACATTCATCGCATTCCTTTGTCCAGATGAATTTAACCCCTTTTCGAGTCAACTTGGTTAGTGGATTAGAATGCTATGAAATGTTTTTCACAAACCTCCTATAATATACTGCTAAACAAAGGAAACTACGAATCTCAGTTACTATTGTCGGTTGAGGCCACTCCTCCACAACCGTTGACTTTGCAGGGTCAACTAAGATTCCTTCATTGGTTATGATGTGCCCCATGAAAGCCACTTGTTGTAACCAAAACTCACACTTGCTGAACTTTCCAAAGAGACTCTCCTTCCCCAGAGTTTTCAAAATGACCCTTAGATGATCTTCATTCTCCTCAAAACTTTATGAATATATCATAATATCATCAATAAAAATTACTAAAATGTTATAAAGGTAGTTCTTAAAGACTCTATTCATCAAATCCATGAAAATAATAGAATAATTAGTCAAGAAGATGGGTATAATAGTAAACTCAAAATGCCCTTATCTTGATCGGAAGGTAGTATTTGGAATTTCTCCCTACTTCACCTTCAGTTTATGATAACCAGATTGAAGATCAATCTTAGAGAAGAATTGAGCCCCATGAAGTTGGTCAAATAAATCATCAATTCTTGGAAGAGGGTATTTGTTCTTCACTATGATCCCGTTCAGTTCTCTATTATCAATACCCAACTGCATTGATCCATCCTTCTTCTTTACAAAGATAACTGGTTCTCCCCAAGGAGACACACTCGGTCAGATAAACCCTTTCACTAACAACACTTGGAGTTGTTTCTTTAACTCCTATGGCTCCAAATTTTCCATTCTATACGGGGTCTTTGTTATCAGTTGAGATCCAGGTACAACTTCAATGGAGAACTATACCTCTCTTTCTGATGGAGGTCCAGGTAACTCCTCAAAAAATACATCAAGGTATTACTGAAAAATCGGAACATATTCTATTTGTATACTCCCTTTTTCTTCTTCTTCCTCACTGATTAACTCTATAAAGGAGGCTATAGGAGGTGCTTCTAGACAATGATCAGGTCGGAATATCTCTCCTTGGAAGATAATTGTAGGTAGTTCATTCAAAATTACTAATATTTCCTTACATCTGCATTTTATCTTAGCATTATACTTTGAGAGCCAGTCTATCCCTAGTATAACGTCAAATTCCATCGTGGGAATGACTACTAGATTTTCGATAAGATTGTTCTCACTAATGTATACACTAGAGACTCTAAACATTGTTGATGCATGGATAATCCCACTTGGAGTCTTGACTGAAAACTATACCTCTAGAAATTCAGGGATTGATTCTATATTCTTTGCAAACATGGAGGAAATAAACGAATGTGTAGAACCAGAATCAAACAAATTACTTGCTGGTTTTGAGAGGAAAACAAGAGTACCTGCTACCAGGACATACGGAGCTTTAATTTCAGTTGTTGTGATAGGAAAAGAATGACCTTTCTCCCCGGGCCTTTTCTGAGGTAGATGGTGATTCCCCTCCACTGCCCTTGGATTTGGATAGTGATTAGAAAAGTATTCACGCTGTCCACACTTGAAGCATTGGACTTAGGGTAAGGATATAACCATCATTCCTCCGTCTTTAGTGTTGAGGAGTTGAGGCTTCACCTCACTATGATAATTCCGAGCAATATGGAATCCTCTTCCACACATGTAGCACTTGCCACTTCCGATCAAGAAGTGCCCCGAATGCTTCTTCCCACATTTATTGCATGTGGAATGTTTCATTTTCTTCCCAGCTCTTTCATAATAAAATCTTATTCACACACTTGGTTCTAGAGCTCTCTTTTTCTCATTTGATTTGTGCGACCACTATGTCTCACTAAACACTAGTCCGACTTTCATAGCACTCTGTATGATTTCCTCATAGAAATCATAGTCTCAATTGGCTAGATTATTCTGTAGATGAGGTCTCAGCCCACTGAAAAATCTATCAACCTTACCATTTGGATCCATGAAAAATCTAGAGGTATATCATGAAAGTCGGGTGAAGTTCAAATCATAGATTCCGACATATTCATTCTCCTTCTACTTCGGCTCGAGAAACTCCATCTCCATTCTCGTTCTCTTGGAATGAGAGAAATACTTATTAAAGAATATTCCCCTGAACTCTTCCCACTCAATAGCTTCCATCTCTCCTCTTGGCTTTGTGTTTTTGACCAGTGACCACCACTGATCAGCTTCTCCCTCTAGGTGGTAAACAGCAAAGGTGAATTTTTCTTGTATTGAACAATGGAATACAGAAAAGACCTTTTCAATGGAGCTTATCCATTGTTCCGAAACCAATGGGTCAGTCGATCCACTGAAGGTTGGTGGTCGTTAACGCATAAAGGACTCAATAGAATTTTGTTCCCTTCGTGGTGAGATCATCCTCTTAGCTTTATTCAAGTTATTTCCCATAAATTGAGTCAATTGGTTCATGATGTGCATGAATGTTTCCATTTCGTCTTCCATCAGAGGGCCATCAGCACATGGTGCATTGCGGTCACCATTTACACGGTTCCTCCTATTGCCCTCCATTTTATAAAAGAATAAAACCTTAGTGAGAAACTTATTTCATTTATGAATATTTTGACTATAATAGATTCTATTCCTTAAAACATCATTCTTAAATTATATTTCTCTATAATTCCTTCATAATGATTCATAAAAGATTGTGATTAAAGAAACATTTCCCCGGGGAGTGTCATAACCAAAAGTGCAGCAAGGACCATTGTCATGCACCAGTTCTCGTTTGAGTCTAGCTCAAACCAGTGTTTTCATATTTTAACACTATGTACATCTCTGCAAGAGCCGCCTCTACTTACTCGTATCCATACAGGGATGTATTTTTTTGATAAACCACTACCTCAATACTCACCAAAATACTAGGAATATTTCCTAATTTTAAAGTTTTCTATAGGGTTCTTCCTAATGTTTTCATATCCTAATTCCCACAAATAACTAAACCGACCTTTGATACTAACTATGGCATCCTGCCTTTTTATAACATAACTTTTCATTACATTTTACAAAACCGAGGATCTTTAAGGTTTAGTGTCTTGGAAAACAAGAACATAATACATGAAAAAAACATAAAAATTTATTCTTAATCACTTTAAAGGCTTATTCATTTGTTCAACCTAAGTTTATTACAACATCTCATAACCTGGGAGCACACATCAAAGAAAAGGGTGAGCAGAAGGCCTAGTAATGTAAAAAAGAGAAACATTTTACATGTGAACTTGAGATATATCAATAAGGTCATGATAAATATCTTTAAGGCATGGGAAAGAGATCACGAGGAATATCATAAAAAAATAACATGTTTCATAACATGAATATGTGACAACAACATTTAACATAGACAATCATTTCCATTTCACCAAGGTCCATCCCCAAGGTGTCATTAAAAATTACTAAGGTTATTCACCAAGGTGTCGTTAAAAATGGGCCTCACTAGAGATTAAGTCTTTACACAATGCATTAGAGCGCTATCAGGGCGCACCCTTAATTTTCCTTTATTATCATGAAATAAAAATATATCATCATCAAAAATTTCATAAATAACCCATATAGCATAAAATAAATGAGTTTCCTTTCATAATCATAATGCTTTGAAAACTGCTTTAATGATATGATCTTTATGTCACTTTAACCCCACAGAAAAGGAAAGCTGGTTTCATGTATGTAAATCCCAGAATATAAAATAAAACATTTTGATATATATGTGAATACCCTTTTAGAATAAAGATATTTGATTATTCACTTTAAAAAATAAAAGTATTTGAGAAAAAGAGAGAGGCATTTTGAGACGAAAATTCTGCAGCATAACGGCTATGTTACAGGGTTTTAGAAATTTTGAAAAGAGAGGGGACATGGTTCACCCACTCGTAAATGATCCATAAAATAGTAGGGGGAAAATAAATTGTATATAAGAACCTGGTAAGGAAATTTTAAAGACGTACCATATGAAATGAAAAACATTGAACAAAGACAAAAATAAGATTCCTCTTATGAAAATTCGACAGCCTAACGACGTCACTTAAAAATTCAAAAAAATTAATTGATGAGATCAAATAGGGTCTCTCATAATATGAAAATAAAATATAAGTATGATAGATATAGAGATCGTACCCCAAAAAAATAAAAAGGAACTTGAAAGACTTGACATGAAAATAGATCTTGAAATCGAGAAGGGTGAAATAATCCCTTAAAAATTCAGTAGCCTAACGGTGCCACTTAAACATTCTTAAAATGAATTGATGAGAGAAAGAGGGGGTCTCTCATCAAATAAAAATTAAAAGGACAGTATTATTAATATAAAATAACATCCCCAACATATGAAAATGGAGAATAAATGAAATGACATAAAAGAGAGTACTTGGAAAGAAAGATAGAGGTAAGATCCCTTACCTTAAAACGTAACTCTTAATACTCAAAGGTTGGGACCGTGAGGGCTTGAGGGCACCTTATGAGGACTCCTTGGGATGTAAGGAGATGATAAATTTGTTGAGGAGGATTTTGGAATCGAAAGAATGAGAGAATGGCATGATATTTATTGGAAAAGTGAGGGGACAAGGCATTAATGGCCAAGGGACACCTCATTGGTGGTATTTGCAAAACAAGTGGTATTTCCACATGGATTTGTCCACTTGGAACACCTAATACCTTATATTACTATTATAAAGTCGAACATACCTTAAAATGTCTCATGTAATCATCATGATACAGTTATGATGTCATTAAACATACCGAAACCCTAAAACTGTATTTTAACTATTCACTGAAAATTCATTTTTTTCAGAAAAATACCCAAAATTTAACTTAACATAATATCAATGCTCTGAATTAAAAAAATGAACTCCATTTTATAAAAATAATTTTCTAAATATTTTTAATTTAATTTTTTTAAAAAAAACTATTTACCCAAAAAAACTAATACTTAACTAATAATTTATGAAACCATTATTTACCTATTTTATTGAATCACATTATTTAATTTAGGTGCCTAAATTATATTAATACTTACTTTAAGTGAGATTACTAGTCCATTTTGTCACATTAATAATCCTAAGGGTAAAATCACTATTCATAAATTATTGTTCACCAAAAATTTGGTTGATCTTATTAAACTCTAAATTTCATACTGAACCTATTTGTAGAAGACCATTTTTTGAAAATTGTTACACATAATTAATTATTTCAGGTTTACGTAAATATTTTAAAATATACATTTTTCCAAAATTCATCAATAATATACATCCTAAAATTATCCGGACATTTGATAATTCACAAACTTCACTAAAGGAATAAATCTCAATTTTATTTATCCCAAAGGATTACACAAAGTAGTTACAGTCTCGTCACATATCCCCTTATAACACCAGCATATGACCTAAGTTTTAGGTGTGCTATGGTGAGAGAATCTGAGGGAGGCTCAGATAACATTTCCCTAGTAGTAATCTCAACTATCATGAACATCTCCCGCAGGCATTTCCATTCAATCTTGACATGATGGAGTTCAGCTTAGGCTTGGTCCAAAGAGAATCCCAAAGATGCCACCTCCTTCCCAAGATCTGATAAGTGGGCTTCATATGGTTCGAGTCTGCTGGATAAATCCATTTACTCATCTTTCCGCATTAACCAATAACATCCCTATTAAATCGTTAAGAGTAAATTGATATACTATTCAAAAAGTTTGGGTCGTTACATTTCCCACATGGTCTCCATTACATGATATCTTATAAAACTCCTTCCTTATTGTCACTGGTGAGTTTAAGAGTTGGTTGAGGTATATAATTCTAATCATATTTCAAGAAAATAGATTAAGTAGAGTCCTAATATTATTTAATCCACTCATAATTCCATTTGGTTTCTCATAGCAACCACATTTTCATTCTTGTTATATGTTTACATGATTCTTTCAGGTACAAGCCATGGACTAATACAAAAATGTATAGGGTGGGTATAAATAATAATTTTTTGAAAATCTATATAACCATCAATAGGGTTTCCAAATTCCAAAAAATTATCTTTAATATAATATACCATCAGTTTATCTAAGTTTATTCATTTGAATCATATCTTCAAATTAAAATTTACGATTCATAATGAAAATAAGAGTTATACTAATAATATACCTTAGGGGTATTAAACAAGGTGTGTAGTTACTCCGGTTTTTATGCATTGGGTGATGATTGGGTCAATCCCAATGCACCCTTTTCTGATACATTACCTCTATTTACATATGTTACAATCCCACATAAACTTTTAGTATCAATAGAGGGGTGTATTACCCGGAAAAATCACATAATTTTTACCATACCATGAAATTGTAATGTTATAATATTATTATCCACATATTCTATCATATTTTTATGATCTATAATATGTGATTTCATAAATATAGTTACTAAGGTTTCTACAAAACATTCCACTAATTCAAACTGTAGAAACTCCAACCCCAGTATCCAGGATTTATTGTGCTCTTTATTACATTATAATACGATATAATTAATTATATCCTAAATAACCAAATAATTTAGTTGAATTAGTAAACAAGATAAATTCATGATTCCCATATTTCATTTAAATAAAAAATTTGCAACATATTTTTTTTCTAGAATGACATTATTCCCTCGCGAATATCCTTGAATATCAACCATAGTACAAATCTTGGATTCCTGAAAAAAGAAAATAATAATCAATAGTCAATAAATAGTCAATAGAAAATAATCAATGTGACATGGTAAAAAATTGAAAAAAAATCAATTTAATCAATAAAATGACTATCATAACTGGATACTGAATAATTGATATAAAATGGTAAATAACTGATGAAACATTCCACTTAATAAATTAAATTAGAATTAAAAGAATATAGATAAAATATAATTTTTAAAATATCATGCATATAAATAAATAAAATCAAAATTAATAAAATGTGTAATTATTTGATTTCAAGATCTCAGGTATCATGATACCTCTACATTTAAGACCCTTTATAAAACGATATAAAATTTATGGGTAGGTATACACTAGAAACACATTTAATTAAGGATATCCAACTAATTCATCTCATGAGACTAGAGATGTATCAAGGGGTTATCTGTAACTGGGCCCCATCGATATCTACTTGTCCAAATCCTTCCTCATATATCAAATAATATATTAAATTAAATAATAATGCACCTTATCATTAGATATCTATATTTTGTAAAGAATATAGGTTTATTAATATATCCTCCAAAAATAATTCAATATAGAACACCATATGAAGAAGTGATATATATTTTAATTATTTAATATATCTATGATAAATAAGATGTATGTTAATGGGAAATTCAATGTCCCATAATGACAGGTATGTGAACATTTCAAGATAATGTTAATGAATACAAAAATTGAATCATTAAAAGTGATGGAAAATACTTTCCTTGGTAAGAATGATCTTAAACCATATATAGGAAGAAATTTAATATTATCAATCCAAAAAATTTCCATTAGATAAAGAATAAAGTGTTGTTGACATTTATGAATAGATATAACATAAAATATCTCTAAAAACACTTTTAGTAAAAACACTTTTAATACTGAAAATAACATTTTAATACTAAAATATCAAAAAACATTTTTAAAATTATTCTATTTGAGAATAATATTTTCAACATATAACATAATCTATAAAACATATACTTTTCATGAATGTTAAAGTTTCAAACATATTTTGTTCATTAAAACAATTATTCCTAACAAATTTCGTTTAAAATAAAAATGCGCCTTGTTTTAAAAATGGATGGAATATTCCTTTCAAAAGATTTTTCAACAATTAAAAATTGTAAAATGTACTTATATCATTTTTAAAAGGTTAAAAAAATCAAATACAATTTAGAAACCAAGGTTTTAGAAGAAAAAAATTCCTTTCAAAAGAGAAAAATTATTTTTGGGATTCTTAAAACCATTTTTCTCAATTATATTATTTAAAAAATAGTATTAAAATTATATTATTACATAAAACATTAATTAGTAAAAATATTGGGTGAAAGGTTATGGGTTTTATTAAAAAAATATTAAATATATTCATTTAATTCAATCCCATGTATAGAAAATTTTGATTAAAATGAAAATGTGAAATAAACCCTTACAATGATCATAATGGTAAAGTGGGAATTAATTAATGAGTCTATTATTTAAATATAATATAAATCCTAATTTAAAAATTTTAAATAATTAATTACATAATAACAATTAATTATGCACAAAATCAATGAATATTAAAGACCTAGAAATAATAAGGTATACCAATGAAATTAACTGATCTAAGAAATTGTTTACCACTTGATAAATTTTTTGTTACATCCCCTTGGATGAAATAATTTCATTTTACAATAAAAATAAAAAATTTTATTAATGAATATGTATATTACCTGATAAAATAAAATTATATACACCATAAAAAAGATATTATGTACATGACATTACAATATGCCTCAATGAATCACCTCTTTTCTTGATGTGGTGGTCCTTCGTACACACGAGTGACGTTATCGTGTCCCCTATAGAATGGAAAATAAAATACCATATAAGATATAATGAAATTATTAATATAATTATGTTATAAATATAATATATATAATTTATATCCTTTATCATTCCCAAACATTAGAGATAGAAAAAGAAAAATGAATGAAATTGGTTCTTGAGGTAGTAGTCTATTGTACACACATATGATAATTTTGAAACAAATATAATGGAATAGGGATGGTTTTAGATCTTGAAATGGACATGTAAACTTTTAACTATATTTAATATAATATTTCTATTATATAATTTTGGGTTACGGATAATTTAGGGTGGTGGAGGAAGAAAAAAATATCATTAAAGAACATTGTTTGTTCTTCAAGTAACTTACTTAGGTATGCATAAAAATCCTTCCCAAGATATATTTAAACCCAATTTATGACATACTAAATTAGGTAAATAAATTTTTGAAGTTATTTGGATAGTAATTTTAAAAAAAGGGTTTCAATGTGTGATGAAAAGAGGATAGGGGTGGCATTTTAAATATATCGTGAGAGGGACAATTGTAGTTTTTTGGAATGAAATATGTGTCAACACGATATTCACATGAAACAAGGGTAAAAATGTATTATTAACAAGATTTAGAAATTACTGAGTAAAAATTTTCATAGAAAATTAATTTTATACAAATATTATGTCTTTTTTTAATATAATAGTTTTTTTAACTCATAATAAATGAGTCATTATATTATTAATTGTATAAAATTTTTACTATATTTAAAACTCATTATGGTAAAAAATTAAGTTAAATTTTTACATACTATTAATTATACTTATTAGAAATATTGAATCCATTACTTCAAATTCTATTCATAGAAGTTGAAAATATTAATTTAATATTAATCTCATATAAGAAATGAGAAATTATTTTTTCATAGAGAAATTGTTCTAATGTTTACCAAGTAATAATATTAAAATTCAATATAAAAATAAATAAAATTACATAATTGGATTAATAGATATATAAATGAAAAAATTTTAATTTAAAAAAATAAAAATAAAATTTTAAGTTATAAATAATTAAAATGGAAACATGGTTTTCAATTAGAATTCAGTGTTTTTCTCTATTTATAAAAAAATGAAATATTTCGGAAAAATTAGAAAATATCGTGATATGATAATTTTGATATGATGATTTATGAAATATTTTAGAAAAATACCCATATTGCACCCTGTTCTTATTTCTATGTGACTATTTAATAAAAAAATATCATTTTATGATATAAAGTTTCTAAAATTGTTTAAAATAATTTTTATACAAGATGTGTGAAGAGAGACTATGATGTCTTTTAGAAAAATTCAATTTTTCAAAGCAAGTTTTTTTTAAAATTTAAATTATTCATATTTTATTTATAATCAATATTTGACCATAATTTTAACAATTTAATTATTATTATTCAAACCCAATAATTTAATGATTATATTATAATATTTAACAATATTGTGGATCATTTCGACTTGTGGTTGCGTGTTACACAAGCTTTTGAGGAGAATAAATTTAATGAAATATATTTTGTGGCTTTTTTAAGATCAATGATCCCAGTCACAGATATTACCATATAAAAAGTTACTATTTCAGAATCTTTGGGTGTTACGACATACCACAACTATTCATGAATCACATATCCTTATAAACCAATATCAAACCATATTCACCATTCCATTTCCACATATCACCCCACTACATATCAATATCCAAAAAACTATATAATTGTTATTGAAACCACCCCTTGGTAGGGTAACATAATCCAGAAAGGGAATTGACTTTATTACCTCCATCTCTATACAACATCAACTTAAAATAGTATATTAACATCATTTTTATAAAAATTAGATATCATGAACTTGAATCACATTTACATCATGAACTCCTCATACCATGAAAAACTACCCCCAATATCTCATTATAAAATACCTCTTAACGTCATCAAGTACACTATTTTAAATTATTTTATTACTCTATGAACAATGATCCATCATAATACTTAAATTTAATCCTACTTTAGTATTCCACACCCCATAACGATTCATCACATCATCCCACTTTTTCATCATCCATTCCCTATATCTACTTCTATAACATCATCAACAATACATATAAACCACTCATTAAAGAAACACTTTTCACAACTATTAATCATTAAAAATATAACAACAAATTATTAAGAAAAAGGAAACCACATAATTAATAACTCCTTAATTCACCATTATTATAATTCCAATCAATTAACATTTACATATCTATTTATATTTATTATGAAATTTATTCCACCATTTTAAAAAATTAACCAATACACACCCCCATTCAAGCTATTTATCATCTTTCATCATATACATTTGATCCATGTTAATACATCCAGATTATTAACAGTTTATGAACTAACCCCTTCCATTTATCATCTCTTTCAGCGTGTTTTTAATTAATAATTCTATAATTAAAAAAATATAGATTTCTCCTTAAAATGTCCTTTTGTTATAAATATTAATATTCCATAAACTAATTTATACATATTTCTGAAATAAATATGAAGAAACATTACAAAACTTTTATACATAAATTAGATAATCATCAAGAACATACAAAAAATTAAGAGTGATGCAACACTAATATTCTTGATTATGTAATTTCACATATCATTTCCATATTTAAATAATCACCCTATTATGATTACTAAAAGGATCTACAATGATTTCATGAATTATAAATCCACAATAAAAAGGATCAACCAATAAAAATAAATATGTTTCCAATGGCATGGAATTCATAAAACACAAGAAAATATCTTCACATTTCATCGTATCTATTTTATCATAATTATTAAACTCGATTATTCTATAGAGAGTGTTTCCAATAAATTATTCACTCTCGTTATGTTACAAAATTACTATTTAAGACATATTATAAAACATTAATGACAAACACGTTTGCGTACTTGGATGGATTCAAAACAATATATAAATAAAATTATTCTCAAAAGTAAATGATGATTTTAGGAATACTATACCTACTAGGAAGATTAAAAATGAATTTTATAGTAATTTAGTAAGAATAAAATCTATAGATAATGAAATTATATACTAATGAAGGGGAACTCCAAATGAACATATTGTCTCATTGAACCTAATGGATGAGGTTTTGGTCTTGAAGGATCAAGGGAAATAATAAAGACCTGAATGAAGAAAAAGACACCATGATTTTAAAGAATATATAGATATTGTCCTTGGAAATACCTAAACACTTGGTAAAACCTAACACACCATTTAATTTAGATTTTTTAATTTTACAAATAAACAATCCATTTAAATATTCAAAAATTTAGGTTTATATTATCATGGTCAAATAACAAATTCATATTTATAAGTATTAATAAATCCTCTATTTTACATAATATTTTCATTAAATTTTTAAAAATAGTTCTCATACTACTATGGAATATGATTTTAGAAAACAACTTGTTTGTTATGGAAATTCACTATGATAAAAATGAATGATACATAGATAAATCTTACAGAAAAATACTACTATGTTTAATGTCACATACACATATTGGAATGACCCATAAAGATAATGGTATAACCCACACATAAACAGGAAAGACTAATATGCACAATGGAATGATACCTTCCCTCTTGAGAATGTACAATATATAAATTTTATTGAAAAATATAAAAACTATAATGATTCATATATACCTTAGAAACACTCATACTCACATTGTACTAACTCATAAACACATTTGAAAGACACATATGCACACTAATTGGCTCTTACAAAGAGAAAAATGAATACTTTTATAATTTGATTGCTCTTATACATATCTAAGTATTGTCTAAACATGAAAAATCGTGGTCATTCTTCCAAAAAAAATTATTTTATTTAAAAAATTATAAATTTTCTACAAAAATAACAAAAAAACATTTAAAAACCCTTTAATTTAATATATCCTATAGAGGCCATAAAAATGTTATGAAGGTACCACAATACAACATGATGCTGAATGATAGAAATATAGAATTCATAAAACCCCAAGACTATAAATAAAATACCTCTCAAATGATATTTATCCATAAAAATAAAAACCATACTCATATGGAAAACCACAATAGTTGACCTAAACATTACTTAAGGAGACATATCGAAAACAGAACAATTGCACTAACAACCTAATTAATTCTTGAGTTAAAAAACATAATCTCCCAAAATAAGGAATAAATCTATAAATAATATTCATCTTGGGAAATACAACTATGTTGATGACCTATCCATCAATATGACACATGAAAAGCATCAATCACCCTATCATGCTATCGAATCCTCTTCAGAAACTCATTTCACCTCAACCATGATTAAAAATATTTACGCCATCAAAAACATATATTGTTCCCATTTGAATACTTTTGGAATAGAAATATTCCATGTATTTTTAATACAACACATATATGTTAATTTTGAAACCATAATCAATAGACAAAATAAAATATTTTCAAAAACCCACCAAAGGTTTTTAGTGAAATGAGTGGATTTACCTAAAATATTCCCATAGATAAGTCACCACTCATTACATAATAACATGATGAAACTTGAGATATTCATACTAATAGTGTCCTAAAATAATATAACTAAATAAAATCAGATCATTAGATACAAAACACCTCAAGATACTCATACCCATGGGTCTATAGAAAACTATTTTTCTATAAAATCACTTAACTATGCTTTTCCATGAAATTCTAGTCCAGAAACTCTGAGAATTCATAACAATATTCAAAACTACTAATGAGGTGCTTTCACTAAAACCCCATATCATAGATAAATATATTTTCATCACTTAATATCAATCTATTACTAGTTCCAAAGACACTAAAAGAAAAGGATCTATAGAAATCCAAATCTCTAGCCTCAAGGTAGACTCAAAATGTTGTACCTATTCTCTAACATTGGGAATAAAATATGGAAAATAACTCTTATGATTCATATAACTTTATCAAATCTAAAAAAACGTTCCCCCTTGTATTGAATCTCTTGAAGCAGCTTTATATCATCACATATTATCAATTAGGATAATAAATCCTTCATGAATAATTCAATAACTTTCCCATATGATATATTCACTATGTCATCATGCCATATCTTTCACTAAAATTGTCATAACATTTCAAACAATATATCTTCTAGAGAAACACTGAATTTATCAAGTGTCCTTCCCAACTAAAATGAAACATTTATTTCTTCAAATAAATCCTTAGCATCAGGGATGGAGTCACCACTAGAAAACATAATTACATCCTATCACTAATATTTCATAATGGATATATCCCAAGATTAATCATTCCCCTTTCCATGACCAATATTCCAATATGATTTAAATGTAATTTCATTCTATAGAATAAAAAATGATGGAATAAACTATTAAAAGAATAATTAAAATCGTATTGAATGATAGTATTTCAAAAGATAAAACATTAACAAATACATTAATTTTCCCAAATTTCTCCCCCACACAACAATATATACATCCATATACCCACTCCCTATTAATAATGACATCACACAACCTCTAACACACTACCCACATCACCTTATGAAATTCATTGAGACAAACCACCACTAAAAATTGAAATAACCACTTAAATCATACAAAAACTAGATCAAAGCCATATAAATCTATATAAAATATAGTGAAAACACAATATCACCCACACAGTACCCTATCCATCACTGCCACAATAACCACCACTTCCTTTTTGTCAACTAAGACAATCTTTCAAAAATATAAACTTCACATCACATACCAACAGAAAAAGCAACCATAAAAATTCTCAACATCTAAAAATTAATCATATTTATGGAAATATAAAAAACTATGATAAAGAAAAAAACAAAAAATAACAATAAATCACCCTTTTCACCATTAATCCCATAATTATTAAGTGTATATGAAATCTACATCATCATTAAATTTTTTATTTCTAATCAACCATTTTCATTAACATCTTTTAATGGCTATCCTTTTTTAAATGGAAATATTACAAAAATTCATAAAATAAATACATAACCATAATAAAAGGAATCATCATTGAAAATAATATCATAAAAATATTTTTAAATAGATGATATATATCTTTAAGAGTAATCTCATTTTTTTAATCAATAAAAATTAGAAAACCATTTTAATGTAAATTTATGGATTGGAATGAAGTTTTTCATAAAAATATAATATTATTTTTCGTAAAAAATACTAATAAAACACATCATAATATACACTAAATTTTCAAAATTTAAATTTAAATGGAATCAACAAAATTCTCACATTAATAATATCACTTAGACAAGATTTAAAATTTCAAATGAAAATTTTCACTTTCTTTATGATGAATTATAATTATTGATGATCTCAACGTAAATATTCATTAAATATTGTTCCACCATGAGAAAATGATTTCATATTACATAAATTTAGAAATACCTTTACAACTATATGTATGCCTAACATGATCATCACACAACATTCTTGGGTAAATACATACCATCTAATTTTAAAAAAATCACATAACATTGTTAATCTCCAGACAGACTCCCTATAATAATTGATCAGTAACATAACCGTAGACTTGATAATATATATTTTTATATCTAATCCTGGCTTAGAAATCATGTTTATATGTGTAACACATAATATTTCATTATAAAAACAATATACAGGATAAAAATAAAGGTGTGGGTTTATTCATGTAAAATATTATTTCCAAATATATAAAGTGGTATATCTATAAATTATTTTTATTTTCACTGAATAGAAGAAATAAATGACCAAAATCCATACTTGTAATAAATTTCAGACACTTGGGTATAATATTTTATTGGGGAAAAGGTGACACATGACATATAAAATTTTATTGAAAATCAAAATATTTGTATACACTGATCTAATTTAATTCATTTCAACCTAAGAACAAGAAATTTACTAAGGGAACTTTCCTTGTAAGTGCTCTAAAAAATAATCCATTAGATACGACAATAATGATTTAATCATTTTTTACCATTAATTCTAATCTCTTGGGATACATATCAATATGGTAAACGCTTCATCTATGAATGTCGAACTGAATTTATGATGGAAATATTTTAGAAAGAATAGTAAAAATAATTCAATATTGAAAATTATTTATTTAAAACATATAATTCATTTATCAACTATTTTAATCATTCCATCATGTTTATATATTCAATTTAGCTAGTGCATGATAAAAAACTAACAACCACAACACATAAGTATAATCCTATAAATGTATAAAAGATTAAAAGTTTAAACAATAATTAATATAATGATAATGATCAATGTATCTTTCAATGATTTCTACATAGTAATAGTTACAAATTAACCTAATAGTTTTAGTAATGTGTTAAAGTCCTTTCATTAGATCATAGGGGTCCTTGAATATCAATCTTCTTACTATTCTTCTTAGTCTATATGATATGTTAGGATTTAGTTTCACCACTTACTTAAAAATCCCTTACAATACTCAGCTATAACAAACTCTAAAATCATCCCTAAATCTAAAAAAATGTTTTACTATAACTTTTTCATAACCTGTCCCCCAGGAACCCCTCCTTGGTCTAAAAAAATGGAGGGATTGATCAACAAATCCCACCTTGAATTTGTCTTAGGAAAATGATTAGAATTGGTCATATAAAAGATGAATATGGTAGGAATGAACCTCATAAAGTCCAAGAAACAATAAAATAACGCACTAATCAACCCAAAATAACTAAATTACACTTGATAAATTCCAAAAAACAAATTGATAATTATTTTTCAGTTACGGAACGTCAATAAAATATATGAAATAGGGGTGTTTGATCTCCATTACAGATACCCAAACAACAGATACAATCCATGTTGTCATATCTTATAGAAACATATAAAGCAATAATGGGTTGATCGCATGGGATTACATGGTAAGATCATCCTTATAAAATAAATCAACATTCACATGATATGAATATTCAAAAAAATAAGATAGTGATATAAATTAATAAAAATCATAATTATGTATTTTAGTAGAAATCATAAGAAGTAGAATTAATGAAATATATATCCAACATCAATTAAAATTTCCTTCATTTCCGGTAACATCATATATCACATTCCTATATAAAAAACCAAAATATTCCATGAAAAAAATATAGGATTATAATCAATACCATAATCTCTATAAATCACCAAGTCCCCACGGCCCAAAATTTCCCACCACACCAATATGTTATTTCATAGGTTACTAAATCAAAAAAAAAGGTAATGATCCATTAATAACCCCCCAACCCACTAAGGGATCAAGGATTCATGAATTAGAATAAAACCAACAACAAATCCCCATCAATAACCCCATAACACAACCAATAATGAATCACATATCCAAATACCACAACATCAATCCATATCCACCCCCTCGACCAAAACATACCTCCAAACCATATATCCATGACCAAATCACAACACATCCACCTTTCTAATAACACCTTGATAGGGTAATTTTAACATGAATTGAATCAACCACATTTACTTCCACATTATCATAATTCCGCCACCCATAACCACATATCCACATCATCCACATCATAATATGATATCGTTAGTGGGTAGGAAAGAAAACATGTGTCTCACTCCAACCATGAAAGACATATAACAAATCTCACCATACCAATACCCCACAGGGTCAAACTGTACACAACATACTTTTCTAATATGACCATTGCTACCAAAATCCATCAAAACACTTAAATGTAAATTAATTTTGATATTCTAAAACATTTAAAGATACACCACCCAATCCCATATATTCCACATCATCTTCCAAAAACATCTACAAAATCATCAAAAAAAATATAAGAACCATGCATTAAAGAAACACATTTCTTAATAAAACATTTTCATCAATAGAAAAACAAATCCTTATGAAAAAGGAAACCAAAAAGGAAATAAATTCAGGATTCCACACCTATCTCATTATCAATAATTACCATTAAACTACCAAATTAGATTTATTGTTTCATTCATTCTCTAACACAAACCCATTCATCTATATACAGCTAACATCAAGTTATTAATTAATATTTCTACATATTTACTTCATATTAATTCATATATATATATCAATGATAGATTTTAAATAACCCCCTTCCCTTTATAATTTCTTTCATGTTATATTTAATTTATTATATTATTATCATTCAATCTGTATTTGTACTTCTCACTAAAATTTGTTATTACCATTAATGTTCTATTAACCCATTTTTCCATATTTACTTAAAAATATCAAGAAATATCACAACAGGAACTTCCAAAATAAGGAAAATCAATTGTAATTAAAACAATATACATCAATGATTAACATAAATAAGATAATCATATTATATTTTCAAGATTTAAATTTTTCGTATAATCATTAAATAATTATTCTTCTTTGAAGAATTAATTGTTCTATAATTTTCTAAATAATAATAAGTAAATAATAAAAAAATAAGAATTATATTTTGGAAAATTGCATGGAAACCATAAAATGAATACAACTCACTTTTCATTGTAATTTATGTTATCTTATTTAACATATTCATTTATTTCCTTTCTAACATGGAGAGTGTTTCCCATATGTTTTCCCCTCTCACAAGGTACTAAAATAATCAATTAATCTACATCATACACTATATAAGATGAAAATGGTAACATGTATTGGGAGTATATTGTTATTTGACTATATTTATGATTTTAGATTTTCAACCCTCATAATATATTATATTAATCCTTTTTTCAATGATAAATTTATTTATAGATCAAAATATTTTTACTATATCTTTCTATATAGTGCATATATTTTTATAAAACCTATTTCATATTAAATATAAGGGGTACATAAAAATTTTATTCAATAGATATGATTTCAAAATTAGTTTATGGTATCATCTCATTCTTGTTTCAAACACAATGTGTGATTTTGGTTTCTACAACAATATTAAGATCAAATAATCTTTTAGTTATTTAATTATAACATGAGATATATATATGTTATTTTCCGGAAACTTGATTTCTTGAATAAATATATATATATATATATATATATATCATTAAGCTATGAAAATTTCTGAAATATGTGTTTTAGAGCTATTGGAATTTCTCAATGTCTCTATAATAGTCTTGTATTTGTAAAATTTCTCGAATTTAATTTCTTTCAATTTTTCTTGGATAAGTATAGATATACCTCTAGGAATCACATAATGTTTTATGGAAATATAACATTTTTATATAAATATCATTAAACTACAGGAAATGACTAAATTTAGAATAAATTTCCCAATGAATCCAATTCTAGTGAAAAATCTGAAAATGAGATATGATATTCTAACTTATGCATCATGGAATATCTAAATGAGGTTAATGATTCTATTTTTTAATCTAACTGTGATTTTTATCATTATGATTATGAAAATATGAATATTTATCAGTTAAATAGTCAAATTAAAATGTATAGATTATTTTTTTTGTTAGTTACTAATTTGTATAATATGCCTAAGGAAAATAATGGAAAACATATATCTCATTATAAAGTGATTTTAAAAAAGAATGAAAACATGGGAATAATGCTTATTCATATAATTTTAAATTAAAAGATAATTTTAATTCTCCAATAGCCTAATTTTTTAAAATGAATGTCTATGTTCGATAGCATGTAAGATACACAACACTACTCTTAAACGAGTACTGAAATATAATTATTTAAATGTGAATGATATAACCTAGCTGATAAATTAATGGGTATTAATAGAAATAACTAATTTATGAAATAAATATATTTTTCATACTAAATATAAATATATTGAAATATTATTAGGTAATAATTGCTTATTTTTTAATAAATTGGGTTCATTCAAAAAATATATTTTATTCAAATATGACTTTTTTTCCATTTGTACGAGTGTATATTAAAAATTATTTATAGAAATCACAGAATGTCTATTTGAAAACATGAAATTAATTTTTGGATTAATCATTTCAAAATTATCATAAATTTATTTTTTTTGAATTTTATTAATTGAATGATTTTTCAAAGAATAATGAAAAACACTAATTTCTATTTAAAGTTGAATTTTTATTAATTAAAATGAAAAAATATATTTTGGATTAGTATTAAAATTCCATAAGTGATTTTCAATTTAAAATAATTAAATAATTATTTATCCAATGGATATTATTCTTGAATTTAGTGTAAAATATATATTTTTTAAAAGAGAAATTTTCGAAAAACCTATTTTTTTGTTTCATTTTCCAGTTTAATAAAAAAGTATATTCTACCACAGTATGGTGTTAAATTTTAGAAAATTTAATCTATATTCTGAAACAATAGATGAAATTTTATTAAATAGTTCTACCTTATTTTCGATTAATATGAATAGTAAACTTACTAATTTTTTGTTACCATAGTAGATGAAAAATTAGGTAATTTAAGGATAAAAATTAAATTATAATGAATATAAAATTAACTTATCACTTAATTAAATATTATTAGATCATTATATATCAACCATAATTATTTAATGGTCTAACTAATAATTTTTAGGGAAATATGGATAATATTATGACTTTAATAATATTTTATTAAATGAAAACTCAAAGATGTAACCATATGGTTTTTCATTATGAAAACTAGAATTATCCATATAATATTCTTATTTAATTATATAGAATTATTACGAGTCTGTGTAAATTGATGGTGTGTGATTCTGAGGCCCAGTGTGCTAGGAATGAATTTCCATACATTTTTTGAGTTACGTTCAGTAAACTCAGGAGGGGCATTTTTTAACTTTTGAATTGGTTCTTTGATTAAAAATCTAAGAGCACCATTGATTCCGAAGAGTAGGGATTTTCTTAAGGGAGGATTTACATAAACTGTAGTAGGTCAGGAGAAAATGATATATATTTTTCTTTTAAAAGAATAATAAATTTACAATGTTATTTTATTTCTCTCTTTTCTTTTCATCCAATGAACAAGTGGTACAGGCAGGACCAATGACATGTCAAGACATTAATTG
Organism: Viscum album; assembly: GCA_963277665.1. NCBI lineage: Eukaryota > Viridiplantae > Streptophyta > Magnoliopsida > Santalales > Viscaceae > Viscum > Viscum album. The sequence goes on from OY728121.1 coordinate 598,476,825, forward strand.
GATTGACTTCACAATGTTTGTAATTATACCATTGGAATAAGGAAGTTTCATTATTAAATTAATCTCATAAATTCCCAATGAAGTTACCCACCTCTTCCCCCTCTTATTCATATGGAGATTGGGGAGGTGTGTTGGGACAAAATCACTAAGTGATGATTGTCCGTTAAAATATTGTGATGCAAACCACTTGGAGGACGGGACCGATTCCAGCAAGCGGTGATGAGCACCACTGAATCATGAAGGATGAACACTGACTCTTCCTCATACTTGGATGTTCTCTAATGATTTTGAGGTAGGGTTTATTTCTTGTCAAAATTCAAGATTTTTTTAATCTTTATATTACCCTCTTGATATTATGCTAATGCAGAGGGAGTGGGCCAAACAAACAAGGCCTGAACCCTCAGACATTTGTTGAAATTTGGCATGTTATTCCCAAGAAATTTATTCGGGTTGGATGAAACACAAAACGATGGGTTTAGCGACGAAGAGGGTGTCATGGGGAGACCGTTGGCACCTTCATATAGAAAAACGGGCCACCAGGCCTCACTCGGTGACCCATAGAAGAAATTCAAAAACTGACACCAGAGGAGAAGGTGATGAAGACGGCTGGCACTATCCAGTCGTGGAAGAGATGGTGGCATGTCGTCGTGCACCACTGGCGAAAAAGGGTGCGGCCGTAGCCGCAATGGCTGAAGACGGTGGCCAGCTCAGGCTTGCCGCAAAAGGCTGAGCGGCGCGCAATGGCGCGCCGCCTAAGGGAGGGATGTGGCATATAGCCACGATGAACAACAACAGCCATCATCGGCAGACTGCGGAGGGCCAGTACCCGCTCCCAGTAAGTCCCACGGGCGGCCAAGCGGCGCCTCGTGGCTTCGCCGCACTGATTTTTAAAAAGGGGGAAACACCCCCTCATTATATCTAGGGAGGGACCCTATCTAGTGGGTTGTAACTCTAGTGGGTCTTACCCATTCATGGGGTGGGTCCCGCAATCCCAGTGGTTCACGCCCTTCGCGGATCAGGCCGCATGAGCCCAACGAGCTGCGCCTCTCCATGGGTTGGGTCACGCTAGCCCAGCGGGCCACACTGCCCAGGCAGGCCGGGTCGGTTCGCGGACCAGCGGGCTGATCCCACCATCGCCTAGTCCAATATGGCTCTCCTAGGACTATTCGAGCCGATCCAGGTCAGAACCGAACCAGGTTGAGTCGGGCTGGGTCAGGTCTGGTGGGTCATTCCGGAATCGAACCCTTCCAGGCCCTGTTTCTCTAAAAGAGCCATAACTTGTGAACCAGATGTCCGTTTGATGAACCATCTATGGTGCTGGGATCTGTGGATCGATACTGTCCTTTTGTGATACTCTAAATGAGTTTTAGATAATTTTGGTGTACGACCAGGTTGGATCGAACCTGAATCCAACTGGGCCCTCAGTACTAAAACTCTTATAAGTCCCAGACTGGGTGTCTGATTGACGTGTCATCGGTCACATTGGAACCCTTACAAAGTGGTGGTCCTTTGGGATAATTCATCATGGAACTTCTGGGTGGTTGAGGTATGACAGATGGCTTGAGGAGTGGATCCACCCAGAATCAAGCGTTATTAGTGATGGAATCTTATGGATGGCTGTAACGTGAAGAAAGAATGTCAATCCTATGAGGGTCAATAGCTATCGATCCTGTGTGGGTCAGTGATTAGTGATTCTATGTGGGTCATTATCTATTGATTCTATGTGGGTAAGTTCCTAGAGATCTTGTGTGGGTCATCATCTGACGATTAGGTGTCGGTCACCAGTAGAGCCTCTTGAAAGAATAAGATGATCTAGATTTAAGACTAATCATATTTACTTCTATACATGAGTTATATACCTAGTGTGATCTGAGTCATTAAATTCCTTGTGTTACCTTTTTGGTACTTTTACCTTCGTGGTGTTTCCATTGTGGTATTTTACCTTCGTGGTGTTACCTTCATGGTGTTACCTTTGTGACAATTCTACCTTTGTGGTGTTACCTTTGTGGTGTTACCTTTTTGGTATTCTTCCCTCATGGATCAGTTGTGCTAAAGACATAAAAATGGAGCCTTATATTTCCTCATGTATGATATGAGTATATCTTGGTAACATAGGTATATGTATGGGCATATACCTAAGTAGAGTTGATGACTCCATCGTGCTTTGTGTTTGAGGTCTTGTTTTGGTTTTTTTTCTTTGTGTAACTATGGGAGAACTTTAGGGGTCTCAGGGTCCATACTGAGTATTATTATATGCACCATACATGGGTTATGCCTGCACCTTGCTGTGTCTTGTGCAGAAGATGGAAAACATTGATTGAGGTTGAAGAGACAGGATTTTATGGCGCTCAGAGGTGGACAATTTTATGTGATGTGCCGTTGTGACACTAATCGTGAGGTGTACCTACCTTTCATATAGGATCCCTAGTGGGCGATCAAAGAGATGTTTTCTCTTTTCAGTTGTACATGTACTTTTTAGATGGGCCTGTATTCTAGCCCCTTTACTTTCAGTACACTTTTTACTACAGAAGATTACTTCTTGGTTACTTCTTGATGTGTTCTTTGATTGTTTGTTTGTATTGGTTTAAAGGCAATTCATTCCCTTTATAGGGATACACATTTTTTATGATATTCTACAGCCACTAGCCTATGGAAGACGGGCTTGGGGTAGTCACAACACATGCCCCAGGGGATGGGTCCTGACATTAATAAATAAAATATTTTTATGATGGGTTAATCTAGAAAAAATTTCCAACAATAATTATTATTTTCAAATATTAATTATATATATTAATCATTATATTCTTTAATAAAATTGTGATGTTATAATTAAACTAAATTATTACACAAAGCCGGGGTATAAATTATTCAATTAATGAAAAAAATAAAATACATGGTATTTAAAATATTATAATAAATATAATTTTCTATTAATAATGTAATAAATTAATTATCAATATAACAAGGAAATTTTAAGGATATAACAAAATACTTGATTTTCAATTTTATTTTATTGGTTGATATTATTGAATTCAATTTAATAAATAGTTTTAAAAGTTGGTATTAAGTATATTTTATACTAAATAATATTTTAATAAACGATTCAAAATATATAAATATATTAAATTCATAAAAGTGATTAAGATAAAAATTATGATATAATACATTATAAATTTATGTGTCTTTATTTATTTTATAGAAAATAAATTGATATTTAAATAGTAAAATTTCTTATTTTCATGGTAAGAGTTAAAGGATTCATAACTAAAAAAAATAGTTATCATAAAAAATTGACTAATTTTTATTAAATTGGTGGATTATGAACCATCATAATATTATCTTTGAAATAATTTAATTGAATACATTTTTAAATTAATATTAAATTAGTATTTTTAAAAATTCCATGTGTTTTCCTCTCCTCACTTATAAATGGTAACCACTCCTTCTAATTACATCATGCATAAAAAATAAATTTTTGGTTATGAATTACTTAAATCCCATACTATAATCCATAACCTCATTCTATAGGCCTTATTTTACGCATAACACCATCCATAGATGGATTTATGTGTTAATAAAAGAATGCTTTCCAAAGAAGAGGTATAACTTTTATCTTCTTGTTTTAGTTATGATTCTTCTTCAACCACCTTCAAATATTCATCAACAATGACTAAATAAAACACCATTATACTTCATATAATGTGATTATATTATGGAAAAAAATAATAAACTATTTTCATCTCTAACATCAATCAAATGTGAGAATAATTTATTATTCACATTTATGATGGTTTACCGCCTCATAAACTGATGTAATTCATTTTAAATCACTATCTCTAATTACTAGTTATAATGATGGATTTAATTATTATATATGATATTAATGGAATATTTATCATTATAAAAAGATAATTATTCTTTTACCTTCTTACCATTCCATTCACTAAATTTTTTTTACATCATTCGGGTGTATAAGCAGACTACCACTTCCATGATACGATGTGATTAGTTTTTCATAACCACATCACATGGATAATATATATAAGAGTATTAAATAAATTAATATGATATATATGAAATTATTATCATTAGATAAATATTAATTTAATACTGAATTTATTTCCATAATTATCATTGAAAAAATGGATATGTTACTCATGCGTGCCTATTGTCTTCAAGATTGTAATGTAGTTCATTTCTCATAACCATATTTAATATTTGGATTTAAATGTTTAATTTATGTGTTTAAATTTTGATAATTTCATGATTATTATTATATATATTATGTAATAAGAACCTCCTTAGAAATAGTAAACTAATTGAATTAATTTTGGACTTATGATCCAAATATCATTGAAACGTACAATGTTAACATAAATGATTAAGTAATTTTTATTACGTCATAATAACTGAGATAAAATAAATAAAAAACATGAATAGGGTTACCACTAACGTAAATAATTATCATACATTTATTATTCTATAATATAAAGAACTTAGAATATGATATGGGGTTAAGGTATAGGATTTTCATCTCACATGTATTTCTATAGGACACATGCCTGATATACCACTTGTTTCTTTTGTGTGGTGTATATACTATTGAAGAAGTTTTTTATGATTCTTATCATCATTATTATTGGACATAAATATAAAAATAATGTTCATTCTTTCATGGGTCTTATGAATTTAATGATACCCAATAAGTAGGTGTTTACTTTAGAATCTCATCATTATTTTGGATTATTTTTGTTTAACTCTTTATTAGGGAAAAATTATCTTTTATCTTCATTATTTATGAAAACAATTGAAAATATTTTTACTATTCTACGTCAATTTAATAAAATAACTATTATGATTATAAAATATTTCTGATATAATTTAAAATGAATCCTTTTTTTATTTCCAAAATTTGGTACATTGTAAATTTTTTAAGAAAAATATGGAAGGAAGTTGTTTAATCATATAAGGAATGAGAATATTTCTCCACCCTTCTAATGCCTCCACTATTTAACACATACATTAAAATTATAATATTTTATTTTTAAAGATAATTTTTTCAACTATATGAATGTATTTATTTTAAAAAGAGAAGATATTTTTAGATGGAAAAGTTATTTCTTCAAGAATTGTTCCTAGTGATATTTAAAAATAATTTTCCTTGTAAGATTACATTATTTTATGTTACTTATATTTTAATAGGGATAAGAAACAATTATACCATTATTATTTATATAATATATTGTTTATGTTAATCATGGTATGATTTTTATGAATCCTATTTATTCTTCATGACATATATTGTAATGAATTATTTACGAAACCCATTTCTTTTTATAGGTTTTGATATAATCAATAATTTATGGAACTGTGGCACACATACATATTGTTTCTACTATATAATTATTTGGACCTATATATCCCTCCAATTAATTGGTTAAACATTGATATCTCGTGAGATAAACATGAGTTAAATGAGGAGTGAACCCAGTTTAGTAAGGGAAATTATCCACTCTGATAGTGTTGGGAGTGAATCATGACTATAAGAATGGTTTGGGGAGTGAACTCATTACAAAATGAGAATCTAGAAAAATATCATTGAAAACTAATGAAATAATTTTACATACTTATGTGTATTCCATAATTTCATGTCTTATTCCAATATCATTCACATTTATCCTGCTTTTTAAGTTATTTTTTATTCATTTATTATAAATTAAAATTTTTTATTCCATGAATCAAAATAATGATCTATAATATAAAGGGTATGGCTTTAAAATGGTAAATTAGTGTTTTCATAACATTTTACTCATTTTATTCTTATATTGTCATTAATATCAACATTGTTCACCCTTATTGAGCATTTAAGATCACCCTTTACTTATTTTTCTTTTGTCCAAGACATAAATAATGGTTTTAAGTAAGTTATACCCAAGAGGTTCAGTTGATGTTGATATTTTAGTGGGATATGATATTTAATATTATTAACCTATTGATTACAAACTAATGTTATTAATAGTATTTCTTAATTCTATAAAACACAATACCTAAAATGTCCTGGGGTATGTAAGTCATCAAGTATTTTATTTTTGAATTAAATTTTTCTGTTGAAAAAAAATTAGTCAGATTTATTGGTATCAAATCCAGAAATATTATGTTCATGTTTTTAGCACCAAATATGAATGTTTGCGTTTCAGGTTGTCACATGTGGTATCAAATAAATGTTTACACAACTATTTATATTAGATTGTTTTCATGGGAATTTTTCTTTAGAGTTATTAATAAAATAATGGGTGTATAATTTTGAGGTTAATTATAAGTTGAGGGTCATAAACAAATCTTTTGATGTTTTATGTGATGGTATTTTAAGGTGATTATTGATATTTTTGGAGATGTTTTATTGGGTTGAGGTATAGGTAACCCATATTTTTATCATGTAAAAAATCTTATTTTAGGAAGAGTGCTCTCTTAATTTTTTTAGAACAAGTTTAATGGTGTGTTTAACTATAAGGGATTATATGATCTTTGATTTGGAGGTAATTATGGGTTAATACATTTTTAAGGATACAAAATGAAATGTATGTGATAAAATTTTACATAAAAACATTTCATTAATGATGGATGTGATAAGGTTGTTTTGAGGAATTTTATCATATTTTAGGAAATTTTTTAGGGTTTATTTTAATAATTTACTTGAAAAATGAAATATCATAGGTTAGGTGATAATCGGTATCATCTAGAAAGGTTGTTAGGCTTGAACCCACAACTGAAGGGAGGAAAGGAAAAAATTACTACCACTAGCATATGTAATGTTTTGGATATTATGAAATTTTATTTTCATTTATAATAAATGAAATATAAAAATTATGTTTATTTGTGGAAATTATTTTTTATCATATAGATAGCCACGATATTGGAAATTGATTTTTCATTAAGTACATAATGTTATTTTAGAAGATGTTCACTATTTTGTGAACCCTATATGAGTAAGGTAATCAAAATATTGTCGATTTTTTTAAATAAGGTTTATGTTTTCTATTAGATTAATATTTTTTTATGGGGATTTTGTTTATTTATGGAAATGGTTAGCAGCTCATGGTGATTATATGTTTAGAGCTAGAACCATAGCAGAGATAAAAGCTAAATTTTACTTTGAAGACTATGTGATGAAATTATTCTTATTTTTTAGATTAAATATTATCCTAGAATATTTTTGGGGAATTTTAAGGATTTTAATTTATTAAATGGTTAATGTTGAACATTGTGTACTTCTGTTGAAATTTTGAAAATAATTTTCTATTCCATATATAATGGTTTATTATTTTTTGGAAATCATCTCATCATGTACTAACCACTTAGAGTTTTTTAAAATCCTAAATAAATGAGGAATATTTTTTATTTGTTTTATTTTTTTATTATTATATCCATTAAAAGTATATTTTAGTGCATTAGATGTGAAATTTCATCTTAATACTCATCATTTGGAGAAAAAATAAGATTGTGGAAGAAATTAATTAATGGGTGAAAATGTACATATTAATTAATATAATTCTTCATTTAATTAAACTAATATGTTCTGAAATTCATCAACTATTAGGAAAGGATATTCAAATCAAACATTATCTACTTATTTTTCTTATCCTGAAATCAATGGCCTTTTATCCCATCAAAGAATTATAGTTTTGTGTTGGTTAACATTCTCATCTCTATATTCTCTATCATTATCTATGAGTCCTTGGGATTTAGTTTTCTCCTTCATATAATTGTTTTTAATTCAAAAAATATATACATGGAATACTGGGTATGTGTCACTATATATGGCTTTCATATTTTTTTTTGTCTTTCTAAGTTGATATTTTATTGACCCTTTTTATAATGTGTCATTTTTATACTATACTCTAAAAAGTAAAACCCTAGGTTAATGAGACAAAGTTAAAATTTTGGGGACTAAATTAATTAATTTTTTGGAGAATTTCAGACTTCGATATTTTATAAAGGAATTCATATGTTCAATATCATTCAAGATACCCAGAACTGAGCTTAAATGATAAAAAAAATATCATTATTTAATTTTGATTCTTAAAATATAGACATTAAATTGATTTTTATGAATAGGAATAACCATTTTATTAAATAGAAATAAATTTTATACAAATTTTACTATATTGAAAAATTCTTAGGAAAAATTAGATTAATTATTTTTTAATGTTGTTTTACCCTTTAGAAATAGATTTTATTTAAAAATTGTTTTTTAGTTTTATGAATGAGTATTATAATTAATTTCTAAATATTCTTGAAATTATATTTGAAAAAATTAAATACACTTTGAATTCTCTAGGAAATTTTTTTCTTAAATTGGCATTTTTATGATTTTCATAAAATATTTATTTTTCATTCAATAATGAAAAATAATGAATTATATTAAAAAAATTATTAATTTTTATTTTAATAGGAAAAATAAACTTATTATTTTTATTAAATTTTAATTATGTTCTCGTGATTTAAAATAATTCAATTATGATTTTTTTAAATATATTTAATAAATGAACTTAGCATAAATACTTTTCATATTTAAAATGGGAATTTTTTTTAAAATCATTTTCATTGCATTTTCAAAATTTAATTATAAATTAAATTATACAGATTTTTTATGTGTTGAAATTGGAAATATTAGTTTGATATTTTTCATCAATGAGTAAATTTTTTTTAAATTTTTCCACATCAATTTGTCAAAAATGAATAATAATCTTATTAAATTTTTATAGCAAGCAAAAGGGAAAAAACGAAAAATTTAAGGTCAAAATTAAAATAATAAGTACTATAAAAATACTATAAAACTTAACTTAATCTTATTATATTATTATATCTCATATAAAATTATTAAAAGGTCTAATTTTGGTTCTTTTTGGACACTTGGATGAAATTATGATGTTTATAATATTTTTTAAAAAAAGTCAAATATGACACCCTACTGTTTTTAGTAAATAAACTATTTTTTAAATTTTGATATACTAATAATGGTCAGAAATAGATATATTGTTTTAAATATTAAGGATTTATATTCATTATGGTAATTTATTTTAAATTTTACATGAAGAAATAATTAACATAAAATCTTACACAACGTTGTTGGTGTAATTATAAAACAAATGAAAAAACAAAATAAATGAAATTAAAAATATAATATGTAATATAATATGTAATAAATAAGGAAGATAAATAATTTTATATATTCATATTACTTTTAAATTATTTAATAGAATATTTTTTATAATTTTATATGTATTTTGACATTATTATAGTCTATGTAAGGAATAGTTTAATAATTGAATAAATGAAAATTGTATTGTAAAAAATATATTATTAAATAATATAAAATTCCTAAAAATATTAAATTATGAAAATTGATTAATATATAGTTTAACATATTATACTTGGTATAATTATGTGTATTTTTCATTTTATAGTAACCATATTGACCCTCAAATAATAAAAATTCATGTTATCACGGTAGGAGATATATCGTTAAAATTGGGTTGGAGAAAAAATACAACAGTAGAAATATATACAAAACTTGTATATTTTTAATTTTATGTGTTTATATTGAAAAAAAAACATATTATATTATAAATTAATCTTGTTAGATCCATGTTTAATAGAATACTAATTTATATTAATTTAATATTTTCAAAAATCCCTTGAGTTCCCCTCAACTCTCTTATAAAAGGTCACCACTTCTCCTCAACAAATAAAAACTAAAAACCCATTTATTTTCCCAATAAATACCCAAATACCTTACTATAATATATTAACTAACTCTATTTTAATTAATTTAGGAACAATAAATAATTATACAACTTTTGGTGTTAATTAGAGATGGTTTTCGATAGAATAGGTGTAATTTTTTCTCGCTTGTTTTAGTTTTTTTTCTTCATCCACCTTCTAAAATAGACTTAAACCATGATAAAATATTAAAACTATTATAATACTTATAATAAAATTCTATTATGATAAAATAATAACAAACTTCCATTTCCAAAATCTACCAAAAGGTAGAATAATTCATCATTTATGTGTATGGTGGACTAATTCCTCATGAACTAGTGGTATTAATTTTCCATCACCATCACTGAAAACTGATTGTAATGATTTAATTAATTATTATATTTGAAATTAATTTCATACTTATAATTCAAAAAAAATTACTTTCTTATGATTTTGTGATCTAAAAAAATGATAACATCGTTCACACGTACTTGAGGACTACAACCTCCACAAAATGATGTGATTCATTTTTCATCACCAAATCACATGAATGATATATATAAAAGTATATTTAAAGTAGTAATATTATATATTTAATATTATTATAATTATATGTGCATAAAAATAATACTTATATTCTTTCTATAATTATCATTAAAAAACATAAATGTTACCCATGGAAATGTATGACCTACCAACTCCATGATTGTAATATAGTTTATTTTTCATAACCATATTTAATATATTTATTTAAAATTATAATTTATTAGTGGAAATTATTTTTATATATTAATTTTTATTCTATTTATTATGTAATAATAAATTTTTTTACCATATTCATCCTTCCAATGTTATTTTGGACTTTTGGTCCAAATATCACTAAAACGCCTCACATGAACATAAATTAAAAATAATTATTATATTGTGGAAATAATTGATATAAATGTAATAATAAACTTGAAAAAGGCTCTTAATAAAGGAAATAATTCACTTATATTTATTATTTTAGAATATAAATAATGTACAAGATGAGTCAGACTCATGGTAATAGATTTTCATCAAATATATATTTCTCTAGAAAACATGCCTTATATACGACTCATTACATTTGTATGGTTTATATAAATAGATAAATGTATTTTATGACTCATATCATGAAAATTATGGGATATAAATATCTATAAAATTTTATTTATTTCATGTGGATTATGATTAAAATGATACCAAATTGGTAATGGTTTATTATATAATTTTAACATTAATCCGAATTGGTAATATTTAAGTATGTATTTGGATAAATTTATATTCTTTAAACATGGATTATAAAAAAAATCAATTTTTTTTTAAATTATTTTAAAATTTATTGAAATAATTTTTCCAACTATCACTCTTTATAATATGATTTTAAAGGAATCATTTTTTTTGTTTACTAATCAAAGAAAATTATAACATTTTCCAAAAAAATATAGATTAAATGTTTTTTACCTTTTAAGGAATAAGATAATTTTAGTAAATTTATGATGCCTCAATGATTTTATAAATTATATAAAATTTTAAACATTCATTTTCAAATATATTTATTTTTCATTTATACGTGTGATAATTTTTAAAATATCACTTGTTTGAAAATGGAAATGTTATCATCCCCAAGAATCATTCCATGTTATCTTTTAAAATAATTTTCTTTATAAGATAACATTATATAATGTTAATAATTCTTTACTATGGATATAGTCAAATGATACCTTGCTTATTCTTTATTTAAATTGTTTATGATATTGATGGAATGATGTTTATGAATCTCATTTCTTTTCCATGTGTTATGATGTTATGAAATGTCTATGAAACCAATTTATTTTTAAGGGTTACGATATGATGAATACTTTAAAATAATATAGAATTTTTTTTTTGTTTTAAATATTTGATTCATGGTACCAATATCTCTCTCCAATGAATTCAGTAAAATTTGATACCTAATTAGATAAATAAGACTTCAATGGGGTGTGGACCTAGTTCAGTAAGGGACATCCACCACTATGATAGTCTTCAGACTGAACATAGACTACTATAAATATTTGAGGAGAGAATAAATTCCACTATTATATTCTACTCAAATATAATTGAAAAAAAGGAAATTATATTTGATTCTTATCTTTGTTCCAAAATTCCATTTCATATTCCAATTTCATGCTTGTTGCCCATGTTCTATAATTCAATTATGATTCTCTTATTATAAATTGTAATTATTTATTCCATCACTCTAAATTAATATCTTTGATATGTGGATAATAGTTTTAAAATGATAATTTAATGCTATCATATAATTCTTCTCTTGTTATTCTAATATGTTCATTAATATCTCCCTTTTTTACCCTTACTAAACATTTGATCTCACCCTTTTCTTATGTTTTTTCTCTAATAAATGAAGAGAGGATTCAAGTATTTTTAATCTAAAAGGCTTACTAGATTTAATATTTTAATATAATATGATACTATCATTTATGAAAAAATTATTTATAAACAAATTTTGTTATGATTTTTTCCTAATTAACAAAAAATATAAACCTAAAAGTTCTTTGGTTATGTAAGTGGTCCAATATATACCATTTAATTTGAATGTTCTTGATGAAATAAAATTGGAATATATTTATTAGTATCAAATCTATAAATGTATTTTTTATGTTTATTTCCCATGATCCATGAATTATGGGTTTCTTATTTCAACAAAATGTACATATGATTTGAATGAAAACATGAAATAGGTAGATAAATTCTACAGTAATGTTTTTAGAATTTTGTTAAATGTATTGAAAAATTTGATAAAATTATATATTTGACTAAAAAATAAAAAAAATTATGGTGTTGGAAATAAAAGGATATTTCCTTAAATATATCAAAATGATTAAGTGGTAAGTAAAATGGATGTAACTCTACTGTTACATATTTTCATTGTTACATGAAAGGAAACTATGTAAATGATAGTTTTCCTTCATTTAAATAGTCTTTTGGAATTAAAATTACTCAAATTTTGAAATAATTGATATCTATAGTACTATAAATAAAATATTAAAAATCTATGTCGGAAACTAAATTTTTTTACTAATCTATTTTGACCCAAAGTAAGTTGGGTTCTAAAATTTATAATTAATTGATTTTTGTAGTAAAAATACAATGTATGTCTCAAAAAAACATATGGTACATAGAAATTGGGGTATTTTGAAACATAAATAGGGATACATAAATATTTATCACTTAAAATAATTATGGTGGGGGAACTGTTATACTTAAAGAGAAATCCAAAGGTAAAGTAAAAGGGTTTTCTAAAGTTTTTATTTCAAATGTTACATCTATTTTATTTATCTATGATGAATGATTATATAAAAATTTAAGTAGTATATCTCAGTTATGTTATGAAGGAATTAATGTTAAATATAAAATTTATCTGTTTTTCATTTTAGGGATGATTATTTATTTTTTTATGCTATTCTTGGAGAAAATATTTATACAGCTAATTTATTGAACAAACATTTCAACATGATAAGTGTTTTATTATTTTCTAAAAGTGATATAAATGGTTGGAATTGATGATTAGGCAATAACGGTTTTAAAATTTTACATAGGATATTTTAAAATTATAATGTTATTTGGTTGGATACTATGAAGAATGAACGACTTCATATACATGATGATCTCATGAATGGGAAACAATGTAAATTTTCATTTACTCATATCAATCTAATAAGTACTAATAGACCCTAAAATTAATTATTTGTTGACATATATTTTCATTTTAATTTTTTTCATTGGTGGAAAGAAATATTCTTTAGCAATAGTTAAATATTATTGTATATTTTCATGGGTTTACTTACTTTCACAAAAAAATGACAACTTAACTAGATTTATTACTTCTTGTGATTTAGTTCAAAATTAAAAATCTTATTTGATTGTTTCAATTAGTATTGATAAATGTGGTGAATCTCCTATTTTTTATTTTAATTCTTATTAAATTAATAGTTATTTTCAATATTGTTATTCTCCTTAAATACTGTAAGAAAATGGTGAAGTAGAACTGAAAAATAGTTCTCTTATTAAAATAGATAGAACTTTTTTTAATTTTATATAATTTTTTTATATATTTTGGTATGAAGTCATATTTACTCCTTGAGATATTTCAAATTGAATTCTACATATATCTTGGTTCAAGAAAACCTATTCTGAATTATTTAAATTTAAAAATCCTAATGTTGGTTCTTTTAGAATTTTTGAATGTACTATTATTTTTTAAAAAATAACATTATATATATAAATTTATTAATAAATGTTATGAAGGTTCCCTTGATTGATTTTTATATAGTGAAAAATATTATATAGTTTATAATAAAATATAAATCATTATTTAAGAATATTTTCTTGTTATGTTTGATGAATATAATGTAAATTGAATTCTATTAATAATGTTTTTGATGATGAGTTCAAATATATTATTTTTTTGTGAATGAAATACTTATGTTAATAATTAATAAATTGAGAGGCTATATAGTCCTTCTTGACCCGATCATAGATATTGGAAGACACATAAAGATTATATTTTTGAATATTTTATTGGAAATATTGATTCTTGGCTTAAAACTAGAAATGAGTTTTTTATATTTGGGGGATTTTTTTTCTATTTATCATGTTGTTCTTAATAATGTTGATGATTCTTTAAATGATTATAATTTTATTCATTCAATGTAAGATGACCATATTAAATTTTCTTCCAATAGTATATTTTATTTATTTGATCCCCCTATATTTAATCTTGTTATTTGAAATAAATGAATTTATTGAAATAAGATAGATAAATCATGAGATGTTGTTAAAAATAAATATATACATGTTTCTCATCGTTATTATCAAGATAAAGTAATATATTTTGAAAAAAATACACATGTTTATATAATTGAATCTATTATAATTTTTTATATTTTTCCACTTCGCTTGGTTTTATGTTATTTCAAATTATTATTAAATATTTATTTCAAAATTGTTTCATTTCTATCAAATCTTATATTTCTCAATCCATGGGTTTTGAAAACGAATAAATTTATAATCTTTTTTATTTTATCAAAAAAATTATATGCTCTACAATAAGAACTATGTTCTTGGTATGAAACAATTTCATGTTTTTTTGAAAAATTATTTCTTCAAACATTAAGAAGGTTTTAATATATATACCAAATGGATTTTGAATGATATTTTAATTATTCAAATTTATATTGGAAATATTTTTTTTGGATCTTCAAATTATTTTCTTTAAAAATAGTTTTCAAATTAATTGGAATGTAATTTACTAATTAGTGTTACGGGAGAATTGAAACTCATTTTAGGTCATTAATTTTTTCAAAGAAACCATGAAATATTTTTAAATTTATCCAAATAAGATAAATATTTAATCAAATGTTTTGGTCTTGATTCTTTTAAAACTTTTTAAACTTAAATGATTATTTCTTATAAATTATATTTTTATGGTACTTTAAAATCTATTAATTTTAATTATTTAATGCATGATTGAATGTTTTTATATTTAACTACATCTATAATTGATAAAATTCTGAGTTCTTATATGTGTGCTAGATTCCAGTCAAATGATAATGAATCTCACTTAAATCCTATTAAAAATAATATAGTATATGTTAATGGAACTGTTAATTGTGTATTACTTAATTCTAAAATATATTAATTTGTTTGATTAGTTACAATTACTCTATTATTGGGGGATATCGACATTATAGAAAAATAACATCTGGTATTTGTCACTTTCTTAGAAAGATTTTAGTTTCTTATCATTCACGAAAACAAAACTCTATTTTTTTTCTCCACTGCTTAAAATTAGTATTTATTTTATGCATATTTTTTCTCTAAATAATTATTGATTAAAGAAAAAAAAATTGACTATGGGTTTATTCTCTAAAATATTTCAATTAATTATGATAATTATTCTAGTATTTGTATTTCAAAAAACACATTAATTCCTTCATGAAGTATGCATATAGATATGATATTTTATTTTCTCCATGATAATGTTAATAAAAGAGATATTATTATTTTATGTATTCCAACCAATAATAAATTACCATATATTTTTACTAAAGTGTTGTTTTTATTAATTTTTTAGAAAATTAAATTTGAACATGGTATGATATACACTTATTTTGATAATTTTATATTAAATTTATTTTAACATTCCAAAATTCGATTTTATTAAGGGGATTTTTATTTTAATCTAATTTTTTCACATCTATTTTGAAAATAAATTTCCTTATAATTAAAAATATTTAATTTTTGAATAAATTTAATATTGCGGATAATTTCATAAAATATTACATTAGTTTGTTTATTTTAAAAATGGATGAGTTTTTTTATATTTTTTATCTTTTTTGTTATATTTTTTCTTATTAGAAACCCTCCCAATATTTTATGTTTTTTATTTTTTCATCAAAATATGTTTTAATGGATCATATTATTTTTATTATATACTGATGTATTGTCATTTAGTTTTTATAATTCCTATTTCATATGAAATATTAGGATTTTATCTTCTATTTATTCAAATATAGTATTTATTAAATTAGTCTCTAATATTTTATATTTTTTTCAAATAAGATTCATTCTTATAGTTTCTACAGAAATTTTATATTTAATGTAAACTTCAGTTACTCTATTATAGCTTGGGTTATATTTCATGGATTCTCATGAAATGTTTTTTTGGATAGCCAATAATTTTATTTATTTTTCATTAAAGAACAATTTAGTTTAAAATCATTTTTTATGTTCTCCCATAATTTTCTAATGTCTGTCCAATATTTCTAAAAGTTTATAATTTTAATAATATATTTCATTCTATTTTCATTGATAATAATAGGGATATACTTCAAAATTGTGTGCTGATTTTTATGATGGAAATATAATAATTTTTTATTTATTTCTTTACAATCCATTAATGGTCTGAATTATAATTTCGATAATCTAAAATCTAGATGTAGTTCTAAAATCTTTTCAATAGATTTTCCTACCATTTTCAATCTATATGTTATCTATATTATCTATTTATTTTTATGTAGTTATAAAGATCATGAATTTTTCAACATTGAAGTTAACTAGAAAAAATACCCGTCCATATATTTTTGTGGTCAAAAAAGGATATATGATTTTGTTATCTAGTTACCTCATGTGAGAGCTATTACATACCATTTTAATTTACTATATGCAACATTACATGTGACCACATGGGGAAATTTAAAGTGTCCCAATGAAGAATTTATAGTGATCACATGATGGCTATTTTAAATTGGCATCATGAAGCTGATTTTATGCACTTACATAATAAGTTACCATGCATTACACAAGTTACCACACATTATATCTAGTGACATTATGTTATAACATGTGACCAAAAATTATAATTTTCTTATGATTGGTAAGCCAACTGCCTACCTTCTAGAACCAACCACATGAACTGGTATGTTTAAAACCCACAAGGCTTATAACTAATTTGTTATGTGGCTCTCATAGTCAATTATATACATTATTTGTTTTCTTCTAAAATCTATAATTTTATTCAAGCTATAAATTTCTTTATTATAGATACTTTTATTAACATAATTAATATATTAACTATTTAAATATTTTTATAAATTTTAAAAATTCATATATATTATATTAAATCAATGATATGTGTTTTAAAAATATTCTAATTAGTGTAAAAATATAATATAATATATTATTTATTCATTCATATAGATACTTATTATATTTATAATATTTTATATTTTATATTTTGAGTTTATTTTGTGGAAAATTATATTCTAATTTAATATTAGGTGATATAAAATTTATTAAAAAAAATTTATTTAATTTAGTATAACTATCTATTGAATATTGATGCGCTGCATTAAATTTTAAATTATTTTAAAATAAAAATTTAATAATCAAACTATTTTACAATATCTTTAGAATCTCTTTGACCAATCATTATGAAGTTTATTTGAGTTATATAATATGTAATTATGATTGGTTTTCTTTATTTTTTAATAATTAAATTTAAATTTTTGTGTGTGATTATTTTGGAAGGATAATTTTCACTCTATATGATAATTGTTAATTTTGAATTTGAATTTATTTACCCAGTTGACGATTAGCCATTTATTTTTCAATGATTTTATTTCAAGGATCCAAGATAATTTAAAGGATATATATATGTCTGATTTATGATAATGTGAACCATTTTTGAACCAAGGCTCTGCACTAATCATTGTAGTGTTATACGATCCTTGTTTTAGGAAAATAATTCTTTCTACTACTAGAAGATCTCTCAAGAGATGAAAAAAATTCTTATATGACTTATTATAATTCCTTAATGAGACTATAAAGTTGATCCAACTAATGGACCAGTACCTTCAAATTCATTCTTCTTCTATATATTATGTTATATTCTTTGAGGCTATAACAAAACATCTCATATCTCATATTTTCTCATAATTTATGGTTATGATTTTACATTCAAAAAAATTGGTTTCATTATTTGGGATTTGATTCCCATATTCCAAATTATGGACTATTCATGTTCTGTCCCCTATAGTCTAAATTCAATATTTTATTTGTGTTATGAATCCCTATACAATATTTAGGTGTCTTGGATATTCTTAGGCTAGAAAACGTGGTTTCTAATATGGTTATAATTCTCATTTAAAAATTATATTAGTGAAAAAAATTCTCTTCTTCAGTAACTATGTATAAAAATATACTCGGACCATACTAGATTTAAACTATATTAAAAAATCATAGTTTTCTCTTATTTTATTTCCACTATTATTTATAATTTTTATTTAAATCTAATAATTAATTTAGATAATTATTCTATTTCATTAAAATTTTAATATTTTATATTTACCCACTCTATTTAATATTCTACTAGCCTTTTATGACCTATAATTATGTTTTGAATGAATCAGTTCAAGGTAAGAAAATATTATATTATTCAAGAAGATGAAAGTTGAGTCTCAAAATATCATACCTCATGAGAAGCTTTATGAAATACTGTACATGTATAGGGGAAGAAAAAATATAGAGAGAATATATGTTTTAACTCATGAATTTTTAATCCAACATAATTTAGGGGTTTAATAGACATAAAGGATGAGTTTCTTATCATCTATGTTTGAGGAAAAAAAATAGAGGTCTAAATGTATGAACATATTCCATGATTTTAAATAATAGACTGTGATTGTCTCAGGAACTCCCAGAATAATCTTTTAAACCTCACCCCAAAAATTCTTATTAATATACATGTTATAAATTCCCCTTCCCACAACCCATTCAAATATATAGAAATTATAAATTGATTAAGTATACAAATGAAAATATTCATTTTTTTAATCAGTATTAAATCCATCATGTTTCATTAAAAGTTTCTTTATAATCATAGTTTTTTATATTAGTCTGGGAAAAAATTTCACAAATGATATAAATTTTATAGTAATTCAATATAAAGAATTATTGATACACAAAATAATATTACACATATATTTTTATGCACTATAACTCATATGTACAATTTTTTAACTAATAAACATATTGGAAAAATGCATAAATGCACTTGAATAACCCATAAACACAATATAATGCCTAATGGGTGGAATTGGATGACTCTTAAACACACTTTAACGACGCGTATAAAAAATCTAATGGCTCATAGACATTCTAGAATGACTCATACACACACTATAATTACTTATACTTACTCTTAAATAACTCATATTCCCATTAAAATATGTCATAATCATGATAAATGAATCATATATAGAATTAAATAAACTACCGGAATGTAAGAGTGACCTTAGACGTAAAACAATATTGATTAAACTGAAAAATAACAAGAAAATCCTAAAAAATTTGGTTATTTCGAAACATACTAATTTAATACTAAAATAAAAAAGAATAATTTTAAAAAACACTTAAAACAAATATAGACATCTGAAACTAATGGAATCAAATGAATACACCCCATGACGAACCAATACTCAAGGTTGTCTATGGTGACATAGGAAAACATGAGACCTTATTGGAATGACTACGATCTTGTAACTAATTGTTGGTATTTGATTTACATGATAAACAAATCCATAATCCTTGGGGAATAACTCCTTGAGATGGGATCAACTTAGGTTCAACACTATGTAACTACCTACATATCTCATTGGTCTATTTCACCCCTACTCAGTTTGAACCATCTTGCAATTCTCTAAGCTTTTTTAAGAGAAAACTATGTTCTATAGCACATGTGATATGCAACATAGAACCCAAAAAACAGATTATTTAAATATAACAATTTCAACATAAATATTAAATATTTTCATATGGTTTGGACTATATAATTAATTAAATACATTTATATATGTCCAAAATATATTTATAAATTATTAGTAAATACGAAATCAATTTTTGTAATGTCTTTTTGTTCTCAAAAATATATCTTCTCCAGAAATAGATTTTATTTATTTTTTATAAATAAATGTTGCAATTATTTTATAGGAAATTTATAAATTTTATATAATAAAATTAGTTCAATATTCTATATCTTTATATCAAGAATAAAATATAGTGAAATTTTGGGATTTTTTGAAAGTATAGATTTTTCATTGAATAATGAGAAATATCATTTTTATGTAAATTTGTCATTTTTTTATAAATTAAGTAATATAAAATTCTCATTATTTATAAAATTTTATTTTATGGAAACATAGGTATTATTCAGTAATATTTTATTGAATTAATTACATTTAAATCATCTTTATTGAAGATTTTTATATAAGTGGATTTTTAGGATTAAAAATTGATTTTTATGAAAATTGTAATAAAATGAATAATATTTATCCATTATAATTAATTGAAATAAACCCTAACATGAAATGGTCTCAATAAAATTTCAACATTATATATATCATTATTAATTAAAATTCATATAATGATGATTACTGGTTAAGAGTCAAATTAAAATAATCTTTTCCTCTAAAAATGTAAATCTCGAAAAACCACATTTCATCATCCTATCGGGTTTTATATTAAATTTAACTCTTCCACAGCTATGTATTGATTATTATAAAATGGGTTATATATTTTTAATCATATTAATTAATATTAGTTAATATTTTATTCTGTATTTTTAATCAATATTAATAGAAACTGAAGTAAATACATATTACAATATTAAATGGAAAATAGTTTAATTAAGGTGGAAAATAATTTAAAAAATAATAGAGAAAATTTAATCCTAATTGTATGAATATTTATATGTCCTTTCATTTAAATTATTATTATTATTATTCCTTATTGATTTTACTTCAAAATGTTTAAGTAATCACTTTGACAAAAAGTATATTTGTATACGATAAATTAAAAATTGTATTTTTATGAAATATAAAATTTCAATAAAGAAAATGAATTTGATAAATTAATTTATTTTATAAATATATTATATTTTAAAACATATTATTATTAAATAATGAATAATGATGTTAATTTATAATATTATTTTTATGAAGTTAATATGTTATTTTTATAAGAGTTCAAAAATAGTTATTGTCAAAAAAATCATCATTTCTCAATATATATAGATTATTATTTTGAAATTGAAATTTTTTATATTTATATTAGTATATGTATAAAATAACTATTATTTCTCAAATCAGAACATTGAAAATATCCAACAGTTAATTTTTTTATAATTTTTTAGATAGTATAATTTTTGGGTAAAAATTAAATACATTTTAAATATATGGTCTATATTATGGAATATTGATGACCAAAAAATGATGTAATAAAAACTATAAAGTGTATCAGTAACCAAATATATGTTTTCTCCATTAAATAATGTAATATTAAGTTTATTTTATTAATTTTATAAATCAATTTTGAATCCTCCAAATCCTATAATATATTTTAAGGTTTCAGAATCATTTCATTAAAAATAAGACCCACTTTCACATCAGTGAGGTTATAATTTTAATATGTTCTGCCCTTGGCCTAACAAATTAATCAATACCACCCCTCTTTGGTAGAAACCTTGATAGAAACAATAGGAATGTAGGTTTGTTTGTTTATTTTATTATATAAAGTCCAAAACCCATGTCATTGAAATAGTTAAGAATTCCCCACTCATTTCCTATATAATCCCACCAATGATCCCATATCTCTTAACTCAAAATCCATAAAGGGAACCCTAAATCTGACCTCCACTATCTAGAGTCCTCCCAAGGTTCCTCCAAGATCTTAAGAATCTCCTCCCATGAATTTGGAATCATCCTCTCAAGGCAAGGGATCCTCTCCTTCTCAACTTTAACTAATCATCTCAATTTTCTTATTCCTTTTATCTCCATTTCCTAAATATGGGATACGTTCTATAATATCCAAATTACATTCCATATAATTACCAAAATATGTGACACCCCTTTAACCATCATTAATCTATTCTATGAACATTTATACTCCTTCATCATGCTTATATAATTTTTCTGCGATTTATCCTGCCAAACAGTTGTGTTGGGAATATCTGTAACCATTTCTGATGAATGGTTTTCATCCACATTCAATTAAAATTCATTGATTGGGGACATACATATATTTATTCTACAATATTTTATCATGGAATAAAATTTGAAGATAATTGATCCGATATTTTATGATCTTTGTAGAAAACATAAGCCTGAGAATGAAATTCATGTAACATGGGTGTCCAAAATCATATAGTCCTAAAATGAATTAGTAATGTTTTGGACTCATGAAAAATTGTGACATCCTAGAATTAGATGCCACTCAATGGGTGGCCTGATCCCAGTTGGCCACATGGCCTCAAGCACATCTCCCCAAATCCTAGAGGCTACCTACTAGTTGTGGGGGCCTAGGGTGTGTCCATGGATAGACTATGCCCCCATTACCAAAGTGTATCATTGTGTATTAATGTATACAAAGGGTAAATAGTGGAATCAATATAAGTAAACATAAGTCATAGTGGAAAAATAGATACAACGGTAAAAAAAACTGAAACAAATGGAATAAGATTCAATAGCTGATGATATGTCATTTCACTAGAAAATGGTAAATTATGGATACAAGATAGCTGGTATGACATTTCCACAAAAACATAAATAAAATCAAAGACTATTCTAAGAATCTCGAGCTCCGGTTTTGTCATCTGCTAACAACCTCTATCCAAAAGTGAAAGCAATCAAGTTTTTGAAGTCATATGATTTCCTTTGTCAATACCTGTAATCATATAATATTCCTTGGGTTCCAAATGACGCCCGTAGAGGGTGTGAGATAAATCTCAGTGGGCCACCACCAAAGATGTCTACAACATCTAGCTTATGTAATGGAAATGTAATAGTGTGCAAGAATACATGTAAAAATTAATGTAGTACAATGTAACTAAATACCGAAGTACATGCTTCTTCCCTCAACTGGTATTTGCATACGTCAAAAATTAATTATTTGATTATTAAAAACAAATA
The DNA here is from genome assembly GCA_963277665.1 of Viscum album. NCBI lineage: Eukaryota > Viridiplantae > Streptophyta > Magnoliopsida > Santalales > Viscaceae > Viscum > Viscum album. The sequence goes on from OY728121.1 coordinate 598,500,137, forward strand.
AATAAGTCACATGTTAGTAATTTCAAAGGTCCCAAGTTGTAACAAGGTAACCTATAATGATACATGATCGTGAATTCCCAAGGCAATAACCAAGGCAACCTAGACCTCAAGGGTCTCCAACTCAGTAATAATTGTATTATAGAAAGGGGTAATAGTGTAATTGAAGGAGCATAGTCTAGGGAATTCCAAAATGAGGTGTCTACCAAATCCAATGTGATCATCCAATGTAAAATTTGGCTATGTAGAGACAGGACACTATGGGATGTAACCATGGAACGTACTTGTAAATACTGGATCCAAGGAGTGTATCTAAGGAATCCTGTTGTGATATTTAAGGGATCCTATGGTGTCATATTGGGAATTAAAATATTAGATGTGGATCAGGATCTAGGCAGTTCTCAACCTATGAATGTCATATCCTTGAATCAGAATGGGGTTCCCGAGATCTCATGGCATTCCTTGATAAAAATCCAAGGCGTGCTCGAGTCATGCATTCCAATTTATGAATTCATTTATTATTACATTTGGTTCAACCCATTAATTTCATTATTTTGATAAGGTCAAATAGCATGTAACTGTTCGTTCATGCATTGCCATTCATTAGTGTGATATGGTCAAGTAGCATGAAACCTTTTAATCAAGTCATAATTAATCAATAAGTCCATTTGGTTAAATCCTTTCCTTTTAATAGTGTGATAAGGTCAAGTAGCATGAAACAATTTATTTAATTCCATTTAAGTCATATTCAATAATTAAGTTGCATTCCTCTAACTTCCATTAATGTGGTAAAGGGTGATACAGACATACAACCTATTAATCATTCACATTATATTATCAATTGAGCCATATACCTTAGGTAGGTTAAGTGGTATGCATAAATGGTACTTTCAATTATGAAATTCAAAATATAAATCAATCAATTTAATATAATAGAACATAACCTTACGATGGTCAAGCCAAGGCACACACGAATGGTGGAACAAACATGTCAAAACACAAAACAACAAATATCGTACAACCTTCGACATGGAAATTATGGATTTCTGGGTGTAACCACTAACTAATAATCACATATTCATAAATAGTATAACCATATGGTTCTAACGATTATAATCATGGAATATAAATTCTATAAATGGCACACAATGAAATCTGTGGGCCCCACATGACAAATCCAAAATCAAAGATCTTTAGGTATGAGTTATAAAAAACCCACCATAGGCTTGTACAACTCCCCTCCCTCAGTATTAACCCTTGATTTAGCTCATATCATAGTAGATCTAAGAGAAAGAGAAAATTTATAATATCCTAATGTTTAGGTAGAGAGAAAGAGAGGATAACGGTTCAAGTGGACTCGAGTAATTACCGTTGCACATCCATCGTGATAAAGGGAAGTTCAATCGGATCCCAGATGAAAAAGATCATTGAATCCATAGATTTGGTCTTCAAAAATATCCATTTTGGGTGAAAAGGGGGTAAATATAACTAGTTCATCAATTAGGGAAGAAGAGGGGTTCTAATTAGATTATTAAGGGTAAATTTAAAATTTTACCCAAAAAATGGCATGTGCACTGTTTTTTCACATGGTTTGAAAAACCAAGCACAAACCATTAGAGGTTTTCTAGGTATAGGAGAAATGTTTTTGGTTAGGCCGTACAGTCTTGCGCAAACTATACGAAGTGATTTCCTCTGAAAAAAAACCATCCACATGGTTAGGAAAACCACGCACCAACTATACAACTTGGCTATTTTTCCCAAAAAGATAGGTTTTTGGGATTTTAACATTCTCCATACACCCTTACAAACTTTACTAACCCATTAGGCATATATATTAGGTATAAAGTAAAGATTTAGACCAAAATTTAAAGGATCCATACCTAAGTAAAAAACCATGTTCTTACAATCTTCCCCCATAAAAGAACTTTTTCCCATGTTCACCTTCCAGGGTTGGAGAAACATCGTCTGAGGAAAAATCTGGCCACTGGACATGTACGCCAGCATCCCTCCCTCATGTCTCATCATATACTCATCCGAGCTTCCATAGAATCCTTATTAGAGGGACATACCAGCCTTGAAGAGCCTTCCAGCTCCGGTCGACAATTTATAGTGGATACTCTTCAAAGGTAGCATCAGTATCTGACTCAACTTCATCAGGATCAAAGGTATGAGATATATCTACATGATACTAGTGAATCTGTGAAACATGAAAGACGTCATGCTTGAAATAGTACCTCTGATGTAGTGGAAACTAATAGGCTACCGACCCAACTCTCTCTAGAATTTCAAAATGCCCTACAAAACGACACCAAAAATTTCCCTAATTTTGTAACCATCTCTATTGTACCCAGGGTGATTCCAGAAAGAAAACACAATCCCCGACCTCAAATGCAAGATTTTTTCAATGGTGATCTACATAATATTTCTCTATAGAGTATGCAGTAGTCATATGCATTCTGATCAGCTGAACATGCTTTGAAGTCCCTTGAACAAGACGAGGACATAGTAGGGCCACCTCACCTTCCTCTAGCCAGCACAGGGTTGAACGACATGGCCTAACATATATGGCCTCAAAAGGAGCCATCTATATTGTCTCCTGAAAGATGTAATTATAGGAGAGATATGTTTTTTCCATGAACCTCCAAAATCAAGGAAACATGCTTGAAGCATGTCCTCTAGAACCTATAATGTCTGTTCTGATTACCCATTGGTCAGATGGTGAAATGATTTAATTTGAATCACCTATGTTCCCATTTCATTCTGAAATCCCTACCATAACCGTGAGATAAAATGAGCATCCCTACCTTAAATGGTAGTATGAGTAACCCTTAGTAGTCGTATGATCTCATGAACTTATTCTCTTCTTGGATCATTAAGTAAGAATGTCTCCCAAATAGATATTAAGTGGGATGGTTTTGTTAGTCGATCCAAGACTACCCAGATAGCATTGCTACCCCTCAATGGCCTAGCTAAGTAAACTGAAAAATCAATGGAAACATCTTCCCATTTCCATTCTAGTATTTTAAGGAGTTGTAGCATGCCTGTATGTCTTTTGTACTCTACCTTCACCAACTGATTGGTGAAAAACCTAGAGATAAATCATGTTATCTAATGTTTCATCCTAGTACACCAACACTGAGGTTGTATATCTCAATACATCTAGTGGATACCTAGATGAACTGTCCACTGAGAATCATGGGATCATTCATTAACTCCTCTCTTATATATGTATGAACCCAGATACGTCCATGTAGATTTAGGACGTCCTCTCTGTCCGTTGACCAATCCGGAGGTTGTTTATCTCCTCATATACTCTCATGGAGATCTAAGCCTTAGAGATCTAAAAAATGACTACTTTTCACCTTCTCAAGGAGGGAAGAGGGAACTATTATGTATAAGTGGTAAGACTACATGTGATTTTCATGAAACTCTATGTGTTTCTCAGAAAAGAGGGGCATTAACTTCCATTAATCATGGGATTATTATATGACATGTGCTTGAGTTTTCCAACTCGGTTCATGTACATCCACATCTCCCTTCCCAGACATATAGGAAAGCTCAAAATCAAAGGATTGTAGATATTTGACCTATATTCGCTATCTGAGGTTCATGTAACCCTAAGAAAAAATATATTTTAGCCGATTGTGGTCTGTGTACACCACAAAGAGCTCACCCAACAGATAATGTCTCCAGCAACATGAGGCATGGACAAATGCTGCTAGCTCAAGGTACTGGGTTGAGTAGTTTCTCTCATGAGGTCTCAACTGCTGAGATCTGTATTAAATTACTCTATCTTCATACATCTTCACTACTCCTAGGTTATGCATGATGCATCACAGAAGATGGTATTACCTATACATGGCTCCGAAAGAGTCAAAATAGGTGCTGATAAAATCCTCCCATTCAACTCCTGAAAGTATTTCTTACATGCTTCTGACCATATGAAATTGACACTGTTATTTTTATGACCAGTAATAGGTGAATCAATATGTGATAATTCTTGTATGGAATTACTTTAATATCTATCTAGCCCAAAGAAACTCCAAATCTCAAAAACATTCTTGGGGTTCTCCTAACAAACTACAAAACTAACCTTTATTAGGTCAACAAATACTCATGATTCTGATATTATATGACCCACGAAGTATACATTTTCAATCTAGAAGTGGAACATAGCATGTTTTTCATAAATTTGATGCTATCTCAGTGAACTTAGAGTGATCTCAAGATGTTTGGATTGGTCTATACAAGTGCGAGAATACACAAAGATGTTGGCCACAAAGACCATGAGAATAGAGTCCAAATAGGGGCGGAAACCCCTATTCGTCTGATCCCTGAAAATGGTGGGCACATTTGTAAGATCAAATACTATAACAAGGAACTCATATAGACCAAACTTGATATGAATAGTTTTAAGAGGTATGTCCGATGGCCTGACATGCACTTGATGATAACCTGATCTCAAGTTGATCTTGGAGAAGACCTTTACTCCTCTAAGCTGGTCAATGAGATCATCTATTTGAGGAAGTGGATATCGGTTCCTAACCATAAACTAGTTAAACCTTCTCTAATCCATGAATAGATGTAAGGTTATAAATTCCTTCTTGTAAAAAATCATAGGCAACCCCCAAGAGGATGTATTGGGCCATATAAAACCATTAACCTTAGAATCCTCTATCAACCACATGAGCTCTTAAATCTCTATAGGTGTCCTCTTGTAAGGAGTAAAGGACACTGGATCTACTACTGGAATAAGCTCAACTATAAACCCTAGCTCTATCTCATGAGTTAATCTAGAAAAATCATTGAGAAATAAATTTATGAAACAATCCACTACTAGAGAGAAATTATCTTTTCTTAAACCCCGATCCACCATGAAGATATTTTCAATATTGGTGGTCACTCCACTTAGACCATGATGCTTTGGCCCCACTATACCAACATGGACATCCCACCCACCCATATTTAGATAACTACTAACCTATGGTGATGTAAACGATACCTTGAAGAGACAGCAGTCTTGAAAAGTGTGATGCTGAACCTACCAATCCATCCCGTGTATAATGATGAATCCCATCATCTTGAGAACAAAGAGGTTCCATAAAAAGGGTAACTGCCTATCTCAAATTGGAAAATCCTTAAATTGGTGTATTCCCTCTTTTCATAATCCTAATGTCATATCTTGGGTCATTACACCATAGAGATATTGTATCTCCCATCTAAGTCTCACCACGATTGATACAAATATAAAACTGATTGAAGTGCCTATATCAAATAAAGCAGAAACTATTATAGAGGCGACTATAATAGGACCTCATAATATACATGGTCTCGTAGCTTGATCCTATGGTATTATTTGTAGTTCATGAAACTGACTTGATCCCCAGTCATGTGGAATAGATGGACTACCAAGATCTAAAATTCTCTGCTACTACTTCTCCTGATTAGGGGTCTCGCAACCATAGCCATGACCTCATCCTCATCCATACATATCGGTGTTATCCCAATTCCTTGCCTAATTCAGCATAAAAGAACCTACTTCTGATGGTGGAGCTGTTGTAGATCATTTTCCACTCAAAGTTTGTGGAAAGGTCCTACAGAAATGTTGGAGATGCCCCATATGGCCGCAATCTTAGCATTCCATTGTTTCTATATCAGATTGAAGATTTTTTTCCCCGTCATCCACACTAATGACAACATTGGTCCTCTCTTATAGATACTATTATCATCCCTTAGGATTCAATTAGTGATAAGATATTTATTAACTAGTGTAGAAAAGATAGGAAAGAGAAAGACATTCACCTGCATACAGATGATGTACTGGATCCCTTCCTCAAAACGTTTATCACACGAGAGATCATAAATAGCTAGAAGCATTGAAATTTGTTGTAACTCCATGAAATGTACTGAATATTCCATAACTAACATACAACCACTACAACAAAACTGGGTTTCCATAGCACCACACTTTATCAGTGCTTTTTTTGTAGCGTTAATAAAGGGGAGCTTTATCAATGCTTTTTCCTATCACTAATAAAGCATTTATTGAAAAAAAATTATAATAAATAATATATTGTTATATAAGTATATTTATATTTATATTAATATAATATATATTTTTTAAATATTTTTCAGATAGGTATAAATAGACTATTGCATTTAATATATAAGATATTTAGTGAAAATAACGTTAAAATATTTTAAAAAATATTTTAATTAATAATTAGCTAATTATCATTGAATAATAATCATTTCATAATAATTTGAAGAGAAAAATAATACTAAAAATAATAAAAGACAAAAAATATGTTGAAAATGTAACTCACACTTCAAAAGGCCATAGCATTTTATCCGGGTGTCAGTTTGACATCTACATCATATCAAATCGAATCTTACAATGAGCTCTATGCACTAATGATTGGAGGAAACCTTCTGTCACATTTTTTGAGGCCAAAAAGGCCCATAAGGCCTCCTGAACTAACATTTTAGTCAGGATGCCCCAATTTATTAACATTCAAACAACTATAAATTCTAATCTGGATGTCCTCTAGGCATGTAACACATATCATAACGAATATTGTTTTATTTTCATTGATTTGACAGGTTGTGGAGTTGAAACAAACTTCTGTATTATAATTTATAGTAATTTTATCTTTATATGGATTTTTAGATACACATATATATTTATTTTTTCGTAAATATTTATATGTGTGTGTGTCTGTGTGTGTGTGTGTTTGTGTTGTATATATGTATGTATTTATTTATATATAAACACACATAGAAAAACTATTTTTTAAATGTATTTAAAACTAATCTTATAAATATATATTAATATACAAATAAACATATTGATAAAAAATTATAACTAAATATATATATATATATATATATTAATATATTAATAAATATTTATGTATTTATATAACTAAATATAATTATATTAATATGCATCTATATTAATATGTGAATAAGTATAAATATATATAGATATAGATATATCATTAAATATAGAAAAAAACTAAATGGATTAGTGGTAAAGGTACCTGCACGCAAGGGGGGAGGTCTTGGGTTTGAGTTTGAGTGGAAGCAGGGGAGTACGAGAAAGTTGGAGGGGGTTTCGTGGGAAAGTGCAGCGTGCAGTGAGAGGGAGGGGGGATTCTCCTACCACTGATAAAAGGGGTGTTCATGTGCTTTTAGAAGGTCCCCACATTATAAATTTTAATAACTTTTTTAAAAAAATTGACTTTTATCGGCGCTTAAAAAAATTAATGAAAAAATGGGTCATTTATCAGTGCTAAAAAAAATCAATGATAAAAGATGTTTTTGTCATTGCTTTTTGAGCACTAATAAAAAGGACCCCCTTATATTCGCCTCGACTAATAGTTATTTTATAGCACTATTTATTCCCTTTTCTATTCCTGATAAATTCTATATCTGTTGTAGTGAACCGTACTCGAGATGCATGAACTCTCTAGCTCTATCAACTCCCAATGTCTGAGGAAAGAAATGATCATAAAAGGTAGTCTAGAAATCAACCCACAATATGACAAGATGATAACCGACCTGGGTAACCAAATCCCACCAACTCTTGGTCGAGTCCCAAACTATGTTTGTATCAAGATTGACTATCTTCTCTGGAGGTATTTTGATATGCTCAAGGATAGATCGGGCGTATTTTAGCCACAACTCAACAGCCTGCGGACAGCCATCCCCTCAGAAACTGGGAGGATGCTGCTATTGGAACTCAAAATTTAGATCATCCATCGTATGTGCTAGCCATGGAGCACCATGTATGGACTGCATCAAATGTAGGAAATTATCAAGAACTTGAGCACCATTTCCCTGATCAGGTACAGTTGATGGTGCCTCGAGTGGCACTATCGGGGGTATGACTGGCGGCTCAAGGCCCACCATGTCTGGAGAATGGTCGTTGCCACCCTCCTTCCATACAATACAAGGACGTCGTGGTGGAATTTTTCTATAATATCTAACAACACGCCTTAGAACAAGCTTAGAATCATAATGATGGCTTCACTAGAAGATTCAAATTATAAGAAAACTCACTAACCAAGCCATACTACCCAATCTAACTGCTTAGATTGATAGGTATCGGTAAGTTCTCAAGTATTTGTTTCATTTCATTTTAAATTTAATTTCTAGGAACACTCCTTCATTATTCATAAACATGACAAGGTGGGCTAAGGAAGTAAAACCATTTCAATCTAGATGTCATGATTCACATTATAATGCATAGTCATTTCAAGTGAATCAGTTACCATAAACCTATCACTACAAACGACGCCCATTTATTTATAATAGAATGGTTGACACGGTAAATTACTCATCCCAAAGCATGAGGGCCCATACACCTCATTAATTGAGACATGAAATCACTCAATCGCAGCGAGGAGTAATAAAATCATAAAATAACTATCACAACATCACTCAGTAATCATATGTATATTATGAAATGAAAACCAGTGAAATTCACCAATATGGAATAGAAATATGTGTGAAATGTGAATTCTAGTTTCCTATAATGATGCATGAAACAATTCTCTTTACCCTCATATCATTGGACCAAGGATGAAATAAGATCATCAAATAGGGTAATAATTAACAACTCTACACAACATGTGTCTCTCCCAACTATTAAATAATATCAACTATAATAGGCAAAAGAAGAACAAAATTTATAATTTAGGCTACTTGGTTTCTACCCCGAACATGGGGTCGCTAAACCCAATCATATCTTATGACAATTTCCCACATTTTCCTAATATTTAATATATTTTCTACAAATATTAATGCAATAAAAGAAACCACCTCTGAAACCACTTTGTCACATCGCAAACTCGGATGCCACTCAATGGGTGCCCTGAGGCTGGTGAGCCACATAGCCACAAGTGAATCCCCAAATGCTAGAGGCTGCTTACTTGCTGGAAGGTCCTAGGGTGTGTATGTAGGGAGACTATTCCTCCATTACAAAAGTGTAGCATAGTGGATGAATGTAAACATAGGGTAAATAGTGGAAGAAATATAAGTAAATTGAAGAAATAGCAGGAAAATAGAGTCAAAAGTAACAATAAATGTAACAACTATAATAAAATTCAATAACTGATGATATGTCATATCACTAGAAAACTAGAAAGTATGTATACTTGATAACAGGTATACATTTTTCAAAAAAAGAATAAATGAAATCGAAGACTATCCTAGGAATTCTGAACTCTAGATCAGTAATTTTCTGACAAGCTCCATCCTAAATATCAATCAATCTAGTGTTTGAAGTTATATTCTTCCCTTCGACAACACTTGAAACCTTGTAATCTTCCCCAGGTACCAAACGACACCCAAAGAGGGAGTTGGATAAATAATAGTGGGCCACCACCAACATTGTCTATAACATTCAGTCTGTGTAATGGAAATGTAATAGTGTGGAAGCATGCATGTATAAAGTAAAGCAATACAGTGTAACTAAATACCCATGTACATGCTTCATCCCTCAACTAGTGTCTGAACATCTCAAAAATTCATTATTTGGTTTTTTTTAGTTTATAATTATGTCACATGTTAGAAATTGCAACGGTTCCAAGTTGAAATAAGGAAATATATAATGATGCAAGATCGAGGAGTCCCAAGGTAATAACAAAGGTGAAGTTGACCTCAAGGGACACCAAATCAGTAATAAATGTAGACCTCAATGAGGTAAGAGTGTAATACAAGGATCATAGTCAGAGGTACTCCCCAAGGAGGTTCTTACCGAATCCATGGCGATTGTCTACGGTAAAATGGGGCTAAGAAGAGATAGGGTACTATGGGATGTAGCCATGGAACCTACCTATCAATGTTGGATCCAAGGAGTGTATACAAGGTATCCTATAATAATATTGATGGGATCATATGGTGTCATACGAGGAATCCAAATAGTATAAAAGGATTGAGATATTAGTGGTTCTAAACCTAAGAAATCTTTACCCTTGAATCAAAATGGGGTTCTCAGGTGCTCATGGCATTCCCTGATAAGAATCCAAGGAGTGATTGAGTCAGACCATTCTTTTTTATGAATTCATTTAATATTAAATTTGGTTCAGGACTTTCCTTTCATTAGTGTGATAGGGTCAAGTATCATGAAATCGTTGGCTCAAGCCTTGCCTTTCATTAATGTGGTAAGGTCAAGTAGCATGAAACCTTTTAATCAAATCATAATTAATCAATAAGTCCATTTGGTTCATGTAACATCCCAGATAAATAAAGAATATAACATTTTAAATTTTTTTAATATTTTTGAATTAAATATCAATTTTAATTTGAAGGTGATGCTTTGTTATATGGAATACCTAATACGCAACAACGGGTTTCTAGAAAATCATAGGTTTCACACAACGTTGATTTATACAAAAAAATAATATAATATTATTATTATATTAAATGGTAGTTAACAAATAGTCTTTTTATTGATGATAATGAATATAACTGACTAAAATATTATTATATATGTTTTCTTAATTTTTTTACATTTTTTCAATAAACTTTAGTGGCATAAAATGTAAATGACTCTATTTTTAAGCATAAATACTCTAATATTCAATTAAATGTCGATTTACCTCCTTTGGATGGAGAAACCTCTTTAAATATAGTTTTTTTCACTTTTATATGTTCTATTTGACAAAATAATATTCTCCATTAGAATTTGGACATCAAAATTTAATTTGGATTAATTTTGGTATTTTTCTGATAAAATTCATTTCTTTATAAATTGTGAATAAAATTATTTTAATTTAAAACTGCCTTTTAATCAAATTTATTTATATGGATAGATTATATTTTTAATTGGTTTTAAACTATAATTATATTACGTTTTTACCATTTAATCAATTTTTTGTCATTGGATGTCATCTCCCTTGAATGTGTACATAAATAAGTGTCAATCTTTTGATAGTTATTATTTCTTAAAAACATGGTTTTTGTTTTGACTGCATGAATTAATTTTAAATTAATTTCTCCCACCTCTATGTTTTAAATTTGTAAAAATTAATTCCATATTTAGAATCAGGAGGTTGAAATTATTTTAAATAAGAAAATTTTATTTTTAGACAATTTGAATATTTTTTCCCGTAATAATTTTATTTAACATTGATATGGGTAAATATGGTAAATAAGGGGAACAAAATATTATTATTATAATATATAATTACCCTAAAATGTGTCCTAATCCTATTTTTTGATACATGTCCGACCATGGGCATCCCTGGGTCGATTTTGGGTCCCCATTGAAAAAATTAAGAGTTATAATGACACTTTATATTAATTTATTTAATGTAAAGTCAAAAATTACATAAACATATATCTTTTACTAAATAAATTTTTAAATGGGGTTGTATAAGTAATATCTTTGACTATAAATATTCATTACAAGTATAAAAATATTTCCTACATCTTATTTATTTTTTTATAATTTTTAGACATATAATAAATAAAATTATTTATGACAAAATAATGATGAAGTGTTTACCTCATTAATAAATGATTTAAATAAATAAGAATATAGAGATTAAAATAATTTCCAAACCTGTACAATTCATATTGGATGATTTTATTTCCACCATTAGTCTTCTTATCTTTGACTGTTATAAGTTTTGGACATATATAAACTGAAAATAATTATGTAATAAAATAAAATTTTCACACATTCCTAAATATCCCCTCCTCCCCCTTATAAAAAGCACTCACTTCTATCTCATTCCTCACACCTCTCAAGCCATTTGTCTCATCCAAAAACAACCTAAAAAAGTTCTCAAGATCCCTATTTTCCTTATATAATCCTTACCTTAGGCATAAGTCACTTCATGTAAAACTTTTGGTTCAGACCAAAGAGAGATACCCAATTTAAAGGTAACCTCTTCTCTTAAGTCATTTTGTTTTATTTTACAACTCCAACACCCTATACTCTTTTTATTACTTTATTTTATAACAACAATAGTATCCTCAGTATATTATATTGTTGTTATGATATGGATTCGAACTACACCTACACACACCTCCATCTAATGGATAAAGAACATACTGTTTTTGTGGACGATGAACTACTACCTCACGAAACGATGATTGTTCAAATATCTCCTACCACCTATAATGGTGGAAATTATGATGATACTATATTTATATATGATAAATATTATGTTTATGTTTTCATTATGATTCATTATTTTTAATTTATATCATACCATTATGGTTCCCATTATGAGTAAACGCGATAATTTCATTTGAGGATGTGCGGACTACCACCCCCTCAAGGAGATATGACTCGTTCATACCATACATGGGATGTATAATGGATGGATTTATTGAATAATTTTTTATATTATACTTTAATTATAATTTAACTATTTTGCATTATGTTTTCATTCAATTAAAATATGGAATAGAAATGAAAGTAGCGTTCATTTGTACGTACGACTTACCATCTCCATGAACGGTGCATTTCATTTCTTATCTCCAAATGTTATGTAATGTTATAAATACATATATATAATATATATATATGATATATATGATATCTAAATCATGAATATTATTTTGGAGATAATTTAATCTTGACCACATGGACAACTTGAAATTATAAGGTGTTCATTTTTTACTCAAGTACCAAATATCGACAAAAAGACCATTATTAGCACAAATGATTAAATATTGTTTATAACATCGTAATGAGTGATATAAAAGGAATAATAAACTTTAAAAAGGTTCTTAATCATGTATAAATCAACTTAAGTGTATTATTCGAGAATAAAAAGGAACAAACAAGTCAAGTCGGACACGAGGTAAGGGGTTTCTTATATCACTTTTAATTCCATGAGATTTTCATTATTCACCACTTATTTAATGCATGTGGTGTATTTTGAACTGCCATTTGATATATATTATAATGATTTTTTATATTAATATTATTATATTATTTATTTTGTGGTTATTAACTTTTGGTTATACGACTCGATTGATAACAACGTGGTAAGGGGTTTCTTATCTCAATTTTAATTCCATGAGATTTCCATTGTTTGCAATTTATTTATTGCATGTGGTGTATTGTGAACTTCCATTTTATTTATATTATCATGATTTTATTTATATTCATGGTATTATGTGATTCATTTGGTGGTTAATAACTTTTTTTCATACGACTCGATTGATTACAGTGTGGTAAGGTGTTTTCATCACATTTTTTATTCCCGTGAGATTCATTCTATATTTTCTACTATTTCCTTTTGTGTGGTGTATATACTACCCATGAATGTATTATTTGTATAATATAATTTTAATTTATGGGTATTTAAATCCTCATTGTATTTTCCTTATTTCATGTGGTGTATTTTTTGTAAGTTACCAAATCAGTAAGGGAACTTTATAACCCAATTTTCTTTCCTTGGGTTAATCTTATAATTCTTAATTATGTCATGATATGATTATGTGTGGAATAACTGATTATTTATTTATGTTGTAATTTACACTCCCCTATGTTTGGATATAATTTTGATTCACATAATCAATCCATTGATAAATTCTCATGTCATCTATATGAACATGATAAGAGCAATTTTAACTATATTTCCATTCATTGAGTTAAGCATCCATGTCATTGGTGGTTTTTTATAAAAATATATGTGAATGTTATATGATTGATTTAAATTGAATATCAAATCATATTTAGTGTATTTATATTTTTCACAGAATATTATGTAATTTATTTATCCTTAATCTAAGGATATAGTTTTTATAAGGGATTTCGACTAAATTTACATTCCCTTGAGACTTCATTATTGTTATGCACCAATTACCTATTATATGGTTTATATATTATCCTTTGGAATATAATATCATGCATACCATTATTATCATGATATTATAAAGTTCTAATTAAATTTTATTCCTCATTATTTTAATTTAAGCATCTCTCATTTCGTTAAGAACTCTTTAACTAAAATATCGGGTAAAATGTTTTAAGGATTTATTCTTCTAAATCATTCTTATTAATGTCCACATATTAAAAAAATGGTTTAAAGGATTTATTTATAATGACATGAGTGTTTTCAATTATAAATTCCTTCTAAATGTTTCACAGTGGTATGGGACAATTTGATTCAAATATATATTTATTAATTATTTTTAATGTTTTTGAAAATTATTTGGCAAAGCATTGATTATGTCAATATCGTGAAATGATATATTTTGATTGCAATGTGAAAATTATATATTTACTTTATCATTGTTTTATATGTTATAGATATTTTATTTTTCTTGGTCATTGTTTACGTATACAAGTGGTTTCGTGATAAACCTATGGTGGGTGAGCCCGAGATAGCTCTACAATGCATTGGGTAACGTGACGGAGGTAAACTATAATGTTTATCCTAAGAGATTTAGGTAATATACTGTGATGGGAATTCCAAATGTGACTCTCTATGTAGTTGTGATAGCTACAATGTAAGTATGTTATGAATTCCATAAGTTAGCTTTATGATTTTTGATTTCTATATGTTATTCATAAATCTTATGATTTCGTGTGGTATGTTATGATCGAAAAGTACGGTATTATTTATTTGTATTTATTGATGGGTTAATGTTTTATTTCCTTATTTTTTAACCCTTACTGTGCTTTTTAGGCTCATCCTAATTTTTTGTAATATTTCCACATGACATAAAGATGAATAGGGTCATGGATGGGATCAAGGAAAACTCATGTTATCTAAAACAGGGAACTAGACATGTTTCTTTTTAAGAGTTTTTATTTTTAGGAAAAAAATGGATAATGACTAGTAGTGTCTACATGTAATTATCAAGTTGGTATGTTATATTTATGGCCTAATTCTCTAAAACTCTAAACATAGAAGGATCCTTAATGTCAATTATTCATTTAATTCAAGATTATTTAATATTTAAGGTTGGGTCCTTATAGTTGGTATCAGAGGTCCATCTAGATAACATTAGAGGTCAGGGTGTTGTTTAAGGATAAGTGACAAAACCATAATGGTTATCATTTTAGAAAGAGTCAAATTTATTTTAGAGGTGATAAATGGTTATTAATTTTTGGGGTGAAAAATGAAAGCTATTAGATAACCTTTGAGGATAAAATATGTTGTGGTTATTTTTGAGGAATTTGTCTCTTTTTTTTGAATGTTATGAAAATTTATAGTTTTTCAAAAAGGACAACGTGAAGACCATGTGGCAACCCATCGTGTTAGAAAAAGCTAAGGGAATCGAACCCACAACCAAAGTGTGACTCTGATTTATCACCTACCACTAGACTACATGAAGTCACTAGTTAGTATAACTAATTCATTTTAGTTAGATGATTTTATGAATCAAGAATTAGTTGATTTTGGGTTATCTAGGGAAATTATTAACCTATAATAGAGAATATGTGATTTGGTTAATTACACTTCACTATGAGACATTAAGATTAGTCGATGTTTTTAGAGAAAAATTTTATGATTTTTGTGGAATACTATGTGATAAAATACTTTTGAATTTTGGGTTTCAATATTAGTTTGGATTAATTTGATGGATTTTAAGGACAGTTGTGTATTGAATTGTCTTTGTTTAAATTTTAGAACTGGTTTTTGAATTTTGGAGATTAAGAGTAGTATTTAATTTTTTTACAAAGGATTATACTTTTTTGGTATTATCTAATCTCGCACAAACCATTTTGGTTTTAGATGATGTCTAAAGACAGGGGAAATATACATTTCATCTCTTTTGGATTATGTGATACTCTATATGTTGATTCTAGAACTTTTAATGTGACCAAGTTAGTTTTAATACACATAGTATGGAGAAAAGATGAGTTTGTGGTAGAAATTTAGTAAAGTATGGAAGTCTACATGACAAGTATGTATGTTTCCTTATGTATTTATTTAAGATCAAAAAATAATTCCTCGATGAAAAGTAACATAAAACAAAAAAAATTATTAACTTTTCCTACTGGGGAATTAACAATTTTTAACCCATCACAAGTATGTGATTTTATGGTGGTCCACTTTCTCGCAATCATGTTTTCTATCACACTCCCTCCGAAAATGATAGTTTTTTTCTCCTCCATATCCACATTTTCATGGAATCATAGTATATGTTATCTCAAAAATCCTTTTTATTTATCTTCCTTTATTTTAAAGTGAATGTTTAATTGACTCTTTTTTTGATGTGGGACTGTCAATGATGTATTGGAGACCAATTTTAAAATAGTGATGATGCAATTCGCAAAAGTGGGGAAGGATGTAACATCCCAGGTAAATAAAGAAAATAAAATTTTCATATATATTATTATTTTGAATTAAATATTATTTTTTACTTTTAAGGGGATGTTTGGTTCGACGGTGTAACTGATACACCACAATGAGTTTCTTTTAAATCTTAAGTTGCACACAATGTTGAGTTATGCTGAAAAATAATATAATAATATTATTATTTTAAATAGTAGTTAACACATAGACATTGTATTGGAAGGAATGAATAGAACTAAATAAAATCTTATTATATATGTTTGTTAAATGTTTTTACATTTATCCAATAAAAGTTAGTGGCTTAAAATGTGAATGAATATATTTATAATTATAAATACTTAAATATTCATTAAAAGGTCGATTTACCACATTTTGATGGAGAACCCTCCTTAAATATAGTTTTGGTCACTTTTATATGTCTTATATGAAAAAATAATATACTTATTTTGAATCAGGACATCAAATTTTACTTTGTATAAATCTGTGGTATTTTTCTGATAAAATTCAATTTTTTGGTTTCTTATCTCACTTTTTATTCTATGAAATTTCCATTGTTCGGCACTTATTTATTTCATGTGGTGTATTTTGAACTGAAATTTGATATATATTACCATTATTATATATATTCAGGGTATAATGTGATTCATTTGGTGGTTATTAACTTTTGGTCATACTACTCGATTGATTACAACGTGATAAGGGTTCTCTTATCTCACTTTTATTTCTGTGAGAATTCCATTGTTTGCCACTTATTTATTGCATGTGGTGTATTGTGAACTATAATTATATATATATATATTATCATGATTTTCTATATATTCATAGTATTCAATGATTTAGTTGGTTTTTATTAACTTTTGTTCATATGACTCGATTTATTACAACGTGGTAAGGGGTTTTCATTTCATTTTTTTTATTCCCATGAGATTCATGCTATATTTGCCACTATTTCATTTTTTTTGGTGTACTTATTTCCCATGATTGTATTATTTGTATAATATAATTTTATTTATGGGTATTTATATATTAATTTTATGATACTTCTTTCATGTAGTGTTTGTTTCGTATGTTACCAAATCAGTAAGGGAACTTTTTAATCCAATTTTCATTCTGTGGGTTTATCTTCTAATTCTTAATTATGTCATGCTATGATTATGAGTGGAATAAATGTTTATTTTTTATGTTTTAATTTAAACTACCTTTTGTGTGGATATACTTTTGATACACATAATCACTCCATTGATAAATTCTTAAGTCATCGATATGAACTTGATAAGAGTAATTTTAACTCAATTTCAATTCATTGAGTAAAACATCAAATTCATTGGTGTTATTTATACAAAAATATGTGTCAATGTTATCTGATTTATTTACACTAAATATCCAATCATATTGAATATATTTATATTTATAACACATTATTATTTAATTAATGTATCATTAATCTAAGGATACCATTTTTATAATGGATTTTGTCTCAATATACATTCTGTTGAGACTTCATTGTTGGTATGTGCCAATTTACTCTAATATGGTGTATATACTATCCTTTGGAATATTATATCATGAATATATTTATTCTCATGATATTATAAAGTTATGATAAATTGTTATTCTTCAATTATTTATATTCAAGTGTCTCTCATTTTGTTAAAAACTCTTTAACTAAAATATCGGTTAAAATGTTTTAAATATTTTTTCTATAAATATATATAATTAATTCACAAGTTTTAAAAATTATTTTAAGGAATTATTTATATGCACATAATTGTTTCAATCTATAAATTCCATTCAAATGTTTCAAAGTGGTATGGGACACTTTGATTCAAACATCTCTTTAATAAATATTTTAAATGATTTAGAAAATGGTTTGATAAAGCATTGATCGTGTCAATATCCTGGAATGCTATATTGTGATTTCAATGTAGAAATATTCTCTTTCCTTTATGATTTTTTGTATTTTAAAAATATTTTATGGTTCTTGGGTATCGATTTCACTTATGGGTGGTTCTGTGATAAACATAGGGCGAGTGTGCCCAAGATAGTTCTCTAATGCCTAGCGTAATGTGACGGAGGTAAATGTTAATGTTTCTGCTTAGAGATTTAAATAATATACTATAATGGGAATTCCAAATGTGACTCCCTATGGATTTTTGATAACTACAATGTATGTATTTTATGAATTCCATAAGTTAACTTTATGATTTATGATTTTTGTGTGTTGTTCTTGAATCTTATGATTTCATGAGGTATGTTATGATCAAAAGTATGGTTTAATTTATATGTATTTCTTGATGGGTTAATGTTTCCTTTCCTTATTTTCTAACCCTTAATGAGATTTTAATACTCATCCCAAGTTTTTAAATTTTTCCCACATGACTTAAATGTGAATAGGGTTAATAATGGGATCATAGAAAAGTTATGTTTTCTAAAACTTGGTACTTGACATGTTTCTTTTTAAGAGTTTTTATATTTATAAAAAAAATGGATACTGAGTAGTAGTTTCTACATGTATTTTTCAAGTTTATATGTAATAGTAATGGCCTAATTCTCTAAAAATCTAAACATTAAAATATTCTCAATGTGAATTATTCATTTAATTCAAGATTATTTAATGTTTAAGGTCGGGTCCTTATAGTTCAATCCGTTCATTTCATTGTTGTGATATGGTCACGTGGCATGGAACCATTTATTTAATTCCATTTTAGGCATGTTTAATAATTAATAATCATTCTTATACCTTCCATTAATGTGGTAAGGGGTGCTACAGACATGCATCCTATCAATCAATCACATTTAATTATCAATTGAAGAGAATACCTTAGGCAGGTCATGTTGTACGCATACATGGTACTACCATTATGCAATTCACAAAACAAATCAAACCAATTAATATAGGAGAACATAACCTTAGGGTGATCAAGCTAAGGCACGCTTGAATGGGGAAACAAACATGTCAAAACACTAAATAACAAATATAGAATAACTTTCTACACAAAAAGGATGGAGTTGTGGGTGTAACCACTAACAAAAAATCACATATTTGGTAAGATAATAAACATATAGTTCTAACGATTATAATCATGGAATATTAATTCTGTAAACGGGGCCCAATGAAATAAGTGTTCCCCACACAACAAATCCAAAATCAAAGATCTTTAGGGATGAGTTATAGACCACAAACCTTAGGCTTGTATGACTCTCCTCTCTGTTATTAGCACTTGATTTGGCTCATATTACAGTGGATCAGTGATAAAAAGAAAAATTATCATGCCTTGATATCTAAGCCAAGAGAAATAGAGAGGAGAATATTTCAATAGGACTCATGTACTTACCATTCCACATCCAACATGATGAACATAATCTCTATCGGATTCGGTACAAATGAGATTTTTGAATCCCAATATTTGGCCTTCAAATGCTCCAATTAGAGAGAAAAGTGGTTTAATCCCACTGGTTCTCAGATTAGGGAAGAACAAGGGTTCTAATTAGATCATTAAGGGTAATTTTAACATTTTACCCAGAAAATGGAATGTTCACCATTTGTTTTCACTGTTTGATGAAATGTGTGCCAGCCATGCATCTGTTTCTGGGAAGAGGGGCACTTTTCACGGTTAGGTCGCACGGCCGTGCGGAAACCGTTTGAAGTGTTTCTGTCCAAAAAAAACCATCCTCATAGTCAGAAAAACTGCACGCCAACCATGCATTAACCTTGGGACTTGGCCAATTTTCCCAAAAAGATGGGTTTTGGGATTTAAACATTCCCCAAACACCCATGAGACCTTTACTAACCCATCAGGAATATATATTAGGTCCAATGTAAATATTTAGACTGAAATTTAAAGGATCTATACTTGAGTGAAAAAATGGGTTCTTACAGACATCATGAAAGTCAATAGGGAGTAACAAAATACATAATGATATTTTTTCCATCATTATTTATGGGTATTTAGCCTTCAACTATGATTACTGTGTAGTTTTTTAAGTTATTGCTCATTTTCCATGTTTCTTTTTTGTTATCATGTTATATCACACCTCATTGTTCATGATTATGATTCAAACAACTTTTATGTCTCATTGATATACCTATTGTCTACCATATAATACATTCTTCAAGATATGCCATATTAAGTCCCTTATTGGTCTTAATAGATAACCCATTTCGTATTTATATTATTAGGATATCCCAAGCAGTTTTAAGTGTGATGGGATAATATGAGTGTGTCAATGAAGTTTTAAATAATGTTGTCGAATCCAATATTTTATGTTGTTATGTAATGTACCTAATTCCAAAATACAATATATTTCTCGATCTTCCACATTGTATTTTATGTAGTATTATGTAATAAATCGTGAATTAATGTATACTAAAAAATAAGGGTTCTCATATTTCGTATTTGAGGAATTTTTTGTTATTTTTGGTATTAAGATTAGAAATCTCTAGAGAAAGACTTCAGGATAAAACAAAGTATAAGAAAACATACCTAATCTTTGTAAAAGTTTAGATTAAATGGTATATCAATAAAATTATTATTATTCTGGATACTAAAAGTGAATGTGACTCATTAAAAGATGTACATTGGGGTAAAACCCAAAAACACCACATTGATCTGGACTCGATTGTGAATAGGAGAATAAAAATTGATATTTCTGCACACCTAGTTTGAAACTCCCATGGGAAATGATTTTTAAAAATAAAAAATATAATTATAAAACAATATTAAGGGAAAAAATTCCCAAAATATTATATTTTAGGAAATAGATCACATATAACATATATTGAATCCTAGAAATTCATAATTTAATAAATAAATGTCATTTATAAGTTACCCATTTGTGATCAAGTCCGATGAATTGATGGTGTTATCACCAATCATAGATTTATGGTTTTATAGTCATTGACTTTCTCTTAACCATGTTATCTATCACACTCAATTATTTCATTGGTGTTAGTTTTCTTATCCATGACTATGTTTTCCCTACCCACTAATGTTCTCATACTTGTAATTCATGTTATACGATGACCTTTATACTTTTTCTTCTCTCCTTTCAAGTGGATGTTCCGTTAACCCTTTTTATGATGTGGCTTTTAAATAAATATATTTTCCATTTTCAAAACATTTATTACCATGTTAATGTTTAATTCACACGGAAAGAATATGCTAAAGGGTGTATAATTTAGCAGCCTCAGTTTTCTTTAAATAGAAAACTATGTTTGATAGTGTATGCGATACACAACACTCAACCCCAACAAACAATGACTATTTAAATATAACCATATTAATAGTTCTCTTATATATATAGTTATTTTTAGGATTATCTGATTTTTGAAATATATATATTTACTAAATATATTGACAAATACTTAGTGAATAAGTAAATAATTTTGGCAGTGTCTTTTTGTTCTTCAAAATATGTTGTCTTCAGACATTATTTTTATTTAATATATATAAATATTGTAATTAATTTCTATAAAATTTTGAAAATGATTTTGATAAAATTAGATTCATTTATTATATAATAATATCTATATAAAAATATAGTGAAATTTGGGGATTTTTTTGAAAATATTGACCTTTTGTCAATAGTGAAAAATACCATTTTAAGTAAAATCATCATTTATTTTTAAAAATCAAGATATATAAAATTCGAAATATTATTTTAATTTTATTTAAAGTTAATATAGTTATAATTTAGTTATATTTACTTCAATTAATTACATTTAAATCTTTTTTATACCATATTTTAGTATAAGTTTAATTTTCGGATTGAGAACACATTGTTTTTAAAAGTGTTTTAAAATTAAAAATGTTTCTCCATTATAATTAATTAAAATAAAAAATATTGAGAAATTATATAAATTAAATAATTATATTTTATAACAATATTTATTAATTTAAATTCAAATAATGAAGATTACTAGTTAAAGATTTAAATCATCTTTTCCTTTAAAATTTTATTTTTCAGAAAAACGCATTGCATCATGCTCTACTAGAATTATATTAAATTAAATTATTCTACCTCTATGGAATGATTTTTATAAAAGGGGTTCTATATTTTGAATCATCATAATTAATATTAGGTAATAATGTTAACCTAATTTCTAAATAATATTAATAGTAACTATAGTAAATATTTAATTCCATGGTAAAAGTAAAATAGGTTGATTAAAGATAAAAATAATTTATCAAAGACTAGAGACAAAGTAACCATAATATTATGAATATATATTTCCTTTTTTTTAAATTATAATTATTTTTATTTCTTATTGTTTTTACTTTATAAATTCATAAGTAATCAGTTTGATAAAAGATATATTTTGATATGAATAACACAAATTGTATTTTTAAGTTATATACAATTTCAATTAAGAAATTCCTTTTTATGAATTAAGGGATTTTTGAAATAAATTAAATTTTAATAACATATTAATATTATATGATTATTGAGAAATTTAATTGATAATATATATTTTATGAAGTTGAATGTAATTGTTATTATGGTCTGAATATCATTAATGTAAAAAACACGACATTAATCAAGAAATGTATATTATTACATTATCAATTAAATTTAATTATTTATAAAATTATTTGGATAAAATAACTACTATTTTTTGAATCAAAATATCAAAATTATCCAATGGTGAATGTTTTATGATTTTTTGATATAGTCGAGTTTTGCGTAAAAATTAAATACGGTATAAATATATAGGGTATATTATAACTTTATGATGACCCAAAAACGATGTAAAAAATAATATAAAGGGTATCTATTACCATATACTTTTTCCACATGAAAATAATGAAATATTAAGATTATTTTATTAATTTTATAAAATCATTATGAATCCCCTAAAACATATAATATATTTTATGTTTTTAAAATCATTATTTTATAAACATGACTCACATCAAAATTGTAATGGGTGTTATTTTAATAAGTTCATCCCATTGAATTATAAAAAATACCCCACCCTGTTCTTCAAAAAACTTGGTTAAACCATGTTATGTTTTGTGGATTTAGTTATTTTGTTATATAGATTCGAAAACCTAAGTTTGAAAAATAGTAAAGAAGTATCCACTCAATTCTTATATAATCCTTCCCAAGATCCCATTTATCTTCACTAAAATAGAAATTAATAATGAATTTAATCTTTCCTCACCTATCAATATTCATATTAATGTTCCCCCTGAGCTATCAGGAAGCTCCTCCCAATAATTTGGAATCACCCTCTCATTGTAAGGGATCCTCCCCTTCTAATCTTTAGACAAGCATCCCTATTTTATTATACATTTTATATCCATTTCTTAATGTTGAGATACATTATCATGTATCCCCATTACTTCCCATATGATGGATAAATATTTAGATACCAGTTTTTCTATTATTAATCCCTTCCATGAACATTTATACACCCCCTGTTATGATGCCAAAATTTCTCCTTGATTTTTATGCCAAACAATTGTATATTGAATACCCGTACAAATTTCCTATAAACATTGTTTACCTTTATAAACATATAATTATTTTATTAGGTAATTACATGTATTTATTAAACACTCATTGATCATGGGATAAAATTTTATGATAATTGATTCCATTTTTTGAGATCTATATGTTACACATAAGCATTAGAGTCAAATGAAAGTGACAGATGCACCCAAAATTATATTTTTCTCTAACTCAATGGTTGATATTCTAGTCAAATGAGTCGTCATTAAATGGACTAGAGAGTGAACCTAATCCCTCATGGGAATTTTTACATCAAGATTTATTTCTAGTTATCCTTGACCTGTTTTTATGATGTACTGTTTCAATTTGTTTCAACATTCCTCATGATTCCTTATTGTTATCAAGCTATGTCCATCCTCATTATTTGTGTTTTTTTTATCACCCAATTTATGTCTCATTGATATTCATATTGTATAACATGTAATAATTTCACCATGTTATTTCATGTTTACTCCCTCACTAATCTTTATATATCACCTCTTACTAATGTATGTCCCCAGGTTATCCCATTAAGTTTTAAGTGTGATGTAATAATATGAGCATGTCAATGAAGCTTCCAAAAATGATTTCATATCCAATGTATTATGTGGTTATGTAGTGTAACTACTTCCCAATGACACTATACTTATTGATCTTTCTAGTAGTATTATGTATAATCTTATATAACAATTCATGAATTAATGTGTAATAAAAAAGCAAGGTTTTCATCCATCTCCTGTCACTTAGGACCTCCTTCCTTTACATATTTTTACTAAATAAAATTTTTTGGGAACTAGTGGTTTAGGATTATATTGATAAATAATAAATATATAGGTTTTCCTATAATAAGAATTAATATAATTTTTAGTATTACCATATTATAATTGATAATAAAATTTTAAAATAAACCGATAAAATAATTTATTAAATTATAAAGAAGACTTGAACATTTATACGTTAATAGATATCGAGATCATCAAAGAATATGTTGAATACACATTTAAAATTTCGAACAATAATATAAATTTATTCTTTATTATGATTTTTTTCATCTAGTAGGTTTTCAAATAAATTTTTTGATTGAAATTAACTGTTGGACTTATTGAAATGTGAAAGATAATATGAAATCAAGGATAAGATTATTAATTTACACATGGAAACCACATTGTGTGGTTGTTAAAAAATTAAGGAAATTATTTATAATATAGTTGATTATGAGAGTTATATAGTAATATTTGTTGATATGATGGTTTTAAATAATCAATGCACCTAGGTATATCAATATATCACAGAAATGGCATGGAATTTGGAGAATTTGAGAGGATAATATATTTTGTAGTTGAAAGAAGATTCAATGTTGTAAGGATAGAACTATTTGAAGCCACACTAGTATATAGTAGTTTGGAATCTGTGTATGAATGTTTAGAAGTGGAAACTAGATCTCTATAGTAGATTATTATATTCTGGAAGTACATAATGTAACTAATCATTGGGAGAACTACTATGTTAAAGATTAAGATATTCAAGTAAGAATACTAATAGAAAAATAATATTGGATCGCTTATAAGTGTATGAATCTCTTGGATTAATATAGAGATGATTTTGAGAAGTGTTTAAAATTAATTATATTTATAAATGTCATTTTTAAAAATTCATAAAGATAACCAATGAACCAATGTAATGGATATTTATACAGATTGAGTGAATATGAGACCATATCTTAGAGAGTTGTAAAAGAACTCATGTTTTGTAAGGTACATTTTATTTTTTAATGGTTATTTAGAAATATCATTAGACTCATCAACAGCTTTCTGAATAAAAAACTAGAAAATAAAATAGATGATAAGGGTCATTACAGATAGACAGTAATAGTTATTTTCATATCATAATTAGAGATATATAGACTCATTTTTTAAGTAATAATATTTTTTAATAATCATTTTTGTGGTCCTTATGAATAACATGGAACCAATATATGAAAAATATAAACAGTTTGTGAAAAATTGGGACACTCATTCAATTCATCAATATAATTATGCGGTCAAAAAAAGGTTTATACACTATTATTTTAAGCAAATTCCCACATTAGTGAATGTTTTTGTGTGTTGTTCCATGAGTGAGTTCATATAGTTACATCTAATTATAATATTGATCATTAAATGATGTAGAAGATTTTGTCATGATTAAAAAATTTCATGCAGTGATTTAAAATAGAATGTTTGAGAAGATCTAGTTTTTACCAAGATAATTTTTCAATTTATAGTGAAACACTATGATATCATCATGAATGGGTATCTTATCAATCGTATACTAGGATTGATAATATGATCAGATGATTTTGAGTAAGCCTATAATGTTTTTGGAAGATTGTGAACAATGATATTTATTTTAAATAATTAGGATTACCAAGATTTAAAAAATGAGTATTTTTCAATGGTAATTCCATTGTGATTCTATAGTTAAGATATGGAAAATATCTCTTGTGATATTATTTAATAGACTAGACCTAGAATCTTGGAAGATTGAATGAGAGATCACAAGACTAGGATAAGGTAAAGATTTATATATTAGTATATATTAATAATATCCTCATAAAAATTATGTTATTTTATAAGAAGGGAATAAGAGAAAAAAAATAGTGGATTAATACTATTTCTCTATAAATTATGATTCTATATAGTGAATTATGATAGACTCTGAGTATTTTAATGACATTTTTTCATTAGATAAGATTGATCCTGAGAACATTAGAATATCAATTTTTTTTAAAACATGAATAAGAGGAAGAGAATGGAGCCACTGAAAATTTGAATGATCAAATCAAGTACATATAAGGTGGAAGGCTCAAAGAGTTGAAGGGATACCCTATTATATATGGGCATTGTAGAATGAGAATGATGAGATAAATCATGTTAAGAATTCTCTTTATCTATAGAGGATGTATTTTTTTTGTATTCATACTAAAGACTTTAGATTATAAATCAGTTTTAGTAGTTAGTCTCATCCAACTTAATAAAATTATTTACAACATACATATAGTTCATTCGAGAATAAAATCTGGGGGAATTTTATAAATAGACTTATATGTCATGTACCATCACATGTCACAACATTTTACTTGTTTCATGCATGATCATTTTCATATATTGATTAATTTCACTATATGTATGTATACGATGAATTCAATGATATTCTAGAATTTTTTTCTTTAGGTCTAGTTTTCAGTTTGTTTAATGTGTCAAACCACATTGTAGGTCAGTATATATGCAGTGTGTACAAATAGAATTTCCCATGAACTAAACACATTTTACAGTTACTATACATGTTGTGTATCTTCATAATTATGTGAAAAATATTAAATAAATCATTTAATATCTCTCACAACCAACTAAAATCACTCATCATATAATTCATGTCAAAAACCATACACATGACATGTACATGAAACTACACACCATGAAGTTCATCTCTCTATTAACTAACTTTCCTTTCAATGTCCCTGACTTACATGACAAAACCATCCCACTATGCACCTTGTGTGAGTTTTCCAAAGTTACACAATTTGTATAAATCATAACATGGTGTTTAATTCATTGTAATTTGGTCACATTATAAACCTAGGGACTGAAATGTATTTCAAATGGGTTCAAAAATGTTACATATAATATAAAATCTAATTACATTCCATTTACTTCATGTGAGGCCTCATCACTTGGCTAGAATTCAATAAGATTCATGTAGAAATTACATGTTATGTACCCTAACCACATGATTATAGGATATAAATAAGGAAAAACCATGTGTACTAACACAATGTTCACAATAGCTACATTCTATGTCATATCTACCTAAATTAGTTCTATTTTTAATTCAATACATGATGTGTAATGATTCTTCAAACTAAATCCCCACATGGCGTTACATGATTATTGTAGTACATGCTTATGTAGTTGACCATGGGTACATGATGTGTAATTATTGATACATATGGTGTAACCATGACTTTTAGTCACCATCCCTATCACCTCCAAATAGGGTATTTTATTGTTTTACATATTTTCTTCATCTATTCATTGTCACATGAAACAAAACATCCATGTTACCTAGAATTTATTATTAATGAACAATAAAATATGATATAAAATTCTAGTAAATTAATACATCATCATCATTCTGATTTATTAATTAATAAGAAAAAAGGGTGAAGAATAAATATCCAATATAAATCATGAAATAGGAAATGAGAAACACTTGAAGATCAACCACTTAAGGGGGATCAAAGTAATGAATCCTGAGGGGGTCTCTTATTACCAAATTCAACCCCTTAGGTTGAAGGTTGTCCTTACTAGGGATGTAGGTGATAACTACCTCATGAACAACAATGGAAGGGAGATAATATGACACTATATTACATTCATTAAATGTATGTTGAACCTACTTATGATATTATATAAGTCCCCTGAAATTTCTTACAATGTAAGAGATAGACCAAGTGTGATTAAATGTGTTTTGAAGGGAACTATAATGTGTAAATGTCTCTATCTCCACATCCATGAGACCCACGATCCATTATATACATAGAACTAGGCCTGTTATAATTTCCATGGATTCAAATTGATTAGAAACATCATGTCCAAAATAATATAGAGTAATAAAAAAACATGAACCCTACTATCATAGACTACACCACCTGCCCGCATGATGCCCAGGCTTCAAAATCCGTCTTTGATGAGTTTTGACCCGAACAGTGGGGGCACCAGCAAACCCAGGGACCCTGAGTAGCTCTGAGGATTGGGTGGGAAGATGATTTTTCATCCAATATGTAAGAACCTAGATATTCTTTTCAGGTATGGATCTTCTTTTCTGGTTGTTTTTGCGAAAAGAGGAGTTTCAGGAAATTTTAGGAGTATACGCCACGTAATTATAAGTACACATCATGTACTTATAAGTACATGTCATGTACTTGGTTGCTGCGGGTAGCCATGTGCTGGCTAGGTAATGGTCGAGCACATGGCCGTGTGGGGTGACCTGGAGGCCACCTAAATGGAGGATATTTAAGGAAGGTGCACTCTTTTTAATTTTAAAGAACATGCTGTGTATTTTCTTTTTATTTCATTAAATGGACTGGGGTCATGTCTAATTGACAAAACCTCCTCCTTCTCGACCAATCTCATTCAGAAGCATCCTAATGGCGTAAATATTATATGGGCCTTAGACTCTTCATCTGATCACTGATTTGACCGACGTCAATTGTGTTGAAATCTCCACGGTAATCTCTTCCTTCTTCTATACCCTCGTTCCCTGATTTCTCCTAATTCATGAGATATTCTCAGTTGAATGTTTTTGGAGTTATTGTAGATATACGGTGTTTTAGTGCGATTCAAGGCCTGAGGTTCACATATCATTCGTCCAATTCCAAGGTAGGTGTTTTGTGCATTTATGTAGATAGTCTTTGAGTTATATGTGTAAAACTATCCAATAACCGTGTTCGGGGTATTTTGTGTTTATTTTTTTTAGATTTATATTCCCTACTATGCCTTGTTTTCTTGAGTAGAGGATTTTTTATGGTAAATAGGGTTATTTACCTTATTATGGATGTGTTTTCCCATGCCTGTTTGATTTTGTACATTTGGTATATCCTTTACTATTAGGCTATTGTTTTCCATTCCTAGTGTTGTTGTGATGGAGTGATTATTTATCTTATATGTTGTGCCATGCCTTGTAGCTAGTTATTCCAAGTGGTACTTAGAGTTTTAGTTTGGCTTCTAATTATCTATTGTGCATGATTGCTTTACATGGGGCTATGGGAACCTGGTGTAGTGTAACCATAGGGGAAATTGGCATTGAGGGCTTTCCCAAAGTGTCTATTAGTGTCTGTTAAATTTATCCCAAAATGAGACCATAGGGGGGTTGATGTTGAGTTCTCCCTCAGAGTGTCTATAGTTACGTTATGAGACCAAATGATGAATTTACATTGATTGCTTCCTATGAGTGTCTATAGTTTACCTTTAAAAGACTATAGTGGGAATTGATGGTGAGTGCTTCCTTAAAGTGTATTTTTTATATCGTATGTTGTAGCTGAACCAGAGGGGATAGGTTGTGAGAACATTTCCAGAGGGTTACTTGTATTTGTTTTTTCTTGGTTAAATTATTAAAAGTAAATGTTTGTAAATGAAACTGTAGGGCTGTTTACTTTAAGTACTTACTTGTTAATTACTTCATTTTCTTATTGTCTGCCATATATTTTCACTTACTATTTGGCACAGATTTTTAGGTGGTTGCCTCCAGAGATTCATCTCACAACTTTTTTGGGTCATGCTTTTGGGCCCAAAGAGATAATGTTGTTGCAGGTCTAGATAAGGGCAAGCACCCTTCTACTACACGTACTTGATTATTGTGGAGCTGGACAACATGAGACCAAGCTGAGGATTGAGATGCTTATGGAGTTATTTTTCTTCTTTGTACATTGGTTTTAGCATGGTATTCTGGCATTGTGACTTGTTTGGATACATTCCTAGACATGTGTATCAAGCATCATTTACATATATGCTTCAGTTGTTTATTTCTCCATTCTTCCTCTGTTTATTATGTTATGGTATTATTAATTCTTCCACTATTATTATATATTTATTTCTGTTGTGTTACTCTGCCAATGAGGGCATAGTTTCCCCACTATCTCACTTAAGGACCTCACTGATAGTCGTCAGCCTCTGGCATTTGGAGAAATTTGTTTGAGGCCATGTGACCAACCGGGTATGGGGCACCTATGGGAAGCTTCCGGAACTAGGACATTACAAAGTGGTATCAGAGGAGTTACTTACTTCTTGACTTACTATTTGGAGCATGTATCCATGGATAGGAAGTAAATCGGTACTTGTTTATAAGATGTGTCCTGGAGTAGCTAACCCGTGTATAGGGAAATCCAATTTACCTCGTTATTGCAATTTTTCTAGTTTTGAAATTATTATAGTTGATTTGATTTCATTGTTGGGTGATTCACATGTTTTGTTATATTATTGTTGATATTACTGATATTTTATTTCTATTACAACTCGATGAGATGAGGGTATGCCATCTCCTGCATCATATAGGCAGTTATTAGAAATCACATGTCATGCATCCTTGCCATGCTATTTAGGATGCAAAACTGATTTCTTGTTGTTGTGATAGATGTTGTGTTTGATATGATTGGTGTTGTGATATATTCCTTGATAAAATAACTTCTATTTGATATGGTATTTCTAATATGTATGATTTAGTTTGAATGAATGCAAATCCTTGGTTCTTGAGGTGTTGTGGGCCCTTATGGATCGAAATTTGGTGGATCATTTCTCTGTTATGTTTATATATAACATGTATAAGATGGAAAGATATGATTCTCAGGGAGTATGGGCCCTCATGAATTGAAATTTGGCACTTAAATGTTAGTTTTGGTGTTTTCTGGGTTTCAGTGTAGTTTCTGAGGCATACTGTCTAGAAAAACCTTGAATACACAGTGTGTAATGATGAATACACACCATGTGTCCTTCTATTTGAAAAGAAACTATTTTTTAAGTACACGTCGTGTACTTATGTACAAACTATGTAGTCTCTAACCATGTTAATGGTTGTGTGGGAAGAGACATTGGGTTGGGAAATCATTGGTTCGGCACGCCTTGTACCGGATGTACATGACTTGTTGTGTATACCATGTGTCCAGCCGTGTGACTAACGACACAGATGGATAAAAATTAGGTTATACACATCGTGTCAAGTTTGAACACAATTTGTAGTATAACCCTTATGTCCAGTCGTGTAAGGAACAACACAGGGTAGTGGAATCCTTCTAGTAAATGTCGTGTTTGGCATAGACATGGTGTGTGGAGTCAGTTGTCTGTCCACTTGTGTGACTGACAACATGAGCAGTTGAAACCTAAGCGGTACACGCTATGTCTGGCACAAGCACGCCATGTAGTCCTATCCTAGGAGAACCATGTGGGTTAGTAATGTAGAGGAACTTGGGTAGGGGAAACGAATCAAGTACATGTCGTGTATTTGGAGAAGATATCATGTGTATGGGTTGTTACATGACCTTTTTTGGTAGTGGTATGTGCCCATATGAAGGCTTAAAGGAACTTGTTGTGTAAGGGTAACACATGTCATGTATCTATGTTTGAAAAAACATGAATTCTTTACTTTTCATGTTCCTTTTTTCACTTCTATGTTTCAGTCCTTGGGGAGAGCCTTGGAATTTGGATCTTTTCTTCTGTTGATATCATAACACTGTACACTGCGTTGGGGATAAGAATGGCTAGTGTACGTCAGTGCAAAGAGTGCCCTCTTGAGGTTGGTGTCTATCACAACTTATGGGACATTCATGTCCTATAGATGAAATGTTATGATGTCATTCTCAGAATGGACTGGTTTGTTCCCTTCCAGGATGTTGTCAACTACTATCGTCTTAGGGTGAGTTTCACAACACCATAGGGCGTATCGTTTCTTCATAAGGGCGAATGGGATGTCCAGGCGAGCCGAGCGAGACCCACGCAACATGGTTTGGGAGGATTTATTGCCCAAATTTCTAGTCTATATCTGGATGACCATGAGACTTCATAGTTTGACTTTCCTCCATTGGTCGATCATTTCCGGGATGTCCTTCCAGAGGACTCTTTAGGTTTTCCTCCAAAGTGATATTTGGACTTTTTTATTGAGATTGTTCCAGGATTGGCATCGGTGCCCATTCCTCCTTATAGGATGGGTACACTAGAGTTACAGTAGCTCAAGAAACAGTTGGCGTAGTTGAAAGAAAAGGGTTTCAATGGACCCAGTACTTCTCCTTCGGGTTCGCCTGTCCTGTTTGGGAAAAAGGAAGATAGTAACCTTCAACTTTGTGTGGATTATTGGATGTTGAACTAGTTGACAGTCAAGAAACAATATCCCTTGCCAAGGATTGATGATCTCCTTGACCATCTTCGAGGAGACCGGGTGTTCTAAAAGATTGACTTGAGATAAGGTTATCATCAGTTGTTCCTTATACAATCTGATATACCTCTTATAGCCTATTGGATTAGGTATGGTCTATACGAGTATGTGGTTATGCTATTCAGTCTCATTAACGCACCTATAGTTTTCATGGTACTGATGATCCATGTGTTCCGTACATACATGGATTATTTCATGGTGGTCTTCATGGATGATATCTTGGTGTACTCTCACACTCGACACGGTCATGCCATGCGTCTTGATATCGTTTTGAGTTCACTGAGAGAGAATCTGTTATATGCTAAACACTCAAAATGCCACTTTGAGATGGACCAAATTCACTTCTTGGGTCATTTATCTTAGAGACAAGAGTATCAGTAGACCCAGAGAAAGTGAGAGAAGTAGTTTCCTCAGAACAGCCAAGAACCTTTTGAGGTGCGGAGTTTTCAAGGGATGGCTGGTTACTACAAAGGTTTCTTACTAGACTTCTCACGCTTAGTAGTTCCACTGACGGGTCTGACTGAAGTGTGTGAAGTACATGTGGATAGATTCTTGTGATTCAGCCTTTCAGGAGAAGAAAGAGAGGTTGAATTCATCACTGATTCTAGTATTACCAGATCTAGTAAAGATCTATATTGTGTATTGTGATGCATCAGGTATCGGGCTGGGAGCTATTTTTAGGCATGGAGAAGGATTTTTTGCATACGAGTCTCAGCATTTGATGCCACATGAGAGGAACTACTCGACGCATGATCTCGAGTTGGCTGTAGTTGTTCATGATTTACGTTGTTGGAGACATTATCTTCTGGGAGATCATTTTGTGATTTTCACCGACCACAAAAGTCTCAAGTACATCTTCACTCAGCGAGATCTAAATATGAGATAGAAAATGTTGGTCGAGTACCTTTAGTCCTTTGACTTTGAACTTTCCTACTTTCCTGGTAAAGGCAAGGCAGAGGCAGATGTGTTGAGAAGAAGAACTCATATACATGCAGTTCAATAGGCTAGTAGTGAGTGGTAGCTTATAGATCTATTCTCTGTGATGCATTTTGAGGTGCACGACAGACAGGGGAAAGTGTTTCTTTCATTCTATGGCTATTACCTCTACTCAACATGATCGATTGCGAATGAGGCATCTATTATATTCTAAAGGCCTAGTCCTATGGGAGAGTGTGTTAAGAGATGACTATATTCCTGAATGAACAGTATGTGAGGAAGAGATCTTTCGTTTTCATGGGAGCATGTGGGTTCCAACAGACATATGTGAGGTTCTGATACGGGACATTGATTCCTCAGTTTGGGAAATTCATCTTGGTGTCACCAAGATGTATCGAGATCTGCACCATCAGTATTGGTGGCCAGGTACGAAGGGAGATGTTGTGGGTATTTTCCTGAGGTGTTCCACATGTCAGCAGGTGAAGGCAGAGCATCAGCGATATGTAGAGATTTTGCAGTAGTTACCCATTCCTAAGTGGAAGTGGAATGATGTTGCGGTGAACTTCGCGATAGGTTTTTTGAGGTCACCTCGAGGGAATGATGTAGTTTGGGTTGTCATTGACAGACTCACGAAGGTTTCTCACTTCTTACAGATCAAGGAGACCATCAGTGTTGATGAGTTGGGAAGGTTGTACATTCGAGAGATTGTACGTTTACATGGAGTTCAACATTCCATTTTTTTAGACAGGGATGCTCATTTTACTTCTCGGGACGGGCAGGGACTACAAAGGACATTGGGTACACAGGTACTTCTGAGAACAACTTACCATCCCCAGATAGATGTCCATTCTGAGCATACAATACAAGTTTCAGAGGACATGATTCGACCATTGCATCCTATATTTTGGAGGGTTTTGGGAGAATCATATACCTCTTATAGAGGTTTCCTACGATAATAGTTTCAAGAAACTATTATAATGTCACCTTATGAGGATTTGTACAGTAGTCCATACCGATCACCCTTATTTAGGCTGGAGGTCGGAGAGGCAGTTACATTGGGACTTTGCCTTGTTCAGGAGACCACAAAGAAAGTGGATTTGATTTGGAATATGATTTCTACTGCACAGTCATGACAAAAGTCTTTTTCCGATCGACGGAGACTACCTCTGGAGTTCGAGGTCGGGGATTATGTTTTCTACATGTCACACCATGTTTGGGACACAGGAGGATTAGGAGATAGGAAAAGCTTTCAATGAGATATGTCGGGTCATTAAAGGTTTTGAAATGGGTCGGGTCGGTTGCCTATCAGCTGTAGTTACCTTAGAGTTACCAAGCTATGAACGACATCATCCATGTTTCTCAGCTTTGACGTTACATATCAACTTGTCTCATGTTTTTAAACCCATGGAGTTTGAGCTAGTGGTGGACACATCATTCGTGGAGCATCCTATCCAGACTGTTGATCGCAGTGTGAAGGTTATCCATGGCTGGTATCTTCCTCTAGTATGAGTTCTATGGTAGTATAGGCGAGTACAGGACGAGACTTGGGATAGGGAGGCCGATGTACGATCGTGGTGGTCGGAGTTGTTCAAGGATTATTCTTCAATGCCACCTTGCTAGGGAAATTCGGGGAAAATATTATTTAAAGGGGGAAGTTTTAAGAACCCAGATATTATTTTCAGGTATGAATCCTATTTTCTGGTTGTTTTTGAGAAAATAATAGTTTCTATAAATTTCAGGAGTACACGTCCTGTACCTATAGGTACACGTCGTTTACTCGGTTGCCGCATGTAGCTATGTGTTGGCCATGTAATTGCCAAGCACATGGCATTATAGGTTGACCTAGAGGCCACCTAATGTGGAGTCCAGTTATGGAATGTACACACTATGTACTTTAAAGGAACACACTGTGTATTTTATTTTTACTGCATTAAATGGACCCGGGTCGCGTCTAATCGACCGAACCTCCTATTTCTTGATTTATCTCATCCAGGAGCGTCTGTATGGCGTGAATCTTTTATGGGCCTCCAACTCTTCTTCTGATCTCCGATTCGACTATCGTAGATTACATCAGAATCTCCACAGTAAGTTATTCCTTCATCTAGAGCCTCGTTCCCAGATTTCTCGTCTTTCACGTTGAAGTTATTTGGCATTTTTTAACTATGTAATTATAGGGAAATTCAAGGCCTGAGGTTCATTTATATCATTCGTACAACACCAAGATAGGTTGTTTGTGCTTTTCTGTAGTTAGTCTATGAGTTATATGGGAAAAAGTTCCCAATACCCTTGTTCGGTGTATTGATCATTTATGGTTTTTAGCCTGATATTGTCTGTTATACCTTTTGATCTTGAGTAGAGGATTTATGGTTGTAAGTAGGGTTATTTACCATGTTATGGATGTGTTTTACATGGATTTTTTGATTATTGTAGTTTGATCTATCCTTGCATATTAGGCTATTGTATTCCATTCCTAGTGTTTTTAGGATCGAGTGATTATTTATCTGTTATTTCATGTCATGCCTTGTAGTTAATTTAGAAAAGTATTACTTTGAGGTTTACTTTGCCTAATGATTATCATTTGTGCACGATTTCTTTACACGGGGCTGCGGGAACTTAGAGTAGTGAGACCATAACGGAAATTAACATTGAGGGATTTCCTAGAGTGTTTCTAATACTTACCACACTCTGAGACCATAGGGTGGTTGATGTTGAGTGCTCCCATAGAGTGTCTATAGCTGGGTTACGAGACTACAAGAGGAATTGATGTTGAGTGCTTACTCAGAGTATCTGTAGTTTATCATTAAAAGACTATAAGGGGAACTGATGGTGAGTGCTTCTTCAGTGATTCTTTGATTACGCATGTCTATAGGGTAAAATGACAGTGAGTGCTTCCTCAGAGAGTCTTTTTTATATCATCTCTTGTAGGTAATCTAGAGGGGATAGGTTGTGAGAACTTTTCCAAAGGGTTGCTTGCATTTGTTTTTTGGTTGGTTAAATTGTTAAAAGTAAATGTTTTCAAATTAAAATGTAGGAATTTTTACGTTGAGTACTTCCTTGTTAATTATATCATTTTTTATTTCCTTATATATATTTTTGTTGAATGTTAGACAAAGATATTTGGGTGGTTTCCTACTAGGATTCGCCTCACACCCTTTTTGGGTCATGATTTTTTCCCCAAATAGATTACATTGTTGTAGGTCTAGATAAAGACAAGCACCCTTCTACTTCAGGTACTTGATTTTTGTGGAGATGGAGAGGATGGGAACAATCTGATGTTTGAGATGCTGCTGGAGTTATTATTCTTCTTTGTATATTGGTTTTAGCATTGTATTCTAGCATTTTGACTTGTTTGGATATTTTCCTAGACATTAATATCATGCATAATTTACATATATGATTCATTTGTTTATTTCTACAGTCTTCTATTATTTATTGTTGTATTGTATTATTACTATATCCACTATTGTAATATATTTATTTCTACTATGTTACTCTACCAATGAGGGCATAGTTTCCTCACTATCACATCCAAGGCCCTCACTGCTAGTCGACAACCTCTAGTGTTTGGAGAAATGCACTTGAGGCCATGTGACCAACGGGGTACAGGGCACCACTGGGTGGCTTCCAGAACAGGGACGTTACACAATAGTGGTCTAAGGATAGGATCTGCTTTCTAGTTCTTGATAGTCCTCATCATGTCCAGCAAGAGGTTCCTAGTTATAATCACTAAATTGTTTACCATGCATGTACCCAAATTAAGATAGGTGTCATTCCTTACCAAATACCTCATCACCCTCTTATCATTATAATGGCTCTAGCCTTCCTATTGAGACTAGATATCCACACTCCCTATAAATTTTATCCAATAAAGTATATACTCGAAAAATCATGGGAGGGGATACCACAAATTTCCCTGTAAAATCACCAAACAACGTGATCCCATTCTCCCTCAAATAACAAATGATATGATCTTTCCTCTTAATAATATTTCTTAAACGTACACATGTAAACCAAGATGATCCATATTCATTTGATATTCTCATACATTGGTAGTGATTGAAATCATAATCTCTAAACCAGGATGTTATACTTTTCAAGGTCCTCTGTGCACCAGAGGAGTTCACCCCAGATGTCATGGTGATTTGGAGGTGTCATCGCCCTATGAAAATATTTCATGAAAAGGCCCATGAATAAGACTCCACAAAAATGAACATGTCTATATCAACAATTATATTAATAAATTCAAATATATTGAATTGGGACTTATCCAAAATTGCGTCAATGAAGCTCGGGTGCCTGATTTCCTTCCTAAAGGTGATGTTTGTTGCGAGAAAACCTAGAAATCCATGATTGGAACCTACCCAACTGTGGTGCCTGAATGAAATATACTTCTCCCTATTATCCATTGCACAATGCTATAGAGGGTATGAAAATGAAGATGAATCAAGGAACATGTGGAATTTTCACTCACTGTATCCCTCTCTTCGACTATAGACACCCCTAAACCTCCCTAACAGGGTACTTTCATAAATAACCTCCCACATAAGAATAACATGCATGCCAGGGACTGTGTTAGTGATGTTCCCCACATTTATTTCAACCTTCTATATAGGTTTGGCCATCAACATCTAGTATTACTAATTATGTTTTACATACAAGTTTTCATCTGAATTAATTGAGGCCAAAATATTTTCAATGTTACAGATAATTCCTTTTGTCACGTTAATTGAAGAAAGTGCATGGAAATGTATACATGAAATTATCTTATACACTAGTGGTAGAGAGATATTATTTAATCTAGTTCATTAAGAAACCCATGATCCTAACAACAACATGGTTAAAATGGTTTATACATAGTCTCCATGAGGAAATAGGATCTTCTGGATAATCCATATGGAAACTCTTTATTTGCATATCTAGGTTGTTAGTCAGTGCGTATACCATCCTATTTTAACACCTAAATGAGACATAAAAGATTCTCATCATTCGGTTGATTACTTGACCACTCTATTTGGTGTATTCTTCATGTAACTTGTTTATAACACACATTGATATCATGCTGGAATTCATGAATATGATTGTGTCATCTGCAAACATTAGAAGGAAGATGTAATGGGATATGTCCCTATAAGGATAGGGATGAATACTACCACTAAAAAATATCCTATTTATAAATAATATCAGAACAACTTGGGATAGGATAAAGATTATTAAGGATAAGGGATATCCTTTCCTTAACCCACACATTGCATTAAATAAGATATGACTCATTACTGTGAAATATTTTTCCATCCATGAGAAACTAAAGGAAATAAAAATGAGATCAATGGCCCCTGAGAAAAAACACATCATTTCAACAACATAATAATAAAAATCCACTCAATTATAACATTGACCTTATCTATGTAAAATTTGATTACCATGTTAATGATAGATACATTGTGGTTAATATTACTAAACACTTCCAGATCAAGTTTGATTTCCCCATGAATCATCCATCCTTTTAAAACCCTAAGTTTCAATTCATATTTCCAACAAGGAAGATAAATGTAATGTCCTCTGATAATTATACTAACAAGCACAATATATAGTTAATTACACATACTAACAGGTCTATAATGCTGAAGAGTATATGGGTCCTTGATCTTTGGAAGGAGTACCAAGGTAGTGGCACAAGAAACGCAAGGCAAGTTACCACAAAAGAATAATTATTTTACTACACTCACCAAATAATTTCTTACCACATTCCATGAATACCTATAGAAGGAATTGTGGATGTTTGTTAGTCCCCAATGAATTTTCTATGTCTAGACCCCTCATTTGCTTACTAATCTCCTCCTACATAGGCACAACATCGAAGAACATGTTGTATACACTAGATACAATGGAAAGAACCACATCAAGGAGTTCAACATGTCCCCTTGGATAGCCATCATTCGTGCGAGGATTGATACCAATAAAAAAGGACTTGAATATGGATTTCTCAATTCCCCCAACCTCATCTCCATTGTCTAAATAAGTTCTATCCTCCAGCAAAATATTCGATACGGTTATCCTTATTTTATCCTTAATGAAATCATGAATGTAATTTTTACTCTGATCACCCTCACATAACCATTTTATTCATGACTGTTCACATGAAAAACATTACTGCCTCAACATCATATCTTCTAGGATATATTTCTTTCTCGTAAGCTCACCAAACAACATGTCATTATAGTAATTCTATAGAAGGATTTACAACTGCTTGATATCCCTCTTAACCGCTTACATGTCATGGAAATTAGACAGTGATTTTTGATCCATGAGTGGTCACCATTGAGACTCCAAAGGTTATTATGAATCCTAATCCAAGCCTTTACCTGGGTTGGATTATTCCACAAATTACTCATCCCTTGGTGGTATCCCGAAGTCTCGATTCACATCTAGGAGAAGTTAATGCGCCCAAATCCCTCTTACCTTGGGGATAAGGAAACAAAGAGAGGTGAGTGGTTAGAGAGTCTTTTTAAAATATGGGTAACCTTTTCATTTGTGAAAGCTAAAATAGAATGATCATTGGGAAGACAATGGTTTGGGCGGCACCAGGTATGATGGTCCACTTTCTGGTTGGTGCACTATGTAAATTGATCCCCTGAATATCCCATGTTCATGAGCCCAATACGGACCATGCACTACAAACACTCCTTAATGACCTTCCATGAGAATTCTCCTCTATTTTTCTTTTCATTCAGATCCGTAACAATTTTGAAATTGCCTCCAACAAACCATGGAATAGAAAAAGTCTCAATTTCATGCCACAATGAATCTATTAGCAAGGAATAACACTTTCTGTAAACAAAAGAGACAAAAAATCTATAACTTCATAAAGAAACCATCACCTTGGCCAACTGATCGAACTCATTAAATAGTTCCACTAAGATGTTTTGGTGCCAAAAAATAAATATATATAGATTCTGAGGATTGAGATTCATAGATTCATGTATTCTTATTTTCTGTGCATACTCAAAAATCTTTGTACGAAATTGTTTTGGATAGAGGATAGAAACCAGAGAGGCTGAATTATTCTAGATCTCAATCAAAATGAATTAGGATGTAGCTCGATAGCCCAGGCCTCAGGCATTCCAAATCAAGAAAGAGATCATTGTTGAGAACAACACAAAGCTTTAGTCGCATGAAACATGCAATCCTTCCTGATATTACTCCCTTATATTCATATACTATGATCAAATGCACACCCCATTGGACAATAGAGAAGAAAATACTACAAGAGAGGCTATGTAATCCTGGACCTGTAGTTTTTCTCCCCTCAACACACTTAAAATCCTTGTGGATATGTAATAAGAGAAAAAAATTTGATAAGTTAATTAGTAAACATAACTGTAGGAAGAAAATAAAGGGAATCCACAAACTGAAGATACTCCATAAGGTAGTATTAGATAGGAGAGTGATCCAAGAGTGGTTGGAGCCCCTAGAATTGCGGTGATACAGTATTGAGGGAATGTTTCATGACCCAGAATTTCAATGATTTTGTTTTTAAAAACATGGAAATTTAACGAGTCTGTGAAAATTTACGGTGCTTGATTCTGAGGTCCGGTGTGCCTGGAATCAATTTCTGAAGTTTTGTTCGGGTACGTTCAGTAAATATATGAGTGGGTTTTTATAAGTTTTTAACATGTGCTCGGAATTGAAATATGAGTTCATCATTGAACTCACAGCATCAATATTCTCTTATGAAGAATTTCATCTCGATGGCAGTTGGTTGAGAATAAAAGTTAGTTTTTGGTTTTTTATAAAAAATAATTAAATAAAGCGTGCAACAACTTTATTTTATTTGAGCGGCCATTGATTGTGTGGAGGTTAAAATCTCTAAGAGGAGTTTGGAAGTGGGGGCCACCACACCTTAACCTCCCATGAGAGGTTATGGTGGTGGGGAACACCCA
The DNA here is from genome assembly GCA_963277665.1 of Viscum album. Lineage (NCBI taxonomy): Eukaryota > Viridiplantae > Streptophyta > Magnoliopsida > Santalales > Viscaceae > Viscum > Viscum album. The sequence continues at coordinate 598,541,742 of OY728121.1, forward strand.
AACTCAACCTCCCATGGGAGGATAAATGTGGTGGGGACCACACAACTTTTAAACCCTTGAACTCCTCCCCTTAATGAAGTTCAGTCCCCTAGAAATTAATGGTGCCACCACCACCCAAATTAATTACCAAATCCCCCTTTTTTAATTTTGTTCCATATCCCCAAATTAATTGACCCTATGAATGTGAATTAATAGAGGGAGCCTCTTGACAACCTCCAAATTAAATTTGACACCTCTCGTGCAATTAATTTGGTGGATCTGGGTTAATTAATTTCACCTTTTGGATTTTTTGTGCCCACAAAATAGTAGACAATATATCCATCTATTATTTTCGTTGGGCATTTGGTGGTGATTGGGAGGAAGAAAGTAGGGGAGAAAAGAAGTTCTCCCAATGAAGAACGCTTCCAACGAAAAATGCAAAGAACACCAATGATGATTTCCTCCATAGACTTCCTCCCTCGGATCCTAACAATGTGGAGTGTCTTCCATGGATGATGCAGTGCAGAAGTTGAAGTGTGCGGCGAACTAGACGAATGATGACTTCGCATTCTTCCCTCAACTTTGTCAACGATCATCGAGCGGCGAATCAAATGTAGGGGGTTTAACTTGTTTTTTATCCCATTTCTTTTGTCATTATTTTTTGAAAAGAAATCGTTGTGTGGTTGTAAATAATTTACGTTCACCTTTATTTTTTTCGATGAACCAATTGATATCACTCTAAACGTAGAGTATGTAGGCCAACCTAATATGGCCCGACATCCTCTATTGATTCTTTTCTCTTGTGGAATTATATGGCATGGTGATGAATCAAGAGGAAATGAAGGTGGCAACGACGAAGGTCGTGGTACCCGTGGCCTCTCTGAATCACACTGCCCCCACGGCGCACCCGTTCTCTCAGTTGAACACCACTGACCGAGTGGCGCCAGACCTGCCTACCTATGGCATCCCAAATCCATATCCGGCATGCCCCCTGACCGAACCCTCACCCTTCCCTTCTGCCTGCTCGACTCATCGACTCCTCACCCAACACCCCCGCGTGCTGCCCGCACCACCGCGTGCTGCTCGGCACCCCCGAGGCCCTGCTGCGCCCTGCCTGGCGCCCCCAAGCACTTCCCCGCACCCCCGCGCACTACCTGAGCCCCCGCACGCTGCCTCTCACACTGCCTGATGCACCCGGCACCCTCGGAGCCCTGTTACACCCTGCCCGGCGCCCCTGGTGCCCTGCCGCAGCCTGCCCGGCCTCTACCATGGGCTTCCTGGCACCTCGGTACCCTGCCCGACGGCCTAGTGGCATCCCGGCTCCCCCGCTACCACTCTACCCCCTCACGGTGTCCTGGACGAACCCCCCACACCCCCTACCCTCTAGGCCGTGCCGTGATGGGCTATGCCCTCGCAATGCTCTGGGTTGAACTGGCCCCGAGCCTGGGCCGAACCGCCCCCGTAGTCCGTTGGGCCGGGCCCAGCGGACCAGGTTGAACATAACTGGCTAACCCACCCAACGAGCCAGGTCAGACCAAACGGGTCTATCTAGTATGACCCATACAGGGTCATCCAAGACTGGGTGGGGCCAAGTCGGTCTGAACAGGTCAGACCAGACTCGACCACACTATCGCCCATTTACTTCCTTTGGCCATAACATTGGCACCAGATGTTTGTTTGACGAAACATCAGTGGAACTAGTTTTCATGGAACAAATTAATACCTTTGAGAATATCCCACTAAGGTTGAGGGTATATTTGAGTTACGGTCAGGTTGGATCACACACGAATCCAACCTGGCCCCCGGGACTAAAAGCCTAATAACTAATAGAACGGGCGTCTGATTGATGCGTCGTCTGTTTCATTGAGAACCCTATGACATGGGGGTCCTTTGAAATACTTCTTTGTGGAACATCACAAGAATTGGAATATTTCCCAGTAGCTCATGGAGCAGATCCTTCCACCCATGAGTAGACAAAGTGTGGAGACCTAGTAGCTGGAAGACCTGACGACTATTTGACTGATTCGAATTAGAGTGATTTGACTAGCCTAGTGGGGATCTCCTAGTATTTGGCGGCATACCCATGGTGGACGAGCACTTGGTAGTTGGTGGCAGACCTGTAGTACTTGATAGAACGAATTCCTCTGCTGACTATTAGGGGGAGCGCCCGGTAGTTGGCAGTAGACCCACAGTGGAAGAGCGCATGGTAGTTGGCATTAGACCCATGGTACTCGACAGGAGGAGTACCTCAGCAGTCCATGGTTAGTTAGAAGTGAAATGGTTTCATGACAGGCCCATTGTACTCGACATAGGAGGAGTTCTCCAGCAGTCATGGTTTCAATAATGAAAATCATGGTTTGAGCTGAGTCAATGACTTTTGTGTGTTCATCATGATTGAGATGGGTTACTAGATAACTTAGGTATATGTAAGGGAATATGCCTAATTAATTTTTATCCGTTGATTTCATACTTTTTAGTTTCTCCTTGTTGGATTTTTTGAGACCTTGAGGGCCTCAGGGTCCCTACTAAGTATTGTTATACTCATCCCTGCACGGGCTATGACCGCACATCGTTGTGTTGGTTGTAGATGACGCACAGTGCTGACTAAGGCAGAGAGTTGCAAGACTGGATTGTACCTGGAGGTGGATCACTCGGTGTGAAGGTTCACGGAGGAGTCGGAAAGATGTGGAATGTTGAGGAGGCCATCTATACCTACCCTTCATGTAGGAACCCTAGAGGATGACCCGGTAGCTTCTTTAAATTTCTTCAATTGTACATTATTTCAGTTGTACATGTAATTTTTTGTTGGGATTGTATTTATGGCCCCATTTTACATTCCAACACTTCTTTTGTATATAGTTTTACTTGATGTTATGCTTCGAGTTGTGTACTCTTATTTGTTAATTTTCAGTTATAAATGAAATACCGTCCAAGATTAGGGATTTACACCTTTGGTGCTAGTCACCAACCCCTGGAATATAAAAGTAGGGCTTGGGGTAGTCACGATATGGTCCCCGGGGGACGGGTCCTCACAAATTGGTATCAAAGGAGTCAGTTCTACAGCAGAACATAGGACTCTGATATTTCATTTCTGTGAAGCAATAGTGTCAATGGTACTAAGTGTGGTTTTATGTTCAGGAAGTCTAGTGTTAGTGAGGGTGGACGATGTATCCATACACCAAGACCCTGAATTATGATTTCTAACTCAATGCACGAAAACAAGGATTGCGTGTGTGTTTTCAAATGCTTTTCTTTAAGTCATATCAACCAGGTCATCTCACCAGGTTTAATTCTTTTGACCGTTTCAAATCTGTTTCATTCAGGATGCCACCCCGCAGATGACCAGTTAGAGCCCCAAGAGTGGTATGAACTAAGAGCCCACTGAGAAATGAGGCCTTAGTGCAGGGGCCCTTTCCAATAGACACACCAGAGGTACTACTTACCATTGGACCACTGATGCCCCCATCCCCAGAAGCAGACGATGCACACTGCTTGAGTGTGTTGCACGAGTTCCAGCACCAGAGGCCACCTAGGATTTTGTGAGAGATGGACCCACCAGTGGATGAGGATTGGATGGAGGCTGTGGTGAGAGTTTTCAAGCTAGTAGGGACACCAGTACCATCCTCCTTCAAGTATCACCAGGCAGATGGTGGAGCCCGATGCTCCCGGTGCATGACATGGTGACACAACTATACACAGACTTCAAGAGCCTGTTTTGGGTAGAGTTTGTGCAAATAAAGGAGCTACTGCATCTACAGTAGGGTATCATGACAGTGGCACAATACTCAGTGAGGTTCACCAACCTCTCGCACCACTCCACTGATATGGTACGAGACCCATTCATTAGGGCCCAAGCCTTTGACTAGGGAACGAGGTGAGAGATCCGATATTTGATGATCTCACTTAGCATCCTGACACAGGAGAGGGTGCTAGAGAGAGCCATACTTATGGAGTGTTTCCTTGCTAAGAAGTCTCCAGCAGTGAGACCCACCACTAGCCGACACGCAGTAGTGTTTTTTGCAGCTGGCAGTAGACATATGTCACAGAGGTCCAAGAAAACCAGACCTACATGTGGTCGACTACATGACTCATGATCTATTGTGTGGGGCACCCAGAGTAGAGACAGAGCCTGACATGCCAGAAGTGGACAGTGTTACTCATGCGGCGGGCTTGGTCACATGGCTCATGACTATCTGGTCTGCCATTCTAATGATCACCAGACAGTTGAGGGACCTCCCAGGTAGTGGCAGAGCTTCGATCAAGGCGGTCCGCAGGGAGGAGGTGGACGTGGAAGAGGATTTGGACATATTTCTAGTGGTGGATGATTTTACGAGGTGTTACCACCACCACCACCAAAAGGCCCACCCCGACCACAGAGAGCAGGTGGAAAAGGGAGAGCTCAGCTTTAGGTTGTTAAGTCCTACGATCACGGTGCTCTAGAGATGAATCAAAGAAAAATCTGTGTCTACTCCACCTTAGCTACATTTCTTATAGACACAGGTTCCAGTCACTCTTTCATTTCCACTGCCCTCATTAAGAGCTTGGAGATTCCGACAGATCCGTTGGCTCGGTCTTTACTGCTAGAAACTCTTACGGGAGCATACTTGAGGATTACGCACTGGTTCTGGCAGTGTGAGCTTACCCTAGGAGGTGAGATCTTCGGCTAGGATCTCCTCATAGCGACATTGTGGTCTTACGATGTCATCTTGGGTATGGACAGGCTATCTTCAGTCCATACATAGATTAACTGTATTTGGTAAATAGTGTGTTGTGTCTGCACGGATGGGACCAGGTTTACCATCATCAGAGAGAAGGGAACCTTTTTTGCACTGGAAAAACATACTTGGAGGAGGGTGCAGCCGATCACTCACTAGTTGGCTTGCCTAACCCTCGGAGCAGTTGGTGTTAAGAGTCCAACTTATCCTGTAGTGGTGAACTAGTACATGGATGTTTTCCCTAACAATGTTACAGGATTACCTCCTCACTGAGAGGTGGACTTCTACATTGACTTATACCCTAGGGCGTCATCGATATCCACCCCAGCATATCGGATGGCTCTCGTTGAGCTTTGCGAGCTGCGTGTATAGCTAGAGGACTTGCAGGGAAAAGGATTCATCAGGCCCAGTGTTTCTCCCTGGGCAGCCTCAATTATGTTTGCCAATAAGGCGGAAGGGAGCATGGGGCTTTGTGTCAACTACCATCGCCTGAACCAGGAGATCTTGAAGAACAAGTACCCACTCCCGAGGATTGATGACCTCTTTGATCTGATGATGGGAGCTTAGTGGTTCTTGAAGATAGACCTCAGATTCAGATACCACTAGCTCAGAGTTTGAGATGAGGATGTGCAGAAGTTGGCCTTCAGGTGTAGGTACGACCACTATGAGTTCTTGGTTATTTCCTTAGGTGCAAATAGAACTCCAGAAGTGTTTATTTGACTCATGAACATGGTCTTCTAGAAATACCTCGATCACTTTATTGTAGTCTTCTTTGATGATATTCGGATCTACTCGACTACAGAGGTGGGGCATGCCTACCATTTGTTGGCAGTACTAGACACACTCTAAGAGAACAAGATTTATGGTAAGCTCTCGAAGTGCCAGTTTTGGATTCAAGTGGTTCACGTCTTTGGAAATGTCATCTTGGAGGCTAGAGTTTCAGTCGATCCAGTGAAGATTGATTTAGTACATGCTTGGGAGCCACACAGGAGTGTGACAGAGGTACATAGTTTTATGGGTTTGGATGGACACTACCAGAGATTCGCTCCAGACTTCTCTAGAGTTGTTGAACCACTATCAGCATTGATGAAGAAGGGGAAACACTTCGTGTGGTCAGAGAGATTCCAGCAGAGCTTTCAGGATCAGAGGTAGAGGCTGACTAGTGCCCCCATCTTGAGGCTTCCAGAGGAAGGCGTAGGGTACATAGTTTACTGCGACGCATCAAGTAACAGACATGGGTATGTCCTGATGCAGGAGCGATAAATGATTTCTTATGGCTCTCGGTAGCTGAGACCACACAAACAGAACTATGATACATATGACATAGAGTTATCAGTAGTGGTATTTTCCTTGAAGATGTGGCGACACTATCTGATGGGAAAGCGTTTTATCATGTACTCTAATCAGAAGATTCTCAGATATATATTCTCTCAGAAGGACCTAAACCTGAGACAATGGCAATGGATCGAGTTCCTCTCGGACTATGACTTCAAGATAGTATATACTCCTTGGAAGGGGAACGTTGTAGAAGATGCTCTCAACCAGAGTTATGGTATACCACTACTAGGAGAGGCGACAGAGAAGATGGCTGCCTTATAGATATCATTTGTGGATAGAGATGGAGAAGACTATCTATAGTCTCTTACAATCACTCCCACACTTCTGCAATGAGTCAGGGAGGCGCAGCATGGGGACACTGACTGTGAGACATGACGTGCTCAAATATCTACAGGGCAGGCACCTGATTTATTTTTTGAAGGTGGGGAGCATGTCACCGTCTTCAGATGATGTACCATGGTACTATTGGAACATCAGCAGGAAGTGTTGACAGAGTTCCACACATCCCCTCTAGCTATCAATGAATGAGTGGAAAAGATGTACCAGGATCTTCGACGATAGCACTGGTGTCCAGGTGTGAAGAAGGCGGTAGTAGAGTTTGTCTCACGGTGCCTCACTTGTTAGAAAGTGAAGGCAAAGCACCAGGTACCAGCAGGCTTGGTTCAGCCTTTAAGGGTCCTAGAGTGGAAGTGGGATGGGATATCCATGGACTTCGTGATGGGTCTTCCACATACACCCATGGGTCATGACTCGATTTGGGTGATCATCGAGTGACTCTCCAAGTCGTCCCACTTCCTACCGATCATATAGGAGTGTTTAGTAGAGATCTTGGGGAGCCTCTATGTGCAGCATATTCTGCGACTACATGAAGTACCTTCCTATAATGTCTTCGACCGTGACGCACGGTTTACATCCCAGCTATGGAAGGGGTTATAGGAGGCTTTCAGGACATAGCTTCACTTGAGAACCACCTTCCATCCTTAGACAGATGGTCAGACCGAGAGGACCATCCAGACCTAAGAGGACATGCTACATGCATGTGTCCTCGACTTCGGTCGTAGTTGGGAGGATCATTTTCCTTTGGTAGAGTTTTCTTATAACAACATCTGTCACTCCACCATAGGGATGGCACCTTTTGAGGAATTGTACCAGCAAGATTGCAGATCATCCTTGTGATGAACAGACCCTGGGGAGTCAGCACTAGTGGGACTAGATATTGTACAAGCTACTATGGATAAGGTGCAGATCATCCAGGAGCTGATGAAGACTGCACATTACAGGGAGAATTTGTATGCTAGTAGGAGATGGAGACATATGTATTTCAAGGATGGTGACCACATATTTCTATGGGTCTCATCTCGACGAGGTCTATGGAGATTTGTCCGAGGTGACAAGTTATCTCCGAGATTCATCGGACCTTTCCAGGTCTTCAGCAGAGTAGGTGAGGTGGGTTACCTCTTATCCCTTTCTCCTCAATTGCACCAGGAACAAGATGTCTTCCGTGCATCCCAGCTGAGGATATACGTGCATGCCCCTTCCCACATCATCAACCATAGAGAGCTTGAGGTTGATTATGGGGCGACCTTCACGGAGGTTACAGTGGAGATTGAGGATCGACAAGAGCGGGTCCTATGTGGATGGTAGGTACCTCTAGTACGCATTCGCTGGCAGCATGAGAACCACCAGGAGAGAACGTGGGTGCGAGAGGATCATTTGTGTGCTCAGTACCCCCATTTGTTCCCATAGTTCTACTTCTAGCTTACCGGGACATAAAGCCCTGAGGTGGGGGGAATGTAAAAATCGGGAATTTCCATGGGATTTTTTTTAAATACATGGGAATTTTATGAGTCTACGAAAATTTACGGCAATTGATTCTGAGGCCTGATCTTCCTAGAATCAATTTATGAAGTTTTGTTCAGGTATGTTCAGTAAACGTACGAGCGGGTTTTAATAACTTTTGAACCGGTGCTAAGAATGGAAATCCAAGGGCACCGTTGAACTCGCATTTCCAGTATTCTCTTAATAAGACTTTCATCACGACAATAGTTGGTCGAGAATAAAAGTTAGTTTTTTGTTTTTTAAAAAAATCATAAAATAAATTGTGCAACAACTTCATTTTATTTGAGCTGCCTTTGAGTGTGTGGAGGTTAAAACCCCCAAGAGGAGGTTAGAAGTGGGGGCCACCACACCTTAACCTCCCATGAGAGGTAATGGTGGTGGGGCCCACCTGAACTCAACATCCCATGGGAGGATAAATGTGGTGGGGACCACCCGACTTTTAAACCCTTGTACTCCTCACCTTAATGAAGCCCACTCCCCTAGAAATTAATGATGCCACCACCACCCCAATTAATTTCCAATTCTTGCTTTTTGAATTTAGTTTCATATCCCCAAATTAAATATGCCAACACGTGTGAATTAATAAGGGGAGCCTTTTTAAATCCTCCAAATTAAATGTGACACCTCTAGTACAATTAATTTGGTGGAGCTGGGTTAATTAATTTTACCTTTTTGATTTGTTGTGCCAACACAATAATAGACAAACCATCCCTCTACTGTTTTCGTTGGGAATTTGGTGGAGCTTGGGAGGAGAAAGCTAGGGGAGAAAAGAAGTTCACCCAACGAAGAACGCTTCCAATGAAAAACACAAAGAATGCCGGCGAAACTTTCCTCATTAGACTTCCTCCCTCAGATCCTACCAATGTGGAGTTTCTTCCACGGCCGAAGTAGCTCGAAAGTGGAAGAGTGCGGTGGACGTGATGATTGATGACTTCATGTTCATCCCGAAACTCCGTCAACGAAGGTTGAGTGACGAATCAAAGGTAGTAGGTTTACCTTGTATAAACTCCATCAAAAAACGTTGATGACTAATTATGGATTGAAAAGAAATAGTTGCATGGTTGTAAATAATTTATGTTCATCTTTCTTTTTCTCGATGAACCAATTGATATCACTATAAACGGGGAGGATGTGGGCCATCCAAACATGGCCCAACATCCTCCGTCGATTCTTTTCTCTTGTGGAGTTCTACGACATGGAAATGAAGCAAGAGGGAACAATGGCGGCAATGACAAAGGCTACGCTACCCGTATCCACCATGAACCGTGACGCCCCCACAGTAAAACGATGCTCCCAGCTGACTATTGTCGGTCAAGCGGCGCCCGACCTGCCTACTAGCGGCCTCCCAATGCCCTGACCGACGTGCACCCCAGCCGAACCTGCGGTCTGCCCCGCAGCCGGCCCGACCACGTCGACGGCCTACCTAGAACCCCCGCGTGATGCCCACACCCACTCGTGCTACGCGTGCCCCCACACGCTATGCCATGTGCTACTCGGTGCCCCCGGCTCCATCCTACGGCCTTCTCGGCCCCTACGGCGGCCTGCACGGTGCCCCTGTGCCCTGCCCTGTGCCCCCGCGGCATCCCAACTCCCTCGCAGCCACACAACCAATTCGGTGTCCGATCACCCTCATGTTTCCATAGACGAACCGGCCCAGCCGTGCACTCTAGGAAGAGACATGCTAGGCTGCGCCCTAGCAACACTCCAGGTCGAACTGGCCCTGAGCCCGGGCCGAGCCGCCCCCGCAGTCCACTAGGTCGGGCCCAGCGGACCGGGTTGAACATAGTGGGATGACCCACCCAACGAGCCAATTCAGACCCAATGAGTCTATCCGGGTTGACCCAGACAGGTTCAGCCCAGACTGGGTTTGGCCGAGTCGGTCCGAACGGGCTAGATAGGACCCAGGCCCACTACCACCCCTTTACTTCCTTTGGCCATAACTTTGGCACCAGCTATCTGTTTGACGAACCATCAGTGGAACAGGTTTTCTTGGAACGAAGTCGTCTCTTTGAGAATACCCCACTGGAGTTCAGGGTATATTTGAGTAATGGTCAGGCTGGATCACACACGAATCCAACCAGGCCCTCGAGACTAAAAGGCTAATAACAAACAGATTGGGCGTCTGATTGACGCGTCGTCTATTGCGTTGAGACCCCTATGATGTGGCATAACATTGGGATACATATTTTTGGAACTTCACGGCAGTTGGAGTATGGCCCAGTAGCTCGTGGAGCGGATCCTTCCACAGACAAGCACACAGATTGCGGAGACCCAGTAGCTGGAAAACCCGACGACTGATTGACCGATTCGACTCAGAGTGATATGACTAGCCTAGTGGGGAGCGCCTGGTAGTTGGTGGAAAAACCATGGCGGAGGATTGCATGGTAGTTGGAAGAAGTCCAGCAGTACTCGATATGAGGAGTACCTCTGAAAGCTATTAGGGGGAGCATCTAGTAGTCGGCGGCAGACCCACAGTGGAGGAGCACCTGGTAGTTGGAAGCAGACCAGCAGTACACAACAGGAGGAGTACAGCAACATTCGATGTTTAGTGAGAAGCACCTTGGTGTCGCAACAGACCAAATGTACTCGACATAGGAGGAGTTCTTCAGTAGTCTTGGTTTCAATAATAAATATCCTGGTTTGAGCTGAGTTAATGACTTTTGTCTTTTCCTAATGATTGAGATGGGTTAATAGATAACTTGGGTATATGTATGGGAATATATGCAATTAATTGTTATCAGTTTATTTCTTACTTTGTGGTTTATCCTTGTTGGATTTTTTGATACCTTGAGGGTCTCAGGGTCCCTACTGAGTATTGTTATACTCACCCCTACATGGGCTATGCCCGCACCTCATTATGTTGGTTTCAGACGATGAACAAAACTGATTGAGGCAGAGAGTAGCAGGATAGGATGGTACCCAGAGGTGGATCACTTGATGTGACAGTTCATGGAGTAGTCGTACAGACGTTGAGTACTGAGGAGGCCATCTGTACATACACTTCAAGTTGGAACCCTAGAGGAGGACCCAGAATCTGCTTTACTTTTCTTTAGTTGTACATGATTTCATTTGTACTTGTACTTTCATATTGGGATTGTATTTCCATCCCCTTATTAAATTCCATCACTTCTTTTGAATACAGTTTTACTTAGTGTTCTGCTGCCAATTGTGTACTCTGATTTGTTAGTTAACAGTTATAAAGACAACACCTTCACAGTTTAGGGATTTACGCCTTTGGTGCTAGTCGTCAGCCCTTGGCCTATGGAAGGTAGGCATGGGGTGGTCACGATATGGGCCCCGGGGGATGGGTTGTGACCGGATGTATAAGGTTGATTGACTGATTAGAGGGGTGGGGTTCAAGACATGCTCATCCTGATGATTAGCATGAATATTAGAGAAGTGGTTCAACACATTGTATGGAACCAGGTCCAAGAAAGATGAGGTGTGAGCACCTGGGGAACATGATTCACTAATAAATGGACCTCATCCCACTAAATCGCCCTAGGGAGAATCAACTAAACAAACCGAAACTGGAAGATCACTAGCCTTGTCCACCTTATTTTAATAGAGGAAACTTTTCCCCAATTTAGATGTAGAAGAAGAATTTTTTAGAGGCCCCTGTCTGTGGACCCCCGACAAACCATGTTCGTGCTTCTTGTATACTAGAAAGGAATACCCATGTAGGAGGCAATATAAACATAACCAATGGGGAAAAGGGTAGAAAATGTATTTTCACCATTCAAAGGAATCTAAAACAAAAATACAGATATGATCCATATGAGGCTGGGAGATTTCTATTTCAACACAGATACTAGACATTGAATATCCTACAACATGAAGGGTTTGAACTTCCACACAATGAAAGACTCCTAGAGAATCACTGATGGCTCTCAAGAGAATCTAATGGGTCGTTGGGCAAGGAAGATTTGGACAGAAAAGAAAAGAAACGTAGTGGTTTCCAGTGTTTGGAAGGGTCTGATTATGGGAAGAAAAATCATACGAGATGAAATGGATAGAAACATTTCCCCCTAAACACAGGTTTCAAATCACCCCAAAATTGGGGTGATTTGGAAGGAAATGAAATCTACGTGTCTTATTTTTTCAACATTCCTGTATTATCCTACTTTACAAATTTTATTATATTCACTCTTTTTAAAATTAATATTAAAACAAATAATCATATTTATGATTATTAATAATATTATTATTTTCATGTGCATAATATTTTATTAATCTTGATTTATAAATAATTTTTTTATAACATCAACGTAATTTATAATTAACAATAACAAATAATTATAAATAATTTTGATTATGAAACTTTTTGATTATATTGAATTAATAATTTATATATATAATATATATACATAATTGACATGAAATAAAAAAAATAAAAAAAATCATTGGTAATATATTTTTCAAAATTAAATTTATTTATAATTGACATGATATAAAAATAAAACATACTACTTAAAATTATAAATTTTTTATTTGAATAATTAAGTATTGGAAAAAAAAATTATAAAAATTATATTTATAAAAATATATTTATATATAATTATATAATGATATTTACAAATAAATATTTATAATTATTTAAATATATATTAAAAAATACATGTTTGTAATTAAAGATTTATATATAAATATTTTTTAAAATATGTATTTAATAAATTAATATATATAAATAATATATATTTTATAATAAATAAATATTTATTTAATTAAAAATCAAAGATAAAATTTAAGATTATTACATTTTTTATTTGGAAAAATTGAATATTGGAAAACAATATTTTCTAATAAGGGTTATCTTTGTCATATTATCAAAACATTTCTTTTTCTTTTCTATTAAAAATCGTCACCAAAGAAGATGGAGAGAAATTACAATCATTTCTTTTCTATTACTAAATTTCACATGCAAATAAAATGAAAACAAATAGAAATCATTTCTTTTATTTTATTTTATTTTATGAATATAGAAATCATTTCTATTCAATTACTAGAAGATAACCAAACAGAGTGTAACTTTTAGAATGTAAAACTGGGGTCGTTTAATAGAAATCTATACTACCTCATAGGGTGAGTCCCTCAGAAAATGGGACCCCATCTCCCAATGAGAATGATTTAACCGCTATTTCCCCATAGATCTGGGTTCCTTGAACCATTCTCAAACGAATTCCTCCCTTTAGTGAAAAACCACACACAATGGATTTTTGTTTTAGGGTAGATATTCTATCTATAGAAGCCACCCCCTAAGATTCAACAAAATTAGGGACCATGGGAAGTGGTTTTTTATCATATCCAAACCTCACCACTAGAGTCCACTTTTAGCACCATAAAGATTCCATGGATTCTAAGGAAGGGACATCGACCACCAGATGGTTTTTTTCTTACACAAAGGACAATATGTTCACGACTACCTCAAAAGAAAGGTATCATAGAGAACTATGAATAGAATATAAGGAAATCCTTAATGAATACAACTAGATGAGTAGCCAAATTAGGAGAACGAAAGGTATCGGGTTGTTGTAAGGGAGATTTTCTGTTCAACGATGGAATAAGAATGGAACCCGGGAGAGCGAAGGGAACCAAATTAATCCTTTGGCTACATGTCGAGTGCATTATATTGATCCATCGACACCCAATAGGAATGAGCATCAATAAATAAATACAAATTTTGTCAAAAATAATAATTAATTATATTTTTATATGTTAATTATCTGATTGTAATAAAAGAATTTGGGGTTCCTTGGATGGAGTTGGTTCCATAATTAAAAATGTTTATCCCCATTTTCAATTGATAAATCCGAATAACTCGATAAATGAAAACATTAAATATTCCTATATAGGATCTTTTAACATATAAATTACTAAAAATTTATACAATAAGTAAGTCATATTTTTAATTCTTTCATGAATGGTTAATAAAAAAGTATAACTATTGGTAATCTAGGTTCTAGACTATATGAAACTGGTGCATTGAGTCATTCATTATTGCAGGAAACATGAATTATTTTTAACTTGAGGAATTATTTCTCTTTTTCATTTAGTCTAGAGAGGGAGGAGTATAATTGACTTTTGTTCTTGAGGGCGTACTTCAAATATTCACTTCTTTCTTGAGAGAATTCCCTAGAGATGATATTTTGTGCATAAGACTTCTCATCATACTCTAGAATTGATATAATAGAGATTATATACATATGTTTATTCAATTAGTAATTCCACAATGTCACTTTATACAATTTTTTATTCTATGTAATCCCTACATTGAATAATAATAACAATATTATTACTATAATCTAGTATGTGCACTATCTCAAAAATATTTAATTAAAATTCATTAAATAAATAAATCAATATTTGTTTAAATTTTATTATACAAAATATACCATTTCTATCAATCCCTTAAGATGGTCCGCCAATCCTATCTAGCATTTATTAAACCTCAAATAATAAATATTTATCTAAATAAATGAAAAGAAACATATTATTAATTCACTCAGTTAATAAATATTATATTCACTAAATAGAAAATAAATATATTTTTAATGTTCAACACAATTAAAATATAATCTTAGATAAATGGTGATTGACTTTATGTGATGAACAGAATGTAGATAATTTTTATTCCTTGTATTTAAAATAATTTGTTTTTAAAATATTCAATTAAATTATAATTTCACAGAGATTCTAGAGACACTAACTCTGTGACCCTTTAGGAAACGTTTTTAGTGGAATTAGTAGTTCTTGGACACCACCCAAGATTAACATATAGATATTCATCAAGGAACACATAGAGATTGTAGTTAATGCAAAATTGATATCCACCTTATACATATGCTTATTGTATAATATACTCTATTTGTCTTGGTATCTCTTCATGTAGGTTGAATACTTAATTCCCCAACCTATATTATTGATATATCATTTTATAAGTACACAAAATAAAAAAAATCAATTAATTGTTACATCCATATACATAATAAAACAATTCCATTTTAATCAATGTGAAGGAGATATCTTCTTCTATTAAATTTGAAAAAAAATCCCTTCATGGATTATGAAATTAATGTCATATAACTTATGAATCTCCCAAGATATTCAAATTCATCATTAAAAGATGTAATCATGATTTTCAAATATACATCAATGTAAATGATTCAAGATATACATAAGTAATAGTATCAACTCTTAAAAACAATACACTGATAAACAGATTGGAATATACAATGAAGCATATAACATATGGAATTCATATTAATAGGTTTTCTCATATAACATCCTTTCATAGAGAATCGAAAGATCAAAACTTCCTGAAAAGAATCCCAGTCCACTTATGATAATCCAAAATCTGAGTGTAAAAACATCATAAGTGTCCCACCAGGAAAATGTATCCTAACCGATAAATTAATGTTTAAGAATGTTCCCATAACAATTCAAGGTTATCATTATAGGTGGAAACCTATTAAATGATTTAATGTGATAGATAAACATAGAAAATAATCACATTCTTATCATGCCTAATAAAAATCATCATGTGATAAGTTAATTAGTAATATTTTGGTCATTGAATAAATAGTTAATAATAAGTATAATTTTATTGAGTTCCTGAGAACCGACTCTAACACTTTTATCCTGAGTGAACTGATATGATAAATATATGTTCTTAGAAAAAAATTCATTCCTATTTCACTAATTTCTAATGAAGGTATCTATTCCCCTACATGATTGAGCATGAAAATTAGTGACCTTATATATGTCAATGATATCTACCTCTTTTGAAGCTTCATAACAACTCCCACTACATAACTATAATTTTTTAATTGAAAAACCCTGGTTATATTTCAAATCATTTTCATATCTTGATCCTCTGAGAATTATGATTTTAAATCATATTTAACTATGTTACTTACTAAGAAATCATGAAAAAATTAGATAAAGACTTTGTAACATAAAACTTTGATTTCATTAAATCAAAGAACCACTAACTGTAACAAAAATTATATATTCTTAGAAATATTTATCTTTTAAGATATTCCATGAACCTTTCTACTCCTGATATATGTTTTACTTCACTTCTTCAACTGATTCTAATGATTTCCTAGTTGTCCCCTCTTATAAGTAAGACCCAAATTCAACCTTTGAGGTCATAGGTGTTTATAATTAGGTAATCGTATAATTAATATTGTATATCAACTCCTTAAATTACTAAGGACCAATATTACCCAAAAACATTGTTGATGTTGATTTAAAAAAATGGGACTTGGTTTGGATCTCTTGACCTTTCTTTGTTAGTATTTACTCTAATCCCATATGTATCTCATGAAATTTTAGTTGATGATTAAATTGTAGGATAATTAACCATAAAACATTTCCCATATGAATTTTGAATCCTTTTACATGTTATAATTATTTAATATGTAAAATTAATAATCAAGACCATACAACCCTCAATGATCATCTTCAACAGAATATTTGTTTAATGATACAATTAGGGGATTCATAATCATTTCATTTCACTAATCCCAATTTTCATTACTTATTGACAACAATAAAAAAATATTTTCTAAAATTAATGTTCCATAACCACATTTGAATTTTAGAAATCATAGTGTCAATGAAAATACCATTACCAAAAATAAAAACTAATTTTTTTTCAAAACCTTGGTCATATAATAGAAGTCCATTATACACCTATCGTGATACATGAACTTTGTCTAGTTTTCCATAATTTTGGGTCAACATGGAATAAATAAATAAATCCTTATAGGTTATCATAAACCATTCATTTACCATTAATATCTCAATAACTCAAGTGTTTCCATTTAAGATCCCAGGTCCGGATAGATCAATAAGTGTGGGAGGGGTGAATTGGTGATTTATTTTTATGAATTCTTTATTTTTAAATTCATTAATTATGACTGTATAACATCTTTAAACTATAATATTTCTTCTTATAACCTTATCTAATTAATAAAATAATTAAATGCAAATGAAATTTTGATTTATATTCTCTGCCCTCAATGTGAGAGACAACTCATTTCCATGGCTCTACAAGTTTTTATGAAATATATATCCAAGATAAATCATTATAGGTAAAACTACAAGGTATATCATGAAATTCATGATGGAAAATCTCCTAAAGTTCCCCCTTTTAAATTGTATATAGTGTTTTCCACCCTATGGGTTATTTATACTAAATCTCCCCTTTGGAATTTGTCACTAAAAAGATTCTCTATATGTAGTCTTCCAAATATTTCTTTATACTATCTCCTACATGTTCTAAAAGGGCCCTCGAAAACATTCCATAAATAGGCATTTTAACACTCATGTCTCAAGGAGTAATTTAAAAGTAAATTATTTCTCCTTTAGGCCTAACTGATTAGATATTCAATAATATCACATGGCCTCACTCACTTGATATCCTGATGATATAATAATATCATAGGGTAGGAATAAATTATTTTCTTCCCACCTTCCCCTCATCATTAATATTGCAGATGTAGTTGGTTTATTCTACTCCACAAAATTTAATTTTATGATACTATTTTATCAGTGGGTTCCCCTTATTCATGTTTAAAACATAGGGAGAATACGAATGTAGTTATGTTCCCTTCTTTGATACTATGATATATTTATCTCTAATGTTATATTTTCCACAGTAGTAAAAATCCTATACGTCTCATGTGCCATTATATTCATATTATTATCATGAATAAAATTTACAAATTTGAATAATAGAATCCCCCATTATTATTTGGTTTTGATATCATCTATTTCAATATACAACGGGTTTTAGTTTGAATTTTATTTACTGTGAGTAATATTATTTCTTTTTAACACACTAGGAATCTCATGATAATTTCTACTTCAAAACTGTAAAAAATAAACACCTTTTAAAAAAATTTGACTCCTTTTATAAGAGCATGGAATCACAATGTGGAAGTAGTAATTATTTCATGATACTCTGACCATTTTACCTATAATCATAATTATATTTTTATAATTCTCCTATTTAAATAATTTAAATTCAGCATAATCATTTAATGTATTATTTATCTTTTTATTATAAAATATTTAATATAGAATTCCGCTTTCATTTTTTAGTAAATTCACATTCCATTGAGATTTAACAATTAATTTATTCAAATTTCCCTATTCTACCAAATTCATAAGGCTTCTAAATTCCCATGCATTTTTTATATTTCATCCAATTTTTACAATTCAAAAAACATAATAATTCTTAAACAGTCATAATGAATTCATTACTTTGTCACATTTTAGTATACTAAAGAGTCTTATGGACTTATTCAATATCATAGGGGTTTTACTGAAGTCTTATACAGGTGATATAATGTCTTACACACTTTACCAATGCCTTATGAAAAAAAAATCCATTTTTCAGTTTTCTATTCCAAACAGGAATTCTAATATGATCTTAGAAAGTATTAATAATTTTAAATAATATCGTTTTTCTTTTCAAAAATACAAATAAATCAATATTAAAAAAATTAATTCTTTAATTGTTCTATATGCATCCTCAATCACATAAAATTATTCAAAAACATCATCCAATGTATGTTATAACATATCTCAATATCCTTGTTCCTCAAGATCCTTTGGATGGTTTTCTACTAATCAAGTGATATTTTATTATTTAATATTTAAAACCCAAAATTTGAATATATGGTTACATTTTAATATTTCAATGTGTCCAATATAATCATCCACAAGATTCACCATACATAAATGAAATTGTGATATATTTAGTTAAAAATTAAATATTTAGTTACAAACCATAATACACATCCATTAATTTAGAGGGAAAGAAAAGAAGTGATTTATTTATGAATTATATGTATATATATTATAAGTGTTACTTTTAATATGAATGAAATTAATTTTTTTACCAAAAATTTATAACAATATCATTGACTGTTTTTGAACGTTTTTTCTAAAAAAATAATATTTATTCAATAATTTTTTTAAATAAAAATATGATTAATGATAAATTAAGATTAATATTAAGTATAATGGAACTCACTTTTCATACATAGATATTACATCTAAATTGATGAATATTCTTTAAATCATAAAAATAAACAACCCCAAAATCATATAGGTTTAGTGTATTTGGAAACCGGGAATCATAAATAAATAATTCATAAAAAATTTACAATGTCTCAGGGTTATTCGTTCATAACTAGATCCCCTTTTGACATATCAAACTTAATAAATTTCATCATATCACGGGGGGGAAACATAAGAAAGTGATGAGATCATACTATCATTAAAGATAAACAATTGGGATATTAATCACATCATAATCATATAGCATAATTACATAAAATAAATTGAATATTATATCCTTAATATTGAAGAATTGTGATATCATGTCATGGGATAAATCATATAGGTTTATAAATAATCAAACACCATGTTACATGAGAGTGTTACATAAGATATATAATTGTGTAATATAAATAATATTAGAAAATAATTTCCATCTTAGTCAGGGCTCATTTCCAATACCATCATAGTGGACAAAGTACTTTACTGAACTAGGATCACTCCCCATTCCAACCATGTATTTCTAAAACGAGTTCACTCCACATTACGGTATTTTCTATCTCATAAGAAATAAATCATTAACCAATGAATTAGATAGAGATATAAGTCCCACCCATAACATAATAAAAACCTTACACATGTATTTCCTAAGAACATAACTCATTCATTATATGAGAACCCATAAAAATAAATGGGATTCATAAACATCATTCTGTCATAGCATAACCTATGTAAGATAGATGGGTTTCATAAATATCATTCCTTCAAAAAAATTAACCATCCACTAAATTAATTAGGATAGTATCATTGAAAATATCACCAGTAAACCATATGTAAAATCAAATAATGTTATCATAGATTGACAATAATTTTTAGAGATAAATTGAAATAATCTTGGAGGAAAATATCCATTCTATTTTGAAATCATTTTTTTCTTAAATTTTCTAGAAATTTTGAAAGAAAAAATTTTCATTGAAAATAACCTTGTAATCATGTAAGGAAAGATTCAAGAAATTAAAACATCATGAAAGTTGTATAATCCATCCATGCTATATATTTTTTTTTAAAAAAAATCTTTTTTAATTTTTTCAGAACCTTTACAAAGTACCTCATTTGGAAAATGACAAAAATATTCCTTCCAAAATGTTTATTAAAAATTAAATCATTGGTAAAAATGACATTATTAATTGTGTAACAATATAAAAAAAATTTCAAAATTTTCTTATGAAACATGGACATGGAAGATAAATTTTCCCCTATAGATAGTTATGTATAAACAAGCCAAAATAATAATGAGATTATAAAATTAACAATTACCTTAGATTTTGTTTCCTTCATACGTATCAAAAATAGATATATAATGGTTTAAATAATGTTATTAACTTATTAAAAAATTATATTTATACTTATGATATTATATATGATACTATTATATAAACTTTTAACCCTCTTGTTAATATTATTTAATTATTACCCTTCTTTTGGGAGTTAACTTCTTTATTTTGATATGCATGTTTTATCTTACAACTCCATAGTCCTATTCTTAGGATATTGTTACATCATATCCAGATTGATATTATGTTAATATTTATCATATTTATTCAATATATATATTTACCTAATAAATATTTAATGGTCATCATGGATAGTTAATCACATCATGTTGTGAAGATGGTAGGCTGTACGTTAGCACGAATGATTTTATCATTCCTTTAATTGTGAAATTGAATTCAAATGGTTGGTATATTAACTTTTTTAAATAATAAATATAATTCTATAATTATCATATATATCTATTATTTCTATCATGATAACAATTCAAGTAAAGGGGTGATGAAAAATAGATTACACCACAATATGGAGATGGTAAGTCGTACGTATGCACCCGCGGTGCTTTCGGTTTTCATATGATGGATAAAGGGTAGAATATGGTTGTTACATGATCATAATAAAATATAAAAATATAGGTTATACTATAGTTATTACTTAATAATGTTCAAAATAACTAAATTGTGTTTAGAAGAAGAAATAAAAATGAAAGTGTTGGTAAACACAATTACCTCTTCATTGAAAAACATTTTTAGATATCCTCCTAGAAAAACTAGGGTAAACATTTTATGACTACTAGAACCTATATAATTTGGATATGGATTTTTATAACATAATTTTGTGGGGTATGGTCGAGCAAGATGTTTCAATGCGATGTGAAGAAGTGAGAGAGTAGGTGCGCTTTTATAATTGAGGTGAGGGGAACCTTTTGGAATTTCAATAAATATTAATCCATAATAAGTTAATTCTCAATCCAAATACCTAAAAACGACCTTGTATTGAAGGATAAGATGACATAAAGTTGTAATCTCATAATCCAATAGATTGTTTTTCATGTTGTGATAATATTTTAAACCTTATAATTTTGTTAACCCTTTGTTAACCTATTTTAACATTAACTAATGTGAGAAATTTTTCAATTTTAAAAGGTTGTAATTATAACATATGTGATTTAAATTCGAACATAAAGAACATTTTATAACATTTTAGACCATATTATATTTATTTTTTATTACTAAATATGTTTTATGATTTTTAAATAATTTAATAAAATATTACTTAGATAAAATATCATTAGTGTCAATTTTGACACTATTCATAATTTGCAGTTTAAAAAATATGATAATAAAAAGTTATCCTGAATGAAAATATTTTATTATATACCTAAGAGGTAATATTAATGTATAAAATTATTTTATTGCATTAATTATCTCAAATTATATTTATTTTAATATTCTTAGTAACATTTCTTTGATATTTCAATTAATAAAAAATTACTACATCAAGTTATGTAATTATTTAATTTACATATTTGTTCACAAAAAATTAAAAATAAAATATCATGATGAAAATAAATATTCTAGATTTCAAAATAATATTTATATTATAATATATCATTTGGGTATCCCGATATTAAAAAAGATATATTATTTTAAACATGAATGCAACATCTCTAATTATTTACTAAATCAAATATAAAAAGTATTATAATCTGATCTATGTGGCCCCAAAAGTAAAAAATAAATTTATAACATGAAAAACTTATTTATTCAAAAATATATATTTATATTAACTAATAATATATATTTTTTCCCATGTGGCCACAAAAAGGATATTTAAGGCAAAGAAGGTGACATTTTATGACATTAATTGATTTAAATTTTATATAAGACATTTTCATGGGAATGTGAACATTAAAAGCATTAATTTCTATCCTTATGTATTTAGGGTTGAATAATTTTCATACAAAAACATTTCATAATGTTCTAGGGTTATTTTATTTCCTTTAGCATTTTATTTTTAACCATAATTACCTAATTTACTCTAGATCGTGGTGAAAAAATTTACCAAGGATACTAATAATACTGGCCAAAAAATAAAAGGAACCTATTCAATAAATTTTTACCTTATCGACCTAAATTTTTTATCCATTTTTAAAAATTAAAAATATATAAAATTAAAATTTTAGTTAAAAATTAAACTGGTAAAGCGCTCTGAGAAACATAATTTTAGAAAAATTCCCTTTAAAAAAATATTTTTTCTATAATTATTTTAGGTATAAATTTATTTTCAAAAATAATAATATTATTAATTTATATTAAAATGAACTAATTGAAATTTACAATTAATCCAAAAAATAAATTTAACTAGTAAAAAGTTTAAAATAAAATCCAGTTTTCAATAAAAATCCTTATTTTCACTATTCCATAAAAAATAAATGTTTTCGAAAAAGAAATTAAGATTCTTTTGAGATTATGAAATTAAAATTATAAATCCATTTTTATGTTCTTATAAATAATAATAAAAAATGAAAAAATAATTTTTGAATAAACATACTTTGGAAGATTAAAGTGATTTTACTAAAATTGTGTGATTATTTTTTATGCACTTACCAATACATTCACATTAAGTTTGATATTTATTTTTATTTCATAAATTATTTATTCGAATTTATTCCCAAATATTTAATGGAATGGTTATAATGGGAATTTTATAATTTCACTTAGTTCATTTAAACTCACAGTTTCATGCAATTCAAGCTATTAAAGAATTAAAATTATTTAAACAGAAATATTAATTAAAATATTAGGGTGTCACATTCTACCACCCTTAAGATTAATTTCACCCTATAAGTTTTTCACTTAGATAAAATCTTATGAGGATACCTCTACCACATCACATTCTATGTTCCCCGTATAGCTTCCTCTAATTGGTGGTTCTATTATAAAACAATAACCATGCAAGTGCTCTTGTTTCATGGAAACTTTTCTCTACAATCCTGAATATCTATCGATCGTACTTAATGAGTGGTATCATTCTCCAGAGGTACAACATTTGAATTTATTATAGGTGATGTATCAGGTATGAAAATTCTCCTTATAGATACATTGAATACATCATGAACTTGAGAGAGATTCGATGGAATCACAAATCTATAAGATACCTTTCATACATGATAAATAATTTCTAAAGGACTAATATACTTAGGGCTTAGCTTTCCCTTATCTCAAAATCTAATTTATCTCCTACAAGGTGATATATATATAAATACTTTATCACCCACATCAAACTCTATGTATTTTTATGAATTTTTAGGATAAATGTTTTATCGACTCTGAGCTGATATTATTTACAATTGAATAGATTTTCCCCTATGTACCATTTCCTCAACTAGATTAGGTACCAATAAAATTCATTCCCAAACATCATTATAGAATTTTGGAGTTATTCACTTATTTCCACATATGGCTTCATAAGGATCCATCTGATTGCTATATTCAATGATATTATTGTATGTAAATTATACCAAAGATAACTGTTGATCCCAACCATATTTAAAATATATTGATAAACCTATTAGTATTTCTTATAGAGTTCGAATTGTCATATCATACTGACCATCTATCTGAGGATTATAAGAAATGTTTAAAATTAACTCAGTATCCAGATTCTATTGAAATGATCTCAAAAACATTTAGGTAATCCTTGGATCCTGATCAGATATAACAGAAAGAGGTAAACCATGAAATATCACCACTTTCTTATTATATATCCTATGAATACCATCAATAGATAAATGAAGTATGTTGACATCATATGGAGATCAACTATGACCCATATCGTATTATGGGTTTTAGATGTTTTGGGGACTCTGATGAAAAAGTCCATTATGATGTTTTACCATTTCAATTATGGTATGGGTATTGGTTAATACATCCCCTTAGAATTCTATCTCTCAACCTTATCTTTCTGAGAACCCATGCACTGAGAAACATACTCTGAAATATCATTCATAATTTCATCCCACTAGAAATACACATTCAGGTCTTTTTACTTCTTGGTGTTCTTAGAATAATGGAGAATGATGAATAATTAGCCTCATCCAATAGATCCTTATTTAAATATAGAATATGAGGGACACAAAAAATATTTCCTAAACCCTTTTATTCAACCACAATAAAAGTTGAACTCTGGAAAATTTCACACCTTCTTTTGAAGATCTACATCTTCCTTCTATGCCACCTTAATCATAATTTGTGTTTATGGTTGAAAATTCATTTAAAAATGATAATATTTATATCCTTCCTTTATGATTTCTAGATCCATCCATTTGAAATCCACAAATATTATATCCTTTGTGACCCTCATCATAGATAGTGTAGCATGGCTTTTTGACTTAATTCACCTTTAACCTTGTTTGATTTACTATGGCAGTAATGTATTTATCAGTTCTGATCTTTAATCAACTCAAACCACATACTTTTTCACATATTCAACTCCTTTTTAGAGTAAATATAAATTAAAATTTTAGGAACAATATATATGTTACACCTTTCTCCATAAACATAATCCCTCCATATTATTAATCAAAAAATTAACCCGTCTTGTTCTAAATCATGAGTTGGGTAATTTTTCTCTTGGATTTTCAATTTTCATGAGGCATAATCTATCAACATATCATTTTTAATGTCAAAACGTCCCCGAAACATCTTTGAAACATCACTATAGATCAAAAACATTTCTATACTATAGGGTAATGTTAGGACATGTGCACTGACTAACCATATTTTAAACTCCATGAAATACTTTTTACATTCCTCTATCAATATGAACTTAAGTAGTTTCTCACTAATCTTGCAGAGTGGATTATATAATAATGTTAAATCATTCACAAAACATCGATAATATCAATCCAAAACAAGAAAAATGTATATCTTAGTTACAGTTTATGGACTGCGATAAACATTAATAACATTCATCTTTTTTTGGATCCATAATATCCCCTCTCTTGAGATCATATGACCTAAAAATAAAACTTTCTAAAGAAAAAATTCACATTAGTAAATTTTTCGTAAAGCTTCTCATTTCATATGGTCATTAGTAAAATTCTCTAGTGGTCTTCATGTTCAGAATTTCCCTCTTAATGTACAATAATACACTCTATAAACACAACTAAAAACTAATCAAGACAGTATCTGATGAAACTATTTAGTAAATCCATGAAGATAACTGGTTTCTTAGTAACATGGAAAGGAATTACTATAAAATCATAGTGTCCATACCTTGTATTAAATTCCTTCTTGATGATAAATTGATGATATCAAGAATATTCATCAATCTTAGAAAAGTATTGAGCTCCACGTTGTTGATCAAATAAGTCATCAATATGGGGAGAGGATATCAGTTCATGATAATGATATTGTTAAGTCATAGATAATCAGTAAAGAGTCTCATTTATCCATCCTTCTTCTTAGAAAATAGAACAAGTGCACCGCAAGGTGATGAAATTGTGGATATGAATCCACTTTCAAGATTCCCCTAGAGTTTCTTCATTAATTCTTGTGGCTCAATTGGGGACATTCTAAAAGGAGTCTTCGAAATAATCATAAAATCATGTATGAGTTCTATTGAAAACACAAATTTACAATTTTATAGAAGGCGTAAAAATTATTCTAGAATGACATCAAAAAACTGACGTACATTAGTTTTATCCTTAATAGTGAGTTTCGCCAAAACTATATGAGAAAGGAAACATTATTTTGTAAGAATTAATACCCATAAGATGAAATTAATTTCCACTCAGAGTTCATATTTATCCTTCCATCAATATAAGATCTTATATTCAATTAGATTATGAACTGCAAATTCCCATCCTAATTAAATTATATGATACCCTTATAGAGATAGTCAATCTATTCCATGAATCATATAAAAACTAAATAGGGTATCACATGATTTACATGGAGCACTTTTCCACAAGAATAAACAAGAGAAGAATTAAGAACATGTGATGTGACCATTGTGCCATTAATTATATATATAAAAAATATTGGGTGGATCTAGAATCAAATAAAACATTAATTGTTATAGAGTCTATCGTATGTGTACCTTTAACCACTTCATTGTCATACTGCACATCATCGGTAGTGATCACATGTAGTTTTCCCTTTTTAATGGACTTAAGAGGTTGTTGATGTTTATCATCATTGAAACCCATTATGTTTGGGTACTATTTATCATAATTACCATTTTCATTTAACATTATTCATTGATGTGTGAGATGTTTATTTTGTGTATTATTTTCTTTATTCACATAATTAGCTATCTTTTCCCATCTACTCGGCAATCAATTTCCCAATTCCCTTATTTCCCATAATAACAAGTTCTTGACATTGGAGAACAAAAAATATATTTTAATTGGTAATGATCTATTTTTCATCCACTAGTGGATTAGAAGATGCACAACAACAACGTGGACACTGCATCATGAAGGACTCAACAGAATGTTGTTCTTTGTATTTAAAATTTTGTAATCATGCCTTACTCATAGCATGAGAATGTTATGTGAGCATAAAAAAATGAATTTTCATTCAGATCACATAAAATTCAATTTCCTAGGAAGATAATCATTTCATTTACCATCACATTCTACGTTAACATGGTTCTTTCAGGTTCCAACCATTGACTAAACACAAAAATCATAGTGTGAGAAAGACTAATCAAAGAAGGAAAGCCCCAAAATCAAGGGAAATTACTTATAAAATTTCAATTCAGGACACCTTAGGTTCTATCAAAGATATACATGATTTTTACCAAAATAATTGGATTTTATCCTATACATAGTCTTATCATTAAATTCCATAATGTGTTTTTCTCAACCTAGTTTCCAAAAGTTAACTAAACCTTTCTATTACACCAATTATAGTTGACCATACTTTTCATACATAGATATTAAATCTAAGTATAATAATTTTCATTAAATTACATAAAAAACTATGCAATAACCCTGTAGTTTTAGTGTCTTCAGAATCATGGAAACATAAACAATTGACTCATGAAACATCTGTATCATTTCTCAAATATTACTTCTCAAAATGAAACCTTTTTGACAAATCTCACATAATACCTTTCGTCATATCCTCAGGAAAAGAAACATAAGAAACGGGTGAGATCATATAATTAGTAATGTTAAACAAGGGAGATATCATCCATATAATAATCATAAAATGTAATGACATAAACAAAACATTTGAAAATTATATCATGCTTATCTGTGAATCTTGATATGATGTCATGGGGTAATGTGTGTATATATATATATATATATATAAAGAATAAAATAACATATTCTGTGAGATCATAACATAATATATAGAATTGGTCCATAAACATTATAATATAAAATCATTTATATATTAGTCAGGGTTAACTTCGAAGACAACCATAGTGGACAATGACCATTACTGAGCAGGGTTCACTCCCCGTTTTAGCCCTGTATTTCCGAACCGAGTTCACTCTTCATTCAAGACCTACCTATTTCGTGAGATATATATCTTTACCCAATATATTAGAGGTAGATATGGTTCCAACCCATCACATAATGAAAACCATACATATGTGTTCCACAAAAACATTATTCATTCATCATATCAGAACCCCTAGAAATAAATGGGTTTCACAAACATCATTCCATCATAACATAACCAGTTAAAAAGTGGTGGGTTTTATAAAAATCATTACATCATAACAATTATCCAACCAAAAAATAATAGGGATAATATACTTGAAAAATATCCCTATTAAATCATATGTGACATAAAAAAATGTGATCATATATGGAAAATAATTTTGAGATATTAGTTGAATTCTTTCATGAAGAAAATATCGTTTCTATTTTGATTTTTTTCTTAAAATGTTACACAAATTTCAAATAAAAAAATTATTTAAAAATAATCATGTAACATTATAAGGTATGTGTAAAGGAATTATTGTGTCATGAAATCATAAAAATACATCCATGATGTATGAGTTCAAAAATATTCATTTAAAACTTTTTTCCAGAAAAGTCACAAAGTGCCTCATTATGAAAATGACAAAAATATTCCTTTAAAAAAATTTGTATAATTTCACATATGGATAAAAATTATGTTAAAAATTATAAAATAACAATAAATAATCTTATAAAATATTTTTATGAAACACAAACACTGAATATAAATATTCACAAGTAGATAATTACATATAAATAATTCTGAATAATAATGATATTGTAAAATTAACCCTTACCTTATGTTTGGATTACATTGTATGTATATAAAACCCATTTATAATGGTTTAATGAATATTAATAATTTATTATAGAATAATACTCAAACTTATGCTATTATATATTATCTACTTATTAAATATAATCACCCATTTTTTAATATTATTTCATTACTACCCTTCTTTCAGGTGTTTACATCATCATTTTCCTACGTATATATTATCATATAAGTCCTTGTTATTGGGCATAAGATATAGTTAAATAATATCAATAGTGATATTAAGTTAGTAGTTTGATATTTATTAATTATATACAATTATATAAACATTTTTAATTGTGATCATGGAGAGTGAATCACATCACATCGTGGAGACGAAAGGCTGTACGTATACATAAGAAATGGTCTCATTCCATTAATGGTGAATTGGTAAGGAACTTGATGGTTTTTAGTTTTTTTTTAAATAAATATAATGTAATAATTATCATATATATATCTATTACTTCCATCATTATACTTATAAAAGTAAAGTGGTGATAAAAACCAGATTATACCATGATGTGCAGACGGTAAACTATATATATGCACGCATAGTAATTTGGTTTTTAGTACCATGGATAAAAGGTGTAATATGGTAGTTCCATAATCATAATAGCATATCAAAATATAGGTGATACTTGACTTATATATTTATAATGTAAATAACACATGAATAGGATGTAGAATAAGAAATAATGTTGAATGAGTCATCAAAACGATTATCTATTCCTTAGAAAAATTATTTGAGATATCCTCTAAGGGACCTTAGGGTTAGTATTATTAGAATAATAGAACCTATATAATGTGTCTATGGAAACTACTACAAATATGGAATTTATCAGCGCTAGAAAATTTGATTAACATTGCTAAAAAAGAACTGTTAATTGAGGCGAGGATAAAGGGAGTCCCTTTTATCAGTGCTTTGAAAAGCGCTGATAAAAGGGGCCTTTTATCGGTTCTTTTAAAAAGCGCTAATAGAAGTTGAAAAAAATATTTAAAAAAATAATTTTTTGTTTTAAATTTTGGGGGGCATCAACAGTGCTTGAAGCCCCCCTTTAACATCACACACCTCCCATGGTAGCCTACGCATGCCCCAGGCCAGCTCCACCCAGCCCCACCCCCCTTTAACAGCGCTAGGTAATTCCCCACACCAGCGTGCAAGACTTGCCTCCTCCAGGATTCAAACTTCAGACCTCTTTCTCGCATGCCTATGCCTTTACCAATCCACCATATTGTTTTTCTTTTTGTTTATTTAACATATCTAGTCATTTATATATATATATATAGTCATATTTACATCATATATTAATATATATGTATATTTAGTTATATTAATATATATATATCCGTATATTAATATATATATATTAACATATATATATATTTTGTCATATTAAAATATACATTTATTAAATTATATATATATATATATATCTCTGTATATATATATATATATTAACATATATATATAGTCATATTAATATATACATATATTTAATTATAATAATATATATATATATACGTATACGTATATATATATATATTTATTATAATTTTTTATACATATATTTAATTGTATATTAATATATATTAATATATATTTATAAGATTAGTTTTAAATACATTTATAAAATATGTTTTCTTACCTGGGTTTTTATAAATAAATAAATACATAGATACATACATATATACGACACACACAGAGAGATATATATTATATTTATATCTGTAGGTATAATTCTAAGAATTTATATATATTTACAAATATTATATATTAACATGTATATACAAAAAGCTAGAAATGAGGCCTCGAAAAACCTAACAAATCGCAGTCATTGAAAAAGAAATAATTTCTTTTCCAAGTGTCTGTTTCAGCTCCGTAAATAGTCAAACAGAGGCTAATGGAATGAACAACGATAAAATAGGTTACATGGTCCAAAAAACCACACATATTAGTATTTATAACCATTTTAAAAAAAATTACAGGGGTTCGGACATGGAAACTTCATTTTGAAGTACTTATGGTGGGTTTTTATGATTTCAGGGTCCCCAAAATGTTTGAAACGATGCTTGAGTCAACCTAATGCATAGATATCTTTTCTGATTTTGATTTGATATGTTGTAGAGAATAAATAGATAACCAGAGCAAAAGTTATGGCAGTTTGATGTTGGACTTTTTTTGGAGTGTTATAACTGATATATCCATCGTTCCTCTGATGTTCTTACAGTTTTGACTAGACTTGGTCATCACTCATTTAATGAGATTTGATTTTACTAGTCTCAGTGCTCAAATGAACAACTATAGAATATTTTATGGCCTTTTTAGTGAGTTTTTAGTTACTTAGGTTTTTAAGAGATACGAGAGTTGCAAGATTTCAAATGACAATAACTTCTGCTCTGAGTGTCTGTTTTATCTCTACCACTTATCAAATAGAATATTGAAATACATTACACACTATAGTGATCAATGAAACCCCTTCTCACATTTTTCTAGGTTCAGAAAAGACCAAAAACCCTTTGAACGGACATAATTTTGGCTCTGAGGGTCAGTTTTCCCATTACTTCCGCTCTGGGTGTTCGTTTTGCCTCAACCACAGATCAAATCGAATCTTATGACCACACCATCACAATGGTGACCATTGTAACAACTCATCATATTCATTAAGATATGAAAAGGTCTTTAATCCCTACAAATGACCATAATTTCTACTTCGGGTGTCCATTTTTGGTCTACGACATATCAAATCGATTTAAACCATATTTTAAAAAATATTTATTATATTTATATCAATATCAATATCAATATACTTATATATCAATAAATTATTTTTTATGTTTTTCTTAAATATGAACATTTATCAGTGCTATTAAAATGTGCGATGATAAAACCACCTCTTTATAAGCACTACTAAAAAAGAACTGATAAAGGGGGTGCCCTTTATCAGCGCTAAAAAAACACTGATAAAGGGTCACTTTTAACAGTGCTTTTTTAGCGCTGTTAAAAGGGACCCATTATCAGCGGTTTTTTTAGAGATAATAAAGGGTGGCACAGAAGAAACCAATTTTTTGGTAGTGGGAATTTGGAAGGAAAATTTTTCATGTGGGTGGTCGTTCTTGTGGGATCAATGTGATTTGAAAAAGTGAGAGATGAGTTTCCCTTTTCAATTAAGGTGATATGAACTTTTGAAATTTCAAAACATATTAATTTATAATAAATTATATCTCAATACAAATATCTCAAAAAGGAAATTGATTTTAAGATAATATGTGATAATGACCTAATCTCATCTACGAATATATTTTATACATGTTTTGGTATTATTTTAAACATTATTTTTTTATTAACACTTATTTAACCTATTTTAATATCAACTAAGGTAATAATGTTTTAAATAATAGACGGTTGTAATTTTTACATATGTTATGTATATTATAAAATAAATGGAAAAATTTATAACAATTTTAACCATATTATAATTATTTGAATCGTTATGTTTTTTATTATTTCTACATAATTTAATAAAAACGACCTTGATAAAATATCATTAATGCCAATTTTGACAATGATAATTAATTAGACATTACAAAATATCAAGATAACAATATAACTTCAATATAAATATTTTTTCCAAAAGATGTCATGGTCCTATAGAATATTTTTTGTTCACATTAATAATATAAAATAATATTTAATTTAATAATTTTTGTGACATTTATTTTATATTTTCATTAATAAATTTATTACATATATGTCCTTTAAATATTTAATATCCATAAATTTTTGATAAAAAACTAAAATTAATATACCCTGATGAAAATAAATTCTCTATATTTAAGAATAATGTTTATATTTGAATATAACTTTTGGTTACACCTAAATTAAAAATTTTATATTATTTGAAACATTTGATGTGACATCTTTGAGTTTTTATTTTATAAAATATTATAACTATCATAATCTCATATGTGTGGCCACAAATGTAAAAAATAAATTTATATCTAAAAAATATGTTTATTAATTTAAAATTTTGCATTTTTATTCTTCCTTAACATATCTTTTTTCCCCATTTTGAAAAAGGGATATTTAAGACAGTGATAGTGAAATTTTGGGACATTCATTGATTTGAATATTAAATAATTTATTTTCATGGAAAAGTGTCCATTAAATAGAATTAATTTAGATCCATATGTGTTAAGGGTCCAATTTGTTTCATAAAATAAAATTTGAGATAGTGTTCGGTTCATTTTATTGTCTTTATCAATTTATTTTTAACCTAAATTACTCAATTTACCAAATATAGTGGTAACAAAATTTATCAAGGTTACTATTCATATCAGCCAAAATGAAAACGGACATATTCAATAAATTTCATGCTTATTAATCTAAATTTGGCATCTATTTATCAAAATTCAATACGTCGATGTTTTAGAATTTGATTTAAAATGATATAGGTAAATCTCCATGAAAAATAGTTTTCCAAAAAATGCCCTTTTAAAACAAAAAATTGTATTATGAAAATTCATATATAAAATCCTTTTCAAAAACCATAATTGTATTAATTTAAATAATTATTAACTAATTAAAATTTAAAACTAATTTAATACATTATTTGACCATTTAAAAACTTTCAATGGAAATATTGTTTTCAATAAAATTCAGTATTTTTACTATTCAACAAAAAATAAATGTTTTTAGAAAAAAATAAAGGTTTAAAAAAAATAAATTTAATATAATTTTGAAATGATGAAATTTTTTTTTCAATACAATTTTCTATAACATATAATAATTATTCAAAACATGGAAAACTCATTATTAATGAAAACATTCTTTTTATGAATAATGTGATTTTACAAAAAATCAGTGATTATTTTCTAAGCACTTATCACTGAATTCTTATTGTGTTGGAGCCTTATATTTCATTCATAATTTATTTATTTATATTTATTCCTGTTAATTTAATGTAAAGGTTATAATGGTAATTTTATAGCTTCATATGGTTTCATTAATCTCACAGTTGTGTATAATGCATGATAATGAATAAATAATTTTTTTATAGTGAAATATTATGTAAAATATCAGGGTGTTACATTAATAATGTGTTAACACCAATTTATATGTAAAATGATATGATATAATAATAATAATAATAATTAATATTTTAAAATGTCAATTTCCAATACAAATAGTTCTCTTTATATTTTTTGATCTTATTAAAAAAAGAATTTATAATATTCATAATTTTAAATTAATAAAAATGAAATTAATTTTTTAATTCCAAAAATCATTTTCATCTTAGTATGATTGTTTAGGTTTTTATAAAAATGTAGTTCTTTAGTAAAAACAATTATTTTCAGGAAACAAGTGAATTTTCTGACGTTATATTTACATAATAATGGAATAGATGTTTAAAAAACATTTTAAGTAGAAAAATATGGATGTAATTAATAATAATATTTAATATAAAAATATTTTCTGATCATATATAACATATGTCTAGTGATTTTAGAACAAATTTAAATGTTACTTTATTAAGGAAATAATTTTCACTAATTTTTTGAATTAATAATTTTCAAGAGATATTTGGTTTCAAACATCCATTAAATGTTCATACCATTTATTTTTATTATAGTAAATCAATTTATGTCATTAAATTTTCTATCCAAGATAATTTTATCTCATATATATCTTTTCAGCTTAAAAATGTTATTTTTCAAAAATCCATTTTTACATGATTATGTATGTTTACTTTACAACATGTTATTCACACCATTAAAAATTTTATTAGTTTAAATATTCATCAAATTTTACATCAAAAGTATCAAATTATGTATAAGGTTCCATCAATATCATTATTATTAAAATTAAATTTTAAGGTCAATAATTATTTTCCATGGTAAAAGTAAATTGTTGAAAATGATTAAAATATCAATTTAAATGAATTAAATATCTCATATTTGTCTAAACAAATTTTTAGGTGAGTTCACACCCACACCTATTTTACTCTCCTATTTTCCATTTTTGAGTACCTTTTTTCTTGAATTGTAACATTAAAATATAAAATATATAACGATTGATTTCAAAACTACCCTTACCTTCACTAATAAATCGTTAACCATTACTCCACATCAGGAAAAATAATTCATTTTATTTCATCCTTAAAAATATAATATTATTACCCTCCATAAATCCTATCTAATAATAAATTTTTCTTATCACCATTAATTATCATTAGGACTTCATTTCCATGGATACTTCCCAATAAAAATCAAGTCCCTAGATATTTTTATTTTCAATAATATATATTTTACTCTAAATTTTATTCATTCAAGATTATTATAGACACACTAATTAAATTGTATTAGTATAATTTATATACCATAATGTTACTATATTAAAATTATTATTATTTTTTGTTAATATACCCTATCGATTAAGAAAAAATTCTTTGGTTGTGTGTTGTATTGACTAACGCCTCTATGATGTAATGTGTTTAATATCCCTTCACATACTAACAATAATGGATATAAGGGTGTTATTATAGGATAACTATAATATATTTGGTATAATTATCATTCTCATTTTTTAATTATATAAACCTTTTAATGATATGGTCAAAAAATGATTATCGTTAATTCAATCCTTTAAAATGATAAAACTAAGAATTTGAGGATATGTTCTTTCAAAGTATATAATTAATATACATTACCCTATATTTATAATTATTTTCCATTATATAGTATACAAAAATAATAACTACATAATATCATTATGATTTTAGTATAATGATATTATGTTTAAACTACCAAATAATCATTCATCAAATCAAGGTTTGTTCAGGTTTTTATCAGTTTAACTACATAATTATAAAATACTAAAAATTTATATGATTAATGAATAATTAAACATCATCAATAGTGTAATATAATATAAATGTCTAAATATTAATTTTTCTTATTTCTATATATATATTATCAATATTTAGTTTATTAATTTAAAAATATACTTTGATCCTCAAGGATCACTTAAACACTCTTGTTATCGATTTCATATTCAAGGATAAATAATAAGACCCTCATGAAAGGAGTCTTAAAAATAATAAATAATAATAACTCATCCCAAAATGAATCATTAATGATGCATTAATGGATAAATTTTATATAATAATTAATAAGGCTAAATAAATTATGAAATTATTTCAAACAATCAAAACTATAAACACCTGATGATGAAAATATACTGAATTCATAGAGAGAATTACAACATACATATAGTATAAATTAATGTTTATATAATTTAGGTTATAAATTAAGTGATAAATATTTTTTTGTGATATAGGTGGTTAAATTATATACTTGGATATTAGGAACAAGATGTAAGTACCTTCATCTCAAATTACTCTCTTTGAGACGAGATTCGTATTATAAACCTAATTTCATTTATGTGGTTTATATAGAGCATATTTGAAATATCATATCAAGAATTATATTTTAATAATGGTATTTGATGTTAAATTAAATATCCCTTATTTAATGGGGTTTTTATTTTATGGATTTTAATGGCAAAAGGGTTTTCTTAGTGTTAAATTCTAAATCATTGAGACATAGTACATTTTCTGCACGTTGATTACATTGAATGATGTATTCACTACCCATGGATATATTTTTATTATAATCATTATATTTAATGGTATTTTCTATCCAAATCATGTATCCTTATTCATGTTCTTATTTATTCAGTTATTTCACCACTTGTGAAGATCTATTTAACATAACATAAATTCATTGAGTCATGATCATTCTCATTATATTATTTCAAATAATATTGGTTTATTATACCCTTTTATATTAACTTGTAGTTTAATATAATTTTTTTAGGGACATACATTCCTAAAACTTAAATAATTTGAAAAATATTTCCCACTTCTTGTGATATGTTCTTTTAAAACCATCAGTTTGTTTATCTAAATGGTTTATGATCTTTTTATTCTTGTATACACTTAGTAATATAATCAATTCCATTTATTGTGTGAACATCACATTTCATATAATTTAGAATATATTATATTTATATATAAATTATGTTATTATAATAAGATGGGAAAATTATTTGTATTTTTATATTTTTTTCTAATATAGATGATTATTTTATAGTTGACAATGTTTTTGAGGACCATAAACCTTCGTTCAATGGATGGTTATCATAATATTAATGATTATTTACTAAAAAAAAGGTTTATCAGTGTATTTATATTCTATATTCATCATTATATGAATAACAATGTTTTTATTTATCTAATGGCTCCTTATAGAATGGTATAAAACGTATTGTTGACTCTTATAATGAATCTATTTGTCATAATTAAGATTTGGGGGACCAAAATTATATATATCCCTGATGTATCAACATGTATCATGAGACAAAATAGGTTTGGGTATTTAGTTCATTCATTCAAAACTCAGCATGATATCTTAACTACAGTCTCAAGGATGAGTATAGTTTCATGTAACAAGGAATTTTCAATATATTTTTGATGTTTGAAATTATGACTTCCATCAGAAAGAGATCAGTACAATAACCCTTATTTTTTATTTTCATGGATGTATCATGCTCAAAATTTTATTTTTATTATGGTTTCATGTTTTATTACCAATCCTACTATAATATGTATCCCATGTGTTATCTTTAATTGTTTCAGTTATATGCTTTCCCAATTAACCATATGTGCTAACAACTTTCATATATTTTCCTCATGATTTGTTTAAATGTATTAAATGTGTATGAATTTATTATATAAGTTGAATACTTATAGTGAATTAAGTAATTAATCACATATATAATTAAAAAATACCAGAATAATATAAAAAATATTGGATTTACTAGTTCATAATGTTTCATAACTATCTAATGCTCGAAAAATAAAAATATTCTTCAGATGTAATATGTTCAATAAAATTTTAATATTTTTAATTATGTATTATTATATCTTGTATTTTATAGTTGTTATCAAATATTTTATGAAAATTATGTTCATATAGGAACCAAATATTGTGGTGTGGGCCCTAGGTTTCATAGTTAATATGAAAGTATTTGATTAGATAACATTGATAATAAGTGTATTTATTATAGATAATTTAACAATTTATATGTTATGATTTATCATAATTCCAATGTAATTGATAACCACATTGTGATAAGTATATGATTTAATGTTTAGGAATCAATTCAAACAAAAATTCGGGAATAGGATTAATGAAACTTAGTAAAAGCACTAAGATAAGAGTCATAATATAGGATCATATCTAAAAATATTGGTAATGTATTTAGTAGTTTTTTTCCAAGTAGTATGCCTATGTGTGGATACTAGAAAATTAGTTGTTGGTTTGGCACATATATACATATGGTTGATAACTTGACATTCAATAAATCATCACTGTGATGCATGATGAGTGGGCCTAAGACAACTATATTTGTGAGTTACTCATTGGGATATGATTTGGATAATCATATTCTTTATACATTGAGAAATTCAATAATTATATTAATTAATAATGATATAAAAACTTTTAAGAAAATAACCAATCAAGGATTGAACATAGAAGAGACATAGGTTTATCCAAAAATATCTTATGTTAATCAAATTTGGTTTCATAATGGAATAACTATTAATATTTATGTTTTCATATATATATATACATTGGATATTACGATATTTATTTTGGTTATAGAATTTTTTTGAAACATGATCACAAAAAAGAATATAATAAAGTTATATATCAAAAAACAATTATGTTTTATAACTGAATAATGGAGAATACTTAAATGGTTTAGAATCTTATTATATACCTATTATGATGGAAAATATGGGTTCCCTAGCCTTACCTAAGGTACTGAGGCTATCATTTTCCTGAAACTCGTATCTATTTTCATTAGTGAGTGGTATTTACTATAATTATTCTACTATATTATAAATGTTGTGAGGATAAAGAAAACCATATGTGGATTATACTTCAATAGTTTTACTCTAAAGCTATGGAAACAAATATTAGATTATATTAATAACCATGAATCATGATTTTATGAAAATTTTATATTTTTGGGGATAACTATTTGAGAAAACATGATTGATTTATGGATACTTCTTATGATTAATATATATATATATATATGATGTTGAGATAATAAAAGGTGGTTTTCATTTAAATAATTAATTTAGAAAATAATTTGTAACCATTGGATTGAGAATCCATTAATAACAATTTTTTAAAAGTTCAACTCATTTTTTTATTATGATTTGAAGTTACTTCCATGTGACTTTTTGAACCATTGGTTAACACCATTTTAGGTTTAAAGATAAAGTTAATTTTTTAAGGAATGTATAATATTTGTGAGGAGTAATATTTTGGATATTCATATAATTTTTGGGAAATTTATATTACTGATATTATATGATTATGTTATATACATAATTGATTATATGATTGTTATAATTATTAATGTTTTTTGAGGAAGGATAAGATGGATTTAGAGATCATAAATTTAAATTATTTTTCGATTTAATAAATATTAAGAGAGGTAATTATAATTTAGACTCTCTATTTTGAGGATTAGGTTAGGAAGTATGAGAAAACCCAACTCAAAGTAAAATAGTTTAATCCAACAATGATATAGTTTAAACTATGATAGATGTAGGTTGGAGTAAAATAATTATAGGCTAACATAAATATATGGGTAAATGGTTTTAAATTTGAGTCCCTTTTATGTTATAGGCTATGATAAAATACACATATCAAAAAAAATGTGATCATGTTAATTTCATTATTTTAATAAATGGATGATTCCTTATGTAATAATGTTAATAAAATATGTCAAGGATAATGAATAAAATTTCCCAATGAACAACCAAATGCGATAAAGGATGGAGTAAAAAAATTGTAATTATTCTAAACCATATTTCATTAAATCTAAGTAACAATGTTAACACTATTGAAAACCTATCCTATTTAATGATTATAATTACATAATTTTATAAAAATCTGGGTTACCAAGATGATGATGGAATTATATTTTAATCTGCTTTATTAAATAATTCTGGATGAAGCACTCAGGTAAATGTCTTTAAAGGAATGAAAGGTGTTTTAAATATTGAAAAGGAGGAATTGGTGAAACTATGTGTTCAGTTGACATGATGGATGGTAAAATATGTTTCCTAGTCACACATATGAAATTAAGGTAGAAACCTCTTTCAAGAATATATCTTCAGTTATATATATTTTTTAAATACCCTTGAATAATTTTATTTTTGAGTAAAAATTAAAATCATGAGGATGAAATTTATTTAATAGGTGGAGTGTAATACCCAAAATTTTTAATATATTATAACTTATAAATAACACAATATGTTGGACAACATACTCCTCATGGGAAACCAAACATAAATGAAATTGTCACATATTTGGATAAAATAAAAAGTTCAAATATAAGCATTGAAACCTACCCATTTAAGTAGTGGGAATTAATAGGATTAATGTATTTTTTAATTATATATATATAAAATAAATACTTCATTAAATATGAATTAAATTAAATTAGTTTTACTAAAATGAATAATAATATCATTTGATGTTTAAAAAAGTATTTTTCTAAAAATGCTCAGTTCTATACAATACCCATTTCTAATTCAAGATGAATAGGATTAATTTTAAATTATTTTTGATATTAGTAACTAATTAAAAGAAATTTATATAGTAAATGATATGAAATACGAATAATAAAATTTTATATTTCAATATTTCAATTTCCAAGGAAATATTATTTGCATTATTTTTTATGAATTTTTTCAAAAAATGGATTTAAAAATTTTGTAATTTGAAATTAATAAATAATGGTTTGTGGTATTTAAATAAAATTATTTATTTTAAAGGGAAATTTTGTTTTGGATTCCCTTTAAATCCTTATTCAATTTTTTATTATATATCTTTTTGTTCATTAAAATAATTATCCATAAAAATATTATCATATATATAAATTAAAAGCATAAAAATGATATTTTTTTATGTACCATATATGATGATTATGTTTTTTGTTTTTAAAATTATATACTCACACCAATAAAAAATTTTGTTTAATAAAATGATATCCAAATTAGGGGAAAAGGTTCAATAAAAATATTTTCCAGTAAATTTAAATATTATGGTTAGAAACTAATTATCAATGTAAAAGTAAATTGGGGGAAATTATAAAAGGTTACAAAATGAGAAAAAAAGACTCAAAAATTTAAAAAAAAAATTGGATTAGGTAATAATAAAACCACAATCATTTAAAATTATACTTTTTTCTATTTTTTTGGTTTTTACACATGAATATTTTCCTTATATTATTTAAAATGTGTTGGCTACTCCTTAAAATACCCTTACCATCACATATAAAATGGTAAAACTTAATTTTATTCAATACACGCATTTTATTTGAATTTATCAATGAAAATATAACATATTTCACCAACTATAACCCTATCCCATGTTAAAAAGCATCTAATCACCATTATTTTGCAAAATTTCATCACTTCAAAGGAGACTGCAAGAGAAAATTGTAGTACATGGTGTGTGTACTATCAACTAATTAGTTTTCCTTAAATTATATTCATTGAAATTTATTATATAAAAACAAATTCAATTATATTATTATAATTTATATAATTTAATTTAACTATTCTATTTAATTTATATTTTTTAATCGTATACCCCATCCATTAAGAAATGAAAAACTATTGTTCAAGTGTCGTATAGACTACCGCTTCCAGGAAAAAACATGTTTCATTTTCCATTACTACCATACAAGTTGTATATTAGAATGATATTAAAGGAAAAATTATTTATATGATATCAATATTGTTATGGTATTTCAAATTTTAGAACTGATTAATAATATGGAAAAAAATGATAATAGTTAATTCAATTGTTGTGAACAAGTTTACTATAAGGAAAATGATTTTATTATTTTTATAAAATTAACTAATATAAATTATATTATTTTAAAAGATATTTTATATTATGAAATATGATACTAATAACATCTAAATTATATAATTAGATTTTTATTATAATTATTTTATATTTAACCCACATCATAATCATTCATTAAATCTCGTGTTTATTCATGTTTATGTTGGTTTAACCACCTAATAGAAGAATACTATAAATTTATATGGTGAATGAATGTTGTAATATATTTCTGGTATAATATTATATAAATATGTAAAATCTAGTTTGTTTTTGGGTTGTGTATTTTATTCCAATAATTAATTAATTAATTAATAAAACACACTTCGATCATCATCAATAAATAAAATGTGCTTGTTATCAAATTCATTATAAAGGATAAATAATATGAATCCCATGAAAGTAGTTTTAAAAATATAAATAATTATATAGACTAAATTATAATAAATTTTACTTATTATTAATTATTTAATTTTATAGAATATTGAAAGCAGACATTGCTATAATTAAACAAGTACAAATGATCAAAATTATGAAGTCCGAGGTTGAAATTCGTCAGAACACATATTGAGAAAAACTATTTATGAAGAGTATAAATTTAAATGAATTTTATTAAGAATATAAATTTAGTTATTATGATATATATTTTATTATAAATGATGGTTATTTTTTTCAATGAATGTTGGAACAAGAAGTAAGGGTTTTCTTCTAATTTTTTTATTGTGACATGGTTTATATTGGGAACCTAATTCATGTTTTTTGGGGTATATACATCCTATTTTAGGTATAATATTAGGAATTTTTTTAATAACATTATTTTAAGATCAGTTACAAGACTAAACTTTCTTGGTGTCTTTATTTGATTGATTATATTACTGTACGAGATTTCTTAGCATCAAATTTTGATCATTTGAGACAAAATAAATTTTGGGAATGTTGATTCCGATGAATGGAATATTCACATCCTAAGGATATGTTTTTATTGAAATCCGAGTATTTCGTGGGATTAACTACCCAAATCATGGACCTTTATTAAATTCTATATTAATTTGTTTTTTCACCTAATAAAAATGATTTTAGTAACTCAACATTGGATAATTAAGATATCACAATTATCATGAAATTTTTTCTGTGATAGTTGGCTAAAATATAACATTTTATTGTAATATATAGTATTACATCATTAATTTCAAGGGATATACATTCCTAACAAAAAATTATCTGAAAAATATTTGTCACTTTATTAGATATGCTCTATTGGAACAATCAAATTTATTTATTTAGACGGACTATGATCATGATATTCTTATAATGACTTAATCGTATAATAATTTATCTATATGGTGAGAACATCGAAACATACATAATATATATTGAATTATGTTCACCTATAAACTATGAAATCTTAACAACATTGGAAAATATATTGGTGTTTTCTAATTTTTATTCCAATATGGATATTTGATGGAATGTTTACTAAATATTGTTTGACCACTCTTATTCTTTCTCTATATGGATTACAATCATGTCATCAGTTTATCAAACTTGGAAAATTTATTTAAATTCTTGGTGATTATGTTCTTCTAATGTTAGATGATATTTTACTAATAATCATTATTCTTAATTCTATATATATCTATTTTTAACTCAACTAATGATTCTAAATCGAATGGTATGAAATGACTTGTTGAATATTATGTAGAATGTGTGGAAATAATGAGGTCATGGGGTTGGACTATAATTTTACATCTCTTTCAAGCATTTATAGGTCTCATGAGATAAAAAATGATTTGGTATTTAGTGCATGACATCCCAATTTAGGCATATGTCTTCACCAC
This sequence comes from Viscum album, assembly GCA_963277665.1. NCBI lineage: Eukaryota > Viridiplantae > Streptophyta > Magnoliopsida > Santalales > Viscaceae > Viscum > Viscum album. The sequence continues at coordinate 598,585,155 of OY728121.1, forward strand.
GATCTCAAAGATATGTACGGTTTCATGGTACAAGGCCCTAAAATATGTTTTGGATGTTCAACATTATTCATTCATGCAATTTAATATTAGTATTATTATAAATGATTTCATATTTTTTATTTATATATAATTATCTTAGCTTCATTATTATTATAGATTCAAATTCTTACCATGATACTTGTGCCATGTTTATGAAATTTCAAATTCAGATATATATTTATATAATTTATTAGTTGATATCACCCCTTTATAATGATTCCATTAACTAGGATAGGAATAAAATTAGTCCATATGATATATTTATAAGGGTAAGATGTGTGGAGGAATTTATGGGAGATGTTAATGAATTATTATTAATAATGTAGTTTCTTATAAATATATATTGAATAATTTTCCTCCCATTACAAAAAAAATATATGATTTATTAGTTTATGATTTATCCTCAATTTCTAAATATTTTATACTAAAAATATCCAACAGATATAAGAGATTCAATAACAGTTATTATTTTTTTAATTATGGATTTTTTTATGAATTATTTTTTGGTTGGTATAATAGAAAATTTATAAACTATCTATCTATGAGAACCAAATATACAAGTGAGAATCTAGGGAATTATAATATAACCATTAATAAATGTATCCACTAGTTGTATTCTTCCAAAAATCACTCTAGGACTTCTCAAAATAATGTCTCAACATCATAAAATGTATTGAACTTGAAGATCAATTCACCAATCATCACATGTAATGTTTTTTTAGCATAGAACCAATCAACCCAAATCATCCATGTGGCTACATAAATATCATTTTTCTACTTATAATAGGTTTGAAATTAATTTTTCTCATTTTCTATTTTATATAAGTGTATCAACTCATCTTATCCAAACAAATATTTACCACACTATCATAATGAAAATTCCCCTTATTGACAAAAAATATTTACTATGGGTCTTAAATATATTGATTTTTTTGTTTATTATCAATAAATATAAAGAATAATGTAATTTCTTTGCCTTTTTATTTTTATCATTATTGAAAAAATTCAAATGATATATAAGGGAAGTATCTCACACATATTCAATCATATTCAAGAGTTCCCATAATAATATCTTCTCCCATTTATTTACATCATTAAAGAATGATCCAATCGGTTGAGATAAGGATGAAATCACATGTTTCTTAGAAATGATAAAATGCTAATTCAATTACATGTCTTCTTTGGGAATCCCAGTGTATGAAATAATAGTTAACTAATTAATACTTCAATACAGTCAATTCATATATTCTGCATGTGACATAATTTCTATATTTCTTATTTTGGGGGTTGATCAACTAGATTTAATATGTAATATATCATGAACCCATATTCAATAAATAAATCATAAATATTTAGGTTTAGGATATAAATCTCCCACTTTATATTAAATTTCTCTTCAATAGAAACTCCCAATTACTAAACAACTATTATATGAACATATCATGGGGGAAACTATTATAAGAATTCCATAACACTGAATAGTAAGAGTTATCTAGATATCATTTATTCATTACATAATGTTTATTTAATAGAATATATTTATGACTTATCTCCCACAGGGGATGCACATGACTCTGTATATTGGATGTTTATTTTCTTTTGTAATGAGTAAATCCTTCCTTGCTATACAGTAGTTACATCGTCACCAATACGCACCTTTTGTTTTTCTCTACCAATTAACTAAATTTTAGTATAATCAAAAAATGATTTGAGAAATGGGATTTTTATCTATTCCATATAATGATACTATCAAGATTAAAAGTTTACCCTCATCTGGGATCATTAATTAATCAATCATTTGCACTTAAAGAGCTCATTATTCCATTTTTTTTAAATTTCATGTTGTTAGAAATCATCAGTTGTGTCGTCTCTTTAATAATTTTTATTTAATTTTTTTATTCTTTTTTTGATATATGAATGATAAATAATATTCACAAGTATAGTTCTTTATTGGAAATCCAATAAAATTATAAAGAAATATTGAATTATACTTCGAGTTTAGTCCAGTTTGATCACATTTCCCACACAATACATAATTCACTACCTTTTGATCATATTTTATATCCTTTATTCCTATTATGAACATTAATATGTATCTTTATCATTTGTTCCTTATGATCCCAATTTGTCTCTACGTTTGTAAATGAATTGCCTTGAATAAAATGATAACATTTATCCCCTTTCAATGATTTATCTTTCCTATAGAAGTTTGCAATCCAAGTCCAATATATATTTTAAATAAATTTGTGACACTATTATAATAATAGTCATAACTTCAATATATTTTATCATCATTATAAAACCTTATTTTAATGAAATTTCTTATTTATTTATCTAAAACAATGTCTTTTTTACTTATTTTATTTCACTTTCTCATAGATTTACTTCTTCCTTTTATAGAGTGTCTCCATTTGCCAAATGGTAATTCTATATAAGTGATATACTATACTAATAAATATATTCACTCTTACCAAAGGATCCACAATAGTGATAATAACATTTAAAAACTATTTTCACTTTGAAAATATTAAAAATACTTATAGTTTATAGATAGTTTTTGAGGTATTACTACCATTAATTTTCGTTATCCATTGAAAAAAAAATCTTCTAAACTCATCTATAACTCCCTTTTAAGTATGAATATAGTTCATCCAATCTCATTAAACCTTTAAAAATATATTTTTTAATTCAGAAACTATACTAGTTGATAAAATATATATTGAATAATTATAAAAAATACACTTTTCATTGTGTAAGAATTCACTGTAGACATTTATGATTTATCCTAAACCAAGAAAACATTCTTATAGTTTCTCTAATTAACATGAAGTTTTTATCAAAATTTAGAAAACTATTTTGTGCTTCATTTAATTCTTCTTATTTTTTAAGAAATTTTAGTACAAAATCATCACACATATTTTATTGTTCCTGAATCCTCACATTGAGTTCCTTAATCTATAAAAAGAAACCATTGTAATTCTATTAAACGTTTCATTTTTTTTATCATTAAGCATTATACTTTTCTTATGTTGGGTATTTTTAATGGCATGAATCTTTTTTATATCTAATTATATACTCATTTTGTCACTATTCTTCTTCCCCGCCACTACATGAGGTGGCTTCTGGCTTCATCAAATGATTCATAATTGTTTTTAAAGAAAATAATGATTCATAAATCACTCTCTATTGATTAGTATTTAATGTCCAATTTGATCAACAATTTTATTTTTGACTTTCTATAATACATTTTCTTCATTTTAGCATAATCATTATAGATTCTTTTTTCTTTATCAAGAGAAACCACCTTCATCATCATCACTTTCATCCTAAAAAAATTCTTAATTGGAGATTATATTGATTTATTCCCAATGAATCCAAGATTAATGAATTTATGTTAAATGTTATTATAGAAGAAGTACAAGGATTTACTATACTTTTAAATTTTTTCATCATCAATTTTTGAATCAAAATCAGATTCTAAATTCTTCTCATAGTGTTTTGTATTTCAAATCTTTGATCTGAATTCAATATCCTTTTTTGCATTATTTTTTTAATATTATTTCTTACCTCATTTCCCAATTATAAAGTCTGATGTCGAACAAAACACGTTATAGGTTTCTTATGTACTTAAAATCAGATATCTTCATATCAACTCAATTATATTAACTCCTCATCGGTTTGATTAAAATTATAGAGTGTTTCAAATTATCTATAAATACTATGATATGACATACTCTCTCATTATCTATATTAAAATATCCATTTAAATCATAATCATCATAAATTCAAGTTTCAATAAACTTATCTATCCAAATCAATTTTTTTGCTTCCATATTCTTTAAATTGCATATATATATATTCCTAGGCTTCCTCAACATCTCATTGATGGTTTTATGTCCCAGAATATTTTTGTGAAATTTATTTGATAGAGATGATAGAAAGGAATTTCAAAATTTCCCATAAACATAATTATTTCTATTTTCATCATAATCCATGATAACATCCCATAAAAGTATATTATATCACACTATTACAACATCACATACCTCTAAACTGTGTGACAATAAAAATTAATCATTTAATTATTTTATCTATCAAAATTCATTCCATAAAAAAGTATTATCCAACGTTCTTGAAAGGATTGAGATTCTATATGATTATTCATTGGTAAAAGAATAATATTTTTTAATGGGAAGCATGTTTTCTATAATAAAACATGTGGGTTCCTGGTATAGATATATTATTAAGAAGTGGTGTAGGTGAACCTATTATAACTTCTTACAAATTCTTATTTTTATTCAACCTCTATGACAATTTAAGATATTTATCCACTATTATTTTTTTTCTCTCTTACATAAAGGACACTTTATAGTATACATTTATCAGACACTTTGATTTTCAAATGATAGATTCTACAACCTTCCAGGTTTGGGTTTAACTATAAGAACATGATTTCCATTGAAAATAACATTGGGTAAATTAAAATCAATATACCATAAATTATTAATAAATATCTTGAAATTCCTAGTTCCAAAATGAGTATAGAGGATGAAACCTAGTGAGTTTTTTTTATGGATCCTTCTTGTTGAAGCTATCTCCTAAAATGATTCTCCTTCAACATTATCCAAAATATTTCATTATACTGGATCCTATAAGTTCTTCAAATATTTACTAATAACTTATATGATCAAGTATTATAAAACTTATATCTATAAATTCAATATGCATGAAAACAATTTCTCTTTAATGTCCTCATGTCTTGATATTTAAACAGATCATTATGAAATTATAAAATTATCTCCTAATGATATGAAGATAACATAGGGTAGGGATATGTTCTTAATTACCTCCAAAATATCCACACTATGGTTAAAGTGTTTTAATTCAACTCCAAATAATCTCTTTCTACGATACTATTATATTTTTGGGTTCACCTATAACTTAAAATCATAGGTAACTCTTAGATGTAGTTGGTTTATCGTATGTGATACTAGATTATTCTCTCCAATGTTCGTTCATTCTCTATTGTTCAGCTCATTTTCTCTATATGTGCTATTATATTCATAGAATCATCATGTAAAATATTTCTACATGATAATTTGTAATGTAACATTCTTTTTCAGAAATAATATCCATTTATTCAAACAAGATGATTTTTTGAACTTGAATATCATTTAATATAAGTCAAATATTTCCATTAAATCACTAGGAATTATGAGATTATTTCCTCTTAAAAACCCTATATAATTCTAATCAAGGAATTATTTTTAACTCCAATCTCACATGCATGAAATTATTATGTGAAACTTATTCCTATGGAATTTTAATATCAATATCTCATCTTGATTCACAATTATTTTTTAGTAAATTTTATATTTAAATCATTGAGGTTTATTACAAGAAGTTACTAAAAATTATTTTCATTAAAAAATATTTATTTTATAATTACCTAATTAATTTTTAAGTAATATCATAATTCAAGGAAATTTAACATTTTATAGGTTATGATTTAAATTTGTATCTCATTTTTTTTATTTCTACATTCACATTCATTGGGTCATTTTCCAGTAATAACTAATATTTAAAAGGGAATTATAAGTATTACAAAGTCAATATGAGTTGACAACATTATCAAATTTCGGAAAAATAACAATTATTGTGATCCAGCATAAGTTTTATTGGTTTTCAACAAATTATTATTTGATTGATTGTGAGTTTTATGCATTTCCGCAAACTCTTATAGGAAAATTCATTTTTGTGAATGGCCAGAAGTCCATAGTTTTTTATTTAATTTTTTAATAATCCACCATTTGAAGAGTTTCATATGGAACCCTTATATGACCCATATGACTATAGAAAAAATGCTCAATAAAGGTCACATAAGACAATAGAATCGACTACACAAGAACATACCCTCCCTTACCTCTTTTTCATACTTTTTTCTAACTCCCCACCTCACATGGTTGGTTAACCAGCATTCTATAATGAAGTGAAGCATGGTCACCGGTTGTGATGGCGGTTTTCATACACTCTCATCATTACCAATATGGATATATCTAATTTGACGACATATAATTTTTTTATTCCTTTTTTGGCCTCCCCCATGTCCTATAATCCAACTCTATAACTATGAGGACCTATGGCACAAATTCCTTTGATGGAACGAAGGCCATATGTGTAATGAACTGCCAATTCTCATTGGCTTGAGAGTACCACGAGTCATTACTAGGGCTTAAGCGATATCCCCAAGGTTACAAAGGCTGAAAATAAATGCTGAAGGGTTTCAAGTACATGTGGGGGAAGATTTACCCTTTAATAAATAAACCAATAAACCAACCACAACCAAACATTCAATATATGATGCATGAACAAATGAAAGACCAATAAACAACTTTATTTATAATAAACCACATAAATGTACACAAAAGCGGAAGAAAAAACTAAGCATCAATGTAAACAATGAATCAACAAATCAAGATGCTTAAAAGACACTACAACTACATCCATCACATGCTCCAAGCTCCACAACATCTCACAAGCATCACCATGAGCCACTAGAAAAAGGATGATTTACCATTACCTATGTCTCAGAATACAACATCTGCAAAAGCACCAACATGCCAAAGCATGGGAGAGTATAAAACTTACAAGGTTTTCCCTAATGACTTCCTTACTCGTGCCACTATGATAAAAGAGTGAGCCACATTTATATAAAAACAGTTATATAAATTTTTTTCTCAAAAGTAGTTAATAACTAAATATAAACATGTTTATAAATCCATTCATAACCAAAGGCATTCCATGTTCTATTGAAAACCAATTTTCTAGTAAGTTATTTTCCAGAAAAATAAGCAAAAAAGATTTAGAACCATTTCACAAGCATTCCATTTTGGCATACCCAACCATTTCGACAAACCCATCCAACCAATCATGCATACTACCTGGAAGAGGAGAGAAGCCCAAACCCTTATCCACCCCAACAATGATGGGGGAGACTTCTTACCCTTATCCCACCCAAATGCACATGACTTCTTGATGGGGGAGATCACTAACCCTAATTTATCCCAACACTGATGGGGGATACCCCTAACCTATAACATCCCGCCTTTTTATCACCTAAACTTTCATTTCATTTTACAAAACCGAGGATCTTTAAGGTTTAGTGTCTTGGAAACCAGGAACATAAAACATGAAAACATAAAACATTCTTCTTAAACACTTGAAAGGCTTCTCCTCATGTTCATCCTAGGTTCATTACTGCATCTCATAACCTAGGAATATACATCAAAAGAAAGGGTCAGCAGAAGGCCCAGTAAGGAAAACAAGAGAAACATTTTACATGTGAACTTGAGATACTTCAATAAGGTCATGAAAAGAACTTTAATGCATGAGAAAGAAATCATGAGGCTTATCATAATAAAAATAAAAATTTTCATAACTTGAAGATGTGGCTACATCATTTAACATAGACAATCCTGAACATATCACTAAGGTCTATCCCCAAGGTTTCATTTGAAAATTACCAAGGTTAATCACCAAGGTATCGTGAAAATTGAAATCTCTAGTGGTTACATCATTACCTAATGCATTGGAGCGCTCTCAGGGCGCACCCTTAAATTTTCATTTATTATCATGTGAGCCACATATATCATCATCAAAAATTTCATAAATAACCCATATAGAATAAAATAAATGGGTTTCATTTCATAATCATAATGTTTTAAAAAACTGCTTTAAAGACATGATCTTTATGTCACTTTAAACCCATGGAAAGGGAAAGCGGGTTTTATGTATGTAAATCCCAGAATTTAAAATAGAACATTTTTGTATATATGTGAATACCCATATATAAAAGGGATTTTGAGTATTCACTTAAAAATAAAATAACTTTAGAAAAAGAGAGAGACATTTTGAGATGAAAATTCTGTAGCATAATGGCTATGTTACAAGGTTTTTGAAAACATTGAAAAGAGAGGGGACATGGGTCAAACATTCATAAATGACCCATAAAATAGTAGAGGGACAGAATATAATGTATTTAAGAACATGGTAATGAAATTTGAAAATATACCATATGAAATGAAGAACATGAAAGGAAAAAAAAAATAAGATTTCTCTTATAAAAATTCAGCAGCCTAACGGCGTTATATAAACTTCAACCAAAAATGAATTGATGAGATCAAATGGGGTCTCTCATCATATGAACATAAAATATCAGTATGATAGATATAGAGATCATACCACAACATAATAAAAAGGGACTTTCAAGACTTGACATGGAATTAGAACTTTGAAAAGGGAGAAAGGTGCAAGAACCACTTAAAAATTTAGCAGCCTAACGACGCCACTTAAACATCAAAATACTGAATTGAAGAGATCAAATGGGGACTCTCATCACATGGTCATAAAAGATCAGTATGATAGATATAGAGATCATACCCCAACATAACAAAAAGTAACTTGAAATAATTGACATGAAAGTAGAACTTCAAAACGAGAAGGGTGAAGAACCACTTAAAAATTCGGCAGCCTAACGGCGCCACTTAAAACATCAAAATACTGAAATGAAGAGATCAAATGGGGTCTCTCATCATATGGTCATAAAAGATCCGTATGATATATATAGAGATCATACCCCAACATAACAAAAAGGAACTTGAAAGAATTTACATGAAAGTAGCACTTCAAAACGAGAAGGATGAAGAACCACTTAAAAATTCGGCAGCCTAATGGTGCCACTTAAAACTTCAAAATACAGAATTGAAGAGATCAAATGGGGTCTATAATCATATGATCATAAAATATCAGTATGATAGATATAGAGATCATACCCCAACATAACAAAAAGGACTTGAAAGAATTGACATGAAAGTAGAACTTCAAAACGAGAAGGGTGAAGAACCACTTAAAAATTCGGCAGCCTAACGGCGCCACTTAAAACATCAAAATACTGAATTGAAGAGATCAAATGGGGTATCTCATCATATGATCATAAAAGATCAGTATGATAAATTTAGAGATCATACCCCAACATAATAAAACGGAACTTGAAAAACATTACATGAAAATAGATCTTGAAAAATGAGAAGGGACAAAGAATCTGTTACAAAACTTTCGGCAGCCTAACGGCGCCACTTAACACTTCATAAAACGAAATAATGAGATTAAGGGGGGATATCTCATTATGTGAACATGAAAAGGGAAGTATGAGGATTATATAAGAAAACCCTTTAACATAAGAACATGGAGCATAAAAGAAATTACATAAAAGAGATTTCTTGAAAAGAAAGAGAGAGATCAGATCCCTTACCTTAAAACGTAACTCTTAAAACTCAATGGTTGGGACCTTGAGGGCCTGGGGGCACCTTGGGAGGACTCCTTGGGAGTTAAGGAGGCCATAACTTCGTTGAAAATGGTTTTGGAGTCGAAAAGATGAGAGGAGGGCTTGGTATTTATTGGGAAAGTGAGGGGACAAGGCATTAATGGCCAAGGGACACCTCAAAAGTGGTTTTCTCAAAAGCATGGGCCCTCCCATGGTACTTCCCATAAATTTATGCCACATGGGGACCCCCACACAATAATTCATCCTCTTTAGTCGAACATCCTTCAAAATATCTCATGACCTCATCATGAAACAGTTATGATGTCATTAAACATACCGAAATCCTAAAACTGTATTTTTACTATTCACTGAAAATTCAACTTTCTCAGAAAAATCCCAAAATTTCACCTTAACCAAATATCAATTCTCTGATTTCAAAAATGAACTCTATTTTATAAAAATAATTTTCTAAGTATTTTTAATTTATTTTTTAAATAAATACACTATTCACCGAAAATTCATTATTTTTAGAAAAAATCCCAAAAATTACCATAACATAATATCGGTGCTCTGAGTTCAAAAATGAAATCCATTTTATAAAAATATTTTTCTAAATATTTTTAATTTAATTTTTAATTAAAAAACACTATTCACCAGAAAAACTAATACTTGAATAATAATTTATGAAACCGTTATTTAACCATTTTATTTAATCACATTACTTAATCAAGGTGCCTAGATTATTTTAAAACTTCCTTTAAGTGAGATTACTAATCCATTTGGTCATATTACTAATCCTAATCATAAAATCACTATTCATAATTTACTATTCATGAAAAATCAAGTTGATTATATTAGACTCCAAATTTCGTACTGAACATAATTGTAGAAGACCATTTTTTGAAAATCATTACACATTTTTAATTATTTAAGGTTTACATAAACATTTTTATAATATCCTTTTTCTAAAATTCATCAAAATATGCATACTATATTTATCCGGTCATTTGAAAATTCATAAAATCATCATAATAAGAAATCCAAATTTTTATTTAAAACAATGGATTACACAAGGCACTTACGGTCTTCTTACATAGCCCCATATCACACCAGCATAGGACCTAAGTGTAAGGTGTGCTAAGATGAGAGAGTCTGAGGGAGGGTCGGCCAACATTGCCCGAGTAGTAATTTCTATCAGTTTGAACTTCTCACGAAGGTGATTCCATTCTAGTTTCACACGATGAAGTTCAGCTTGGGTTTGGTCCAGAGCAAAGCCCAGTGGTGCTACCTCCTTCCCAAGTTCTGTTAGATGGGCTTCGATCGGTCCAAGACTTCTGGGTGAGGCCATCGAATCTTCTTTCTATATTAATTAACCAAGATTACTTGTATATAGAGACAATAATCAAAACTTTTAGTTTCCAGCGGTCATATTGACCAATGGTCATATAACAGTCAAAAACCAATGGTGTCATTTTAATTATACTCATGTTATCAAATGAAACATTTTTGTTGAGTATAAAAATAAAATAAAATAACACATAAAATTACGAAACAAGATTTATTCAAAATTTCGGGTCGTTACAATCTTCCCCCCTTAAGAAATTTTGTCCTCGCAATTTTTAAAATTAGGTTTTGAAATTTCATTGAAAGTCCCACATCGGAAAAGGAGTCAGTAAAACTATTACTTTAAAAGAAAGAAAGTGATGTATGAAGGTAACCCGAGTTAGCCCACACTAGGATCCCATGTAGGAAAACATGGACATGGAAGAAAAACAAAGGGTCATGTTCTGAGGGAGAGTGATAGAGAACATGATTAGGATAAATTTAACCATAAAAAAATCCCAAACTTATGATGTGTGTAAACGGTAATTGATTACCTAGTAGGAAACGTAAACCAACAACGTTTTTGTTTTACGTTCCTTTTCATAATTTTGAGAAATTCATTTACTACATAGAACAAAAACATAGTAAAATATACCTACCTTCATGTAGAGTTTCATCCTTTAATAAGTTTCTACCAAAACTAATCTTTTCTCCAAATGATGAGCATTCAAAACTACTCTGTCTCATCAAAACACAAGAATCATCTTCTAGAGAATCACATAATCCACAAAAGATTAACTATCTATTTCTTCTATCTTTAAACATTATCCCAAAAACAGAAAGGGTAAGGTAAAACAACTCTTCAAAAAGAAAGAATCCCATAGGAAGGGAAACTATTTTTACATCTTCAAAATTCCATGGTACTACCCAAAGTTCATCATAGGCCATCCCATAAATAACGGTCCTTAAAATTCCTCAAAATAAACCAAACTAAGACTGAAACCCAAATACAAGAGGGATTTGATAACAAAGTATTCAAAAATAAACATCATTGTTCATATCCAAACAACATCAACCACACCTAACATCTTATAACAAAAGTAGCTAACCTAAACATATTTTACCCAAGATAGGTTAATCATTCCCTTAAGTAACCTAAATTACTATAAGTCCACCTTAAATTCATTGATTCTTCAAAATATAAGTCAACCTTACTCCTCAATGAAAATACCGTAGTAATCTATTTACCTCGATCATATAGGGTCCTCAAAATAGTGAACGTCTTCTAAAATAATAATCATCTTTTAATCCCCTAATCATCTCTGTCGTAATAATACAGCAATCGTAGCATTTCCTATCACATTGGTTGTTGGGACATGTTCTTCCATTTCCCACCATTAAATAAGAAAAGAAACTATAATTAGGGGCTTAAATACTTATCCATTAATCATGAAAAGAAACTTAAAGAAAATAAGGATAACTTGTAGTTGAAAATTATACCCTAACTTGTGATCCCCTAGGTTCCCATCTAGGTTATTCATGATCATATATTCTTATGTGAACCTTTATTTTATTTTATCTTTGTTCCTTTAACAATAGTTCATACTAAGCTTATGAATTTACCAAAGCATATCCCCCGGGAGTGTCGTAACCAAGAGTGCAGCAAGGCCCATTGTCGTGTACCAGTTCCCGTTCAAGTCTAGCTCAAAGCGGTGTTTTTCGGTTTTACCCCTATGTACATCTGTGCCAGAGCCACCTCTACCTGCTCGTATCCAGACAGGGATGTATTTGCTTGGAAACCCCTTACTCAATACTCACCAAAATACCAGGAAGATTTCTTATATTTAAACTTTTCTATAGGGTTCTTCCTAGAGTTTTCATATACTAATTTCCACAAATAACTAAACCATACTTTGATAACAACTATAACATCCTGCCTTATTATCACATAAACTTTCATTACATTTTACAAAACCGAGAATCTTTAAGGTTTAGTGTCTTGGAAACCAGGAACTTAAAACATGAAAAAATAAAACATTATTCTTAAACACTTGAAAGGATTCTCCTCATGTTCATCCTAGGTTCATTACTGCATCTCATAACCTGGGAATATACAACAAAAGAAAGGGTGAGCAGAAGGCCCAGTAAGGAAAACAAGAGAAACATTTTACATGTGAACTTGAGATACTTCAATACGGTCATGAAAAGAACTTTACAGAATGAGAAAGAAATCATGAGGCATATAATAATGAAAATATAATTTTTTAATAACTTGAAGATGTGGCTACATCATTTAACATAGACAATCATGAACATATCACCAAGGTCCATCCCCAAGGTGTCATTTGAAAATTACCAAGGTTATTCACCAAGGTATCGTGAAAATTGTAATCTCTAGTGGTTACATCATTACCCAATTAATTGGAGCACTATCAGGGTGCACCCTTAAATTTTCCTTTATTATCATGTGAGCCACATATATCATCATCAAACATTTCATAAATAACACATATAGCATAAAATAAATTGGTTTCATTTCATAATCATAACTTTTTAAAAACTGCTTTAAAGACATGATCTTTATGTCACTTTAAACCCATGGAAAGGGAAAGCGGGTTTTATGTATGTAAATCCCAGAATTTAAAATATAACATTTTGGTATATATGTGAATACCCATATATAAAAGGGAGCTTTGAGTATTAACTTAAAAATAAAATAACTTTATAAAAAGAGAGAGACATTTTGAGATGAAAATTCTGAAACATAACGGCTATGTTACAGGGTTTTAGAAAACCTTGAAAAGAGAGGGGACATGGGTCAAACATTCATAAATGACCCATAAAACAGTAGAGGGGAAGAATATAGTGGATTTAAGAACATGGTAATGAAATTTGAAAATATACCATATTAAATGAAGAACATGAAAGGAAGACAAAAATAAGATTTCTCTTATTAAAATTCGGCAGCCTAACGGTGTTACATAAACTTCAACCAAAAATGAATTGATGAGATCAAATGCGGTATCTCATCATATGAACATAAAATATCAGTATGATAGATATAGAGATCATACCCCAACATAATAAAAAGTGACATTCAAAACTTGACATGGAATTAGAACTTTGAAAAGGGAGAAAGGTGCAAGGACCACTTAAAAATTTAGCAGCCTAACGACACCAATTAAACTTCAAAATACTGAATTGAAGAGATCAAATGGGGTCTATCATGATATGGTCATAAAAGATCAGTATGATAGATATAGAGATCATACCCCAACATAACAAAAAGGATCTTGAAATAATTGACATGAAAGTTTAACTTCAAAACGAGAAGGGTGAAGAACCACTTAAAAATTCGGTAGCCTAACGGCGCCACTTAAAACTTCAAAATACTGAATTGAAGAGATCAAATGGGGTCTCTCATCATATGGTCATAAAAGATCAGTATTATAGATATAGAGATCATACCCCAGTATAACAAAAAGGAACTTGAAAGAATTGACATGAAAGTAGAACTTCAAAACGAGAAGTGTGAATAACCACTTAAAAATTCGGCAGCCTAACGGCGCCACTTAAAACTTCAAAATACTGAATTGAAGAGATAAAATGGGGTCTCTCATCATATGATCATAAAAGCTCAGTATTATAGATATAGATATCATACCCAAACATAACATAAAAGACTTTAAATAATTGACATGAAAGTAGAACTTCAAAACGAGAAGGGTGAAGAACCACTTAAAAATTCGGCAGCCTAACGACGCCACTTAAAACTTCAAAATACTGAATTAAAGAGATCAAATTGGGTCTCACATCATATGATCATAAAAGATCAGTATGATAAATTTAGACATCATACCCCAACATAATAAAAAGGAACTTGAAAAACATTACATGAAAATAGATCTTGAAAAATGAGAAGGGAGAAATATTCTGTTACAAAAATTTGGGCAGCCTAACGGCGCCACTTAACACTTCATAAAACGAAATAATGAGAGTAATGGGGGATCTCTCATTATGTGAACATGAAAAGGGAATTATGAGGAGTATAAAATAACACCCTTTAACATAAGAACATGGAGCATAAAAGAAATTACATAAAAGAGATTTCTTGAAAGGAAAGAGAGAGATTGGATCCCTTACCTTAAAACGTAACTCTTAAAACTCAAAGGCTGGGACATTGAGGGCATGGGGGAACCTTGGGAGGACTCCTTGGGAGGTAAGGAGACCATAACACCGTTGAGGATGGTTTTGGAGTCGAAAAGATGAGAGGAGGGCTTGGTATTTATAGGGAAAGTGAGGGGACAAGGCATTAATGGCCAAGGGACACCTCAAAAGTGGTTTTCTCAAAAGCATGGGCCCTCCCATGGTACTTCCCATAAAGTTAGGCCATATGGGGACCCCCACACAATAATTCATCCTCTTTAGTCGAACATACTTTAAAATATCTCATGAAATCATCATGACACAGTTATGATGTCATTAAACATACCGAAATCCTAAAACTGTATTTTTACTATTCACTGAAAATTCAACATTCTCAGAAAAATCCCGAAATTTCACCTTAACCAAATATCAATGCTCTGATTTCATAAATGAACTCCATTTTATAAAAATAATTTTCTAAATATTTTTAATTTATTTTTTAAATAAATACACTATTCACTGAAAATTCATTATTTTTAGAAA
The DNA here is from genome assembly GCA_963277665.1 of Viscum album. NCBI lineage: Eukaryota > Viridiplantae > Streptophyta > Magnoliopsida > Santalales > Viscaceae > Viscum > Viscum album. The sequence goes on from OY728121.1 coordinate 598,600,528, forward strand.
AAACCCCAAAAATTACCATAACATAATATCGTTGCTCTGAGTTCAAAAATGAAATCCATTTTATGAAAATAATTTTCTAAAATATTTTTAATTTAATTTTTAATTAAAAAACACTATTCATCTGAAAAAACTAATACTTGAATAATAATTTATGAAACTGTTATTTAACCATTTTATTGAATCACATTACTTAATCAAGGTGCCTAGATTATTTTAAAACTTTCTTTAAGTGAGATTACTAATCCATTTGGTCATATTACTAATCCTAATCATAAAATCACTATTCTTAATTTACTATTCATAAAAAATCAAGTTGATCTTATTAGACTCCAAATTTCATACTGAACATAATTGTAGAAGACCATTTTTTGAAAATCATTACACATTTTTAATTATTTAAGGTTTACATAAACATTATTCAAATATCCTTTTTCTAAAATTCATCAAAATATGCATACTATATTTATCCGGTCATTTGAAAATTCATAAACATCATCAAAAGAAGAAATCCCAATTTTTATTTAAAACAAAGGATTACACAAGGCAGTTACGGTCTTCTTACATATCCCCTTATCACACCAGCATAGGACCTAAGTGTAAGGTGTGCTAAGGTGAGAGAGTCCGAGGGAGGCTCGGCCAACATTGCCCGAGTAGTAATTTCTATCAGTTTGAACTTCTCGCAAAGGCGATTCCGTTCTAACTTCTCATGATGAAGTTCAGCTTGGGTTTGGTCCAGAGCAAAGCCCAGTGGTGCTACCTCCTTCCCAAGTTCTGTTAGATGGGATTCGATCGGTCCAAGACTACTGGGTGAGGCCATCGAATCTTCTTTCTATATTAATTAACCAATATTACTTGTATTTAGAGACAATAATCAAAATGTTTTGTTTCCAGCGGTCATATTGACCAATGGTCATATAACAGTCAAAAACCAATGGTGTCATTTTAATTATACTCATGTTATCAAATTAAACATTTTTGTTGAGTATAAAAATAAAATAAAATAACACATAAAATTAGGAAACAAGATTTATTAAAAATTTCGGGTCGTTACATAACCCTTATCCATCCAGAATGCAATATGAATGTTTGAAGGTGGAGAGCCTTAACCCTTATCCATCCCAACACAGATGGGGGAGACTCCTAACACTTATTCGTCCCACATGCCTGTGAACACACACAACCATCATATCAAAAACCAACTGTGTTCAACCAATTAAACCCATTTAAATGATTAACCATTTCAATTCCAAATCATTTCAATAAAACTCCCTTTTTATTGAAAACCAAATCCATCAAAGTCATTTCAATCCCATACCATTTCAATAAAACACCCTTTTTATTAAAAACACATTTTTCATCAAACCATTTACAATTTCAGAAAATCCATAATTTAAAATCGACATTTTAAATTCAACAAGCCAAATCACTTTGCACAAAAATTCACCAAGGTTTCACACTCTCATCAAAAACATATATCATCACTAAAGAAGATTTATTCTATTATTTTCACAATCAAATCCCTACAAATAAACCAATTTGAATCTAAGCCTATCAATTCTAACAAGAGGAGTCGAGAGTGAATCCACCTACCTCAATGGTTTTGATGAAAACCCTATCAAACAGAGAATGCAGAAGAAGACTGGGTCGATTCTACAAGAATTCTCCTTATATCTCTTCTCCTAACATAACCAAGACAAAATATCATTATATTTGGAATCCACACACATAGATCTACCCATAATGGGCGTAGATCTAAAAAACCGAGAGATGATGAGAAGTAGATCTAAGTAGATCTTAGAAACCAAACATTAATGATCATATACCTCAAGAATCCAGATTCAATTCGCCAAGAGAAGCCTTTAGATCACCTTCGTAACAATGGGATAACCTTCCTTGACCTTATGAGAAGCAAAATACCGAGTTAGGGCTTCTTAGGAGAGAAAACTAGCTATATAGAGGAAGAAACGCATGAGATCCTCTTTTATTGGATCTCGTTTAAGTGGTTGCATGGTTAGTTCGCACAGTTTGACAAACCATGTGCTAAACGTGCATTAGATACTGCTTCGACCACGCTTCTCGCATGGTTTGGATGCCTGGTTAGATATACCATGTGCCGACCATGCGGATGCTACTGCCTCCAAGACCCACTGCACACGGCTTGGCTTCATGGTTTAGACAAACTATGTGTCACCAGTGCGACTTCCCCTTTGCCTCACAACGTCATTCCAAGTTCTCCCGGATCTCTTATTCCACACTCTTAACCTTAAAACCATTAAAATCATCAAATAAGGGTTACGTACCAGAACCCGGGGGTACTACATTCTCCCCACCATTGGTCTTTCCATTCTCGAAAGGTCGAAAACCATTACCCACCTGAAATAGTTCTGGCCATTGATCATTCATTTCCATTTCATGTTCCCAAGTCTCTTCCTTAATCGGACCATGCTACCATGAAACCCACACTAGACCGATTATTTTTCCATGCAAGACATTCTCTTGCCTATCCATAATCGGTACCGGTATATGTATCAATGAAGCATCCAGCTCTAGTTCAACGCGATCCCATCTTATCACATGGTCAGGATCAGGATGATACTTTTTCAATTGAGAAACATGGAACACATTATGCATCGAAATAAACCGTGGTGGTAATGCAAACTGATATTCCTCCTCTCCAAATCATTCCAGTATCTCAAAAGGGCCAACGTATCTTGGAGATAAGTTTCCATGCTTCCTAAAATGATGATGTCCAAGCCCTGGAGAGATCCTCAAGAAGACATGATCACCCCCAATGAATGACAACGGTCTTTGATGGTGATCTGCATAAGATTTATGATGTCTCTGATCCTTCTCCATTCTATTTCTAATCAACTAAATCTTCTTTGTTGTTTCTTGGACAAGGCTCAGCCCGACTAGTGAAGTTTCACTAGTTTCCACCCAACATAGTGGGGAACGACATGGATGCCAATACAATGCTTCAAACGGAGCCATGCGTATTGAGGCATGATAGCTATTATTATATGATAACTCCACTAAGGGTATATGATCCTCCCAGGAGCCACCAAAATCCGTTACACAAGCCCACAACATATCTTCCAAATTTTGTATCGTCCGCTCAGATTTCCCATCCGTCTGAGGATGATACACCGTGCTCATAGTCAATTGAGTCCCAAGGGATTTTTGTAATGATTTCCAGAAACAAGATGTGAACCTCATATCTCTATCAGAGTCAATAGACACTGGTACACCATGCCTCTTTACCACTTCTCAGATATAAATTTTATTAAAGATCCTCCAAGGTATGAGTTTCAAGAAAAGGGATGAAATGTTCCGACTTGGTTAGAGAATCCACTATCACCCAAATGGAATCATGTTTCTCGACCATTCTTGGAAGACCTAAAACAAAATCCATTACTATATGATCCCATTTCCACACTGGGATAGGTAAATATTGTAACATACCAGCTAGTCTATGATGATCTAATTTAACCTGTTGTCAAGTTAATCAACGTGAGATGAACTCGGCGACCTTCCTTTTCATGCTGCTCCACCAAAATTGTGCCTTCAACACCTTATACATCTTCGGTGTACCTTTCTGTACATCCCATTTTGAATGGAAATAATCATGAAGGAGTTTTTCTTGAAAAACCATAGGTACAACCATCCAATCTCTGAAACACAAAACTGAACCCACATCAAGTTTCCAGCCATCAATGGTCTCCCCACCATTGAGTTTGGAACTTACAGCTAGGCATTCTGCATCAGATTTTTGTGATTCTTTGATCGTCTTTACTAAATTAAGAACAAGTGTAGTTGTAATGTAAATAGAAACATCACCTCGGTTTTCATATTCCTCCTACATGTTGGCTAGACCAACATCAATTTCCATTCATCATAATCTTCTTTCGCTAACTGAACATATGAATTTCTACTCAATGCATCCTCCATCGAATTCCCTTTTCCTGGTGCGTACATCATGTCAAAGTCAAACATATGGAGATACTCTATCCACGTCCATTTACCCAGATTCAAATATCACTGTGAGAAAATGTGTTTCAAGCTTTTGTGATCCGTAAACACAGTAAATTTATCACCAAAGAGATAATGTCTCCATGTTTTCAAAGAATGGATGACTATAACCACCTCCAAATCATGTGATGGGTAATTTTTCTCAAGCACTCTCAACTGCCTTGAACCATAAGCAACAAAATGATCACTTTTCATGAGAACGTAACCCAAAAACGATCATGAAGCATCACAATACACCACAACAAAAGAATCCAGATATCGCTAAAATAGCTGATTCAACAAAGCCATGAATACTGTTGGTGCATTCGTTAGACCGAAAGGCATTACTACATATTTATAGTGGACATATCTACTTCTGAGAGCTATCTTTGGAATATCCACCTACCAAACCTGTAATTGGTGATATCATGATCGCATGTCAATCTAGGAGAACCATTGAGATCCCCTTAATTGATCAAAAATATCATCAATGCGTGGAAGTGGATGTTTATTCATTATCATAACTTGGTTATGTATAAGATAATAAACACACAGCCGAATAGTTTCATCTTACTTTTTCACGAACAAAACCGGTGCTGCCCACGGAGATGTACTTGGTCGAATGAAACCCTTGCTTTCTATCTCTTCTAACAGTGATTTCAATTCCCATAACTCTATTAGTGCCATCCTATAAGACAAAAGTGAAATATGACTGGTCCCCGGAAGGAGATCAATCATAAACTCCACTTCCCTTAGAGGTGGTAACCTTGAGATGTTTTTTGGAAAGACATCTGGAAATTGATCCCCAACGGCTAGAAAACTATTTTCCTCAATCTCTTCCATTGATGCCAAATTCATCACTGCCAATTGGTAAGAGATTGTTCCCACCATTGGTGCCAACAAGCTCTTTTCACCTTTCTTTACTATCTTCTATCCTTTGAAGAGATGGTTGATGCCATCCTCAGTCTTGAAACTAACTATTCTCTTATAACAATCAATGTCAGCCTTAATCATTGTCAACAAATCCAAACCCAGGATTCCGTCATAGAAATCCATTTCCAACATAGATAAGTCCCAATTTAACTCAGCTTCATCAATAGTTATATCACATTCTCTACACAAAAAGTCTTGAAATTATCGTTCACCAAGAGGAGTTTTCAGTTTCAAAATAGAAGGCATCATTTCCAGTTTTAAACATATAAAGTCAAGAGCGCGAGAAGAAATGAAGGAATGTGATGCACCAGTATCGAATAACACTTTCAAAAGTGTGGAATTCAAAATAATCGTACCTCTCACCATAGATGGTCCAACCTAATCATCGACCATCATCTCCTTAGCTCTATACAATTGCATCGTCGCTACACTATTTTCCTTGTTTCCTTCCGAGATTCCCCTGATTGAGGATTCATGGTATTTCAAGAATCACCCTGGCTAGCCCTGTTTTGCTGACGAGACTGATTATGTTGTCCTTGTCCTGTCGAAGCATATGATTCTTGTGACAGCTGATAATTTTCATGTGCACCAGACATCGGAGAATTTCTACAATAGCGCTTTAGATGCCCCATCTGCATGCAATTGTGATGCTCTTGGTTGAGCAGTACAATATCGCCTTTTGTGGTCATGTGAACCTCATTGAAAACAACCTGCTTTGCTCTGGGGTTGTGGAGGAAGGTTCACTGATACCGCTGTCTGGTTCTGATTTCTACTTGCACTATGGAAATAGGTTTCCCTTTTCCTCTTGTTCCTAGAGGTTGAGTTCCCACCATTTCTGGTAGGTATGAACATTCCTCCTCCTATCGATCCTGAGATATCACGTTCAGCAACAATTGCTTTTTTCACCATCTCTGTATAGTTCTTAATACAGAGCATTGCAATCTTTGATCGAATCTCCTGCATTAGCCCCGATTCAAATATGTGTGCTTTTCAACAATGCACATGCCGCAATCTTTGGTGGAAAACGGACTAAATTCATGAATTTAGCCGCATAATATATGACAGAGAGACTCTCTTGCTTCAAGATAATGAAGTCCATCATTTTCTGGATCATGAACGTGTGAGGATAGAATTTTTTGTTGAAAAATTCTTTAAAATCCACCCATGTTAGGCCTTCATCCAATTTAGCATGCACCGCTAAATCACACCACTGACGTGAAAGATCCTATAGCATAAATGTCACCAACTTTACATTGAGCATTGAAGGTGTGCTGATGAAATCAAAGATATGATTCATTATAATTAACCACACCTCTGCCTTTTGGGGTTCAGCATCACCCCGAATGTTCGGTGGATATTGCTTCATGAACTAGATGGTATGATCGACATGCCTTGGTTCATTCCTCCGGTTCCCCGTATCAACAGCTTAAAAAGCCTGGACATTACTCTGAACTAGCTCTTGGTTCACACCTGGTTCAGGTGCACCCCCAAATTCTCCACAGCTTCTTTTGGTTGGTTCTGATGATGCCTACCAGGTGCCATTTTCTAAACCAACAACAAACTTCATCAATATCACTCTCTAGAAACTGATGGCTTAGCATTCAAATTCTATCACATCATTGTTTTTCCAAAAACAAACTTTTCCATGTTCAATCATTTTTGAAAACATTCAACATAATCTTTTTTTCAAATCATCCCATTTTCAAAATACACCAAATACCCTGTATTTATAGTCTTTCACTTGAAAACAATTTCTTCATTTTTCAGAAATTGGCAGGTTGCACAAAATCTTGACTCATTCCTCATAATGAGATATGCAATCCAAGTGGGAAGTCATTCCTCTATAATTCATGTCATACTAATATCATTGGCTAAACCCATGATAATGATATTTCCAACATTCTATAAGTGTATCCATAACACTTATGTACCCAACAACCTAGAAACATGAAGTTCAGCATAAACAGGTTAACTACATCCTTTTATTCTAAACTTTTCAATTTCTGACAATCCTACTCCTTTCTAAGATTTCGACCTAAGGAATGGATAACAATGAATATCAACTCCAAGACCAAGAACATCGATGACTACTAGTTATGAAAGGACCGAACAAGCTGATACCATTTGTAATGACCTGCCAATTCTCATTGGCTTGAGAGTACAACGAGTCATTACTAAGGCTTATGTGATATCCCCAAGGCGCCAAAGGCTGGAAATAAATGCCAAAGGGTTTCAAGTACAATTGGGTGATGATTTAACCTTTAAGAAATTACCCCATTAACCAACCATAACCAAACATTCACTATATGATTCATGAACAAATGAATGTCCACCAAACAAAATTATTTACAATAAACCACATCAAAGTACACAACAGTGGATGACCAAACTAAGAATCAAAGTACACAACATATGAACAAATCAAGTCTCTCAAAACACACTACAACTCCACGCGCCACAAGCTCCAAGAACCACAATATCTCCCAAGCATCACCACGAGCCACTAGCAATAAGATGCTTTACCTTTACTTGTGTCCCAGAATATGACATCTGCAAAAGAACCAATGTGCCAAAGCAGGGGTGAGTATAAAACTCAATATGTTTTGTCCAATGACTTCCCTACTCATGCCACTAGGATTGAAGAGTTAGTCACATTTATATAAAAACAGTTATATAAAACATTTTCTCAAAAGCAGTTTATAAGTAAATATAAACAATTATCAAAAAGCATTCATAACCAAAGGCATTCCAAGAGAAATTGAAACCCAATTTTCCAACAACTTCTTTTCCATAAAATTAACCAAACAATCTTTAGAACCATTTCATAAATATTCATTTTCGCATACCCAACCATTTCCAAAAACCCATGAAACCAACCATGCATGCTACATAGAGGAGGGGAGAATACCTTACCCTTACCCATCCCAACAATGATGGGGGAGAATTCTTACCCTTATCCAACCCAAATGCACATTAATTCTTCATGGGGGAGAGCCCTAACCCTTATCCATTCCAACACTGATGGGGGAGACCCCTAACCCTTATCCGTCCCAAATGAAATATGAATGTTGGAAGAGGGAGAGCCCTAAATCATATCCATCCCAACACTAATGGGGGAGACTCCTAACACTTATCCATCCCACATTCCTATGAACACACAAAATCATCATATCGAAAACCAAGTGTGTTCAACCAATTCAATTCATTCCAATGATTAACCATTTCAATTCCAAATAATTTAAATAAAACTACCTTTTTATTGAATACCTAATCCATCAAAGTCATTTAAAACTCAAACTATTTCAATAAAACAACCTTTTTATTATAAACCCAATTTTCATCAAACCATTTACAATTTTAGAAAACCTATACTTTAAAATCAATGTTTTATGTTCAACAATCCAAATCACTTTGCACAACAATTCACTAAGGTTTCACACTCACTACAAAATAATAAATCATCAATAAAGAAGATTTATTATATTCTTTTCACAATAAAATCCCATCAAATAGACGAATTTGAATCTAAGACTATCATTTCTAAGAAGATGTTTTGATAGTGAAGCCACATACCTCAAAGGTTTTGACGAGAACCCTTATAAATGGAGAACGCACAAGAAGACCGGGTCGATTCTCCAAGAATCTTCCTTATATATCTTCTCCTAACACAACCAAGACCAAATCTTATAATATTTGGCATCCACATGAATATATATATGCATAACGGGCATAGATCTAAGAAACCGAGAGGAGATGATAAGTAGATCTAAGTAGATCTATGAAACCAAACAAGGATGATAACAAACCTCACGAATATTGCTTTGATTCGCCAAGAGAATCATTCGGATCACCGTCAGAATGATGGGAGAACCTTCCATGACCATAAGAGAACCAAAATCCCGTGTTAGGGCCGCATAGGAGGAAAAGAGAGCAACATAGAGGCAAAAACGCGTGATATCTACCTTTATAAGATCTCGCTTAAGTGGAAGCATAGTTAAATCGCACGGTTTGACAAATAGTGTGATAACCGTGTGTTAGCTACTACCTCGACCACCCTTCTCTCGTGGTTTGGCCACACGGTTAGACAGACCGTGTGCCAACCGTATGGAAGCTACTGCCTCCAAGACCCACTACACATGGTTTGGCCGGATGGTTTTGACAAACCGTGCCCCGCCTGTGTGACTTCCCCTTTGCCTCACAACATAATTCCATGTTCTCTCGACTCTCCCATTCAATACTCATAACTTGAAAACCATTAAAAGCATAATTTAAGGGTTATATACCAGAGACAGGGAGTACAAAAATATGGCATATATGCTACTTATTGTGGACTGAAATCCCATTTCATTGAATAGTACTGATGTTACAATACCCTTATATTTTACCTACTATAGTACCCATAATACTATATAACTCCACTACTTATATTGTGCTAAATTACAATAAAAATACCATAAAAAATTCACTCCCACTATGATTTGATGTTGAGTCTGATGAAGGAATATAGGGAGTCTTTACCACTCAGGTAATCCCCTAATTGAAAACATACATTATTATTTTTGTATCTCAAATCTAATTTTATAGAAGATATCTAAAGGTATTAATATATTTAAATAAGAACCTTATCCACAAATAGGAATTATTCACATATCTTACTAATCATAATACATTTTTAATTGATCTTGTGGAATTCAAAAAATATCAAATTATTCCAAAACTCTATTGGAAGAAATTTATAACTTATTTACACATCCTAAAATGTTAAGATCAATTGGATGGTTTTATACCCTTTAATAAATATTTTATTCTTAAAAAATTATTATTAAATATCTACAAGAGATAGATTCTTCAAAAACTCATTATATAATGTTAGTAGACAATTTCACTTCATGATTCCTTTTACAAAACTTGAATATAAATTTTAAAAATATCATATATAATTGGTTTTTATACTAAAACCTATCCACAATATGTTCTAATTCTCAACTATAACATTAATTTTCTTTTCATGTATAGCATAGACAGAATAATCACTTTTCTCCTTTTATAATTTTTTATGAGAATCAAGTCATCTATTACAAAAACACATTTATAGCTCCATCATAGGGGTTGTTCATATTATATTAAAAAAACAGAATCTATAGATTTGATTTATATCTATAAAAAGGTTATATATTAATTTTTAGGATAATATCTGGAGTTCTAAAAATTTAATCTTTGAAATCCAAATAAATATCCAAATACTCAAATTAGATACCATATTCTAAAATAATATTTTGGAAACTTTCCCTAGAGGCCCAATACTATATATGCACATTAGATCACCACATGGACTCAAGAAGTTTTTAAAAAAACTGTAATTATATATATATTCATCATATTATCCTTTTATAATTTAATCAATTATAAATTAATTAGATGTGATATTGATGATTTTTGGAATAATAAAGCATGAGTATAGATATTGATGTGTTTAGTGGATTTTTATTGAAAATGGAACATATCATTCCATAGATCATCCCATTACATTGTGGATATACTATGAGGAGTTTCTAAAGATTGAAACCGTGAAGAAACTATGCCAGAAACCATGATATTTAACCACATATAACTTTTATGAGGATAAAATTGGATCTACGTAAGAGTAACTTAATATAAAAGAGGTTTCTTTATTGTTAAATATGCCATTAAGATAGATAAGATACTCCAAAAATGATATGGAATAATAAACTAGAGATAAAAATGAAAAAGAATCATAAATAATGATCTTTAAAAAAATAATTCTCCAGGAATATGATATGGTTATGTTCTATGATTCAAAGTATTGTACCACAATGAAGTTAAATTAGAGTAACTGAGAGTAATTGGGAGGATATCATAATATATTGTAGGCACCATAGTGTGGATATTCATGAAAGGGATTAATAATGATATTTTATAAAAAGTAATTTCAAACTAAAACACTCATTACATGATTAAAATATGTTAAATGAAGATGTGGAAATTCAAAACATCATCAAATAATTTATAATGTGAAGTGACATATTTTTAGGATTTAAATAGTTTTAGGAGGATTTCTTTTATAATGTTGTTAAGGGATTGATAACATTATATTCAAAACCATCATAATGGAGGTTAATAAGATTTCTTTTAAGTATTAAAATAAAATTAAAAATTATATTGTTTTAATATTTTGTGTATCTATATTAGATGATAGGATCACATGGAAATGATGTCTTATAGGATGATGTCAATTGATTTCAAATCATTATTTCCCCATAATGTGAGTAAGATAATGTGATTTTCAAATTTAATGATATTTAATATATTTTTTAACTATTAATTTATGGAAACCACTGGATATAATTATAGAGGTTATCATGAACATTTATGGAGAAGAATATAATGACATTATGTAGGAATTAAATGGTTGTTTGGATTATTGATAATGAAGTAATGTTTACTGAAACATCTAGTCATAAAATGTTTGGTAAAAACCATTTTTCATTTCTAATTCTATTTGTTTTGAAGTTTATCTATAATTTTTTCATTCATTTTAATGTTATAACTATTGTTTTATAGTTTTTATCCCCTTATTTGAGATTTTAGTGGGTTGTGGGAGAGTGTTTGTGTCCTGATTTTAGAGGCTAAAAGATGGATTGGTATTTTAGCATGGCTATTGATTTTAGTTTTTTGCCATCATGTCTATTGAAGGTACATAAGATCAATAGTAACAACCAATCACCCCCCAGTTTATGGATGAAATTAGTGACTTCTTACTGGAACTCTAACAGCCATCCATTTCACAACACCCTAATATTTTCTGAATTATTTTTTTTAATTAATTTAATTTATATATAATTTTCATCACATGAAACACTAAAAATTCTATATTTTATATTAAAGAACTATGTTTAGATTGTGTCATATGAAACACCATGTTCATCATGAAATATATGAAAAATAATTTTTATCTTTATCTACTTGGAACCCCCAATGTTATCAAGTGTTACACACAACAATGACTTTCCTCGATGGTTTGCATATCACGAATGATCAAGTTTTACAAAAAAAATAATATATTAATAATATATTATTATTTAGTATAACAAGAAATATCATAGATTTTAAATTAGGGGTTAAGAATTTTATTAACTTACTTATAAAAATATATGGTTTACACAAATATAAAATGAATTAGTTGGTTGTAAATTAATTAAAAATATTTAGGAATACCGATTTAATATAAGGGAAAATATTATCATATCCACAAAAATATTTTACCATAACAAATTAATTTACCTACAATTAGTGAGTGATATTAATGTAATATATTTTTAAAATTTTTTAATAAATTATTTTTCTTATTCATCAAATAGATTTTATTTAAATAAGAAAATAACAAACTCAATTTTATTCATAAAACCCCATACTTTTATTAAGGTACTTATCTTCCTTTTAATGAAGAACACATTTTAAATCCAAATTTTGGAAATTTTATAGATTTAATATATATAAAAAAATCATTTCTGATATGGGAACATAATAATTAGGTTGGGGTAAATTTTTGATATTTTTATGCAAAGTATCACTTTTTAATGAACAATGAAAAATACAGAATTGGAGTTCAACACTACTTTTCCAAATAATTTATATATGAGGTTAAATTACATTTTAAATTGTATAAAAAGTTTAATTTAATTATATTTTAATCTATTAATAATATTTATGTAATTTTATCCAATTTCTCATTGAAATTGGATATAAATTCTTAATAATATTTTGAACATTTGTACTTTAAAAACCCATATAGTCCACCCAACTATGGGATTAAATTTAAATTAATTTCTACAACTTATGCGATTTGAATTTAAAAAAAAATACATATTTTGAGTCATTATAATATTTAATTTCTAATGGATTAAAATAAATTTGTTAAAAAAATAATAGTGAAATTAATTAAAATTTATTACATCGATTAAGGTAATGTTATGCTCAACTAAGAACTAATCCATAAACTTAAGGGCCTAAATGACCAATAATAGTTTTCAAAAGACATTGGATGGCCATAATTCACCCTTATAACAACTTTTATCGACATTTGACCATTATGAGGTCCAAATTACATGGAAAAAAACATTGGTGGAATTCCCTTTCCGAAAATTTGCAAAAGTGCCACTCCTCCTTCACTATTAAATGGCCTCTTCTCCTCCTACTTCTTTAAACCTCTAAAACCACATAGGTTCGCCCAATATCTAACAAAAATCCTCTTGAAAACCTTAAATTATTCCTTTAAACCTTCCATTTGATTTAAATTATTTTATTAATTCTCTTTAGTGTAAACCAAAATGAGTTTCCGGATTAAAAGGTAACACCCTCCCTCAAACTCCTTTATTTTATTTTCATTCTAAACTCCCTAAAATATTTTTATTACATGAATTTATAATAGAAACAATATAATAAATAAACTATGACTTATTGTGGTAAGGGTTCTACTAACACTTATACACACATCCATCTAATGGGTAATGAACATACTATTTATGTGTACGGAAAACTACTGCATTACTAAATGATCGTTGTTCATTTTTCCTTTATATCTTTTCATGGTGGAAATAATTATTTAAAATCTATTTATATATGTCATATATTATATTTATTATTTATTTAAACATATTTATTTCATTTATTTCATATACATTTTTTATTTTCCATTTGGTGTAAATATGATAATTTTGTTTGAGGAAGTATAGAATACCATCCCTGAATGCGATGTGATTCATTCACACATTAGATAGAATATATTAAGAATGAATTTAGTAAAATTTTATGATACATATAATATAATAATTATACTATAATATTTATATATATATATTTAATTTACTTTCTTTCTTTGAATACAATAATTAAACGGAAACAACGCTCATACATACGTACGACCTACCATCTCCAGGAGTGGAGCATTTCATTCCATAATTATATATTATATATATTATTATAATAATACTATAATTAATATAAAGGATGTTTATATCATGTTTTTTTATTCTGGAAATCATGATATGATTATAAGGACTAGATATATAAAAAATTAAGACACATGAGAAAAACAATGTCAATATTACCCGAAACGTAACCTTAACATGTAAATATTAGCAAGTGGGAAATATAAAGTCATAATAAAAACATATATGGTATTAGATAAAATAATATGGTTTTTTTTATATTTATAATAAATTTATATTTATTATATAGGAGTTTTTTACGAGTACGAAAAGAGTAAAGACACAAGGTAAGGGGAGTTAATCTCACTTTTTATTTCTAGGAGATACATGCTTTATGCACCACCCATTCTTTTTCAATGTGTGTATAATTCATATGGTTGTATTATATTATTTTGATACATAAATTAATAGGTATTTGCCTATAATTTTAATTAAATTTCATTCTTGGGATGTATGTTTCAAAATTTACCAAATCAGTAAAATAATTTTATCTCAATTTTCCTTCATTGAGACATATGCCATGTTATGAACCTATATTTCTCCAATGGGTGTATATACTACCTTTGAAATTTTATATCTTGTATCTATTTATTTTCATGATATTTTTATAATAATTTAATTTCATTTCCTTACATGTGGAGTATGGTTCAAAGTTACCAAGTGTTAGGATTTTATTGAAACAATATCATCACTTTTCAAGAGTGTTTATGTTTGTGCTTCCTTTGATGAAATATTAGGATCCACCTCTTTAAAAAATTTATATATCATATTCTACTCAGGTTATTCTTGATTTATTAATTTATTAGTACCATTTTCCTACTATTTGGTATATAATATAGTAAATAAATTATTTTTAGGAAAGCCCGACTTTACCCTCTATTTGGTCAGAAATCTATGTCCATTCAAAAAAATGTTTTTATTAAAATAGTGTCCCAGAATATTCTACTACTCTAAAATAATAATTAAAAAAATTAATTTTTTTTCTTTACCAATTTTTTAGAGGGAATATTCTTTTCACTTTCCAAATAAGGTATTTTTCTAACATATTTATAGAGAGAGAAAAAATTATACCTCATATGACATGTTCATATTTATCCGTCATTATTTCTGTAAATCTTACATTACATGTTTAAAATTATAATATTTATGTTTTTTTGAATTTATTTTAAATGAAATAGATTTTATAATTTTTTCCTGATTTATATGTTTTAAAAATATTGATTTAAAAGGAAAATGGTTTTTAAAATGTTTTTAATCTACATTATATGTTTTCAAGGAAAATGGGTTTCAAATGATTTTCATGCCCTATTTATTTGTTTGAAAATTATTTTCAAATAAATTTTTTTGAATACTTTTTCAATCTCCCATTATATATTTTCAAATAAAAAGTATTCCAAAAGGTTTTCAAATAATTCTTTATAATATTTCATGTTATTTCTCAAGAAAATGTTTTTCAAATTTGTTTTATGTTTTAAAGAGAAGTTTTAAAAGAAGAAAGGATATTTTCCTCAAGAAATGTTTTGGAAATATATTTTCATGTTATTTTCCATCTATGATGAAATATATTGATGTTACTCATTCCCTTTTATGAAATGATCCAAAGGTTTCATTCATATATTTTCTGGAATGGTTTATTTTTTTATGCAATGATGCTTATGACACCCATTTTTATTCTATTGGTAAGATTATTTTTAAGCTTCTTCCTATCAGGGTTTATGATTTGATTAAATGATAATGAAGCCTATCTCATTTTTGTAGGTTATTATGTGATGAAATTTCAATGATACACATTTAATTTCTTGGGTTATGACATGATGTTTATAAAAACCATCTTTTTTATGGTCCATGATATGTTAAAATTATTAATATACTATGACACATGTTTGTATGATTTAATTATGAAATGGGTGAGACCTATATCTCCCTTCAATGAACTGGGTATCAATAGATGACTAATTATTATAAATGTTATGTGTGAAACAGATTACATGTTCATAATTTTATGTATGGACCTAATGGCATGTCCATAAGATTGTGTGTGAACCTGATTACATTTTCACAATGTTATGAGTGAACCTTATTATATGTTCATAATTTTATCTTCCAACATGATTTCATGTTCAAAATGTTATGAGTAACCCATATTATATGTTCACAATGTTATTAGTGGACCCGATTTCATGGTCACAATGTTATTAGTGAACCTGATTTCATGTTCAAAACATTATGTGTGGACCTAGTTATATGTATATATGTCTATGATAGGGCTTGATATCCCATCCTTAACTTAATGTGGTAACATTTTTCTACTTATACATGTTCACTATGTTATAAATTAATGTGCATTCCACCATTTAATGTCTTATTCCAAAGTTAGGATTTCATGGATTATGATCTTTATTTTTGTATGATTCATGTCTTGTGAAATGTAAATCCTTATTCCAAAATTCATGTTCACGATCTTTGATATGAATGGTATGATCTTCTAATGATCATGATCATGTTCTTATACCCTTATGTTCATGATATGAATATGAATTTCCTTTATTTACACATACTGAGAATTTAAGCCCACCCTTTTCTTATATTTCCTTTCCTCGGGTTATGAATAATTTTTTTTAATTAGAATTAATAAGGGGGATATATTTTTGGGAAACATTAATGATCTTTCACTGAGCTAGAATATTTTTTTCTATGTTTCCAAAGGCACTGAACAAATAAAGTATTTGGGCGTCTATTTTTATAATATTTTATGTGTTCAGAAAACGTTTTGTGATTTATATGTATGGAATGTGAGGTTCATTATAGATGGTATCTGAGAAATGGTTTAGTTAACCATGGAAACTAGAATGAGAAAACTCTAGTGAGATCATTTGGTATATTTCAAAGGATATTTCTCGGGATGTGTATAAGGATAATTACATGGATGAATCAATGTTTAGGAAAATTTCCTTGAATTTTGGTAATGGATAAAGTGAGTGGTTTCCAAGAAATACATCCTTGTCTAGATAATATAAGTGGATGTTGCTCTGGAACAGATATACCAAGGAGTAACCAATCTAAGAAGTTGTCACGAGACTGAATTAGGGTAATATGGTAGAGGACAACGAGCCTTTCTACACACCTGGTTTGACACTCCTGGTAGATATTATTTAGGAAGTCACAAACTCTTTAAGAACCATAAATAAGTCTTTAAATAGTGGATTACTTTGAATAACCTAGGATAAAACTAAGGTGTCATAGATTAACTATGTAGGAGATGCATTCTTTGCATCGAATAAGTACTTTTTCATGATTATATGGTATCCCAATATGATAAATTTTTCTCAAAATTTTCATTATGGTTTTTTTCAATTAATAAAACTATAAGGAACATGGTTATTATTTAATGATTTAGATTTGGAAGGTATGGGAATTATGAAAATCAATTTCCCAAGTGGAAATATCATAATGAGAATCAGGAAGGTGGTTTGAGTATTAGGTATAATTTTGATGTTATAGAGATCAAAATTTACATGTGAATGGTATGTGATGTTCTTCTAGTTGTACTCATTAAACATAAGAATTATTATTAGATTGAGGTTGAGTATCCTTAAGACATGATTCATATTTAAAATTTTAAGAAAGAGATTTTAATGAATAAATTCATGAATCCTGAGTAATGGATTAAGAGTAATGTTATACGAATGAAGTCTTTATATTTTGTAATTCAATGATTATGTTATATGAATCATGAAATATATATTTTTTTTAGTATTTGTCTTCATTATTAATTGAAAAATACATGTTCAATAGTGAAGGATTTATTGAAAAATTACCTCATGGAAAGGTGATACTTATATTAAGGGAATGTAACCCTTAATTATTTCTTGATGTTGAGATAATGATGTTTCGATAAAGATATTTTGGATATGAATAAGTAAATTGGATGGTATAGATTACCCTGGAAGTAATTATTGAAAACGTGTTATATGTCATGAAGGAAGAAGTTTACAACTTCTGGATTTAAAAAATATATCCTTTAATCATTAAAATATGGAAGAAATCATGTTTTCCTGAAGGATTTATAGTAGTTGAGGTTATTACCATGTTTTAGGATAATATACGATAAGGTTCTTCACATGTTTGGAATGTGACAAATAAGTGACACTTTGTGAAATATTAGAGATCATTGTTAAGCTACTTTCATGAAATTCTTTTTAATGACTTGGATTGATATTTTTAAGAAGGGTTATAAGGATAATTTTTCAAGAAAATTTAAGTTAAAATTTTGTGAATGTTTTTATGTATGATATTATATTGAAGACGTAGTTCAAATGATATTTTATGATTAATCTTATTTCAGGGATATACAACATATTTATTTTATAAATTATATTACTATTGTTTCAGAAATGAAAATAATATATGTCAGGATGAATCCAATTAGATCCATCAATTTCACTAGTCTGTAATTCATGACTGAAGGATAATAAGGGTTTTTCTTCTTCCACTATGCTACATGATGTGCCAGTTAATTTGTAATTGTTTTTGTTGAATAAATATTAATGATGAACCAATATAGTTAATTTTTATGTTTAAATTTTAATTTATTAACTATATTAATTTGATTAATAGTTAAAGACAAAAAATTATACTTTTATGGGACTTATATTCTATTAAAAGTGTCTTATAGTATGTCAGGAATCATAGTTAGATTATAGACATCAATTTCTTGAAGTAATATTTGACTTATAAATTGATAAATGCACAACTGAAGAATGAAATTTTAGTTTATATAAATATATCAAGTAAGTATATTTCCTTATATTCATGGTCAATAAAATAATTACTCATCATTATGATAGTTATAAAAAAAAAATTCCTACTACCTTACACTACTGGAAATTGGACCTTTCCCAACACTTCTATACCAACAGTTTGTAAAAACTGTTGGTATAGGTACCTTTTCCCAATGGTTTGGCCAAACCGTTGGGAAAGGGTGTGTTTTGAGGAATCTTTCCCAACGGTTTGGGAAACCCGTTGGGAAACACACACCCTTTCCCAACGGTTTGGCCAAACTGTTGGGAAAGGGTGTGTTTTGAGGCATCTTTCCCAACGGTTTGGGAAAACTGTTGGGAAAGACACACCCTTTCCCAACGGTTTGGCCAAACCGTTGGGAAAGGGTGTCCCCAAAATCAACATTCGCCCAAAAACAATTGTCACATATCCCAACGGTTTTGAGAACCGTTGGGATAGGTGATTTGATTTTTTTTTCCAGATCTACTACCTGAGAACATTATATAAATCAAAATTTTAAATAATCATGATAATACATATATATATTTATGAAATTATGTTTACAAAAGTCATGTTAGGTTAGTGGTTAAGTCGTTCAATTATAAATGGGGTTCCTGGGATCAAATCCCACCGAATGGTTTTTTTAAATACATATACCAACGGTTTTATAACCGTTGGTATATGTATTTCATATTACTTGTACCAACGGTTTTGAAAACCGTTGGTATAGGTCTATACCAACGGTTTTTCCAGAACCGTTGGTATAGACCTATCACAACGGCTTACTTCGCCACGGTTCTCCAAACTGTTGGTATAGGCTATACCAACGGTTTGGAGGCCTATACCAACGGTTCCAAACCGTTGGTATAGGTTGGTTTTCCAGTAGTGTTATTTTTCGTTGAACTGATGGAATATTATATCACCACAGATTTATGAGATTGAGGCCCTCAACTATTCTTTGATAATTCTTTTTTTTAAGATGACCTAAATAACTCAATATAAATTTGAAAACTTTACCTCCATGTCCAATATTCTCCCCCAACTATGTTCCCATATGTTGAGACCTAGTTATATGTTAATTTGGGTCATTGTTATGTTTCAAACATTCACTTTTTAAGGGATGTTTTAGTATTAATTTTTACGAGGTGGGTTTCTGTAATAGAAACATTCATGTACTAAACATTTGATAACCTAGATGAATTTAGAGTTCAGAATTCATTTTAATGGGGGTAGAATTCAACACCCCATGATTTTGATATTATTATTTTTCAGATTAATTTAATCTTTTGATATTTTTCATTTCACAAAACACTAAAAATAATTTATTTTATATTAAATCACTATTTTTTCCATGCTTTATATGAAACACAAAGATAATCATGAACTAAATAAAAAATAAATTTTATCATGATCTATATGGAAAAATGTGGATAGCTTGTGTTACATGCAACAATGACTTTCCTTTATGGCTTGCATATCATGCATGATCACAGTTTACCGAACAATAATATATTTTTAAAATAATATTATTTAATATAATAAGATATATCCTAGAATTTAAATAAGTAGTTATGAATAGTGTTAGATTACTTAATAAAATATATGGTTTATACAAATATAAAATGAATTGATTAGTTAGAAATTAATTGGAAATGAATATGAAAAATGATTGAATATAATAGAAACAATTATTATATCCACAAAAATGTTTTACCCTAATAATATAATTAAAATAATATTATTGATTTATATTAATGTTATATATATTTTATATGTTCAATAAAATAGTTTTTTTATTCATCCAAAAGGTTTTATATAAATAATATAAGAAAAAACCCAAATTTTATGATTAAACACCTATATTATTATTATGGAATTTATACCACCATTTAATGGAGAACCCATTTTAAATCAACTTTTTAACACTATTATTGATATTAAATGTCCAAATATACTATATATTTTAATTTTAAATATAATAATTATTCTATTATAATTTTTTGTCATTTTTCTGTAAACATTCATTTTTCAATGAATAGTGAAAAATACTGAATTTTAGTTTAAAACTAGTTTTTCATATAATTTATTTAAAGAAGAAAATAAATTTTAAATTTGATTACAAGTTTAGTTAGATAATATTTTTGTCAATTCATCCAATTTAGTTAATTTAATCTAATTTCACAATGAAATTGGAAAAAAATTATACAAATATTTAGAACATTTTTACTTGAAAAACCCGCATTGTCAACCCAACAACAGGATTAAATTTAAATTATTTTCTGCCAATGATGTGATTGGAAAATGGAAAATTTTACTCTATATTTTGAGTCATCATAATTTATAATTACTAATATGTCAAATTATTTTTTGACCAAAATGATTATTGAAAGTAATTGTTAATAATTATGTCGATTAAGGTAAAATTATGATTAACTAAGGACTAAACCTTACTCTCAAGGGAATGATAACCTAGAAAATTGTCAAAAATCCATTTATTGGCCATATTTTGACCCTATATTCACATGAATCTACTTTTTACTATTATGGGATTCATATTCCATGCGGAAAATATAGCTGAAAATCCCCTTTCCTAAAATTTACAAGAGTGCCACTCCTCCTCCACTATAAAAAGAGCTCTTCTCCTCCCACTTCTTCACACATCTCAACCCACATAGGTTCAGAATAGTTATGATAAAATATCCTCACAAAATACCTCCATTAGTAGTTAAAGCCTCTGTTTGGGTATAAAAACTTCTAAGGAATCCATTTGGTGCAAATCAAAAGGAGTTACCCGATTAAGAGGCAACACCCTCCCTCAAACTCCTTTATTTTATTTTATTTATCCAATCCCTAAACTATTATTATTACATGATTTTATAAAAACAGCTATATATGAAATATATTAGTATTTTTTATGATAATTTTTTGACCTAAACAAAAACTCACATCCATATAATGGGTTACAGACATACTGCTTATGTGTATGGAGAACTACCGCCTCACTAAACGAGGATTGTTCATTTTTACTTTATATTCTATCATGGTGGGAATTATGATGGAAATTCTATTTGTATATTTTATATTTTTTATTTATAATGTCTTTAATATTATTTATACCTTTTACAACAAATATAGTTTTACATTCCAGTTGGTTCAAATACGATAATTTTGTTTGAGGTAGTGTGGAATACCGCCCCTTCAAAGCGATATGAATCATTCAATAATTACATGGAGTTAATTAAGAATGGTTTTAATTAACATATATAACATATATGATATAATAATTCTACTTTAATAATGAAACACTCACACAGACACACATATGTCATTTGTGTTCTTTTTTCAATACAATAATTGAACGGAAAAAATGTTCTTGCATATGTATGACCTACCATCTCCATGGATGTTGTATTCCATTTCATACATATATAATCTTAATATTATTATAATGCACATATAATGAATATAAATGACATTTATATCTTGTTTTATATTCTATAAATCATGATATAAGTATAAGGACCAATAATATAACAAATTAGGAGACATGAAAAAAACAAAGTGAATATTACATGAAGCATAACCTTAACATGGAATTTTTAACAAGTTTGTAATATAAAGTCATAATAAAATCATATATGGTATTTTATATAACAATATGGTTCTATTATATATTTATTCCGAATATATATTTACTATATATGACATTTTTTTGAGTGTAAAAAGATTCAATACACAGGGTAAGGGGATTTCAACTCACTTTTTACTTCCATGAGATGCATGATTTATTCACTACTCCTTCCTTTTGAGGGGTGTGTATAGTACCAATGGATTTTTTATATAATTTTTATACATAAATTTATGGATATTTAAAAATCTATTTGATGTACTTTCATTCTTGGGATTTATGTTTCAAAAGATAATAAATCTTTAAAATACTTTTGTCTCAATTTTCTTTCTTTGAAACGCATTCCATGTTATGAACCTATATTTTTCTATTAGGTTTATATACTTCCATTGAAATATTATATAATGAATTTAATTATTTTAATGATATTTTATTCTTCAGGTAATTCTATTTCCTTACATTGGGATTGTGGTTCAAATTTACAAAGTGGTAAGAGTTTATAAAAACATTATTATCATTTTTTGAGATTATTTATGTTTATGTTTCCATTGATGAAGTCATATGATCCAAATCTCGAGAATATTTATGAATATTTTTATTCTATGGTTATTCATGATATATTAATGTTTTTACCATTTTCTACTCTTTGGTACCAAATATAGTTAAGAACGTGATTTTATGAAATCCAAACATTACCCTCCCTTCATTCAGAAACTTGTGTTCTATCAAAACCATATTTTCTAAAAAGGGTATCCAATAATATTATAATATTTTCTAATAATAATTAAATTCCATTTCCTATTTTTTATTTTACCGATGTTTTTAATGTAATATTCTAGTCACTTTTTGAATAAGGAATTTTTCTAACCTTTTACAGTGCAATAGGATGGTTATTCATACCTTCTACACAATGTACAGATTTACCCACCGTCATTTATGTGAAGATTGCTTTGCATGTTTAATTTTTTTTTATGATTTGTTTTGAAAATTAAATTTTCCTTAATTAGATTTAAAAACGTCTTGTGAATTTATATTTTTTCAAATTATTATTTTAAAGGAAAATGGTTTTCAAAATGTTCTCACACTTTTTTATACGTTTTTAGAAAAATCATTTTCATTTGATTTTCAATACATATTTATATGTTTGTAAAGTATTTTAAATAAACATTTTTCAAATATTTTTCAAAATATATTTATATATTTTAAAGAAAAAGGTTTCCAAAATGGGTTTCATGGAATTATTTATAATAATTCAAGTTTATATTTATGAAAATGGGTTTAAAAAGGTTTTTATATTTTAAAGATGTTTTTCAAATTTGAAAGTATATTTTCCACAATAAATATTTTAAAAATATCGTTCAATGTTAATTTCCATATAATACGGCATCTATTTATTTTAATCATTCCATTATAGTAAATTATGTAATGGTTTCATTCATATACTTTCTTGAATGATTATTTTTTAATCGAGTTATGTTTATGATACCCATTTCCATTCCATGGGATATATGGTTTTGAATGAACTTATTTTAACAGGTTATTAATTGATGAAATTATTCTAAAACCTATCAGTTTTCCATTGTTTACGATGTGATGAAATGTTAATGATATCCATTTAATTCCTTGGTTTATGATAGGATATTTATAAACCCCATATTTTGTATGTTTTTTGATATGATTAAAGTCTTATTATCTTAGGGAAAAAGTATGTATGATTTCATTATAAGATGTGTGGGACCTATATCTCCCTCCAATCCATTGGGTAATGATGGATTACCCATGAGTATAAATGTTATGTGTAAAACCAATTACATATTTACAATGTTATTCATGGACATGGTTTCATGTCAAAACGTTTTAATGTGAACCTGATTGCATGTTCACAATTTTATAAGTGAACCTTATTATATATTCAAAATATTATTAGTTAACCTAATTGTATGTTCACAATTATATGAGTTAACATTATTATATGTTGAAAATTTTATATGAGAACCTATTTTTATGTTCTCGATGTTATGCGTGAACCATATTTCCTGTTCACAACAATATGCATAGACCTGGTTGCATGTCCATAAGTCCATGAGAGGGACTGATTTTTAGTTCTTAACATAATGTGTGAACCTATTTCTAATTATAAATGTTCACTACGTTATATGTTGATGAAGTATGCCACAATTATTTGTATTATACCTATATTATTTTTTCATGCCTCATGATCTTTATTTCATTATGATTCATGTCTTATGAAATGAAACTCTTAATCCATGACTCATGTTTATGATATTTGATATGTAGTGTATAATCTTTTAATGATCATGATAATGTTATTATACCCTTTTGTTCATTATATGCATACACATTTCCATTATTTACCCTTAAAAATAATATGAGCTCTCTTCTTTGTGATGTTTCCTTTCCTCTAGTTATGAAGAAATATTTTTAATGGGAATTACTAAGGGGGAAGATCTTTGTGGAAAACATTGATAATCATTCACCGATCTATAAGAATTTTTTCAAGTTTCCAAATACACTAAAATAATACAGTTTTTGGGAATATATTTGTATAATGTTTTAATTATTCCAAAAAATTAGGTATTTTATTTTTATGAAAATAGAGGGTCATTATATAGTGGGATTGCACTAGACAACTGGTGGGACATCAAGTAGATATGGTATTCTGGTTGTACCAACTACTAGCTGGTGATACATACAGAGGTAACAATACATTGGGTAATATAATAATTTTCATTGTATAAATAATCATTTCAATTATAAAAATTCAACTTCAAATTTTATTCAACCATAAAGACCTTGGTTACTCTGTGGACATTATTTTTTATCTCAATATTTATTCTTTATGGATTAGAACTCCATTTTATGCATTGGATATCATTTGATAAATATGATATCAAATTTTTTTATTGTTTTTCCATTCCTCCACTCCTCCCCCACTTCAGTAGTGGTGGATCTTTTTTAGCAGATGGATCAATATTTTTAAATTATGAATTGTTTTTATAGGATCCCATTTTTCTCCCTCTTATACATATTACATCTCCATATTCTTATTCTATTTTGGTGATCATTAATATCATGATTATGGATGCTGGTTTAATGAGGATATATTTATCTATTGAATATTTTTATGTCTGTGATATATAATTTTGAATTCTAAATTATATCAAAGGATTGATTTGAGTTTTTTTATAAATGATTTTGAAATTTAATGGTGTGTGTGAATAAATATCTTGATTATGGATTTTAAAATGAAGTATCAATTTCATAAAAATGATTTGAAATGAATTAATGACTTGATAAAAAACTAAAATTATAACTCTTTGGAAAAGATTGCATGAAAAATTTTATGACTTTGAAAAATAAGTGATTTGATTTGAAAATCATTATTTTTTATGAAACCATTTGAGGTTGGTTTTTAAAATGAAATTAAAATTATTGAAATTTAATCTTTTGGATGATTGAAATGATATTTTTAAAATAATTTTGATTGATTGGATTGAATGATATCCCCATGTATGGTTTAATTACATGAATCACATGATATCTTAGGTAGTTTGGTTGGAGAAAATTCTAGAAATGTATTATTTCTACCTATCAATGAATTTATGATGAACATGTTAACTAAACTATTATGAGGACTGGGAGTTCATTATTTGGGAGTTCTCAGATATTCCACCTTGGACTAAGATTTAGGGACCTGAGCACTCCCAAAGTTGTATTATAGTGAGATGTGTAAAAATAAATATAATAAACTAACCCAAGGACACTTAAAAACAATTCCAGGATTGTAATTTTTTTACCTTGTTGTGTTCAATTTAAATACTTACTCATTCTAGTTTTGATAGAAATTATTATGCCGGACTATTATTAGAATGATGGTTATATATATATATGATTTTATGGAAATAAACTTTTTTAAATATATATATTATCCATTTAAATGATTTTAGAATAATATTTTGTAATAGATTTTTATATTATTTTAAATCCATCTATTATAAAAATTTAACCTAAATTGTTTGTTTTCAATTGATTGATTATAGAATTATTTAGTGAATCCTACTAGGTGGTGTTTCACAAACCATATATGCTTCCTTTTTGTTTTTTTAGAAATTCTTATGAGGGGTCAAGGTAATGGAAATAAACCTCTTGCAGCTAGTGGTTTCACATGATTAGTTGGACCATGGGAGTTAATAGTGATTGGTGGAGCCTATGATCCTCTTGTTCAGGGGGATTTTGAGTGATTTTCATTAATGGTTGATGTAAAATATTTGATTAATGTACTATTTTTACACTTATATTTGTCTACATTTGGCACTTCTCTTTTGATGAGTGTTTCTCATACTAATGTTTTATTTTTTTTATACCCACTACTTCATCATGATGAATAATAATTATTGTGAAATCATACCCTCTTTTATAAATCTAATTCCAAGTGCTAGTGTCCATCTCCAAGGGATTGTGAATTATGTTAACGTCTTGTCAAAACATATTTGGGTTCCATTTATATGGGATATATATGTCGGTACATGAAACCCAGTTGGTAATATTCTATTGTCTATGAGGAAAAAAATCATATTATCATAGGGGACCCATGGGGTCATATGACCATTTTGTAGCCTAAGGTGTTTGGGTCAGGATATTTAGGGATAGAATCATTGGGAATTATTGGGAAAGGTTATAGTGAAATACAAATTTTAATTTTAGAAGGGTTATGTGAATATATTATGGAAATCTCTCAGGGATATTTGACTTTGGTAGATCATATATCATTATAGATATATAAATTTGTGTAAAAGGAGAGATTAATTATAAAATCACACCTTATACACCATTATATTTCCATAATAGAATATTAAAATTAATAGTTTTATATATATGTGGAAATATTTTGATTAAATTTTAAAAAGGAAAAAGAAGGAAACCAAAAAAGTCACCAACTAAGAGTGATTACCTACCAAGAGAATGATAACTAACATTAACCATTATGAATCAGCATCCTGTAGACACATAGATATTATTTTTCCCCTTTTTCAATGTCTAATAATCACGTTCATTTATTTTATGTGGTCTCAATTTTCATGTAAATTTATTATTAAATTTTAATATATTTTGAGTTATTTTAGTTTTATAACATGTTTAGTGATTGTAGTTCATTTTTGGTTGATGAATATTTGACTATGAATAGAAAAACTATTTGAATAAGGTTGGATTAATTGAAAATTATTTTATGATATGAGTTACATTATTTTCACTTAGGGTTCAGTCTTAATAATTTGTCACACATTGATCTTAAACCAAAATCTTATCCCTTGTTTCCATGCTATAGTGATAAAAATTATTAGAAAAGAACCAATGTGGGAAGGACTAATGGTATCATTTGACCAAAAAATTATTCCTAATTTTCATTTAGGATATATCATAATAACAATTAGTTAATATAGATTACATTGACCATAATAATTGAGTAAATTTTGGCTATATTAATTATCACAGACCATATTGGATTAATTAATCTTTTAGAGTCTAACTATAAATAATTTGATAATTCTCCTATGTGATGGGAAATAATTTTCATTAATTAAAAACTAAAATTAGAATTACAAACATCTCCCTTATTTATCATCATTATTTTTTGTCTCAATAAATTAATAATGTAGTTTAGTTAATTTTAATTTTGACAAAAACTTACATTTATGAAAATATTGATAATGATATGTTTTTTTTATAATTTCATTGTTTTTCATCAAAATTATCATTAGGATTAATATCATACATACATTATAGAATTACTAAACAACTAGTGTCAGTTTGAAAAAAAAAATCTAAATTAAAACATTTTTTGATAGTGAGATGTGAAAACAATCATAGCTTATTATGTTATGTTACAAGTAAAATTTTAGTGGAACAAAGGGAACATATAAAAATATAAAAAAGTAGTTAATTATATTAGAGTATTTTCTATTCTCATTCCATTTTTTGTTTTTAGATTAGGAAACATTGTTCCTTTTAAATGGTAATGTAGTTTTTATTATGGTTATATATTTCAATGATAACGGTTCACATTCTCTTACCTATCTAATTAGTTCTAATCAGTTAACAAATCCATATAATATAAGGGGGAATTAAATATCAATTATTTGGGACACAATCACACCATAAAGGATGTTCTGAATAAGTCCAATTTATTGTGGAAGAATCTATCACACTGATGAAAACATTTATAAAAGGATAGAAAACATTATGAGAAAATAAAAAAGGTTCCAATTAAAACAAAATACTTCGCCAAATATGAAGAAGAATTTATGGTTGAATAGAAGATATATCTAATATTGAGACTAAGATTAATTTAGGATTTATGGATTTTTGATAATGATGATTCTGAAATTGAGATAGAATATTTGAAGGAAGACACAACCAAACATTTTTAAAATTAAGATGACGATTCTATAAAAAATTAAAAAGGGAGAAAAGGGAGAAAAGGAAGAGAATGAAAATGAGTTCAAGATATGCATCAATGTATTTCATGAAATACTGTAGGAATAATAGTTAATATTGGTGTATATTAAGGGTTAGTCAGTTTATGAATACATTGTTTATTCATTATATCTTTAAAAATCACACTCCACATTTCAAGAATGTATTAATATATTTTCATGGATAATATGAAAAAACACTTTAATAAATGAGTAGAAATAAAAAACATTAGACATGATTTCTTCTATCTATACTACTATTACATGAAAATACAGGTAAATTCAATCTGAAATACATCAAAAAAATTAATTATTGTAGGAAAAATAATTTTTACTAATTTTTTCTTTATCAGAAATTAGTTTTAGGAATTATTTTATAATTTCATGATCGGATCCACTAGGGCCCACTTAGCTGGTGGAATATCGATCCATCACAACCCTAATCTGGCTTCCCATAGGTTTGGGGCTAGAGACAAGATAATAGAATGAAATAATGGAATAATTGGAAATTAATTAATGTATTTGTATAAAAAACCCAACCATCTGCATGGAATTGTGCAGAGAAATATAAAAGAAGGTAATATCAATAGTGTAAAAATGAATGCAATAAACTCTATGGAAATATAAGAGAGTAAGAATGTAAAAAAAATAAAATAGACAAATACATGCCCAATTAGAAATAGAGTAACAACCTAACAAAAACATGAATAAAAGATTATCGAGAGTGTCTGACTCTTAAATATTTTTGCTATGCACTATATATAGTCGATGCACCCAATTATAACTATGATCCACGAAAGTCATCACTGATCTTTCTGTCATCTTCATATAACATGACACATGCCAGAAAATATTTTTTAGGGGTTAGTATGAAATTAAAAACTGGGAATCCCCAAAACCAAAAGGGGGAAATAAAGAGAAACAAAAAAGGTCAATTTAACAGAAATAGAGAGGGAAACAAAATCGAATATATAAAATTTGATCATAAATTAGCCTAGATTATGGGGAAAGGGGAACCCCATCTCAAAACCCATCTAGAGTTTATGAGTCTACATGTTGAAAAAAAATTACATCTTTTATTTTTATAATGAAACACAACCTCTTCATAAATTTTTTGGAGGGACCTACCCCTCATTATTGTGCTCTATAGTCAAGGGATCCAAAAATCCTATGGTGGACCTGTATATTTCTGATGCTCAAAAATAAGGGAGTAACACTATGTAGATAGAGGACCCACTCTAAGTGCAGTGGATTACCACCTCTATCTATATGAATATTTAGATGGACCCACATCATTATAAAATAGGGGACTACCAACCAAAGCTTCACTGTGATGATGCTTCACTAATCACTGGTATCATCAAGTGTCACATAATCAATTATCATGATCAAAATACCTAGAATCATGTACCATTTTCCACAACTATTACACCCCAACCTTGAATAATTCATTATTTTGTTCTATTTCTATTCCTGGTTCCTTTGGTCAAGGTTTGGGTGGAGACCCTGCCAAAATATTTAGAGTTTTAAATGGTTTTGTATGATTTTATAGGTGTTGTACAGTTGTAGCACAATTAGTAGTAACTATGAAGACACTGTATGGGTGGTGTGGATTGGATAGAATCAACATCACGACTTGTGCATGACTGTATGGTTGGTTCCAGGAATCTGTACAAAAATCCTCAGTTAAGAAGAGAGGCCCTCACGGTTACCGCATAGTTTGGAAAACCATGAGGCCAAACCGTGCAGATATTCCATGTCATTTAAAATGTGTTTTCTCCTTTTATATATCTCCTCCCTTTAACCCAAAATTTCTCCACCCCCTCTCCCTTTATTTTGGCACCCAAGGGGTCTAAATACCCCTTATCCTTTGGATCTCCTCCATCCATGATTTTCCATCTTCAAATCAATGGTACCTTTTTTGAGATTTGGGTGTTTTCCCTCCTTTCTCTCTTCATCTCCACTATTATATGTTTTTCTTTGGTTTTACCTCTTTTGTTTGAACCCTAATACTAGGTATTAAGTGTTTTCTTGTGTTTCTTGAGTCATATGGTTGTGAGTCTTTCCATGGAGGCATAATATTTCATTTTTGATGGTTTATTGACTTTTGCGCTTGACCAGTAGGTGCTTCCATACCCTTTATTCAATACATTTGACGCTTTTGATTTGTTAATTAATTCTTAAAACAGGTTTTCCACCTTTATTATAATTTTATTTAATCCTTCGTGGTGTTATATTATTATATTATTTCATTAAAAATAGGTTTTAAAAGGATTTTCTATTTATTCCTAAGTATATGCCTCTCCAATTTGGTTTAAATAAATGTATTCATATTCAAACTGTGTTTTTCAATGTTTTGAGTGGTGTTTTCTTATATACAAATTTTATAGATGTTTTTTCTTCTTATTGGTCAGATTTATGGAACTTGGGGTTTTAATGAAATGGTTTTATGTGTTATTGGATGGTGTGTGTGTGTGTGGTTTCTTTAAAAATGGTTGGGAAATGACCTCTCATTATTCCATTGAATGTGATCACACCCATGGTTTCATGGACTGCACCCATAGATGGGCCTTGAAATGATGATGACATTTAGAGTGGTTCTTTTCTCTAACCTTGGATTCCTAAAATCTATCTCCTCTTTCCTTATTTTCGTTAAATGGTTTTGTGGTCTACAAAAATATTTAAGGTGGTTTTGAAATTGTGTAGAATGTTACGACATGTTTAGTGTTTCATAAATGCCTATTGTTTCTTGAGTGGTTGAGATACCTTTTAGGACCTTTGAGTTTATTGTTCATAGCTTCTACTTAGTTTTGTGGTAATGTGGATTTGAATGAAAGACTTGTTTGGAAAGAGTGACTAGTTTGGGTGTGTGTGTATGAAACATAAGGACCATTTTTAAAAAGGTATAGTTAAAATGAGATTTCATATTTTTGGGAATGAATTTTGAGTTTTTTATTTACTTTTGGTAATTCTACCTTGTATTTTTAGAACTAATGTCCCATTTGGAATTTTGAAATGGTTTTTATACCCCTCTTTTGTGGGGTCCCTTTCCAAGTTGGAGATCCATGAGACAAGAGGGTCCTCGTTATAAGACCTCACTTGTGTAATGAATGTTGATAGTAAAGGACTACCATTGAGGTGGCTGGGGTGGTGACAGATTCTGTTCAGTTATTTGTTATGTGTGTGTGTGTGTGTGTGTGTGTGTCGATATTTGTTCCAATTTTATGGCACACCCCCTTGGGAAACATACATGGGAACCTAGCATAATAAATATGTTTACTCAGAATGATTTCTACACTAGTCTAGGTTATTGTACTACCTAGTGAGCCAATATAGGTGGATACATTGGATTTTTTCTATGGGATCAGGACCCTCAAACAAGATATTTAGGGAGACATTCGGTCATTAGGGAGTGATGACGTCATTGAGTAGGGCCTACCTTCAGGATGAGTCCCATGTATAGTATGTTTTGGTTCTTCTCTATGTTCTTAGGATTCCCTATTTTTCCCCATTATTTGAATTATTAGAGCCACTGCCCTCATTATGTGGAATATATTTTTAACCTTCTTTTGGTTTTCATTTCGAAAAAATGTGAATGTTTGGTTTGTTTAAAAAGGATTTCCAAAGTAGTTATCTTGAAAGAGAAAGCGCAACACCCCTTTATCATTCTTATGCCTTGTTTTAAATTATGAGAGAAATGAAAAATGTTTTTTGGTTTTAAAGTTAATTTTTTTATGAGAAACCTATTATTTTAATAGTTTATTACAAAATAGTATTAATGTAATGTCATTGGGAAAGGAATAGCATTGATTCTTTTGGGGTTGCTTATTGAGTTGTTTACTCTCACCCTACCTAAACCACTCGGTGTCGGTAGACCTGAGTTTTTTTGTAGTTTCATCTTTTATTCAGGTTTTACGAATAGGTGATCATTATTGGATCATGGTTATTATTGTGTCTAGAGGATACCAAGACGTTACTTTGATATTTTACTGTAGTAGTTTAGTTTTTTCTATTTATTCTTAGTTATGTATTTTAGTTTTCATCTTGTTGAGTTGTATCTTGTACCTAGATATGTTTATTTTATTCATGTTCTATTTTCATCTATTGTGAATTTTTTATTTCTCATTATTTTATCCCCATCTATGGTCTTAAATCATTCCCCTTTGTTTTATGTTTTGATGCTCGAAACTAGTTTCCAGCCCATGGTGATCTAGAATGCTTTTGGGCCATGCCGTAGAAGGAGTCAGATAATCAAGTCAGGCTTGACCCAGCTTGGTTCATTAAAAAATGGTATCAATGGATTCCCTTTATAATTGGGGTTTTCAGTAGATGGATATTGGGACTTCTGAGACTCGGTAGGTATGTGCTGGAAGAGCGTTGTTAACTCTTTTTCACAATGATCCTTGAATCTCCTGGGGTTGTCTGAGATTTGAGTCTTTTTTATTGGCTTATTTTGGATTGTGGGATGAAAATAGAGGCGAAATGGGTTATGTTGTGGTATCGCATTAGGTGTTGACCCATGTGGAGACCATGTTTCTAGTTCAAGGTCCACTTAGTGTTATTGTAGGCAAAAATCCCTCAAGGTAACATTGCATCATTTTATAGTTGGTTGTGATTATTGACAAAGATGGTTTTCATGGTGAATTTTTGAGTTCCAAATTATTTTTTGACAATCCATTCTGACAATGAACCATGAAAATGAATGAATGATCTTGATGCGGTACAAAAGAACAGATACAAATTCATGATTTTCACAATGATGGGCATCATGAAGTATATTTCGCAGAGATGAGAAGAATATTGACAGTGAGATCTATGTTTACGAAGAGCTTTGTGAATATAAGAGATGAATAGAATTGTGAGGGAGCATTGTGGTGGCGGTGTAATGGAATTGTTGGATCAGTCTTCTATTACGACGAGCTCTACGATCCAAAAATTGTCAAGGTGATTTGTGATATAGAAATAATTTCAATGGGAATTTCTTAGATTTTTTATTTGAGCTAACATGATTCCGACATAGCATGGAAGGTTCTTGAGTTAGTTGAATTTCCTATAAATAGGCCTCTACCCCCTTGATAATAGTAGATAGTTTTTAAAGAAAAATTTGTAGCTCTCGAATCGCAAAAAAGGTTAATGGAAGAAGTTTTATTTGTAAAAGGTACAAGCTTCGCGACAGCTAATCTAACTCCATGAAAGAGGTGTGTTCTGCGTTGGCTCAGTGATATTTGCAAAGTAAGTCACTTTGCGATGGATGGAGCTCTATGAAAGCCTACGCTCTGTGAAGGTGTGTTATTTGCGAAAAGTATGGAACTTTATAAAGGCTTTTTTGTGCTTTTCAAAATAAGGATCTTCTCTAAGTATTGAGCTTTGAAAAATTATTCTCAAAGGTTATTTCCCAGTGGTTAGTGGCAAAGGGGTATTCATAACTAGATGATATTTGGACTTCAATAGAGTATCTGCATTCAGTATAGTATGCACTCATTAGACATAATGACAGGACCTATAAGTATTTAAAATGGTATTGGATCTTTTGAAGAAGTAGTGAGCTCACTTCAGTTGAGAGAGTAATGAATTCTCAAATTTTGAATTGTTGTAAACCAGAAGGGATAGTGAGTACACTTCGAAATTGTAAACAACAGAGCAATTATAGTGTTTTTGGTACATCAGCACATTGTTGGTGTATGCTCTATGGAATTATCCCAATGAGGGTGACCCATGTAAAATTTTTATGTCCTATGCATGATTTATAGTTCATTCATATTATTCAATAGGAAGAAGATATAGAACAGAGTTTTTTCTAACAACAAAAAAAGATAAAAAGGGGTAGTTATTTCAATCTTTCATACAGTAATTCAGCCTCCATCTCAGGGAATATATCCTAGTGGACCTAATAATTATGCCTTACTTCGGGCATGGCACACCACGATGTTGCTAGGTTAGGCATAGGAACTAGTTACTAATTCTTGTATCTTGTTGTCGGATGTGTCCACTTTTTCTTTGATTGATATGTTTGTTGGTTGAAAGTGAAAAGGGATTTGAAAATGAAAATATGTTTTGAAATTGGATGTGATTTTGGAATGGAAATGGGGATTTCTTTCAAATTGTTTTGAAATTAGTGAAGTGGGTTTGAAATGAATAAAAAATGTTTGAATTGGAAAATTGGGTATGTATTTGGTTTTGATGAGGAAAAGAGATATTTGAAATTTACTACTCTTTTTGGAGGATCACATGTGTGTGGGTATGTACTGAAAGTTCATGGGGTCACTTGTCAATGGGCGATTCAAGCGGGATTGAATGAATGCACATGAGATGGTCTATAAGATACCATGGGCTGGTTTTTTGAATCGAATGCCAGGATTGGTTTTTCTAAAAAGGATTTCAAATTGAGGAAAATGATTTCTAAAATTGGGTTTTCTTGGAAAATTGGTTTTTGGTATTTAGTAATTAGAGTTAGAAGAAGGGAGTTTTAAATATTTAAAGGGAAATGGTGGTTTTGAAGAAAAAATTACATTTTGTAAATAGAAATTGGTTTAAAAGGAGGGTTTTGGTATTTTTAAAGTGGTTTAGAAATGAGGAAATTTTGAAAAATTAATGCGATAAGGGGTATTTAAAAGGGTATTATTGGTTGTGCTTGAGTTTTTTTGGTTACTGAGATGATTATTTTGAGCTTGGAGTGTTTCCTTTGATATTGTTTGATCTTGATCCCAGTTTTTGTTTGTGTTTCTCATGATGTTTAGGGTGTCCCACTGAGAATGTTTCCCCAGGGTTGCTAATTAGTCATGCCCATTTTCTAATTCGTTTGAGTATTTCCTATTTATTGAGGTAATAATGATTGGTTAGAACCAGTTGTGAGGTTTGTGGATGTAGATTGTGTTTCAGGTTGTTGGGATCTTCTGAGGGTGTTAAGGTTCATGTCATCTCATGTTTGTTTAAGGGTTTGGTTTGGGATCATTCGAGGATGATTGTCTTATCGTCATTGGAGTATGGTGTGTAGTTGGTTGTGGTCAGCCATCGTATGGGTTCCCCAAATAGTGAAGAGAGAATGCAGGAAGAAACTTTTTTTATAAATATGTCCTTGTTGGTTCTGACATATAGTTTTTCATACCTCTTTCTTATGTTCCATTAGTGTGGACATTCCGATCATTAAAAGCTTTCATGTGGAATCCATTTCCAAATGCTCCACCATTGTTGTCATTTGAATCATCAGGATGAATATGGAGTTGGTATCAAGCAATGAAAATTCATGAATGTGAGGATAGATATTCCTCATCCATCAAGGCCCTAGCCATAGATCATAGGGTGAAGCTTGAGCACAATCAAGAGTTTTCAAGGTTGTGGGACCCTATCTCAATTTTTGTTTTTTGTTATTAGTATAGAAATTTCGAAATAATTAATTTTACTATTCTTTTAACCATTTTAAGATCATCCTTGGTGTTGTGGTGTGATGAGATCATTCAACCACAATCCAAATGACCTAATCTGTTTCAATTATGGTTTTTAAATCATTTGTTTTCCTTGAGGGGTATTGTCACCTGTGAATGAAAAGACATATTCTGGTTATCGGTCAAACATCATTTTTGTCCTCTATGGAGATGTATGGGTTAGAAGAGTTGATGGGCGGTGTTTATAGGCCCTTTCATAATTTTGGTATCATTCCACGAGTTTTATTCTAGTTTTTTTGGTTCTTATACATTATTTATCCTCTCGTGTATCTCATTTTTCCGAGTTTCCTATTACTGGAGTTTTTCTGTGGTCGTTGTGGAAGTGGGTTGAGTTTGGGCTAGGAATTTCCCAATTCTCAAATTTGGTGAGGGTATTTCTTGGTTGTTGTATGAGGTGTTAAGCTAATATTATTAGCATTTTGTTTCTTGGGTCTTTTGTGGTAGGATTCTCATTTAAGTCTCATGGGTGTTGTTTGGCCCATGTGGAGGAATTAGATGAGTTCTATTTGGGAGTTCCTGCATACCCCCCCCCCCAGTGGTGGCTTGTTCAAATTTTTAGGTTTCTATATTAGTGGATTTATTATGGTGGGGTGAAACCTCCCATGTTCTTCCCTCAATCTCATGCTATAGTGGACCTGGAATCGGTCAGGTGTGACACGTGTTGGGAATGGTCACCCCGAGGCTTTCGGTCTTCCTCGATTTTGTAAGGCATCGACTCAAGTTTGATAATTTTTGGATTCATAACATTATGGGGGAAGAAAATGTCTATGGTTGGGAGAATTTTCACACCATGACCTCAGATACCTATATATTTTTTTAAAATTTCTAGCCTTTGGTCATTTGGTCTAGGTTTGGGTTAAGACCCAGTCAAATTTTTTGGAGTTTTAAAAGGTTTGAGAGTATTTTTTTGGATGTCGCACAGTTGCCACATAGTTAGTAGTAACCGTGAAGACATCGTGCGTACAGTGACGGTTGGATATAACTGACCACACAGCTTGGTCACGACCATGCAATAGGTTCCAAAAAACTATGTATAATTCCTCCCTTGGGTAGAGAGGTCCACCCAGTTACCGCACAGTTTGGAAAACTGTGCGGCCAAACCATGCAGACACATCAGGTCATTACCAATGTGTTTTCCCCTTTTCTCACTCTCCTCCCTTTCACCCAAATTCATACCACCCCCTCTCCTTTCATTTTTGTCACACCTAGGGGTTATAATACCCCTTCTCCCTTGGCTCTCCTACCACCATGGTGATCCATCTTCAAATCCAAGGTACCTTTTTAGGGTTTTGGATGTTTTCCCCTCATTTCTCTCTTCTTATCCAATATCTCAGTTTTTATTTGGTTTTCACTCTCTTGTAAAAACCCTAAGGCTAGGATTCAAGTGTTTTCTTGTGTTTCATGAATCCTAGGGTTTCTAGGTTTGTCCTTGGAGGCTGAATCTTCCATTTTCAAGGGGTTTGTCTCTTTCGCACTTGATTGGTAGGTGTTTCCATGCATTTTATTCTAATTTCAATCCATTTGATTCTTAGGATTTTTAATTTAATTCTAAAAACATGTTTCTCACCATTATTATAATTACAGTTAATCCTTGTTGTTGTTTTCCTGTTAGTAGATTTGATAAAAAATAGATTTTAAAATGTTTGTCTATTTTATCCTAAGTGTATGCCTAGCCAATTTGGTATGAATAAATGTCTCTAAATTCAAGTGATCTTGTTTAATTTTTTGAGAGGCGTTTTCTTGTAGAAACATTTTATGGAAGTTGTTTTCTTTTTATTGGTTGGATTTATTGAACTTGGTGTATTAATTAAATGGTTTGATGTGTTAGTGGATGGTGTGTGTGTGTGATTTCATCAAAAAAATGGTTGGAAATGACCTCTTCTTATGCCATTGGATGTGGGAACATCCATGGTTTCACAAAGTGCACCCATGGATGGACCTTCAATTGATGATGACTTTTAGAGTGGTTCTTTTGTCGAACCTTGTATTCTAAGAAACTATACCCCATTTCCCTCTTTTTGTTAAATGGTTTCGTGGTCTACAAAACGATTTAATGTGGTTTCGAAATTGTGTGGAATGTTATGAATTTTTTGGTGTTCGATAAAATCTGACTATTTCAGGAAGTGTTTGAAGGCCGTTTTGGAACCTTTGAATATATTGTGCATGGTTTCAACAAATTTTTTTTGTAAAGTGGATTTTTAATAAATTATCATTTTGAAATTGTGATGTGTTTGGGTGTCTATTTGAAACATAAATAGCATTTAAAAAAATGGATTATGAAAAATGGATTTCATATTGTTTGGAATTTTTTTTGAGGTGTTTCTTTATTTTTGGTAAATATACCCAGGATGGGTAGAATGAAAGGACCATTTGGAATTTTTAAATGGATTTTGGAAAACCCCTATTGGGTGGGGTCCCTTGGCTAGGTGGAGATCCATGAGATGGGAGGTTTTTTGGTATAGGACCCCCCCTGTGTAATGAATGTTGATGGCAAGGGACTACCCTTCAGGTGGTCGGGGTTGTTTTAGATTGTGTGGTGTGCTTGGTTATATATATATATTTATATATATATATATATATGTGGATTATTATTAAAATTTAATGGAACACCCCTTATGAAACGTACATGGTAAACTAGCATAGAAAATTGGTTTAATAAGAATTATTGATACCACACTATAATTTAGTGTACAAGATAGTGGCCCATTACGGGTGGATACATGGGTTTATTTATTTGGGATCGGGACCCTCTAATAGGATAGGTAGGTAGATGGTTGTGCGTTAGAGTGTTATGAGGTCATTGAGTAGGGCATGCCTTCCATATGAGTCCCACATATAGTACATTCTGGGTCTTCACTGAATTCCTAGGATTTCTCATGTTTCCCCATTGAAAACATTATTAGAGTTTTTTCCCTTATTGTGTGGAATCATATTCTTTATACCTGGTTGTGGTTTTATTTTGAAACAATTGTGAAGGTTTTGTTAGTTTAAAAAGGATTTCTTATGTAGTTGTTTTGAAAGAGGAAGTGCAACACCCCATTTTTATTCTTATTCCTTATTTTAAATTAGGAGAGAAATGAATTATGCTTTTTTAAAGTGAAAAATCTGTATAAAAATCCAATTATTTTTATAATGTATTTTAAACAATTATTAAGGGAATCTTTTTTGGAAAGGAATGGATGGGATTCATTGGTGGTTGCCTACTGAGTTGTTAGCTCACAACCTACCAATACCACTCATTGTAGGTAGACCAGGGCTGTTTTGCAGGTTCAACTTCTGTTCAGGTTTCACTAATAGTTGCTTGTGATTGTAGAATGGTGTCTGTTGTGAATAGAGGTGAATGAGAGGTCACATAGAGATTGTTCAGCAGTGGTTCATTTTGTTCATTTTAGTTTTAGTTCTGTATTTTATTTTTCAGCTGGTTGAGTTGTATCTTTTACCTGGATCTATTTTTTTATTTATGTTTTGTTGTCATATCTGGTGTATTATTTGGTTCTATTTATTATATCATGTTTTTTTGGATAAAATCATTTCCCTTGGTTATATGTTTTAATGAACAACACTAGTTTGCATCCCGTGGGGATTAGGAATGCCCTTTGAGCCATACTGTGGATCAAGTCAGGTAACCAGGTTAGGGTTTACCTATATTGGATCGTGACCACAACGAGTTACACCAATGAATTCTTTGTTTAAAAACACATGATATGAAAATCGTAGACCTAAATATTAGTTCTGATAAATGAGATACAAGAGGATGATATTATTTGATGAAATCAATGGCATTTATGGGGTCCACATGGAATGTGACCCCACCTTCGCTCCTAGCCATATTCTTCTCTTAACATGGATTGAGAAGAGATGTCATAATACATGGTATGAATAGGTCATTAACTATTTTTCTCATCCATTTTGGTCTTTTATTTGTTCTTCTATCCATTATCATGCACTTTGGGGTATTATTGTATACCTGACCATGTTCTGAACCACGCCTAGGAGTCAGCATGTTCCCATGTAATCTGAGAGTACACAATGTGTCATCCCACATGTTTTTCTAAGAATTTTTTTCGAGAACACATCATGTATTCCCACATAGTTTCATAGGGTGTGTGGGTCTATCCACATGGTGTGATATCCTTTACAGAATAAAAAACCATGGCCGCTATGAAATCTAAAAAACACACCATCTGTTCTTCCAAACTACGTGGTGTGTAGCCATGTTTTTTCAGAATCCAAAGATCTATCATGTGGTTTCTAGATCCACTTCCTCTATAAAAAATAACAATATTTTACTACCCATGATATATATAAAAATCATCCATACATCATTTCTTTTCCTTCTATGACCAAAATTAAAATCAAATCTGATTATTTACTCTATGCTCGTAACACATCCTATATTTGTCAAATCTCATATCAGCACTCTATATTCTAGATCCAAAAATAATCACCCATAATTCATCCCAATAGATCCTAAAAAACTAACCAATTCAATTTTCACACAAAAACAATGAATCCTGATGTTTGAACATGATCAAACCCACCCTGACAAAGTCAAATCGCGACTCCATGGTCCTATAATGAAGAACCCAAAGAACAAGTATTGGAAAAGTACAAAAAATGGTTTAACCACAATTTTACAAGATATATCAATAAACTGTCATGAGAATTGGAAATCCATGGTGATGGCATGGAAAAATAAAAATAAATTAGATTAAATAATATAATTTATTTATTGTAATCTTATAAATATTGTGTGATAGTAATAAAAATTAAAGTAGATGCAATTCATGCTTTAAGAATTTAATCAATAGGTGAGACACTAAAATTGAATATTCATACCTCAATTTGGATCAATATATGGTGAAAAAATGCATTCTCTTGTAATTTAGAGAACTCATGGAATTTCCTGCCTATCTATCAACCTCAATATGATCACTCATTGTCCTTCGATATAATCCTCTATAGATGAACATCAAATACCCCACCCAAATAATATCCGGATTATACATCTAACCATGATGGTATATTATGTTTGGGTACTAATACAAGTTTTCAAGATTAGTTCATCTAAAAAATAAATAAACAATTTATTCCTTTTAATTGAATAAACCACCCAATGGTTATCTCTACTAGACATCCATTATCGACCAACCATAGGTTGCGCCTATGGAAAACCCTACATTCTTGATTCAACTGTGGTCTCATATTTTCTGTCCATCTTCTGAATAATGGGAAAACCCAATAAATGTGTTCAAAAAATATTATATAATTAATAATTTTAATATATCAATTCTATGTCTCTTAGGGGCCCAATATCTCATATTGACTTGGCTCCTGGCTCCAAAAAAATCATTAATATATTCCAAAGTCTTACAAGGAAAAAACATAGTCACTATATTCTCCCCTCCTTTAATTTTTTTTTTAAATTTCAGAATCTATACAAAATAGTGGGGGTAATGACCCTACACCTAGATCTATCACTCTCAATTTCTCCCATGCACGCTCCTATGCTGCCACAACACACGAACAAAGGGAATAGTTTTTCCTAGAAGGATCCTCTCCGTACCATCCTCGATTGCCACTAGGTACTTCAAGAAGATGACTCTGTATATGATGTCCATATCACCCTAATCAATAATATGTGTAGGATAATGTATGTATCTAATTTGTTTTGAAACATAGTATATTTCACGCAACTGGTCCAACTGTGGGTGAAATACCAAATGGTATGGGACCTAACTAACTCTATGCAAGATATCAAATGGTTTGATGAACCTCAAGGATAGTTTGTATCACTAGACAATTCTTTGAAATATTCATTGTGGGTAGACTCTCATGAGATCCTTATCACTCCTATTAATCTCTGATGTCCTACAATGATGATCTATGTATGATTTTTGTCTACTATGGGATATCCCCACGTGATCATAGATCACCTGAACCTTCTTCACCATTTCCCGAAACACTTTTGGATCAACAAGTAATTCTTCAATAATCTCATCCCACTAGAATGGTGACCTACATGGTATCCCATGATTGGATTGAATGGGTCATATGTCATTATTTGAGTGATATTTTTTTAAGAAAACTATATGTGGGTAATTTGGTCCCCCCAACTTTGACTGGAGTCTAACATGCATGATCTTAATTTAACCTCCATCACCTGGATAGTATTCTTGATCTATCCATCCCTATGAGGTTGAAATGTTTCACTAATCATCAATTAGGTCTCAAAGGCCTCTTGTGAGGCTCTCCATAATTGTGATGTAAAATGAGAATCATGGTTGTTTCCAATCATAGAGTGTAACCCATGGAGTTAGGTGATCTCTCACACATATTACTACCCCTATCACACCACCAAACTCTTCACCCTTATATAAATTATGTGAACTAACTTGGTAAGTTAGTCCATTACCACCCAGATGGTAGCATGGCCAATCAAATTCCATGGAAGCCTTATCAGAAATTCCATTGATATTCCATCCCATTTACACTCTAGGGTCTCAAGAGACTACATCAAACTGACCAAAATCAAGGGCTCAACCTTCACCTAAAGACATGTGAGATAGCTAGAGAATAACATGAATATGTTCCACCACATTCCATCCCACAAAAACTAGCACTAAATGAACT
This sequence comes from Viscum album, assembly GCA_963277665.1. Classification (NCBI taxonomy): domain Eukaryota; kingdom Viridiplantae; phylum Streptophyta; class Magnoliopsida; order Santalales; family Viscaceae; genus Viscum; species Viscum album. The sequence continues at coordinate 598,643,453 of OY728121.1, forward strand.
TTTTCATATTTTACACACTATAATTTATCTCCAAAGGAGATATATGGTAATCCCTTGTGTAACACCCCCAAATGATAAAGGGTTAATTGACTAAATGATATGAATCATGTATACAATGTGCACCATCCTTTTTAGGTGACTTTCTGATTAGAACTCCACAGTTAATAGTGCTTAAACTGGAGTAGTGATCAGGATGGGTGACCTTCTGGGTAGTTTCCCAGGTTGTGTGTGAGTAAGGACAAAGCACACATGAAAGGACTTGTGTTGGCATATGGGGACAATCATTAGTCAGATGACCCGTTCAGGCATGTGGGTGGACCCTGAGGTGGGCACCACATGGCTGCGGGGTAACTGGTGGTACCTGGTATGCCAGGACCTGACAGCCTTGTTATGGCGGGGTGTTTGTGCTGTCATCGGGGCCTGGTTGTCACATTTGGTATCAAAGGTGGTACCCAGCCATAAGTGTAGTGCACTGCCTTGGTTGAGATATAGGGCCCACAATGAGGATGTTGTGCTCTAAATGTGGGGTGATTGTAACACCCCCAAATGATAAAGGGTTAAATGACTAAATGATATGACTCATGTCAAAAAGGTTCCCCTTCTTTTTTGGGAGCCTTTCTGATTAGAACTCCACAGTTAATCGTACTTGGCCTGGAGTACTGATCAGGATGGGTGACCTTCTGGAAAGTTTCTCATGGTTTGTGTGAGTGAGGACAAAGCACCTAGGAAAGGGCATGTGTTGGCCTGTGGGGACAATAGTTTGTCAGATGACCTGTTCAGCCATGTGGGTGGACCTTGAGGTGGGCATCACATGTCTGTGGGGCAACTAGTGGTACCTGGAAGGCCATGACCTGAAGGCCTTGTTAAGGCGGGGTGTTTGTGGTTTCACTGGGGCCCGGTTGTCACATTTGGTATCACAGGTGGTACCCAGCCTTAAGTGTGGTGCACTTCCTAGGTTGAGATATAGCGCCCATGAAGACATTGTTCTCTAAAGGTGGGGTGATTCTAAAACCCCCAAATGATAAAGGGTTAAATGACTAAATGATATGACTCATGTCAACAAGGTACAACATTTTTTTCAGGAACCTGTCTGATTAGAACTCCACAGTTAATCGTGCTTGGCCTGGAGTAGTGATCAGGATGGGTGACCTTCTAGGAAGTTTCTCAGGGTGTGTGTGTGAGTAAGTACAAGGCACACAGTAAAGGACATTTTTTGGCCTCTGGGGACAATCATTAGTCAGATGACCCTTCAGGCATGTGGGTGGACCCTGAGGTGGGAACCACGTGTCTGCAGTGCACTACTTGGGTTGAGATATAGGGCTCACAACGTGGACGTTGTGCTCTAAATGTGGGGTGATTGTAACACCCCCAAATGATAATGGATTAAATGACTAAGTGATATGACTCATGTCAACAAGGTGCACCTTCCTTTTCAGGAGCCTGTCTTATTAGAACTCCACAGTTAATCGTGCTTGTCCTGGAGTAGTTGTCAGGATGGGTGACCTTATGGGAAATTTCCCAGGGTGTGTGTGAGTGAGGACAAAGAACATAGGAAAGGACATATGTGGGATTGTGGGGACAATCATTAGTCAGATGACCTATTCAGTAATGTGGGTGGACCCTGAGGTGGGCACCACGTGTCTGCGGGACAACTGGTGGTACCTGGAAGGCCAGGGCCCGACGACCTTGTTAAGGTAGGGTGTATGTTCTGTCATCTGGGCCTGGTTGGCACATTTGGTTTTAGAGGGGGTACCCAGCCTTATGTGTGGTGCACTGCCTGGGTTGAGATACAGGGCCCACAATGAGGACGTTGTGCTCTAAAGGTGGTGTGATTGTAACACCCCTAAATATGAAAGGGTTAAATCACTAAATGATATGACTCATGTAATCAAGGTGCACCTTCCTTTTCGACAGCCTGTCTGATTAGAACTCCACAGTTAATCGTGTTTGGCCTGGAGTAGTGCTTAGGATTGGTGACCTTCTTGGCAGTTTCCCTGGGTGTGTGTGAGTGACAACAAAGCACACAGGAAAGGACATGTGTTGGCCTGTGGGGACAATCATTATTCAGATGACCCATTCTGGTATGTGTGAGGACCTTGAGGTGGGCACCACATGTCTGTGCGACAACTGGTGGTACCAGGTCAGCCAGGACTTGACGACCATGTTAAGGCGGGTGTTTGTGTAGTCACTGGGGCCTGGTTGTCACATTTGGGTGCGATCACACCAGCATTAATGCACCAGATCCCATCAGACCCATAAATCCCTAAGGTGTAGGTAATGTAAAGACTCAAAAATTTCAAGGAAATTTTTTTAATTTAATGAAACAGAAATTTCAAGTAAACTTTTTTTCGTAAATAGTTTGGAATTTGACGAGTATGTGGTTTCTGAAAGCAATTGATTCTGAGGCTAGGTGTGCCTAAAATCAATTTTTGAACTTTTTTTCAAGTACGTTCAGTAAACGTACGAGTGGGTTTTTCTATCATTTGAACCGGTGGTCAGAATTGAAATCTGAGGACAACGATGAACTCAGAGAGTAGGTATTCGCTTAAGGGGACCTTTACTTCAGTTGTATAATTTTTTGTGTTTGTTTACTTTTTAAAAAATCAATGTCTTTCCAGTATAGGGATTTATGCCTTTGGTTCTCGTCGCCAGCACCTGGCCTATGGAAGATGGGCTTGGGGTAGTCACAGCACGGGCCCCGAGGACGGGTCATGACAAATTGGTATCAGAGGTGTCGGTTCTACCGCAGAACTCAGGACTCTGATCATTCCTTTCTGTGAAGCAATAGTGTTAAGAGTTTTGAGTGTGGTTTTCAATCCCGGGAGTCCAGTGTTGGTGCGGTGGCCGACGTATCCCAACACCAGGACCCTGATCTCTGATTTTTGACTCAGTACATGAAAACACTTATTGCATGTGTGTTTTCATTAAAAAGTTTTGTTTGTGATTACATTGTGTCAGCTCACCAGGAATACTGTTTTGAAAGTGGTGCACCTGTTTCTTTTCAGGATGGCCCCATGAATGCATCCAGCAAGGGTTCCGAGTTACGTACGAGGTGGAAACCCACCGAGCAACGAGGCCTCATTGTAGGGCCCCATCATAGAGGAGGCAATAGTAGTACCACTACCTGCTGGGCCACCAATACCACCAGCCCCAGCAGTAGAGAGTGCATGCCGCATGAGTGTGTTGCAGAAGTTCCAACGATAGAGGCCACCCATGTTCTACGGAGAGACGGACCGACATGCATATGAGGATTGGCTGGAGGCTATCGTCCGTGTTTTCATATTGGTAGGGACACTAGCCGACCTTATGGAGATCATTGCACCAAGTCTCCTTCATGAAGAAGTAAGTAGATGGTGGATCATGATGCTGTAGGTTCATGGCGAGGCATCACTTCTTTGGACAGACTTCGAGAGTCTCTTCTACTCGGAGATTGTTCCAACCACCCTTCTTGTGGTGCAGATTCAGGAGTTACTACATCTCCATCAGGGTAGCATGATAGTAGATCAGCACTCAGAGTGGTTTACTGACCTCTCACGCTACTCCACAGATATGTTACGAGACCTTTTCTTCAGGGCACAAACCTTTGAGGAGGGACTAAGGCAGGACATCAAGGCTTCGCCGATTCCCATCAGCATCCCGACACAGGCGGGGATTCTAGAGCGAGCCCTTCTAGTGGTGAGCTTTCTCGCGGAGTAGTCACCAATGATGAGACACACCGCAGGGTGACACGTAGTGGATTCTTCTATAGCCGGTAGTAGACAGATGTCACAGAGGTCCTTGCGGACTAGGACATCAGGTGGGAAACCTCAGGAAACAGGTTCGGTTGTGCAAGGCACACAAAACAGAGTCATCTTTATGAGGAGCAGGCAGTACTATGCATGTGTTGAGTAGGGTCACATGGATCGAGACTACAGGACTAGCCCTGCAGATGAGCAGCAGGTAGTAGAGGTACCTCCCATACAGATGCAGATGTTTGACAGTGGTGGTCCACCGGGAGTAGGCAGACGTGACAGAGGAGATGGGTGAGCAGTAGGTGGTGGGAGACGTTTCAAGGCTATACCATCACCACCACCAGGAGGTCCACACCGATAGTAGGGAATGAGTGGATAGGGGAGATCTCAGCTTTAGGCAGCTAAGGCCTATGACCATAGTTCTTCCGGAGCAGGTGGATAAGAACGGTACTAACTCCAAGCATAGAGACTTTTGTTCATGCTGCTTCTAACTTTGTTGATGTTGTTGTTTGTGGTTTCTTTGTGTCTTTGTACTTTGAGCTGCTGTAATAAAAGACACGTGTCCATGTGATGTTTGTTTTCCTACCTTTTTGTGTGTTTGATACTAAGAGGTTCCGGTTAAAACCTTTGACTTGACCCTCACATTCAAGATTCCTACTGGAGGAGACCCGGAGACCACACACTGATGACGATAGTGGGACTCAACCCTTGGAGGTGAGAGTAATGGTTTTATTTATTGGTAGTAGCGTCGACAGCTTACGATGTCTTTGATGGCATGAAATAGTACAATTCATATCAAGATTGACTGTATTAGGTAAAGAATGTGGTTCATCTAGTGGATGATACCAGATTTCTCTTTTCAGCAAAGGAGAAATCTTCGAAGCTCTTGTAGGATGTAAGATAAAAATGGTGTAGTTGACTTCTTTACAAATGGCTAGTCACACCCATAGTTTATTGAGAGAATAGTTTGCAGTTTACTCTAATCTCAAAAGTCTCGGGTGTGTCCTGATGTAGGAGCAACCAATGATCTCTTATGGTTCTCGTCAGTTTAGACATCACGAGCATAACTACGCTACCCATGACCTAGAGTTAGCAGCAGTGGTCTTCTCCTTGAGGAGGTGGTTGCACAATCTGATGGTCCAGTGTTTTACAATCTACTCTGACCACCAGAGTCTCAGGCACATCTTCTCGCAGAAGGACTTGAACCTGAGACAGTAGTGATTGCTCAAGTTCCTCCAGGACTTTGACATCGGGATAGTCTATACTCTTGGGAAGGGGAACATTATAGAAGATGCTCTATGCAGGAGATCATGCATTCAGCTACTAGGAGAGGCAACAGAGCAGCTGGCCGCTTTACAGATATCCCTTGTGGATAGAGATAGAGCATCCTTTCTTCAGGCACTTTGAGTCACTCCTCCACTTCTTCAGCGAGTTAGATAGTCACGACGTGGGGATGTTGATTGTGAGATGTGACATGCTCAGATATCCACAGGGCAGGCGCCTGATAGATTTTCTGAAGGTGGGGAGCACATCATCCTCTTCAGAGGATGTAACATGGTACCAGTTGCACTACAGGAGGAAGTGATGGGGGAGATTCACACTTCCCCTCTAGCAGTACATCCAAGAGTGGCGAAGATGTATCAGGACCTCAGACGACAGCACTGGTGGTCAGGTATGAAGAAGGTTGTAGTAGAGTTCATTTCACGATGCCTCACTTGTCAGCAAGTGAAGGCGGAGCACCAGGTACTAGTAGTCTTGGTACAACCCTTAGAGGTCCTATAGTGGAAGTGGGATGGGATATCCATGGATTTCGTGACGGGGAATCCACGTACATCCAGAGGAAATGACACTATCTGGGTGATTATCGACCGACTCACCATGTTGACCCACTTTCTACCGATCAGATATCAGGCTCAGTAGAGAACTTGGGATGCCTCTATGTACATGAGATCGTATGACATCATGGTGTGCGATCGACTTTCATCTCGGGTCGGGATGATCGTTTCACTTCCTAACTGTGGAAGGGGTTACAGGAGGATTTTGGGATGCAACTTCATCTGAGCACAACCTTCCATCCTCATACGGACGACCAAACCGAGAGGACCATTCAGACTCTCGAGGACATGCTCTGTTCATGTGTCCTTGAATTTGGTCGCAGCTTGGAGAATCACTTACCCTTGGTGGAGTTTGTGTACAAAAACTACCACTCCACCAACGGGATGGCCCCTTACGAGGAATTTTATGGATGAGCTTGCAGGTCACCTATGTGGTGGACTGACTCAGGGGAGTCAACACTTGTAGGAACAGAGATGGTTCAGGCTACTAAAGAGAAGTTTCATATCATCTAGCAGTGGATGAAGACTTCACAGAGCATACAAAAGTCCTATGCTGATAAGATACAGAGACCAATGGAGTTAGAGGATGAAGACCGCGTTTTTCTACGAGTCTCACCTCGACGATGTCTACAGATATTTGGCCGGGTCGACAAGTTATCTCTGCATTTCATCGAGCCTTTCCACGTCCTCAATAGAGTAGGCGAGGTGGCTTATTGCCTAGCCCTTCCACCTCAGTTGAACCGGGTGCATGAAGTCTTCCTTGTATCTCAGCTAAGGAGATACGTGCACGACCGTCCCATATCATCGATCACGGGGAGCTGGACATCGATGATGGGAGACATTCACGGAGATTCCGGTGGAGACCAAGGATCAATAAGAGTGGGTCCTACATGGACGGTCGATTCCTCTAGTGCACATTCACGGAGGTTCATGTGCCAGCAGAAGCCACAAACTCGTAAAATTCCAATGTATTTAAGAAAAAAAAATCCTTGAAATTTTCGGGTCTTTAAATTACCCCAACCTCAGGGCTTTACATCCCCATAAAGCTAGAAAACACACTGGACGAACAAATGGGGTTACTGGGCTCACATCTATGCGTCACACTCAGGGCTCGTGCCGTGACTACCCCAAACCCTCCATCCATAGGCCAGGGGCTGGCGACTAGAACCAAAGGCGTAAATCCCAATAAAAAGGGAAGACATTACCTTTATAAATGTAAACGAACACAGTAGAGTATGCAACATTAGTAAGAACTAAGTAATACTCAATACAAAAGTAAGTGCGGAAAGGAAAGGGGTCGGAAATACAAGCCCAATAGTAAGGTACATGTACAATGGAAAGCATGTACAACTGAAAAAGGGACAATAGATAAAAAGTGAAGATCCTGGAACGTCCACCAAGTATCATACCTGAAGGGTATGTACAGATGTCCATCTCAGAACTCCATGTCTATCGGTCCGCTCTGTGTACCGTCTCGATGTGTGGTCAACCTTCGGTTATCGTCTGGTCTTCGCTCTCTGTCGGCCTCCACTAACACTATCCATCATCTGCATCCAACACAACGATGTACGGGAATAACCTGTGTAGGGGTGAGTATAACGATACATAGTAGGGACCTTGAGACCCTCATGGTCTCAAAAATTCAATTTAGTAAAAGAAAAATAAGAATGATACGACACAATGTATCAACCCACCCTACTTAGGTATATGCCCAAACATATACCTAAGTTAACAATCTCAGTTCGGATCCAACTCTCGATCCCAAACACAATCTAATCCACACAGGAAGTAAAGTCAAACACATTGATGATAATGATTGAAAATCAAGACTCAACTCACATAGGTATTAATCTTTTGTTTAGTAATAGAGATGATTAGATGTAGTCACTGATACATCTAAGCAGTCGGGCCCACATAGGATACAAGACCAGCTAAGTTGTCGGACCCACAGAGGATACAAGACCAGCTACTCTATCGGACCCACTCAGGATACAAGTACAGAGTTCTAAAATCCTGACCCACATAGGATACAAGAACAGTATTCATCGCTGTCGAACCCATGGAGGATCCCAGTACAGAAGTAATCGTTGTCAAACCCATAGAGGATTCATGTACGGTAGATGTCGTCGTCGAACCCACAAAGGATCAAAGTACGGTAGATGTCGTCGTCAAATCCGTGGAGGATCCTTGTACGGAAGTCATCTTCATCGAACCCATGGATGATCCTAGTATGGAAGTCATCGTCGTCGAACCCATGGAGGATCCTAGTACGGAATTCATCGCAGTCGCAACCATCTCTAGGGTTCCTGTACACAAGACACTCAAATCCGGGAGGGTCTGCTCCTCGAGTAAAGGGGTCGATACATCAACTATCACAAAGTCCTAAGTTGATGTATCTCGAATTTCTGCCTCATCATAAGGAACCCAACACGATAGAAGGCGCATCAATCGGACATCCGGTCTGAGAGTTATTAGCTTTTCTGTTCTAGGGGCCCTGTTGGATTTCTGGTGCAATCCAACATGGCCATACTCCAATCTTATCTGAATCCCATGTGGAGTCTTCCAAAAGGACCGTCTCATAAAAATTAAACCAATGTAGTTGATGTCATGCCAATCGGATGTCCGGTCCTTAGATTATAAGAGTTTTCGCTCCGAGGGCCCGGTTGGTTTCACGTTCGAACCAACCTGGACATATCCAAACATCACAAAATCCTTGAGTGAAATATATCGATACAACCGTATCAACCGAAGGAATCATACAAAATTGATGGTGAATTGATCGTAGGTCTGTATCTCATTTTGTGGGTGAAATACTAGAATGGGTCTGAAGCGGGGGGTTTTGGTCCTGTCCGCCCCAGCCCAACCCACCCTGGGTCGGCCCGAACCGTGTCAACCCGAATCGGGTCTAGGTCCAGCCCAGTAGGGTGCAGCCTGGCCCAGAAGCTGTGGCTCGGCCCATCAGGGTGTGGTCTGACCCAGTAGTAGGCGGCCCGACCTGTCGGGGTGCAACCCAGCCCAATGGCAGGCCGCGGCTCGGCCAGTTGGCCGAGCGGTCTAGGGGGAACAGGCCCCGGTTTTCCAAAATGGTGGCAACGAGTAGCGCCACACCTCTTGTCCAGCCGGCTGAAGCTGTCCAGTCTTCCCGGCACAAGTGGCCCACAGTTGCGGGCCACTGTCCTCTACACATGGTTCCATGTGGCACCACAGCCTTCAACCCAATGGGCAGGCGGCCGACTGGTTCGCTGCTGAAGCGGCCCACGGAGCGTGGGCCCCGGTCATCTACAGTGCAGTACCCCTTATAGTTTCGCAGTATATTTTTACTGCTGGCTATGGCTGTCCAGTTCGTATTTTTCCTAGTGGCCCGAGGATTGTGGGTCGCAGTTCTTCCACAGCGCGACGTCCTTGTGGCGCCGCTGTTCCTTCGGTCTGGCAGGCTTTAGTCGGCCAGTTCTTCTTCGACTGAGCGGCCTGCGAATGCGGGCCCCAATTATTATCTACATGGTCGGAACACGGTTTCCACTTCCTCTGGTTTCCATCGCCTCTGATTTCCACCACCAAAATAGTCAAATACCATTGGAGGGTCTTCAGGCCATGTTTGTTCGGCCCACTCCCTCCACGTTAGGCGATAACATAAGGCCATAGACAATCCATGGTTTTCAACAAAGATCAATGTACAATTTAATCACTCAAAAATAATACAGAATCTCTACCTCGTAATTGACGTCGCACATCGTTGAGCCGCAGAAAACGGTGTCCTCCTTTCAATGTTGTATGAAGGGTCATTGTCATGATGCAGAAAGTGAATCCGTAGATGATGTAGATTCCTTGACGTCAGGGTGCATCCGAGGAGGAATCGTTATTTGAAGAAGTTCTTTTCATTCTACATCAGAGATGTTCTTCATTGACGAACGGTGTTCTTCGTCGAGATAGGAACACCTTTCTTCAAATTCTCCATAGGTTTTTCTAGAGTAATATTTTCCAACCAATATTATAAAAGCAACCCATCTTTAATATAATTTCCATTCAATTCAAATAGATTCAAAAGTGGTGCCAAATAATTAATGATGTTATTAAATAGATGGTTTGGCATAATCAATGGGTGGGAGGTGGAGAGACTCCACCATAATAAATGAGAGGTGTTGTCAAATTAACTAATGGGGAGTTAATGGGGAGTTTAAGGGAGTTGAGGGGATGTGGAAGGGTTTCGGTTCGTGTGGTCTCCACCACACTAAATCCTCTCATGGGAGGTTATGTGGGGTGTGGGCCCCACCCCTAACTTCCTCTTGGAGGAAATAACCTCCTCTTAAAAAATTTTTGATTCATCACAATTTTATTTAATTTAAGACAAATTCCCAAATTATAGCATTCAACCCGCATTAAATTAAACTGTGGTAAAGGTCCCCTTAAGCGAATATTGGCGTTATGAGTTCATTGGTTCCCTCAGATTTCAATTCCATGCACCAGTTCAAAAGATAGAAAAACTCACACGTACGTTTACTAAACGTACCCGAAAAAACATCATAAATTGATTCTAGGCACACCGAGACTCTGAATCCGGTGCCGTCAGAAAATGGGGACTCGTAAAAATCCAATGAATTAAGAAAAAGAAATTACTTTAAATTTCCGAGCCTTTACATTACCCTCAACTCAGGGCTTTATGTCCCCGCAAAACTAAAACATACACTTGGGAAACAAAAGAGGGTACTGAGCATGAATTTGAGCCTCCCGCTCCCATGTGCTCTCTTGGAGGTTCACGTGCTACCAGCGAATGCGCACCAGAGGAATCGACCGTCCATATAGGACCCGCTCTCATTGATCCTCGATATCCATCAGGACCTCTATAGATGTCTCCCCATCATCGATGTCTGACTCCCTATGGTCGATGATGTGGGACGGGTCGTGCACATATCTCCTCAGCTGAGATACGGTGAAACCGCCGTGCACCCAATGCAACTAAGGTGGAAGGGCCAGGCGGAAAGCCACATCACCTACCCTACTGAGGACCTGGAACGGTCTGATGAATCATTGAGACAACTTTACACCGTTGCCAAATCTCCATAGACCTCGTCTAGGTTAGATCCGTAAGAATATGTGGTCTCCATCCTCGAACTCCAGTGGTCTTCGTATTCTATCAGAATAGGACTTCTGTCTACTCTGTGCAGTCTTAATCCGCTCTTGGATGATCTGCACCTTCTCTATCATGGCCTACACCATCTCTGACTCGGTGAAGTGTTGTAGGAGTGACTGTGAGGGACTGCAGAAAGGCTACTCCATCCTTATCCACAAAGGATATCTGCAACGCAGCCAGCTGCTCTGTCACCTCTCCTAGCAAATGAATGCCCGATCTCATACTGAGAGCATCTTCTACAAAATTCCCCTTCCCAGGAGTATAGACTAACTCAAAGTCATAGTCCCGGAAGAACTCAAGCCAACATCATCATCTCAGGTCCAGGTCCTTCTACAAGAAGTCACACCTGTGACTTTTGATATTAGAGTAAACCGTAAATCGTTATCTCAATGAACTATGTGTGTGACTAGCCATTTGTAAAGAGCATCACTATACCCTTTTTCACTTACGTCCTACAAGATCTGCTAAGATTTATTGCTTTCCGAAAAGAGAAATCTGGTCTCATCCCCTGGATAAACCATGTTCTTTTTCTAATACAGTCAATCCTACCATGAACAGTACTATTTCATGCCATGGACGACTTCATAAGGGCTCGACGCTACTACCAAGAGAGCCAAATGTTACTCTCGCCTCCAAGGGTCGAGTCACACTATCGGTACCAGTGTGTGGTAACTGGGTCTCCTCTAGTAGGAATCTTGAATGTGATGGTCAACTCAAAATTTTTAACCGGAACCTCTCATTATCTACCATACAAAAGGTACGAAAGAAAACATTACATGGAAAAGTGTCTTTTATTATAGCAGCTCAATGTACAAAGACACCAAGTATCCACAAACATCGATATAAACAATGAAAGAAGCATCATGAAAAAAAGTCTCCATGTCTGGAGGTATTCCCGCTCCTGTCCACCTGCTCTAGGTGGACCACCATGGTCAAACCTCTACCTCTTCTTGAGAGGTCCCTCTTCAGCCTGCTGCTCATCTGCAGCACGGGTTGGGCAGTCTCGATCCATGTGACCACGACCGCCGCATGCATAGCATTGTCTGCTCCTCGTATGGCTCACTCTATTTCATTTTCCCCACACAACCAAACCTGTATCCAGAGGCCGCCCACCTACTGTCCTGGTCCACATGGACCTCTACGTCAACTGTCTACTACCAACTGTAGAAGACTCCACTACGTGTCATTCTACGGAGGGTCTTGCCGCTAGTGACTACTCAGTAAGAAAACACTTCACTAGAAGGGATCTTTCTAATACCCCCTCCTGCGTCGGGATGTTGAGGGAGATATCGAAGCCCTGATCTCAAGCCTGAGTCCCTGCTCAAAGGTCTGATCCCTGAAGAATGGGTCTCGTACCATATCAGTGGGGTAGTGTGATAGGTCAATGAACCCCGCTGAGTACTGATCTACTATCATGCCTCCCTACTGCAGATGAAGTAACACCTGAATCCGCACCGCACGAAGGGTGGCTAGTACAAACTCTGCCAAGAAGAGGCTCTCAATGTTTTTCCAGAGTAGTGATGCCTCTTCATGCACCTGGATCATCAGGCTCCACCATCTTCATGCCGTTTCATGCAGGAGACTCACGACAAGGATCACCATGAGGTCGGCTGGTGTCCCTACCAATATGAAAACTCTGACAATAGCCTCCAACCAATCCTCACCAGCCTGGCGGTCCATCTCTCCCCGGAACCTGGGTGGCCTTTGATGCTGGAACTCGTAAAACACACTCAGGCAACGTGCACTCTCTGTTACTAGATCTGGTGGTATCGGTGGCCCATCGGGTAGTGGTACCACTGGTTCCTCCGCTGTGATGGGGCCCTACACTAAGGCCTTGTCGGTCGGTGGGATACCAACTCGTACGTAACTTGAAACCCTATCTGGCTACCTTCGTGGGGATATCCTAAAAAGGAAGAGGTGCGCCACAGTTTAAACTATATACCTGGTGAGCTGACACAAAGTAATCACAGAGAAAAATTTTTCAAAGGAAACACACGCGCAATCGGTGTTTTTGTGCACTAAGTCGGAATTCAGAGATCACGGTCCTGGTGTATGGATACGTCGGTCACCTCACCAAAACTGGACTCCCTGGACTGAAAACCACATTTAATATTCATAACACTATTGATTTATAGAAAAACATGATCAGTGTCCAGTGTTCTGCGGTTGAACCGACTCCTCTGATACCAATTTGTCACAACCCATCCTCAGGGCCAGTGACGTGACTACCCCAAGCCTGCCTTCCATAGGCTAGGGGTCGGGGACTAGCACCAAAGGCGTAAATCCTGATAAAAAGGGAGGTAATTTCTTTTATAAAAGTAAACAAACACAACAAAGTACGCAACATAAGTATGTACTATGTAATACTGAATAAAAAATTATGTTCTGAAAGGAAAGGGGCCGGAAATAAAAGCCCAACAGTAAGGTAGAGGTACAACAGAAAGCAGGTACAACTGAAAAAGGGACAACATCTAAAAAGTGCAGCTTCTGAAACATCCACTGAGTATCTTAACTAGAGTGTAGGTACATATGTCCACCTAAACACTCCACGTCAATCGGTCCGCTCAGTGTACCGTCTCGCCGTGTGGTCCACCACCGAGTACCGTACGGTCCTGGATCGCTCTCGGCCTCCGTCAAAACTGTCTGTCGTCTGCATCCAACACAACGAAGTGCGGGCATAGACCGTGTAGGGGTACCTACTGAGTATCATTATACTCACCCCTGTAAGGGATATGCATGCACTACGTTGTGTTGGATGTAGACGACATACAGTATTGACGGAGGCCGAGAGCGATCCAGGACCGGACGGTACCCGGAGTTGGAACACACAATGACGATCCAAGAGTAGCACTTTTTAGTTGTTGTCCCTTTTTCAGTTGTACCTTCTTTCCATTGTACTTGTACCTTACTGTTGGGCTTGTATTTTCGGCCCCTTTACTTTCATCACTTACTTTTGTATTCATTATTACTTAGTGCTTACTTCTATTGCATACTATGTTGTGTTTGTTTACTTTTATAAAGGTAATGCCTTCTATTTTTATTGGGATTTACGCCTTTGGTGATAGTTTCCAACATTGGCCTATGGAAGGTGGGCTTGGGTTAGTCACAACACGGGCCCTAAGGACTGGTCGTGAAAAATAATTGTCATGACACGTCCTCGGGGCCCGTTCCCTCACTACCACAAGCCCCCCTTCCATAGGCAAGGGACTGGCGACTAGAACCAAAGACTTAAATCCATATACTGGGAAGGCATTGCTATATAAAAAGTAAACAAACACAATAGAGTACACAACTGAAGTAAGCACTAAGTGAAACTATATAAAAAATTAAGTGCTGAAAGGAAAGGTGGTGGAAATACAAATACAATAGTATGTACTGTATATCCGAAAAGCTAGTGTAACACCCTGAGATTTTATGAGATAAAATATTTTTAATTTCTTTGATGTATTTTATTATACACTACACCAAGATTAGCTAGTACTATACACAACACCATATTACCTTGCAGTATACGCATCACTATTCTTGGCTCGTGTTGAACACAATTTCTTGTTCGTTTTGTGGAAATTATTCTACGCAACATTAAGTATAGATTTTGTTTAATGTATAAATAAAATATGTTTTGATTATGTTATACGCAACACCAAACAGAGATTTCACTACACACATCCCTGACTAGGCTTTCCTTACACGCAATCAAGACCTTCTTTGATAGCGTGTGTAGTACGCAATACTGAGATTCACTAAACGATATATTATTATAATAATATTATGAACTAGCCGTTATGAATAGTAATACCCATTTAAAGAAATTTTATAAATTTTATCTTTCAAAATGGAATTCATTTTTGGATTCGGAATATCGAAATTATCCTAGGGTGAATTTTTGGTATTTTTCTGAAAACTTTCTATTTTTGATGAATAGTGAAAACACTGGGTTACTATTTAAAAACCGACTTTTTATTTAAATAATTATTTATTTTATTTAAATTTATTTTAAGTAAAAATTGATATATAATACCTATATAAGTTCAATATAATTCATTAGAGTCATTTTATAATACTTTTAGATATATAAAAATTTTGTTGAGCTTTTTACCGTCTTTTACTCACCTTCTATGAGCATTTGCAATTGTACATAAAATGTAATTTTACTGCTTTTGTGAGTTGAATTTCGAAAATCTGAGAGGCATAGTTAATATAAATGAGTAATATTTTGTTCAATAAGATAAAAATATTTTTTTGTGAATAGTAACTTTTTACTTTTATTTACCACTGTTAAAAGTAAATAGGGTAATCAAGGGTAAAAATGTAATTATTATTACCCTAAAACATGTCCTAATTATATTGGATAAGTGTTATTCGACCAGAAACAACCTTAGGAAAAAAATATTACCCTTTAGGTCCACTTGTATTAGATTAGCACACTTATTATTACTTTATTTATCGAAGAGTTAAAAAAGTTCAAATCAAAGTTTAATAACTAAAACATTTCCAATATAGGGTTATAAATAAGATAAATTCGACTATAAATATTTATTAGAAAGATAAAAATACTTCATACATAATGGTATTTTATTTATAATTTTTAGACATTATATAATTTAATTTATTTATGGCACAATGGTGATGCAGTAATTTACTTATTAATGAAATATTAACATAATTGATGTTATAAATACCCAAATAAATGTAATTTGAGATTTTTTATTAATTAAAATAAATTTATTGGTTAATATGACATGAAATTATTTATTTTATTAACTTTTTTCGAACTAATAATGTTGTTATGATTTTTAAAAAAATCAATTACCAAATAGTGTCATAATTGACATAAAATAGTTTTTAAAACAAATATTATATTATTAATTGTTATTTTATTCTTAAAAATCTGAGGATTGGAAAAATGACTTAGTTCAAGTTATAAAGATTAATAATGAACCAATTGGGGTTAGTTTGTCTTTTTATAGTAATTTTACTAACCATATAGTGTAAGAAATCAAGAAGACATGGTAAAAGATAAATTATTTAACATAGAGTTAAATCTAAATGATAATGTTAAAATAGTAACCTAAACCTGTCTAAAACTATTGGTTGAGAGGTTTTAGACACATCCCCACTTTATATTCAATATAAATCAATTTGAAGAAATTATACACTGAATATGACTTTATTATAAATAATATTTTATGTTTTTCCTATGCTGCCCCTCTCCTCCCTTATAAAAGGGAACCTCCTCCCTCTTCTATTTACACAATTCTGAGCTTTCAAGATCAGTAAAACCCTACCTATTTCCCTTCTCAACTTCCCTAGAATCATTATAGAGGTTCTGGTCTCCTCAAAATACCAACTCTAGTGCCTTAAGAGGAAGCATAAAAGAGGTGTGTCGAAGAAGAGGTAATCTCTTCTATCGATTCACTCAAGTTTTCTTTCTTCTTCAACATCTTCTTCTTTAGTTGTATAATTATAAATTAATAACATAAATATAAATAATATACTGATATGTTATTAAAAATATTAAACAACCCCATTTCACCTTCTGTCCATCCTACGGAAAATGAAATCACCGCACATGCGTACGTACGGAATACCATCTCCACGTCGTGGTGTAATCTGTTCTTTCATCACCACCTTTCTTGGATGGGTATAATGGTGTAAATAATAACAATATATAGTCATTAAAACATAATAATAATTCTGAGATATTATATAATCCACTCCAATTCAATTCAATAATTATGGGAATGATATCATCGCTCGTGCGTACGTACGGATTATCATCTCCACAATGCGATGTGATTCATTCTCCTTGTTAACCATTATAGAATGATTATAATGTATATAAAATGAATAATAATGAAATATATGAAATGGTAAATCTACTGTATTTATTTATATATATATATATGTCATCTACTTACTTCCATTCAAGTCAATAAGGAAAGGAAAATAGTGTTCCTACGTACGTACGACCTACCGTCTCCATGAATGGTGTATTTCATTTCATTTATCTATCTATTATATATATATATATACTGAATATATATGATATATAAATCATGAATTATATTATAAATTTAATTAAATCATGATATAAGTAATAATATTATTATGAACCACAATTCTGATCACGTACGTTAAATAAAACGATTTTACCCAAAACGCTTCTTTAACATGAAATTTACAAAAGAATGGGTAATATAAAGTCATAAGTGAACCATATATGATATCATATAAATGAATATGATTATGTGATATGTAAATGACATTATATAAATCATTATATAGGATTTTCGGTTATGTACGAAGTATATCAGACCTAAGGTAAGGAATAATTTGGCAATCACATTTGTATCCGAGATTGCTTATATGTAAGTATTTACTGGGGTTATATTTATCATTCATGTCCCTATTTTCTAAAAATGTTTTATTGTATTTTTAAAGTCTTTTTTACCCATTTTTTACATTTACTACATGGTATGTAAGGAATCTTTCTTTTTTTTACCATATGAGGTAATTTTTGGCTTTTCCTGCTAAAGTACGAGAAGAATGTTTTTTTGACTTATACCACATGAATGGATATTTACAGTTTCAAAACGCCTAATTTTCATTAATATTACTCTACATTATTTCATTATTATTTTCAAAAAAATACTTTTCTTTTAAAATTTCATTGCATTTTGTTAAAAGAAAATGATTTTGATGAAGAAAGTATATTTTTCTCAAGAATTCATTTCAAGTGTTTATTCAAAACTATTTTATATCTAAAATTGCATTCTTTAATATGGTTAAGATTCAAGTATAATGTTATGATTATTTACATGGTTTTATTTTGTTTATGATGAAGTGATATTCATTGCTTTTTAGGGATTATGTTATGATGGGATTATGTTTATAAAACCCTTTTTATTTATTGAGGTTAGAATGAATGATTTATGTTTATTTTGTGGCAGATGAAAGAATGATTTCATTATGAGATGTGTAGGACCTATATCTCCCTCCAATATATTGGGTAAAGATTTATATCTCATGAGATAGACATGGATGGGATGGTAAGTTAATCTGGTTGAGTGATATAGGACTGGAACGAGGAGTGAACTCGATTCAGAAAGGGACTATGTTCACTAAGATGGTCTTGGAAGCAATGACTTGGCTACTATGGAAATCATATCATGTGCGTAATGGTTTCCCACAATTAAATGTTTTATTCACATGCTATTTTATCATGATTTATGTTCCTTTATGACCTATTCCTTACATACTGCCAAGATTTATTTCACAACTCAAGATTTTGATTTGTAAACTTTATACTCATATTTTGAAGTTCAAATGTATATGGTTTGTTTTATTTTTTCCATTATTACCCTTACTGAGCATTTGATATCACCATTTATATTTTTTCTTTTCCCCATGATATAAATAATGGGATTAGGTAAGAAAAAAAGGGAACATCTTTATGAGAGATGCTGAAGATCTTTCAACAGGATTAGAAGATTATATTCTGAGTTTCCAAAGACACTAAACTATTACGGTCCTTTGGTGTATGTCTTTTTTATCTATTATTTATTCTTCAAAAGTAATGTATTGTCCATGTATGTCCAGAATGGGTTTCTACTGTTGGTATTAGAGGAATGGTTGTGTTATCCTTTGGAAACTAGGATTCAAAAACATTAGTGAAATACCTAGAGATATTTCTAAGGTATGTCTAGGGATGTCCATAAGGATATGTATACGTATAGGTTATAGTCCAAGAATTATTGTAACAATCTTATAATTAAATCTAAGATGTTATATATTGAATGTAATTCCCCTTTATTATGATGTTTTCCTAGCATGATTCTTGCCTCTAACACTATTCTTTTTGGGTTTTAAACGATGGATGGAACCCAAAGGAACCATGTTGATAAATGTAATAGACAATGAAATGATTTTCCTCTAGAACAAATAAATGTTATGGGAGATGGAGCGTAAAATCTTATTTCAATGCTTACACAAGCTTTGAATCATTATGGACTTCCAAATGAGGTGATAAAGGTATAATATTCTATTGAGTCCTTCATGAAGAAATGTCCACCTTCTTTCAGTGGGTCTTCTAATCCACTTGTTTCTAAATAATGTATTAGTACCATTGAAAAGATATTTTCGATACTTCTCTATTCAGAACATGAAAAATTCATTTTGGTTGTTTACCAGTTAAAAAGTGAAGCAAACTACTGATGGACTCTAATTAATAATTCAAGGTCCCAAGATGAAATTGAATCCATGGAATGGGATGAGTTCAGGAACATATTTTTCAATAAGTACTTCCCTTGTATTCTTCGAACATAGATGGAAAAGGAGTTCCTTGAGCTTAAGAAAAAGGGTTATGAATCTGTTGGTATATACGAAGAAAATTTTACAAGGCATGCAAGGTATGCATTTGGCTTTATCATCCAACCTGAAAGTAAAGATGAATTATTATTCAGTGGATTAAAACTAAGTCTTTAAAGTGAATTAGCTATAAGAGACTTCATTACCCATGAAGAAATTTTGCGTTGTTCTATCAAGGTAGAACTGCAAGTTGGTATTACATATCCATCTCATGGTTTTGACAAGAAACGAATGATGGAGTTCAAGGAAAAATCTCAGAACAGTGGTGAAAAGAAGGTGAATGTTTCTTTATTCTCAAAGTGTGGAAAGAAGCATGGTGGAGATTTTATAAAAGGTAATAGAAAATATTTTATGTGTGGAAAAGAAGTTCATCGAGTAGTTGAGTGTCGAAGTATTGGGAAAAAGGTAGCTAATGATTTGAATAGAGAAAATATTACAGAGAACGCTACACCAACACTTCAATGCTACTATTGGAAGGAAATGGGGCATTATACTAACCACTGACCTAATCTAAGGGTTAATGATGATCGACATCAACAAACTCTTAAGGAAAAGGACAAAGGGAAGTCACATGCGATCACTATTAGCAATATTGAGTATGAAAATGATGTGGTGGAATGATTATGTGTTTATGTAAAGGGATTCCAAAATAATGTTGTGGAATCTCATTTATAGTATTGTGGAACATTGGAATATCTATGTAATGGTTTATTGTGGTTTTCGATAATTATATGGTACGGGTAACCATGAAAATTGATTAAAATATTTTTGGAAAGTAGATGATATGCACATAATGAATGCATAATGAAAAAATAACATGTTTGATAGTATTAATGAGCTCTTGATTGATATAAGGACTAAGTTATATCATGGTTTGAGTATATATAATTTTTGGGATTTTGTTATGTGGAAAGAGTTATCTTTTTACTGCATTCATGTTTTCAATAAGGTTTAATAAGTATTCATTTCTCAAAAGAATACATGATTAAAGTATTCACATGTTTAGAATTTGACTAAAAAGATATATCATATGATATATGGGGGATAAATGATGGTATTAAAATGCTTGTTATGTAACCTTTCAAGTAATTGTTTTCGTTAAACTATGATCTTGGACCAAAGTATTTTGGATAATCCAAAAGAATGGAATGAATTAAGTTATAAATAAGATAGTATTGTTTAAGGCTAGAACTTTTTTTGATATTATTGAAGGAATGATATAGTAATTTTGTTTTAGAAAAAATGTCAACCTACCGAACTGGCGACAATCCGTCGCGTCGGACATGGTTAAGGAAATCGAACCCACAACCGAAGTGCGACATGCCTTTATC
This sequence comes from Viscum album, assembly GCA_963277665.1. Classification (NCBI taxonomy): domain Eukaryota; kingdom Viridiplantae; phylum Streptophyta; class Magnoliopsida; order Santalales; family Viscaceae; genus Viscum; species Viscum album. The sequence goes on from OY728121.1 coordinate 598,663,848, forward strand.
ACCTACCACTGGCATACATGAAGTCCCTGGTTAGTAGAAACTAGTTTTATTTTATTAAGCGGTATAATAGATGAAGTATAAGTCCATTTTTGAAATCATATATGATTAACCTCACCATAGATGGACTTATGTATATTTGATAACTTTTTCTATCCTTTTTTTTAGACAGATGGAATGACCCATCATTCTATCACATGATATGCTAACACTTCATGAATGAAACACTGAACTTTTTTTAGGATATTGTACTGAAATAAAGTAAGTATTTCTTCTAATTAAAATTCATCAACTTTTGGGAAATGATCTTGAAAAACAAAAATGTTGTCCTAGTGCCCTCATATATGATGAATCAGATAGTACCTTAGATCATCACAAATTTATGTCTTTATGATTGTTGGATTTTTCATAGCCATGTTCTCTACCACTCGTCATCTAAACATGATGGTTAGATTTCTCTTCCATATCCATATTTTCACCTATATTTTCCTATGTGGAAAACCAGTGATGAGTTACTTTGGGTATCCAATATGTTCCTAACACTCCTTTTTAAAATGATGATTTAGTATTCCTTTTTACAATGTGGGTTTCTATGAATGATACTTTAAAATAGTAAATGATTTATAACCCCTACAAATTTTGAGGGAGAAATTCATTTTAATGGGGGTAGAATGTAACACACTGAGATTTTATGAGATATATTATTTTTATTTTCTTTGATATTTTTTATTATACACTACACCAAGATTATCTAGTACTATACGCAATGACATTTTATCTTGCAGTGTAGGCAACACTATTCTTGGCTCATGTTACACACAATTTCAAGTTCGTTTTGTGGAAATCATTCTACGCAACATTAAGTATAGATTTTGTTTAATGTATAAATGAAATAAGTTTTTATTATGTCATATGCAACACCAAACAACGCTTTCAATACACACAGCCCTGACTTGGCTTACAGTACATGCAATAAAAACCTTCTTCGATAGCGTGTGTAGTACGCAATACCGAGTTTCACTAGATGAGTAATTATTATAATATTATTATGAACTAGACGTTATGAATAGTAATACCCACTATTTAAAATTTTATAAATTTTATCTTTCAAAATGGACTTCATTTTTGGATTCGTAATATCAAAATTAGCCCAGGGTGAATTTTTGGTATTTTTCTGAAAACATTCAATTTTTAATGATTAGTGAAAACACTAGGTTACTATTTAAAAAACTGACTTTTTTACTTAAGTAATTATTTATTTTATTTGATTTTATTTTATGTCAAAATTGATATATAATACCTATATGTGTTTAGTGTAATTCATTGGAGTCATTTTATAATAATTGTAGATATATAAAAAAATGAACTTTTTATCGTCTTTTACCCACCCATTAGGAGCATTTGCAATTTTACCTAAAACTACATTTTACAGCTTCTATGAGTTTAATTTCGAACATCCAAGAGACACAGTTAATATCAAGGAGTAAAATGTGGTTCAATAAGATAAAAATAATTTATGATGAACAGTAATTTTTTACTTTTATTTACCACGTTTAGAAGTAAATTGGGTAATTAAGACTAAAAATGAAATTATTATTACCCTAACACATGTACTAATTATATTGGATAAATTTAATTCGACCAAAAAAAACATAGGAATAAAATATTACCCTTTAGGTCCACTTTTATTATATTAGGACACTTATTATTATTATATATAAAGAAGATTTAAAAAAGATAAAATCAAAGTTTAATAACTAAAAAATTTTTAATATAGGGTTATACATAATAAAAATTTGACTATAAATATTCATTATAAAGATAAAAATATTTCCTACATAATGGTATTTTATTTATAAATTAAATAGTTTAATTTATTTATGACACAATTATAATGCAGTAACTACCTTATTAATGAAATATTGACATAATTGAAGTTATAAATACCCAAACAAATGTAATTTAAGAATTTTAATGAATTACACTAATTTTATAGGTTAATATGACATGTTAGAATTGATTTAATTTACGTTTTTATAACTAATCATGTTGTTATGATTTTCACAAAAATCAATTTCCAAATAGTGTCAAAATTGACATAAAATAGTTTTTAAAAAAAATATTATATTATTAGTTTATATTTTATTACAAAAAATATAAGGTTCGGTCAAATTACTTATATAATGTTATATATATTAATAATGAATCAATTGGGGTTATTTTGGCTTGTTATAGTATGTTTATTAACCATATAGTGTAAGAAAACTAGAAGACATGGTTAATGTTAAATTATTTAACTTAGAGTTAAATCTAAATGATAGGGTTAAAATAGTAACCGAAACGTGTCTAAATCCTATTGGCTGAGAGGATTTCAACCCATCGACACTTTATCTTAGAAATAAGTCAATTTGGAGCTATTATAAACCGAATATGACTTTATTACATAATAATATTTTAAGTTTTTCCTAAGGTGCCCCTCTCCTCCCTTATAAAAGGGCACCTCCTCCCTCTCCTATTTACACAATTTTGAGCTTTAATGCTCTGAAAACCCCTACCCATTTCCCTTATATACTTTAATAGAAACATTATATAGGTTCTTGTCTCCTCAAATGACCAACTCTAGTGCCTCAAGAGGAAGCTTAAAAGAGGTGTGTCGAAGAAGAGTTAATCTCTTCTACCGATTCTTTCAAGTTTTCTTTCCTCTTCAACTTCTTATTATTTAGTTGTTTCATTATAAAGTAATAAAATCGGTGGCACTAATATACTAATATTTTATTATAAATATTAAACAACCCCATTTATCCTTCTATCCATCCTACGGAAAACGAAATCACTACACGTGCGTACGTACGGAATGTCGTCTCCATGCCGTGGTGTAATCAGTTTTTCCACCACCACCTTACTTTGGTGGGTATAATGTTGTAATTAATAACTATATATAGTTATTATAAAATCATATTTATTCTGAGATATTATATCATCCACTCAAATTCAATTCAATAATTATGGGAATGATATCATCACTCGTGCGTACGTACGGAGTACCGTCTCTACGACGCGATGAGATTTATTCTCCATGTTAACCATTCAAGATTGATTATAAAGTATATATAATTAATAATAATGAAATATATGACATTATAAATCTATTTTATTTATGTATGTATATATTTCATCGACTAACTTCCATTCAAGTCAATAAGGAAAGGAAAACATCGTTCATGCGTATGTACGGCCTACCGTCTCCATGAACGGTGTATTTCATTTCATTTATCAATCTATTATATATATATACTGAATATATATGATATATAAATCATGATTTACATTTTTTAAGTAATTAAATTATGATATAAGTAATAATAATATTAATAACATCAAGTCCAATCATGTACGATAAATAAAGTGATTTTACCAAAAACGCTTCTTTAACATGGAATTTACAAAAGAACGAGTAATATAAAGTCATAAGTGAACAATATATGACATCATAACAATGAATATGATTCTATAATAATTCAATGGAATTATTTATATCATTATACAGGAGATTCAGATACATACGAAGCATATCGGACCTAAGGTAAGAGATAATTTTGCTATCTCATTTATATCTGAGATTGCTTATATGTTAGTATTTACTGGGGTAATATTTATCATTCATGTCCCTATTTTATAAAAATAGTTTCATGTATTTTTAATGTCCTTTTTACCCATTTTTGACTTTTACTACATGGTATATAAGGAATCTTTCTTTTTTTTACAATACGAGGTACTTTTTGACTTTTCCGGCAAAAGTACGGGAATAATGTATTTTAACTTATACGACATGAATGGATTTTTACGGTTTCATAACACCTAATTTTCATGATGATTACTCTACAAGATTTAATTATTATTTTCAAAAAAATCTTTTTTTTTTAGAATTTCATTTCATTTTGTGAAAATAAAATGATTTTGAAGAAGAAAGGATATTTTCCACAATAATTAATTTCAATTGTTTATTCAAATCTATTTTCTATCTAAGATTACATTATTTAATATAGTTATTTTTCAAGTTTAATGTTCTGATTATTTACAAGGTTTTAATTTTTTTATGATGAAATGATATCCATTTTTTTATATGGATTATGTTATGATGGGATGATGTTTATGAAACCCATTTTATTTATTGGGTTACAATGAATGATTTATGTTTATGATGTGGCACATGAAAGAATGATTTCATTATGAGATGGGTGGGACGTATATCTCCCTCCAATGAATTGGGTAAAGATTTATATATCCTGAGATAGAAATGGATGGAATGTTAAGTTAATCTGGTTCAGTGATATAGGACTGGAATGAGGAGTGAACTCGATTCCGAAAGGGACTTTGTCCACTACGATGGTCTAGGCAGCAATTCTTTGGAAACTATGGAAATCATATCATGTGCTAAATGGTTTTATACAATTAAATTTTTTATTCCCTTGCTATTTTATCATTATTGATGTTTCTTTATGACCTATGCCTTACGTACTTCCAAGATTTATTTCACAACTCAAGATTTTGATATGTAAACTTTATGTTCATGTTTTGAAGTTCAAATGTATATGGTTTGTTTTATCTTCTCCATGCATACCCTTACTGAGAATTTGATCTCACCCTTTATATGTTTTCTTTTCCCCTGGATATAAGGAAAGGTTTTAGGTAAGAAAAAAAGGGAAGATCTTTAAGGGAGATGCTTTAGATCTTTCACCAAGATTAGAAGATTATATTCTTAGTTTCCAAAGACACTAAAATATTACGGTCTTTTGTTGTCTATTTTTGTTATGTATTAGGTATTCTGAAAAAGTAATGTAATGTCCATGTATGTCAAGATTGGGTCTCTATAGCTTGTACAACTGCAGTAAAGTAAAATATCGACTACTGAGTTATCCTCCGGGAATCCCACCTGAAGGGTTGGTACATATGGCCTCCTCAGCACCTCAAGTCTGCTTGTCTGCTCCGTGTACATCTCACCAAGTGGTCCCCCTCTAGGTACCACCCATCTCTACATGTCTCTACCTCGATCAGTTTTGTCCATCGTCTACATCCAACATAATGTCGTGTTGGAATATCCTTTATTGGGGTGAGTATACGATAATCAGTAGGGACCCCGAGACCCCCGAACGTCTCCCAGAATCCACAGATGATAAACCACAGAAGAGAGTTACAAACACAAAGTATCAACCAACCCTACTTAGGTATATTCCCATACATATACCAAAGTTATCAATCTCATTTCGGCTCCTACACTCGAACCCAAGCATAACTCAGTCCACACAGGAAGTAAGGTCAACAACATCGATGATAATGATTGAATGTCAAGACTCAGCACACACAGGTATACTTCTTTCATATAACGATAGAGATGATCAGATGTAGTCATTGAATCATCTAAGCTGTTGGACCCGCATAGGATTCCAGACTAGCTAAGTTGTCGAACCCATTGAGGATATAAGACCAGATACTCTGTCGGACCCACTCAGGATACATGTTCATAAGTCATCATCGTCGAACCCATGGAGAATCCTAGTACATAAGCCATCATCATCGAACCCACGAAGGATTCCAGTATGGTAGACGTCGTCGTTGAAACCATGGAGGATCCTAGTACGGTAGTCATCATTGTCGAACCCACGGAGGATCCCAGTACAGAAGTCCTTGTCGTTGAACCCACAGAGGATCCTAGTACGGAAGTCATCATCATCAAACCCATGGATGATCCTAGTACGGAAGTCATCGTCCTCAAACCCACAGAGGATCCTAGTACGGTAGTCGTCGCAGTCGCAGCCAGCTCTAGGGTTCCCACACACAGCACGCTCGAATCCTGGAGGGTCCACTCCACGAGTGAAGGGTTCGATACATCCACTATCACTAGTCAAGAGTTGATGTATCCTTACATTCTGTCTCATCAAAAGAAACCCAACTCGACAGAAGGCGCGTCAATCGAACGTCCTGTCTGAGAGTTATTGACATTTCCGTTCCAGGGGCCTGGTTGGAATTACGCTCGTTCCAAACCCGTCTGTTTTTTAAAAGTTGTCCAAAACTCACTTAGAGTACCCCAAAAGGACCACCTTGTTGTAAGGGTCCCATTTCCACAGACGGCGCATCGATCGGACGCACGATCAAGAAGTTATTCGCATTACACATAACGGGCCCGGACCGTTTTGCACAGTGGGCTGGCGGGTCAGCCCATCTGAGCATGGCGGTTCCAACCCGGCTAAGGGGTCCGCCTAGCCCCATGGGGAATGGTCCGAATAGGTGGGGTGTGGCCCGGCCCGGCTGGGTGTAGTCTGGCCCGCGCCCCGCCGGGTCAGACCCGCCATGCCCAGACGGGCGGACCCGCCAGCCCACCGGGCTTGACAAGCCAAGCCCATTATGCTTAAATGAGAATAACAACTTTACCGTGCGTCTGATCGATGCGACATCTATAGAACTGGGACCCTTATGAAAAGGCAGTCCTTTTTCAATACTCTATGTGTGTTTTGTACAACTTTGGAAAATGGCTGGGTTTGGAACGACCTTAATTCCTACCAGGCCCCTGGAACTGAAAAGCCAATAACTCTCAGACCGGGCGTCCGATTGACGCGCCGTCTATCTCATAGGGTTTCTTCTGATGAGATAGAACTTCAGGAAACATCCACCCAGGACTGGTGATATTTGAAGTATCGACGACTTTGCTCGAGGAACGGACCCTCCCGGATTAGAGCGTGTTGTGTGCTCGAACCCTAGAGCTAGCTGCGACTGCGACGATTACCGTACTAGGATCATCTGTGGGTTTGGTGACAATGACTTCCATACTAGGATCCCCTTGTGGGTTTGATGACGATGACTTCCCTACTAGGATCCTTCGTGGGTTCGATGACGAGGACATCCATACTGGGATCCTCCATGGGTTCGATGAGGAGGACATCCGTACTTGGATCCTCCTTTGGTTCGACGACGATGTCTACTATACTAGAATCCTCCATGGGTTCGATGACGATGACTACTGTAAAGTCCCCTAAAATTCAGGGAATTTTTTTTCTTAATTTTCTTTGGGATTTTACAAGAACGTAGTTTCTGACGGCACTTGATTCTGAGGCCGGGTGTCCCTGGAATCAATTTATGAAGTTTAGCTCGGGTACGTTCACTGAATGAATGAGCGGGTTTTCCTAACTTTTGAACCGATTCTCGGAATAGAAATCCGAGGGACCAATGAAAACGTTGCACGGGTAATTACTTTGGAACACCTTTTTTGGAGTTGTGTTTGCTCGGGTGTGGTTTTTTTAAATAAATGGGTTAACTAACGAATAAAAATAAAATTTGTGCAACAAATTTTATTCTAAGTAGTTTAAACCAACTTATTGAAGTTGAGGTGGAACCCACTAAATCCTAACCCCTCTTGATAGGATATTAGTGAGGTGGGCCCCACATGAGCCCCACCTATTCAACTTCCTCAAACCTCCCATTAAGTTGGAAAACCCCCTTTAATTTTTCTGTAAAACACCCGCACCCCCTTATTATATACCAAGCCAACTCTCGTGTTTAATTGGATTATTAAACTCCTCTTTAATTGGTCAACACACGTTAATTAAATCGTGATTTAATTTTGAATTTCAAAAAGGGATGTCATGAGTAATAAAATAAGGAAAAGCCTTATTTTATTATGGTTGATGTGTTGTGAGAGAAGATTTGGGGAGAAATTTACTCTAGTCTTGAAGAACGTTCTTCCTCGTTGAAGAACACGATGAACGACGAAGAACGCCGGCCTCCGATGAAAGACGACGAAGAATGCAAGTTCCTCGGGGATCGACGACGCGACACCATGTACCGCGACGCCGACGATCCTCTTCTCCACGAAATCGTGTACCGCGATGCTTGCGATCCTCTTCCGTGACGTCGTCTTCCGCGACGTCTTTTCCCGTGACGATCCTCGTTCGACGACTTATTCGAGGTAGGGGTTTTGGTTTAATTTAATTTATGTGGATTATATCTCCAACATCTGTTTTAATTGTTCGAAGTCATTTGAACCACTAACGCGGTTGGAGCAGACCAACGAACATGTCAGAACCCACTGGTTCTCTGTTCATGATGCATGTAACGTTGGGTGATGATGAAATGGGAACGTTGAGCAATTGGGGGAAGTTGCAGTAATCTACGGGTCCCGAGACGACCCCAGGCGCAGATGATAGCAAGAACGGACCACCGGAGCGGCTCCGGTGGCCCGGGGACTTCAATGGCGGCCGGCACCGGCCGGCCCCCCGGAGGCGGCGGTGTCCCGCCACGCCGCCAGAAAGAACCGCCGCGGCTGAAGCCTCGGCCGCAGGCGATCGGGATCCCATGGCCGTGCGGGATCTGGGGGTGGATGCGGCACCCGCCACATCCGCGGAGCGCAAGGGAAGGGGAACCACATCCCCCCCCCCCATGCTTGGCCACTGGCCGAGCCATCATGCCACCTGACCGGGTCGGGCCAGGTTACATGGAACGGACAGGGTCGCGCCCTAATGGGCCGGACCCGGGTCGGGTCGACCCGGTTCGGGCTGACCCAGGGGGGTTATGCCGGGTCGGACTGGGCCCAGACCCCCCCACTTTCAGACCACTTTCGGTCATATGAATATAACATGGGCTACGGACCCCCGATCGATGCACCGTTAGTTGTGTAGCGATCCTTGGAGCGAGACGGTCATTTCGGTATGCTACACTAATTATTTCGTAGAACTTTGGGTATGGCCGGGTTGGTTCAAACACGAAACCAATCGGGCCCTCAGAGCGGAAACGCTTATAACATGAGCTCCGGGCGTCCGATTGATGTGTCGTTGACTTTTTTGGATTCCTATTAGTGAGACGAACCTTTTGGCATACTCCGCTCGAGGTTTGGAAGAATTTGGAGAATGGTCATGTTGGTTTTGACTTAAAACCCAACCAGGCCCCTGGAACGAAAAGGCCAATAACTCTCAGACCAGGCGTCTGATTGACGCGCCATATATCGTGTTGTGTTCCTATTGGAATGAAGGAACATTGTGATACATCAACTCCGGTCTACGTGACGGTTGATGTATCGACCTCTTGGCTCGGGGAATGGACCCTCCCGGAACGAGTGTGTTGTGTGCCGAAACCCTAATCCTGGCTGAGACTTGACGATTGCTAATCGATCGAATCGAAGTGTTTCGATAGCCTAGTGGGGAGTGCTTGGTTGTAGCGGCAGACCCACGGCGGAGGAGAACATGGTTTTAGAGGTAGACCCGCGGTACTCAATAGAGAGAGTACCTATGTAGGCTATGAGGGGGAGTGCCTGGTTGTAGCGGTAGACCCCTAGTGGGAAGCGCTTGGTTGTAGCAGTAGGCCCACTGTACTCGACAGGTGGATTACTACGGTAGTCCAAGGTTAGTGGGAAGTGCTTTGTTGTAGTAGCAGGCCCACTGTACTCAATTGACGAGGAGTTCCCCAACAGCTATGGGTTCAATGGTGAAGACAACCATACTGGAATTCTCCTTGGGTCGACGGTGAAGACTATCGTACTGGAATCTTCCATGGGTTCGACGATGATGAAAACTGTTCTGGAATCCTCCGTGGGTTTGGCGGTGACAACTACAGTACTTGTATCCCACGTGGGTCCGACAGCTTAGCTGGTTTAGTATCCTACATGGTTCCCAGCATAGATGAATCAGTGGATACATCTGATCATCTCTATCACCTTACGAAGAAGTATACCTGTGTGAGATGAGTCTTGACTTTCAATCAATATCTTCGATATGATTGACTTGCTTTACTATATGGATTGTTTTGTTCTTTCCTATGTGGATTGGGTTATAATGTCCTGTGTGGACGTGATCGAACATGGGCTCTGATGTTGGATCCATACTGGAATTTATGAATTAGGTATATGTATGGGAATATACCTAAGTAGTGTTGGATGTTAATTCGTGAATGTATCTTTCCTTCGTGGATTATCCTTTGTGGATTCTGGGAGACCTTCGGGGGTCTCGAGGTCCCTACTAAGTAGCGTATACTCACCCTTGCACGGGCATTTCCCGCACTTCGTTGTGTTGTATGCAGACGACGGACATCGTTGATCAAGGTTGAGGCTTGTAGAGCTGGACGGTACCCAGAGGAGGATCTCACGACAATTCGATGCCCGGAGGTGGATATCACATCGAGAGGGTGCCCAGAGGTGGACTTCACGACCAGTCGGTACCCAGAGGAGATGGACATACGTGGAGTGCTAAGGAGGAGGTATGTATCCACCTTTCAGGTGGGACTTCCATTGGATGGATCGACGTAGCTATTTTACTTTCAGTTGTTGTACTTTCTTTCCAGTTTTACATTACTTTCAGTTTCGGTTTTTATTCTGGCACATTTACTTTCTGCACTTACTATTGTACCCAGTTTTACCTAGTGTATACTTCTTCTTTCTTACACTATGGTGTTTTTTACTTTATAAAGGCAATTCCTTCCCCTATTTTTCGGTATTTAAGCCTTGGTGCTAGTATCGAGCCCCTGGTCTATGGGGGGCAGGTTTGGGGTAGTCACGACATGAGTCCCAAGGATGGGTCATGACAAATTGGTATTAGTGGAGTTTGGTTCTACCGAAGAACTAAGTAATATGATCTTTCTTCTATGTGAATTAATAGTGTTAAGGGTATTGAGTGTGGTTATCAGTCCAGGGAGACCAGTGTTGGTGCGGAGGCCGACGTATCTTTACACCAGGACCCTGACTTCTGATTTCCGACTCAGTGCATGAAAACACTGATTGCATGTGTGTTTCAAAAAAAAATTTGTGATTACTTTGTGTCAGCTCACCAAATATACTGTCCTGCCCATGGCATGCCTCTTTATTTTCAGGATGGCCCCACGACGACAGCCAGCTAGGGTTCAGAGCTTTGTGCGAGACGACAGCCCATCGAGCGACGAGGCCTCGGTGCTCGGCCCTTTTACAGCGGAGGCACTCGTGGTACCTCTACCCGCCGAGCCACTGATGCCACTAGCCCCAGCCACTGATAGTGCACGTTGACTTAGTGAAATGCATGAGTTCCAAAATCAGATACCGCCCAGGTTCTGTGTGGAGACAGACCCGCATGCAGCCGAGGATTGGATGGAGGTGGTTGTGTGAGTTTTTAGGCTAGTGGGGACACCAGCTGACCTCATGGTGATCCTTGTAGCGAGCATCCTGCACGCAGAAGCATGCAGATGGTGGAGCTTGACTCTCCAGGTTCACGACGAGTCATCAATTCTCTGGATGGACTTTGAGAGCCTCTTCTGCTCAGAGTTCATCCCAGCCACCCTCCGTGCGGTGTGCATCTAGGAGCTACTACAGCTGCGGCAGGGCAGCATGACGGTATCCCTGTACTCAGTGAGGTTTACCGATCTCTTGCGCTATTCCACGAACATGGTATGAGACCCATTCTTCAAGGCCTAAACATAGAATAGGGGATCAGGCAAGAGATCAGAACTTCAGTTGTTTCTCACATCATCCCGACACAGACAGTGTTGTTGGAGCGAGCCCTCTTATTGGAGAGTTTCCTTGCTGAGTAGTCTCCAGCAGCAGGACCCACCACTATCCGGCATGCGGCAGAGTCTTCTGGAGTGGGTAGTAGACAGATGACGTTGGGGTCCAAGAGGACCAGACCTATAGGTGGTCGATCGCATGACATAGGATCGTTTGTGCGAGGAACCCGTTGTGGAGAACGACTTACCATGAGCGGACTGTGTTACTCCTGTGGCGCGGTTGGTCACATGGCTCGTGATTGTCCGACCCGCAATACAAATGATCAGTAGATAAAGGTATGACCTCCCAGGAAAAGGAAGAGGTTCAATCAAGTCAGCCCGCAAGGATCAGGAGACCGAGGTAGGGGAGCTGGTTGTGTAGCTGGAGGTGGACGACGCTTCGAGGTGTTGCCACCACCACCACCGGGAGGTCCACCCCGACTGCAGGAAACAGATGGACATGGGAGAGCTCAGTTTCAGGAAGCTGAGGCATACGACCATGGAGCTCGGGAATCAGATGGATAGGAGTGGGACTAGTTCTATACATGGAGACTTTTGTTCTTGTTGCTTCTAGATTTGTTGATATTTGTTTGTGGATGTTTTTTGTCTTTGTACTTTGAGCTGCAGTAATGAATGAAACCTTTATTTGTGGAATTTACTTTCTTGTACTCTCTTTATGTCTACTAAGAGGTTCTGGTTTAAAAATATTTACTTGACCCTCACCTTTGAGTTACCTACTGGAGGAGACCCAATGACCAAACACTGATGCCGACAGTGTGACTCAACCCTTGGAGGGGAGAGTAACCGTTGGATCACTTGGTATTAGCATTGAGGCCTTACGACATCATCCTTGATATGTATTAGTATCATCCATGTTAGGATTGACTGTACGAGGCAAAGAACGTGGTTCATCTAGAGGATGAGACCAGATTTCTCTTATCGGCAAAGAAGAAATCTTAGCAGCTCATTTAGGTCCAAAGAAGGTTTAGGTCATTTAGGAGTAGATGAGGACAGCTCAGAGCTGAAAAAAATCTTGTGCTGATAGGAGGCAGAGACCACTAGAGTTCGAGGATGGCGACCACGTCTTCTTGCGAGTCTCACCTCGATGTAGAATACAGAGTTTTGGCTGGGGTGGAAAGTTATCTACACGCTTCTTCAGACCACTACAGGTTCTCTGCAGGATAGGCGAGGTGGCTTACCACCTGGATCTACCACCTCAGTTGCACCGGGTGCATGATGTCTTCCACGTATCTTAACTGAGGAGATACCTGCACGAACCGACACATATCATCGACCATGGGGAGATAGACATTGAAGATGGGGAGAGTTTTTCAGAGATCTCAGTGGAGATTGAGGATCGACAAAAGCGGGTCCTACGTGGGTGGTCAATTCCACTATTGTGTATTAGATGGCAGCACGGGAACCTCCAGGAGAGCATTTGGGAGCGGGAGACTCAGATGCTTGCTCAGTACCCTAATTTTTTTCCATAGTTTGTGATGTATCTTTAGGAGGACGTAAATACTGAAGGTGGGAGTAATGTAATGTCCTGTAAAATACAAGGAAAATTTTTCTTTATTTTCTTTGGGATTTTACAAGAACCATGTTTTTGACGGCACCTGATTCCGAGGCCCGGTGTGCCCGGAATCAATTTCTGAAGTTCATCTAGGGTATGTTCAGTGAACGAATGAGCGGGTTTTCCTAACTTTTGAACCGGTGCTCGGAATCAAAATCTGAGGTCACCAATGAAACCACAGCACCGGTAATTTCTTAGGAAAACCTTTTCTGGAGTTGCGTTTTCTAGGGTGTGGTTTTTTTAAATAAATGGGCTAAATAATGAATAAAAACAAAATCTTTGCAAAAAATTTTATTCTAAGTAGTTTAAAACTATGTATGGAAGTTGAGGTGGGACCCACTAAATCCTAACCCCTCTTGATAGGATATTAGTGATTTGGGCCCCACATGAGCCCCACCTATTCAACTTCCTCAAACCTCCCATTAAGTTGGCAAACCCCCTTTAATTTTTGTGTAACACCTGCACCCCCTTATTAAATTCCAGTTCAACATCGCATTTAATTGGATTATTAAACGCCTCTTTAATTGGTCAACACTCATTAATTAAATCGTGATTTAATTTTTAATTTTAAAATGGAATGGCATGAGTAATATAATAAGGCAAATCCTTATTTTATTATGGTTGATGTGTTGTGAAAGAAGATTTGGGGAGACATTTACTCTAGTATTGAAGAACGTTCTTCCTCGTTGAAGAACGTGAAGAACGATGAAGAACATCGGCATCCGATGAAAGAAGATGAAGAACACAAGTTCCTCGGAGATCGACGACGTGACGCACTGTACCGCGACGCCGAAAATCCTCTTCTCTGTGACGTCGTGTACCGCAATGCCCACGATCCTCTTTCGCAACGCTGTCTTCCACGATGTCTTTTCCTGCGACGATCCTTGTTCAACAACTTCTTCGAGATAGGGGGTTTTGGTTTAATTTAATTTACGTGGTTTATATCCTCGACATGTGTTTTAATTATTGTAAGTCATTTGAACCACTAACGTGGTGGGTGCGGACCAACGAACAAGTCTGAACCCACCGATTCTATGTTGTTGATGTATGGAACATTGGGTGACGATGAAACATGGTCGTTGAGTGATTGGAGGTCATCGCATTAATCTACGGGTCCCGAGATGACCCCAGGCACATACGGTAGCAAGAACAGTCCACCAGAGCGGCTCCGGTGGCCCGCGGACTTCACAGGCGGCGCGGGTCGCTGGCGCGGTGGAGCCTGTGGCCTGAGGCGGCAGTCGGCACCGGCCGGCCGCCCAGAGGGGGCGGCGTCCCGGCGCGCCGCCAGGAGTAACCGCCGCGGCTGAAGCCATGGTCGTAGGCGACCGGGATCCCGTGTCCGCGTAGGATCCGGAGGAGGACACGACACCTGCCGCATCGGCAGATGGCATGGGAGGGGGACCCCCCCCCCCCCATGCTCGGTCGCTGGCCGAGCCAGCGTGCCACCCGGCCGGGCTAGGCCGGGTTACGTGGACCAGACCGGGACGTGCCCAGCCGGGCCAGGCCGCGCCCTAATAGGCCAGACCCGGACCCATGTCGGGTCGACCCGGTTCGGGCCGACCGAGGGGGGGTTGGGTCGGGTCGGACGGGGCCCAGACTCCCCACTTTCGGACCACTTTTGGTATTTTTCCTATAATGTGGGATACGGACCCCTAATCGACGCACCAATGAGACGGTTGTTTCGGTATGCTACACTCAAGGTTTTGGATAACATTGGGTACGACCGGGTTGGTTCGAACATGAAACCAATCGGGCCCTCAGAGCGGAAACACTTATAACATGATCTCCAGATGTCTGATTGATGTTCTGTCAACTTTTTATATTCCTTTTAGTGGGACGGACCTTTTGTCTTACTCCGCTCGAGGTTTGGACGCAGTTGGAGTATGGTCGAGTTGGTTTTGACTTAAAAACCAACCGATCCCCAAGAACGAAAAAGCCAATAACTCTCAGACCGGGCGTCCGATTGACGCGTCGTATGTCGTGTTGTGTTCCTATTGGTATTAAAGAACATTAAGATACATCAATGATGGTATTCGTGATAGTTGATGTATCGAACTCAAGGCTCTTAGAGCAGACCCTCCTAGAACGAGCGTGCTATGTGCGAAAACCCTAGAGCTGGATGAGAATTGACGACTGTTGATCGATCGACTCTGAGTGTTTCGATTGCCCAGTGGAAAGCGCTTGGATGTAGTGGTAGACCCATGGCGGAGGAGCTCTTGGTTGTAGCGGAAGACCCGCGGTACTCAATAGAAGGAGTACCTTTGAGGCTATGAGGGGGAGCGCTTGGTTTTAGCGGCAGACCCATGGTGGGAAGCGCTTGGTTGTAGCAGCAGGCCCACATTACGTGACAGGTGGAGTAATACAGTAGTCCAAGGTTAGTGGGAAGCAGTTGGTTGTAGCGGCTGGCCCACTATACTCGATAGAGGAGGAGTTCCCCAACTGCTATGGGTTCTATGGTGACGAAAACCATACTGGAATCCTCTGTGGGTCTATGGTGAAGACTATCGTACTGGAATCCTCCGTGGGGTCGACGACGAAGTCAATTGTACTAGAATCCTCTGTGGGTTCAGCGGTGAAAACTACAGTACTTATATCCTACGTGGGTCCGACATCTTAGCTGGTTTAGTATCCTATGTTGGTCCCAGGTTAGATGAATCAGTGGCTACATCTGATCATCTCTATCACCTTACGAAGAAGTATACCTGTGTGAGCTGAGTCTTGACTTTCAATAAATTTCATCGATATGATTGACTTGGTTTCCAATGTGGATTATTTTTTTCTTTCCTATCTGGATTGGGTTGTACTATCTTTTGTGGACTTGATCGATCTTGGGCTTGGATGTTGGAGCCGTACTGGAATTGATGACTTAGGTATATGTATGGGCATATACCTAAGTAGTGTTGGATGTTACTTCGTGAATGTATCTTTCCTTTGTGGATTATCCATTGTGGATTCTGGGAGACCTTCGGGGGTCTAGAGGTCCCTACTAAGTAGCCTATACTCACCCCTACACGTGCTTTTCCCACACTTCAATGTGTTGGATGCAGACGACAGACAACGTTGATCGAGGTTGAGGCTTGTAGAGTTGAACGGTACCTAGAGGTGGATCTCACGACAAGTTAGTGCCCAGAGGTGGATATCACGTCGAGACGGTGCCCATAGGCGGACTTCACGACGAGTCGGTACCCGGAGGAGATGGACAGACGTGGAGTGCTAAGGAGGAGATCTGTACCCACCCTTCTAGTGGGACATCCAGTGGACAGCTCGACGTTGCTGCTTTACTTTCAGTTATTTTACTTTCTTTCCAGTTGTACTTTACTTTCAGTTTGGGTTTGTATTCTGGCCTATTTACTTTCCGTACTTACTACTGTACCCAGTTTTACCTAGTGTATACTTCTTCTTTCATAATCTATGGTGTTTGTTTACTTTATAAAGGCAATGTCTTCCCCTTTTTGTCGGTATTTACACCTTGGTTCTAGTCACCAGCCCCTGGCCTATGGGAGGTGGTATTGGGGTAGTCACGGCACGGGTCCCGAGGACGGTTCGTGAAAACTACTGTACTGGGATCCTCTATGGGTTCGACAGAAATTACTTCTGTACTTGTATCCTGAGTGGGTCTGACAGAGTAGCTGGTCTTCTATCCTAAGTGGGTCTAACAACATAGCATGTCTAGAATCCTATGTGGGCCCAAAAACATAGATGATTCAATGACTACATCTGATCATATCTATCATTATACAATAGATGTATACATGTGTGATCTGAGTCTTGACGATCAATCATTATCATCGATGTGGTTGACTTTACTTCCTGTGTGGACTGAATTGTGCTTGGTCTCGAGTGTTGGAGTTGAACTGAGATTGATAACTTTGTTTTTTATATGGGAATATACCTAAGTAGGTTTGGTTGATACTTCATGTTTTTAACTCTCTTATGTGGTTTATCCTTCATGGATTCAGGGAGACCATCGGGGGTCTCGGGGCCCCTACTAAGTATTTTATACTCACCCCTGCATGGGCTATACCCACACTACATTGTGTTGGATGCAGACGACAGACAACACTGATCGAGGTAGAGACTTGTAGAGCTGGGTGGAACCCGTAGGTGGACCACTTGGTGATATGTACACGGAGCGGACGGACGGACCTAAGGTGTTGAGGAGGCCATCTGTTCCCACCCATCGGGTGGTATTCTTGGAGGATGACTCATTAGTTGTTGTTTTACTTTAATATATTTGTACTAGCTTTTCAGTTGTACTGTACTTACTGTTGGGATTGTATTTCCAGCCCCTTTCCTTTCAGCACTTACTTTTGTATACCGTTTTACATAGTGCTTAATTCAATTGTGTACTCTGACATGTTTGATTGCTTTTTATAAAGGAAATGCCTTCCCAGTATAGGTATTTACACCTTTGGTGCAAGTAGCTAGCCCCTGGCCTATGGAAGGCGGTCTTGGGGTAGTCATGACACGGGCCCTGAGGATGGGACGTGAAAAATTGGTATCATAGTTTAATTAATTCCATTTGGGATATGGACATCGATGAAGGGGTGACATTCATGGAGGTTCCAGTGGAGATCCAAGATCGATAGGACTGGGTCCTATGTGAACGGTCGATTCCTATGGTGTGCATTCACTGGCAGCACAAGAACCTCTAAAAGAGCACTTGGGAGCAGGGGGCTCATATGCGAGCTCAGTACCCCCATTTATTCACCTATTGTGTGTTGTATCTTTATGGGGACATAAAGCAATGAGGTGGGGGTAATGTAATTATGCATAAATATCAAGGAATATATTTTTCTTAAATAAATCGGAATTTTACGAGTCTACGGTTTCTAACAGCACTTGATTCTGAGTCCCGGTGTGCCCAGAATCAATTTTTGAAGTTTTGTTCGGGTAGGTTTAGTAAATTTTCGAGCAGGTTTTTCTATATTTTGAACTGGTGCTCGGAATTAAAATCCTAGAACACCCATAAACTCATAGCACCAATATTCTCTTATGGGGACCTTTACCGTCGTTGCGTTTTATGCGAGTTGAAAGTTATAATTTGGGGATTTATCTTATATTAAATAAAATCATGGTGATACACAATTTTATTTTAAGAGGTGGTTATTTCATCGAAGAGAAAGTTAATAGTGGGGCCCACACCACACATAACCTCCCATGATATTATTTAGTGTGGTAGGGCCCACACGAACCAAAACCATTTCACCTACCCTCAAATCCCCGTTAATACCCGTTATTTAATTTGACAACTCCTCTCATTTATTATGGTGGAGCCTCTCCACCTCCAACCCATTGAATGTGCCAACTTATCTAATTAATATCTGCATTAATTAATTGGAACCTCTTTTGAATAAATTTTAATTTCATGGAAATTATATTAAATTGGGCAAACCTTATTTTAATATTGGCCTTGGAAAATATTTCATTGGGGAAAACCATTGGAGAATTAGAAGGAAGTGTTCCTCTTGGTGAAGAATACTCCACGACTCAATGAACGAGAATCTTTTCTCTCTACTTATCATTTCAACCAGAGCAAGATCGTGAGGAACACCTTCATCCTTTCTTCTTCCTCCGTGTCAAGGGAGAAGACACCGCCTGCGAGGAACATCATCTACGACAATGAATTCCAACATTGGTGGGACACCACCGTTCTCTATGATTCCATCTTCCACGATGCCCGACTACAGCGATTCTCGTCTTCCTTGGAACATCGATGAATGAACCTCAATTACGAGATGACGGACAACATTGATCAAGGTAGAGACTTATAGAGCTGGACGGTACCCATAGGTGGACCACTTGGCAAGATGTACCCGGATTAGACGAACAGACCCGAGGTGCTAAAGAGAAAATATGTACCCACCCTTCATGTGGTATTACTAGAGGACGACTCAGTAGTTTCTATTTTACTTTACTGCAGTTGTAGTAGTTTTATCAGTTGTACTGTACTTACTTTTTGGCTTGTATTTCAAGCCCCTTTCCTTTCAGCACTTACTTTTGTATATAGTTTCACTTACTACTTACATCAGTTTCATACTCTTTTGTGTTTGTTTACTTTTTATAAAGGAAATTCCTTCCTAGTATAGGGATTTATGCCTTTGGTGCTAGTCGCCAGCCCCTGGCCTATGGAACATGGGATTGAGGTAGTCACGGCATGGGCCCCGAGGATGGGTCGTGACACCTCATCACCTCCTCTCACATCATGACCAAAAAACCTTATATGTCTCTAGAAACGGAGGACTTGAACCCCTACATCTGATAATCCATATTGTTTATCACCCAAGGATATCTGGTCACATAGTGCCTCAAGGATAGTATTTTCCAACTAAGACTTTCACACATGCTAAAGTAGTGGAGGATTCAACACCATCAACTAATGAAATGATAAACCCTTCTCATCCACCAGTGTTAGATTCAGTGAATCCATATACTCAAAAACCTCCTCTATCATGAAATAATAGGAATTTATTCTAAGAGAATAATCCACCACACTTCCCTTCCATGTATTGTTGAGTTTCTTGTAGTTAGAGTCATGTAGAAACTCCAACCATCTCCTCTATCTAAGGTTATGATCCCTTTGCCTAAATATATATGTGACACACATATGGTCATTCTATTATTTTTTTTCTCCCAATATATGTTCCTCCATATATTATGATTGGAGACTACTACTTATAACTATAGGTATTTTTTATCATTGTTCCCCTCATGGTGTCTCAAATACCACAACACATATGTTGTTTCTGATTTCCTCACAATCAATAACAACCCTAGCCCAAATAAATAGGAATTAAAACACATCAAATAATTCACTCCCTCCTCTGGTAGTATTCACAATGAAGAACTTGTATGTCTAAACCTCAACTCCTCTAAGACTCTCTAACAATGCATGATCTATATAAAAAGATTCTCTTTCCACTTCAAGGTGGTCAAAGGTGAAGAAATCCAAGAGATTTATTACAAAAATATCTTGTAGTACCAACTTAGCATTGAAAGCTTTAAACCATTTTCATTCTCAAGTGTAGAAAACAAGAAAAAATTACATCAGTCTTCTATATTTCAAAAAATAAATCGTTTATAGAAATAACATACCATAGAATGTGAACCTCATATATCCAAAAATGGAACTTTGAATGATAACAAAATAATTGGTTCTCTCTATGTAAGTCTAGGACCCTACTCAAGATCTCTATATGATTATCCTATAATATAGAGTAAATGATTATTTCATAAATTAATAAAACCATAAATCAGACCATGTATGGATGGAAGATCCATTTCATCGAATCCATAAATATGTTAGGGGAACTTTTCACACCAAAATTCATCACCAAAAACTTATATTGTTCATACCAAAACCAGAATGATGTATTTTTATTATAAACCTCATAAAACCTAAAAATGTGGTAGTCATACCAAAGATAAATATTTTGTAACTAACTCACACCTATCAACTTGTTGATGTGGTTTTCAATCCTCATCATGGGGTACTCGATATTTTTTACCTTGTTCAGGTGATGATAATCAATATTAAGCCACTAGATCTTGTCATCCATATTTATAAACAAAACTGGACATACATAGTTGGACACAGTAGTTCTGATAATTATAATCTCTTAATGGTCCTCCAACTACGACCACAACCCCTAAATCTTTATATGCGATATCTTATATGACACTAATTATTTTATCATGGTCTCGATGTGAATGTTGACATAGAATTCTATATCCCACTATGGATGTATTATTAGAAAAAAGATATGAAATATGTCTATATAGTCCTCTAAAAATGAAGGAATTTTGAATATAGAACATTCTGATACATCAAGGGCCAAACTATCCAACTAATGGATGATGGGTTTCATCTTCTAACTCACAAGAACTACTAGCTCTACAATGATATCTCTTTCACCCACAAAGTCTAATTTCTTCCCATCTATCTTTATGAATTTGAATCATCTAAAATGAAACTAAATATACAATTAATCCCTAAGTGAAACACTATCCACTAATAAAATGATCCCACTATTGAAAAATATATAATAAAGTGGAAGATTTTCTCATAAGTACCTCTATCCATAGCTGATGAAACAGAGTCTAAACTGAATATTATAGATATCCCACAAGAAATTAGGAGATACAGGAATGACTCAAACCTATTTATTTTAATAATTAAGAATCAATGGAATAAAAAAAGATCAAACCAAATATCATATCATTGGAATCTTGGCCATAGCCATCCATGGCCAATAACTTCCAATGACCATAACCTACTGCTCCCTAAACCTATCATGGGCCACAATGTAGAGGTTGTTGTAGCAGCAAATTGCATCATCTTCCACCAGCTACTCCTCCCTGCAAATCTACATCAGATCCTCTTCCAAAACCACCTCCCCAAGGGACACCCCATCCACATCCGGGAGAACCCTCATCAAGGAACTACCTCTTCTAGGGTGGTTTATCCACTATTTTTATATCCTACATGGAATGATTGGTTGGTAAATTTAAAGACAAGTGACCTCACCCATGAAAAGCTTGAAATCTCCCCTCACCAAGATGGATGGATCACCAACATGAACGATGGTCCAAATATCCATGCATCTTCATCTGATAATGATAATTACTCTTCGAATGAGACCTCAAGGTCTAAATCATACAACCTGATAAAAATGAACCAACAACATAATTAACACTACTAGATCAATCCACTTAGTATACCTCTTCTAGGAAGCTCCCAATTACTTGATCTCACTCTAAAACTCATGTATAAGTTGGTCGACATAATGAGACCCGCTTTCAAATATATATTTGGGGAGACCTAGGTCGAACATACTCACATGAATAATGATGTTTCACACCATATCAAGGGAGTATATCATGTGGTGGTTGAACCTTTAAACATGATCATAAACTCTCACACTACCCAATTGTAGCTCAAAATTCCCCTAAATCTGAAATGAGAAAAACATGAAGGGTAATACTCCACATGAATTAACTATGGGAAGTCAAGCCATGAGAGTTTAATCTGATCTTATGTTTCTATCACCATAATCTACCAGTGATCTGATTCTCTAGGTATAAGGATGGATATCAATGAAACCATATAATCTGATGGGTTTTTTATAGGATTAAAGACTCATGTCACTAAATTAATCCAATCCCACACATCTTATGGGTTTGCCTAATTGTGTAAACTCAACATCCTCTGATACTGAAACTTGGGGAATGTTTTAATCCAACATGTATCACCATCTTGAACATATGGTACTTACTATTTCACAAAATTTTGGTGTGATACACTCTCCATGCCTAGAGTACCCACCTCAAGTCATTTCCCCTAAACTGAGGCCTCATCACTCATCACATCATAGTCATAATATTAAATCAGTAACCTAGATGGATATCCTCACGAAGCTATACTGATAGAAATAAATACATACCATGGATAAACGAGAATATATATATATTGGGATTTGACACATGAATTATTGTAAAATGAATCAATACTGTATTATTCAAGTACAATTTGTACCCTGAAATCAATGTCTCAAAATGCCATGTTAAAAAAGAGGTTATCAGAGTATTAGTGTATGGATACATCAACCATACCAAAAATGGATTCCCTAGAATAAAATCCACACATGAGACACTTTGATATTTTTTTCCTATATCCTAACCAATCCTCATATAAAGACAACCCATAAATATCTTCCAATGGAATGAAATCCTCTTATACCACTCTATCATGACTCAATCCTTTGGGCCTCACTTGTTGACGGATGGATGATACATCACAATCCCAATCCCACCTTCAATAGGTTAGGAGATGGTGATCAGCCCCAAAAAAGAATAAATGAAATTTGAATACTATTCCAAATTTGAATGTACACACACACCCATCCATATATATTCAAAAGTATATAGGAATATAAAAGAATGTAATATTGTGAGTGAGAACATGCAGGTTATAACCACTAGATAAATATAATATAGTGTGAATGTACAAAATAATTCAAAGGGAAAAAAATACATTCCCAACTAGAATTGGATTCCCAACCTAGAAAAATGGTATAAATGAAAATAGAGAGAGATAGAATCTTGATATTTAAGTCCAAACCCCCATATGCGGGTGATGCACTTATGTATCACAATGCTCTACCAAAGTCACCACCAATTTATATATCATATGAATAAGAGATGACATGTGTATGAAAATCTTGTATAGGGATGAGTATATACAAACCCAGTAGGACACTGTAAA
The DNA here is from genome assembly GCA_963277665.1 of Viscum album. Taxonomy (NCBI): domain Eukaryota; kingdom Viridiplantae; phylum Streptophyta; class Magnoliopsida; order Santalales; family Viscaceae; genus Viscum; species Viscum album. Next base: position 598,687,172 of record OY728121.1, read on the forward strand.
AAAAAGAAGGTTGAAATAGTGAGATAGAATACATGGTTAGGTTATCCTAAATAAATGTGAAAATGAAACTCAATACATAAATATTCTTATAAATATTCCCATAAAAGAGAGAAAGGGGGTCTATATCTTGTAGCCAACCAAATTTGATTAGTCTTCCTATAGATCCAAAAGTCCATAAATTATTCCATGAATAAAATGGACCATACCCAGAAATAATGTGGATGGGCTCGCTCCTCGGTACTATGCTCCATAGCTGAAGGAGCCATAACTACTACATAGGAACTACAAAGTTCTAGAGTTTGAATAAGAAGGAGTATCACTCCATAAATAGAGGAAGTATTCCCAATGTAGTGGAGTACCAAATCGATTAGTATAATGATTATGGGGGACCCATGACCTAGTGATTTGGCATTTTCCCTCTTATTTTTAAACATTATTTACTGTATTTAATTATTTTTCTAAAAAATAGTGTATTTTTTAAAATAATTTTCTACTATTATTAATAATTTATTTAATTTACAAAATTTTTAATTTAAAAAAAATTAATTTTGTTATTTATTAGTCATTTTTGAATAATTTAACATTAATTAATTTATACTATTTTTAATTCCCAATTTTATTCATTATTTTTTAAATTATAGTTTCTCATTTTGATTATTTTAATTCATTCATTTATTCCATTTTATGCTTTTCATTATAAGAATTTCATTTTTATATAGTATATTATAATATAATTTTTTTATTTAATTTTTTTTAATTTAATAAATCTTAGTTTAATTTAATTATTTATTTTTACTTAATTTTTTTATTTATGTCATTGTTTCTATAATTAAAATTTCTTAAGTTGTTATTATTTTAATTTAATTAATTAATTCAATTTATTCCTTATTTTATTTAATTCTGTATTTCAAATAATATGTTTCATTTCAAAATAATTTCATTAATTAATTTTTTTTTATTTCAAAATAAATATTTTTATTTTATTGACTATTATTTTCTTATCTTAAAATTAATTTTGTTCCTTAATTTATTTTAAGAGAAAACTATTTCCTCAAGCTTCTACCACCTCTAGTAGGTACAACCATTGACATCTGATATAATACTAGCCACTACAACCATTAGAATCTATGATTCTACATTCTACCCCTTACACTAATAGAGAACCCAAATGGAAACACCCCAATGTTGGATCCACTGTGCTACCTATAGTATTCACCCCAATGTTATTCTCCCAAACTTCATTCATAACACCAACATCTCTACCACTCTTTCTCATCCCCCAAAAGTAGTAGGATATGCACATATACCCCTATTGACTACTATCACTATAAGAAATCACTATAATTGTGGAATCACCCTGATAGAAATATCCCAATCCACCATAACAAAATTTCCACCTTTCCAGAAACAATCCAAGACCACTGTCCATATCCACCAGAAGCATCTCAAGATAACCACCATGATGCAAACTGGATACCAAACATCCATCACACCATTTTTATGGGTGTATCAGAAATCGTACAATAATAAGATGACTAGAATTTACATATATAATGTAAGAAATACATGGACCCAAACCAAAGATGTAATCGAATTAGGGAAGATGAAATCAAACCACCTACCACAGGTCTAAGCATGATGATCCAGATTCGCACTTCTGATCACCATTAGAGACTCCACTATGGTTCGAGATCCCACACTACTATTGTGAAGTTATCTTGCACCTCTGAACCTCATTGTACTCTATGGGACACAATAATTCTTCATATAGTTGTTGGGAACCCCATCCCCTCCTATGGATTATGAATCAAAATGATCCCTCTTACTAGTGAGATAATTTTTTTGACAAAGGATGAAACTGTATATGAACCATTATCATGTAATTTTCATATGGAGTGAAGCTGGTATATTGATGATCAATAGAGTCACTAGAGGAAGAAGATTTTTCGTGACACACATACTACATGGATGACAAACATCTAAGTCCTAGTAGTGAGCATGAGTGTGGAAGCGAGGAATGATTTCTTTTTTTTAGTTAAAGGGGGATCCCTCCAAATGACCATATTAGGGGAAATACATCCATTAAATTACCATATATTTATATATAATAATTCACCAAACACTCACCTAAGCACATAGAAATGAGAGAATAATTGAGCTTGGAGAAGGAAGAAGGATCAAGAGTATAAGTACTAGGAAGGAATAGAATTTCTATGTATGTATATTCCTCTCTTCTCTCTAACTATTTTCATTTCTATGTTAATGATAAGTTAAATTGATTTCTAAAATTGATCTGTGATAAACTAATGTTTATTTCATTCATAATAATTTTGTTAAATCAATTTTTCAGTTAATTTTTTTTGTTTGGTTTTATTTTCTATTCAATTATGCATATCAATTAACACAACCCAATAACTAACAGGTGAGGTTAGTGAATCATTTCATCATGGTTCATTGATAAAATTACAAGTAATTTGAAAATGTCAATGCATCTATTCACTATAATGAACTTATTTATACAAGGGAATTGATAAAAATAATATATTTCATGAAATTTCATTGAACTATTGAATATAACTTAGAGATAAATCCATGAATCTACACATTTTCTTATGAATGGGATAATTGGAATAATTTGACTAGAATAAAAGAACACCTTTAAATCATATAAAAGACATTTTAAGACCTTAATTACAAAACCTTCTTATATTTTCAATGTTCCCCAGGAACTGCATATATTTCACTTGAATTCTACATTTTATATATATATTTTTTACTTTTTTTGTTATTACAATTCTTTTGGTCACCTGAATAATCACTAATCCTTCCATGTAGATTTGTTATCCCACTCACCACTAGGCTATTATTAAGTACATATTTATAAAATTTTAAGTATTATGGAATCGATGAATTCCGGATAAAATTTTAGAACCATTTACTATGAAGGAATGTGAAACCAAGACAAAAAACATTAAAAATCATATAAAAACATTGAAAATATAAAACATGAAAATACAAATAAAAATTAAAAATTAAAAAATACCAGTTAACAAAAATTTGTTTCCAAAATCTATATACACACAAGTTTATAAAATATAGAACTTATAACTAAAATCATAGAAATCAGTACACAATATTCTCCACATTGAATATGAAAAAATTTTGAAAAGGGATATATTGAACACCTTTTGGAAAGAAGAGGTTAAAATCGAAATATTAATGTTCTCCAGCCCTTAGATCCCTCTCTGAGATAACTAGACTTAGGGATTTCTAAATTTCAACTATCTTAAGCAACCCATATTACATTAAACTCTCCTATATGTCTAGGAGGTACGATATAAAACAATATAATCTCTATCAACTACCTTCATTCACTATACTCCCTATAGAATAATCACAAGAGTTTATTAAATAATTTTATGCTTATGTCCATGAATTGACTCTTATAGATTGGATTAAGGAGGATTTGAGGTTGAGTTCATTTCCATTCTATCTTAGGAAGAGGGATGTGACTTTTTTTTCATGAAGTTGATGATGAAATATTTCAAACATGGGATGAGGTTTTTAATGATTTTTTATTCAAATTCTACCCATGAACACAACAATTTTATAAGGAATAAGAGCGCTGGATTTTTTCTAGACGAGGGATAGATTTTTCATGTGGTATGTGATAGGTTTATTAGTATTCTTATATAGAGTCCAAATCACCAGTTACAACCCCATATACTTGTGGAAAATATTTACAATGCCTTCACCCCTTACAAACAGAGCATGGTCGACGAATTTTTATTGGGATGGCATCTTTGATTCCACTAATGATGATCTTAAAAATATATTTTATAAATTGGACTGAAATTACCAACACAAATACACCATGAAAATATCCATTGATATGGATGAAATAAACCCCAATGTTGATATTATTGATTATAGTGTTCTTAATGAGTAGTGATGTCATTGTGGGATGTTTGAAAAAATCAACGATGTTGTATGAACTGTGAATTATAGGTCTTTACTAAGGAGAGTTCATTTTTTTTGTTTTAAGGGATAAGAATCCTCATTAAAAAGTTCCATTGTAAAATTAACATTATTCTAAATACAAAAACATTACAAATCATTCATTGAGATATCAACGAGTGATGAGATAGTCAACTACCCCAAATTACGAGTCATAGAAATGAAATGTTAATTCAAATAAATATGTTGCTAAATCATAAAACTATCAAGGGGAACTTAATGGAATACTATAACACAATTTTGGTGAAATTGGTTCCTTAAAATGTCTAAATATCCTAGAATTGATATTCTAGATATTCAAATGGTTTAAATGGGTAAGGGCTTATGAGGAAGATACAATGGAAAGATTCCTACTACAAATGATTCAAACATAAGAGAGAATTCAAAAAAAAAGTAACATCTAATTTATGCCATAAAATTCAAGCACCAATTAGTGAAAAATCATGTAATGATTAAATTTTGCGAGAATCTAAAACTATAACTAAAAACATATAATTTACCCACACAATAAATTTAGACATATTTGAAGATGTAGTGAAAAATGATAAATGTTTACATGAAAAATAATAATAACAAAGAGAAATATAGTGGAAATTGATAAAACATGGAAAGAAGAAGTTAATTTTTAAGGATGAGGAAAACAATCCACCTATTATAATTAATTACCACCCATTCATAATTTTTTTGAAGGGATGATCAATAAAAACGAACCAGATTACCTCATGTTTTTTTCTCAATTATTTAGTGGCATCATAGTCTACATTTTATTTTTGGAATATTTTAAAAAGATTCATTCACATATGGAATTTATTAAGAGGTTATTAGATAACAATAGGGATTGGGGTGAGAGAGGACGTGTATATTTTATTGATGTGTGTAGTTCTATAGTTTGAAAGAATTTTCCAAAAAAATTAGTGAACATAATTGTGTGTTCGTATCATTTAAAATAATTTGAAGTGAGGATATATTTTTCTTGTGTGATTTTGGATCTAGTATAAACCTTATAAATTATATCATATTAAAAAAATTTGGCCTTTGGGATATGAAATAAATATAACTAAATCTACACTGAGCTAAAAGATAAATTTCCTAGGCTTATGGGAGGAGGTTTTTTTGTTATTTAATTTTGGGAAACATTTTATACCCACATGAATCCATATCATTCAAATGTATTTTTATAACATTGTTCTAATAATTTTATGATGACCATTCATAAACATAGTTCAGGCTATCATTGATGCCTCCGAATGTAATCTAACATTTAATGCTTGTGGGGACTAAAAGGAATTTCATGTTTATAAGGATTCTCCACTTGATGTGTGCAGTAATGTGATTTATGTTTTAGATGAAGTGTTTATAGATTATGTTAGAAAATAAATTCAACATCCCATTGATGATTTTATCACCGAATACATTAGTGAAATTTATCAAGAAAATATTTTTGAGATTGAATATACACATGAGGTGGAAATGTTGGAGAGAATTGAAAATCAAATTAAGTGACTCATTTATATGGACCATTAAGTTTTCATTCCAAAAAAAGATAACCTAGTAATGGGGTCTTTCAAAATATATAGATTTATCTTCAACCCTCCAAGCCACCCCAACCTAATTCTTCTTCATATTCTTAATAACCTGTGAAATATGAGATTGGAAATGTTGATTCTTCTATGTAAAATCAAGATTCTACAGTTGAGGTTGAGTCTGTAGTTAGTTCTGATCAGTATGATTTTTATAGTTAGTCTTATATATCTATTAAAAGTTAATTATATAAATTTATGGACTTTTACCAAATTTGAATAGTATGTATGCCCCTGTTTATTTAAAACACATGAATGTTGTAATTTTTTTGTATGAGTTTCAGAGAGTCATATATAAACATAATTATTCTCCCAATACCTCACACAATGATTTTTCCTTTAATAATCATCCTTTTATTGATAGTTAGCTTCCTATTTTCACTATTTATACAGTTTTTGGGCCAGTTAATGTCACAATTATGGTGGGTGAGAAAAAAAACTTTCAGTATGGTCATTCTAATGTTGTTGTTGAGTTTCGTTCCACTTTTCTTGTTTTATGAAAGGGTAAGATGTATTTCAATGAAATGAGCCTTTGTTCTATAGTTTTGGAGTTTTTATGTGTCATTCACTAAGATGTTTAGTTATATGTGGTTTTGTGTGACCTTGCTAAAATTTAAAAAGAAAATGTTAAGGGATCAAGTAATGATTAATCTTATCTATTGAATGAATATGTATAAATATTTACGGGGTTGTGATCTACTAGAGAGTTTAAACATAGTTTTTCATGCGTGTAAACCCAGGGATTTCATGTATTCTCTTTAAATTTATGTTTGAATAAATGATAGTTTCTTATTATTATTTATCCTGGGAATTGTGAACAATTAACACTAAAGTTTTAATTATCAAATTCATTCTATTCTCTATTTTTTTTAAAGTTCACCAGTTTAGTTATTATTAGTTTTAGATGGTGTGAGGTTTGTGGAGTAACCATGATAAGAGGGTGTGTTTGGTTGTGATCTTTATTTAATAGTGCATTAGTTTTTTCAAATTCCATTTTATAAGGAGATGCACATGTAGAAACTAGGATAAAATATTCCTCAACTCAAACTCTAGTAAATATTAATTTTTTTTCAAAATTCTAATATTTCCCTTGTCAATCTGCTCATTTTACATTAACATGAATTTTTTACTATATGAATATTTCATTTATTTAATGGAAGGTTTCAATTTTCTTATTGAATATTTCTTAGAGAATTTACAAATCTAGGGAGTAATTTTTTTAACTCATTCAATCTGTTATAGTTTTCCATATGGTTTCATTCAATTCACTATTATTAATTAATTACAATTGATTTTTCATTCATGAATATTTTTTGATTTTATAATGTTCCATATGAAATTTCATGTTACATTTTTGTTCCCCTTTGATAATCATTCATTAATTCGAATGATTCTTTCAATGTTTTGTAATTTCATTCCTCTATAAAAGACTGTTGAGTAGTGACCAGTAGGGTTCATTTGTATATAGTGTGATATGTTTTATTACTGTGTGAAAAATTTTATTTTAACATTATTATCACCCATAAAAATGTTTCCTTTGTAAAATTTAAGATTCTTTTTGAATAAAATTTTTTAATGATTTCAATCACATTGATATTCATACATGGGTGAATTATTGTGGTTTTGGTGCGGTGAATGGGTCTTGATTAAGATGAATTGTTTTCAATAATAACACATCAAATACCACTAATTTTTTTCAAATTGAATCCTAGTCAAAATATTTAAAAAAAATAAAAAACTATAAAAAATCTATTGTATCATTACTAGGTTACAATAGAATTAGAGTTTAATGAGTTCCAGAGAGTGTAAAATGTATATAATGGTATGATTATTAAGTTTGTATTTCCACTTTTGTTTTGTGGAATTTCTATTTAGGAACTACTAAAGGTAGTGTTATGGGAGAGATATTTGTGTAATTTTGATCATAATATAAGAAAAAAAAGAAATTTAAAATTGATACTATGGGAAACTCTATTTTTGTATAAACACTTTAATAATCCAACTCCAATGATAATAATTTAAGTCCTTTGAATTAAGAATAAACATGGAAATTTGGATCCCGTGGAGGGATTCTTAGATTAGGGAATCGGGTGTGTTTCACTATTTAAATAAAATTAATTTTTAAATTAAATTAGTTCCACACATAATTCTATGAACAAGATATATGGATGGGACAAATAAAAATAAACTACCTTTTAAAATTGAGCCCATTTAGGTGAGTATATTTTTAAAACTATATGAAGAAGGGGACAAATGGTTTAGTTAATTATCATTTTAGTTGAATTAATTAAGTGATTAAAAATTATAATAAAAAAATAGCTATTAAATTTGTTGAATTGAGGGGAGAGTAAAAATTAATAGTTTATCTTATTTAACTGCTAATTCCATTTTAATCAAAGCTCTTTTACTCCTTCAACATGAACCATATTTAATTGAAATAAGAAAGTGGGTAACATTTACAAAGGAGGCATTATTTTTTGGGAACAATGGGGATTCTTGATCTCATTTGATTTTAGGTGTTTTTAAACATGGGAAGGATGATTTTTTTATTTTTCTTAGTTATTTATAAATATATAAAATACATTAAATTTCTAGGGAGTATAATTGATTAAGTGTGTGGGTGTTTGATGTCACATTTTTTATCTATTATTTTTCCACATCATTTATTACATGTTATTGTGTTTTTATTGTGTAAAGAGTTTCTGTTTTAATAACTATAAACTTTTTTTAATTTTTCATTTAATTTTTAAAATAGTGAATTTTTATTAAAATTTTAAATTTATAGTTTTTAGTTTTTTTGAATTCTTTTGAGTTAATTAAATTATTATGTTTTTTTACTTCTATTTTTTTTATTATTTTGTTTAAATTATAATGTTTCATTATGATTCTTTTAATTTTTTAATTTCTTATATTTTATGATTTTCTAAATAATAATTTCATTTTAATTTATTAGTTTATTTGACTAATTATTTAAGTAATTTTATTTCAATTTAATAAATAAAAATTTGTTTTAGGAATATAATTTTATTTAATTGTTTTTTATTTCATTTTTTCTATTATTATTATAAATTATTTTGTTAACATTATTTAAATTGAATCCATTATTTCAATTTATTTATTATTATTTTCATTATACATTACAATTTTTTTCATATAAATTTTTAATTATTTAAAATTTATATCTTTAATTTATTTTTTGGAATTTTAAACAAAATAATTTTAATTTTTTTGTTCCTGTTTTCCTTTTTTTTAAATTAATTTATATTGTTCATTATTTTTAGTTGAAAACTCCAACTTCAAAATCCTATAATCTCCATATAATTCTACCATTAGAATCTAATCTACCACCAAATTTTTGATTCCCTTAGAATATGAGTTACTACCATCTACCCTCTTCTAATATGACAAACGCCCAAAGTCCCTGCCTGAACATTGGAACCACTCTACTATGACTAGTATTCATCCCAACAATGTTTCATCTAGACTCTAATCATAACAAAATCACCCATGAAACTTTTTTTTATTTCACCCAATGAAATAAAGGGATCCACTTCATCAAACCTATATTATTTCCACTTCCATCAATCACTCCAATGGTGGTAGCACACTACTACCACCAACCAAATCCATTGCGATAAATTTTCCACCATATCTGGTATAAATACACGAGTATAGTTCTGATCCATATGTAGCAACTCAAGTAGACCACCACGATGCACACTCGATATTTATCATCCCTCTAACCTTGTTCTACATGTGTTTTAGAAATCAAACTACAAGAAAAAGAACGAAATATTAAGACATAAGAAATACATGATCCCAAATTGATGCCGCAAACTGATTAGAGAAGGAAAAATCAAAACCACCATCATAGGGTTAAGAACCACTATCCATATCTAAAATTTCAGTCACAACCGGAGTCACTTCCTTTGGATGAGTTCCTAGACCTTTGTTGTGAATCTAATATTCCCCATTCAACCTCGATGACCACCTGTTGAAGTAATAAGGCTTCATTTTGAAACCGCAAACCCCCTCCCCTCTTGTTCATGATGAAACCAAACCCTCCCCTATCACAGTACTCTGATGTCAAAGTCCATGGATGAATCTTTATAAAAAACCCCACCATGTAATTTTCATGATGAGGGAATCTTTTAAATGTAACTTCACTTGAGGCACTAGAAAATTATGATTTGTAGTGATGCACATGCCACGTGGAAGATAGGTCGCTAAGATCTAGCGGTGACTGTGAGCATGGAGGAGAGGTGCACCGTGATTTTTAAATAAAATGGGGATCTATAATGACAATCATATAAGGAGGGATCCATCCATTCCATAACCATATGTTTATATCCAATCATTCCCCAGGAACTCATTAGAGTACATAGATAGGAGAGGATAATTGAACTTGGAGCAGGAAATGAGATTTGGAGATGAATCTGGATGAATGAATAGTCTCTCTATTGTTGTTTCTTCCTATATTCTCTCATTAATTTTTATTTTTTGTATTCAAGAGTAGTTGAATATATAACGTAACTCGAGATATGATTAAATAATGATTATTTTTTGTAATATACTTTTGTTAAAACAATTGTTCAGTGCAATTTTTTCTTTTGGTTTTCTTTTCCATTTGATTATGAGTATCAAATAATAATACCCAATAACTAATAGGTGTTTGTAATGGATTAATCCACCTTGTATCATTGACTTAATTACTAATAATTGGAAAAGTTAAATGATTATATTCTCCATAATGAAGATATTAATTCATGGGTTATGATCAGAGGATCAAAACTTAAGAAGGTTCATCGAAATGTGGATGTTCACTATGAAAAAGTTCAGTAAATATCTACATTTTCTCAAGACCTAGATAAATAGATTAATTTGAGTAAAAAAGAACATATTTTAAGAAGTTTAAAGAATCATGTGAATCCTAATTCATTCATTTTCTTCCCTCTACATTTTCCCGTATCACCATATATATTTCAATTTCCTTAAGCAATTTATGTATATTTTATGTATATTTTATTATTTTTCATTTTTGGGTACCTTTCAAAAATCAATAATAAATATGTATGGATTTTAAATAATACTCACAACTAGTATATTAATAAATACAATTTTAAAAATTTTAAATTTTCTCGAGTTCAATGACTAAATTGTCACTTGGTGCAACAAGTGACTTCAATCCCCAACATCACTATGATGATCCTTCTCTGATCACTTCCATCATCAATTATTTCCTAATTTAGTTTCATATATGGAATAAAAATCATCATATGTCGTGTTATACAATGATTAAATCCATCGATTTCTATGTGAAATAACATTTTTGATAGGCTACTCATGGGACGAAATAGGAGTCCCAAAGAGTGAGATATGAGATGAACAAATATGTGGAGGAAATAGACTATGTGTATTGTGAACCATGAGACATATGAACCTACCTCATCCCCTATATGTTTTATCATATATACATGGAATGGTAATCCATGTGATATGACATGATGTGTAAAAATCATACATTTCATGTCTCAACCACTCAGGGAATTCTCTTGTTCTCCTAGCTATTCCCATATACATTAGTAAGTCTATGTTCATCAACTTGTACCTAGTTATGCATAAAATATGGATGATTGTGTACTCCTGGAGTAAATGGTTTTCCATTCCACATGGGTTCCAAGATTTGTGTACTTGGAAAAAGGCATGGATTCATAGGTAGGGTCACATGACTTGTGGTTTTAGCTACAAGAAATTTGGTCCTTAAGTCTGATGAAATCTCTAGAAATTGTGAAATCCAAATAACATATCATGTTTTCATATGAACTACAATTATTATAGTTATATTTTTATTAGAATCATTATATCCTTCACTTATTTTCAGGAATCACTTTATACATTGAAGATCACATCTGTTTATCACCCATGTTTGGAGGAATATGCCTCTATCCATAGTTTTCTAGACTCCTCTAGTAGGAAAAGGAATCAAATCATCTAATTAAACCCAAAATGAATCCCCTATGCATCATGGTATTAATTGATGCTCTAGATCCCAAATCCATGAAGCATCATCCACAATCTACCTCGATCCTTCTATAAAAAAGTAATAGGTTCATCATGAAAATAGCCACTGTAAATTAGAGGGTTTAATGTGTTGGAACCAAGGATGTTCATTGCTAAAAATGAAGTATGGTTTGTATTTATTTTCAATCCTCGCATGGATGTTCATGATGTTTTGAAGGAAGCATTTATTACATTAAATGTTATCTACAATGTTGAATGTGGAATCATTTCCTAGTTTTTGCCATATTTTTGGGGTCAAAAATCATGAGGAAGAGGCTAGTACCATGAAAGGTTGTTGGATGAAGCTAGCATTTTGAAGGGTAGTTTTTTAGAAATAAACCATCATGAACATGGTAAAGGAATGAGGTTCTCAAATATTGGGATGATTTTAATGAATATGAAGAGAATCAGGAACAATGATGGTGATCTTTGTGATTACGAGAATTTGAGCACCACTAGTACAAGATGGTTTGATAGAAGGATTTTCGATAATTTCAAATATCAATGGAGCCATGCTGAAAATATATGTCTGATTGAGCTTCACGAAGGTGCTATGTTTTTGACAAAAAGAATCGTGATTATGATGAGCATCATAAACTATAAATTTAAATGGGGCTTCATGATAGGATGATCACATCAAAGATATTTTTGACACATTTAGTAAATGAATTAAGTGGAAATTCAGCATTATGAATGCATGAGCCAAAAAATATAAGTCTACCCATCTTTATTTCAAAATAATTTTTCCATGGAAAATCTAGAATTGGTCTAATTTCACGAATCTAGGGGAGAAACTGTCATTCTATGCAATCTTTAGCATCATGGAAAGACTTGTTGAGTCTTGAATAATGCCAATTTATTTTATTAATTAGTGCTTCATGATAAAGAGGAATTCCACAATGAATATGTGAGATTAATGAAGGCAGTTTGTTATGCAATGAAATCATGCATTATGAAGGAATTTTGTTTCGTGAAGGTAGGGTGCTTCACTAAGGTAGTGAGATTCACAAAATATCATCAAGAAAAGAATATTTTGAATATTAGTTTTTCAGTGAATAGGGGTTTCAACGTTAATCAGCTCAGTTCTGTAGTGCATGAAAAGTCTCAATCTATATAGGGACAAAGTTATTAATACCAATCCAATTAAGTGACCTATAGGTTGATAAAAATGAGTTAGACTTCTCTCAATGTAGTGAGATTGGGGAGTCGATGGAAGTGTTCAAATAGAAACAATGTCATATCCATAAAATCTTGTAAAGGAAGTGTTCCTAGATAAAAGTAACTGTTCAGGAACTCTTGTATCCAAAAACTAGTGAATATTAGTTTATTTTGGTACGATGGACACACTGTTGGCATTTTCTTGTCGGACCAGCCCTTAGCGTTGATCCATGTAAAATTGTTGTGTGTTCTCAGGGCATATGGTTGTTTGTTTTCTACACATTCCCTTCATAAATGCTTAATTTTATTCTACAAATGTGGAAAAATTCTCCATCACCTTTTTTAAAATTTTGACACCATAATCTCCCTCCTCTGTCAGGTTGTTCTAGGATCCTTTACAATGGTTCTAAAGCCATCGAAAATGTACAATTGTGGCCCTATTTTCTAGCGATGAAGAAAGAGAATAACGAGAGGGGAATATAATATAAAAAATGGTGTAATCATCATTTTCAAAGTGATTAGGGTGAGATATCATGAAAACGTGATATCTTGGGCCATAACAAGGAAAAGAAGAATAAATTTGATTAAGTAATTTAATTCATATAGAAGACTCATTCGAAGAGCGTGCAATCACCAAATGATGATAATTTTGATAAAATAAATGCATTAAAAATATAATAATTTGGGAGGAAACAACAATTAATGAGTCGTAATTTGATTTTGATAGATCATTATTAAATAATGCATTTTCTTATGATGTATAATACCTGTTGATTTTGCTGCGTCAACATCCATCTTGATCTGATCACCGATTGTCCATCGATCTAATCCATCAGTGGAGAAATTCAAACCTCCTCTAAAATATTCACAGGTTTATGCATCTAAACCTGGTGATTTCTTATATGTTATTAAATATTGAGATTTTTCTAGATTGTTTCATTAAATAAAATAAATAAATAAATTATTTATTTAAATTAAACACCCCCATCAATGGCTACCTCAACCAGATGTCAGGTACCAACCAGGAATAAGTCATAATAAAGGATAACCAAATTTTTTGGATGTAACTGTGATATCAAATTTTCTATCCACACTATTGATTAACAAGGGAAAAAAATTTTGTGTGTTATAGATTTTTCTAATATATCAGTTTAATGTATCTATGTGGAGCAGAATCTCATGATCAATTAGTTCCTAGATTCAAAAATATTCCTTAATATATTACAATGTCTTATAATTCAAATACATAGTCAATATATATATAATTAATTTCAGTGGGTAATGAAAAATACCCTCTCTATTTTAATTTTAATGGAATGAATCATTCACCTTTCTTAGTTATTTTGATTTTGTTGTTTCAAAGGAATAAAATGTCTTGAATAAATAAAGAAAGTACCAAAACTCCATAAAAATTCAAGGGATTCAAGGAAATCACTTATCCGTAAATATAAAATAAATGTGGTTTCTTAAACTGAAGAAGAATTCAGTTTCATTCTTTTCTTTTCAAGACAATATATTTCTATAAATTCATGTATATTCTTAGGAATCTCTCTCACCATGTATAAAAACTAGGGTAAATGTTTTATTTAATTTTGGTAGGGGGATCCTTGGTCATCACTTTTTTTATATCCCCCTGATTGATATACGAAACATCATAATTAATGTAAAATGATTTTACATGTTCAAATTTTTTATTAATCATTATAATAAATAATAAATAAATATGTTACCACTATTGCGAGTTATATGAATAGTCAAATTCTATTTTTTTAAAATAGATTTCTAAAATTATTTCAATTTAATATTCTAATTTTTATAAATTTTTATTTACTAGAGATTTGTTTTATGTTTGTGTCATGTCTTCAATGAATAATATTATAAATTCCTATTCCTAAGAGACACTCTAAACATTCTATTACATATTTATTCTTATAAAATAATTATCATGAGATTCGGTGGATATTCAAAAATAACATAAATTTTTTGTTTATATTATCAATGAAAAATGATTCTTTACCATATTAAATTGATTGAAGTCATTATATTAGAATTTTGAGAAAATTTTATATTTATACCTACTCTATATTTTATATTTTATTAATACCTGTGTACCACAAATACCCTTTAATGATTCTACAATATAATAAAAAAATTTCTCCTTACCTTAATACTTTAGTATAACTATATGATTTTAATTAATCATTCGAAGGTTATTTCAATTGTTCATAGAGATTGTAGGATTTTTTCGCTAAAAATAAAAACATAGGTTTGATATCTATAAATTTTTAAATTTTTTTTACAATCTATTTTCATTTTTCTAACATTGATTTCTATATATTTTGAAAAATTAATAAAATATATGTAAAAAGTGATTTGGGGATACTATAGACTTTACTTTAGCTAGACACCATTCTACTTCATATAATAATGATTAAAATAAGTTTTGGTTGGTGATTGATTGTGGTGAATGATATGCTAGTTATGTTTGACTGGAAAGTTTGTGAGACTTTTTCATACATAAAATCATTTAAAAATTAATGAAATGAAAACACAATTCTTGAAAAAAGTCAATTCATCCCTATTTTTATTGTTCAAGGTATGATCCAATAATAAGTGAATATTGTGGGAGATGATATATTTTAGTGAATAATAATGCGAAGATGATATTTTTATTAAGAATCAATTAATATCTTGAATTATATATAACAATTCAACCCTCCATTATGTGAATTGAATCTAATATTTTTAATCAATACCTACCATAATTTATCCTAAGATACATTGGATCCTTAATGGAAGTCCTCTTTATTTTTATAGATTTATTTATAAGTGAAGATATAGATAAATTAACTTCTAATTATTAGATTAAATATACATAATAATGATAATAACTCAATTTAAATGATCTTCAGTGATAAGTGAATTGATTTTAGTGAGATATATTATAAATATAATAAATATAAATGAATATTTTAAGAGGGAAGAGGTTCTTAATTTGAAATAAAATTAATGTATGATTGAAAAAAAAAATTATTGGATGAGATGTGTGCATAAAATATTCTCAACTATGACTTCATATATTAGTGTGATAAATTTCATGTTTCCAATATTGAAGTATATATTCTTTTTGATTTAATGTTTACAATTTTCCTGGGGATACACGAAATTTTATTTGTGGGGTAATAAAAAACTTTAATTATATAATATATTTTTATCATATTTTTCCTGGATAAATGGATATGATATTGTATTATAAGTTGTGATTTTGATGATCTTGGGTTGAATGAATAACTTATATGAATCTTGTGGTTTTTGGGGGTATTTTTTTGGAAAATGTAAAATATCGTATAGTAACTCATACCATTACAACATCATGATTCCAATAAGGGTTCTATAAGGAACAAATCATAAAGAAACAATGTCACAACATGTGAAGTTACATCATAATATACTTATTGTAGGGTAAAATTTTAGATAAATAAGAGTAACATGGGATGTGTTAGAGTGTTGGATAAGTGAATACACCCGGAAGTGAGATAAAATACTAAAAAAGGACTAGGATATAAGAAAACATGGATTCATAAGATTTAGAAACACTGCTAACATTCATACATAATTATAAATCATAGAGAAATCCTGAGGACTCTCTTCCATGATCCAGTGTGTTTCACTATAATAAAGATAAATCAGAGTGACTGGAGGATTTTATAGGATATGATGCCACAACAAAATCAACATGATAAAGAGATTCAAAAAAATAAGAATACCTATATTTTAATGAATGAAAATTCACATTGAAATAATATTTCCACATGTAAATAAGGCCCTTTTAAGATATGGAAAGTCATTCCATGATCATGAAATCCATAGGCAATTCCATGACAATATGGATTTTTGGATATTTTTGAATAAATTCACAACATTTTAGTCATACCAAACATTTTTTATATTTTTTATAATACCACAAAATATTCAATGAATCTAAAGATTCAGTTCTTTTTTTCATATTCTAGGGATTTTTAGTTAAAAATAGGATTACACTGAAATAATTTAATCAATAGATTATGAATCATAATTATTCAAAAATTTTGAGAAACATATCACGATTTCTTAATTTCTCAAGATTTGATAAATATTTTAAGCATTGAATTTATCTAAACTGCAGGAGAACTTAACAGATGTTGGAATGACCATGTTTTGTGAACTTTTTAATAAAATTTTATGGAAAATTATTATTTTTCATAGATTGAGGCACATGGGATATCTTTTCTATTAAAATATTGGTGTATTACTAGAAAAACCCTGATTAAAAGATAATGGAAGAGTTTTAGAATTTTTATTCCATTAATTATAAGAGAATTTATCATTGAAATTTTACTGGGGTAGATCCTTGTAAATTATTGATAATTCAAATTGTAAAAAAACAGAGAAATTTTAGACTAACACATAATTGAAAAATATCTAATTAAGAAGAAATATTTCACTAGATATTTTTTGGAGATGTTTTTGGAGATCCATGGGAAGAAGATGAGGGTTGATTTTGAATAGATCAAGAAATACTAAAATAGAAAACCAATGGATGATCAACTATAAGGAGCGGGTTGACTAACATCATCTATTGGGAATTGGTGACCTGAAGCTGCTTATATTGAATTTCATTTTATTTTGTTTTCCATTATATGATAATGTGACTAATATGTTAGGTGTTTTCTCATAACCAATGTTGGGTTTCAAATATTTATCAATATTTTTTTAGTTATTTTAGTTCTATTCCCACATCTATGAGGTGTAGTTCATTCGTGTATTATGACCATTCAGATTCTTTGGTATATAACAATAAAAATAGATTAGCTTAATGTGAATGGATTTGTAAAACTTGTTTAAAATTTCTTTTTACTCATTATTTTTTCATATTCATTACTATCACATAGACATCAAACCAATATCGTATATATTGTTTCCTAGAGAAAGTGTCTTAAATAAAAAATTGAACCCCGGTGTTGAAAGGATATATAGGATTGTGAAATAAAACCTTATTATTCTTATTATTTTGTGATATATCATAATAAAACATAATATTATTTTATTACATTGACCAAATAATTTAATGAATATAGGGTAAGAACATGGGTTTCTATTAAGGTATGTATCCGTTAAATTTGAGTCTGAATTCTTATTTTGGACATAATATGGATTCCTAGTGTGTTAGTGAAGGTCCCAAGGATTTCTAGGGCTTATTCGGAGCCTAGAAACCAACTTTTTTGGAACATTGGCCTTGTGATATTATTAGAGTAAACCATGTAGGTAGGCCCATAGTTAGATCTAACAGTTTTTCTGGTTTTCATTTTTCAAACAGAGCCATATCACATGGTTGGAACATGGTTTCCCAAACCATACAGAAAAACCATGTGGTACTCCCTTTTCTCCAAGTTACCATTCATGGTTTGTGTACGATTTGGTAAACCATACACTGGCTATCTTTTGGGTAATTTTTCCATTTTAACCATAATGATCTGATTTAACCTTCTCCTTCCTCCTATATGATTTTCCAGCAAGATAAACTCCATTTTTTCTCATTTTGGATCTTTTTAAAGGCCTAAGTAAGGGATTAAGAGATATCCTTCATTAAGGATCTGTTCAAGCTTTCGTTCCTCATGTTGGATGCACAATGGTAAGTACTCGAGTCCGTTTAAGCCATTATTTATCTCTCTTTCTCTCGACTTAGTTATCGAGGGGTGAGAATTTTTACCTTCTTCTAACATATACTCTTCTCTAAGCGGAGTTAAGGGATAATACTAGGGGAAGAGTGTCATACAAGCCTATGGTAGGTGATCTATAACTCATCACTCATGTTCTTTGATTATGGAAATTACCTTTGGGGCCTGTTGATTTCATCGGGTTCTTTTTATTGAATTTATATTCCATTCATATAATCATTAGAAATGTATGGTTGTTCCCATTAAAAATATGATTCTAGTTGTTAGTCACTATTCCCAAAAATCTATCCATAATATATATGATGTTTTTTCTTAATTTTCATTTTAGTGTTTTGAGTCATTCGAGCCACTGTTACGGTATTCCTTGGGTTTACCTTTCTAAGGGTAAAATTTTAAATATTAAATGGATTGATTTAAATTTTGAATTGAATAATGGAATGTACCGTGTATTATCACCACTTGATCCACCTAATGTAAACGATTAAATTTTATAATTAAATGTGAAATGGAATTTGGAATGTATACTATGTATATGAGATGAACATTTTAAATATAATTTATGAAATGGTTTCATGTCCATAGCACCCCATACCATGATAATAGAAGGTAGTGGAGTGAAACATGATAATTGAAAATTCGTTAAATGGATTAAATGAATGGTTTCATGCTACTTGGCCTTATCACACTATTTAAAGGAAACACTTAGACCAAATGGACTTATTGATTAATTATGACTTGATTATATGGTTTCTGGCTCAATTAGCCTTGTCACACTAATGAAACGTAATGTCTTGAACCTTGTGAATTATATATGACTTCATTATCAATATAAGAGTGGCCTAACTAGATCTTGCCTTGTATTCCATATGGTAATGCCTTGATCACTTGTGAACCCTATTCTAATTCAAGGATATAACTTTATTAGGTTGAGACCAACCTAGAACCCTATACATGTTTAAATTTAGATGCCCGATATGAAACTGTAGACTCCATTAAATAATTTTATAGGATGTATTATATACAGTACTTGGATCCATCATTGACAAGTTTTTGGCGTGGTTACAACCCATATGGTCTAGTAATTTCTTAGCTCCATTTTACCAGGGATGAACTCCTTGGACTCGGTAGGTATATTATTGTGGAATTCCCATGACAATTCTCTTTAATTACACTCTTACCCTTATCTAGGATACAATCATTATTTAGTTGGCGACCCTTAAGGTATATGTTCTCTTCGTTATTACCTTGAAATTTCATTACTAAATATATTTACGGGATTCTTTATTACTTATATGAACCATAACTATGGTCATCATGTGACTTATTTGTAATCTAGTTATAATCAATTAATGAATTCGTTACATGTGCAGACATCTGTTGAGGGTTGATGTAGGTACTTGTGTATTTAGATTTATTTTACTACAATACATTATATATGCATGATTGGACACTATTACATTTCCATTACATGAGATGGATGTCATAGAAAATGTTGGGGGTGGCTGAGTGGGCTTTATCTCAAACCCTCCCAGGGCGCTATTTGATACCTGGGGGAAATTACATGAGTGAAGGTGTTGATAAAGGTAAGCATACAAAATTGAACAGCTGATTTATTAATATTTAGGATTGATCATGATAGAAGATGACTAAGCTGAAGCTAAGGATTCTTTGGATTGTCTCTTTAATTCCTTTATACTTTGTGGAACATGTTATTCCCACTGTCTTCTATCCATTATTCCAGTTTTATATTGACCTGACATGTGATCATCAGTTATTCCAATCCATTTAGTTATTATTATCCATTTATATTTCTCCCTTTAGCCTACTTCTGATGTTTAATTATATTGATTATGATATTTACCTCTTTTTATAAATATCTATTATGCTACACTATGGTAATGAGGGCATAGTCTCCCCACAGACACACCATAGGCCCTTTCTTCTAGTCTTAAGCC
The DNA here is from genome assembly GCA_963277665.1 of Viscum album. Taxonomy (NCBI): domain Eukaryota; kingdom Viridiplantae; phylum Streptophyta; class Magnoliopsida; order Santalales; family Viscaceae; genus Viscum; species Viscum album. The sequence goes on from OY728121.1 coordinate 598,707,659, forward strand.
TCAAGAATGTTGGGAGATGGGCTTGAGGCTATGTGGCCCACTAAGATTCAGGCACCAATAATGTGGAATCCAGATCTAGGATGTGACAATGTATTATTAGAGGCAGGTGTTTTCTTTGATTATTTATGACTTGGAGACAATGGTCATGAGATTAGGAATTATTGGGACTTGTTCCTAATCCGTACATGGGCGCCGCGAACCTAGGTTTGAGGTAAAATCCATGTTACCCAAAATATAATTCTTGTTCTATTTTTCTTATTATAGTAGATATTATTTCACTATTGGGTAACACCCATGTTTTTGGTGTTTTGGATTATTTTTATGATTGATATTCTATTTTATCCTTACCATGATAATATGAGGGAAATGAGCATTGTTACATGCATTATATAGGTACCTAGAATTCACATTTCATGCATATTTCCATGCCATAAAGGTGAATTTCACTACTTTTATTCCTTAATAGAGTGATTTTTGAGTGATATTGCGATAGTTAAATTATGCTAGTGATATTACTTGGTCTAGTTGACTAATTTATTGTATCAATTCATGAGGTGTATGGTCCCTCATAGGTTTGGATGAGTAATTTATCGATTCATTCCATTATGCTATAAATAAATGGGTGTCATTTTCATTGATGAGGTGTAAAGGCACTGATTCAATGGGAATAGATATCCATTATAATGTAGATAATGACTTATAAAATTAAATGGTTTTACATTCCTATCTCAACTTTTCGTGTATATGTAATGTAAGAGAGTGAACCTGGTAATGAAATTTAAAATGAAATTAAACTTTTACTTGATCACTTACTAGTACCTGGGCATCTAAGTGCATAGTTAGGGTTGTATACCTTGGATAGTGAGACCATCCTAATTTAGATTATGTATGTTTTGATATCTATCTGCTAAAATATTTTTTCTATGGCATGTTCTTGGAATATATAAACCAATTATGCTACAAAATCCTCGTATCATATGCCCAGAAGGTGAAGGTGATCATGCTACAGACATGGTGGGCCCCGAGCCATGAGTCTTACCTCCAGGAGTTCCATATGAGGAACCACCTACTGTACCTAATTTGGGAACTGATTCCCAATTAATCGATATTTTTCTATGTTTGATGCAATCCAAGCATGGTTATCCACATGTTTAACCTATAATGGCTGATATTACTTGTCAGTTCTAGTATCAGCATACTCCTACATTCTCTATGGATGGTGGACCATTGTCTATGGAGTCTTGTATAGAGGCCACCCTATCTATATTTGAAAATACAGAGACTCCTCCAATGTGGAGGGTCAATCTTTTCATATACATTTTTCATGATTCGTCTATGTGCTATTGGGATGTGATTACCAACGTTGGTCATTATCAAGGCATGGTATTGGTTGATTTCAAACTGCCATCTGTGATCAGTTCTTTCCTCAGACACTAATAGGTTAAACAACCATATAGTTTATGAATTTCTAGAAGGGTTATATGATAGTTATATATTATTCAATAGGTTTCAGTGAGTTGCAAATCCTTTCACTATTTCTAGCCGGTGATGAGCTTTCGTATGCTAGATGATTTTAGGGATGGGACTGTATATGCCATCAGTACGTATGTGAATGTCTTTCACCAAAATTATTTTTCTGAAATATTAAATGAAGCTCTTATCACTAAGAACAACCTACTAGATGAAAATATAACAAGGTATAGAGGATCAGTGCCTTGGTAGGCTAGTTATTCTTCCATAGGCAAGAAATGTTCCATCGATGCTTCTCATTAGGGCAGTGAAAACTAGAGTACCCATTTTAATAACTCCATGGTGTGTCATTAGTGTGGATGACGAGGGAATTTGAAGCCTCTGTGTGATTGATACACAATGGAGTGCTGGTCTTGTAGTCATTTGGGGAATATTCATAGATTATGTTTCACCTTTCCATCAGAATTGAGTGGAATGGAATCTACACCCGGTCCTGCTTCAGGATAGGGTTCTTTTGAGAAGCATCATGTGAGGAGTTATAAAAGGACTGATAGGAATAGATAATTAGGGTGTCTATTTCACGGTAGAGAGACCCCTAAACACCAAAAATTACAACATAGAAGTTATGATCATGGTAGTCGAGCTATTACACATGTCTGTGGATCTATCCAATTGCATGCACTATAGCTGATAAATGAGGATTGTGCTGCAAGACCATCTACAATACGAGGTACTATTATTGTGTCATCTACAATAGAATATACTTTATTGATATAGTTTCTTCAAAATATTTTATCTCTATATATATCATTGAATTTCTCAGACTAGATATATAGTATTACTATGGTGTAATGAACCAAGATACACTGTTAGAATTTTGGTTAGAAAGAATATTCCTATTTAGGTTCTATCAACTTGAGGTAGGCAGTAACCATTTCAAATGGATCCTATTCACTCTCAAGATGATAGGATTTTATGTCATTCTTAGGATGGATTGGTTGTTTTAGTGTCCTGATTTTATAGATTTATCTCACCTTAGGGTATCGTTTACATGACCATATGGAAGAAGTTATCTACATAAGGGTGAGTGGGATGTCTAGAATGGTAGATTGGGACCATAGTCTCATCGGCTAGGTGGAGTGACTACCCAGATTCCAAATATTTTCATGGAGGATTAGGGATTACATCAACCTGATTTCCCATTATTAGTATATCCTTTTAGGGACAACATTCCCAAAGGTTTTTCTAGATTACCTCCTTAGAGAGAGGTAGAGTTTATGATCGAGCTTGATCTAGGGGTACCTCTCGTGTCTATTCCTATGTATAGGTTGGAACCTATAGAGATTCAGGATATCAAGTTGTAGTTAGTGGATTTAGATGCCAAAGGCTATATATGGCCCAATACATCCTCTTAGAATTCACCCACTCATTTAGCCAAGAATGTGGATTGAAAGATACATCTATGTGTGGATAATAGAATGTTGAAATAGCATATGGTCAAGAACTATAAACCACTTCCTCAAATAGATGATCGCTTAGACCACATCTGAGGAGATAGGGTCTTCTCTAAGATTGAACTAAGATATGTTTATCATCTGGTGTGAGTATGGCCATCAGACATACCTTGAACAAATTTCCATAAAAGGTATGGTCTGTATGAGTACCTAGTTATTCCATTCAGTCTTACAAACACACCCTCCATTTTCATGTATTTGAGGAATATGGTGTTTCACCCCTATAGGGATTATTTTTTGTGGTATTTGTGGAATAAATCCGGGTGTTTTAGCACACTCGCAATAACAATGCTAAACACCTTATGATTATAATTATTACACTAAGAGAGAATCAACTTTATTCCAATTTTTATAAGTGATACTTTCGGATCAACAAAGTTCAATTATTGGGTCATATCATATCTGAATCAAGAGTATCTTTTGACCTAGAAAAGTATAGTGTTGTAGTGTCCTAGGAGTAGCCCAAGAATTTATTTGATATACAGGGTTTCTTGGGGATAGAAGAATATTATAATAGTTTTATAAATGACTTCTCACCTCTTTCTTCACAATATACTGATCTTACAATGTAGTGTGTCAAGTACCTGTGGTCAGCAGAGTGAATGAAAGTCTTTTAGGAGCTCATAGTGAGGATTTTCTTAGAACATATCTTGATTATTCCAGAGTAAGGATGAGGTCATACCATCTTCTGTGATTCATTAATAATCGAACTAGGAGTAGTACTTATGTAGGAGGACATAGTCATTGTGTATGGATCTTGGTAGTGGAGTCATCATGAGAGAAATTACCCGGCACAAGACTTTGAGCTAGTAGTTGTTTTCCATTCCTTACATTAATAGAGACATTATCTATTAGGTTATTATTTTATGGTGTAAAATGACCACAAGAGCCTAAAATATATATTTTCACAACATTAAATTAATCTTAAACAACAATGATGTTTCAAATATTTTCAGTCCTTTCATTTTGAGATTCTTTATACCCCTGGAAAGGGAAATGTAGTCACTGATGTGTTGAGTCAAAAAACTCAAGAAAATGCTATAAGGGAAGCTAGTGATGAATGGATGTTAATGAAAATATTCACTAATATGCATATTTAGTTTCAATATAGTCACAAACATCCATAACTCTCACCCTTGATAGTCACATTGTCTATCCTTGATAAATAAAATGGTAGATAATTTTCAGATCATGAGGGGTTGGTTATCTATGAGAGTATATCAGAAGATAACCCACCTCTAGATTAGTCTATGGATAGTGATGACATCCTGCATATATATAACGACCCATACTTTACATACATTTTTAATACATAAAATTTGAAGCACACTTATTACAACATATGAAAAAACCACAAAGGACCGTATAGGTATAGTGTCTTTAGAAACTGGGAAACATAAACAACTGGTTCATAAATCTTCTACAGTGTCTCCCATTTATTTCATCATATCTAGGGTCCCTTTTAGCATATTCTACTTAATATCCATCTTCCTGACCTGGGGAAAAGAAAACATAAAAGGGTGAGCTCAAATGCTCAGCAAGGGCAAATAAAGGAAATAAAAATCATATCATATCTTTTTGAAAATCAAAACCTGCAAAAGAGATCATAATATCTTAACATGGAATAAATCATAGAAGTGAAAATGAGATCCCCATAATCATAACATAAAACTTGAAACTTTGTGGCATGCACACATAATCATGGAAAATCATTTCTTGTTAGTCATGACTCATTGCCAAGACTATCTTAGTGGACAAAGTCCCTTTCTGAACCGAGTTCACTCCTCGTTTCAGTCCTGTATCACTGAACCGAAATAACCTTCCGTTCCAGCCATGTCTATCTCATGAGATATAAAATCTTTACCCAATGCATTGGAGGTAGATATAGGTCCCACCCATCTTATAATGAATCCTTTCTTATGTGTGCCACATAATCATAAACCATACATCATAGCGTAACCCATGTAATAAAAATGGAATTCTTAAACAACATGACATCATAAAACAATTCATATAAGATAAAGGAATTCATAAAAATATTTCTATCACAACATAATCAAATCCATGTAATAATAGGGATAAAAACAGAACCCTTTTATTATCTTAGATGGAAAATAATTTTGATAAAATACTTGAACTCCATTCTTGAGGAAAATATCCTTTCTTCTTCAAAAATATTTTTCCTTTCATAACATGTCATACGACTTTAAAATAAAAGAAGTTGATTAAAAATAAACTTGAAAACTTGTAAAGGAAGCTTCTTGGAAATAATGTTTTAAAAATCCATTCATGCCGTATAAGTTAGAAAAACATTCTTCGTACTTTTGTCAGAAAAGTCAAAAAGTACCTCGTACGAAAAAATGACAAAAGAATCCTTTCATATTCTTTATTAAAAACTCACCGAAGGGTAAAATTGGATTTAAACTATTGTAAGTGGATTGAAACAATATTAAATATTGAGGGAACATGGATGTGGAAGATAAAATACACCCCAGTAAATACTTACGAATAAACAATCTCGGATAAAAATGAGATTGTGATATTTCCCTTACCTTAGGTCCGATTAGCTTTGTACGTGTCCGAAGCTCCTGTATAATGGTTTAAATAATGTTATTGACTTATTCCAGAATCATACATATTTATATGATATCATATATGGTCATATTATTAGCTTCTTGTTAGTAATATTTCATTGTTACTTGTTACTCGGGTCTTTATAACTTTTTGTTCTTATGCGTGTTTTGTTGAATAAATTCTTATTCTTATCTTTAGGTTATAGATAATTCATTTCCAGAATGGTATTAGTGTAGTATATACCATATTAATTCATTCAATTCATTTATATAATCATTATGAAATGAAGATCATGTAGAACGAATCGCATCACATCGTGGAGACGGTATTCCGTACGTACGCACGAGTGATGATATCGTCCCTATGATCGTGGAATTGTATTGGAGTATATATATATATTATTTCAGTATCAATATTACTTAATAATAATCATATATAGTTACTCATTACACCATTATACCCATCCTTGTAAGGTGATGGTGGAAAATAGATTACACCACGGCGTGGAGACGGTATTCCGTTCTTACGCACGCGCGGTGATTTCATTTTTCCGTAGGATGGATAGAAGGTGAATTAGGGTTGTTTCATATTTATAATAACATATCAGTATGTAAGTAATACTGATGTTATTACTTTATCATGAAACAACTAAAGAAGAAGAAGTTGAAGAAGAAAGAAATTGAAAAGATCGGTAATGGATATTACCTCTTCTTTGGAACGCCTCTTTGAATCCTCCACTTAAGGAACTAAGATTGGTCTTTGGAGAAGACCAGGACCTCTAGGATTATTCTAGGGAAGTGGAGAGGAGAAAATGGCAGGGTTTGGCCGAGCTTGAGTGCTCAAATTGGTGTGAGGAGGAGGGGGAGGAGGTGCCCTTTTATAAGGGAGGAGAGGGGCACCTTAGGAATATCTCAAAATATTATTTTATATTAAAGTCAAAATCGGTTTATAATGGTTCCAAAGGGTCTTATTTCGAAGATAAAGTGGGGAAGGGTCGAAATCCTATCAACCAATAGGATTTAGACAAGTTTAGGTTATTATTTTAACCTTATCAATTAGATTTAACTCTAAGTTAAATAATTTAACTTTTACCGTGTCTTTTTGTTTTCTTTCACTATATGGTTAATACACTTACTATAACATGCCAAACGAACCCCAAATTGTTTATTATTAATATATATATCCTTATCTAAGTCATTTGGCCGAACCTTAGATTTTTAGGAATACAATAACAATTAATAATATAATATTTGATTTAAAAACTATTTTGTGTCAATTTTGACACTATTTGATATATGATTTTTGTGAAAGTTATAACAGAATTATATGTTCGAACCAAGTTGATTAAATCAACAATAATATATCATAGTAACCTAGAAAATTAGTGGAATTCATAAAAAGTCTCAAATTACATTTATTTTGGTATTTATATTATCAATTTTGTCAATATTTCATTAATAAGATAATTACTACATCATCTTTGTGTCATAAATAAATTAAATTATTTGATGTCTAAAAATTACAAATAAAATACCATCATGTAGGAAATCTTTGTAGCTTTCTAATGAATATTTACAATTGAATTTATCTTATGTATAACCCCATATTAAAAATTATTTACTTATTAAACTTTGATTTTAACTATTTTAACCCTTCTTTAAATAAATTAATAATAAATGTCCTAATCTAATCCATGTGGGCCTAAATGGTCATATTTTATTCCTAAGTTTGTTTTTGGTCGAATTACACTTGTCCAATAGAATTAGGACATGTGTTAGGGTAATATTAATATCATATTTACCCTTAGTTACCCTATTTACTATTAACCGCGGTAAAAATAGTAAAAAGTTACTATTCACCAAAAAATTATTTTCATCTCATTGAACCACATTTTAGTCCTTGATATTAACCGTGTCTCTCGGATTTTTGAAATTCCATTCACAGAAGCGGTAAAATTAAGTTTTATGCAAAATTCAGTTTTTAACCTACCACTTAGTGGTTTCACTATTCATCAAAAATTGAAAGTTTTCAGAAAAATACCAAAATTTCACCCTAGGCTAATTTCGATATTCTGAGTCCAAAAATGAAGTCCATTTTGAAAAATAAAATTTATAAAATTTCAAAAAGTGGTTATTACTATTCATAACGGCTAGTTTTAATAGCATATTGTTGTTTAGTGAAACTCGGTATTGCGTACGACGCAAGCTATCGAGGAAGGTCGCGATTGCGTGTAAAGCAAGCCAAGAAAGTGTTGTGTAGAAAAATATTCCTTTGATGATTTATATAACATAAAAGTCTCGGGTGTTACATTCTACCCCCCTTAAAAAGAATTTCGCCCTCGAAATTCGTCACTTTGTAACAAACAAATGAGGATACGTCTCCCTCATCATATCCTCAAGCTCCCATGTAGCTTCTTCAAGTTGGTGGTTTCTCCATAAAACTTTCACCAAGCGAGTGGTCTTGTTTCGTAAGACTTTTTCGCTACGATCCAGAATCTCTATCGGCTGTTCTTCATAAGAAAGATCTTGCTCCAGCGGTACAACTTCTGAGCTGAGTACATGTGAAGGATCTGGTATGTACTTTCTCAGGAGAGATACATGGAACACATCGTGAACTTGAGAGAGATTCGGTGGAAGCACCAATCGGTAAGCTACCTTCCCAACACGATCCAATATTTCGAAAGGACCGATATATCTAGGGCTCAACTTCCCCTTCTTTCCAAATCTCATAACCCTCTTCCAGGGAGATATTCGTAAGAACACTTTATCACCCACTTCAAACTCTAGGTCTTTTCTTCGGTTGTCGGCATAACTTTTCTGTCGACTCTGAGATGCTCTTATGTGTTGTTGAATAGATCTAACCTTTTCTGCCATTTCATCAACGAGATCAGGTCCTAATAGCTTTCTTTCCCCAACTTCATCCCAGCAAGTTGGAGTCCTGCATTTCTTTCCATAGAGAGCTTCATAAGGAGCCATCTGAATACTGGAGTGAAAGCTATTATTATAAGAAAATTCCACCAAAGGTAGGTGTTGATCCCAACCTCCTTTGAAATCCATAGAGCAAGCTCTCAACATATCTTCTAGGGTTTGAATTGTTCTCTCAGACTGACCGTCTGTCTGGGGATGATAAGCAGTGCTGAAACTCAACTCTGTATCCAGAGTATGCTGAAGACTTCGCCAGAACTTCGAGGTAAATCTCGGATCTCGATCAGATATAATAGAAAGTGGTACTCCATGCAATCTTACCACTTCCTTTACATATATCCTGGCAAGCTGATCTAGAGAGAAATCCTCTCTAATAGGAATGAAGTGTGCAGACTTTGTAAGACGATCAACTATGACCCAAATAGCATTATTGCCTTTGGATGTTTTAGGAAGTCCTGTGACAAAGTCCATAGTGATGTTTTCCCATTTCCATTCGGGTATGGGTAATGGTTGTAACATCCCCTTAGACTTCTGTCTCTCAGCTTTAACTTGTTGACAAACCAAGCATCGAGAGACAAATTTAGCAACATCTCTTTTCATGCCATCCCACCAGAAGTACTCTTTCAGGTCCCTATACATCTTCGTGCTTCCAGGATGAATAGAGAATGAAGAACTATGAGCCTCATCCAGCAGCTCCTTCTTTAATTCGGGGATGGGAGGAACACAAACCCGATTCCTGAACTTTATTATCCCATCACAATCAAGGTTGAATTCAGGAACATTTCTCACCTTCTTTTGTAACTCGATATCTTCTTTCTGTGCCTCTTTAATCTTCACATGTATAGATGGTTGAACATTCATTTGAGAAAGATAAGATTTTTCCCCTTCCATTATAATTCCAAGATCCATCCTTTGTAAATCCATAAATATTGGATCTTTTGTGATCCTCATCATGGATAAACTAGCATGGTCTTGTCGACTTAATGCATCTGCCACCTTGTTTGCTTTCCCAGGGTGGTAATGGATTGAGCAGTCATAATCCTTAATCAGCTCCAACCATCTTCTTTGGCGCATATTCAGCTCCTTTTGTGTGAAAATATACTTTAAACTTTTATGATCAGTATAAATATCACACCTTTCACCATAAAGGTAATGCCTCCAAATCTTTAATGCAAAGATTACCGCAGCCAACTCCAAATCATGTGTTGGGTAATTTTGCTCATGGATTTTCAACTGTCGTGAGGCATAAGCTATCACCATATCATTTTGCATAAGAACACACCCCAATCCCTTCTTGGATGCATCACTGTAGATCACAAACCTTTCTCCACTACAAGGCAGTGTGAGCACAGGTGCACTGGATAACCTTCTTTTCAACTCCTTGAAATTCTCTTCACATTCCTATGTCCAGACAAACTTAACTCCTTTCCAAGTCAACTTGGTGAGTGGATTAGATAATCGTGAAAAATCTTTTACAAAACGTCGATAATATCCAGCCAAACCAAGAAAACTTCGGATCTCAGTTACTGTTGTTGGTCTTGACCATCTTTCGATAACCTCTGTTTTTGCTGGATCCACAGATATCCCCTCTTTTGAGATTATATGACCCAAAAATGCAACTTTTTGAAGCCAAAATTCACACTTGGTAAATTTGGCATAAAGCTTCTCCTTTCTCAGGGTCTTCAATATAATTCTCAAGTGATCTTCATGCTCTTCCTTGCTCTTTGAATAGACAAGAATATCGTCTATAAAGACTACCACAAATTGATCAAGATAGTCTCTAAAGACTCTATTCATTAGATCCATGAAGATAGCAGGGGCATTAGTAAGACCAAATGGCATCACTATAAATTCATAGTGTCCATACCTTGTACGGAAAGCCGTCTTTGGTATATCCTCCCTTTTGACCCTTAATTGATGATACCCTGAACGAAGATCAATCTTGGAAAAGTATTGAGCTCCGCGTAGTTGGTCAAATAAGTCATCAATGCGTGGGAGAGGATATTTGTTCTTGATAGTGATCTTGTTAAGTTCTCGATAATCAATGCAAAGTCTCATTGATCCATCTTTCTTCTTAACAAATAGAACAGGTGCTCCCCAAGGTGACGCACTAGGGCGTATGAATCCCTTATCAAGATTCTCTTGGAGTTGCTTCTTCAATTCCTGCAACTCAATTGGGGCCATTCTATAAGGTGTCTTTGAAATAGGCAAAGCACCCGGTACGAGTTCTATTGAAAACTCAACTTCACGATTTGGTGGAAGACCCGGCAATTCCTCCGGAAAGACATTATCAAACTCCCGTACAATGGGCATATTCTTAATCGTGAGTTTCTCACCAACCATTTGAGATAAATAACCTTCATTTAGTGGAATCAATACCCATAATATGGAAGAAATTTCCACTGGAAGGTTATGTTCATCCTTGCATTGGTATACGATCATAGATTGATCTGGAATATGAAATGTGACTTCCCTTCTTTGGCAATTGATATGAGCTCCATGTAGAGAAAGCCAATCCATGCCATGAATCACATCAAATTCCACTAAAGGAAGGATCACAAGATTTGCAGGAAGCACTTTCCCACAAACTTCGATTGGAGAAGAATTATAAACTTTTGATGCGATTGATGTGCCATTAGGTGTTGTCACGGCTAACTCAACATCTAATTGTTGAGGTAATACGGTGATACCCTTAGAAAAGTCTTCAGAAATAAAAGAGTGGGTGGATCCAGAATCAAATAAAACATTTTCTACTTTAGAGTGGATGGTAAGTGTACCTTTCACCACATCGTTATCGTACTCCACATCGCTGATAGAAATTGCATGTGACTTTCCTTTGTCTTTAGCCTTAAGATTTTGTTGACGTCGACCATCATCATCAACCCTTGGATTTGGGCATTGATTGGCATAATGCCCCATCTCCTTGCACTTGAAACATTGAAGTGTAGCAGGTTCATTCTGTGTATCCCTTCCTTTGTTTGCATCATTAGACATCTTCTTCCCATTATCACGGCATTCAAATGCCCGATGACCTTCCTTTCCACATTTAAAACATTTACTTGTCCCTTTAAGATAACTCCCTCCATGTTTCTTTCCACACTTTGAGCATAAGGGAAATTTCATCTTCTTTTCCGTGTGCTCTTTAGATTTTTCTTTGAATTCCATCTTCCTCTTCTTATCAAACCCATGTGACTGATGGGTTACTCCAATCTCCATCTCGACTTTGAGAGCACATCGAACGATTTCCTCGTAGCTATTGAAGTCCCTTATGGCTAACGCCCTTCGAAGACTTGGTTTTAAGCCACTAAAGAATCGATCGATCTTACTCTCAGGTTGGATAATAATACCAGAAGCGTACCTTGCAAGTCTTGTAAAATTTGCTTCATAGGTACCAACAGATTCATCATCCCTTTGCTTCATTTCAAGGAACTCTTTCTCCATCTTTGTTCGGAGAATACGAGGGAAGTACTTATTGAAAAATAAGTTCTTGAACTCGTCCCATTCCATAGACTCAATTTCATCCCTTTGCCTCGTATTCTTAACAAGATTCCACCATTGATCCGCATCTCCTTCCAAACGGTACACTGCTAGGATGACTTTATCATGTTCAGAACATTGAAGAACTGAAAATATCTTTTCAGTAGTACTAATCCATTGTTCAGCAACTAATGGATCAGTAGACCCGCTGAAAGAAGGTGGACGCTGCCTCATGAAGGATTCAACAGAATGTTGCTCCCTCCTTTGCTCGTTTGGAAATCCTGCATGATTCATAGCTTGAGAAAGTTGTGTGAGCCTGGCTACAAGATTTTGCATTCCAGCTCCCATATCGTTTGGTTGCTCAAGGGGACAATCATTGCATTGCCCATCGCATTCCGCATTAACACGGTTCCTTCGGGTTCCAGCCATTGACTAAAACCAAGAAGAATAGTGTGAGAAACACTAATTATAATAGGAAACCACATAATTCAAGAATAAAATTTTCATGCTTATGGTCTTATCCTAGGTTATTCATGGCCATTTCTAAAACACTAAGATTGTGTTCTATGCTTAGACTTATCCTTAGGGTTCTTACTAAGGCTTTCACATCCTAGCTTCCAAAGGTTGACTATACCTTTCCTCTGATACCAACTATAACGACCCATACTTTACATACATTTTTAATACTTAAAATTTGAAGCACACTTATTACAACATATGACAAAACCACAAAGGACCGTATAGGTATAGTGTCTTTAGAAACTGGGAAACATAAACAACTGGTTCATAAATCTTCTACAGTGTCTCCCATTTATTTCATCATATCTAGGGTCCCTTTTAGCATATTCTACTTAATATCCATCTTCCTGACCTGGGGAAAAGAAAACATAAAAGGGTGAGATCAAATGCTCAGCAAGGGCAAATAAAGGAAATAAAAATCATATCATATCTTTTTGAAAATCAAAACCTGCAAAAGAGATCATAATATCTTAACATGGAATAAATCATAGAAGTGAAAATGAGATCCCCATAATCATAACATAAAACTTGAAACTTTGTGGCATGCACACATAATCATGGAAAATCATTTCTTGTTAGTCATGACTCATTGCCAAGACTATCTTAGTGGACAAAGTCCCTTTCTGAACCGAGTTCACTCCTCGTTTCAGTCCTGTATCACTGAACCGAAATAACCTTCCGTTCCAGCCATGTCTATCTCATGAGATATAAAATCTTTACCCAATGCATTGGAGGGAGATATAGGTCCCACCCATCTTATAATGAATCCTTTCTTATGTGTGCCACATAATCATAAACCATACATCATAGCGTAACCCATGTAATAAAAATGGAATTCTTAAACAACATGACATCATAAAACAATTCATATAAGATAAAGGAATTCATAAAAATATTTCTATCACAACATAATCAAATCCATGTAATAATAGGGATAAAAACAGAACCCTTTTATTATCTTAGATGGAAAATAATTTTGATAAAATACTTGAACTCCATTCTTGAGGAAAATATCCTTTCTTCTTCAAAAATATTTTTCCTTTCATAACATGTCATACGACTTTAAAATAAAAGAAGTTGATTAAAAATAAACTTGAAAACTTGTAAAGGAAGCTTCTTGGAAATAATGTTTTAAAAATCCATTCATGCCATATAAGTTAGAAAAACATTCTTCGTACTTTTGTCAGAAAAGTCAAAAAGTACCTCGTACGAAAAAATGACAAAAGATTCCTTTCATATTCTTTATTAAAAACTCACCGAAGGGTAAAATTGGATTTAAACTATTGTAAGTGGATTGAAACAATATTAAATATTGAGGGAACATGGATGTGGAAGATAAAATACACCCCAGTAAATACTTACGAATAAACAATCTCGGATAAAAATGAGATTGTGATATTTCCCTTACCTTAGGTCCGATTAGCTTTGTACGTGTCCGACGCTCCTGTATAATGGTTTAAATAATGTTATTGACTTATTCCAGAATCATACATATTTATATGATATCATATATGGTCATATTATTAGCTTCTTGTTAGTAATATTTCATTGTTACTTGTTACTCGGGTCTTTATAACTTTTTGTTCTTATGCGTGTTTTGTTGAATAAATTCTTATTCTTATCTTTAGGTTATAGATAATTCATTTCCAGAATGGTATTAGTGTAGTATATACCATATTAATTCATTCAATTCATTTATATAATCATTATGAAATGAAGATCATGTAGAACGAATCGCATCACATCGTGGAGACGGTATTCCGTACGTACGCACGAGTGATGATATCGTCCCTATGATCGTGGAATTGTATTGGAGTATATATATATATTATTTCAGTATCAATATTACTTAATAATAATCATATATAGTTACTCATTACACCATTATACCCATCCTTGTAAGGTGATGGTGGAAAATAGATTACACCACGGCGTGGAGACGGTATTCCGTTCGTACGCACGCGCGGTGATTTCATTTTTCCGTAGGATGGATAGAAGGTGAATTAGGGTTGTTTCATATTTATAATAACATATCAGTATGTAAGTAATACTGATGTTATTACTTTATCATGAAACAACTAAAGAAGAAGAAGTTGAAGAAGAAAGAAATTGAAAAGATCGGTAATGGATATTACCTCTTCTTTGCAACGCCTCTTTGAATCCTCCACTTAAGGAACTAAGATTGGTCTTTGGAGAAGACCAGGACCTCTAGGATTATTCTAGGGAAGTGGAGAGGAGAAAATGGCAGGGGTTGGCCGAGCTTGAGTGCTCAAATTGGTGTGAGGAGGAGGGGGAGGAGGTGCCCTTTTATAAGGGAGGAGAGGGGCACCTTAGGAATATCTCAAAATATTATTTTATATTAAAGTCAAAATCGGTTTATAATGGTTCCAAAGGGTCTTATTTCGAAGATAAAGTTGGGAAGGGTCGAAATCCTATCAACCAATAGGATTTAGACAAGTTTAGGTTATTATTTTAACCTTATCAATTAGATTTAACTCTAAGTTAAATAATTTAACTTTTACCGTGTCTTTTTGTTTTCTTTCACTATATGGTTAATACACTTACTATAACATGACAAACGAACCCCAAATTGTTTATTATTAATATATATATCCTTATCTAAGTCATTTGGCCGAACCTTAGATTTTTAGGAATAAAATAACAATTAATAATATAATATTTGATTTAAAAACTATTTTGTGTCAATTTTGACACTATTTGATATATGATTTTTGTGAAAGTTATAACAGAATTATATGTTCGAACCAAGTTGATTAAATCAACAATAATATATCATAGTAACCTAGAAAATTAGTGGAATTCATAAAAAGTCTCAAATTACATTTATTTTGGTATTTATATTATCAATTTTGTCAATATTTCATTAATAAGATAATTACTACATCATCTTTGTGTCATAAATAAATTAAATTATTTGATGTCTAAAAATTACAAATAAAATACCATCATGTAGGAAATCTTTTTAGCTTTCTAATGAATATTTAAAATTGAATTTATCTTATGTATAACCCCATATTAAAAATTATTTACTTATTAAACTTTGATTTTAACTATTTTAACCCTTCTTTAAATAAATTAATAATAAATGTCCTAATCTAATCCAAGTGGGCCTAAATGGTCATATTTTATTCCTAAGTTTGTTTTTGGTCGAATTACACTTGTCCAATAGAATTAGGACATGTGTTAGGGTAATATTAATATCATATTTACCCTTAGTTACCCTATTTACTATTAACCGCGGTAAAAATAGTAAAAAGTTACTATTCACCAAAAAATTATTTTCATCTCATTGAACCACATTTTAGTCCTTGATATTAACCGTGTCTCTCGGATTTTTGAAATTCCATTCACAGAAGCGGTAAAATTATGTTTTATGCAAAATTCAGTTTTTAACCTACCACTTAGTGGTTTCACTATTCATCAAAAATTGAAAGTTTTCAGAAAAATACCAAAATTTCACCCTAGGCTAATTTCGATATTCTGAGTCCAAAAATGAAGTCCATTTTGAAAAATAAAATTTATAAAATTTCAAAAAGTGGTTATTACTATTCATAACGGCTAGTTTTAATAGCATATTGTTGTTTAGTGAAACTCGGTATTGCGTACGACGCAAGCTGTCGAGGAAGGTCGCGATTGCGTGTAAAGCAATCCAAGCAAGTGTTGTGTAGAAAAATATTCCTTTGATGATTTATATAACATAAAAGTCTCGGGTGTTACAATATAAATGGACATGTTTGGATTCCAACGTAATTGAGAGTGGTGTTGTGGAAAGAGTCCACACTTCCAAGTGGTCAGTTCATCTAGGAATTTCCAAAAATGTATCAAGATATGTGATGCTAGTACTTGTGGTTTAGAATGAAATGAAAGATAATTGGATTTATCGCCAGGTGGTCCACATATTAGTAGGTGAAGGCGGAGAACCAGAGACCTCCAGACTTGTTACAGTCACTTCTAGTCCCAGAATGGGAATGGGATGATTTTTCCATTGACTTCGTAGTCGGTTTTCCTAGATAGTTGAGGGTTTGCAATGCTATATGGGTAGTTGTAGACCATTTAATGAAATTATACCAATTAATTCTTATTTTGGAGACTTTATCAGTCGATGATAATGGAAGACAATATGTTTGTGACATCATATGACTACATAGGATCACTCAAACTATCATTTTAGATAGGGATACAATCATAGGTCTAACAGATCATGCAGAAAGACATGGGAACATAGATGATTCTACGAAAATATTTTTACACTTAGGCATATGGAAAATCAGAACAAAAAATTCAGGATCTATAGGATATTCTCTAGGAAAGTGTGCTTGATTTTGGAGGTTCTTGGGAGAATAATAATCCTCTCGCTGAGTTCGCCTATACAAAAAAACTTTTAAATGACAATCCAAATTGATCTTTTTGAGGACATGAATAGTAGGATGTTCCATTCATCCCTATGTGGGATAGAGGTCGTTGATGTTTCCCTACTAGGTACCCATCTAGTTCTGGAGACATCAGAGAAGGTTATGCTAACCAAGAAGCATATGACTACTACTCTATCAATACAGAAATCATAGGCTGATTTTTGTCGACAACCTCTAGAGTTTGAGGATCATGTTTTTCTTTGGGTATCTCCCCTGATAGGTAATAGACAGTTATAGAATAATGGGAATCTATCACCACATTATGTAGGTCCATTTGATATTTTGGAGCGAGTCAGGCTAATAGCCTATCATTTTTTTACCTTAGTGGTACTGTTACATGCATGAAATCTCCTATGTCTCACAGATTCACCAATATCATGGTGACCCATATCATACCTTTGATCATGAAGAAGTTTAATTTGATGATGATGCAACCATTAAGGGCTATCATGTATCCATCGCTTACTAGATCACAAAGGATCTGCGAGACTGGTCTATCTCCCTAGTTCTGGTGTTATAGTAGCATGTCCACGTGCATGATGGGACTTGGGAGTGGTAGGTCGACGTACATGCCTAATGGCTACGGTTTTCCCTAGATATTATTTCTTCACCTTTTTAAGGTGAACTCGGGGATGAGTTCTTTTTAAGTGGGGATGACAGTAAGAACCTATTTTCACCCAGGTATGGAACCTTTAAATTTCAGTATAATTTCTAATTTTGAACCAAATATAGATGCCTAGTGGGTCAGTGAAGTTCCTAGGTGTGTCTGAGGCATGTTCGGAGATGGGAACCCAAATTATTGGGAAAAAATTTCCTCTCGCATGGATAGAGTAAACCATGAGGGTGGGCCGCATAGTTAGATTTAACCGTGTGGACGGTCTGATTTTTTAGGAAGAGCCATCTTTCTTGGTTGGAACATGGATTCCCTAATCATGAAACATAATCGTTTGTTATTACCATTTCTCTACGTACTCATTCATGGTTTGCATTCGTTTTGGTAAACTGTGTTTAAAAATCATGCGAATGTTAATTTTTTGGTAATTCTACCATTTTACCCTTAATGGTCTCATTTATCCTACTCCTTTTTCCTAAATGATTTTCTAATGAGATGAACTCCATTTTTCTCATTTTGGAGATTTTGGAAGGCCTATGATATGGATCAAAATATTTCCTTCATTTGAGATCTGTTCGAGCTTTTGTTCATCACATTGGATGCGAAATGGTAAGTACTACAGTATGTTAGACCCGTTCTCATCTACTTATCATGATCTAATTATCGATTTGTTAGAGTTTTTACCATTTTCTCTAATCTACCCTATTCCAAGCCGAATTAGAGGCTAATACTGGAAGATTATAGTCATACAAGCCAAAGGTGGGTGGTCTATAACTAATCCCTTAAGTTTGTTGATTTTTCAAATTATTTGTGGGGCCTGCTAATTTCATCAGTAGTCATTTATTGAATTTATATTCCATGCTTATAATTAAAATAACCATATGATTATGATGTTACAAATATGAGATTTATTTTTAGTGGTTACTCCTACAACTCCTTCCAACCCATGTTTCCTGTTTTTCCATAATTTCCATTTTAGAATTTGGCACATTTTTGTCACCATTTAGTTGTGCCTAGGATTGACCTTTAGTAGGGTCATATTTTCTATATTAAATGAGTTGATTTAAACTGTGAATAGAATAATGGTATGTACCATGTATTATCACAACTTGACCCACCTAATCTATGTTTTTCAATTTGATAATAAAATGTGGAATACAAATCGAAGGTATACTAAGTATATGAATTAGCATTTTAAAATGTAATTGATTAATAGGTTTCATGTCCGTAGAAACACAAAAAATGATAATGGAAGGTAGAAGAGTGAACCTTGATTATTGAAAATGACTTAAATGTATTAAATGAATGGATTCATTCTACTTTGCCTTGTCACACTAAGGAAATGCATGGATTTAACCAAATGCACATATTGATTAATTATGACTTAATTAAATAGTTTCCTGATCAATTAGCCTTATCACACTAATGAAAGGTAATGGATTAAACCTTATGAATTATATGTGACTTAATTATCAAAATAGGTGTGACCTAATTTGAGATCACGTTAGATTATATAGGGGAATGCCTTGAGCACTTGGAAACCCCACTCTAATTCAAGGATATGGATTGATTAGGTTGATACCCACCAAGAATCTAATCCTTGTTTAACATTGGATGCTCGGAATGAAACCATATGATCCCTTAAATAATATTACATGATTATTTTAATACCCCCCTTGGATCCAATATTTACAAGTAGGTTCCATGCTCACAACCCATCGGGCCCAGTCATTATATTTCCCCATTTTACCTTGGATGAACATCTTTGACTCCATAGAAATATTATCGAGGAATTCCCTATACTATGATCCTTGGATTATACTCTAACCCTTAGCCAAGCTACAACCATTACAGAGTTGGTGACCCTTGAGGTCCATGATTCCTTGGTTATTACCTTGGAACATCATTATTAAATATCATAACAGGTTTCCTAAATACATCTCAAAACCTTCACTATGGATATCATGTAAATTGTTTGTAAAACGGTAATAATTAATTAAGGAACTAGTTACATGTTCAGACACCATCCAAGGGATGAAGTAGGTACATGTGTATTTAGTTTCAATGTATTATTTCACATTGTATATGCATACTTGGACATTGTTACACTTCCATTACGTGGGTTGGATGTTATAGAAAATGTTGGTGGTGGGCCACTGAGATTTATCTGACACCCTCTCCGGGTGCCATTTGGTACCAAGGGTAGATTACATGAATGCTACTTTTGATAAATGGAAGCATACGAATTCAAACACATTATTTCTTGCTATTTAGGATTGAGCTTGATAGAAGAAGAATGAGCCAGATCATGGAATGCTTCGGATAATATTTTGATTTCCTTTATACTTTTTTGAACAATTTATTCCTTCTTTCTTGTATCCATGATTTTGATTTTTCTAGTGACATGACCTATCATCATTAATTATTCGTATTCATTTAATTATTTTTATCCTTTTTATATTTCTTAATTTAGTTTACTTATACTATTTAAATATATTTCATATTATATTTCCCTCTATTTATAACCATCTGTTGTGATACACACTAGTAATGAGGGTATAGTCTCCACAAAAACACACCCTAGGCCCTCACTGCTAGTCGAAATCCTCTAGAGTTTGGGGAGATGCTCTTGAGGCCATGTGGACCATCTGGCTTGGGAAAATATTAAGTGGAATCTGAGTCACAGACATCACATTTAGGTACATTTAATTATAACTATCCACATGAAATTCTAGACCCAAATTCTTCTTAAGGGGTTCCCTGATCCCGGTGGGCCACATGTCCTCAAGCATATCTCCCCAAACACCATATTCTATAGACTAGTAGGGAAGGAAAATGGTGTTTCCATGGGAGAATATTCCCTCATTAACCTAGTGTAGAACAATAGATAAATATAATCAAAAATAAATAGCAGAAGCAATATAAGTAAACAAAAGGCACAAAAAAATAGAGACAACTGTAAAAATAATTAAAATAACTTGAATACAATACAACAACATAACAATTTATGATGATATTTCATGTCACTAGAAAACTAGAAAACATGGATACAAAACCTCAGGTGTAACATATTCCACTAAATTATAACAGAAATCAAAATAATGTCCCATGTAGCATGAGATCTGGCTCGATCATATCCTATCAAGATCCATCCTAAACACCATAAAAATCAAGTGTTCGAAGCTGTATATATAACTTTATCAACATAATTATTAATGTAATCTACTCTAGGTACCAAAAAGAACATAGAGATGGTGTGAGATAAATCTCAATGGGCCACCGCTAATGGTGTCTATAACATCGTACCCATGTAATGGATATGAAACACTATACAAGGATGCATATGTACAGTAAAAAAGTACAATGTAACTAAATACCCAAGTACGTGATTTAGTCCTTGGTTGGTGTCTAAACTCATATCCAATTCATTATTATATTTTTAACATTTTATAAATAAATCAAATATTATCAATGATCAAGGTTCCACGATGTACAAGGAAACTTGTAATAATATTTAAAAATGATGATCCAATGTAATAACCAAGGCAACATAGACCTGAAGGGCCACCAAATCTGTGGTATCTAAAGCATGGATAAGTGTAAGAGTGTAATAAAAGGGTTATAGTTGAATTAATTCCATAATGATATGCCTATCAAATCCAAGGTTATCATCCAAGGTAAAATGGGTAAAAGCAATGACTGGGCCCTATGGGTTTTAACTAAGGCATCTACTTGTCCATGATGGATAAAAGGAGTGTATCCAAGGCATCCTTTAATAATATGAAAGGTATACTACTATGTCATACCTGAAATTAAAATAATAGACAAAGATCAGGATATAGGTGGGTCTCAACCTAATAAAGTTGAATCCTTGAATTAGAATTGGGTTCCCGAGTGTTCATGGAATTAATTGATAATAATCCATGGTAATATCAAGTCAAGCCACTCAAATTTGATAATGAATTCATGAAATATTTCATTTATTTCATTCATATCCTTTTATTAGTGTGATAACTCCATATATTTTCCAACCCTTCAATCAATTCATAATTTATTAATAAGTCAAGTTGGTTCAAGCCCTTACTTTCAATAGTGTGATAAAGAAAATTAGCATGAAACCTTTATTAAATACATTTATGGAGTATTAAATAATTAGGGTACACACTTAAACCTTCCATGAACATGGTAAGGGGTTCTATGGACACACAACCAATTATTCATTCACATTTAATCTGATCAAGTCATATACTAAGTATAATTTCCAATTTCCCATTCACATTTAATAATCAAATTTGAAGTAATTACCTTATCCAGGTCAAGTGGAAGTGACATGGTACTTAACATTCACCAATACATGATACAACAAGAATATATTTTATGTAGGCCTACCATTAGTGTGGTAAAGCTTGAGAACATACTAACAAGGGCTCAAAAATGCCAAAACACTAAAATTTCAACTATGGAATATCATCCTACATGTGATGTTGGGAATTGTGGGTGTAACCCCCAATAAGTAATAAAATATTTGGCTAGATCATAACCATACAGTTCAAATGATCATTATCAAGTAATATAAATTCTATAAATGACACCTTATGAGATTGGTGGATCCCACATGAAAAATTCAAAAATCAATGAACTTGAGGGATGAGTTATAAAACATACACCTCAGGATCGTATGATTTTACTCCTTTGATATCTACATATGATTAATTTTATAATGTATTAGATACGAGAAAAAGTTAAAAATAATCACACCTCGATAACTAGGTCAAGAGACATAGATAAGAAGAACGACATAAATAGTCTCAAGTGCCAACCGTTACACATCCAGCGTGATTAATTAAAGATCAATAGGATCTCATAGGATGAAGATCTGTCAATCCTTATATTAGGCCTTATAAAATATTTAAATGGGGAGAAAATGAGGATAATTCTGCTAGAAATTTGATTAGTTTGAAGGGGGAAGCTTAATTAGACCATTAAGGGAAAATAGTCATTTTACCCAGAAATTATCCTATGCACAGTTTGGCAGTATGGTTTTCCAAAACGTGCACCAACCTTGCACAAGAATCTGGGAAAAAGTGGAACTCGCATTGTTAGGATGCATGGTCTGAGAAACTATGCACCAACCATGTAGTAAGGATCTCTCCAAAAAGGCATTCCACACACATGGTTTTCTCCAACCGTGCATCCTTCCCACATGTATTAATACAAACCAAGAACTGAACTATTTCTCCCAAAAAGATGAGCTTCAGGCTCCTAATAATACCCTTAAACCCTTTATTCATTATCTAACTTGTCAGGCATCTATATTGGGTCCAAAATAAATAATTATACCAAAATTTAAACGATCCATACCTGGGTGAAAAATTGGGTTCTTACAGTATTCCCCCTTCAATAAACTTATCACCGAGTTCACTTTCCAAGGGTGGAGAAATACTATTTGGGAATAACTCTGTCCACTGAACATGTATACCAGCTTGCCTCTCCCAGGTCTCATCCTGCATGTGGCCATGCTTCCATAACACCCATGCTAGAGGGAAGAACATGACTTTGAGAACCTTCAAGCTCTAGTCAATTATGCGTACTAGATACTCCAGAAAAGAAGAATCTACATCTAACTAAAATTCCTCAATATCAAAGGTATGTGATGGGTTGGAAGGATATTGGAGATGCTTTGAATCATATCAAAAATCATGCATGGAATGGTACCTCTAATTTAGTAGAAACTGATAGGCTATCAACCTGAATCTCTTTATATTATCAAACTACCCAATGTAATGAGGTGGAAACTTCCCTTGCTTTTGTAACTATCTGTTCCCCAACCTAGGTGATACAGAAAGGATAAAAATATCCCTAACATTGAACTCTCACTACTAGAAAAACAGGTATTTGCGTCGGTCTATTTGCGACGGGATCCCGTCGCAAATAGCCCGTTGTTGAAAACGCCGTCGCAACTACACTTATTTGCGACGGGCCCGTCGCTAAAGACTGTTTTTGCGACGGGCATTCTCCCCGTCGCAAATAGTATTCCGTATTTTTGTAAAAAACTTTTAAATCATTTTTTGCGACGGGACCCGTCGCAAAAACTCTTTTTTAAAAAAATAAAAAAAATTAATAATACTAGTATTTGCGACAGGAGTCGGGACCCGTCGCAAATACTTTTTAAAAAAAAATAAAAAACTATTAATAATACTAGTATTTGCGATAGGCATAGTATCCCGTCGCAAATACTATAAAAAAAATAAAAAAAAAATTATTAATAAATTATTTTAATTAATATAATAATAGAATTATAATTTACAAATGAAAATAATAAATTATTTTAATTACTATAATAATAGTAGAATTATAATTCAAAAATAAAAATAATAGAATATTAATAAATAATTTAATTAATATAATAATATTACAATTATAATTCATAAATAAAAAAAATATTAATAAGTTATTTTAATTAATATAAAAATAATAGAATTATTTTACATTCAAATATTAAAATAATTCAAGTATTACAAAAAAAATAATTAAATTATAATATTATAAAATTTTAATATATATATATAAAATTTTAATATATATATAAAATTTTAATATATATATATATAATTTTAATATATATATATAATTTAATATTATAAAATATAAATAATATTATTATTAATATTAATATTGTTATTTAAAAATATAATATTATTAATATTTTATAACGAGACAGAAACTACGAATAGAAAAAAATATTTTGATTTCACAAATTTTATAACAGAAATACAAACTCTAATCTGAAGGAGGGGGGAGGGGGGGAGGTGTGGGATCTGCAGATGGTGGTGGAGGAAACTCCATCCCTAAAGCATGAGTGAGTCGGCGCATGTACTCCATCTGCTCCTGATGCTGCTGCTGCCACCGACTCGTCTGCTCCTCGTACAGCTGCTGCTGGCGTCGACGCTCCTCCTCATTCTGCTGACGCATCTGCTCCTGCTCCTGTCGGAGACTCTCTATCTGTGCAGTCTGAGATCGCAACTGATCCTCATACTGTGTAGAAGAAGATGCACGAGCTCCTCTCGAGCTGGACGCCGACATCGCAGCACTGCCATAATAATCTCCGGGAGTCAGTCGAGAGCCGATACCAACTACCCGGCCCTTCTCGAAGGCATACTGGGTGGCCTGCATCCATGCCGCCTCATCAAACTGACGGGCAGTGGTCTGATCTGATGACTCGGCCTGACTCTCAGGCCGGGCCTGTGCCGCTGCGGCCTCATATGACTCCTATAGTTGCAATTTAAAATTAAAATTGTGAATATATTATATCCAGTTAATTTTTAAACTTGAAAACAAATAATACTGACCACGATGTGATGCTGACGATCACCTCTGAGCTCCCCAGTAGCAGGATCACTGTACATCCTCCGATATACGTCGTACTCTGTAATATCGGGGTGCTCGACAGCCTATAAGAATAAAAAATAAACTGTTAATATTTATAGTTATATAAAATATTTATAAATAATGTACGTACCAGATGCTGTCTATGAGTACTGAAAGAATGACTCCCAGCTCGATGAGTCACCTCCTATCTCCCCCGATTCTGCCTCCCCACCGATGATCTCCTATGAAAGGCACCACTCAACCAGTGCGCACATAATCCATCCCATACATGGGATGAAATATACTCTGGTCGGTGTGCTCTACATGACTCCTCAAAATCTGACACTCCTGCTTTCTTCATCGCAGCTTTTCTTAAATTGTGCAAAAACTGACGAAGAAGATCACGCATGGCCACCTCCCATGCCTCGTGGATGGCGTCACGCATGGTATCCTCGATCGGATACCATAAACCCTACAAATAAATCAAAATATCAAGTTAGAAATGAAATAATTTTCAAAATAAAAATTATTTATTTACGTACGTACCAACCAATGGCCGAACATGGCCTGCTGCACATCAATGGGAATCTGCTCCCATGTGGTCCACGGCTGAGAGAAATAGTTGCGCAAAATAGCGCTGCCCTGTCCGACTGCTATATGCGGAAAACTGAAAAAATAATAAACATTTATTATGTGGATAGATTAATGAAATCTTAGTCAAATCTACAGGTTATCACACAGGTTATCACACCTCCGGGTGCGCGGATCAAACCCAAGACGTGGACGTCGCTCGGGGACGGGGTCAGGAATCATCAATCGTGCAAGACCGCGCCCCCTCCGCGTACTCCCTAGAGCGCCTGCAGGCTGAGGGTCATCTGCCAGCAACTCATCCGCATCGAAAGGCAGGTCAGCCTCCGCCAACTCATGAAATGTGGCCTCGTCCATCTGAAACAGAAAATGTTAATGTTAGAAAATAATTGATAATTACTATTATATATACATATATACATATTATGATTGTATATAAATACCATGTAATTCTATAAGTGTTCATCTTCATCATCATCTTCATATATGTCAATGTCATCTTCATATTCCTCATCAACATCATCGATATCCATTCGAGTTGTAGTTGCTTCATCTCATACCATTTCAAATTCATGTGTGACATCATTAACATCATCGTCATCACTGACTCTTAAATGTGGGGTGTCGTCATCGATACTCATGTCTCTTTGTAAAAAAGATTTATTTTGAGTACTCTCTTGAAAAACTTCAATTCTTTGCACATCAGTGAAAGCACATTCACTTTGACTAAACTGATTATCTCGAATTTTGATTTTTATTACACTCCACCAATCAGTCAAGTCTCTTGATGTTGCACAGTACTTTGCATAATAAACTTGATATGCCTGTTGAGCCAATAAGAATGGTTCATTTACTGTGAGAACACTTTTACATTTAATATCGATGATTCCATGAGTCGGATGAACACGCACGCCTCTCTCTGTATCCAACCACCGACATTTGAACATGGTTATGTAATGTTGTCCAAGATAACAGAGTTCAATGATTTCATCAAGTATGCCATAAAAGTCAACTTCATTTTCTCGATGATGAGATCCTCTCAAGCTAACTCCACTGTTCATTATTTTTTTCGATTCCCCATATGCATGTGTGTGGAATCGAAATCCATTCACCACATATGCATTATAAGTTTTAACAAGTTTGGAAGGTGGGTTACTCAATACACACAGCCGTTTGTCAATTTTATCAGAATGTCGAGACACCTGAAGATTTGTGAAATAATTATCAATATAGTAAACTATACATTGAATGAGTTGCTAAAAGATAAAGAATTTATGTTACCAGTTTTTGAAACCACTGAGAGAAATTTTTCAGTCGACGTTCTTCGAGAGCAGCTGCTGTAATTTGTGGAATTTGTTTCTTGATATGATTATCATACAACCTATAAAAACCAAAGTTATTTACTGTAACATAAATGATAGAATAAGTGATATAAACACTTACAGTACAACTGATGTCATCTCTTCACAGTTGAGCAGAACATACGTATGAGCTCTATGATGTTCATCATCTGAAAGCCAGCGTTCAGAAACTCCACCAAAACCAAGCTCTGACTGGTTGAAAATAGATAATTGATTGTCGATTTCATCAATATTCCTCTCATTCCGTCCCATTCGGTTCTGTTTTGAAGGATACTCAGATTTAAAATAATGGAAGCAGAAAAAAGATATTTCCTCTTGCAAATAAGCTTCTGCAATAGATCCTTCAACAGATGCTTTGTTGCGTACTTTTCTTTTCAATTTTTGCATGCATCTTTCAAATGGGTACATCCATCGAAACTGTACCGGACCTCCACATTTGGCTTCATATGGAAAATGTAACATCAAATGTTCCATTGAGTCGAAGAAAGACGGCGGAAATATTTTTTCAAGTTTACATATAATTACAACAACATCTTTTTCAAGTTTGCCTAGACCATCATAATCTGCCGTAGCCGCACAAATTTCCCGAAAAAAATGAGACATGTCTGTTATGGAATCCCAAATCACAGAATTCAACAGACCTCTTAATCCAATGGGTAGAAGTCTCTCCATTATAACATGAAAATCATGACTTTTTAATCCAGTAATATGACCATTCTTTACACATCTACCCAAATTGGAAGCACAGCCATCTGGAAGTCTCAAATCTGCAATCCACTGACAAAATAATAAACGGTTTTCTTTAGACAGTGTATAAGCTGCTTTTGGTTTCAGTAACCTTTCTGTTCTGACATTCTCAAATAGTTCCAATTCTGGACGCCTGCAAATTTGGGCAAGATCTAAACGTGCATTTACATTGTCTTTGCTCTTTCCTGGCGTATCCAAAACTGTATGAAACAAATTATCAAAACAGTTCTTCTCAATATGCATGACATCTAACATGTGTCGGACCAACAAATCAGACCAATATGGAAAATCCCAAAATATGCTACGTTTAATCCAATTGTGTTCTTTCCCAAAACCAGAAATTTTCTGTTGGTTTATTGTGGGACCAAAAGTGATGGGAGGTAATGAAAATACAACCGATTTTAACTCCGAACCTGATAGCATTTTTGGAGGTCCATCCCTTTCAGCTGTTCCTTTTCTGAAATGAGATCTGTTTCTGCGAAAAGGATGATCAGCTGGAAGAAATCTGCGATGACAGTCAAAATAACACGGTTTCTTTCCATGAATGAGCATAAATGCTTTGTTCTCTCCCATACAGTAAGGACATGATTTCTGACCATGTGTACTCCAGCCAGATAACATCCCATTAGCCGGGAAGTCACTTATTGTCCACATCAATGCTGCTCTCAGTATGAAATTCTGTTTCGTTGCAACATCATATGTACTGACACCAGTACTCCACAATAAATTTAATTCATCAATCAATGGCTTCAAATAAACATCAATATTTTTCTTCGGATGTCCTGGAATTAGTAAAGTCAAAAAGATATATGGCTCCTTCATCAACATCCATGGAGGTAAATTATACGGAGTTAAAAAAACAGGCCAACATGAATATTGACTACCATAAGATCCAAACGGGCAGAAACCATCAGTGGAAAGGCCCAGTCGAACATTTCTAGCTTCTAAAGCAAATAATGGATGCACTCTATCAAAATGTTTCCATGAATCACCATCGGCTGGATGATTCAAGCTTTTATCGGTTGAACTATTCTCTTTATGCCATGACATCATTGTCGCTGTATTCTTAGACATGAATAAACACTGAAGTCTGGATGTAAGCGGAAAATATCTCAACTGTTTTACAGGAATCAAACCAGACTTCCCGTGTTGTCCTTCTTTATATCTCAGTTGCCCACATGTGGGACAACTATCCAACGACTCATTTTCCCCTGAATATAAAATGCAGTCATTTGAACATGCATGAATCTTCTGACAAGTAAGTCCCAAATTTCGAACCAACCTCTTACTTTCATAGTAATTTGCAGGTAAAACATTTCCTTCGGGTAACAGTGTTTTCAGCAAAGAAAATATCTGGTCAAAACAGGTGTTTGACATTCCGTTATCTGATTTGATAGCCATAAATTTTGCAACTGCTTCTAATTTTCTCATCTTGCAGCCAGGATATAATGCATCCTCATCAGACTTCAACAACTCATAAAATTCAGACGGTCCCAACTCAGGATTTGAAGCTATATCAGCCGGAGTTTCTGTATGTTGAACAGATGAACCTGTAACATCATGTACTAAATCTTGAAACTAGGATGGATCCGGAATCAAGTTGGTATCACCTGCTCTGGAACTGTGCTCACCGTGTTGATACCAAAAAACATAATCTGCTTGAAAACCAAAACGCAAGAGATGTTCCCCCACTTTGTCAAACGTGTCAAACGTTCTCAATGCACATTTTCTGCAAGGGCATTTTATTTTTCCTTCTGAAACAAATTCTGAATTTGATTCTGCAAATGATAAAAAAGTCTCTGCACCCTCAACATATACTGGATTTAAACCAGAACCATTTGGATTTCTACGTTGATTTATCCATATGCGGTCACCTAATAATGATTGTTGACGACCTCGTTGTTCCATATATCTCTATAAAATATAAAAGCATGACTGGTTTTGAATAATTTGTTAGAAAAAACACTCAAGTAAAGATTGAATATATTGAGAATAAAGCAAAACATGTTACAAATATTGATAATTTTAATATTATATTGATTTTTTATTATTTTAATAATACTAATATAATTTTTTCATAAACATTAATTATATAATAATAACATTATTACATTATTAGTATATTTTATTATTAATATTAAAATAATATAATTTTTTATATTATATAAAATTCTCCTTTCATCTGTGTGTTTAACATTCTGTCTCCACATGTAATATTTGCATTCACTTTCACCTCTCCATTGGCGAGTAGGTTGATAATTTTGAAAAAGAATGCGAATATTACATGTGGAGACAGAAAACACACAGATGAAAAGAGAATTGTATATAATATAGAAAATTATATTATTTTAATATTAATAATAAAATATACAAATAATGTAATAAGGTAATTATTCCAAATTATTGGTAAGTATTTCAAATTATTGGTAATTATTCCAAATTATTGGTAATTATTCCAAATTATTGGTAATTATTCCAAATTATTGGTAATTATTCCAAATTATTGGTAGTTATTCTTAATTTTTGGTAGTTATTCCTAATTATTGGTAAATATTGGTAATTATTGGTAAATATTAGTAATTATTAGAAAATATTGGTAATTATTGGTAATTATTGGAAAATATTGGAAACTATTGGTCATTATTGGTAATTATTGGTGATTATTGGTAATTATTGGTGATTATTGGTAATTATTGGTGATTATTGGTAATTATTGGTGATTATTGGTAATTATTGGTGATTATTGGTAATTATTGGTGATTATTGGTAATTAATACTAATTATTGGTAATTAATACTAATTATTGGTAATTAATACTAATTATTGGTAATTAATACTAATTATTGGTAATTAATAATCATTATTACTAATTATTGATAATTATTACTAATTATTCCTAATTAATACTAATTATTCCTAATTATTCCTAATTATTACTAATTATTGTTAATTATTACTAATTATTGTTAATTATTACTAATTATTACTAATTATTTCTAATTATTACTAATTATTTCTAATTATTACTAATTATTTCTAATTATTACTAATTATTGCTAATTATTAGTAATTATTACTAATTATTACTAATTATTGCTAATTATTATTAATTATTGATAATTATTAGTAATTAATGATAATTATTGGTAATTATTACTAATTATTGGTAATTATTGGCAATTATTGTTAATTATTACTAAATAGTGATAATTATTGGTAATTATTAATAATTAATACTAATTATTGGTAATTAATACTAATTATTGATAATTAATACTAATTATTGGTAATTAATGCTAATTATTGGTAATTAATACTAATTATTGGTAATTAATACTAATTATTGGTAATTAATACTAATTATTGGTAATTAATACTAATTATTGGTAATTAATAATCATTATTACTAATTATTGGTAATTATTACTAATTATTCCTAATTAATACTAATTATTCCTAATTATTCCTAATTATTACTAATTATTGTTAATTATTACTAATTATTGCTAATTATTACTAATTATTTCTAATTATTACTAATTATTTCTAATTATTACTAATTATTGCTAATTATTACTAATTATTGCTAATTATTAGTAATTATTGCTAATTATTATTAATTATTGCTAATTATTATTAATTATTTCTAATTATTATTAATTATTGCTAATTATTATTAATTATTGATAATTATTAGTAATTATTGATAATTATTAATAATTATTGATAATTATTGGTAATTATTACTAATTATTGTTAATTATTGGCAATTATTGTTAATTATTACTAAACATTGGTAATTATTACTAAACATTGGTAATTAATACTAAACATTGGTAATTAATACTAATTATTGGTAATTAATACTAATTATTGGTAATTAATACTAATTATTGGTAATTAATACTAATTATTGGTAATTAATACTAATTATTGGTAATTAATACTAATTATTGGTAATTAATACTAATTATTGGTAATTAATACTAATTATTGGTAATTAATAATCATTATTACTAATTATTGGTAATTATTACTAATTATTCCTAATTTATACTAATTATTCCTAATTAATCCTAATTATTCCTAATTAATTCTAATTATTCCTAATTATTCCTAATTATTACTAATTATTGTTAATTATTACTAATTATTGTTAATTATTACTAATTATTACTAATTATTTCTAATTATTACTAATTATTTCTAATTATTACTAATTATTTCTAATTATTACAAATTATTGCTAATTATTAGTAATTATTACTAATTATTACTAATTATTGCTAATTATTATTAATTATTGATAATTATTAGTAATTATTGATAATTATTGGTAATTATTACTAATTATTGGTAATTATTGGCAATTATTGTTAATTATTACTAAATAGTGATAATTATTGGTAATTATTAATAATTAATACTAATTATTGGTAATTAATACTAATTATTGGTAATTAATACTAATTATTGGTAATTAATACTAATTATTGATAATTAATACTAATTATTGGTAATTATTACTAATTATTCCTAATTAATACTAATTATTCCTAATTATTACTAATTATTACTAATTATTGTTAATTATTCCTAATTATTACTAATTATTGGTAATTAATACTAATTATTGGTAATTAATACTAATTATAGGTAATTAATACTAATTATTGGTAATTATTACTAATTATTACTAATTATTCTTAATTATTGATAATTATTGATAATTGTTCCTAATTATTAGTAATTAAATGAATAATTATCAATAATTAGAAATAATTACCAATAATTACAAATAATATCATTATTAATATATTTTATTATTAATATTAAAATAATATAATTTTCTAATTTATATACAATTCTTTTTTGATCTGTGCGTTTTCTATCTCCACATACAAATAATACATGTGAAGACAGCAAACACACAGATCAAAAAAGAATTGTATATATATATAAAATTATATTATTTTAATATTAATAATAAAATAAACTAATAATGTAATAATGTTCTTATTCCTAATTATTGGTATTTATTACTAATTATTAATATTTATTCTTAATTATTAAAAATTAATACTAATTATTCCTAATTACCATTAACTATAAACAATACTAATAATTTAAATTTATTAAGTAATAAAACAATGTAAACATAATTAAATTACAACTAATTAATAATAATTGAAACTAATAAAAAATTAAAAATAAATAAAAAATTAAAATGAAGATAAATACCTTGAAAATTGATCTGTTCTGATCGTTCTTCAAAACTTTAATATCAGCTCCGGAGAAAAAAATTAAACTGGAGAAAAACTCAATTCTAGAAATATAATTTTGAGAGAAGGAGAAGATAAGGAATGAGAATGAAATGAAAAAAACGGATGGGGGTATTTATAGGTTAGATTATTTGCGACGGGCCCATTTGCGACGGGATTCCCGTCGCAAATAGTATTATTTGCGACGGTACCCGTCGCAAATACCTTAGCCAACATTTATTACGGTCAACCGGTAAATAGTTATTTGCGACGGGACCCGTCGCAAATAACCCCTGCCGACATAGTATTTGCGACGGGGGAATATTCACGTCGCAACTACCTTTTACCGCCGCCGGTTATTTGCGACGAGAATATTCCCCGTCGCAAATAAGTTTCCCGCGATTTGGCGCGCATCGCGGGAAAACTATTTGGGACGGGGAAAGCAATCCCGTCGCAAAAGCCTCCTTATTTGCGACGGGGAAATACCCCCGTCGCAAATAAGTTTTTAACATGACTATTTGCGACGGGATTTATTCCCGTCGCAAATAACCCGTCGCAATTGCTCATTTTTCCCGTAGTGTCTATAGGTCCTCAAACAATATCAGCATAAGATTTTTATCTAGACTGAGTATTAGTCAAACACATATAGATCTACTAAACCTGCTCTGATGTATCCTGTATGATAAGGGAACCTAGTAGGGCTTCCTCAGCGATCTCTTGCTAGAATATGGGTGAACATAATGGCATATCTTATAAGGCCTCAAAACAGCCACCCGAATTTTTAGTAGGAAGCCATTATTATAGGAGAGCTCAATGAGAGGGATATAATTTTCCCAAGAAAATATTAAATCAAAAACACATTCATGGAGAATATCCTCTAGAACTGGTATCATCTATTTATATTTTCCATCGGTATAAGGGTGAAAAGATATGCTTAGAATCACCTATGTTCCCATATCCTTCTACAATCCCTACTAGACCTGTGATGTGAAATGAGCATCCCTATCCGAAATGATAGTATGAGGGACCCCATGTATTCATATGATTTCATGGACATACAGTCTTCCCATCTCATCAAATGAGAATGTATCTTGAATAGGAATGAAGTGAGCCACATTCATAAGTGTATCAAGGAAAAATCATGCATCAAATCTACCTCTAAGAATCCTTGGTAAACTAACTACAATTTCCATGGAAAGAATCTTCCCATTTCCATTCTGGTACTGGAAGCGGCTGTAACAAGCTTGTAGGTCTCTGGTGCTCCAACTTCACCTACTTATAGGTGGAACACCTAGTGTTAAAGTCTGTTATCGAATTCATCATCCTAGGACACCAATACTGGAATCACATATCTAAATACAACTTGTATATACATAGATGAACTTCCCACTGAGAAACC
Source organism: Viscum album (assembly GCA_963277665.1). Classification (NCBI taxonomy): domain Eukaryota; kingdom Viridiplantae; phylum Streptophyta; class Magnoliopsida; order Santalales; family Viscaceae; genus Viscum; species Viscum album. Next base: position 598,741,907 of record OY728121.1, read on the forward strand.
TTAGACTTTTGAATTAACAACTCTTTGATATATGTGGGAACCCAGACACATCCATGAATACACAATGTTTTCCCTGTATACACACCAATCAGAATGTGGGTTATCTCATGATATACGTTCATAGAAAACCATCCCTTCAGGATCTAAAAATTTATACCCTTCACATTATCAAGGAAGGAAGAGATAACTATCTAGGATGAGAGGTAATACTGCTTATGACTGCCATGAAACTCCAAATGCAACTCAGAAAAAAGGACATTAAATTACATTCATCACTGACTTCCCATATGGCTTGTGTTTGATTTTTCTAACTGATCTTATATGAAACCACATTTCCTTTACTGGGAATATAAGAAATCTCAAAATCAAAGGATTGTAGTTATTCAACCCATCTCTATTGTGTGTCATTCAGGCCAAAATGATTGACGATATATTTGAGGATCTTGTGGTCCATGAACAACATAATGATATTACCCATTAGATAAGGTTTCCAGCAACGTAAGAAACATAAATCTACTTCTAACTTAAGGTCATGTGTTTGGTAATTAATCTCATAAGGCCTGAAATTGAAAGATCTATACACAAACAATCTATCCACCTATATTTGCACTACTCCTAGGTTGATTCCTAATCCATCATAGAAGATGGTATAAATTCTTCCATGCACTCATTGTATCACAATATGTACTGATAAAATCCTCCATTTCAACTCATGAAAGGATTTTTCGCAATCTTCTGACCACATGAACATAAGACCCTTCTGGTTAATGCCATTTAGTGGTGAAGAAAGACATGAGAATTTTTATATGAGATGCATGTAATATCCAACCAACCCCATAAAACTCCATATATCAAACAAGTTCTTGGGATCCTCCCATTAAACTACATCTCTAACCTTTTCTAGGTTAATAGATATGCCTCATTCCGATATGATAGGACCCAATAAGTGAACATTGTCGACATAGAATTTTTACTTGTAAATCTTGGCATAAAGATGATTCATTATCAGTATATTTAGAACAATATAAAGTTGATTAACATTGCCTCTGGGAATACGAGAGTACACAAATATTTCATCCACAAAAACCAAAACCGACGAATTATGATAGAGATATAAAACACTATTCATTAGTGCCATGAAAACAATAGGTGTGTTCATAAGACTAAATGAAATTACTAGGCACTCATACAGACTATACCTACTACAGAAATCTATATAAGGTATGTCTAATGGACTAACTCACACTAGATATTAACCAGATATCATGTCAATCTTAAATAATACCCTAGATACTCACAGTTGGTTGAAGAGATCATATATTCAAGGCAGTGGATATCAGTTCTTGACCATAATCTAGTTCAACCTTTTGTAATCTACATATAGAAGTATGTTTCCATCCTCCTCCATAGTGAAAAGAATGGGAAAAACACAAGAGGATGTACTGGTCTATAGAACCATGTTTTCCTCTAAATACATTAACTACTTCTTGAGCTCCTAAAGCTCTATATGTTCCATACTATACAAAATAATGCACAATAGAGCTGCTCTTAGAATAATATTGATTGTAAACTCTATGTATCCTTGAAGACGTAATCCAGAAAAATCATTTATAAAGACATAACTAAAATGATCCACTACTGGAGGAAAATAAACTTTTCTCAAACCGAAATTATCTAGGATGATATTTGAAATTTGGGTGGTCAATCCACAAATCCAATGATGCTATGGTCCTACTATACTAGCCTAAACATCTCAATCACCCTTATGTAGATAACTTCTACCCTCTGGTGATGTAAACGATACCCTATATTAATATCAGTCTAAAAAATCATGATATCGAACCAACCAATCCATCCCAAGAATGGAATTGAAGCCTATCGTCATGAGAATTAAGTGGTTTGATAATAAAGGTTAACTACCTACCTCAAGGGGATAGTCCCTATATTGGTGTATTCCCCCATACCAAAATCCTAATGGTGTATCTATTTTTATTACAAACCGGTAATAATTTATCCCCAATATGAGACTCTCTACAATCGATACAAAATAAAAGTGTCTGAATGACCTATATCAAATAATGAAGATACTATAGTAGATTCCACTGGTATAGTACCTTGTTCTATCGATGGTCCCACAACCTGATCCTCGACTATCAACTAAAGTGTGTGAAACTGACCTAATCCGTGACCTTATGCAATAGCTGGACTACCATGATCATAACTACACTATGGGAACTATTGGTGATCAGTGGTCTAGTGACCATGAATATGACCTCCTTCATACCTAACTTACCAGTGATTTTCCATCTCCCTACCTAATTCAGTGAAAAATAATCCACTCCTAAAGGTGGAACTAGCAGAGATCCTTTTCCAATCAATGTTGGTTGAAAGGTCCTATAGAATCATTGGAAACTCCACGTACAACTGAATGCCTATCAATCCATTAGTTCTATATCACATTAAGGCTTCAGATGCCCCAATCATCCAGACTGAAGACACATAATGCAGTTATCAAAATGAGTACTCTGGTTGTCACTACCTTGATTGGAAACCTCGAGCGAAAATTTCATGCCATCAGGAGAACTAATGGATTTCCACGACACTGATCCTCTATGCCTAGTACTACTTCTTTACCTCAGTTTTCATTCAATGATAAGGGTCTGAATGAATATTTCAGACAAATTAGGCAGGTGAAAGGAATTCACCTGCATATATATGGCGTACATATGCCCATTCTTTAAGCATCAATCATGTGAATTCTCATCACCAGCTAGAAGTTGTACAAAGAGTTGTAACTTAGTGAAATGAGCTTAATATTCGCTAACTAACATAGAAATCTTTTTGAGATGCATGAAATTTTTTCCTCTATTAGATCACAGAGTCTAATGAAATAACTGATCAAAGAAGGTAGTTTGGAAATCAACCCAAAAATGCCCTGATGATGACTAGCATGGGTAATCACATCCCCCAAAGCACGGCCAAATCATACAACATGTAAGCAGAATGCTTGACCATCCACTCTAGAGGAATCTCTAGATTCTCAAAGATAGATAGGGTGTTCTCTAACCAATACTCAATAGCTTATGTACCATCATCCTATGAGAAAGTATGAGGATGTAGATGCATGAACTCGCAGGTCAGATTAGCCATCGTATGTGCAACTCATGGAGCACCATGCATAGACTTCATCAGACATAGAAAACTATCACAACCATGAGCATCAGAGCCCATATATGGTATAGTAGTTAGTTCCAAAAGTGGAACTCATGGATGTAATACTATAGGCTTAGGGCCCACCACATCTAAATCATGGTCACTGACACCTTCCTAGCATACAAGATGAGGATTTCATAGTGGAATTGGTCTAAAAATTCCAATCGCATTACTCAAAATTGGATATAAGAAGATATATAGAATCACTATCAGAATCTAAATGTATGAAATATCACTACCCAAGGCATACTACCCGAACTACCCTCTTGGATGGTTAGGTATCAGTATGTTCTAACATATCAGTTTCATTTCATTTTGAATTTAATTACCATGTTCACTCTTTTACCTTTCATGAACTTGATAAGGAAGAATAATGATACAAAACTAATTCATTTTAGATGTCACAATTCAATTTATAATGGATATCGATTCCCAGTGAATCAATTCCCATTCAACATATCATTGAAGACAACAAAAATTTATTTTTAGCAAAATGGCTCAATAAGGTAAATTACTCATCCCAACCCATGAGGGACCATACACCTAGTGAATCGAGACATGAAATCATCACTCAATAATAACCAAAGGTAATAAAAGCATATGATAACTATCACTACATCACTCAAAATTCACATACATATCCAGCAATGAAAATATTTAAATAAACCTATGTTGTATGGTGATATACATGACATGAAAAAATAGGTTCCTATATGATGCATGTAACAATTCTCCTTGCTGTCATCACATCGAGCCAAGGACAAAATTTAATCTCAAATAGAGTAATAATAAAAAACACCACACAACATGTGTGTCACCCAATTGTGAATTAATATCAATTTTCATAAGAAAAATAGAAAAAATTATATTTTTCGTAACTTGTATTTTCCCCCAAACCTAGGTTCGTGAAACCGAAGAACAACTTATGAATGAGTCCCAAGAATTCTTAATATCCAATCTATCATCTCCAAAAAGTAACAAAAGAAAAAGAGCTTAATTTGATGCCACATTGTGACATCCTAGAATGAGGTACCACATAATGGGTGTCCTGAGCCTAGTGGTCCACATGGCCTCAAGAGCATCTCCCCAAACGCTAGAGGTTGTCGACTAGAAACAAGTGCCTAAGGTGTGTTCAGGGGGAGGCTATTCCCTCATTAGCAGAGTGCAGCATAGTAGATAAATATAAACTAATGTAAATAGAGGAAGAAATATAATTATATAGAGGGAACAAAAGAAAATAGATACATAAGTAGTGATTACTGAAATAACAGGAATACTATACAGGCATACAACAACGGATGATGATATGTATTGTCACTAGAAAACTAGAAAACATAGATACACGATAGAAGGCATAACATGTTCCAATAAAGTAAAATAAATATAAAAAAACTATACCATGCATCTTGGGATTCGGGTTGACCACCTACTATTATGATCTATCCTAAATAACATGAAATAAAGTGTTTGATGTCATATGATTCCCTTTATAAACACCTACATTCATGTAATCTACTTCGGGTACCAAACTGTTCCTGGAGAGGGTGTGACATAAATATTATTGGACCACCACCATTGGTGTCTATAACATCCACCTCATTTAATGGAAATGTAATAGTGTGAAAACATCCATATATATAGTAAATAAGTACAATGTAACTAAATACCCAGGTACCTGCTTCAGCCCTAAGCTTGTTTATGAACATGTAACAAATTAATTATGTTATTTTTACTAGTTTATAAATAAATCACACATTAATAATGGTCATTCTTCAAATATGCACAAGGAAACCAGTAATGATATTTAAAAATGATGTTCAATGGTAATAACCAAGGCAACGTAGACCTCAAGGGTCACCAACTCAATAGTAAATGTAGCTCGGCTAAGGGTAAGAGTGAAATCCAATGAGCATAGTCCAAGTAATTCCACAATGATATGGCTATCAAATCCAAGGTGGCCATCCAAGATAAAATGGGGCTATGTAGTGATTGATCCCTATGGGTTTTAACCATGGAACCTTATTGTCATTTTTGGATCCAAGGAGTGTATCCAAGGAATCCTTTAATACTATGTGATGAATCCTATGGTTTCATATTGAGAATCTAAATAAAAAAGGATCAAGAATCCAAATGGTTCTCAACCTATGCAAGTATCATCCTTGAATCAGACAGGGATTCCTAAGTGCTTAAGGAATTCCCTCATAAAAATCCAAGGAGAGATTGAGTCAGGACCTTCTATTTGATAATGAAGTCATGTAATATTTCCTTCGGTTCAATTATTTCCTTTAATTACTATGATAAGGACATGTAGCATGAAAACCATTAATCAATTCACAATTAATCAATATGTTCATTTGGTTCTTGCCTTTCGTTTCATTAGTGTGACATGGATAAGTAGCGTGAATACTTTTTTAAATCTATTTAAGGAATATTCAATAATTAAGGTTCACACCTCAACCTTCCATCAACATGGTAAGGGGTTCTACATGAAAGAAACTTATTTTTCATTCACATTTAATCTGATCAAGTCATATACTCAGTATACTTTCCTATTTCCCTTTCACATTTAATTATCAAATTGGAAAAACATACCGTAGGTGGGACAAGTGGAAGTGAAATGGTACTTCCCTTCAACATTACATGATTAAATAAGAATTTATTATATGTAGTCTGACTATTACAGTGGTCAAGCTCCAGCACATATGAATGAGGGCTCAAAAGTGTCAAAACACTAAAAACACAACTATGTAATATCATCCTACTTGGGATTTTGGGCATTGTGGGCATAACTAATAATAAGTAATCACATATTTGGAAAGAGAATAACCATATATTTCTAATTATTATAAACATGGTATATAAATTATATAAATGACACCCGATTAGATCAGTGGGGCCCACATGACAAATTCAAAAATCAATGATCTTGAGGGATGAGATATAGACCACACACCTTAGTCTCGTACAACTCTACTCCTCAAACATCATCCTCTGAGTCAGTTTATAATGGAGTAGATCTAAGAAAAAGGAAAAAATGATAACACCTCGATAACTAGGTTGAGGGAAAGAGAAAAGAAGAAAGGCTTTAATAGACTCAAGTATGTACTGTAGCACATCCAACAGGACTAACAAAAGCTCCATCACACCCCAGATGATGGAGATATTTCAATCCCTATATTAGGCCTTCATAAAGCTCCAAATGGGGAGAAAATGAGGATAATACAACTTGAAATAAAATTAGGAGGAAGGAGGATACTTACTTAGATCATTAAGGAAAAAATGGACATTTTACCAAGAAATTATCATGTGCATGGTTTGGCCTCACATTTTCACAAAATGTGCACTAACCATGCATAGACACCTAGGAAAAGTGGAACTCTAATGATTATGCCACATATTTTGGGAAACCACATTCTATTAATGTGGTATGGCTCTGAAATAAAGAGGCTTGCTTCCCACACCGTTTTCACTAACAGTGAGGTCTTTCCACATGGTTTACTATAAACCATGAGCCAGTCATATTTCTCCCAATAATATTAGTTCTAGGTTCCGAAGAATCCCCAAACACCCTCAGGACCTTTTATAACTCGTTATTCATCCATATTTGGTCTAAAATAAAGTTTTAGACCAAAATTTAAAGGATACATACCTGAGTGAAAAACTAGGTTCATGTAATCCATATCAGATTAATCTCTCTTAAATATTATTACTACAATTAATTTGATTAAAATATGGAGTAAAATTTAATGATTTTCAATAATGAATAACCATCAATTGACGTCTAACCCCTATCAATATTTACATAATTTTTTAAATAAAAAAAATAAATAATCTATTTTATCATAGTTTTATTTAGATTAAACATCACATTCATGAAAATCAATTTACGATCTAACTATTATTTTCTAAATTCATAATTGAGCATCTTTTTTCTTGAAGTAATAGAACTCATAATTAAAATATACCCCTCCTTATGTGCCATGGATAGTTATAAAGTTAAAACATAAATTCAAAAAAAATCTAATGTGAGATATAATGATGATCTCAACCATTTATTTCCAAAATATAAAATGTTTCCAACTAGCACTAGGGAACAATATAAACTATTATTTAATTTATTCCCAATTAATAATATATAAAAATAAAAAAAATGCCATGTATAATATAAAACATTGTAATTAAAAATATTACAATTATGTAGTGGAAACCAAGTATGATTTCTATATTCTATACTTATGTAGAAATACACATGTTAACTCAACATAAAAAAATAATGCTTATGAAAATCCCCATGAGACATCTAACTATGTCTCCAAAGGGGATCTATGGATTTACAATGAAAAAAATGGGGCCTTTCCTTTATCTGTATCAAAACCTATCTTGTCTATATACACATTTAATTGTACCTACATTTGTTAAGAAATGAATTTATACGATTTACCCAAGACTCTAATAGATATCCAGGAAACGGAAAGTTGAACAAATTTAATTTGAACTTATATTGATTAATTAAAATAGTTTTCTCCAAAACATTGATTTACCAAAATAATTTAAATCCTTGATTCTAAAATCATCAATATCCAAACTATTTCTCAAAAATATTCTTTCATAAAAAACCACAAAATCAATCCCTGGTTTTTTATCATTCAAAAACAAGTTCACTTCCCTAAAAACAACCTTTTATAAAAAAAATCCTAACTTTCTAGAGACAAGAATAACATTCTATTTCCAAAAACTCAATGAAAACTCTTTTAATTACGATACTTCAGTCTATCTAAGTCATAATTAATCATTTTAAATTTCAATTTATATATTTTATATAAATATGTCCCTTATTTAAACCAATTCATCACCCATTCATCTATTTAAATCCAATCCGGTTATTCACCATGATACAAATTAGTTTTCACCTTTTAGATAATGCTCAAAATAATGAATAATATAAATGTTTCTTACATTACCATGGATGAGGAAAATTTGGTTACAAAGTTTTATCATTAAAGCCATTTTCACCCATTCACTCACAATATCTTATAATATTAAATAAATAGAAAAAATAAATTCAAAAAAACTAATCCCTTATATGATTATTTAAAAAAATTATACTTCAATTTAAAAATAACTTCATTTTAATATTTAATAAAGAAGAATAAATCAATTATATATATAATAAAGATTATTAAAGACACCAACCAATATATATTTCATTTATCCTTTAAAAAGTCACCAACATTAGATCTTTTTATGGAAAATAATTATGCCTTATCATAACACTTGTTTATATTTTAAAATTTTTAACAAAGTCACAATTTTTGAAAATTTTCCCAACCCCTACCCTATTGGAATGGCCCCATGGGACTTTATACACATTTGCTTACATAATAAAATATGTTTCATGAAATCCATTCCCGATGGAAGGTTCTCAGAAAACCCTCATGGTGAGACTTGTATAAGGTTCAGATTTGAAATAGAAAATTTCTAGTGAGCATCATGGCACTCATTCCATTTTTTAATGACCAATTCTGAATTTGATCAAACATTTCTTTGAATAATTTTTTGATAAAAGCATTAAAATTCATTTGTCATGACATATTCACTTTTCCAACTACAATATAAATTTTAGATATAATAAATGGAAAATTTATTCTAAATACCTTAAATTCCAAAACAATCCATAGAGAATCGATCATTTATCCATATAAATAATACTAGTAGGTCAAACTCTTGAGTATTAAATTTTAAAAATAAAAAAAATGTAATTTAAAACCATTCTATTTATAAAACACTTCATCTAAATAGAATTTAATTATCAATTGAGAATACAATTAATGGGTCAAAAATTTAACCTTTAAATCTATTCATTATCATGTAACATCCTTTATTAATTATATCTATTCAAATTCTAGAATTATTTCCCTCTATATCTTTGTTCCATAGCCTACTTTATGGTCTACATGAATGTATCCAATGGGTAAATAAGGTCTCATGAAAAAATTCATAAAATTGAAACATTACAAACAATTATCAAATTCATCTTAATTAATCATCAAAAATCACACATATTAACATTAATTCTATAATATCTCCAATAAAATATCAAATACATTTTCCAAAAAATTATTCCCCCTAAAAGTATTATAATCTCCAATATTAACATATATGTTTTAATGATAAACTAAAAATTTAAAATTAACATTCACAAATTAATTCACTAAATGATAAACATAAATTTCAAAAATAACACGATGTCGATATCGCTATGTTTTTTTAAAACAAATAAATGTGACTAAAAAATAAATTTTATGTTAACATTAATTAATCAATATATATTAAAGACAACTTGATTAAACAAATCAAAAAATTTATGTTATATTTACAAACTAATATCAAGTTCTAAACTCTATCACCAATAATTAACTTGGTATAAACTCATAATTTAATACATAGTATAATTAGTTGTCACTTAAAAAGGAAAAAAATATTTTAATTCAATATAATATTGATTTTTTTTAGAAAAAGTTCAATTTTTCAAGTATATAAATAGAGGCAACTAAAATAAAAATAATGAATTTATTACATAGTTTTAAAATATTTATTAATTTAATAATGTATTTTAGTAGTTATGTTTTTATATATATTTATTAGTTTATTGTAAAAATAGTACTTTAATCATAAAATGTTGTATATTAACCCTAATTTAGAATAATATATAATACAATATTTTTAGAAAGTAATCAAACTCTGGAGTCAAACACTTCTTCATGGTCTAAATAAGATTTCTATATTTTTTACCCATTAGAAGTGTCATTTTTTTGAATTTATGAGGATGAATTCATGGTTTTAATATTTTTAAAAAGTTCATAATTTGAAAACATTTTATCAATCCCTTTAATAAATGTGTTTCAAATTATTAATAAATCTCTTACTCCTAAAACAACATATATTGATAAAATGTAATGAACCAGATAGGATCTACCGTTAAATTGAACTATATCGGTACAAGACTTCATCTATACATCTAAATTTTCAGATTCTGGCATAAATACCGATGTATAAGTTATCGTATTGTGTGATGTAATTTAACACCTATTAAATTAAACTATGATATTACAATATCCTTTAAAAAACATCCATCTCTTATGCATATATTGCATTTTCCAAAAAAAAATTATTACATTAAAATACATTTCATTTATACTAGAGGGTACCTATGAGACTAGATTAATAATTCAAATTACATTATTCATTTATATAAACCCTTAGAAAAAAATACCCAAACAAAACAAAATCTATTATCTAGGCATAATCTTTTGGTAATCATACACACCCACACAAACATATTTACATGAGAAAAAAATAATATAAAACCCATAATAGATAAATGTAATATAAATCTCATGAAATTGAATGAAAAGAAATAAAAAATAATCCCATTAGTATCACCAAACATGATTACTTTAAACCACTCTAAAATAAACACACTACTATATTATTCATCCATCACCCTCATTCTTAAGATCCATCCACCTATATCACGGATAAAATATTTTTTTTGTATTCGAAAGGAATAAGTGTGTGGTGTCTGTATAACATACCATAATTATTGTCAAAACCCAACCCCTACCTATATGTTATAAGATCTAGTATACACTATAATAGTTCAATTTTTTCTTGAAAAAAACTATAATAAATATAATTTTATTAAACAAGTTTTTTAATATATTAAACTAGTTAATATTCAGTGACATGAACTTTTACTCCAAAATAAAAACAAATTAATCTTAATTTGATTTAATTTTTCAACTTAAGATGAGGGATTATAATGAACCATTTTAGGATAAAATTATTCTTGTATGGTCATATCTATAATTATATAGATAGATAGATAGATATATTTATTTATTCATTCACTCTTAGGAGGTTCCTCTTTTCATTAATAGGAAGTATACAACTATATATGTATATACTCAAGAAGAGACAAATGGATTATAATGATTGTAATTGATATCAATGAGTTAGTTAATTATAATATAAATTGAGTGATATAGGAACTTACCAATGAATTAAGTGGTTGAAGTATGAGAAACAACCTGGAATTCATAAGTATTATATGTATTGATGTTTTTATCCATATAACATATTGATAGAGATGAATTCCTATTTTAGAAAATGAATGTTGATAAGAAACTTTTTGGTTCTATGAAAATATCCTATGCATCTTTTGTATTTAGAGATATTGTCATATGAGACTCAATGACTAATGTTATAGATGAATATAGAATTTACTACCACATGATACTTTTGGAGTTATAAGAGATTAATATTAAATAACATGAGTATTTTCATTGAATGAGGTATAATGGATGGATTGAATATTGAGAATACATACTTGGATTATAAATCATAGATTATATAGAAAAATTATTCTGTAATTACTAAAATAATTTTTTTAATATTTTATGAATTATTAATTCAAATTATAGTGTTATTAAAAGAGATACATTGGAAGAAGAATAAGAAAGAATATTTTTCGTTGAGTTGAGAACCCTTTAGATAAGTTATTGAAGTTACAGATTTTCAAGAAATTGTTAAATCCAAAATAATTATTTATAGTTCCTTATGTATGATATATAACAGTTACAATAAATAATATATAATTATAAATCTTAAAATATTTACAATATATAAATATTTCCAAGACAACATAGACCCAAAATTCAAAAATTATAGAATTCTTTGTGATATATAATATTACTCATCATGATTTATAAGACTCACTCCAAAATTTTGAGGAATATGTAAAAGTACCATTGATGTTACTTGGGATGCATAATTGTTATCTAGAACAAGTACAATATAATACTGAAAAAGAAAATCTTTTAATTAATATGAAATTATTAACCTATGAATTACTAAAACAAACTCTAAAACTCTAAAAACTACATTTGGGTTTCTCATTCATTGATGGATTAAAATCATATATGTCCAAAGTCACATTTTAATAAATCTATGTATGTTACGCAATACATAATGGTTACCATAGTGGATGCATATAGGTACTTAGAGGGAATGAGATTGGGAAATGTACCAATGAAAATATGATATATAGAGTTTCGGGTCATGATATACAAGATTTATCAAGGTATTCAAAGGAAATATTTAAAGGTACTCATATGGGGATACATAATAGAAATCATAAGATTAATGATTTGATTATTTACCCAAGACTCACCATTATATGTATAAGTTTACCAAACAATAAATTGAAAACATAAGGGTCAAAAAGAGAATACATAAATGTCACTTAGAGATTATACATGATATAATAGAATCTACAAGGAAATAAATAAGAGAAAATAATCTATCCAATGGTATATATATAGTCACAACCATTATTAAAATTTGAAAATTTTGGAGATTTATATGGTAAAATTGTTAGATGATCTTCATGTCATAAACATCATAATGATTGGAATAGACATGATTTCATATAAGGATAATGGATGTGATAAATTGATAATATTTTATGATAACATGTGGATTTTCAAATCATGAAGGGCTGTTAAACATCATATTATTAAGACAGGAAAAATAATAATGTCCAATAAATATCATTAGAACATGTTTCACAACACCATTATATTTATTCATGAAAACATTCATTCCAATGTGTATTAAATGTATAAATATTTTTTGGAATTTTTTATGCATATATTTTCAAATTCAAAACGTATATTAAGTTAATCATTAATTTATATAATTAAATAATAATAATGATATTTATAGACAACCAGTTAATTTTATTTTATTACTATGGAAAACATAATTAGACTTTCATATTCAATATACGAAAACAAAAAACATGTGATTTAGACAATAACCATGACAAATAATTATACGTGTATTGAGGAGGGAGAAAATGGAGACTATATTCTATTAATAGAAATGAGGTTTAGAAGAAATAATATACGGGAAGGGGGAGAGAGTTGATACTTCATTGCAACTATGAATCTTGTGTATCTAATTAGTAGAGGAAGAGGACAAGGAGGATGAAATTGATGAAGGTGAAACTAATGTGTACCAATTATGATTGAAGACAAATGAATATAAATAGAGTAATGTAAGAGAATAATAAGTGGTTTGGGTAAGGAATATACTAATGATGTATGTTCTTGAACAACATGTTGAATCTCGCGAAGGGAATGAATATTTATGATGAAGAAATCACGAAATTTCCTTCTATCTATCTATATTTATAATTATGATATTAAATCAATACAAAATGGATGGAATACATTCTATTTTATCCCTTTATGTATTTTTAGTCGAATACCTATTGTTGAGAAAGAAGATCACTTATTTTTTATGTAGTGAAAATCCATAGAATATTAGAGATTTTGTTGAGGGAGTGTATAAGGATGCCTATTCATGATTTATCTATATATTCTAATCTATGGCATACCCATCATGCGACTAAGAAGCTATTGGGTGATTGTGTCTATCATTATATATCATTTGTCCATGTTTTATTCCTTCACAATGGTTAAAGATGATACTATCCCACACCATGTGTAAAATAAATAAATAAAATAAATGAATATAATATTTTGATGAAAAATAGAAAATGTAGTGAAAATTTCTGATCACCTCAATATGATAAAAATATACACACCCTGAAGTGTCTGGAATAAGATGTAAATAATGAAGAATACATAGGAGACACATATCTTGACTTCCTAATATATCATTAAAAGGAAACATCACATAAAATGGAATGATATGTGTCTTACCTATAAAATATGTACACTAGGGTAAGTATAATCTTGAGATAATCTAAATATCATTCTACAAAACTAAGAGAAAGATGATTCCCTTTTTCCAAAAATAGTTTTATGTACTAATATTGTTTTGTATTCTATTATGGGATAAAAATCAAAACTGGGTCAAATATGGAAAATAAAATTATAATAAGCCTACCAAAATATCATGGGTATGTGTAGTAGTGTTTAAGAAGAGAACCACAAAAAATTTAAAATGATCTCTAATTTTATCAATGAAATTTACTTGCATGTAATTGTATTATATTTAGTAATGTAATATAAGGAACATGAAATAATGAAGAATAAAAAAATTATTATGAAACAATTTCACATTATATTTAAATAATATAAATGGATCCACTAATTGATATTATTACAATGGGTCAAAAAAATAATATATCAATAATAGGATAATTTTGTTATTGTGGATCCCCCTGAATAATGACAATCATGAAAAACACATTAAAATTATTTATAAAATCATTAATTAAATATTCAATTTTGAAATAAAAAATATATATCATGGAGTGAAAATTGAATTGAATGGAGTATAAGTGAAATATAATGTATTTATAGAATTCTGGGTACCTATATTACTATAATAAATATAATCACTGAAATAGTATTATCAATATTGAATAAATAACCTGATTTTTGGAATAGTCATAATTAATAATTTTAACATGAATTTTAGAATAGTATACTAACCTATGTAAATATAAAATAACATTTATGTGTCTCATTAAAATAAAATATGGCGTCATAATATAATAATACATGTAAATAAATTTATTAAAAATGAGAATCTATGTGTTCGTATTCCTATAAAACATGTATTTTTCATGTGTATTTGTATAAAAAATATAATTACATAAATGCAATATAATTTTCCTGAAATATTTTTATAAATTATTCTTTTAATGATAATATAATTTTATGATACCTGAAGTATTTTTTAATAGTGTCAGAAATATATATCATAATAATGATATTTAAATTTTTGTAATAAATGAGGATTTTAATTAAAAATTAAACTTATAATATTTTTAAGATTATTTTCATAAAAAGATTTATTTATGTAATGTAAAAATATAAAAAATGATATGGATATTTTTTTGATACCTTTCTAAAATAGTAAAAAAGAAATTTTGAATAGTGAAATATGTTTAAATAAGATATTAAACATTATAATCTAAATTCTGAAATTTTTTAGTTATGGATGATTTGAGAACCCATTATTTTGAACCCAAATTTATCATTTACTATAAATAATCATAAAAATCCGTACAATTGGCCGTTATGTGAAAAATTGTAAAACTAATGAAAATAATAATAAAAAACACCCCTCTCCTCCCATTATAAATAAAACCCCTCATCACCCCATATCCTCATATATTATAAGACTTGGATATTTCTATTTTCAACCCAAATACCTTTCCATACTCCCCCAGTCTCCATGTCCTAGTGCATATGGCCACACTATAAGGCCAATTCTATGTTCCTTAAGGATACTTTCAAGGTGACAATATTCCCAAAGTAATATTCCCAAACAAACTCATTATAATTATTTTCTTCTACAACAATATCATTGATCCATTAAAAAATGAATAATTACTCTAATATCATATATATATATAGTGAAAATATACATTTCTAATGGAATATCTGCAATTCATACTCATCACATCTCCACTTGTTCTAAAAACGAATCCTCTGTCCATATTTTATTGCTTCACCACCTCCATAGATGATGTGTTTTCATTTTGGGTTAATGCCTTCATGAAAGGTTTGAATTAAATTAAAATTCTTTGAAATGACATAAATATATGTATTATATTTTTTCACATTCTAGAATGAATATATATTAATAAAATAAATTAAACAAAACAATCTCTGAATTGGTCGGTAAAACCTCCTAAATGAACTAACTATTGAACATTAACATTATAACTAAATTAATTATCTTATTGTGAGAAAAAATAGGTATTTGGGAAAAATTATATGAATAATATTACACTTATATTTATTCATTTCACTTTTCTAGTTTTATTCCCATTTCAATAGAACTTCATCAATTATCAACATGTTATCTAACAATGAAGTTTTCAAATGAATTCCCATCGAAAAGTGAAATTAATATATATATATATATATATATTAATCTAATTTTTATAGATGAACATAATATAATTACTATAAAAATATATATATAAAAAAATCAATTGAGAAATTAATTAATTTTATTTTATTATTCAAGATAATTAGTAAATGTATAGAACGATTCTGAAACATAAGGTAAGGAATCTCTCTTAACCACCCATTTTATTGGAATATGAATTTTTTACCTGTGTTTCTTTATATATGTAATTTCTTATATGTAATTAATTGAAATTATATATATTTGGATCATAAAAATTTACTTATCTTATTCCCCATCCCATTAATGGGGTAATACATGACATATATTTATTTCTCAATTGCATCATTAAAATCTATCATTATTAAGTGGAGCATTTCTATACCTGAATCTTTTTATGTAAAAAACAATTAATTTATTCATTATCATTCATTAAATCACTAAATAAAACAATACTTTAGGAATATCAATTCTTTTTTACCACTAATGGTTGATGAAAATTCCATAATTTTTTTCTTCAAAAGTATTTAACCAATTCATTGAGGCAAATATTTGAAAGTTCTTCTTTATAACAATTTTACCCCATTTATAATGATATTTATCAAAATTAACACCATATTTTGAGACCAATGACTATTTACTAAAATATGTATGTCTAAAATATTTAATTCCCTATTCACTTGGAATTCTTGATGAAATCTCCTTTGGTTATAATTTTTCCTTGGTAGTTAGCCTTGATATATGCTTATGAAATGTTATATGATTCTACTACATTCCTATACTGCTATAATATTATGATTCCATATTACTTTTATTATGAATGCCTATGATTATTCACGAGCATTATTTTCTATGATATCATCATATTCCTTATGACTCGTATTATATGCTTCACTACTATGTTATTAAACATACAGTGATTTATATCACACAATTTTTTTTATATATTACCATAGTTCTCTTATAAAAATTTTGGAGATCTAAATGGATTTTGGATATTATTAAGGAAAATGAAATAAATTTTTTGTGTTTTATATTTTTTTGGATTTATTATGAACATATTCTTCCAAATACACTAGGCCTTAGGATCCATGGGTTCTATTTAAAGGATATTTATGTTATAAATCATAAAAAATTGTTGTTTTTATCATAGAATGATCTATTTTTTGAGATAGGTACTATAATATGTTTTTAGAGTATTAGTTATTTCTATATGTATAGGAAAATATTATGAATATTTGGTGCAGTAAATTGTGAGTTGTTTCTATGAAATTACACATGTTTCTGGAAATTACAAGTGGAAGTGGTTGTTGTATAGTTGTACCTAGTGGTAATAACCCTGAAAAGGGAACATTGTGCATTTAATAAATTTTTACCTAATGCATGATAAAGAGGCCTTTATACACACCATGATTAACCCTACAGGAATACATAATTTTTAAAAGTCACAACCTCTCTATGAATTGTTTTGAAGGAATTGAATAGTCTATAATTTTAGAACACCTAATATGATAATTTAAGATAAATAACCATGATTGATTCCACAGGGACTCATATGTTATGATTTACAAGTCATTTATATTTTATAATATATATATTTCTAGTTTCAATTTTTATGTTATTGTTAGTTTATAAAAATTCATTCGTAATATCTTTAGTTAATTGAGAGAGATCCGGGATATCATGCTAGAAAACAATGTGATACACGATGTGATGATTTCCTTGAATATATTCCAAACCTAATAGGAGTGGAATATGAGGATATCCTAGAGTTAATGGGTCAATTGACTAATGTTATGAATAATAACGTGAATAACGTGGAAAACCCTCCATCCCCAAGAATAAGAAAGTTGTGGTTGGTTCCTTTATGAAAACAATACCTCCTACATTTAGTGGATCTTCTTATACCCTCCTCATATAAAAATTAATTAACATTATTGAGGAGATATAATATTTCCATTAATTATTAAATATAATAAATCCATTCAATAAATTTATCTTCTTGAAGGGTAATATGATTAATTGTGGAAATTGATGAAGAACAAAATGTCCAAAGTGGAAACTGATTCATTTGAATGGGATGGATTAAAGAAATGTTTTTTCCAAGAAATATTTTCCCTAAAATCTCTATCAAAATATTGTGAGGTATTTCCTCATAATGATGAAAATTATAGATGATTATATAATATATTATAATAATAACATTACAAGTCTTGAATGATATGCATACAGTTTTATCATCAACACTAAATTCATGGTGTTACCTTCCATTAGTAACATCAAAGTGGTCATGTGAAAAAATAAGTGATTTGAAACTTTGAAAACATTAATGGAATTTTCTACTATGACATAATGGGTGAAATGGATGTTGGAGACTCTCAATGGTCTTGTTGTCTTGGAGGAGAAATGTGTAAAATAGAGTTATATTTGGGAGAATCAATGGATAGATCCCATGGAGAGAAGAAAACCCAAAAATACACATGCCAAAATTGTGGGATGAAAAATTATAGAAACTGTATGATGAATACTGGGAGATAATAAATGTTTGGAAAAGTTGGGCACTAGGATATTCATAATTTACGGGAGATGAAGAATCCTGGTAATGTGATGGATGAAAAGAAGGTTCATATCAAACCTTATCCTACATTATAGTTTTTAAAATATAATAATCATGTGAATTATATAATTAAATTTCATAATACAAGAGATTTTTAAGAAAAATAATGAAAACAATCTTCTATTCCATAAAATATGTGAAGGGAATATCATATAACTACTAATGAAGTAGATCCTGATAAAAATTTAGGGACTGGTATTATAGTTAATCCTTAAATAACATATGACATACTTTTTATTAAATTTTGACAAAATTATTAATATATTTCATGTTTTATAGAGATATTCAAGCACCATATCAAAATATAGGGGTTGAATTATCTACGAGAACAATAAGTGTATAAATAATTACATCCCAATTATATAACTTGTATAATAACCCTTCTTTTTCTTACATTAATATTAAAACATTTTAATGATAAAAAATATAAAATAATTACATGACCAAGATTGAATGGATTAGTATATATGGTAAACTAGGACCATACATATCTTTTATTAAATAAAACATAAACATTTTGTTAATTCATTTTTTCTGAATTATTATTGGCCCTTGAATTCTCATTAGTACAAGTAATCACCTATGTAATATACATAAAAAAGGGTCTTCTAAAATCCCATTAAGAGAATTGATAAGAACATGAATCAATATAACATGAGATGAGAATAATCATTATCATCATGACATATGAATTAGATCATAATCATGAGAGGAAGAATTTAGAAATGGTTTGGAATATAGAAATGCATAAAAATGAAACACCATGTCTTAGCAGACAATGAAGACTCATATATTTAAACAAATATAGCATCATTTTCACACATAATTCAACTTTTCTAATTAGATTCAACACATTACCCAATGCATTGGAGCACTATATCCTTTCGGTTTCACCCATCACATCATAACATCGACATTGTCATTCATGTCACAGAGAATGTATATCAATCTTGGATGTAAAATAACCCATATGAATGAATGGGTTTAATTTCATAAGGTATAAATTCAAAAATTTGGGTTCCATTATTTAATATGGAATATAATACATTATATATGAATCACTAACCTTGAGAAAAGAAAGAAATAATCTTAAGAATTAAAAGGTGTTTTTTTGGAAAAGAGTTCGTTTGGAAAAATTTGTGTTCATCATAAACTCAAGTAGAAAATATTTATTTCCTAAAAAAGGTAACATAATTATGAAAAAATTATTTTCAACTAATATTCATACAGAATATGGTGTGAAAGAGGGAAAACCCAAAGAAATAGATTTGGGTGCAAGAATTCCCCTTACCATGGGTCCGAGAGCTTCTTTTACATTAATATCCTATATAGTCACATTAAATTAATTAATTAAAAAAACCTTTTTACATGAATTTTATGCATTAATTTTTTTTATATTAATTTATTTCCTTTAAAATTAGTAATTGAATTTAATTTCATAGTTCGAGAGTGTTCATTTTCTTAGTTTTCATGATCAATTCACTTGTATACATGAATAAAGTTTCAGGTAAAATGAGTATAAATATTTATAATTATTATTTTATTCCATTAATATTATTATAAAATATTAAATGATATTATAAATAAAATTTTTATATGGTATGAGGATGAATATTTAGATACAAGTTAAATATGATTATTTTAGGTTACTTTTGGATGTTTTTATATAACAACGAACTCGTTTTGTTTTATCATTTAGTATTATGTGTATAAGTTTTATGCAGAACATAAATAGGGTTTTAAAATAAAATTTATAATCTATTTCAACAATTATAATGGTTTAATTAATATTATTTAAGTTTATAAACAAAAATGAAAGTGCATCGGCCATGATTTTAGTAAATTGACACATCTCGAGCGATGATTTCATTTTTTGAATAAGAGAGAGAGAGAGGAGTTTAATTATGA
Organism: Viscum album; assembly: GCA_963277665.1. NCBI lineage: Eukaryota > Viridiplantae > Streptophyta > Magnoliopsida > Santalales > Viscaceae > Viscum > Viscum album. Next base: position 598,762,602 of record OY728121.1, read on the forward strand.
ATATTACATTAACCTAACATAATTATATTATATCAATCATACTATAGTTATCATTCCATTTGGATAATATAAGGTTAAGATAAGAGAATAATAGAAATGAAATTGAAATGAATTTAAAAGAAAACAGAAGAGGATTTTACCACTCAAATATCTCCTCCTTGAGAGCCTCCTCAGGGAAAAAGTTTTCATCTTTTGATGAGACAAGGAGATCGTGGATGTGGTAGAGGGGATTGGGAGAGGGTTTTTTAAAATTTGTAAAAGGTTCAAATCTTGAGATGTGTGAGGAGAAGAGTGGGTGAGGGGTGGTATTTATCGTGGAGCAGAGATGCGTTTTCCCATTATTTAATACATTAGTTTATTAATTTCCTAAAGAAAAAAATATTGTTGATTTTTGGGAATAAATAATGAAATTATATTTTTTGATTTCAAAAAAATTTTCTTAAATCAGCCTTACAACAACAATAATTAAAAATTCATTTCTTTATCATTTATAAAAATTTATCGCATTTTACTATTCATAAGAAATTCAAGTATTTCATAAAAATAACAAAAAATAAACATAACCAATTTTCAAAAATTAGAATTCAAAAATGAAATCAATATTACGAAAATAAATTTCAAAATTTGAGTAATTTAATTTTTAATTAATTTCATCATTCACATAGAAAGTATATACTTTAAAATCATAACTGATTTTATAACATATTGAAAAATTACTGAAGGTGTCAAAAAATTATCTTAAAATCCTAAGACATCAAAATATTAATTTTTTAATACATTTTATGAAATTAAATATTGTTTTAAACTATTAAATTAAACATAAAATTTTAACAAAATAGTTATGACTTACAAAAATACAAACACTTAACTAAAAAATTTTAAAACATTTAATTACTTAGACTATGATATAATTATACTATAATATCATTTATAAGATGCTTAAATTTTAATTATACATTCATGGGTGGGATAACTATTAATTTTTCCATTTTACTATTCATAAGGTTCATACAACTATTACTAAGGACAAGTTATTATTTCATCAGTGTTAGATCCTTAACTTCATGAAATACTTTTTATTTCATTAATTTTTTAATTATAAAGTATTTATTATAGGCTATAAGTGATTTTTTTGAGATTTATACTATATGAAATTACTATAAAAAGGGATAAATTACATTGGTAAAAGGTTGGGTTGTTACATTTTCCCCTTTTGAAATATCACCCTCGAAATTTCATTTTACATAAACAAGTAAGGGTACTTCAATTTCTTCACCTCCTCCAGTTCCCAAGTTACTTATTCATACTTATGGTTCCTCAACAAAACATTTACAAGGTGGGTTATCTTGTTCTGTAGAACATTATCTCTATGATCCATAATCTTTATTGGATTCTCTTCATATGAGGGATCTTCTTTAATCTATACCACCTATGAGTTTAGATGATTTGAGGGATCTATTATGTACTTCCTCATGAGTGATGCATGGAACACATCATGAACAGTATCCATACATGGTGGAAGTAAAACCCAATAGGCAGAAACTCCTATGAGATAAAGGATCTCAAAGGGGCTAATGCACCTTGGGATTTTCTTCCCTTTTTTTCAAACCAAATGACTCTCTTACGTGGTGATATTAGAAGGAAGACATTATCTCCAACATCGAACTCCATATCCCTTAGATGATTGTTAGCCTAAATATTTTTCTGACTCTGATAAGCCTTGATATTTTGTTGGATGGCTTGAAACATTTATGTTATATCTTGCACAATATCAGGTCCACGTATCTTTCTTTCTCCAACTTCATCCCAACAGGTTGGAGTTCTACATTGTGTTCCATAAAGAGCCTCATATAGGGAAATATAAATACTTTCAGTGGAAGTTATTACAATATGAGAACTCCACCAATGGGATATGTTGATCCCATCAACCTTTTAATTCTAATGGGGTGGTTCTTATCATATCTGCAAGCCACTAAATATTCCGTTCGAATTGGTGATATGTTAGGGGTGTTTGGTCATGTAGAATTATAATTTAGTACACAAAGTATGTTGAAGACTCCTCTGGAATTTAGATGTGAACATGGGATCACAACCAGAGATGACTAATAGTGATACTCCATGTAGTGTCACCACTTTCTTCACATATATCATTGAAATTTGGTCTAGTGAGATATCTTCCCAAATAGAGAGAAATTGGGAAACCTTAGGGAGTCGGTACACCGCAATCCATATCACATTATTTCTATGGGATATGTTCATGAGACCTATCAAAGATTCCACAGGTACATAAACATATTTCAACAAAGGTATATCCATTTCTTGAATCATCCCTTTGGACTTATGTTTCACTTATTTAACTTACTAAAATATCAAGAACCTTTAGATATACTCCACAATCTCATTATTCATGTTTTCACACCATAATTGTTCTCGGAGATCACAATACATCATGATACTCCCTAGATGGATAGTAAATGTTTATCTATCAAGATTTTCCAATAGATACTTATTTATCCCAAGTGAATAAAGAACATAGAGCATCATCCCAAACTGAATCAAACAATCATCATCGATATATAACTCTTGAAACTTTCCTCCCTTTACCGCATTTACCATCTTTTATAACTCTGGATCATCCCTTTATTCCTCCTTAATCTTTTGTTGGATAGATGGTTTGGAAATCATTTGGGAAAACAATAATGTATTCCCTACCATTAGGATTTATAAATCCATAATTTTTCATGTCCATGAAGATAGGTTCATTCTAAATATACAACTTGGATAGAGTATCAGATTATTTTTTAATAAGAGAATCATCTACCTTGTCCACCTTTCCAGGATGATAGTGAATAGAGAAATCATAGTCTTTGTTTATCTATAACCATATCCTTTTATTCATGTTGAGCTACTTTAGTGTGAATATATAATTTAGTCTCTTTTGATCAGTATATATGTCACACTTCTCACTATAGAGGTAGTGCCTCCAAATTTTCATGGAAGAAATCAAAGATTCTATATCTAAATCAAGCAATAAGTAGTTCTTCTCAGGGTTCTTCAAGATTCATGATGTTCAAGCTATCACATTATCATTTTTTCATGAGTACACAACTAAATCCGTTCATTGATGAATCATTGTATTTAAAAAACATTCTACACAGATCAATATTGTTACTACAGGTTCAGTGATAAGCCTTATCTTCATCTCCTTGAAGAATTCTTCACATTCTTCCGTCCAGACATACTTTACCCCTTTTCTTGTTATCTTTGTTATAAGTCTATATAATCATGAGAAATTTCTCACATAACATTGATAGTACCCTGATAAACCAATAAAATTGCAGATTTCAATTACACTAGAGGGTTTGGGACATTCCACAATCACCTTTGTCTTTGATGGGACAATATAATTTACCTCAATTGAGAACAAATGTCCTATGAATGTGACTTTCTTCATCCAAAAACCACACTTATTAAAATTGGTGTACAAATTATCCTTCTTTAATGATTCTGACATGAGCCTTCTATGTTCTTCATGTTCCTCATTTCTCATTAAGTAGATGAGAATATCATCAATATACACTACAAAAAAATTATTGAGGTAATTTATAAATACTATATTTATAAGATCTATGAATATTTTAGGGGAATCAGTATGACCCAAGGTAATCAACAAAAACTCATAGTTTCTATACCTTGTATGAATGGTAGTATTCCAAATATCATAGTCCATCCCCTTTAGTGGATGATATCTAGAATGAAGATCCACCTTGGAGATGTATGGATCTCATTGAAACAGATCAAACAAGTCATCAATATTTGGAAGAGGATACTTGTTCTTTAAGGTTATCTTTTTGAGTTCTGGATAATGGGAATAAAACTAAATTGATACATCCTTCTTCTTAACAAAGAGAACTGGAGTACCCCAATGTGATTTAGAAGGGTGTATTGTCCCTTTGTCTAAATTCTCTTACTAATTCTACATTAACTCCTCTGGTTTGATAGGAGCCATCCTATAGGGACACATTGAGATAGGAGTAGCTCCAGGTAAGAGATATTCTAAAAACTCTAACTCTAGATCTGAGAGATGTTCGAGTAACTTTTTAGGAAATACATTAATGTATTAACTCGTGATTGGAATTTCTTATAGGTTGGTAACTTCATCTGACTTATGCATTTCAGCGAGGTTATATTATTCAGAGTGAATTAACAGCCACACCATTGAAGTATTTTTAAAATAAAAATCATTTCTTACTTGAATTTGTAAAGGATCATGGTATGGTTTTAAATATCAAAAAATATTTCCTTTTCCATACAGTTTATATGTTTTCTATATAATGAGAGCCAATCCATTCCTAGAATAGCATCAAATTCCACCAAGGGATATATCACGAGATTTTACAGATGAATCATCCAACATATTCTAATAGGATAAGAGTTCAACACTTGGGTTATAATTAGTACACCACTTTGTGTTTTTATAGATATCACTACATCAAGGTTTTGGGGATTAGATTCAATTATTCTAGAAAACCTACATGATATAAAGGAATGCATAGAACCAGAATCATATTAGTATTTTTCCATTCATGAGATAATAGGATGTGAACCTTGTAAAACATCATTTTCATTCTACACTTTCATAGTAATGATGGAATAAGCCTTCCCATTATCCTTTGGATTTGGTGGCTGATGAAACTTCTTACCCTTGAGAACTCGAGGACTAGTGCATTGGTTAACATAGTGACAGTTCTCCATACGGTTGTAGCATTGAACCATTTGTGGTTCTCTCGTTTCCTCCACCATATTCTCCTTCTTCTTCATGTATTTTCAAAATTAATGAGCTTGGTGTCCTTCTCTCCCACACTTTAACAATTTCCCAAACCCTTTGAGGTTGTTCCAATGACACCCCTTCCCACATTACTGACATGTGGGTGGTTTAGTTTTCCATCAAAATTTCTCATTAGATCATATGGCTTGAAACTCCATCTTAAGTTTCTTATCACCATATTCATGGGACCATTCTAAAATCTCCATCTCAACTTTGAGAAAAAATAGAAAATACTCTTCATAACTTACAAAGTCTCGAATTTATAGAAACTTTTGAAGGTGTGGTTTTAAACCACTGATGAATCTATCAATTATTTAATCATTGTTGATAACAAAATTTGAAGCATACCTTGCAAGACATGTGAAATATGCATCATAGGCCGTGACAGAGTCTACTTAGTTTTTCTTCATCTCTATGAATTCTCTCCCCATATTTGTACAAATAGTATGAGGGAAATACTTGTTATGAAACATTATCTAAATTCTTCCCAATCCATCTCTTCAATTTCATCTTTCTGGATTGCGGTTATTAATTAAATTCCACTATTGATCAACCTCTCCAATTATGCGATAAACAATGGGATTCACCTTATCTATCTCAGAATAGTGAAGAATAAAAAATATCATCTCCATCGAGATGAAACACTATTTCATAACTAGTGGATCTAAAGATCTACTAAACAATAGTGGTTGTTGCTGTATAAAATACTTGATAGTCAGTTTCTCCCTCTTAGGTGAAGGTGTCCATTACTAATTATTCAGGTTATTGTTCATAATTTGATACATATGGGTAATAGTCACCATAAAATTTGGAACCCCACCTCCCAAGTCATTGGGGTTGTCGTTTAGGAAATCACATCATTCTCCCTCAAAAAGGTTTTTGGCGTAGTTTCTCATAGTTTCCAAAATATTCTAAAATAGAAAAGGTTAGAACAAAACCTAAGTCAAAAAGTATCAATGACTTATCCCTATAGAAAATTAACACTAAAGACATATCATATGGGTTCATTAGGTTTAAATTTTTTGAAAATAAAGCATCTTTAGTTCTTACTTATACTTCATCTCATACTAGGTGTTTTCACTAAGGTTCTCTCATCCTAATTCCCAAATTAACTAAAATGTGCTATGATACCATCTATAACAACAATAATTTTTCATAAAATAATATTAAATAATTTTAATTTTAAGAAACATAAAATCATTTAATGACCAGGATCCATAGGTTTAGTATCTTGGTAAAACAGTGACCATACAAAACTTTTTCAAAATAAAACATAAAAATTTATTTAATTCATTCTTCTTCGGCTTCTTATTGGCCCTTGAATTCTCTTTAGTACAAGTAATCACCTGAGTAATATAAACCTATAATGGGTGACCAAAAATCCTAGTAATAGGATGGATACTAACATTAAACAATATAATATGGGGTGAACATAATCAATATCATCATAGCATAGGAGTATGATTATAATCACGAGAGGAATCACATAGAAAAGGCTTGGAATATTGCAGTGCATAAAAATGAAACATCTTATCATAGTCATAAACTTACACACATAGTTGTGAAAAATTATATTATAATTTTCACACATAATACATCTTTTCTCATGAGATTCATCACATTCCCCAATGTATTGTAGTGCAATGTAATTCTGACCACACACATCACATCATATATTTTACACTGTCATGAATGTCACATAGAACGTATATCAATATTTTACACAAAATAAAAAATGGAAATGAATGAATTTTATTTCATAAGCAATACATTCATTAATTTTGGGTTCCAAAATTAAATTGGGAATAACACACTTTATATTATAATGGTCAACATTTAGTGAATAAAAAACAATCTCATGATGTAAAGGATGTTTCTTTTAAAAATAATTATTTTGGAAAACATTATGTTTATAATAAAATAAATTAGAGAACGGTTATATTCCATATAAGGTAATATAAAAATAAATATATAATATTTAAGAATATCCATACTAAAAATGGTGAGAATGAGGGAAAACCCAAATAATGAGAGTTGGATTCTAGAATTACCCTTAACTTGTGTCCAGAAGCCTCATTCATCTTAGTATCCTTTATAATCAATTTAGATTCATTAATTAGAAAATAAAGCACCTTTTATAAACTAATTTGACTCATTATGGATTTATAATATTAATTAATGTCTTTTTAGATGAGTTATTGAATTTAATTTCATCGTTCGGGTGTGCTCGTTTTCTTAGTTGTCACGTTCGATTCACTTGTATACATGAATGGAAGTTCATGTAAAATGAGGATAAATATACATAATTTTTATTATATGTTATCAATTATAATAAATAAGATTAAATGATATTGTAATGAAATTTTTCATATCGTATGTGGATGAATCATTAGATACCAATTAATGATAATCTTTTTAGGTTAATTTTGGTGGTTTTTAGATCCCAACAAACTCATTTTGTTTTATCATTTAGTATTATGTGTATAAGTTAGTTATAGAACATAAATAGGGTTTTAAAATACAATTTAAAAAAAAATCAACCAAAATAATGGTTTTATTAACATCCTTTAAGGCGTTATGGGAAAATGAAAGTGCATCACCCACAATGTCTATAAATTGGAACATCACGGGCGATGATTCCATTTTAAGAATAAGAGAGAGAAATAGAGAGAGGATTTTAATTATAGATCTTACATTAACATGATATAATTACTGTATATCAAACATACTAGATTTATCATAAAATTTGGATATGATAAGGTGTGTATAATAGAATAATATAATTGAAATTGAAAAGAAATTAAAATAAAAAGGAAGATGATTTTACCTCTTAAATCTCTCCTCATTGAGAACCTCATTTGGGAAAGGGTTTTGGTCATCTAATGAGACCAAGATATCCTAGAAGTGGAATATGGAATTTGTGATATTTTTGTAATACAATTTCACAAGGATCAATGATTTAGAGGTTTGAGGAGAAGAGGGGTAAAGGGGTGATATTTACAGTGGAGGAGAGAGGTGTTTCTTCATTATTTAATTCATTGGTCTATTATTTTGCTTAATACAAGAAATAGTTCATATTATTGAGTGTAAATATAGTAATTTTTACAATTTAAGTTTGAAACAATGGTGCTTACATCATCCTTACAACAACAATTAATCCAAAATTCAATTATATGGACTTTATCAAAAATTATAATATTTTATTATTCAAAAAAATTCAATAGTTTTAGAAAAATCCAAAAAATTCACTGTTTCCATTTTTTAACATGTAAATTTACAAAAATTAATTTTTATAATTTTTTTATATATATGATTAATTTAATGTATAAATAAAAGCATCATTAATGTGGAAAATAAATATTTTAAAATTATAGTTGATTTTATAACACTTTGAAAAATTACATAAGGTCCTATAAAAATATAATAAAATAATAAGTCATCAAAATATTAATTTATGAATAGATTTTAGGAAAATAAATACTCTTTTAAATTATGATGTTAATCATGAAACTATAATTAAATGATTATGACTTAAAAAAATACCAACAGGTAATTAATAATTTTTAAAACATTTAATTACTTAGACTATGATATAATTATACCATAACTTCATTTATAATATGCTTAAATTTTATTTTTTACATTCATTAGTGGGGTTACAATTCATTAGGTCGGTTTACTATTCATAAGAGTCATTTACTATTCCTAAGGTAAAGTTCCAATTTCATCGACATTGGACCCTTAACATATATAAATACATCTTGTTTCATTAATTATTCATTTATAAAGTCTTTATTATAGTCTACAGGTGATTTTATAAGATTTATACTATATGAAATTACTATAAGAAGGGATAAATTACATTCATATAATTTTGCGTTGTTACAACTCGTCCCTGGTAAATGTTAGTGGATTGAACAATCTAGAAAATCCTATCACATTTCCTTCAGTAGGGTTTTAAGTTATATTGGGAATGAATTAGTTGTATATGTATAAATCCAATATCCGCTATTGGGAGAGAGAGAGAGAGAGAGATCACTCAACACAACTCATGTAATCCTATGATTTTGTACAAATGTTTGGAGGAAGTAGATTGTCCCTTGGAATATTTTTGTCAAGTATTGATATTAACACCTTATGAGAAATCAAATCTATCCTAAATCATTGAGACAAATGAGATAATTGTGACTGAAAACATGCCCATTATGAGGGGAAACACCGATGTATTCACTATAATGTTACATGTTCTTACTTTAGACCGAGAGTATGAGTTCTAAATTGAATTTATTCGAGAATATTTTCCCATATCAATAAATCCTTATTGAATGGACACTTTTGAGATGGAAAAATTAAAGTAGTAGCTAATGTATAATCTAAAAATGTGTTACATATGACCAATTAATTCATAATCAGTTTCTTCATCCCACTAAATTTAGAAGGATTTTTCTATTCACCTATGTTATTATTATCACAAGCTCAAAAAAATAATGATAAAGTACTAGTATTCCATTTTATAGATAAATAAAATTTTCAATAAACTATGTGGGACCCATTACTTCTATAAGATCGACATTTGTTCTAGATACCACCCATTAAAGGTGAATAAGGATGATATTCCCAAATTATCCATTCAAAAAATGTATGGAAACTATGATTTTATAGTGATGTGCATCAAACTCATTAATTTAGTAAAAATATATATGGATTTAATGATTAGATTCTTTAGAGATTACCTCAAAAAAACATGTTTTAGTACATATATAATATATTATGGTATAATCAAAATGAAATTTGGAGCATTATGGATAGTTGAATACTGTGATAATTAATTTTCGAAAATTGAAACTATAAGAAGAGTATAGTGAAATTGAGTTTGGGGTAGAGTAAGTATCATTAATGGGGCCTATTAACAAAAAACAGGTTATATTTGGACCCTTATAATATAATGGAAACTGAGTAGTGGACCTAAAAACATCTATAATTGATATCTATATTTTATTTGAGCATATTGGTACTATCAATGATTTCTGATAAACTTTTCAAGTTTTTTAAATATGAAAATCATGATTACTCGGAAGGGGGTAAAGTTTGTATGGACCATTGAGTGAAAATAGAGATTGAAAGAGTTAAAAAAGAGTCTTATCACTATATATGTACTTACACTACAGAATATTGGGGAAATATATAGAGTATTTAGTGATTCTTGAAAGAATTTAGATGGATGTATACTAATGAAAAATTATAATGTCAAAATCCTTACATCAAATAAGTTCAAAGCAAAGAATAAAAACTATCCAATATAGGATCTCCAGTTATATGTAGTGATACTTTCATAGAAAATATGATGGAATTATCTCTATAGTGAGGATTTTAAAAAAAATATTAATCATAATATCCTCAAGTATATATTTACATAGAAGGAGAATAATATGCACCAATGATAATTGTTAGAGCTGATGAAGGACTAAATTTTCTTAATATGTTACCTTCTTAGAAAGGGAAATAAATTTATAGATTCTCTAAGTAGAAAGGATCCTACAACATTATCCATGAGGAGGATAGATAAGGATAAAATATTCGTATACATGAAGAGGAAGGACACCTGAATTTTAAATGAAGAAACATCACCATTTCTTTATCTAATTATTTCTCAACCATCCATTATGAAGAATATGAATTATTATCAAAGAGTTAATGCAGACATTCATAATAATATGGAAGATATAAGAAAATAGAAATACATATAGTTAAAAAATTGTGCATAAGGAGTTATTTGATTTGATTTTTAAATACTTTTAATGATAAAATACAAAGATAAAGAAGGATATGTTGATTGATTCACATAGTTAATCCTTCTCCATCCTCCAAGGGATCATGAAGATGAATTGAGATGTACAAAAGGATTATTGGGGGGAAATATTTTTTAAGAGATCATATAATATTCATCAATGTCAATGACATGTAAGGAAGTGAATACATAAATGAATAATATAAAGGGATGATGATACTATTACCCATTCCTTCATGGAGATGGGAAAACATCACCGTGGACATTGTCACTAGTTTTAAAAAGACTTATCGAAGAAAAAATTATATATGTGTTTTTCTAGATAATATTATAAACAATTATCAATTCATTTAATGAAATTATCACTTGATAAACTACCAATGACATATATTAGATATGTAATGAGTCTATATGGGACACCACTATAAATTTTCTCTGGTCGATATCATAGTTTTTCTTCAATGTTTTTGAATAATCTCTTTCATCATATAATCACATAGTTTTACATTAGTATGGATTTTACCTTTTAGAATTATGTTCAATCTGAGAGGTTTATTGAGTCACTTGAGGATATGTTGAAATAATTCTTGATGAACATGATAGTATGATGAAATATTCATTCCCTTTGGTTAAATTCTTATAAAATAATATATTTTTCATAAGAATCCAAATAGATCCACATGAAAAACTTTATTTTAATAGGTGTATAAAACATGCATCTTTGTATAAGGTTAATGAATTAAAGTTAATGGGAACTGAAATGGTTGATTAAATTATAATATGATAAAGACCATTCAACAACATATTATTGAAACTCAAATTCAACAAAAGAGTTATTTCCGAAATCAATGATGACACATGTAGTTTGAAGATGGATATAAGGTTTCCTCTAGATATCTCAATGGATGACAATCATAATTTTTTTGAAAAGTGGAAATATTTTTCCCAGGTACATTATCCCTATTTAGAATTTTGGTTTCATCAGATCTATGACCTATCGACCAACACTACCACTGAACTTATGTCATGTTCACAATTCATTCGATGATTCCCTATTGAGGAATTATATTCACGATCCCTCACATGCACTTAATTAATAAGTGGTACAATTGGAAAATGGTCTCCCTTGTGAGGAGTATCCATAAAAGATCATAAAATGTATATATAAAGTTCTCTGCAATAGGATAAAAATAATATTCGATGTATTATGGTGAAACCCTAAGTATGAGGAGACTTGGTAATTAGGGGAATCCATGAAGTAAAAGTATCATGATCAATTTTCACCTAATCATGTATAAACAAATTCTAGGGTGATATGTAAGAACATGGATCTTATTTTTAGGTCTGTCTTTCATTTCTGGTTTTTTTTTTTGGAAAAATAGGAGTTTCAAGAAATTTCAGGAGAACATGACTTGTACTTATATGTACATGTCGTGTAATAGGTTATTGTGGGTAGCTTTGTGTTGGTCGTGTGCTAGCCATGTAACAGTGAAGCACATGGCCTTGTGTGGTGACCTAGAGACCGCTTAAAGCGGGTCTGGCTAAGGCATGTACACGCCGTGTACTTCTAAAGTACACACAGTGTACTTTATTTTTATTTCATTAAATGGATTGAGTTCACTTCTAATGGAAAAAACTATCTTCTTCTTCATCCTTCACATCTAAGAGTTAATGAGACCACCGATTATTCTTCAATCCCCTAACTCACCATATGTTCTCCGAATCGAACTTTGTCGGTTGCATTGGAATCACATCAGTGAGTTCTATCTTCTTCTAGAACCTCATATCATGATTTCTCCTCTTTCATGAGATACCCTTATTTAAAAAAAATTATCATTTTTGTAGATATAAAGAGTTAAGGGGAAACTCAAGGCTTGAGGTTCACTATATCATCTGTACAATGCTGAGGTAGGTGGTTTTTTCCTTTACATAGTTAGTATTTGACTTCTATGTGAAAATGTGATTAATACCATTGTTCAGGGTATTGTGTGTTTATGGTTGTTATCCATGTTTTTTTCAAATATGACTTGTTTGTTTGGATTGAGGTTAATTTTTTGTGAATAGAGTTAACTATTCCATGCTATATAATTTTTTCCCATGTTTTCTAGTTTTGACTGTATGGTCTAGCTTCACCTATTAGGTTGCTTCTTTTTTCAATGACTAGTATTGTTAGGGTGGAGTGATTATTATCTGACATGATGTGATATGTTGTAGACCGTTTATCCAAGTAGTTATCGAGGTTTACCATTGAATCCATGTATTGTTGTTCATGATTGAATTATAGGGTTGTGGGAACCTGGTGTAGTTGTCTATAGGGGTAATGGATGTAAAGGGCTTCTCCAGAGTTTCTGTTTACTTTTCATGTTGCGAGACCACAGGGGGTGGATGAAATTTCTCCCTCAGAGTGTCTATAGATCCAAATTGTGAGACCATTGGGGGAATTGGATGTTGAGTGCTTCCCCAGAGTTTCTATAGTTACCGATATGAGACTACAAGGGGAATTGACTGTGAGTGCTTCCCAAAGACTCTTTGTTAAAGCTTGACCATAGGGGTTAGACTGTGAGTACTTCCCAAGGGGTTTCTTATGTTTGTTTTGGTGCAACTAGAGGGGATAGATTATGGGTACTTCCCATAGGGTTACCTATTGTGTTTAGCTGATTAATTGATATGTGAAAATGAATGAAATTGAAACTATATGATTGTTTACATTGAGTACTTCCTTGTTTACTGCTTCATTTTTCTTATTGCCTGCCATATATATTCACTGACAATTAGTCACAAATCTATGGGTGGTTTTATATTGGGATTCGTCTCACACCCTATTTGGGTCATGATTTCGGGCCGAATCAGATTATATTGGGGCAGGTTTAGATAAGGGAAATCACCCTTCTACTTCAGGTATTTGATTGCTGAGGAGATGGAGAGTATGGGACCATGATGAGGCTTAAGATGGTGCTGAAGTTTATCTTTTTTCTTTTTAACATTGTTTTAGTACTTTATTTCAGCATTGAGACGTGTTTTGTTTTCCTGGACATATGTATCTTGGATAATTTATATATACGTGCTCCAGTTGTTTATTACTTCCGAAGTCTACTTCTTTCATGTTTTTACTGCTTCCGTTATTGTTATCTATTTTACTTCTGATGTGTTACTCTGCCAATGAGAACATAGTTTCCCCACTATCACACCCAATTATCTAATTGCTAGTTGGTGGCCTTTGACGTTCGGGGAAATGCGCTTGAGGCCATGTAACCAACCTGCTATGGGGAAACTTTGGGTGGCTCTCGAAACCTGGATGTTATAAAGTGGTATAAAAGGAATTATTTTATTCTTGACATACTGTTCGGAGCCTATAATTAGGGATAGAAAGGAATATGTAATTGGTAATAAGATGTGTCTGAGAGTAGCTAACCCGTTTATAGGTAAAATCCAATTTACCTTGTATGTTATGATTTCTTTTTTTTGGTTTTTAAATTATTACCGTTGATTTGATTTCAACATTGGGTTATTCACATGTTTTCTGCTATTATCGTTGATATCATTGAGGTTCTATTTCTGTTTCAACCGAATGAGATGAGGGTATTCCATCTCATGCATCATATAAGCACTTACTAGAGATCACATGTCATGAATTCTTGTCAAGCCATTTAGGGTGCATTACTGATTGCATGTTGTTGTGATATATGTTGTGTTGGATATTCATGCTTTTGTGATAGATGCCTTGATATAATACCTGGTATTTGATAGGGGTTTTTTAATATGTAAGATTTAGTTTGAATGAATGCCAAACTTTGGTTCTTGAGGTCTTATGGGGCCTCATAGACTAGAATTTGGTGGATCTTTGCTTGTTATACTTGTATATGACATGTATAAGATGCCGAGATTTTGTTTTTGGGGAGTATGGGCCCTCACAGATCATAATTTGTCACTTTAATGTTGTTTCACTATTTTTATGGGGTTATGGAGTAGTTTCTTTGGGTTACTATCCAGAAAAAACTAGAATACACCGCGTGTAATGATGAATACATGCCATGCATCCCTCTATTCAGGAAGGATCTATTTTTATTAAGTACACAACGTGTACTATATGTACACACCATGTAGTCTCTAACTAGGTCACTAGCTATGTGGGCAGAGACACGGGGTTGATAAATCATTGGGGGAACACATCGTGTATCGGTTGTACACGTCGTATTGTGTCAGCCATGTGTCTAACCTTCTGACTAACGACATGGATGGATAAATCTTAGGTTGTACATGCCCTATCATTCTTGAACATGCCGTGTAGTGTAACCCTTGAATATGGCTGTGTAAGAAACAACACGGGTTGCTAAAATCCTTAATGTGCATGTCGTGTCTATCTATAACACACCATGTAGAGTGAGTCATGTAACTGACATCCCGTGCTAGTTATGTCCTTTTTAGTGCATGTCGTGTCTCGCACAAACATTCTGTGTGGATTCAACCATGTCTCTGACTATATGTCAAACGGCATAGGTAGTTGAAACTAAAGTGGTAGACACCGCGTTCTAGAAGAACACACCATGTAGTCTTGTTTTAGGAGAACTGTGTGGGTTAGTCTTATAGATAAACTTGGCATGGGGAAGAGAACTCAAGTACATTCCATGTGTTTGGATAACACTTCATGTGTATGGGGTGTTACATGACCAGTTTCGGCTGAAGTGCGTGCCCATGTGAAGGCTTAAGTGAACACACAGTGTAGGAGTAATACAAGCCGTGTATCCATTTTTTGAAAAACTATAATGATTTATTTCTATTGTTACCTTATTGAACTATTAGTTTTCATTCCATGATAATATTGATCAAATGTATGCACATGACCATGCACAGTCATTCCACCGAGACGTCCTCCGGTTGTATGCCAGTTACAGGGTAGTTATCAAACACCGAACATGTAAAATAAGAAACTTCCAGTAGATCCTCTAGTTGTTCTCGTCTTGGAACCAGCTGTTATCTCGAATACCGGTGCGGATGCACAGTTCCGAGTGGGATTCATGAGGTTCATGAAGTCCTTCTGAGGAGTACCACATCATGCCCCTTCTATGGTAGAGTTGACACGGGTTTTCTAGCAGTAGCATCCTCCCACCTTCACAGGGGAAGGAGGACCTCAGGCTGTAGAGTCATGGTTAGAATCTAGGATTTCTATCTTCAAGCATCTAGAGACACCACCAGAGTAGAGGGTGAAGCTCGCTACTTATATGCTTCGGGACTCCGCTAAGAGATGGTGGGATGTGATCTCACAATTAGGACACTAGCATGTTATGAAATAGGATGAGTTCTAGAATGCTTTCTATGACTACTTCTACCAAGAGACTTTGGGGTCCGATCAAGCCTCAGAGTTCATGATTCAAGAGAAGGGTACTCTTTTAGTTATGGATTATGCTTCTCACTTCACAGAGTTGCAACGCTTCACACCCATCCCAGAAGGTGATGAGTTATTTTTGGCAAGGAATTTTGTGGATGGCCTTAGGAACAACATCCGATCTCATGTGAACATCATATGGTTTACATTCATCACTTCTATAGTCAACTAGGAACTGATCAATGAGCGTAATATGAGGGACTCTGGGGTTGTGATCCAGGGTAGCTCGACATTCGGAGTTGGTATCCTTTCTACAGACAGTAGTAAGCGTCATAGGGAGTCTACAAGAAGAGACCCTAGGAAGTGTGACACATCTTCTGGTAGCTAGGTGGTGTGATAACAGTGTGTGAATAGTAAGCATACGAAGCCAAATTTCCTGAGACACCTAGTTAAGTTCCGATCTTGCGAAAAAATGGGTCATCTACAGTGATTCTCTCAGTTCTTCTCACCAGAATCTAGTTATAGTAGTTCAGCTATGACTCCACATTTTGGAGAAGAATCATGATTTTCTTATCGGCCTGGGAACTGGAGTTCTTCTGGCCATTTAGGCCGAGGTGGAGGTCATGGCCATGGTGGTTAGACAAAGAGTTTTCAACAGCCACTAGGTGGATTAGCACAGGGATCTCACTCAGAGTCACATGGCCGCGGTACAGGCTAGACTTTTGTAGTGGAGCAGACCCAGCAAGAGAAGGATCTCTAGCCCACTACTATTCAAGTTATAATCCTAGTTGCCTCAGTTTTAGCTTCTTCACTTTTCTATACAATGGTTTCCCATAGTTTTATATTTTTTGCTGTTGTGGAGAGACTTAGTCTTTGTATATTTTCTTCTGTTGATATCTTGATGCTAGAAACTCCATTGGGGAACCAAACGACTAGTGTACATTACTACAAGGAGTTATCTCTCGAGGTTGGTGGGTGTCACTTATTCTGGGACCTCTATGCCTTAACAATAACAGACTATGATTTTATTCTTGGGATATACTAGTTAGTTCCCATCTAGACAATCGTCGACAATTATCATCGTAGGGTGAGATTCACATCACTAGAGGGCAGATAATTTCTTCATAAGGGATAATGGGATGTCCAGGTGAGTAGAGAGGGACCTCAGCATCATGGTTTGGGAGGATTTATAGACCAGATTTCCAATCTATATTTGGACGACCATGGGACTTCACATATGGAATTTCCTCTAGTGGTGGATCATTTCAGAGATGTATTTCCAGCGGACGTTTCTTGTTTGCCACTAGAGCGAGAGACTTTTCTATTGATCTTGTTCCAGGAGTAGCACGGGTATCCATTCCTCCTTATATGATGGTTACAGCAGAGTTACAGGAGCTCAAGAAGTAGTTGGAGGAGATGTAGGCAAGGGGTTTCATCCAACCTAGTACTTCTCCTTGGGGTTTTCATGTCCTGTTTGCAATAAAGGAAGATGTTACCCTCCGAATTTGTGTGGATTATAAGAATCTGAACTATTTGAGGGTCATGAACTGATATCCCTTAGTGAGGATTGATGATATCTTTGATCATCTTGGAGGAGCTAGAGTGTTCTCAAAAATTGAATTGAGATCCAGTTACCATAATTTGCATGTTATACCATCAGATATACCTCTTAGAGTCATTTAGAATAGGTATAGTCTATACGAGTATGTGGTTATACCGTTCGGTCTCACAAACACGCCTGGGATTTTCATGGCCCTGATGAACTGAGTGTTCCATCCACACATGGATTCCTTCGTGGAAGTTTTCAGGGATGATATCTTGGTGTACTCCCACACTTGACAAGACTGTGCCACCCATCATGATATAGTCTTGAGTATATTGAGAGGGCATCAATTATATGCTAAGCTCCCAAAATTCCAATTTTGGATGGACCAAATTCACTTCATGGGTCATGTTATCTCAAAGACAGGAGTATTAGTGGACCCATAGAAAGTGAGAATAATAGTTTCCTTAGAGATTCCGAAGACTGTCTTTGAGGTATGAATTTTTCTAGGGTTGGTGGGATACTAAAAGTGTTTTATACAAGACTTATCATGCTTATCAGAACCACTAACAGGCCTAACTAGGTAGGGTGAGAAGTACTTGTGGTTAGACTCTTGTGATTAATCCTTTTAGGAGCTGAAAGGGAGGTTGAAATCAGTGCCAATACTAGTGTTTCCAGAGCTAGGAAAGATTTGTACTATGTATTATGTTGCATCGGGTACCTGGCTGGGAGAAGTTCACATATAGGGAGAAGGGTTTGTTCTATATGAGTCTCAGTATTTGAGGCCACATGAGAGGAACTACCTGACACATGATCTCGAGTTGGCTGTTGTTGTTTATGCTTTACGCTATTGGAGACATTATCTATTGGGAGGGAATTTTGTGGTTTTTACTAACCTCAAAAGTCTAAAGTATATCTTTATGCATCATGATCTGAATCAGATGCATTGAATGTGTGTCGAGTACCTTGGGTCCTTTGACTTTTAGCTTGCCTACATGCCTGGGAAAGGAAACGTTATGGCTAATGCACTGAGCAGGAGGAATCATATATAATTAGTTCAGGAGGCCAACATTGAGTGGCATCTTATGAATCTATTCTCTGAGATATATTTGGAGGTCCACGACAGAAAAGGGCATTCTTCTGTTTCATCTATAGCGGTTACCTCTACTCTACTCAATCGAGTGCGAATCAGGAAGCTATCAGTTTCTAAAGGCCTATTCCTACTGGAGAGTGTGTCAGGAGAGGACCCTATTCCATGATGGACTGTAGGTGAGGATGAGATCATACATTTCTAGCGGTGCGTATGGGTGTCAGTAGACATGCGTGAGGAACTGATGCAAAACTTTCATTCCTTAGTTTGGGTAGTTCATCTTGGTGTCACCAATATGCATCGTGATCTGCACCGTCAGTATTGGTGGCCAGGTATGAAGAGAGATCCT
Organism: Viscum album; assembly: GCA_963277665.1. NCBI lineage: Eukaryota > Viridiplantae > Streptophyta > Magnoliopsida > Santalales > Viscaceae > Viscum > Viscum album. The sequence goes on from OY728121.1 coordinate 598,781,523, forward strand.
TATTGTTTTTTCATGAGGGGTTCCACCTATCAGTAGGTGAAGGCGGAGCATCAGTGACCAGTAAGGCTTTTACATCAACTACCCATTCCCAAGTGGAAGTGGAATGTTGTCATTATGTACTTCATGATAGGGTTACCGATTTCAACTTGAGGGAATGATTCTGTTTGGGTTGTCATTGATAGACTCTCGAAGGTTTCTCAGTTCTTACCGATCAAAGAGACATTTAGTGTTCATGAGCTGGGAAGGTTGTACATCTGAGAGATTGTACGTTTACAATGAGTTCCACACTCCATTGTTTTAGATAGGGATGCTCATTTTAATTCTCGGGTCTGGAAGGGACTACAAAGGGATTTGGGTACACATGTAATTTTGAGTACAGCTTACCATCCCCAGATAGATAGCCAGTCTGAGCATATGACCCAAGTGCTGGAGGATATCCTTCAAGCATGCATTCTAGATTTTGGAGGTTCTAGGGAGAATCACATACCTCTTGTGGAGTTTTCCTACAATAATGGTTTTTAAGAAACTATTCAGATGGCACCATATGAGGCTTTGTACGGTAGGTCATGCTGATCACCCCTATGTTAGTTGGACGAATTTGAGGAATCTATGTTGGTACCTCATCTTGTTTAGGATACCATGGAACTGGTGTAGTTGATTCAGAAGAGGATGGATACCACACAATCATTGAAAATTTATTATGCTGATCGATGGAGATGAACTCTGAATTTCGAGGTCGGAGATCATGTTTTTCTACATTTCACCCCAAGGTTGGGACACAAGAGGATTAAAATATAGGGAAAGCTTTCGCCAAGACACGTCAGGCCATTTGATGTTTTGGAAAGGGTCAAGCCAGTTTCCTATCAGCTGCAGTTACCTCTGAGGTACCAGGCTATGTAAGACTTTTTCCATGTTTCTCAGTTACGACATCACTTCTTAGACCTGTCTCAGGTTTTTCAACCCAAGGAGGTTGAGATAGGGGTGGACACATCGTTCTATAATAATCCTATTTGGATTGTTGATCAAAGTGTGAGGGTTCTTCCTGGCCCGTCTATTCCTCTGGTACGAGTGCTATGGCAGCATGGGAGAGTGCAGGATGAGACCTTGGATAGGGAGGTAGAAGTATGATCATTGTAGTAGGAGCTATTCGAGGATTATTCTTCTACGTTTCCTTGCTAGGGAAATTTGGTGAAAAGTTTCTTTAAGGGGGTAAATTTATAAGATCCTAGCTCTTCATTTTAGGTATGTCTTTCATTTATGGTAGGTTACGATAAAAAAGTAGAATTTCTAGAAATTTCATGAGTACACGCCGTGTACTTATATTTACACGTCGTTTATTAGGTTACTGCGGGTAGCCATGTGTTGGCCGTGTAATGGCCGAGCACAAGGCTGTGTGTGGTGACATAGAGACCACCTAATACAGGGGACGTATTAGTCAAGAACACGCCATGTACTTCTAAAGTACATGCCTTGTAATTTATTTATATTTCATTAAATAGACCAGGGTCACGTCTTAAGGATAGAACCATCTTCTTCTTCATCTGTCACATCCAGGATCGAATGAGACCGTCGATTCTTCTCTAATCCACTAACTCGCCATCTGTTCTCTGAATCGAACTCTATTGGTCGCATTGGAATCACATAACTGAGTTCTTCCTTATTTTATAACCTCATCTCATGATTTCTCCTCTTTCATAAGATACCCCCTATTGAACAATTTTAGTGTTTTTTGTAGATCTACAACATTATAGGGAGATTCAAGGCCTGAGGGTCACATATATCATCCATACAAAGCCAAGGTGTGTGTTTTGTGCCTTTCCATAGTTAGTCATTGAGTTATATGTGAAAAAGTTCCAAATACACTTGATCAGGGTATTGTGTGTTTATGGTTTTTATCCCGGTTATAGCCTGCTAGGCCTTGTTTGTTTGGATACATGTTAATTGTTTTTTAATAGAGTTAACTTTTCCATGCTATGAATGTTTTCCCATGTTTGATTGTTTTGATGGTTTGGTCCAGCATCGCCTATTAGAATGATGATTTATTCCCATGCCTAGTATTGTTTGGGTGGAGTGATTATTATCTGACATGTTGTGATGTGATGTAGACTATTTATCCAAGTAGTTCCTGAGGTTTACTTTGGCATCCATATAATGTTGTGCAAGATTGACTTACATAGGGTTGTGGAAACCTGGTGTCATCAACCATCTGGAGAATGGATGTTGAGGGATTCCCAAGAGTGTATATTTACTTTTCACATTGGGATACCACAGGGGGGATGGACATAAGTGCTCCCTCAGAGTGTCTATAGTTCCATGTTGCGAGACCACAAGGGGAATTGGACATTGAGTGCATCTCCAAAGTGTCTATAGTTACGAATATGAGACTACAGGGGGAATTGAAAGTGAGTTCTTTATCATAGATTCATTGCTAAAGTTGTACCGGGGGGGTTAGAATGTGTGTACTTCCCAGAGGGTTCCTTGTGTTTGTTTCGGTTGAACCAAATGGGTTAGGCTATGAGTACATCCTAGAGTGTTACCTATTGTGTTTAGATGCTTACATGATATGTGAAAATTAATGCAATTGAAACTGTAGGATTTCTTGCATTGAGTCCTTCCTTGTTTAATACTTCATTTTACATATTACCAGCCATATATATTCACTTACTATTAGGCATAGATATTTGGGTGCTTTCCTAGAGGGATTCATCTCACACCCTGTTAGGGTTATGCTTTTGAGCCCAAAATAATTATATTGTTGTAGGTCTCGAAAATGGAAATTTCCCTTCTACTTCAGGTACCTGATTGCTGAGGATCTAGAGATCATGGGACTAAGTTGCGGCTTGCGATGTTCCTAGAGATTATCTATTTTCTATTTTTTTACTTTGGATTAGTATTTTATTTCAGTATTGTGACTTGTTTGGGAGTTTTCCTAGACATATGTATCATTCATTATTTATTTATTTGTGCTCCAGTTGTTTATTACTTCCGATGTTTACTTCTAGCATGTTATTACAGCTTCTTCCATTGTTATCTATTTTACTTTCACTGTGTTACTCTGTCAATGAGGGCATAGTTTCCCTACTATCACACCCAAGTCCCTCAATGCTAGTTGGTAGCCTCTAGCATTTGGGGAAATGTGCTTGGGGCCATGTGACTAACTAGGTAAGGGGCACCTTGGGGTGGCTCCCAGAACAGGTATGTCCCATGATATATCATAAGGGAAAAAATTTTAAAAACCCAAAATTTTTTCAATGGAATTATCATTCTTATTATTGTATCTTGTTTAGTAATGTAATTTAATTCACATGAAACTCATGATAATAACAAAAAAATTAATTATCTTAATTTGGAAATCACATTTTTTGAATAAAAATGTCCATAGGAATTGAATGTATGAAAATGGGATGATAAAATAAAAATAATATAACAATATTAGAAAACATTGATTTGACCAACCCCCATAATAATCACACTCACAAGCAACACTATATAAATTATGGATAATATTAATAATTAAATGGGAGTTTTGAAAATGAATATATATATATATAACTTGGGGAGAAAATAAAATTGAATGAACAATGGAGGAAATATAACGAATTTATAGAAATCTAGGAACCCATATGACCCTTGGAATAGTAATCTAACCATTGAAATATTTACAGGATCATTGGAATTGTACTATGGTATTTACGAATAGTAACCTAATAGTTAGAATATTATCATCACCTATGGAGGTGTAAAATAAGATTTTAGTATCTTAAATAATAAATAATGTTATATTAAAATCATGAAAAAAATAAATATATGTTTTATAAAATGATAAAATAAGTGATTGTATTATTGTAAAACATATAGATTCCATTTTCATATTTATAAATAATATATTTATTTAAAATAAATATTATTTTCATGAAATTAGATTTTAAATAAATATTATTATGTAATTTTAATTTAATAATATGATACATTATGTAATATTTCATAGGGTTAAAAACTGATCATAATGTTAAATTTGGTATTTTTCAAATAAATGATGATTTTAACTAAAAATTAAATTTTACATATATAGAAAATTATTTTCATAAAATGTATATCAATTATTAAATTTACTCATTAAAAAATGTTTTGGGATAATTTTTGTATTCTCCTAAAATAGTTTAATTGTATATGGATAGTTAATATAAAAAATATGGTATTTTACATTACAACCAAAATATAATTTTTTTATGTCATGAATTATGTAACAATACTTTATTTAAAAATTATTACACCATTTACTATATATAGTCATACGAATCAATAATAATGGAAATCTTGTGCAAAATAATAAACTAATCAATGTGATATTCAAAAACACCTCTCTCCTACACTTAATAATACACCCATCATTCCCCTTTATTTATACAATATATAAGCCATATATCTTACCATATTTATACCAAATTACCGTTCTAGTCCTCCACCCATATCATATTCTTACTGGTCTCACCCTAACACAAATTCCATGTTCCTTAAGGATTTCTTCAAAGAGGTGACATTCAAGATGTATCATTCTCACACTAATGCTTTCAATTTCATATCTTCATTTACATTTTATTCTCAACTATCATCCATTTTGGAATATTTACTACAATGTCATATATATTTTGAATATTTATAGTGAAATTGTAATATCTACCATACAACCTCATCTCTTATCCTATAGTTCTAAAAATGAAACCATTTTCTATATTCTATCAGTTTTATACCTCTATGGATGTTGAGTTTTCATTTTACAATACCACATTCATGGAATTTTTAATTCACCTACAATGGTTTAAAATGACATAAATATATATTATATATTGTTTCACATATTCGAATAAATATATATATATATATATATATATATATATATACCCATTATATTAAATATAACAAAACCAGTTCACAGTGGTCATGAAAACCTAAAAAATGAACTAACCATTTAACATTAACATTTTCATTAAAATATTTCTCCCAATTTTAGAATACAAAATCATTATTTGTGACCATATGAATTTTTTGAAGTATATGAATAACATTTCATTTCCCTTCTATAGTTATATTATCATTTGACATGAAACTCATTAATTATCCACAGATGATATATCCATGGAATCTTGAAACAAACACATAATTTAAATAAATATGATATATATAGAAAATTTGATGAATCAAGTAATTTTTTAATTTAATCTATTTTCTAAGACAATATGTGCATGTTCATAATGATTATGGAACATTTGGTAATGGATCATTATGAACCAAACTTTTCTTTGGTTTATGAAATTTCATTCTCTAGATAAATTTATCTATCTCATTGATGTTATATAATGACTATATATTATATATTTTTTTATTACATATATTCCAAGATTATTCTCCCTTTTATTGATTGGTAAATACATGCCTTATGTTCATTTCACAAATTCATTTGTTTTAATAATAAATGATTAAGGGGAAATTCTTCTATCCCTTAATCACATTATTCAAAACCTATTTAAAATTGTTATTGAAGTCCTTATATTCACTAAATAATGGAATATTTTAGGTATAAATATTCATAATTACCAATAATTTTATTTGAAAATTTCATACTCATTCTCTCATCGATATTCTTTAATAGATTCCTTTAAAAACTAATTTGAATGTTCATTTATATTCACTATTATATACCATTTCACATGTTGTTTTTCTTTATGAATCCCATTTTTTTGGAATTATAATTTTGTACAAAGATGTAAATGTCAAAGAAATAAATTAATTCTTCTCTTTTGTATCTTTATGATATCCCCTTATATTATGATATGAGGAAAAATTATTAATCCCATTTATTTTAGTGGGTAATTAAAATGTATATTCTTTATTATTAATTTCCGCATATGGATCAAATATTCACACACACACACACATATATATATATATATCTGTGTGTGTGTGTGTGTGTGTGTTTTATTATGGGTTTACCTTTATATGTCTCCAATGTATTTTATGATTTTTGTGTGTGCTCTGAGATGATATCATTAGTATAAGGGAATGAACCTAATCTGTGATGGTGCTCTATCCACAATGTGATGTTGTCCTAATAGTTAGCTGTGAAAAATGCTTATATCATTTTATATTTTTCTACCATATTCAATTTTTTCTATGATCATATGATTACAAGTTCTTTATATTATTCTTCTATATGTCTATACATGATCAATGTATTTTATGATGCCTTGTTATATCTTCTAACTCATATGTTACTCCTCATATACATGTTTATTCACTTAATAGTCCTTATATCTCACCCATTTGATTTATTTATTCCTTGGGTTATCAAATATTATTTATATAGGTCAAAATAATTTAGGAGTTCATTATAGAGATCAAAATAAATATATTTTTCTTCATCATATTTTTGATGAATTATGAAACTTGTATTATAAACACAATAGGAATAAAAATCATGTGGTTATATCTGATATACATTTATATTAAAAAGAAGGTTACAATATTAGTAAAATTATTGGGTCACTATAAAATTATTCTAAAAAATGGTTGTTTATCCCTAAAATTGGGTCATGTATAGTCTGGATATACTATAGATCAATGTAAGGGAAAACGTTTTACTATACATTATTTTGTTTTCGAATGTTTTGACATAAAGGACATGAATATTGGAATAATTTATCGGTTAAATAAGATTATAAATGTCTTAGATTAAAAGTAAATCAGTGAAAATTATGATAAAACCATTTGACGGTAAAAAGAACATAGAAAGGGAACACAATATCTATAAAAAATTGATTTGAAAGACTGAAAAAATTATTTAGGATTTTAAACAAATTTCTTCACTATGATTATGGGTGATAGATTATTCCTAAAATGAATAATTTGTTGGTAATAGGAAAATAATACAAAAAAATAAATAGAAAAGTGTGTGAAGAGAATGTAAGTGAGACTCAGTGTGTATGAAACCTGAGAGTGTTGAACAATTACTAACCCAGAATATGCATAAGAAGGATGCTATACTAATAAATATATAAACCTATTATTGGAGTAAATTCCACATAATAGGAATGTAAAAATACGTCACAAATATCTCATAGGAATAAATATAAATCCCCAAGGACAATAAATCCATGAATGAAATAAAATTTTTAGTTTGATGGAAGATTTAAGAATATAATAACATTAGTGGTTGTCTAATGTTGGTAAAAAATACTGTTGAAAAGAAATGTGGATGTTATAAAGAGATTTAGAAAAATCCATAAGAATTTATAAAAAAACTACTTATGAAAAATGATATATTGAGTAGGACATATAAAGAATCAGCGACTTCAAATTCTATGAATACTACTATGAATATTTAGTCATCGTAAAAGTAAAAAGTTGAGCATGTTCCAAAATAATTAATTAAAATACAACCAATATAGTTTTAAATGGTCTAGAAAATGAATGGGTTATAAAAATTTCATTTTATTTAGATGATAATGGGAGAAAGATAGTTCTAGATAATAAAAAATATATTGAATGAAATAATTCCATGTTTCTTAGGAATGTAAAATATCAAAAATCCAACGTGGTGTAGAGATAAAGAGTTCCCTTTATGTTAGATATACAAGGAAAATGGTTTATAGATTGAGAAAAAAATTGCATACCAGTTTCTATCATTAATTATAAAATTATATCCATGATATTACAATTTTTTCTTCTATGTAGAGAATTGAAGGTGATATGTATAATAAGAGAAATAGTGTTTTCAATTACTATATAGTGTGAAGAGAAATCCATTATGGTGATATCTGGAAAGGAAAAGTTATTTAATCTTTAAAGAAATTCATGTGGTATTAATAATGATTAATGTTAAAAATGTGTAACACAAGAGCTTGTGTTAAGGTGAGAAGCTATAGAAAACTAGAAATCCAGAAAACACATGAAGAATAACTTTTTTGTTGTATGATAATCTGTTTTCTATCATTATTTGGATTATAACTAATCTATTTATCAAGGGGGATTTTATATTAATTATTTAAGGTTTATTGGAGAGGTAGTAACATTATTATGATAAATTTTTTTATATGTTTTGTTGAGGTGATTGTAGGTTATAAATTTATTGAATATCATCACGAACAATGTCTTAAATGGTAAAAATTAGTTCAGATCACATGATGGATAGTTTTAGGGAAATATTGGATGTATACATTAATCAATATTATTTTATACACTAATATATCTCATGTAAATTTATATTTTATTAATTTATATCACATTTTCTATGTAAAAGTTTATCCCATGCTTTATAAAAGTTGAACATTTTTTTCTAAAGTGAATAAGATGAAATATTAAATTATCGAAGAATATTGGGATGAGTAGGGAATCCCCTCACCATTTATCCTTTTATGTTATTAGAAATAGGGGTGAGAATAATTGTGATATTTGTAATATATTGTCTTAAAGTACGTTTATGGTGTTAAAATAAGTCTAATGGCGAGATTAAAGAGCCCAATAGATTTTGATAATTGTATTTATTTTCACTAATAATGTTGAATATTAATATGTACTGGGTGCATATAGTTTGTTCCTAATTGATGAAATCGATGAAATATATGAAATAGTTTGGAGTTGCGATGGCTCATATATATTGATGTTACCTATCATTTTATATGTTAATGGAGATCCAATCCAATTATGGAAAATGGTTTTAGTTGTTTTATTATTCTTGTTTTTTAAAATGCACCAATAAATATAATGTTTGTAGAGATGGTCTTATATGTAGACCAAGGACATGAAAAACTATATGAGAAGAGAACAATATACCACATGATACATTATGAGTTTGAATATTTAAATGTTTAAATACATGAAATGTAACGATTAAATATATATAAAGGTTTTATGTAAGGTTGAGAATAAAATGTTGAAATATAGATTACGGAGAATAATAAATAATGCATTGTATAATGAGTTAATGATTTTTTTTTATATTTTAATAACTTTTTAAATTCATTTATAGTGTTTTTATAAGATTTTATTTGATGAATATCCCCTGAAAATATTAGATGTTATGTTTATAAACCCAGCTAAATGTTATCAATGGTATAGATTTTAGAGAAATTTAAAAAGGTAAAAGCAATATGGAAGGGATTTTATAACTAATACTTAATAGTTATCAAATATAATATGTATGGGTAACTACGATTATCTTAGGAATATTTATGGGATTACTATATTATGAACACAAAAAATTATAAAATTCCAAAAATCATTATGATATGTTAGAGTTCTCAGAATGATATGTTAGAGTTACTCAAAGAGTTTGATGTATATATACGAGTACCTTTTAAATTAGATGGGATAATAATTGTTTATTTAGAATGTTTAAACTAAAAAACTGTAAAAAAACAATATTTTAGTGAATATGGAAGATTCATCCTAAGAATATAAAAGAGTAACTCCAAAACAATGAAGAATGTATAAGGGTTTATCATATATTTATGTCTTGAAATTGATTAAGTATTTAGAAAAAAATATTTTATGTAAAATTATGTTTCTCAATGTATAAATGTTATCCCAAAATATATTTTATGGTACTAAGAGGGTTTGAGATTTGTAAAAGTACCAAATTCACTATGATACACAATGTTTTTCTACATGATACGTATGAGTTATCAGAGTTTTCAAAGGTAGTATGTAACGGTACTCGCAAGAGGTTATTTATGGATTCCCAATAGAGATATGATTTTCAAAATTACCCAATCCTCCTAGAGAATCATAAGAGTTAACAAAATAATCAAATTCATATAAAAGAGTTAAAAAGATCATACATATTTCTCATCTAGAGATTATAAATAATATATAAGGGTATTAAATACAAAACCTCTGTGTAACTAATTTCACATAAGGGATATGTAAGGGTTGAATAATTAATAAAATGTAATAATTCATATGATTAAAATGGTAAAATGATAGGTGGATAATCATGTCATAAAAATCAAGATACTTTGAATGGACATGATTATAGCTCAGGATAATAGATATGAAAATTGAATTATATGGTTGTGATGTGATGAGTTTTTCTATTCCATTAATAATGTATTTTCATAACTAGGAATGTATTATAGAATAATATGGTCATAATCATACTATAAAGTGTAAGCGTAAAAAAATTGGATTCCTGTATATGGATATTTATTCCATCATGGAATAATGGGATATTGATTTAGTGGATGTTTTATGTCCTTTGTAACATTAAATAATTTTCCTTTTATTGATATTAGATATGAAAATCACTATTTGTGGAATACTAATTATTTTGATTATATAAATCTGAAAAAAGTAATTGTATTTCCATATTCCAAATATATTAAAAAATAATGTGATTTATATAATAAAAGTGAAGGATATTTAAATCAGTAAATATTGGGTGAAAAAATGAGATTTTATTTATTTAATATAAAATAAGCATATAATAAATAACATAAGGAAAGAGAGAGAGATAGATCATATAGTTCTTCAATACTAAATTCCTAAGCATCATGGTGGAAGAGGATGAGGATGAATCAATCGAGGTTGATGAATGTCCTGCTATTGAATACATATTTTCATCAAGGACATAAATAAAGAGATTAAATAATGAGAAGAAGAGAATGGGAGAGTAAGACATACAACATAGCTATATGTTATGGATATATAAATCAAATATATTAAAGAAGTGAAGATTTAGGAAGAGGACATCAAGAGGTATCATACTATCTTCAAAAGTTGATCATTTTGAAATTGATTTGAGTAAATATATATGAAAATATGTTTATTTATTTAATTATTTATTACATGTCAAAGACCTATTTCTGAGGAAGGAGATATTTCATTATTGATCTAGCGACTTCCAAAATTATACTGGGGATCATGTTTAATGAATATTTAAGGATTACTATTGGAGATATGAGTGATTAAATAATATATAAACCTTATAATTTGAGAGATTTATGTGTTTTTAGGATATAAATACTATAAAAATATTTCATTAGGTCAAGGATGTTACCTTCATATGGGTTATGGATGAAATCGATCCACCCCATGTATGTGATTATTTTTGTATGATACCAACTCATGTTTTTTTATCTAAAGTAATTGATTAGTAATAATTTGTTACTCGTATAAAAAATGAACATATAATGGATTATATATTCACATTTAGATTTAAATTTGAAAAAAATAACAAATACTTGTCTTTATTGATTATTTATTACTTTTCATGTGGTTGGGGAATATTGTAAATTCATAAAAATGTCAATATTTAATAACTGATATTGAAAATTTTATTTTAACAGTGGATATACAAAAAAGGGTATAATTAGATAAAAATTGTCACATAGATTCACCTCCAACATCTAATGGTGACTAGATGATCCATTTTTCACCTCACCTCGCATAGATGTCCCATCTTCTTATAAGAACCAATTGAATCATATATAGAAATATATAGACCAAGACCCACACACACTTCATGTATATAAATATTAGATGATAACAAATATTTTAAAATATTACAATAAATGAATAACCAATATTACACAATGATAGGGTTCTACATATCTAATATCACACACTAATAGATTTACTCTCCATATATATAAATTCATAACCAAAAAATGGGATGAAGGTGGTTATAAATTGTCTAAAGAAAAAATAAATACCAAACAATGGGTATACTGCATTCAATAGTTTCTTATTTCCATGGTATATTATTTTTTTAGTTACATGTCTTATTATGTTCATTTATATAATTTCACATGGTTATTGTATTCCTATTTCTATAAACTGAATGGATCCAGGAAATATGGTGTCCTGATTTTTATCAGGAAAATAACTTATTTCTCCCTACACATTCTATTGCAGCCCAAACTATATTCATTAAAAATTTATTTTTCTAATCTAGTAAACTAATTTCTTGATTTTTAGTTATGCATCATTAGGTAATACTCCATGAATAAGTCAATCTTTGTCGAACATTCCACACTGATCTAGTCTTCCATGGTAGAATACTAATCATCTAGTTAATTCATTTTGATTAATTTTTTGTATGAGTTTTGATGAATTTAAAATTTTATTTTAGTCCACACTCAGGAAGACTATTTGAATCAAATTTCTAAAATCAAATATCAGGAAATGAACTCTTTTTTGTTTCAATTAAGAAAATATCCCTAAAATGTTTCACTAATTGTTAAAAAAATCCTACATAACTCATACATTTCCAAATACTTTATATAAATTATATATTATTTAATATTTATTTTCATTAAAAGTAATCCTTTTAATGTAAACATTACATGAAGATAAAAAATTTCTAGAAATCCTTATTTTTATTACATATTGTTCATTTATAATAATTTATCTTTATGATTATTCAAAAATATTTTTACCATGATGGTATTCCCTTTTAAATATATATATTATTTTTCAACTATTTAAATATATTGTTCTCTATTTATTGGTTTTCACCCTTTTTTAGAACATTAACACTTAAAATATTTAGTTTTAGATGTATGAACATATTATATAAAAAATGATATATCAATCATAAGTCATAAAATATATCCAAATGAAGTTATTTAAAAAAATTTATACAATATTATAAATTAAATTACTTAATGTACAATGGGTTTACCTTCCCATTCTCTTAAAACAGCATTAAACAATCTCATGAAAAATCCCTAATAATATTGGATCCCCTTACTATGTTATATTTTACTACCTAAATATCTATATAAATCATATAAAACTCTCTATTTTATCAAAATATGTCACCTAACCCCTTTTCATATCTTTATTTTCTCTTTTAACAATAATAATACTAAAAATAATCCCATGATATTATATAGATATTAGTAATCAATATTATTTTATATGACAATATTGAGATTATTTTATTTTAATGTTTGAATGATAATTTTATTTTCTTACTAATCCCATTAAATATTACTATTTTTCAAAAGTACTTTGGAATTTATGTGAACATACATTTATCAAGCACTTTTGGAATTGGATTTTTTAACAAAACATTTATTTAATTAGAAAATTTTATGAGTTGGTAAGGTTTAAACTGATATGATTTCCCTATTTCAGACTCTCATAAAAGATTAAGTGAAACTTGGGATATCAATATAAAATAACAGGTTGTTATAAATAATGATTTCTCTCAATATCACTGCCATGATTATTTAGAGAATATTTCCAAATAAAAATTCTCTTTTATATATTTAAAATTGGATTTCAAGGACAATTTTTCTATTATAACCCATATTAAATTTCAGAATTATAAGTAGATACTAGTGATCAAATACCTTAAAAAATCACAAATTTTAATTTTTTTAAAGGAATAAATAACTCTGTTGGCTAATTTCCATTAAGTATTTTTATTTGAAATAATTTTTTATTAATATTTCCAAAACCAATATTATATTAGTTGTTGGGGAAAATATTAATATTTTTTGATATATTTTACAATTGTATGATAATTATGACTTTCTGTGTATAATTATTTTTGAAGTACACTCCATAGACCATCAATGATTTCCTTGAAATTAAATGTGTCCATGAATGAATAATCAACATGTAATGATATTTTCATTTTCAAAAAAAAAATTAACATTCATATGTTTTCATAATAATATATATTCTCATATTTGTAAGGATTAATGTTGGATGTACAATAATTATCATATCGATTATGATATTCAAAATGAGTTACACTTTTTTTTGTATTTTTCATTCAATAATGGAAAATTTATTGTGTTGGCACAATTAAATAAATTTAATATATATAATTATCACATGGAACACATTTTATTTTTAAATGATTATTATAATTATTTTTCAGAATATTTAAAAAATAATTTATATTTAAATAAAAATCATCTGAAATGATTTCTAACTATAATTATGATTTATAAAATTTCAATTAAATTATTTGTAACTAGATTGATATATTCAATATTTTTTTACAATCATTTAATTCATATATCATGTAATTTATTTAATTAATTTTTGTATTATTTATATTTTTATCATATAGAACATATGGTTTAATATCACATATATAAGAGGAATTAACATTATTATTCCTAGAACATTAAATAAAACCATCAATCATCACCATATTAAAAATCGAAAAACTATTCTGTATTTCATGTAAATTACATTCCAATCCAAAATTATATAAAATAAAAACCCATAAGTGATGTCTAAAGGAGTGACACATGCAAAAACCTCAAAATACATGATCTAGTAAAGTCCAACCTGATCAGCAACTCCCTCCTAAAAACACACACTCACACACACATATACAAACACACAAACACACACACACACACACAGAGATATATATATATGTATATATATGAATGTGAGAATACATGTATACAAAGTAGGATCTTCCCCCTAACCACTCTTGACATGTGGAGGAAATGTATTAATACCACACCAAATAAATATTAGAAACAACATACCCCAAAACCACGTTAACTATCTCCCAAAATCACCCACTCAATATCACATAAAAGTATTGAAATGTAAAACCAAAAGAATATATATAATTAAGTTACATCATAACAATTTATCGAATGATGTAATTAAATTAATTACCAAACTAAAAAACCATTTCTCACATCCCTTCTAAAACTATATAATCACATTCCATATCTCACATTCTGAACACATACCACAACCCCAAATCCACCACCACATCATACTGTGAATAATACCACATCCAAAATCCCTATATGTTAACTACACATCATATCATCATCATAGTATGGTAATATGAACATGAAGTACATCAACATCATTCTCTCCTCCTTCTAGGCACATCCTCCACCATACATTAAATCGAAACCTATACCTCATTATCAACCCCATTAAACATTATTTTCACTCTAACTTTAATTTATTACATCTTTATACTACATGATCTAAACACATTATAATTTATATAATACATTAAATCTAAATAATTAATGTGTAACAATTATTCATATTTTTGCTCTAAAAATATGATATTTGTAAAATATGAAAAACCCAAACCCATATTTTTATTCATATGGTTACCTAGATTTGGTGGTGGTGGGTATAAAACTCTAAGGAATGCATTAAATATAGTAAGTGACATAATCCCAAACTATGATTTGACTCACAATCATGTTTCATTTACTATTCTAACCTCCAAAGGACACAAAACCTAATGGCATGTACATAAATACCATTTACACAACTGGCCAAAATATAACTATAATTGTACAAATGTTACTGAATTGAAACATAATAACAAAACATTCTATTTCATCAGATCATTTCCAATTCCCTAGATTACTGTTACCAATTGCATTATGTTCAATTTAATTTCTGTACTACCACAACTCTATTTCTAGTTACATTTATCATGTTTCCTTATTAAACATAATTTAAGAATAATTAAAATATATATTTTTAGAACCAATTTAATTCATCAACCCATTCAACATTCGTTTAATTATAGAACCATCCCATTTTTTGGGTAAACATGAACCAACCATATGAACCGCTCCAAAAAATTGCATAAAATACCCCACAAAACAACAAAACATCCACCACAAGGAAACAAAAACATAAAATCATTATTATTTAACTTTATATAAAAATAATACCTTCCCATATGGAAATGTTATAAAAAGTTACACTAAATTTCTTCCAAAATAGTGACATCACACCTTCACCAAAAACTGGACACAACACCTCATTAATGAGACCACTTCTGACCAAAAATAGAATTTATAGAACATGAAAGTATAAAGTGACAATAATTAACATATGTACAACAACAACCTCTTCCCTGGTGTCATGACTCATCTGCAGGGGCCTGTGTCGTGATTACCCTAAGCCCTCCTTCTATTGGCCATGGGTTGGTGACTAGAACTGGAAAGGCTAACCCAAAAAGGGAAGGTGTTTCCTTTAAACATGTATGCACACAAATAGAGTACACACACAAAGAAGAACACAAGGAACCAATACTGATATTAAGAGTAAGTACTAAAAGTAAAGGGTGTTGTATACAAGCCCAACTAAAGGAAATATACAACAAAAGGAAAGAAGAACTGGATCTAGAGATCGTTTTTCGAGGCTCCTACCTGAAGAGTAGGTATAACTCACTATCTGATGTCACTACAACTCACCAGATCTATTTATCACCTCTAAGCCCCATCTAACCCTGGCTCCCCAAGTCTATGTCAAGTTTTTTGACATCGACACATGACACAAAAAGTATGGGAAAATCCCGTGCAGGGGTGATTATAACAATATTCAGTAGGGACCCCGAGACCCCCAAAGGTCTCTATGAAATCCACAAAGGTAAACCACAATGAAAATATCAATCCCAAATCAAAAAGTTAAAGATAAATCAAACTATATAAAACTTATTAAACCGGAATAAATATAATTAGCCATATTCTAGATCATCTTATTCTGTTGGGAGGATCATCTTCTAATCTGAGAAGGGTTTCTCCACTACCGATCCACAAAGGCTCTCTATGCCACTGATCAATGATGGGTCACTCTATAGCTGGTCCATGACAGGTCGTGCTAATGTTGATCCAGAGAGGGTCCCCCTCGTGCTGATCCATGGAGGGTCGCTCTATTGCCGATCCACGGAGGGTATCCTTCTTGCTGATCCATGGAGGGTCGCACTATTGTTGATTCGTAGAATTTCCCTCTATTAATAATCCATAGAGGGTCACTCCATTGCCGATCCATGGAGGGTCACTCTCTTGCCGATCCATAGAGGGTCACTCGTCACTTCACAACCAACCAATGGATTTTCACACCTTGTATGTATGATTTTCAAATCTTATTATCTTGAAGCCATTGGTCATATCTCAACTGCCAAGAAGTCTCACTTAGAGGAAACCCAAATGATTGTCTTCTTGTAAGGGTTCCAATGCAATAGAAGGTGCGCTGATCAGATGCTCGGTCTGTAAGTTATAGGCTTTTTAGTAAAAAGGGCCCAGTTGGATTCAAGTCCATTCCAACTCGAACATACTCCAACATCCAAAAAAACTCATGTGGAGTATATAAGAATTAATTCTCCATCTAAAGGGTCCCAACACCACTAACGACATTTCAATCAGACGTGCGGGTTGCAAGATACAAGCATTTTAGTAATCAAGGGGCATGTTGTGTCTGGGCTCAGTCCGACCGGGCCAACCCGACCCAAGGGTCCCAAATACCCATGTTCAATTAGATGGACTCAAACTAACATGATTTGGGTCAGGGTCGGTCTGGTCTGGCCGGGACAGTGGGCAAGGCCCAATGGGCCCTGTTGGACCTAGATCGGTTTGGCTGAGGGTCCAGCCCGCTCGGTCGCCTGACAACCCAGTCTCATCCATCATGACCAAAGAGCACAGGTCTGGCCTATAGGCATGGGTCCACCCCACTAACTATAGGTCTCACCCACTAGCATGGGTTTGACATGTTGGATGCATGACCGACACATCGTTCCATTGGTGTGGCACACCAGTGTGGGAATGGACCGCAAGCCCGATGCCCAGCTGCTAGGGTGGTCGCTGGTGCCCCGTCCTACTGGGACACAACAGCCACATTGAATCCAGGCCCTAGTAGCCTCATTGATGTAGGGATTCCTCCATATGAAATCGTCGGACTGAGGCTCACTAGCCACCGGACGCCCCGGACACGGGTGGTCCCTCCATGTGGATCCCGGTGCCATGACTCCTCACCATCGTGGCGCGTAGCTGAGATCACCACAACCCTCCGCCCGTGACCACCGCCACGGGCTGCCGCTGACTGCCGGCGCACCCGTGGTGCCTTCGATGGGACACTAGATTCACTCCAGTGGTCCGTTTTTGGATTTGTCTGCATCTATGGCCTCTGTAGGGTTCCATCATCACCACAATGCCTTCACATTCACCTTGCTGAGAAGTTGACCAGTCATCTTTGAAGAACACAATAAGAACAACTATGGTGGAGGGACCGGGCCTTGTTCATGTTGGCCCATTACATCAATGATAGAGTTTAATCATGGGGATAATCGTGATGATATCCACACTACTTCAAAAACCCCAAATCAAACCCCCCACACAATATCCACCCGCAAGAACGAGCGATTCACAGATCAACCCGTTAGTCGGTGGATCCGCATTCATTGTAAATTTTCAAGTACGAGGAAGAATTAATCAAATTCCAAGAACACATAAACCCCTACCAAGATTCATTGGATCCTCTGAGGATGAAGGATGTGATTCCCGTCATCGTCGATATGCATTCATTAGCATTCGTCACCGCTTGCCAACCTATGGATTTGATCCTCCAACGTTCATTGTATTGTTCTTCATTCTTTGTTGGATTAGGAATCCACCAGTGCTTATTTAGATACTTCAATGTGTTTTTTATTCCCAAACTCTAACACATTGGATTATTAATAGAAATAAAAATTGGTGCGATGTTGTGCCCATTAATGAGGCTCATTAAATGAGGCTCATTAAATGAGCCATTATGTTAACTACATCACCGTTTTAAATGAGCCATTATTGACCCTCCATTAATACGCCTCATTGCCACCTCATCTATGAACCATAAAATTTCCATCCACCACACCATGGTGAGAAAAGAAATAAAATAATTATATTATCATCCTGCGAAGTTTGAAAAATAAAATTTCTCCTTGGACCTTGCCGGAAAAATTTAAGGCATTTTTAGGCGAATCCCAGCGTTTTGAGTTCATCAGTGTCCTTAGATTTTTGAGTTGAGCACCATTTAAAAAGTAATAAAACCCCTCTTAAACCTTTACGGAACATACCTTAAAAAGGTCAAAATTCTGTTCCAGGCTCTCCAGGCTTCGAAATAAAGTGTCATAAGAGCGTGTGGGACCAAAATAATTCCATATAAAAAAAATATTACAGAGAAGTTTTGATAAATTACATTTTACCCAGATTCTTAGGGAATTATGCCCCTGAAAATCAAAAAAAAAACTAATTAAATAGATGGGTGTACTGAGAACAAATTTGAGCCTCCCACTCACATGTGCTCTCTTGGAGATTCCTGTTCTTACACCTAATTCACACCAGAGGAATCGACCACCCACGTAGGCCCCAGTCCATTCTATCCTCTATCTCCACCGGGAACTCTGCAAAACATCACCCCATATTCAATGTCATGCTCACCCCAGTCGATGATGTGTGATGGATCATGCACATACCTTCTCAGCTGTGACACGAAGAAATCATCAAGAACACTGTTTATCTATGGGGGAAGAGCTAGGTGGTTCGACGCCTCACCATCTCTGTTCTAGATCAGAAAATGTCCAATGAACCTCAGAGATAGCTTTTCACCCTGTAAAAAACTCTACAATCCTTGTCGACATGAGACCCAAAGGAAGACATGATCGCCCTCCTCAAACTATAGGGGTCTCTGTCTCCTATCGGCATAAGACTTATGCCTACATTGTATTGTCCTTATCCACTCCTAGATGATCTACACCTTCTCGTTGGTAGCCTGTAACAACTTTGGACCCATGAGTACCGACTCCGTTAGGTCTATCCAGCATATGGGTGATCTTCACGGAAACCTGTACAAGGCCTCAAATGGTTCCATGCCAATGGTGGAGTGATAGTTTTTATTTTATACAAACTCCACTAGCAGTATGTAGTCCTCCCAACTGCGAGAAAAATCCAGGACACAAGCATGCTGCATGTCCTCCAAGTTATGTATAGTCCGCTCCATCTTACCATATCTCTGTGGGTAAAAAGAAGTGCTCATGTGAAACTGCATCCCTAACGCCTCCTATAATCATCTACACAACTGAGATGTAAACGAGTATCATGATCTGAGATGATCATCGAAGGCACCCCGTGAATCCACAGTAACTCTTGGATGTATAGGTGTCCCAAACCCTCTACAGGTCCCTGCTCTCAGATGGGTAGAAAGTGAGACGACTTGGTTAGTCGGTCAATAATCACCCTGATAGAGTCGTGGAACCTATATAACGACCCATACTTTACATACATTGTTATTACTTCAGAATTGAAGCACACTTATTACAACATATAACAAAACCAAGAAAGGACCGTATATGTATAGTGTCTTTAGAAACTGGGAAACATAAACAACTGGTTCATAAAGAATCTACTTTACCTCCCATTTATTTCATCATATCTAGAGTCCCTTTTTGGCATATTCTACTTAATAACCTTCTTCCTGACCTGGGGAAATAAAACATACAAAAGGGTGAGCTCAAATGCTCAGTAAGGGTAAACAAAAGAAATATCAATCACATCATATACATAAGCACATAACTTTTGGAAATCTTAACCTGCAAAACAAATCATAATTTCATAACATGGGATAAATCATAGTAGTGAAATATAATCCCAATAATCATAACTTAAAACATGAAACTTTGTGGCATACACACATAATCATAGAGAATCATTTCTTATTAGTCAAGATTCATTGCCAATACTATCTTAGTGGAAAAAGTCCATTTCTGAAACCGAGTTCACTCCGTGTTTTAGTTATGTTTCACTGTACCAGTATAACGTACCGTTCCAGCCATGTCTATCTCATGAGATATAAAATCATTACCCAATGAATTGGAGGGATATATAGGTCCCACCCATCTCATAATGATACAATTCTTATGTGTGCCACAAAATCATAAATCATACATCATTGCATAACCCATGTAGTAAAAATGGGATTCTTAAACAACATTACATCATAAAACAATTCATATAAGATAAAGGAATTCATAAAAATATTTCCATCAAAACATAATCAAATCCATGTAATAATAGGGATATAAATAGAACCCTATATTATCTTAGATGGAAAATAATTTTGATAAACACTTGAACTCCATTATTGAGGAAAATATCCTTTCTACTTAAAAAACACTTTTCCTTTCTTAATATGTCATACAATTCTTAAAATAAGTTGATTAAAAATAAACATGAAAACTTTTAAAAGAAATATTCTTGGAAATATTGTTTTAAAAATCCATTCATACTGTATAAAAAAACATTCTTCTCGTACTTTTGTCGGAAAAGTCAAAAAGTACCTCGTACGAAAAACGACAAAAGATTCATTTCATATCTTTTACTAAAAACTCACCGAAGGGTAAAATTGGATATAACTATTGTAGAAGGATATAAATATTACATATTGATGAAACATGGATATGGATGATAAAATACACCCCAGTAAATGCCAAAGTATAAACAATCTCGGATAAAAATGAGATTGTGATATTTCCCTTACCTTATGTCCGATATGCTTTGTACATGTCTGAACCTCCTGTATAATGATTTAAATAATTTTATTGACTTATTCCAGAATCATAATTATTTTTATGATATCAAATTTGGTCATATTCTTAGCTTCTTAGTAGTAATATTTCATTGCTACTTGTTATTCGGGTGTTTATAACTTTTTGTTCTTATGCGTGTTTTGTCGAATAAATTCTTATTCTTCTCTTTAGGTTATAGATACCTCATTTCCAGAATGTTATTAGTGTAATATATATCATATTCATTCATTCAATTCATTTATATAATCATTATGAAATGAAGATCATGCAGAATGAGTCGCATCACATCGTGGAGATGGTATTCCGTACGTACGCACGAGTGATGATATCATTCCAATGATCATGGAATTGTATTGGAGTGTGTGTATACTATTTAAGAATCAGTATCACTTTATAATAGTCATATATAGTCATTATTGACACCATTATACCCATCTAAGTAAGGTGGTGGTGGAAAATAGATTACACCACGGCGTGGAGACGGTATTTCGTACGTAGGCACGCGCGGTGATTTCTTTTTCCGTAGGATGGATAGATGGTGAAATAGGGTTGTATTATACTTATAATAACATATCAATATATGAGTGATACTGATGTTATTACTTCATAATGAAATAACTAAATAAGAAGAAGTTGAAGAAGAAATAAAGATGAAAGAATCGGTAACGGACATTACCTCTTCTTTTAAGTGCTTCTTTGAGACCTCCTTTTAGGGCACTAAAATAGGTCATTGAAGTAGACCAGAACCTCTAGGATGTTTCTAGGGAAGTGTATAGAAGAAATTGGTAGGGTTTGGCCGAGCATGAAGTTTCAAAGTGGTGTGAGGAAGAGGGGGATGAGGTTCCCTTTTATAAGGGAGGAGAGGGGCTCCTTTGGAAAAACAAAAAAAATTATTTTATTATAAAGTCAAGTTCAGTTTTAAATAGCTCCAAATTTATTTATTTAGAAGCTAAGGTGGGTATGGGTCGAAATACTATCATAAAATTGAATTTAGACTAGTTTAAGTTCCTATTTTAACCTTATCATTTATATTTAACGTTAAGTTAAATAATTTTACTTTTACCGTGTCTTCTTGTGTTCTTATACTATAAGGTTAATAAACATACTATAAGCAGCCAAAAGAACCCCAAGTTGTTTATTATTAATATATATAACCTTATATAAGTAATTTTGCTGAACCGTTTATTTTTAGGAATAAAATAACAATTACTAATATAATATTAGTTTTAAAAACTATTTTATGTCAATTTTGACACTATTTAGTAATTAATTTTTGTGAGAATCATAACAGAATGATTAGTTCGAAAAAAGTTAATTAAATAAATTCTAACATGTCATATTAATCTATAAAGTTAGTGGAATTCATAAAAAGTCTCAAATTACATTTATTTTGATGTTTATAACATCAATTATGTCAATATTTCATTAATAAGATAATTACTGCATCATCTTTGTGTCATAAATAAATAAAATTATTTAATGTCTAAAAATTACAAATAAAATACCATTATGTAGGAAATATTTTTATCTTTCTAATAAATATTTATAGTCGAATTTATCTTATGTATAACCCCATATTAAAAATTATTTACCTATTAAACATTGATTTTAACTATTTTAACCCTTCTTTAAATAAATTAATAATAAATGTCCTAATCTAATCCAAGTGGGCCTAAATGGTCATATTTTATTTCTAAGGTTGTATTTGGTCGAATTAAACTTGTCCAATAGAATTAGGACATGTTTTAGGGTAATAATAATATCATTTTTACCCTTAATTACCCTATTTACTTTTAGCCGTGGTAAAAAAAAGTAAAAAGTTACTATTCACCAAAAAATTATTTTCATCTCATTGAACCACATTTTACTTACTGACATCAACCGTGTCTCTCGGATTTTAGAAATTCCACTCACAGAAGCGGTAAAATTATATTTTATGAAAAATTCAGTTTTTTAACTACAACTTAGTGGTTTCACTATTCATCAAAAATTGAAAGTTTTCAGAAAAATACCAAAATTTCACCCTAGGATAATTTCGATATTCCGAATCCAAAAATGAAGTCCATTTTGAAAAATAAAATTTATAAAATTTCAAAAAGTGGTTGATACTATTCATAATGGCTAGTTTTAATAATATTTTATTAGCATATCATTGTTTAGTGAAACTCGGTATTGCGTACGATGCAAGCTATCGAGGAAGGTTGCGATTTCGTGTAAAGCAAGACAAGCAAGTTTTGTGTGTATAAAAAGATTCCTTTGATGATTTATATAACATAAAAGTCTCGGGTGTTACATTCTACCCCCCTTAAAATGAATTTCTCCCTCGAAATTCATCTCTTTGTAACAAACAAATGAGGATACCTCTCCCTCATCATATCCCCAAGCTCCCATGTAGCTTCTTCTAATTGGTGGTTCCTCCATAAAACTTTCACGAATCGAGTGGTCTTGTTTCATAGGACTTTTTCGCTATGATCCAGAATCTCTATCGGTTGTTCTTCATAAGAAAGATCTTGCTCCATCAGTACAACTTCTGAGCTGAGTACATGTGAATGATTAGGTATGTACTTTCTCAAGAGAGATACATGGAACACATCGTGAACTTGAGAGAGATTCGGTGGAAGCACCAATCGTTAAGCTACCTTCCCAACACGGTCCAGTATTTCGAAAGGACCGATATATCTAGAACTCAACTTTCCCTTATTTCCAAATCTCATTACCCTCTTCCAGGGAGATATTCGTAAGAACACTTTATCACCCACTTCAAACTCTAGGTCTTTTCTTTGGTTGTCGGCATAACTTTTCTGTCGACTCTGAGCTGGTCTTATGTGTTGTTGAATAGATCTGACCTTTTCTGCCATTTCATCAATGAGATCGGGTCCTAATAGCTTTCTTTCCCCAACTTCATCCCAGCAAGTTGGATTCCTGCATTTCTTTCCATAGATAGCTTCATAAGGAGCCATCTGTATACTGGAGTGAAAGATATTATTATAAGAAAATTCCACCAAAGGTAGGTGTTGATCCCAACCACCTTTGAAATCTACAGAGCAAGCTCTCAACATATCTTCTAGAGTTTGAATTGTTCTCTCAGACTGACCGTCTGTCTGAGGATGATAAGCAATGCTGAAACTCAACTCTGTATCCAGAGTATGCTGAAGACTTCGCCAGAACATTGAGGTAAATCTCGGATCCCGATCAGATATAATAGAAAGTGGTACTCCATGCAATCTTACCACTTCCTTTACATATATCCTGGCAAGCTGATCCAGAGAGAAATCCTCTCTAATAGCAATGAAGTTTGCAGACTTTGTAAGACGATCAACTATGACCCAGATAGCATTATTTCCTTTGGATGTTTTAGGAAGTCCTGTGAAAAAGTCCATAGTGATGTTTTCCAATTTCCATTCGGGTATGGGTAATGGTTGTAACATCCCCTTAGACTTCTGTCTCTCAGCTTTAACTTGTTGACAAACCAAGCATCGAAGGACATAATCAGCAACATCTCTTTTCATTCCATCCCACCATAAGTATTCTTTCAGGTCCCTATACGTCTTCGTGCTTCCAGGATGAATAGAGAATGAAGAACTATGAGCCTCATCCAGTAGTTCCTTCTTTAATTTGGGGATGGGAGGAACACAAACCCGATTCCTGAACTTTATTATCCCATCACAATCAAGGTTGTAATCCGGAACATTTCTCACCTTCTTTTGTAACTCGACATCTTCTTTCTGTGCCTCTTTAATCTTCACATGTATAGATGGTTGAAAATTCATTTGAGAAAGATACTATTTTTCCCCTTTCATTATAATTTCAAGATCCAGCCTTTGTAAATCCATAAATATTGGATCTTTTGTGATCCTCATCATGGATAAACTAGCATGGTCTTGTCGACTTAATGCATCTGCCACCTTGTTTTCTTTCCCAGGGTGGTAATGGATTGAGCAGTCGTAATCCTTAATCAGCTCCAAACATCTTCTTTGGCTCATATTCAGCTCCTTTTGTGTGAAAATATACTTTAAACTTTTATGATGAGTATAAATATCACACCTTTCACCATAAAGGTAATGCCTCCAAATCTTTAATGCAATGATTACCGCAGCTAACTCCAAATCATGAGTTGGTTAATTTTGCTCATGTATTTTCAACTGTCGTGAGGCATAAGCTATCACCATATCATTTTGCATAAGAACACACCCTAATCTCTTCTTGGATGCATCACTGTAGATCACAAACCTTTCTCTACTACAAGGCAGTGTGAGCACGGGTGCACTGGATAACCTTCTTTTCAACACCTTGAAATTATCTTCACATTCCTCTGTCCAAAAAAACTTAACTCCTTTCTGAGTCAACTTGGTTAGTGGATTAGATAATCGTGAAAAATCTTTCACAAAACATCGATAATATCCAGCCAAACCAAGAAAACATCGGATCTTGGTTACTGTTGTTGGTCTCGACCATCTTTCGATAACCTCTGTTTTTTCTTGATCCACAGATATCCCCTCTTTTGAGATTATGTGACCCAAAAATGCAACTTTTTGAAGCCAAAATTCACACTTGGTAAATTTGGAATAAAGATTCTCCTTTCTCAGGGTCTTCAATATAATTCTCAAGTGATCTTCATGTTCTTCATTGCTCATTGAATAGACAAGAATATCGTCTATAAAGACTACCACAAACTGATCAAGATAGTATCTAAAGAATCTATTCATTAGATCCATGAAGATAGCAGGGGAATTAGTAAGACCAAATGGCATCACTATAAATTCATAGTGTCCATACCTTGTACGGAAAGCCGTCTTTGGTATATCCTCCCTTTTGACCCTTAACTGATGATACCCTGAACGAAGATCAATCTTGGAAAAGTATTGAGCTTCGTGTAGTTGGTCAAGTAGGTCATCAATGCGCAGGAGAGGATATTTTTTCTTGATAGTGATCTTGTTAAGTTCTCGATAATCAATGCAGAGTCTCATTGATCCATCTTTCTTATTAACAAATAGAGCAGGTTCTCCCCAAGGTGACGCACTAGGGTGTATTAACCCCTTATCAAGATTCTCTTGGAGTTTCTTCTTCAATTGATGCAACAAAATTGGGGCCATTCTATAAGGTGTCTTTGAAATAGGCAAAGCACCTGGTATGAGTTCTATTGAAAACTCAACTTCACGATTCGGTGGAAGACCCAGTAATTCCTCCAGAAAGACATCATCAAACTCCCGTACAATGGGAATATTCTTAATCGTGAGTTTCTCACCAACCATTTGAGATAAATAACCTTAATTTATTGGAATCAATACCCATAAAATGGAAGAAATTTCCACTGGAAGGTTATGTTCTTCCTTTCATCGATAGACGATCACATATTGATCTGGAATATGAAATGTGACTTCCCTTCTTTGGAAATTGATATGAGCTTCATGTAGAGAAAGCCAATCCATGCCAAGAATCATATCAAATTCCATTATAGGAAGGATCGCAAGATTTGCAGGAAGCACTTTCCCACAAACTTCAATCGGAGAAGAATTATAAACTTTTTATGCGACTGTTGTGCCATTAGGTGTTGTCACAGCTAACTCAACAACTAATTGTTTAGGTAATACGGTGATACCCTTAGAAAATTCTTCAGAAATAAAGGAGTGGGTGGATCCAGAATCAAATAAAACATTTTCTACCTTAGAGTGGATGGTAAGTGTACCTTTCACCACATCATTATAGTACTCCACATCGCTGATAGAAATTACAGGTGACTTTCCTTTGTCTTTAGTCTTAAGAGTTTGTTGACGTCGACCATCATCATCAACCCTTGGATTAGGGAATTTATTTTCATAATTTCCCATCTCATTGAACTTGAAACATTGAAGTTTAGTAGGTTCATTCTTGTGTATCCCTTCCTTTGTTTGCAACATTAGACATCTTCTTCCCATCATCGCAGCATTCAAATTCCTGATGACCTTCCTTTCCACATTTGAAACATTTACTTGTCCCTTTAAGACAACTCCCTCCATGTTTCTTTCCACACTTTGATCATAAGGGAAAGATCATATTCTTTTCAGTGTGCTCTTTAGATTTTCCTTTGAATTCCATTTTTCTCTTCTTATCAAACCCATATGACTGATGGGTTACTCCAATCTCCATCTCAACTTTGAGAGCACATCGAAAGATTTCCTCGTAGCTATTGAAGTCCCTTATGGATAAGGCCCTTCGAAGACTTGGTTTTAAGCCACTAAAGAATCGATAGCTCTTACTCTCAAGTTGGATAATAATACCAGAAGCGTACCTTGAAAGTCTTGTAAAATTTGCTTCATAGGTACCAACAGATTCATCATCATTTTGCTTCAGTTCAAGAAACTCTTTCTCCATCTTTGTTTGGAGAATACAAGGGAAGTACTTATTGAAAAATAATTTCTTGAACTCGTCCCATTCCATGGACTCAATTTCATCCCTTTTCCTCGTATTCTTAATAAGATTCCACCATTGATCAACATCACCTTCCAAACGATACACTGCTAATATGACTTTATCATGCTCAGAACATTGAAGAACTGAAAATATCTTTTCAGTAGTACTAATCCATTGTTCAGCAACTAATGGATCAGTAGACCCGCTGAATGAAGGTGGACACTGTCTCATGAAGGATTCAACAGAATGTTGCTCCTTCCTTTTCTCGTTTGGAAGTCATGTATGATTCATAGCTTGAGAAATTTTTGTGAGCATGGCTACAAGATTTTTCATTCCAGCTCCCATAATGTTTGGTTGCTCAGGGGGACAATCATTGCATTGCCCGTCGCATTCCGCATTAACACGGTTCCTTCGGGTTCCAGCAATTGACTAAAACCAAGAAGAATAGTGTGAGCAACAATAATTATAATAGGAAAACCACATAATCAAGAATAAAATTTCACACTTAAGGTCTTATCCTAGGTTATTCATGGCCATTTCTAAAACACTAAGATTGTGTTCTATGCTTAGACTTATCCTTAGGGTTCTTACTAAGGCTTTCACATCCTAGTTTCCAATGGTTGACTATACCTTTCCTCTGATACCAACTATAACGACCCATACTTTACATACATTTTTATTACATAAAAATTGAAGCACACTTATTACAACATATAACAAAACCAAGAAAGGACCATATAGGTATAGTTCCTTTAGAAACTGGGAAACATAAACAAATAGTTCATAAAGCATCTACTTTGCCTCCCATTTATTTCATCATATCTAGAGTCCCTTTTTGGCATATTCTACTTAATAACCTTCTTCCTGACCTAGGGAAATAAAACATACAAAAGGGTGAGCTCAAATGTTCAGTAAGGGTAAAAAAAATAAATATCAATCACATCATATACATAAGCACATAACTTTAGGAAATATTAACCTGCAAAAGAGATCATAATTTCATAAAATGGGATAAATCATAGTAGTGAAATGTAATCCCAATAATCATAACATAAAACATGAAACTTTATGCCATACACAAATAATCATAGAGAATCATTTCTTATAAGTCAAGACTCATTTCCAAGACTCTCTTAGTGGACAAAGTCCATTTCTGAAACTGAGTTCACTCCTCGTTTCAGTCCTGTTTCACTGAACTGGTATAACATACCGTTCTAGCCATGTCTATCTCATGAGATATAAAATATTTACCCAATGTATTGGAGGGAGATATAGGTCCCACCCATCTCATAATGATACCATTCTTATGTGTTCCACAAAATCATAAATCATACATCATTGCATAACCCATGTAGTAAAAATGGGATTCTTAAACAACATGACATCATAAAAAAATTCATATAAGATAAAAGAATTAATAAAAATATTTCTATCACAACATAATCAAATCCATGTAATAATAGGGATATAAACAGAACCCTATATTATCTTAGATGGAAAATAATTTTGATAAAACACCTAAACTTTATTCTTGAGGAAAATATCCATTCTACTTAAAAAACACTTTTCCTTTCTCAATATGTCATACAATTATTAAAAGAGGTTGATTAAAAATAAACATGAAATCTTGTAAAGGACGATTCTTGGAAATATTGTTTTAAAAATACATTCATGCCGTATAAAAAACATTATTCTCGTACTTTTGTCGGAAAAGTCAAAAAGTACCTCGTACGAAAAACGACAAAAGTTTCCTTTCATATCTTTTACTAAAAACTCAACGAAGGGTAAAATTGGATATAAACTATTGTAGAAGGATTTAAATATTACATATTGAGGAAACATGTATGTGGATGCTAAAATACACTCCAGTAAATTCCAAAGTATAAACAATCTCAGAAAAAAATGAGATTGTGATATTTCCCTTACCTTAGGTCCGATATGATTTGTACGTGTCCGAACCTCCTGTATAATGATTTAAATAATGTTATTGACTTATTCCAGAATCATACTTATTATTATGATATCATATTTGGTCATATTCTTAGCTTCTTAGTAGTAATATTTCATTTCTACTTGTTATTCGGGTGTTTATAACTTTTTGTTCTTATGCGTGTTTTGTTGAATAAATTCTTATTCTTCTCTTTAGGTTATACATACCTCATTTCCAGAATGTTATTAGTGTAACATATATCATATTCATTCATTCAATTCATTTATATAATAATTATGATATGAAGATCATGTAGAGCGAGTCGCATCACATCGTGGAGACGGTATTCCGTACGTACGCACGAGTGATGATATCGTTCCTATGATCGTGGAATCGTATTGGAGTGTATGTATACTATTTCAGAATCAGTATCACTTTATAATAGTCATATATAGTCATTATTTACACCATTATACCCATCCAAGTAAGGTGGTGGTGGAAAATAGATTACACCACGGCGTGGAGACGGTATTCCGTACGTACGCACGTGCGGTGATTTCTTTTTCCGTAGGATGGATAGATGGTGAAATAGGGTTGTTTCATACTTATAATAACATATCATTATATCAGTGATACTGATGTTATTACTTCATAATGAAACAACTAAATAAGAAGAAGTGGAAGAAGAAATAAAGATGAAAGAATCGGTAATGGACATTACCTCTTCTTTGATGTGCTTCTTTGATACCTCCTTTTAGGGAACTAAAATAGGTATTTGAAGAAGACAAAAACCTCTAGAATGTTTATAGGGAAGTGGAGAGAAGAAATTGTCAGGGGTTGGCCGAGCTTGAAGGTTCAATGTGGTGTGAGGAAGAGGGGGAGGAGGTGCCCTTTTATAAGGGAGGAGAGGGGCTCCTTTGGAAAAACTAAAAATATTATTTTATTATAAATTCAAGTTCGGTTTTAAATAGCTATAAATTGATTTATTTCGAATTTAAGGTGGGGATGGGTCGAAATACTTTCATCCAAAAGAATTTAGACAAGTTTAGGTTCCTATTTTAACCTTATCATTTAGATTTAACATTAAGTTAAATAATTTTACTTTTATCGTGTCTTCTTGTGTTCTTATACTATAAGGTTAATAAACTTACTATAAGCATCCAAACGAACCCCAAGTTGTTTATTATTAATATATATAACCTTATCTAAGTCATTTGGCCGAAACTAATATTTTTAGGAATAAAATAACAATTACTAATATAATATTTGTTTTAAAAACTATTTTATGTCAATTTTGACACTATTTAGTAATTAATTTTTGTGAAAATCATAACAGAATGATTAGTTCGAACAATGTTAATTAAATCAATACTAACATGTCATATTAATCTATAAAATTAGTGGAATTCATAAAAAGTCTCAAATTACATTTATTTTGGTGTTTATAACATCAATTATGTCAATATTTCATTAATAAGATAATTACTGCATCATCTTTGTGTCATAAATAAATTAAATTATTTAATGTCTAAAAATTACAAATAAAATACCATTATGTAGGAAACATATTTATCTTTCTAATGAATATTTATAGTTTAATTTATCTTATGTATTACCCCATATTAAAAATGATTTACTTATTAAACATTGATTTTAACTATTTTAACCCTTCTTTAAATAAATTAAAAATAAATGTCCTAATCTAATCCAAGTGGGCCTAAATGGTCATATTTTATTCCTAGGGTTTTTTATGGCCGAATTACACTTGTCCAATAAAATTAGGACATGTGTTAGGGTAATAATAATATCATTTTTACCCTTAATTATCCTATTTACTTTTAACCGTGGTAAAAAAAGTAAAAAGTTACTATTCACCAAAAAATTATTTTCATCTCATTGAACCACATTTTACTTACTGACATCAACCGTGTCTCTCGGATTTTCAAAATTCCACTCATAGAAGTGGTAAAATTAAGTTTTATGAAAAATTCAGTTTTTTAACTACCACTTAGTGGTTTCACTATTCATCAAAAATTGAATGTTTTCAGAAAAATACCAAAATTTCACCCTAGGATAATTTCGATATTCCGAATCCATAAATGAAGTCCATTTTGAAAAATAAAATTTATAAAATTTCAAAAAGTGGTTATTACTATTCATAACGGCTAGTTTTAATAATATTTTATTAGCATATCATTGTTTAGTGAAACTCAGTATTGCGTACGACGCAAGCTATCGAGGAAGGTTGTGATTTCGTGTAAAGCAATCCAAGCAAGTGTTGTGTGTAGAAAAAGATTCCTTTGATGATTTATATAACATAAAAGTCCCAGGTGTTACAACCTAGATGTACATGGTATCCCCATCACTAAGTCTATCAAGATACCATCCCATTTCCACTCTAGTACCACGAGTGGTTGGGCCAAGTCTGCTGATCCTGATGCTTGACCTTCACTTGTTTACAAGTGAGGCATAGTGAAAAGAACTCTCTCACCACTTTATTCCTCCCTAGAAACCAGTACTGACATTGGAGGTCCTGGTACATCTTCTCCATTCTATGATGTACCGCCAAATGGGATGTATCGAACTCCCTCAACCTCTCCTCCCACAACGTTACTGGCACTAAGGTGCACCCTCTGAAAAAAATAACTCACACCCCACCTATCAAAAATCCAACAAGAGCCCGTCCTGAAGATAAATGAGAACATCAGGGCTCGCAGTCCACATCCACCAGCTATGCCTCATAGACTCGCCATAAGTGTGGGGGAGTAATAGTAATCGACTGAATGGTATCATCTTCAACATCATCCACAAAGGATACCTGCATCGTGGGAAACTGCTCTGTTGCCTCACTCAGCAGCTGCAAAATGGTACTCCTGATGAGCACATCTACTACCACGTTCCCCTTTATAGAAGAGTATACTATCTCATAGTTATAGTCCTAGAGGAACTCTATCCATCACTGATGTCTTATGTTCAGGTCCTTCTGGGAGAAGATATACCTGAGAATCTTGTGGTCAGAGTAAAACGTAACCCATTCACCCATTAAGTTGTGCTGCTGCATCTTCAAGGAAGAGACCAATGTTGTTAACTCCAGGTCATGGGACACATAGTTCTACTCATTTTGTATAAAATTTTGTGAGCCATAGATGATCATTTCTCGCTCATTCATCAAGACACAACCCAGTCTGATCCCTAATGCAACACAATAAACTATATACCCAACACCCTCTTTTTTGTAGCCTCAAGATAGGGGCCCTCGTCAGTCTCTGCCTCAGCTCCTGAAAACACTAATGGAACTTCTTCATCCAAAAAAATGGTTATCCCTTCTCTGTCAAGGATGACAAAGGTGCTGCTACTCTAGAAAAATCGGGCACAAAAATTTTATAGTATCCATCCAACTCCAAGAAACTCTTCACCTCAGTCACGTTCCTGGGTGGCTACTAAGAAAGCACCACCTATATCTTTTCCAAATACACTGTAACTCAAGCCTCTAAGATAAAATGTCCAAAATAGTGGAATTCTTGAATCCAAAACTAATACATAGAGAGATCTCCATAATGCTAGAGCTCTCAGAGTGTATCCAGGACTATCCACAAGTGTGTAGTGTTATCCTCCTATGACTCCAAGTACACCAGAATTTCATAAATGAAGACCCTAAATGACCGGTCAAGGTAAGACTAGAAGATCCTACTCATGAGTCCCATGAACACTTCTGTGGTGTTGGTCATGCCCAATGGAATCCCCAGGAACTCGTAGTGGATGTATAGACACCTGAACGCAATCTTTAGGAAATTCTCATCCCATAGCTGGTGATATCCCGATTTGAGGTCTATCCCCGAAAACCACCTTGCTCCCTTCATCTAGTCAAAGAGGTCATCAATCCTTGGAAGAGGATACTTGTTCCTCACAGATTTCAAGTTTAGGCACTGGAAGTCCATACACAACCTCAAACTACTGTATGTATTATAGGGAAAAAGCACCGTGGAAGCCTATGGTGAAATGTTAGGCCTTATGAAACCCTTCTCCTGAAAGTCCTCTAGTTGTACCCTCAACTCATGAAGCTCCGCATGAGCCATCTGATATGCTGGTGTGAATATCGGTACCGCCTTGGGGTAATGGTTTATTCATAAGTCTACTTCCCTGAGAGGAGGTAGTCCCAAAACATCCCCATGAAAAACATCATCATGCTAGTTCACCACTACAGGAAATCTTGGACTCCTCTCATCCACTGCGTTGAGGGTGTGGTTATCAAACTTGTGAGTAATCAGTTTCACCCTCCTCTGAGAAAGTATTTCCTATGCTTCAAGGGTTTCCTTCTCGCTGTTGAAGGAAAAACCGGTCCCATATCCATGGACACACCACACTATACACCTAAAATAGTAGATCGGATCATGGATTATGGATAACCAGTCCATAACCATGATGAAATCGTAAGGCCTCGATGATGCTACTAGGATATCCCATCCAAATCTCTCTCCCATCCTATAGTAAGCTCACACTGCTGGAACCAGTTTGTAATCATCGAATCCCCTCCCGTTGGAGTCTTTAGTTGTAAGGATCTAGCCAAAAACTCCACTGGAATCTACTAGCTCTAAATGAGAGCTCAGGAAAGGAAAGGGTGACTTGAACCTGTGTCTATAAGAACTCCAGATAGGGTGAAGAAGACACAGATCAAACAACAAATCATCTCTACAGTGACATGGTAATAAGACTCTGCTTCTTGAAGTTGTGCTCCCCCTATCCACTTACTCCCAGAGGTCAAGGTGGACCACCTGGGGGTGGTGCTGGTAACACCTCAAACCGTCTCACAACACCTGATGATCGGCTTGCTCCCCTGCCATGTCTTCCACTAGGCATACCCCCTTGCTCGAATCATTGCCTCTACCTCAGTGGTCCCTCCACCATCTGTGGATCATAAGTATGGCAGGTCAGGAAGTAACGAGCCATGTGACCCTGCCTGCCACACGAAGAGAAAATTATGATCCTCTACTGACCTCATTTACCTCATGATCTTTATACCTCCAACCCTTTGTCTTGGGGTGGTCCTCTGGATGGGTTGGTCCGTTTAGGCCTCTGTATCATCTGCCTATAGCCCGCTGTCGATGACTCAACTACCTATCATTTAGTGGTGGCTCCAACTATAAGGCCCCAACCTTAAACCTTACATTATCTTGAGTTATTACAAGACTACACATTGAGGATCTTTTCAGGTTTAGAGTTTCAGATAATTAGATCATAAAACTTGCATTACATTCCACATTTAAACAAAGTGGTTACATAAAGATAGTATTCATTTTTTCCCATCAACAGAAACATATTTAAAATAAAACATGGATTCTTTCTTGACACTTCCTTGACACTATCTTCAAATCATGTACCTTTCCCATGATCTGTGAAAAAATTTCAAAAAACTTGGGATGAGAATAAAAATCTCAGTAAGGGTTATAAAAAATATAGAAAGGAAACATGAGTTCATATATACATAAGAATGAAATCATACTTTACCCATAAAACATAGGCTCTTTAACATACCTCATAAAATCATGAATAAATCATAGAAATCATAAGACATAAAAGGTAACTTGAGGAATTCATAACATTCTTACATAGGGAGTAACTCTCTTGGTTACGTTTGGAATACCCACCACAGTATATTCCCTAAATCTCTTCGGAGATACCTTAATGTTTCACTCCTTCGTGTTACCTAATGCATTGGAGAGCTATATCGGGCTCACCCACCCTTATTTTATCACGGAACAACCCTCCTTCATAATAATGCCCAAGAACCACAACATAATCACATAAAACATGCATAAAGGAAAAATAACATTTCCACCTTTCAATCACAAGATATCAATACAACACATTTATATAAAAACATTATGAAAATCATTTTCAATACCAAAATAAAAGAAAAGTAAAACATGGTATTTATTTTTCTTTTAAAAAAACGTATGGCTTGTAGAGAAAGCCGAAACTCAAATAATGGTCACGGCGGCGGAGAAGTCGTTGTCGCCGCATATGTACGACAAAAAAAAACATTCCCTTTTGTCGTTTAGTAAATGCTTCGTATAAAAATGATTCCTTTTAAATAAACATAAAAGTCAAATGGGTTTATTCACCGTATAAAATATGCTTGTGTATAAAACAAAATATGCCTCAATGAAAGGAGATTGAGATGAAGTCCCATACAAAGACGGTATCCTTGGTTTAAGGATAAATCAATTACATAATTATGTGCGACAAACGAATACACCAAATATAAGTGGATATTAAGTGTAAAACAATCAGAGTTTATTCACACATATTCATAGAACGTCATATTCAAGGAGTACAATTTTATCTCAAAGAATCAAATTTGGGTTAAGAAGTTCCCTTGCAAAAATTTGATAGCCTAACAGCGTCACTGCAAAATTCAGAAAATGAGTTGATGAGATAAAAAAAGGGTATCTCATCACATGGACATAAAATTTAAATCAATATGTATATAGAAGAACATATCCCAACATAATATTATGTGAATTGAAAGACATAACAAAATAAGTCTTTTTAAAAAGAGGGGGGTGAAAGGTTCCCTTACCGACATGGGTATCTTTCGAGACACGCACCCCGTGAAGGAAGAACAATAAAACATTGATGTAAATACTCATAAATGAAACTATATTACACAATGAGTAAAATAATGTGCAGTACATACACCACTAAAAGTAAATTGTGACAAATTTAGCATAAATCTCATGGGAATAAAAGTGAGATGAAAAATCCTTTACGAAAACTCGACATCCTAACGGTGCCACATAAAACATACAAAAATGGATCGATGAGATCAAATAGGGTCTCTAATAATATTAACATAATGTTTACAGCAAGTGGAATATAAAAGAACATCCCCCAACATAACAAAGAGGAGCTTAAAATAAGTGACATAAAGGAGAGTACTTAAAATGAAACAGAGAAGTTAGATCTCTTATGAAAATTCAGCAGCCTAACGGCGTCACTCAAAACTTCCAAAATAGATTGAAGAGAGAGAATAGGTTCTCTCATCATACGAACATAAAAATTACAGTAGTAGTAATATAAAATAACAACCCGATCTCAAGAAATATGAGCTTAAAAGTAATGACATAAAAGAGTGCACTTAAAAAGAAAGAGAGGGGTAGGGTCCCTTACCTCAAGTCCAACTTGTCTTGTTCATTTCTTTATATTCCTAAATAATAAAAATTGGTAAATTTATAATTTATTAAGGACCTCATATAAATATTTTTATTCAGTTCATATCACATATTTTAATGTTATAATAATTGGTTAATAATATGAGTTCATATCAGACGTTTTTGTCGATGTTTGGTACATGAGTCAAAAATTGAACTTGTTGGAAAATAATTTTCCATTTAGTTATAGGTACATCATATCCAAAATAGTATTGATGTTTTAAATATCATATATATCCAGTATATATTCATTTTATACTATTCCATAGCAGTTGGAGATAAAAACTAAAAGCACCTTTCATGGAGACGGTAGGTCGTACGTATGCATTAACGCTACTTTCATTTTTTGTCATATTAATGGAATTAAAACAAAATGAGAGATATATATATATATATATATATATATGTTATAATTCCAGAATGATATCCATAAATTAGATGTAATATATTACATATATATCCATTATATATATGTACTTATAATACTACATAACATTTTGAGATAAGAAATGAAATGTACCGTTCATGGAGACAGTAAGCCGTACGTACGCATGAACGCTACTTCCATTTCTATTTCATTTTTAAGAGAATTAAAACATAATGATACATACTAGTATTTTAATTCCAGTATGTTATCATATATAATATCATTAACTATATCCTCTATACGTACCACATATGGTATTAACGAATCAAATCACTTTGAGGGGGCGGTAGTCCGCACTTCCTTAAATGAAGATATCGCGTTTACCCATAATGGAAACCATAAAGGTATGCCATAAATGAAC
Source organism: Viscum album (assembly GCA_963277665.1). NCBI lineage: Eukaryota > Viridiplantae > Streptophyta > Magnoliopsida > Santalales > Viscaceae > Viscum > Viscum album. Next base: position 598,819,203 of record OY728121.1, read on the forward strand.
AATACAGAACCTTAAGTAAAACATAAACATATTAAATATAATATAAAAATATATTTTAATCTTAATGGCCACCTTTGAAGGTGTTATAATAATGTTGAACAATCATCGTTTCGTGAGGCAGAAATTCACCATCCACAGAAACAGTATGTTCTTTAACCATTAGATGTAGGTGTGTGTAAGTGTAGATCTAATCCTTCTTATAAAAAGATCCTAGAATATTGAATATACTGGATTTGTTACAAAATTAATGAATAGAAAGAGTTTAAGGGGTTGGAGAAGAAAAATAAAACAAAAGGACACAAGTGAATACATTACCTTAAAATCGGGTAACTCCCTTTGGTTTGAGCTCAAATGCTTCCTTGGGAAGACTTATTCCAAAATTCAGGCTTCAAGGGGTTATAGAGGGATGTGGAGAGACAAAATGGGTAGGGTTTGGCCGAGCCAAAGGATTTGGAAGTGTGGGTAAGGAGGTAGAGGTGGGGGCCTTTTATAAGAGGAGAGGAGGGGCACTCTTGGAATGTAATGAAATGTTACTTTATTTTAGAATTAGTTTCGGATTTTAATGGTCCCACATTGATGTGTTTCGAGGATAAAGTGATAAGGGTTCGAAATCCACCCATATAATAGGATTTGGACATGTGTAGATCTTAGATTTTACATTATCTTTCCTTTTTATTTAAATTGTTAAATAATGAGGTCATCGCTGCATCATCATGATGTCATAAATAATTTAATTTATTTAATGTCTAAAGATTATAAAAAAACTAATATGATGTATGAAATATTTTTATATTTACAATGACTTTTTATAGTAAAAAATATGACTTGTATAACCCCATGTAAAAATTATTTTATTAAAATATCTCATGTTTGTGTCATTTCTACTTTAACATTAAATAAAAAGGTATTTATGTCATTTTCCAACCAAAGTGGCTCCATGGGGTCCCCAAGTAGACCCATGGATTGTCTTGGTCGGCCATGAGACATACAATGAGGGTTGGACATGTGTCAAGCTCATCTCATATTATTAATACATTATTTTAACCATAAACTACACTAATTACCTCTAATCGCGATTAAAAAACATAATAAGTTACTATTCACCAAAAAAGTTATTTTAATACCATTGAACTACATTTTACTTCTTAATGACAAACAAGTATGTCAGATTTTTGAAATTTAAAGCACAGAGGTGGTAAAAGTTTGTTTAAACGGAAAATCAGTTTTTATAAGTACCACTTAGTGGTTTTACTATTAATCAAAAATTGAAGTTTTTCAGAAAAATACAAAAACATCACCCTAAGATATATTTGATATTCCGAATTCAAAAATGATGTCTATTTTAAAAAATTCAAAACATATTAGTAGAATTAATTAATTTAATAATTAATTCCCACTGTCAGTGCAAATAGCGTGTTTTTATGAAACAATAAGTATCAAATGATTGACACTAGTTTAAGTCCAATTTCAAAGTGAAATTAATTTCAACGACCACTATTGGATTAAATGGTAAAAATATATTCTAATTTTAATATAAAAACAATTCAAAAGATAATATAATCATATAAATAAATTATATTAAAAAGAGGTTTTGAATTAAAATACAACATTTTTCACTATTCATTAAAAATGAACTTTATCGGAAAGATACCAAAAATTTACACAAAGTAAATTTTGATATCCCGATTTTAAATAAGAATTTTATTTTGTCAAATATAACACATAAAATTGTCAAAAAGTGGATTTAAAAGAGGTTCGCCATCAAAATGCGGTTAATCGGCCTTTTTAAAGAATATTAGAATGTCTATGCTTAAAATTGGATTCATTCGCATTTTTAATCCTATAACATTTATTGTAAAGAGTAAAAATATTTGACAAACATATATAATCATTTTTTAGTTAGTTCTATTCATTCCCTCCATTACCACGGCTAGGCCTTAACTACCATTTAAAAAAATATTATTTTATTATTAGAGTGAAACGCAAGATTCCCAAGAAACACTTTGTTGCGTATTGGGTACGCCATCGTGCAGAGAGTCCCCTTTAAAGTAATATTAATATTTTATTCGAAAATATGGATAAATATGAAAATGTCATATTCTTTATTTACTTGGGGTGTTACATCCTTCCCCCCTTTTGGGAATTGCGTCCTCGCAATTTTTAAAATTGGGCTTGGAATCTTCATTGAAAATCCCACATCGGAACAAGAGTCCGTAAAACAATCACTTTAAAATAAAGAAAGATAAGTACAAAGGTAACCCGAGTTAACCCATACTAGGATTCCAAGTATGAAAATATGGACATGGAGGAAAAAACCAAGGGTCATGTTCTGATGGAGAGTGATAATAAACTTGTCTAGGAGAATGTTAACCATAATAAAATCACAAACTTGTGATGGGTTAAACGGTATTCGATTCCCCAATAAGAAAAGTTAACAGACAACATTTTTTTTAAGTTACACTTCATTGAGGAATTTATTTTTTATCTTAAGAAAACATACTTACTTGTCATGTTGAGTTTCAACTTTTACTAGATTTTTTACACAAACTCATACTTTCCCCAAAAGATGAGTATTTAGGAAGACTTGTTCTCATTAAGAGTACTATAATCAACTTCTAGAGGATCACATAATCCAAAAAAGAGAACTATATACTTCCCATGTATTTTTACTTTAACCAAAACCAAAACCAAAAAGGTTAGTACATGATCGGATAATCCAAAAACAATAACCCTTTATAAAAAGAAAATTTATTCTTAATCTCCAAAATTTGTGCAACAAAACCCAAAGTTCAACGAGGACCATCCGATAAACAATTTGTCCATAAAATTCTTCAAAGTAAACCAAAATAAGATTGAAACCCAAATATTTGAAGGATTTAGTCACATAGTCTTCCAAGTTAAATCGTAACATTTATCTCCAAACAACATCAGTTGCTCCTAAAGTCTCGTACTGAAAAGTAATTAACCTAATCACATATCCTCCATGATAGGTTAATAATTTTAATAGATAACCCAAAATAAACGTACTCTTGATTCCAAAAATCATCTAACTAAAAATAATTAGTCAAAATAACCAGGTACTTTACGTAGTCCAGTGGTAGGCGATAAATACCAGTCGCACTTTGGTTGCGGGTTCGATTCCCACAGCTTTGTCCGGCGCGACGGGTTGTCACACGGTCTGCGTGTTGTCCTTTTTCCAAAACTATATAATTCTTAAAACATTCCCGAAAACGAGATATAATCTTCAAAAATAATCATAACATATTTTAACCTCATGTTTATCTCATGCCTTTCATTTTCCATCATAACATATAATAACCCATAATTACCTCAAATGTAAAGATCATATAAACCCTAATGGTCACCTTTATAATTATTACCTAAACTGCCACATCGATTGGTCATCTCATACATGATGCATTACAGAACATACCAAGGTTCAAGTGGTTGATCATGGCTCTTTGATAGTTGGTTTAGAACAAACACGAGTTTCCTCATTGAATCACCCATTTCATCCAGTCTCTTATTCATAGAACCACCATATTTTCCTTCAAACCTATTGTCACTTTGGTGCCTGCTAGATCCATCCATTCACTAAAAACAGAAATGTCAGTGTGAGTATATCTACAAAACAATCATGTACTAATGAGTAAGATAAACACTAAGATATACTTACTAAATCACTTTATCTAAAACTAGTACCCTTTCTGAAATCCTAACCATTATGGTAATGTCACTTATGCCTAGAGAATACCCTAACCTCTAAAGTTATCTAAACTGACCTATGATACCAACTATAAGGACCCAGCCTTAAAATGTACTTAATATTGAGTTATTACAAGATTACACATTGAGGATCTTTTCATGTTTAGTGTTTTAGAGAATTAGATCATAAAACTTGCATTACATTCTACATTTAAACAATGTGGTTACATAAAGATAGTATTCATTTTTTCCCATCAATGGAATCATATTTAAAATAAAACATGGATTCTTTCTTGACACTTCCTTGACACTATCATCATATCATGTACCTTTCCCTTGACCTGTGAAAAACATTTCAAAAAACATGGGATGAGCATAAAAAGCTCAGAAAGGGTTATAAAAAATATGGAAAGGAAACATGAGTTCATATATACATAAGAATGAAATCATACTTTACCCATAAAACATAGGAACTTTAATATACCTCATCAAATCATGAATAAATCATAGAAATCATAAGACATAAAAGGTAACTTGAGGCATTCATAACATTCTTATGTAGGGAGTAACCCTCTTGGTTACGTTTGGAATACCCACCACTGTATATTCCCTAAATCTCTTCGTAGAAACCTTAATGTTTCACTCCTTCGCGTTACCCAATGCATTGGAGAGCTATATCGGGCCCACCCACCCTTAGTTTATCATGGAACCACCCGTCTTCATAATAATGCCCAAGAACCACAACATAATCACATAAAACATGCATAAAAAACATAACATTTCCACCTTTCAATCACAAGATATCAATACAACACATTGATATAAAAACATTATGAAAACCATTTTCAATACCAAAATAAAATAAAAGTAAAACATGGTATTTATTTTTCATTTAAAAAAGGTATGGCTTGTAGAGGATGTCGAAACTCAAATGATGGTCACGGCGGCAGAGAAGTCGTTGTCGCCGCATATATACGACAAAAAAAACATTCCCTTTTGTCGTTTAGTAAACGCTTGGTATAAAAAAGATTCCTTTTGAATAAACATAAAAGTCAATGGGGTTTATACACCGTATAAAATAAGTTTGTGTAAAAAACAAAATGTGCCTCAATGAAAGAATATTGAGACGAAGTCCCTTACAAAGACGGTATCCGTGGTTTAAGGATAAATCAATTACATAATTATGTGTGACAAACGAATACACCAAATATAAGTGGATATTAATTGTAAAAAAATAAGAGGTTATTCACACATATTCATAGAACTTCATATTCAAGGAGTATAACTTTATCTCAAAGAATCAAATTTGGGTGAAGAAGATCCCTTGCAAAAATTTGACAGCCTAACGGGTCACTACAAAATTCAGAAAATGAGTTGATGAGAGAAAACAAGGGTATCTCATCACATGGACATAAAATTTAAATCAATAAGGATATAGAAGAACATATCCCAACATAATATTGTGTGAATTAAAATACATAACAAAAGAAGTCTTTTTAAAAAGAGGAGGGTGAAAGGTTCCCTTACCGACATGGGTATCTTTCGAGATATGCACCCCGTGAAAGAAGGACAACACAACATTGATGTAAATACTCATAAATGAAAGTATATTACACAATGAGTAAAATAATGGGCAGTAAATACACCACTCAAAGAAAATTGTGGCAAATGTAGCATAAATCTCACGGGAATAAAAGTGAGATGAAAAATCCTTTACGGAAACTCAGCAGCCTAACGGCGCCACTTAAAACATACAAAAATGGATCGATGAGATCAAATAGGGTCTCTCATCATATTAACATAATTTTTACAGAAAGAAGAATATAAAATATCATCCCCCAACATAACAAAGAGTATCTTAAAATAAGTGACATAAAGGAGAGTACTTAAAAAGAAAGAGATAGGTTATATCTCTTACGAAAATTCGGTAGCCTAACGGTGTCACTCAAAACTTCCAAAATGGATTTATGAGAGAGAATAGGGTCTCTCATCATATGAACATAAAAATTACAGTAGTAGTAATATAAAATAACATCCCTATCACAAGAAATATGTGCTTAAAATGAATTACATAAAAGAGTGTACTTAAAAAGAAAGAGAGGGGTGGGGTCCCTTACCTCAAGTCCAACTTGTCTTGTTCATTTCTTAATATTACTGAATAATAAACTTTGTTCAATTTATAATTTCTTAAGGGCCTCCTATAAATATTATTATTCAGTTCATATCACATATTTTAATGTTATAATAATTGGTTAATAATATGAGTTCATATCAGACGTTTTTTTTATGTTTGGTGCATGAGTCAAAAATTGAACTTGTTGGAAAATAATTTTCCATGTAGTTATAGGTACATCATATCCAGAATAGTATTGATGTTTTAAATATCATATATATCCAGTATATATTCATTTTATACTATTCCATAGCATATTGAGATAAAAATTAAAAGCACCATTCATGGAGACGGTAGGCCGTACGTACGCATGAACGCTACTTTCATTTTTTGTCATATTAATGGAATTAAAACAAAATGAGAGATATATATTTATGTTATAATTCCAGAATGATATCCATAATATAGATGTAATATATTACATATATATACATTATATATATGTACTAATAATAGTACATAACATTTTGAGATAAGAAATGAAATGTACCGTTCATGGAGACGGTAAGTCGTACGTACGCATGAACGCTACTTCCATTTCTATTTCATATTTAATGGAATTAAAACATAATGATACATAATATTATTTTAATTCCAGTATGTTATAATATATAATATCATTAAATATATCCTTTATACGTACCACATATGGTATTAACGAATCAAATAACTTTGAGGGGGCGGTAGTCCACACTTCCTCAAATGAAGATATCGTGTTTACCCATAATGGAAACCGTAAAGGTATGCCATAAATGAAAAATAAATATTCTTAAGTAAAAAATAAACATATTATATATCATATATAAATATAGTGTCATCTTAATGGCCACCTTTTAAGGTGTTAGAAGAATGTTGAACAATCATCGTTTCGTGAGGCAGAAATTCTCCATCCAGAGAAACAGTGTGTTCTTTAACCATTATATGTAGGTGTGTGTAAGTGTAGCTCAAATACTTCTTATAAAAACATCATAGTATATTGAATATACTGTTTTTTTACAAAATAAATGAATAAAAAGATTTTAGGGGGTTGGGGAAGAAAAATAAAACAAAAGGGCACAAGTGAAGACATTACCTTAAAATCAGGTAACTCCCTTTGGTTTGAGTTCAAAGGATTCCTTGGGAAGACTTCTGCCAAAAGTTAGGCTTCAAAGAGTTAGAGAGGTATGTGGAGAGACAAAATGGGCAGGGTTTGGCCAAGCCAAAGTCTTTGGAAGTGTGTGTAAGGAGGTAGAGGTGGGAGCCTTTTATAATATGAGAGGAGGGGCACTCATGGAAAGTAAAGAAATGTTACTTTATTTTAGAATGAGTTTCGGATTTTAATGGTCCCAAATTGATTTTTTTCGAGGATAAGGTGATAAGGGTTCTAAATCCATCGATACAATAGGTTTTAGACATGTTTAGGTCTTATAATATACATTATCTTTCCATTTTATTTAAATCGTTAAATAATGAGGTCATCGTTGCATCATCATGATGTCATAAATAATTTAATTTATTTAATGTCTAAAAATTATAAAAAAACTACTATGATGTAGGAAATAGTTTTACCTTTCAAATTACTATTTATAGTCAACAATATGACTTGTATAACCCCATGTAAAAATTGTTTTAGTAAAATATTTCATGTATCTGTCATTTTTACTTTAACATTAAATAAAAAGGTATTTATGTCATTTTCCAACCAAGGTGGATCCATGGGGTCCTCAAGTTGACCCATGGATTGTCTTGGTCGGACATGACACATACAATGAGGGTTGGACATGTTTCAATCTCATCTCATATTATTAAAACATTATTTTTACCTTAAACTACACTAATTACCTATAATCGCGATTAAAAAACATAATAAGATACTATTCACCAAAAAAATTATTTTAATACCATTGAACCACATTTTACTTCTTAATGACAACCATGTATGTCATATTTTTGAAATTCAAAACACAGAGTTGGTAAATTTTCATTTAAACGGAAAATCAGTTTTTATAAGTACCACTTAGTGGTTTCACTATTCATCAAAAATTGAAGTTTTTCAGAAAAATAACAAAACATCACCCTAAGATATATTTGATATTCCGAATTCAAAAATGATGTCTATTTTACAAAATTCAAAACATATTAGTTTCATTAATTAATTTAATAATTAATTCCCGCTGTCAGAGAAAATAGCGTGTTTTTATGAAATAATATGTATCAAAAGATTGACACTAGTTTAAGTCCAATTTCAAAGTGAAAATAATTCCAATGACCACTATTGGATTAAATGGTAAAAATATATTATAATTTTACATTAAAAACAATTCAAAAGATAATCTAATCATATAAATAAATTAGATTAAATAGAGGTTTTGAATTAAAATACAACATTTTTCAATATTCATTAAAAAAATTAACTTTATCGGAAAGATACCAAAAATTTACACAAAGTAAATTTTGATGTCTCGATTCTAAATAAGAATTTTATTTTGTCAAATATAACACATAAAATTTTCAAAAAGTGGATTTAAAAGAGGTTCTCCGTCAAAAGGCGGTTAATCGGCCTTTTTAAAGAATATTAGAATGTCTACGCTTAAAATTGGATTCATTTGCATTTTTAATCCTATAAAATTTATTGTAAAGAGTAAAAATATTTGACAAACATATATAATCATTTTTTAGTTAGTTCTGTTCATTCCCGCCATTACCACGGCTATGCGTTAACTACCATTTAAAATAATATTATTTTATTATTAGAGTGCAACGCAAGATTCCCAAGAAACTCATTGTTGCGTATTGGGTACGCCATCGTGCATAGAGTCCCCTTTAAAGTGAAATTAATATTTTATTCGCAAATATGGATAAATATGAAAATGTCATATTATTTATTTACCTGGGGTGTTACACCAACTCTCAGTGCCTTCTCGATAAGGAAAATCTCCACCAGTAGTGCTCACTCTAGCACTCCATTCTGTGTTGATATGTTGAGAGAAATCATCGAAGCCCTGATCTCTTATCAAATTCCCTACTTAAAGGTCTGATCCCTGAAGAATGGGTTCTGAACCTTATCAGTGGAGTACTAGGAAAGGTTTGTAAACCTCATAGAGTAGAAGGCCATAGTAAAACTACCCTACTATTGGTGAAGTAGCTCTAAAATATGAACAAACATGGGGTCGCTGGTATCAACTCTACCCTGAGGAGGCTCTCGAAGTCCAACCAAGAAAAGGTAACCTCCTAGTGTGTCTAGAGAACCAAGATACACCATCTTCCTATTGTTCCCTAGAAAAGGCTAGCGGCTAGGATCACCATATGATCTTCAGGTATCTTTACCAAGTGAAAACTCATGCCATAGCCTCTAGACAGTCCTCAGCTACCTGAGGATCTGTCTTTCCTTGAATCTTCAGTGGCCTCTGTCTCAAGAACTCATGTAACATGCTCAGTAGGTGTTCACTATCTACTAGTGCGACTGGTATCATTTCGTGATCTACTGGTGGTGGGGCTTTTGGTATACCACTTGTAGGTGCTACTACTATATGTGGTCCGGGTACCGATGCCTCATCACTTGGTGGGCCATCATCGTGATCTCTCATTAGAATCATAGCTGGCTGTATTCATGGAGGAATACTATAAGGAAACAGATTCTCTATGATCAATAAGTTATACCTGGTGAGCTGACTCGAAAGAGATCAAGAGAAAAACATTTCTGAAACACATGAAACCATTGTTTCCATATACTGAGATGGAAAATAGAACTCAGGGTTCTGGTGTATTGATATGTCTGCCACCACAACAACATTAGACTCCCTAAACTAAAATCAAAACTTAAGTCACTAAACAATATTTCCCCAGTGAAAAAATTAATACTCTTAGATAATCTAGTAGAACCAAACACCCTCTGATACCACTTTGTCATGAATTGTCCCCTGGGGCCCGTGTAGTGACTAGACCAAGCCTGTCTTCCATAGGCCAGGGGTTGGTGACTAGCACCAAAAAGGTGTAACCCAGAAAGGGAAGGCATTTCCTTTAATATTGTATGCACACCAAAATATTACAAACACAAAACAAAACACAAGGCACCACTAGTTAGAGTAAGAGTAATTACTAAAAGTAAAGGGTCCGGTATACAATCCCAACTAAAGGAAACATACAACCAAAGGAATGAAAATAAAGCCATGGAGATCGTCTATCAAGGATCCTACCTGAAGAGTAGGTACCACTCACTGCCTGACATCACCATAGATCACCACGTCTATCGATCACATCTAAGAACCATCTAGCCCCGGATCCCCAAGCCACAGTCAAGCTATCTGTCATTTTCATAAGAAACAATAAGTGCTGGAAAATACTGTTTAGGGGTGAGTATAAAAATAATCAGTAGGGACCCTGAGACCCCTAAAGGTCTCTTAGAAATCCAAAAAGGTAAAACAAATAGAAACTATCTATCAAAAAGTAGAAAGTAAAAGATAAATCACACCAGGTATTCATCTTAGTGAATATGAATAAAGATGATTAGTCATAAGATGAATAATCTTATTATGTTTAGAGGCTCAGCTACTAATATGATAAGTGTTGCTCCCCATCCGATCCAAAAATGTTCACTCTGCTGCTGATCCCCAACGGGCCGCTCTATGGATTGTCTATGATGGGTCGCACTAATACTGATCCATAGAGGGATGGTCTCATGACAATCCATGGAGGGTCATGCTATTGCCAATCCATGGAGGGTCGCTCTTCACTTAACTAGAAACCATTAGATTCTCGCACCTTATACATATGAGTTTTGAAGGTTGTTCTCATCAAGAAATTGGTAATATTTCAAACACCACTGTGTCTCACTTAGAGGTAACCCAAATGTATATTTTTTGTAAGTGTTCCAATGAAATAGATAGTGCGTTGATCAGATGCCTGGTCTGTATGTTATAAGTTTTTTAGTAAAAAGTGCCAAGTTCGATTCGATCATGATCCAACCTGGTCATACTTCAAATTATTTGAAAACTCAAGTGGATTATTTCATAAATACCAACACATATCAAGGGTTCCAACACTACTGACGGTGCATAAATTAGACACACAGTTTTCATGATAAGAGTGTTTTAGTAAGTAGGGGGGCGGTTGTGTCTGGGGCCGGTCTGACCCTGTCGGACTGAACTGACCATCCTGACCCAGCGGGCCCCAATACCCATATTCAATTAGAAGGGATCAACATGACCCAGTTCAGGTTAGGTTTGTTCTAGTTTGGCCATGAAAATGGGCCAGACCCAATGGGCCTCACTGGACAAAGCCCGGTTTGGCCTAGGGTCCAGCCCGGAGACCTAGTCTCGTCCGTCCCGGCCCAAAGGGTGTGGATCTGGCCTGCCAGCGCAGGTCCGGCCCGCTGGGTGTGGGTCCGGCCCACTGGATGCGGGTCTGGCCCATTGGTCATGGGATCAAACCACTGGTTGGGGAGTGACCCTCCATCCCGAGGCCCAGGTGCTAGGACGGCCTGGGTGCATCGTCCCATTGGGACGCAGTAGACGCACCACGTCCAACCACCACCGGCCCCATGGACGATGGGCCTCCTCTAGCTGAGATCAACAGACCGTGGCTCGCCAGTCACCAGAGGGCCTAGATGTGGGCCATCCCTCTGCACAGCACCACGTCTCCTTGTGCCTGTGGCCGTCTGGCTGCGGCTTCCTGTAGATGAGGAGCACCGACGGGTGCACTGCCGCCCTCCGCCCCGCGGCCACCAGCTTGCCGATAGTGCCTTTGACACACCAACAGAGTCACTCTAGTGGCCCATTTTTGTAGTTGTCTCCACCTACGGCCTCCGTAGGGTGCCATTATCAGCAAAAATCCATCGAATTCTCTTTTATGACATGTTGATCGGTCAACTTTGATGAACGAAACAAGAACAACTATGGTAGATGGACCTCACCTTATACATGTCAGCCCAAGTACTCCACATTGGAGTTCAATCATGGGGATAAACATGTTGATAACCACACAACCTGAAGAACCCAAAATCCAAACCTTGCACAGTATCCACCCACAAGAACGAGCGATTCACAGATCAACCCTTTAGTCGGTTATTCACATTCGTCGTAAATTTTCATGAATGAGGAATAAATCATCAAATTCAACGAACACATAAACCCCTACATGGATTTGTTAGATCCGTTGATAATTAAGGACTTGATTCGCATCATCGTCAATCCATGATCGTTGGCGTTCGTCCCCAATTTCCAACTTTCATATCAGAACCTACAACATTGATCGCTTTATTTTTCATTTTTCGTTGGAGAGGGATTCCACCGGTGGTTCGTAAAAGATTTCCCAGTGTTTGTTAATTCCCAAACTCCAAAATGTTGTATTACTAAAATAAATAAAAAGTGCAATGATGTTTCCACCATTAATGAATCCTACTAAATGAGACACATTTAATGATCCATTAAGTTAACAGAGTCAAAGTTTCAAACACACCATTATTGACCCTCCATTAATCCTCCTCATCACTACCTCGTCGCTGCACCGTAGCATCGCCTTCCACCACTTAATGGTTAGAAAAGAAATAAAATAATTTTTTAAAATAATTTTTTTATTTTTCACTAAAAGTCCAAAAAATAACTTTTCTGCACGGCCCTTTCCAACCCAAGATAAATCATTTCTAGGAAAATCCCAAAGTTTTGAGTTCAACGATTCCCTCAGATTTTTTATCCGATCATCAGTTCAAATGTTATAAAAAATCATCATCATGTTTAATAAACGTACCTTAAAAAAAGTTCAAAATTCCATTCTGGACTTTTCAGGCCTCAGAATCACATGACGTCATAGGGTGTGGTCTCAGAATAATTCCGCATAAAAAAATTACATGGATGTTCCTAAACATTACACATTTCTATACTAATTTCAAAATATTTCTTATTCTTGTAGATAAGCATCCACATTGAGATACCCAATTTCCATTTTAATGTTTGAATACAATTTTAATTTCGATAGCCAACTATGAGATGCGATTTTAAGATTTAATGTTTGAAAAAGGGGTTTGATAGAAAAAAATATCATTTGGGAAGAACCAAAATATAAATAATGACATAGAATTATGTAAAATACATGTGAATCACCCATTCCCCTTATAATTATTTTTCATTGATCCACTCTCAATTTAGGTTAATTTTAACCACTCACCTAATGAAAAAAATCGAACATTAATTACCAATTTATAGATTAATAATATAGGATAAGTCTGGAATCACATACCTCAATCAAATCTTCTTATGTCATTATATGAAAAACTTTTAAAGATAAATTAATAAAACAGTTCCAAATATTCAAATATCTTATTTAATAACATTTCATATTGATACCACATCAAAACCTGGACCTCGACACCATCAAACCAAAATCAACCCCATTTATATAGCCATACACAATCAACAACATGGGTGAAATAATAAATATAATTATATAATTGAGAATAAGAGGTAAAAGATGGAATAAAAGAAAGAATATATAATAATATCTCAACCAAATAAATCCCACGATCAAATGCATCAAAATATTGAATGAAGGAATCATAAAATATTTATTGGATCCCTAGGTTATAAGGGATTTTATATAATGTAATTACATTTGAAATAGTTCTAAAAATTATACTTAAAATGGGAAATAGTGCCATATTATAATAGAGGTGGACATGCTACATCAATTTCACAATTTAGATATCATTGAGTGTTCTCACATATATCTCTAGAAGAACTCTTTTTAATTAATACAAGGATGGTTATGGTGAAATGGTTGTCTATATACCATAATAATTTCAACCCCAAGGATAAATATACAATTCATAGGATAAAAAGTAAAAATGGAAACTCACCTGACAATGATCAGAGTGTAGAACACCAAAATTTATAAAACCCTTATGTTCTGAAAACTAGGTATGGCATAAAAAACATGTACAACACACAACACATGATTCCCAAATAAAATTTAATGTAATACTCATCCACCCTCTATCAAAAATTATATAGACACATCTATTTCCTATAAAATTAATATTAATAGTTAAAAGATTTATGGGTAATTACAATAAATACCACTCAAATGATTCATTTTCCCATAAAAACCGAATGAAATATGGAGTGAAACAACCTCAAGATCAAACACCTAATAAGATACCACTCAAATAAGAATCTTTTAAACAAAAAAAACTATAAAACAACATATGAGATAAAAAAACATTAACTATACTAGAATAAAATCATGCATTGAACCATCAAACATAGAATTCAAAACAACAAGAAACTAAGAAGACATATGTGAATCAAATTCCCACTTACACTCAATTATGAGATAACTCCTCCATAAGACACAAACCAACTAAATGAAACAAAAAACAAAAAATTATCTTGATAATTTTTCATCATGATTAATTGGTTTATGAACATCATATCCTCATCAATATCCAACTCAACTCAATTGAAAGCTTGGGACACATCATGAAAGTATTTATAAATATGTGACATATAGAATAAATCATCTATTTGATCAATCTGTGAAGGGTGAACTAACAAATATGACTCATTTTCGACATTCTCTAAATCCTAAAAAGGTTTAAAAAAACATGGGATCAATATTTCTAATATGAACAAACATACATTCCCAATTGAAAATAAGAACCTTCAAGATTACATAATCCCCAATGAAAAAACACAAGAGGCCTCCACCAATGATAACCATACTGATTTTAATGGTTTATAGAATCTTTATTCCACCCAAGAATTACCTGAATCTTCTTGATCACTCCCTACACCAAATCTGAACCACAGATATTCGACTCTCCAAAATTGATTTAATAAAACAATGAACTAAATGATTCCCAAAAAAATACCACAATAAAACCAAACAAATAGATTAATTATGGATATTATTATACGTTAACTCCAACCAAAAAAAATTATTCACATATCAACTACTAAATACTAAAACTCAAGCATGAAACATGTGCACCTATTTTTTGATGGCCTATATATTCTAATTCTTAATCTAAACTTGAAAACTATTTCCATGGAAAAAATATATAGAAATTTATTTAAGGAACATCCAAATAGAAGAGGTGAACAAAAGATCATGATAATAAATTTTTTTCCTAAAAATCCCTTATTGGTTCCCAATCACTTCCATAAAATACCTCAAAGAAATATATACTAGTAATAAAACATTAATTCATTATAAATTTGATGAACTAATAAATTTATCCACAAACATCTTGAGGGAGTCATATCCCCCTTAAGAATGAGGGAAATTAATATCAAAATCCACATATATGTCCTCCCATTTATACATAGAAACAATTAATTGTTGAAGCTACCGGCCAAGAACACAATTCTCTACATTCACCCACTAACATACCAAACTCTTAAAACAGTGGTACATCTTTAGTATGTCAATATTCTATATAATATTTTAGTTATGGAAGACATGAAACCCCACCTCCCACATCATTGATGAAAAAAAACAATTTATATGAAAAAACACCTAATTTTGATCATCCTTTGACCACCCCTAGTAGTATCACCATAGACAAAAATAACATTAGAAAAATCCAAAAAATATCCTCAAATTGGGACTCCTCTAGCTATATCAACCGAGATGTTTGATATTCATATGATTGAAAAATAACTACCAATTAATTCCTCTCTATTGAGATGCATATATGAATTCTCATATATTACTCTCTACACATCTTGAGGATCATGAATAACACCCCCATGAGACTTACTATACGGTGTATTTGAAATGGAATTACATTATTTATGGTGTATAATATATCTCAAATTTATAGTCCTTCAAGAACTGTAAAAATTTACATTAACAAATGTTTAAGTAATATTGAATGAAAAATGACCACAGGATCCTGTGATCAGTTAAAACATCCATGAGATGACTAATGAGGAAATAAATCCAAAATATTAGAGAAAACATAATCACTACAAACTCATGATCATGGGTGGAATAATTATGCTCATGGGTATGTGACCACTAAGGACTATATGATATCACCACCCTCTCTTATATTAAGACACAACCCATTATGAGAAATAAATTGTCACAAAAAAACCTCAAACATGCCTCCTTACTCTAGAAAGTAAGGGATCAAAGTATTGATAAAATACATTATTATGTACTTGAATGTCTATTAATATTGTTTTATCCATATTATTTCATGGTCCTTTTTGGTGATAGCTATCAAAAATTCCATAATCCAAGAGAAAAAAAAACAAACTATAATAAATTATTTACCAAAGTATGTTCTAAACAATATTAAAATTCTTAATATTCACATAATAATTATTAACATTAATGATTTTTGGATCTTAATTTACTCCCAACTAAGAAACCACCTTCTTTGTGAAATTCACTTTCTATATAAGAAATAAAAAAATGGATGATGTTCTATAGAGATGATTCCAGTTGATAACCTCGAAATCTTCTAAATAATATTCATCATAATACTCATCATAAGTTGAATATGTGACAATATAAATGATGAACATATCAATAATATTATCAAAGAACTCATGGAACACTATGGTCATCAAACCCATTAAAATTGGTTGGAATTTTTTGAAATCGAGTTTATTTAACATGAAATGATATTACACTTAACGAAATATGAATATAGACTTATAGATATCTTTTTACATCACTCCCATGTGATAATTTCCAAAATGATAATAAAATTGAACAAACTATCTAGCTACCTTCAAATTATCCATCAAATTATCTATCCTTAGGGGAGGGTAATAATTATTAACATATAACTCGTTTAACCATTGGTAGTCTATGTAAAACCAAATAAATACCATCGATATTCATAGAAAATACCATAAAAGAATCCAAAGAATATATTCTAGGGTATATGAAAACATTATAAAAATTAAAATTGATCTTGATCCTCATCTTCTGATTCATAGAACATATTATTCAATAAGTAAGATTAAATTTTTTTTGATCATAGAGTTATACCCCTATCATGAAGTCGATATCGTGTCAAGGGAGGAGAATCAAAAAATATTCTAGGAAAATAGTAGGAAACTCCAAAAACAACACTAAAAAAACTCACGTCTAAACATAAATTATGTGTAATGTTAACCTTTCCATCTCAGAAGATAAAGGCTCTGTATAATCCCAATAAATTCAATGATCACTTTCACCAATGATAACCACAAACTTTCTTATAACATAATTGAAAAAATCATTTATCTGTAAGAATTAAATAATATTATATATGGTATAAAATAAAAAATTCCATGAATAAAATGGAATTGTTATATCTAAATTAAAAAACATCCCATAATAATGGATATTACCATATTATAATTTCACAATCAGGATACTCCTCAAATAAATTTGACTAAAATCCAACTAGATGAAATAACACAAATGAAACTAGAAACGTAACTACCATAATTCCTAGAGATCAGAATATGATAGGAGTAACACATGAACTTGATTATCTTTAATAAAAAAATAATGATCAATGTTAGATAATAAACATATAGTACCTCACATGACCTCTAGCCCTCTTATCACATAAAGCTCCATTGAATGTTGTTAACCACATTAATATCATATACCTTTGGAACCATGATAACTACCTCCTCAATAACTCTTATTTTCCTCATATCATAGATGATGGGAAATATAATAGGTATTTCCTATATTAGATCCTTCTCCTATCTAATGTGAATAAAATTATTGATTCTACTTTTAGTAAGGCATCATTGGAAATTTTGGCTAAGGCTTCATTGAAAATTGACCACCTACACCACCACAATCATCATGAATATATAAGGATTAGAACAATTGATCAATATGACACACATATAAAAATATCAATATAATGAAATTATTGATACAATCCAATGAAAAACCAACTATAGTGAAGCATGGTTGAGAGTGAGGAAACAAACTACCCACTGACTAGATGCTTAGTTTCCTAAACATCTGAGAACTTATATCTCTATCACTAATCATTTGGAAGTTTTTATGTATACCCAAATGAGATGATATTTACCACTTGTTCTTCTTCCCAATAATCTCCACCTTAGAAAAAAATTATTGACACATTCCATGTTAATAGATTAACTAATTGATGAATAGAAGGATATAGAACCTCATTGAAATATATCTCTCAAAACTCTATGTTAGAGAAATGATTAGGATGGAAGGTGGAGAAGAATCTTGATAAAAACACTATTCTACTTCAAGATCAATATTTAATTCCAAATAGATACAAAATCATTCTTTATAGATAGATTCAATATAAAATAAGGGCAGTCTATATGAAATAGATTTATAAAATCATCCTATGATATCCAAGCTTCCTCAGGATCATTGATTAATAGATACAACATCTATTGTGAAGATACTCTTAGAAGACGAGTAGAAAACATAATCCAACATTCCATATATGCATGGATAATATAGAAATATAGCTTAATATCATTTAACCACTCTTATATGTTCTGATTATGGAAAATCATGTTATATATTTCTAATATCTATTATTGAAACTAACATAATGTCTTACAATATTTCACAGTCTAACTCATGAAGTAAAAGCACCAATGTTTTACTAGAGAATTCTACTGTAACCCTGCAATCTAAACCACATATGGATGGTTCCCACAAACCATGTTTATAGCTTGTAGGAATGAATATCTAAAGCTTTTTAACAAGTAATTCACCTAAGATAATATAATTAGATCCATTTTAACTTTTTTTGGAATCACCCCAAATCAATCACAAGTGTAAACGTGCACTATTCATGAACCATGACTAGGCATATACTATGTAATCAATATTATCCCCTTGTATAATTATTACAACTCAAGTCATTACATTGGATACATGGGGTCCTAAAAACCCATGTCTTAGTTGGCCTCCCTTTTGTACGTCCAAAGTAAAAATAAGTGAAATTGATTCCCTAAAAAACTAATATAGTCATCTCAAATTGAAAACCCCATAAACATACTGATATATCATTTATAGATTTTTTACAATTTTTCTACAACCCACCTCAATTGATAACCCACAAATTCTAATACTAAACATGTCTGTGAACCCCATATACTACTTCTAATAAACCATGTATAAATGACCATCACTGATGGTTTAAAAACACACATATGGGAGTAATGATTCACATTTTACTGGGAACAATAAAATGTACCACTAATAATCTCTATATTTTTACATAAAATCCAATCCATTAAACATGTAAAAGTTAAAGATATCTTTAAGTGTCAAAAATGAATCCAATGATGTGACTCTTATTCCAATGATGTTACTTCCTTGAGTCCAATAATCCCAAGATTTTGTTTAAATTATTTCATTGGTATATCATACAAGTTATTTCAAATTGAAGGATATATCGGTTTATTCTTCTTGGGATACTAGATACAGACATTATTTCCACATTTCGTTTGATAAACAAAAATATCATAATATATTATTTCATCCTTAAAAATCATTCAATGATCCCTTGTTTATATCCTAGGTAAAAGAAGAAATTATAAAGGTTGAGATTAGATTCTCAATAAGGGAAATCATACAAATATAAAATTGGTTGATATGAAATTAATAATATTGTAGATTTGATACTCAATAAATATTCAATTTAATAAAAAACATGAACTTCAAAATGTATCAATGGAAAATATAAACCTGAAAATCACATTGATAATAATAACTAAAATAATAATAACGGAAATTCATAATTTCAGATATAATGATCTTACCATCATGGCATCATTTCATAACATCAAGAACCTTACAGTTATTCTCATAAGACATGAAATTTCATTTAATGTGTATCTATACACATAATACCCAACTAATTTGACCAACTGTTTTTCTTATGATACCTATTAGTGAATATTATGGCTATATATAATTAGAACTAGCTTTTAAAACAATGACCCTAATAACCAAGTTTGATTTGTAGTGCCACATGACCACATGCATAGCTCTCAGTACTCCAGAGGTTGCTAACATGAAGTGAGGGTCTAAATATTAATCATTTGGAGACTATACCCTCAATAAAATTTCTTATTAATGGATAAATAAATAGACATTCAATAAAAAATAGTATATTGAAACTAGTAAATATATCATCTATAATAAATTATTCCTAAAAATATAAACTCAAATAGTCATGCTTGGATACAAGGAAATTGATTTTACACTGATATGGTCACACACACATTATTAAAAATGAATAATATTAAAATGAGCCTCTACAATGAACTCCAATTCTCACCTCCTCCTAATCTCTTGACTAATTGAGTTATCCCACTCAATGATCAAAGTTATCCCTCAGACCAGCTTGTACCTACATCAAGTGAAGGATACTCAAATACCCATGTTTCATGGCCATCCAAGACATCAATGTCCATTAAATCTTCATCAATCTCAATGAGGTAGTACCTTATGGAAAATAATTATTTTTTAGTTAATTATAAATAAATTATATTTAATTATATGATTACAATAAATTTCCCATGCAATGGTATAAGGTGTATTTTCAAAATGACTTAATGAGTATCAATACCTCTTTAGAACCATAACCAACCATCTATGGATGTTACGCAACACTCATCCAACATTATACAATAACAAATTCATAATACACAACAAAAGTTTCAAGAAAAAATTTAATATAATTGAATTTTAATCTCTAATTGGAATCAATCGAGTAGTGTACCTTAGTCACAATTCCATCCAACGATTATCAAGACATTTTCAACACAATCTAAAATATAAGGCATGTCAAACCCAGAATTAAATTCCATAATACATTGTGCAGATCAAGTCAATTCAACCAAAAATATTATAAGAAAAAAAATTATGTATATTTAATTAAACCAAAATAAATGACATGTGTTAATCATCTCAATACATTATATATCCATTAAAACTGAAATCACCACCATTATTAGATAATCCCAACATGGTGTAGTGTAATTTTCATCCAATTTTCTAACTGGTTTCATGCCAAATATATGTCATTGGCCAAGATAGGAGGTGATGTTCCTACTACCCAGTTATCCCTTACCTTACGTCCACCCTTATTCCAATCTCCAGGCCAGCCATTAAAATTCATATCATGTTTGAAAATCAATCTTAAATATTTTGACTTAATAATCATCTTTGTTTAACATAAGGTTCTTCAATCAATCTATCCACCATATGATCATTTAAAATTTTAATTAGTATTAAGAAACCAAAACAATGTATGCAATTATAATATCCCCACCCTAGTCCTTATATTACATGATATGGTGTGGTATCATGAAAATCCAACTTCATGGACTTACTTTTTTTTCAACTATATGGTTTCTCTATATTATATATTTGAAAGAGAATCGCCACCCTAGTGTCTCGATAAATCCTAGACACACATAAATCTCCTCCAATTAAACTTCGAGTATGGACTCCATATGTCGATCCATATTCTTTCTATAATAAAACATTGATACTCTAATAACAATATCATACAATCCTGACACACCACGGTGTATTTAACTGATTCCTCTAGAAGCATCAAGGTTTCCCCCACCATAGGATCCTCCAAAACAAAAAAAAACATTAAAAATGACCAATGGTACACCCTGTGTGTTTCAGTTCCATCATACCCATTAATATACATGTAAGGATCTAGAACACCCTGAGACTGGAGGGGTAAATCAATGTGTCATCTTCTTAAAAAGTGATGGATATTTTTCCAATGTTAGTAGAAATCTGTTAAGATTTTTTGATGGAAACATTTATAAATCAAACAGTCACAAGAAAGGAGACAAGGAAACAATTTTATATGGTTCACCACCAAGGGATAGTCTAAGTGCATACACTAACAATGTGTAAGTCATTTCAAAATACACTAACCAGTAGTAGTTTTGGAATACATAAGATTAGAAACTGTCACTCCTTAAAAGGTACACATCCTTTATAGTATTTTAGGGATAATGCACTACCTCCCTTAGAAAAATTCCAACAACCCCCCAAAGATCACTACATTGGGTGAAGTCTTACTAAGTTTAACGACGTGAAGGTTGCTTCAGTAGATAGGAATTTATGTCTTTTTTGCCGAATATCATGACACTTTTCTTACATCAACATCCAAAATTGATACACATGAAATAATTAATCAAATAAAATTAATTCTCGATCCTTTATATTATCTCAACATAGAACTCACACGTAACAGATTTCTTTATGTTAAAGTTTTGGGATTGTCACAGAAGATGTATTTCACACAACCCGTATATTTTATGAAAATACATAATGAGAATCACTTGGTATTGATTTTATTAGGAACATTATATGTGTACGATTTACTATATTTATGTTCTCTACACAAAACTCTTTCATGCAGCAGAGACACAAAATATTCATTGGAAAAAGATAAAATTCTTCGATGGGGGTAGTCTCTTATTTGTAGACTTAAAATTCATTATGCGTAAGATCTTTGCATGTCTCCCACCATGCATGCAAGAGTTATTTTTATATCATATTTTTTACGTATGATCCTTTTATCCACATTCAAAATTTTCATTAAACTCATTAATTTTATGTATTTTTATGTGTCAATCTCAAAATTTATTATGCACATAACTCAAATTTGACATCATATTTAGAGAATAATATTCTTTTATACCTTTTCATTTGTATTCAATCCATTATATTATGGAGACTATCATTCACAAAAAATAAATCATTCATACACCTCTAACATTTTTTTATTTTTATGATATGACGATAAACCATAACTTTCACATAACATTCAGATTCACTTTTAATATTTCATGCATCATCCATTTCAAAAAAAACATTCTCTATTTATAATTTTTAGTCCAAATTTTTTAAAAGCATTCAGAAATGATGCCAACATCAATACTGTAGTTATATTGTATAGTAATATCACATGCCTTTTAAACCCACTGATCAACCATGTGTTGATTGAAAAAAACACAAACCAGACTCCATTTCCAGTAAAGAACATACTTGTTTCCAACAATCTCATCATTTGGGTTTATTGGAAATCTATTAAAAATCAATAATGTACCAACCACTATAAAAGCCTGAAATGGGAGAGACAATTCATCCAACACTCTATGTTTACATGATAAAAGATCTATGTAGAACACAAAATAGGATGCATGAATTTAGTTTTTATGTTTCGGAATGCTTAAATATGTCTATATTAATCTTTGACTATTTCTTAATAACGCCTAATTATCATCATGTCATCGAATCGTTGCATGGTTTTTCAAAACCCTAGAAGTATAAATCCATTAAAAAATCTATAACATTTATCCATTATACCCCTTTATAAATAAACCCATAGAGACTATATATATACATGTAGAGCTCAAAACAAACTCATCTTAGATTGTATCTTGACCATAATCCTGCATCATATCAACAATTATATTTAATTTTTTAACAAAAATTGGTATAGGGTATATCAATTACCTACTCATGCATTTGGAGGTGGATAAACACCACATTACAACCAATGTTTCCAAAATACTTGTTCTACCACTAGCTTAGTCAGAATTCCATCAACTTGCTCATCAGTTCAAAATTGCCCAATTTTAATCATACATTGTTCAATGTTTTCCTTGATGATTTAATATCTAATATCAATATGTTTTGTATGGTAATAATGAAATGTATTCTTTATAATATCTATCACTCTCTTTTGATTCACCATGAATCACCATAGGCTATTTCACTTCATCCCCAATACCAGTTAGTTATATCTTCATCCATAATTGTTAAGTGCGAGCCTATGCAGTAAAGATAATCTTTGCTTCATCTATACTAATATAAGTACTTCCCTTTTTCTTGTTCAACCATCCCACATATTTATTTCCAATAATGAATGCTCTACCAAATGTAGACAATATATCCACTACATATCCAACTGAGTCAGCATCATAAAATGATGATAATTCATTATCTCTTCCTAAAGAAAAGTATAAGACACATTTGATTATACCTTGAATATACCTCATGATTGATTTAACTACTATAAAATGTAATTTCTTCATATGACATTAAAAGCGGGATGTTAATCATGGTGAAGAGATGATCGATGGACATGATGAATTCAAGTATAATAAAATTCCAATGATTCTCCTATACATAGTGGGATCCAAATAAGTCACATTCTTAGGATTTACATGTTTTTTACCTACATAAATTGGATTTATTTATTTTTTTGGAGTCTTCCATATTGAATTTATTTAGGACCTCACTTGCATATTTAGCCAAAAAAATGAATGTTTAATACTTCTTCTAAATCACCTAAAACCCAAAGAAGTATGTGAGTCACCAATAATAGAAATTTCATATTCTAATTTCATGTGATTTTTACTTTCTTCCACTGATCCCTACCTACTTCAACCAAATATAATATCCTCCATTTACAAATTCACAATAAATTGATCTTCCTTTGAATTCTTCATAGAAATATTATGATCAAAACTTCTTCTTTTGAACTGATGCTTCTTTAGATAAGAACTCAATCGAGAATACCATGCTCACGGAGCCTTCTTTAGACCATTAAAGAACTTATTTAATCTACAAACTATTTATTAATCATTTAAAATAAGAAAAACCACTAGTTTTTTAATGTATAATTATTATTCTAGATCTGTATTTAAGAATTATTTTTGACATCCATCTGATAAAATTGGTATCCACTTTGAATATCCATAGCAAGGAAAATCTGGATTGACTTCGGTCTATCTACTCGAGAAAACGTGTCTTCAACATCAATTACATCAATCTATACATTAAATTAACACAATAATCCATACATGTTTTTATAACATTTCCATGCTTATAAAATTGGTTTTTAAAGATCCAATTTGTTCTAATCACATTGTGTTTTTTGGGTCTCTTAACAAGATCCAAATATGATCATGTTTTTCATTCATGGATTTATCCCATGATTCATCCTTTACTACTTCGTCAAACGAGGTTGGTTTCACAATTGGTAAGAAGGATGAATGCAATACACTCAAAATTCTCCATGTATTTGTGGGTGATGTCCAATCCCTAATGATTTTGGTATGATCAATTTATGCTCTTCTATTTATTCTTTGTAGTTCCAATGATGTTTATTTAGCCATATGTTCTTATTCTGATCCATATTATTAATCATCATCATTTCATCAGACCTAGTTCTTCTATAATCCTTCTTCAATATCTACATTAGAATCTTTTCCTTGACTACTTTCTTATTCATCTTCTATTATATCATCATATGAGCTCCTTGAGGTATTTATTGTTTTATCTTCAAGGATTTTGACATCAATCCTTTCCAAAATTAATCTAAGATGATTATTTTGACAATCATATAATTTTATCTTAATCTAATATCAAAGTAATATTTTTCATATACATTATCAAAATATATGACTTTATTTCTTTCATGGTTGTAAATGAAACATTTACACCCAAAAACACGAATATACTCCAAAGAGGGATTATTTCCACACCATAACTGATATGAGGTATCAGTTTCCCCAAACAATAATCCCATTTATATATTTAGTGAACACAACTCATTGAACAAACTATTTCCCATAATTAATAAAAATATGAATATCTATTGACATAGTTATAGCCATATTTTTTCACCTTTCAATTTTTGTATCAAACAACTCGATTTTTCTATAGGGTTCTCATTGTATCCACCCCATGCCTTATTCCATGTTTTTGAAGGATATTTTCAAACTAAATGGATGTGTATTCTCCTCTAATGTTATCTTGAATAATATTCATTTTGTTCCCAAAATCATTCTCAGTTATTTGATGATAACTTTTCATGCAATAAAGAACATTCTATTTACAGTTAGTAATCATTAAACAAGAAATTCTACTATAATAATTTATAATGAGAATGAGGTACCTCTCCCCTTGGGTTCCAACAATATTTATTGGACCACATACATTTTTTGGATGATATTAAGTAGATTTTGTGACCGTTTTTTCATTTGCTGATATGAACTATTGACCATGTTTCCATACATGAAAGCATACCATGACTTTTTACATTCCTGAATCAGATTGGGAATATCAGTTATAATCATCTGCTTAGATATATTTTCAGATCATTTTTAATTAATGTGACCCAACATCCAATGACACAAGTTTTTTTCCTCATCAATAATTAAGTAAAAAATGTTTTCTTTACTCCCCACATTGTATGAATTTTTATATGTTATGTATCCTTTCATGGGAGAATTCCACGTCATTCCTTTGATAGTTCAACCCTTTTGATTAAATATAACTATAAATCCTAAAAATCATAGTTGAATAACACATAGGAGATTGTGACACAGTCCGCACACATAGAAAACATTATTTTCCTTATGCTTGTCATTTTCCATATCTATACTACCACTTCCTTCAATATTTAAAGAAAAATCAATTCCAAACCTCACTATTACATCAACCATTATCCCGAAATTCTTCAATAAATAAAAATTACCCATCATATGTGATGAGAACGCACTATCAGTAATCTAGGTACTACTATTTTTTGTTTCTTTGAGAGCTATTTATATATGGTTGGATTTCACAATATTATTATTTTCATTCAATGAGATACTTTATTGTGGGGAGGCTAATGGTTTCCTTAATATCATTTCCATATGTATTGGTTCATCATACTCATGTTGTTCTTTGATAGGAGACTATCCAATTGTTATAGAAATTCCCTCTAGTTGATGGGTATTGACTTTTATCGGTGTTCTGAAGTTAATGTTTCCACCATTACTTTTACTATAAGGAATAGATTTATATCCATAATTAGAATAATGAAAAAAGTATCCATAGAATATATTTTTATCATAGGATTAAAGATATGGTTTCATTCTCCTTTGTCGCCTTCCAAGATCTTCCCTATTTAGATAGCCTATTTCCTCATCACAATATTACATGGTATGGCCTAAAAATCCATATAATTGACATTTCATTGGTGGAAAAGTAATCTCCCTTCCATTCCTCCTCACATACCCTTATTTTGTAAATGATTTTGACTCATGATCATATTTGGATATTTTGAGGTAATTTTCATTTTCCTTTTTTGTTTGATTTTATGCTTTCTCTACTGGGACATCATGTGCCTTTGTGATATGACCAAATTTATGCTTCCATTTCTATTAATTCATCATATTTTCGTCATTTTACTTTTCAAAATAACATCCAATTTCACTTTTTCACATACATGTTGATCTCTAATCATAAAATTACTTCCCTAATCCTTCAAAAACACATTTAGATCTATCTAATAGCTATGAATATGTGAATCTTCCCAAAAAAAAATTATTCAGTATTTACCATTAATTTGATTTAGTTTCTAGTTTAATCCATAGAGTATCCACTTCTTTTTCATGTCTATTAATATTATTGGTCTTCTCATCTAGTCTAGATGTTAGTTAATTGGTGAATTTTTCCAACACTTTAATATTGATCTTAAATTCAACAAGATATTATTATCTTTCAAGAGTTGTTAAAAGTTATTTTACTTTTTATTCTAATCGAAAAATTTCTAATTCAATCTGATCAACAACATCTGATGACTCTTCCAGAATGACCCTCAGCATTTTTTTTCTTTTTTATTGATTTTATATGTTTTTAATCGCACCCCTATGATCCACCTTGATATTGACAACACCAAGCAAATTTTTATATTTATATTTTTGATGTTCTACCTATTCAATTGAAACCATCATGGATGATTGGGTTTCAGATTTAAACATGGATTCTTCATCTTCATGAAATTCATCATCATCTTGTTCTTCTACAAAGAAGAAACATTTTCTCAAAAATTTATTTCCGGTTTTTATGTATCCCTTTTGGGGAAAACATTTATGTGTCTTATGTATACATCCAATATCACTTTTTTCATCATAAATATTCCTTGGTAACCAAGAGGAAATGTGAAAAAAACTACCATATATAAAAAAGTAATGAAAAAGATTTCCTTAAAATATCCATTTTCCTCTCATGAATTTCTTTATAGAGAGGGAAATAATTTCATCATCCTCATTATAATTATTAGTATTACTAATAAAAACATCATTCTTTTCCATGGATTTTAATTATATTTCCTAAATAATGTGAGTCATTTCATCTTCTAGTTTTAATCACATTTCATAAGCCACATAAATACTTATAAAATAATCAAAAGACCATTTAGAAATATCCATTTTATAAAGGGAAAACACTTTTGGTTTGTAGGTAGTTGAAATCCTTCTTAGTATTTTATTAAAAATTTCAATGTATTTCATTTCATCGCAAAGTATTATTATTGCTCAAAAAACATTGGTAATTCGATTTAAAAATGTATCCAAATTTTCATCAGGATTCATTTTCATATCATCGAACCTATTTTAAAAATCTTTGAGTATAAAATCTTTCACACATTTTTCACCATCATATATATTTTATAGTTTTCCCCACACAGACTTGACTGATGTGAGACTCATCACCTTCATATATATTTGATCATAGGGAGCTTTAGTAATGTAATTCTATGATTTGGAATCTATAACAATCATTTTTTTATTTGTTACAGTCTTAAATGGTGATGTTACATCAGTGACCTGAATCCCTTATAAAGTGGGAAAAACATCTATTCTAAGAGATAACATATGGTGAAAATATGTGTATCTTCCTTACACATCTTCCACCATGTGTTAAATACTTATTTTGATGTCATATTTGGCATGTAAGATACTTCCATGAACTTTCATATTTTGAACATGGATCACCAGTTTTCTATATTTTGATGTGTCAATATCAAAAAAGCTTGAGTTCATAACTAAAATTTTACATTGTATTTCTAGGGTAAGATTCTTCGACAGCTTCTTCTTTGTGCGCAAACATTCATATCACACCAAATATCTTTTGTGCAAAAAAAATATTTTGTACACCTTTATCATTTTCTGTATTATTAGGAGACAATCATGATCCATAAATTTGTGTGGAAAATTTTTATTCACTTTTAATATCAATTGTAACATCTTTTTTCCAAAAAACAAATTTATATATTCTCAATTTTTTGGTCCCAATAAAGATGGAAAACATTGGGAAATTACGCCACCCTCAATACTATAGTCAGATTGTACTATAAGATCACTTGCATTACGAAATTCCTAATCAACTTAATGTATATTGAGAAAAAACACAGTTTAGACTCTGTTTCTAGCAAATAATAGCCTTGGTTTAAACAATACAAAACATTTGTTAATATTTTATACCAATACCTCATTCCAAATTTTGAACTGATCAAATGAGTATATTCCTTTCAAGTATTTATTTAACATAATGAACATTCCTAGAAGTCCCTATGTATTCCACTAATAACTATGTCATAATGGATACGATGTGCTTGGCGCTGTTCAAACTCACCTCATATAATTTCACATGGAAACATCATGGTTTTCCCTTATAGAATACTTCCTAGAATTGTACCCATTTTCAATAATCAATGCACTTTGAACCACAGATCATGATACCTTTATCCTCATGGGTATCAATAAATAATTTATAAATCCTTTATAAAATTTGAATCAATTTTAAAGGATGTTTCTAGCTTGGTTTTTATACCACTCACACGATTCATAGGCCTCTATCTCATGCACTAATTCACCACTAATATGAATAACTATTAGATAAAAAATTACTCTCCTAAGTTTGATTCCCACATTTTTTTGCCACCCAACTCCACATCTGAATCGTACATCATGAATTTCTCTCAGAACAGAATAATTTGATGTCCATTAAATAATATTTTTCATGAGATGCTCAGAAAATTTGATATACATTATAAACAAATTACATGACCCTTTCTACTAGAGGGTCAACATATTTCAATCATATTTATCCTCCACCCATGGAGTATCCCATTCATATCCTTGAATTATATATATATTTCTACCCATCCCATGACTAGTTCATCATTAAACACAATGACTAAGAATGAACATTAATTCATATTGTATTTCTTTGTCAAACACCACTCACTACACATGTCTAGATTACCGAGAACAAAATTATCTATATTCACCATTCCACACTTTATTCAAATAATTTGCTACAACTGCATATGTGTTTGTTATGACCTATGAATCAAAAGTGTCTCGTTTCATTATTCAAGAAACTACTCCCAACCATGATTCGACCATCAATGATAACCATAGGTTAAAATTACTACAATACTCTGATCAAATATCAATTTCTTATTCTTCCATAGAGACATATATTTACACATCATCCTCTTGGTGGCCAATCCCTATGAAATTCTCTATGAACAATCCACATTCTAAGTCCAATGATGACCTTGAATAGAATTTGGTAGTGACATACTTTTGAGTACATCTACATAACATGAGTCATTATCAACAGATATATCAACACCCTATTTCAATCTATTCAGCTGACCCCATGGATAATAAATGGCATGGAAACATACATATATTATATTTTCAATTATGAAATGATAACATCAATATTTCATAAAAATAATTAGTGAGTTACGTGATGTTAAGACCATATTCACTGGCCTTTTTTCTATCCACACTTTACAAGGAACTAGATCAATCAGTCCCAAGATCCCATGATATTTCTTTTAACATAAATCTTCCCATTTATTCTTGGATATACCTTGTGTTCCACTAATACATAAATTCCCTCGAAAAATTAATAGGGTCTGTTTCCCAAAATACTCATCCTTCCAACCAAAAACTAATATCATGAGTAATAGAACTCAACATTATCTATAATATTTGGGTCCAAGGAAACTCACAATAAATTTATCTAATTCCTCCAGAGGATACTCACAAGAAAATTTCATTTGTATAAATAATTCCCACGCCTATGGAACAAATATCATAGAATATCCTTTTATATGAGATATATTCACTCAGGCTACTGTAATGTTTCTTGAGGCACTGACTCACTAGTAAAAGTAATCACATATCTAGGGACATAATGGTCTTCCATATAATCTAAGAAGGTCTAAAAAATCTGAATATTCTCATGGAACTTCATCTTGGTATATATAAAAATATATCACAGTACTAGATATCCCTAGGATATCCATGTTAATGGGATCTATATTGCTGATTCAATTATCCAAAATTCCATTGGGTGCAACATGGATAACTCTAGTCAGTCTAGAGTTGGAACTCAATTGATCAAACCCATCAAATATCCAATTGAATGAAATTTTTTACTTTTTTTAATTATCTCCCAATATAAATGTAATGAGGTTCACTGCACAACCCATGGAAATATGGACTACATCACCATCGTTTTCATTGTCTGGTGCATAATGTTGTTGTCCCACATTACCTGCCATTAGATGTTGGGATATATATAGGTTTAGATAAGTATAATTTCACCAAGAAAATACATGTGAAAACACATATCATTTTATTGACACATAATTATTTGAGTCCCCCAACATCAATATAATCACACAAAAGCAGAAAATATATCATGTGAATCGTACATGTTTAAAATGATGCATGTGATGCCACTGGTTGATACAGATTAGAGTAAAATCCATATGAAATAAATGACCTCAAAATACATGTTGATTTCATGAGTTGAAATCATATAAACATAAAATTGAAAACCAAGAACAACAATCCCATTTCCTAGTAATCTATACGTACGTCAAGAAACGTATTAATGATTCACTAGTCTGAGTTTCATCACAAACTCTAACACATTTTTAAGCCACCTATCTATTGAGTCCCCAAATCAAGAATATAAGACTACTCTAATATCATTTTGTTCCAATGATATAATAGTAATTAGGTCTGAGATGAAGTGCCACGTGGACTTTGGCATACCTCCCCATATTCCAAAGGCTGATGACTAGTAGTGGTGTTCTATTATGAAATTTTGGGGAAAATATACCCCCAATCAAAGTACACGAGGGTGAAATGAACATAAAATTCATAAATATTACATCATATTTATTAATATTAAATTCATAATAATGTTATACACACCCCAGAACCATAACATTTTAGTCTCTTTGGATACTAGTTTCTAAAAAAATTTCTTCATAAAGTATCTTCAACATCTCTAACAACATTATTCTTATCAATAACTTTATAGTCATAACATAAATATATCCTTACATCAAATCCTAGTGATAGAAAACTTAATTAAGGGTGACATCAAATTCACAGTAAGGTTAAACATAAAAGATATCAATCAATGATCATATGGGTATATAAGGGTATGATAATATGATCATAACAAAGAAAGTCACACCCATTCAATTAAATATCTTTAATCCCAAGTCACAGCCTAATGAATTTTCATAAAAAAGGTAAAAGTCAAAATAATGTGAAATAATCAATAATAAATCTTGCGCCATGTAAAAATTGAATAAACAAAGGAATTTGTCATAAACATAAGATTAAAACATTAAGAAAATGAATAAATAGAATCATATTCACTCATTATGTAAAGGATGTGAAATTTTCCCTCCATATAAAATTATAGAAATGAAACTAGATCCATGAATAAACATATTTACATTGAACTAGGTATATATATAATTTTTTTCATATGAAATCCAGTTCACAAATAACAAATTTTTCTCATGAGTTATCCATCGTTATCCAATGCATTAGAGGGAAATGTAATTTCTGGATAACCCATCACATAATTAAGACTATACATATTTGTTCAGAAGATAATAAAATATTTATCCTATCATGCTACCAAAACCTATGCAAAGGAAAATGGTTTCCTAAAAATTGTATCTTATAAATATAGAATAACACATTGAAAAAAATATTTATCAATATCCCATTATCATAATAAAATTAATAAAAAAAGATGTTATCAGTGGATTATACCCCCAATAGAGAATAAGTAACATCATGAAATTTAGTCATTGATGAAAATAACTTTAAAATATCACTTTGTCGTTCTTGAGAATAATTCCATTTTTATTCTTAAATCATTTATTTAAAATCTAAAAATTTACAAAATATTTTGAACAATATGTTTAAGGAAAATTAACATAGAAATTTATATCAGATACATCAAATTAAAGATTTGTAATGATTGTGAGAAAATCCCATTATGTCGTAGATGTTAAAAGATTATTGTTTTCACACTTTTGTAAGAGTAAAAAGCATTTTTTGGAAAATAAGTTTTTCAAAATATTCCATTCAAATTTTTAAAAATTAATAAATTTTAATTTTAATTTTACTTTTAAAAATAGATTAAATTTATATAAAACATTCATTATTTTTTCAAAAAACATTAATATAAAAGAAAGTATTTGATTATTAAAGGCTAGATAAGATTGAATTTTCATTAAAAATAATTTCTTGATCATTTTATGTACCAATTAATGGAAAAAATTTCTAATACATAAAAACTCTAGGAATAATTACATGAAAGGAAAATATATATGTTTTACTGGTTATGGTACTTGTAATTTCCCACAATTAAAATTTTTCATAGAAATTCGGGAAATGAAATGAAAATGTAACATAAACCCATATCTCTTGTCACATCTTACTTTTTATATATTTAGATATCCCATATAATTAATAAATATTTATTATAAATATATAATAGAACTATATTATTTAATATATATAAATTACTATATATCATTCCCACATAAATTCAATTTATAACTTTATTAACAATTTTCCATTAAAATATTTATTCGATTGAAAATTGGTTTATTTTCCATGTATGTTTTGGTTTAGGGGTTCTGATTCATATCATGGTTTCATCATTTATGAAATGACCAAAACTTTTTGAATGATAATGGTCTTTCGAAATTTTCTGCTATATTATATTATTCTTATCAAAACCATGTTCTTCTAATAAAGTGAATATTAAGGGAAATGTAACAATATGAAAGCAACCATTATATAACCATTGGTAAATTAATACCCTTATACAATATGAACATTGGGAACTATACACTATATAAGAATTTTGACCTTATCATTAGAGTTTATAAGTAATGTTTTTTGGAAAAAGGATAATTGTTATAGAAAGAAGAGTTGATGGCCTCAACCCTTAGAGACGTTCCATTTAAATCTAATTTGATAGAGCATGGGATGGAGATTTTTTCAGAAGGGTTTTAATTGGATCAAGATCAAGATGAGGTTAAAAAAATTAATCTTGAATGAAATCACATATGGGAGAAGTTTATTTTAATGCAAATTACAACTAGATCGATGTTAGTAGAGGCACCCAACCCATCTACCAATATTGCACACCCTACTCATTGGGTGTATGTTCGTGTAATAAGGGGTTATGTGTCAAGTACCTATTTACTTAATGTGTAATTCCAATGTAAAAATAAACTTTTTATTCCATCATTTTTGTTTTATGAAAAATTTGGCTTAATAAATTTGAGATACAATTTGATAAATTGATTTTTTCAGTCAAAAATTTTACTTTCCAGAAAATATGAAAATATTATAATTAAATTATATATTATTAATAATGTGTATTTTAATGCAATTTTATTATTAAAAAACTATTATTTATATTTAAATGATAAAATATTTTTTTCACACGTAAGAATGTTTAATATGCATTTTACTATGCATCTTCAATCCTCTATTAGATATTATAAATAAGAATTATTATATTTTAACGTCCAATTTCTCATAATTATAGAATTATTATGAAAAAATAATTTTTTTTAAATCATCATATCTAAATTAGATTATTGTAAGTTTATGATATTTTTTTAAAATATTTTATTTTTCATTTAATAGTATAAATACAGTTTTGAGCTTTCTGTATGTTTAATGAATTCAT
Source organism: Viscum album (assembly GCA_963277665.1). Taxonomy (NCBI): domain Eukaryota; kingdom Viridiplantae; phylum Streptophyta; class Magnoliopsida; order Santalales; family Viscaceae; genus Viscum; species Viscum album. Next base: position 598,853,947 of record OY728121.1, read on the forward strand.
AATTATATCATAATGAGGTAATGATTATTTAACAATAATAAATGAAAAAAAAACAAGTTATTTTATTAATATAAACTATTATAATAGAATTTAATAAATTTTTAAAAATTATAATTAACTTCCTAAAATCAATAATGGAAACATTAACTTTAGAAATGTTATTTTGTGAAAACATTAATTTCCATTTCAAAAATAAGTTAAATAAAATTATTTTAGACTATTTTTCATTAAAATAATATATAATGTGTCCCATTTTTTTTAAAACCATGGAAAAAATGATATGAAAACCCATGGTTTTTCATTTACCACTACCTAGGTGTCTAAAGAAATTAATAAACAAATCCTCCTATTTTCATATAAATAACCACACATTTCTCTATTTACATTAATTATCATTTAATCCAAAATGAATATCTTATAGTTTAATCTCCCAATAGGTCCTCCAATGGTATCATCAATCCCCTAAGAAACCAGTCTATGAGTTTTAGTTGTCATTCTTCCATTTAAGAGAAATCTCAACTTCTCTTTTCCGTTCATGTTCCCTTTTTAGGTGAAAAGTATTTAACATTATCAAAATATGTTATTTTATCCATTTTATTCTATAAATTTACTATATTAAATTTATATTGTGAATGGGATACCCTTTTCCTCTCTATTTTAATGTTTTCTATAATCATGTTTCATACCCGTAATGCTACAGAATTTTGTTCTCAAAATTTCATACTTTTTCTCAAGACATTTTCTTATTTTTTTTGTCAATAAATGAACCACTTTATTTTACAGTTTTATTTAGCTTGATGTAAAAATGATACATTTTATTCTGGGATTAATATACATCAAACCCTATTTCCTTTTTCATGGGTCAATACTAACCAAATGATTTTTCCTTTAAGAGATTTTCATTAAAACATCAGGATTTTGATATGAAACCCATTTATTCTATTCTCCAAAGATTATTTATGAAATGTTTTATTGTGATATATGTTGTTTAAATTAATTAATACATAATAATTAAGCTCCATTAAAGAGCTCCAATTCATTTTTAAAGAATTTAATCTATAAATATGTCATGTTTTACTATACCTCGGTGATTAAAATTAGTACTTTTTATGAAAACTCAGTGACAAACATTGGTGATATGATAATTAATGTATAAAAAAATTATGTAACGAAATGTTCCATGTTATGATTTATGTTATTTTGTACATTTTATTCCTTAATTTTTTATTTTTAAATCCATAATTATATTCATAATGTTCTTATTGATTTTCCTCGAGGTCACATGTAAATTATTTCCCATGTTTTCCCATATTGGGCCTTATGCTCACCCTTTACATTGATGTATGTCCTCATGTTTTGAGATGAAATAAATTTTCTTAAGATAATCCTTTGATGAATCCATTAATGTGGATTAGAAGAATTTTATAAACTTTTTGGTATTATGTATCTTTTTTCCAATAAAATAAACATTAAAAGAACCTCTATTTTGTATAATTTAAGGAAAAGTGTGAGTAATAAATGGAATATTAAATAGATGGTATAAAAGGAAGGTTTAGTTATTTATGAAAATTAGGATTTTAAACCTTTAGGAAGAACCTTATAGAAAAATAAAAATATATGAAAACATACTGTTATTTTGTTAAAGTTTTTTATAAGTTTTTTTCTAAGAAATGAAGTCCTTCTATAGATACGAACAAGTGGATTTTTTTCTAGAAAATATGGATATAGGGGTAACAAATCTGATATGGTGCATCAGGCCTGACTCAACATAACCCAGTACATGACATCATGCCTTACTCCACACCTGGTTTAACACTCCAAGGGTATATATTTTGTTAATTACATGTTTTTTATAAACCATTATAATGATTTTATAGAAAATTTAACTATATTTAATGATTAACATAATTTATAATTACATTTTAAGACATAAAATTCTTTTAAAATTATAAAATCATTAAAAGAAACAAGTTTTTCGCTAAGTATTTCTTATTTTATAAAATGGCAGGAAATATGAGGAATTTTGTAAATAATGAGTGCAATAAACCAAGTGCTAACAACCCATTAATGGAAGATGGAATGGAAATCATAATGAGAATTATGAATCAATTGACTCAAGTTATGAGCATTAACGTGAATAAATATGAGATACCAGATTCACCTCGAAGGGAACAAATTTTTTTTGATTTCTTTATGCATCGATTTCCACCATCATTTAGTGAATATAATGACCAATTTATTAGTGAAAACTCTATAAGCTCTATAGAAAAAATATTTTATGTAAATCATTTTTTAGAGAAAGAGAATATCACCCTAGTTATGTACCACTTAGTGGGAGAATCTGATCAGTGGAAGACACTAATTAAAAACATGATAACAAGAAGGAATTTTGAACTTATGGAGTGGTAAGAGTTCAGGGGAACCTTTTTTGAAAAATAAATCTTGTATTAGATGAGAAATAAAATAGATAAGGTATTTCTAGAGCTGAAGATGAAGGAAAATGGATCTATGAGAAGCTGTGAGATGAAATTTACAATGCTTTCTTGCCAAACCACTAGTTTTGTCATAAAATCAAATGAAAAGTTTGATAGATTATTTGGCTGAAAGATACAACATATATGGAAGAATATAGCCAATAAATACTATTAATTCACTGAATAGATATTATGGAGTGATATTAAGGTGGTGTTGGTGTTCCGAGACATGCAGTGGTCCCATAGATCGAAAGAAAATAATAGATCAAGGTAGCCAATATAAGGGAGGATCATTGATCACGAAGGTGGAGGAAAGAAAGTGAAAAATCCCACATAAAAAATCTAGGAAGAAGAATTATGGAAACTTATTTCTTAGGAGAGGTAAATGTTACATGTTTAGAAGAGATGACCATATTTCTCGAAACTGTCATAATGACGTAAAGCCTCAACTACTCAACACTAACGAAAAATGAATGATGGTGAATACCCTAACATAAGTCTAAAACATGAAGTGTGTATAGCTTGGGAAATTTTCCAATCACCCTCCAAATCCATAGTTAATGTAGGGGAATCCCCATCAACATTAGCATTGGCCAAAGGAGAAAGTTCATGATTTTTCTATCACAATTGCTGTAGTTGAACCTTGAAATTATGTTGCAGTAGATACTCTCATTGTTCTAACCAATCTAGCATGTAATTTGTTTGATTATAGTTCTACACATTCATTTGTATCCTACTTTTTTACAAAAAATATATAATCAATAATTTATGTGATAGAGATTAATTGTTTAGTCAACACTATTTGAAGGGTTATCCAAGAATCAACAATGTATAGAAACTATAGTATTCTCCTTGGGAAGAACAATATCAATATAAATGAAGTAGTCATTCCCATGATGGACTTCAACTTCACACAGGGGATGAACTAGCTCTCAAGGAACAATTATATTATCAACTATAGAAGCATTGAAATAACAAAAGTCTTTAATAGAAAACATATATATGTTTCCAAAGGAGAGATTATGCGACTTGAGAGTTTTCTAGAATCACCACCAATTGCCTTCTTAATTGAGATGACTTGTGAATATGAAGAAGAAAATAAAGGTATAAGAATATAAAGTCTCCCCATTTTTCATGAATACCTTGATGTTTTTCCTATGTAATTACCTAGAAATCCGATAGAATGAGAGGCAAAGTTCTCTACTGAACTCATGATAGGATCCAAGATGATATCAAAGACGCCACATAAAATATAAAATGTTGAGTTGGAGGAATTAGAGAAACAACTCCATGATCTATTGGAGAAGGGTTTTAGCTAGCCAAGTGTATCTCTTTGGGGATCACCTATTCTCCTAGTAAAGACCTATGATGGATCAATGTGACTATGCATTTATTATAGAGAACTTAATTGGATCATAGTAAAGAACAAGTACCCTCTACCAAGGATTGATGATTTATTTGACCAGCTTCATGGGGATAAATTACTCTCAAAGATTGATCTTTGACCAGGTTAACAAAAATTTAGGGTGAAGAAATAGGATATTCTAAATACTTCCACCTGATCAAGATATGGGAATTAAGAGTTTGTTGTTATGCAATTCAGCTATACTAATGGTCCTGCTATATTTATGGATAATATAAATAGGGTATTTAAAGACTATATTGATAACTTTTTGGAAGTTTTTATTGATTATATTCTTAAATATTATTAATTTCTTGAGTATCATGAGTGTCATAAAAGTTTTATACTGAAAATAGAAGAAAGGAGAGGATATTTTGAAAGTTAAAAAATGTGAATTTTGGTTACAATAAGTTCATTCTTGGGGAACATTGTAACCAATGAAGAAATATCAGTTCATCCTACCAAGAAAAAGGTTGTCGAGAAGTGGCTTCATCCTACCATAGTAATTGAGGTTTGTAGTTCCCTTGGTTAACCATGATATTATAGGAGGTTTTTGAAAAAAAATTACAACATTCTAATCCACTAAGTTATCTTGAAAAAGGGATAATTTCAAATTGATAAAAGAGTGTGAGGATTGTTTCCAAGGGATTAATAAGAGATTTTTTATTGAGTCCATGTCAAATCTACCCTATATTGGAGAAAGATTTGTTATTTTTAGGGATTTTTCTCTTAAAGGTATTGGTTTATTCCTCATGAAAATTAAATTGTGATTACTTATGCATCTCGATAGTTGAAGCCTAATTTGAAGAATTATAATATTCATGACCTGGATCTGATTGCGGTTGTTTTTTCTATGAAGATATAGAGAAACTATCCTTATGGGGTTAGATGTGATATATACACATACCAGAAATTTTTGAATTAAATTTTCATGAAAATGTAATTGGACATGAGACAGAGGAGATGGTAGGAACTTCTTAAAGACTATTATTGTTTAATTCATTATCATACTAGAAGAGGAAACATTGTTTCTGAGGCATTAAGTCAGAAATACCCCATTGTTCTGGATATGATCAATATTTAAGGATATCATTTTATAAATGACCTAGTAAAAAAATGTAAATTTTAAGGTAAATTACATCACCAACCCTATCGCAAATTATTTACAAACAGTAATTACTAGAGAGGATCCAGAAATCTCAAAGATATGATCCTTTATTACAAAATAATATATAGGCTATGAAGGATGATAAATTTATAGAGTTCAATATTAATCAATAAGGTGTATTACAATTTCTTACTGGAATTTGGGTTTAATTTATTCCAGAAATAATGAAGGAATTTATGGATGAAGTTCATAGCTCCACTTTCTCTATAAATATTGGAAGCACTAAAATGTATAGGGACCTTCATTGTTTTTATTTGTTGGATAATATGAATAGAGAGTTTGTCAAATATACTACAAGGTGACTACTGTGTCAACAATTTGAGGTGGGAGACAACTTCTTAATGGGGTATTACAACCACTACCCCTTCCAGCATAGAAGTGGGACAATAACACTATGGACTATTTCATTGGTCTCCCAAAAACTTCAAAATGACATAACGTGAATTGGATTATGGTGGAATTTATCACCAAGAAATCCCATTTTATCCATTTTTAGGAAGATTTATCTCTTCAGAAAAATTCCTTGATATACTTAATGGATGTGGCGAGGTAGAATGTAGTTCTACTTTTTATCATTTCTTATTGTGTTCCAAGATTCACGTCTAATTTTTCGATAATTATTCAACATTATTTGAGAATTGGATTGAATTTAAATATGACCAATCACCCCCCAATAGACATAAAATATGAAATTAATATATATAAAGTCAAGGAAATGTTGAGAACATTCTCAATATAATTTAATGGTTGATGGGATCAATATATCCCATTAGTTTATTTCTCACCCAACAAGATCTTCAACTTGAGTATTTAAATGGTTCCCTAGGAACCTCTATATTGGAAGCGATGTAGAACTCCAAATTATTGGGATGAATATGGTAATTGAATGTTTCTTGGGCCTATTATTATGAAATAGATGATAGAAAATGTTAATTCTATCCAACAACACATAAGTGATGATCAGATTCGGTAGAAGATCTCTACTAACAACTACTGAAGGGACTTGAATATTGGTTTTCGTGATAATATTTTCCTCCAAATATCACCATGGATGAGATTCATGTGGTTTGGAATGAAAGGGAATCTTATCCTGAGGTACATTGGCCCCTATGAAATCCATTATTGTATATTAGTAGTGGGATATCGGCTAGCACATATAGAAACCCTAGCTCAAGTTCATGATGTTTTCCACATATCTCTAGAGAAAGTGAAAGCCTGACCCTTCACATGTACTAAATCCAATGGTGGAACAACTGGAACATGACTAATCTTATGAGGAGCATCTGGTGGAGATCATGGAATGTAGAGACAAGGTTGTATGTAACAAGACTACCAAGTTGTCAAAGTGTGGTGGAGGAACAATAAATATGAATAAGCGAAGTGGGAGCTAGAGTAGTCAAGGAGGCAGAAATTCCAATGCTATTTGTCAATAGCGGCTTTGAGTTGAAATTTATGGGAAAAAATTTCTTAATTTGGGAAGAATGTAACGACCTGAACTTTTTGAATGATAAATATTTTTGGAAAATGTTTATTGTATTATATTATTCACAAAAAAAAGCATTTTTTAATGAATTGAATATAAAGGGGAATGTAACCATCTAGATTTAGTCGTTATATGACCATTGGTCAATTATTACCATTGGAAAATATGATTTTTGGTAACAATAATTTTGATAATAATTTTAATATTGTCATTAGAGCTTATATGTAAATTTTTTGTCACAGGATAATTGATACGGAAAGAAGATTCGATGGACTCAACTAGTATAGTCATTCTGTTTGAAGCCCATTTATCAGAGCATGGGATAGAGGTTTCATAACTCTGGCTCACTCATGACCATTCCAAATATGAGGTTCAATAAGTCAGGTTTGAACAATATCGCTTAGAGTACAAGTTCAAGTTAGTGGAAATTACCACTCAATCGATGTTATTTGAGTCATCGCATGAATCTACGACCATTACACACATTAATCATAGGGCGTATTCTGGCATGATAATGGGTTATTTTTCAAGACTCTATTGACTTAGTGTGTAATTATATTGTATAAATAAAATTATTATTCCATAATTTCCATTTTAATAAATATTTTTCGTAATAAAATTAAGATGGAATTTGATAAATAGATTTTTCGGTAAAAAATTTCACTTTATAAAAAAGAAATAACTTTTATAATAAACTATGATATTATTAATAATGTTTATTTTAATTTAATATTATTATATAAACACTATTATTTAAATTTGAATGATAATATAATATTAATCTTTTGAAGTTTCTGACCTTTTACTATGCATTTTCTATATTCTATTATTTTTAATAAAAAATATATTTTTTATTTAAAAGTTAAATTGATCATATTTTTATAATTATTATCACAAAATAAATATTATTTATGAATTTTTTTTGAAATATTGTGTTTTTTTGGGTGATTAATAAAAATATTGTTATGAGTTTTCAGTAAGTTTAATGACTTCACAATTATATCGTAATTATGTAATAATTATTAAATAATAATAAAAGAATAATTTTTTTATTTTTATTAATATAATATATTATTATACATTTTAATCAATTTTAATAAAATATACTTTACATCAAAATTCTAAAATTGAAACTTTAACATTAAAAATGTTTTTTGTGAAAACTTTTATTTCCCTTGACAAAATTATTAATATAAAATTATATAATAATATTTTGGATTAAAATGAGATAAAATTTATCCAAAGTGTTCAAAAAAATTGGAAAATTCCATGGGAAATCCCGTGATTTTTTATTTACCACAAGATAGGTGTCGAAGGAAATTAATAAACCAAATCCCCAACTTTTACTATAAATACCCTCTCATTTCTCCATTTCCATTCAATACCATTTCATTCTACTTGAATATCTAAACTTTTTACTTCCCCAAGATTCCTCCAATGGTTTCTTCAATCCTCCAAGGTACCAATCTTATATTTTTAGGAGATACTCTTAAAGGTAATGGAAATCACAACTTCTTTTTTCCTTTTATGTTTATTTTTTATGTGGTATGTATATAAAATTTACAAAAATTGTTCTTATATCCATTTTATTCTATACCTTTACTTTATTAAGTTTATTTAATGAATTGGAACCCCTTTTTGCCGGTCTTTTTAATTTTTTCTAAAACCATATTTCATACCCCTTATGCTACAGAATTTTCTTCTTAAAATTTATCTATTTCTCTAATGAAATTAAATTAATTTTTTTCTGAAAAACAAAAACTATTTATTTTCTAAAGTTTTTAAACTATAATTAAAATTAATATATTTTATTCATGGATTATTATACATGAAAGTAAACTTTTTCTTTTGTGTGATATTTATGATTTTAAGATCTTGTATTTTAGCACTTTTCTTTAAAACAACATGATTTCCATATAAACCCCATTTATTTTCTTCTCCAAAGGATATTTTTTTAATTTGATTATTATGATATATGTGGGTAATATAAATTAATAAATATTATGGGTACTACCTGATGGATCTCCATTTTATTGGGTAATGAATTTAATCTTTATAGATGTCATGTTTTATGATACCTTGGTGAATAACCATTGTAATTTTTATGAATCCTCAGTGAAAAACCTTTATGATATGCTTCTGAATGTCTAAAATAAATTTTTTATCCACATTTAAAATTTATAATTAATGTTATTTTATTTTTTTTATACATCATGTTCTATTTTTAATTCTATAAGAATATTACTCCTGTTCTTAATGATTTTCCTCAAGATCACATGTAAACTGTTTCACATGATTTCCATTGTTGGGCCTTACACTCTCCCTCTCCATTGAAGTATTTCACCAGGTTATGAGACACAATAAATGTACATAGAATGAAAATTTTATAATGACTTTCAAGAGTATTATAATAATTTTATATGTTTTCTTATATTATGTACCTTTATTCCAAGAAAAGAAACATTAAAAGATCCTTTGTTTTGTACAATGTAATGGTTTTTTTGTATTAAAAAGGTAGGATTAAATAATATATATAATATTAATCATGATATAATTTTAATATTTATTAAATAATTCTCTTTTATAACCATTTATAAAAAATGATGGTGAAATATGAATTACATCACTTCGTGGAGATTCTTGTCTATACCTATGAACAAGTGATGTTTTCAGATTTAAATAGATTGAATGAAATAAGATTAATAAAAACACAACATACTTTAATAATTACCATATGATTAAAGTAATATATATTCATTAAATAAATCATTATTTCCATCCATTCAATGATTAAATGAAAAAAAATCGCATCACTTTAGAGAGGTTCTTATCCACTCATACGCACGAGTGACGTTATCATTTTCGAAAGGATTGGTAAGTAAGTATGTGGATAATATAATATAATTAATAATGAATAATTGGGTAAAAATAATATATATAAAAATTAATTCCAACAAAATAATCAACCTTGATTGGTGGGGATGAGATACAAATTACATCACATTACGATGTGGTAGTCTTCACATAAAGATGAATGGTGCATTCATTTTCCATTTAATAAATTAGTAATTGAATAAAAGTTTTGAAATTGAAATAATATTATCCTATATAATGATAGGTAATTATTTTGTTATAAAATCATGGATAATTTAAAATTTGAGGGTCTATAATAAGAACTAAAATGAAAAAACTCAATTAGGAGTTATATATCTTCTTTGGACTTCCTCCTTTGATCTACATATTACTTATTCTAGTTTTGGTATTTTGATCAAACCATGACCTCTATATAATGGGGTGGGATGTTAGTAAGGGATTTAGTTATGGTTTTAATGAGATAAGTTTCTATTAATCTATGGAGAAGTGATGAGATGTGTTTCCCATGTATATATTTGAGAGAGGACACACTTTAAAATTTTCAAAATATGAAAATATATTAATGTATTAATCCATCAAAATGGATTCCAAATGAAAAATATTCAACCAAAATATTAGATAGGGTATAAATATTACAATAAAACAGTATATATTAAAGTATTTATTATTTCTTATCTCTTATCATTTTAGTTTTAACTTTTTTAACTTGTTTTATCTTTTACTATTGTAACAAACTTTTCTTAAAAATCTACAATTCATACCAATCAAAAATTAGGTAGACCAAATTAAATAATATTAATTATAATAATACAAAATATGGGATCCAATTATCATGATTCAATTTATATATTTTAAATAAATTATTTTTAAATATATTAATAAAACTAAACAAAATTATGTTTTGAAGAATGCCTTTTCAATATAAAACTCAGTTTATATTCATTATTATCCAAGTAAAAACTATAAAATGAATTTAATAATATATTATATTGAATGTATAATCTATAAATTCATATAAAATAATTAAAAATTAGTTGTTAATTTAATTTATAAAAAATACATTTTACATATAAGAATGATTTAGAAAAACATATATTTTTTACTTTAAAATTGTTTTACTTTCATTTACAACCAATTATTAATTAATGAATTAATTTGCAACATGTGGAAAAATTTATTTTTCATAATTCATTAAATCTTATTCATACACAAAAATAAAATGTTTTGGTGATAAATATCATCCCAAATAATAAAAACTGAATAGTATATCATGGTTTGTAAAAACTATAGGTTGCATGTAAATCAAGATGTCAACGAAATAAATATTACTTAAATTTAAATATTTTAAAAAAAATTATGGTTTCACATTATACCCCCTTATAATATTATCAACCTTGTATTTTTACAACTACAATAAAAATATTAGAGGATACATATGCCTCATAACATCCTCAGGTTCCCACATAGTTTCCTTAAATCTATGGGTTTTCCATAAAACATTGACCAGGTGAGTTGTATTATTTCCCAATAATATCACTAATTGATCCAAAATCACCACATGATATTCCCATAAATAGATATAATGTTCAAATGGTACATCCTCTCAATTCATTACATGTGAAGGATCAAATATATACCTTCTATGGATAGATATCTACAACAAATCTTGAACATGAGATATATTCTCTGGAAGAACCCAATAAAAACCAACTATCTTGATATGATGAATAATTTTTAAGGGGTTGACATATTTAGGGGTCATCATTCACTTTTTTTGTAAATAGTATAACCTCATTCAACGGAGGAACACATTGTAATACCTTATCCAAAACATTGAACTATAGATCTCACCAATGATGGTCTACTTAAATTTTATGATGACTCTCAGATGCACTGATGTATTTCTGTATGGATCTAATATTATTTTTTATTTCCTTATTGAGATTTGACTTTAATAGATTTGTTTCTCCAACTTCATCCTAGCGTATTTGGGGTATTCACTTCATGTGCAATAGGGATTCATAAGGATCCATCTCAATGTTTGAGTGTAAGAAATTACTGTAGGAAAAATAAACTAAAGTAAGGTATTGATCACAAACCACTATTGAAACATATAAAGAAAGATCTCAAAATATATTCTAATGTTTTAAAAGTCCTCTAAGTTTGAACAAATTTTTGATGATGATAAATCATACTAAAACACAACTCGATATCCATATTTTTTCTAAATGATTCACCATAACATTGAGGTAAATATCATATTCCTATCAGATTCAAAACAATATGGTACTCGAGGAAGTATTAAAACATCCATAATGTGTATACTATAAATATTATAAATATATAAACATTTTTTTTGTATCAATAAAATTTTATTATTTTGTAATTCGATTGACTATAAGAAAAATATCACTGTCCCCCTTAGATGTTTTGGGGAGTGTGACAAGAAACTCTATAGAAATATTTTTCAATTTTCATTACCTTATATGTAATATTGTTAAAATAATCATAGAATTTTACCTCTTAGAATAAATTTCATTAAACACTAGGAAAAAAGATATATACTTTGAAATTCCCTTTTCATGTTTTCCTTCCATAAATACTATTTGATATCACTATATGTCTTCGTATATCTTGGATTAATAGTGTTTGATGAATATTTTGATTCATCAAAAAAATAATTCAACAACAATGATATTTATGGGACACATAAATCGTTCTTTAACTATATAATTATATAAAAATAATGGTTTAATTCAATAATATTTCTAACCATTTTCTACAATTATATATCCTCATTCTTCACCTCTTTAATCCACCAATGGATTTATATTTTTACAATCATCTAAAAAAGAAATGACATGTCCCCTTTAATCATGATTTGATGTTATTATTTTTAAAAATCCTTAAATATTATACCTCTTTCAACCCTCATCTTTGAAAAAATAACAAGTTATTTCTATCTCTGAGGATTTTCCACCATGTTTTCCATAATAAGGTGTTGATGAATTGAGAATTCACACTCTTAAATAATCTCTGACTTTCTTATATATAACATATTTAACCTTTTCAATATAAATATAGACCACATGTTTTTATGATCTGTATATATGTTACGCCTTTCACCATAGAGATAATTAATCTATAAATTTTATGGAATAAATAATGTTTCTATCTCAAAATCGTTAGTCATGTTATTTTTATTTTGTATTTTCTTTTAGCTAAAGTAATAAGTTATCACCATATCATTTTGCACAAGGACACGTATCAATACCATATTTGATGCATCTCTATATATCACAACACCTTTTTTTCTAATGGGTAGTGTGAGTAAAGGTGCAATATGAAACCTTCAATCTAATTCCTTGAAATTATACTCATACTCATCTATCAATAGCAACTAAGTTCCCTTCCACATGAAAATAATTATTATATTTTATATCCATGAAATATTTCTTAGAAACCATTGATAATATCCTTCCATATAATGAATAATATTGATCTGGTTTACTATTGGTCTTGTCTACTCTTCAATAACAGCATCTTTTAAAGTATCCCTCAATATATCATAACTTCATATTATATGATCCAATAATTACACTTTATATATGAAGAAAACACAAACAAAAAATTTATAAAATAGCACCTCCTTCTAATCATACCATAGTACAAATTTTATATTTTTATCATACTCTATCCCAACCATTGAATATATAAGAATATTAACTATACATGTTAACATAAATGAATCAAGTTATTCACTATAATATCAATTCATTAAATATATAAATATTGAAGGATCATTGGTATGTCTAAATTCAATTACTATAGATTCAAAATCATAATACCTCATATGGAAGGTTTTCTTCAATACATCCTCCTACTTAACACATAGATAAGGACATCCAAATTGAAGATATATCTTGTAAAAATATTAAGTTCTACATAATTAGTCAAAAGTATCATCAATTATAGGGAGACGATACTTGTTCTTAATAGTTATATTCTTATGTTAATGATAATAAAGGAACATTTCCATTAACCCATATTTATTTTTAATAAAAATAATGTCTTACCCTCTAATGAAGAACTAGGAAAAATAAATACATCATCTAGATTCTCATGGAGTTTAGTCTTCAATTCATAAAACCTAATTAGTTCAATTATATATAGAGTAAATGAAATAGGCGATGAACATGGTTTATATTCTATTGAAAACTAAACATAAAGAATTATGGGAGTGTTATGAAATTCCACAAGAAATACATCAGCATGTTCGCAAACAATAGAAAAATATAAAATTTTGAATTTCTCCCCTAACATTTAAGATAAACATCACCCATGAATATGTAGTAATTTTTATATGAATAATGTAATTACTACCGGGGATTCAGGTTCATCCCCACACTAATAGATGATCAAAACATGATTATAAATATAAAATTTGACATCCCCTACCAAAAAATTGATATGGGGTCTATAATGAGATATGTAATCAATGACCAAAATGACCTCAACCTCAAGTAGTGTAACAAAAATAGTATTCAATGGAATCATATTCAAACACACTTCTATCAAAGAGGTGATATATAATTTAAATGTTATCACCATGCCATTAGAAGTACTAAAAGCTATCCAAACATCTAATAATTTAGGTGGTTATGTGAAACAAATATAAAATTTATTAGATTTAAATTATTTGGTAGAATTTGAATCAAATGAGAAATTTACTATTACATAGTGAATGATAAGTGAACCTTTCACAAATTCATTATCATGAACCACTTTTAAAGTAGATATTTAATACTATTTCAATTTTCCTTTTGGTAGAAGAGGTTAATATATATTGTTTTCTTCATTATACATTTAATTAAAGAATTAAGTCTCCTAATTACATAACACCTTGAATTTAATGCCCTGAAGTGTGGGTGGTGTACTATTTTGACCGTTCTCTCTATTTATTTCATTATCAGGACTCTTCAACTCAATTTAATGTTATTTTACATTATATTGATTCCCCCAAACTAGGAACATCTTATAGTTACTTTATGAAATTAATTATGTTCTCTATCAGAAATTTTTGTTTGGTATGAGGATAAACTATCTTCTTCCCTCCATGTGACATAACATTTGAGATTTCATGAAATACTATATTCTATTCTTATCACTATAACAATTAAATTTTTGGATTCCAATGTCAATAAACACTTAATGTGTATATAAAAAATATCATTATATAATACAAAATCCATTATGGGTAATTAATTTCAATGATTTGGTTTCAAGACACTAGTTAATTGATATTTTTTTCAAGGTCGATGATAAAACTGAAAGTGTTCCTCAAATGTATTTAGTGTTTTCTTCACACGTACTGAAGGATTTATCATCCTTTTACTTCAACTATAGAAATACCCTATGAATTGTACTGTCGTTGAAGTCAGTCAATGTTTAAAATTTATATTCCTACTAACTACAGTATATGTTACAACAAAGTCAAACCCATAGGGAAGGCAATTCGAACCACTATTCCTCTAAAAACCATCAAAAACTACACTGTTTTCTACAGTAGAGTGGATACTTCATTTTTTATTCTTTTTATAAATTTTTAAAGTGACAAGAAACTTCAAAGGATGTATCTAAACTAAATTAAAGATAGAGATAGTTGAAAACAAAGAGATACAAAGATAAACTACACTGATAAGAGAACAATTGATTTAAATGCTTGGGGAATAATCTCCATTCTACTGGTTCATAAAAAAATTCAATTCACTTAAAAGTTACTGTAGTCCACCACCAAAAAGAGAAATGACTTACCTCCCTTGCTAGGAGATAATTCATATAGGCTGATCGATTTTGGAGTCTACCACTCCAAAACAAATCAACTACGAAAAGTTTGAATTGAAAATGACAACAGGGCGAACTCATCATAAGTCCTGAAGTATTTGTGAATTAATTTTTTTTTTGAAAAATGTATTCACAATAAATCTCACTTACAGATTTTGTAGTTTCAATATAAAATTTTGGTGGAACAAGTAAATTGGATGAATTCGGTATTGATCTCACCGATCAATACTGAATACATCTACTGATGATGCGAATAAGAACGTATAAAAGTAACCAGTGAAACTTCAATTTATCCCTGGACCAAATGATTTATTGATAAAACATGTATAATATCATAACAGAAACTGATATAATTCATAATAATAGTGTAAGAATTCAAACACAAGGGCAGTTAAACTCCCCAAAAGATACTCTGCTCTTACGCTCCTCCAGCTCCCGGAAGGGGTTCCAGAGGAACCTACTACACAACCTCCATTCGAGACTGGATACTTCCTTGTGTTGAATGAATATATCTCTAAAAAATCTCAATATAATGAGTGCCTCTCTCCAATTTTCTTCTTGATCCATCTTAATTTGCCATTGTCTTCCGCTTCTTGTCACCGAACATTTTCCACTGACTTCAAATTCCCTTCACAAATGCACCGCACACGTGCATTTTCTTTTCTCTACTAACACGTTTCGCCATATTTTCCCATGAAACTAACTCCAGAAGAGTTAGTTGAGTTCACCTAGATTATTTATTGTCTCATTAATGAACCTTCAGAGTCATATTCGAAATATAAATAAATGAATCAACATTTAAATAAGTAAATAAAAGTTCCATTAAAGAAAGATTAAATGTTATTAAATTTAAATTAATCATTATTATCTAATGTTTAATTTGTTAACTAACTTATTTTATTTAATATTTTTATATTTTATTATTTAAATGTTGTTATTAATTTGATTAATTAATATATGGATTAAATTAAAAGTTAAGTATTTCTTAAATTATTAAATTAATAAAATTAGTATTTAGTGTTTTTGAATATTTTAGTTCTTTAGATTGTTATTTATGTTTATCAGAATATATAGTTTTATTATAATTAATACAAGTTATAAAATTGCATATAGTTATTAAAATTTATAATAATTTTACTCAGAAAGAATTAAAATTAAATTTGTTATATTCATTAAAGTATTAAATTTATTTATTTTAAGTATTAAATTTACATAGGAGTTTATTTTATTAATTTAGTGATTTATTCTATTATTATTAATTTATTTATATTATTATTGTTTTTATATTTTTTCTTTTATTAATGATCTATTTTATTATTTTTCATCATTCCCCCCAGCCCTAAATCAGCACAAGAAGGATGTGGGGAATCTGGTTGACTGCGCTACAGGGTTCTTCGAACCCTCTGGATCTAGCGAGAAGCTTCAGAAACATCAGTGGCCTGGTGGTTCGTCCTCAAAATGGCGATGACTCGACGACATCAAACCACCATGGAGATCTGGGTCTAAGATCCTCTTTGCGATCGGTTTTTGGACCAGATCTAGACAGCGCGCAACCGTGGGGGGCTTGACCGGTTTCCTCTCGCAGGAAAGAGGAAACATCAGGAGGCTTGACCAGCATCTCGTTCTCCTCACGCATCGGCTTCGCAGTGGCTTAACCATTAGTTCTTCCTTGGGACGACTTGTATAGCTCTTCTTGACGGCCAACCTCTTCCTACAATGGTGGGCATCTTCGACTAGGATCCTTCTTTGCAGAAAATCATCGGGATGATTCAAAGTGGCTCAACCCAGTGCGTCATATCACCATCAGAGGAGGAAATAGAGGATTCATGTCTGGATTTGATAATGAAGAAACCAAACCGAATAAAAATAAAGGTCGGTCTCTGTGAGAGATGGTGAGGGAATCAAGGGAACGGTAAGAGGATGCCTAACGATGAGGTTCTAGGGATCAGTGTGGAATGACTCACCATTAGAATAATGGAAGTAGGGGAGAGCATAGGGTCATCGTTACATAAATTAGAAAGAGAGTTCATCGTTAAATATAAAAATAAAGATCACTGATACAGGAAATAAAAAAAAATTATAAGATTCACCATTAGTTAAAAAAACAAGAGGAGCAGTGGTGTGGGAGTCGTCATTGGCTTAAATGAAAAAGAGAGGTCACTGATAGAATTGGAAGCTTCAGTTCATCGTTAGTGAATATGAAGGTTACCTATAAACAAAATGAAAGTCTACAGAATATTTTTTAAATACGTTTTTCTAAACAAATATTTCTGAAAAACGGCCTAGGTTATTTTTTTTGTAAAAAATACGCTACAAAGGCGGCATCTGCAATGCCGCCTTTGCTCCCCCGTGCCGCCTTTGACCCGGATCGATGACATGGCAAAGGCGGTCGGGGGGAGGCCACCTTTCGCCTCAGGGTAAGGAGAAAGGCGGCATCACGGAAGCCGCCTTTGGCCATACGCAAAGGCGAAAGGAGGCTTCCGCGATGTCGCCTTCGCCTGAACTTCTTATAAAAGGGCGGCCACCCCCTTCCCCTCTCCTCACTTTCTCATTGCATTCCTCACTTCATCTCTCCAAATTTCTCTCTCTCTCTAAAAAATTCCTTTTCTGTGCGAGCTTTTACGAAGCTTCATTTAGAGGTATGTTTCTTTATTTAATTTAATGTTTTTATTTAATTAATTTAATTTTGTTTAGTTTTAAATCTTTCATTTTTTATGTAGTTTAGGTAGTTCTTAATATTTGGTTATTTAGTTTTTGTAATTAGTTATATATAGTTTTAAATAATTACTGTTAGGTAGTATAGATTAAGTATAGATTAACATAAGATTAAGTATTTAGAAATTTTGGTAGCTTAAAGATTATGTGGTTATCTATGCAATTAAATTCTTGTCTGGATACAAACAAGTGGATGTGGCTCTGGCACAGATGTACATAGGGGTAAAACCTGAAAACACCGCTTCGAGGTAGACTCGAATGGGAACTGGTGCACAATAACGGGCCTTGCTGCATCCTGGTTTGACACTCTCGGGGAATATGCTTAAGATGATTCATATTTTCTTTATAAACTACTAAAATTTCTAAGAGAAGAAAAAGCAAATAAGTATATTTATCAATGATAAATGATAAATATAATGTTATAGAATCAAATAAGGACATAAGAATTAACGAATTAAAGTTATTATTAGTTAATTATAAAGTAATAGAATAATTAACGATTAGTTGTTATTAGTTAATTTTAGAATAATTAATAAATAACATAGGATTAAAACATGGATTCATATAATGATTAGCTAATGATACTAATGATCAGTATATTTATCAATGATAGATGATAAATATAATGTTATAGAATCAAATAAGGACATAATAATTAACAAATTAAAGTTATTATTAGTTAATTATAGAATAATAGATTAATTAAGGATTAGTTATTATTAGTTAATTTTAGAATAATTAATAAATAACATAGGATTAAAACATGAATTCATATAATGATTAGCTAACGATACTAATGAACATATAAAGTGAAATGAAGAAGAACAAACAAATTAAATAAAAAGGCACTCTAAAATTACATTCTAATAAATATCATATGGTCAAACATCAGTAGCATAGTTTATGGTATAGAAAGGCGCAATAAAATTACATTATAATAAACATCATATCGTCAAACATAATTGTTAATATTTTGTTACACAATCATAATTTTGATGAAAGAAACATTTTTGACGTAGAGAGCCATGTTTGCCTGTGTGTACTGTTATGGGGAGATTATTCAAACTGAGCAAGGAGCTTCTTACAGTACACAACCAATTACGGTGGTTAGTACAGTTGATTGTGTTACCATAAGTGACCTTCAAGAGAGAATTCGTGTTTCCTTAAATCTGGGACCCGATCAAGAGATAATATCTATGAGCTATAGACATTTTCAATTTCCAACAACACTGTGGCATATAGCTTGTCCATTGGTTGTTGATGCGCAGTGGGTCCAAGCAATTAATTTATTTTCTCAACGGTTAGATGGTACCATGATGGAGTTATACGTTGTTGTTGCTACTGTACAACAACAATGTCCACTTGTACCAATGCGTAGAAATATAAGAGTGGTTGAAGACAGTCTACCCCATGACATTGAGACTATTCCAAATGATGCAACAGAAGTGGACAACCTAGATGATCTTCCGGATATACATGTCAATCCGACTTCTGATGAGGAGTTTCGTAATGATGGATCAGATGGCGACAACAGTGCTTATGAGGAGAGACCAACAGAAGATAGAGAGGAGGTTTTGAGAAATACAATTGTTGTACATCAACCTCGGTCAATAAATCATCCACCATTATTTTCATCTTGGTCAGAAGGAATGACATGCATGCCTGAATTCGATAATACTGTTCTCACACTGACAACTGAGTTCCCTTGAGTTGTACCAGATAGGTTTAGTGAGGTGGAAAAAACCTTATATATTGGAAGGAATTTTCCCAGTAAATATGCCTTAAAAAGCACGTTAAAGAGATTTCATATTGAGAGAAAATTCAACTATGTAGTTCACGAATCATGTCGTAGTAAATATGTTATACGGTGCGTGAAGTATGGGGATGATTGTAGATTTTGCTTAAGGGCTATTCCATACATTACATTTGGAGGTTGGAGAATCTCAAGGATTGAGGCGGCTCATACTTGCCTTCAGCCAAGTCTCACACAAGATCATACTTCATTGGATGCAGAATTTGTGTCATCTATTGTTGTTGAGATGATTAGGAAATTCCAAGATGTGCCAATATCCCTTGTGCAAGAGAGGATTCTACAGAAATTCGGTTATAAGATTTCCTATAATAAGGCATGGATGGCAAAACAGAAGGAAATTGTGAAGGTATATGGTGATTGGGATGACTCATATCGAGTATTGCCGCAATTGCTAGCCATACTGAGGCATCATAACCAAGTTGTCTTCCATCTGGATACAAACGAACATGTGTCTCCTGATAATCGACTTGATCCATCTCTTGTTCAATTTCATCGGTTGTTCTGGGCATTCCTTCCTTGTATCTCTGCATTTCATTTTTGCAAACAATTTATTCAGATTGATGGAACATTTCTGTATAGAAAATACAAGGGCGTATTATTGATTGCGGCAACCCAAGATGGAAACTGTTCACCTCTTCCGCTTGCCTTTTCCATTATAGAGAAAGAAAACTATGAATCATGGAGTTGGTTTCTGGCATGTATCAGCAACCATTTCACCAACATTCAGGGATTTTGTTTGATATCTGATCACCATCGAGCAATTAATGAGGCAATCAATGCAGATCCTGATTCATGGAGATACCCAAATGCACATCATCGGTTCTGCATTAGACACATTTCTAGCAATGTACATAAAAAATTCCACAACGAACCGATGAAGAAGGCAATCACGAGGCTTGGTACGTATTTTATTCGTTCTGTTTTACTGTTTCAATATAAATATAAAATAAATTTATGTGAAATATCATCTACGTTTTGTAGCATATGAGTTGGACCAACGACGATTTGAAGAACGTTTTGAACAAATTATTCAGGCTAATCAAGAATTTTATGATTATATGATGCGGATTCCAAAAGAGAAATGGACATTGGCATACGACGGGGGAAAGAGTTACGGACACATGACGACAAACATTGTGGAGTGCATCAATGGTATCTTCAATGGAATTTGCAAGCTACCTATAACCACCTTAGTTCAGGAGACATTATATCGATGCGGGAAGTACTTTGTGGATAGACAAAAACTAGCATCAGACGGAATACATCAAGGGCTAAGATATGGAAGACGCTTTCAACGAGAGATTGAAAAAAAATATTGAAGAAGCTTCTGGTTATCAGGTATGTCTCTTTCGAAGAGAAGACTCCCGATTTGAAGTTCAAGAGCGTTCAGACCCCATCACAAATCTCGTCGGTGAAAAAATGGTGGTATTACTGGAAACAAGGCAATGCCAATATGGAAAATTCCAGGCCTTACGGTTTCCATGTACACACGTCATCGCAGCATGTTCCTCTGTGAACATCTCATGGGAAGCATATGTTGATCCAGTGTACCAGATGGATATCATTGTCAACTGTTATGCTGCACCATGGACACCTATTGGGGAGTATCGTTATTTCCGAATGCCTGAAGGCCAGCCGATAGTGATACCTGACATGAATCGGTTACGTCCTCGTGGGAGACCAAAGGCGAGTAGGATGGGTAATGAGATGGACTGGCCTCAAGAACAAGGAAAGAGTTTGTGATGCACAATATGTCATAAAGAAGGTCATAACCGGAAGCGATGCCCTAACGTTGTTGGGTCGACTTCACAGTCTCATTCATAATGATGTATTGTCTTCATTGTGACATTCCCATATTGTAAACTAAATGTTGTTATCTCTTTTTTATTCTTTGGTTTTCTAAACCCCAAACATCTGAGATAAGTTTTCATATTAATATTCATGCATTCAAGAAATAACTTTAAATATGAAATAATAGAATTTATTTCAAAACTCCGAAAGCGGAACACTTAACCCATATTGAAAAGTGTATGTCAGTTAACCCATTAACATGTTTCCTGGACGTTAATATTAAAAAATTTAACCCTAAACCCTCTAACCTAAACCCCAATATAAACATGCAGGATATTTTAGAAAACTGTTCTATAACAAATTTATAGTATCATAACAATTAGCATAAGATATTGAATACATACAATTAGATAAATTCTAAAAACATCATTACTAATTGACATGGTTTATCTTAATTAAATACGTAATTAGTTAATCACAAAGCTCCCCCAAAATATGTGTAACCAAATTCAAGACTCAATATTTTAGATAACATAATTTATTTCATATTAATATTCATGCTTTCAAGAAATAACTTTAAATATGAAATAATAGAATTTATTTCAAAACTCCGAAAGTGGAACACTTAACCCATATTGAAAAGTGTATGTCAGTTAACCCATTTACATGTTTCCTGGACATTAATATTAAAAAATTTAACCCTAAACCCTCCAACCTAAACCCCAATCTAAACATGCAGGATATTTTAGCAAACTGTTCTATAACAAATTTATAGTATCATAATAATTAGCATAAGATATTGAATACATACAATTAGATAAATTCTAAAAACATCATAATGTTATATTTACATTTTACACTTACGACTCATTTTCTTTGTTTATATGCAGATGGATGATACCATACTACTCACTCAGTAGCCTACCCATATTTTCCAGGCTGTGTTAGAGGGTCATCCAGATCGATTTGTGAAGGTGCGTCGACCGCACCATTTTCATCACATGGAGCCTCCACATGCCATTAGACCTTACTTGCGCCGTGCTGGCTTTTATAGACTTGTCGTATCATATTTCAAATTGTAGATCATTACCTACTTGCTGCCCTCTTTGAGAGATGGAGAACAGAGACACACACATTCCACTTGCCTGAGGGGGAGATGGCCATCACCCTCGAGGATGTCGTTGTGCTTCTCGGTCTTCCTATCCACGGGAGACCCGTTATTGGACCCACTCGTGCAGCTTAGCCAACCCTTTCTCAACGCTTGTTAGGCATTGATATTTTGTCTAACCGTAGGGCTACAGATGGATCGTCCATATCTATGCGTTGGTTGGAGTCTCAGATTCCACATTTACAGGATGATGATGATGAGAAGACCGTCATGCGTTACGCTCGTTCATATATCTTACGACTCATTGGTGGGACCATGTGTACTGATCACTCGGGGATGCACGTGCATATGATGTATCTACCCCTACTAGATGACTTTTATCGGGCTGGGACGTACAGTTGGGGATCATCTTGCTTGGAATACACGTACAGATCATTATGCAGACTATCCCATAGGGACCGTACAGGTCTTGCAGGATGCGTCATCCTTATTCAGATGTGGGCATGGGAGTGCATCCCAGCATTCCGCCCTGACCTTGCTGGTCCACCGATCGAGATGGAGGTGCTGCATGACGCTCCGCGTGGACGCTGGTATGATAAGTCATTTCTATTGGTTTTTGATTCTACTATGAGTTATTCACTATAATTTCTCATTATTTTTCATTATCGTTGTATTTTACAGGTGCTGTCAGCGACACAATTTTGACGTGGTTCCGAGACAGCATTTGGGTGTATATCGGCTACAGTTGGACTGTCTCTTACCTGATCAGGTATTTATATACAATCTATCACTGTCTAAAATTTTTAATAATAACATCAATTTTGGTTTTTAGTTGGGTGTTTTTTGACAAAATCACTTGTCAATTCAGATTTCATGGCTTCCATACTGGAGTATTATGGACCAGTTTCCAGCATACTGCACTGTTGGTCTTGAGGATTCTATGGTTGTAGTGCCCCTCATTCACTTTCATATTATTGAGTGGCAGCATCCTGACAGGGTCATGCACCAATTTTTTTCGTACTCAGCCGATTCCATTACCATCTAGACAGACAGACAAGCTTCATGGGATGAAGATGACAGGGAGGCAGGATGATGACTGGTCCCAAGTACATGCGAGTTTTATCGACTGCTGGCACAGACGTGCAGAGTTACATATTCAGGGTGTTCCTACAAATCGATTCTCTCTTTCAGAGCAGGTTGTCTATGCGCCATGGTATAGACTGAAGTCTATACTGTATCTTACCCAAGCTGGCATAGAGATGCAGAGGATGGTAAGTTAATAAATTCCTATTAGTTTGTTTATTGAATTATTTTCTAATTCCATTTGAATATTCTTACAGGGAAGTCACACAGAGATGCTTTTTCGCATGAGCGATGAAGAGGAGGAGGGGGTCTTTAGCCGGGCAGCCGTCCATGCTATAGCGTTGGAGGCGAGGGCATCTTTTCATGCGCTTTCCGAGAGAATCTTCACGCGTCTGGCTCGGAGACAGGAGGTTCCTGCCCCAGAGGAACATCTTGCAGCTGCTCCTGGTGCTGAGGAGCCACGACCACGACGACGTAGACAACATCGTGCTGCACGTGAGGCCTCTCCTGTTCCACAGGCAGAGGTCGGGCCTCTAGTAGTCCAGGATCTGCCTATTCAGGATGTGGCTCAGGTGGCATGTGATCTGTCTTTCCTGACAGGATATCCACAGTTCTCTTCATCTTGGGTTCCAGATCCTTCACAACCTTGGATTCTAGATCCTTCGTCGTCTTGGGGTATAGCTCCATCACAGGCTTCGTTCCCCTCTACGATGGAGGCAGGTCCTTCTACCACCCTAGTGGGAGAAGGATCCGAATGGCAGTTCGAGATGCAGTTGAAAGCTCCCCCCACTGACACACAGATGGAGGATGCGACGGTCGACGTTTCAGTGCCCGAGGATCAGCCTTCTCCATGTCATCAGACTCCTCTGCGCACTCAACGCGGACGTCTTTTTCGCAGACCACCATGTGGGACGAAAACTCCTCGCCACAGACATATGCATTGATTGTACATTATTGTTTACATGTTTTATGTGTACTGAAATCAAAATACTATTTTTACTTGTTGGTCAGAGTGGAATCTCAGGAGGGGGTAAATTAGGCTTTATTTATATATATTTATATAACCATACGAACATAATAATAAAACATTACTAATTACTAATTACCTAATTACAAATTATATAATTAATAAATCTATTACTAATTTACTATTTAATTAGTATATAATTAATATTTATATAACGAAATAAATAATTAATTAGTATATAATTTGTAATTTGGTAATTAGTGTTTATTAATCATTAATTATATAATAACTAATTAGTTAATTAGTAATAAAATTATCAATTATATAATAATTAATTATTACATATATAATAAATATTTAGTTAATTAGAAATATAATTAATAATTATAACTAATTAATTAGTAATTGGTAATTATTAATTAGTTAATCAGTAATATAAATATTTATTATAATTATTCATTATAAGAGGGTTTGCCCTGAAAATCATTCTGCATTTTCGATGTGGGATTCAGGTTCTACCTTTACTGTGCAGTACATTCTGCATTTCCGATGTGGGATTCTGTTTCAAGTACGTGACTTTGAAATACAATAAAATATAAACTATAAGGCCAATATAAATGAAATTTTAAAAATTGATTAAAAATATAATAAATAGTTGAAAACAAAAATAATTTCCTAAAAAATGTTGATGAAAAATAATCTATAACCTTTCAAAATCGCCTACTTGAAACTTAAAAAAGTTTCAACTAAGTGAATTTGAAAGACTGTAAAATATAAACTATAAAACGAATATAATTGAAACTTTAAAAATTGATTAAACATATAATAAATAGTTGAAAACAAAAGAAATTTCCAAAAAAATGTTGATGAAAAGTAATTTATAAGCTTTCAAAACCACATACTTGAAACTTAAAATTTTTCAAGTACGTGACTTTGAAAAACCATAAAACATAAAATAGAAGACCAATATAAATGAAACGTTAAACATTGATTAAAAATATAATAAATAGTTGAAAACAAAATCAATTTCCAAAAAAATGTTAATGAAAAATAATTTATAAGCTTTCAGAACCGCCTACTTGAAACTTAAAAATGTTTTAAGTACGTGACTTTGAAAGATTATAATTATATTACTAATTAACTAATTAATTATTATATAATTAATAGTTATATTAATAATTAACTAATTATTTATTATATAAGTAATAATTAATGAGTAATAATTAATAATTAATAATTTAATGAATAGTTATAATTAATATTTATATTACTAATTAACTAATTAATAATTACTAATTACTTATTAATAATTAATAATTACTAATTAATAATTATAATGAATAATTATAATAAATATTTATATTACTAATTAACTAATTAATAATTAATAATTACTAATTAATTAGTTATAATTATTAATTGTATTTCTAATTAACTAAATATTTATTATATATGTAATAATTATATTACTAATTAATTATTATATAATTAATGATAATATTACTAATTAACTAATTAATTATGAAATATTTAATTATTAATAATTACTAATTAATAATTAAAAATTATAATGAATAAATGTAATTAAAAATTATATTACTAATTTACTAATTAATTGTTATATAATTAATAATTATATAACTAATGAACTAACTAACTATTATATAATTAATTATTAATAATTAATAATTAATAATTATAATGACTAATTATAATTAATATTTATATTACTAATTAACTAATTAATAATTACTAATTACTAATTACTAATTACTAATTACTAATTACTAATTACAAATAATTAGTAAGTGGTTTTGAAAGCTTATAAATTATTTTTTATCTTCATTTTTTTAAGATTTTTTTTTGTTTTCAACTATTTCTTATATGTTTAATCAATGTTTAACGTTTCATTTATATTGGTCTTCTATTTTATGTTTTATGGTTTTTCAAAGTCACGTACTTGAAAAATTTTAAGTTTCAAGTATGCGGTTTTGAAAGCTTATAAATTACTTTTCATCAATAGTTTTTTGGAAATTTCTTTTGTTTTCAACTATTTATTATATGTTTAATTAATGTTTAAAGTTTTAATTATATTCGTTTTATATTTTATATTTTACAGTCTTTCAAATTCACGTACTTGAAACATTTGTAAGTTTCAAGTAGGCGGTTTTGAAAGGTTATAGATTATTTTTCATTAACATTTTTTTGGAAATTGCTTTTGTTTTAAACTATTTCTTATATTTTTAATCAATGTTTAACGTTTCATTTATATTGGTCTTCTATTTTATGTTTTATGGTTTTTCAAAGTCACGTACTTGAAAAATTTTAAGTTTCAAGTATGCGGTTTTGAAAGTTTGTAAATTACTTTTATCAACATTTTTTTGGAAATTTCTTTTGTTTTCAATTATTTATTATATGTTTAATAAATTTTTAAAGTTTCAATTATATTCGTTTTATAGTTTATATTTTACAGTCTTTCAATTTCACTTATTTGAAACATTTTTAAGTTTCAAGTAAGCGGTTTTGAAAGGTTATAGATTATTTTTCATCAACATATTTGAGGATATTCTTTTTATTTTCAACTATTTATTATATGTTTAATCAATGTTTAAAATTTCATTTATATTGGCCTTATATTTTATATTTTATTGTATTTCAAAGTCACGTACTTGTAACAGAATCCCACATCGGAAATGCAGAATGTACTGTGCAGTAAAGGTAGAACATTAATCCCACATCGAAAATGCAGAATGATTTTCAGGGCAAGCCCTCTTATAAAAGGGAGGCCTGGGTAAGAGTTTCTGTCAGAATCCAGACTGCTATAATGGTTGTAGCGCTGGATCTTTAATAGCAGATAAATTTTGTTGAAATTTTTTGTTTTGTTTATATATATATATATAAACA
Source organism: Viscum album (assembly GCA_963277665.1). Lineage (NCBI taxonomy): Eukaryota > Viridiplantae > Streptophyta > Magnoliopsida > Santalales > Viscaceae > Viscum > Viscum album. The sequence goes on from OY728121.1 coordinate 598,881,573, forward strand.
AAACAAAAAAAATAAAAATTTTCAAAACAAAAAGATTTTTTTAGGAGAAAGGCGGCATCGTGAATGTCGCCTTACCCCCAAAATGCAAAGGCGACATCCGGGATGCCGCCTTTGAGGTGAATTTTAAAAAAAATGCTGTAAGCGTTTTCTGGAAAATATTTTTTTTAAACGTAAAAAAAAACCGAAAGTCTACCGTTACACAACAAAAATAAAAGGGTCACCAGTACAAATAAGGTCACTGATGAAAATAAATTAAAAAGATACCGGTGCATAAAGGGTCTCCATTACAATTAAAGGTTACCGATACAAATAAAAAGAAGACTCACCATTAGAACAAAGATAAAGAACTAACGATGACCTTATAAAAACATAGATTTAAATTAAAATTAAAATTTAAGTTATTTTTATAAAAAGATTGAATATAATTAATTAAATAATGATAAACACCATTAATAAAAAAAATATTTTTGTTAAACATTAAACTATAAATCCACAACTAAAATTATTAATTAGATAACACTTAAATTAAGAACTGGATAATTGATAAAAATTTGAAAATGGGTTTAAATTAAAATAACTATATAAATTAATTACAGAGTAGTATTGAGTAAAAATATAGAGTGTTGGTGACCCAGTAGGTTACCTATAGTTCTTGTCTACCTCACCGGTAGACTAAAATTAGTATAAAATGAATTTATTATATAACTGAAAACATTAGATTAAATATTTAATGTTTTAAAACTCTTAATTAATTAATTAAACTACTTTTTGAATACATAAAATTAATAGGGAACTATTTTCTTTAATTTGAACTAAAAATCTTTACTTAATTAATATGTAGGATGACTAAAAATGTTAATTAATGAAATTAATATATTTTCTAAAACCAAAATAAATGATAAAATATAAAAATAAAGACTATGCAAATTAAAAAAATATATGATATTAAATGATTTTTTATTATTAAATTCAAATTATTAAAAAGTTAGAAGAAATAAATTTAAAAAATCTAATTAATAATTAAAAAAAATTAAATAAGATAAGTATGATTATAATTATTTATTTAATGGCTAAAAAATACTTAATTTATTATAAAAGTTGATTAATTAACAAATTTAAATATATAAATACAAAAATAAAATTAGTTAGAATAAAGAACCTAAATAATTAATTGAATTATTAAAAATTATGTAAAAATATGTGGCAATAATTTGTCAAAATAGAGCCACATCAAATTCCCCCACACTTAAGCATTGTTTGTCCTCAAACAATCTCATGTTTTATTATCTTTGAAAAATCGTATATGTTTGTTATTTTTCTAAAAATGCAACATGTCCAACATTTAAAAATAGAGGACAAAAAATATCAATATGATTTTTTAAAATCTTCCAAATTATGTCTTGGTTAGAACAAATAATCAAAGAGTAATCTTGAAAGCTATGAATCATAGATAAATGAAGATTTCATGCCTCATATGTGATACAACTTAATGACTCACTTAATTGAAAGATCGGTTTCTAATTTTAAAATTGAAAAGTGGTAAAACATCAATGGAATTAAGGCATTAACCAAGTAACTTTGTACTTTGATAGAATCCTTGGTTCGAAAAAAATCATTTTTTTCCTGAAACACCTTATTGATACAACCTAAATGATTTCCATATAAACCAATTGACCCCTTCTTCATCCAGTGTTCATCATTCCCCTCACCTTAATGAACTCATTGTTTACTATAAACACTTTATTTATTTATCCCAAGCCATGTATCATGTGCTAAGCACTTTGTAGTTCCCTTATTCAAGGTGTAAAAAGGGGTTAAGGTTAACAAAAATGCTCCTAGCATCTAGGGTCTAAAAGACTCATTGTGGGATCCCAAATGCCCAAACTACTCCAGTTCCAAAAGGTTTATATAAAAATCATTTCCACTGGATCATTTAGATGATTAATTTTAATAATTAGAAGATTAATGAGGCCCCTAGTATCAACTCAAAATTCATGTTCCCATGGTTATGATCATAACTCCACAACATGTAACCCAAATCACTTTCAGAAGTAGTTCCTAAAACATATTTCCATGAAACCAATAAGAAAGACCACTCAGAAATTATACAATCACATTAATTTCATATTCAAAGTAATTCTTAACTACCAATCAATGCTCTATCCTTAGGCAAGACCCAATTTAGTACAGTGTAAAGCCTAAAATTATGGAAAAATTATGAAAAAAATTAACCATTTTTTACAAAATGGTTTAAGTGAAATGGGAATTGATGAGGTTACATTAAAGAAAAGTTTAAAACAATCAAGAATTGACCCCATCCCCCACACATAAAACCCAACTTTGTCCCCAAAGTTGAATTCCAAATATGGAGAAGAACAATTAAATAATGGTTCAAAACAGAATTTCAATTTATTATATAGATGATATGTACAAAGGGTCTCTTTGAAATTCAAAAATGATGCTTAACACAAGGAATAACATATTAGCAGGTTCATAAGAAAGTGCACGCATTATCATTTAAGTCTAATGACACAGATTTTCAATATAGCACAAATGTAAATGTGAATTGTATGTGTACTATGAATTGGGATGAACGCAGGTTTAGCAGAATTAATTCAGCTGGGTAATCAACATAGCAGACAATGTTCACGCTAAAAACACCAACCCAAAGCAGATTCAAAAGGCCAATAGCATGTACCCCCCCACCCCACATAATTTCATACAGTGAAATATTATTTCAATATTTATCATTGAATTCAAATTCAAGCAAGAGGTACATGAAAAAAATTTCAATTCAACTTAGTGACATGAAGCAAAATTTCTTTTTTGTATTCAAGATATGCATCAGATTTTTTAAAGTAATAAGAATAAGAAAAATGTGATATGAACTAATGAATAGAATACTTCCCAAAATATATTTATCATTAGTCCTTCAGCACAGAAATTCCACCCCCTTAATTTCACAACACTAGTATCACATAATCCTGAAACAGAACTAGGAGACAATGAACAAGAAGTAACAGGTATTTCACAAAAACAGAACACAGAGGCATCACATTATTCAAGGTTAAAAATAAAAAACATATAGACAAAAAAGAACCACGGGTTACCTCCCATGCGGTGTTGTGTTTTAAAGTCTTTATCCATACATTATTGAAGATCAATTTTCCAGCACTATGAAGGTATCCAATCCCTTCGTCTATCCCTCAAAATACAATTTCACTCTCTTCCCATTAACTAACGTAGGTTTGTTCTCTTCATCTAAAATTTCATCAACTCCATTCTTCAGCACTATAACAGTTATAAAAGGTCCAGACCATTTGGACTGTAGCTTTCCAGGAATGAGTTTATGTCTAGAGTTAAAAAAAGGACCTTCCGTCCAGGTTTGAATTCTTTTTTTTTCAATGATGGAATCATGAAATATTTTAGTCCTCTCTTAATAAATCATTTAATTAACATAAATCTCTCTCTCCTAATATCATTAAGTTCACTCATCTCAAGTAATATCCTCTCACTAGAAGTCTTAAAGTCAATGTTTGGAGCCTTAACTGCCCAATAAGACTTGTGTTGAAACTCTACAGTTAAATGATAGCATTTCCCAAACAACATACTATAAGGATACATAACAATTGGGGTCTTGAAAGAAGTTCTATAAGACCATAAAGATGCATCCAATTTAAGAGACCATTATTTCCTAGAGGTTGATGCATTTTTCTCAAGTATTTTTTTATGTTCCCTATTAAAAATTTCCACCTGTCCATTTGACTGTGGAAGATAAGGTGTAATGGTTTTATGAAAACAACCATATTTCTCCGTAAAAGCATTAAATTTATAGTTCATAATGTGTGTTCCATTATCAGTGATAAAGGCTTTTGGAACTCCGAATCTTGAAAATATGTTATTTTTAACAAATTTTATTACAAAATTGGCTTGATTGTTCGGCAGTTCCACTGCCTCAACCCATTTTGATACATATTCTTCAACAACAAGAATATATTCATTCCCATGAGATGATGAAAATGGACCCATTAAATATAATCCCCAAACACCAAAAATCTCAACATCTAGAATTCCATTTTAGGGTAACACTTGCTTCCTACCAAAATTACCTAGACTCTGAAACCTGTCGTAGCCAACCAAAATCTCCTAGCATCCTTAAAATTAGTTGGCCAATAGAAACCATATTATAGAACCTTTTGAGTAGTTATTTCCCCACTATGGTGACCTCCCCAAGGTGAAGAGTGAAAATTATCAAAGACATCCAACATATCTTCCACAGGTATAAATCTCTTATGAATACCATCAAAACACCTCTTAAACATCAAGGGATCATCCCAAAGATAATACTTATGTTCTGAAATGAATTTCTTTCTTTGATTATTGGAAACAAATGTGTTGAAAACACATGATGCCAAGAAGTTGGAAAGATATACAAACCAAGATGATTGCCTGATTAACACAATGAGTAGCTTCTCATCAGGAAAATAAGAGTTAATTTCCCTAGGATCTTCATAATTAGATTGATTAATAGGAATCCTAAAAAGGTGGTCAACAACAAATTTTCAGCTACCTTATTATCGCTAATTTCTAAATCAAACTCTTGTACCAATAAAATCTATCTAATTATCCTGGGTTTAGTTTCAATCTTATAGAGTAAGTATTTTAATGCATAATAATTAGTGAATACAATGAATTTTGATCCTAAAAAGTACTTTCTAAACTTCTCTAATGAAAACACAACAGCTAACAATTCTTTTTTAGTGGTGTTATAATTACTTTGGGCCTCATCTAGTAGTCTACTATTATAATACACCTCATGAAACTTCCTATATTTCCTCTATCCAAGGACAATAGCTAAAGCCATATCACAAGCATCACATATAAGTTCAAAAGGTAGTTTCCAGTCAGGTGCAGTAATAATGGGTGAGGTAGTGAGTTTTAATTTAAGAAGATTAAATGATTTCAAACAATTCTCATCAAAATTGAATGGTGTATCCCTGACAAGAAAAGAACACAAGGGCTTAGTTATTTTGGAAAAATATTTTATGAATCTCCAGTAGAAACAGGCATACCCTAAAAAATTTCTAACACCATTAACATTTAAAAGAGGTTGAAATTTTTGAATATCATCAATCTTCGTAGTATCAACTTCTAGACCTCTATTTGAAACCTTATGACAAAGAACAATACCTTCTATAGCCATGAATTGACAATTCCCCCTATTAAGAACAAGGTTGGTTTCAATGAATCTTTCCAATACAAACTCAATATTTTCAAGACATGTATCAAAAGTACTACCCACAATGGAGAAATCATCCACAAAACCTCAATAATTATCTCAATAATATCGAAAAAGATAGCTGTCATACACCTTTGAAAGGTGGATAGAGCACCACACAACAAAAATGTCATCTGCCTGATAGAGAATTTCTCAAAGGGGCATGTGAAAGTGGTCTTTTCCTGATCCTCTAGATCAACAGGAATCTGGTTGTAACCAGAATACCCATCCAGAAAACAGAAAAACTCATTTCCAGCAAGCCTCTCAAGCATTTAGTTCATAAAGGGAATTGGAAAATGGTTATTCCTAGTGGTTGCATTAAGCTTCGTATAATCTACCCAGACTCTCTATTTTGTGGTTTCCTAACTTGGACTTCTTCATTTTCATTCATTTTTAACAATAGTGAAACCTCCCTTCTTGGGGACAAACTGGATAGGGATGACCCAAGAACTATCAAAAATGGGATATATCATTCCATTTTCCAGCAAATTAATCACTTTTTCTCTCACAACTTCTTTCATGTTTTGGATTTAACCTTCTTTGACACTCTATCCCGGGCTTATGATCATGCTCCAAAGGTATTTTATGCATGAAAAATGAGGGACTAATACCCTTGATGTAATCTATGGTCCAACCTATGGTAGATTTAATGTTTTTCAAAACACATAACAATATTTCCTCTTTATTTTCATTGATTTTGGCAGAAATTATTATATGAAAAGAGGAGTTCTCACCCAAAGATGAATATTTAGGTTGGCCATGGATTGGTTTTTTCTCAAGAGTGGGTTGTTATACACTAGAAGAATGACTCTTACGCCTGGGAGGTCCAAGATCTTCAAAATATCTCTTGTAAGGAGTTTGAAATGATGAAAGATTTTCAATTTTCTGATTGGATTCAAAAATAAGAGTGCTAATGTCCAAATTGGGCATTACATATTATAGATTTTCTACTTTATATTTCAACATATTAATCAGAGAAGAATCATCTAGTTGTCTTATATGTTCTCCCTAAATATCATCAATGTGTTCAGAAAGGTTGGTGTTAACAGAAACACCCCCAAATTCACACAAAAAGATCTTATGTTTAGAAACAGAGGAATCTTTCACAGTAGAAACTGGACAATTGTCTAGTTCTAGAATACTTTCTAGATTTAATGTTCGAGTAGGATTTTCCATTTATAAGAGAGATTCAACAGGATTTTCAACATCAAAATTATTTTCTTTTATAGAGAATTGATTTTCAAATTTTTCAAACTTTATAATTGAGTTGTCATCTTCTAAAGACTAGACCATTGAATAAATTTTAGAAAACATTGGTTCTTTAACATTTTTAAACACATTGAACTATTCTTGTTGTTCTCTTATTTTGAAAATTAATTGACCCTTAGAAACATAAATAACAGCACCACTTGTGGCCATGAAGGGCCTACCCAAGATTATGGGTACTTCTTGATCACACTCCATATCTAAGAATAGAAAGTATACAGGTAAAAATAGATTCCCAACCCCAAACCGTAAATCTTCTACCCTACCCACATGATGAGTGAAAGATCTATCAGCTAAATGATGTATGCCTATGGTGGGTTGAATTTCACCCAACCTGAACTGTTGAAACAGTGAGTGTGGGAGAAAATTAATACTAGCACCTTAATAACACAAACAGTAGGGATGATCAGAATTTCCTAAAGTGCATGTTATGGAAAAATACCTGGGTCTTTCAATTTAGGTTGATTTTCTTTTGAATTATAGCACTAGAATCTTCAGTGATGCTATAAGTAGAAAATTATTCTAATTTTTTTGTTTGAAATTATTTTCCTCAAAGATTTCATGTAATATGTGATTTGAATTAAATCAAGAATGAATGAAATGTTTACATGAAGTTTGTAAATGAGACCAAGGAACTGAAGAAGTTCAGCCTTGGTGTTACTTTATGGTTTCAGCTTCATACGGAAAGTGATGGGTAGATAACAATTTTTTAGAATAGTTGGAATATCCCACACCTCTTCATAAACATTTTCTTTTCCTTTATTACTTTGATTTTTATATGAAGTTTCAGCTTGAGTTTCAGGTGAAAAATTCAGAATTTGAACATTTTCATTACTTTTCTGTGAATTTACAGCATATCAACAGAGTAGATTTTTATTTCCAGATTCAAGAAGATTTTCATTTTGGGTATTTTCATGATCTTTTTCAGCTACAGTTTTCATATTAATCCCACTTCTATTGACGACATCCATGGAATTCTCCCTAGTGTTGTGTTATGTGGTACTTGGAAGTCTACATTTTTTCCTAGATGAAAAATACCTAGCAAGTTGACCAAGATGTGTTTCCATGTTTTGCATTCTATCATCAGTTTTCATTTTATCAAACTCATACTGATTTTGATGTTTGGATAGCTAATTCGTGTATCTTTCTTATTGATAGTTGATTTTGTTCAAAATTAGATCAAGCTTAGAAGACATGTGACTATCACCATTTCCTTATACATTTGAATACTCACCCCTATGTTGATTTAGAAAGTTTGGTCTTGTTTGAATAGAGTAATTAGGGGTAGTGGATTGTGTAATTAAGCTTTGATACTTACAGGACAGATTAGGTTGGTTCCTATAGCTTTGATTATAATTTTTTGAAATTGGATCTTTTTTAGGAAGCATTTTAGGACCATAGTTAACCAAATTTGAATATCCTTGTTGTGGGGATGGCATATCAAAGATATGGAAAATGATTTCACTGTGCCCAAACATACCACACTGGACACACTGCTCCCTTAAAGATTGGTTGGAATTTTTACATTCTAGTTGATTAATGGTTTTCTTTGAATTCTGGTTCATTAAGGATTGAAATTTGTTGGTTATTTCAGCCAGTTGAGCTTGAGTTTCATTTATTGAACTAGTGTTTGTGTTAACATTTCTGTTTACTCTTTTCCATATTGAATTTTTATTTTTTGAATTGAGTGCTATATTATTAAACAAATATCTGTGTTCTTTATCTGTCTTATCATTGTAATTAACCCCAGCATCTTAAACAACTAGATTCTGTCTAGAGGAGGACAACCCTTCATATATTATATCCACATGACGGTGTGATGGGAGTTGATGATGTGGACACTTCCGAAGTAGATCCATAAATCTATCCCATGCTTCATGAAAAGATTTTCCATCATCTTGATAGAAACTAGTGATCTTAGTTCTATGTTCTCCTTTTAATCATTAGGTATAGAATTTCATTATGAAAGAATTATAAAATTGATCACAGTTTTCAAAAATGTTCTCATCTAGACTCAAAAACCAATTCCTATCATTCCCTTTAAGGAAAAAGGGAAAGAATCTCACTCTATGTTCATTCTCTATGAGTCCTAGAATAGGTAATTGATGCACAATATTATAGAAGTCTCTAGTGAAGGATAGAGAGTTCTCTTTAGAGAGTCCATTAAAATCAGGCAGTAGAGAAATGTGTGACGGTTTAAGTTTATAATTTCTAGCTCTAGGAATAAGTCTAATTTGAGATGTATTACTTGAAACTTGAGGGAGTTGAATCTCCCTCATCCTAGGACTTTCATTTTCTTTTATGAGTTCTAGATGGTTTTGAAAGTTATTATCATGAACTGTATTTTCTATGTTTTCCATTTCAGTTTTATTCTTCTTTCTTAGAGCAGTGAGGTGTTTGTCTATTTCTATGTTCATAGGATCTAGACTAACAGCAAAGTGTCGTGTGCTCATACAAACAACAACATACAGTACTCATCAGTAACAATTCATAATGAAAAGTAAAAGATTTTTTTTTACAATTTTCAAAATTTTCATTTTTTTTATTTATATATATATATATATTTAATTTTTTTAGTTTGCTGTTAGAGTAATGGATCATTCCTTCCCCGGAAACAGATCCAAAAATGTGACATGTACTTTCATTGAAGTCGGTAAAAGTTTAGAATTTATATTCTAACTGACTACAGTATATGTGGCAAGCATGGTTGAACCCAAAGGGAAGGCAATTCAAACCACTATTCCTCTAAAAACCTTCAAAAACTCCATTGTTGTCTGCAGTGGAGTGGATACTTTTTTCTTTTCTTCTTATAAAGCAGTAAAGTGAAAGAAAACTTAAAAGCATAAATCTAAAATAAATTAATGCTATAGACAGTTGAAAACAAAGAGACACAGATATGGAGCACGCTAATAAGAGAACAATCAATTAAAATGCTCGGGGAACAATTCCCAATGTAATAGTTCTTAAAACAATTCAACTCACTTAAAAATTATTGCAGTGCACCACCAAAAATGGAAATGAATTACCTCCCTCACCAAGAGCTAAGTCACACAGGCTGATCAATTTTGGATTTCAACACTCTAAAACAAATCAAATGCGAAAGGTTTTAATTGAACATGGCAATAGGTCAAACTCACCGTATGTCCTGAAGTATTTGTGAATTTTTTTTAAACGTATTCTATATCAACCTCACCAATTTATTGTGTAGTTTAGAAATTAAATTTTTGTGGAACAAAGAAATTGTATGAATTTAGTATTTATCTCACCGATCAATACCGGAGAAATTTATTGAAGAAGTGAAGAAGAACGTATAAAAGTAACCATTGAAACATCAATTTTTCTCCGAACCAAATGATTTAGCTAGAAAACATGTTTAAAATCGTAACTGTAATTGAAAAAATGCTTAATAAAAGTTTAATAACTCAAACACAAAGGAAGTCAAACTCACCGAAAGATACTCTCCTCCTACGCTCCTCCAGCTCTAGGAAGTTGTTCAAGAGACGCTCTCAGCACTACCTCCATTCGGGGCTGGATCCTTCCTTGTGTTGAATGAATATATATCTAATGAATCTCTTTCTAATGAATGTCACTCTCTAATTCTCTGCTTTCTCTGCCTTAAGTACCCACTGCCTTCTGCTGCTTGTCAATAAACATTTTCCACCAACTTCAAAAGCCCTTCACAAATGCACCGCACATGTGTGTTTTTCTCGTGACTGACACATCACGACATCTTTTCCCATGAAACAATCTCTGGACGAGTTATTTGAGTGCACCTAGACGATTTACTATCTCTTTAATGAACCTTCAGGGTTAGGTCAGAAAAATAAATAAATGAATCAACATTTAAATAAATAAATAAAAGTTCCATTAATGAAAGATTAAATGTTATTATATTTAAATTAATCATTATTAGATAATATTTTATTTGTTAACTAACTTATTTTATTTAATATTGTTATATGTTGTAATTTAAATATAATTATTAATGTGATTAATTAAAAATTGATTAAATTAAATGTTTAGTATTTATTAAATTTTTAAATTAATAAAATTAGTATTTAGTGTTCTTGAATATTTAAGTTTTTTAGATTGTTTTATATGTTTACCATAATACATAGTTTTATTATACTTAATAAAAGTCATAAAATTGTATACAGTTATTATAATTTATAATAATTTTACTCAAAAAGAGGTAAAATTAAATTTGTTATATTAATTAAAGTAATAATTTTATTTATTTTAAGAATTAAATTTACATTGGAGTTTATTTCATTAATTGTGTAATTTATTCTATTATTATTACTTTATTTATATTATTATTGTTTTTATTGTTTTTATTAATTTCCTATTTTATTATTATTTTTCATTCCACCTAGTCCTAAATTGGCGCAATAGGGATTGAGGGAATCTGGTTGACTCTGCTACAGGGTTCTTCGAACCCTCTGGCTCCGGCGAGAAGCTTCATCAACATAGGTGGCCTGGTGGTTCGTCCATGCAATGGCGACGACTCAGTGGCATCAAACCACCATGGCGATCTGAGACCGAGATCCTCTTCGTGATCGGTTTTGGGACCAAAGATGGACACCGTGCAACCCTAGGGGGCTTGTCTGGTTTCTTCTCACAGGATGTCGGCGACATCAGGAGGCTCGTTCTCCTCACGCATCGGCATCACAGTGGCGTATCCTTTAGTTCTCCCATGTGATGACCTGTATAGCTCTGCTCGATGGCCAACCTCTTACTACAATGGTGGGAATCTTTTACTAGGATCCTTCTTTGCAGAAACTCACCGAGATGATTCAAAGTGGCTTAACCCGGTGAGTCCTATCACAATTAGAGGCGGAAATAGAGGAGTCAGATCTGGATTTGATAATGAAGAAACCAACCCAATGAAAAAAGAAAGGTCGGTCTCGGTGAGAGATGGTGGGGGAATCAAGGGAACGGTAAGAGGAATCCTAACGGTGGGGTGAAAGGGATCGGTGAGGAATGAATCACCATTAGAATAATGGAAGCAGGGGGGGCGTAGGGTCACCGTAACCTAAATTAGAAGAAGAGGTCATGGTTACATATAAATATAAAGAGAAAAAAAATAAGAAGAGTTGCTGTTAGTTAAAAAATAAGAGTAGCGGCATGGGGTCACCGTTGGACAAAATGAAAAAGAGAGGTCACCGATAGAATGGCAAGCTTTGGGTTACCGTTAATGAATATTAAGGTTACCGATAAAAAAATTAATGCTTACCATTACGCAAAAAAATAAAAGGGTCACCGGTACCAATATGGTCACCAATGAAGATAAATTAAAAAGGTACTGGTGCATAAAGGGTCTCTGTTGCCATTAAAAGTTACCGATACCAATAAAAAAGGCTCACCGTTACAAAAAACATAATGAACTAACAGTAACCTTCTCAAAAAACATAGATTGAACTTAAAATTAAAAATTAAGTTAATTATATAAAAAGACCGAAAATAATTAAATAAAGAATGCTAAACACCATTAATTAAAAACAGGATTTTTGTTAAACATAAAACTTTAAATCCACAACTAAAATTATTAATTATATAACACTTAAATTAAGAACTGGATAATTGATAAACTAAATTGATAAAAGGCTTAAATAAACATAACTATATAAAATAATTACAGAGTGGTAGTGAGTAAAAATGATGCATACCGGTGACCCAGTAGGTTACTGAAAGTTCTTGTCTACCTCACCGGTAGACTAAAATCAGTAGAAAAGGAATATATCATATAACTGTATACAAAATATTTAATATTTAATGTTTTAAAACATTTAATTATTTAATTAAACAACTGTTTGAATACATAAAATTAAAAGAGAACTATTTTATTTAATTTAATTTAAAACTCATTACATAATTAATTAGCAAGATCACTAAACATATTAATTGATGAAATTAATATATTTTAATAAAACCAAAATAGAGGATAAAATAATAAAATTAAGAACGTGCTAATTAACAAAAAATAATATTAAATGATTATTTATCATTAAAGTCAATTTATTTAAAAGTGATCAGATTGAAATTTAACAAGTCTAATTAATAGTTAAACAAATTAAATAAGAAAAGTAAGATTAAAATTATTAATTTAAAGGATAAAAAAATACTTAATTTATTATAAATATTGATTAATTAACAAATTTAATTATATAAATACAAAAATACAATTATTTAGGATAAATAACTTAAATAATTAATTGAATTATTAAAAATTAAGTAAAAATATGTGGAAAAACTATGTAAAAATAGAGCCACATCACCCTATACATTTTATTAATAAGATTTCATGGATAGTTGTTATTAAGAAATACCCTCTTAAACACCTCCCATTACAGTGAGTTTATTTCTTCATCTTACCACATATTATTTTTAATATTTCACCATTGATCAACCTCTCATTCAAGGTGATATAATTTTAAGATAAAGTTTTCATAGTTTAAGTATAGAAGAATGAAAAATTTCATTTCCATCACATCAACCCTTTTTGAAAAACTAGTGGACCATAAAACCCAAAAAATGATGGTGTGTGTAGTCACATAAAAGACATAATTTCATGTTTTTCCCTTGTTGTATCCTTCAAGAGATCAATATGGTCCAAGTTACTTCTCAAATATTAATGGAGTTGAGTGGGAATAATAACATGATATATAATTACATCTCCCAATCCATTTGGATAATTTTTATGAATTTCATTTCATTGGATATTACATTATCTTTTAAAAAATATCTAATGGTTTTGAACATCGACTAAAATAAAAAAATAGTGTAAAAATCATGCTACAATAATTGATGTTAATAATTGTTTATTCATGAAATAAATTCGTGAGATGTCCAAAATTATAGCACCTTATTATCAAACTATTACACATTAGGTTTAATATAGATCAGCAATGATCATCATCTATTAAAATCATTCATAATGGTTCATAAAGATAACATAAATTGACTAATACATATCTCTGAAGAGTGTCCTGAAATGTGTGTCATCTTAATCCCAATCATCATGAACTAGTGATGACTGAGTTAATAACCAATCTTCACTTTTAAATTTTTTACCCCTAGGTGCATATGTGCCACATCAATATCCACTTTAAATTATCTAAACAGGGTTTTATATTAGGAAAACAAAAAATATATACGTTATAAAAACTTTGGGGTGATATTATATAAATAGACTTATCAGTTGATTTTTCAAAAATGATTTATAATCATAACTTAAAATAATAATTAAACCACTATTATTTAAAAAAATGAGGTGAATTGAATTTAACATACATAAATATTACATCATTAATATGAATATTGATTAAAAAATTCATGCATGCCCTAGAATTGTAGTTGTTTATTGTCTTTGGATACTATATTGGTAAACATATTATTTAAAAAAATTGACTTTAATATCTCTAAAAATTTTCTTCTTATTGGTACCCTTTTATACAAATTATATGTAGAAAATTCCATCAAACCTTAGGGAAGGAAACATATTAATAGATGATCTCAGATAATTAGAAAGGGTAAAAATTATTGATATCATTAAACGTTCATATGTGAGTATAAGAGTATGAGAACATGATCATAACATAAGAAAATAATACCTAATCAATTAAATATCATAATCAATATTCATGGATTAATAATTTTTCATAACAAAAGATAAAATTCATAATAGTTTGGAATCATGAATAATAAAGCATGAACCCTACTAGAATATCATAAATAATGGCATGTGGAACATACCTAATGTTATAATTTTTAGAACATATTTCCAAAGTAAATGGTTCTCTCATTAAGTTAAGGTCATGAATATTGGTCCACGCCTAAATTTTGAGTCATGGTTCAAGGTCCATTAATGAACATATGGACATGAATCTTGGTCCATTTATAATACTGCAAACATGAAATCAGTTTCATTCATAACATATTTATCTTATGGGTTATCCGTATATACCCAAAGAATTAAATGGATATATAATAATGAGGCCCAAATCACATAATGAAAACAATATATATTTTTTCAAAAAGATCAAAAAAAATTATTCAAATAATCATATTATAATACTTGTAAAGAAAACCTGCTACTTAAACATTTCAACATTTTATCATACCAATACTCATTGTAATAAAAATTTTTTCATCAGTATATAATTATTATAATAATTAACAATCCCAATGAAATATAAATATGAAATTGTTTGATCATTTACCTACTAAATCATAAATAACATTAATGGATTTGGTCAAAGATTTAAGAAACTTTAAATCATCACTCAATGATTTCTTGAAGAAAATAACCTTTTCATTTTTATACCATTAATTTAAAATTAAAAAATTAAAAAAATGGGAATATTTTTTCTTAGGATGGAGTATTTAAAACAAGTAATTGAATTTTTAAATCCAAGAGTGTTGAAGAATTTCAGAAATCCATTCTTATTATATATGCTTAAAAGAATCATTCTTTTCACACATTTGTAAAAATACAAGAAATGACTTATTTAGAAAATAATTATTAAAAAAATAACTTCAAACCTTTGTAGATAATGTAAATTATAATGAAAATTATATTAATTTTTTATAAATATAGGGAAAATTTTAAAAATCAATTCTATAGATCATATATATGGAGTAAACATTTGTATGAAAAAAGAAATAAGGTCACCTTTTTAAAAAAAATGTTCCTGATCCATTTAAGTAATAAAGAGATGAAAATAAAAACAATGCATATAAATTATTTTAATAACTAGAAGAAAATAAGATAAATTGTGTTTTAAGGATATGAACCCTATAACTTTTCTCAATGAAATTTTTTCTTACATAATCAAGAAAAGAAATGAGAATGTAACACAAACCATTTCCTCAATACTCATCCTCCTTTAATTTTTTTAAAGTATAATATATAATTAATATATATTTATTAATAAAATTTACAAGAACCACATATATATATATATTACTATATACCATTCTATAAAAATTTCCAATTATAACATAATTAAAAATCCATTAATAAAATTATTATTTGAGTGAAAATTGGTCAATTTTAAATGTATGATTCGGTTTAATGCTTCCAATCCTTAAAACATGGTCTTATATTCATAATAAAAAGAATCATAATAATTATATAAGTTTTATTTTCTAATTACATATCCTTTTATAACCATTCAAAAAATAGGTTATGAAAAATGAATTACATCACTTCATGGAGATGGTAGTCCGTAAGTACACATGAGTGATGCTTCCACCATTTTATGGATGTAAATAAATAAATTTAAATAATAACTAACCATTATAGAAACATTTTCATATCATAATTATTATATTTAATCATTAAATACACCATTATAACCACAATTTATTAATGGTGAAAATATGAAATACAACACTTCATCAGACGTTAGTCGACATATACTCACAGACGATGACTTAATTTCCAATTTGATAATAAAGTAGATGAATAAGGGTTAATATAGAGAAATAATAATGTCTAATTATATGTTATATAATTTTTTTTAAAAATTTATTAATTATTATTACATAAGATAAGAATATTTATGGAGAAATAATATTAAAAAATTCTATTAAGATATTGTCCTCTTCTTTAAACAATTTTTTATAAGTTACTCCTTAAGCCTTCTAAGGGTGGAATTTTGATTAAAATAGAAAATCTAGATAATGGGGAGAGATTTTGATAATATAATTGTGTAGTTATTGGATAATTTAAGAGGCTCTTTAAGTGTGTACACGAGAGGATACACAATGTTCTATTATAAGTGCGGGAGTGGGTACACATGGAATTTTTCATAAGATTAAAATACATTAATATATTACTCAAAAACATTGTTATAAAATAATTTATAATTGAATATTAAATTTTATAGGGTCAATATATTATAAAAAAATAGTATTTAGTAAATTTTTTATGTTATTTTATTCCTTCTTACTCATTTTAACTATTATCGGGGTAACTGTCCTTTTGCCAAATTTATTATTCATATTATGAATATTAGTATAACATATTTTTTAATATTATGTATGTTTTTTCAAAATATGGGAAGCATTTTAATGTAAAAAAATATTTTAATTATATGAAATTAATTTTAAAATAGGATAATAAAAGTAATAAAACCATTTTTAGAATAATGCAATTACATGTATACAACTGAGTTCACTTTCATTTTGTGCATATTAAAAAATATAAAATTAATGTTAAAATATTTTGTTGAATAAATAATATATAAATATTAATAAAATAATTCATAAATATTAATTAATTTAATTTGTTAAAATAAAAGAAAATTATGAGAATAAAAATAGGTTTCTCAGAAAACAAACTATGTTTTATTTTAAAACCAAACGATTTTATTTTTTTTTCTAACCAATTTTTAACCACTGAATTAATTTTTTAAATGTTTGAATAATACTTTTTCATAAAATAGATGTATATATTCATACCCACTAGTCCAATTTCTAGGAAATAAAAATCTCATTAATTAATAATAAATAAATAGTATATCTGGGTTTGTTTAAATTCAGTCTTCCATGTGAAGTAAGATTTCAATGAAATAAAATTTATTTAAAGGTATATACATCTTAAAATAACTTGATTTCAAATTTAAAATAATGGATAAATAAATAAACATGTAATAATAAACATGAATAGTAAGTAGATTCCAATGAACATACCATATGTAAGGAATGAATGTAGAAACCACATAACTGAATGGAAACTCCTGAATGAATATAAGGACACTGATCATCCACCAGGCCAATCACACATAAAATATAGAAAAAAACTAAAACTAAAATTATGTTCTATAACGACATACAAATATAACTTCCTCTAGTCCAGAATCATAGTGATCTATCCTTCTCAAAGATTATACTCTAGCATCAAGTAATCCTATACATGTTATTAGTGAGGGATTCTTGGGTACCCAAATGAAATGAGTGCCTTAGAAATTTGTGAGTAAACATTTATAGGAGAACAAAAAACATGGTGAAATACATAACTAGTAAAACAAAATGAATTTTAATCTTATAATCTAATGATAATGTTGAAAGTAATATCATAAATTATGAAAACATAACATGTAATTTCCCATGAAAATGTAATAAATAATTTATACATGTCGAATGTTCATGTGATTACCAAACCACAGAAGACCCCAAAAATACTTATTTCAGACCTATTCAAGAATAATGGTCATAATAAAAATCATTATTAGGGGTTAACCTTATGGTAATGTCCTATAATGTTGAGTATCCACAAGGACACCGAGTCTCAGGTGAGGCCGCATGGATGTCAAGCCTTATTTCTACCACAGGTCTAAAATCAAGGCTTCTATACCACATATTTTGTTTCTAGTCAAGGAAAAAGAACTTCATACCCCTTACTTGGTCTTAGGTCAAGATTCATGGTAGTTTTACCCATACCCTATATCACATGACTAGATTTTAACCTATACATGTACACATTCTTTGTAGGAGCGAGTACAAAAATGCTACCCATACACAATATTGTTTGATAATGGAAAATAAAACCATATACTCGACCCTATTATAAGTTGTGTATAAATATCCTCCAAATGGATCATCACACACTAAGTTCAAATATGACCACCCTCAATAGAGAAATTTATAAATATTCAGGTTTTCCACCCCATAATGATTTATCTATGTCGATCAGGGCTATCGGTCTACCTAAACACTGAGACAATGTTTCTATAACACCAAATATTATATATGTATTAATTTATAGGTAAACATGATGTATTTTATATTTTACTTTAGTTAAAACCATGTTCCTAATGAACTGATGATATAGTATATGTTTACAATGTTTCTTTTGGATTTAATGTTATGAATAAGATTAACCATATTATCAATAATATATATAATTGTTTATATAAATTATAAATTATTGATTAATGTACAACAAATTTTCAATTTTTTTAAAAAATACCCTTTAATGATTAAAAATAATATTTTTGAATGAAATTCATTTATGGAATGTTATCAATTATTTTATAAACTATGTATATTTATCACTAAAAAATCTATTTTAATGAAATATATTTTCAATTTGGAAAAAAATATATAAAATAGATATTTAAGGGTTATGAATTAGGATAAATTAAATAAAAGTAAAAGGTGTTATTTTTTACAAATTATGATCATACTTCACTTATACATACTAAAACATAAAATTTATTAAAATCCTTCTTCTTTATCCACATAAAATCTATAAGACTCTCCTTTTTACATGTAGTCTCTTAAAGATATACATCATTGAAATGGGTGATCTAAAATATTAGTAAGTGAAATAATAAGGTACATGAATCAAAAGTTCATGGATGATCATAATCAACATCATTATATTGTATTCATTGTATCACCTTCCAAATCATGAGGGAATTAATTGATAAGGGAATAGAGTGTGGTGAGGCCTAAATAATGAAACATCATGTTATAGTAGTCAAATATCAGACATAGTTGTGAAAAAATATTTAATCATGTGAATACATAACATATGTGATTATATCATAAAAGCATTATTATAAAAAAATACACCATAATTTTCGTGCATAATAGAAATTATATCATGATATATATCACAATACCCAATGGATTAGATGGTTATATAATTATGGGGCAACCCAGTATATCATAATATTTAGATAATCATGCATACCACATAAAATGTAAAATAATCATAGTTAAGAAATAAATCATGGAAATGAATGGGTTTCATAAGAAATTAACCATTTTTTATCTAATGGATTAACTAAAGTTCAAAAATTATTATGGGAAAATATTTTTTTCATAAACATCATCATTAGAAGAAATAAATCAGGAGTAAAAGATGTTTTTTGAAATAAAAGTCTTCTTTAAAATGTATATATTTATTTATAAATAAAGGTGGTAACATGTACATCCATAAAAGAAAAAGGAATATTAGATAATGGAAATTTATGCAATATTATAGAAATATATATACTAAAAATGATGTGAAAGAGGGATAACCTAATGAAAAGGATTTGGGTTTGAGAATCTCTGCACCTTCCCATTTTTTGGTCAAATTTTCACCTCCTAAATAATAAAAATATTATTATTAAAACCATTTTTTGAAGTTTATTATTTAATTTTTTTACTTCTATTTATCACTTATAATGATTTTATTACATTTCTTAATTTCCTTCGTTAAAGGGAAGTCATTTTGATATCATGTTCTCCTTAGAAATTTCCCATTTTTCATTGATGTCAACATTTTTTTCATGGTAATTTATACATAAGAATAATTAATTTCTAATTAATGAAATATATATATTTATACATTAATATATATTTAATAATTTTTTATAATCCTCTATAGGGTTGGTGATAAATAATGAATTTGTAACTTCCTTTTTGGAGGTAAACCAATCTTTAATTGAACATTGTTAAAAGGGAGGGAATGAGAAGTTGACCAATTTAATATGTTGTAAATATAATACATTAAATAGGGTAAAATCATTAATAATATGAAAATATACTACTTAATTTTCATGATAAGATTTCTTTTTGAAAAGTTTTTTATAAAAGAGAAAGAGGATAGAATAATGATCATGAAAATTGATGAGAACGTACTATATTCTCAGTTTTTTTCCTCTATGGAACTAAAATACATTAATGATTGAAGAATGATTGATCTAGAATGTTCATAGGTATTCTAAGAGGCTTAATGGATAGTATATTTGTTGATATATTTCTTTGGAATGTGGTGTCATAGTGATTTTCCTAGGGGAGGGTTTATTGATAAATGAGGTGATAGGTATTTTTAGTTAAAATATTTAATACAACTCAATATCGATGTTAAACATTTTAATAGTGATATTATTTATGTTATAAACCATATATTAATTATTTAACAACATTTTGAAAACTTTAATCACTGTAAAACTATAATTAATTATTTTAATAAAAAATAATACATAAAATGATTATAAATATTAATTTATTTTAATACATTTGATTTTAGACTTTGGGAAGTATGATTTAGGTTTAAAAATCATGATTGTTATATCATAATGATATATTATTAAAATTGAATATATTTTGATCTGGCCTCAATTTCTGTAAATAATTACATCATTAATTCATAATTTATTAATCAATTCATGATACACCATTTATTAGAAAAACATTATTTTTACTATTCACGTGAAAGATGAAATATTTTAGAAAATTACCAAAATAATCACCCTTGGAAAATTTCCACAGGATGATTTAAAAAATTATATTAATTTTATAAAATATTTTTCAATAAAATGTAAATTTAATTTTTAATATCGATATTATTATTATTTTGAAATCATTTAGAATACATATTATGAAAACAAAAGATTATATTTTATTTCAGTTTTTTAATCATGATATTTATTTTTTCCATTATAATATTTATATTTAACTTTATTACATATGATAAATATAATTTATATTACAATCTATTATTTTGAAGTGAAATTAATATTCTAATGGTGGGGTTACTATTCACAACTTTTTGGTTTTTATTCCCAATGGTCATGTAATTATTCCCACCCATAAAATTACTATTGAAAATATCACCTTACTATTCCAAAAGACACATTAATTCCTATAAATACATATACATTCCATAATTCTTTATTCACCTTTATTCCTATCAGGGTTTTACATTTCCATTTTCTATAATGTTGATTGGTATACACATATTTTGTTTCATTTATATATTGTAATTAATGGGATGAATTATTATAACTGATTGGGGAGATCAGAATTTTCCGATTATTCTTTTTGTATTTTTTATATTTTTCACATTATAATATTTAGAATATTATTGGGATTATACATTGACAAATATAACTATTTTCAATAATTAAATTGTTTTGTTGGTTTCTATATGTGTTCGATGAGTATAATATATATATATATATAAATATTATAATATAACACACATTTATTTTGGAAACAAGTACAATTAAAAAATGGAGAGTTGTTACACTCTTACCTCATTTAGAATTTTGATCTTCAATATTTCAATTTATATTCTAATTTGAGAACATTCAAGGTTAATTTTTTTTTTCATTTTTTCCACTACTTCCAATGTTTCCTCTTCACACTTATCATTTATCCAAAAAACTTTAACATCGAGAGTTTTCTTGTTTTGTATAACATTTTATATACAGTCCAAGATCATCACTGGATACTCCTCGTATGAGAGGTCATTCATCACTTGTACCACCTTCAAATTTAGTTCATGTGATGGGTTAACTATGTACTTCCTCATGTGAGATATGTGGAACACATCCTCAAATTGAGCCATATTTTGTGTAAGTGTAAGCCGATAGGCCACATCTCGTATGTGATCATGGATCTCAAAGGGGACAAAATACATAGAACTAATATTCCCTTTCATTTGGAACAACATGACTATTATACATAGTGATCTCCAAAGGAAAAAAATTCCTAAAAATTGAAACTCCAAATCCCATCAACAATTGTTATCATAGATTTTTTTCAACTATAAGAAGATTTAATATGTTACTAGATGGCTTGAACATTATCTACCAACTATTGAACAATATTAGGTCAATATAGCCTCTATTTGTCCAAAATTATTCTAAAATGATATATTTATACATTAATTACCATAATGATCATTATATGGAGAAATTTTAATACATTATTGTATTATAATATAGAATGATAACTCAAATAATGGAATGTATTGATCCCATCATCGTATAAATTCTATTGAGCATGCTCTCAACATTTTATCAAGTGTTTGAATAGTTGTCTCATATTATTTGTTACATTGGGGGTGATAGGCTATATAAAAATTCAATTCAGTATTCAAATAATTTTTAATACTTCTCATGAATATATATGTGACATTAGATCATAATCCGAAATGATCAAATTTGGTACCCTATGCAGCCTCAACACTTCCTTCATGTTTTTCTTGGTATGTTGTTCAAACAATAAATATACCCTAAAAATTATTAGGTGGGTAGTATTGGTGTGTAAATACACCACAATCTATATCACATTATTTCTATTGGATGCCTTTAAGAGACCATTGAAAAAGATCTAGTGATTTTTACCATTTCAAACCATGGATAGTAAATGGTTTCATCCTTCCCTTTTACTTATGTATCTCTAAATTAACTTACTGAAATACCGAGTACCTTGAGATGTACTCTAAAATATACTTATGTATGTTATACCTCCAAAAGTGATCTTGAATATCACAATACATCTTGTTATAACTAGAATTGATGGAGAAATATGTTATCTGTACATTATCTAACGCCCCATTCTTTATATCAGGTGATGTTGGCAGACAAAATCTAGTTACAAATTAAAAGGTACAATCCCCATAAATGTGTAACTCATGTAGTATTCCTTAAATTACATAATTATCTTCATTTTTTAGCTAAAAATAATTTCTTTATTCCTCCTTTATATTCACATAAATAGTTGGTAGGAAAATATTTTGTGTATGGTCAGATGTAGTCCTTGAAATTATGATTTACTGATCCATCCTTTACATAACCTTGAATATAGGGTCTTCCTCAATTTTTATCATGGGTAAATTAGCATATTATTTTCAACTAAGACCATCAGCCAAAATTTTCACCTTTCTCAGATGGTAGTGAATAGAGGAATCATAGTCATTAATTAAATATAACCATCTTCTTTTATTCAAAATGAGATCCTTCTATTTGAATATATATCTTAGACTCTAGTGATATGTATATATGTCATACTTCCCTCAAAATAGGTCCTCCCATTAAATCATTAGGTTGAAGATCACAAATGGTACCTAAAAATCTTGAATTTTTTTGTTCTTCTCATGGATAATTAACTACAATGAGGCATAGGGAAGGAAATTATCACTCAACATGAGTACACAACCCAAACATTTCTTTGAAACATTACTATATATCAAAAAAAACATCTCTACTTTTTGGTAGTGTGAGTGCATTCATTTTTATTAGCCTCTTCTTGAGATCCTTAATGCCTTACTCATATTCTTAGATCTATACATACTTACCACTTTCATGTATTCATAGTTTTCCGTATGTAAAATCATGGTAATTTTCTCACAAAACATTGGAAGTACCTTTCTAAGATAATAAAACAATGGATTTTTGTCACACTTGTGTGTGTTTATAATTACTCATATTTTTCCCTTTTAAGGGACCATATTAGTTCTCTCAATGTTGATCACATTCCCCATGAATGTGACATGATACATCCAAAAGTCAATTTTCTAATCCTTTTATACATTTTATCCTTCCTTAACATTACTAGTATAATCCTTATATTCATCTCATGTTCCTCCTTTATCATGGTGTAAAAAATAATACAATCGATAATGAATATGAAAAAAAATTCAAGGTAGACTCTAAAGATTATGTTCATCAAATCCTTGATGATTTATGGGGAATTAATAAATTTATTGGGAATCAATTTGAAATAAAAGTGTCCATACCTTGTATGGAGGGATGTATTTTTAATATATTTATTCATCACAATCATATGATGATGCCAAGAAAAAAATCTCCTTTGAGAAGTATTGATATCCTCATTTCTTATTAAAAAAATCATCAATACATGATAGCAGATACATGTTGATAATGGGGATCTTGTTGAGCTCCCAATACTTGATAAAAAACTACATTCATGCATCCTTTTTGATGAAAATGAACACCATATCACCATAATGAAATATATTAGGGAATATGAAACATTTGTACAAATTCACTTGTATATGTTTCTTTAACTCCACCAATTAGATTTGGGCCATCTCGTGGGGTTATTTTGAGATAGTACTAGATCTAGGATTAATCTCTAATAATAAATCTACCTCACAATCTGGGGGAAGTGTGTCTAAATATATGATAATTACATTAGTGTATTCCATAAAAATTATCATTTACTCTAGTTTGATGCATTACATTGACTAAACTATTTAGGAAAGGTATACTTATACACACAGTATCAAGTTTCATGCCATTGAAGGATTTTCCAAAGGATATTTTTTATCTTTATTTCATTTTTTGAGAATTATGGGATTGGTTGGAATATGAAAATAGAATTCAATTTCTAGATAGTTGATATGTTATTAATATAATGTGATCTAATCCATTCCCAATAGATAATTTTAATTATACTAAGGGATGTATTATAATACTCAATGAAATAATCCTCTCACATTATTTAATAGAATAACATTCCCACAGTTGGGTTGAAATTATCATACCCCTTGGGTTTTTCAAAAATATATCAGCTTAATCGTTTCATGGATTTGACAAAAACATTTTTAGAATACTCGTAGAATATAATGTAATGAAAAGAAAAGAAATAAAATAAAATCCATTTATTCATGAATTGGAATAGTTTCTTGTACTGCTTCATCTTCATGCTCCTCTTTAGAATTTTTCATGGTATAAGATCCCTTCTTCCCCTTTATCATTGGTGGATGCTGGCATATATTTATCTGAAGGACTTGTGGTTTAGTGCACTATGTTTTAATGTTCCCTTTCTATATACAATTCAAGCATTTAACCTAGGGTGGTGGATTAGGAGACACCTTCTATTCTACCATCATTTTGGCTAGAATATTCATTTATTAGTGATATTTGTGAGTTTAGAGGCCTTCTCTCCCTTACTTTATGCATTTCCCTATCCCTTTGATGAAATTCCCATGATTCATCTTCCTACACTTTTTATATGTGGGTAGTTGGACCCCCTTTCCTCCTCTTTATATTTAACCACCATCGAGAAACATTATTCTTCTCATATTACCCCGATGGAAAAAGGAGCAATAAAAAAACCTTATATCCCCATTAATATCACATCGAAAAAATTATTTATAACTCATGTGGTATAAAATATCTAAATCCTTTCAAAGTTGTGTTTTTAATGAATTGAATAATAAATTTTTTTCTATCATTGTTTATAAAAAAAATCATGGTGTATCTTTAGAAAATTTTTATTGGTTTCCATGTGATTCATGATAGATTCATTTTGATTTTTCTTCAGAAATAATAATTCTCTATCAGTGTTTTTTTGAGGAGTTTGAGGGAAACTCTTGTTAATAAATATTTTCTTAAATTCCTCCCACTCAAACTCATCAATTTAATCCTTATTCTTTCTATTCTTTATCAGTACCCTCAATTGATAGGAATATCCATCAAAAATATATATAGATAGGGCCACCCCCTCTTTCTCCATTGAATTTGGGAGGTGGTTTGTATTGGGAGGGTTTAGTTGTTTGGGTTCAAACTTCACCTTTTAATAGTGGTTTAAAATTAAAAATAGAAATTTTTACTGAATTTAAGGATGGTGTTACACATGATTTGGGTTATTTTTTATATTCAGTGAAATATGGTTATAAATTTTCATAATTTGTTGAACACCACCTTTCGTGAAATTGTAGATGTCATTAAAAAAATTGTTTCACTATCCCTAAAATGAGTTATTATCACTGTTTCTTATTATTCCCATCATTTTCTAAAATAGAAAATGTTTTAACAAAAGTAAGTCTATAAAAAATGAATAAATAATTTATTCTATTTGAATATTATGTCTAAAATCAAACCTTATGAGAACCATTAATGTAGAAATCTTTTAAAATATGGATTCATGGATGTTTAACTATACATAGTCATTTCCAAAGAGTTGTCACTAATTTTCTCTATTATTTATTTCCAATTTATCTAAACCATACCTCTGATACCAACTATATTGACCATACATTTTCATACATGACTATTACATCATTTTAATGATAAATAGCAGAATAGGTATACAGTCAAGTATTAAAAGGTTTAGTATATTGGGGAAAATTGGATTATAGATAACTTATACATAATTAAAATTAAAAATAATAAAAATACTTATTATTTATTTTCTTTAAATATATAACAATATTTTTAGTACATATAGTCACTCAAGGATAGACATCAATGAAAGGGTGAGGTAAAAGCATATGGAGTAGAGGAATGAGAGACATGAATCAATAGTAAATGGGTGAGTATAATAGACATAATAATATAATATGTATAACATAATCATCCAAATAATGATGGAAATATTTGATAATGGAATGAAATATAGATATTCATAAAAATGAAACATCATGTCGTTGTGGTCAAATACCATATATAGTTGTAAACAATACTAGCATAATATCCACACAAAACATATGCTCATATGTTATAATATCAACATTTTTAACAACTCTATAATACTTTTAAAGCATAATAGACATAGAAAATGAGATAAATCCCATTTACTAATGCATTTTATGACTATATATTTTTAGTCCCACCCATCACATCATAAATTTTACATAATATTGTATACCAGATATACATTATAACAACCGTAGTCCTGAAATAACCCATGTAATTTATGGTGTTTCATAAGGATATTTTTCAATATTAACTTTATTAATAAAATTGGGGATCCCTAATGAATAATGGAAATCATATTTGGAATAAATATAATCATTGTTGAGTGAATACAAAACAACTCAGGAGGACTAAAATATGTGTTTTGAAAATAAAACTATTTCTAGAAAATCAATATATTTGGATAATAAAACAAGGTTGTAACATTCATATCCCTGATAAAAAAGTTAATAATAGGTAATTGATATTTAAGAAAAATTATAGGAATATACATACTGAAGATGATGTGAAATACAGATAACCCAAAGAGAAAGAGTTGCTATCAAGAATCCCCATACCTCAAATCAAGATTTATTTCATCACTTTTCCACCTTATGAATAAAAAAAATATGTATATTAAAACCTTTAACTAGTTTTGTTCTATTTTTTACCAATATTTATCAATTATAATAATTTTTATATATTTTTTAATTTCCCTAGTTAAAGGGTATCAATTTTGATATCTTGTTTTCCATTAAAAATTCTCGTCTTTCTTCATTTTCATATATTGGTTCCAGGTGATTTATATATAATTATAATTAATTATATAATATTGAAATAAATATATTTATAATTTTATGTATCATAAATATTTTATCATAACCATCCATGGGGTTGTTGATAATAAATGAGTTGGAAACATCCATGATAGCGGTAAACTGACCATTAATGGGGCTTTGTCCAAAGAGATGGAATGAGAAGTATGAAAATTTAATATGTTTTAAATATAATAATTGAAGTAGGTTAACATAAATAAAGTGACTATATTATAAAAATTAATTATAATTATAAGATTTTTGTTTCAAAATGGGTGGATAAAAAGAAATAGGAGTGGATAATGAGAGGTAGAATTGATGATAACAGACCATCTTCTTGGTGGTTCTTCTTCTTTATGAAAATAAAATATTTTAATGATTGGGGTTTCATGAATCTAGAATTTCCCTAGGTTTGATAATAGGTTTAATCAGGATAAAATTGTTAGATATTTCGCATTGGTATGTTATTGGGGAGTGGTTATTGAAGGGGAGGGAGAGCAGTCAATTATTCTTGAGGAGATGTGTGTTATTGAATAAAAATTCTAAATAAAATAATATATATAAGTTAAACCATGTAACATTTATTTTCATAACATTTGAAAAAATATATGAATCAATTAAAATTATTATAATACTTTGAATCGGTTTATAATTCTAAAATTTATTTTAATCAAATTAAAAGGTGGAAAACATGAGTATATATTATTTTATTGTTGAACTGTATATTTAAGACTTCGGGATATAGTTTTTATGTCTGGAAATCATTTTTATGTTATTTTAATGACTCATTTTTCAGAATAAATTAGTTTTTTTCATACTAATTTTCTCGAAATGATTAGATAATTATTACATATTTAATGATATAAGTTAAGATGCACTGGTTTTGAGGAAAACTGTATGTTTTATATTCAAATGAAAATTGAAGACTTTCATAAAATTACCATAATATCATTATTGGAAAATATATATATTCTAATTTCAAAAATTATAAACATTTTATAAAAAAAAATTATAAAAATTATTTTTAATTATTAATATAAAAATTGTGATTTTTACGGAATCCTTTATAATACTATTTATTAAAAATGTATTTATATTTTCCCCATTTTATTAATCATGATATTTTGGTTGTAATTATAACATTTATATTTAAATAAATTAATAAGGATAAAAATTATTTATATTATAACTAATTTTTTGAGGTTAAATTACTATTCCCATGGGATGGTTATTATTCCTAACTATTACGTTACTATTCCAACAATCACATTACTATTCCAATGGTCAGATAACCTCATATAAATATATCTTCATTCTATAATTATTGATTCAAATAAATTTCTCTCAAGGTTATAAATTTCCATTTTTTATAATTTCATTTGGTTTACTAATATTTTGTCTCATTTATATAGTGTTTTTCATCGGAGGGATGACTCTAGCTTATTAGGATGATATAGATTTTACTATTATAGTTTTTTTATGTTATATTTATGACCCATTTTAATATTTTCAATTTTAATGGTTTTTTATTTGAATAAAGTAATTATTTTATTAATGAATAAATTTTTTATTGGTTTCTCTATGAGATCTATTCATATAATACTTATATAATATAATATACCACACATTTATTGAATAAATAATTATGATTTAAAAACTCTTGTTCATTTAATTCAGAGACTTATATCTCATACATTACTGAAAATAAAACCATATTTAATTCCTTATATTCTTCCCATATCACATTGTATTATCCTAAGACAAGCTATTTAAGGATTAATGTGTAAGTCAAAGGAATTTCATCAATGAAGGGGAATAAATCATAATTAATATTTTTCAATTTTATTTCTTATCACATGATATCTAAAACAATTATATACATCATTAAATTTTGAATCTAGTACCTTAAATATAATGGTATTTTATTATGATGATATAACAACAATTTTCCACCTCTAGTCCATCAAATGAGAAGTCAAAGTATCGCACGTGTATACTTCTGAACTCTCGCCTGCACCTAATAATATGATTCATTTTCCCAGAGAAACATCCATGGATATCTAAAATGTTTAATTTAATTGTTATATACTATAATTATGATTTAATAAATAGTACTTAATGATACAATATTATTTATCCATGTTTCCATCACTTTAAAAAAAATCAAAACAACATTCATGCTCATGTACAAATAACTGTATCCATGAATGTTATAATTCTCTTTTCTATATATATCATTTATGGATGGTTCTAAATTATTATATAATGAATATATATTACATAAATATCATGTTTAAAATTATTATTTTTATTTATCCATGATTAATTTATAAGGTAATAAACTTACTAACATAAATATTTATGAAATTAAGAAACAAATAACCCTTGGAAAGGTAAATTTTAATAAAAAAATATAAATAAATAGATATTTAATTTTTATGAGGTGAAACTTTATGGTATTTTTCAAAATAATATGGTCATTTTATTGAATTATAATAAATTAATGTTTCATGTACAAGGGTTTAGTCAACTTACTAAGAAAATGAGACATGAAGGTAGAGTTTTATGTTACAATTTCATTTTTATAGGTATTGTTTGGGATTAAATTTATAATGATGAAATTATATAGTTTATCAATCAAAAAAATAATCAAATTTATTCTAAATTAATTATTTAAGTAGATAAACTATTTGAAATTATTTTTCCACTTCTTATGTACAAAAAATTCAAAAAAAATTGTAATGAATAAAAAAATTTAATTCTTTTTAATTTTTAATTTTTGGAAAATTTCAAGTCCAGGTGATGAGACAATATGTGATTACATAGACTGGTGTTCCCAAAATGGTCTGCAAAAAATGTTGAGTTTTTAAATAGTGCACATGACCTATTTTCCAAATAAAGTGGTATAACTCTTAAATGGGTGCCCAGATTAGAAATATGAGGTCACCATTGTGTTCAGGATGGCAGGTTTACACTAGTAATGTCTTAAATTTGGTTGGCATGAGATTTCAATGAGAAATCCTGAAAATGGAATAACCATAAATAAATTAATTAAATAAAATTATTTTATTTTTCAAATCCTGATAACCCATTAATGGGGACTCAGACTGAAAATCTTAGATAACCATTGAGTATGTAATGTGGTGTTTTTCATTAGGAAAAGTATAACATTGGCCATTGTGGGCCAACTATGGAAAATATTTTTTGGGATGTGACTATAAATAATATAATTAAATAATGATTACCTTATTTTTAAAATCCTATCAATCATAAACGGTAACATGGATTGGAAATTTGAGAGTACCATTGAGCTAATGACGATGTGTATTCCTTCCACATAGCCTAACCCTGACTGGCGTGGGTCGGGGTAAAAGTTAATCTGTGGGCATTTTAAAGAAAAATAAAATAAACTTATGAAAGTTTATTTTGTTCAATTTTTTTGGTAATGCAATAATGATCCATCTATTTCATTTCATAAATAAAATATCATAATGATGCTGCAGGTCAAGAATAACTGATGTTTTGTTTTATTTTATAATTGAAATAGTGTAACAATGCAGCGACCCATCATAACAGAAACATTGAAACATGTTTCCTCCATTAAGTTTATTAACAGAGATACAAGATCAAGGGATGTTACTAGACTTTTTTCATTGAATCCTTGATGGAAATTCACTGGTGAACAAGAAGGGGAAATGAACGAAGAATGGATAAGGATCATCAAATGGATTCAGATTAGACATTGGTTGATTGAGGAACAATGAACACAAGATACACCCTTCATCAGCAATCAATATGAGCCTAGGGAGGGGATTATTCTTAAGTGATTAAATTTCCCCCTTCTTCCATTCTAAACGAAGAATGTAGATCAAATAACTAAAAAGTTGATCAGTGGGTCGATTGTTCTTTTGGGTTTTGGATTTTTTTTTGAATTTAAGGGGATGTAGATCTTTATGATTACGACCTTTATTTAAATCTTTTGTAATCTTGATAACAAGAACGATCAATAGATAACAAAAAAAGTCTTGGATGATTCTTTGGTTGTTCCCATTATTCCTACTTAACCCCCCATGTTCTTGTGTTCTTTTCCGAAAGAACCCCGTGGGAACATTGGGCTTCGCAGGGAGGTCCCAATTGTGGTCAGACCCCCAAAGAGACGACATGACACATTGGAGCACACAGAAATGACAGTGATGAAACAAGGATCCTAGAGGTGGTCATGGATTATAAAACAGACCACCGGGGTGAGACCTATGGCCCATGGAAGAACTTATTGGCACACACTGGGGGAAGAATCCTGTGACATTGACCACCAGTAGGCGGCCAACGGAAGCGTCAGTAGCCGTGAAAGGAGACCCGTAGTCTAGTTTGACCGCGGTGACTCATGGGGTGGTTCGGAGATACACTGCTTGTCACATCCTAAGTGGAAAAAAACTGACAACTTATGTGTTCCAAGCTAGGTCGGTAGGATTGGATGGCATAGTAGACTGAGCCGAGCCTAGTTGGTTCAGGTCGGGACAGCGCAGTAGGCTGGGTCAGACCAGACTTAGACCCAACTGACCCATTTTCAATGAAAGGCTCATATCTTCCAAAATGTACGTCCAATTGACAAGTTGTTTTCTACATTGAGACCCCCATGAAGATGCATTACTTTAGATATAATCTAAATAGGTTTTAATGGAATTTTATATATGACCGATGTCTTAATAATTAGATTCAACTAGAATCAATCGTGCTACGAGCAAGAATCTGGTGGTTGGTTGGGACAAGCAGGTCTAGGTGACCTTGTAGGCCTACGTGATGAGCGGGTCTAGGTGACCAAGTAGGCCAATGTGAAAAGAGGGTCTTGTAGAACCATTTTTCCTAGGTGACATACAAGAATTGGTGGCCTAGTAGGCCAAAGTGATGAGCTGATCTATGTAAACAAACATGCATAAGTGACTCATCAGGGATGAGTGACATAACAGTACAAGGTGTTCAGTGTTTACAACTGATATTCTTGATTTTCATACTTTAGATTACACTTGTGTGAGATGACTCTAGTGACTCTATTGACTATACTTCTTAAAGTATACACTTCAAGTATCAATTTGGTAGTATTCTTTGTTTGTTTATTTGTTGTATACCTTTTTGGTTTGGGGGCATATTGTGTATTGTTTTATTCGCCCCTACAATGGATTCACCTGCACATGCTGTTTCTTGTGCATCTGATCGATTTTTTGATAGAGTTCTTGGTTCACACGGGCTAGGTGGTGGTTAGAGTGACCCAATAGATGAAATGTTCTTCTGTGGCTTCAAACAACTATTTGTGTACATATACTTCAGGTAGGTTTTTTATAGAGGATTTCTAGAGACTTTTACTTTTACTTTTATATTTCAGTTGGCCTTGTACTCTGGCCCCGTTTACCTTCAGTTTTATGTTTTTGTACCTCATTTTTATCTACTTAGTGTATTCACATTTCAACATCTATGGCTTGGAGCTGTGTGCGTGTGTACATGTACTTTTCCAAATGGATCCCATTTTTGGGATATTCATACTCGGTGCTAGTCACCATCCCCTATCATATGGGAGGAAGTCTTGAGGTATTCATTATATGACCCCGAGGGATGGGCCGTGATAGAGTGGTATCATAGGAGGTTAGTTATACCTTAAGAACCAAGAGTCTATGAGTTATGTTTGGGGTAATTGTGTTATGTGTTTCGAGTTCTGATTTCAAACTAGGGAATCTAGTATTGGTGCAGCAACCTACGTATCCATACACCAATACCATGAATTTTACTATTCGACATGGTACGTGAAAAAACTAGTTATAGGGAAATATGATGGTACATGCATCATATAGGAATGGGTTGAGTTTTATATGTCCTTCTTGAGTCAGCTCTCAGGTATAATTTAATGATCAAGGTACATATTGATTTTTTAAAGATGATTCTATGTAGAAAAATATCCTGGATTCTACTGCATGATCACAATAATGATCTTCGGGGTGACGATATGGTTACACGTGTTCGTACTAAATCTACACCATCAGGTGGTGTAACAGCCATACCACCACTCGTGAAGTTTCACATGGTACTCATAGTACCAGAGGATAAGATGTGCGGGATGAGTTCACTTGATGAGTTTCAGTGAAAGAGACCCATCAGGATCTGAGGCATGCCCGACTCACAGGCGGCTAAGGATTGGCTAGAGGTGGTTATTGAGTTTTTCATCTAGTTAGGATACCATTATATCATATAATGGTCCTAGTATTGATCCTTCTACATGGTTTATCAGGGAGATTATATGGATTAGATTACCTAATCTTATGATGAAGTTACTCTTCCATGGATAGATCTTGAGATCATTTCTCAGAGAAGGGGGAGATCACTATAAATGCTATGGGCTATGTGATCCCAAGAGATTCTATATCTTAGCATGATGACATGTCGATAGTTTTGTATTCATCGAGGCATAATGACCTTTCTAGGTACTCGATGAATAAAATTAGACCAGTGTTGTAGGGATCAGACCTCCGAGCAAGGTGTTTTTTTGGGACATCTAATCTTGCGCTATTACTCTGTACACTCCCACTTATGTCATGGTGTTAGACTGAACCTATGTGGTTGATAGACCCTTGGATGAGAGGATACAACCAGTGGATGTCAACAATCGGAAAGTAGGGGTAGAGATCTCAGATGTAGGAAGATGATTTTAGTCTTAGATACATAGACGTGTGAGACATTCTGAGTGGACAATTCATGGTAGAGGATATATAGCTCGGGGCTCAACTGTAATTCCAATCAACCTAGATAGAGGAAATTCTTTTTACGAGATAGTCGAGGTCATCTCACTAGAGATGTTCCATCCCGTCAGGGTACTGATAGGTAAATGATGGATGGGACATTAAGGTAGAGACATTAACATGAACCAATGGATCTACATGGTAGTAGATGTGGCAGAGTAACTGGGGGATCAATAGGAGGTTGTATGCATTTCAACATGTTACAACAACCACCCCAATGTGGTCCACACCAGGCTAAGGGATCTAGAGGATAGGGGTGGGGGTAGCTGCGTGCGGTCAAGGCATATGACCCAAGGTCTCCATGAATGTTTTGAGGTATGGTTTGTGTCTAATCTTACCTTCAAAATTAATAGACATAGGTGAAATCATTCCTTCTTGTCATGAATCTTATTCAGGACCTAGAGTTTTTGGTTAAACCATTGACCTGACCCATACATTTTGAGATACCTATGGGAGAATAATTGATAACAATGCTTATTCCAATGGTGTGATATGACCCTTGAGGTGAGAGTTTCAATTGGATCCACTTTATGGTAGCATTTAGGCCTTACAATGTTACTTTGGGTATGGATTGGTCATCCATATTTCATTCTTAGATTGATTGTTTTAGGTAAAAGGATGTGGTATGTTAGTAGGGATGAAAATGAGTTTTCCATGGTTAGAGAAAAAGGAAAACCAAGTATCATATGGGAGACTCATGCATAGGAGGGTGCAACTAATCCCTCTTCAGTTAGATATCATGACCCTCAGTGTAGTGGATGAGATGAGTCCTCAGTTTCCTACAATAAAGGATAAGTACGAGGACATATTTTTTGAAGATATTCCAGGACTAAATCCTTGTACATAGGTAGACATCTACATTGACCATTACCCCGAGACGACACTGATATCTACACTTTCATAGTGGATGGCTTCTTCCGAGCATTGTGAATTAAGGGTATAGTTGGAGTATTTGCAGACGAAGGGCTTCGTGAGTCCCAGTGTGTCACCATGGCCTACCCCAGTATTGTTTTTCAAGGAGGAAGTTGAGAGCTTGATGTTATGTGTTGACTACCATCGCCTGAAGAAAGTGACCATGGAAAATATGTATCCACTACCATGGATCAATGATATATTCGACTTCTAATGGGAGCGATATGGTTCTCGATAGTTGAGACCACATGTGTAGAACTATGCGACCAATGACCTTGAGTTAGTAGAGGTAGTGTTCATATAGAATATATGGTGACAAATCCTTATGGTAGAATGATTTACCATCTACTCTAACCAAAATAGTATCAATTTTATCTTCTCATAGAAAGATTTTAACTTGATACCTTGATTATGGTTGGAGTTCCTCCAAGACTATAACTTTTATGTAGTCTATACTCCTAGTAAAGGAAATTTGGTAGCTGATGCTCTTAGTAGGATATCTAGTTCATCGTTGTGGAATAAGGTAATATAGAGTTTGACCATTTTCGATTTATCCTTCATGGGTAGAGATTATGTATCTTACCTCCAATCAGTGGTTGTTACCCCTCGACTCTTTAGGTGAGTCAGGGAGGCACAAACTTGATGATACCGACTGTGAGTCATTAAGTGCTCGGTTTTCCATAAGGAATACCCTTGATGGATATTCTAAAGGTGGGGAGCACATCATTCATTTTAGAGGATGAAAAATAGTATTAGTGGATGCGTAGAGTGATGATATGCATTGGTATATGCATGTGGGTGTCAAGTTGGGCACCGAGGATGACAATATAGATGGATGTTGGGAATACCTACTGATATAAAATCCAAGCACTTGATTAATTAGTTTTTTGGATTTTCAAGACACCATGTCAATCCCCTATGCTTGGAAGGGGTTTCTATTTTCTTCCTTTCTATTTGGAAAAGGTTGTGTAAATGGATATCTATGGAAATCAGGAGGAGTTTAGCATGTACGTCTAGGGGACATGGTACCATCTCAGTGATCATTTACCCACTCACCATTTCAGTCACTTCATAAAGTTTTAGGAATAAAGTCCCATAGAGAGCTTGGGACACCTCTAAGTGCAGGAGATAGTTCGACTACAGGGAGTCCCATTAACAATATTCATAGATTTTTCTGCGTGACATATATCCCGGTTGTGGTAGAGATTTCATGTGGCATTTTGGAATCAGGTGTTCTTGATCACATCATTCCCCCTGTAGACAAACGGCCAGACGAAGTGGTCCATTCAGGACCTAGAGGACAAGTGAAATACTTACATAACTGATTTTGGCCATAGTTAGTAGGATCATCTTCCTCTAGTGGAGTTTCTTTATAACAAAATTTACCACTCCACCATCGGTATGGAATCAATTGAGGCCTTGTATGGGTGACCTTGCAGGTCACCATTTTGCAGGTCTGACCCCAGAGAGTCAGTGCTCATGGGCTCAAAGTTGTTGAAGGCTATTACAGATAATGTGTAGGTCAGAGAGGAGTGGCTGAAGACTATACAAATACTTCATAATTCCTATGGTAATAGGTGATGGGTACCCTTGGAGTTGGTGGAGGGATACCTTGTATTTCTTCGAGTCTATGTCCTACATGGGATATAGATATCTGGACACAGTGGCATGTTATATCTACGGTTAATTAGAACTTTACTAATACTCTGTAGAGTGGGAGAATTGGTGTACCTCTGGGCTCTACCTCCATAGTTAAAGAGGGTGCATGACGCCTTACATGTATCCCAACTGAGGAGATATGTACACAATGTATCACATGACATTGACTGGGGCTACCTGGACATTGATGATAGGGGGAATTTTGTGGAGTTTCTAGTGGATATTGAGGATCAATAACAGAGGACCCTTGACATGTGATAGATTCATCTAGTGTACAGTTGGTGGAAGCACATAAATATCTTGGAGTGCACATGGGAGTAGGAGTTTCAAGTTTGTGATCGAACATTCATCTATTTTGAATCCCTTGGTTTGTATTTTGGGGATGTAAATCCTAAAGGTGGGGAGAATGTATTGACTTGTATTTTTCTAATTTAACTTTTACAATCTTTTTGGGAATATTTTGAGACCAGGCACTCTGGAAGCATGTAATTAAGAGGCCCATTGTTCCCGGAATGGTTCTTCAAAAACTTTTATTTATTTACATAGAGTGCATGAGCGGTTTTCCTAAATAAGTGAAATAACTCTTAAATGGGTGCCTAAATATGAAATATGAGGGAATCATTGCATTCAGGATGATGGGTTTAACCTAGGAATGACTTAACATTAATCAATGTGGGCATCCAGTGAGAAAACCCAAAAATGGAATAATTATAAATAAAATAATATAATAAAAATATATTATTTTTCAAATACTCATAACTCATTAATGGTGAATTAGACAAAAAATAAAATTCCGCAGTTGAGTTCTTAATGGGTTTTTTCATTAGGCAGAGCCTAACATTGGCTAACATAGGTCAACTGTGGAAAGTAGGTTTTGGGATTGACCGTATATAGAATAATTAAATAAATATTATTTTAATTTCAAATCCTATAACTCATAAAGAGTCACTCGTATTGGAATTCCGAGAGTACTATTGAGCTCGTGAGAGTGTTCTTTCCTTAGGTAGGGCATATCCTCTACCGACACGGTTTGATGGTAAAAATAAATTTTTTGGAGTTTTAAAGAACAATAAAATATAATTATGAAAGTTTATTTTATTCAAAAATATTTTTCTACAATGAATCATTGCGAAAACTGTTTTAGTTCATAAATGAAATAGATGTATGATGCTGCAACTCTAGCATAACAGAAATAATATTTCATTTCATAAATGAAACTACGTAATGACTCGACGACTTAGTATAACAGAAATGCTGAAACCCATTGCCTATTTTATGTTTATTAACAGAGATACGGGATCAGGGAAGGATCCTAAAATTTTATTCAAATCCTTGGAGGGAATTCGTTGGTGAATGACGAGTGGTTATGAATGATGAATGATGATAGATCAACAAACAGATTCAGATCAAACATCAATGGATTGACAAACGAAGAAATCAAGATTCACCCATCTTTGGAAATCGATCCAAAACCAGTTAGGAGTTTATTTCTATGTTATTACCTTTCCCCATTATTCCTTTATAAATGGAGAACTTTGATCAACTGACTAACAAGTTGATCTACATGTTGATCATTCTTGTAGGTTTGGGATTTCTTTTTTGGGAATTTAATCAGAAGTTTATCATTGTGATTATTACCATTATTTACAATCTTTGTAATCATTCCAATAAGAATGATATATGTATTATGTGAACAATGTATTGAATCATTCTTTGGATGTTGATGGTATTCTCTCCTACCCATCGTTCTTCCGTTCTTTGGTTCTTTGCTGACGGACCCCGGTGGTCACATCGGGCATTGTCGGGATGTCACAAACATGGAGGGACCCCATAGTGATAGAATGATTTTTTGGAGCATGAAGAAGTGATGGTGATAACCTAAGGATCCCAAAGGAGATCACGATATAGAAAACGGACCACTAGGGCAAGTCCGGTGGCCCTTGGAAGAACCCACTGGCAGCACGCTGCATCGGTGCAAGATGTTCGTGGCATCGGCGATGGGCAGCGAGAAGAGGCCGTTGGGAGCTTCAGCAAACGCAGTAGAGATCCTTGGTCTAGATGGACCACGGGGTGGTCTGGAGACACGATATCTGCCACATCCCCAGCAGAACGAACCAGTCTGCTTCTGTTGGCTGGGCTAGGGAGGCAGGTCAGCCTGGGGGACTGGGTTGGACCGGACCCGGACCAAACATACCCCTTTTCGCTGAAAGGCTCATATCATTAAAACTGTATGTCTGATTGACGTTATTTTTGTGGTGTCAGGACTCTCACAATGAATTGGAACTTTTGAAATACTATAAGTGGGTTTTTGTGGATGTTGGGATATGATTGATGTCATGAGGAGTAGATTCTCCCAAAATCAAGAGGGCTATGAGATAGAATCTTGCAGTTGGCTAGGAGGAGAAAGTCTAGGTGACCTAGTAGGACTATGTGATAGGTTATTTTAGGTGACCTAGTTGTCCAAAGCTAATATTAGGTCTAGTTGACCCACTAATCATAAGTGACAAGTGTATCTAGATGACCCAGTAGGCCTAAGTGGCTCATTAGGGATGAGAGCCTCAGTAGTAAAAGGTGTTTAGTGTTTATGATGGATATTATTTATTTTCATAATTTAGATTATACCTGTGTGAGATTAATCTAGTGACTCTCTTGACAATACTTCATAGAGGCTACACTTCATATACTTCATCGGTAATCTTCTTTGTGTATTGATTTGTGGTATAACGTTGTGATTTGAGGTACCTACTAAGTATTGTTTTACTCAACCCTACATTGGTTTCACCCTCACGTGTCATTTCTTGTGTAGTAAATCAATATTTTGATGGAGTCCTTAGTGGAATGGGTCCAAGTGGTGCTTTAAGTAATGTTGACGCAAAAATGTGGGGAGGTGAAGAAGACATTGAATCGATGTCTGCCTCACGAAGCCCATTCGGGGAGAAATGGAGGCACCATGTCGCCATGATGCAAGGAGGGAGTAACACTCTGTGACCTCCCTTGATGTTCGTGAATCGCTGTGAAGCAAGGAGGAGGTAACGCTCCACGACCACCCTTGACATTCGCGACCCACTGCGATGCGAGGAGGCGATAATGCTCCACGACCCCATTTGACAATCGCAATGCGCCATAGAGCTAACGACTTCCTCTTCACGTCGAGTGAGCGAAGATTCATGGTTCCTCTCCCCTATAAATACTCACCTCCCCCCCCATGTTCAATGGATGGAAAATCTGCACATTGGACTTCTTAAATCTTGAATCACGAAGCACCCTTCTGCTCTGCAAACCATGAGCTTTGCGAGGTAATTCTACCCTGTGAAGTGCATCCCCTTTGTCTCATTTTGATACCATATTTTGAGAGGGAGGCCTTTTTTAGAGAATAAGGGACTCCGTGAAGGAAGGGGATCCCTATGGGGACTGGTTCGTCATGAAGAGTTTATGCTTCGTGAAACACCCTTCATGTACACATGATCCACATACTAAGGTAGGGTCACTGTATTTCACGAAGCACATTGCTTCATGACACCTTGCTTAGCAAGGCACCTTTTCTCTGTGAGGTAGTGCTCCACAAATTCCTTTCCACTTTGTGAAGAACCTCCCATATGCACCTATACCCTATGCTTTGTCTAAGGCACCCCACATCGCGAATCACACCCCTTCGCAAGTGCCTTCCACCACGCGGAGCAACAGAGCTTCACAGGGCCCCTGCCTATGATCCACTCTTCTTTGCAATTCCTTTTCCCTTGCGACCCTCCAGGTTAGAACGATGTGATTTCAATTTACCTTGGACGATATTTCCCATTGTGTTTCTTCACCTACTGCTTCTTCACATAGGCACGCTAAAGGTTGTTTCTTCTTCAGATAGCCATGCTAACATGCCCCCCCCGATGGATCGCTCCACGACACCCCCTCTCTACAGATTTGGATGTCCCCTCTCTGTATCAAGGAGCTGATGGCACCAGTTATGTTAGTACAAGGGTGTAAATATAACCCACCTCATCTGAGCTACATGACGTTAAACTAACAATCACCTCCATCCTCAGCACACGATGTTAAACGGTGACCTCACCTCGTGCCTCGCATGCGGGGTACCCCCACCATGGACATTATCCACACCCACTTGTCTCTACAGGGGATGATATCCTCCTTATGGGAGTGGAGTTTATCAGTGGGGAAATGGGAAACCATCCCAGTATAAGCCGCTAGCTTTCTGATAGGAGGCAACATCCCTACTCCTCCTTTATTCTTCGGTCCCCAGGGCCGGTGAAGCACATGATGCAGAATGGTGCTTCTCCTTTCTTCGGTTCGAAGTCCCTCTCCTGCTATGCTTTGTCTCCCTCGGGACTCCTTTCTAGAGTAAGCCCCAACTTCTTGGGCTGCTAACCATGAATAGGCCCCTATTTCCTCTTTGGGTTGTGATCACGTGTAATCCCCACTCCACTTCCCATGGACGCACCTTTCGCGACATGATCTTCGGGTCTCTGCTATCTCTTGTTTCTCACACCAAGCAGGACTCAGGTGAACTTAGAGTCAGCACCGACCATGACATCTTCCTTGGGCCACCTCAGAGTGTGAGTCCCAAATGACCCCACCTGAATTATGAAGTCTTTGATCCTTTCCAAGTCGAGGTACGTAGGAATCCTCCACGAGGTTCAATCCCAATTCTCTGAACTACGATGACTTCGATCCTATCCATGGAAGGGTATGTAGGAAGCCTCCACATTGTTCAATACCACCACCATCCATTGGACCCCAAGTCATCCTCCATGTCAGTTCACCGATAACCTAGGCCGCCTCAAATCATAACCCCCAAATGACACTTCTGAACTATGATAACTTTGATCCGTGCCAAGGCAGGGTAGGTCAGAAGCCTCCACGAGGTTCAATCCCTCCACCATCCATTGGACCCCTGGTCCTCCTCAATGTCAGTTCATGGACACCCTGGGCCACCTTAGAGTGTTATCCCCAAATGACACCCAACTACACCTAGACTACAAGGTCTTTGATCAATGATATGTTAAGGTACGAAGGAAGCCTCCCCGAGGTTCAAGCCCACCACCCACTGGTTCTGACCCCCTTCACGTCAGTTCCCACACTTACAAACTATGAGGAAATTGATCCTTGTTAAGGCAAGGTATGTAAGAAGCCTCTATGAGATTCATGCCCAACACCCAATTGTCCCGACACCCCTTCACGTCGGTTAAATAGCCCCTTCTACACCTGAACTACGAGGTCTTTGATCCTTTCTAAGGTAAGTTACGTAGGAACCCTCCCCGAGTTTCAAGCCCACCACCCATTGGTCCCGACCACCATCACATCAGTTCTCCTACACATTGGGATACCTCAGAGTGTAAGCCCCAAATGCCCCCATATCCTGAACTACAGGGACTTTGATCCTTGCCAAGGCAGGGTACGTAGGAAGCCTCCACGAGGTTCAAGCCCACCACTCAAGTCTCAACCATCTTCACGCTGGTTCACCAAGCCCACCACCCATTGGACCCTAGGTCCACCTTCACTTCGGTTCACACCCATCCCACATGGAGTTAAACTATGGACCACATTCAGTGGTAAGCTGTTGTCACCCCATTCAGCGGTAATACGTTGTCACTCCTTTCAGGGGTAAGTTGTTTTCATTCCATTCAGCAGTAAGCCATTATGACCTTAATCAGCGGTAAGTCGTTGTGACCCTATGCAGTAGTAATCCATTACGACCTCATCAGTGGTAAGCTGCTGACATCCCCATACAGTGGTAAGCCATTGTGACCTCAATCAGTGGTATGTCATTGTGACCTCAATCAGCGGTAAGCAATTGATACCCCATCTAGCGGTAAGCCGTTGACACCTTATACAATGGTATACCGTTGCAATCTCATCCAGTAGTAATCCATTGAAATCCCCAATCGGTGGTACACTGTCATCATATGAACTACGAGGACTCTGATTCCCTACCACGGTGATATGTAGGAAGTCTTGTTGAGGCTTAATCCCAAAAACATCGTCATCCTCATGACAATTCCATCCCATTCACCATCCAATTCACAGAACATTCCATCATCCATCCTGATTCTTACCTGGGCGGCCACATCCTGGTGGGAT
This sequence comes from Viscum album, assembly GCA_963277665.1. Classification (NCBI taxonomy): domain Eukaryota; kingdom Viridiplantae; phylum Streptophyta; class Magnoliopsida; order Santalales; family Viscaceae; genus Viscum; species Viscum album. Next base: position 598,924,594 of record OY728121.1, read on the forward strand.
CATGCCACCCCATTCCCCGTTCCAACTAATAGAATTCGGCAGACCACCCACACGATGGCCCTAGTATCGGTGTTCCCTCCAGGGGGTTCTTCCATCTGATCCACTCTAGGCAGTTTTTTGATCAGCCCGATCCGTCTCTTTCAGACGTTAAATTTGTGGAATACCCCATGCCATACATGGGAAGATGACGAAAACCATAGATACATGCCTATGGAATATGATTCCCCGCATTAGGTGTGGGATTCCTTGGGATTTCTCACCCTCGAGAGACCTATAATAAGGGACAGAATAAAGACATCTCAATCCCCCAACATCCAGACATACCAGTGATGCCCAACGTGACTACTCCCCTAACCGAAGGTTACTTCCCTGATCAGACCCCTTGGAATGTTTCGAAATATGTAGTGTAATTAACCAGAGTCCACGAAGATATGGTGTAGGGAAGAGTTTCACAAAAAACATCTTAAGTCTATAAGGGAGACCCAGACTATGTGACAAATTCCGAGGAGGAATCCATAGAAGGAAGAACCGACATCCCATCATCCCATTTCGATCATGGAGCAGACATCCCTGAATAAGGAGCAGATGCCACCTGCCTTTGGAAAGTAGGAATGTGGGGCAAAAAAAACCGCGCCTCTCATCCCCAAACGAGACGGATGTGCGCGCCCAGTCGAAAGCATCGGAAAAAGAAATTTTTAACCTGACGTGAAGTTATTCTTCTCAATATGGAGATTAGTAGTGCTCGGGGCATCAAAAGATTTACGTGTCACCAGATCCAGTTGTCCGATCCTGGGTCTCGCCAAGCGAATAACGGGCCTGGTGTGAAACTCACTAGAAGTTGGGGTAGTAGAACATTTGAAATCCTATTCTGTGATGTTGTTAGTGTGGATCCCTCTTATCGATCATGGTAGATGGGATGACGCTGGGGAACTTTTCGTTGATTCCTTTTTCTTTTATAACTGATGAGTTAATCTCCCTGCTTTTCTGGAATCAAGTTGATGCCTCTTGGATGCGATCACCACCTACCCGTCCACGCAAGGGTAGGGGAAGCGCCATCATAGCCGCTCCGCATGGCTTCGCCTCTTCCATGACGGCCTCTGTGTCTACGGCCATAGGGAACCCATGCCCCACCTCCCCATCGGATGTTATCCAACAAAGGGTAATTAATGACCTCATGCATCGTTAGGAGGAGGGGTTCATAATCCTAACACGAGATATAGACCTCCTGGACCTGGAGGCATCCGCGCCTCACCGTCAAGGCCATCCCCAAGGGCCAAGCAGGGAGGAACTACTCCCCACCCCAACATACAACTGCTTCGGGAGCCTGTCCCTGGAGCGCTTTGACGACTCCCTACCTTACACTGATGAGGGAGGTGACGTCCGGCCCAGCCCGGTCAGAGTCTAAATCCAGGGTCTCCCAGAAAGGGCTCCCACCCGGTCATGTCAGCGCCGCCACCCAGTCTTGCTTGAGGAGTTGGTAATATATGTGCCTGTACCACTAGCCTCAGATCATCCAACCCCACGCCAGTGTCGGGCTCAAGTGGAGGACGCCCTCCAAGGAGTGTCAATGTCGGCAGCTGCTGTGGCCCAAGCCACTTCAGACACATATCATCAGTTCCCTGCATACATTGAGAAGGAGAAATTATATGTCAGACCGTGATCAAGGCCCCTACCACCCCATGGGAAGGCTGGGTCGACTCTCTTGGTCATAGGCATGAGCAGTGGTCGTCGCGATCCAACTCGCAGAGATGCCACCCCGTACGGAGGTCCTCCCCATAGCACTACCACAGGGAGAGTGGGCCTTCCCCACTTCAACGCTCATCATGGATGTCCTCCCCATGCCACCCCCCAATCAGAATGAAGGTCTGCCCCGTGGCAGTGATACTCAATACAGAAACGTCTCTCGTGCCCATTACACTGGGTATGGAGTCCTTCCACCTTCCCCTGACCACAGATGTAGAGACATTACCCATCCAGTCTATTTTCAATGTGAGGATCCTCCTGACATCCTCTCTACAGCTGGTGAAGGTCATCCTCACCTCTATAACTAGAGGGAAGTAGGTCAGTCTCGATCCACCCACACCCAACATGGAGGTCCTACCAGTGTGTAGCTAGACCAGTGCAAGGACCCTCCTCGCGCTAAGTTCGGCTGGGAAAAAAAAGCTTGGAGGTCCTCCCCATGCTTCTTCCAGTTCCAGCAGAGGTTTTTCCTACTCTAGTGATATTCATGGATGTCCTCCCCATGCCCCCTTCGACATTTGTCTCGGTGCTCCTCACACCCCGACGTTCTCGGGTGGAAATCCTCTCTGCCACAACACTAGTGTTATCGAAGGACCCCATGTTATAAATCAGCCTTGTCCCATGGAGCCACCCAGGGGTAGGGAGGCGGGTCGTCCCCACCAGAAGATGAATCTTGGGAAGGCCCGGACTGAGATCAAACCAGTCCAATTCTCATACTCTGAAGCAGAGTACCACTCAGCTTGGGAACGCTCCACTATCTCATCTGAGACAAGGGCTGGGTTAGGAACAATATGCATCATCATAGTTCTCCCGGAATGCAATGTTTATAGGATTCCTGCCTCCCTTCGCAAATATATCCTAGAGGATGAAAATCTGGTGACCCTGCAGGTTACGGTAGTGAAATCACCACCATCGTCACCAGAAGCGCTCTCAACCACCACTAGAGATCACAGAGTGCTACTCTAGGGACCAATGGCAGGTGAGAAACATTGCAGCCTATCATCGGTAGCCCTTTCCCCTGAGTCTGGAACGACAGCCATCAGCCCGTCTTACCGCGATGTAGCATCCAGGTCGCTACACTCTTCGGAGGACAACCAGAGATTCAGCGGTCAGTCAGCCCGTTCACAATATTATCCACCGGCCGACCTGTCGTCCCAGTGGTCTGCCTCAATACCGCTGCAAGTTCCTCAGCCACCCCCAGTTAATGAGTGGGTAAATCAAGGGCCAAACCCTAATTCCGAGCCGAGGATCTTCCAGAACATCCTCGCACCGGAAAACTTCCCGGTGATGTTCCGGCCCGTGGCAATGTAGAATTTTCACATACCCGAATCCCTCACTCTAGAGGAATTTGAGTGTTTCTTCTACACCCTCAGGGAAACACATTTCAACCTTCGTCGTCAGCACGTGGTATATCCAAGGATCCAAGCTCATTTCAAAGACATCAGCAAGCAATGTCATCTGGTTGATATGTTCGTGCTCCCTATGGCCCAACGCCCCGTGTCACTAGGTCTTTGTAAGGCCCTCCAGTAGCAATGCGTTCAGAGTATCAAGGTACTCCACAAAATTATCAAGGAGGATACCCCCACATGCAAATCCATGGCTGGGGGCAGTATGATGCCTTCCTCTTCAGCCCTATTTGGCGGCAGCCCGACTTGCTAGCCGATATCGAGGATATGCCCCTAGGAAGGGTTATGGTCAATATGGATGACCTAGTAGATGAGGAGGACGAGTTGGAGATTTTCGATAGAGACTTACCTTCCGTGGGCATGCCACCACTATTGGACTAATCAGGTAGGGTTACGCGCCAGGAGAGGAACCTACTAGGTAAACATGTGCCCATTAAGGAATTGGTACTCAGCAGAAATTCTGGTAAGGGAAAAGAGCACATCAGAGCTATCAAGCACTCTGACCCATCCGCCATAGTGCAGAAGATGGAGGAGGAACCTGAGAAGGCCATGTAGTGAAAAAACATGAATAGAAGAAGAAGTTGGTTAATGAAATCCTGGCTGAACATTCTTCAGAGCAACGAACCGACTACGGAAATCCTATGCCAGTATAGTAGGGGCAGGAACAACTTCCCCTCAGTGAGATGGCCCCAGGAAACCCTGATTATAATGATCCCACAGACTGGGATGAAGTCAGAGATCATGACAAGAGGGCACAATATGTCTCGCCAAACATTCCTGACTGACGTTTCAATCTAAGGAATCTGGCCCGGGTTCCCCCAACTGCCCCGCAAGTCGCTCCACCAGCTGCTCCATGAGCTGTTGAGCCTGTCTTCCACATTGAAGAACCCATCAATGCACTCTTGGTTAGGGATACCCATCAATACAAGGACCCCCGCCTAGATGATCCTATGGTAGTGCTCATAACCCACCTCGAGTCATTGGCAATGAGATAGGTGGAAATTCCACTTGATGGTAAGCCATATTCCGCATGGGTGGATGATATGCCGGAACCTCCGGGTTTTAGGAATCCCACCTTCTCCCCCTTTAGCGGGATGGGGGACTCACAGAAGCACCTATCCCAATTCAACTCAAGGTCTGGGACCATGTTAGGAACTCCAACACAGTAGGAGGCTTCCAAGCTCTACTTTTTTGTCCAGACATTAGAGGGGCCTGCATTCGTCTGGTACAACCAGCTCCCCGTCAGATACGTGACCAGCTGGGAGGACCTTCGCATCCAATTCCTCTACCAGTTCAGCTCTACCACCCGGAAAACCAGCATCGAAGACCTATTCATGTGCCTGAAATGGCCTGTTGAGCGAGTCACGGACTTCATCACTTAGTGGAAGAGGCTCACATACTCTATTTACTAGCCACTGACTTAGGATAAACTACTGACGATGTGCGTAGAGAACATTAAGACGGAACTAGTTCTTTCTCTGATCACCTAGAACTACCCTATAGGATTCCAATACTTCTCTAAAAATGCACAGCGCCTTGAGGAATCCCTTCAACATACCATACATGCATGTCTATTGTCCCCTGTAATTCCAGTAAGGAGGGCAGCCAGAGACAATCCCGCCGCGGTGGACCAAATCGAAGCCCCCAGACAGGTGGAGTTACTAACAGTCACACCAACCCCACAACCTCGCAGAGGACCTCCTCCTTAGGTGCAACCTCAAGCTCAGTAGTGTCTACCTCCAAATCGGAAAGCGCCTCCGCGGAATGTGCCGCCACCGCCCAGGTGGGATAATCAGGGTCCACCTCCTAAACAGGCCCCTCCGACTCCTCAACAGGGATAGGTTCAAAGGGCCCCCTTTCTAGAAAGAAGAAACTAGAATTACTTTCTCAATGATAATAAGGATTCTGGTGACTTCAGAAGTGTCATACATCAGGGGATTTTAAGAATGCCTAAGTGTAGAAGGCCGAAAGAGGAGAATCTCACTGATCACCCCAACTACTACCCCTATCATCAGATTTTGTGGCACAACCAGAAGATGTGCTATGTGTTCATTGATTGGCTTCAAGACCAGGTTACTAACAACATAATCACTCTTGGCCCGGCCCCGACACAAGTTGCAGGTGTGTTTGTAAGGACAAACAGGAGTAGCGGCAATGTAGGTGAGTGGAAGCAGGTTTCTAACGCAGGTCCCAGAAGTACAACAACTGGATGGCTTGAAAGATGGTTTCTCACTCCCATGGAATCATTCGAGCATGATTGAATCAGCCAGAGCCTTCAGAAGCTGTGGCCACCACTTCTGCATCATCATCTCAGCCGACCTCTTCCCAGAAATGCAAGCATCGGCGACGCAAGGTGATGCAACCCACCCTGCCAGTTCCATCATCATCCCACACTCTCGATGAAATTATTCCCCCCAAGATGGGAATTACTCTAATAATATTCTCAGTAAGGGATGAATCTTAAAGTGATATTCAAGGGTATGCTTTGGTTAATACTATGGAGTTGGTTAATCCCTATATGACTCCCAGCGACAAGGAGTGTAAGGGAAACCTCCCCAACATCCCAGTTGATTCCAACATCGGTAGAGTCAAAACCATATGGGTTATCGAGGTGCATCAGTTGGCACCTCCAGCTAGGTCGTGCATGCCATTGAGACCAGACAGTAGGCCCAACGTAGAGCTCAGCACGCACAGCCTCTTCATCTGGTGTCGTCAGGACCGCCTCCATCACCGTTTATGCTGCTGGATCAGGCAGAACCACTTTGTCCATTCCGTGATGAGCTTTGGCTAGATACATGCCAATCCCAGTCATCTAATCCTCATCCGAAAACTACTCTCTAGGCTTCGACTAGTGAACATTGGGACATGCACACCACCAGTCAGCCGCCGGTCCAGCCGGGAGGGCCCACTTTGCCTCATGTCACAGAAAAACCTCTTGTAAGTAGATGTTCATGCCTTGTGTTGAAGTATTATGTCCTCAAGAAACCTTTACGGAATCCCAGTGAATCTTTCCATCCTCGAAGCCCTTCGTTTGTTGTTAGATATGCATGAGGCCCACGCTAAGATTTCAATAATCCCCCTCCAGTTTGACACGGAGGTAGAAGCTACATATGCCTTTCATGCAAAAATAGTTGCGAATGCCAAATGTCAGGAAATAATTTCAATATCCAAAGGGGGTGAAGGTTCTCCCATATAGAGTAACATCCTCCCACTGTACATCTCCGGCCAATTTAATGACTTGTAGGTTTGCTGCTATCTTGTTAACACCGGCTTTGAGATCAACCTTATCGCGACGTGGACATTGCAGAAGCTGGGGTTATTCGAAGATGACCTGACTAACTCCGATTTAAGGATCCAGGGATATGACAGGACATAGAAAACCCTGGAGGGAAAGATCTATATGATGACCCATTTTGGTGGCCCAGTTGCTAGTACGGAGATTATGGTTGTATCCCAGGACACCGAGTACAATGCATTGATGGGAAGATCATGGCTCCACCTGCACGCAGTAGTACGCTCATTGTATGACCAGTACCCCGAGTGGATAGCCAACATTGTGCCATTCAGGAAGAAGAACAGACAGATCGGATTCTGCATCGACTTCCAAGATCTCAACCATCTCTTTCCGAAGGATGATTTTCACCTTCCAGTGATAGAATTGTTGATCGACGCTATGGCCGGTTTCCATTCCCTATATTTCATGGATGGTTACTCTGGATATAATCAGATCCGGATGCCCCCAGAAGATGTAGATTCCATCACTTTTAGGGCACCCAAAGGTAAATTCTATTACCAGGTTATGCCCATAGGCCTAAAGAATGCAGGTGAAACCTATTAGTGGGCCATTCACCGCATATTCAAGCCAATCCTCGGGAAATTGGTGGAATGATATGTGGAAGATCTGGTGGCCAAATATCTCTAGTTCCAGGACCATTTCAAGGACCTCAAGAAAGTGTTATTTTCCTCTGTTCCCTACACTTGAAGATGAACCCGTTGAAATGTGGCTTCGGGGTCACCTCTGGGAAGTTTCTTTGATTTATTGTCAGGTATCGGGGCATCGAGATCGACCCAGAGAAGATCAAGGCAATCAGATAGATGCCTCCACCAAGCAATATTTTGGAGCTTCAAGGATTCCAAGGCCACATAGACTACATACGCTGATTCATTGTGAATCTGGCTAGCATGTTTAATCAATTTTCTCAGCTAATGAAGAAAGTCTCTGCCTACGAATGGGATGAAGAGTGCCAGACCGCATTTGAGGAAATCAAGCAGTATCTACTCCAGACTCTGGTCTTGATGACACATGTCCCCATAAAGCCACTGATCCTATACGTGAGTACCCTAGAATGATCTCTTGGAACCCTTCTCGCCCATAAGAACAATGAGGGGATGGAAAAAAAACTCTACAACCTCAGTTGCATGCTCATCGATACAGAGACCAGAGACTCCCCCATAGAAAAGAGTTGCGCTATGCTCATATTTGTTGTGCAGAAGTTTCGACCTTGCCTACAACACCACGAGGTACAACTGGCCTATCAAGTAGACCTGATGAAGTACATCCTGAAATTCCCCATGTTGAACGGTCGTCTAGCACAATGGGCAGTAATCCTCTAGTAGTTTGACATCAGGTTCGTGCCTTGTAAGGTTATCAAGGGATAGGAATTGGAAGACTTCCTTGCTACCCATCAAACCCCCGTGGACCAGTCTCCGGACCTAGATTTTCCCAACGAGGCAATCCTCTTGGTTGATCATGCCATCCCATTTTGGCTGACACTCATCGATGGTGCCTCCCATAGCCCCACCGGCAGGAGACTCAATGATCCCAGACTCAACAGAGTGGTCCTGGGTATTATATTTATTACCCCGGTGCCAGCCATTCTTCCATATTCATTAATGATGTCAGAAGGCTGCACCAACAATGAGGAAGAGTATCAGGATCTTATCATCAACCTCAAGCTATCCCTCGAGATAGATGTGCCTCATTTGCATGTGAAATGGGATTCCAAACTAGTCATCAAGTAAGAAAATGGTGTCTAAGTCGTTATAAAGGCAGAGATCGTACCATTGTTGGAGCGCACACTCCAGCTAATGGCCCAGTTTCAATCACGGCCAGATGTTGCTCATGTTCATCGATCTCAGGACGGTCGAGCCGATGCCCTGGCCAGTCTGGCTGCATCACTTGTAGAACCCGATTAGTATGATCTAATTATACATGTGGAACAATGGAGAGTCATTACTCCTATAACCTCAGATGATGATGATGGCCTGCGTGTAAGCCAACATACCACCTGATCCTCCATGTCAAGACCCCCAGGTTATTTAGATGAAGTAGTTGATGCGACTCCCGACTAGAGATCCCCTTTTTTCATGTATCTCCAAAATGGTTACCTCTCGGCTGATCGGGCCGAGTGCGAGCGAATCCAATGACGCGCGTTGTTGTTTACCCTCTAGAGTGGTCTCAGTATTCAGTAGATCCTCTACAAGCATGGGTATGATGGTGTTATCCTCCGTTACATCCTAGGAGTTGATATTTCTCAGGTCATGCACGAGGTTCACGCCGGTTCCTTTAGGGCTCACCAGGCCAGGCCGAAGATGTCCCATCAGATCCAGAGACTGGGGTACTTCTGGCCCTCCATGATCCATGATTGCATCGAGTTCACCAAGAGATGTCACACGTGCCAAATTCATGCTAACTTCATGCATCTTCCACCAAAACCTTTCAACTCCACCGATTAATCTAGGCCGTTTGCTGTGTGGGATCTTGATGTCATTGGACCATATCCACCGGCGATAGCTCCCCAATGCCAGTTCATCCTGACCGCCACAGATTTCTTTTCTAAGTGTGCAGAGGAAGTTCCACTCAAGGAGGTCAACACCCATTCTATCATCGACTTCGTGAGGTCCAATATCATCTACCTATTTGGGGTCCCTCACACCGTCCACACCGATAACGGCACCAACTTTCGTGCACCTGAGTTGAATAAATTTTATGCCAAGTGCAACATCTGTTAGAACCATACCTCCTACCATCAAATGCAGGAAAATAGGAAGATCAAGGCGTTCAACAAAACCCTCTCTAACATTTTGCAGAAAATGGTTGGTTAGAACAAGAAGTGTTGGCCAGAAAAGCTCCCCAATGCCCTCTCGGCCTATTGGATAACGACTCGTAATTCCACCCAGGTGACCCCATATTCCCTAGTGTATGAAGGTGAGGCCATCCTACCCATCGATATCCAGATACCTTTGTTATGCACAATGGTCTATGACTCGCATGCGCCAGATAAGGTTGCTGAAATTTGTCTAGTTGAATTAGAAGCACTTGATGAGATTAGGTTTTGTGCGATGCCCAATCTAGAAAGGCATTATAATAATATATATTAAGCCTCCATTAAGAAGGATCTCCTTTGCTCTTTTCTGCAAGGAAACCTAGTATTGGCAGTCTAGGTGTCAATGATCCCCGGCAGGAAACCACCCATGTTGGAGCCCAAATGTGAAGGACCCTAAATAGTTCACAGGGTTTACCACAATGGATCATACACCATAGTGACCATGGATGGAAAGCATATAACTCCTCCAAACAATTCTATGTTCCTCAAGCAATAATTTTCTTGAGCCTACTGGTCCCACATGAACCTAAACTGCATGCTGTTCCCGCATGACCCTAAACTGCATGTCGGTCCCACATGACCCTAAACTTTATGCTGGTCCTGCACGACCATAAACTGAATGGTCCTGCATGACCTTAAACTAGATGGTCCTTCACGACCTTAAACTGAATGGTCCTGCATGTCCTTAAACTGAATGACGGTCCCAGACGACCTTAAACTTCATGACGGTCCCACATGACCCTAAACTGTATGATGGTCCAGCGTGACCTTAAAATGTCCAGTCCTACATGACTTAAAACTATGCATCATTTTCCAAGACGTTAAAATGTGCCCTTAGAACTATGTATGGCTTGATTCCCATCCACATGGGATATGTAGGAGCACTCAAGAATTTTGTCTTGAGCCCATCCCCCAAACTCTTCTCTTTGACTATCCCCCTAGGTATAGTTCTCTCAGAGGTTCCTTGCATGATATGGTATAGGCTTCTTTAGCCCCACTCATGTCAAGATTATGATGATCGCACCATGTGCCCACTCCCCGTTCGTCTATCCTCCCACTTCCTCACCATACGACGCTAAACTGCATGGCCTTCAAGAACTATGTATGGCTTGATTCCCATCCTCATGGGATACATTTGAATGCCCACAAATTTCATCTGATGGCCCATCCCAAATGCCAGATCTTCCCCTCGGGTCAAGAAAAATGGTGGGGTGCAGACTTTCTTCCCAATTCAGGTCGAGCTAATCTCGATCCAACCATACATCATGCTCCCTGGAGACGTTTGACTCTTTCATAGATGGGTATAGCTATGATTCACCCACTCCATTGATTTGGACTCCATCATCATCCCCATCCTAAAGGGCCCCCGAATGGTATGGATGCTAGGCCTAAGGGATCTATATCCACTTCGGGTAAAAACCCTCGCGGATTTTGAGCAACAAGCCGATACAAGTCTCATGTTGTGAATATGGTCAGCAGTCGATGCTTATTTGTTGTTCCCTTTTCAGGTCACTATATGGACATTGTGTTCGAACATGGTCAAAATCTATCTTGAAAATTTGGAACAACCCCATGATGTCCCAAATATTGAGTGTAGTGGTTCATTCTTCCCCATTGTCTCTCCATGTGATAAACTCCCTTCAGGCAAGGCCATCTTTTTGACGCCCATATGATGGGGAGAGATAATACCGGCTCCATTTTTCCCACATTGAGTTCTGATCACATGGTCTTAGGAGCTGTGATGTGGTGGTAACCATTTGAGAGGACGTATGGCCTTCCATCTGAGGCCTAGCCTCTGGCCCCATGGCCTTTTCGGGCCCCATCCCAGGTTCTCTCTTATAAGAGTATATAGAGTGTTATGGGATTATTTCCTCATTCACACTGGGTAACTCACCATGTCGTACACCTCCATTGTGTGGGTTATTGTTATCCTCTTTTCATCCCCATTGCAAGATGTTAAACTACAAAATGTTTGGGCCTTTCTGACTGAGGTCCAAACTCAGGCCCCATGGCATTCTCAGGCCCCGACCCAAATTCTTACCCGGATTGTACGGTGTGGTATGGGATTACATCCTCATTAATTTGGGGTTACTCATCATTCTCTACAAATCCCCAGATGAGATATCTTATCCTTTCTTCTTCCTCATTTCAAGACATTAAACAGCCAAATGGTCGAGACTTTCCGACCGAGGCCAAGTCTCAAGCCCCTTGGCCTTCTCGGGCACTGGCCGAAGTTCTTACCCAGAGTGTTCGGTGTGGTATAGGATTATGTCCTTAGTCACGTCGGGTTATTCTCCATTTCATAAACCTCCCTTTTTTGGGGTATTTTACTCCTATATTCATCCTCACTGCAAGATGGAAAACTGGTCGGGCCTTTCTAACCGAGGCCTAGCCTCAGGCCCTATAGACATTTTGGGACCCTGGCCAAAGTTCCTATTTAGGAGTGTACGGTGTGGTATGGGATTACATCCTCATTCACGTCAGGTTATTCGTCATGTTGTACACCCCCTTCATTAGTGTATCCTAACACTATGTGTGCTTTTAGAACTACGTATGGCTTTATTCCCATCCTCATGGGATATGGAGGACCACCTGAACATCTCGTCTTCAAGTCCAGCCCCATCATTGCCCCTCAGCCCGCATTCTTCCAAGAAGGGGATATACGGTGTGGTACGAGATTATATCCTCATTCACGTTGGGTGTTGTAACAACCGTGCCAAGTAGCTCTTTCTCCTGAGGGATTTTCATCCTCTTGTGCTATCCTCATCTTTTAAAATCAGTCTCTCTCAAGATGAGCCCCTCGATCCTCTTCAGCAATTCACCAGTGTTCCTTAGGGTACTCTGGGTTAATACCTGGAATGTCAGACTCTACTTGGAAATTCTTTTACCTGTTTTCCAGGATTCATGTTCTCCCTCATTAGGGCTTCCAACACCTTTCACACCCGAAGGGACCCCCAAATGGCCTGGCTGTTACGAGGAAAAAAACCATGATAAGACAATCACTCAGGGCTTCACTGGTTCCCCCATTCCATGCATTTCACATATTGGGAATACTTTATCGAGCCTTGTTTCCTACAATGAGTTCAACTCATGTAGTCTTAGGGATTGGGTTAAGGTCTGACTTTACTTGGGATTGTCCTGCTTCTCCATGGTTCAAGTTGTAAGACCTTATACTAAGATCTGTCTGTATTGACCTTTCGTAGAACTATGTATATCTTGATTCCCATCCTATTGGGATACATAGGACCACCCTAACATCTAGACTTCAGGTCTATCTATATCTCTAAAAAATCTCCCATCCATCTTGGCCCATTGTCCTACCCTTTCCCAAGGAGGGGAGTATATGGTGTGGTATGTGACTATGTCCTCATTCACATCGGGTTTGTAACGACCATGCCATGTACCTCTCCTTCTAGGAGTTCTCTATCCTTATACTCTATACTCATCCCTTCAAATTGGGTACTCTCAAGATGAGCAACCTCCTTGACCCTTGTCGGTGATGTGCCAATCGACTTAAGAGTACTATGGTTTAGCGTTTGGAGTGTTGGATTTTTCGTGGACATGCTTTCTCCCATTATCAGCTTCATGATACCCTTCATTTGGGATTCTATAATCTTCCACACCTAAAGGGACCCCAGAATGTCATGGATGCTAGGCCTAAGGGCTCTCCCACCATCACGGGCTAATGTCCATGAGGGTTTCAGACAATAGATCGATACAAGTCCTGAAATGCGAATATGGTCAGCATATGACACTCATTTGTTTGTCCTCATTACAGGCTAATGTGATATGGATGTTGTGATTCAAACACAGTCAACAGTCATCCTCTATCATCATGCTAGCCTCATTAAGCCTTGAATGTTGGTTACATGATTAACATCATTTTCCACCCCATCAAGTCTAACTAGAATATAAACACTCCTAACATTATCCATCAGTGCACATATGCACATTAGGAGGAAAAATCCACGATAAAGGCTTCATTTGAGGATACACATTGAATTCCCTTCTCCTTGGTCTAATCCCTAAGACTATATACTAATATACCCTTTTAGAACTATGTGTGGCTTGATTCCCATCATTATGGGATACATAGAAATACACAGATGTCTCGTTTTTGGGTCTGTCTCAATTGGGAGGTCGTTTGTCCTACCCCTTACCCTCTTACCTCTATTTAGGCCCCTTGACCAGAGGTTACTCTCTTGGAATCATGTATGGTGTGGTATGGGATTATGTCCTCATTCACATCAGGTTTGTTTTATTTCCCCTTGCACATTCCCCCATTAGCCACGTTTCTACTACATCTGTGCCACTTGATGTTAAAAGACAAGCCTGGTCCCATCACATGACCCTAAACTGTAACATTATCGTCCTGGACGCATGACGAGAAATGCCATTGTATCATGATTCCCTCACTCAAGGGGACACCATGTTTGGTATCGGTCACACTCCATACAATTTTTCAATGCCTGCAAACAGCTTGATTCTTGTGGCGATGTTGGGACATGCTACCCAAGGTCTGTCACTTTGCAAGAAAAAAACCATCAAACATAAAGGACAAAAAATACACATCAAATACCACTTCTTTGGTGAGAGGGCCATGCCCGCACAAACCTTTTATCCCTGGCACTGGTACTTTACTGTGCCGCCTCTTAGAACTATGTGCAGCTCGATCCCCATCCTCATGGGATACGTAGGAACATCCGTGCACCTTTCCTCGGGCCCAGCTTAAATCTTGTTTTCAGTCCCTTGACCTGAAACCTTCCCAGGGAAAAAATGATGGTCATAACCCCAGGTTCCCATTCATGTCGGGTTTTATAAATACCCCACCATGTGTCTCCCTTGTTTCCTACCATCCATGGTCCTATCTCTAAGTCCATAAACTAAGATCTCTCTTAGAACTACGTATGGGTAGATTCCCATACACAAGGCATACATAGATGCACCCAGGGATTTCACCTCGGGTCCATCCCCAAGAATCATAAATCCTATTCCACCTCATTTTTGGCCCCATGGCATGACCCCTTATAGGGAACCATATAACGAAGTCTTACCTTGAATAATTTCGGGATGCCCCATGAAGAAATTGGTATGGACAACTCCCTCTCTAGAGAGGCCTTTCTAAAAGTTGGAATGATCCATGATAAGAACAATGTGCCCCTCTAATGTGCTTCTACCATGATGGCATAATTTCATGAGTTTTGGATTCTATTCAAACAAACCATGTCTCCACATTCCATGCTTTGCAGGCCCCTTATTCAGACCCTCTACCCCTTTCAAGTCTAAGGGACCCCCCTAACAGTATGGATGCTCGGCCTATGGCCCACCTATCATCCTGGGCCAACGTTCCGAAAGACAAACAGATGACATTTTGAGTCAGCCCCTGTGTTTTGAACATGGTCAGCGGTCGGCCTTCATTTGTTATCCCCACTCCAGGCTAACACAATAATGATACTGTGTTTTGAATGCAGTCACTATTTATTCTTTATTGTCACGCCAACCCCACAATGTTCTAAATCATGGGTATCATGATTCACACATTCCATTACCCTATTCAGAATCATTCCAATGACACTGGAGTTACTTCGTTCGTGCACAATGGAACACTGGGAAAACGATAATTCGAGTGTTCTGAGTGACTCATTCTCGAGTCTGGTCTCTCCCATTTCATCCGGGAAATATTGAGAGGTTGTTCAAACCCCATATGCCCAATGCATGGTTTTCACTTCAAAATTTTGATGGGGGTGATAAGGTGGTCATCCCTTGTTTCTCACATCAGGCCCGACCCACATGAGCTTAGGGAATGATCACTGGAGTCTCTGCAGACATCACAAGGATGAAATAAACTAATGTAAACAACGGAACTCATGCATGCTATAGAATCAAACAATAAAATCATGAACGTATGTTCATGGGTTTGTAATCATTATAGTACCAGGGGGTTGAATCCCCCCATGGATGGGTTGACCTCATCAAAAGAGCGTAGCAGCTCTGCCAACCTTTGACTAGTGGCATCCAAGAGTTGTTGCTGCCTGTTTAGCTCCCTCTCCACCTCAGCAGTGAGAGGGTGCAATTCGTTGGCCGCAATCTAGGCCCGCTCCACATCGGTCTGGATGGTGGTCATCTATTAAAAGGCTCTCTCCAGGCCCTCCTTGGCTTCTGCCAGCTAGGCCTTCAATCAAAATATTACATCATATTGCGCATTGAGGGAGGTTGAGTGCTCGTCCACCCGATTTTGTTGCCACTGCACCTCATCATAAGCCTCCTGGAGTCTCTTGCTGTTTACTGATTTCCTCCATTACCAGCCCACACTGAGGCCATAGTCATAATCCAAAATGTTTTCCACTATAAGATCTCAGACGAGCATGTGAGGACACTGGGCATCCACTCCCCCAGCACACATTTCGCACAGTCTCAAGCGAATTCTGTCCATCTCATCCAACCATAGTGCATGGGAGTGTCATTGATGAAGCACGTGATCAACATCCACGATCGGCGACAGACAATCTTGCTATCCTCTTCAACGAAGGTCATATCATCCCAGTCGACGCGATTGTCATGATCATACACGGGGAACACCCCCATGAACTCTTCAGTAGGGTCCACGTCTAGTGTTTGTTTGTGCGTGGCAGGACTAGGGATATCCAATCGGTCCTCATCGTCGGACCCCACATCAATGATCTCAGGTGCGACCTCACTGGCGGTCCCATCCGTGACCGGGAGTGCCGCCACATGGTCAGGTTGGTGCTCCCCCTCCACGACCACTAACATTCCCCTAGTAAGGACACTGCCAGAAGCCCCGAACAACCTCGCCAAGGCATCCCACGCCATTTGAAGAATTGTATGTTCCAAAAGGATACATGGACGTTTGAAAAAATGGTTAGGGGATGATAATCATAAAATTGGTAGTGGGGAATTATAGAGATCGAATCTATGGTCTCGCTCTTGGGTGGATGCCTTCGGGACCCGGAAGCATGGACCCCCGTATATGGTCAGAAGGTCTAAAAACTCTAGAAGGGTCACCTTAGGTTTCCTAGACCCGCTTGACACATCAATAGATGTGGCGGTAGGCGTGGATCCTGAAGGTCCCGCATCTTCATCCACTGAGGGATGAGAAAAAGTTCTATATATAATACCCACCTTCACGATTCAGAGGTTATCAAGGAGTATATAATGACCTCAAAGAAAGTATAGAAGAATGGGGTTTCATATTTTTACCTCAAGGTCCTCTAGACTCTCCATTATCCGAGTCTTGACCTCCAACTTCTCCGTCCTCCAATGGGCTCCCTCTCCTGGCCTCATTTTCTCAGGAAGACTCTTCTAATTCTTCCGGAAGAGGGAAACGTTCTCTCAAATCTACAGCTAACAACTACGGGGGAGTAGTGAAATCGAGAAAAAATTTGACTCGATCTATCATTGGACGAGGGGTACCTTGAGAATGAAAAAAGTTCTCTAGCTCTTCTAGGTACCGCTCTGCCTCCGCCTGGGGCACTGTAATACCAACCCAAATAGGGTCTATTCCTGGTAAATCCATCCTAAGATGGTTCAGGTGCTGCTCCAACTCAGTGGAGTCAAGGAATTGTATGTTGACTGCCTAGATGACCTAGACCTCCATGAAGACAACATCATCTAGCATGTCGATATGGCGCAACCGCTTCCCCAGAGTCTGGGATGGTGTCCTGCGGAATCCTCCTGGTGGCCTCCCTTATGAATGGCTCTGTTCTGCTAGAACCGTTGGGTCCACTAGTTCTACAGGATCTATGGTAGATTACTCACCCTCAACTAGTGCATGCCTCACCGCCATAGTAACCGTGCCACCGCAGGATTCCCTTGCTGCCTTCCGGCCCCAGCCCTGAGGTCGGGAAAGCTCCCCATCACTGACCAGAACAGTTGGTTTCCTCATCATCTCCCCTGGATAAGACGCCTCCCACTTCTGAGCATATTCCTTTACCAGCCCAAGGATGGTGGTTGGCGGAGGCAACTTGTTCCTCATTTTCCCATCTTCCTGTGTGAACATCAGCCACATCAGCCTCATCATGCATGGTTGTTCTTTATAGCATACGTCCAAATAGACCTATGGGGTCAGTTGCTGCATACACTGTAATTTCCTTACAAACCGGTGTGGGGTATATGGCTCGCAGAGGGGCTCATGGTCCAACCTCGCCACCAAGACTCCACCATGAAAGGCCAGGAGATAGGCCCAGTGCTCTTTTGTCCCCCGACCTTCATCAGTAAATACCCCCATCGGCAATGGAAATAGGTGGAAATTTAATTCCTCTACCCTCCACACCCGGTCCAGAACCAATGGTGCGGTCAACATGGCTGGAAAGCTCCTAGAAGCGTTCGGGATTAATGGGTGGAAGTTCGATCCTAGAGGAGAGAAAGGGTTCATGTATTTTTAAACCCCATGATATGTGCTATTATCCACCCAAAAATGAGGTGGAATGGCCCACATACCCTCTTCGGCCTTCCCTCACTGATATGACACAACACCATATATAGTATGGCGAGCATCGGGATTCCTAGGTTGACCTGCCCTCCTGTTGCCAACCTAGACGCCATGATAAATGTTCTCGGGTGTACTCCAATGTTGGTATCCCGCACTGGTAGGATCCATCCCCAGATCAAAGCCACAATGAACGCTTCCATCCTGACTATTGGATATTTCTCATTGCTGATGTTGAATCCCCACATCTTCCACTGGCTGTCCTCCAGAAGACACCATTACGAGTATTCCTTTCCCTATTTAGCCCCCTTAGGGAAGATCTGAGGCCTCACTAGAAACTACATGTTTTCCAGGACGTTCAGGAATTGATTGAACCACCGCCTGAAGTGGACATACCTTACTGCCTCCTTGTTCTCCTCGGGTACAAGCTCCATCAGTGTCATCACCAGCCGTGGCATTTTCTATGGATCCTTTTACACACTCATGATGGGGAGGAATTATTTGTACATCACCCCCAGTATCGAGACCCCCGAGATCTATTGGACAACCCACAAGCTGATACTGACCTCCCCATGGTTTAAATGTAAGGTATTAGTCCTTGACGACCATATACTCAATAACTATGGCATTATCTATTTCAGTTGATATGTGTGGAATTGAGGGGCCCATGATGCCTCATTCAAACCCACTATCCTCAACTCATCCCTAAACTCCTCACATGAGGCCCATACCCTATAGTCCCAAGACTAATCATCTGTGAAGTTTCCGCCCTAGTGCAGATCACATTCCTCGGACCACCCCTTCCTAGGGTTCCTCAAATCCTACTTTAGTATCATGTGGTATAGCGAAGGAGACGTCTCCGGCTGCAATGCCTTCCCATCAACGGTATTCATGTGGTTGTATAAGAAATCAGTATTGACTGGTCTAAAATCCTTCTGGGCATGGCCATCAGTGTCCTTGAACCATTGGTGCTGGAATGGCGTACTCTTGAACCAGTAAGCTGGTTCGTTCGTGCTTGCTTCAGGGACAAAGACATCATCCCTCAGACCAAATCCATACAAAGGTAACCTCTTACATAGTGGGTAGTTCATCTGGATCTTTCATAGTAGCTACACCAATGAACTATGGTCCGAGTGGCTACGGATTAAATACCTCAGACCCAGACTATTCTCCATCTCATCCCTTCGGGTGGCATCCGTAAGAACCCCCTAGGTAGCTTCTTGGAGAGCCATTTGGTTTTAGAACTTGGGTGATTTTAGGGATGATTCGTAAAGCTCGTTCACGAAGAGCATTCACGAAGACCGTTCACGGGGTCCTGCCCACGCCATCAAGCACGAGGCCACGAAGCACTGTAGAGGAGTCAAAAACTCATTGTGCGCCACGGAACAAAGTCCCGATTTGCGGAAAGAAGTCATGGAGTACACGGAGCTTCATGAATCGAGAGGGCTAAAGTCCAAAATCATAGAGAATAAAAGAAGAAAAAGACTATTCCAGACATCTATTTATAGGTTAGGGTCCCTTAAAGCTTCGTGGGGCGTCCCGGCCGAAGCCTGCTTCGCGGTGTGTTCGGCCAGAGCTTTGTTTTCTTGCTTGGCAAGCCCTCTTCGTGAAGTAGCTTCGTGAACGACTGAGGATTTTGGTGATTGAACCACAAAAATCGACCATTGAATTCTCTGTGACTCCATGTCTGGGGGGAATTTTTTGATTCCAAAATGTGGGGAGGATAATAAGACACTTAACCGATGGCTTCCTCGTGAAGCCCATTCATGGAGAACTGGCTGCACCACGCCGCTGTGAAGCAAGGAGGTGGTAACGCTCCGTGACTGCCGTTGACATTCACAACCTGCCGCAAAGCAAGGAGGCTATAATGCTCTGAGACCAACCTTGATGTTTTCAAATTTCCACGAAGAAAGGATTCAGTAAAGCTCGGCTACCGCCCTTAATGTTTGCGACCCGCTGCAAAGTGGGGAGGTAGTAACGCTCCACGACAGCCCTTGACGTTCGTGACCTGCCACGAAGCGAGGAGGCGAAATGCTCCGAGACCCCATTTAAAATTCGTGACATCCCGCAGAGCAAAAAAATTCCTCTTCGCACTGAGCAAGCACTGCTTCACGGTGCCTCCCCCCTAAAAATACCATCCTCCCCCCCAAGTTCAATGGATGTACACTCTGACCTTTCAACTTCCTAGCTCCTGAATCAAGAATCAACCTTCTAATATGCGAACCATGAGCTGTGTGAGGTACTTATGCTCTGTGAAGTGCATTCCCTTTGTCTCGTTTTGATCCCCTCTTCCGAGAGGGATGCGTTTCGTAGAGCCTAAGGGCCTCCGCGAAGGAAGGGGATCCCCAAGGGGACCCGAGTCGTCACAGAGCGTTTATGCTTCGTGAAACATCCTTCATGTACACATGATCCACATGCTATGGCCGGTTCACTGTACTTAGTAAAGCACATTGCTTCCCGACACCTTGCTTCGCAAGTACCTTTCGCTTCATGAGGCAGTGCTCCAAGAATGACCTTCCACTATGCAAAGCACCTCCCATATACACATATTCCATATGCTTAGGCTGAGGCACCCCACTTCATGAAGCACACCCCTTCACATGTTCCCTCCACCATGAGGAGAAATAGAGCTTCACAAGGCCCATTCCTATGAACCCCTCCGCTTTGAATTTCCTTTTCCGGTGTGACCCGCCAGGTTTTCAAGATGTGATTTCAAATTCCCTCAGACGATACTGCCCGTTGTGTTGCTTCGCCTCATGCTTTTTACATAGGCACACTAATTGCTATTTCTACTTCGCATAGCCATGCTAACGTGGACCCCCCGATGGTTCGCTCCATCACACCCCCTCTCTACAAATTTTCATTTCCCCTCTCTTCACCAAGGAGCCATGAGTATCAGATTTATAAGTCCTAGTGTAACACCCCAAGCTTCCACGGTACTCTTCTCTATGAATAATATAGTAGTGTGTGTTGTACGCAACTTCGAGTTCTAACACACACCACAACCAATCAAACTAGCCATTATGAATAGTAATACCCACTTTTTGAAAGTTTATACATTTTATCTTTAAAAATGGACTGCATTTTTGGATTTGGAATATCGAAATTATCTTAGGGTGAATTTTTTGTATTTTTCTGAAAACATTCAATTTTTGATGAATAGTGAAAAAACACTAAGTTATAGTTTAAAACCAAATTTTTATTTATATAATTATTTATTTTATTTAAATTTAATTATGGTAAAAATTTATATATAATACATATATATGTTCAATGTAATTCATTGGAGTTAGTTTAGAATAATTATATATATATATATAAATTTTATTGAACTTTTCACCGTCTTTTACCCACATTCTAGGAGAATTTAGAAATTCACATAAAACATAATTTTTCAGTTTCTATGAGTGAAATTTCAAAAATCAAGAGACACGGTTAATATCAAGGTGTAAAATGTGGTTCAATAAGATAATTTTTTTTTGGTGAATAGTAACTTTTTAATTTTATTTACCACGGTTAAAAGTAAATAGGGTAATTAAGGGTAAAAATGATATTAATATTACACTAACACATGTCCTAATTCTATTGGACAAGTGAATCTCGACCAAAAAAACCTTAGGAATAAAATATTATCATTTAGGTCTACTTGGATTAGATTAGGACATTTATTATTATTTAATTCAAAGAAGAGTTAAAAGAGTTAAAATCAATGTTTATTAACTAAAACATTTCTAATATAGGGTTATACATAACATAAATTAGATTATAAATACTAATTAAAAAGATAAAAATATTTCCTACTTAATAGTATTTTATTTATAATTTTTATACATTAAATAATTTAATTTATTTATGACACAATGGTGATGTAGTAATTACCTAATTAATGAAATATTAAAATAATTGATAACATAAATACCCAAATAACTGTAAATTGAGAATTTTAATAAATTCCACTAATTTTATAGGTTAATATTCCATGTTAGTATTGATTTAATTATTTTTTTTCTAAGTAATCATGCTGTTATGAGTTTCAAAAAAATCGAATACCAAATAGTGTCAAAATTGACATAAAAGTGTTTTTAAAACAAATATTATATTATTAATTGATATTCCCTTCCTAAAAATATAAGGTTCAGAGAAGAGACTTATATTATTATAGGTGTATCATTAATGAACCACTTACGGTTCTCTTGGATGTATATGGTATGTTTATTAACCATATAATATAAAAATACAAAGAGACATGGTAAATGTAAAACTATTTAACTAAGAGTTGAATATAAATGATAAGGTTAATTTAGTGACCCGAACCAGCCTAAAAACTATTGGTTGAAAGGATTTAGATCCATCACCACCTTAGACTTTGAATAATTGACTTTGGAGAAATTATAAACCGAATATGAATTGATTTTAAATTAATACTTTAAGTTTTTCCTAAAGATCCCCTCCTCCCCCTTATAAAAGGACACCACTTCTAACAAATTCTTCATACCATCAAAGCCTTTTTCATCGGCCAAACTCTGCCCAAATACCCTCTCAACTATCCTCCCTTAATCCTACAGGCCTTCCTTTAGTCAGAAATCAAACCTAAGGATCCCTTTTGATCAAATCAAAATGAAGAACCCGAAGAAGATGTATTGTTTTCCACACCCTTTTTCATGTTCCTTTCTTCTTCAACTTCATCTTTCATTGTTGTTTCCATTCAAAAATAATAAATCCTATATCTTCTATATACTGTTATGTTATTATAAATATGGTACAATCATATACAGTATTCTATACATCCATTGAATTACATCTCACCATACGTGCGTACGTACGACATACTGTCTCCACGTCGTTGTGTAATTGTTATTAAATACATTATTATTTGGATGGGTATAATAATGATGCGTAATTAATGTAAATAATAAATATAACATGGTAATGATTATGTATATATGATATACCATCCAATTATATATTATTTCTATATCAAAATAATGATATTGTCGCTCGTGCGTACGTATGGACTACCGTTTCCAAGAACGCGATGAGATTCATTCCCCATCATATCCATTTTAGTATAATTCTCATTTGATGATTAAAAAGAATTTTTAAGGACTTGATATCATTATGGATATGAATAAGAGACAACATATCCATAACAAACATGACATTATGTAACAAAACATATAAAAGAAAATGAGTAAGTTAACACCCGGAACGACCATAATACTAAGATATTATTAACAAAGCAATGTTAAAAGATCATATATGATATCATATTAATGTATATGATTCTTTTATAATTTTAAAAAAATATTTCACCATTATACAGGAGGTTAACCTACCCTCAACCTAGGAAAATTACAAGGTAAGGGTTTATTTCACAATCTCTTAATTATCCAAGGTTGTTTATACGTAATTATCTACCGAGACCTATTTATCATCCACATCCATGTTTCATAAAAATGTATTTCAAAACATTAATAGTATTTTACAGAATATTGGTTAAAGTCATTTATACCCTTGTTTGACTTTTTATAAGATTTTTTATAAAGAAATCTTTCCGTTGTTTTCCAAATAAGGTCCTTTTTAAACTTCTCGACAAAATTACGGTAAGAATGTCTTTTTTAACTTATACGGTGGGTGCGTAAATTTTCTACCATTATAAACCCGTCAAAGCTTCCCTTGTAAGCTTATAATAATATTTTCAAAGTTAATGTTTTATTTTATAATTATGTTACTATTAAATTATTGCAATTTAGAAAGAGATATTTCTATAAAAAGAGTTTTTCTTTCATCTATGTCAACATCCTTTGATAGATTTTATGTTTATTTTGAGTTGATTTATTATGATACAAAACTTTTATATTGTATTGAAGGTTTTCTGATATGTTTTACTGTGGATGTTCTATTTTTATACCATTCATGATTTATGGTTAAAGTATTGAAATTTCATTTGCTAGTTTTAATACGAATATTTATGATATGTTTAAACCTTTTCATATGAGGAATGCATTGGGCTCTGTAAGTGATGGGTGGAGCCCGCTATAGCTCATTGATGCATCTGTAGTTCTCATGAGACAACTAGACGTGGAATTGGATGAGGTCCTTTCCCAATTTGATTTATGGTTTTGGCCGAGGCCTTAATCATTTTTAGATGTCTTGGCCGAGGACTTGACAAAATGTTTTAGAATGTCCAGTATTATACATTCCCACATTATTGAAATAATATTGATGGTTCATGTGGTCATTCGACTAGTAGAATACCCATGATTATGTTTTATTATGTCATTATTTACTCATCTCATATTCTTTCCATAAAATTATTCATGCTTATTATTGTTAAAAGCTTTTGGTTTCAATTATTTACCATGATTAATATTTATGTCATTTTACACTATATTACTTACCCTTACTGAGCATTTGATCTAACCACTTTCTTATGTTTCATTTTCCCAGGATTTGAAGAATTTAGTTATGAGTGACCTGCAGGTATATTCTTGGAGGCTTGGATGTTTCTAATGAAATATATTTGTGTTGTATTTCTCTTCAACCTGTAAAGTTGAACTTATGTATGAATCTTGTTTCCAATAATACTAAACTGGTCGGTCTTTAGAGACATGATTTCCTTTTGATCATTTAAATGTTATGTAATAATGCACTGAATCTGGGTAACTGGGGTTGGGGAGTTATAGTTGCTATCATAGAAAGTTTAGTACAGACCTTGGAAACTAGATTTAGATAAACTCTGATTAGAGCACATAGACCTAAGATGGACTTTGAGGATTAGTATAGAAGAATGTCCTAGAATTTTTGTATTGTTGAAATTTTGTGTTTTTTCCGAGAAATACATCCCTCTCTGGATACGAGAAGGTATAGGCGGCTTTGGCATAGATTTACCTAGGGGTAAATCCCAAAAAAACCACTTTGAGCTAGACTCGAACGGGAACTGGTGCATGACAACGGGCCTTACTGCACTCTTGGTTACGACACTCCTGGGGGATATGCTTATGATAATTATCATTTTATTTAAAAACCATTATGATTAGTTTATGAGTATATACTTCCTCAAAGAAAACATTTTTTTATGATTGTGGAGTATATAAATAAATAGTTCAATTTATGTTTACTGTTTTACATGTATGGAATTATGTATTTTGATTCATAAACTGATCTAGTTTATTCCATTGTTTAGAAATGGTTCATAGTTGAAGAAATGGAAACCATAACAATGCACACACTCCATGTAGGGATTTACCTTCTTCTCAAGATAATTATAGTGGCACTGGTGATGCAACTAGTACTGAGCAGCTAATCACCATACTGGGACAACTCACGCAGTTTATGAATAATAAACTTACCCGTATGGAGCACCCCTATCCGCAGCATGGTGGATGAATGTTAGAATTCATCATGAGACAACAACCACCAACATTCAATGGTAGTAAAAATCCCTTAGTACCTGAGCAATGGATAAATTCCTTGGAGAAAATATTCCTTGACTTGGAGAGTAGTGAAAGGGAAAAAGTTATCATGGCAGTTTACTGCTTCACTAGAGATGCTGATCAATGGTGGTCATTGATTCAAAACATAAATAAAGATGAAAAAGTATCAAATATGGAATGGAGGGAGTTCAAAGAGATTTTCTTAGAAAAATACTTTCCTCGTGACCATCGAGCTGATATAGAAAGACAATTTCTGAGTCTGAGGAAAAAGGAGGATGAGAATGTGGCTAAGTATGAGGCTATCATTACAAGGTTAGTGAGGCATGATGCAGATTATATACATAACCCAATAAGTAAGACTGATCGTTTCTTTGATGGGTTAAAACCATTTCTCCATCGAGCATTAGTATCACAATCCTTCTCATCATACAAAGATATTGTCTCCTATTCTATCAAGACAGAAAATGAATTCTCTAAGTCTTATGACTTTAAATCAAAGCAAGAGAAGAATATATCTTCTGAACACTCTGGGAAAGGAAATAAGGAAACAGTGAAGAAGGGAAGAATCGAATTTCCACCCTGTGATAATTGCGGAAGGAATCACCCTGGTACATATCTAAAAGGAAAAGAAGTATGGTACAAATGCGGATAGAAAGGTCATCTAGCTGGTGATTGTAAAGGAAACAAAGACGCTACCAATGTTCAATGCTACAATTGTAGAGATATGGGACATTATGAAAATGAATGTCCTAAATTCTAGGGAAACTTACCTATGAAAAGGCCAAGGGATCAAGGCCAAGCTTATGAAATATCTACTGCTGAGGTTGAAGAACTAAAAGACGTGGTGGCAGGTAATTTAATGGTTTCCTCAAGTTTAGAAAATGCTTTATTTGATTCTAGATCATCGTATTATTTCATATCTTCCCAGTTTTCTAAGAAAATTCGATATTTCCAATTTGATTTAACAAGGGTGTTGTCAGTTAAAACTCTGAAGGGAAGTATCACTGCTACAAACTTCTCTGGATCCATTCCCATTAGGGCATATAAATGTTCTTTATCTGCTGATCTCATCGTCAAACCCATGAATGAATTTGATATAATCCTCATTATGGATTGTATTTCAACCCATGATGCAAAAATATATTGTAAGAATAAGGAGGTTACAATTTTTGATGATGATGATAAAGAACACCTTATCATTAGAGCGGAATCTTCACCAGATGATTCTTACCTAGATCCACCCCTAATAGCTCAACTAAATTCAATTATCAGGTATGAAGAGAATGAAATAACTATGGGTGAGGAAATGAATGTTCAAATAGAGGATGTTCCTATTGTGAGAGAAAATGTTGATGTGTTTCCGGAAGATTTACTTGGACATCCTCCAAAATAAGAAATTTAGTTTTCTATTGATTTAATTCCTAGTTAAAGGCCTATATTGAAGACACCTTATAGAATAGACACTGTGGAATTAGTTGAACTAAAGAAACAACTAGAGGAATTGAGTAATAAGGGATTTATTCACCCTAGTGTTTCTCCATGGGGAGCCCCTGTCCTTTTTGTTAAGAAGAATGATGGATCTATGAGGTTATGTATCGACTACAGGGAGATAAATGCTATAATAATAAAGAAAAAGTATCCCCTACCTCACATTGATGATTTATTTGATCAACTTCATGGAGCTCAATACTTTTCAAATATTGACCTTCGATCTAGATACCATCAATTGTGTGTGAAGAAGGAAGACATTCTGAAGATAGCATTTCAAACCAGGTACGGGCAGTATGAGTTTACAGTAATGCCTTTTGCATTGACTAATTCACCATTTGTATTCATGGATCTAATGAATAGAGTTTTCAAGGAATATCTTGATGATTTTGTGGTGTTATTTATTGATGATATCTTGGTATATTCGAAAATCTACTAAGATCATGAAAATCACATGCGCATTATCTTGAAGACTCTGAGAAGACATGAATTATATGAGAAGTTTAGCATGTGTGAATTTTGGCTTCAGGATATTTCTTTTCTTGGACATATTGTCTCAAAATATGGAATATCTATTTATCCTTCTAAGACCAAGGCAATCCATGAATGGCATGCACTGACATGTATAATTGAGGTACGCAGTTTTGTTGGTTTAGCAGGTTATTATCGACATTTCGTCCAGAACATTTCTTGACTGGCTAACCCATTAATGAATCTCACACGTAAAGGGGTTAAATTTGTTTGGACAAAAGAGTGTGAAGAATGTTTTGATGAACTGAAGAAAATATTATTCAATGCTCTTATTTTAATCTACCATCGGGAAATGGAGAGTTTGTTATTTATTGTGATGCATCGAAGTAAGGACATTGTTGAGTCCATATGCAAAATGATAGAGTTATTACCTATTCATCAGAATAGCTGAAAATTCATGGGCGAAACTATCCAACTCATGATCTTGAGTTAGTTTCTGTAATATTTTTTTTGATGATTTGGAGACACTATCTCTATGGTGAAAAATGTGATATTTATACTGATAAAAAAATATTGAAGTATATTTTCTCACAGAAAGAACTCAACATTAGGCAAAAGAGATGGCTTGAACTACTCAAGGATTATGATTGTACGATACACTACCACCTGGGGAAGGAAAATAAGGTGGCAGATTCTTTGAGTAGAAAGGATCATGGAGTTTTGATAAAGATGAGAGTTGAAAAGGATCCTATATACATGGATCTAGTAAAGATGGATATGGGAATCACCATGGAGGGTGAAACCTCAATACCTTTTCAAATAGTTGTGGAACCATATTTACTTGAAAGGATAAAGACTTCTCGGATCGGTGATAAAGAGTTTCAAAAGGAGATTAAAGCTGTGAATGATGGGAGATTGAGTGACATTGTGTATGAAGATGGAATTTTGAAATTTGGGAAGAGACTTTGTGTTCCCAATATACCTTATCTAAAAAGAGAGTTGTTGGATGATGCTCATTGTTCCAATTTCTCTATACACCCTGGGGGCACCAAAATGTATAAGGATTTGAAGGAACATTTTTTGTGGGACAACATGAAGAGGGAGATTTCTGATTTTGTTTCGAGATGTATGGTTTGTCAAAAAGTGAAAGATGGAAGGAAACAACCTGGAGGAGTCATGCAACCTCTTCCTATACCTGAGTGGAAATGGGATAATATTACGATGGTCATTATCATGGGACTACCAAAGACTCTTAGAAAGAACAATTCAATATGAGTCATTGTTGATCGTCTTACCAAGTCAGCACATTTTCATGCTATAAGGGAATATTTACCCCTCGAACGCCTAGCATGACTATATATTAATGATGTTGTGAGACTTCATGGAGTACCCCTATCGATTGTTTCTAATCGTGATCCCTGTTTTACTTCAAGATTTTGGAAAAGTCTTCAGAAATCCCTGGATACTGAACTTCGTTTGAGCACTGCTTACCACCCCAAAACTGATGGACAATCAGAACGGACTATTCAAACCTTAGAAGACAGGTTGAGATCATGCTCACTTGACTTTCAGCATATGTGGAATCAATATTTACCTCTGATAGAATTTTCCTATAACAATAGCTTCCATTCGAGTATTCAGATGGCACCATATGAAGCGTTATACGGAAAGAGATGTCGTACACCAACCTGTTGGGATGACGTTGGTGAAAGAAAACTTGAAGGCCCAGAACTGGCAGAGGAAATGATGTAAAAGGTGAAGGTAATCCAAAACCACATCAAAGCAGCTCAAAGTAGGCAGAAGAGCTATACCGATAACCGAAGGATGGATTTGGAATTTCAGGTAGGAGATCATGTTTTCTTGTAGGTATCTCTATGGAATGGAGTTATACGTTTTGGTAAGAAAGGTAAATTGAGTCCCATGTACATTGGACCTTTTGAAATTCTAGAACTAATTGGGGCCGTAGATTAACGTTTTGCAATACCGCCAAGTCTCTCCAAAGTTCATGATGTGTTCCATGTATCACTATTGAGAAAATACATGCCTAACCCAACACATGTACTCACTTACGAGAAATTAGAAGTGGAACCCAATCCGTCTTATTGCAAGGAGCCCAACTGTATTCTTGATACAAGAGAACAAGTGATGAGAAACCAGACGACTCGTCTGGTAAAAGTTCTATGGAGAAATCATAAGATGGAAGAGGAAACATGGGAACCTGAGGAACTTATGATGAAGAACCACCAGAGTCTTTTTATGCAATAATATTCTATAAATTTCTAGGAATAAATTAATTGAAGGATGGGAGAATGTAGCACCCCAAGCTTCCACGATACACTTCTCTTTGAATAATATAGTAGCATGTGTTGTATGCAACTTCGAGTTCTAACACACACCACAACCAATCAAACTAGCCATCATGAATAGAAATACCCACTTTTTGAGATTTTATAAATTTTATCTTTCAAAATGGACTTTATTTTTGGATTCGGAATATCGAAATTACCTTAGGGGGTATTTTTGGTATTTTTCTGAAAACATTCAATTTTTGATGAATAGTGAAAAAACACTGAGTTATAGTTTAAAACTGAATTTTTATTTAAATAATTGTTTATTTTATTTAAATTTAATTAAGGTCAAAATATATACATAATACATATATAAGTTCTATGTAATTTATTGGAGTTAGTTTAGAATAATTTTATATATATAAAAATTTTATTGAACTTTTCACCGTCTTTTACCCACCTCCTAGGAGAATTTGGAAATTCACATAAAACATAATTTTACGGCTTTTGTGAGTGGAATTTCAAAAATACAAGAGACATGGTTAATATCATAGAGTAAAATGTGGTTCAATAAGATAAAAATAATTTTTGGTGAATAGTAACTTTTTACTTTTATTTACCAGGGTTTAAAGTAAATAGGGTAGTTAAGGTTAAAAATGATATTAATATTACCCTAACACATGTCATAATTCTATTGGACAAGTGTATCTCGACCAAAAGAAATATTAGGAATAAAATATTTTCATTTAGGTCCACATGGATTAGATTAGTACATTTATTATTTTTTAATTAAAAGAAGATATAAAAGAGATAAAATCAATGTTTATTATCTAAAACAATTTTAATATAGGGTTATACATAAGATAAATTCGATTATAAATATTAATTAAAAATCTAAAAATATTTTATAAATAATGATATTTTATTTATAATTTTTAGACATTAAAAAATTTAATTTATTTATGACACAATGGTGATGCAGTAATTACCTAATAAATGAAATATTAAAATAATTGATAACATAAATACCCAAATAAAAGTAATTTGAGACTTTTAATGAATTACACTAATTTTATAGGTTAATATGACATGTTAGTATTTATTTAATTATGTTTTTTCGAAGTAATCATGCTGTTATGATTTTCAAAAAAATCAAATACCAAATAGTGTCAAAATTGACATAAAAGAGTTTTTAAAATAAATATTATATTATTAATTAATATTCACTTCTTAAAAATATATTGTTTGGCCAAAAGAGTTATATAATGATGGGTGTATCATTAATGAACCACTTGTGGTTCTCTTGGATGTATATGGTATTTTTATTAACAATATAATATAAAAATACAAAGAGACAGGGTAAATGTCAAACTATTTAACTAAGAGTTAAATATAAATGATAAGGTTACATTAGTGACCCAAACCTATCTAAAATCTATTGTTTTAAAGGATTTAGGCCCATCACCACCTAATAATTTGAATAATCTACTTTTGAGCCGTTAGAAACTGAATATGAATTTATTATAAATTAAAACATTATGTTTTTCCTAAAGAGACCCTCCTCCCCCTTATAAAAGGACACCACTTCTAACCAATTTTTCATACCTTCAAAGCCTTTTTTTTCAGCCAAACTCTGCCCAAATACCCTCTCAACTAAACTACCTTAATCGTAGAGTGCTTCCTTTATTCATAAAGCCAACCTAATGATCCCTTTTGATCAAATCAAAAGGAAGAACCCGATGAGGAGGTAATGTATTCACCACCCTTTTTCAAGTTCATTTCTTCATCAACTTCTTATTTCTTTGTTGTTTCCATTCTAAAATAATAACTCTAGTATATTTTATATACTATGATGTTATTATAAATGTGGTACAACCATATTTAGTATTCTATCCATCTTTTGAATGATACGTCACCATATGTGCGTACGTATGACCTAACGTCTCCACGTCATGGTGTAATTGTTATTCAATACATTATTATTTGGATGGGTATAATAATGATGTGTAATTCATGTAAATAATAAATATAACATGATAATTATTCTTTATATATGATTTAACAATCAATTATATATTATTTTAATATCAAAGGAATGATATTGTCGCTCGTGCGTACGTATGGACTACCGTCTCCACGAACGCGAGGAGATTCATTCCCCATCGTATCCATTAAAGTATAATTCTGATTTTATTATTAAAAATAATGTTTAAGGACTTGATATCATTATGGAAATGAATAAGATACAATATATCCATAACGAACATGACTTATGTAACAAAACATATAAAAGGAAACGAGTAAGTTAACACCCGGAACGACGATAATACTAAGATATTATTAACAAATCAATGTTAAAAGATAATATATGATATCATATTAATGTATTTGATTATTGTATAATTTAATAACAATTATTTCACCACTATAAAAGAGGTTAACCTACCTTCAACCAAGGAAAAGTACAAGGTAAGGGTTTATTTCACAATCTCTTCATTATCCGTGGTTGTTTATACGTAATTATATACTCGGACCTATTTATCATTCACATCCATGTTTCATAAAAATATATTTCAAAACATTCTTACTATTTTACAGAATATTGGTTAAATTCATTTATACCCTTGTTTGAATATTTATAATATGTTTATATTGGAATCTTTCCGTCGTTTCCCAAACAAGGTCCTTTTTAACATTTTCGACAAAATTAAGGTATGAATGTCTTTTTTAACTTCTAAGATGGGCGAGGCTATTTTCTACCATTATAAACTCGTCAAATATTCCCTTACAAGCTTATAAGAATATTTTCAAAGTAAATTTTTTATTTTATAATAATGTTACTCTAAAATGATTTCAAAATAGAAAAGGATATTTCTCTAAAAGGAGTTTTGATTTCATCTATGTCAACATACTTTGATGGATTTTATGTTTATTTGGAGTTGATTTATTATGATACAAAACTTCTATATTGTATTGAAGGTTTTGTGATATTTTTGACTATGGATGTGATATTTTTATACCATTCATGATTTATGGTTAATGTATTGACATTTCGTATGCTAGTTTTAATACGAATGTTTATGATATGTTTTAACCTTTTCATATGAGGAATGTATTGGACTTAGTAAGTGATGGGTGGAGCCCGCTATAGCTCCTCGATGCATCGGTTGGTCTCATGATACAACTAGATGTGGAATTGGCCGAGGCCATTTCCCAATTTGATTTATGGTTTTGGCTAAGGCCTTTATCATTTTTAGACGTCTTGGTCGAGGCCTTGACAAAATGTTTCAGAATATATGACATTATACATTCCCACATTATGAAAATAACATTGATGGTTCATGTGGTCATTCGACTAGTAGAATACCCATGATTTTGTTTTATTATTGAATTATTTACATATCTCATATTCTTGCCATAAAATTATTCATGTTTATTATTGGTAAAGGATTGTGGTTTCAATTATTTACCATGATTAATATTTAGGTCATTTTCCACTGTATTACTTACCCTTACTGAGAATTTGAGCTCACCCCTTACTTATGTTTCATTTTCCAAGGATATAAAGAAGTTAGTAATGAGTGACCTGCAGGCATAATCTAGGAGGCTTGGATGTTTCTAATGGAATATATTTGTGTTGTATTTATCTTCAAGCTGTAAAGTTGAACTTATGTATGAATCTTGTTTCCAATAATACTAAATTGATCGGTCTTTCGAGACATGGTTTCCTTGTGATCATGCCAATGTTATGTAATAATGCACCGACTCTGGGTAACCAGGGTTAGGGCGTTACACCCAGGGTACAAAGCTAACACACCTCGTCCGAGATGATGGACGTTAAACTGCCAAGCACCTTCGTCCTCAGCACACGACGTTAAATTGTGACATCTCCCCATGCCTGAAACGTGGGGTTCCCCCACCTTGGTCATTCTTCACTCCCACTAGTATCCAAAGGGGATGATATCCTCCTTATGGGAGTGGAATTAGTCCACGGTGAAAGGGAAACCATCTCAGTGTAAGCCCCTATCTTTCTGAGAGGAGGCAGCATACATGCTCCTCCTTTCTTCTTCGGTCCCCAGGGCCAGCGAAGCATGTGATGGGAATGGTTCTTCTACTTTCTTATTTCCTAATACCTCTCCCACAGTTCTTTGGCGCCATCGAGCCTCTGTCTTAGAGTAAGTCCCATCTTCTTGGGATACTAACCTCACATAAGCCCCTGTTATCTATATGGGCTATGATCAGTGTAATCCCCACTCCACTTCCCATGTATGCATCCTTCACGATGTTATCATCGAATATCTGCTATATCTTGTTTCTGACACCAAGAATGACTCGTGTGGGCTTAGAGTGGGCACCAGCCATGATATATTCCTTGGACTGCCTTAGAATGTAAGCCCCAAATGAATCCACCTGAACTATGAAGTCTTTGATCCTTTACAAGGTGAGGTACATAGGAAGCCTCCACAAGGTTCAAGCCCAATTATCTGAACTTCAAGGAATTTGATCCTTGAAAAGGTTGGGTACATAAGAAGCCTCCACGGGGTTCGAGCCCACCACCATCACTTAGACCCCAGGTCCTCCACCACGTCGGTTCACCGACACCCTGGGCCGCCTCAGAGCATAAGACCCAAGTGAAAATTCTGAACAACGAGGACATTGATCCATGCCAAGGCAGAGAACGTAGGAATCCTCCACGAGGTTCAATCCCATCCCCATCCATTGAAACCCAGGTCCTCTCCATGTCGGTTCACCGACATCTCAGGTTGCCTCAGAGCGTAAGCACCAAATGCCACCCATCTGCAAAAAAACTATGAGTTCTTTGATCCTTGCTAAGGTAAGGTAAGTAGGAAGCCTCCCCATGGTTCAAGCCCACCACCCATTGGTTCTGACCCCCTTCACGTCAGTTCCCACACTCTTGAACTATGAGGACATTGATACTTGTTAAGGAAAGGTATGTAAGAAGCCTCCCTGAGGTTCAATCCCAACACCCAGTTGTCCCAACACACCTTTGTGTCAGTTCAATACCCCCTTTTCACCTGAACTACGAGGTCATTGATCATTGTTAAGGTAATGTACATAGGAAACCTCCCTGAGGTTTAGGCCCACCACCCACTGGTCCCTACCTCCTTCACGTTAGTTCACCAACACCTTGGATTGCCTTAGAGAGTAATCCCCAAATGCCCCCATATCCTAAACTATGAGGACTGTGATCATTTCCAAGGAAGGGTATGTAGGAATCCTCCACGAGGTTCAAGCCCACCACTCTAGTCCCAAACATCTTCATGCAGGTGCACCAAGCCCACCAACCATTGGACCCTAGGTCCACCATCACAGCAGTTTGACCCCATCCCACATAACGTTAAACTAGGGACCTCTTTCAACAGAAAGGCGTTGTCACCCCATTCAGTTGTAAGCTGTTGTCATTCAATTCAGTGGTAACCCATTTTCAGTCCATTCAGTGGTAATTCGTTGTGACCTTAATCAGCGGTAATCCCTTGTGACCATATACAATAGTAAGTCGTTGTGACCTCATCAGTGGTAAGCCACTGATAGCCCCATCCAGCGGTAAGCCATTGTGACCTCTATTAGCGGTAAGCCATTGTGACCTCAATCAGTAGTAAGCTGTTGAAACCCCATCCAACGGTAATCCATTGACACCTTATCCAATGGTAAGCCATTGCAATCTCATCTAGTGGAAAGCCATTGGAATCCCCAATCGCTGGCAAGCTGTCATCATATGAATTACGTGGACTTTGATTCCCTACCATAGGGATACATAGGAAGTCTCTTTGAGGATCAAAACCAAAACCATCATCATCCTCCTAACGGTTCCATCCCATTCACCATCCAATGCACAGAACCTTCCATCATCCATCCTGATTCTTACCCAGGCCACCACATCCCGTTGGGATCATACCACCCCATTACCCATTCCAACTAACAACCTTCGGGATACCAACCACATGATG
Organism: Viscum album; assembly: GCA_963277665.1. Lineage (NCBI taxonomy): Eukaryota > Viridiplantae > Streptophyta > Magnoliopsida > Santalales > Viscaceae > Viscum > Viscum album. The sequence continues at coordinate 598,959,945 of OY728121.1, forward strand.
GACCCAGTATCGGGGTTCCCTCTTGGGGGTTCCTCCATATGATCCACTCTAGTCATTGTTTTGATCAGCCTGATCCATCTCCGCTGGACATTAAACTTGCGGCATACCCCGTGTCAAACATGGGAAACTGAGGAAAACCTCAGACACATGCCCATGGCATACGACTACTTGTGTTCTATGTGGGATGCATTAGGCTTCCGTGCCCTCAAGAAGGCCTATTATAATAGATATGGGATAGACACACCAATCCCCTAGCATCCATACAGACCAGTGATAGACAATGTAACTAATCCCCTAACAGAAGGTTGGTGCCCTGACCAGACACCTTGGAATGTCCAGACAGAAGCAATGTAATTAACTGGTGTCCATGAAGATATGGCTCCATGAAAAGTTTCACAAACAATGTATTAAGTATATTAGGGAGACCCGAACTAGGTGACAAGTTCCAAGGAGGAATCAATGAAAGGAAGAACCGATATCCCATTATCCCTTTTCGATCAAGGAGAAGATGTCTCTGAATAAGGATCAGATGTCGCCCGCCTTTGGATGGTGAGAATGTGGGGAAACAAAAACCACGCCTATCATCCCCGAACGAGACGGACGCACGCACCTCGACGAAAACATCAGAAATAAGTAATCTGGACAACGAGATGTTATTATTCGATATCAGATAGGTGTTTATGTATCTACCATTTAAGAAGGGTTTTCTATGGATGAGTTCTATATATTTGTAATTTCCATTTTTTGTTTCTGTTCGGATTTTATTCTATCCCTGTTTACCTTCAGTTTTCTACTATCGTATATTGTGTTTTCCAACTTAGAGTATTCACATTCCAACATATGTGGCTTGGAGTTTTGTGAATGTGTACAGGTACATAAGAAAATGTCTCCCATTTATCTTTGATATACTTACTTAGCACTAGTCATTGTTTCCAGGCCTAGGGGAGGTGGGATTTAGGTAGTCACAACACGAGACCTGGGCGGCTGGTTATGAAAAATTTCTTTATGGAAAACCGGTTCTCAATTTCTATTTGGCCAGGAATCTATTTGTTCTAGATAAATATCTTATTCAAAAAAATTTCAATGTTCTTTTAAATTTTATATAATTAATATGATTTTGGGGAATAAATATGAATGGAATGTGATTATGTTATGTGTGTGTCCTTTATAACCCCCACATAATTTTTTTTAAGATTATTGTTTTTTCATCCCAATGGGTACATGAGATGTTTTACCATTATAAATATAAGTACATGGGTATTTCACCCTATAATAACATCTGATTAATGTACCGGAGGCTAACCATGACATAATAATTCTATGATTAGGATTATTCCACAATTTATATGACTCCTTTATAAAATAGTCCTATAAAGATGTTATTATATCAAGGATCATGTTCTTTTATCCCATTGTTATTTTTTTCTTATGAAATTACATGTTTTATGCCATTATGATATTATAATTGAATGATATTATTTTAAGCTCTTAACCACATGATTTCATAACCTTGTTATTGTGTAATCCTTTAAAATTATTATTTATTAATACCTCTCATGTTTAATAATACTAAGAATATAAGCACACAATTTATTATGTTTCATTTTTACCAAGATATGAAGAATGGTTTGAAGTATGACATGTCTAAGATGGGTTCTAGTTTTGATGAACATATTGGGGGATGATATAGATATTTTTAGTACAAGTTGTTTATGGATCCAATTTTCCGATGACACTAAACCATTATTATTATAATATGGACCGTAATGATATATAATTAATTTTAAACTAATAATTAGTAATGTTTATGGATTTAATTTTTGGATTACCTCATTTGGTATTATTGAATTTATTAGTTATTTTTTGAAACCAAGGTTAAGATAGTCTAGTGGGAACCCATCAGGTAAGATATGTATTGGAAAATAACGTAATTTAATTGCAATAAAGGAGAATGGTTCTTCAAAAAAAAAGGATTACCTTAATAGATATTTTTATGTGGGTGTGGCTTGTGACACCTATTGGGTCAATAGTATATTTCGTTTTTGAGGTTTACTTACCTTGTGTATAGCATCCCGCCTTTTTATCACATAAACATTCATTACATTATACAAAACTGAGGATCTTTAAGGTTTAGTGTCTTGGAAACCAAGAACTTAATACATGAAAACATAAAACATTCTTCTTTAAAACATGAAAGGCTTGTACTTATGTTCAACCTAGGTTCATTACTGCATCTCATAACCTAGGGACATACATCAAAAGAATGGGTGAGCAGAAGGCCCAGTAAGGGAAACAAGGGAAACATTTTAAATGAGAACTTGAGATACATCAAAAGTTATGAAAAATAACTTTAAGGAATGAGAAATTGATCATGAGGCATATCATAATAAAAATAACATGTTTCATAACTTGAAGATGTGGCTACAACATTTAACATATACAATCATTTCAGTTTCATCAAGGTCCACCCCCAAGGTGTCATTAAAAATTACGAAGGTTATTCACCAAGGCGTGTTTAAAAATAGTCATCTCTAGAGATTCAGTCTTTACCCAATGCATTGGAGCGCTATCAGGGAGTGCCCTAAAATTTTCCATTATTATCATGTGAGCCACATATATTATCATAAATTATTTCATAAACAACCCATATAGAATAAAATAAATGGGTTCCATTTCATAGTCGTCACATTTTAAAAACTTCTTTAAAGACGTGATCTTTAAGTCACTTTAAACCCATGGAAAAAAGAAAGCGATTTTTATGTATGTAAGTCCAAGAATTAAAATATATCATATGATATATATTTGAATACCTATTTAGATGAAAGATATTTGAGTATTCACTTAATAAAATAAAATAATTTGAGAAAAAGGGATACATTTTTAGATGAATATTCGGCAGCATAACGTCTATGTTGCAGGATTTTAGAAAACATTGAAAAGAGAGGGGACATGGGTCACCCACTCATAAATGATCCATAAAATAGTAGAGGGACAGAATATAATGGATATAAGAACATGGTAATGAAATTTTAATGACATATAATATGAAATGAAAAACATTGAAGGAAGAAAAAAAATAAGATTTCTCTTATGAAAATTCTGCAGTCTAACGGTGTCACTTAAAACTTCAAAAAAAAAAACAATTGACGAGATAAAATAGGGTCTCTCATCATATTAACACAAAATATCAGTATTATTGATATATAGATCATACCCCAAAATAATAAAAAGGAACTTGAAACACTTGACATGAAAATAGATTTTGAAAACCAGAAGGGTGAAAGAATCCCTTAAAAATTCGGCAGCCTAACGACGCCACTCAAACATTATTAAAAGGAATTGATGAGAGAAAGAGGGGGTCTCTAATCATATGAAAATGAAAAGTAAAGTAGTATGAATATAAAATAACATCCCCAACATAAGAACATGGAGCATAAAATAAATGACATAAAAGAGAGTACTTGGAATGAAAGAGAGAGCTAGGATCCCTTACCTTAAAACATAACTCTTAAAACTCAAAGGTTGGGACCTTGAGGGCTTGGGGTCACCTTGGGAGGACTCCTTGGGCGGTAAGGAGACCAGAACTTCGTTGAGGATGATTTTGGAGTCAGAAGGATGAGTGAATGGTTTGGTATTTATATGGAAAGTGAGGGGACAAAGCATTAATGGCCAAGGGACACCTCAATTGTGGTATTGGCAATACAAGTGGTATATCCTCATGGATTTGGCCACATGGACACCTCATAACTTATAATACTATTCCCAAGTCGACCTTCCCTTAAAATATCTCATGCCATCATCATGATGTAGTCATGATGTCATTAAACATACTGAAACCCTAAAACTGTATTTTTACTATTCACTGAAAATTATACTTTTTCAGAAAACTCCAAAAAATTTAACATAACATAATATCAATGATATGAATTCAAAAATAAAATCCATTTTATAAAAATAATTTTCTAAATATATTTAATTTAATTTTTAAATAAAAACACTATTCACCGAAAATTCAATTTTTTCAGAAAAATCCTCAAAAATTACCTTAACATAATATCGATGCTCTGAGTTCAAAAATTAAATCCATTTTATAAAAAATAATTTTCTATATATTTTTAATTTAATTTGTTATTAAAAAACACTATTCACCTAAAAAAACTAATACTTGACTACTAATTTCTGAAACAGTTATTTAACTATTTTATTGAATCACATTACTTAATCAAGGTTCCTAGATTATATTAATACTTTCTTTAAGTGAGATTACTAATCCATTTGGTCACATTACTAATCCTAAGGGTAAAATCACTATTCATAAATTACTATTCATCAAAAATTATGTTGATGTTATTAGACTCTAAATTTCGTACTAAACATAATTGTAGAGGCCCATTTTTTCAAAATCATTACACATAATTAATTATTTAAGGTTTACATAAATATTTTCAAATATATTTTTTTCTAGAATTAATAAAAAATATGCATACTATATTTATCTGAACATTTGAATATTCACAAACTTTATCATAAGAAGAAATAAAAATTTTTATTTAAGTTAACGATTTAGAAAAGGTTGTTATGGTCTCGTTACATAGCACCTTATAACACCAACATAGAACCTAAGAGTAAGGTGTGCTAAGGTGAGAGAATCTTGGGGCGGCTCAGCCAACATTGCATGAGTAATAATTTCTATCAGTTTGAACTTCTCCCGAAGGCGATTCCATTCTAGCTTCACACGATGAAGTTCAGCTTGGTTTTGGTCCAGAGCAAAGCCCAGTGGTGCTAACTCTTTCTCAAGTTCTGTTATATGGGCTTCAATTGGCCCGAGACTACAGGATGAGGTCATCAAATCTTTTTTCTATATTAATTAACCAAGATCACTTGTATTTAGAGACAATAATCTCAACATTTAGTTTCCAACGGTCATATTGGCCAAAGGTCATATAACAATAAAAAATCCAATGGTCTCATTTTAATTATACTCATGTTATAAAATGAAACAGTTTTGTTGAGTATAAAATAAAATAACACCCAAAATTAGGAAACAAGATTTACTCAAAATTTTGGGTCGTTACATTCTTCCCCCTTAAGAAATTTCATCCTCGCAATTTTTTTTGAAATTGGGCTTGGAAATTTCATTGAAAGTCCCACATCGGAAAAAGAGTTAGTATAAATATTACTTTAAAAGAAAGAAAAGGAATTACAAAGGTCACCCGAGTTAACCCATACTAGGATTCCATGTATGAAAACATGGACATGGAAGAGAAAAAAAAGTGTCAAGTTCTGATGGAGAGTGATAGAAAACATGATTAGGAGAATGTTAAGAACAAGAAAATCACAAACATATGATGTGTGTAAATGGTCTTTTATTACCCAGTAGGAAACGTAAACCAACAATGTTTTTGTTTTACATTACTTTTCATAATTTTGAGGCATTAATTTACTACATAGAACAAAAACATAGGGAAAAATACCTACCTTCAAGTAGAGTTTCATCGTTTAATAAGTTTCTACCAAAACTAATATTTCCTCAAAACAATGAGCATTCAAAAATACTTGGTCTCATCGAAGCACAAGAATCATCTTCTAGAGAATCACATAATCAAAAAAAGATTAAATATCTATTTCTTCTATCTTTAAACATTATACCAAAAACAGAAGGGGTAAGATAAAAAAACTCTTCAAAAAAAAAAGAATCCCATAGGAAGGGAAACCTCTCTAAATCTTCAAAATTCCACGGTACTACACAAAGTTCACCATAGACAATTCTATAAATAACTATCCTTAAAATTCCTCAAAATAAACCAAAATAAGATTGAAACCCAATTATAAGAACGATGTCATAACATAGTCTTCCAAGATAGACTTTATCATTCATCTCCAAACAACATCAACCACTCTTATCATCTTATAATAAAAGTAACTAAACTAATCACATTTTCCCCAAGATAGGCTGATCATTTCCATAAGTAACCTAAATTACTATAAGTTTGCCTTAAATTCATCAATTATTAAAAATATAAGTCAACCTTTACTTCTCAAGGAAAATACCGTAGTAATCTATTTACCTCAATCATATAGTTTTCCCAAAATAGTGAACGTCTTCCAAATCAATTATCATCTTTTAATCCCCTAATCACCTTTTTTTAAGAAGAACAGCTTCACTACATCAACATGTGGTACATTATAATAGATGTTTTATTTAATGATATAAAATCATCTTAGGTAGTGACTCTATGATCTTAGAAAACATAAAAGATATGCTCATAGATCATGAACTAAAATACAACATGACATAGACAACTATTGCGAAGAAGTTACATGTACTTCAGTCATCATGATCCATCTTAGCATAGGTCTTGCATTTTTACCTTCTCCTTTAAGATTGTTGATGCTCATCATGCTTCTCATCCCTTACAAGAGAGCATTTCCTTGTATAATTTCCAACTTCTCTATATTTACGACATTGAAAAGTATAAGGTACATTAGATCGAACCTTATCTCCATTCATCACATTATCCATTTTTTTAAAGAAATTTCCTAATTTATGTCTTATATTCCCACACTTAAAACATCTTCCGGTTCCTTTGGGACATTATCCTTGGTGCCTCTTCCCACACTTTTTGAAAAAAAGAAATTGGGTCTTCTTTCCCTTATCAACTTGATCAGATGAACATCCTTGAGACTTTGTATTCTTCTTCCTTAATGAATTTGGGAATTCAACTAGGTACCAATTATTAATTGTGATTTTTGATAGCTATTTTGTCATAAGCACAATATGTTCAACTTGATCTCTTATCATCTCTGTCATATTAATAGGGCAATTTTCACATTTCCTTTCACATTGTTTGTTGGGACATGTTCTTCCATTTCCCTCAAAAGAAAGTATAATTAGGGGCTTAAATACTTAGCCAATAATCATTAAAAGTAAACTTTAAGCCTAGAAGGATAAACTTGTAGAAGGAAAGTATACCCTAACTTGTGATACCGTAGGTTCCAATCAAGGTTATCCATGATCATATATTCTTATGTGAATCTTTATTTTATTTTATCACTGTTCCTTTAATAATGGTTCATACTAAAGTTATGAATTTACCAAAGCATATCCCCGGGGAGTGTCATAACCAAGTGTGCAGCAAGGCCCGTGGTCGTGTACCAGTTCCCGTTCGAGTCTTGCTCAAAGTAGTGTTTTTGGGTTTTACCCCTATGTACATCTGTGCCAGAGCCCCCTCTACCTGCTCGTTTCTAGACAGGGATGTGTTTTCTTGGCAACCTCTTACTCAATACTCACCAAAATACCAGGAAGATTTACTATATTTAAACTTTTATATAGGGTTCTTCCTAATGTTTTCATATAATAATTTCCACAAATAACTAAACCATACTTTGATACCAACGATAGCATCCCACCTTTTTATCACATAAACTTTCATTACATTATACAAAACTGAGGATCTTTAAGGTTTAGTGTCTTGGAAACCAGGAACTTAATACATGAAAACATAAAACATTATTCTTAAACACTTGAAAGTCTTCTCATTATGTTCAACCTAGGTTCATTACTGCATCTCACAACCTTGGGACATACATCAAAAGAATGGGTGAGCAGAAGGCCCAATAAGGGATACAAGGGAAACATTTTACATGAGAAATTGAGATACATCAAAAGTTATAAAAAATAACTTTAAGGAATGAGAAAGAGATCATGAGGCATATCATAATAAAAATAACATGTTTTATAACTTTAAGTGTGGCTACAACATTTAACATAGACAATTATTTCTTTTTCACCAAGGTCCATCCCCAAGGTGTCATTAAAAATTACAAAGGTTATTTACCAAGGTGTCGTTAAAAATGGTCATCTCTAGAGATTAAGACTTTACCCAATGCATTGGAGAACTATCAGGGCACACCGTTAAATTTTCCATTATTATCATGTGAGCCACATATATCATCATCAATAATTTCATAAAAAACCCATATAGCATAAAATAAATGAGTTTCATTTCATAGTCATCACATTTTAAAAACTGCTTTAAAGACGTGATCTTTATGTCCCTTTAAACCCACGGATAAAAGAAATAGGGTTATATGTATGTAAGTACCAGAATTAAAATATATCATGTGATATATATGTGAATACCTCTGTATAAGTAAGATCTTTGAGTATTCACTTAACAAAATAAAAGAATTTCAGAAAAAGAGAGAGACATTTTGAGATGAAAATTCGGCAGTATAACTGCTATGTTGTAGGGTTTTAGAAAACACTGAAAAGAGCGGGGACATGGGTCACCCACTCATAAATGATCCATAAAACAGTATAGGGACATAATATTATGGATATAAAGACATGGTAATGAAATTTTAAAGACATACCATATGAAATGAAAAACATTGAAGGAAGAAAAAAAATAAGATTTCTCTTATGAAAATTCTGCAGCCTAACAGCGTCACTTAAAACATAAAAAAAATGAATTGATGAGATAAAATAGTGTCTCTAATCATATGAACATAAAATATCAGTATGATAGATATAGAGATAATACCCCAACATAATAGAAAGTAAGGTGAAAGACTTGACATAAAAATAGATTTTGAAAACGAGAAGGGTGAAAGATTTCCTTAAAAATTCGGCAGCCTAACGGTGCCACTTAAACATTCTTAAAACAATTTGATGAGAGAAATAGGGGGTCTCACATAATATAAACATTAAAAGTTCAGTATAATGAATATAAAAGAACATCCCCAACATAATAAAATGGAGCAAAAAAATGACATAAAAGAGAGTACTTGGAAAGAAAGAGAGAGCTAGGATCTCTTACCCCAAAACCTAACTCTTAAAACTCAAAGGTTGGGACCTTAAGGGCTTGGGGGAACCTTTGGAGGACTCCTTGGGAGGTAAGGAGACTATAACGTCGTTGAGGATGATTTTGGAGTCGAAAAAATGAGAGAATGGCTTGGTATTTATAGGGAAAGTGAGGGGACAAGGCATTAATGGCCAAGGACACCTCAATGGTGGTATTGGAAATACAAGTGGAATTTCCTCATGGTTTTGGCCACTTAAGACACCTCATACCTTATATTACTATTCACAAGTCGACCATCCCTTAAAATATCTCATGGAATCATCATGATGCAGTCATGATGTCATTAAACAAACTGAAACCCTACAACTGTATTTTTACTATTCACTGAATATTCAGCCTTTTCAGAAAACTCCCAAAATTTAACATAACATAATATCAATGATATGAATTCAAAAATAAACTCCATTTTATAAAAATATTTTTCTAAATATTTTTAATTTAATTTTTATATAAAAACACTATTCTCTGAAAATTCATTTTTCTTCAGAAAAATCTCCAAAAATTACCTTAACATAATATCAATGCTCTGAGTTCAAAAATGAAATCCATTTTATAAAAACTAATTTTCTAAAAATTTTTAATTTAATTTTTAATTACAAAACACTATTCACCCAAAAAAACTAATACTTGAAAAATAATTTATGAAACTGTTATTTACCTATTTTATTGAATAACATTACTTAAGCAAGGTGCCTAGATTATATTAATACATTTTTAAGTGATATTACTAATACATTTGGTCACATTACTAATCCTAAGCGTAAAATCACTATTCATAATTTACTATTCACCAAAATTAAGTTGATCTTATTACACTCTAAATTTCATACTGAACATAATTTTAGATGACCATTTTTTGAAAATCATTACACATAATTAATTATTTAAGTTTTACATAAATATTTTCAAATATCTTTTTTTCTAGAATTTATAAAAAATATGTACACTATATTTATCCAAACATTTGAAAATTCAAAAACATCATCATTAGAAGAAATCACAATTTTTATTTAAGTCAAAGGTTTACACAAGGCTGTTACAGTCTTGTTAAATATCCCCTTATAACACCAGCATAGGACCTAAGAGTTAGGTGTGCTAAGGTGAGAGAATCTTAGGGGGGATCAGCCAACATTGCACGAGTAGTAATTTCTATCAGTTTGAACTTCTCGCGAAGGCGATTACGTTCTAGCTTCACATGATGAAGTTCGTCTTGGGTTTGATCCAGAGCAAAGCCCAGTGGTGCTACCTCCTTCCCAAGTTCTGTTAGATGGGCTTAGATTGGCCCGAGACTACTGGATGAGGCCATCGAATCTTCTTTCTATATTAATTAACCAAGATAAATTTTATTTAGAGACAATAATCTTAACATTTAGTTTCCAGCGGTCATATTTTCCAATGGTCATATAACAGTCGAAAACCCAACGGTCTCATTTTAATTATACTCATGTTATCAAATGAAACAGTTTTGTTGAGTATAAAATAAAACAACACACAAAATTAGGAAACAAGATTTATTCCAAATTTCGGGTCATTACATTGTGGCTAACCATTGAGGGTATCAGGTTTCATCGAATAAAAAACACCAATTTTCATTCGGGACACACAAATGTGTGTGGTCAGTGCATGGTTTTTCAAAATATCTAGATAACCATGTGAGGGGTGATAAACGTTTTATAGCGATCATTTTCATGGTTTTATCATAGTTTTCTAAACCATAAAAAACCCTAGAGAAACTATGCGACTCTGTCCAACTAATTAAAAATATGGATTTTATTATTTTCCACTGTTGTTTTTTATAATGTTTTTCAGAATTTCCCCTCCCATGATGGAAATAAAATTCTCCTTTGTAGTAAATCATATCATAACATTTTGGATGGTTTTTAGGATTGTTAGTGGTTTGAAAGGTTGTAATACCCTTTTATAGAGGGTTTATCTTTTCCCCCCTTCTCATGCTTATTCTATCATTTCCATGGAATGTGGAAACCCTAGTAGATGTGATTTATAAATTTTGTGTGTTTTAAGGTGGTATTTATTTTTAATGTGTCTTTGGTGTGTTAGATTTTATTTTACCTATTTTTGGGTACTTTTTATTAATTTATAATATGTTCAAACTAATTCTGATGTTAGTGTCTCTATTTAAGGATTTTTATCATTGATTAACTTTAAATTATGAATATCCATTGGTCTTTGTCACTTAAATTCCCATTGAAATGTTTTTTGGTTATTGTTTATCTCATGTTTGATTCATTTTAATGGTTTGCTTTATATATTAGGGTGTTTAATATGGGTTTCCCAAATGAGAGTGGCGTTTGTGGACTCCATGTGTTTTTAATATGGAGCAAACAAGTTTTATGGTTTTAAATGGATTTCAAAAGATATTTTAGAAATGGTTTTACAATGAAGAAGTTGGTTTCATAAAATATTCATGTTAGTTTGTGAATTTTATTCTGAAATTGGAATTCTTGTATGTAACATTATTTTATATTTTTTATCCTAGAGTAAAACAAGGGTTATCTAGGGTTTGAGAGAGGGATTGTCCAAGGGACTATGAGAGAATTTGGGGAGAAGGCCATGAGATAGTCTACTTGTTTTCCAAGGGACCATGAGTGTATATGGTAGGTAGACTTTGAGATATTTCTTATGGTCCTTAGAGAATTTGAGAGATTTTAGTGTCATTCCTGAGTAATACCATGAGATTTTCCATAATGTTTATCTGGATATCATAATTTATTTTGAATTGGACACATTATAACCTTATTGTTAGATCATTAGGTGAAAATAAATCATTGTTTATTAATACATAATCCATATTCATTTCATTATTTCCTTGTTAATTTGATGAGTTATGTTATTTCCATTTTCATTTATTTGATACATCATGTTAATGTATATTCTATCCACTTTTACTTGTTGGGTGTGTTGATTAGGTGTAATTTTTTTTGACTTGTTTTTTTATTTGGTCCATGTTGAGAATTGTTTTTGAAAAAAATATTTTTTTGAAATGGAAAAACAAAAAACATTAATTGGTTTTTTTATTATAGAATGTTTTAAAAGTTGTTTAGTTTGAAATGTGTTTTCAACCCTATATATTGGTTTGCATGGTTAAATTCTATTAATAGATTAGTGGTGTCATCATACTAGGATTCATTCCTTAAACACTACATATTCCTTTAGGAATATGAACAATTTTTTAGGACCCGGGTTAATGAAAGGGCACCATGTGCTTGGGGGATCTTCTGGATTACCACAATATGGTGCTTTTTGTAGGATATCAGGTCTCACATAGTTTCCTCATGTGGATGATTTTTTTGGGTTTTTACCCATTGGGATTTAAATTTTAGTATTATTGGGGGTTTTCCCATATATATATATATACATATTACTATTGATACCATGCATATTTCCTTTTATGGAATGTTTTTATTATGATGTTGTTGCGATTGTTTATTATTTCAACTTTACATATGTTGTGTCACATAGAATTGTTTTCTATGCATGATGAATATGATTATACAGGAATAGTAATCCCATTTTATGGATGGTTTATTCTAGTTAATCATGGTAGAAACCATTCCCAATATTTTTTTGGTTGTGTCTGGTGATTATCGCCAGACAATGGTGATTGGGAATACACACTAGGCCATGTAGCACTACATCTCAGGTGATGGGTTATGTTGAAATGGGATAGTTCAGTAAAATTGATATTATATGGTGTTTTTATCTATTTTTTAGTGGCTTAATGGATTTAGGGAAATCAAGACTTAGGAGGTAGGATCAGAGGAGTGTTTGACCGAATCATTATTATACCGAGCCTTGTGTTTTCATGGGTGGTCTGGGATTGTGATTATATATTGATCCATGTTATAGGTTGTTTTAATGTTATATTGAGGTATTTAATAGATGTTATTGGGTCATAGGGTATGAAAATATTACATTTTTTATTGAGGTGAAAATAAAAAAAATTTATATTTGTGTGTGATTAAGGAGAATTATTAGTAGAAACCATAAAAAAATGTGAGGCCTTGTCTATCAAAATTCTAGTGAAGCCCAACCAATTGGCACACAATTAGTATAAACATATGAACATACCATGAAAAGTGTGAAATGTATATTTTTTTTGATTTTTACTCCCTTTTAATTTGTAGTTTCTTTTTATCTTACATTTCTTGTCGATACACAAGATGATGGTTAATTTTTGTTTTTTTACATGACATGAAAATGAATTTACTTTGATGAATCATATGTTTTATATCTTGTTGTTCAATCCTCATAGAAAAACCTATTCCATGAAAATATTGGGAGTTTTAGGGAATAGACTATATGTGAAACCCCTTTTTAATCTGACCATGGTTGAGTTAGTAATTTATATGATCAAGTCTATGGGTCATGTTAGTGTTCGAGACAATATATGGATGGTGTACCATGATCATGAGTTTATGAGGAAAAATTCACTGGTGTCCCATGGAGATAGTGGATCCAAAGAGGTATACGAGTGGGTGGATCATATTAAGTGTATCTTTGAGTGTCTAAAAAATCAAGAGACCTTGAAGGTGGGACTTTCCACTTGTATTATAGAAGGATCAAGTATTATGTGATTGAAATTGATGGTTCTAGAATGGTGGAAATATAATTTTACCTACACCACACCTAGGTGTATTTTATCTAGTAGTTATACACTTAGAACTTGAGGGTAGAGAAGGCCAGAGTGTTCTTAATGTTGGATAAAGGGAATCATATAGTGCTGGAGTATGTCTCCTGATTAACTGAGTTTGTCCACGTCTATCCGTACCCCCTAATAAATTATTACTATAAGGATTGATGTATTGGGATCAGCTTGAGGCTAGATATTTGATCAATGGTAATTTTTATAATGTACTAAAATATTTTTTTTGTAAAAGGATTATATTGTATTAGTATATTTGATTGGTATGAATGGTATTAGTGGAATTCTTTATTTAAGAAATAATCAGAGTTCATTTTCATGTTTGAAGTGGAAGTAGAATGAGTCTTAGTAGGAAGAGGAAAGATAGTTAAATTGTTGTCATGTAAATTTCATGTGGATTAAATTGGACATAATCTAATGTTTTTTTAAGTGTTTGATGGGTGGACATAGTTGGACTCATTTTATAAAAACTCTAATGGAATACCACCTGTGTGGGAATCTGTGTCATATTTAGACCATATGTTAGTTTTCTTAACGAGGTATCGGTATTTTCCACACATTATAAAATGGTTATTAGTTTTTTAGAAGTCTTCTTAGTGTAAGTGATCTTTCCCTTGTATATGAGAGATTATCACTAGGGGAAAGAGGCATATGTAAGTATTGAGCATCGACATCTCAATGGAATGTTGGTTGTGCTTGAAAAATCATATTTTAGGGTAGTTATAGTTAGAGGTATGGTTTTTATTCCTTCTTAAATGGAATTAGTTTTTTTAATATTATAGAATATCATTATTTCATTTCAATTAATCATCATGATGATTGGGGAATGAGATCTGATTTTATTTCATACATCATGGACATACTAACCCTATTAGGTAGAATTAACGACCATGGTTTTATTTTCCCATAGTACTAGTTTTTAACTATTAATGTGGAGATAATTTTTGGAATTAGTCATGTTAGATATGAATATTTTTTAGCTTATTATTGACAAGGATTGGTTAAATTGATTTAAGTAACTGGTTGATTATTGAAACCTTAAGGTCAAATTCCTTATTTTGGAAGGGATAAAAAATGTCTATAGGGTGAGTGAGATCTATGATCAGGCAGAAAAAATTAGTTTATTAAGATATGGGGGTGATTTATTTAAATTTTTTCAAGGATTCATATTTATTCTTAAAGAGATAGTTTCATTGTGAAATTTCCAGAGGTCTAGAAAGGTACCTGTATGTGATTCTATAGTATTTTTGGTGTATCATCACAATTAATGGTTTATTTTACCATAAATATAATCCACATGAAAAATAATGTTACCATTCAATCTTAAATAATGGATTTGACTGAGTTGAAAGATATGAAATTTTTGCTAGATGACCTCGAGGGAATGGGTTTTATCTATCATACCTTCCCACAATGGTATTTTCCAGTTATCATTTCAGTGAAGGAGTTAGAAGACTCCAAAATTTCCTAGCCTAATGTAATATTAACTAGATGATAATTAATAATAAATTCCCATTTCTCAGAATTGATGGTATTTTTTATCAGTTTAAAGGATCCCATTCATTTTCAAAAATAGACTTATGATCGGGGAACAACCAATTGGGAATCCGACATGTGTATGTTCTAAAGAATAAATTTTAAATGTGGTTGGGATATTTTCAGTATTTGGTTATGTCATTAGGCCTTAAAAATTCTCCCGCAGTCATTATGAAACTAATGAATAAAATATTCCTCTACTTTTGGACTTCCGGATGGCAGTGTTTTTTAAAAAAATATTTATTGATTCTTAGATGAAGGAGGAGAATTAAAAATATTTGGAATATGTTTTTGATGTTTTGAAGGAACATAATTTATATTAAAATATTTCCATATTCCATTTTTATATATATAAAGTTAAATTTTGGGCCATATGATTTCTAAGGTCAGTGTTTTAGTGGATCTAGATAATGTTCAAGTAGAAAAAGAATAACAATAGAAAAAGAATGTGTTTTATATCTTTATCATTATGATAATGATTGGGAATTATTGAATTTTTTTAGGACACATCTTGGTTGACATTTCCATTAATGAAATTGACTAGTATAGGGATGAATTTTGAGTTGGATTAGTAGTTCTGGGATGATTTTGTGCAGTTAATGGTATGATATTCATCCACCCACATCTTGATTCTTGCTGAGCTCAGAAAGGTTCATTCTTTTTGTTAAAAAGATCATGTACTAGGGTTCATTTTTTTCTTAAAATAGGAGTGTAATGTGGTGGAATATATCTCATTGTATTTATAACCACAAGAGTGTAATAATCCCACCAATTAATTAGAGCTAGTAACTAAGATTCATGCAATAATAATGGGCGACACTACCTATTTAGGGAAAGTTTTGTGGTTAATTTGGATCATAAGAGCCCAATGAAATTTTTTATCTAGAGGGAACTAAAACATAAATAGATATATTTGATGGAATATCATATGAAATTTATTTTGATATTTAATATACACTTTGTAAGGGGAATTTGGTCACTAATGAATTAAGTATAAACATTCTGATATAATTTATTTGGGAGTCATTGGATTAGTGTTGTCTATTAAGATTGTTGGAAGATCTATGACCTGATGTTTTTTTAATTATGTGGATTTTGTATCCCTTACTAGTGTTCCTATCCCACTACATCATACAGATAGGGATGGTAGTGATAATGTATCTGACCTTGAGTTATTGTATATAGTAGTGCATTATGTGTTGGAGAGTCCTTGTCTACTTGGTGACAATGTTTCTAACCTTGAGTTATCTATGTGTTAGGGAGTCCTTGTCTATTTGAAACATCACTCTAGTTTTTCCATTCACCTCAGGGAAAATTAGTTGTTATATACCTTGAGTATTCAGTGTTAGTGGGCATAAATGAAACCTATAATGGTGGAATTTTTCTCCTATTTATTGATATTCCAAATGATCAATGTAAATCATAAAAGACGATCATAGTTTTAATATCCATTACAATCTTATTTTTTATGTGGGATGATATATCTATGGATTTCATGATCGATTTATGTCATACGATTAGAAAGAATGATTTTATATGGGTGATTATTTATTGGTTAAGAAAATCTACCCATTTTATTCCAATTAGTGACTTAACCCATGTGAAGGACATAAAATGTCTTTATATTCAATCATTCCTTGGACTCCATTGAGTTACCTTGATGATTATTTTAGATAGGGATGGTTATTTTACTTCTCGGTTTATAATGTTACTCCAAGAATACTTTGTAACTAATGAGGGGAAAATAACCACATATCACCTGCAGATGGATGTTCAGTCTGAGTGGACCAATGGAACTCTTGAGGAAATGTTTTCAGAATATGTTCTTAATTTTTTTGGTTTTCTGGAATGGTGTATGGATTTGAAAAATATCACATATAATAACTACTACTATATCTCAATCATGGTATCCCCATTTGAGTAACTTTATAGGCAGAAATTGTAATCCATATTCTATTATTATAAAGTGGGTTGGAATTCTTATGTAGGACTAAGCATCATCCAAGAGATGACAGAGATCATGTGGCTGATTCAGACAAGGTCAATGATTTCTCAGATTCTCTAGAAGCATTATTCTAACCATTTTCATCACTCATTGTAATTTCTTGTAAGTGAATGATTATTTCCTTAGGTATCAGTTCTATTGGTAAAAATTTATTTTGAAATATAATGAATGTTGGTGGAATATTATACTAGGTAGTTTTTTGTAGTGGAGAATCTTGGGAAGGTATCCTATCAGCTATAGTATCCATTATGAATTACCTCAATCTATAATGTCTTTTATGTCACCTAGAATAATTTACATCCTATAAACCCATTTCTAATGGTAGAGTGAGAAGACTGAGAGACTTGAGAATCATCCTACCATTGTGTAGTACCATATTCATATCATGGATATTTAGAATAAGGTTCTACTTGGTAAAAAAACCATTTGTCCATGTCCTCTGGAATCATTGTGGTTATAGCCAAGAAGCATATGAGCATGAAGCTTTGGAAAGGGAGCATTTTCCACACATTTTTTCTTCTTCATAAGGTTGAGGAATTTATAGGGGCATAGTGTGGAATGGTGTAGAGTTTATGAATCCCACTAGGTCAGTGGTAAATTTCATTATTTTTATTTTTAAATACCATTTGGTTGAATATTGAGGGTATCAAGTTATGGGGATGAAAACACCATTTTAGTGGAGATGAACCAAGGCATACTATTAGAACATAGTTTTCATACAAGTACAGCTAACTATGAAAGTGGTTCTGAGATTTTAACAATTAACTTTTTCATGGTTTTATCATGGTTTTTGAAACCATGAAAATCCTATGAAAAACTAAGCCGACCTAACACGACATGATTTTTTTTCCATTTACCATTTCCACTATAATATTTATACCTCTTAGAGAATATGTTTTCCTCCCATCATGCACATGCTCTTCTATGTGGTGGTAAAGCATCCCCTCTCATTTTGGTTTGGTTTATCACATATTTTTTTATCATTTTTCTTGAAGTAATACCCTTCCTTCATGGATTCTTATGTCTATCCCCCTTATCATGATTCAACTTCAATTTCAATGTAAAATTGCAACCTGATTAGGAATGTTGAAAAATATTGGGTTTGTGATGAGGGATTTTATTTTTTTCCATGTGTCTTTGTTCATGAGGTCCTCTATAAACAATTTTTGATGTTTTCTAGACATGATGTTGGGGTCAAAACCAATTATGAGGTAGATATCTCTATTTATGAGTGTTTTTCATGGATTCTAAATAAATTATGAATCACATTGGGTTATTGTTGTTTTAATATTCAATGAAATGGCTTATAGTTATTGTTTATCAATTTTTTGTTATGTTTAATGGCTTGGTTTTAGTATTTGGGTGTTTAATGAAGGATTTCCAAATGGAAGTGGCATGTGTGCAGCCTATTTTTTTTAAAAAAATCGGATTAAATAAGTTTTATAGTTTTAAATTAATTTCTAATGTAATTTTAGAAATGTTTTTACCATTCATATGGTTTTTTAAATGGTAATGATGTTTTTTGAACATGGATTGTGATGTTTTTTCATATATGGTACTAGATTAGAGATCTTGTTGAAGGGAGTAGCATATGAGATTACGGTGGTTCGTGTAGGGGGTTTTTTGAGGGATCTTGAGAGCATTTAGGGATGAATACCTTGATGGATTCAACTTGTTTTCATGGGTATGTGATTTCCATTGGTGGAAATAATATAAGAGATTCCATTTTATTTTCGATAGAAAATGATAACTAATGTATTTGGACTCATGAAATACCATGAGAGTATCTACCTTGTTTGGCCTGCTAGCATGCATTATGTAGACTCACTCGCCATTTAACCTTATAGTTAGATCCCTAGGGTCACATTTCTCATGTCATATTATTTAATATACCTTTGAATTCGATTAGTTCAATGTTAATTTGATGACTTATGTTCTCCCCATTTAATTTTATATATTAATTTACGCTTGTACCGTCCCTCCCCACTCATTTTATTAAGAAGGTGGAGGAACATTACTTGTCCTTAAGCGACATCCCCAACATGCCAAAGATAGAAATAAATTTTGATGGATTCATTTACAATTGGTGGATGATTTTCCATTTGAATATAAAGAAACAAAACAAACAATACATAACTTACCAAACCACTAAATTATGCAAGATAACAATGAAAGAAAATGAAAAATTTCAATATATCAAACCCTACTACAAACATACTACATCAAAATACTATAAAACAGCCATATCCACAACAGAAGACTACAAAACCAAAAAAATATCAAAGACAACTAAATCCCAAGCTCCAACATACTCCATGTTAAACTTTACAAAACAACCCAAGTATCATTAAGCATCACTAGATATGTGTGGTACTTTACCTTTTCTAATGTCTCAATAAATGGAATCTACAAAATCACCTATTTTCTAAAGAAATAGTGAGTAATGATACTAAATATTCTTTCTGCAAATGACTTCCCTACTCACGCCACTAGGATAGAATATATTAGGACATTTATATAAAATAGTTTTTATAAAACAATTCCTAATGAGTTTATTTTAAAATATAAACTAGTGCCATGAAAAAGAAGTTTTCACAAAACAATATCATGTTCCAAGGAATGAAACTGAACAATGTATTAAAACCATTCCACAATCTCTATTTTGGAACAACCCAATCCATTCCACTTAACCATAAATCCAACCATACATGAAATTATGGTCCTCCCTATACTCATTAGTGGCGATTCATCCTTCTACGAATCTGTAACTTATTAAGTCATTTTGATGGGGGTACTTCATGCCCATTTTTGTCCCAACCTTTGGTTGGGGTACTTCATGCCCTTATCAATCCCTATGCATATGAACACACACCGCACAAAAATTCCAAAACAAAGTGTGCCAAATCAATTGTATTAAAAACAACTCCATAGGCCACTTTTCGTAAATTCAACCATGTAACTGATTTTAAAATCCTTATTAAAAAAAAACCATAATGCATTTTTCACAATAATTTAATAATTTATACAAAACTACAAAAAAATCACTAATAAGGATTACTACCATTCTTTTCACTCAAATTTCACAAAAAATTCAAGTAAAACAATAAATTTTAATTCATTCCAACAATTATTGTTAGAATATTTGAGTGTGAATTCACCTACCTTAGAAAATTAATAGAAAAGCGAAAACAGCATGAAAAATTCCCATGAAAATGGATCGAATCTCTAAACTCCCACCTTTGATATCCTCCCTTATCCTCAAAAAATACAAATATAATCATATATGGCATCAAATACCTTAGATATATCCACATATGACATAGATATAAGAAACAAAGAGATAGTTAGATGTAAATATAAGTAAAACCATCAAGAACAACCATAAAAAATGACTTACAACAATATATGGGCTTCAATTCACCATGAAATGCCTAAAGATTTAATCCATATTGATGGGAAGATATTACCTAAAATTTGGTAGGGAGGAAAAACATGTTTGGGTCAAAATGGAGAAAAAAAATGTGTTATAACCTAAATCCTTCCTAGATCAACTTTTTGTGGATCTATTTTTTAAATAGTGCATGGTTAGTCACACATTTGAACATACTATGTATGAACCATGCGTTAGATACTAATTCAAGGGGGATATTCACATGGTTGGCTCTCTTAGTTACTAAACTAGTTTCCAGTCTTTCCACACCCCACTTTCTATCAATTCATGGTTCCTACTGAGTGGCTACAACGTTCTCCAAACTGTGCTCCTTGACCATGCACCTACCTAGTGCCCTTTGTCTCATTATGAACAATTTCATAGGGACGTTTCATAGTTTTCACTAATTGTGGACGAACAATTAACCCTCTAAAAATCTCCAAAAAAACATTTGAAACATATTTCAAACTCTCCTAAACTCTACCCAACCACATTATAAATATAAAATATCATAAAAGAAGGGTTACTTATATGAAACTGGTGGGTGTTCTACAATACTGATGTATAAGATTCCAATTATTACATAGTAGGTATGTTGACTAGGTGTGGTATTTTGGTTTTGTTTTATTATTTTATCCATGTTGAAAAATGATTTGGAAAAAATGTTTATTTTAAATGTAATACAAAATGTATCATTGTGTGTTTATTTGAAATTGGACCATTTTCAAAGTGATTTAGTTTTGAAAAGTGTTTTAAAACTATTTTATAGGTTTACAAGGATAAAATCCATAAATATATTGATATCTTAATGGTATTTATTACCTACACCATCTATATTACATCATCAATATATAGACATGGTTTTATAAGAAATATGTAAATTCAAGAGAACCATTTTGTTGGGTGTATATTCTTTATTACCACAGACAATTGTTTTTTAGAGGTGATGATGTCCCGCATTATAGACTCATGTGGAGTCACTTTTAGAGTGTTCAGATTTGGGGATTTACATTCATGTACTCTTGTCCTTTTCCCCATTTATTATATATATTATATAATAAAGGAGACACCTTATATGTGTCTATATATGGAATGTTTTTTGTATGGTATAGTTTTGATTGTATATAATATCATTATTTTATATGTTTTGTCACTCTGGATGATTTTTTCTATCTATTTATCCTGAGAATATTATCATGTATGTAACATTTTATAGATAGTTCATTCCAATTACCATGGGTGGAACCATTCCCAATAGATTTTGGGTTATACATGGTTCTTATCGCCAGCCCATGGTAATCAGGAATGTGTTTCGGGCCCTGGGGACACCTACTCAGGCGACGAGTTAGGCTAACTAGGATGATTCATTAGACAACTATAGAATAGATTCAAAAGGAGTAAAAATAGAAAACATTGTATATTGGTTATTTTCCAAATTTACCATAGTCTATGATGAAAGATCTTATGATTTCACATCACAAGAATAGTCATCCTAGGAAGAATCTGTTCTGTAAAAGATTAAGAAGTGGGTTTCATGATATATTAGTCCTTTAAATGATTTCTATCATTATATGGTCTCTCACTATGATTATTGTTTATCAAAATTAGATTTATATTTATGGTCAATGGATATAACTATAAAGAATCATGTTAATACGAAATTTTATGGATTATGAAATATTTTTCCACTATAGAAAACAATTGATATGGGTGTTGAAATGAAAAATATAAATTTTATGCTTACATACTTTTCTCTGACAATAAATCATGTTAAGATTCAAATTGAGAAAATGATTGAACAATTTTCAATTGAGTACATAATGAGGAAATATCCACCTTCTTTTATTGTTTCCAGTAATCTACTAATTTTTTATCAACATATTAATACCATTAAATTTTTTTTCCATTGTTCAGAGCTTGAAAATATAATTTTGGACGTCTATCATTTTGAAGGAGAAGGAAATATATGGGTTAATATTATCAATAGAAGATGGATAAATAATGAAATTAACTCAATGGAATGGTATGAGTATATATAGTTATTTTAAAACTTGGTTGGTCCTTGAATTATTCATATGATAATGTGAAGTAATTTCATGAGCTAAATAAGAAGGATTATTAGTCCACTATTAACTCTGTGGTAAATTTTAATTTTTTTTATTCTACTCTTATTATCAGCCATCATGATAGAAAGATTGATTAATTCATCATTGGCATATAAAAATATCCCCAAAGGGAATTACCCACAATAGGCTTTAGTATCTATGGGGAAATAATTTTATATACTATGAAAGAATAAATATAGGCCACTTTCACCCATCAATATAATGTTTTTGATAACAAAATAACGGTGTTACTAAAATTAAATTATATAATAACAACCAAGGATGGAATAATATGATTCTTACTTTTTTCTCAAAATGTGGAAGGAAATATGGTATAAATTCTCTCCATGGGACTAGTAAATGTTATAAGTCTTAGAAAGATGGTCATAAAACAATTAAATTCCAATGTAATGGGAAGATAATGATGTGAAGCGAGAAAAATATCTAAACAACACCCTAGTTAGAACTCTAGTGTTCCATATATATGGAGTATGGGAATTATAAAAACTAGTGCTTGAATCTGATGGCCAATGAAGATGTATAATGTCAAAAACCTATTAAGACCATATAAAAATTGAAATACCATGTTATTAATAAGGCCAATGAGGGTTATAAGAATAAATTTATTAAAGTTACACTTACCATCCATTCTAAAACTTCCAGTATCTTAATTGTCTTTGAATATACCCAGTCTTTAATGTCTGAAGAATTTATTATGGGTAAATCATTACCATCAAAAAAATTACATTTTTAATTACTAGTGAAACTCCAAATTGTATGGTAGTTTATTCTCGTGCATATGATTGTTATCTGATTAAATATTTTGGGAATATTCTTCTCCAAAATGATTTGTATTCATCATATAGTTTAATTTGATGTTATTTTGGGCATACATTTACTTCATTTATAAAAATATTACATCCATTTGTGCTGATGAAAAGTTAAATTTGATATTCTAAACCATCATATGTTTTCCTATCGATATGAGGATAAATATGTAATTTCAGTAGAAATAATGTCCATTTTATGGGTTACAATTCCACTTCAAAGGATGTATTTAACTTAAATGGTTCGGGTGAAAATTAACATCGTAGAAATGCATATTTTATGTGAGTTTTTTATGAAATTCTAGAAGAGTTTCTTAAACTTTTACTGAATCATGATGTTGTGTTTTGAATAAAAATACTACCTAATGCTACATATATTTCAAAGACTTTATATAGAAGGGACTCAATTGAGTAGTAGAGATTGAAGAAGAAACTTTGGGTGAATCATAATTAGGGACACATTTAGACAATTGTGTCACTAAGACATTCCCTTATTATTTTTTAAAATAATTATTGACCAATGCCCTTCTATATTAAATAATGAGAACTTAATAAGATGATGATCATGAATAAGTGTACCCTCCCAAATATTGATATTTTTTTGATCAATGGTATAGTGATCAATTTTTTTCAAATATTTTTATAGATCAATATTATATAAATTGAAGGAAAATGTAAAAACAAACCCAAGATAGCATTTCGTAAGGATTTTAGACACTATGAACTTATATTGATTCAATTAGGTCTTACTAAGCCCCAAATATATTCATGGATTTAACAAAATGAGTCTTTTCACATAAAATTTATCAATTTATGGTAGTTTTAATAGAAAATATTCTATAATATTCATAGAGTAAGGAAAAAATGAATTTAAAGTGATTATTTTACTGAAGACATTATATTAGGAGAAGTGACATGAAAAATTTAAAAAGTGTGAATTTTTGAAATATTTTTTTTTCATTTTTTGGATATATAATCTGAAGCATGGGTATCTCTATGGATCTATAAAAGAAGGAATTTATTAATTATTATCCTTGAGAAAAAACTATGACTAATATATATAGTTTATCTATATTACCTAGATATTATGCATTATTATTGATTATGTTATAACGGCTATCGAATTAACCCATTATGTTAATTATGAAGTGATTAAAGTTTCTTTGGACATATAATTGTCAATAAAATTTCAAGGAACCAAATAAAAGGTTGGGAAGCACACCTGTAATCACAATACCCTAAAATAGAGAAGGGATTATTAATTTTATTATTGAGTCAAAAATTGGTTACATATTGTTTCTCATGAATAAAAATTTTATTATAACTTATTCCCTATGAAAGTTGATGATTCCTGATAAAAATAATCCAAATCTTGATTTGGAAGTATTTTTCTACAATTTATTCATTAATGATATGGTTGAATTATTTTAATAAATAAATTTTTGACATATATACTGATCATAAATGTTTAAGGTATATATTCACCATAAATTATTTTAATAGGTCATAGAGTATATTGTTGGAGTAAAATAAGGATTATTACTACTAAATATATTACCACCACCACAATGAAAACAACGTTACTAATGCATTTAACCAATGTGTCATGCTCTATTATTAGTGGTAAAGATAAAAAAGATCCAACATTTACAGATATTGATACTATAGACCATGAATTCTTGAAGGATTATGAGAAATCATATATTTCTCATTTGAGTGTCCAACCATCAATCAATATGAAGGTTAAAGAGGTGTATATAGAAGATGAATTTATAAAATTGTATTTCATAAATGTTCCTAAGATCAACCATGAATATTATGGAAGGATAATATTCAATAATTAGTTATGATTTATATGAATTAAAAACATGTAGAGGGAGCTATTGGAATATTCCCATATATAAACATACCCTATTCATCTTGGATGTATGAAGATGTATAGTGATAAAAAATTTTATTTCGGGTGGGACATTACGAAGAAAGATATTGTAAAGTATGTATCATGGTGTTGGATATGTATGCATGTTTAGGCTAAAAGAGATAATTCTACGGGGATGTTATAACCATCAGCTATACCAAAAACTAAAATGGGAAAACATCACTTTGGATTTAGTCATTAGACACCCCAAAACGTTTAATGGTCATAATGTTATTTGGGATTTAGTTTATTTCCTTACCATGTATTCACATTTTAATGATATTCAAGAAGATTTATATCTTTATCTACATTCCAAGAAATACATTAAGGAACTTCTATGGATTCATATAGCTCCTCATTTTATTATATCTAATTGAATTTTCTAGTGAAGTATTTTACATGATTTGGATATGTAGTTATGTTTCAGAACAAAATTTTCTCCTCATATAGATGGTTATTCTTATAGGACCCTTAAACCACTAGAAGATATTCTAAGATACTTTTCTATTTATTACAAAGGTGTATGGTATTAACAGTTTCCTATCATCTATTTTTATTATAATAATGGCCTTAAATATGGAATTAATCTAGATCCTTATAAATAAATCTATGAAAATACATGTATAACTATAAAAATATTGAATAATCATAGATAAATAATGTTTTTGGGACTTAATCTAGCTGATGAAATGACAGTGATGGTAGGATTTAATCAACAACACATCAAGGTAGCTCAGAGTTGACATAAGTCTTTTATTGGAAATAAATGGTGATTTATAGAATTAAATTTTAGTGAGAAGTTATTCCTATAAATTTATCAATTTTAAAAGGTTATATGAATAGAAAAAAGTTAAATATGAACCCTATATATATCCTAACATTTTATATTTTTGATCAAATTAGGATATGTGGGGGTCAATTAGAGCTTCCACCGAACCTCACTCAAGTTCACAATTTGTTCCATGTATCTCTCAAATGTAAGAACTTATTTTGACATTAACTTGCACTAAACTCAGATGTAGTATCACAAAAATAATTTTATTCCTAATTATGAGCAACCAATATAAATATTGTAATTGAGATATAATGTGCTATAGAACAAGTTTACTCTCTTGTTAAAGTTCTCTAGATCAATCATAAAATTGATGATGATACATGGGTACCTATGAAAATTATGAAGTAGAGAGATCCTCATTTTTTATATTACAATGAAACAAATTTTAGGGAAAATTAATTTTAAGGTAGGGTGTGGTACAAAATAACACCCCACTATTTTATATTTATTTCATTTTAAATAAACTCATAGAATTTATACCATTCTTTACACTCATCCCCAAGTCTAAATGATCCCATTATATAATACACCGTTTAAACTATACCATTGGTTTAGGTGGTATGAAAATAATTAAATATATTAAGATATATATATATATATATATGTCTTCATAGATTTAAATTTAGGGATAAATTCATAATAATTAATCATTTTAATTTTTTATGAATGAATTTATTGATTAAAATTCATTTTTATGAAGAAATGTATTTCTCTATATATTATGTATTGTTAATTAAGAAATCAAAAAATCACTATTAAAAATCAATTTTAAATAACATCATTATTAATTTAGGAATAATCATCAATGAAAAAGTTATCTATAGTCTATTAATGATGATAAGGTCATTTAAAAGTAAAAGAGTAACTTTTCACAATTTTTTTATGTGTGACATGTGTTCTTCTCATAGTAAATAAAATAAATAAATTTTGATTAATGGATATAGATAAATTTATATAATATTTATTTAATAAAATATTTTCACATTAATTTCATAGTCTCTACTAGGAATACAATAGAATTAAAGTAATTTTTTTTAAAAAAATTCATTTATAAAAAATGGAGTCCTTATTGTGCTACATGTGATTATTTTAAAAATTATTCCAACCACATTTTGAAAATAAAATTTTAAAACCGATTATATATTAAAAATAATTATTTCAATTTTTATAATGAATACACATAAATTTTTATTCATAATTAATATAAAAATAGTAAAAACTTGTTACTATAGTTAGGGTTAAAAATTTATATCAGGTAGAGGGTTAATCAAAGATATAAGGGTTTTATTTTTTCATATAAAATCATAGTTATTATTATTTTAATAAATTTCAACTCAATAATATTTTCTATTAAATTAATTTTCAATTAAAAATCATTATACTAGATAGAGAAGTTTATTATATAAAAATATTTTAAGTAATTCCATGTACGTCCTATCACTCACTTATATAATTACCCCCTATAAACTATTATTCATAAATTATTACCATTATATACTATATAATACCTAAATTAATACCTTTTTATATTTATTAACTTCATAATAGATCTTTGGGTTATATCATATGACCAATATTTTTTAGTCATAAGGTGTAAGCTAAAAGTAGTATCTCAAAGAGGTTGTATAAATCTAAACAGATCTCATAGAATTTAATTTAGTTTTCATCATTCTATATAAATATTATTTATATACTGGAAAAAGAAAAAAAAATAACATCAATATACTATGAGTTTATTATAATGCTATTATAACCAATTTACACCTCATTTCCATCAAATGTGAAATGGATGTATCATAAGTGCGTACGTGTGGACTTCTACCTCCACATAATGATACAATTCATTTTCCATCACAACCACACAAGGATGCTTATAATGATGTATTTCTTAAATAGATATGTTATTTTTGTTGTAATATTTATTTTTTTGGTAAATTTTTCTTTCTTTTTTTCTCATTTAGTTAGAAAATAGAAAAAGTGTTCAATTGAATATACATACCACTATCACCATCAACAATGGAACTAATTTTTCTATCTATTCCCTTTATGGAAGGTGATAAATATGTATAGAATGAATATATATGATATTAATATCATGTGTAATATTTTTTAGATTATGTAACCTTGATCAATGTACTAGGATAAGAACTTCTAAATTAAAACATTCCTGGAAAACGTAGAGTTATCTTTCATAAATGACGATTTTAATAAATTATTATTAATAATTTGATATTAAAATAATATAGGTGAACCATATATGATATTATAACTATAAAAATGGTTATTATATAATATTATAACAAATTTTAATTTTATTTTACAGTAGTTTAGAGTTCTTTTAAAGAAATTTATTCATGTGGTAAGAGATTTATGTTACAATATCATTTTTAGAAGGATTTTTTATCCTTAAATATATGATGCCAAAATTAAAAAAAATATTTATAAAAATTATCATTAAATTTATTCTAGTATATTGTTTATAATATATTAAATTATTTCATTTCATTTCCGTCTATCAATATAGTAATTTTTTTGAATTAACATATATAAGGAAAACTATCTTTGTATTTTAATATTGTTTGGAATATGTTTCTTCCATTAAAAAATATTTTTAAAATGTTATCAATATTGTTTTTACTCTTATATAATGATTTAATAAAATCAATTTTATCTTTGTGTTACAATTAATAGAATTTATTAATTGAAACTTCTAATCATTTTCAGAATGATGTACTTTTTACCAAATGATTAGATGAAATATTTGTTTTAAGTTAGAATTCATAAAAATATTTTCCCACCATCATAGATAGTCATTTATTTGATTATTCCTTTATCGTTTTTTGGGTATTATAGAGGAAAACGTTTTCTTTAAATTTTTTGGATATTTTTATATTTTAAAACGTTATTTCAAATTGAAAAGTATATTTTACTCAAGAAATATTATAATGACATTTTAAAATAATTTTTCATATATGATAACATACTTTGATGTCACTTACAATTCATTGTTAATTTTATTCTATAATACCATATGTATTCTTTCTCTTAATTATTAGCTATTATTATGATTAAATATTGATGAAACTTGTTTTATTTTCCACATGTCAAGCTATAATGAGATGATAATTATTTTTATAACACTATAGAATACATATGAATGGATTATTATAATGTCATGGGTCGGTCTATTATATAACTTGATGTAATTTGGTAAATATTTTTGTTTTTTGAGATCTAATGGTACATATTTGGTTATCCCAATCATAAAATAAAGCTCACTGGAGGTTATCCCAAACCCAAAGTAGGTACATAGGTGGTAATCCCAAATCTAACGTGTGATGTATGTCATTATCCATTATGAAGAAATTAAATTTTTATGATTATGAATTTTCCAAACCGTATTCCTAACTGAAATATGATGATATTTTTAAAAATTTCAGATCCCAGGTCTCATAATTATTAATTCCATTATGATTCATGTCTTATGAACTACCATGTTTGATTTTCGAACCCATGATTATGATCTATGAATTGTTTTGTTTGATTTTCAAAATTTAATTCTAATACACTACCACCATTATTCTAATTTTGTGATAAAAATTTATTATTAATTGATATCACAATTTTTACCCTTACTAATCATATGAATTAACCCTTTATTATGTTTCCTTCTCCCAAGGATATGAACAAAGGATTTACATAATATATGTCTATGAAGGTTTCTACTTGTGATGAACTTAGTGTGATATGATTTAGATCATTTATATAAATATTTATTATATGTCATATGAATCTAAAGAAACAAAACCTTTAATGTTTAGGAATGGATCATAATGATATGTAATGAAATAAAATTTAATATGATTTAATATTTTTACATTTAATGTTTGTGTCTCTTATGTTCCCTTGGATGTGCACAAATATACATGTAAAATATGACATAAAAAGAAAAAAATATCCAAGTAAATATTTCATTGGCTATGAATGAAACATAAAAACGGTCCTAAATAGAAAAAAACATGGAATATTGAATATCCATTGGCTATTAAGTATCCAAATATAAGGTGTCATAAATAAAGGTTTAAAATACTTTCCTAGAAATCATATTATGTATTGGTATCATAAGCATGAAAACACACAACATATAAAAATCACTTCCAGAGTTGGTGTCATGTAGAATAATCACACACCAAGGTATTTCCATGTAGTCCAAGTAAATAATTTATGATCATATCATTTCAATTAGTGAGCAGAATCATTACATTTTATAAGGATATTTTATATCCATTGGTAGTATGTTAAATTATTTTAGGCATGGTTCCTTTAGTTTGTTATGATTAAAATATCATTATTTAGTTAAATGATAAATTTATTTTAGAAAAAAAATTATTTATTGAGGTTCATTCTCCCATGGTCGAAAACCACATGTCACATACTAAGAAACATTTTATAATACTATATGTTTGAGGACATGACAACACCAACCATAGTATGGAACAAAATCCCAATTGAGAAAAGCTCACCAGCTTGTATGAGCCATCCAGGTCCATTTGGTGTCCATCTATCTACATTATATCCAATATCATGGATTATTATTCTAATTTAATTAGTTATAAATAAAATATATTTAATTAAAATATTACACAAATAAACATAACCAAACGATAAAGTATTTCTTTTCAAATGACTCATAAAGTATTACCGCTAAGATGAAATAATGACTAATAGACAATATAATGTCCAAAATAGTATTCTAACACCATCCAAAGAAAATACTGATAATTTAGAAATAATTTCATGGTGAATTTAATATAATTAAATTTTAATCTCTAGAAGAAATCAAACAGGTGATGTACCTTAACCATAATTTCTTCCAATGAGGATCTGGACACTTTCAAAACACTTACAAATCTATGGAATGAAAAATCTTTAATTAAATTCAATGATATGTCAGTTTTTTCAAACCCCTTAAATGAAATATAATATAATTAAACACCAATATATTTATATTTAATGAAATTCTAATAAACTACATGACTTCATCATCAAAAACCATCCCTTAGACATGCCAATCAAAAGCCCCACCATTCTAGAATAATTCTACCAAGATCTAGTGGAACTGTTATCCAATTTTCTAATAAGAATCATTTAAAATATTGATCATGTTTTATGATTAATAAGCATATAAATAATTTTTTGATAATTGTGACATCATAGAATTTGAAAGGACAATTCATAAAAAGAGAAACCATCCTTAATGAATGACTACACAATCCACCCCCATATGAAGAATAAGAATTATAGATTGAACAAAAATAGAGGATTTCACACAAATTAATCCAAATATTATTTCTAAATTTGTTATAGATCATGTTAAGATCTTGCTGGTAGGATATGAAGATATCATAGCTAAATTGATCACCAATAACTAAAAGGGGAGGTTAAACCTAAGGGGTGTTAGGGAAAAAATACAGAGAATGAACCAAATTAAAAGTGTATCATATAAAACCCAATATATATCCACTTAGGTTTAATTGTATGGTCATTTTACCTCTATCCAACAATTTTGGGAACATCATATGGCCTGCACACCTTGCAGGTAACCTAGGCTTCTACTCTAGCCACTTACAGGTTGGTGCAGCTACATTTTTCCTCTTTGATTCATTAATCCATCCAAAAAAATCCTAAGATATAATTATTATATATAGAATTCATTCATATCTAAAAATATATCTTAATTATGTTTTCACATGAGTCATCTCGATTTACTACCAGATCCACTAAAAGATCCATCCACAATTCGAAAAGATATAATTCCCAACAAAATTCATATCCTGTAATGATATTGGTAATTAAACCTATGATTAAATAAATATATAAAATTAATTATTCATTTATTGAATCAATTATATAATAAATAATCAATATTCCATATCTATAAATAAATATCCACATTTAATTACCAACATGGAATACAAAAATTGTCCAATTAAATTGAAATACATTCTCAACAAGATTCCTTAAAAAATCATCATCTACTAAAATTGAATAGGTTTAATACAATATCAAAGTAATAGATGTGATAATTAATTAATCCATGATATTGAATATATATAGGTAAAAAATAATAATAATTTATAGTCAATAATGGAGTGTGATAGAGAACATGATCACAAGATTATGAATGATATTAAAATAATGTATGATTTTTAAATCCAAAAAAGATGATAGTTGAAAATAAATTAATAAAAAATTACAGATTTAAATTTTGAAAATTATTCTGATAATTAGAGAGGAAAATTTCAGTGAAACATGAAAAATGGTTTTCCACAATTCATTTAAAACATTGTTGTAAAAATAATGTTAAAAATCATATCAAACTTTGTTTCATCATTTTATAAAATAATTCATTTTATTTTAGATTCAAATCTCAAAATTCATAGGATTATAGAAACTGATTTTCTTTTTAAAAATTGATAAACATATTTTGTAATATTAATCGAGAATAATTATCATAAAGGTGGGAAAACTAATTCACTCAAGTCATTTAAAAAATAAAATTTCTTTTACACTTTTGTAAAAATTAAAAAATTATTTGTAAGAAAAAATTAAAGTAGATTCTGTTTAAATATTATTCAATATTTTTGAAGTTGGGATGAAAATACTATTACCAATAAATTAAAAATAGTTAAATACTTTGATAATTATATTGAAAACATGGATATGGAATTGAAGGACTCCTAATCAATAATAATAAATAAGATTAGTTTTATTTCAAAAAATCTTCTGTCCAAAAGTAATATAGAATAAATGATTGAAGAAGAAATAAAAACCCTTTTAATTACTTAATTAGAAAAACATTTCCAGGTTTTAGGAAAATAATGTGAATAACATTCTTTTAACATAAACTTAACCATGAAATATACAGAATGAAAACCAGATTGTAAAGTTAAAAATTATAGTTTCAAAAAAAATCCAAATAAAAACCCATTAAAATATAATAAATAAATTAAAATTTTAAATAACTTTAATAATACTAAATTAATGATATAAAATAGGAAAAGTTTAGTATATTGACCTTATAATAAATTATGTGCATAATATAAAATATTTCTCATTGTAGTGGAATTGTGATGAAAAACCACTAACATTGAATCATGTTTATTCGGATGAATTATATCTTCTATTATAACCAATTTAAATTTCTAAAATATTTTATTGATAATATTTTCCATTTATAATATTATGGTTTTTTATAATGGTCTGAAATAAACTAATTGAATAGTTCTTAACAACATAGATTTTTATGGATGTTTGGTCAATTTATCCAAAATTACATCATTATATTGACCTCTATTAAAGGTTTTATAAAATGGATCCTTATTCTATTTAATTTTAATAAAATAATAAATATTATTATATATATATAATTTCATAAAAATCCATTCTAGTCAGTAATAGAAAAATGAATGACATTACTTCACAAATGTGGAACACCACACATACACACAAATGATGTTATCATTTTCCAATGGCTGGATGGGTAACAAGGTTGATGATTTATTCTTTTTCAAAAATGATAACTATGTCATAAATTTCATATATATTGGTCAATTTAATCTTTATAACCATCCATGTGATGTTGGGATGAAAAATAAATTACACCACGATGTAGTGATGGTAGTCCGTACATATGCATGAGCGATATTTTAATTTTACATTGGTATGAAAGGATATATAAAATAAAAGTAATAGATTCAAAATAACATGTTTTTATATAAAATATATTAATGAAATTATTTTAACAGTTCCATTGAATATTCAAAGGTTGTTTAAGAGGAAAGGAACTTGAACATGATGGGTAAAAATATATACCTCTTCATTGGTAATAACCTTTGGCACACACCATCAACTTTCATGAGGTGGTATTATAGAATTAAAAAAATATATTGTATATTTATATAGTAATTTCCATGATATTTTTGTGGTGATTGGAAAATCCATGTTTCCTAAGAAGTGTAAAAATATGACCAGAGGAGGTTCCATTTTATATGTGTGGTGGTGGATAAATTGTAAATACTTATAGATTTATTATATATTATATGTATTACTCAAGTAATGTGACTAAAAATTATAATTTTTATAGATGAGATTGGTGTGGTAAAAATAAAATCTACGATTACTATATTTAATAATGTAAATATTAGATTATTTTAGAAGAATTAAAATCAATTTTTATAAAAAAACTACATAGATTTTCACAATGTAAAACATAGATTTCAAAGTTAAAAATTATATTGTAAAATGAATAAAATTAACTAAATAATATATATTTATTATATAGAATTTTTTATAGACATTAATTTATTTTTTATATCCTTATAATGTAAAAAAGGTGTCCATTTTTAAAAAATTTATATTTCTTTTACTATTCAACAAAAAAACCATTATTTATAAATAATATAAAAAAATTAAGCCTAAGATAAATTTGGCATAGATAATTTAATAATGATCCGGATTTAATAAAATCAAAATTTTAAAATTTTGGATTTTATATTTTAAATATATTCATGAAGATGTTTATGTTCAGTATTCTATATTTTCTTTAGCTTGAAATACTATATTTCTATAATTCGAGACATAGTCTTACATTATTCTCCTATTAAAAAATCTTATCCTTCACATTTTTATAATTTCACCTCCTCAAAAAATGTGGGTAGTTATTTAACTAAATTTGTTAATATTTTATTTTTTCATCTTATATTATATGATTTATCAATATTACCTTTTCCCATCAAGTAATTTGAGTCCACAACATTTATTTCATAGTTTCAAAAATGTAGATATGAACATTGTAATAATGTAGATCAATCTCCAATTTAATTTATTATGGTATTTTTATGATTTTTAGTATATGAATATACTTAATCAGTAATTAGATATGGAACACATAATACACTTTATAGAGGATTGGAGAATTGCATATTAGTACATCGAATCTACAATTCACTTTAAAACCCAAAAGGAATGATATACCTTAGACTTAGTTTCCCATGATTTTGAAACTTTATAATACCCTTCTAGGGAGATACATTAAAAAAAATGATCCATTAATTGAAATTTTAGACCCCTCCTCTTATTATTGGCATTACTCTAAATAGCCATCAAATTCACTATTGTCATCTAAAAATTTTCGAGACCAAATACATTTCTTTCCCTAACATCATCCCAAAATGTTTTCATATTTTTTACTTTCCTGTAAATTGTTTTATGTATTTCCATTTAAATTATATTTTGAAATATATTATTATACAAAAAATAAACGAAAGGTATTTACTAATTCCATATTAATTTAATTTAATGTGTGAAAAACCTTATCATGTATTTTAATGTTGGAATAATCCAGAAACATTTTCTATTTGTATGAGGATGACACATAGGTCTCAAATGTATCTTAGTGATGATAGTATCCTAATGAATATTTTATAATTTCAATGAAAATCATAGGTCCTAATTAAATAAAATTGAATGAGGATCAGCATGATGTCTAATATATTTATTGATATGTATTCATGTGAGGTGATAAAGTGTTAGATCCTTCCATATAATTTGGAGATTTGATTACATTGTAATGAAATCAATAATAACCCATATGGAATCATTTATTTCATATGTATTTGAAAAAATAGTGAATATGATATAAATAATATCACCCCACCCATATATGGATAGGGAGAGGTTGCATAATTCTTCTGGATGTTGTGTCTCGATCATTACCTAAAGAAAAACCAATCATCTTAGTACATGGTTAGCAATTTCCTACTTCATGTTATCCTATAAAAATATTCTCTTAAATCCCATTACATCTTTTTACTACTGTGGTATGTAGATAAATTTGAGATATATGATTCATCAAATAATGAAATATTCATCAAATGTATTGATGGAACACAATAAAACTTTCAAAATTTTCTATTAAATATGGTTTCCAAATCATTTAGAAAAGGAGTGATGATCCCCTTTCACTATTGATTATAATATAAAATTTCACTGAACCAATGAATATATGATATTTCTCAATCCATATATTAGTTATAACTCCATGAACTTTAAAACTCAATATACCAACCAACTAATTTTCCTTCATATAATGGTAGTGCAACGAACAATCATAATCCATTATTATCTTTATCCACCCCCTTTGTCTCATGATTAGCATTTGTTGTAAAATTTTTTATTTAAAATTTTTATGGTTTTTGTATATCTCATATATTTCATCATATAGAAAATGGCCCCACATCATCAAGAAAAATATTACAAATCCCAACTCAATATTATGGATTGGATATTTATTTTTATATATATTGAAAAGTCTTGATTCTTAATAAACAACTCCATCATTCCACACGGGGATGCATCTGAGTAATTTCTACAATGAATCACTATATATAAAAAAACCATCCCTTCATGATGGTAATTTAAATATTATTTTTTTAAAAATATACAACATTATTATTTAAAAAATTATTTATCTTCATAAAATGATATGAACTAAACCACATTACTTTTCAATTTGGTTAATGGGTTAGATAATTAGAAAAGTTTTTAAATAATGTCTTGATGGTAACCTATTATTCTAAGGAAACTACTTACCTCAATTATGATCATCAATGTAGGCCATTCTAGAACTATCTTTTTATTGGAGAGATCAAAAAATATTCTACCATTAAAGAAAATATAGTGAATAAAATATTACTTATGAATATAGAATTCACACATTAAAAATTTCTCATGTAACTTCACCCCTATAACAGTTTCAATAATGATTGTCAAATAAAGTTTATGCTTTTTATATCCTTTAGTGTATATAAAGATATCATTTATAAGCACCAAAATAAATTATCATGATAATATTTTAGATATTTTTTTAGTATGTCCATAGAAATAGAGGGTTAAATAATCCATCCATGGGATTTAATGTATAATTCAAAATGTATATACCTTTTGAAAAATTTCAACATTTTAATATCATAATTCCTTAATCAGTATAAATTATAACCAAAATGAAGACCAATCCTTGAAAAATATTAGTCTCTTTATTTTTTTATCAAAAAATTCCTCACAGATTGGAAAAAAATTTGTTCTATTTACACCGAGGACTTCAGTTTCCCTATAATCATTGTACAACCTCATATAAACATCATTATTCTTAAAAAAGTATATGGGATCCCATGGTCAAACAATTGGGTGAATGAATCCCTTATTACAAAACTCTTGTTGTTTTTTGTTTTGTTTGAAAAATTATACCTATTATATTTTATAGGGATTCATTTATATAAGATTGGAATTAGGGATAATTTAATTGAAAAAATCATTTTTATACATAGATGGGCATCCATGTAACTCTTTTTGAGAAACCTCAATATATTTATATGTAATAGAATCATCATCTATTTGACGGTTTCCTTTTCCATCCATAGGTTGAGTTTTCTCAAATTTTCCGATAATTTCATTATAGTGAGCTAATTTATTTGGATACAAACATGGTTTAGATAATATATTATCTCTAGATAATGTAACAGATTCTATATCTCCATCATGAATCAAAATATCCTTAACATCGTACATAAAATTACACTCTACATTTAATGTCATTCCATACCATGTATTATACAAAATTTATACATTTATGTAATTGACATGATTGAAGAATGTATATTATTATGCACCAAAAATAGGGGCTGAGTGACATATCCTTATTGAAATAAGATTTCCACTTTTAGTATTGATTGAAAAATCAATTTTTATGGTTCTACAGAATGATTTTATGTTATTTAAAAATTATGATGATATAAAATATTTCAAGGATCCAAAAATCAAATATATAATTAGTTTAATTTAATTTTATAATCAATGTACAAGCCAACACGTATTT
The DNA here is from genome assembly GCA_963277665.1 of Viscum album. Lineage (NCBI taxonomy): Eukaryota > Viridiplantae > Streptophyta > Magnoliopsida > Santalales > Viscaceae > Viscum > Viscum album. Next base: position 598,998,066 of record OY728121.1, read on the forward strand.
ATGGACATCAATATGAGATATTGTAATTATATAATCTTTTCCTTACCCCCTTGGCCTCTTTTATTATAGTCTCCTTTAACTGTTTGGGTGTGAAGACCCATAGTTTATTAGTAATATTTGTTTCCAAAAAAATGTGTCTTATATTATATTAAACACATAAAAAATTTATAGAATACAAAAACAATTATTAATAAATGTCATTATATTTCAGATCTATGAAACAAAAAAAAACCAAACATTTCCACAAGATAAAAAATAAAAAATATAAAACAAAAAACTTAAAAAAATGGATCATGTGAATCTTCTAGAATCATTACTCCCACAAACAAAAATATTGAAATATACCAAAAATATTAGTAAACCAATGAAGATATTTGAAAATAAAAATATATAACCTTTGGAGAAATGTTACTGAATATTGATTGAAATAATGAAGTCTCATTTATAGATTGTAATGTGACTATTCGAATAGTAACCTGGCTATTGGGAATAGTAACCTAGCCATTTGGAATAATAACTTGACCATTGAAGTAGTAATTTAACCTAATAAAATTAATGTGTGATATAAATAATATTTACCCAGATTAATATAATTAAAAATGAATATTTTCATACTAAACAATATTTATCATAATTAAAAAACTCAAAGAAAATATAGGCACATTTGGTTAAAGGATATTTCAAATATTTAATAGAAATCGTATTTTTATATCAAAAATAAAAATTGTTTATCCCAAGAAAATATTTTGATAAAATTAATATTTTATTTTAAATCATCACATCAAAATTTAACAAGGGTAAATTTTTTGTGAATTTTATTTGATACTTTAATTTTCAGGTGAATAGTAAAAATATAGTTTTCACGTAATTGGTGTATCATAAATTACATAATTCAGGACGTAATAATGACCTAATAATTTGTATAATTTTTTATAAATTTCTCAGGATTTTATATCCCACAATCTAAGTTGACCTAGAATGGGGAAAAGTATGTCTAGATGGGAGAATATGAGGAAAGCTTCAAAGAGCTCAAAAAAAGGATAATGACTTCAACTATACTCACACATCCGATAGGTGGAGAATATTTTTTGATATATAATGATGATTCAAAAAAATGTGTTGTATTTTTACTCATTAAATATAATAATTTTATAGCATATGATACATGTAAATTGAACATACATGAGAAAAACTACACACTTATTGATCTAGATTTAGTAGCTGTGATCCATTCCATAATGATATGCTGGCACTACCACTATGCCGAAATGTATGAAATTTATGTGGATCACAAAAGTATATGGTATATTTTCACAAATATGGATCTCATCATGCATCACATAATATGGTTAGATATAATCAAGGACAATGATTTCTCTATTCACTACCATTCAGGAAATATGAACATGGTAGTTAGTGCTATTATAAGAAAAGAACCTACTAATTTATCTATGATGGGGATTGAGAAATACCCTATCTCTGTGGATATGAAAATATGGATCTGTAAATCCAAAAATTTAAAGAATAAATCATAAATTGACCAAAATATTTCCCAACAATCTACCAAGAGAGATCAAAGAGACATTATGGGATGATCTAGAGATTCAAAAGACAGTGAAAACGATAAAGGAGGTGAAGATACCGAGTTCCACATTGCTGATGATGGTGGGTTTTAGTTTGGAACTAGGAATTGTGTGCCTTCATTTCAAAATTTAATGAATGATCTATTATATTATACATATATCTCACCTTTATCTATCAATCATAGAAGTTCCAAGATGTACTGTGATCTTCGGGGGAACATTTAGAGGTAAAAATTTGATAAGAAGTCACTAGAGTATATATCAACAGGCTTTATATGTCAAACTGTTAATGTAAAGTAATAGAAGGATAATGGGATAATTCACCCATTTCCAATACCCAGGTGGAAGTGGGTGAATGTCACTACATAATTTCTAAATCTCCTCCCAAATACATCCAAAGGAAATAATGCAAAATGGGTTGTGGCTGATGAACACACCATGACTAAACACATTATCACTATTTAGGAAGATTTATTTGTTAAAAAACATTCCATGATATATGTGATGTAAGTTGTGAGGAATCTAAAAATGATTGAAGGTTCACATATAAATTTTTAATAATCCTTTAACATTATTTGAATACTAAACAGAATGTTAGTATGACATGTCTCCCCCATACTGATGGACAATTTTAATGCACAATTCAGACACTTGAGGACATGCTAACAAATTCCTCTATGGAATTTAGAGGTGGTAATCATCAATATATCCAATATTTTTAGTAATAACACAAAACAAATTTCCACTTGTGTATTCATTTTTTCCGACATAATTCTTTATATGAGAAGTGATTTAGAATTCCTATGTGTTTGGTTGAATCATGAGAATGAAAAAAAATCATGGACATGATATTGTGTTGGATATTTAATAGTAGGATAACGTTATCCAACAACATATAAAATCTACTCAAAGATGAAAAATGGATATTATAACAACGATATAAGGGACTCAGATTTTTAATATCGAGACAATGTATTCCATCTAATATTACCATGGAAGAGATTCATACTATTTGGGAAAAAGGGATGTCTTTTCGTAGGTATGTTGGCCCCTTCGAGATCCTTGATTGTATAGGATAAGTTTCCAATTGATGGGAAGTTTCACAAAATATAACTCAAGTTCATGATGTTTTCCATGTATCTCTAATGAGAAAGTACATACCTAACACCTCACATTTACTAAATATGGATGTGGTACAACTATACAACGTCCTCTCATATGAGGAGAATACTATGAGGATCTTGGACCACATATACATTGTTCAATGCATTAAGAAAACTCACATTGTTAAAGTGTTATCGAGGAACAATAAGAATGATGGAGAGATGTGGGAATTATAGGAATCAATTAAAAACAATTACCCTTATCTATTCTAAAATGTGAATATGAGATGAAATTTCATGAGTAAAAATTCTAATGGGGGATAATAGTAATGAGATAGAGTTTGTAGTAATATTTATTTCCACAGAAAATTTATGTTATATTATATTATACATGTACATAATAAAAGTAACCATAAAAACATTATAAATATATTTCATTACATTATTTAGATATGAAATCTATTAAAATTCCAAATATTACCAATAGGAAAAAATATAAAATTGAGATGCTAATATAAGAATATATGTATCACCCCAATAGGAAATAATCATTTCCCTAAGTCCAACAATATATAGACAAAAGAAAATATTTTCAAACAATTAAAAATAAAAAAAATTAAAAAACATATGCATGGGAGGAATTGTAGTTAATATCTAGAGATTGAATAAAGGGGTATTTATAAGATTTAATGTGATTGTTGGAATATTAATAAGTCCATTGGGAATAGTATCCTAATTATTAAAATAGTAAATTTAGCACAAATTATTAATGTGTGATATAAATAATATTTATCATGATTAATATAAGTAAATATAAATTTTATAATTCCCAAAAATAATTTTTAAGTTTAAAAACTCAAATAAAATATAGAAACATTTTAATAAATGGTCTTTTAAAGTATTTCGTAAAAATCAGAATTTTCAAAATTGAAAATTAAAAATAACTATGTAAGAAAGATATTTTAAAATTTATAATATAATTTTTTAAATCATGAAATCAAAATTATCCCAGGTTTATTTTTTTGGTAATTTTCTAAAATATATCAATTTTTTGGTGACTAGTAAAAATATAGTTTTTTATATAACTGATATATATTAAATTATATAATTTATGAAATAAAAATTTAAAAACTATTTTCTATAACGTGATGATTTTATGAAAATATTTAATATAAAAATGGATTTATTAATATATAATTAACTTTATTTTCAAAAATAATAACAAATATCCAAAACCTATGGTTATATGGGATCCCTTAAAATAAATTTTTTTCTTTTTTTCACATTCCTTTTTAATAAACTAATGAATTAGAGTTATAATAATTTTTAAAGTATTAAAAAAATGTATTATATTTATATATTATATATAATGTACAAATTTCACTATTTTATTTTTGACCTTTGATTTTTTATGTTATATAATATTTTATTCTAAAATTCCACTTTCTTCAAGTGTAAATACCCAAATTCCCTCCCCTTGGAAAACAACCCCCACTCCCTATACAAAGAAAAAAATCTACAAAAATATTATATATATAAACCCTCTTATAATACCTAATTATAATTTAGTGTAAACAAACTACAAACATAAAAATATTTTTAGTACTGTACGATAGAAGAAATATTGAGGAAAGAAAACATTTCTATAAAATATTTTCTCTTTTACTTCTTATATTTATTTTGTTCCTCATTCTATTCAAAAATACAGTTTAAAATTAATTAGGTTGTACTTTAATATTATATTAAATATTTTAACATATTTTAAGTATCATTATTATTTCATTTATAAATTTCGAACCTCAATTTTCTAACTCTTTCGACAATGTCCCATCAACAGCCAGTTACCCGAAAATGAGGATTATTATAAAATACTTTCCTAATATGACACATATGGATGGTTGGAATATATAATTTTTTATATATAAATTTTTAAAAAAGTGCATTTTATTCTTTTCTAATTTATTCTACTTTTGTATAAATTACCTTGAAAAAAATAGTGACATCGAAACAAAATGGGAAAATTTAAACAAAATAAGATATCCAAACAATTCACATTTTACAAGAACTATTATAAATTAGAATAAAATAATTATAATGGATGAATAGTTGAATAAATGCCCAAAATTCCCTTATGGAATTACTTTTTGATAATTCTATGTTTATTATTCATGGGAAATAAAAGAAATGAAATAAATAAGAAATTATGGTAAGGGGGTTCTCGAGCCCATCTCATTTTCATTGGGTTATCCCTCTTTCATGTCATTTTCATTATCGATATTCCACTAAACTTACTTAAATATAATTCCACTATTTTTAGCTTACATTTTCAGTGATATTCATATATAACGTTTATTTTAAATTCAAATACAATGATTTCCAAAAAGAATTTTCTTTTCAAAACAAATAATTAAATCATGATGTGTTCTTTTATATCTACAAAAAAGATATTTTATCCAAAATTATGATCATCCTTTTTCATTTGAGAAACCAAAATTTTATTCATGATTTTATTCTTTATTAAAACCATATGAACCCTACTTCTTCCCAAGGGTTATTTCATGACTATTATTGTTATACACACTAAGTGGTATGCATGAATATATAAATATTATGATTTAAATGGTGGTCCTAGAATTGTACATCCCATCCATGAATTGGGTAATGTTATGTGTCTTAGTAGATAATGTATATTATGTGTTAGGAGGAGGATATTTATTTCACAATGATGATTTTATGATTATTCCATAATGTTTGTGTGAACATGATGCTTGCTAACAACACAACTATGTGTGGTATTTTACCACTATGACATGTTGTTTCGTTTATATGAATCTCCACATTCCTGGAATTTATATAAACTTTCCCACATGATTATGATGATGATGCTATTCATATGATATGATGATGATGGTTATGGTAACACATGTTAAATTGATTGATGTCCCTAATTCATCCCATTACCAGTTTTTTAGCTCACCCCTTTATATGACATATATACTCAGGTGATTACATGTACTAAGAATAACGTGAGATGTTAAAATGATAAAGAATAATAATTTTAAATAATATCTGAATTTTGTTGTGTAAAATTTATTTTCCTTCCAAATATTACCATGTTACTAAACCATTAAATCCTTGAGTGTATAACTATTATGTTGTTTATATTTAAATATATATAATAGTCATATAAGAAATATAGGGTTGTTATACAGGGAATTGGATTGAATAATTCTCCATCTTCTAAATTCTAAGCACTGTATAATAGTGGTTTCTTTATTTCCCTTGAATTAGTGAGGTAGATTGAATATATATTCAATCATTTACCAAACTACCATTCATATTAAAATTATAGTGAGATGTTTCTTTCCAGACTTATGACATCTTGGAAATTCCATCTTTCACCTCTTTTTCATTGATACATTTTCTTCCTATGCTGCTTCAAAAAACCCTAATTTTTTATTTCACTTAATGATATAATACCTAGAATAAAATTTCACTGCATTCATGTCACGTGATATTATTCAAAAATATGATGAAATTGTTTTGGACACCAATACCATTCATAGGTTTGACTTAAGACCATAAAATTAATGATCAATATTTATTCTAGATTTCTTATGTTGTTTGTTGTTTTCCATGAAAATAATGTGAATTTATCCTTACATTCATAAAAACATTTCTCTTCCCTTTTGATGATATTGAGGAAATTTATATCCATTACATTTTTTAGTTGTCAAGGAAAATATTTCTTGAAGAGTATCACATTAAAATTTATCCATTACATAGTTTCTATTTTATCACATTGTTTTGTATTATGTATCAATGAAAATCAATTCTTAACATCACATACGGGACAATATAACTATATAATTACATTTTACTTTTCATTATTACAAAAATATATCAATAAATTATCTTGGTACATGAACAATTGCACAAATACAAATGGATTTTAACATCAATTAAAAGATAAAGGCTCTTTTTATATAATGAAATCCAACATATAAACATCATTATATAGAAATGTAGGTTAATCAATATAAGAAAGGTTTTTTTTCATAAACTAGGTATGTTTCCCCATTATATCAATGATCTTATTAGCACAAAAACCCACTGTGTTGAAATTATCAATAGGTAAATCTTTCCATTCAATATGGTTATTGACATGATTTTATTTTCATCCAATGGGTTCTATATATAGAAAATCTAACATAGGTAACTATCTCATTACATCATAAATATTTATAAACACCATAAAAATAAATAAATATTATTAAAAAATCTTGGGATTTATATTATTGATTAGTCTAACTATGTTCTTCTAAAATCTGATTCCTAGGGGTCTAACTATACGTCATTTGATACCAATTAATATTCCACCTATTCTAGTAACATATAGTTATTGTTTACTCTATTAAATTGGTATAATAAATCTGGGATCAGAACCCAACTAATTTGTTAATTTAATAGTATTGGTCGACTATATACATAAAATATTTATATATTACATTAATAGAAAAATCTTTTTCATAAAAAATAGTATATAATCTTTTGAGATCATTCAAATATCCCTTATTCATATCCTGGAGGGATAAAAGAATTATAAAGTGAATATCATATGCTCAATAAGGGAAGGTGTATAATGAAATTTATCATGATTAGGAATTTAATTAATAATATGGTAGAGAGGATAGTAAATAAAAATTCAATTTAATTAGAAACATGAAATGAGAGATGTTTTAATGGGAGATATCCACATTAGAATCAAACATATAATAATAACTGAGCTATTATAGAAGGAAATGAATAATTTTGGATGTCGTGATCTTAGATTCAAGGTTTAATTTGAAGATATCATAAACCTTACTATCATGGACCTCCTCCAAGGAAATTCAATGAATGTGAAACAATACAAAAAACAACCAATTAAATTGGCCAACAATTTCTCACATGAGACCTCTCAATGTATCTAGAGTCTATCAATAACCCTTCCCCACCAATCACATAAATAATATTAATTAATTCCACTCATATTTAATCAAAAATATATTTCATAATTCATATTTCTTATCCATAATAAATATATGTATTCTTTGAAGAATACAAGACATTAATAATTCCCATGTAAATAAAATAGAACAATTAAAAATATTCCCTCAACTAAAACAACATATTGAAATGTTAGATAGATAAGACAATATTGAGGTAGTAAAGGTGGAACTATATATATCAATGGTAATTAAAACATAAAAATTATGAAGAAGAATAATGTTAAATTAATAATGGAGTGATAAAGAAAAAATTAAAATAAATTTGAATGATTAAAAAATAAGTTTTAATCTATAAGTTAGTAATGGATTAAAAAAATACTATCAATTCATCTAAAATGATTGATTGAAATAAAGGAATGTATTTTGAAAATTAGAGAGAAACAAAATGATTTGATAAAAATTCCATTCAAATTTCTTACCATTATTGTAAAAAATAATGTTATAAATAATTTCCAAAGTAAATTTCAATGTTATTGAAAACAATATATATTTATTTTATAATTGAAACTAAAAATTATTAAAATATTCAAAGAAAATTTCTTTGGATAAGGAATTGATACATTTTTATTAATATATGTTGAAAATAAGAGTATTATAAATAGAAAAATCTATTCATGACATATATATATTAAAAATAACCTTCTTTTCATATTTTTTTTATAAAGGTAAAAATTAATTATTCTAAAAAATTATAGAAATATCTAGTTTAAAAAATTATGAATAAACTCAATGGTAGTATAAAAATTCATTTACTAATATTTTATATTTATATAATAATATACGTAATTAAATTTTTAGAATATGGATAAGGAAGAGAGGTATTCTCGAATAAAAAAGAGAAATACAGTAAGATTTATATAAAAATATACATTCAATAATTGAGTAAAAAATATAGTAAATGCTGGAATAAAAATATTTAATCACCTAAAATAATGAATTGATATTAATATAAATTTTTATTAAGAATAGAAATATCAAAAAATTCATTCTTCATAAATTTGAACATGAAAAATCATGAATAAAATTGAGATTACAATATTCACATTTACTAATTCAGTAACATTTGAACCATGCAAACATAAAGAAGGAAACTTGAATAGAAACATTAAATACTATGAGTAGTGATTGATTCATTATATATTATGTCAAATGTTAAGAATTTACATCATATAAAAAATTAGGTTCATATTATAAAACATTTCTCATTTGAGTAAAATTGATATGAAAAACCCTAACCATTGATTATTACTAGTTTGTACATGTTATTACCACAATAATAATTCATTTTAATTTATTAAATACGATTTTATGTAAATTTGTTTATATTTCATATTATTAAGGTCATTTTGTAATCATTTTAGATAAATGCGTTGAATAATTCTTTCTTCTGCTTACCACTTAAGATTGTATGGTCAATTTATCCAAAATTACCTCGATATATTGACCTTGGATAGAGGTGTGTTAGAAATATTCATTTATCTCTTGATCATTAATAAAATCACAAGTATAATTTTTTGTCATTATATATTATTTTCTAATCATTAGTGAATGGTTGAAATTGAAAAATGAATCATATACCTTTTTACAGGTTTTAATCCACAAGTATACACGAGCGACATTATGTTTTTTCAAACGATAGTAGGGAAAGAAGTTAGTTGATATATTATATTGAAAACCCTAAATGTTTCAAAAATATCACATATATTCATTAATTATAACTTTATAATATCTACTTTAGGAAGTAATGAAACATAAATTACACATCTAGGTGGAGATGGTAGCATTTATGTACACACAAGAGACGTTATGATATTCAAAAGGGTAGAAAAGATATTGAAAATAAAATTAAACATATAGTAAAAAATATACCATTATGGTAAATATATTTAAATAAGAATATTAATGAGGTTAATTATTATTTTTAGGTGGATTGTGAATAAATAAACTAGGAATGGATGAGTAAGAAAAAATACCTCTTCTTTTTTAAATCTATATTTCATTGCACATTAAGACTTCTTAAGTAGACCAAAACCTATAGTATCCATATATGTATATTGGGAAGAAATTTGGGTACATCATGGTCAATATTTATTGATCAGGTAGTTTAAAATTATGATGGGTGGAGGTTTTTATTTTTATGTGAGGTGGGGGGGAAATTTTAAATACCTAGAAATTTAATATATAATATTATTTTTCCAAATGTATATTTTCTAAAAAATTTAATAGTTTTTCATATGATAATTTTCTGTTCAATATAAAATGAAAAAATAGTAAATGGAACATTGTTAATAAGTTTTTATGACAAAATAATTGATAATAATTTTTATAAATACATTACAAAGATTTTCAAAATGTTCAAAAAAGTATTCTAGATTTGAAATTATATTTTTCAATGAATTAAATTTCATAATAATTATATAATTATATTAAAAAATAGGCTTATAAAAATTAAAGTCATTATTATATCATTATAATGTACTCAAAGTGACAGTATTGTTAAAATATTGTTTAATATTCACCAAAAAATAATATATTTTTGAATTAATTAAACAATTATTTGTATGATCATTATGATATGTTTTATTCAAAAATGTAAATCATTTAATCAAATTCAAATTATTATATTATGGATTTTATCTTCTAATATCATTCTTTAAGAAATAAATTCTCATCATGTCATAGTTTCTTTAGAATGAAATACATACACACTATAATTCAATATCAAGTGTTATATGAGAGACTAATAGCAAGTGTGGACTCCATGATCTAATAAGGATTCTCCAAAAAAACAATACTGAATGTTTGAAATAAGATTACTAATTCAATAATTATTAAAAACACATATCACCCACACCTAATACTTTTCAACTTCTAATAATCCTCACTAATTTTTACTCATAAAATATCTCATCCATGTATAATAATATAGTAAAAAAATTATATCTAGGAGGTAAATATTAGGCACATTAATGCCAATCTATTAAATCTGAAAACCCAATGATATAGATCATGATTCTTTTATCCCATCAATAACCAAAAAATCAAATTACACATCTCATATCAATACTATATACCACAACCACACATCCACATCCATAGTATACCAAAATTATTATGACATTCCATATCAATATATAACAACCACACATAAAATCCTCAAAATATTAGTATAATGTGAACATGAATAAAATCAACCTTATTCACTACCGCAACTATGAACATCCCCCAACATGCTTCACACCACAAACTCTACATCATCATTATCACCATAAAGCATCATAAGTACACTAACATCAATCCATTATAGAACATGTGACAAAACCTCAGGATATTATACCATATACAACATTTGTAAAAGAGAAAAAGGAAGAGGTATAAATATCATAGCTATTCCATAAAAAATTTGGATATTGGTGAAATCACTATATACACAAAACTATATGGGAATCAGAAAGGTCACATGACTCAAGTGGGGTGCATATAAAATAAAACTCAACATATAGAATACAATATTCCATAAAATTCTAACATATGGGTTGAATAAAAAATTTTATACATTTACTTCATTGATATACCATGACTACAACACCCCAAATATATAATAAAAATAACAACATCCACAATAATCCATGACATTAATTAACCACTATATCATAAAAAACTACCTGATTATACAATTTCTCACTACATTGGTTTATTCCCAATTTTGATGTTTTCTAATACTAGTCACATTTTATTCAATTTCATTATCTATTACCAGAAATCTATCACCATTCCAATTTTTTATATTTTATTAAAATCCCAATGTAACATTTATTAGATTTTTAATTATATATCCTCTTAATTTTTATTTATCCACTAGAACACCCACATTACACCTTTACCCGAAACCAATAAATACAACTGAGTAATCAGACAACTCATAACAACAACAATTTTGAACAAAGTATTACAATGTAAATAAACACTAATTATAATAGTTATAACATCAACCTATTAACGTTTTACCTTGATTTCACACTACATTGGAATATCACACTTAGATATCAATATTAAAATTCTAAATTTTCATTTTAAATGTTCATTACTAGCTTTATGGGGTTATCCAGTCATAGGAGGTGATCTAAATATTAATCTATGGTAAAAAATGGTTTTAAGAAAAAAAATATCAACCAAAAAACATCAACATATAAACAATAACATCGAATTGTGTAAATGATATATGAATTTCCTCTTCCTTATCAAATTTCATTACTCTAATTTATTATACTATTTAGGATATTTTTAACAACTCACATAATAAAAATAATCTCATGATATTTCAAAAATAACACCAAATTAAAAATGAACTATAAAAATTACTAAGAACATAAAGTCTCATAAAAAATGGCCAAGAAACCCCTAATCCAATGTATACACATTAATACATCAACATGACATAAATAATAGAGGAATAATAAAGAAGGGAGTGGGTAGTTGGGAAAGGGAGGAAAATGAATGAAGAGAACATACCTCATATCATAACATATTATGTAAATAAATCCATGGATAAAAGGCCATAAGGTGGAACATCAAATATATTCTAAATGAATTAATTGGATCTTATTATTTTTCTAATCTCATTTATTTTGTTTTTTCTTATAATTTAGTTCTATTGGTGGTGGTCAAGGGGTTTGTTTTGGAACATCAAACATCCTTTCAGATGCATTTATTTTGATATATTAAGGGACAACGTACCCAGTTTTTCTATTCATGGTACTTAGTGGATCCATAGGTAGAGGGGCTGGATCATTTAGTGTATTTGGTTGGGAAGATCCCATGAAATATGAAACCACAAGGTAATAGTTTCTCGGTGTATTCTAGGAGGGTACCAAATGGGTACATGATGAATTATTTTATTGTTTATATAAAATAATTATATTTTTTTTAATAATCAATGCCTCTCATACTATAACATTTATTTAGTATATTCCCTTCTACATTTCTTTTTTTGTCTCCTTTTATGTAGTGGGTCATATCGGTTTAATAACATTTTTGTGTGTCGACTATTGTAGGTGAGTAATATGTGTATGAACAATCCTATTATTACATATAATCCCTATTTTTATCATTATGTCATTGTATCTCACTAGTTAAGGCCAAATTTAGAGTATTATACTCAGATTTGTGATTTTACTTAATCTAAGGATGATTCAATAATATATATTAAATGGAAAGTGTTTATTCAGGAAAATGTATATGGTCCCTAACATTATAATTAGATTTTACAAGTGTTTCATGTCTCGTAAAAAATGGGGGAAGTTCCAATATTATTGATAATATTTAAAAAAATTATTTTTTTCATTCACAATAAATTTTTGTAAATAAAGTCCCATATACCTAAGAGAATTCTTAAGAGTGTTGTGCATTGATTTAATGGTTGTCAGTGAGAAACTATCTTAATAAATTTTTTATGTAATTATATACCATAGACCTCAATTAGTGCCCTATATTATGGTATAACCCAAGGAACCAAGTTATAATACCTATTATCACCCTCGATAAGGGAAAAAAATCATATAATAGAGAGGATAAACATTATTTTTTAATTGTTTATTGATTTAGTGAGTTTGAAAATGAAAATAACCCCTTACATGATAAATTTATTATTAATATAGGAAGATCTGATTGTATGTTATTGAAGGTGATAAATATTTTACCCCTAATGGTTTCATAGTGATATGTGTTTCACATAAATTATTTCATTGATAATTAATTGTTTATTTTTATTATCATATTATAGTGATAACTCATTCACAAATTATACTTAATGAGTCATATTTTTACCACACCAATTAGTGGTCATGAAATTTGTTAGTATTTATTCATCCAACAATATTATTGTATTAATTGTGTATTTTCTATCCAATATTGGATTAGGGTTACATAATGCACTTGAAAATGTTTATTTGTGGGTTATTAACCACCAAGAGATTAATTATTGTATTTAATACACTATAGTGTGAAATTTGATAGTGCACTATCCTATATAGATTATGCTAATTAGTGATAGATAGTTACCCTTTTTTAGTGGAAATATATTATTCACTATGAGGTCTGTTATTTTCCATCATTGTTTCAATAGTTCTACGTTATTCAGCAAGAGTATGCAGAGGTGTTAGATCATACACCAAGACTATGTTAAAGAGACATGTCATTCACTGAGTTGATGTGAGGGTGATATCTTATTCCATGATACTATATTGTGGTGAATCCTTATACAGTAATGTGATATGTTGGTGATTTATAATTCATAAAATAATTTTGAGTAGGGTGATATCCCATTCACCAATACATATAAGTCAAGGATTGACATATTTCTATCTATAATGATGTGTTCAGACCATGGGGGGCTTCTCGCATTCTAACATTGGATGAAGCTGGTATAGTCTCACATTGTTAGAATATTTGGAACACTATGATGAAATAGGTTATTTATTACATTATTAAATTTACATATAGAGAAGGATCTCTTATATTCTCTATTATATTAGGATAGTTTTTGTGATGTATTTCATAGTTGTACTCACACCATTCTCAAGTGAGCAGGTACTGTTCCAAATATCACGACTATAAGAACATGTATGTGAAAGGAACCCATGATTGTTAAATGAGTCTGGTTTAATTTTATAGATGAGATAGAGCCATGAGTCAAGATATAATTTTACTATAGATTTTATATTTTTGGATAATTTTGAATATAGTATACATGATCAGACTATTTTTTTCTTACTTATGATAATTTTAGATGTAGAAATATAATATTTTTTTTATTTTTTTTAAAAACATGGTTTAATCATTGTTATAATTTTTATAAATTCTATTTGTTATGTTCAATTGTTTTTTATTTATATTGCTATGATTTATAGTTATTTATACCACATGACAAACTCTCCTAACTTATTTTTCATTTATCCTCATTTCTAGTTTGTAGACATTGGTATATGATGAGGTGATCGAAAGGTAAATAGTGTTCTAGTTCAGTCACTGTGGAGGTAAACTATTTTGGGGATGTTACAATGTGGCATCACAATCTTGTTTATTTTTAACGAACTATTCCTTATATGATAGATACAAGATATAAAGTTTTTATATATTAGTTTTGATCCCAATCCTATGTATAACTAATAGATATATAAGGTAATTCCATGTTACTCGAGATGAGATTAACAATATTTGTTTGATAATTTTTGGATTTTTAATTTTCAATTTTTTTTAAAATATGGCCAAGAATATTTTTTAGTATACAAGAAATATAATAAATTCGTATTCTCTTGTGTGGAATAAATGTTTGGAAGAATGTAAATTTTAGTTATTTAATGCTTCATCAAAAACATATATAGTGTTTTCTTATATAATTTATTAGTGACACTCTAATTGATAACCCAATGGATATTGAAATTTTATATAACATATGATGATTATTTATGTGGACCTATGTGAAATTTTATTAGACTCAGGAGTGGGTAGGCTGAGCTAGACCTGAACTGAGATTAGAAGACCCTGATATTATTGGGTGATCATTTAGAGTAGGAGAATGTGTTTCGTCTTACCCCATTCTCTAATATTTTATATAAATTCCTATGATAAAAATGTGTTATGGTTCATATATTTTGAATTTTAGTGACATTTAAATATAAAAACCACCCATTCAGATACAAGAGGTTGAAGATAGTAATTACACACTTTTATGGGAGCTAAAGACACATTTTTTTTGTTTTTTCCACCCATTAATAAGAAGCGTAATGATACTCCATTCTATATTATTTAGTGCTTGGGATATGTGGACCCAATAGAGGCATCTATGTTATGAATTATGCAACACTATTTTCTAATTTTTCATGATATTAACCTAAGTTTGTGGTTGATGATATTTCTAGGGTTAGGCTTTTTGAGCATTTCCTGATTCATTCCATTAGATCATATGTGAATATGTTCATTGTTTTATATTTTTTAGAATTTGTTCACCAAGATATTATCATATATAAGAATCAAAATAATAGTATATCCGCTGGGTAGTACCCATTCCCAAAATTAAACAGGAGTAACTCTTTAGGTAGCATGAAGAGGATGTATAATGAATCATAACAGTGTTGTGATATAATGGAAAATCAGGGAATTATTTTATTTATTCACTCATGTGGATAGGGCATGATCAAGTTATAATAGGATAATCAGCTAGGGAATATTTATCCTAATTAAAATATGCTACCAATGGAGGATACTGTGGTAGAGGGTTGGGATATCTATGAACATTATGTGGTATTTCACTATAATCTATCTAACAAAATAGATTTTTTCCGACTCATGGATTTGAATCAGGACTAGTAGCACTATAATAGTTGAGTAGCAGGCTAACACTTGTTATATTAGTCACAATGAGGGATGTGGTTCATAGGGTTAGGGAGGAAATATAGTATTAAAACACCTATTAGTGGATTTAGGTGATCAAATATTAATTATTCAATTCATATAAATTTCATAATATCTTGTAAAAACCTTTTTTATTTTTCTTATTTCATCAGTAGTTTCTTGTACAATTTATTTGGAGTTAAAAATTGATTATATTTCATTCAATATAGGTGTGTCACACTCAGACATATTTGAGTAATTATTTAGTGATCTATATATTTCTAGAACATATCTATATTTAATCGTATTAATATATAATCCCTTAGGGGTTCGTGAGAAGATATTTGAAAATGAAATGAGTGTATTATAATTATATGCATTTGCGTCATTATTTGGGATTTCCTAATATTAGAGTGTGTAATTATGATGTTATATTCATAATGGACTGTTTTAATTAGTATCAAGTGTACATTGACTTCTACCATGAATGAGAATTTTTCACATCCTCATACGGTGATATTCGCACCCATATTTGAGAGTGATATTTTTCCACAAGCATGTTCGGGACTGAATACCAATAATTGGGGTAGGTCTTGTCCCAAAATTATAAATTTTTTAAAAATAATAAGGGATATTACATATAGTTATTCCTCTAATTTTACAAATTTTTCGATGAGTTTTCTGAATAATTATTCAGGTTTCCACCATAGAGAGAGAGAGACTAAGTTCATAATTGAGCTCATTTAGGTATAGAGTGCATGTATTTTCATTCTTTTAGGAATACCCCTATAATTATTGACGATTCATAGGTTTTATTATAGGATTTTAAGGATAATAAGTTTATTTACCTGACCACATGCCTTTGGGGTTCCCATATATTATTAACAATGAAGTTATAATGTTATTAATATTTATTTTGGAATTACTAGAGGTCCAACTAAGTGATATTCTGGAAAAAAATATGCATCCTCATACCAGTATCATGTAAAAATAATTAATGCGTCCGTTGATGTTCTCTATTATCAAATTTATATCAAATTATCCTAATTTTTAGATTAGGTGTTCAAATTTTCCTCACACAATATTCAAGTGTTAGTATGACCTATATGATTATCTCTTGATGATTTTTGGATTAATGAATAGACTGAGAGTGATTTAAAAATTTATGAATTACATATTCCATCCATATTTTTATTTTTTCATGGTTATAATAACCACTGATATTTTTGAAATTTATTAATCATGGTATAACTACACACACCATTTGGATATTGTATTGAAAAAATTCGGGGAGGATAAACATTTTTCACAGATCTAAAAAAGTTAGTTCAGGATAAATGAGTTGTATTTCTTGGTGAATATGATATCTGAGGTATTCTTGTTAGTAAAATCTAGAACATTTAAGTCTATAGGGTTTTTAGGGGGAATCTAAGAATATTTTTTGAGATATAAAGTTTCTTTGGTTTGGGAGGCTTTGATACACGCTAGTCGTGGGGTGTGGATTTTTTTATATTACTTATTTTTAGTATTGTGATTTCTCCAAGGTAGTCCTCTGAAGAGGAGTTCACACAATATAGTTTGTAACTTTTTAAATTAAAAGAAAAATTTAATATTTTCCCAATTTTTAGGTTTTTAATGAAACAAAAGAAAAGAAATAAATTAATAAAATAGTTGAAATTAAGTAGGAAAATGTTGTTATTGAAAACTATGATATGAGAAGGGTGATCATGTCGGGGTTGGTTTTCTAATTGAAATGATATCATTTTTCTATTTAATTCAATCCAATTATACTAAGTTGATTAATGTGAGATCTGATGATCATTTCCTCTCACTCACCTAGTCAAATTGTTATAATGGGAGAAATACTATACATGATATTAGATTGGTATACTATATTTACTTTCTTAATAGAGATACAATGAATATCCTCAATTAATATAGGAATTAACCGATTGAGTATTTTTTATCCCAATGAATCAAGAAAACCCACTACCACTTTCACACATATTAATGATCGTCGTGTACATCACCACCAATCTCTAGTCTATTTCAATTTATATAAACCCAGAACTATTATAGGGAGATAATGATCATAGACCAAGGAAAAATCAATTATAGAATAAAAACCCAAATATAAAATAACATGATATAAAAATTGATATATGAAAATGAAAACAACATCATAGAAGAGAGAAATATATTTCATTCAATTAAGTACAATAAATAAATAATTAAAAAATAGAAGAAAAAACCTTCCCTAATCACTCAATTGTATTCAAAACCATGGTATGGATAATCTACATGATTAAAGAAGAATAATGAATTACATTACTATGAGAATGGAAATAGAAAAAAGAAAAGTAGAAAAGTCATCCTCTAGAATCTTTTCCCTAAATGTTGATTCCCAAATGGTACACCTCTTTTCTTTAAATAATAACAAGGGCCCCTCTTATAGATTGTTCAAAATTTAAATTTTTATATCCCCTTAAAATTACAAATTAATTGGACACTTATTGTGGATGTTATCGATTTATTACTGAGTATATCTTTTTTTGAATGAGATTTAAAAACACCCCCTTCAATGATTAACATCAAATTTCCACTTTAATTTATATGTAACTCCCTAGAATTTATTGGTCAAATGGATATTTTAGTCCTATTTCAATTCCATATATAATCACATCAATTCGTGGTGTTTATATTGAATTATGAATTATTTTATAGAGGTGGTATCTACTATGTCAACCGGAACAATGTTTCAATTTGATTGATTTATTAGGGCCTCAATATTTTCTAAAAAAGTCTTCATCTAGATTACAAAGTTCATGACCTTATATAAAGGAAAAATAAAAAAAAGAATGATTCAAATGGGAATAATATTTCAAAATTTATTCACAAAATACAAATATGATTAAAACCTATTAAAAATATAGAATTAAGAAATTATATATTTTATCCCAAAACACACTAAAAATCCAAAATTTAGGAAAATAAACACAAATTAATAAATTAATATGGATTAAATAATTGAAAAACATATAAAAGTGATCAAAATATTATCTCTATCAATTTCCCCAAACTTAAACCATGATTATCCTCAAGTGTAAAATATCCACATTGAATTTAAAGGGAAACAATGATACCAATATTTAAATTGAAATGTAATAAAATAAAATAAAAATTAAATGTCAAATAAAATTTTCATAAACAAATATAAACATATAAATTTAATTTCCCATTTTTAATAGACCAATCAATTCATGTACATTAATTTTCCCCTTTGAGAAATGATGGAACTTCTCATTTCTTTCATTCAAGCTCCTCAATTCAATATTATTAAACATGCCACATCTTTATTTACCTTACAATTGAATCTTTTCCCTCGTCACTCATTATATAAATTTAGGTATAGTAATGCTAATATAAAGAGAAAATATTCCTTAACAATAATATTTTAAAATTACTAATTTATCCAATTTGTAATGACTAAGTCACCTAAAATCATGAGGGATTTCATTAAAGGTTCAAATGACTCTGAGGCATATGTTTAAAAGGAATTTATTTTTGAAAATTAAGGCACAATGAGGATATTTATCTCTTAAGTACAACAAGTGACACAAAAAATTAATGTATTCTAAAATTATATCCATAAATGTAGAAATCCCCATTTTTCAAAAACTATAAGTAAAAGTTATGATCAAATAAAGCATAATGAATGATTTGTGAACCCTCTTGAATATTTATTTTTTACTTTTTTACTTTTTTTATTTTTCAAAAAACCTCTTTATTTATTTTTATTTTTTTAAAGTTGTGATTATAATAAACCTATCATCCACCCCCTTACAACATATGATAAAAATCATAGTTTTGGTATTGGTTATTTTTGGTTTTCCAAAATCAAAACCATTTTTTCTTAGTTTTTTCATCTTTTTCCATTTCCATTTTTTAATTCATGAGGGGAAAACAATGAAGTATCATGAAAGAATCAAAAAAATTAATTTTTTCTTACAATAATCACTCCCACACATTTTAATATCAATGTAAATCATCCTTCCAACATAGGTCCCTTCACCCCACACATCAAATTAAATATATCTTACAAATACCTAGTGTAGGGTTGGAATGGATAAAATGGAATTATTCACGGATCATCTAAATAAAAGAAATTCATGTTCTATATAGGATAAATGAGGATTTATGTAAAGGTAGTATGTTAATGATAATTTTTTTTTAAAAAATATGCCTCAATTATTTAAAATTCATTATTTTGAAAAGTTCAAATAGAAGTTTTAGTCGGTGACATGTCCCAAGATCACTCATGAAATATGATTAGGCATAAATTTGAAATAATTTGTCTCAAAATACTCTAGGTAATGAGATATGATATTTTGGAGAATAACTAGTGGAGTAACTAATAATAACAAATCAATTCACATGATTTTTAGATATTGAAAGCATGAAAAATGTTAGGTAAATTTCATTTACAAGAATTAATTAATTACCTCTAGTCATGAGTCCTCATTTAAATATCCATGATTCACTTTAAAAAATTAATTCTATATTTAACTCATTAAAACTAATAAAAATTAAAATTCAAAACATTGAATCATATGATTACTAAGAAACTCATTTCCTCTAGATATGTCAAGTAAATCATGAATTCAAGTGCGAGCATGCAATTTCAGTTTAAGTCTCACTACACAAAATATTACCTTTTATGTTACCACTAAAATGGATTTATCAGTGTTATAGAATCTAAGACAATATAAGTGATGTTAAAGTGTTATATTTTATAGTGATCGTAAAAAACATTGATAGAGGCCCCCCTTTTACAGTGCTACAAAAGTGGAGATAATGGTCCAACTGAGAAAGGGTATAATTTTGTTTCACATGCCACCCCCACCCACTATTATCAACACTCCCCCACCCCATATCCATTTATTAGAACTACCCCACTCCATTATTAGTGTATTAGATAATCAAAACCTTGTGTGCAGTCCTTCCTATAGCAAGTTTCAATCTTCATTCCTATATCTTACACAGAAGATCCTTTTCCACTCCACTATACTATTTTTTACATCTTATGATATATCTATATATTTATATATATTATATTATATGTTATAATATATATAGTATTATATTTTTATATATATGTTTATATATATAGTTATATATATTTTTATAATTACATAATTATTTATATATATTTTTGAAATTTTTTATTAAATTAAAAACCCATAAAACACACCAAACGTTAAGAAAATATGAAAACCCTAAAACCCCAAAAAACCAAGAAATAACCATAAATTTGGATCTATGAGTCTTCTTTAGATTCACAAGTATTAAAATAGATACTCATGAAATGTGATATGAAATTATATAAGGTAAATTCTGAATAGATGCCCAGATTAGAAGTTATAGTTGTTTTTCATTTTAAGAAACTTGGGGCGGTGAAGAAAAAACACATTTTTGGAGCCCTTATAGGGTTTTAAGGGGGAGAAAAAAAGGAAATATCATAGTGCTAAATCTAAGACACTTTTTTGGAATATAACTCATCATAGACTTCGATTTTATATGTGGTGGTTCCAAAAATGACACTCAGATCAAAAGGTATGACTGTTTGAAGTTCAAGTTTGATTTCTAGCTTTTTGAAACTGAAATATGTTTTATTATATTGATTTTAACATTATTTATATCTAATGTGGTTTTAGTTAATTTCCTAATAATTTATTTTACTGTTTTTGGAGCTAACATAGACTGTTAGATCAAAAGTTATGATCTTTTAATGGCTTTTAGGGGGTTTGGGTTATTGTGTTTTTAAGGGTTTTTGACATTCGAAGAACATTAAAATGGAAATAACATATTATATTGGTGTTTTTTTACTAATAAAACATATAAAATAGAATTTTGTGATGATATCTATGTCTTAGTGACCCAAGGGAATTTTCGGACACCTCTATTTCTGCTAAAAAAGCCCAGGTGGCCTCAAAATTGCTATAACCTGTGATACAAGTGTACTTTAATGATTTTTTTTCAAATTATACCCTTTATAAGTTCTATTACAATAGATTTTATAAGGGTGGGGACCTTATTAGTGATTTTAGGAAAGATTTGATAAATACCACCCGTTTGTCAATGCTTTTTTAGAAGCACTGATAAAAGACCCCCTTTATCAGCACTTTTTTGGAAGCACTGATAAATCCTAGTATAACGAGAAATATTTTAATAATGAGGATAAAGGATTGAATTTTATCAGTGTTTTTTAGAAGAAATAATAAAGGTACCCCATTAATGTTTTTTAGTGTTGTTAAAGTCCCCCTTTGAAAAATCTTTTTATAGTATTGAGAAAGGGAGTTTTTAATAGCGCTTTTAGCGAACACTGTTAAAATCATAATGCTAGATAAACCTAGTTTTGAAGTACTGTCTCGTAACATGTTTTTAGAAAAAAAATGTATCCAGCGTAAAAGATAAATAATAAAATTTAACTCCCTTTTGAAATTAATATTATTCTTTATTCCTCCTTGTTTATTTAGGAATTCCTTGTTCCATCATGAACCTATAGATTAAAACATCCAAATTATGGACAAGGATTATTTTATTTAGGCTCAGAAAATATAATAAGGAGTGAGATGCATGCTGAAATACTTCCAAAAACTAAAACTAAAATCTAAATTCCTAGAAATCATGTTAATATAAATCTGGTTATGATCCCCCAAGTGGTCCCAGAATTTTTACTTCATCCCGAGGGAAGTATAAAATATTATCCATAATCTAATTTGGGTGGATCCTCATAGAATTGAACCACCACATGCAGATTTTCCCAAGTTGTGCTTCTACTTTCATGGTGAGGAATGATCCATGGATCGTGTTTACCAAATCCACCCCCTTAATAAATAAATATATCTTACATGTAGGGGGTAGGATATTAAATGAGTCCTCCTTTTTCTTTGTTTATACTTGCACAACTTCCCCTTCATTCTCTAGTAATTTCCCAATGTATTCCATAAGATTGTAATAATCGAAGGGAATGTAATAGTGTAATTATATTTGAAAAAATTTAATTTATAAACAATCAATATAAAAATATACCCATTCAATGTGAGTAGAATTGATCTCATTTTCCTCAAGAAAACCCTCTATAGTCTCTTATTCAACTCCAAACAAAAAGTGCTCAAAAAGTATAGGGTGATTTAGAAGTTCTTCATCAGGTGCATTTTTTCATCATATTCCTCCAAGTCATAAAAAGAGTTGGTTAAATATAAAACATAAAAACTGTTATAAGTGGTACTTAAATTAGTTAAAAAAAATTAAATGAGTTTTAGTTCAAGAATTTCGCATCTCACAGAGCAGGCTCGACCTAAATCTCTTCTTCAATGGAAAGCACCTCTGGGAGTTGAGTAGAAGAAGATAGAGGTAGGAATTCAGGATCCTCAATTTCATGGATCTCTTTAAAAAATCACATAAGACTAAGAGGGGATATTCTTGGAGTATGGACACATGATAGAATTATGGAATGTAATGGGAAAAATATGTTAACTCTCAGGCCATCGATTCAAAAATTATTTTGTTCATATCCTCCATAGGCTAACTATGAATTCATTGAATGCCTACTCCCCATAATTTGATTTTCAAAATAACCACAACTATATAACAGTAAATGAAACACCATAATACATTTAAAATGGTGACCTATTAATCATTTATTCAATTGGTGGGTAATTATTCCAGGAATTAATGAAATATACATTTGAAAACATCATGGAAATTTTTAATTAAATTTTCAAAGAGTCAAGTATTTACAATTATATTGTGGCACTAAATCCCTATAAATGATTCCATATTTGAATCATTTCTATCATGGTTCATGGAAAAATATTTATATATTACCCAAGTATAGTATAGTGAACACCCCTAGGTATTATTCAAAATATGAGGGCACAAATAACAATTGGTCACATTTTTTAACTAGAGAAAAAATATATTGTTTGCAAATTTTTTTTGGTTTTAAATAAAACAAAAAATAAATAAACAAATTAATAAGATTATTGAAATAAAAATTTAAACTCGTGTTATTGAGAACTATGATATTATAATTGTGGTTATGTCAATGATTATTTTCATATTTAAATATTATCCTTGTTCTATTTAATTCAATTTACTTCAAATTTTTTGATTAAATTGAGATTCCATGATTATGTAATCTCACTCCATTGGTAAAATTGTTATGGTGAGATAAATCCTTACCAAGATATTATTTTGGTATACTCTCTTTCCCAGTACAATAGAGTTGAAATGAATATCGTCAAATGACTTAGGCAATACCAAATCGAGCCTTCTTTATCCCAAACAATCAAGAACATTCATTAGTCGTTTGACACATAATGACGATCATGGAGTACTTCAATACTAAGATATGGTCTATTCCATCATATACAACCCAAAACCTAGTAGAGGTAGATAATGATCATTGATTGATGAAAAATACATATCAAAATGAAAAACTAAATAGGATCATGCTTGATAATAAAGACTGCTATATGAAATTGAAAACAACATTGTAAAAGAGAGAAAGAGATTTCATTTGATTAAGTACAAGAAATAAAGAATTAAAAAATAGAAAAAAACCCATACCTAATAAACCAAATCATTACTACACCATTGTAATGTAAGTCAAGATGAATGGGGAATAATAAGGCATTACATAACTAAGAAAAAATAATTGAAAAATAAAATTAGAAAAGTCATCCTAGAGAATTTTTCCACTAAATGCTCGATCATATTTGGTGCACCTCATATATTCAAATAGCCACAGGGTCCCTTAGTATATGTTGTTCTAAATTTAATTTTCTATCTCCCCACAAAATTTCACATTAATTGGATTCTTACTAAGGAAGTTATGGAATTATTAATTAGAATGAATTTTACTTAATAATAATTCCGTAAATTATATTTCAATGTTTAGCATCAAATTTCCACCTTAGTGAGTGTATAAATCCATTCCATTTATTTATGAAACATGGATCTGATTCCTATTTCAATTACAGCATGTATTCCCTATATAAAATGTGCTTAGCATGATTTATGCCTCATTTTTGGAGGTGGGTTCCACTTTATCCACCCTAATACTGCTTCAACTTGATTGATTTTTAGGATATATAGGCATGTGAATCATATCTTCTTCTAGAAGACATTTTTTATGACCATAAATATAGTAATCATGATAAAATATCTCAAATTAGATTAATATTTCCAAATTTATGACCGAAATACCAATATGATTAAAATTTGTTAAAATTACAGAATTAAGAAATATTGAAATTTTATCCCAAAACACACCAAAAATAAATAATTCATCCAAATACATAGAAAATAATAAATTAATAGATTTTAAATAAATGAATAAAATATAAAAATTATGAAGGTATTATCTCTATTTGGATTCTACTAAAGGTTAATTTAGGAAATCTCATAGTAAGTAGTGTTGTAGAAAACCCTGACCAAGAAGTGGGAGAATACAGAGTTGTTGGATTATTATGATAGATAATTTCAATAGGTTAAATTGATATTGAAATTCCATACATACCTTAGCTATTTAATTATTATAAATTGTTTTGTGACATGTCATGCATCATTAATGGGGAACCTCTAAAGCTGGATGGGTTAGTAGTCACATAAGGCTCTATCTATATTAGGCTATGTGGGAAGAATTACTAGACATATTATTTAAAAAAATATAGTGTATTCAATGAGATATTGTAATCACTATTTATTGAGATATAGGTTCATGGAATATACTCACTATATAAGGAAAATGTATATATTCCACAAGCATGTCATGATCCTTTGATGGTGGAGTTGATCATGTACCTGTAATAATTTTTTTTAGAGATTGTACATATACCTAAGAAGAGAAATATCATGTTTGAATCTTTTTTTAAAGATATAGTATTACGTTTTTTATGTCTCTGGTACGAAATGGAAATTTATGAGCCTATTCATTGAGATATACGTCAATGTTCAGAAGCATTTGTAATGAAAAACACTTATATACATGAGTTTTACTCTTGAATACTTGATGGGGTGATGAATTGATAGTTATAATTGTTCAGATTATATGATTTTGATTAATTATATTTATAATAGGGATCCACCATGACAATGGTCCTTGGATACATATAAGGTTTTTTTGGTCTAGAACCCTTGGAAGTACCTATTAGTATTCATGGGGAGATATTGTGGGACACACATTCTTTGAGATGGGTAGTTTATTTTTTTAAAATATGTTTTATCACATACATAGGTTTTATTGGTACCCCAATATGATGAATAGAATGTTGGGGTCCATTTAACAATACTTTACTTGTTAGTGCGTTAATACCAAGAATCAATGGCCGACATGACTTATTCATCCACTAACCATTCTTAATTGGATGTGGGAATAATTTATAGAGGTATTCATGATGGATTTATAAAGGTTATAACATTATAATGTCGTGGTAAGGGTTATCATTGTTGTTTTTGTGAAGGTTTCATAATCTAAACAAATTTTGGAATAATTATATATAAAAAAATAGGGAAAATATATACCCATATATAAGGATATATTCATGGGGGGAATAAGAGAAGTATATCTTATTTGGATACACATTTTAAAATATTCTTCTTGAAGAATCTCTACATGTTTAATGATACATAAATGATTCTAAGAATTTCCAATTATGGTCATATAGATAACTAGTCTAATAATACAATCAGTTTATTAGTGGATATATTTTAGGTATTTATCCTTTCTTTCTCTAGTTTAATGGAGTAATATTCTCCAAATATTGAGAATTCCTATAACAATATCTTTTTTTCATCAAATTATAGGGAAATGTTTAGTTCTTATACAACATGACCTATCAATAACTAGTATGCCATTTAGAGGAAAGTGAGTCTATAATCATTACACTGAGTCTCATTCTGGAGACATAAATGTTTTTTTGGTTGAACAATAAGTTATTAATGACAATTAAAGTATATAATGATTATATTTTGACTGATTATGTGATCTTGTGAAATTTGAAGTTGTCCACCTGATATTAATGAGTGTTTTTCTGCTCTGAGACATTGTCAGAGGTATGGAATGTTGTAAACCAAGTTCATATAATCATCAATGTTTGACAATAATATTTTTTCCATGATTTATTACTTAGTTATTCCCCTTATATTTAGTTTTATGTTCAATATATTTCATTTACATCGACTTTTGGGATACCATCGCACCCCTTCTCACAAAAAAGCATTAATAAATTAGAGATAGAGTGTGATGTATAATTTTAGGAATAAATAATTTATATTTTGTATTAGGGAGAGAGAATCCTTCAGATTAAGATAACCTGTTTTCAAAACATGTATTGGAAATATAAGGATTTCCAAAATGGTACTATGGAGAGGGAGTTTGATATGTTGGTATAGTGGAAAGAATTATTCTATTGTGAGGCCCGATTACTCATTTTAGGGATGTGTTGTTATATTTTGGGGAGGTTTTAACAAAAAAAATATATTATCAATGTATTAATTTGATCATATTTTCTCTAAAACTCATTATTTTTATTTTTATTGTGTATTAGTGGTATTATAGAGGTTTTGATGGTATGTGTTAGTTATTTTAACCTTATATGGGAAGTCTACCTTTTCTGATAGACAGTACTGGGAATATAGTGGCCCAGTATTTGTTAACTAATTTACCCTAGGAATATGGGAGTCTCTAGGAAAGACATTGAGTTTACACTTCCCAAGGAATTGTTGATCGATGGGTACTAGATAACTAATGTATATAGGTTATGTTCTATGTGGTCACTTGAACTATTTTTAAACAATATTAATTTAATTTATTATTTTTTAAAATTTTTACTAAATCTAAATCCCTAATATTTCCTCATCCTTTCATCTATACCCCCCTCTCCCATTCTCTATATAACCATCATTAAATAGGTGTATCATCTCTATTTGAGAATGATATGGAATGTTGTCTATTATAACAGAGTGTCATGAGTATGTCTAACCCTTCTCCTGCATCCTTATTTCTCTCATCACTTCATCATCTCTAAAATATTATTCCTTGATTATAATTTTCATACTAGGTTTCAATATTGATTCAATCATAGGGAAAATAAACATAAAATATTAAATATGAAAGGGATTTGGTAAGATGATATTAGTGGCCCCCAATATTCTATTGGGTTATCTGAATCATGGAATGTGTAGTATGAAATTATAGAAGTAGTATTTTGGTCAACATTATAAATAACTTTATAAAATAATTCAATTCACTTTTGTTTGTGTGTATAGAAATATATTGAACTGTGACTGGTCCTTTGTGTTTTGTGTGTCATCACTATTTTTATCTCAGACCAATCACCATTATCAATGTATTATAGAATTATGTCTTTAAACATGAGATGGATGTCTTGGATTATGTAATGAGCATAAGAAACAAGTTAAGTAACATAAAATTAAAATTTATAAGGGAGATCCTGGGCATAGTTTAGGCTTGTGATATTTTACTATTGTCTTGAACCATGATCCTCTTAGAGGCCTTATCAAAATAACCCATTACATCATGAATGGTTTACAAATACCATGAGATTAGATTATAAGTTATTATTGGTGAATGTTCATTCACCATATATATATTCATATCTATGTTTCATTAATATAAACGATTTAATTGTTGTTGAATTATTTATTTTCTATTTTTGTGAGAAAATGTGAACTAATTCACCAATGATTCTTCTTTGGTGATGCATTGACAACATCAATGGGTGGTATAGAATTATTTTGGTGGTTCTTCATTATCCCACTTGATTTTATTTGTGTTATATCATTAATAATTATTTTTATTAATACTACACCGTCAACAAAATATGCATGTTTTTGGTACATCACCAACCCAGATTTATATCCTTGGTACTTTATCCATTTTTAACAATTTTTTCATGCATAATATACCTAGATTATGAAAACTATAGATAAAATATTCACCATTTATTTGTTAGTTTTGATGAATTATACATTTTATAATCTCGCATTGTCCACCATTATCATGACAGTGATACATCATTCATCGAAAAATTGTGTAGGTGGTACATGACCACTATATTTATGCTGTTGTGATATATCATTCGCTAAACCATTGTGATAGTGATTTCTGATTCACTAAATTTATATAATGGTTATACATCATTCATTGGAAAAATATTATTATGTTTTACCTTTCACCAATGAATTATGTTTACTTTTATAATTATTCGCCCCAACTTATGAGCTGTATAGTGAAAGATATTTGAAAATATAGGTGAGTCCAGACCATGGTTGTATTATCCCATTTAAACTATAGGAAAAGGAGAT
Organism: Viscum album; assembly: GCA_963277665.1. Classification (NCBI taxonomy): domain Eukaryota; kingdom Viridiplantae; phylum Streptophyta; class Magnoliopsida; order Santalales; family Viscaceae; genus Viscum; species Viscum album. The sequence goes on from OY728121.1 coordinate 599,027,589, forward strand.
ATGGTAGAATATATTTTGTATATTTATAACTTCTCAATTTAATAATCTATTCATAGAAATTCTTTATTATAGTTTTATATCAAGATTGCATATATATTTGTTTAATTTTTTAGGGACACAATTGGTTGTTGTGAGTTGAGTTATAATTAAACCCAACAAGGGAATTCTAGTTCCATTGTACAATTAATAATTGTAGGAATAAGAAAGGTGAAGGACATCATTATTAATTAATTATCAAGGATGGATTGAGGATATAGATATAGAGATTTGGTTAAATACATAGTTTTATTATTTTTACCATATATGTTTCTAGTTTTTGGTAGCATATACATGATTATACACGGGTTATATTATATTATATGTATTATAAAATAAAATTACATTATATTATATTTTTTATATCTTGAAATTTTAGTTTTCAATTTTGGTATTAATGTCTTATTTTCCAGAAATGATATTTTTTTATAAATGATCATTATTGGTATTTATTTTTCAATGATGTATAGTTATCAATACATAAGGTCATAGTGATCCCACATATTTAAAATCTACCATAATTATTAGTCATCGCCCTTTGGAATGAGGGGAAGAATATTGATGTATGTTGCACTCCTGTTTTGTCAAATTAGAGGTGAACTCTGATGGGAATGTTATACTAAGGAATAACCGAAGGGATATAAACACACATAATATAGTGCCTTGGGTATAAAGGGAGTTGATGTAATGAAATTAAATATATAAAAGAATCCCAATTTATGAATAATAATGATAACCAAATCCTTTTTTTGGAATAGTGTTGGATTATTATGGAAATCATAGTGAAATGTTCACCATAACCCAGGGAGTAAATCCATACTATTTTTATGGAACTATGGAATGTTATTGAACAGTGGGCATCTTCAAGCCAAAATAAATTAATCTATTCCAATCATGGTGTAAATAATTGATTGAAAATAAATCATGATAAATCATTCCACAATTATCACAATGTATCATACTAGATTATAAGAACCCCACTCCCCTAAAAAATTGGTTATGACATAATGAACATAGTCATGTCTTAACCAATGAAACCCATCCTGAATATCATTTAAAAACCCACCTCCCTCTATCAGTCCTTCCCCAGATTCAATTGATTTCCCAAAAAATGTAGATTAATGTTTCAATAAGGTATGTGAATTTATATTCAATGAATTTAAAAGAGTATTCAATCTATTGATATCCCACCATGCACTGTATAAGATAATTCATATTCTCTAAAATCAGATACAGTAGTTCTCGGGACTTATGATCACCATAATTTAAGGATATATTTTAATTTTTCTAAAATAACTCTATGATAACTTTATATAAATATATATTAATAATTGATTTATTTTTCATTAAATGATTTATATATAATATATGGTGTGGTCGAAATTAATTTTATAAAATTGGAATATACAAACATAGATTATGAATTATTAAAACAATGAAATTGATATAATTATAAATAATGGGAATGTGAGAAAGAGATTTTTTCAGAAAACAATTGAAATATAGTAAAAAATATTAAATCAATTAATAATTTTAAGAGAATTTGATGAGGAAATAAATAAAAATTCATGGGCTGATACATGGGTATCTAATATTTATTAACCTTGTAAATAGATTAATATATGATATAATATAGACAAATATATTTTTCATTATTGGTTCGATATAACTTCATCAATGGTTAAAATTAAATGACACTGAGGTTAATTGAGTTTTGTTAAATATTCAGAGAAAACCAATATGACTTATATAGTTTGTAAAAATATAATTGGCATTGATCTTGAATGTATAATAGATCTTAATGATTATTAAAATTCTTAATATAGGTATATGATTTACTTTTTTAATAGTCTAGGTTATAAGTTGTTAATTTTTATTATTTGAAGACTTTTGATTATTTGGTAATAGTTTGTAATGTGTGAAATAATCATGTTTTTATTATTGAAGATAATTAATTATTATATAGCTATTTTTAAGAGGAATCAAAAAAATGTTCCATGAAATATATTGATTATTTCACATGCACATTTCTTCTGAATCTAGAGCATTCTTAGGAAATTTAAATTTCATTTGTTTGTTTTATTTACTGTTCAATATTATTCTATCTAATAATGTAGATCAAGTGAATATATTTATTCTTATAAAAGTTACACACACACACATATAATGTTTAAAATTAATTTATGTTATGAAATGCATATGATATGAGTTGACACCAATTGTAAATTTAGCCTCTTTCATTATATAGTAATTATATAATTTTCACCTTCATTAGTTGTTACTAAAACAGGCGGTTCTCCCTAACATGACACCATGATTTTTAGAGTGAGTATTGGAACATTACTCTGATTATATAGAAAAATTAAATTGATTATTGGGACACTTTTTTAATCATATTCAAAATAAGGGACTGCATAATTTCATTTGTTAAACCCCTTCTTTATGTAGGATAAAATTGGAATATAATAAATTTTACTTTTATTACACTTTTATAAGAATGATTAGTTGGATAAAATTGAGATTTATTAATATAATAATTGGTGTTGTATTGAAAAAACAAATTAAACATAAAAATTATAGTCAATATGGGATAATTAATATGTACATATAAATAAATGATATAAGATAAAATTTATAATTTGAAAAACGTTTTGCATATGAATAATAGATGAGGATTATATTTTTTAGCAAATTATATATGGAGAATGAAATTACATATGAAAATTATAATTGAGAAAATCCAAAATAGTAATAATTGAAAATAAATGTCATTTATTAAAAATTATATGTAACAATATAGGAAAAAAAGAAAAATTAAAAAAATAAAATTTCATTTATTTTTGTATTTAAAATTTTTCAAAAAATCTATATTATTAAAAAAGAAAAAAAATTACAAATAGTAAGAACCAAAATTGAATATCGATTTTTTCAAAAAATTAACAACGATTGCTTAAATTAAACACAAGAAAAGTAATTAAACATGTACATTTTTATTAATAAGTATATAATTTCAATGAAGCTAAAATTAATTATTAAATTTAGAAAAAATGATATAAAATATAATTTAAATTCACTAACTAAATATGATAAACATTAGAAAATAATATTAATTCAAAAAACATGAATATTATTTCAATTACTAACAAACAAACAAAAGTAAAAAAATATAGACAAAAATCTGATTAGTTAGTTACTAAAAAACTATAAATAGACTTCCATTGAATAAAATGTATATGTATATTATATTTAATATGTATCGGAATAAATGGGAAAAAATTGAACATCCAACTCACCATAAATATTAAGTTAAATTTAATTATCTAAACCGAAAATATGTTGAATTGAATGAAATCATAATAAAATGAACAATATATAACCAAAATAAATCATAAAAAATTAGAGGTGTTAAAATAAAAAGCCAAAAAAATTTATTCACATTGAACTGTACAATACAAAATGAAATTAAAATAACTAAATAAAATAGATAAATATAACAAACTAAAAAATATACATGTAATTGATAAAAAAATACAAAAATCATTGAAATTATCCAAATCAAATCGAACTAGCCCTATACTATTAAACCCGAAAAATAACTATACATAACTAAATAGAATCATATTAATTCAGTAAAGTTATCATAAAATGAAATTTGTTGAATCAAACAAAAATAAATTCAATTACATTGTAAATTTTTATTCTCCATTCTCATTATGTATTCTGTTTTGTATACAATAATTTAATTTTTCCTAATTTATTATTCCTATTAAATTTATAATTATTCAATTTATTATTCATTGGATCTGTTTTTTTATATTTTTATATTCAACATTGTTATATTTTGGATAGTTTCATTTATTTAGTTTCAATATAATTTTGTATGATGTTTTTTTATCTTTATAGACATCTAAAATTATTTTTTATCAATGTATAATTATTTACTTTTGTGATAAAATTACATAAAAATATAATTTTTCATCATTGTGATTGTATGTTTTCAAGTGGTGAAGTGGTGAATTGGTTATGTGGTGAGGTCATGTATGGTTTCTCACTTTTTCCATAAAAGTGTTTTCATAATAAAAAAACAATTTTCAGTCAGTTCAATTACAAAAAAAAATGAGACCCATGAAACATTACGAAAAATTTTATATTTTGTATTAAATTTACTTAATATTATTGTTTAATTTGGTATAATTTTAATTATTTGAATTTTATATTTACTAAAATTCTCCTTAATCACCTGAAGATAAACAACCATACATTTTATTTCAAAACAACAATCTACATCTGGTGTTTGTATATGAGCATTGGAGAAGGGTTTCATATTGACATGGGAGGATAATGGTTCCATCTTGATTCTTTTTTTCTAGTACTGTTCCTTTATGAAATAGTAATCAAAAATTATAAGCATATATTTTGAATAATTTAATCAAAATAGAAACACTATGAGTTGAGGAATAAACTTATTGAAGAAAAAACGGTAAATAAAAAAATAATGAACATAATGTTTGATTATTTTTTCATCACTTTTGGTCGAGAGTTGTAAATAGTTATTCATGTTTGATGACATTGAATTAATTATTTTAGGTTTCCCTCACTACAAATTAGAAGATAAATATAGATTATAATGATTATTCTCAGGATGATTATGTTGTTAGTGTTAGAGTTTGTGGTTGTATTTGTTAAAGACATTATGGTGTTGGTAGTTATATAAGAGATATTGATATAAATACTAAGGAAGTTGTTGGGGGTTGTAGGGAGGCTTCAGTTAGTACTGATATTGATCACATGAAACACTTTTTATTTAGACAAAAAAATTTATTTTTACTGATTTGAACGTAATTAATTATGTATGTTATATTGTTACATCATATTTTTTTATTTATTTTTCAAAAATATATAATTTTTTTAAGATATAGATAAATAAAATCAAATATAGTTTTATGAAAATAATATATCTTGGGATAATAAATTTTAAATTAAGTCATATTTCTACTATTATTTTACATGACAGTAAGTACCTATAGGTAAATATTAAGGTATTAAAATGGTGGACTAGGGGATAATCACAGTCATATTGCGTGGTGGAAAAAACATTTCCTAGAAGTGGAATATTTAAGAATATAAACTAAGATTACACATAAAGAACTAAAATGATATGAGTCAATTTAAATTTAATGGCCTCATGAACATAATGGAATTGATGAATAACCACATATTAAAAATTAATGTTAATATTAATTAAATTTCAGAAGATTTTTAAGAAGTAAAAACATTAAAATTTATTATTTAACCTACCCTAGGTCACTACTATCATAATAATTAAAAAAATATTATATAAAATATGTTATCACAAAAAATATGATCTATTAAATCATAATTCACAATAAAAAATAAAGATAATATTCCACTTCCTAACACATGTAAGAAACCTAGGTCAACAAAAAATAAAAACTTATGTTTCTTTCTCTAGAGGGAGTTGAAAGTTGGATAAATAATGGTCTCAATATCACTAAAAAAATACATATATATTACATTAATGATTAATCAATAACTATATAATATTTATAAATATATTGGATTAGGAAGTTATAGATTTTCCTTTTTAGCTTGTAGAAGTGGGAAATTGGTGGAGGGATTATGATCATACAATACTATCAACAATGTAATCATATTATAGAAACCTAGATAATTTTTTAGTAATATTTATATGTTGGAGGAAGTTTTGAATGAAGAATAAGGAGGGAAAAATATATTATTTGATGATATGTTTTCCCCATTGAATGAAATCATGGAAATTTTTTAATTTGGGATAAAAATTGAATAGAATTCAAAAAATTTCCTTAATTATAAAATAATCAAGAACATAACAAATATTTATTAGGTTTACAGTTGACTATTTTGGGATGAACAGTGACACTATATATCCACTAGTTCCCCAGATCATATTTAGTAGTTTTCCATTAGATATTTAGAGATCATGTACCAATTAATCCATTCCCTTGTTTCACCATCATCCATTTATCTACCACCACAATCTCCCTAAAAATCCCTTTAACTAAAATTTTAATCCCCTTTAAAATTCTAATTCCAACATAATAATTAATGGATTAAGATTAAAATTGTTCCATAACTTATAGGATTAGGTATAATACAAAATTTACTCTATTTATATTACAATCCATGGAGATAATTAGTTATATTATGAAGGAAACACGTTCAAATGGTTATCTTAACAAAATTATATTTCAATGCCACATCATGAAGTTGAACCTATTTTATCCCCATCCATACTGATAGCTAACATTTGACAGAAATTAATTCTTATGTCAATCAATGATTTTTTATATATAAGAATCATCATCTTTCAATTTGATACCATAAAACCCAATAACATGGTATGTATTTCATACATATCACCCCTATTTAGGAAAATGGAAGACAATATACATATAATATATTAGTTGAGGTATTTCATTAATACATAGAATCCCATCAATGTGATCTATAATTGAAAATTGTTTAAAAAAATTGATTGGCCATATTCCACAAATTTGACATCCTCCAATAACCCAAACATGTATGAAATCATAGAAGTACATGATCACCTATACAAAATGACACAGATAAACAGATATAGTTGTAATAATATTTTTTATGTGACTGTACAGTCATAAATCACATTATTTTTATACATTACATTCTTAGTAGTATCTTGATCTATTATATTACCAATCAATATTGACTCCAAAATCTCTATCCAATATAGTTGAAAATGAAAAGGCCTACAAAAGAGATCCTCAAATGAATCAATTTGGATAGTTGAATTTTTTTATTATATTAATAATCTATTTGTAATAGATTATTTTTATAGGATCCAAAAAATCCATTAATATAGTATCTAAGAATATCTAATAGTATGTGAATAGTCAAATATGATTTTCCATCAATCTAAGGGTGCTATTTTATAATCAAATTTTCCCATATACTAAATAACTACAAAACATTTTTTCAAAAAATTATTTTATTAATTGTATCTTGATAAATATTTTCTAACATCAACCCAATGATTTATTAATATCTCCCAAATATATATCTTCCCAAACTCATATAATTATGTTTATTCTTAAATAGGTTGAAAATTAGTTATCATATTCATGCATTTAGAAATCATGCTAATTATATCCTATAATGTTTAAGTATAAGAAAATTCTATTATATAATCTATCATGGTCTTGAAAAATTTCAATACCTATTTATATAGATGTTTTAATTATAATACTGGTTTCTACAGTTCTAAATTTACATATTAGAATGTGATACATCATGGAAAAACCAATTTTTTCCAGTTTCATATTGAATTTCAAATCAATTTTGAATATCTTGAATCATTTTAGATATACCATGATAAAAATAATATCATGATGAATCTTATTCTCTTGTCACATCTTCTGACACGTTGATAAGAAAAAAATTCATCATTACATATAAATTAAGTAATAACATTATTGAGACCATTGTTAGAGAATATCTAGAGCATCAAATATTTCATATATATTGGAATAATCAAGATCAAATAGTTTTAATCAGTTTACATTCATTAAAACTAATGATATAAGATTAATATGATGCAATGATATATTATTCCAATCCTATGATATATTTAAGTGAATCTAATATAGAATAAACATTAATCACCATTAGTCATTCTCTTTCTAAACTAAATCAATTTGAGAATTCCTACTATGGTCACTAACTTCAAAATTTCAATTTTTAGGTGAATATAAAAGAATAAAATACAATACAATAAATATCATGGGATTGATAAATTATTTATTGTGGTTGAAGTTACCAATAATCATAGGTTACAATCCACTGATATTAATTCAACATGGAACATAGATCAATAGTAGAAGAAATTAAACAAACTTACAAACCGAAGATAACTTTTTAATAATCATAGTTGAACTGGTTATAATAGTTTTATATAATTTTTGAAATAATAATTCACACTGATATGATCATATCATATTTTAACCCTTATTTATCAAATAATTTGTATGAAAAAACAGCTTTAAATAATCATGAAAAAATTGATGATAAAAAATGGTTTGTCGTACGAAACTACAAATAATTAGGATGTTCTTGAGCACTTCAAAAGGTACAACATCATATAAATTTTTAAGATCATCAATAATTATATCCTATTAAATGATATTCATAAGGAACATACCCCCCTGAATCAAAAATATCAATTTAGAAATATTGGTTTTAAATTAGCACTCCCATAATGTACATAAGATAATATAATGATTCCTTTAGTTATCTTGCCAAAATCTCAAGTACATATGAGTTTCATCCATTAAATCAAAAAAAATATCAAGACTAAAAATTAGAGAAAATAATATTTACTATAGAAATGATTAATTATGATGTTTTTTATCCCAAAAAACCAAACTAAAATATCAAAGAGAACACATCATCATTACAAATTCATCTTTGGAATTTCCTCTGGTCTCCCTCAAAGTTTATGGTAACTTTATAGAAATTAAATCATTAAAAAACATTCAATATCATTCAATTAACCAATAAAATTTGAGATCCAAGGAAATATTTAGTGATTCTCTATTGTAACCTATAAAATTTTTGATATCTAATGCATAATTATATAACTATATCACATTTCATGGAAAAAAGAATAAAAATCCCCTTTAAAATTTGTTAGGTATAATAAAACCCTTATACCCAATATCATATCAATGAATCTTTAATCACCTCAACTTTTTCAAGTCCATATAATGAGGTGTAATATAAATCAATTATAATATTGTAAAAAATAAAACCATTAAGTACACATGTCCTTTAGAGAGAAATCATAGGTATATATATAAGGAATTAAATTTATATGGAATCCAACCATATGAATTATCACCATTAATATCATATACTCAACTACCAAAAATTTCAAAACCATCATTTTAGAGTTGATAATTTTCATTAAACCTTAATCCAAAATAGATTATCCTACATGGAATTTCTTTCATTTGTTTTAATGTAATAAATCCTAGATATAAATGAAAATGTGATCGAAAATATAATAGTAATAAATTTGGGATTTAAACATGGATAATGAGTACATTCCCAAGATAAAATCTATTATAGTGGAAAATCAATTGAAATTTTTTCACTTCCCATAATAGTGGGAAAAGGGAGAAAAAATATACTATTTTTAGTATCTTTCACAATTGATTATTTTTATTCATATGATTTTGATATATCTATACTTCATATAAAAGACAAGACACTGCTGACTTTGATATAAATGAATCAAAACACCATATATCAAATAAACCGTAAGAAAGGATAGAAGATTCTAAATTATGACCTATCATTAAAGAATGACTATACTAATATAAACTATAGTCTTTTCAAAATTAATAATCATACTAGTACCATCATTATAACAAAGTATTTAATATCCTTAACTATATGGATATCCCACTAATAGTTAACTCATGAACAAACCTATTTCACTATTACATTTTTAGAATGGAGTTAAAATTATTCTAGTCTTTTCCCCCAACGTAAATAATACTACAGTCTACTAAGGTCAATAGCCATATATATCTAGAAGTGTATCCCTATACACTCTCTAATGAAGACTATACTAGCTATACATATGACACGTCTTTCGTTCAAAGGGGAAATTCAACAAAGTGCATCACAAAAATAAACACTAAAACAATTATATTTATTAAATCCCATATATAAGTGGAATATGATACCATTTTCGAAGATTATTCTATACAGATACAACATGAATAATATATTTCCTATACTAGTTCTAAAAAATATATTCTCTTCCTCAAATTCTCTAACAATAATACAGTCCATTAGTACTCTACCAATCCTTAAAACCTTTCTTTGGAAAAACCTATTTCATCAGGGTGATTGAGAATATAGTGAGGATGACTAATGTAAAATGTGTTTAGAGAGAATATTTAAACCCTTTCATAAATTCTCTATGATTTTATTCCCCATCCCAAATATCATATGGTTTGAAATATTAAAATTTTTCAAAAAATGGAATTTTAAAATATAAGAATTATTTCCCCTAAAACAAGTTCCATGAACTATGATACTCTAGCATGGTGAAGGGTTTTAAGAAATAATTATTCAATGAAACTAATGTTAAAATTTATAATAAAACCCCAATACTTATTTGATTTAATATTAACATCATAATATTTTCAATCATCCCTTTCATGAATCAAGGATATTGATAAAAAAAATCACTTCTAAGGGCTTTCATTGTCCTCAAATAAGTGATGAATACATTTGATCCATTCGTACAAATATTATAGAGAAGCATCACCCAAATTTTTTTCCACATGACGATAGAAAAATCCTCCATAACATCGATGATGGTGAATTCTAATTGAGTTACTCCCTAACTAGTTTCATAGAGTTGATATGATAGACCATCTTTAACCTGTGTATTAATGGTTTTCCTTGAGGAGTATAAATATAAACCCCTTCTCACATGGCTAATGGTTTTTATCAGGGGGGAAATATATATATTATATAATATATTTCCATATTTTAACTCCATTATAGTAAACAAAATTATCATATTTTGACATATTATAGAATATCTATGCAGAAAAAATTAATATTCACTCATGTATTCGATTTATCCAGTATTTAATCATAAATATTTTTCATTTTGAAAATATATTTCCCTCATAAGTAAAATGTTATAATTAATAAATAATAATAAATAAATAATATAAAGTACTAAATTAATTAATTATTAAGTAAAAGATATATATAACACAGAATTTATTTAGTTGGCTATTTTATTAAAAAAATCACTGAATTTTCTTAGAATTATTCCAATCAAACACACATAGAAAAAAAATACGACATTATTTTAAATGGTGATAACAAATAAGGACATACACATGATTCATGAGACAAAAAAGTATTAAATATAATTCAAAAAGAGAAAAATTAAAACCTTAAATACCTCTGATAACTCAATATTCCACTATAATAATTCTATATAGTAATATTATTTTATTAGTTTTTGAGTCTTGGAAATTTGTTATCTTTTCCATTAAAAACACCTATAGTTCTTGATATGAGTAGATACTATTTCTTAATAAAAAACTCTAACAAATTATTAACTATAAATAAACAACCATAAGACCTTTGGTGCACTTCCTAGTCAACATAGGACAATATTAATGCTATGGCAAAAACTGTGGTATAGTGAGAAGTGGATTTACCTCTTTATATGTTTTGTAAAATTTTAAAAATCCTATAAAAAAGTTGACATGCCTATTTTTATATGATATGTTGAAAAATAAAAACATATATAATCAATGAAATTACTTATACACAATATTATCCCTATTCTATCGATAAAATAATTAAAGTCACATTTTATTTTTATATTGAATCCATGAATACAGAATTCTAATGAGACATAATATATAATCCAAACACAACCATAATTTAATCTCATAAATATACATTACCAGTAATGAAATTAAAACCCACACTAAGTATAGATTCAATTAATCCTATGACATTCCCAATCATTATCATATTTATTTATTTACTAATCGAGAAGGGGGGAGCCCAAGGCTTAGAGTACAACCAAGGAGAGCCTTTGTGTGGGGGAGAGTGCAATCCAAGGAAGTCCCCTTTTATGAGGATGGCCCATCCAAGTTTAAGTTGAGTTACATTGTAAAAATAAGAGGTACCAAGGCCTTGGCTGCAATTTATGCCATATAATCTGCCACCTTATTCCCTTTACACCATGTATGCTTCACCCGAGTGTTAGAGAGAATGATACTTCTTTTCTGGATGCAATATGTGATAGACTAAGGGGTAGGGAATGTTCCTTATAGTGAGTTGAAGAGGACGAGGGAGTCCGTTTCAGCTTCAACGATAAAAAGGACCCCTTACCGGTAGAGGGGGTGGCCTGAAAGGAGGGAAAGGGCTTCTGCCTAGATGGAGGTACCCTTTCCCAAGTAAACCGAAAAGGAAATCATGAAGGATCCCCTAGAATGATGGACCACCCCACCTCGATTCCTGATCCCCTCAGAAAAAGAGCCATCTGTGTTGATCATCAAACCGAAGGAAAGGGGGAGCCACCAGATCCAATTTTCATGAGGGACAAATGTTGGAAGACCATGTATGAGTGGATGCAGAAACTGGAGAGGTAGAGCTGCGTTCCATCCCTCAATATATCTGATCAGTTCAAGAAGAAGGCAGTGAATGCAGGCAATGATGGTCTGCCCTGAGGAGATGATCCCTTTCTAATACTCTTTGTTCCTCGCATTCCAAATACACCACGCGCCTACAAGCATGATGATAGTCATGGTCATCAGTTCCACACCCTTGTTGCCTGAACCCTGAAACCAACAAGTGATGAATTCTGCATCATGTGGATCCCATTTTTCCACAGTAGTGAACGCAAAAAATTCATTCCAGTCCTCATGGGCCCAATCCCCCTCAAATAAGAGAGGCTCCAGACTTTCCTCAATATGAATCATACAGCATGAGCAATTGGATGAATTAGATATACCACATTTTTTGATATTGTCATATATGGAAAGGGAACCATTCCTCAGCCTCCATGTAAGAAATTTGAATTTTGAAGGGATATGCATGAGCCAGAGAATATTGTTCCATTGATCATGTCTGGACGAGTGAATGAGGATGCTAGGACCAACTTTAGAAGATAATGCTTCTGATCGAGAGGTGGTGAATACGCACATGTCTGCTTCTATATTGATGTCAATGAGATGAAACATTTATTATTGGTCCTGGTCCAGTACTACCTTCATAAAATATGAGTAATTACTGGCCTCTCCAAATGAGATGTTGTAAACAGGGAACCTTAGAAACACAATAATAGTTCCTACCCAGTTGACATGCCAAAATGGCACTTTCCCCATGCCAATGATCCACCAGACGTGGGGAAGTATATTGTAAAATAGAGGTTTAAGGGTCTGCCTAAAAGGGAATCGGTTCTTGTCATCTAGTAGTGTGACATCAACAATATTACTTCACATGGTTTCCCCCCATAATGTTTTGCATTCATGAATATCTCAGGACAGTTTGGAATACATTCAAAGAGGTGTATCTGTGAGACTGCGCACATTAATTTAGCCCTCATAAATAGGTCTCTTCATCCTCCTCCCTGAAACCTATGAGTGTTTCCTTCAGCCCTTGAATCCCATATAAAACATGTACATATGTTTTCAATATTCTTGATAATAGTTTTGGGAACTTTTAGGGATGACAGACCATGGACAGGGGTGGAAACAAGAACATTGTTAACCAGAGAAGAGAGGCCTTCGAACGATAGGTATCTATTTTTATAGTTTAGGATCCTATCAAAGATGCGGCTCAGAAGGTGGTCAAAATCCCTAACATGAAGGCATCTCTATGAGATGGGGTCCCTCAAGTAGAGTTTCGTCCAGAACCTACTTTCCATACTAAGAAGGTTGAAAATGGAGACAACTCGGTTGAGAAAACATTTGTTCGAGATATACACATTGCTCTTGAGATTGTTGATGGATTGACCACTCCAATGGAAGTAGTCCTCAAGAACCTTGATGATTCCAGGAATTGACCGACTATTTGAATTCAATAAGATCAATGTACCATCATTGAACATAATTTGGGAGATGGAGGTGGAGTCCCCTCTTTTTTTTGTAGGGAAGGATCCTATCATTGATCATGATTTTGTGAATGAGGCGACATAGGATTTTCTGTTAGAGGATAAAGAGACGTAGGGAGATAGGGTCTCCCTACCATAGGCCCCAAACATCCTTTAAGAATCCATGAGATTTCCCTATAAAATGAACTTCCAACCAGGAAGAACTATAGCAACGAAAGATGGGAACCGTCAACCAAGGAGAGAGGCCCATACCTATGAGGAACTTGTTGATGAAGCCCTGTTGAATTCGATTGTAGGATTTATTCATGTCTAGTTTATTGACCAGATTTGGGTAGTGGTCCTAGGGGTTGATATCTCTAACCATCTCAGGGGACACTACAATCTATCCTTGGATAGAATGTTCTTCCACAAATACATTGTTCTGATAAAGATATCAATAGAGGGAGATGGGCCTCCAATCGCTTGAAGTTCATTTATACTAAAAGATGAATAATGGAAAACCCCTATATATGGTGAGTGTTAGTGATGGAACCAAAGGGATTTACCCATTAAAATGAGAGATATGTCAAGGGGAAGGGACCCAGTGAGATTAAAAATAAATATACCATCTCAAGGATCACCAATACTCACTATGTAGCCAGCTATGAAGTTCCCCTCCCTACAAGTGTGACCAACTGTGATACCCTGACTGATGAAACTTTTTCATCTGTGAATCATATAAATGAGTTCCCAAGTAAATTTCCCATTGTACCTTAGAAGGCCAACTAGAACAATAGAATCATATTCCACTAATGAAATAAAATATAGTATATCCTGTATAGTGAAATCCTAGTTTCCAATTTATCTATCCACTACCTCTAGTGATGTTCCGACATAAAAATAAAATATTAAGCCCATAATAACTGATCTAAAGCTGTCACATACAATAAATCTTCATGTCATGGTCCCGTACATGAATTATCCATAATCATTCATCATTAAACCCAAGTCAGGGGCCTCCTATTTGATCCATATTGACATGTTCATGGAGCTCCTTTATTCAATCATCATTTAGATACAATGATCCCTTCTTTGAGCACCACATAAGATCTTGTACCCTTTATTAGAATTCCCAATTCCACCACAAATAACATATCATGGTTCCATATCCACATAGAAGATATCTTTCTTATTTCCCTCCCAATTTTCTTTGTCACCTAGATTTTGAACCATATAGAAAGTAAAATCATGGTTCAAACCATAACCTCAACCCCATGTCTCTCTGATACACGATACCATCATGATATGAATGAGGATATGGGCACACTACAACAAAAAAATCCACATTTGTGTCCCACCATACTCCCAAGGTATATATCTTAGTTGATCATCCAGAAGAGATTCTATGTAGATTCTGATCTTGTATTTTCATAACATCTGTATCTTGACATGAGTGGAACACCCCTCCTTTGAATATTTTCATATGTATGAAGAGAATTGTGACTCATATGATAGACTAGAAAATTCACATTCACCATGAGATCCTTATTCTAGATCACAAAGGCCCACTAATCCCAAATAGAGGGGTCACACCATGAATGGAGGAATTATTAGTTGATGAAGAGTCTGAACATGGATCAAGAGAACACACATCTATCTGGTTCATCATTCTTAAATATATTCTTAATGAATATTTTTTGTTGGTGATTCAATATAGGGTTGATAATCCTAGAGTGGATACTCAATTCATAGGTAGAGATTCCTAGAACTAGAAATCATATGAATAAAATAACCTCTATATCCTAGTTATCCACTTCATAGTTAATGTCACCCCACTCCATGACCTAGTGCACATCTCCTACAAGAAACTCGAGGTTGACAACCATAAGTAAAGTCAGGGCTGGAATTATCCCCTTAATTTTTTTCTATAACATCTAGTTATCCCAATACCTTTCTCTCATCACCCTTTACCACATTTTTTTTATTTAATTAATTCCACAAATATTGTTTGTTTTGAAGATATGCATGCACTCTGAGACACTATGATGATTTATGACTCCCTCCGTAATAAAATATTAAAAAATATTCCATGAGGATCAGTGTAATTTTCATATATAGATCACCTCCCATACAAAGGCCATGAGAAAATATGAAATTTTGCAAATAGTTCCCTTTAGAGCCTTTAGTATAGTCAGGACATGGAGAGTAATTTAAGAGAATACATTGTTTATCATATTTTATCTGTTCGAAGGATAGGAACTAGAAAATCCAATTATAAATTCTTCTGGTTATCCTTTAGATAATGTCTTTCAATAAGGAATTTTTTACCCACCCATATTTAATGGGATACCCTAGGTACACCATGGGGAGGCTGATTATTTTCATTTTGATACTGTTTTGGATAGATCATATGTTCCCACATTGGAATTTTTTGGAGATATAGACATTTCCCTTCCACCAGTTGATCCTTTAGACACTACAGTTTCTGTATGTCTCCAATATATATCAAAATTAATTATTGGACATATTCCATACATTTAGGTAAAAAATAATATCATTATCAAAAATATTGTGGGTCACCCATTTCATCATGCTCCAAATCTTGAATGGTATAATTTTATCCACCTCCATACTAGAGTTAATATACCTTGGAAGAGAAACTTGTACCAAAATGAAATGTTTTGGTGATAATGGTTCTCATTGTTTGAGACCTCCGATGGTTTTAAAGATTCCAAAGATTTTCTCCCACATTGAAATAGAAATCCGGGGATATATCAAGCATCTTAAAACGATATCAATTTCCCATTACCTGAACCTAAAACACCACAAAAAATTCATGATGAAACCCCACCCTAAATGGTAATATGCCTTATCCATTTCCATAATGACAATATTGTTCAACCCCATTGCCTTATTTTTGATATCATCCACCATCCCCTTTTCTACCCAATATCCCCATGAATTCTTTGATCATGTATAAAATCTACGATTACCATCTGATAGATTCATGGGGATTAGAAGGCTAATAATTATCTTGAATATACTATCCAAGATCATTTATAAAAAATTGCAATGAAGATTAGCCTGTATTGTGAAATGGACATGGGGTCTTTACACATTGGCATGAGTACATCTATGGATGCATTGATGACCCTGTTTAATCCTCCAAATTTGAATACGTCTTACTTATTTTCACAAAAATTGTTCTTTATGATTTTATAGGTATAAATAAATAATGACATAAGAATTTTTTCAGGTCCTAGAGCACCATCTTTGATCTTAAAATGCATATCATCCCCGACATCCCCCTTTCCAAAAATAGCCACCATCATTCAATTTTAATTTTCAGAAACTAGCCTTGGTATACTACTCACAGAGGCCTCCTATCTGCTTCCTCTTAATGGTCTTCCAATGATTCTAGTTCTTTCACCTGACATGACCTTCCTGAAGAGATTGAGAACCATATTCTCATCCACCTCCATCTCTATGGAGTAATATCCTTCCTCCATTCTCAGGATGAACTTTTAGGAATCCCTCCTCTCATTCACAAAGGCCTAGAAGTAACTTGTATTATTGTCCCCCTCCTTGAGCCACATGGTTCTAGATTTATCTCTACAGACTATTTCTAATGCTGAATGATTATCTATGAATGTACTTTGTTTCTTTGTAATCTCAGTATAAGAAGCTTTGTCCCACCAATATTAGAGTAATCCTTCTAGTCTATCTACTTCCACTTTCAAATCCACTATTCTATCCTCTCCTCTATCCCTCAACACAAATTAACCATGTATATCTAATTTCCATTGATGGAGGTAGTGGGAAAGACCAGACTATGAAGATGTGGCCTCTTTCCTATCCCATGAGTTTTTCACCATTTACAAGAAGCTCTCCATAATCATCCAGTTCTTTGATTATACAAAATGAATGGTTTTTTTTCTACTATTTTCAACAGGACCACAAACAGGGAGTGATTAGAAGTGTCCTAGTCATTTTTTAAACCGTAACATGAGAGAAGGTATAATTTCCAAGAAAAATTTCACTTCACTGATTGAGCCTACTCCAGATGCACTTGGCCCCTTTCTATTGTTACGCCAAGTGAACCAACTCCCCTTAAAACTAGGTCTATCAAACCTGTATCATCTATGAATCTCTAGAAGTCTTGTGTGGATACCCAAGAATATCCTACCTCCCATATTTTTATACAATTCTTCAATTATATTTATGTTTTTGTATGTACAATCCTCGAAAAATGATATTTAAAATGAAACACCACAAAAGAAACTACTTTAATGATTTTATTTCACATAAATATTCCAAGGACTACACTTTCTCAACCTTATAGACTTTTATAAAGAAATAAAAAACACCATGAAATAATATTAACGGAAGAAACAAAAAAATGATAAATAATTAAATATCTTTCATTGGAGGTGGAACAAACAAATATAGTGAGGAGTCAAATAGGGAAGAACATAGAAACATGGTTCTCATTTCCAACACTCCCCTTCAAACAAAAACTGGCTTCATTCCTTGAATTGTTATTAATTTTCTAAACTGTTCTACTACTAATGCCTTTGTAAAAAGATCATCCACATATTCCGTAATATTTCAATACTCAAATTTTATCATTTTATTCTTTATATGATCTCTCAGAAACTTGTATTAGATATCAATTTGTTTTCTTCTTCCATGCCACACTATATTTTATGATATTCAGATTTTCAACATATTATCCACATATATGACTGTGGATCCATCCTACTAATGCTTCAACTCATTTAGAACGTTTCTTAACCAAATTGCTTCACAAAAAATGGACGATTCTACAACATAATCTTCTAAACATGAGGGTAGTGAAACCACACTCAGATTCCTTGAATTCCACATGAATGAGGTATTTCTAAAAAATAATAATCATGTAGTGGTATTTTTTATTTCATCATGGTCACCTCCATGATCACTGGATGAGTATCCATATAGAATTTCTTCCTCATTTTATGGATATCAAAGACAAAATTTCACTGTTCCATTGACGTACCCGAGGATTCTTTTTGCGGCTAGCCTTTTTGATTATTTGAGAACATCCATGTTCCTCTATAGAATCCCAACACTACATAAAATATCTATCCTGGTTATTGGGAGGTACTTTAGGCTTACAATAAAACTCTTGAATATATTAAAGTCAATGTTTCTTCCTTCTCTCTCTTTTGTTAGTTTTAAACCCATGTCTACATAAGTTTTTATGATATTCTAATTGTCCATCTTGATCATTTCAAGAAATTATTTGGCATACTTATTCTAAGATATATAGACGCTACCATGATTATACATTATGTATATGCCTAGAAAAAGGACATGATACCTCTTTGGTAATCTCAATCTACATAATCATGGCCTTATTGAATTTATAGAACATTGGTAGGCTATTCCCTAAAAAACAAATCATCAACATACAACATGATATAAGATTATCACCATGATAATTTTTCAAGAATTAAACTGCATACTCATAAGGCCATTGGGAAAATCAATTCTCTTAAAAAATTTGATGAGTGCATTCCATCAATGTGGAGATTTCTTTAATCCATAAATGGATTTCTTTAGTCATTACACTTTTTTTTTCTTCATGCATAAAAAACTTTCATGATGGTTAATATTTATCTCTTCTTCTATAATTTCTTTCAGGAATATAGATTTCATATCTAATTGATAGATCTTCCAACTGTGATAGATAAAATGGGAGATGATTATCCTCACAGTGTAAAGTCAAGCAATAGGAGGGAATAATTATTCATAGTTCACCCGATACATATGTTTATAGACCATTACCATGGACCATTACATGTAGCGATTGATCTCACCATCAATATTTCTCATTATCTTGTACAACCATTTGAAAATAATTATTTTTTGGCCACAACATGTCATTTTTCTCTTTGGAATGAATTTATTGTTTCATAGAGATTCTAAAATATTATTCTTTTTTGGATTCTTGAAATGTTAGTGGTTCATGATATACATATAGGTAGAAAAGATTTAACTCGTTGGTTAACTCATAGATTTCTCTTGCGATTATCATTTTTATAGACACTATAGGTGGTGATGAGATTGACTAATTTTTACTTGATTGAGTGCTTTCAAGAGTGATTTAATGTACTCATGGACTTTTTTGTACCAATGATGTGCCCGAGGAAGTTGTTGTGGGTATTTACTCCTAATGATCATGCCTTTCTTCAGAATCATATATTTTAACTGGAACATATTTTTTTGATTCTTCATCATTCCATTTTCAAGCTTCTTACTTATTAAAGAACACATATCTACTCACCACTACTTTATTGGTTATTTGATTATATATCTTTTAGGAATTTGATGCTTCACTATAGCCAATGAAGATTCACTTTTCACCATGATCATCAATATTACATCTTCTTGCTTCTGGAACATGAGAATAGGCTACACAACCAAATATTCATAGTTTACCATGCTCAGTTTGTAGCCACTCCATGCCTCTTGTGGTGTCAAATTTCCGATTCTCTTGGTAGGAGACAGATTGAGTAGATAGATAGTACAAGAAACTGCCTCTATAGAGAATCTCTATGGAATTACTTTCTCCATTCACATGGTCCTCATCATGTTGAGGATAGCGAGGTTCATTCATTCTGCAATTCTATTCTATTATGGTGTGTATGATGAATTGTATTTATATTTTATGCCTTTTTCCTACAAATATCTTGATATTACTTTGAGGTGTATTCTCCAACTCTGTCAAACATGAGCAATTTTATTTTATGCCCAATTTTTACTTCAATACAGGCTTTGAAAATTTTAACGACAGTAAATGTGGAAGATTTTTCTTTGATACAACAATCCCATAGTTTTATACTGAAATCATCTATTAGGGTAATAAATTAATTATTACTATCATGTGAGGATGTTTAATGTGGTCCTAAAATATCAGTGTGAACCAGCAGATTTGGTTCATTTCCTCTTCTAGACACTCCAATTGGGAATGAATTAATTTTTTTCCTACTGAATATAAATTTCTCACAAACATGATTTGGAACATCTATTTCTATAAAATAATGCACCACACTGGGTGATGATAAGATTTTATGGCCTAGAAATAAATATTCATAAAGGGAAGAAGCCATATCCATGAGTCATTATTTATACACCCAAAGGGACACTTCTCACCTTTGTGTTAATATGTAGTTGAAACATGTGATTATTCTCTATCTGGACTTGAGAAACAAGTATAATGTGAGAATACATTATATAGAAAGAAGATTTATCCATGTGTATGATAAACCCATCCTCAAAGAGTTTTCCAATACTGAGGATATTATTTTAGATCATTGGTACATAATACACATTAGAGATATAATTTAGCACCCCATTCTTATGATAAATTTTCATTTTACCTTTTTAAATCAGGTGTACCTTTGATGAGTCTCCAATGATCACATCACCATGAACTTATTCTATGAGTTCCTCTAGAATTTCTTTATTACCACTCATATGGTTTCCATCACCTATGTCGAGATACCACACATCTGGTCATTCACATACCTTTTGTTGTGTGAGGAGGAGTGTGGTGACTTCTAGTTCATGATCTGATTATTCATCATACATGTATCATTCATCTTGATATATATTCCTCTAAAAATCAGAATCATATTGGGGTAATTTCATGTTATGGGGAATTGAGTGTAGTTTGTGTACTCATGACTGCATATTAATCAGCCTCACCTATTTCCTCTTCCATGGAATCTGGTATAATTTTGTGGGTTTTTTGATGGCTTGAATGATTTCCATTCCCTCTTCCTGTTATAAAATTTCTCGTGCCATGACCACCTCATTGTGTATGAACATTATTTTGTTCTTTCATAGTCAACATAGATAATAAATAATGTTCAAGCGTTGAACCAACATTTTTTTATTTCATTGATCACACAATTTTAATTATCCCACCAATTATTCAATGGATAGTTTTTTCAATTCTATTTATTCTTCAATTTCCACATCAATATGTTCAAACATGGTTGTGAATTATCAATGTTATTTTTAAATGATATGAATTGACTCAACTTTTTCCGCATTTATTTTCAAAATGTTACAATAAAAATTTAGTATGAGATGTTGTTAGAGATAGTTTGACCTTAATTTATGTGCACCACATTGAAATATACACTTAGTGTTTAAGGATGAAACCACTTCACTCAATCAACATACATAATGATGGTAACAAGGGTATCCCAGTATTTCTTACATGATATTTCTTCAGAAATATTTTTAGAGGTTGATTTATACCACCCATGATAGATGAGGAACAACACCATCATTTCATTATTCCATTGATTTTAAAGGGAAATTTTATTCATTTTTGATGTTGACTTCTTTGTAAATTGGCCGATTCATTGGTTTTTTGATCTGATACTAGTTTTTTGTTTATACAATACTAGAATCATGAGAAGAAAAATGGAACAGCAAAAATGAAACATTTTACAAAATTGTATTTCACATAAATATTCCATATACTACACTTATCTCTATTTACAGACCATTCTAAAGAAATGAAAAAAATATAATGGAATAATATTAATGGAATAAGAAAAAGAATAATAATTAAATAAAATGAATTAGAATTAGAGAATAATCATAGAGTGGAGAGACATGTGGGGAAGACAACAACTGTATAGTTTACGTTTCCAATAGAATTCACCCCCGAGGAACTATGATAAGAGTCTTACATTATATAAGGATAGTTGTTTATAGAGGAAAAGTTTTTCTTCTAAATCACACCAGGAATACAAAAGGGTGAAAAAAACTTCTTACCACCTTTTATAATTTATAGTTTTTATATGTTTCATTGGTTCTTTAATAAACACCACAAAAACCTTACTCTTTACAGAAATCCCCTCGTGGGTGTTTCTTGGGCTTGTATGAAAACACTCGTAGTAACCCATCTCCCTTACTGTAGAAAAAAACAATGGGGATTTTGTTTATTCTCTAGATACATTAAGATATACATAGGAAAGTGTAATGATTATATCCACACCATATACAATTTGAATCGAGCTTCCAAACTGAGTACATTCCAAATGAGGATCGATAAAAAAAATTCTTCATCTGTTTCCTTGCATCCTGAAATCACTCCTAATAAAGGTCTATAAATGGAACTATAGAATCATCTTGATATCACTTGGGTGATACAACACATATCTAGATAATTATCCACTAACACCATATGCAATCCTTTTGATAGAGATGAGAGATAATGTACTTTTGGAACCTCTAAAGAGTCTTCAGGCACCTCAAACTGATTATTAGTAGCTCACGATGAAGGGAAGATCAAGGAATTCCCCTTGGATGAAAAGTTGATAGGAGGGAAAAGATATTTCTAGGATCCATATAGATCATCATAAAACATTCCCAATACCATCTAATAACATATTCCATCAATTCGATTGGGAACTATGGCCGACAATGAAAGGGAAAAGGGCACCGTTCTTGAAGAAGTTAATCTCACTACAGACCCCTTTGACATAGGTAGAGGGATGTCGATTCCCATAAACATATATATTATTTTCTCTTCTGATTCAAATACACTCACTACAGATTACTCTACCCACATGTGTGACAAAAAAATTGGTTTCTATCAATGATATGAATGAATAATTAGAGGCTAAAAAGTCTTCATTAAGGAATTTAAATTTCTTGGTTGTCCAGAATTCCATTTATTTAAATGAAATGTATAGATAAGAGTTTCCATGTGATACCGATGTTCTCCCATGACAAGGAATGAATTACATAAAAATGAGAAGTGGAAAGCCACTAAGTATATTAAAAAAAATATTTAGTTTGATAAATATGATGTAGATGAGAAGGAAAAACTAGAAACAAAGAATGTAAACATTGAAGTAGTTGATGGATTTTTTTGAGAAAAAAACCACTATTATAACATTGCATATTACCATTTATATAAATATCGAGGAAAGGGAAAATTTTCTCATAATTATTTATATTAAAAAAATTAATAGTGTTATATATGAACATATGATTTTTTAGTTTCATTAGCCAAAATTCCAAATTTTTAAAATTTAATGAGATAATAATTATATATAATAAAAACTAGTGTAAATCCTTACCATTAAACCCATAAGGTAATTATAATTAGTTATTATAAAGGATCTAATAAAAAACAATAAATCACTATATTTTAATTTAATATTAACATTGGGTCTAATGATTTTTGGAGAGATTTTATGATTTAGTTTTCTTTATGAACATAATGCCATAAACCACATTTAAGAACATTTGAGTTGGAAACATGAATAAAATCATTAGTTTATTCATGACAGTGGATTAAATAGTAAAATACCCTTAGGTGTTTGTTAAATAAATTATAGTCAATGTTGAAGAAGTCTAATTCTTAGTGGATTTCCTAGAGATGGATATGGATGAAGAGTCGAAATCACACATCCCATGGAAACAATTCTTAATGATTAGATTGGAAATGATATTTTTTCCTAGTAGATAGTTGTGGTAGAGAGTTGGTGGTGATATAGAAACATTAAATATCACTAGATTATGTATAACTATGTAATAAGATAGGACAACCTATAAGATGATAATTTGAAAAAATGATAAAAAAACACTTCATTGGAATTAATATTAAAAGCATATATAATGAAAGGTAAATAGAAACAGGAAACTATTGAAAATAAGAAAATAATTTGAAATATAAGATTTAGATTATAGAGGAAAAAATATAAATCAAAATTTTATTGAGGGAAAATTAAATAGGTTAATATATAATTTGAAATCTTAATTTTAAAGGATAACCAAGAACATGTGGATTGTCCATATGGATGTTGACAAGGTGATATCCATTGAGTGATTGAATATTAATTTGGAGAAATAAAATGGTTAGAGCTATGTATGAAACACCATGTTATGACCATTTGTGAATCCATATCTGGTATCTTCTTTCCATAATCTTGAAATTTGATCTGAAACAAGGTATGATCTGGATTAATGACCAAAACATAATTGTGTTTAGGTGGTACCCCCATGTTTTTAGGATTTTATATTTTATCAATTTTTAGGTTTTGGTCAAATTACACAATCCTTTTGTTGTTTAATTTAAAAGTGAAATCACTTTTACTTATTTTTTTAGGTTCCCTCTGAAGGAACAATGACACACCGTGAAGTATTACATAAATTTAAGATGCTATAAAGAATGTTTATGTCATGTTATAAAGGTTTACGCCCTGAACAGTTGTTGAACATTACTAGTAAAAAATATCATCAAATTTCATGACCCTAATACCATTCCCCCATGAAACGTGGGGAGTATCCAATTAAAATAATTAATTAATTAAATCCACCATAGTTATTGAAATATGTTTCTAGAATTTATTTCTAATTGGAAATTCATGTTTTAAAAATCGATTTTTTTTCTTAACATTCATATATAGGAGTCATGATTCACATAGGATAACCACTATTAATTATTTATTAATTCATTTATAGTAAATTTAAATGAGTTAATATGGTAATAAATTATTATATATATACATGGGAAATGGACTTATAAAATCACAATTTATGGATATTGGTTAATTTATATAAATGAATTTTTTTCTCAGATTTCCAAATATTTTAAATATTTTTTTAAATTTGATTATTTGTAGTTTTAATATCCATTAATCATTTCCTCTATTATTATCCTCCCTTTAATCAATGTTATTATGATAATACCACATATTCATTATTGAGAACACTTCTTAAGTGAAAATGGACATGTTTTCTTCTAGTACATTCATGTCATCTTATCAAAGATAAAATTATAGAAAATATTTTTTATAAGGATTGAGGTATATTTCTTTAATACATATATCATTTTTCCATAAACGAAATTTATCATTCTTTTTTGAAATAAAATCCATGAATAACATTTGATAGGGAATATCAAAATCGAAAAAAAATATTTTGTTCATTTCATACCCGAATCATACTGTATTGACTGGATTTCATTAATTAAATTGTGGGTAAGTATTTGTAAATGGTTCAACGGTTAATACACCCCATATATACATGTTGGGTTCTCTTAAGAGATATTAGGGAGATGGGTCATAAAAATATATCACTATGGAATATTTTTTACCAATCTATAAAAAAATAAACATTTCATGTGTATTTGGTGAGTCAAAAATTAGTATTTATTACAAAATGATATTGTTAAAAATATAATATATTATATAATTAGTTTTTCGTTTTAGGGTTTGGTGGTTGAGATGATATTTTTCTCAATCTAATCATCCATAATATTTAGAAAAATAAAAAGGATTAAAATTTAAAAAAAGAAAAAAAAATGAAGTTCAAAATGATAAGCGTGTGTATAATTCTATGTGTTTTTATATAAAAATGGAATTATCTTTGAGTGTTAGGGAATTTAATAATTTGACTAGATTTCCCAACTTAATAGTTCTAAAATTAATCCGGACATGGCCTGATTGGAATTATTAATCACCATAATTGGGCAACTCGTTACTGGGCATCCAAATATTTGAGGGGGAATAATTTTCCTAACTGAACAACTCCAAAAATGGGGTTTCAACAAAATTCATAACATGAAACAATCAAAGGAATTATAATAATATCTTCATCAAATAAGTGGATCAAAAACCCTATCAGTCTCCACCAATTCTTAGGGTCTCCATACTCAAGAACATCTTCTTCCTTCAATCGATGATTACCATTTTATTAACTTGGTAAAAAAATTAAAAATAAAAATGTAGGGTGTTGGAAAAAAAATTCATTAGGTTATCACCAGTAATTTCATATCCACTCCATATCAAATAATACAAATATATACAATTTTATATAAAACACAAAATGAAAATATATTCACAATTTTTATAAAATAATACTTTCTAAAACATTTCAACACATAGAATAAAATTGTAATAAAATCCATTTCTACTAAAATAGACTTATATAATTATCCTCT
Organism: Viscum album; assembly: GCA_963277665.1. Taxonomy (NCBI): domain Eukaryota; kingdom Viridiplantae; phylum Streptophyta; class Magnoliopsida; order Santalales; family Viscaceae; genus Viscum; species Viscum album. Next base: position 599,054,321 of record OY728121.1, read on the forward strand.
TCAACACAATAATGATTAAACATTTCTTTCATTATAATCAGGAGAAAATTTATTAATAAACAGTAGCATGAATAAATAATTTCAAAATGTTTTCACCCATATCCCTAAGGATATAAGAATCAAGGTGTTAGTTTGATCAAGTAAAAAAGTTTTAAAACAATATTAATTAACTAAATCTCCTTGTGTGAACACATCCCAAGCTCCCAAGGATGGGGTGAATAAGAATCCATCCCAAATAATGAATACTGTTCCATCAATAATTTTCAATTTTCAATGTCATCATCAATCAATTTATAAGAAATATGTTTTACCTATAGTGTGTATCATCTTCCTGACTAACCATGATCTAATTTAAAATAAGTTAATCAATCATAAAAGGGGTTATCATTCATATAAATCTATCATAAATCATTTCATACAATCATTTCAACCAACCACATATTCATGTCTCCATACATTGCATTTCATTTTGAAAAACATTCATCGAATGGTTTTTATCATTACATATTCATTTCATATAATTTTTTTTATTTCAAATAATAAAAAATTACAATATTTTAATATCAAAATTAACAATAAAAATCACGATTCAAATGATTCATTTCACCCCAATATCATTTTTTAAATCAACAAATAATTCCCCAATCCATCGTCAAATACATTTCATCACTCACACAGACATTTCCAATTCAAAATAAATTATCCATAGGTCTCAAATAAGTATTTCAAATCATTTATAAATCTAATTCAAAATAGATAATAATAAAAATATACAAATTAAATAAATTTCATTACAAAACCAGATATATTAATTATAATATCATCAATATTATATTATGGGATCTACTAATGGAGAGTAAAAGTCTACAATATCAAAATAAGAGTCCATGATCCAAAATTTATCAATTTAAGACATTTATACCTCAATGACATGGAGATAAAATGTTATAAATGAAGGAAATAGATGATAAAATAATAATTAATCTCATAAAAAATATTGGACTTACTGGAGGATGTTTTATGTATCAATAGAAACAATTATCTTTTAATAATGAAGTTTGGAAGAGGAATAACAACCCTAAGGGAGTCTCAAATATCATGATGGTCAAATTAGGTTAATGTTTTTTTATTATAATTAAAAAATAAATATTTATAGTAAATTAAATTTGATACTTCACTTTCCATAATCTCAAACATCTACATTCTCAGTATTATAGAGGCTATAGAGTGAATACTAGCTCGATTCAAAACTCAATATGTTAGTCGGTTGGAATCCATTGACTGGATAGTGGTTCTAATTATATTTCATGTACCATTGGCCACCCCACAGGATATCCACTAGTTTACTCAAGAATATCAGTGGGAATATTATTGTAAATTTATAATTCCAATGTTCCTCTTGATTTCCAGTTGTTCACAATGGTGGTTCAGTGGACATATAAACATTTCATATATTGGCTCATATCCATGAATGAGCTACATTCATGAAACTTCTCTTGACCTACAACACAAGAATAAAATCTCCCCATTCACCATACAAATGTATTAAAAAAGGAAAAAACAAAGAAACAATTTATTAATCTAAATATCAATATGAAAATAAGGATGTTACCATGTAAAAAAATATTAATAACTGAATGATTTTGTCAACATATTACAATTCTCCACATCATAAATTTTTTCATCCCACATAAATTAATTTTTTAGGACACCATAGAAAAAATATGGGGACACCATTCACTCATCAATTCCTCACACTCCAATATCTTGTGAGAGTCATAACTATGATTTTGTATCACACAAATGCAAATTATGTATTTTCCACAAATAAAATTTATATGATAATTGATGACTCAAATTAGCTACTAGATTATAGAAATATCTAGTTCGATATCATGTTCTTTCCAAATCAATACATTAGATGATTCTAAAATAAATTTCCTAAGATTTGACAAGTTAAATTCAAAATTTATTGATGATATATGAGGTGGTAAATCAAAATGTAAAGACACCTTTCAAACCTGCTCAAAAATCTCAAAAGACACCAGGTATGTCTATGATAACATCCCCTTTTATTGATGAAATTGGATACCAAATGAGGTGAGCCTTTAATAAATACCCAATAATAAATTGATAACATTTAATTAATTCTATTAAGACCCAAATTTTATTTATAATAGTTGTATAACGTTATCACTCTCCTAAGAATTATCTATATTTGAACCATCATCTCAAATATAAAACTATGTTCCTTGAGGGAAGCATCACCAATATATATCAAAAAATGTGTAGATTTAAAAATATTGAAATATAAGGCATCAAGTTGAAAATCAAAATGGATGGATGTTAATATAATCATAGTAAAACCCAATCATCCCCAAATGTCATTCCAAAGATCCTCTTAGGTCAAGAATACAATAATATAGCATTCCCTACCGAATATGTGTCGCCTATTCCACTATCCATCTTGTCTAAGGATGATATGATGTACTAAAAATTAACTATGATTACATAACCTCCTATAATCCTCTATAAAAATGAAATGTATCCAAATGATCCACATCATAAATAATTTTATACGAAACACCATGAAATTTTATGATCTTTTATAGACACAACATACCCAACTCCTCAACATTCATGGTATTATAAAAGAGAATCAGTAAGATGATGCTGGAAAATGGTAAATCAACATTAAAATAGAGTTCTCCATTTTTGAATAAACATCCACCATACTAAAAATTCCTTCAACATCACATCCCACTTCCAAGTCCATAAATGAAAGGGTTAAAGAAACCTAAAGGATTCTAATGATTGGTCTTCATATTTTGACTAAATGACAATATGAAACAAAATATGTTACATCCCATTTCATAGCTAGCCATAAAAACCAATTTCTCATATCATAAAACATAAAAATTATTCCTTGTGTAAACATCCTCTAGGAGTGATTACAATTTCCAATCACTACATTCCTCATAGGTAACAGAAAAACATTATAGTTCCTAAAGAAAAGGTTGTCCTATAAAGATAGTGTACAATCTCCCATGGTCTCCTCACCACATAAAATATTCATAATTCACCATAAACCATCATCAATATCTTCTTAAGAGAAAATAATCTCATGATTTGGGTATTTCATATAAATTATTTCCAAGATATCCTTGGATTCAACCTCTCAAGCTCGTAAATACAAACTGGTAAAGAGATCCATCAGATTCCATTATTTTGATGATTATTTTATAGCCTTGTATGGGCATTTCCAACTCAATGAATAAAAATTGAAATCAAACTTCTAGGGATGTAAAAAATTTCAATGTAGAATGATTTCAGGTACTCCACTATCACCAATTATGACAAATAAAATCCTTTTTATGAGATGATACAAATCATGATTTATTGATTAGAGTAAATGGTAATATATTCACTTAATAACAAGTGTCACCAACTATTTTGGGAATCAATCATATATTTGTGTTTTAAATCATCCGTGGTTAGTTATTCTCATGTGGATGAATATTAATACAACCATAATCTTCCATATGATAACTTTATTTGAGAACACACCCCAAACATGAACATGATGCATGGAAAAAGACCACAAAGTTGTGCCCAAAATATTGAAGAGTTGATGATAGAGATAATGAATAAAAACATCTATACTCATCAAATTAATACTATAATTTCAAATCATAAGAAAACAACACTCCCTCCTCAGTGAGTTTGGTCAAAAGATAAGTCATCTTAGAAAAATAATTAATGAACTGGCAGTAATACCCTTCCAAACCTAAGAAGTTTCATACATAAAATGTATTTAATAGTCCCCCCTTGTCATAAAACCCATCACCATTTCAAAATCAATTTGAATAAAATTTTATAACATAAATTTACCTATTAATATCACTTCTTGATTGTAGAAATAAATCTTCGATAGCTTGGAATAAATTTGGTTATTTCAATAGATTTGCAGAACATTCCAAAATGAATCACTTGATCCATATCAATTTTTGAGTAAACCAAGTTGTCATTGATGAATACCATAACCAATGAAATTATTTATTTGGTGGAAAATAAGATTTATCAGCACCATAAACATATAAACATAATTTTCTAGATTAAAATGTATAAAATCCTACTCATAATGGCCACACATTCTTGAAAAAGGGGTCCTTGGGATATCAAACTATTTAATCATAAGTAGGTGATAACAATACTAAAGATAAATTGGATAGAACCATTTCTCCCTTTTCTAAATAAATTATTAATACATATATATATATACTTATTCATAATCTCAACAGGAATTAGATTTTGGTAATTAACACATAGGAAAAGTGATTCATTGAAATTCTTGAAAAAAACCATTTTTCTTCCCAATGTGAGAAACTATATTTAATCAATGATTCAAATGACATGTTATTTGACTAATATTTTATTCCATTTAGTTTATATGGTTATTTTTGGGTTTATTTAATGGATACACGATGTTTACCTGATAATAATTTGATTGAAATATCTATCACTTTTTATGGGGGAAATCCTAAAATTGGGATTAAAACATCCATAAATTCATCAGCTACTAGAACTAGTTAGCTAAAAAAACAAATTCAGGCTCTAGTTAGAAGGGAAACAAGGATATAATCCTACCAAACTCTAAAAGAGGGAGTTCTATCATGAACCAAACATAGTTCCTATTTATATAGAATAAAATTATACTCCCCATTGAGGGATGTAAAGGAGACCCATTGAAGATAATAGAATATTTTCAATTTGGGAGCCCCCAAAAAATAAATCCCAATAAAAAAATATAAATGACTAAAATAAAGAACCAAAAACTCCAATAAAATATATTTATAATAAATATAAATAAAAAATGTGAAATCAAAGACTGTGGACTCTCTTTATTCCAAAAGGTGAATAAATTTCCATTACATATGGAATGTGGTGTTTATGAAGGTTCAAAAAGTTCACAGTGTTGGTAGATATGAAATAACGAGATAGAAAATTATCAAATATGGTGACAATAGTGTTGAATAATTAGTAATGGTACCTCCCAATATCACAATATATGAATCAATTTACACTATATTAATAGCCACAATGTGAAGAGGCTTCATTCTATATTCCTATCACTGTAAAACTAAAAATCTTGAACCATTTTACAAAACCATAATTCCACTTAGTTTTAAGTTCCCATACCATTATAATGAGTTTTTAATAAATTTTCAAACCCCTAAATGTGGCATATTTATCTAGAAGTCCTACACATCATTATTAACCCAATGCATACACTCTTCAAGCGCCTAATATTTCTACATGAGAAACATGGAAGTGGTTACATTCTGGATATAATAGATTATTTAGGGAAAATATGTCTTTAAGGGACTCCAATAATATTTCTATATGAAATTATTACCATTTACTCTTCCCTTTGGGGGAACTATAGTATCTAGAATTGGGATTATAATGAAATACAATAATCCATGACATTGTATCTATGTCAATCACAGACATCAAACCCTATGAAATACATCGGCCTAAGTAGTATTCTTTAGCATAATGAACCTTTAGTGTATAACTAATTAAAAAACAATAGGAAACCTTCACTCCTAAATAATTATATTTGGCACTACCTAATGTGTAAAATTAGAATTTTTATAAAATACTATTTACATACATAGTCAGGTTCCTATCACCTTCATGAAGTTTAAGATACTCTGTTGACATAGTAAATACAAAACAATTTTGATACAATTGTTCAATTAAAAGACCATAATGCCCTTCCAGTCCATGTTATCATTATTCTTCACCAGAACAACAGTATCATTCTACCTCCTTTTAGGTCCTTATGTTTGAAGATGGAACATTTCACAATAATCCTATTAAAACTCAAGGATTCACTAAATCCTTCCAAGATAATCCTATTAATATGTAAGACCATTCATACCCTTAAAGGATAGGTATTCTGATAATGAAACTAATAGGAATGATATCTACTATTTTCACTCTATGGTACAACCTCTATAACCTAAATAATAACAATATCATCTTCATAGATCAGATATTTGAAAACACACTAAATACCTCAATGTGATTCTATTCATATCCACTTTTCAATTAAAATGGTTCATCATAAGCTTCTTCCAAAATGTTTTTTGATAATATTCTTAGTGGAATAGTACTATAGAACATCAATAAGTGATAAGAAAAAATCAGTTTGGATACATGATATCATCAATTCTATCAATCACAATTCTATATAAACTATAAATCTCATATTAAATCATTAGAAAATTATAGAAACATATCCTTAAATTCCCTTAAGGTCACTTTTTGTGAACATCCCAGGGTAATATAAGGCTTTTTATGAGCTGGGATATCTAAGAACTCTCTTTTATCATATTTTTATGTCATTAATATTCCTTTACCATATTACCAAGACATCCAAAATTTTATATAGTTATCCAAAAATGTACATGACCACATTTGAAACAAATTTCTCATGAATTAACCTAGATAACCCACATAAATGGTACTCAAAACAATCCTGACACATCTTAAATGTGTTTTTGATCCCCAGTAGCCGGAGACCATTTCCATGGCATCAAATAATACCAAGGTCTAATTATTTCTCCTCAATAAAAATGTAAAAAATTTAATGTGATAGAAAATAATTAATAAATATAATGAATTCCAAATACTCCTCAAGAGAAAAGTCCAAAAATAAAATAGATACATGTGAAAGAATGAAATTATAACCAATGAATTAAAATAAAACCATCAAATAAAACATCTTTATATCTCCACGTACTATGTGGATCACATATTTAATTGGCCACCAACAAATACCAGGGTCCTAATAATCAAGAAAACCCATTTCCACAAACTGGCGATTTTCACTTCCACTAAACTAGCATAAGAAAATATAAAAATAACCAAATCAAAAGGTAGGGTCTGATAAACAAATACTAGTATTATCTCATGAATAATTTCATATTAAACCAACATATAATAGAAAATTATGATATAATTTAAATGCTACATTCCATGGAAGTTGTTTCATAGTTTATATCAAAACATGATTTTAAAAACATTTCAATGCAAAGAGTTAAATGGGTAAAAAAGTTAATTTCCATAATATATATATATAAGTATCTTTTTCAAAAATATATTAATAAGAATTTATATCAAATTTGATATGAGTAAATATTTTAAAAAACCATTGAATGAATACATCTTTTTCAATTATCTTCAATCATAGAATCATGGTTATTATACTCAAGTGGTCAGTAAAATAATGGAATGAGGTTCTTCACAATCGAAATAACATATAGATCCTACTGTGAAGACAATATTAGATCCCATTCATAGGGGTAATTGGAATCCATCCTAAATAATGTATCCCCTTCGCTCAAAATGTTTTAGTATGGGTTGTAATCATCAATCCATTTTTAGTTAATCAAATTTACCAAGATTTTATACACACCACCTAATATCCCAAGATCTAATGTTATTTATGATAATAAATATTAAATGGGTCTATAATTCACTACAATAAATATCAAATAATTTCATTAAATAATTTCAATCGATACCATGTAAATTTTTTACAACATGCTGATTCATTTCAAAATCGCATCATTAAATGGTTTCCATAAATCTTCATTACTTTTATATAAATTAATTTCATATTAAATCCAAAAACTTTTTAATCTTTTTATTCCCAAAATAAATCCTTAAAATCAATCATTTCAATAAGAAAACTATTTTTGAAATCCACACGTTATTTCAATTTCTATGTTTAAACAAATTTCATCACACATACAAAAAACATGTTAATTTGAAATAATTTTTAAAACGGTCTCAACTGATGATTTAGTAATAATTTATAAATCCAATTAAAAATAAACAATCATAAATTGATTCAATTGATAAGTATTTCTTTAATGAACCATTAATCTCAAACATAATATAAACAATCACAAAAAATTGGATTTATTAATGGAGAGTCAAATCATATAATGATCAAAGTAGAGTCATATAATAATAATACATAAATTTTTGAGTTGGATCGCTCAACAACATGAGGATCTACCACTATCAAGTGTGTATATATATGAGATAATTTGAATTCATATTCAAATGCTGATTACAAATACTAGAAGAGATTCAATGCCCCATATGACACTTTTATCCATGAATAATAAAGGTGGAATCATCCAAAATCACCCCAAGGGAGTCTCAAAAATAGGTAAGGATGAAAAAAATCTTGAAGTAGTGGTTTTATAATTAATAATGGATATTAATATTAAATGAAATATGATATTTTAATTCTCAATCTCATTAACATCAACATCACCAGATAGCCACTATTACCCATAGGATAGCCAGTGGAACTAGATAGACTACTTAAAGTACTAAAAATTCCATTAAATATCCATTAATTCCAAGAAAAATTAGTGCATGACATGTGACCCTAATAGATGACTGTTTTCTTATATGAGCTAGCATGTAGACCCATTATAAGCATTCTGACTATAGAATCTTGTCCTCAATTAATGCACCTTCCTATAATACCATTTAAACTCTCAAAAATGAATAAAAATCAATCTTGACCCATTTGATGGATAAAAAATGTAAGAACCCCAAGAATATTTTTAATTATATAGATACCAACATGTAAATTAGTAAAATGAAAAGTAAACAATGGTAAATTCATGAATGATTGGGTTGGGATAATACCTAAAAAGTTGGAAGATGTCACTTATGTGAAATATAATTTTAATTGAGTTACATTTTTTTATCATGGATAATTATATATATGTTAGCTTCATTTGTGCTTTAATTTATGTGTTAATTATTTATCTACCATCCATATTACCTTAGAGTAATTTGAACCATGATTTCTAAGATCTCATAATTATTAGTAAATTTCAACACTATGAGATGGTGAATTGGGATTGATTATAAACCTATCAAAAAAGGATAAATACATTTTGTATGAGCACACCAAAATTTTAATATATATGTTTAGTTATGAGTAAAAATAATTCAAAATGAGGTAAATTACAATTTGTGTGATCATCAATAATTGATATCAAAATATAAATGGAGGTTAAGATATATATGGTCATGTGAATTGATGGAAATTAATATTAATTTTCAAATTGATTATCTTGAATAGTGTGGATTTGAATAAATTTTACTGTTTGATCATGAACACTTATCCCCCATTTAAAATTGATTATTTTGTTCAAAATTTATATTTTAATATTGATAGGTTAAAATTAATTTTTCATTTAAATAAATATATAATTATTATGGTCAAGGAAAATTCTATGCCTGTAGATGTTTGGTAAATATATTTCATGGAAAATATTTTTTATTATTATTATTTTTTTTTAATTTTATTGTAATATTAAAAAAGTATTTTAATATTTAATTTAAATGTAAAGAAAATATTTAAAAGATTTATAGTTAAAGGAAGAAAATGATTTAATTTTTTGTATTTTGTAAAAGGAAATTCTCTTAAATTTTTTTTTCTCTATGATGGTTGGATGTTGAAATTCTGTAAAAGGTATTTTGAGGAATTATCTGAAAAATAGACCAGTTGTTAAAGAACACTTAATATAATTGAAATCATTATGGATTACCAAAGATTTGAGGCTGACTAAGTCTCATGGGAATGCTAAAAATTAGGGAAAATACCATTTATGGGTAGTCATAGGGGAATTCTAGTGTGAAGGTCTATAATGGAGAATATGCCAATCATGGTGCACCAGAATGTGAAAAAAACTATTATTAGATATCCTCTCATGTGTAAAATGGTTTGAGAGGATGATAATATTCCACCAGATCCATTGTGGCCTACTGTGTAGAGTGCCTGTGGTGATTAATATGGAATAGTGGATCCCAGGTTTGTGGAAGATCAATGTGGTATCTCGAAGCACACAACACTGTTCTTTATAAACAAACATGAATGCATTCTATCCTTCTACCACTTCTCTTGTGGAGACCCAAACATTACATACATCATTATTACATCATTTTAAATGAATATTAAACATATTACATAACATTACACACCCTATAACTCTAATGGTTTACCAACTTCGAAGACAACATACATAAACATATTATTTCAAGAAGAATCTCTAACAATTCATATAATGTTCTTCTCACATAATACACTAATTATTCATCTCCGATATAGAACCTTATTTAATAACCATGGGTAAGGAATAATAATAAAGGTTGATCCAATAATATCAGTAATGGTAAGCATGGGAGATATCTGTCAATGATAATATGTAATCCTAACATATTATTAATTGTATAATAATATGATCTTTACATTTTAAAATCAAACCAACATTTCCATGATATTATTCATTGAATAAGGATTAAAGATATCACATGACATGAATTATAAAAAATAAATTAGTAAGACCAATGAAATAAAATCATATGAATAAGAACACTTCACCAGGGCTAGAATAAATAAAATTACATGCTCTTTATGGTGAAAATCATATGTTAATCCTCGCCTCAAATACATTTATCTAATGTTATTATTAGTCTAACCACAAATAAATTTTCATTGGTATTGGGAGAACATCCAATGTATTATCTTTTAGGAATGGTATAACCTCCCGTATACCATTTGATCTCATAAACATTAAACATTACCCAATGCATTGGAACTTTAAAATAGTCCCACCTATCACATCATTATAATCAATTCATATATTTGAAACATTATCATGACATTATTTTCAATTTATTCATTTCTTAACCAATGGAAAAGTGAACAATTTTCATTATGATTTTAACATCATAGTCAGTTAACATATGGATAAAAAATAAACCTGTTAACATTGGATCATATCCATTATAAAGAATATGAAACATTTAATGAGGTTGTTATACATGTTAATACAATTAAAATATTATAAGGACATATCTTGAGAAAAATAATATTATCATTTTGGATGAACATATTTAAAATTGAAAAAAACCCAGAATATTATTAAAAATATGTTATTGGGAAATAACTATGGAAACATGTAATAGAATCATCAAATGAAATATTATTTATTTAAAAGGGAAATTTTAATTGTGTTTTGTATGATAAAACAAGTATTTTTTCACTAAATTTTTAAAAATTACCTAATTTAGAAAATGAAATGAAAAATAAATATAAATTTCTTATAGAATGATACTCATAGATAAAAAATTATTTAATATATCATTATATAATGGTAAAAATATTCTTGAAAAACATATAAAGAATATATGGACATGGATGAAAAATTATTACTGGTTGAAGCGTGAAATAAAGTCGATATTCCTTAAAAACATTTATATGGTTTAATGAGTACTTATAGAGAAGAAAAATGAAAATAAAATGTGTAATTACAAAAAAAACATACTAGAATAAAATACATGAGATTTATGTGAGAGATATAATTTAATTTCATAATTAAGAATTCAGTCATTAACAATGTCAATAAATAGTAAGATTGTATGATAAGACCCTAACCTAAAGTCTAACATGCCTCATAAGAGGTCTAACCTCATGTATAAAAAATTTATGTTTATTTATAAAATATAACATAACCTTATTCATAACTATAATACAAATATTTTTTAATTATATTATCATAACATCCATTTATTAACAATATTTCATTATCAACATCATTTCAAGTGGTAGCAATATTGTTCTTTTGTCTATTTCTATTCTTTTGTTATTGTAATTGCATTATGATCATGTTTCAATCAACTAAAATAAGTTTATTAGGATATAATTATCAAATATTATAATTATATACATATTTATTATCATCTATAAAATATAGTGATAAAAAAGTAATTACACCATTCATGAAGATGATAGACAATACGTATGCATGGACGGTATTTTCATTTTATAATGAAAATAAGAAAAGAATGATAATTAATAAATTATTATTATAAAATCATATTTTTATCATAGTTATAATATATATATATTAGACTTATAATTATATCCATTAATCTATGGGGGTTATGGAAATTTGTTTATATTGCTACATGGTGGTGGTAGTTCACACGTACCCCGGAGCGACACTTTCAATTCCAATATGATGGAAAGGAGGTGAAAATTGGATGTACCATAATTATAATAAAATAACCATATATGTATGGATGTGGATTAATTTCTAATGAATGATAATTTATATTTAGTATAATTAGAAGAAGAAATAATCACTAAATTATTTGGGTAAAATGATTACCTCTCTATTAAGAGACCTCCATTGGATTAAAAATTATAAACTTTTAGGATACTCTTATGGTAATACCAGAAGATAAATAATGAAGAGAATAAGTCTAGGAATGTTTTTGTAAAATAATTCATTGAGATAGATTTCTCAATATTTTTTAATAATGGAGAATAAAAGTTTTCATTATATAATTTTTGAAGGACCACACATGGAACTACTAAAATGATTTATATGAAATAAAGATTATTTCTAATGAAAGTCAAAGAAAATGTAAAATAATTCAGTTTAAAAAAAATATAAGGTCCCAAAATATTCAAAACATAATATTTATACATGTCAATGTTTCATTTTTACTATTATCTCTTAGTTTATCCCATCTATTTACCCGTATTAAACCTAACTATGGAATCAAATTTTCACTGTTTTAACTATTCACTATAATAATGATGAAAGTGGTATCATTGAAAATTTTGACATGTATGTTAAAAATATGGAATCATTTTTTCCAAATTAAATATCTATACATATTAAAAATTAATTTTAAATTAATCACATGAAACACAACTAAAATTGTATATTTAGAAAAACATATTTTTAATCATAAAACTATGTTTACATACATCTATTTCATTAAAAAAAATATTTTATTGATATATATTCTATAAATTATCTAATTTTTTTAAAAAATATTGAATTATTTAGTTTATTAAGATAAAAACACATTATACAGTTTAAATTATATTTCTGAAAAATAATTTTTTTAACCTTTAAATGATTTTATTATAATTCCTAACAAGTAGAAAACTATTGTATGAAAGAGTATTTATAAATAATTAATACATTATATTAAAATAATGTTTAAATATTGATTAATATATAAACATATATGATATTCATATAAATATAATTCTATAGAAAATAGGTCTTATAATCACTAAATGATTTTATTAAAAAAACTAATGATTATTTATTATTAATTAATAAATACATCTTAATTTTGGAAACAATTAATAGTTATTTAATATTATTTTTAATCATATAAATCTCCACCAATCCAACTACTGGGTTTGATAGGATATAATATATTGTTGTTCATATAGACCCAACATTTCATATAAAGGAAGTTATCAAATACATTATATTCATTTCGAAGGAATAAATATAAATTGATGGGGTGTTACATTATACCTCTATTATAAAATATATTCCAGTGATATTTTTTCAATATGATAAAATAATCTAACCATACTTATTCCTCATCATGTAATCAAGTTCCCATGTAGATTCTTATCTATATTTCTTCAGTGATTTATTAATATTCACATGTATAGATGGTTGAATACCCATTTGATGAAGATAAGTGTTATGTAATTCCTTTAATATTTCCAGATATATATTTTAAAAATAAATAAATATTCGATACTTTTAGATCTTCATTAGAAACGAATGTTCCATATTTTCATCCTACACATTGTGGAGTATATATATTAAAATTATATGATCAACATATATATCACACATTTTAGTAGAGGGATAATACCACAATATCTATATTAAAAAAGTTACAGTATCTAACTCCAAATCATGATTCATGTAATTTTTCCTTGAACTAAAATTTGGTGTGAGGCTTAAGGTATCACCTTATCATTCCTCATAAGAATTCATCCCATCCCCATATTCAATTAATAACATTAAAACACAAAATCCAATCCATTATAAGGTAGTATTAATACAGATTCACTAACTAAACATCACATTATATCCTTGAAATCATCTTCAAATTAAAAAAATAAAAACGAGAATTACACCATTTTGTGTTCACATTGTGAAGGGATTAGACACCCATGAGAAATTATTCCTAAATAATAATAAAAAATAATCCAGTATAAGAGAACTAGGTATCTTAATAATAGTGGTTAGTCAAGGTCAATGTTCAAAAACTACCACAATGAAAATATCTACTTACATACCCCCTCTTGTGGTCATGTGTTCCAAGAATTATAATTTATGAATCCAACATTTTAACTTTATAAATTTGACATATATTTTATCCATCTTTAGTGTCTTCAAAAATTCTTAAGTGACCGTCATGTGCTTTCGTTCCCTTATAATATATTAGAATATTATCTATAAGGAATATAAAAAATTTGATTGTGGTAATTTTTAAAGACAATTTTCATTAAATCCATGATGAAAGTAGTGTAATTTGTAACTCCAAATAGAATAAAAATACAATATTTTTTTCATACCTCATATGATAGAATGTCTTAGATATTTCTTCACTTTTGACCCCGAATTGATAGTATCTCGAATGAACATAAATCATGGAAAATAATGATATACTCATAATTTATTAATTAAATATTAAATATAGGGAATATGATATTATTTAATGGTCATAATTCTATAATGTTGCACATAATTAAAATATTGTCACATAGTTCCCTACTTTTTCCTAAAATACTAAGATGTGCTACAGATGGTGACATGCAAAATTGAATGAACCCCTTATCAATATTCTGATGGTGTCTCTTATTAAATTCCTATAACTAAAATTGAATAATTAATTATGGTGTCATTAAAAAATGTATAACAATAGGTATGAGTTTTTTTAAATCTACACTTCACGATTAAATGTTTGACTTGAAAAATCTTCAAGAAATACATCAATACTCTCCTATTCAATAAACATATCTTATATATTTACTTTATCCCCAACAATATGATATTAATACCCCTTGAAAATTGGCTATAAGACCAATATAATTTTCATTGGATGTTCATATTCATCCTTTCTCTGATAAAAAATCATATGTTGATTCAGAATAACAAATGTGGTTTCTTTATTTTATATATTTACATAAACTTTATAAAGTGTGTGATAATAAATTCCTAAAATAAAATTTTATTCCACTAAATTATAAAAAATAATAATTTCACATGGAAAAATATTACAAACTTTCACATATTATCCATATGTTGAA
Organism: Viscum album; assembly: GCA_963277665.1. Classification (NCBI taxonomy): domain Eukaryota; kingdom Viridiplantae; phylum Streptophyta; class Magnoliopsida; order Santalales; family Viscaceae; genus Viscum; species Viscum album. Next base: position 599,069,571 of record OY728121.1, read on the forward strand.
TGTGGAGGATAACTGTTCCTTGTTATCGAGATCCAATTTAGTGATTGAAAGAGTATTAAACCTCACATGGTAAAGAATTTATCATTTGAATTTGGGAATTGTCTCTTACAATTCATATAAACCATGTGGATATGAAATTTAACTATGAATGGTACCTTGAGATATATTCTATTTTATTACAAAAAATTCATCACTCATGCTTAGATATTTATTTTTCTTTTCCATTATTCTACATATGAAACATCTTCCATTTCCATCAATACATTTATCAAGGTGATTATTCCAACATTTTTAATATCTCGAAAAATAAATATTATTCAATCTGTAATTTTTATCACCAGAAATTTCATATAACATAATTTATAAATTATTTGGGTAGTTAAGAAACAAACCTATATTAAGGTTGTTAATTATATTAGGAAATAGATAATTAAGGATAATCACATGATTTTTCATTCAATATTCTACTTTATTTAGATTTTTACCAGGCTAGTCAATGCATTAGCCTGTACATTTTTTATCACATGATTCATAATTCTTCCATATATTGAATAAAATATGAAAGAATAGTGTGAGAAAAAATAATCATATTGATAAATGAAAAAATTTATATAATCATTCATAATATGTATAAATCATGAAATATTATTTTCAATCCATGACACATTCAGTTTAACATAGGTTATCTACGGTATTATCAATTCAAATACTTCATTATATTTTTTAATGAAAATATAAATTAACCTAATATTATTCCCTTGGAGTTTCCAACTTGGTGTTTAGTCTTACACCCAGTCCTAGAGTACTGGTGAATATTGAGTTAACAACCAATTTGGTACTTTCAGAGCTTTTACCCATTGGTGTATTATCAAAAAAAACATCATAGTTATACTTTCTAGATAAGGATGTATTTTCTAGTAAACCCACACACATTACATTACCATAACATATAAAATTATCCCATATTTAGAATTAGCTTTAGGGTTATCAGTAAATTATTCTATTAATAATCATTAAAAATAAATAAACCCATCTATGGTATAGACTGAGGAATACAAAAAATTACATAAAAATGTATTATAGCTTTTTAAGGAATATTCAATACATCCAATAGTAATATAAGTCCTATAAATATAATTTTTTTCTGTCTTTTTTGAGTTGATACAAAAAAATATATTCTTATTATTAATATTTAAAATCTATAAAAAAATTAATTATCACATCATGTAGCTCATAATTATAACCTACTTAAAACATTTCATCATTACCATGTAAAATGGAAAAAAATAAAGTCTAATCTTAGATGGATAGTAAACATAATATTTTTAGATATCCCTCATTGATCATATGTATGCATAACGTGAGCATAATGGTATGAGAATATGATCCTAAATTTTTTAAATAATATATAGTAAACCAGATATCGTAATCGGAGCCAAATTCTTTGTTAGATCATAAGATATGAACCATAAAAAAATTAAGTATAATTATACATGAGATAATATCATATATAAAAAACATTTCATTGATATTTGAATAAAATGTGTGTAATTATAATAATCATAGAAATCATATGTCGAGGATACTCCCCAATATACTCATCAAAATATAAACATTGGTTAACAACCTATGTACCTACTTTAAGATTCAGATAATCTCTCGTATGCCCTATTTTGTGTTTGGGATAACTGTAAAACCCCAATATTTCATAGTATGTTATTTCTTCAAAGTAATTCAATAACATGCACTAAATGCAACAACGAGTTCAAGCACACCATGACTTACCAAACTAGCCATTCAAATAAGGTTATGAATAGTAGTAACTAAATTTTGAACATTATATAATCCTTATAATTTTAGAATCCACATTATGAGTTTCTTAGACATAATAAAAAAAATTAATTTTTTCAGATAAAAGAAGTATTTTTAAAAAAAAATGCAATTTTAAAGCCTTTTAATGGAGAACAATTTTTAAATCCAATATTTTGAAACTTTTATATATTCAATTTGACAAAAAAACTTCTTATTTAGAATCGGGACATAATAATTTAGTTTCAATAAATATTTGTAGTTTTTCAGATAACTTTCATATTTGGGTGAATAGTGAAGAATACTATATTTTAACTGAAAACAATTTTTTTAATCAAAATAATTTAAAGTGTTAAATTATAAATTTTATTGGTTTGGAAGAATAAATAGATAAAATTTTTACCATTTAATCCAATGATATTCATTGGATATAATTTCACTTTGAAATTTAACATAAACAAGTATCAATCTATTGTTAGTTATTATTTATTAAGAACACAATTTTTGATTTTGACAACAGGAATTATTTTTAAATTAATAAATGACACTTCTATGTTTTGAATACGATAAAATAGATATAATTTTTTTATTCAGAATATCAAAATTAGCTTAGGGGGAAATTTTTCTATTTTTATGAACACATTCAATTTTTGATTAATAGTAAAAAACACTGAGTTATTAGTTAAAACTGACTTTTTTTAATAATTATTTATATATTTAAATTTATTTTAGGTGAAAATAGATACATAATACCTATATATGTTCAATATAATTAATTGGAGTCATTTTATAATAAGTTTAGATATATAAAAATTTTATTGATCTTTTTACAGTCTTTTACCCACCTCTTAAAAGCATTTGTAAATTTTCATAAAACATAATTTCACCACTTCTATGAAATTAATTTCAAAAATCTTAGAGACAGGGTTGATATTAGTAAGTAAAATGTGATTCAATAAGTTAAAATTATTTTTGGTGAATAGTAACTTTTGACATTTATTTACCTCAGTTAAAAGTATATAGGGTAATTAAAGGTAAAAATGTTATTATTATTACCCTATCATATGTAATGATATATTGGATAAGAGTAATTAGACTAAAAACAAACTTAGGAATAAAATATGATCCTTTAGGTCCTCTTTAATTATATAAGGACATTTATTATTATTTAATTTAATGAAGTGTTGAAAGTGTTATATTCATGTTTTCATAATTAAAACATTTCTAATATAGGGTTATACATAAGATAAATTAGACTATAAATATTAATTAGAAAGATAAAATATTTCCTAAATAATGGTATTTTATTTATAATTTTTAGACATTATATAGTTAAATTTATTTATGACAAAATGATGATGCATTAATTACCTTATTAATAAAATATATAAATAATTGATATTATAAATACCCAAATTAATGTAATTTGAGACTTATGATGAATGAAACTAATTTTATCAGTTAATATGTCATGTTAGAGTTGATTAAATCAATTGTGTTCGAGGTAATCATGCTGTTACGATTTTAACAAAAAATAAATACCAAATAGTGTCAAAAACTGACATAAAATTGTTTTTAAAACAAATATTATATTAGTAAATGATATAACAGTCCTAAAATTATAAGGTTCATCCAAAAGACTTATATAAAAATCTATATGATATTAATGAACTAATTTGGGTTCGAATGGCATTTTATAGTATGCGTATTGACCATATAATCTAAAAATACAAGAGACTTGGTAAATGTCAAACTACTTAACTAAAAGATAAATCTAAATGTTAAGGTTAATATGGAAACCTAAACATGTCTAATACATATTATTTGAAACTTTTTAGACTCGTACCCACCTTAGCATAAAAATAAATCATTTTCAGGCATTTTTTACCAAAAATTATTTTATTATAAAATAATATTTCAAGATTTTCCTAAAGTGACCCACACCACTCTTATAAAAGGTCACTTCCCCATATCTTAATTTCATACCTCCATAGCCATTTGGATCAGCCAAACCCTACCCAAATATCATCCCAACTATCCTACCTTCATCCTAGTGGCCTTCCGTTGGTCATAAAGCTAACCTAAGTAGCCCTTTTGATCAAATCAAAAGGAAGAACCCGAAGAAGAGGTAATGATTTCACCACCCACTTTCAAGTTCTATTATTCTTCCACTTACTCTTTCTTTGTTATTACCATAAAAAATAACAACTTCAGTACCTGATATATAATTTTATGTTATTATATATAAGTAATAAACCTATTAATTATTCTATTCATCCTATGATTGATAATGTCACCATGCGTGTGTACATACGGCATACCATCTCCACATCGTGGTGTAATTTGATACTCAACACTATGTTATTTGGATGGATATAATGACGAGTAATATGTACATAAATAATGAAAATAACATTTTAATTTCTCTGTAAAATTAATATACCATCCAATTCCACACCATTAAGAAAATGATATTTTCTCTCGTGCGTACGTACGAATTACCATCTCCACGACGCGATGAGATTCATTTCCACGTTCACCATTAATCGATGATTATAAAAATATATATTACTAATAAGTATGTAATACATGAAATAATAATGATACTAGATATATATATATATATATGTGTGTGTGTGTGTGTGTGTTTATTTATTTATGTACTTAAATATATCATATTCATTTAGTTCTGTTCAATACGATATGAAAACGGAAACAACGTTTATGCGTATGTACGTACTACCGTCTCCATAAAAGATATTTTCCATTTCATATATATGACTATTATACATTTTTAAATTATAAATATATATGATATATAAATCATGTTTTATATTCGGGAAGTATTTAAATCTAGATCTAAGTGATACAATCAAGAGTTACAAGTTAAAACACGTACGATAATGAAAGCAATTATTACCGAAATTGTTAATTTAACATGGAAATTATTATTAAATGGGTAGTATAAAGTAATAAATGAATCATGTATGGTATCATAAATATTAATATTGTTCTTTTATAATTTAATAACATACTACAATCTTCATACAGGAGGTTAAACATACCGTCGACTAAAGGAAAGTGCATGGTAAGGGTCAATTTCACAATATCATTATTATCTGAGGTTGTTTTTACGAAAGTATCTATTGGGAAATATTTATTACCCATGTCCATGTTTCATAAAATAGTTTTCAATGATATTATTTTAATGTACTTTTTAATAAAACATCATTTTAAATGTTTTAAATAATTATTCTTCTAAATCATTCTCATTAATGTCCATATTTTCAAAATGATTATTAAGGATTAATTTATATGGACATGAATGTTTTTAAAATGTTAATTCCTTTGAAATGTTTCAAAGTGGTATGGGAAACTTTAATTAAAAAAATTCATTAAATTTTTTCCTTTTTAAATTGTGTTACTTTAAAATTTTTTCATGAAAAATAGATAATTCTCTCCAAGAGGTTTACAAATCATATTCATCTATATCAACATCCTATGATGGATTTTAACCATGTTTGATGTTGACTTATTATGATACAAATCTTCCATATTGTATTTAAGGATTTGTGATATGTTTTACTTTAGATGTATTATTTTTATACCATTCATGGTTGATGGATAATGTATAGAAATTTAATATGATAGTTTTAATACGAATGTTTATGTTATGTTTCAACAATTTCATATGAGGAATGCATTGGTTGTACTAAGTGACGGGTGGAGCCTACTAAAACTCATTGATGCATCGGTAGGTCTCATGAGACAAACTAGTGTCTTGGCACAAGGCCTTGAAAAAAATTTTATTTGTAGTCTTGGCACAATTCATTGACTATGTGGAAATGATGTTTGGCATTAGGCATTAACTCATTATGAAATTAGTTATTACATGTGATTATTCGACTAGTAGAATATCCATGTGCACATTTATATGGTAATGATTTATTTATTTTTCCCATATTATGTTCATGTTTATATTTAAAAGGCTATTATTTTTATTACACATGTTTCCTTAAATTTTTTTTGCTTATGCTAAATTATATACCCTTACTGAGCATCTGAACTCACCCCTTTCTTATGTTTTATTTTCCTAGGATCCCAAGATGTGTTTTATTATTGAGATGCATGGTTAAGCTATGGGAAAAATAGAATTATGAAAGGATTTATTTTTGTTTTACGTTAGAAAGTGTAATGTAAAGTTCATGTATGCAATCTACTTTCCAAGAATGCTAAACAAATCGGTCTTTCAGTACTTGATTCCTTGTATTCCTGCCAATGTATTAAAATAATGAAATGACTCTAGGAATCTAGGGTCGGGCGTTATAGTTGTTATTAGAGGATTTTTAGAATAACATTTGAAACTAGATTTAGATACACTCTGATTAGAGAACATTACCCTATGATAGACTTTGAGGATTAGTATAGAAGAACTTCCTAGAATATTGGTACTGTAGAGTTTTTTGGATTTTTCCAAGAAATACATCCATATCTAGATACGATCAGGTAGAGTCGGCACTGGCATATATGTACCTAGGGGTAAAACCCAAAAACATTTCTTGGATCTAGACTCGAATGGGAACAGGTGCACAACAATGCGCCTTGTAGCACTCTTGGTTACGACACTCCCAGGGGATATGCCTAGGATAATTCTTGTTTTCATTACAATCCACTATGAAGGTTTTATCAGTATATAACTCCTCAAAGAAAACATTTTTGTGATTATGGATTATATCCATGAACTATTCAATTTATGTTCGGTATTTTATGTGTTTGGAGTTATGAATTGAGATTCACAAACTATCATAGTGTATGTTGTTGTTTAGAAATGGCACCCAATAGAAGGAATGAGATCTTCATAAATATGTATGATACAAAGTGTAAAATGGGTCATTTCATTCATGGTATTAAGACAACATTTAGATGGGAAATAGTCTCCCCTATATTCTTAACATATGAAGAAATAATTTCAAGTGATAGTATGATAAGTAAATAATTCTCTGGTTCCAATGGATTTAAAAGGAAGCAAGAGATGAAAAGGATGGTGGAGAGAAAAAATGATAAAGGGAATAAGGTAATGAAGGATTTTACAATATGAGATAAATTTGGAAATAAACACCTTGGTAAATGATTCAAGAGAATGAGAGTTTTTTATAAATGTGATGAAAAAGGACACTAATTATGTGATTGAAAGGGTAAGAAAATGTTTTCAAATGTAAAATAATTCATCTGCAAGGCGTTGCAACACTACCTGAATAAATGTCTCAGTCATAAGTGTATACATCAAATGATGTTATTGGATAATAATAAAGTTATATACTACCTCAGATGAAGAGGAATGACTAGTGTTTTTATGTTTTCATTATAGAATTATTTCATTTGAGTGTTGTATCAATAGTATAATGGTAATATGAATTATGGAAATAAATAAGGATTGTATTGCAGTACTATTTTATTGAGGATTTGAGATTACATGGTTCTTTGAAAAGTGACTTAATAGTAAGCTACACTTTTTGGAAAATACATGGTTGAAGGAAAGGTAATTCTTAATGTGGTCCTGATAATGAGGTAGTGATTTTGGAATAAGAGATGGTAGATTGGGATAAAATATATTGGATATTTTTGACTTCCCTATAATTGATTAATAGTTTGGTTATTTCATCATTGTTGGAATATTAATTTTTTTTGGATATACGGAATATATCCAATATTATATAAAGGATAATGGAGCATGAATGTAATCAATAAGGATTTATGGTAATTCAGGGTGTTACCATGTTTTATAATAATGTGTGATGAAGGTATTCACATGTTATTATGTGGAAAAAAGGATCTTTTTTCATGTAAAACTTCATAGAAATTTTGGATTGTGATTTTGGATAGAAGTATTTTGGATAAGTCTAATGGTTGGAATTGATTAAGAATGAAATTGGATACTATTGTTAAGGTTATTTTTGGATTGTTATAAAAAGGGAAATACACAGACTATATGATAATCTGTTGCATTAGGCAAAGCATCTGGAATCAAACCCACAACCATAGTGCGATTAATATTTATTGCCTAACACTGGACTACCTATAGTCTTGGGATTGTATAATCTAGTTTTTTTTAAGATTTGGGTAGGTGAATTATAATTTCATTATTTTTTGAACCCTATATGATTAGGATAAATAGAATATTTTTTTTGAAATATTTTGGAGTGAATTATGAGTTTGTGATAGGAATTCGTAGAAGGATGAAACATTACTTTTCATGTATATATATATATATAATTTTCCCTTCTGTTAAGACTAAATTATATTAACCCAATTTGTGATGTGGGTTTCCCCACAAAGGTATTTTCTATTTTCAACCTTTTATTTTCGAAGAACAATTTCATATTGCGAGATGAAATTTATTGAACGAGGGAAGAATGTAACACCCCAAGAATTCCTGGAATGTTATTTCTTCAATGTAATTTAATAAGTTGCATTTCACGCAACACCGAGTTCAAGCGCACTAGGACATACAAAACAAGTCGTTCAAAAGTGGATATGAATAGTATTAATTAAATTTTTAACTCTCTACAATCTTGATAATTTTAGAATCCATATTATGAGTTTCTTAGATATAATAAAAAACAAATTCATTATTTTTATCTAAAAGAAGTATTTTATAAAAAAATAAAATTTTACATCCTTTTAATGGATATACCTTTTTAAATCCAATATATGAAACTTTTATATATTATATTTGACATAATAAACTTCTTATTTAGAATTGGGACATACGAATTTAGTTTAAATATGTTTTTGGTGTTTTTATGATCACTTTCATATTTGGGTGAATAGTGAAAAATACTATATTTTAACAGAAAAATACTTTTTCATCAATATAATTTGTAGTGTTAAATTATACATTTAAATGGCTGGGAAGTACAAATATATTATATTTTTACCATTAAATTCAATTTTATTCATTGGAAATAATTTCACTTTGAAATTTAACATAAACAAGTATCAATCTTTTGTTAGTTGTTATTTTCTTAAGAACACACCTTTTGGTTTGGACAACGGGAATTATTTTTAAATTAATAAATTCAACTTCTATGTTTTTAATTAGGTAAATTAGACTTAATTTTTGAATTTATAATATTAAAGTTATCTTAGGGTAATATTTTGTTATTTTTCATAAAACATTCAATTTTTGATGAATAGTGAAAACACTGAGTTATTGGTTAAAACAGATTTTTTAATAATTATATATTTTATATAAATTTATTTTTGGTTAAAATAGATATATAATACTTATGTAAGTTCAATATAATTTATTGGAGTCATTTTAGAATAATTTTAGATATATAATAATTTTATTGAACTTTTTACCGTGTTTTACACACCTCCTAGGAGCATTTTCAAATTTTCAAAAAACATAATTTTACCACATATGTGAATTGAATTTAAAAAATATAAGAGACACGTTTGATATCAGTAATTAAATTGGGTTCAAAAAGATAAAAATAATTTTTTGTGAATAGTAACTTTTGACATTTATTTACCACGATTAAAAGTAAATAGGGTAATTAAAGGTAAAAATGATATTATTATTACCCTAACACATGACATAATTCTATTGGATAAGTGTAATTAGGCAACAATAACCTTAGGAATAAAATATGATCCTTTAGGTCCACTTGGATTAGATTACTACATTTATTATTATTTAATTGAAAGAAGAGTTAAAAGTGTAAAATTCAAGTTTTCATAACTAAATCATTTTTAATATAGGGTTATTTATAAGATAAATTAGACTAAAAATATTCATTGGAAATATAAAAAAATTTCCTACATTATGGTATTTTATTTATAATTTTTATACATTAAATAATTAAATTCATTTATGACAAGATGATTATGCAGTAGTTAACTTGTTAATAAAAGAATAAAATAATTGATAATATAAATACCCAAATAAATGTAACTTGATACTTATGATTAATTAAAATAATTTTATTAATTATTATATCATGTTAGGGTTGATTAATTTAGTTTTTTCGAGGTAATAATATTGTTATGATTTTAACAAAAAAACAAATATCAATTAGTATCAAAATTGACCTAAAATAGTTTTTAAAACAAATATTATATTATTAATTGATATAGTAGTCCTAAAATTATATGTTTCGTCCAAAATACTTATATAATAATAAAAATGGAATTAATGAACCAATTGGGGTTTGATTGGGATTTTATAGTATGTTTATTAACCATATAATATAAAAATACGAAGAGACGTGGTAAATGTCAAACTATTTAACTAAGAGTTAAATCTAAGCATTAAGGTTAATATGGTGACCTGAACCTCTATAAAACATATTGGTTGAGAGGTTATCGACCCACTCCCACCTTAGACTCTAAATAAATCATTTTGGAACCATTAGAAACAGAAAATAAATTTACTATAACATAATATTTCAAACATTTTCTAAAGTGACCCTCACCTCTCTTATAAAAGGGCACTTCCTCTTATCTGAATTTCAAACCTCAAAAGTCATTTGGCTCAGCCAACCCCATCCCATATATCCTCCAAACTATTCTAAATTCATCCTAGAGGACTTTATTTGGTCATAAAGCCAACCTATGGAGCCCTTTTGATCAAATCAAATGGAATAACCCGAAGAAGAGGTAATGATTTCCCCACCCTATTTCAAGTTCTTTTATTCATCCACTTACTCTTTATTTGTTAATATCATACCAAAATAATAACTACATTAAATTATATATAATGTGATGTTATTATAAATATGGCATAACCATATTCATTATTCTATTCATCCTATTAGTGATAATGTCACCATGCGTGTGTATGTATGGATTACCATCTCCACGTCGTGGTGAAATTTGTTATTTAACACTATATTATTTGGATGGTAATAATGATGAGTAATATGTATTCAAATAATGAATATAACATGTTAAAATCTCTGTAAAATTAATATACTATTAAATTCCACACCTTTAAGTAAATTATATTTTCTCTCGCGTGTATGTATGGATTACCGTCTCCACGATGCGATAAGATTCATTTCCACGTTCACAATTCATCGACGATTATAAATATATATTACTAATAATTATGTAATATATGACATAATAATTATACTAGATATATATATATATATATCTCTCTGTGTGTGTGAGAGTGTGTGTCTATTTATTTACTAACATATATCTTATTCACTTAGTTTCGTTCAATACGATATGAATACGGAAAAAACATTTATGCGTACGTACGGACTACCGTCTCCATAATGGCGTTTTCCATTTCTTATATTTGACGATTATACATATTTATATTCTAAATATATATGATATATAAATCATGTTTTATATTCTGGAAGTGTTTAAATCTTGATCTAAGTGATTGAATCAAGAGTAACACGTTAAAACATGTACGATAACGAAAGCGATTATTACCCAAAATGATAATTTAACATGGAAATTATTTTTAAATGGGTAGTATAAAGTCATAAATTAATCATTTATGATATGATAATTATTAATACGGTTCTGGTATAATTTAATAACAAACTATGGTCTTCATATATGAGTATAAACATACCCTCTACTAAAGGAATGTGCAAGGTATGGGTCAATTTGACAATCTCCTTATTATCTGAGGTTGTTTTTACATAAGTATCTATTGGGACATATTTATTATTCATGTCCATGTTTCATAAAAGTGTTTTCAGCGGTATTATTTTTAAGTTACTTTTTAATAAAACATCATTTTAAATGTTTTAAATAATTATTCTTATAAATCATTCTCATTAATGTCTATGTTTTCAAAATGCTTTTTAAGGATTTATTTATATTGACATGATGGTTTTTAAAATGTTAATTCCTTTGAAAATTTTCAAAGTTTTATGAAACTCATTGATTCAAAAATTTCTTTAAATTTCTTCCTTTTTAAATTGTGTGACTTTTGAATGTTTTCATGAAAAAGAGATATTACTATAAAAGAGTTTCACAAATCATTTTCATCTATGTTATCATCCTTTGATGGATTTTAAACTTGTTTGAAGTTGATTTATTATGATACAAGTCTTCCATATTGTATTGACGGATTTGTGATATGTTTTATTGTGTATGTGTTATTTTGATACCATTCATGGTTTATGAATAATGTATTGACATTGTGTATGCTAGTTTTAATACGAATGTTTATATCATGTTTTAACCTTTTCATATGAGGAATGCAGTGGACTTTGTAAGTGACGGGTGGAGCTCGCTATAGCTCTCCTATGCATCGGTAGGTCACATGAGACAATCTAGTGTCTTGGAAAAAAGGCCTTGACAAAATTTTTATTTTTAGTCCTGGAACAATGCCTTGACAATGTGGTAATGATGTCTGGCGTTAGGCATTCTGTTGGTCGGAGGGGATACTCAAGATGGGGGGTGAATTGAGTTCCAATTAAAATTTCTGTTTAAAAAACTTTGACTTGAAAATCCCCCAAAAGGAATAAAGAATTAAACTATAGTGAATTTATATCAATGTAAATGTTCTGTTAGGTTCTCAAGGGATTGATTAGTTCCCAGTTGATCAAATCAGTAGACTTGATTAACCTTTGATACAAACTTACTGGTTTACAACTAATATAAACACTTGCGAGTTTAATTATCAAAGTAGCTTTAAATTTTTTTTGGTTTTAAAGTATTAGCAGCGGAATAAAAGGATAACTTTGAAAGATATAGCACAACAAATATAACCAAGAGGTTCAGTCTCAAGATGAGACTTAGTCCTCTCAAAAGCATTTATAAAAAGATGATACACACCCTGGACCAGGGATAACAACAACAACCAACTGTCCAGGTCCAAGACCTCTACCACAGTTATTCGTGGGAACAAACACAACAGCAACCAGCTGTTCAGGTCACATGACCTCTACCACTATCCCAGTGGGAAAAACAAAAGACAAGTGAGTTTAGTGAGGATTTACAAATCCTCTAGTTAGAGTATAGGAGACAGTGTGTGTGTAAAATATAGCATATAACACACACTACTAGAAACTTAAAAAGATAAATCACAGAGAAAATATATTGAGTTTAGAAATGGCTCTTGTGATTAGCAAGTAGTTCTGAACTCCTTTGATTGATCAGAATTCGCTCTGAGTCGTCTTCTGGTTTTTTTCTGGAAAACAGAGTATCGTCTATTTCCTTGAATTCTAGGTATAGAGATAGTCGATGAAGCTCTTGTGTTATGTTCTTGTTCTTAGCTCTTCACTGGTATGCAGTAATGAGTTCGTCGTGTAGGTTCCGTCGTCTCTTTGCATTCACACTCTGTGTTGATCCAACACACTTTGTATTTTGTATGTCTCGTGTATTATTCTATTTTCTCTCGTACAGCCTATGTTTCCCTATTTTTATTCGTCAATTCATTCTCTTTTGTAGGAGCATCCTTCCTATAGTTTAACCACGTGCCCCGGCAAAAGATGATTTACTTTTTGCAGGTACGAGGTACGGTTCCCTGACATCCAAAAACACACATTAAATAAATGTCAGTATCTTAAATATACCGAATATGACCGTTGGTTAGATTAAACAATGATTAAGAAATAAAAGCAGTTTCAGGTTCTGTCTCTGGATAGCTCTTGATATCGGTAGATTTGTGTTACGGCAGGTCTGAGTATCTGTAGGCATTTGTAACGGTAGACTTGTCTCGGTAGTTGCAATTGTAGACTTGATCACATCAGTAGCTTTGGACTTGTAATGGTAGTTGTAGCTCTCTATCGGTAGCTGTGTCTCTGCCTTATATCGGTAGCGGTAGCTCTCTATCGGTAGACTTTGCATAACAATGGACTTCAGCATATCGGTAGCTGTCAACTTTGCCGTAGCGGTAACTGTCGACTTCATTGTATCGGTAGATCTATGTTCTGACGGTAGCTCTCTTATAGCGGTTACTCCAATATATCAGTAGACCTAACTGTATCGGTTGCTGTGAGCTATAACGGTTGCTTAGCTTGTAACGGTACCTGAGAACTATTTGAGCATTCACTTGGCATAATGAGTTAAGTCATAGTAATCATATATCTGATAATTACAAAGACTTAATTTAAGCATAATGAATGCAACAACATATATTAAAGTATATTTGGAATGTATTAATCATAATCAAGATATAAATAAAGAAAGGTTGGGATTATCAAAACACAATAAATCCACTTAATTCCCAGAGGGTTCAACAATCTCCCCCTTTTGGATAATCACAACTTATGCCAAAAAATATTTATATCAAAGTATGATATCAACAGTATAGGATCAGAGAAAGAAAAAAAAATCTCAGTAATTGATATCAACAATAAAATAGTATCATAGGAGAAAGAAAATCACAAACAAGATTATTTAGTTTGAGAATATTTACATATTCCTCCCCCTATCAATTTAACTACAGGATTCTCCTCCAAAGTAGTGATTTTCTACCCCTTTGTCCCCTTAGGTGAACAACATGCTCTCTCTCTCTCTCAGTAATTTCTCCCCCTTTGTGATTAACAAAAAGTAGGGTATCAGAGATAAAAGAGAAAGACGAGGAATGAAAATAGACAGATTAAAATAGACAGTGAAGAGAGGAATGAAGTATGTGATTGATAAGCCAAAAGATACAGTGGGAAAATCAGAAAAGTACAAAAAAAATACAATGAATCCCATCAAAAATGAAGCTAGAAGCACTCAATCATCCTCTTGAACAGGTGTTTTTCCCTTTGGATCAGCAGAGGGTTTAGAGGTAGAGTCAGCAGGCTTGGGAATTCCGGAAAGAACTACTGGTGGATCAGCAACTGATACTGTACCAGATCTGTAATCTGAGCCCCTCTGAGTGATCATCGGTGTCAGGCTCCTGATAGCTTGAACGGGAGTCAGTTGAGGAGTACTCATAGAGGCAGATGGTGGAAGGGCAGGTGGTACAATAACTGGCCGAGCATCCACATGTAGGAAAGGAAGCAAGAGATTCCTGAAATCCATGATGATGCTTCCACCTCTCTCCATAGCAGAGACAAAATCATCTCTATTCTCAATAAATTTGTCTAAGGCTGGAGTAAGCTCCCTGAGCTTACTAAACTGTTCTCTGAAGGCTTGGGTAACTGGAGGTAATTTCATATTCTCCATCAAAAGATTTAAATGGATGGTCAGTTGGTGCTTGGTATAAACCTTTCCAAAATAAGCATCCACCTTATTTTTGATTTCCTCTTGAGAAGCAGTAGCTGCCCGCAGGTGATCACGAACAAAATTACTAACTTCCCTAGTGGTAGCAAGAATATGAGTATCGGATGCACCACTAGGACTGGCCTTAGCTAATTCTTCCTGAATAATAGTCCGGATCTGGTCAGGGTTCACACTGGAGCTATTGGAGGGAAGAGGTTTCATTGAGAAGGCCACTGTCTCCTTGAAAGATTAAGTCAGACTACTAACTACCTTCTGAACAAGTTCATCCTGACTGTTCAGATGTTCTTTGACAGACTTCTTAAATGCCTCAAACACTTCCACAAATTGTTTGACCACTTCTTTGATATATCTAATGTCAGTGTGCACGTGGGTTTGAGAATTGTTCAAAGTAGTCAATGAAGCAATGGATTGTCTAAGAGCAACTACAGTTCCTGTCCAACTCTCAATCTGAGTGTGGCACAATTTAAGTTCATCCACCATTTCTTTCACAGGACTGCACACACTACATCCAATGGATAAATCAATGGATTGCTCCACGCTTTTCATCTCTTCAAACATACTTTTCTTCATATCTGCCACTGATTCTCTTATTGCTTCTATGAATTAGGCTTTTAAAGACTTAAGGTCATCCTTGGTTGCCACATGTTCAGCTACAATGGGTAAGGTAACTGATTCCTTTTGGGGTTGGTCGTCCTCGTCAGAATCTCCATAGGAAAGTCAAAGAATCATATATCTGGGATTTGATGTCCAACCTTCAATGTCATATAACACTGATACTGAGCCAAGATTCTCCTCCTCACTTGGAACATTATCATGAGGTATCTCTTCCAACCGTTCTTCCTGAGGTAAATCTGCAATTTCCTTTACAACCACAACAGATTCAATAGCCACTTGTTCTGAGTCATTAATGACTCTCTCATTAATAGGTGCTGCTGCGATGTATTCCTGATCAGACAAAGTCCTGACTGTACTGACAATTAGAGGACTCAAACTGAGCTCTTTTTCAATATTTTCTTCATCAGCTGCTTCACCATCAGCCTCTTTTTCTCCATTACCGTTTTGATCAGATTCGGTTGTCTCATCCTCCTCATAGGTGTCCTTGACAACATACTTCCAGGCTTCTTCCACTTCTTCTGTAGTCTCTGTATCATTGTCCTTTAAGACAGTTTCTCTTTTTGGTAGTTCTATTGGAGGTATGGCTGCTCCATAAGAAATAACTTGATGCACAGGACTAGGGGGAAAGTCTAGATTTCCTCCTTCCTCTACTGATGTCTCTTCCTCCTCAGCTTCATCATCACTATAGACCAATTCTGGCTCATCTGGTCCATGACCAGGATCCCTCACATCCTTTGGTCTAGAAGGATGATCCATAGGATTATACTTGTCATAAATGTTTCCTTCATCATTCACCCATGATTTCTTCCAAGGATTCCAGCTGACCTTCATGTATTTACAGACAGTTCTTGTAATACAGAAGTTATCCATGAACACTACCAGCTCATCCTGAGGTCCAGCTATCTCCTTCACTTTCAGCATCGCAGAAATTAGTTTTGAGAAAAACAAGGCATTTGATTTTGACTTTGGTCTAGTCATCTCTTCCACTTGAACCATAATCAATCTACATAGATTGATTCTCACACTATGCTTCAGCAAATGTAACAAATATATGTCTTGGAATATCAAAGTGGAAAAGTCTCCTCTTCTCAGACTAACAACATGCTGAATAAAATTAAACAACAGTTTTTCTTCTCCTGCCATCTCTGCAGCAGTCACCTTTCTAGGGATCCCATTTCCTGTGAGTTCCAGCATAGCATCTTCATATTGAAACACATCACTGGTTGACGGTACATACTTTGAGAAGAACACATAATCTCCTTCATGTGGAACTCTTAAGTTCCTAGCCCATTCATCTAAAGTAAAAGATACTTCCTGACCATTTACCACAGAAATCATTCTGCTTTCTTCTTCATACTTTTCAAAACGAACGAATTCGTTGAATTGTTTCACCAGTCCTAGATAATAAGGTTTGTTGTTGTTCGCGAAGCATTATAGCCAACCTTGTTCTTCTAGTACACTAAGGACTAACGATTTTCTTTCCATCAACCATCCTGCACACACTTCTTTTTCAACAACAATCTCTCTCCTTAAGAGATGCGGGTTTATTGGATTCCTTTGAGCTACACTTCCACTTCCACTTCCACTGGCATTTGATATATTCTGTCATTTTTCTTGCGGCTCATCACTCCCATCTGTGACTTGGGGTCTCTTGACGCGGGCCATTGCAGATTTGAGGCTAGGGTCATTTAGGATTCATAAATCACATAAATCATAAATAAAATAAATAATGGTTCGATGACTCGGCATTACAGAATTTTAAAATAGTGCGAGATGTACCGGTAAAGTCTCTTAACGGTGAGGTCTTATATCGGTGAGGTTTCTATAACGGTGAGGTTTCTCTAACGGTGAGGTTTCTCTAACGGTGAGGTTTGTCTAACGGTGAGGTTTGTCTAACGGTGAGGTTTCTCTAACGGTGAGGTTTCTCTAACGGTGTGGTTTCTCTAACGGTGAGGTTTATCTAACGGTAATGTTTCTCTAACGGTGAGGTTTCTCTAATGGTGAGGTTTCTCTTATTGTTTAAGGATACGTTATCATTCCTAATTCATGTCTAATGAAACTTAATCTTTCTAAACTTAAAGGTTTAGTGAAAATATCAGCTAATTGATGTTCAGTGCCTATAAACTCAAGTGTTATATCACCTCTTTGATAGTGATCTCTTAAAAAGTGATGTCTAACATCAATATGTTTAGTTCTAGAGTGAGACATAGGGTTCTTAGAGATATTAATTGCACTAGTGTTGTCACAGTTGATTGAATCATGTTTAAAGTCAAATCCATAGTCCAGTAGTGTGTGTTTCATCCACAAAATTTGTGCACAGCAACTACCAGCAACAATGTATTCTGCTTCAGTAGTAGACAATGCAACTGAGTGCTGTTTTTTACTACACCATGATACCAGGGATTTTCCAACTAAGTGACATGTTATGGATGTGCTCTTCCTATCTAACTTACAGCTAGAAAAATCAGCATCTGAATAAATTGTTAACCCAAATGATTGTCCTTTTGGATAAAACAAACCTAAATTTTCAGTATACTTAAGATATTTAAAAATCCTTTTAACAACAAGAAAGTGTGATTCTTTAAAATTATCTTGAAATCTAGCACACATACATACACTGAACATAATATCTGGTCGACTAGCAGTAAGATAAAGTAAGCTCCCAATCATACCTCTATAATTAGTTTGATCAACTGGTTTACCAGTTTCATCAATATCCAATTTACAGGCGGTACTCATAGGTATATCACTTTCCTTAATACTATCTAAACCAAAAAGTTTTAACAAGTCCTTAGTATATTTAATTTGATTTAAAATAATTCCATCTTTAGTTTGAAAAATTTGAAATCCATGAAAATACTTAAGCTCTCCCGTTAAGCTCATTTCAAATTCATTTTGCATAACCTTTGAAAAATCATTACATAAAGAATTTTTCGAAGATCCAAAAATGATATCATCAACATAGATTTGTACTATTAATACATATTTTGAAATCCTTTTTATAAAAAGAGTGAGATCACCAATTCCTTTTGAAAATCCTTGTGAGATAAGAATGTTTGAAAGTCTTCCATACCAAGATCTTGGAGCTTGTTTTAAACCATATAAAGCTTTAGAAAGTTTAAAAACATGATTTTGAAAATGAGGATTTGAAAAACTAGGTGGTTGTTATAAAAAAACATCTTCAACAATAAAACCATTTAGAAAAGCACTTATCACATCCATTTGATATAACTTGAAACTCAGATGTGATGCATAAGCAAGTAAGATCCTAATAGCTTCTAATCTAGCTACAGGTACAAAGGTTTCTTCATAGTTAATTCCTTCTTCTTGATTTTAACCTTGTGCAACTAGCCTAGCTTTGTTTCTAATGATGTTTCTAGATTCATCAACTTTGTTTCTAAACACCCATTTTGTGCCTATAGTAATAGTGTCCTTAGGTCTTTCTACTAATTTCCAGACATTGTTTCTTTCAAATTGATTTAGTTCCTCTTGCATAGCCATTACCCAGAATTCATCATTGATAGCATCATTGATATTTTTAGGTTCTAGCTCTGACAAGAAGGATTTATGATCAACCTGATTTCTATGAGAAGCTCTAGTCTGTGTCCCTCTATCATGATTTCCTACAACAACATCTAAAGGATGGTTCTTTAGAGTCCTAGTTGGTCTTGAAAAGGTAGGGCTAGAGATTTCAGGTTCATCTACAGGTTGAGGTTCAACAGAAGCACGGTCTGGAAAATTTCCAGAACTAGATGTTTTAACTACAGGTCCACTATTTATATCATTTAGGTTCAAACCAGAGAGATCATATTCAAGATTTTCAAGAGAGGTCTTAGGTTCATGTGGATCAGTTTCATCAAATTTTTTGTGAACAGATTCTTCCACACATTTGGTTCTCTTATTAAAAACTCTATAGGCTTTATTGGAAGTTGAGTAACCTAGAAAAATTCCTTCATCACTCTTGGATGCAAACTTATCAAGATTATATTTAGTGTTAATAATAAAGACATTGCAGCCAAAAACTTTGAAGTAGTTAACCTTAGGTTTCCTATGGTTCCATAACTCATAAGGGGTCCTCTTAAGAACAGGTCTGATCAAGACTCTATTAATAACATAACAAGCTATATTTACAGCTTCAGCCCAAAAGTAAACGGGTAGGTCATACTCATTAAGCATACTTCTAGCAATTTCTTGCAGGGTTCTATTCCTCCTTTCTACTACACCATTCTGTTGAGGTGTCCTAGGGGCAGAGAAATTGTGACTATAGCCACTGTGCGAGCAGTAAGATTCAAACTCATGATTTTCAAACTCACAACAATGATCACTTCTCAGGGTTTTAATCTTAAGTCCACTAAGGTTCTCTACAGACTTGGAGTATTTTACAAAGCAAGAACAAGCATCACTTTTGTGAGATAGAAAATATACCCAAGTATATCTAGAATAGTCATCTACAAGAACATAGACATAATGCTTCCCATTTAAACTAGAAACTCTCGAAGGTCCAAAAAAATCCTTGTGAACCAACTCGATAGGTTGAGAAGTTAACACTTCTTTCATTTATTTAAAAGAAACTTTATATTGCTTTCCCTTTTGACAGGGATTACAAAATTTGTCTGCTGGAAATTCATGTTTGGGTAGGTCTTTAACTAAGTTCTTCCTAGCCAGTTTTCTAAGTAAATGCACATTTTAGTGTCATAATCTTCTGTGCCAAAGCCAAGACTCTTTATGAAAAAAATTTAAACAGGTAATATTTTTCTTAGCTAAAAACTTAAATCAACAGCATAAACATTTTCATTTCTCAAAGCAGCAAACACTAAAATATTTTTAGAATTAAAAACATTGCAAGAATCATTTTCAAATTTAACGTAAAAACCATCATCACATAACTGAGAAATACTTAACAAATTGTAATGAAGTCCATCAACAAATAAAACTTTTGAAATTAATACTGAGTCAGTGTTACCAATCTGGCCTAAGCTGGTGATTTTTCCTTTTGAGTTATCACCAAAGGTGACAAAACCTCCATCAACTCTGACTAAGCTTTTAAAGCATGAGAATTCTTCTAATATATGTCTTGAACATCCGCTGTCCAAGTACCAGGTCTTTTTACTGGAGATCTTTAAGCATGTTTCCTACAAAACAGATTTAAACAGGAAATGATTTTGGAACCCAAATTTTCTTGGGTCCAGACAGGTTAGCAAATAACACTTTAGGTACCCATATTTGTCTAATGGGTCTCATAAAATTTCTACAATCAAAAGATTTTGAAAGATAAACCTTATTAGATCCATAACCATGAATATAACTCGTTAAATCATATGAAGTTCCAGAGCTAGCTACATTCTATCCATATTTAGGAATGAATCTATTTTTGGTAATTTTCCTCTATCCAGGTTGGTATCCTATACGAGTAGTGTATCTAGGTGCTATTTGCTTACCTAGAATCTGAGTAAGAGTATCTTTTCCATTAGTAAATTTCTCTAAGTCCTTCTTGAGTTTCTCAGTAGAAAATTTTAGTTCAGTGTTCTCTTTAAGAAACTGAGCATTCTTTTCCCTTTCAATATCAAGATCAGATTTATGTTTAACAGTTAAAGCATACTATTTCTTTAAACCTTTGTATTTGTCTTTCAGCTCATTACAAGTTTCTTCTAACATATCACAATATTCAAATAGTTCAGATTTAGACATATTATCACATTCAGAATCATCTCCAAAATAATATGAATTAGAAGCAGGAGTTTCTGAAGTTACCTCAGCAGCGTTTGTCATAAAGCACATGTTTGCCTTGTTTCTGTGTTCAGTTTCAGAAACTTCAGATCCACTTGAACTACCCTCAGAATCACTCCAGTTAGCCTTCATGGCTTTCTTATATTTGTTATTCATGTATTCATACTTCTTCTTGTATTTCAGCTTTGGACAGTCTGCTTTTATGTGTCCCTTCTTTTCGCACTCATAGCAGACAACTTCATCTGATTTTTCAGATTTCTTCCAATCCCTTTTCCAATGCCCTTTGTTGTCATACTTACCTTTATAATTCGATTTTCTGAAAAATTTATTCTTCCTATATAATTTCTTAAGTCTTCTAGCAATGTGAGCCATCTCAGCATCACTGTCAGAATCACTCTCACTATCTTCACAGCTTGAACTTTCGTTGACAGCTTGCAGCTTTTCCTTATCCTTATTCTTTGAGTTTGTAGTTTTGAAGGCAACCGACTTCCTTCTAGGTTCATCATCTTCTTCTTTGTTCACTTTGAGTTCCTCTTCATACATCATTAGTTTGTCAATTAGTTATTTGATTGGCAGTTCTCCAATGTCACATGATTCCCAAATGGAGACAAAGGTTCCTCTCCGTCTTTCAGGTAGACATCTCAAAATTCTCATGATCTGTTCCATTGATGGAACATCCTTTCCTAGAGAGGTCATTATATTGACAATTTCATTGAACCTGAGATACATATCAGAAATGGGTTAATTAGGATTCATTTTAAAATTATCATACTTAATAGTATAGGTATTCAACCGCATCTCCTTAACATTAGTTGTTCCTTCATGAGAAACAGCAAAGGTATCCCAAATTTCATAAGCAGTTTTACAGGAAGATATTCTATTAAATTCTTCATCTCTTAAAGAACAGTAAAGAGCATTCATAGCTTTACAATTATTATTTTAGGCTGTCTTAGTAGCTTCATTCCAAGTAGTTCTTACAGTAGTTGGTATTTTGTATTCAGATTCTATGGCAGTCCAAATATCAAAACCCATGCTCTCTAATTGAATTTTCATCTTGATTTTCCACTGAGCATAGTTAGTTCCATTGAAAAATGGTGGTCTATTGGTAGCAACACCTTCAAGTATATTATCCCTGATAGCTAAATATAAGGAAAGATTTTAAAGAGATAAAAATTTAGAAATAACAGAAATTTTAAGAACATTAAAATACAACTAAAATCACAGTTGAAAAACAGAGTACAAAACATTTTAAAAAAACCTCTGATACCAAATGTTGGTCGGAGTGGATACTCAAGAGGGGGGGTTAATTGAGTTCCAATTAAAATTTCTGTTTAAAAAACTTTGAGTTGAAAATCCCCCAAAAGAATACAGAATTAAATTGAAGTGAATATATATCACAGTAAATGTTCTGTTAGGTTCTAAAGGGATTGATTAGTTCCCAATTGATTAAATCAGTAGACTTGATTAACCTTTGAAAATAACTTACTGGTTTACAACTAATATAAACACTTGATAGTTTAATTATCAAAGTAGCTTTAAAACAATTTTGGTTTTAAATTATTAGCAGAGGAATACAAGAATAACTTTGAAAGATATAGCACAACAAACATAACCAAGAGGTTCAGTCTCAAGCTGAGACTTATTCCTCTCAAAAGCTTTTATAAAAAGATGATCCACACCCTGGATCAGGGATAACAATAGCAACCAGCTGTCCAGGTCCAAGACCTCTACCATAGTTATTCGTGGGAAAAAACACAACATCAACCATCTGTTCAGGTCACACGACCTCTACCACTATCCTAGTGGGAAAAACAAAAGACAATTGAGTTTAGTGAGGAATTACAAATCCTCTAGTTAGAGTACAGGAGACAGTGTGTGTGTAAAATACAGCATATAACACACACTACTCGAAACTTAAAAAGATAAATCACAGAGAAAATATATTGAGTTTAGAAATGTCTCTTGTGATTAGAAAGTAGTTCCGGACTCCATTGATTGATCAGAATTCGCTCTGAGTCGTCTTCTGTTTTTTTTCTGGAAAATAGAGTATCATCTGTTTCCTTGACTTCTAGGTATAGAGACAGTCGATGAAGCTCTTGTGTTATGTTCTCGTTCTTAGCTCTTCACTGGTATGTAGTAATGAGTTCTTCGTGTAGGTTCCGTTGTCTCTTTTCATTCACACTCAGTGTTGATCCATCACACTTTGTATTTTGTATGTCTCGTGTATTCTTCTATTGTCTCTCGCACAGCCTGTGTTTCCCTATTTGTATTTGTCTATTCATTATCTTTTGTAGGAGCATCCTTCCTTTAGTTAAACCATGTGCTTTGGCAAAAGATGATTTACTTTTTGCAGGTACGAGGTACGGTTCCCTGACATCCAACAACACACATTAAATAAATGTCAGTATCTTAAATATACCGAATATGAACATTGGTTAGATTAAATAATGATTAAGAAATTAATGCAGTGTTAGGTTCTCTCTCTAGATAGCTCTTGATATCGGTAGATTTGTGTTACGGCAAGTCTAAGTATTGGTAGGAATTTGTAACAGTAGACTTGTCTCGGTAGCTGCAACTGTAGACTTGATCACATCAGTAACTGTGGACTTGTAATGGTAGTTGTATCTCTCTATCGGTAGTTGTGGCTCTGCCTTGTATCGGTAACGATAGATCTCTATCGGTAGCTGTGGAACTGCCTTGTATCGGTAGCGGTAGCTCTCTATCGGTAGACTTTGCATAACGGTGGAATTCAGCATATCGGTAGCTATCAACTTTCCTGTAGCGGTAACTGTCGACTTCATTGTATCGGCAGCTCTATGTTCTGATGGTAGCTCTATTATAATGGTAGCTCCAATATATCAGTAGACCTAACTGTATCGGTCACTATGAGCTATAACGGTTGCTTAGCTTGTAATGGTAGCTGAGAACTATTTGAGCATTCACTTGGCAGAATGAGTTAAGTTATAGTAAACATATATCTGATAATTCCAAAGACTTAATTTAAGCATAATGAAAGCAACAACATATATTAAAGTATATTTGGAATGTATTAAGCATAATCAAGATATAAATAAAGAATGGTTGGGATTATCAAAACACAATAAAGCCACTTAATTACCAGAGTGTTCAACACATTCCTTCATTATAAAATTAGTTATTACAGGTGATTATTCAACTAGTAGAATATCCTTCCGAATGTTTATATGGTAATGTCTGATTTATTTTTTCCATATTATGTTCATGTTTATGTCTAAAATGATATTGTTTTTATTACACATATTTCTTTAAAAGTTTATAGATTCCCCTAAATTATTTACACTTACTGAGCATCTGAGCTCACCCCTTTCTAATGTTTTATTTTCCCAGGATCCCAAGAAGAGTTTTTTCTTTGAGATGCAGGGTTAAGCTATGGGAATAATGGAATTCTCAAAGGATTTATTTTGTGTTGTATGTTATGAAGTGTAATGTAATGTTCATGTATGCAATATACTTTCAAAGACTGCTAAACTGATCGGTCATTCGAGACTTGATTCCTTATAGTCATGCCAATGTATTAAAATAATGCACTGACTTTGGGAATCTTGGGTCGAGGCGTTACAATAACCTCATGTGTTAGTTATGAAATTATAAAAGATAAACATTATTTATTTGATTATAGGGATATAATAGAACCACCGGTAACATCATAATAATATATTCATATGTATTTCACAAGATCATGAAATAATTTGTCACATTATCATATCTTATCCCATGGAAAAGAAAATGGGTCTCATCATAATTTAATCATCATAATCAATTACCCTCTAAAAATAGAATAAATCTGGTAGCATTAGATAATATCATAGTTTAACAAAAAAAAACCTTATAAGACGTTTTTATATATTAATGTTTCATTAAAATATCAATGGGAATTTTTTAAGGAAAAACATTTTATTATAAAACCGGTAAATTAAAATATAAAAATTTCGCAAATATTAGTATAATTTTTTTTTAAAATACAGAATCATTTTAAATACACTTCAAGGAAAATAGTAGTGATTATTGTGATAAAATCTATTTTTTATGAATATGTTTACATAAATATTTCCCTCACAAATTTGGTAAAAATTACCTCATTTAAAAAAAACAAGGATATTCAATTCAATTTGTTTTTATAGAATATAAAATTTAGAAACTTGGAAATCATGGATATTCAATGGAAATGCCATTACATCACTATAAAAATAGATTCTTGCATTAAATCCAATCAGAAAATAGATCAAAGTACCATTCATTACTGTGTGTCGAAGAGCGCAAAATTGGGCATCCTCCATTGTATAAATAACTACGTATCTATCGTCAAACCTATGTCATGTTTTTTTATCCTAGATCTATTATATCACGTCATTATGCCAAGAATCAGGTGTACAAAAATCTATTTATCAGGATTTATCGAGACGTGGTCCAATTGAAGAACTCTCAAGAATAACAATGAATGAGGGGAGTAAATCATAAGAATGTAATTTGGGAACAAACCTTGATCGATGTTCATTTAAATCATTATCCTCCTGCTTTGGAATTAAGAGTGAAGAAATTAATAAACATAAGTAATTCTCCTAATAAAACCCCACAATAATACCAATCCCGTAAGAAGATTGATCCATGAATCAATTTGTTTGTTGATTGGTCCATGATAATCATATAAATCACAAATGGGAAATACAAAAAAAATTGATTCCCAAAAATGATTGGTTTTTTGTAATGAATAACAATGTGTCTTCATCATTGTTGATATGTTCTATCAAATTTGTGGTGTGTTGATCTTTGATGCACAATTTTGTCACTGTTCACCTGAGAGAATCCTCTGTCATTCTCACCGATGACCCTCCAACATATCCATCATAATATAGTTAACTCTCGAATTCTAAAATAATAGTATTTTTAATGAATAAATTGTTGATGAATCAAATAAACAAAACATAGTAATTGTATTTAATTATTTTATTCATTTTTGTGCCTGTGAAGAATTTTTCACAATTGAATGGTATCGAATAACATTATGTCACTCCTAGGGAAAAACCCACATTCATAACACAATGGTTCCTTCATATTTTTGATTTGGGCACCGATTTAGATGTTATCCCACTTTTTAAGTAAACATCACTTACATTTTATTAAATACATCTAATATATTTCAATCATTTATTTTGGGAACGCATGGCCTTGAAATCAGACACTATCTTAGCACTTGGGGTTGAAAATGATACAGATTACATCAAAAAATAATATATAGAAAATTGAAGATATTTCATTATCCCCACCTTTAGTCATTACATCCCTGAAAAGCCAAAAATAGGGATATTGTATAATTTGTGGGTACTGAGCATGAATCAGAGCCTCCTAATCCCATAATATCTCATAGAAGTTATCATACTACCACTAACTCTCACAAAAAGAATTGATTACCCATAAATCATCCTCTATCATTGTTCCCCAATATCCACAATGTACTTATCAAGGGTCGCTCAATCCATGATGTCCAGGTCACCCCATTCGATAATGTTTGATGGGTCATGCATATACCTCCTCAATTGAACACAAGGAAAACATTGTGCATATAGTAAAACTATGGATGTATAGCTGTGTGGTACACCACCTATCCAACACTACATAGTATTTTCTAAGGACAAATAATCCTCTGATATAGATTTTCACCTTGACCAAAAATCTATAATCCACGTCGAGGTTTAACTAATAGGAACACATAGTATCCTTACTCGAACACCAGAGGCCTACTTTTTCTATCAACATAAGGATTATAGAATCTTTGTTTAGTCTTAATCTTCTCCGTGATGATCTACACAATCTTTATTATAGCTCGCTCCATCTCTGAGCCCATGAGTGGTGACTCTCTGAGGTTAGTCCAACAAAGTGGTGACCTTCATGGTCTCCCATAGAAGGCCTCAAATGGTTCAACACCGATGGTTGAATGTTAGCTATTATTGTACAAAAAATACTACATTTATAGGTGATTTTCCCAACTACATACAATGTGCAAAATGAAAGCTCGCAAAATATCCTCAAGAACATGAATGGTTTTATCAATCTGGACATCAGTTTGGGTGTGGGACATTGTGATCGAGTGAAACTAGGTCCCAAATGACTCTTGTAATCCTTTCCACAACTATTATGTGATGTGAGGATCAATATTAGAGACAATATCCAATGGAACTCCATGGATTCAGACAATTTGTTGGATTTATAGGCATTCCAATCTCTCTACTAAAGTCCCCTCTCATATACCTAAAAAGTGGGATAAATTGGTGGGTTAGTCTATGATTACCCAGATGATATCAGGTCCCCTAAATGTAAATGGTTACCCTATCACGAAGTGCTTGTATATACCATCCCACTTCCATTTTTGACACTCAAGGGCTTAAGCCAAACTGACTAGAACTTGGTGATCATCCTTCACTTCCTGAAAAGTAATTCATCTAGAAACATACACTGTAACTCCTTTATTCATACCTATACATAAGAACTAATATTGGAAGTCCTAGTACATCATTTCCATAGATAGATATATCACCAAAGGATACATATGAAATTTTATTAGAACATCTTCCTGTAGTGTCACTGGTACCATGGGGCGTCCTCTAAAACGAACAACATGCTCCACAACTTTATATAATCCATCATGTGTGTACCCTGTGTATATCTAATATTGTAATATCTTTCTGTCCATATCCCCTTGTTGTTCCTCCCTAACTAACTTCAGAATATGAGGGGTAAAAACCATTAAATCGAGATAATATACTCTATCTCCATCCACGAAGGATAAATTAAATGAACCCAAGTAATATAATTACTTTTTCAACAACTATAAAAAAAATCTCACACTGAAAGCATTTTCTACCATGTTCCCCTTCCTGGGAGTTTGATAATTTCAAATTCATAATCCTGAGGGAACTCTTATATCACCTCTATCTCAAGTTTAGATTCTTATTAGAGAAGATATAATTGAGACTCTTGTGATTTGAGTAGATGATACACTGCTCACCCATTATGTAGTGTTGCCTCATATTGAATGTGAAGACTACCTATTATAAATTGCGATCGACAGCAATATAATTCTGGTCATATGGTATCAGCTGAGGTGAACCATAGGTAATCACTACTCTCCTCAAAATCATAACATATCCAAGCCCAGTTCTAGATGCATCATAAAACACTATGTACTCAACACCCTCCTCCATCAATCTCAATATGAGAAAACCCATAAAAGTCTAACTCAACTACTAGAAATCCTATAGGAAATCCTCTTTCCAAATGAAAGGTTTTACCTTTCAATTCAAAACTATCATGGGTGATGATATTATAGATAAATCAGGGATTGATTCCAGGATAATAGCTTTCAAACATATGGAATCTTTGTACCTATGTCATGCTCTTGGGTGGCTCCCATGCTAATAATTCCTCAACCTTGGATGGGTCCATTTCAGCTCTACCCACTAAGATTACATGTCATAGAAAGTGGACCACATGTTTCTCAAACTGGAACTTCAAGATATTTTTTTAAATCTAGTTCTTTTAGAGAACATCTATAACCATCCTTAAATTTCTTGCATTATCCTCCTCAAAGAATGAGTACACAAGGATATCACTGATGAAGACTAGCATGAACCGATCAAATAAAGGCTAAAATATCTAGTTCATGAGTCTCATGAACATTATTGGGGAATTCATAACACCAAAGGGAATCACCAAGTACTTATAGTGACTATAAATACATATAAATGATTCATTTGGTATACCCTAGTCCAGTACTCTTAGCTAGTGAAAGCCTGATCTATGGTCCACCACCAAGACCCATCGAGCCCTATAAAATAATTAAAGAGGTCATCGAACCATGGTAGTGGATACTTGGTCTTCATTGTTACTTTATTCTAGATACAATAGTATAAACATAACCTAAAGCTCCGTTATTCCTTTTTGGAACCCAAAAATGGGGTTACCAAGAGTGAAACACTAGGTCTAACAATGCTCTTCTCCTATATGTCCTCTAACTACACCCTCATATCACAATGCTCCGTGGGAGCCATACAATATACTGGGACAAATTTTAGTGTCGTATTAGGGTGTTGACCAATGCATAATCCAATGTCTTTCTGGGGAGGTAAACTAGGCACACTGTAAGGGAAGAATTTCTCACACTCATCCACCAGTACAGGAAACTGGTAACTCACAACATCAACTACACCAAGGGTTAAGATATCCAAATGATGAGTAATCTGCTACACCCTCTTATGCATGAGTCTATACTACACTACCTATGTTTCATTTTCACATAAAATTGGGATCTTGATTCTATCATAATTGACACACCAACCCTTATCCAAAAATAGACATTCTAGTCCTTAACTGTAGTTAACAAATCCATTCTGAGAATGGAATCATAAGGACTCAATTGTACTACCTAGAGATCACAATCGATACTCTCACCTATAAAAGTCAAGTTACACTGTCAGAACAACTATGTGATCATCGAGTCTTCTCCATTAGGAGTCTCCCAGAGTATGTTTTGAGTTAATAGTTCAACTAGAATCTCTATATCTCGAACAAGGTATGTGGGGACAAAGGAATTACTAGAAAACATTTTTATCAATACTGCATCTAAGTAAGAAAATTCACATATCTTACCTCAAATCATTATTTATGCCTTGGGGTCTTAATATTTTACTACCTACAGCTATCCCCTCCCGTTTCCTCTAACACCCAGAGCCTGTAGTGGACCACCTAGGGGCGGTGGTGGTAACAAGACAAAGCATCGATGTCCTCCTTATTCTATCCCATCTCCTCTGACTCACCCTCAACTATACGAAAAAAATATGATCCTACTACTTCCTCTATCATGGTAGTCCATCTTGGATATATCTAATAGCTCTATGGTGAGCTGGACAATCTCGAGAGAGAGATGTCCCTTTCTATCACATGATTAGCACCGCCTCTCCCTAGGCTGTCTGGACCCACACTATGAGCCCTAAACAGTATATCCATTATCTTGGGACCTCATACCGAAATGTTTAACTAGTATAATTATTTAAGACTATTGTCAACTCCCTTCTAATGTGGTCTCCACTTCAACTTTAAAACTATTGACAACCACTGACTTTATCTCCTCATCCAAGAAACTCTCAATCACCCAATCATTCTCTAAAACCCCATCATTTGTAGGAATTCATATAGGGGTATAACTGGATCAGATGTCGCTATGCAGAACTCACTCAAAGGATGAAGCCCCAATGAATTGATCCAAAAAAAATATTCATCAAGTATGTTAAGAGGTTAGTAGTCCTTGATGAATACTCACCTACTATAGTGTTTACTTTCTAGAGATGAAGAAGATCCTGTATAGATATATCCCCTAACACAGCTGATGATAACTCTCCTCTAAAATGGTGCTACAAACACTATCCAAAAAATAGTCACCTCATCATAAGTCTGGTTCGCTAAACCCCCCATCCCCCTCCTGATCCATGAAGATGGATCACTTCTAGGGCCACCATTAAATCATTTGGTTTCTTGATTAGATAGAGAACTTAGGTCCCCAAATCATGTAATTCCTCGTAATTCTGTAGTTCAGGATCACCACATCACCTAAGGGGTATCTTCCACTGAAACTCAGGGATCTTCCTCATCCTACGCACCTCATCTTCTTGTACTACGAGTACCATAGGTTTCTCTACTGGTGGTATGAATGGTTCACCAAATAGAGGTAATATATCATGAACCGGTCCATGTATTAATGCCTCATCACTAAGGGGATTGTCCTCTTAATCATTATGTTGAATTATAGCTGATGTATGCCGCAGAGGCATCCAGAAAGTATGCAAGATGAATAATGGGAAATGGGTATAACTTGAGAGACAAATCATGAAGGATCGAGGACCACATCCCATTAATATATGATTCATGTACCATTGTTTTACCTATATAAAGTGTTCGCATGAATCGAGTTGAGAAGAAGGTGATCAGAGTCTTGGTGTATAGATACACTGGACACCACACCAACACTGGAGCCCATGTCTTGAAATATGAACTCAAAACACATAACAATGTTTCCCCAACTGATACCATATAATATTGATCCAAATATATAATTGAAATTCTCTAATACCACCCTATAATGACCTATCCGAGTGGGGAATGGGCCATAACTCCCCATGTTTTCCTCCAATAGGCTTGGGGCTAGTAACTAGCATTGAGTAGGCATGTAACTAACATGGGAGGCATTAGATAAGTACATGTACCCACACACACATCTCTAAGATCACTAAATTATGAATTTAAAAGACAACTTAACAACCAATGCATGCAAGCATCTATATCCCCCGACCCGAGTATGAAATGAAGTAAATAAAGTACCCAGGCCCAAATACAACCCATTATAATAACTTGAAACAAAAGTCCAATACAAAAGAAATGAGACTAATGTTTGATTGCAATAAGAACACAACTCATTAAATATAGTATCACTAAGAAATGTATGGTCTTGGTCCACTAAGGCCTCTATAAAAATGTGGATCATCTACACAAGACATGACACATACAGATGAAGCCCGTACATGGGTGATTACAACAATAATCAGTAGGGAACCCTGAAACCACAATGAATAAAAATGGAAATACTATCATTTCTACATAGGTATATATCTATATAATATATAACCAGAATATCTATATATAATCAAAAAATTCACATAGTCTTAAGGTAAGTCGTAACTGTAGTATACCTTCCCTATGATTCCAGCTCAAAGGATCCACAAAGCACTCATCCGGAAGAACAGACTTCTATCTTTGATAGTACTAATAAAATCCATTTGAGTGGTGTTACTTATTGGATTTAATCTCGGTAAATAACATGACAAACATCATATCTTAAAATGATACACAAATTAGGATCACTCCCAACACCATAGGGTGATTCCAACAAACTCAATCAAGATTTACCCATTATGTAGAGGATCGATGCCTAGGTATTTTTTTCCACAATGATACAAAGATATCCACCTAGGGACCAATGATGAATATGGAATTGAACTTATAGCCTCTCGAACGTATTCCAATGACTCAATCCAAGATGTATTAATGAAGGGATCATAGTCCTAGGAGTAAGAAAAAATTACATACTAAACATCTAGGAAATGACAAGGGGAACAAACCCTAATGAAACATGTCCAAGTCACTAAAGAAAAGAGTTATATTCCATACATAAAAGTGTAAACTATGTTTAGTATGGGTCACACATTGTGTCCCTTGACCCTAGGTCCTTCTCATCTGAATGAATAATGTCCCAAGATGTGTCCAAGTGTTGGGGTACACACTGTGTAACTAACCCATGTATACAACCCTATGGGTCAGTACATGACTCAACCTATGCACTCAGCCAAACCATTTCTGTTTACTCTATGGTACATTCCATGTTCATCATGTAGGGACCACATGCCATGTGATACCATTATTTTACCAAGACCCCTATTCGACACTCAAGGGGACCAACACACCGTGTAATCTAGCATTTCATTATGTGTGGACTAGGTTTTTCTAGAAACCCTAGTTCTTCCTCCCGGGGATGACCGTGCCACTACATCCTTAAAATCCTCCATCAATAATGCTGGTAATCATGGATATACCTTTTCCAAATCTTTTTTTTCTCTCAAACAATGGATTCTAGTGTCAAATTCATTTTGAAATGGATCAAATTGACATTCGTATCTATGTACCGAATAATAGGTATGAATAAGAAATTTGGAATCCTCTCTCATCCCAATCACTCCATCTCTATAATCTCACCTATATCACATTATGGAAATTGTAGATATGCTATATCGGGTTATTGCAACAAGAATCGGGTGGGAAATGATTGATTGATTAGGATTTGTCAAGCCACAAGACAAAAGAAGAATGCCCCTGATGAACAATGACCTGGGTGAGAAAAAAACAAGATTAAATTTTAGGAACATACACTGATAAATGTTTGTGTCAAAATTGATCCTTCATCCTTAGAATGAAAAGAGATGAAATCAATAATCATAATTAGTTCTCTCGATAAAACCCCATTATCTTACTCGTCTTACAAGATGATTGATCTGTAGATCAATCTATTTGTTGGTTAGTCTGTGATTATCATAGAAATCAAGTAATGGGAATAAAAAAATTCCAAACACATAACCTAGCTCAGTTTGGTTCATTTTATAGAAAATAATGATGTATCTTTATTATTTTTGGAATGATATTCAAATTCAAGGTGCATCGATCTTTGATCCGTAATTATGTCCTAATTATAATGAGATAATTCCCTATCCCTCTCTCCAACAACCCTCTAGG
Source organism: Viscum album (assembly GCA_963277665.1). Taxonomy (NCBI): domain Eukaryota; kingdom Viridiplantae; phylum Streptophyta; class Magnoliopsida; order Santalales; family Viscaceae; genus Viscum; species Viscum album. The sequence goes on from OY728121.1 coordinate 599,103,288, forward strand.
GTTTCTAGGGTTATAAAGCTAACCCTATAATTCTGAAATAATAATCATTTGAAAGAATAAATGATCGTTGCATAAAAAATGAAATAAAATAATTTCATTCAATTATTTTATTCATTTTCATTCCCATGAATACTTTTCCACAAATGTCATGTGCTAACTAATTTTAAGTCGCACATAGGATAAATCTCACATTTTGAACTCAATGACACATTTGAATTTCTAATCTGGGCACCAATTTTGATGTTGTTAAACTTTTTTCATGAAAAATAAACTTGTGTGATATTAAATATATGTAAAATATTTTATCCATTTATTCCAGGAACAGCATGCCTCAAAATCACAATATATCTCAGTGACTAGTCTTGAAAACAATCCATATAACAACCAAAATATAATATGTGGAAAATCCGAGACAATACATTAGACATGTGTAAAATTGATTTTAATGAATAATTAGATAATATTAAAAACATTATTCAAATAATCATTTTTAATATATGAACATTGAGGAAAATGATTCTCAAAAAAAGTAGGAAATAATGGTTTCTTTCCTTAAAATTCTTTTTGTATTACATGTACATAAAGAGAGGTAAAATAATGAAAAATGTATAACATATAGAAAATACTATAGGTAAAAAAGGAGATGATATTTATGATTTATAGATAATATAATTTAATAATTGAAAATATAAACATAAAAAATCCTAGAATGTAGTGAGATTGTGACATAAATCGCTTACCACATGTTTTACTAGCTTCATAAGCACTCCAATATATTATATAATAAAATTAAAATTTATAGTAAATTTAGAAAAAACTATAGAATAATAGGGAGATGATATTTATGATTGGTAGATAATATAATTTAATAATTGAAAATATATACATAGACAATCCTAGAATGTAGTGAGCTTGTGACACAAATCTCTTACCACATGTTTGACTAGCTGCATAAGCACTCCAATATATTGTATAATATAATTAAAATTTATTATAAATTTATACCAAAACCATATTGTTACTAATAATGACCCAAATGATTTACTTATAATATCTTATCACTCATTTATTATCAATCATTCATTATCATAATTAGTTAGTGTGTTAAATACACAATTTATAATGTATATTTTTGTCCAATATATATGGAACATGCATATTGATGAAGTTTTATCTAGATAAATATAGATTATATTGATTCAAATATCATATGAATTCCTTAAATACATTTAACTAACCTCTCTTAAAATCCAATAACTTTAAAAAGAATCACACCATTCATTGAAATGGTAGTTTTTACTTATACAAGGATGTTGTTTTCATTTTATAATGAAAACAATAAAAGAATAAAAAATAAGAATTCATCATTCTAAAAATATAAATATAACATTAGTATCATATATATTAATTAAATACATAATTATATAAATGAATTTGAGGTGGTGATGGAAAATTACTTATATCACTACATTGAGGTGGTATCCCACACATAAGCATAAGTGATACTTTTATATCCCATTTTATAGAAAAGTGTAACACCTAAAACACTATAGAAGTAGGTGAATAGTAAATATTAAAATATCACATAATAAACAATTTTAAATTAATTTATTCTTGAATTTATTTACAAAACTAATTTTAAAAAACTAATTTTACAAAAATAAAGTCATTATTTAACTCTAAATATGAAAATTTTCATAGAAAAAATTACTGGGTTTTTTTAGTAAGGTTTTCTCTTCACTCCAAAATAAAATTTTCATGAATCATATAATTTTTATGAATTAATAAATTTATAATAATGAACTGGAAATTTATAAAATATTTTATGTTACCATACATGAATTTATAGGATAATATTTCTAATTTTAAAAATATTATTTATAATCAGAAGGTACACATAAAAAAATTTATTTCCCATTAAAATGTTCTTTTAATATACCAAAAAAATTAGATATTTTTTTTCAATAATGTATTTTTCATGGGAGATTAGGTACGTGATTTAATCAAAAATTGATATACTTTATTTTTTAATATCATTAAATTTATGTCATTATAATCTGTATCCAAGAAACTATTACCTTATATATAAATTTACAGTGTAACAATTTTATTTCTCAAATAAACTATTAATTTTTTTTCGTCATTTTGTTAGAAATACATTTTCATTTATATAGAATCAAATTTTAATAGAAATTTTTTCAATTTTAAATCATCAAGTTCAAATTAGTTAATATGGTCATTTTTAATTATGGTGGATGGAATCAATTACTATGGTTTAAACTTAATTACCCTGGTCAAAAGTAAAAATTGTATAATTTATTTTAAAAATTGGTAAAGGAAAAATATGAGGATTTTTTTTCCAAGTGGATGAGTGAGGTGAAGATATAACAAAACTCCCAATATGTTATTCCTTTAATCAATCCACTAACCAATTAATATTGAATTATATTACAAATATTTAATGGTTATTTCAAAAATAACCTTTCTCTTCACTTATAATAGGTTATAATATTCACCAATTCAAGAAAATATTAATTTTTTAATAATTTGTAGGAAAATTTTAATATTATTCTCTTAAAAACCAATCACATGTTGAAAAATGTATTTTTACCATTATTTATCAAAGGGTTATCATTTTAAAGGAGATTCCATGGAAAATTCAACTCCCTCACATGAGTAATATCAATGAATTAGTTTTATTTATAATTATAATCTTCAAAATTTCATCTATCCAAACTAATAAACTAATATTATAATCATAAATATAATTAAATGATACTATATTGAAGATATTTTCATTATTTACTTATATATCCCATCCATTATGATAACAATGTAATTATTTTTGTGTTTTATTAATTATTTCCTCCACGAATGAGGAAGTTTTTCCCCTTAAATGATTTACAAAGATGGATATAAAGATGTAATTAAAGGAAATTTATTTTTTTATGATATCATTGTGTTTATATTAAGGAATTTTATTTAACCTATTAGTGATATGATCAAAATTTGATCATTATTTATATAATCATTTAAAACATGCATACTAAGGGGATAACTGATTGATCAAATAGTTTAATATATTCATATCCATAACTTATTACAGAAATTATTTCTATATAAGATGTATAAAACTAATAAAAATCAATTAATATCATTATCATCAATTTATAACGATATTACAACAAGGCCACCTCATAATCAATCATTAAATTAGGGCAAGACTATGTTAGGATCAGTTTGACTACCTACTTGAACAATACAATGAATTGGTCTAATGAATGACTATGGGAGGAAAATTAGTATTATCATACGATATAAATACATAACTAGATTTTAGTTTTTGGTTTTTGATATGTTATATAAATGTTTAAACCATTAATTAAGGGAAAAATCTCTATTCACCATGAATCACAAAAACATTCTTATTATTAACTTCACCATCAAGGACAAAGATCGAAACACACATGAAAGGGATTTGAAAGTTCATAAATAATTATATTTCATCCAAAATAGAAATATTAACCACAAATTAATGATGAAATTTGGATGTAGAAATAATATGAACAATGTTATTAAAAAACAATTACAGACGATCAACACTATAAAGACCTCATGTGGGAAATCTAGTGAACCCAAGAATAGAAAGACAATTTCTGAATATATTGAATGTAAATGAAAAATATAATGGTTCATAATTCAGTTATTATGATATATTTGTTTATAATATAAGTGGTTAACATACTGTCAAGGATTTCTAGATAAGACGTAATGAGTTTACCTCTAAAATTCCGCTTTATGAGATATATTTTACATTATGCACATAATTTTAATATGTGAAGAATATACCTCCCATTTTAGATTTTAAATCATGAAAAAAATTATTTGTGGTATTTTAAGATTGTTTTTAATCCCTCTTTTTCATGTGGCTATGACTGAATCACTACCCAATCAATAGGTTGGATTTTTTGCATCTTAATTTTCATTATTTGGGAATCATTTTATAAGGACAAACTTTTTTGTGTTATTCTTAAAATTGCATGGAATATTTTTCCATGTTTATCATGAAATTTAAGGTATTTAAATATATATATATATATTGTTATCCATCTACCATAATCTATATATTTAATTTCTACCTACTCTGTGGTGAAAAAAACATTATATTTTTTTATAATGTAAATGTGTGAGTAATTTTGTAAGAAATATAACCCTACTAGATAATGGAAAGTTGATGTTGTTGTGTACTAGATTTACCTATGCCTAATAACACCAAAATTGGTTGGTTGTGAATTGACTCAATCATCACCCTGATTCATGGTGAGTGGTACTAGGACTACACAACATGAGAGACACTCTGAATGGATATTCATTTGAATATTCACAATAACTTAATCAACCATAAATAATTAATTTTACTTCAATTAACACTGTATACTACAAATTCAATATACTAAACCCAAATACTATCTTCCATGGAATAGCCAACACATTAATGGTAACCCAAACCTATATTTCAATGATATGGGTATTCCATGTTATATTGAGGATGGACACAATATCTATGATGATTAACATGTGTTCTCCATAGACTCCATATTATTATGAAGAATAGTGATATATATGATTTACATAATTATTATTTTAACATATATCCATGTTTTATTTATTAAGAAGTGACATTGTGAATTGGACTTAATCTAGAAATTTTTGGGGACTAAAATTATATAGCCCCTCGATGTATCATCATGTCTAAAAACAGGTCAGATTTTAGTTTATACCAATTCAAATAATAGGAAAAGTGTAGTGGATCATGGTGATGACAATACTTTTTAATTCCCAACATTATTAATTATATAAGAACAAGATCAATGATTATTCTTATCCATGTTTTGACTTATTATAAGGGATATTACATTCCCCTAATTTAAATTTAATATAAACTCATGTTGTTCATTTGTTCTTACCAAGTAAAATATTCTATATTTTGGTTATGTATGTTTCCACTATATTATACTCAATATTGTTAATTTGATCTCGAACTTATTTTTTTACATTCCATGAAAAACCTAATGTAGGTTTATTTTTAGTTTATTGGAATATAGTAGAGGGGGTAATAGTGTTTTCACAATTCATTCTTTTTGTATCATATGTTTTAAAATTTAATTTAGGTAATCATATATTCATCCAAGTATACTAGGATGTTTGATCATTTGGTAACTCTTCTACATTTTACCAATAATGTTATATGACTGCCATCATTTGGTTTCCTTGGTTTATATGATCCATATCATTTCAAAGGTAGTGTAGTAGAATTTTTTGGGGTATGATTTTGAGGAGAAATGTTAGATAAAAAAATTTCCATAAATACACTTCTTGGTTTCTAGGTAAAACTATAGAAATTATTACATGAATTTTATTTTACAATTAGATATCATGGTCTAATTGTTTTTTATTCCATTTTGGAAGATTATGTATAAAGGGAGAAATATTAACCGTTTCAACACCCATGATAAATGAAGGGATATTTTCAATGAAAACCATCTATAAATATGTAGTTGAGGAAAATAAATTCTGAACAATATTATTATAGTTTACTCAGTTGACGAGAAATAAAATTTCCCAAATAGAGAGGCATACTGATCTAAAATATTGTTTTACTTTGTTGGATCACTTCATGTGATAACATACTCATGAATTCAATGGATATATTAATCCATTAGAAGATGAGAAATGGTTCTATCCCTAAAGATGATCTTTCTCACTTCAGGATGTGGTGAAAAGGTAAAAAGTCATTATGGAATTATATATTGTAAGGGAATTTGTGGACCAATGATGAAATCTAATTCAAAACACTAAAGAGTAAGATTAGTTTTGATATATGTATATGAAATATATCCTAATAATATGTGGTGTTCTTATAGTAAAAATAGTGATTAATTATATTCCAATATAATTAACTTACAATCTACGAGATCATGACATTGAGTTCCACATTGAAGACATTCCTGATGGAAGGACTCTATCTAAATCTCCATTCATAATGGAACCAATAGATTTGTTGTTGTTAATGAAAATGTTATATGATTTGAGTGATGTGTTATTTTTATACTATAGTGTTTTACAGTGGGGATCCCCCATTTTATTCATGAAAATGGCATGGGTCCATGATATTGTGAATCAATCATAGGGAGATAAATGAAATTAATAAAAAATAAGTATCAAATTCAACACATTGATGAATTATTTGATCAAATTACAGGTGATTTTTTTAATGATCATTTCTAACATTGGTTAACAAAAAATAATTGTATGGAATGATGTTTCAATGAACATAATGATTTTATCCAATTATGGACATTATGAGATTATGTTAATAAATTTTGTAATTACTAGTAAACCATCTATATTTATTGATATGTTGAATAGAGTATTGAAGAAGTATATTTACTACATTGTGTCGGTGTTAATCATTTTCATAATTATATAATCTAAGAGAAATTATGACTATGAGAATCAACTGAAAATAATAATGGGAAACCCTAGAAAGAAAGAATAATATGGGATGTATAGTACATGTGAATGCAAGAAAAATGAAGATTAGTTTATTATATATATTTTCTCCAATGATAGGATATCGATGTACCTCTAAATATAATGGTGGCCAGATAATATTCTACACAAATAGAAGGAATTATTATCCAACGTTTCATTGGATTAGTAGGTTAATTTCAATATTTTTATCTAAAATATTACCAGTTATCCAACACATTAACTATATTAACTAAAAAGACATTAAATTCAAATTGTTAAGGGAATTTGAGGAATTATTTGAAGAGATGAATATGAGTCTGATTAATTCATTGCTTTTAAATATACTACTAGTTATGGAAGGTTTTTTAATTTCTATAGATACATCAAAGAAATGGTTTGGTGATAACATTATAAATAATGATAGGGTAATTTCCTATGCATTATAGAAATTAAATATTCATGAAAATAGTTGTCTAAATCATTTCTTTTGACTCGTAAATAAAATATTCTCTTTAAAAATATGGAGATATTGTATCTATGGGGTATTATGTGATATAAATATGTAGACCAAAAGTGTTATAGATATATCTTCTCACATAAAAAGCCCAAGATGAGGTAACTAACATGGTTCAAACTACTCAAGCTATATAGCTCGGTCCTTAATTATTAAAAAATAATTTTTTTATGTCAAGTATTTTATATTCCTTCACATGGATGATCATTTCAGTTTTAGTGTTTTTGAGAATCAGGGCATAACTGATACATAAAAAACCATTATATTTAATGTGTACTCTTCCTATAAGTATCCATTTTCCAGTAATATAATACTTTTAAAATAAATCATGACACTATTTCATGGAAAATATCAATTAATTTAAAAATAATATCTTTAATTCCCTTACCCATCCATTAATCCTGAGAAAAAAATTAAAAACATTGTATGAGCACAAGATTCTCTATAAGGGATAAAAAATGATGAAATATATTTGTCTGATGATCACTTGAAAGCTCATATAATGTTAACCATGATCTTTAAATATAACATATCACATGGATAAAAAAAATAAAAACATTAAACCCCATATAATGTAATAAAAAACTTCTTTTGGCGACTTGGAGAATCGTATACATAAATACCTTTAAAAAATTGTGTAATTGGAATATCCATAAGGATGACTTTCAACATTATATTTTACTAATACATTGGAGATCTATAATGATGATCAACCTACATATATGATATATTGGTAACACCCATAAGATATAATGGGGATAATCATTTTCTATTAATTTTATTGGAATTACCCATTTCTCATGAGCTATAATGGGGTTAAACCCTTCATATAAGCTATATCATGCTCACTAGTGAGCTATAATTGGGATCAATCCTTTGTATAAGTTGTATCGAGCTAAATCATTTCATATAAATCTTATGTAATACATTAATTGTAAGATAGTATCATCATAATACTCTATGAAAAACTCATTTTAATCGCATATGAAAAAAAATCAGATAAATATACCATTTTCTTTTAAGAACAACATTTCAATACCAAAAAACCATTTTCATTTAAACCCCATTACCGAGACCAAAAAACCCAAAAATATAATTATTATTTTTCATTTAAGAAAGAAAGAAATTTTTAAAATGAATCTAATTTTTTTTGGAAATGGTAAAAAAAATCATTATCAGTGTTTTGGTTAACAATGGAACACCCCTTTTATCATTTTTCAAAATGTTCTATGTAAAACATGTAAAAATAATTCTTTTGGAAAACCTTTCATCGAAATGAAATATTGAAAAAATCCATTAAAATAATTTTAAATAAATTATCATATATAATATTATCACGAATATTTACATGGATGAATTGATTAGTAAATTCAATATTAAAAAATTTAAAAAGAGTATTTATAAATCAAAGTTCCTCACACCACATTGAAAAATATAAATGTTAAAATAATTAAATAATAAAACTAAAAAATATTTTAAGTATCATTATATTAGAGAAAATTCATGATAAAACATGTGAAAGGGGATGTATATTCATCTTATAAAATTATAAAGGTGTATAACATCAAGATATGCTTCAATTGAAAGAGATTGAGACGAAGTACCCTACCTTCTATCCGAGTTTTCATATGTGTATTTATATTCTTAAATAATAAAAAATGATAATTATTTAATTTATTAAAATCCTTATTATATTTTTAAATTAATTTTATTTCATCTACTACAATGTTGTATAAAAATACATAAACAATTAAGATTAAATATGGTGTTTTGGCCCAATTATTTTTAAGTGTTATAAATTAATTTGGTTGGTCAACCATGGTAAAATTGGCCATTATTATAACATATATTGAATAATAATAATTAAATAATTTTTATATTTATACATAAATTATACTTTTGAAAACAATCATGATTGATTATTATGAAAAATGAACCAATATTATAATCAAGGAGATGGTAGGTCGTACGTATGCATGAGTAAGATTCCTATTATTCAACGATTATTATGGAAAGAAGGTTAGTAACAATTATATTTTCAGAATTATCATTATATATTTAAAAAAAATTATTTAATAATATATATATATATAATTATTATGATGTAAATTAAATCTCATCACTTCGATAAGGTGGTAGTCCATGCATCCACAAATAACGTTATCTATTTTTTAGTGTGTGAAAACTTAATAAAGAATATATTATATTTCCAGAAAGGTGTTTTTTCAGGAATATAATATAGCATTAATTTATGTCACATATTTTTATTAAAATAATATTTATACATTCCATTTAATGTGTGAATATATCACATCTAATTGAGGATGTGGTAGGCCACACATCCAAAAACAATGATCTCATATTCCCACTAAACAGGAAAAATGATGTTATGTCTTACATATGAATTAAATAAGTCTTAGTACATCATAAATAGAATAAATTTCATATAAAAATATTATTTAAATCATACTAATAAACCATTATTGTAATGATATCGAATTTTCATGTAATTTTTTTTAAAATATATGGGAATTTCAAGAGTCTGTGAAAATTGACGGTGCATGATTCAGAGGCCTGGTCTGCCTGGAATGAATTTCTGACCTTTTTTCGAGTATGTTCAGTAAGCGTGCTAGTGGGTCTTTGTAACTTTTTAACCAGTGCTCAGAATTGAAATCTGAGGTCACCTTTAAACTTGCAGTGTCAGTATTCACATAAGGATACCATTACTTCGATCATAGTGGGTCGAGAGTGAAATATAATTTATTGTGCTTTTCGTGAAAATATAAAATAAAATAAAAATGCCTAACATTTTTATTTCTGAAACCCCTCAACATGGATTATGGTGGTGGGGACCACCAAAGACTAAACCTCCCAGGTGGATGTTAAGAGGTGGGGACCACCTAAACTGACCCCCATTTTGAATTGAGAGGAGGGGACCAATCGAACCCCATTAATGAGAGAAAACCTCTCAACTGCTACAACATAAATTATGCCATCACAAATACATTAATTGGGCCAATTAAATGAGCTAGTTAATGGTGCCAATGAAGTACATTAATTATTCCATCTTTGTTGTGCCAATTTAATTTTTTTGATAAACATAAATTAATAGGTTTGATATTTTACATTTTGGTGGAATTGGGAGAGGAGAACTATTGGAGGATTATTCTCTCCTACAATGAATGTGCACCCCAACAATGAACGTTCTCGCCAACGAGGAACATCTTTTTATGATAACGAACTGACGATCGAGGAAACTTCGACATCACCGACATCTTTCTATCCCCAATGAAATCGTACCCTTCCTCATGACCTCCATCAACAAATCTCTGAGGTAGGGTTTTTATTATGTGTGATTATGGATTCCCATGTTCTCCCCTTCTAATCATAGAACATAGATCAAATCTCTAACTGGATGATCCGTGGATGATTTCTTTTTTATCGGGTTTGGGAATAATCATTGTCTGGGGTTGTATAGTTTGAAATACTTCATTCAAGGTTTTTGTTGAGCTTCTTGATACAGCTCTAATGCAAAGGGTGTGGGACAAACAAATATGGAATCACCCCTCCGATGTTCCTCATTTTTTTCGGTGTGTTCTTCATGATGGATGAAGACAAATTTATGCCACGATGGTTAATGGATAGTGGCCGACTGAACCAGATGCCATAGAGGGTGTGTCGTATGACTGCACCGTGTGGAGAACACGGCTGTCCTTCTGGCCATCCCTGACCAAATGATGCAATGTGCCTGCCCCGCGGCCTCCGCCACCCCACATCCTCCACAACCTCCGCCGCTCAGCAGCCTCCGCCGCTCAGAAGCCTCCGCCACTCCATGGCCTCCGCCGCCCTATGGCCTCTATCACTATAAGGAATCTACCACCCTGGAGCCTATGCCGCCCTATGGCCTCACAGCCTAAGTCCCACCCCGCACCACCCCATGCCACCCCTCGGCCTCTGGGGCCCCTCGTGGCTCGCGCGGCCTCTGCACCGCCTCACATAGCCCCGCGACCACACAACGACACCCTGGCCAAGCCAGGCCAGACCCAGCGGGTTGGGACTGGTCTACCCGAACCGGGTCGGCCCAGGCCGGGTCGGGCTTGGTCGGTCTGAATAGGTCTGACTGGTCCTAGAGCAGTTTCAACCCTATGCACGCTTTTGGCCATAACATTGGCACCATGCGTCTGTTTCACGAACTGTCTATCGTACTGGAAACTTTGGAGTGAGCCCTTCCTTTTGGTATTCCTCACCTGTGTTTTGGATAAAATTGGTGTATGTTCAGGTTTGATCGAACATGAATTTAACAGGTCCCTCGGAACTAAAAGGCTAATAACATACAGAACGAGTGTCCGATTGACGGACCGACTGGTGCATTGAGACCTATATTACGTGGTGGACCATTGGGATACTTTTTCATGGGACTTCATGAAAGTTGGAGTATCTACTAGTTTATTGAGGAGACGACTCTCCCAGATACAAGCAAGCATAGTAATGTAACCCTGTAGTTAGATGTATCATGAGAAAGGGATCCTCTGGGGGTCTATAATTGATGACCCCACATGGATCCGAGCTAGAAATCCATGTGGGACTACTCTAGGATCCTGTTTGGGTATTCTGTACTAGGATCCTATGTGGGTATGACGATGTACTGATGTTGTACGGGGATCCTATGTGGGTTTGATGATGTACTGATGTTGTACTAGGATCATGTGTGGGTTTGACATCGTACTTTCAATATACTAGGTTCTTGTATAGGTCTGATGATTTACTACAATCCTTTGTGGGACTGATGATGTTTTAGGATCCTTTATGGGTCTACCTCTTAACAGAGTAAGATGAATTATTAGATACATCTAATCATCTATACTATTGTACCTATGTTATACCTAGTCTGAGCTGAGTTCGTACCTATGTGGTACTTCCCTTCGTGGTAATACCTTGGTGGTATTATTTTGTGTGATATACATGTGTGGTACTTACCTTCGTGGTATTCCTTCCTTTGAGGAACAATTGAGCTTTGGGCCTTTGGGTTGGACCCTGTGTTTCCTCATGATTGAGATAGGTATACTTGGTAACTTAGGTATATGTATTGGAATATAATTAAGTAGGGTAGTCATTTGACTTCATACTTTGTGGTTTATCCTTTTTGGATTTTCTGATACTTTGAGGGTCTTGGGGTCCCTACTGAGTATCGTTATACTCACCCCTGTACACGCTATGCCCGCACCTTATTGTGTTTGGTGGAGATGAAAAACAATTCTAATCGAGGCTGAGGGTACCAGGGCTAGACGGGGCCCAGAGGTGGACCATATGGTGTGACGGTATGCATAGGAGACGAGTGAACATAGATTTCTAAGGAGGTAATATGTACCCACCCATCAGGTAGGAACCTCGGAGGACGACCCAGTAGCCACCTTTATTTTTCTTCAGTTGTTTATTATTTCCGTTTTACTTATACTATTACTGTTGGGCTTATATTCCGACCCCTTTTTTACTTTTGGAACTCTTTTTTCTATACATTTGACTTGTGTTAGTATCTTGTTGTGTGCTAGGTTGCGTGTGTTTATAGGTTATAAAGGCATTGTCTTCCCGATTATAGGGAATACATTTTTCGGTGCTAGTCTCCAGTCCCTGGCCTATGGAAGGAGGGCTTGGGGTAGCCACGAAATAGGCTCTGGGGGATGGGTCATAACAATTATATATTGTAATATAAAAATGAATGACAATGTTTTGAGAGACGGTAGTCCAACTCACACATGAATAGTGATTTTGTTACCCATTTGATGGAAGTTCTTGTAGGTGTCGGTATAAAACTCAACCAAAAATCATAGTACATTAAGGATTCTAATTTTATTATAAAATAATTTAATTATAATAATTTAATAGGTGTATAAATAAACAAAACAAAATTTTTCATTGAAAAATGTTACCTCTTCTTTGGGCAACTCCTTTTGGACTGCACCAAATATCTTCATTGATTTAAATTTTGACAAAATTTTGGATTATATTAAGAGATTAGTGATGCTAGAGGATTATTTAGACTATTTTTTTATAAGAAAAATGGATTTAGATTTCTGAATAAGTGAGGTGAGTGTGTTTCGTTATATATTGTATAACGAGTGTCACTCTTGTAAATACAAAAAGGGAAAAAATATTTAGATGTCTCTGTTACAAAATGTGCAAAAAATATTGAATAATACTATATAAAATTTTTAATATGGTTGAAATATTTACATGAAATTTGGTATTTGATAATTTTCTAGGTCATTTTTCCCAAAAAGATTAAAATTTAACCACAAAGTAAACTTATTTTTACCATAATCACATTAATAACTTTTAATATCTTATACAAATATTTTTGGTAAAAAAATTTTTTTACATTAATATAAAATATAATATTTAATGATTATGAATGTGGAATCAAAATTATAAAATTACAATCACATATTTGGAAGAATTTAATTTAAAATTAACCTCATTAAAGGAATGAGAAAATGCGTTTTTAATGTTAAAAAGTTCAATTGCATGAAATGTTTTTATATCCAAATTTAATGTGAAATTTATTAGAAGGAAATAAATTAGATTAAATGATATAAAATTTATCTATTTATAAGTTAAAAACCATTAATTATATAATGTAACATGATAAATTATTTTGGAAAAAAACATTATTTTCAATTAAAATTTGGTATTTATCATTGTTCATCAAAACATGAAACCTCTCATAAAAATACCTAACATTCAACCATATAAAATTTTATATTTTTATTTCAATTTTTTTTTCAAATATATTTTATTAAAGAGTAATTTAATTTTTTTAAATTAATTTCTCTATTAAAAGAAGGTAAAAATTCCATTTAAAAATAAACATATTTTTATGCTTAAAATTGCATTTATTCTTTTATTAAGCATATAAATATTTTTGGATGAATCTAAAAACATTTTATTAAATTTATTACATACAAATATCATTAATATCATTAAATTATAGTAATTTATATAATTTATTAATATAAAACACCATTCTAGTCAAGAAAATAGTTTTTCCTCAAACCACAACCATTATATACAGTTGGTGTTTATTTTCATATCTTATTAATTGGTAACCAATGAATTAATTTTATAAACATGAGTAAACTATATGTCAAAAATTTATTGAATTTCATTCATTACATCAATTCGAATGTATTGGTGATAACTATCATAAAAATATTTATAGTATACTATTTTTTGGTATGTCTTATACTTCTATGTAACATAAGTCATTACAGGAAGAAAATATAGCATGAAACAAAAGATAAAAACGGTGTTGTTTCTAATTCTAGGAAAATATGTAATTCATGTAATGAAATTTATTAATGATTTTTAATAATTTGAATGAACACAGTTTATAAAATCATAGGCGGTTAAATCCAAGCCCCTTAAAATGAATTTCCCCCTGAAAATTCATATTGCCCATGAAATGATTATCATTTATAGAATTCATTTATATAAACTAAAATTGTAAAAAGGGTTACCAAAACATCACATTGATTAGAAATTAAATAATTTATGTAATTAATATGGAACAAAACATTCTATAATTCTAAATATAAGAGAATTGGTCTGATTGGTAGAAAAGCATAAATAATTATTGAGAGTGATTGAGGTCATTTATCAAAAAAAATGTGAATGATAAATGGAATGTTTACGGCCTTAAAAACATAAATAATTGATGATCAAAAATTTAATAGGTTCATCCGAAATCAATATACTAGGATAAACCTTTATCTATATCATTTCTCTAATGTTGAAAGATTCCTTCACAATTTATACTGTGACTATAAGGAAATTATATTACCTGATTAGTAAGTATTCTTACTTCAGTCAATTTAAAACATATAATAGCATCTTCCTCAAAAAAAGTGTATCCTAGATGAAATTACATGCTTAATGCACTAGAATCACCATCTAATGGATCACATAATCCTTAGAAGGATAACACATTATTACTCCCATTTTATTTATTAACTAAAACCAAAATGGTTAAAACATAGTTTGATTATTCTAACAATCATGTGATGATATAATACATTTATATCTAAATTTAAATAGTAATACCCATGTTACAACTAAATAATTCAATATATATATAACTATACTGGTCACTAATACCATTATACATACATCCACATAGGCAATGGTATTCTTTCTCAGATAACTTATATAAATATACCAAATAAATCTATAGAAAATCAATAAATGCATCCAAATATATTTATATTATTTAACACATTATAAGTGGTGTTCCTAAGACATTAGGCTGATGATCATCCTTTGAAAAATACTGATATCCCTAGAGATTTATCCACATCACTATATGTCCAGACATCAACTATAGTAGAAGAAAATAAATTCACCATCCATTTTTCATTTGATAATGAAGATTTCCACCCTAGTTATGTTTTTCTCACACATAAGAAAGAATATTTTCCCAACTCATCGTATCCTAAGCATCTTAATTTTGATTCTCTATATATTATATTATTGTTGGATTTTTCATGACTATTTTTCTAATAGTAACAATGACTTTGATAGAACTCATAACACCTATAATAATTTCCAGATCCTGAAATACATTCCCCAAAAATTATTTTACCACACTTTGAACAAGTTATAGGCTTATATCTAGTATTATTATTTAGATGCTTCTCCATTTCTGACTGCTTTGAATATTTATAACTATTTTCATCTCATATAACATAATTATCAAGAAAATCAATTTCATAATTCTCATCATAATGAAACAATTTCTCATAGCTAATAAATTATCATATTGACAACGATCTTTGGAAGATAGGTTTTTATAAAGGGTAATATCATTTAATTTTACTATTAATGTCTAAAATAATGTTCCAAATATACCTAGTAAATCTTGTGAAGTTTTCCTTATATATAGCCACACAATCTTCATTTTTATACCTTAGAATACAAAATTATTTCACACTAATAAGATGAACAACATTAAGAAAATATTTCTCGAGGAAAATATACTTAAATTTTTCATATTAAATGGAAGTAAGACAATATTTCTCTCTAGTATTCTTAACAAAATTTCACAATCAATCAGCTTTACCTTTAAAATGATAGATAGAAAGTGTTACCTATTGATGTTCCTAATATTCCATGACATCAAATATCATCTCTAGGGAATTGATCCATACATCAACTACTAGTGGGTCTTATGATCCATTAATTGATGGGGAATATTACCTCATTAAATACCCACTATAGACTTGTTCAGTTTTGGTAGATTGGCTTCACCTATTGGATGGATACCACCACCATTTTTAGCTTCTTTCAACTAATCCTTCACAATAGAAAATTGTTCTTTTCCATTCCAATCATTTTTGGATGCGTATTTGAAATGATATTTCCCTTTCAATGCCTTCCCATTGTAGCTTTCTTGTTACCTCTCTAGAAAAACATTGTGAATAAGAATTCAATAGATAAATCATCATGTAAATCTTATAATTTTATATCATTTCAACTTCAACACAATCTAAAATCTTATAAGCAAAATTTATTAATAATATAATATCCAATAATGTTTTCAAAACATTACCTTTCACACCGACTATAATTATATATCCTTAATCATTGAATAATATTTTTTAATGTCAATAATTTTAATTTCATTCACATGGTGGATCATTTCATGTTTATAGTTTAAAATATTTATGTCATAACTCAAACCTAACAAAATTAATGAATTTAAAAGTGGAAACTTTTGATCTCTATCCATGTCCCATAATATAAAAACTTAAAAATAAAATTTATTTATTTATAAAGAAAATATATATGATGTTCAAAATGACTTCTTCGTTTCCCTCAAACATCTTTAAATTATGATTAAATCAATTAAAAATGTGGGAAGAGAAAAAAAATCAGTAAGGTATAGAAAAAATGAAAAATAATTAGTCCAGTGAACAAATGAAAACTCATTTAATGTTTTCCTTAATCATTCAACAGATAATTTTTAAATAAATTAAAAACATAGAATGAAAATAATTAAAACCCATAGAAATTAATTTAAACCCTTTTAGGTGAATTAGAGTATAATATTCCAAAATTAGTTGAAAATCATTTTAATTAGAATAACAATAAGGCTGAATTCAAGCATTTTCATTGTCCAATGCATTGAATACCTATAATGGGGATCACCCTTAGTATAAGCTATTTTAGGCTTACACAAGATCTATAATCGGGGAAAACCATTCATATACTCTATATTTGGCTTACAAGTTTCTCATGAAGTATAATGGGGGTCATCACTTCATATAATATATATTGGGCTCAACTATGAGCTATAAGGGGCTCAACCCATCGTATAAGCTGAATTGAACGCACCTATTTTTCCTGAGCTATAATGGGGCTCAACCCATCATATATGCTATATTGGGCACTATTGTGATCTATAAAAGGGTAAAATTTTTATATAAGATATATTGGGATCACCTATTTCATATAATTCTCAAATAAAAAATCAAGAGTTAAAAAATATCATCATAAAACAGTTTGAGAAAATCCTATTAAACCCATAAGAAAAAAAATCAGATAAAAATACCCTTTTCTTTTAAGAATCCATTTTCAAAACCAAAAAACTATTTTCATTTATAATACATCTTAAAGAAAAAAATAACAAAAAATATAAATATTGTTTTCTCATTTAGGGAAATATGAAATCATTCAATGTAAGATAAAAATAAAATAACGGCTATAGTGAGGGGAAATTCATTTTTCTGTGGTTGTTTTTAATGGAACATTCCTACTATAATTTTTCAAAATGTTCTAAATAAAACACATAAAAATATTCCTTTCTAACAAACTACTAATTAAACTCTATATATAAATTAAATTTATAGAACCGAAAAAATTTATGTTATGTATTTTATTAAATAAACTCAATTTATTTGATAGCTTACGTTGCAAGCCACACCAATCGTTAACGAACCATGATATACTATTAAATATTAAAATTACTATTGGAATAGAAATATGAACATTGAGAATTTTAATGTGGGCATTTGAATTATAAGATCATCTATGAATGTATAAGAAAATTTGGTATCTCAAAAATGAAAATATTATATATTTATATCATAGAATAATAAATAATTGTTTCAAATATGATAATTGTTTCTATTTTTTGAAATGTAAATTTTTTATTTCAAATTTCAAAGTTATTATAATGATTTAAAAGAAAATTTATTTTCTCGAAATATAATCATTAATTAATATTTTATTTTAATACAATTATAATCTATTTTTTGATACAACAATTATTTATTCAAATTATCATTAAATCAGTTATAATATTAAAATAATATTTTTTCAAATAAATGATGATTTTAATTAAAAATTAAAATTTTCATATTTAGAAATTTATTTTCATAAAATTTAGGGTATTTTTTAAATATACACATTAAAAAAGGATAGGATGAATTTTTCAGATTTTTCAAAAAAAGATGAATTTTTGGTAAATAGTGAAATACAAAAAAATTGCAGTATTTAACCTTATAAGTAAATAAATAAATTATTGGGACATGGTTGATTTATAGATGAGGTAATAAATCAGGATATATTTATTGAAATTATTCATGTGAATCAAAACTATTGAATTTTCATTAGAGAAAATTAATAGATAAATAGATAAAATAATAACAAACATCCCACTTCCCTCCTTATAAATACTACCCCTCACAACCCCTTCTCTCATATTATAAACCATTAATATCATCAAAATTATACCCAATTCCCTTAACAATATTGTTCCCCACATATAATACCCACTGTTCTTACCATAAGACATAATCTAAGTGTCTTAATGAGGTTCCCAAGGAGACAATATTGAAGATGTGAAATACTCCTTCATTCTCTTTTAATTTCTTTTATTTTTTATCATATCCTCACCTAACCTATCCAATTTGGAATGGTAAATAAAATATCACACATATATATATATATATATATTTTACCCAATTTAATATCCATCATCAAATCTCTTCACCCCTCCTTTGATTCTAAAAATGAAAAATCCTCCGTGACGCGTCGAGCCAGTGCCTTCATTGAAGACAAATTTTTAGTTGTCATTACAACCTTCAATAATAGTCATATGCCACTATTATAGTTAAATAATAATTTATATAATTTTCTATAATGAAAATATTAATATAGTTTTAAATAAAATGATACAAGTACTTGATGGTAGAAAAAACCACTAAAATAAATTAAGTCATTTTCATCAATGTTTTATATAATGATTCAACATCATACAATATAACCAAGTGATAAATGAGAATATTTAAAATCATTGAAGTGCATTAATATCATTTCATTACACTTTTTAATTTTTCTTCTATTTGAGATGAACTCTTGTATTTATAGGTTATGAACGCTTAAGACATATAGTTTGGGTTTTATTATCTCACTTTTACTTCTATAAGATATATTACATATTAAACCATGATGTCTTATTGGGGGTGTAAAAAATTAAATTTCATATATCTTATCATGAATCTTATTATCATCATGGATTGTAGAACATTTGAAAAATTATTCATCAATAAATATTTCCATCATGAGAAACAAACTCAAATTAAGAAAAGCTTACATAACATAAAGTGAAAGAAAGAATAGAATCTTGAATAGTATGATCATGCCATCAAAATATTAGAAACTTATGCTACACATTACAAATATATTTTGTAAAACATGATTGATAATTTCTTTTAAGGACTTAAGGAAATACTTTGATGGGCAACCACTTCTCAAATACTTTCATTATCTGAAGAAATAGTATTAAGTGCCACTAAAAAGGATAAACAATTTTATATATCCTATATGTTCAATATAACTAGAGATGAATTGGTATTTTAATGAACATGAAAAATTTAAATCATCAAAGTAGAATGGGGGAAAAATAAATTATTACTATGCAAAAAATATAAAAATAACCATCCTATAAATTGTTTTAAAGGTATTAAAGTTTATTAAAATTGATGTGAAAAGGGTATTCAAGATATTTAATTAAATGGGAAGAAAAAAACAAATGATGTTAAATTTTTCAAATGTTATGAAAGGAAAAATTATTCAAATCAATGTCACAAGCCTTAGGGGAATATATCATATAATAGGACAAGGGGAGATGTAAAATATTATCTGATCACCACAGTTGAAGTAGAATTACCAAATGATGAGGTGGTAGGTACAAAAATCATATATTAAAATTTATCCAATTCTTTATTTGATTTTATATTATCACACCATTTATATATACTCGGTTTTACCTAAAAACTTGACATTTACCTTTTTGTTTGATAATGGATTATTCAATCAAAAACACTAAAGGGAAATATCATTACAAAAAAGGTGTTAGGAAATCCCAATTATGATAAATAAATGTTTTTTTCTTCTAACCATATCAGCATAACTATGGTTTATTTTGATATAACCCTTAGTATCAACTGGATTTCAAATTATGATGTAAAACTTAATTGTAATAATTAGGAAATTACCATTTTGATGATTATTTATAATTATATATCTTTTTAGAAGAAACATAATCATATGATTCTTATCACGATCCACCCTCTGTGGCTCTAATGAATTAAATTCATAAGGAGGAAGAGAAAACAACATCTAGTGATGAGGAAGGTAATTTTCATGTTTATGATTTAACAATTTTATTGCAATAAATTTATGTATTTCATAATGAATTACATAGACACCCATAGAGAATTAAGGCATGTTTAACATTGATTTAATCCCTGATACATGACAAATGTAAAAATTAATTATATATTTACCATTATGTACATCGTTGAGATGATGAAAAAACATACGGATTTGAGTATTAATTGATTTATTCACCACAGTTTTTTTCAATGGGGAGATACAATTCTCTTTATTATGAAGAATAGGAGATCAATTTGGTTTTTCATTGATTATAGAGAAATCATTTCTATTAATATAAATAACATTTTTCATCTTCCACATATTCATTATTTGTTTGAAAAAATTCACAAATCATAATATTGTTTGAATATTGACCTTCGTTTTTAGTATCATTAATTACTAGTAAAAATTAATATATTAGGAAGATATATTTTTTGATGAGTTATAGACTTTACGATTTTATAGTAGTTTCTTTTGGATTGACTAATGCACCCTCGGTTTTCATGGATATAATGTAAAGAGTAATCAAATAATGTATTAAGGAATTTTTTTCGTATTGATTGACGATAATATGGTGTATTAAAAAATCTATGAAGACACTGAGAATCACTTGTGGACTATTTTTAAGACTCTAAAAAGGAATGAGTTATACAGTAAATTTATCAAGTGGGAATTCTAGAATCTGGAAATTTATTTTCATGTCTATATTATCACTGTGGATGGAATCTCAATTGATCATGTAATGAAAAAGACAATCCAAGAATGACCTATTCCAACAATCAAAACTACGATACAAATTTTCATTGGTTTATCATGTTACTATCACCGTTTTATTCATATATTTTATTATTGGATAACCCTTTAATCAAGATCACATGTAAAGGGGTTAAGTTCGTATGTAGAAACAAATCAGAAAAATGAGTTCATGAATTGAAGAGAATATTATTCAATGATCCAATTTTGGATTTACCATCAGAAAATGATCATTTTGTGATATATAATGTCACATCAAAGAAATTATTTTGTTATTCCCTTATCCAAAGTGATAATGTGATTGCAAATAAATCAAGTATATTTAAGATTTTTGGAAAAAAATTATACAATGCGTGATCTTGAGTTAGAAGTCGTAATATACAATTTCAAGATAAAAAATACATATCTCTATAGTGAAAAATATATGATATATAATTATCACAAGATTTATAAAAAATTATTCCCACCTAATGAACTCAATAAAAGGAAAAGTTGATAGTTCATGTTACTAAAAAATTATGACATCTCAACAAACTATCACACATGAAAAGAAAATAAGGCAAAATATGAAATAATAAAGAATTATCATGGACTTATAACCCAAATTAGGATTTAGAAATATACTTTTTTAATGAATTTATTAAATATATATATGAATGTTTTAAAGGAAGTGAAAAATAACTCATTATTTAAATTATTATTAAATCATTTTTTGGGAAAATATAAAAATCACCAAATCAGATGATGAGAAATTTCAAAAGAAAATAAAACACATCGAGGATGGAATATTTTTAGAATTTGTGTATGAGGATGTAATTATGAAATTTGGAATTTGGTTATCTATTCCATTGATACTTGAGCTAAAAGGTAAATTTTTTATGAATCTTCTATCTCAAATTTTTCTATGCAACATGGTTGTACCATAATGTATAGACATCTAAAGGAACATCGGGGGTTGGGTAACATGAAGTGGGTAATTGCTGAATTTTTTTCAAGATGTCTAGTTTTTAAATAAGTGATGGATGAGAGACAACATCCTAGAGGAGTTATACAACCTCTAATTATTACTATGTTGGAGTGGGATGGAATTACAATGGACTTTTCACTTGATTAGAAATGTACCCTAGAAATAAAGATACGATATAAGTTATTGTTGACCACCATAAAAATAGGAAATTATTCATTATATAAGATAATATTTACCTCTTGAGAACGCTTCAAGTCTCTATATTAAATATGTTTCAAGAATTCATTGCTCGCCTCAATAGATTGTGTGTGATTGAAATCCTCATTATAAATGAAAATTATGGAATAGTATTTAGAAGGATTTTGATACTGATCTTCATTTGAGTACTCTTTATCTCCCCCAAACAAAAAGAACAATAGTAATGAAATATTAAAACATTGGAATAAATTTTTAGGTTATAATCACATGAAATTCTAGGTATTTGGGATCAGTAATTACCTTTGTTTGAGTTTTGATACAATAATAGTTTCCATTAAAGTTTTAGAATTACATTATATGAAGCATTATATGGAAATATATTTCATACTCCAACATGTTGGTATGACGTTTGTGAGAGGAAAATTATTGGACCATAACATATTTAAGAGACAAAGTCAAATGTAAATATTATTTATGGTCATACTAATGGAGCTCAAAGTAGAAAAATGATTTATGGTAACAACTGTTGAAGGGATTAATAATTTAAATGGGGACTATGTCTTTTTAAATGCATCTCCATCGAAGGGTGAAATAAGGTTCAATAATAAAGAGAAACTAAGCCATAGGTACATCAGACCATTTTGGAATTCTGGAATGAATTGGTTTTATAACTTACCGATTAAAAATGCCATTAATTCTATCCAAAGTTAACGATCTTTTCCCTATATTATTGTTAAAGAAGTACATTTCAAACCGAACACATGTACTCACCTATGATGAAATTAAAATGAAACTAGATTCATCTTATTTTAAAAATCCTAAATAGATTTTTGAAATTTGATATCATTCATAAAGAGCGCATACAACTTGATTGGTAAAAGATATTTAGAGAAACCAAAAAATAAAAGAATCAATATGGTTTCCTAAGGATGTTCTGAAGAATAACCACCCTTATCTATATAGAAGGGAATACTCCTGAAAATTTTAAGGAAAACTTTTTGCATTGAAAATAATATAACACCATGATATTTTATGGTGTGTATCTTCTTAATCAAATTAAATTAATTGATATCTTACATTTCATGAAACACTGATTTTAAATGAACCCTAATATACTAGTAAATATTTAAATTACCATTGGAATTATTATGTGACTATTAGGAATAGTAATGTGGAAATCAGAATAGAAAACTCACAAATTAATATATCAATAAAATTTATGTTTATAATAAACGAAGATGTGATATATTTATTTAATATAATAGGATTTTTTTTTTAAATTCTAAATTAAATGTTGTTATATTTTTGAAACAAAAATGTTTATTTTTATTTTTTATAATTAATATAATCATTTAAATGAAATATAATTTCTAAAAATAGATTCAAAAATTAATATTTTTTTTAGGAATAGAATATAATTGTTTGAGACATAATTATTATTTCAAATATTCATAAATTTGGTTATAATATTATAATAAGTATATTTTGAATAACTTATTATTTAATTAAAAATTAATTTTCTCATAATTTTCAAATTATTTACATAAAATAGTTTTCATTTTTGAAATTTACACATTAAAAAATGGTAAGATTTAATTATTAATATTTTTATAAAATAGTTTAATTTTTGTTGAATAATAAAATACAATAATTTATATAAATTTAACTTATAAGTAAATAAATTAATTATTGATTCAAGGAGGATGTATGAATGATTTAAGAAGTAATTATTTATAAATAAAATTTTATAGGTATTTTATTTAGTAATGGTAATCTAAACTATTTATAGACTTATTATGATGTTATATACAATTGAATTAAATATTTGAAAACACCAATCTCCTCTCAAGATAAATACCATCCCTTACGAACCCTAATTTTATGATCTTAAAAGAATTGAAGGATTTCTAAATTATGAAAAATAACCTTCCCAATACACTTTCCCAGGACCAAGACCTTCTATTATTACCAAAATTCCATATCCAACTTCCTTAAAGTGGTTTCCAAGGAGACGATATGTAAGAGTAAAATCCTTCTTAATTCTCTCTTACATTCATTTATTTTATTATTCTATCGTTACATACCCTATAAAAAGTGTAATGATAACCCCATTTTCATATTTATACTATAATTTTATTTTGGTATTGTAATATCCATCCTAAAATATATTATCTACTCATTTTATTATAAATATTGAAACACCATCCATGGAGTATCGATTCACCACCTTCATGGATGATGAGTTTTAATTTAAAATTACCTCATTAATTGATGGTCATAAAACAATTATTATTTTTAAATAAAATATTTATATATATATTCTACATTATATCATGTTTTTTAACCGATATATGAACATAATATTAAATAAAATGATACAAGTTCGTGATGGTCATGAATACCGCCCAAATAAATTAAGATATTTTCATCAACATTTTATCTAATAAATAATCCTCATACCATATAAACAAATTAATTATTATAATATTAAAAATATTGAAATTATATTAATATTTTTTCATTAAAACTCCATATTTTTTCATCCATTCGATATGAACTCCCATATTAATACTCAAGGTAACTATCCATAAAACCATAAAACAAATGCACCTAGAATAATGAAATTAAATATTATAACTCATCATAATTCGCATTACAAAAGGTAATTAAATTATAATAAATCAAATATAGGTTTTCGTTGGTTTTAATTAAGTAATTAATTAATCTAATTTAATTATCTTGGACAGTAAGTTCAAGTGTAGAATGCTTTTTGAAAAAATGGTAAGGGTTTATTCATCTTACTTTTACTTCTATGAGACATATTTCAAATTCAACCCCTATTCCATGTGTGGTTTGTACATAATTACCATTGATATATCATATCATGAATCTCATTATCCTCAAGATATTCAATACTTCTTTTGATAATTATTTCTTTTATGGGGCATACGCTTCAGCTAATTACAAAGTGGTAAGGGATTTCTTAACTCAATTTTCATTCATTAGGATAAAATTTTATTTCATTGATTATTTTATGATATGTTTTTGTGTAAAATGAATTTTTATTGTATTATATTTTGCTTACACTTTTTGTGTTGATTTATAGTGAATACACATAATCCAATCATTTGATAAATGTATTGGCCCTCTTATTGTATTTAATCCCAATTTTATTTTATTGAGGAATATTTTTTATGTTATAAAATTTTTTCTTTATGATGGTGAATATATTTTCCCTTTAATTTATTATCATCAATCATTAAATATTTAATTAATTTTAAATATTTCTCGTATCATTTATATTTTTATTTTCTAAGTTTATACCATTTTTATATATGGTGTTTTCATTGAATGTTTTTCTAAACTTCACAATTATTCAAAAATATGTGTCCAAGACTCAATATGTAAATTTTCATAAGAAATATTTTTCAGGAATTAAATCAATGTATAATGAATTATTTTGAATTGTAGTGATGGGTGGGGCCTGAATTTTTATTTCCCTTTGAAGCATAGACCGGTCTCGTGAGACAAAATAGTTGGAGAAAAACCATTAACCTTTTTTTGTAACTGGTGTTAGTTGGGTTTCTACCCATAGTATTAATCTGTCTTGTGAAAAATCATGATAGTATTGGTTCATTTTCCAGATATTTAATGTTCAATAAATAAAAATTTCATTCATTCAGTATTCAGTTATTACTATATACGATATTTTCATTATGAAAAAACCTATGGATTCATTTTTATTTTTAGTTCACAGATTAAATTTATTCCCCATTATTTTCCTTTCCATGTTTAATATTCCTTATTTAATATATTTCAATATTTTTATTCATGTTTCTATTATATATAACCCTTTCTGAGAATTTGAGATCATCCTTTTATTTTTTTTCATTCTCCATGTTATAAAGATTAAAACA
Organism: Viscum album; assembly: GCA_963277665.1. NCBI lineage: Eukaryota > Viridiplantae > Streptophyta > Magnoliopsida > Santalales > Viscaceae > Viscum > Viscum album. Next base: position 599,129,884 of record OY728121.1, read on the forward strand.
TTTAATAAACATCAAGTAATAAGTATATTTTTATTTTTAGGTTATATTTTTAATTTAAAATGTAATATGGGAACTATTTATGTGTCTAGTCAGTCAATACTATAGAACTGGTCTATCATAGGTGATGTTATCTCAAGTATATATTCTATTTTAATAAAATACCCACCGACACTTGGATAATGGGGTTGTGGATGTCATATAATTTCCTTTATCACATTTTATATTAATAAACATATAATATTATAAAAAATGATTAAATATTGGAAAATATTTTTAAATTAAATCATAAAACATCAAAAAATATAAGTTTTTAAATCAAATTGTCTCATACCACTTTAAAACAATTGAATCATAAAAATAATTATATAATAACATTAAAAAACATTAAATACAATTATAATAGGTAAAATTCATGATATAAAATTTTAATGGGGATTCATATACACCTTATGAAAGAATAATGTTTAATAACATCAAGATATCTCTTAATGAATAGACATCGAGACGAATTCCCTTACTATGAGTCTAACTTGTCACTTGTGTCTTTATCTTCTTCAATAATAAGATTTTTTCAATTATATAATTTATTCTGAACAATTATCATGATTAAAATTTATTTATTTCTCTTATTAATATTTCTAATTCATCTACGTTGATAATTATGCTTACATCATGTGTTTTGACCCAATTCGGTTTATGTGTAAAAACAACATTAGTTGGTCGACCAATGTCAAAGATATCATAATTACAATACCTATAGAATAAAAATAATGAGATAACTATAATATTTATACATTATTATACTTATAAAACCAATAAATAAATAGATTTTTGAAAAATTTACCAATATACAATCTTGGATATGGTAGGTCCTACGTATACACGAGTAGCATTCCAATTTTCCTATGGTCATTACTGAAAGAAAGTAAATAGAATTTCTCTTTAAAAAATATCATTATATAATAAGTAACATAAAATTTAACAATTTATACTTATATATATATATATATTATGTGTATATAAAAGGAATCAAATCGCTTTGAGGAGGTGGTAGTCCAAAAATCTGTGATTGACGTTATAATTTTATTAGTGTGTGAACAGTTAATAAAGAAAATAATATATTATATTTATAGAAATATAATTATGCCCTTAATATAAAATATATTTAATTTATATAACATATGTTTATTAAACCAATCCTTAATACATTCCATGAAAAATGTGAACATATCACATCACTTTGAGGGGCGGTAGTCCACACATCTACAAATGATGTTAACATATTCCCAAAAAATGGAATCAATGAAGCTAGGTGTCATATAATAATAACCTAAGTATTAATACATATTAAATTACATAAATATATAATATAAAAATATTATTTTCAACATAATTCCCTACCTTGATAAGTTGTAAAGGAAAAACAAATGATATCATTTCATGATGCGGTAGTCCAACGTACACATGAATACTGATTTTGTTTCCCATTTGATTGATGTGTTTGTATGTGTAGGTAAAACCCTTAAAAACATAATTTCATTATATTAATGATTTTCATGTTCTTATATAATCATGAAATAATAATAATTTCTATGGTGGATAATGAAATGAAACAAAAGTGCACATTGAAGAATGTTACCTCAACTTCAGGTAACTCCATTTGGTTTTCATCAAAGGTCTTATGAAATTTAAATAAATCCCCCTGATAGGCTTATATAATGAGAGGAGGGATGTTATAATATTATTCTATAAGGTTTTGGGCAAAAAAGGTTTTGATATATGATAATATGTAAGGAGAGTGAGTACCTTTTATTAGAGATAAAGAGTGGAATTATTATAAATTAATAAGGAAAAAGTTATTAGGATGTATACCTTATATAATGTTCCACTAATAATGAAAAATATTATATCCTTGTAGGAATATGGTATATTTATTTACAAAAAAAAATCTTTGGATAGGTTTATTGGTCATTTGTCCCTATAAGATTAATGTCCAACCACTATGGAAACTATTTTTTACCTAAATTCAAGTAATTAATTTTAATTATTTCAATAATATTTTAGGTAATAAACTAACATCAACATATAATAAATTTTAAATTATTATTATTATAAATATGGAATCCATTATTCCAAATTCCAATAATAAAAGTGAAAGAAGTGGTTTTAAATGTCGACCCATGGATGGAACAAGAAACAAGATTATTAATATAAAAAAGTTGAAATGTTTGAAACATTTTGATATCCAATTTTGATTTCCAAAAAAGTTAAATTTATAAAATTTGATTAAATTATATAAAATTCATCTAATTATACTTTTAAAAAATTTTAATTTTAATTTAAAACTACAAATTAATTAGATGGAAAAACTATTTTCAATTAAAATCCAATATTTTTTACTCTTAATTGAAACATGAATATTATCATAAAAATAAAAAAAAATCCCAATGTAAAATTTTATATTAATAACTCAAAAATAATGTTTACCTTTTCAAATATGACTTTTAAAAGTATGAAAATTTAGTTTTATGACAATTATATATATATATAAAACATTTTAATATAATTAATATCATTCAATTATAGTAATTAATTTAAATATTAAAGAAAAAATGCTAATCTGGTCATAAAAAATGTTTTTTATAAAATCACATCTAATATATTAAATTTGTTGTTATTTATATTTCTAATTAATTGGTTTCCAATGAATCAATTTTATAACCATTTTTAATATATAATATCATATTATAGTAAATATAATTCATTATATCCCTTTTAATGTCTAGGTGGTAACTATCATAATAATATAAATAGTATACTATTGTCCAGTAAGATCAAGGCATGTCCATAACATAAGTCATTAAATGGAATCAATGTTCTGTGAGATGAATGATAAACATTTTATATCATGTGATTAATGATAAAATATGCTTTTCATGTAAATAAATCTATTAAATAATTTAAATTTATGTGAAAGAATATATTTCATAAAATCATGTTTTTTACACTTGAACTTTTATTTAACAATACACTACCGGCTAGGGAAGAAAAATAATGTGGTTGATCAATTGATTTGGGGGAATCATAATGTTATAAAAAATATGTTGATTTATAAAGATTCTATATACATATATCTGGAAAATTTTAATATAGTGATTACAAGTAAACAATATCCATCATTAATTTTCCATGACATTACTGTGACATCCTTTTTAGAGAATAAAGAGAATCCCCAATAGGATAATGATAACTTAAAAAAGATTATTAAATTATTTAATGGTGGCAAATTGAAAGGAATAATCTATAAATAAGGAGTTATGAATTTTGGGAAGTGGTTATGTCTTCTATCCATGCAAGATTTTATGATAAAACATCTAAAAAATCAAATTGCTCTAATTTATTTATAAACACCCATAGAAGAAATATATATTAAAATTTAAGGTAAATTTAATTGTGCAATGATATGAAGTGTAAAATGTTTGAATATTCATCCATATTCTTAGTATGCATGTAGGTGAAGTCTAAAAGACAACATCCTACGAGAATGATGAATATTATTGCTATAGATATATGTATAAGGCCCCAACATGAAAAGTTACAAAATCATGAGTTTAGTTATGAATTTAATGTCATTAAAATTAAAGATATTTTTAGTGTTATAGTTTTATATAATTATTCCACCATCAATACATAACATCCCATAATCATACAAGAGGATACATCCAAAACAATATCCAATTTTTTCAAAATATAAAACATTTAAAATAAGCCATGATTTCTTTTCTTGATAAAAATACACTTGACTTATTTCTCTATATTAGCTATCCTTATCCCATGTGTAAAAAAATTAAATACTTTGGATGAGCACAAAAATAACTGTGAGGGATATAAAATAAGGAATGAAATGTTAGTCCATTAATATTTTATACTCAAGAAAACATTTTCACCAAACTATATTCTTCACCCCTAAAAACATACCTAATTAAATATTAAGATTATTTCAAATAATTATTATAAATTATAAATCATAATCATAACTTTTGGAATCCATATCATACTTAATATTTAGCTTTCACACCAATATAGGGAGTAATCTTCATGGCGACATTTGGAATACCCATCATATTGTATTCTCTAAATATTTTTGGAGAATCCCTACCATTTAACTTCATCTCTTTACCCAATGAATTGTAGAGATTTAACAAGCTCAAATTCACTCTATTAATCATGTAACAACTTATATACATAATACATTACCAATAATTAAAACATTTTCACAACACAAAAATCACGTATAAGGAAAAAAAATTCAACATTTTAATCACAAAATATCATTTCATGATATTGACATAATCAATACATTCTCAATACCATTTTCAATAGAAAAATAACAAGAAAATGGAATATAATATATTTTCCTTTAAAAAAAATGTGTATTATATATAAAATCCAAATATAAAATAATAATTATTGCGGAAAATAGGTTGAAGTCATCATATACGTTAAAAAATATCCTTTTGTCCTTTTTAAAGAAAGTAAAACACTCCATATAAAAACATTACATTAAAAAAAACATTGAATGAAATTAAATATATAAATAAAATATAATATATTAAAAATTCATTTCACATGTAAGAGTTTAATGATAGAATCTAGATGTATAAATTTAACCAAGTGAATAGAAATTGGGTAAACAAATCCCCTTACATCGAGTCTAAATTGTCTTGTATATTCTTTATCATTTTGAAAAATAAAAATATGTTAATTTATAATTTATTGAAAACATTTTTCAAGTTTGTAATTAATTTTATATGACTTATTACCATGTTATAACAATTTCATAATTATTTATGATAATGTCATACATTTTGTCGATGTTCGGTACTTCAATAGAAAATGAACCTGGTTTATGTCAATAGTCCATGTTGTCATAATTCCATTATCTACTGAATATCGAACATAATATTAATATATAATATAATAATTATATATTTATTCACAATAAGATTTTAATTGAAACAAAAAACACCATTCACGGAGATGATTGGCCAAACACACGCATGAACACTATATTCATTTTTCTTATCATATTGAAAGAGTGAAATGAAATGAAATGAATATAAATATTTATAAATATGTAATATCATTACAATATATTTAATATTTAATTTATATTATATCTTTTTGAAAAAAAAATTCTTAATACATTCCACGTGATGTGTGAACAAATCACATCATTTTTGTGAGGCGGTAGTCCACACGCCCCCAAACGAAGTTATCATATAACAAAAATAAGGAATGAATGAAGGTATGTTTAATATAACATTGAATGAATATTAAATAGGAAATAATATATTTATTTAAATATTATTTAACCTGTATAATATTTTTATGTCCATCCATGAATGCTGTAATGGAAAAAAACAAAAATATTATTTATAGAGGTGATTAACTGGCATCACTTCGAAAACAATTTCATTTATTTAAATAAGAGGGGGTGAGAAAATAAATGTATATAAGATATTAAATTAGAAACATAAAACTCCATTATTTACATGATTCTAGATTTATCATTCATTTATGTATGAATTAGGTGATTATAAAGTAGAAATAAAAAATAAATTAAGAGAGGTACATTGAGAAAATTACCACATGAATATTCCCTCTTTAAATGACCCTTGAAGACACTAGAGAGTGTCATTTGTTTAGAAGAGAGTAACATGGAAGTTAGGATTGTTGTATGGAATGTTTTGGGTGGATATTTGTGGAGCTACAATGCTTTTGGTGTCAAAATTGGGTGGTTAGGTTCTATTTATAGTTTTGGAGAGGTGGGTTTAGGTGATTAATATATTGATTATTTTCTATTAAAATCATACCATATAGAGGTGGAAATAAATTAAACAATTTTTTTGTAATAAATGTTTTATATTATTGTTATGGAAGAATAACACCTCAATTAACCGTTATATTTTTTAGTTTTTAGGTACATTAATATTTTAACTTTTAATTTTAACCCCTGTAAAATTTTTACCTTTAATATATTAAATATTATTTTCCATGGTATGTTTTTTGTAACATAAAATGAACTTGAAATTACAACCTAATATATGAATTATTATTCCAAATATTTAATCCATTTTACCTAATTTAGTTTACATAATTGGGAATATTACATTTAAATTTAATTTAACAAACAAAAATAAAAGGTGAGTTTTTAAATTGAAATTTTAAAAATATTAAAATGTTTTTATATATAATTTCAAGTTGAAATTGATTCAAATATAAAAATTATATTAAATTATAAAAAATAGTCTTAATATACTTTAAAACAAATTATTAGTATAATATTATACATTTAATAAACTAGATGAATACCGGTTTTGAATTGAAATGCAGTATTTTTCACTATTCATTAAAAAACTGAATGTTATGGGAAAAATAAAAAAAATATCCAAAAAAAATATTGATATAATTATTTAAAATTAGAAGATAATTTTGTAATATATAACATATAATGGTGTCAAAAAAATAATTAAAATGGTTTCTCCAACAAAAGACAATAAATCTACATTTTAAAAATATTAGAGCTTTAATGCCTAAAATTGGATTTATTCTTATTTTAGTTTTATAAAATGTATTAAATGAAAGTAAAAACCATTAATAAAAATGTGTAAAAATAATATATATAGTTTTTTTAGTTCTCTAAAATACTATATCTTGGTGAGAACTATCATTTAAAATAATAATAATAATATTATATTGTTTTTCGATATAGCTCAATCTTGAATGCAACATAAGATTTCTGAGAAATCCATTGATGTGTGTTGGGTACGCTATTAGAAATTGAATCCCATTTAATGTAAAATTAATATAAAATTCATAAATATTAATAGATATAAAAATTTATTATTCTATTGTCACTTAGTATGTTACATCCATCCCCCCTTTTGGAAATTGTGTCTTCATAATTTTATTCACTTATCAAAAAAGTGGGGGTATTCCTCCAAAATATCATTTTTATATTCCCTTGTTTCCATTTTAAAAGTATGTTTTTTCCATAAAAACAAACCTAATGTATCAACTAATTTTGCACCACTTTCTCTCTATGGTCAATAATTTGGACATTCTATTCCTTATATGAATTATTCTCTTCCAACGGAACTACATTTAGACTCAAAACATGATATGAATCTAGAACATACCTGCTTAACATTGAAACATGAAAACAATTGTGTTCTTGAGTTAAACTAAGTGGTGATTCCACTCATTAATAAACTAATCCATCTTTTTATAGGATTTCATAGGGTCTAATGAACTATGGATTCAGTTTCCCCTTCATACAAAAATTCTTCACACTTTTCCATGTAGAAACATTGAGAAATTAATGACCACCTACCTAAAAAGAACCATCATTCCTCTTTTTAACTACATAACTTTTCTGCCTACTCTGAGCTCTCCACATATGCTTCTAAATCAACTGAATTTTTTCTACCGCCTCTTCTACCAATTCTGGTCCCATAAACTTTTTCTCACACACTTCATCCAAAAAATCTGGCGTTCAACACCACTTTCAATATAATTCCTCAAATGGTGTAATCTGTATTCTTGAATGAACACTATTTTTATAAGAAAAATCAACCAAATAATTATTTTTATCCCAACTTCCATGGAAAACCATTTAATATCAAATATAATATCCTCCAATATCTGACTTGTTCATTCTATCGTCCCAATTGATTGAGGATGAAAAAATATACTAAAATTTAATTCAGTTCTCAATGACTTCTGAAAGATTTTTCATAAGATAGACATGAACATGAGATCAGGATTAGATACATTGGATAGAGTATCTCCATACAATATTACAATCTATTTAACATTTAACTGAGATAGTTGATCTTGTGATAGGGGATCTCTAATAGAGAGAAAATGAGAATATTTAGTCAATCGATCAACAATAAGCCAGACCACATTGTTACATTGAAAATTCATTAGTAATCCCTCTATGAAATCCATTGATATATTTTCCTATGTCCACTCTAGCACTGGAAATGGCTGAACCACCCCTTTTCCAATTGTTGTTATACTTTAACATACTTACAAGTCAAAAAATTCATAGTAAAGTAAACAATATCTATTTTCATTCAATCCCACCCATTAAACTCTTGAATATCTCTATACATCCTATTAATTCCAATATAAACTAAAAATTTAGAACTGTGATCTCTACATAACAACTATTTGATCATCTATAGATCACAATTCACACATTACTTATTCCAATATCTCAAAAATGAATCTTTATCAATTATAATTTCTAGTGGCTTACCCTTTTCAACTAATTCTACATTTTCTGTCAACTCACTATCTTCCTTCATCACATGATTAATTTCATCAAATAGAGATGTTTTCATTAACTCCTGAAACAAAAAAAGGGAATTTCACTCACTGATAACTTTCCAGCCAAAATCACCAAATAAATGACCACATGATCACATTCTAAATGTAACATGGTTAATGTATCATTTCATTTTCATATAAAAGAATCAACCACTTTATTTGATTTTATTATAAGGTAATGAATCGTGTAATCATAATCCATGACTAATTCCAGCCATATACTCTATTTCGTATTCAATTTTTTTTGAGTGAACATATAATTCAAACATTTATTGTAATTATATATTACATATTTTAAAATATATAGATGAGCCCTCCAAATTTTTAATGAAAAAAAAAACATCAACTAATTACTAATAATTTGTAGGTTAAATTAACTCATGATTTTTCAGATGATATGGAGAAAAAGAAATTAATTGATCATTCTCCATTAGGAAACAACCAAGTACTTTCAATGAAGAATAATTGAAGATAACAAATTCACTATTTCTATAAGGTAATACCAATATTAGGGTATTCTCTATTCTTCATTTCAATTCTTAAAAAAACATCATATTATTTTGTCTAGATAAATATAAATCCTTTTCGAGCTATCATTGTCATTGGGATAAATAACCATGCGAAATTTTCAACAATCCTATTCTAATAGACTTCTTATCCAAGGAAAATATAAATCTTGATTATATTTTTCGGTCTCAGCCATTATTTAAAAACTTTCATTTTAGTATAATAAATAGTTTTTTAATATTTAGAAAAAATGTAACCAAGGAATGATTTTTTTTGTATCCAACATTTAAACATCCTGAATATACCATAAAATTTCATTGCATTAAAGGGTTGAAAAACAATCCTTAAATGAATTTCAACCTCCTCTTTATTTTAAAAATATATCAAAATGTAATCACTAAACACAACCACAATATTATATAATAACTCTGGGAATATTCTATTCCTAAGACCCATGGATACAACTGGTGAATTAGTTAACCCAAATGGAATAAATAATAATTAATAATGGTAAAATCTAGTATGAAACTTGGTCATTGCAATTTATTCTTATTTTACTTTCAACAGAGGGTACCCTGACCTCAAGTCAACCATTGAAAAATATTTTTCTCCATGGGGATTACCAAAAAATCATCAATATGAGGAAAATGATTTTTCTTCTGAATAGTTATGTTATTCAAGGCTCTATAATTAATTTAAAGTCTCATTGAACCATATTTCATTTAAAAAATATCATAGCACCCCATGGTGATGTGCTTGGTCGAATGAATCTTTTATCTAATAACTCTAGAAACTGCTTCTTCAAATCTAAAAGCATAATTTGATCCATTTGGTAACGGGGTTTTATAATTGTATTATCATTAGGAATTGAGTCAACAATAAATACAACTTCATGATTAAGTATAATAGCAGTCAACTCATTAGGAAAAATATTAAAACACTCATTTACCACTATAACATCATTAATATTAATAGTTTATTTGTTTTCAACAATATATGCAAGGTAACATTAATTTAAATATTTCAAATTTTTCTAAACTTCCTAAAATATTATCATTATTAAGGTTTCATTATTTTACACAAGCTAAATGTCTTTCTAAAAAGAAACATATTTAGCTCAATAATAAATATGATTAGGGTAAATAGAATATTGATCCACAACAAGAAAAACATCATACTATACTATAGGATAATCAAAAATATTTACAGTTATATTATTTCAAAAAATATGGATATTAGTATTCTTATAATTTTTCTAAAAATTTACCCTATGTGTTTTTACCATAAGTTCTGGATTCATTTCATCAGGTAGAATTTCTAATTTACTTGAAAATTTCTCAAAAATGAAAGAATGTGTAAACCTTGAATCAAAAAACACAATGGCATAATCTGATTAAAAAAATAATGTATTTTATACCCCATAATTTAAAATCCAGCCTTGTAATTAAGTTGTTTTCAATTGATTTCACCACACCTATCTGCTTATAGTCCAACTACTTTTCTTCATTCATGTTCTTCATCAGACCCTCGTTTTCTTGATGACCCATCTCATTGAACATAAAACATTTTACTAATTATAGATAATATTTTGTATTACCAATAAAATTATAGTTTTCAGTGTAGTAATGAGCCTTATACCCAATTTTACCACATAATAAGCACTTAATATTTAAAAGGGCATTCTCCAATATGTTTTTGACAACAATTTTCCCAATCTATAAACAAAATTTTCTTACCATCAAATTTTTTTGGAATTATTCCCTTTCACCCACCACATCATCCTCTTATTCTACTATTTTTCATTAAACATATGATCATAAAAAAATCTATTTTGACCTTATCCACACATCAAAAATGATTTTATTATCTTTTAAACTCACAAGAAGCCAACACCCTTTAATAATTTGGCATTAATACTAAGTAAATGTTATTTATTTTACTATTATTATCTGGATGAAATTTGGAGAATAACTTTCTAGTTGAGTAAATGTTTATTCATAAGTCGCCACCAAGTCATCCTCTTATCTCAAATCCAAGATCTATTTTAAATTCCAAGTCATGCTACTTTCGGAAAATATTTATCAAGAAACATATTTTTGAATTCATCCCAATAAGATCATAAATATCCTCATTTCCTCATATATTCATAACCATCAACTAGCACTGATCAGATTAACCGTAATACAGGAAACATAAAGACTAACCTTTTGATTGTATGAACACCCCATGACATCAGAAATATTTTTTAGTTATTTTGTCCACCTTACTGCTAGCACAAGGTCAGACAATCCTCTAAATTATGGAGTATTTTGCTTCATTATGTTATCCCTTATCAACATGTTTCTATGTGGTTGATCTGGATGATCTTGTTCATGGATACCACCACCATTTATAGCTTGAGTTATCTGCACCATCACAATAACAAACTATTCAGTTCCCATTCTGACCATTTCACGTTTCTGATTTTTAAAGTTGTTTTCCTATAGATGTCTTCCTAGCACTGATACCCAATTTCCTCTGTGGAAAACCATTCTGAACAGACATATCTTAGAAAAATAAACACGGTAATGTTTGAATTATATATCCTTTAAATTTTACCATAGATTAAAACAATTTATGGATATTCAATTAACAATATCTTAAACCCTAAAATTATCTAAACCTACCTCTGATACAAATTATAATGCCCCAAAATGAAATGTTACATAATCATGAATTTAATAAAAAATTTACTTTCTTCCACATTGAGGATCATTTCAGGTATAGTTTTATATATAATAAATCCATCAATAATACATAACATCCCATAATCATACAAAAGGATATGAAAAAAAATGTATATATTTTTTGAAAATAAAACTTTTAATGTAAAACATGATTTTTTTCTTGAAAAAAACATTCTCAACTTATTCCTTTATATTAACCATCCTTACACTCTATGGAATACATTTAAGTACACGGAATTAGAAAAAAATCTCTAAAATAGATATAATATTAGGAATGAAATAGTAAGTCCATGAATATTTTAATCTTATGAACACATTTTCACAAAATCATACCTTTTACCCATAAAAACATAAATCGTGAAATCATAAGATTCTTAAAAATAAATCTTAGAAATCATAAATAATAAATTTACCTTTTTAAATCCATAACAGTCATTAATTTTATGTTTTATAACTATATATGGGGTAAACATCATGGTTACATTTAGAATACCCATCGTAGAATATTTCCCAAATCTCTTAGGGGAAACCCTATCAATTTAGTATGTCTCTTTGCCCAATGCATTAGAGAGATATCATAGGCTCACCCACCTTTATTTTATCATGTAACCACCAATATACAAAATAAATTCCAATGAATCAAAATATAATCACAATACATAAATTATTCTTAAAATAAAAAAAGTAACTTTTCTACATTGAAAACATAAGATATCATTTCAAAATATTGACATAATAAATACATTAAAAAAACTTTTTCAGTACCAATAATAATGAAAATGGGATATGGTAATTTTTTTCATTTAAAAAATTAAGGTTTAGAGAGGAATACAAATATCATATAATGGTTACAATAGTAAAAAATTAATTATCAATGTATACATTAAAAAAATCCCTTTTGTCATTTTGTATGGAAAGTAAAACACATGATATAAAAATATTTACTTTAATAAAACATTAATTTAAATTTAATATATGAATAATTTATAATATATTGAAAATTAATTTCACATGTAAGTGTTAGATGACATAATCATGAAGTATAAATTTAACCCAAATAATGGAAATTGGGTAAGAAATTCCCTTATATTGATTCTAACTTGTCTCGTATGTTCTTTATCATCCTGAATAATAAACATAGGTTAATTTATACTTTATTTAGAACCTTAATCAGTTTATTATTCATTTTATTTCACTTATTTCCATTTTATAAAAATTACATACTTATTTATTTTCTTGTTAGATGTTTTGTCTATATTTGTTACATGAGTCGAAAATGAACTTGGTCATAAGTCCATTATCTATAAAATATAAAACATGATATAAATATATTATCTATTCATTATATAAATATTTATAATAATATTTTTTGACTAACCAAAAACACCATTCATGGAGACGGTAAGCCATATGTACGCATGAACTTTGTGTTCATTTTTCCTATCATATTGATAGAGTGAAATTAAAAGAAATATATATGAATTTGTATAAATATATAATATAATTAATTTATAATTAATATTTCATTTATATAATATATTTTTACTAAAAAAATACTTAATATATTTCTTGTTATTTTTGAACGTATCACATCACATGGGGGAGGCGGTAGTCCACAGGTGCCCAAACAAAGTTATCATTTAAAAACAATATTGAAAGCATGAAGGTATGTTTAATATAAAATTTAAATATATTAAATAGTGTTCAATATGAATATTTATATATTATTTAACTTTAAAAATAGTTTTAAAACCATCCATGATGGCAGTAATGAAAAAAGGAACAAAAACATTATTCACCTAGGTTATTAACCAGCATAACTAGGATAACAATTTCATTTATTTAAATAAGAAGAGGGGAGAAAACAAATGGATATTATATATTCTATTAGATACATAAAACACTATTATGTACATGATTCTGATGTTATCATGCATTTTAGGATGATGGAGGTGAGGATAAAATTGAAAAAAATAATTTCATAGAGGTACATTGAGAAAAGTACCTCTTGAATATCTCATCCATGAAAGACCCTTAAGGACCATAGACTTGTTATTTTGGTGAGACTAGAAGCACCTGGATGTGGGGAGTGTTTGGAGGATATTTTTGGGAATATATTTTGGGATATTCAAGTCTTTTTGGGTCAAAATAGGGTGGTGGTGTGGTGGTATTTATACTTCAAGAGAGGTGGGTTCAAGTTATTAATTTATTGATTATTTTATATTAAAAGTTAAACATATATAAGTGGAATTAAATTACCTGAAGTTGGATGGTAATAAATGTTTTATATGATGTCTTTGGTCTGTTAATACCTCATACAAACATTAAATGTTATATTGTTTAGGTATGATAAGAATTTAAGCTTAAATTGTAACCCAGTCAAAATTTTACGCTTACTACGGTAAATAATTTTGCACCACGGTAATTTTTTTATAAGTAAAAATGAAATTTAACATAAAACGTAATTTGAACCTTCTGATTAAAAATATTTAATCCAAATTACCTAATTCAACTCAATAAATTTTTAAAATTAAATTTAAACTTAATTTGACAAACAAAACAAAAAGGTAGGTTTTTCATGTGAAATGATTAAAAAGATTGAAATGTTATTATATTTAATTTCAATTTTAAATTGGATCCAATGACCAAAATTTGATTAAATTATAAAATAATAATCTATATAAACTTTTTAATCCAATTAAAAAGATATTATAATGATTTAAATAAATAAGATGAAAATTTTGTTTTGAATTATAATGCAGTACTTTTCACTATTCATGAAAATATGTAAGTTACAAAAAAAATAAAAAGCATTTATCCAAAAAACATCTAATATCCCTATTTTAGTAAAGATATTTTTTTAAAATATGAAATATAAAATTTTCAAAAACTATATTTTAAATTGGCTTATGATACAATGGTTTTAAAGAAACATTTTAAAAATATTTGAGCTTTTAGGCCTAAAATTGGATATATTCATATTTTAGGTTCATAAAATTTATTGGAAGGAAAAAAACTAATTAAAATGTGTAAACCTAATTTAGTATGTTCTATTAACTCCCACCAATACTAATCCTAGGTTATAATTACCATTTAAAATAATAATATTAATAACGTATTATATTTCGATATAACTCGGTGTTGTGTGCAACATATGATTTTGGAGAAACCAATTGTTCTGTGTCAGGTATGCTATCTGACATAACGAAAACATTAAAGTAAAATTTATATTTAATTCATAAATATTGATACATATAAAAATGTCTTATTCTATAATTACCGAGGATGTTACATTATGTATGTGGTAAAATGTTACAACGGACCTTGTCATATCACTCCCAGAGACATCATGAATGAAAAATGTTATATGTGTCATCATTGATCATATTACTACGTATAGTCATTTTTTAGAAGCAAGATATGATCAATATCATGAAATCCATTTCCATCTATATATCAATGATATCATAAGAATCCATGGGGTACTCCAATTGATTTTATCTGATCTTGACCGTTTATTTAAATCAAAATTTTTGAAGACTATTCAAAGGGATCAGGTCACTAAGAAAAATTTAATCCCATACAATCATCCCCATAGTAATGGAATGTTTGAGAGAACAATCTAAAAATTTGATAACATTCTAATATCATGTTCTCAAGTATTTCAAGGTGTGTAGGATCAATATGTACCTTTAATGGAATTTAAATATTATTGTATCTCACATAATGGAATCCAGATGAAACGATATGATTACTTGTATTAGAAGTGGTGTTTTACTCCAATATGTTCTAAAGAAATCAAAAAATGATAATTATCAATGATCTTGTGGATGATATGATAATGAATTTACAGACTATTAAATATCACATTAATATATCCCAATGTAGACAATATAACTATTATTATAATCATAGGAATGACATAAAATAACTTATATAGGATCATTTATTCTTTATGGTTTCACCATGAAAGGGATTCTTATGATTCCATAGATATTGGGGGTAAATCCCTAGTTATACGGGGCATTTTGGAATATTAAAAATAATCGTAGCTATAACTTATCCAATGGGTATGCTGATAAATATATATAATCTACATGATATATTCCATGTTTCATTACTAAGGAAATACATACCAAATTCATTGTGTCTTTTCAAATATGAGAGAATAGATTTAGATCTAAATATTTCCTATAACGAAGGTACTATCTAGATTCTTGACACCAGAGTGTATATATTGTGGAATCCAACAAATCGATTGGTAAAAGATCCTTGGGTGAAATAAAGAATGAGATGAGGAAACTAGGGAACATAGAGAAGATATAAGGATTGATTTTCCACATTCCTTAAATAGCTAATATATATATAGAAATATTTAGGAAAAAATTATTTAGTGGTTAATATTATACATGAAAGTCTATAGTAGTTGGTAAAAAACATACCTTGATATTCCATGGAATTCCACTTTCAATGATCCTATTTAATTAATTTATATTAAATTTTAATTTTTAATTCTAAATTTATATAACTATCTTCATTTTTTATCTCTTAATATCAAAATTATCTAGGAATTTTTTTTCTTCTAAAATGGTCATTTTTTGTCGAAAAAACAAGTTTCATGAAACATATAATTTTTATGTCTAGATTGACATAAAATGTTTCTATAAATATATAAAAAGATTTTATATAATAAAATGGGTATTTTAAGGGTAGGATTATTTATTTAAAAATATTCTATGAATATAAAAAACTTATGCCAAATATTTTCATAACTAATTTAAATGATACTTTAATATAAAGAAATTGCCTTCAATTATTTCTTCGTGTCACATATTTCTCAAGGATATTAATATTTACCTCTAATTTTTAGCATCATGTCCATTATTATTTTTCTAATACTACTATTTATTTTTATAAAATCAATGTCCCAGAAAATTTTAACTTATATAATTTTTTCATGCATAAAAACATTATTTCGTTAAAAACAACCTTACATTTTTTATCTTTTTATATTATAAATTGTCTTATTAAACAATTATAAGTATTATTTAATGAAATTTTTAACAAAAATTTCAAATTAGTTATTTTTTCATTTTTTAATTTCTTCCATTAAAATCAAACATTATTTTGAAAAATTAGCTACCCAACAAAAAAGTGAAAAGGATAAATGTATTTTCATAAGGAGGAGAGGCATAACAGGTGAAAAACATGTTTTCAAGTGTATAATAAATGTCTGGGCTAACCAAACCCAACCCTCTTTCCCAATATATAACATTTTTAATCCATCATGATTTTAATAGTGAAAATGAATTACTAAAATTCAATGGTTATTTCCAAAACTAGCCAGATCATCACTTATAAAGGGTTACATTGAACACATATTTTTTGAATTCCACCACTAAAATATACTATTTTTATCCTACTATTTTCCACGCCCTTAATCAAATGATTTTCCGTAATTATTTAGCATAAAAATAATTTTTCACTAATAATTCTAATTAAAAATCAAGTCCTCAACATTAGTATTATAAACAAATTAGTTTTCTTATTAACTATATTCTATAAAATTTATTCTGAACACACTAATATAATGATATTATTATCATTTGTACAATTTAAAATTAAAATATTTAAGTAATAGTCACCCAATATTTAAATACATGTATATTAAATTATTTTAGATTAATATTCAGAACATTACGAAAATAAATTCTCGAGGACCGTAACAGTTTTGTGTATTTGGAAACATTGAAACAAAATCTTCTATCCTTGTGAATGATCTTCAACATCTCCCATAATGATCTCCACCATTAGTAATTATACCTAAAATACTTCTTCATTACATGGGGAATAAAACCTAAAACAGGGTGAGATAAATGATATGTAAGGGTAAATAAGGGATATTTGTTACCATAATTATGGGCATAACAGTATGAAAATATGATCATGAAATTTGAATATTTTACCCTGCATATTAGAGATCATATACAAGAAACATGGCACAAATAATGGTATTTCATACGCCATGAATGATAAGGAAATAAGTATCATAATCCATTAAAGCGTAACATAGGAATATAACATATAATTGTTGAAGACACATAATCATACATTATGATTTCCATAGTAGCCAAAACATTGATGTTGAGGCCATTGTAGTGGATAAGGCCCTCTACTGAACCCGTTTCTCCCCCTGTTCCAACCTAATATTAACAAACTGAGTTCACCCCTCATTCCAACATTGTATTACAGAACCAATTTCATTTCCCATTCCAGCCCTATAATATTTAACCACGTTCATTTCTCATTCCAACCCTATAATACTGAATTAACTTCATTTCATGTTCCATCCATGTCTATCTCATGCGATATGAGTCTCTACCCAATTAATTAAAGGGAGATTTAGGTCCCACCCATGTCATAGTGAAATCATACAAACATGTGCCACATGATCCTAAATAATCATAGCATAACCCATGAAATGAAATTGGTATTATAAACATGGAATCATATCATAACATGAAAAAAGATATAGGTTTCATAATCATTTAATAATGAACATAACAGATGAAGAGAAACAAGTTTCAAATTCTTATAACCCATGAAAGAGAAATATATTTCATAAATACTACGAAATTGGGAATAACATATCCATAGAAAGAATGTGAATATAACCTTTAAATCATTTCCTAAAAGGGAATGGGAAATGTCAACAGATGTCATCAGAGATGGAAATTTATTTTTAAATATCCTCTAAAAACGTTTCTTGTGTAATATATCCTTTCTTGTTTGAATTTTTTTTAATATATAAAACCATTTGTTAATAATTTTCATATAAATTTACATTGAAAATATATAAATAGTCTTGAAATCATTTAAAAAAACTTTTTTCTGGAAAAATTATAAAATATATTGAAATCAATTTAAAAAAATTGTTATTTGAAAACACTTTTAGAACATATAAATAAATATTGATTTTTTTAAAATCTTTTTCTTGAACACATATAAAAGAAACTGGAAAATAGTTTGAAAAAAATTTCAATAAAAATAATTTCAAAACATATAAAGTAAGCATGAAAATGTTTTAGAAATCATTATGTAGAAAATAGTTGAATACTTATAAAGAATTATTTAAAATGTATTGAAACCCATTTATTTGAATATACATTGAAAACATATATAGAAATATGGAAAATTTTATGAAAGCAATTTCTTTGAAAATATATTGAGAACTTATATATAATGATTGAAAACATTTTGAAAATAATTTCCCTTGAAAACATATAAAAGATGGTCCAAAACATTTTAATAATTTCTTCCTTGATTTCACATTATTTTTTTAAAAAATAACCCTTTTAAAATAAAATTCAATCATTTAATAAAAGATGGTGGGTAATTCTAAATTTGTCATATGAGGTAAAAAGAGAAATCCCTTTGCACGGTAAAAGAGTTAGTAAAATGCCTTCTTTAGAATGGGACAAAAAGATTCTTTTAATGTGATTGGTAAAAAATAAAGAGGGTAAAATTTTATTTTATAGATAAAGGATAATGGAATATTAATCTTCTAAACCATTTTTTGTAAACATGGTTTTGAAGGAACGTAGAATTTTGACCAAAGAGAGGGTACAGTCGGTATTCCTTAAAAAAACTTTCTTAAATATCTTATATACCAAAGAGATGAAAAAATTGTGCCAATATATGAATAAATAATTAATAAAAATTGGAGAATAAAATTAATGAATTTTCTGGTGATATTTATAATAATATTTCATCAAAGGAATAATAAAACAAAACATTATTTAATAGTTATAGGATTGTCTCAATAAACTCTTATCTCATGGAAAATTGGGATAGTAATCTCCATGCATGATAATAAAATTATATAAACCATAAAATATAATTCATATAATATAATTCATGTTATAACATAAAAATTTAAACTATATACACATATTAAGAGAATTTAGGTTTATAATAAAACTTGATACTTAAAGGAAGAAAATTTTCAAAAATCTATTTCACCAATTTGGTAAATTATGAAACTTACACCCCATGAAAGAAATATATTTAAATGGATAAGTTAATAATCATAAATTTAAATAATATATATATATATATATATAATATAATCATGTAAATTACATACACCACACAAAAGGAATGAGTGGAGAACATAGCATGTATCTCAAGAAAATAAAATGTGAGATGAAATCCTCTTACATGTGTCCTGACAGTTGGCGTATTAATTTAAACCACCGGTAGAATAAATTTAAATTTAATATAAATAATTTAAATATCCATATTATTATATATAATATGATACATGGTTTTATTACGATCTTATATTACCTTCTTTTCAACCCTCCTATGTTAAGGTGTAAGTTTGGGTAATATTCGCTTTATTCTTCACATGTGTCTTAATTTGTAATATGTTTGGTCCTTAAACATATATCATGATTTACATAATAAAAAAAAATTATTAATATAATATATATACATTTTAAGTTTATTATAATAATAAATAGAATATATAATTATGAAACAAAATACACCGTTCATGGAGACGATAGGTTGTACGTACACATAAACACTATTTTTGTTTAATTGTCATGTTGAAGGAAAAGAATGTAAAAACATATTTGAATATATATATATATATACATATATCATTATAGAATTATCTTTAAGATATCATATATATCACATATATTCAATAAAATACTCCTTAATACAATCCATGTAGTGTATGGATGAATCATATTGCTTTAAGGCGGAAGTGGTCCACAGTTCGTCAAACAGAATTTGTATATTGACACAAAATGGAAACTAAAAAAATGTGTGATTTAATGGAATAAAAAATATTAATTAAAAAAATATAAAATATTAAAAATATAAATAGAGTTTCCATCATATTTTTTACCATGATAGGTTGTAAGGAAAAAGTGAACATTCATCTTTTTGTGTGGCGGAAGTTCATCAAACACATAAATAGTATGTTTGTTACACATTATATGGAGGTTTGAGTACGTTTATGACAAATAAATAGAATAGTTTTTTATTTTGATTATACTGATTTTTTATAAAATAATGGAATAATTAGAGTTGTGGGGGTGGATGAGAAAATAAATGAAAGGACTTTAGATAAGACATTATCTCTTAATCGGGTAACTCCTTTTGGTATGTACGAAAAGGCTTTAATGGAAGACTTTATACCATAAAGGAGGATTCTATGATAACTTTAGGGATTATGGTAATTTTATTGGGAAGATCTAGGCTGAAACTAGTAGGTTGGAGATGTGTGAAGAAGAGGGAGAGACAGTGGCATATTATAAGGAAGAAAAATGCCACATTTGGATTTTTTTAAAAAAAATTGGTGTTCACATGTTCTTACAAAAAAAGTCATAAAAACCAACATAAATAAATAATTTATGTTTTATGGAATAATTATTTAAATAAAATAGGTTTTTAGACATTTTTTTCACTTGTGAACCTAATATTAAGTTTTATTCGCAAATTAATCTTATTTTGACCTTAATCGATGTGATTAGTTATAATCACTTTTACTAATTATTCATCTAAAAAATCATGATGATCTAATTAGAAACTAAATATTATAGTAATTCAAATGGTGTATTTTGTTACTTATAAATTCAATTCATAGAAGTGATAAAATTAATATTAATTCCAATCCCACAAAAGTGTTGAAATTAAGGGGTTTTAAATTAGAAAGAAATAGAAATGTTTATTAAGTTTTTATATTCAATTTGAATGTTAAATTTATTTTAATGAACTAAATTGAATTAATTTATATATAATTGATATAATGTGACATTAATAAAATTAGAATATAACTTAATATTTGTAACTATTTACTATAAAAGGTAGTTTTTATTAAAAAACAGTATATTTCACTATTGATCAAAAAATGATGTTTTTCAAAAAAACCCAAAAAGAAACCCTAATCTAATTTCTACATATTAAATTCAAAAATTATGTTTATTTTATAAAATTAAATTTCTAAATGTTTTTAGAATTAATTTTCATTTTTAAAAGTGGTTCATTTGTGAAAATGGTATATCGAAACATAAAAGGACTTTACCAGAAATCATATAATTCATTATCAATATGTTTTATCTACATGAAACAAATATAAATGATATCTGAGAATTATTTATTACTATTCATATTACTTTTTCTAACAACTTATTTATAATTAGTCCATTTAAAAAATTATAAAAATAAATGTTTGTTCCATAGAAACATATATGTTCTGTGTAACGTATGCCAACTCAGTGTTGTGGGTAGCACAAGACTAGTCAGAATTGTATAAAGAGCAAGCCCAATCTGAATTTCTTATAGCATAAGAAAAGTCGGTGAAATGTGAAAGGAATATATTATTTAGTGTTTTAATATATATATATATATATAATTAACTATTTCAAATGTCACATGTATTAAAAAATAACAAGATTATAAATTATCTCGAAAAAAATTCGGAATATCTGGGGGTGTAACATTCAACCCCCCATAAAATGTATTTGTCCCTCTAAATTCATCCAGTTTATGAAAGGTTTAATACTTTAATGTTTCATCATAGAAACCAACATCACAAAATTGTATGCCAAAACATTAGTTAAATGAAGAATATTAGGAACAAAGCAGTTACCCATGGTAAGATATTACTAAGTTTTCACATAAGAGAACATATGTGGGAATATAAAACCTGGAAATGGATGAAAAATGAAACTATCATGTTATGATAGTGAGTGATAGAAAAAAGAAGTTAGGCAAGAGTTATAAATTATATAACTATAAATTTTTGAAGAACCAAGTGACGATGTGATTCATCAGAAACAGTGGTACTAGGATAACATTTTTTGTTTCTAGATCCTTTTTACAAATGATAAAGAATTTGTAAGAAAAGATAGAATTGTATGATTTCAAGACAACCTTTCCCATTTTTATTCATTGAACGACATCACCCCTTTTTCTAAAAGGGAAGGTGAATTTATTATTCCCAAAGAAGTAACAAATCATGAGATAAATGAAATTCCATCCCATCTCTCATCAATTATAATAAACACCACATTTTTATAATAGGTTATCCAATACGCATGAATCATCATGTGGATAGATAATACTTTATTCTCACAAGCATCATCAAAAGTAAAACTTTATATTTCAATAAATGGTTAAACTTATAACTCTTCTGAAAGAGAAAAATCCATTAAAATAGAATGAGAGTCACAAAATCTAATTAACATTGATCCCATGTATATCACAAATTAGCTCTTGGTTGTCACAATCCAAATAGGTGGATACCCTTGTGGTAAATTCTCATGGAACATGGTCATAGCCTGTATTACCAAAAATGCTTCTAGAAAACATGCATGATTCCTTATTCTATAAATTTCTGGATATATTACAATAATCCAAGATATTATAAATTTCATCCATTATAGTATGAACTACTTTTCAATATGTCCTAAATTAGTCGAAGGTAATCATTTCCCACCATTTTACTTATAAATATCCCACATATCATTTTCCAAACAACATTATCATAACATAATGAACATATTAAAGGTTATATTTCCATTAACCATGTGTTTTACATGGGAATCTTATTTCTATTATGTCATTTTTCCATTCCATAAAAAACATTCAATTTTCTCATGTAAATACGTCGCGAAAAACTATACTAATCAATCATTATATATTTATCCTTTCATATAACATAATTCTAGAATCCAAATACATATATGATTTTATTATTCCACTTCATCCTTACTCTGTTAATAAAGATACCACATCCTATTACACAATACCTCTTTCCATTTTCATTTCACATGTAGTATCTTCATCATCAGCAATTTAACCATTACTCACCCCACCTTATTAGTTTCCTTCAAGAGCATTCATATTGGGACATTCAGTTGTATAATGACCATTTTAAACATTCTTACAACACATATCCTTCGATTATAAATTTGGGAAGCAAACATTCTCATCCATTTTGATAACCCAAATCTTCATTATTCAATTGAAATATCTTTATTTGTGTCTTTATCTTCCACTTTCAAAACACCTTCTAGTTCTAATAAGACATTTACATAGTTGATTCTATCTATATTCTATACATAAAGAAACCAAATCTTCTTTCCACCACTGTCTCCATTACTGGAACACTCATGGAACTCATTATTTCAATTCCATGGTGAGTATGATATTTGGTTAGGGTACACATTGTTAATCATGTTCCATAAAAACTGACTAGGCATGATCACAACATCATTCACTCTAGTGATCACCCCACCTAACTGCTCATTAGAAAATTGTTAGTCACATTCAAAATTAATCCAGTTCCTTCCAATTCCCAGCATTTACTAAACCCCAAAGAACAATGTTAGCATTACTTATCATAGAAAAATACCACATTTTCATGAAAAGAATTACTTATAGGATGTCTAAATCTGAACACCTTCCTTAATCCATGACAACCTAGGTTAATCCTACTTATTCATATACATGTTATATTTAAATGCTTTATAATGGTTCATGAAGATGTTGTGAATTTCAAAAGAATATCTTCTTGGATTGTCAAACTAAGTGTGAAGTAAGGAACATTATTCTAAACTATATTACCCTGAGTCATGCCTAGAACATCTATTTGGAATTTTTACGTCCAGGTAAATCTATTCTAGAGCGACATAAACTTGTACTACATAGATATTGATGTATTTCTAGGAAACCACTCACTCTATCCTTTTACCAAAATTCTTTTAAATTCTCAAAAACATAAACTCATCCCTATACATATACTTAGAAACATCCCTATAAACATCCTTCGAAACAAACCTAGGGATATCATTAATTTTATTTCATCTTAGTTCCCAAATGATGAATAAAACATTCCATTGATACCAACTATAGTGACCCAATATTGAAATATATATATATATACTACATCATTTTAGATGAATATATAGTTCGTTAAAAAAATACATTCCCAAGGACCATAATAGTTAATTGTTTTAGGAAACATGATAACAAAAATATTCTACCCTGGTGAATGATCTTCAACATTCCCCAATAAAGATATCTACCTTTAATACTTCTACCTAAATATTTTCTTCATAACTTGGGGTATGAAACCTAAAAAGGTATGAGATCAACTACTAAGTAAGGGTAAATAAGGCAGATATGTAAGCATATTTATAAGAATAAGGGAAATAGAACATGATCATTTAAAAATAATACCATGCCATTAACAAAAAAGATAATATACATAAATCATGGAATTATGCATGGTAGTTCATAAGACATTAATCAAAAAGAAATAAATAACCTAAGCTATTAAAGTATAACATAGGAATAAAACATGGAATTGTTGAATACACATAAGAATATAATATGATTTACATATTATCCAAGGAAATTCTCTTGAGACCATCTTATTATTGAACCGAGTTCATTTTGAATTTTATCCCTATCACACTAAACCATGTTAATTTTTTTGCATCTTTTTATATCTCATGAGATGTGACTCTTTACCCAATTCATTAGAGGGAGATATAGTTCCCACCTATCTCATATTGAAATCATACATACATGATCCCCATGATCATAAATAACTATACCAGAAACCATGAAATTAAATGGCTATTATAAACATGTAATTATATCATAACCTGTGGAATGAGAGAAGTTTCATAATAATATCATCAGGAACACAACATGTGAAAAGAAGTAGGTTTCAAAATCATATAACTCTTGATTTAGAAATTTATTTCATAAAGAACGTGTCATTAAGAATAACCCATTCAAGGAAAGTATATTAATTGAAAATTTAGATCATTTCCTAGAATGGCATGAATAACATCAACAGATGATATATTAGATGGAAAATAATTTCGAAATAACTTTAAAAAAACTTTCTTCAGGAAAATAACCTTTCTTCTTTGAAAAATACTTTTAATACATTAAACCATTTAAAAATAATTTAATTAGAAAATAAAAACTTTAAAACTTATAAATATCACATGAAATCATTTTCCAAAACTTTTTAAATGAAAAATTATAAAATATGTTCAAAACATATTAAGGGTAATATTGGATAAATGCATGGAGTGTGGCAGAGTATAAAAAAGACACATCATGCCATATTGGTCAAATAACCCACATATTTATAAAAAAATATAGCATCATGTTCACTCATAATACATATCACCTAATGAGATACATCGCATTAACTAATGAATTGGAGTCCTATATTTTTATGGGACAACCCATTACATCATAATATGTATATAATTTTCCATTACACATAGAACATATAACAATGGAAGTCATAAGATATCCCATAGAATGGAATAGGACTGATAAAAATTTCATAATGTGTTTAATCATGAATAAACATTTCATTTACAAAAATAAAAAGAAAATAATATATTTGGTATTAGAATCATCACTATTTAGTGAAGAAGAAAGACTCTAAATATGTGTTAAGATAAATATTTGAAAGGATAGGTTTTTTTAGAAAAATGATTTTATTTAACATAAAATCAGAATTGAAACATGTATATCCATGAAAATAAAATATGTGAACAATGAAATTTTGTTTGTGGAATATTAATTGGATATCCACATTGAAATTTTTCATAAAAGAGGAATAACCCAAAGAAAAGATGTTGGGTTCAAGAATCCCCTTACCATATGTCAAAAATCATTCTTCAATTACAATTAATATCCTAGATAATAAAATTATATTCCTTAATTACCTAATTCAAACCCCATAAAATATTTATTTTATTTATTATAATTTTATTAAGATCATTTATAGATATTTCAATGAGTAATAGCGCTCAATTTCATCATTTTGGGGGCATTTTTTCAATGTATCAAGGATGGTTTACTTGTAAATAATTATTGATGTTCTTGTAAAATGATAATAAATATACATAAGTGAAATTATGTGTTATTAGTGATCTTAAATACGTTTAAATTTTATCATATATCATTTTCTATGATATAGGGATTATTCATTTCATAAAACATTGATAATAAATTTTTAGTTTCCTTTGACAGATTTTCATCCCATCGTGAAATAATTTCAATATTTAAATATTATTTTTATAAATTAGTTCTATATAATTAATAATTTAATAATATTCATATTATATTTTTATACCATAATAATGTTTCTATGAAAATACTTTATGGTGTTATTGGAAAATGAAAACTCAACATCCATGAAGGCAGCGAACCAACACATCCTAGAAAATGTTTTAATTTTTTTAATGGTCGAGAGAAATGATTTAATGATGGATATTCCATGAAAAAAAGCATTATAATATATATTTGATATTGGAGTAATCATGTCACTTTAGATAAGGGGTGGTGAGGATATTTTATGAAAATAAAAGAAATTAAAGTGGAAAGATTGAGGAATTTACCTCTCCAATGTTATCTCATTGAGAACCTCTATATGGATCATGGATTTTGTCTTCTATTGAAAACAACAGCTCCTGGATAAGGGGAAGAGGCATGGGGATAAAATCATATAGAATTCAAAAAATCTACCAGGCTTAAAAGGTGTGAGTAGAATAGGTGGGGAAGTGTGCTGTTATTATTTGGGATATAAGTGTTTTTTTAATAACAAATAATCATAAGATCTGAACAATGTCAGTCAAAAAATATATAAATTAATAAGATAGTTAATAATTACAAGGGGTTTTAAAAAAATTTAATTAATAACATGGTACATATTTCTATCATTCAAATAATCGTAATGAAAAAAAAAACAAATTACACCATCATGCTCACCTACATGATAACCCTCTTTGAAGGAGAATCCACAACAGAATTAGCCTAACTATATTTAAGTGATACCCTCAAATTAAAGGATTATCAAACTGAATACAATCAATGTAATGGGGAAAAACTATCCATGGAACAACCATGGTAACTATCCTGATGGAATTTATATCCAACTACGATTCATATTAAAAACATATTTGATTCCTATTTTAATGTGCAACATATTTGACAACATAAATCAGTCCCAAAAATTTATATTCATAAGTAGCTCCAATGACAATATAATGTGATAAAAATCCTTTAATGAATCCATGGGGTGTTCAAAAAACACCACCACACCCCATATGAACCAGGTTTTCCAAAGGATATACCATCGACATTCCTCTTTTTCAATAGACTAATTAGAGGAATCTTCTGAATGAATTTCATATAGGACACTATTATTTATCTTTCATGAAAATCATGAATCTAAAGTTTATTAATACCATAAAATCAATTATTAATTGATACAATTTGGATGTGAGACTAAAAAATGAAATCTCAATGAATGCAAAAAATACCATCATGAATAGAGGTCATTTTATTATAGAAAACTACCACATTCCTAACTATGCACATATATGAAACATTGAAGTTTGTAGATATTAAAAATTTTATATGAACATATTCATTTTATTGGTCTTTATTAAGGGATTTTATAATCTACTCCTCAATTCCCTCCCTGATCAACCTCATGGAAATGATTACCTAAAAATATCTTTAATTGTAGAAGATAAAAGAACATTCAAAAAATACATGATGAGTTGTTTCTATAGCTCAAAAAAATAAATGGCAAGCTAAAGTCAAATAGAAAGAAACCCCATACAATTGATCATTATTAGGAAGGTGATTTCTATAAATTTTCTATCAAAGAAGATTCATTGTAGGATGAATAAAAGGATTCCAAAAATTTTGTAGAAATGTTGGAGTGTTTGGAACTCCCTCACAATTAATCATAGGAAAGTCTCTGCAATTTAATTTCCCAGTATTTTTCATATCCCAAATAGGGGTCACCCTATTAATTAATATGTACCCATGTATCTTATAAGAATAATTACATGGAACATTCACATCATGCCCTGGCCTAGGGTCACAAATTCCGCAATATTGAGATTTTTTTACTGGGATGGATATACATTCATTCTTCAATAGGCCTTTCCAGACAATTCTTGTTCTGGAAATTATTGTCTAATTTTTTGTAAACAACCCACATTGAGCTAATCATTTGGCCATTGAAGAATCTATCAATGTCAGGCTCTGTGGATGAACCCATATAATGATGTAACCTATTTAACCACTTGGAAATGAGGTCGCTATAAATAAATTAAAGGGAAATATCTTTTGATATTAAAAGATTTCAATTTAATTTAGTTAGGTGTAATCATTAAAAAATCATGAGGTATTTTATACTAAGACCTCCCATTTCCTTTTTAATACAATCCGTCCATGAAACCATTATAATATTCCTTCAAAAAATGGACCCAGTCTATATGATGTTCTTGATCATACCATAGTGTTTATTAATGAGGCCCTTATTCTATCTTTGTAGGGAGAAAAAGTAGACACACATGGTGGTCATTACAAAATTAACCAAGACCACCATTCCTGCTTGAGACATGGATTTTCCATTCCATTTGGCCAAATGATTTTATATACCATAGTAGATATCTTCTAGATGACAACATCTGACATTACCCCTCAAAATGGGGATACCATGATAAATAAATGGAAGGCACCCACTCGTACGACCTAGTTTCTTGATAATTGTATTTTTCCTTATAACTGAGTACCCATTTCCAAATAAATCAAAAAAATTAATCAGACTTATATTTTTTCCAACCACCTCCACATTATGATAAAAAATGGTCTTAATGGCATATAATATTTTGACAGAAGCCTTCCTAAAAAGAAAATTTTCATCATAATAATAAATATGAGAGGGAGAAAATAAACCTCCACTAGCCCAGATTTATTTAGACTATCCAATTTTGATCATATCATTGATACATCCTCTAAAATAGTATTCAAAAATTGCAAATAGAATACCCAATATTTTATCACCTTTCCTAACACCCCTAGATCACTAAAAGAATCTCATTGGAGATCCATTTATAATAATGGAGAGTCTTTCACAACTCAATATAATTCTAATCAAGATAATTTAGTCATAATGAAAACCATAATACATAGGAATATTAGTTATTATTCTCCAATTTATAGTATAAAATGATTTAAAAATATCCATTTTAAGAGGAAAATTCCCATGTATTTTTTATTTATATGTTTGACACTTTTATATTAATTGAAGAGGTTGTTCTGAATACACCTTCCCAGAAAACCCCAAACTAATTTGGAGTAATGATGTCATTAAAAAGTTTCCCTAGTTCAACCATAATGATTTTACATATAAATTTTGGGAAGGTATTTCTAATAGAAAAAGGTTTAAAATACCTTATATAAATGGAGTTCTCTTTTTTTGGAAATGAGAGAAAAACGTAGGAATTTAGTCCATATGGAATGTTGGGATGAGGGAATATCTCCATTAAAACATCATATTTAGTTTATGAGAGTTCCAACCAATGGTTTTATACATCATCCATGACTAAAACATTCAAGTATTTAACTTACAATGATAAATAGTAAAAATTACAATATTTCACTATTCAAAAAAATAAACTACTTTAGAAAAATTAAAAATATTCACACTATACCATTTTTTAGAATGAAGATTTAAAAAATGGACACCATTTAAGGAAAATAATTTTTTTATATGTGAAATTTAATTTATATATAAATTCATCAATTATTCAAAAACTACAAATTTTAAAATTATATTTGACTTTTTGACCCATGGAAAAAATATTTAAGGTCTCATAAAATAATCATATAATTATAATTAAAAATAATATAAATGTATAATTATATTTTATAAAGATATTTTTTCTTTTTAAATAAATATATTAATTATAAATTTATAAATAATATTTATGTTTTACAAAAAAAAACAAAAAATAATTTATCATTTTTAAAATATTCATTTACATATAGTATGGTATAAATATATCATATTTGTGTTTATAAGATACATAATTTTTATTTATACACTTAAATGTGATGATACTAATCTAATGGTCAGATTACTATTTTAAATGGTCATATTACTATTCTAAAGGTCGGGTTGTTATTCTATCATTATATTTTCCTTAATTTATAAAAATATAAATTATTTTATTCATTATTTAAGAAAATAATGTTTTTATTTGGGTTCTATATGTGATTCTTGTTTTATACGTAATTATTAGAAGCAATGTTCCATTTATAAAATATTGGGTTGTTACATTCTTCACCCATTTTTAAGTTTCTCCATCTAAATTTTGTCTCACAAACTAATGTGTAAATAGGTGAGGGTACTTATCCATGTTTTCCTACTCTTGTTCCAATGTCGCTACTTCATACTTATGGTTTCTCCATAGTACATTGACCGGGTGGTTGGATTTATTGTGTTGAACCTTGTCTCTATGGTCTAATATCTTCACCAGATAACCCTCCTAATATAGATCATCTTCCAAGAATACGAAGTATCAATTCTACAAATATGATATATCTAGAATATACTTCCTCAAAAGGGATACATTAAATACATAAATCCCTTGAGACTTTGTTGGTTGAAGTTTAAGATGATAGGAAACTACTCTTATGTGATAAATGATTTCAGATGGGCTAATATACCTTTCGATAATCTTATTTTTGTTTCCAAATCACATAACACTCTTCTAAGGTGATATTCGATGGAAATCATTGTCTTTTACTTCATAGTCCAAATCCCATCAATGTTTTTTAGCATAACTCTTCTGCTGCCTAAGAGAATCTTTTATGTGTTGATGGATGTCTTGAACCATATTAGTCATCTCAATCTCAATATTAGGTCCTAGTAGTTTTCATTATCCATATTCATCCCAAAAAGATGTATGTATACATCACTTCACATAAATAGCTTCATATGGTACCTTATGGATACTCAAGTATAAGATGATTTTCTATAAGAACGTAACCAATGGAAAATAATGATCCCATCTTCCATTGAATTAAATTTATATGGCTCATAGAATGTCCCAAAGAATACGAATATTCCTTTTAGATAGGCCATATTTTGGGGGTGATAGGTATTTATGAAATTAAATTAATTACTCAAATAATTTTGAATACTTCTATATAGTTTTGATGTGAAACTTGGATCACAAACAAATATGTTAAAAAGTGGAACCCCATGCATCCTCACCACTTACATCACATATATCTAGGAATTTTGTTTAAGTGAGAAATATCACCAATTACAATGAATATAGAAGTCAGGTTTAGTTGATACACCAGAACCCATGTTGCATTGCTTCCACTGGATATCAACAGGAGATAAGTGAAAAATTCTATAGTGATGTTATCCCATTTACACATTAGTAAAGGGAAGAAGTACAACATATATTTTGAATTTTATCAGTATTATTTATCATTATAACAAACTAAACACCTTGAGATGTATTCTGAAATCTTCTTCTTCCTGTTTTCCAGCCAGAAGTGTTCTAAATGATCACAGTATATCACGGTGCTTCTAGGATTGATGGATAAATATGAAATATGTATATTATCCAAGATTTCCTTATTTAACTCAGTTTATGAATGAATATAAATCAATTTTCCAAAGATAATCACTTAGTCATTATCAATAAGGTGCCCTTATAGATTCTGTTCCTATAAAACATTCAACATTTTATAGCTCTCGATTATCCCTTTGTGCCACTATGATCATTTCTTCTATAAATAGTTGATAAATAATTTGGGAAAGGTATGACGTATTCCATGACATTATGAATTTCTAATCCACCATTTTCATACCCTTTAATATGGTGTCTTTTTAAATATGAATCATGGATAAACTAGCATGTTATTTTCTAATAAGAGAAACATCTATATTTCTTCCTTCCAAATATGATAGTGAATAGAGAAATCATAGGGCTTGATTATATCTAACCATAACATTTTACACATGTTGATATCCTTTTGTGTGAATATATACATTAGCCTCTTATGATCAGTATATATATCTTCCTTCTCATCAGAGAGGCAGTGAAGCCATATTGTTTAGAAAAAAATCCAAGATTCTATCTCTAGATCATATATCAGGTAGTTTTGTAGTGGATATACAACTACCGTGAGTAATTAACTATCACTTTATCATTATTCATGAGTATACAACTCCATCATTTTTTTGAAAAATCAATCTATATGATAAAACCTTATCTAGTTGTTTGGAATGTTAGTACATGTGTAGTGATTATCCTCCTCTTGAGATCCTTGGATCATTTCTCACATTCTTCCATCCATATGTACATTTTCTCCTTTCCAGGTCTATATAATTAGCGAGCTAGGAAATTTTGAGATATTTCCCACTAGAAATCAGTAGTACCTTGATAAGTAATGAAAACTATGTATTTCTGCGATACTAGTGGGTTCGGTACATTCCTCAACAACCTTTGTCTTTTAAGGGTCCATAAAAATTCCCTCACTTGTGAGGAATAGTATTGGAATATCTCATACCATTTCTTCATCCTTAATGTATCCATAACAATATATATATGTTATTCATCTTCGTCCACTCTCTTAGAGTAGATGAGAATATCATCGATAAACACTACAACACATTTGACAAGGTATCTCTAAAGACTTTGTTTTCTAAATACATAATGATTGTAGGGGAATTAGTAAGTCTGATGGGAATCTTAAGAATTTCATAATGACCATAACCTATATGAAAATAATTCTTCTATATATATTCTACCTTAACATATAGTTGATGATTTTAAAAATAATGTTCCACCTTTGAGAATCCTATGCTCTTCATAATTGATTGAACAAGACATAAATACTTATAAAAAAATACATATTATTTATGGTTATCTAATTGAGCTCCATTAAATCGATAAAAAACCAGATTGACACATTCTTTCTCTTTTCAAATTTCACTTGCACACCCCAAGGTGAAGAACTAGGGATTATGATCGCTTTGTCAAAATCCCTTTTCATCAATTTGTTTAACACCTATTCTTTGACTGAGGCCATCATCTAAAGGCATTTTGAGATAGGAGTGGATTTAGGTATAAGTTATATTGGGATATTTGCCTTACAATCTTGGTGAAGTTCAGGTAACTCGTTAGGAAACACAATAGTTTAATCCCTTATAATGGGAGTTTCCACAAGCTTGATTCTTTCCATCGACACAAATTATTTGTTATAGATATGATTCTCCATGGGGTATCAAACCCCAAACCTCTGAGGGATTTTCCAAAGGATATTCATGATCATCCTTTCATTTGTACTAGAACTTGGGATGGTTAAAAATATGAAATGATATTACCTTCTACTAGAATTTGATATGTTCTGCATATAATAAGATGAAATCAATGCCTAGAAAAATATAATATTTCACCTAGGGAATTATTATGATATTCATTGGAATAATCATCCCACATACTCCAACTAGAGAAGAGTCCAATATAATGGGTGAAATTATTACAACACTTCATATTTTAATGGAAATATCTACTTCAAGGTCTCAGGGATTCGATTTAATAGTTTTAGATGACTGGAACGTTATAAAAGAGTGTGTAGTACCATAATCAAATAAAACATTTCACATCATCGAGTGAATAGGAAGTGTTACCAGTTCAACTTTATTTTCATTGTCCATATATATACTAGTTATGGAATTAGATTTCCTTTTTATATATGGTTATTGTGTGTATTGATAGTTATTACTCTAAAGGAATTGTGGTTAAGTGCACTAGAATTCATTGTTCCTTATCTCTCTATAGTTGAAGCATTGAAATATAGGTGGTATGTTATGTGGTTCACTCCTTTACTCCATCATTTTTAATCCTTCCTTTTTTCTATTCAATATTCATGAGCATGATATTATTCTTCCATAGATTTGAATCATTTCCCCTTCCCCTTTAGGTAACTCACAAAATGGTTCTTTACACATTTTTTTACATGTGGGTGGTTTTATCATCATTCCTCATTTTTCATTTGACATAGCAGAAAGAAAATCCATTATTCTCTTCATATATTCATAACCATGGTACCATTATCAAAAATCAATATCAACTTTGATATCACACTAAATAATTTATTCGTTACTCTAAAAGACTCAGATAGAAATTTCCTTTAAAAGGTATACTTTTATACAACTAAAGAATCTATCTATTTTTCTATCATTGTTGATAACATAACCTAATGTGTATCTTGAAATCCTTTGGATGTTTTCATCATAAAGAGTGACAGATTCATCATACTTTTTCTTCAACTCCTTGAAATCTATTTCCATTTTTGTATGAAGAGTTCAATGGAATTACATGTAAATAAATATTCTCTCAAATTATTCCATTTCCAAGACATCTATTTTATTCTTAAACATAGTGTTATTTATCAACTCCTATCATTTATCGGCCTCTCCATATAAAAGAAAAATCTCTAGAGTATCCATCTTCTTCATAAAAGTATGGAGCATAGAAAATGTTTGTCCATTGAGTTAACCCATTATTTTGAAACAAGTGGATTATAAGATCTAATAAATGTCAGTAGTCATTGCTGCATAATGTACTCAATGGATAGTTTGTTTTTCTTAAGTGAACAAAAATGTTCTACCTAGATTATGTTGTTAATCATAACCTTATGCCTTTGGTTAAGAATCCCCATGACGTTTTTAACTACACTTCACATGGAATTAGGGTTATCATTTGTGAAAATATTCCATTTTCACTCACTTGTGTTATTGGATAACTTTCATCTTGATCCAACCATTTTATAAAATAGAATTTTTTTGAACAGAAGGTATTTCATCATATTATGGATAAATAATTTACTCTTTTATATAACTAACACAAAATTATATCTTATGGGATACCTATGGAAAAAATTTCAAAAAAAAATCCATCAGGATGATTAAATATAATTAGTATTGTCTTAAGGATTATAAAAAACATTCACTAATAGTAATTCCAAAATTAACTGAAAGGCACTTTGTTACTAACTATAGAAACCCAACTTTTTCTTACATGATAATTACATCATTTTAAAGATAAAAAATATTAACATTACCAAAATAGGAACCAAAGGTTTAGTGTGTTGGTAAAATTAGGTGCATAAAATAGTTCTTAATAAAATACTTTGAAACTAATTTAGAATATAATTATTTATCCTTCTGAAGCTTACATCATCCTTAGAAAATGTAGTCACCTGCGGCTGTACATTAAATAAAGGGTTGAGCAAAAACACTAGAAATAGAATTAATAAGGAAAATTAAACAATATAACATGACTAAGAGTAATTATAATAATTATAAGATAATCATTGGATAATTATAATCATCATAATGGAGTCATTGGATAAAGTCATGAAATGATCCAATACATAGAAATGAAACATCAGATCTTAGGTGTCAGATACTAAACATAATTTTGAAAAAATATAGAATCATGCTCATGTGTAACCTATGTTCATAATTATGACATCATCACGGTGATAAAATATATCATAGTATTCATGATTAATACCCATTATCTCATGAGATTTGTCACAATACTCAATTCATGGGAGGGATATATAACTATGATCAAACTCGTCACATCATAACATTTAAATAATCATGCATTCCAAAAACATTATAAACAATAATAGTCATAAAATTACCAATGGAAGGGAATATATTTCATAATAATTTCTTAAATAATACATCCATTAATAAACCATGGGATTCCCAAATGAGAAAGGGGAAACATATTTGGTATAAGAATCATCATTATTGATTGAATACAAAACAATCTGTATTGGAGTCAAGATGTGTTTTTGGAAGATGAGTTATTTTGGGGAAATCATTACATTTCTCATTAAATATGTTTAGAAACATGTATATGAATGAAAATAAAAGGTATGAATAATGAAATTACCTCTTTAGAATATTAAAACTACATCCAAACTGAAATTTGGCATAATATAGGAATATACTAAAGAAAGTAAGTTGTGTTTGAGAATCCCTATACATTATGTCAAAATCATTCTACACATACACTTTGTATCCCTTATAATCAAATTATATTCATTATTTACTTATGTTCGAACATATGATAAATGCATTTTATTTATTATAATTTTATTAAGTTTATTTAAGGCCATTTTGTGAGTTATAGTGTCCAATTTATACATTTTGGGAGAGTTTCTTTTCATTGATTAAGGGTTGGTTTACATGAATATAATTATAGAGCATATTTTAAAATAAGAAAAAATCAAAATAAATGAAATTATATTTTTTTAACTAAAATAATAAATATTATATTGTCTTATATATCATTTATTTTTATGCTATGAGGAATATTAATTTGATAAGACATTGTTGATAAACTTTTAGTTTATTTTTATAGTTCTTCAGTCCATCGCGAAATTCTTTCATTTAATTAAATTTTATGTTTATAAAATAGTTCAAGAAAATTAATAAGGTTATAATATGAATAATAAAATATAGGTTAACCATAACAATTGTTGTATGAATATCATTGTAAAAGGTAATATAAAATGAAAAATCATTATCTATGAAGGTGGTAAATCGACACATCACATGTGATGTTTTAGTTTTATTAAACAAAATAAAGAGAGAAAATATTTGACAATGGATAATCCATAAACAAAATAAAATTAAAGTATATATATTTTAATGGAGTTATCATACCATTTTGGATATGGGGGAGTTGAGAGATGGAATGAAAAGACTGAATTAAAAAAAGGATTGAGTATTTTACCTCCCAAATGTTATCTCCTTGAGAACCTAATTAAGGATATTGGATTTAGACTTTTTTATACCAAAATCTCATAAACATGGGTAAGATGATTTGGGATGGAATTTGGAATAATTTAGACAATCTATAGGGCTTATAAGTTTTGAGGATAATAGGTGGCGTGGTGTGGTATTTATGGGAAAGGAGATAGGTGTTCATTGATTATTTTGTCTCAAGCCTATTAATAGTATTGATTCCTATGACTAAATATAGTAATGTTTTTAGGTGGGTTTTAAACAAAGGGTTATAACATCATATTTGACTCAAAAATTCATTATTTAACATATAATGTTAAATACAAAAAATTACTGTATTTCATTATTCAACAAATTTCAAAAAATATTGATAAATCCAAAAATTCAAATTTTCCAATTTGTAACATATAGATTTAATAAATAGACAACATTACAAGAAAATAATTTTCAAAATATGAGAAAAATAATTTCTATATACAATCATCATTTATTTGAAAAATGAAAATTTTAGTATTATAAATCCGTTTTTGACCATTTGAAAAATTATTTGAGGTCTAAAAAGTTTATCTTATAATTTTAATATATCATAATATTAATTTATGAATCAATTTTAGAAAATAAATAGCCTTTTAATGAATTATATTGATTATAAAAATTTCAATAACATTTTATGTTTTATAAAAATTCCAACAATTAATTTATCAATTTGAAAACATTTATTTACCTATACCATTATACAAATATATCATATTTTCATTTATAAGATTCCAAAATTATATTTATAATTTAATAGTTGAGTTTTTCTATTCTAATGGCCATATTTCTATTCATAATGGTCATATAATTATTCCAACAGTCATGTTACTATTCCATAAGTATATGTTCTTTAATTTCAATAAATATCAGCTAGTTTATTATTAATTTATGAGAATAATTTTTTTATTAGGTTTTCTTTGTGATACATGTGTTTCATGAAATAAATTTAAGAAGAAAATTTTCAATGATAAAAGTTAAGGATGTTATAGTTTCTGGGATATGTAATTACTTAAAAACCATTACATTATCCAATAGTGTGGTGCCCGGTAACTCAAATCTATAAAAGTAGAGATTTGATTTTTTTTAAAAACAATTATAATAAAAAAGTATTTTTTAAAAATTGAGTGATCATAGTTTTAAATATTGATAGAAAATTGAAAGTGAGATATTTATTATCCTTTTGAGATATATTTATAATAGAATTTTCATTTTTTTGACAACTCAATTCTATTAATACTATTTTTTAATAGTTTATTATGATGTTCTAGGAACTAATTATTAATGATGTTTTATTTTGATCATTATAATGGAATATTGTATGTGTACATATCATTATTTTCAAACATTCTAAAAAATTTATGATTACCCCATACTATTCATTAATGTTCATATCATCATATAAAATATCAGTATTCCCTATATGAAATCCGAAGGTGGAGTTGGGTTTTTAAGTGTCTTTTTTTAGAAGTGTCTAGATTCTGAATGAACGCTACCTAACACTCGTGATATTAATCATAAAATGTAAGTTAACATACAATCATGTCTAGATGATGTTTTTACAAGATATTCTGGAATTGATTGATTCTAATTTTACTAAAACGTACATTTTCAAAACATCATTGGAGAAAACAAGTCTCGGTTCATAGATAAAGTTTTTATAAGTAATTTCGTACTTTTTATCATCATATTGATCAGGTGTCGAACATTAGATAAAACTGATTAGATAAATGGAAAACATTGTTTGATTATATTTTATCATGGTTTCATTGAAAGAGGAATGAAATAAAAATGGGAAGCTATAATTTTTTTTTTGAAAATTCAAATTTTTTTTTAAACATGTAATTTTTTTAAATAAGTAAAAAAGGGGGAGAATCTAAATGTTTCTATGGTTATGTTCAATAGTTGAGGAAAACATTTATTAGATGAATAAAGTCTCATGTTACTAATGTATTTTAATGTTTAAAAAAAATTCATCTATCTTCATAGGCTCCGATTCACATAACATAATGTTTCTATGAAGATTCAGTATGTAATGTTTTTTGAAGAAAATTGCATGATTCCTCATGTTATAATGTTATGAAGTGTATCACTGAATATGGAAGATAAGGAATATTTCTACAAAAAACAATTTGTAAGGGAGTACATCAGATAAGATTTTTCGTGGAATTACATTAGAAAAAACATTTCTGAGATTGTAGTGTCTAGTGTTTCAAGCTAATGAAAATATAGAATACAATGAAATCATAGATCATTAGATAGAATTTTTTTATCCAAAAAATTCAAAAAAAGTTTAGTTATTGTAATCCAAATGTTAATGCACCAAAAGTATTTTCCATAAATCATTATTTGGAAAAAACCTTAAATCATATTTAGATTTTATATGAATCTTTATATAACATGTTAAATTCCCATAACATGATGATGATGTGATGGGTTTTCAACTTACTTCCTATTAAACTGGAAAGAGGATGTTTTGAGAAGATCTTTAACACCCAATGTTAATAATGATTTTAGTCGGCTGAAATAACTATAGTATTCATGAATCTTCATTGATTTTATAGAGGAGTTATAAAGCATCAAGAGAGTCTTATTTGAGTGGGAATTTTTTAACACCATGTGATTTTAAAAGTAATTAATATATTCAATATCATACAACCTACAAATCGATGAGTATAAATGAATAATGAAATCTATTTAATTAAATGAAAAAGTTATAACCTTTCTATTAATTTAGTTAGAATGAAAAATATTAATGGAATTATTAAATATATAACGATCATACTCATTGATAAATTATTAAATAATTATAAGAAAATAGTCTATCAATTTTTTAATGTAATTTTTTTTTCAAGAATACATTTTCATCAAAAATTTATTTTCCATTCATTTAATGAATATTAATTATAATTATTTTTTTTATATTTTAATTTTATAAAATAAAATTCACTTTTTTTTATTAGAATATTGTTTTTCATTTTGATATAAATTTTGGGATTTTTTAAATGATATTATGTTTTTAGTTAATAGTAAAAAATACCATTATTTTCATAAATTAAATATCCCTTTAATAAACTAAAAAATTTAACAGTATCATTATATTTTGATATTTATTTAAAGTAACATAATTATTATTTAGGTAAATTTCAGTCACATAAATTATTTTTAATAAACATTATACTGTATTTTAGAATTAGTTTTTTTTGGGGTTAGAAATAGTCATTTGTCTGAAAACTTATTTAAGATATATAATATTTCTTTTTTGATTAACTAAAATAATCCTTAATTTGGAATTTTTTGAAAAAAATATAGATTATATATCAGTAGGTATAAATTTTGTTTCATATAGTGATGTTTTTTAGTCATATAATTAATATAAAATCATATTTTTTTTTGAAAAATTCACTTCTTGAAAACTTGCTTTTTCATTATATTTGTAGGTTATGTTTTAAATTTAATTTCTTGAATTATATGTTTTTAATTTGAAAAAATTGATACTATAATTGGATTCCAAATTCAAAAATTATATTAAATAGGAATTTTAATTTTTAGTCACAATATTTTATGATGGTAAAAAATTATTCTACCATAGTATAGAATGATTAATGAAATGACTTAATGTTAAAGCGTTGAAGCTTAAAATAACAAAAAACTACAACTTGATGTGGTTGGTTGAGGTGTTATTAGAACATAAAAAAAATTAATAATTAATTAATAATCTATTTCTTTTAAATTATTTCATTCATAATTCAATTGTATTTATATATAAAATAATCATTATTTAGTCACTTAAAACCACCGTTTTCTTGTATAAATACCATTTATCACCACCCCATCTATCCTAAAATGCCTTTAACCTCACAAAATATCTTAAAAATAAAATATTCCACCACTATACTAACATCATAGTTATTCCAAACTCACCAAAACACCAATTACATGATCGTTATGGGGTTCTTCATAGAGTTTATATTCAGGAGGTAACTTTCTCAAAGCAGCTGTCTTAATTTATTTTCATCGTATACTTTTTCCTAACCCCATTTATACATAAATGAATGCTAACACAAGAATAATGTATATAATAAAATATTATGATTCTAATTGAATATAATTTATCCATTCATTTTCTTTTCTACTCTTATGAATGGAAACAAAACCATTTCCTAATTTATGGCGGTTGACCGCCTCTGTGGATATTGATTATTCATTTTCCATTATTGGCATCAAGGACATCTATAAAACAATTATTAGGGTTAAATAAGACTTTAATAGTTATATTATAATCTATTTCATGTTCTATATCTTAGAAATATATGTAATTTTAAATAAATAGAATGAAATTCATGATTTTCTGGAAAACCACCAAAATAAACTAAACATTTATCTTTATGGTTATATCAAAGGAATATTCCTAATTTATGAATGAAAAATTATATATTGTAATATTTATACTTCGGTAATTTAATTATTTATATTTTATTTCCCTTTTTGAGTATTATTTCTATTTAAAAATAATATCTACAATTATGGAAAAATAAACTGACCATGAAAGCCATGAAACTAACTCATCTGAAATAATGAAAATAGTGAATCGTTTTTAATAAACGTGTAGAGAGATTTAAATAAATGATCATATAATGTATTATAAAATTAAATATTGTTATTTAATAAATTAATAATAATATTCAAACCATTATAAAGGAGGTTTTAATAGGTTCGGAGGATGCTCAACTAGAGGTATGTGAATTCTTAACCCAATTTCCATTTTTTGGGTTAACGTTCAACATCATTAATTATATTATTACAACATTATGTGTCAAATAAATTATTATTATATCATTTTGTATTAGAAATTTTTAGGTGGAATTATTTGGGATATATGTAATAAATTCATTTTACTAACATTCACATCAATGATAAGATATTTGTATGGAGATTTTTTTAATCTACTTTTAAAGTTCCTTTTCAAATTAATTTTTTTACATATTTGGAAAGAATAGAATTACCCAAATTCATGTCACTGTAAAATTTTTAATTATAAAATATAATTTTACATGTTTACATTCTAATAATATTTTTTCAATTTTATTTTCACATATTATAAAAATTAGTTATTTAAAACTGGTACTTTACTTTTCTTCAATGATTGTTTTTATTATCAAATATATCGTAATGTTTGTTCTTATTTTAGTTCACGAGAACTATATATAATTATGGGTGGTTCTGTTATAAACCAATAATAGGTGGTTCAATGATAAACCACAGATTGTTGGTTTTTTTTATTATTTAATAATTAGTGGTTCCATTATAAATCAAGGAAGGTTGGATATGTTATAACCTCTAAAAAATTGGGTACTCTAAAAATGTAGGTTTACCATATTGTTTAGTCCATTTGTAAGAGTGATATGGAAAATGAATTCCCATGTCACCTAAATTTGTTTTATATTCTTTCAAATGAGTTGTCATTGAAATTTTCTTACATTCAAAAGGTATGATAATAATATTTTTTGAAAATATGATTCCTCTTTTCACGGTGAAAAGGTATGTTTTCATTAACATTTTTATAGGTCTTTGATATACTAACTATTTACTCTTTCTACATCCCTTAAAAATAGTTACTGATTATCCCATGTTTTCAATTTTATTTCAAAGGATTTAATTAATATTAGGGACATGTTTGAGATTAAGGGAAAAATTGTAATAATTTTTCATGAACAAAAACAAGGTTATTTTATGATTTTTATAGAAAAAATGGATATTGAGTATAGTTGTCCTCTTGTAATGTATGGGTTTACCATATATGATTTAGTCATAATTCTATAAACCTATAAACATAAAATATCCTTGTGTTTTCAATATGGTAAATTATATTTTAGCATCACCGTAATATGTCATTTGTAAGGTGGGGTCCATAATTATGGTTTCAGGGAAGGGTTTAGATAAATTTAGAGATTAAAATAGTTTCATAAGATTTATGGATATAATCATAGTGTATAAATTATTAATGTTTACTATAATATTGAATTCTAAGACACCAATTTTATTGTTTAATGTGATGTATTTTTATGAGATCAATGATACTTTTGGATATTGTATTTAAAAAGGTAATCTATTTATTTATAAAGGATTTTAAGATTAATGAATTATAGTGTTTCCAAGGGTATTATATTATATGGACCGTTTTAATTGTATCATGTAACAATTCATATCAAATTTTAATGATATTATTTTCTATATATTGGGTTTCATTTATTAAGAAGGAATGAAAGAGATAGCTCACAACCTTTATATCCCCATTAAATGAATTTATATGAACTATTACAAACAAAAATATTATTTTAATTATTTGAAATCATTATGGGTATTCAAATAACCTAAAACAAACTATTTGGCATAAGTAACACCTTTACTTATATAATTTTTTAAGGTCATGGTATACATTTTAATTTATTTAAAAATATCAAATTTACAAACTCTCTCAAAAAAAGGAAATTCCACAACATGCATTATTTTTTAATTTTTAGAAGATGGTTATTATTTCAGATGATAAAAGTGATTTCAACGATTTCGAGAGGTCTTAATTAATGTATTTATTTTTTTTACTAATGTTAAAATTATGATGCATTTCTTGTTTCATATTGATGAATCATAAGAATTATATTCATATCTATGATTTTAGTAATGAGGTTTTAAGGAATAAGATGATGAATCATGGTTAATTGTTTAAGAAGGAAGATCAATGGGGATGTGCTTATGTATTAGGTTACCAAAATTTCTTCTGTATTTTTTTTTATAAATTTGAAACATTTGTTAGATGGAGATGATTCCTTTGAAAATTGGTAAAAATGATATAATTTTTATAGAGTATATAAGAAATAATATTATTATATGAAAAATTATATTACTCAAAATCCCATTAATGTTAGTGTACAAAAGATTAAAGTATTTAGAAGTATTTTTGGATTATATAATCTTTGAATTTGAGGTTATTAAGGGTTATAAATTTTTGGGTTGAAAAATCCTAGTTATGAGATAAACAATGAGGTTAAAACGATAATTTTTTTTGAAGATATTTTGGAAATTTATACTATTTTATAAGGATTATTT
This sequence comes from Viscum album, assembly GCA_963277665.1. Taxonomy (NCBI): domain Eukaryota; kingdom Viridiplantae; phylum Streptophyta; class Magnoliopsida; order Santalales; family Viscaceae; genus Viscum; species Viscum album. The sequence continues at coordinate 599,174,371 of OY728121.1, forward strand.
TAATATATTTTTATAAAAGGTAATCTTATAGATTTCTTGACAATGTTTTTCATTTGTAAAGTCTAAGAGGATCTATCCCAAAACCGAAGGGCTACAAGTGTGCATCTACTACCACTAGACTACTTGAATTCCTAGTATGAATGATAATTTTCATTTTATTTAAATTAATTATTAAATTTAAATTTTTTTATTTTGGGATCAAATTTTGTATCCAATATGTAAACCTTAGATTGGTTAATTGATTTGGTGTTTAAGTGACTACTATTTTTTATGAATATATTCAACAATTTGGGAACTATATATGATAATGATAAATAAACAACTATAGGATTTTATTTAAGAAACAATGTGTGGATTATATTCTAGAAACATATTTTATTTATGAGGATTCCGGTTATTTATAATAAAAATTAGTATATTATGGATATAATTACATTTCAGAATGTGACATTAAGACTGATTGATATTATCTGATGAAAAAAATTAAATTTGTCTTGGAAGATTATTTGATAAATTCTTTTAGATTTTTTGGGATTCAATTTTTATTCCACAATATATTGGGGAATATTAATTATATTTATTTTTTGATTGATATATGTTTAAATTTGTGTATTACTGTTAAATTTAGGTCATTTAAGTAATTTTTTCATCATATAATGGTTTTTTATTAGACAATTACATTATATTATACCATAAAATTTTGATTTTCTTAACATGTATCACCCTAATACTTTAACATATTTTTTACTTTTATAATAAATTTAACTTTTTTGATAACTTATATTTCACAAAACACCAGGTTTAGAGAAACACTATTTAGTCATGTTTTCCAAAATCTATAAATTTCAAGCTTCTATAGAGAGTTTATATAGTGAATTTATGGGTTATATATCTAATTAGATATTTTTACGTTCATAGAATATATTTGATAGCCATAAGATAATAACAAACCAAATAATACCCATGAAATCCTATATTTTAATAAAATCATTTTTACAACAATTTAATGACAATCCTATTTTAAATACATTTTTTGAAAAATTATTTTATTTTATTTTAAATAATAAACTACTTATTTAAAATAGAAATTTAAAAATATACTTAGGATGACATTTTTAGTATTTTTTTGATATGTTTCTTATTTTGATGAATAATAATAAAATATTATATTTTAATTGAAAACTGCATTTTCAAATAAAAAATATGTTTTGTTAAAGTAATTTTTTGATTGTTTTGATGATATAATTATATCAATTTATTATCATTTAATATGATTTAGTAAGTTTTAATAAATTTCACATTCAATTTAGATATGAAAACATTTCAATCTTTTGAACATTTTACATAAAAAACTCATTTTCTCATCTCGTCAACGAGATTATTTTTTAATTAATTTATTATATGTTTGTGATATTAATTAAAAAAAATTGATTCCATATTGGGAATCGGAGGGTATAAATTATATAAATATTTCCCTTTTTCTAAAATAGGAATTACATCTCCAGCAAAATTTTGTATTAATGCTTATGGGTAATCATGTAATTAAAGGTAAAAAAAATGTCACAAATATTATAAAATCCCCTAAAAATTGTATTAATTTAATTTGATGAGTTTTTTAAACCAAAATCATCATTGTATCAATTTTAACACCACTTGGAGCCTCTTGGATGTAATTACGGATTTTATAATATTTTATTATAGGTGAAGTCAAATATGTCACAATCTTGTTTTAATAAGTATTACATTTTTTAATATAATTATTTAGAGGATATAATAGACTATAAATATGCATTGAAAATATAATATGTTTATATTAATTATTCTAATTGTTTTAAATTTTTGGAAATAAATAATTAAATTAAATGGCGAGACAATGAGGTTGTAGTAATTACTCAATTAAAGAAACAATCAATTAAAAAATATTATATATATTAAAAGAAATATAGTTTTATGTAATTTTTCTGATCCATCAACTTTTTGGGGGAATATAACATGTTAGGGGTTGTTACGTAAATATTATTGATGTTATATTGTTGTAGGTATTTTCTTAAAGTCAAAGTTATCAATACTATCAAAATTATCACTTATGATTATTTTTCAAAATAATATTTTATAAAAATTTTAAATTCATTAAATTATTGAATAAAGTAAATGGAAAGATATATAATCATATAAATAATAAATTTACCAATTCTTATCTAATTGAAATTTGATAAGTAAAAATAACATATTTTTAGTATAGAAAAATGTCTTACTATAGTTAAAATTACAATGGGTTAATTAATGGTTAATCAAAATTGTAAGTATTAAAATAACACCAAAACCTATTTAAATTATATTTTTTTGGGATTACATATTTATCACATATTATATTCAAATAAATGATATTTTAGATATATTTTAAATGAGATTGAATTTATTTTAAATTAATTTTTTGAGAAATTCCAAAATCATCCCTCACATTATTTTTAAACGGACAACTCCTCCCTCACTAACTCACATGAAATTGAGCCTTATATCTATAAAAACCCTAAAATAGTCTATAAACTTACCCCCTAATCATATAAACCTAAATTTTGGATAAATAAAAACTGAGGAAGAATTTTTGTATAAACCACAAGGGGTTACCCAAATAAAATTTAATGTTCTTCAACAATCACTTTAGTTTTATTTCTTACTCCACTAATTAATTTATTATTATTTAATGGTTACATAGTATCCTATGTATCATAAATAAAATGAGATTTTTTATATTAATCTTTATACCTTCACTTACAAATAAATCCATTTAATGGGTAACGAACATACTATTTATGTCTATGGTAAACTAATTTCTCATGAAACAATGATTGTTCATTTTTCCTTTATCGCCTCTCATCGTGGGAATTATGATTGGAACTCCATTTATATATGTTATTAATAATTTATTTATTATTATTTAATTATTTTATAACACATACCTTTATGCTCCCATTTTTGTAAATATAATTACATCGTGTGTGGAAGTGTGGACTATCACCCAAGAAAGTGAAGTGATTCATTAACGCTATACATGGAACATATATAAAGGATGGTTTTATAAAACATATAAGAAATATATGAAATTAATATAGTTCTTTTATTATAATATATAGACATACCATTTAATTTTAATTCTAAAAATACGTCAATGAAATAAAAGTATCGTTCATACGTACGTACAACCTATCATCTCCATTAACAGTGCATTTCATTTCATTTATCCAAAAATTATGGATCATTATAAATACATATATAATAGATAAATATGATATTTAAATAATGTTTTAGATTATGGATATCATGAAAAAATTATCTAAATAATGGTAACAACAAATAACAAATCAAAACATACTCAAGAAACTAGGCATTTAACACCTATAGTAGTTAAAATAATGAAAGATTACTAACAAATGTGTAATTAGATATTATAAGTGTATCATATATGATATAATAAATGTTAATATGGTTTTATAACAAGTTATTAAATTATTAATACCATTATATATGAATTTAATTGATGTTCATCCAAAAAGAAATGCAAGGTATGGGATTTTTTACTCAATTTCATTTCATTAAGGCATATTGTAATGTTTTGAACCATGCCCATTTTATATGGTGTATATACTTCCCTATTGACATGTTGTATCGTGAATATACTTATTTTAATATTATTATAACTTTAATATAATTATATTACTTCTTGGGAGTTATAATTCAATTATTTCAATGTGGTACAGGACACTTTGGAATTTTAAAGATTATTTTCCACAAGAATGTTTTCAATGTTCATTCAGTAGTATTTCCATAAAAATCTAGGTTTTTAATTATCCTACACTGGGTAATTATTGATAAATTCCATATTTTTTATTTAATATGGATATTTTATAAGAAATATTAATTATTAATTAAATTGATAACTTGAAATGAGAGTTGATTTTGATTAATAGTGATTAGTGGGGCCGTAATTTTATGTAGTCCCTCAATCCATCGATAGGTTCTCATGATACTAATTAGTTTAAAAAATTAAATGGTTTTCCATCCATGTTTTTATACCATCTTGTGAAAGGTACTGATGGCGTGGGTTTTCATGTTCTCCAGACATGGAATCCAATAATTAAGCATTTATTTCATAGATATTTCAGTTATTATCATTATTATCCCTGATATTTTCATATGATAAAACATAATGATGAATTTTATTATCATTTTATTAATTATATGGAATTTATTTCAGTTATTTACCTATATATATTTATTATTCCTTATCATGTTATATTAATGTCATGTCTTTTCAGTTATTTACCATGCGATATTGATTATTCCTTATCTAGTTATTTAAATGAAAGTGTGATTAGTTATTAAACATTCCATATTAATTTATGTATTATTACTTCTGTTTTACTTACCTTTATAGATAAGTTGAGATCTCACATATTATGTTTCCTTTTCCCTGGTTTGAAATAAAAAATCCTTGAATAATCCTTCAAAAATGTTGTTTAAATAATTTTATCATGTATCATGTTTTATATTCATTTCCCAATGTAATATGGGTTTCATTTATGTAATCTTGATTTACAATACTTCTTAAATTGATGCCTACTTTAGGATTTGATTCCTTTTAATTCATTACAATTTAATAAAATATGGAACTTGCTCTAGGCTTTTGGGGTTGGGGAATTATAGTTGGTATCAAATGAATTTAACTAGCAACAATGGAAACTTGATTTTGAAAACATTTATTAGGCAACAATACCCTAAGATAGATTTTGGGGATAAGTATAGAAGAACAATCTAGAATTTTAGAATGCAGAGATTATGTGGGTCTTCCTCGCTATACATCCATGGTAGGATACTACTAATGGATGTGGTTCTGGAACAGATGAACCTATGTGTAAAAATTAGGATAAGGTACATCGGGTATGACTTGGCGTAACCATGTACACAATAACTAGACATACTACACACCAGTTATGACACTCCTAGGGAATATGCTTCTAATGATTCACATATCTTTGAAAACCATTATGAATGATTTTAAATTAGTGATTTCCCTAATGAATCCAAAGTTTAGGATTTATAATACATAAATTTTTAATTTATGTTGCCTATTATACAATATTTTAAATTCATGATTTTATGATAAAATTGAATACGTTTAATTATTTATAAATTAAACATGGAAGAATGAATGGTAGTAGTACTCAAAGAAATTCTAAGGGTTTACCTACTGAGGAATCTAATATAGCTTGTATTGGAACATAGACAAGTATGGTGATACTAGGGAAACATAATCTGGTTATGAAAAATAACCTTTCTTGAATGGATAATCCAATTCTGTAGAGAGATTATCCAATACTAGACCACTATATGTGATAGAAGTCTATATATTTTTGTTGAATTGCTAATCAAATTATATTTTAGTAGTGGATTATGTCTCTGGAAAATATATTTATATCCTTAGGATGTAGTGAAATAAAAAATTTACAATTATGGTCTATTGTCTCAAACGTGATTTTAATCAATGGTGGACATTGATCCAAAATACTAATGAGAAAGAAGAAATTGAACATATGAAATAGAGAACATTTTGGGAAACATTAATTAGTATATACTACCCTAATGATCAACAAATTTAGATGAAGAAGAATTTACATAGCTTGAATAAAAAAATAGAGTATTACATATTATAAATCTACCTTTACGATGTTAAATAGTTTTACTATGGATTATATACACAATAAAACGTTCTAGATTGATCACTTAGTTGAAGGTCTTAAGAAAAAATCTATAAAGGGTACTAGTTTTTAATAATTTATCATCATATAATGAAATAGTTTTATCATCCATCAAGAAAGATATGGAATTTTCAAGGATCAAAATATTCAAAGGGAACCATGACATGTAGATGACATCTAAGAATTATATAATAGGGAATGCATCAAATAAGAATAATAATGTTGAGTGACTTCCATCTTGTGAAAACTATGGGAAAAAACACCAAGGTAAATGATTAAAGGGGAATGGAGTTTTGTATAATTGATAACATATGGGACACCATGATCTTGAATATAAGGGGATGAATAAAATCAATGATTTCCATCATTACAATTTAAATGATATGGGACACTATTCAATTGAATTCCCCAAAAATGAAAGGAATCAACCATATAATAGGTTGAGGGGATATGAATATGTTTAGGAAATCACAATAGTGGAGATAGATGTAAAAAATGAGCTGGTCGAAGGTACATTAATCCTATCTTCAAATTTAACCAATGACTTAATTGATTTAATATCATCACACTCTTTTATATGAAACAATATTTATAAGAAAATAAAACATTTCCATTCTGTTTAAATAAGATAGTTTTTAGTAAAGAATCCTAAGGTAAGTATCATTACAATAATGATGTGTCGGGAAGTCCCCATTATGAATAGAACAATGTTCTTTAGTTTTTGACTATGTTATCATTCCTGTGGTTGAATTTGTTATAATTCTAGTTATGGAATGACCCATAAAATATGATGCAAAAATCTATTACAACAGAAAGGAAATTATGATTCTTAAGGAAGATGTAGAATTAATCATCATTATAGCATATGCTTCCACACATAATTGTTAACTAGATCCATCCAAAATAGCTCTACTGAATGAAATTCTTGAGGAATTAGTGCAAAAAATATCTATTAATTGATAATGTAGTCATAAAATTTAGAATATACCTATTGTAAGGGAATACATTGTTTTATTTCCGGAGATATTACCAATAAATCCCCAAGATAATGAAGTTGAATTTTCTATCGAATTAATCCTCCATGAAAAAGATATATAAAATAATCCCTATAAAATGGCCCATATGGAATTTGTGGAGTTAAATAATAAAATAGTGGATTTGGATAATAAGGGATTTAATCACCCTAGTATTTCACCATTGGGATCCCATATTCTCTTCATTAATAAGAGCGATGGGACCACGAGGTCGTGCATTGATTAAAGGGAAGTGAATGCTATTAAATTAATGAACATGTATCCCCTACCTCACATTGAAGTCTTATTTAATCTTCTTTAAGGATCACAGTATTTTTCAATGATTTTTCTCCTTTATGGGAATAACTTTTTATGATTAATTAAGAAAGAAATTCAAAAGAAAACTTTTTAGAAATGTTATAGACATTACATGTGTACAATAATTCTAATTGGATTAACTAATTCACCATCAAGTTTTAGGGACATAATGAAAAGAGTATTCAAAGAATATCATGATAATTTTATTTATTCATAGATGATATTCTAGAGTATTTTAAAATCTATGAGGATTATGATAATTACATGCAGATTAGTCTTGAGAATCTTAGAAGGGAATAGTTATACAATATATTTGGTAAGTGTGATTTTTGGCATCAAGAAGTTCCTTTTTATGGCCATATTATTTGAGAGGATGTAATATTAGTTAATCCTATTAAGAAAATGGAAGTCGTAGAATGTCTTATACAAAAAAACATAACATAGGTACATAGTTTCATTAGTTTGGAAGGTTATTATAAGTGGTTCATTCAGAATTTTTCCCAATTGGAAAACACATTAAACAATATTACATGTAAAGGGGCTATGTTTGTTTGGAAATGTCACGACCCATCCCATGGGGCCCAGACGTGACTAACCCTAGCCTATCGTCCAAAGGCCAGGGATTAGTGACTAGCACATAATGTTATTTCCCGAACAGGGAAGGCATTACCTTAGAGATCTATACACACCCAAAATGGGTATCTGATGTAAACAACCAATAAAATAAGTTATAACCATGAGATTAAATTAAAACCACACGTGAAACTGTAAACCTAGAAAAGTTTTCCCTAATAAAATCCCTAGAAACTAAAAATGATGTAAATAGTTGTCACATCTACCCTAGAGGTCAACCTGTAGGGTAATAGCTATATGTATGAAGTCAAAGAAGAGGATCTTGATTGCACCTGTCACACCAAGCTATACCACATCCCGAACCTCCAAATTCTACCTTGGAGGATTAGTAGTCTACACCAGACACACACGTGTGGGAGGAGCCCGAGTATGGGTGAGTATATCAACTCAGTAGGGGACCACGATACCCCTGATGGTCTCTCATTAATCCACAAATGAAAACATCACAGGAAATACCATAAATGTAATATCAAAATCATGATCTAAATCATGATGCACAAAGAAAAAGAGGAAGCTCACTGTTACAACATAACATCATGGTTACTGGGATATGGATGACTAGTTGTAAAGATTGATCATGTTTTCTGTAGTAACTCCACTGTTGACCCGTATAGGTCCCTGTATGCTGACTCGTATTGGTCACTATATGTTGACCTGTATTTGTTGCTAGTGCTGACCTGTATTGGTCGCTACTGCTAACTTGTATTGGTTATTGGTGCTTACTCGAATTGGTCACTACTATTGTCCCATATTTGTCACTGGTATAGAGGTAGGGATGAGTAGTCCTACAACCAGATATTCCCACTCTGTAGTTTCTGATGTTGACATGTAATTGTCACTATTCTTCTTTATGTCACAACCATCAAGTGGATTCCCGCATGATGCATTCCTGATCTACAAAATTTTAATCTCCTCCATCCAACGGTCATATTTCAGAAGGTATGATGTTCTTCAAAAATCATACCCAAGGGACCTCCCTGTCATAGGGGTCCCAATGTGACAGACGGTGCGTCGATCAGATGCCCATTCTATGAGATATGGGCTCTTTGGAAAAAGGAAGAGGTTGGATTCATGTCTGATCCAACCTAGGTTTCATGTCAAACTCCACCAAAACTCACTTAGAGTGTCTCCAAAGGACTACCTTGTCACAAGGATCCTTATGCCACAGACGGCGCGTCGATCGGACGCCCGGTCTGTTAGTTACACCCCTTTCCATGAAATAGGGTTGATCGAAACTCGGTCTAGCCTGGCTCGATCAGGCCAGCCGAAATAATCCAAAACGAATGATTCCCAAAATGGGTCCCAAAACCACTAATGGCATGTCAAATGGACACGCACTTTGTCAGTTATTGGTGTTCCTTTATTCGGGGGTCGGTTGGGTCTGGGCCAGGTCCGACTTGGTCAGGCCGACCCGACGCAACGAGTCTCGTGGTCTACTAGACCCTTCTCGGTTACATCCTGTTATGGGTCAGCCTGGTTCACTATGTCATACCATCAGGGTCATCCTTGTAGGTTCGCAGTACCGGGACGCATATGGCTTGGCCTGCAGAGTGGGGCTCGACCCACCCGCGTTGGCTGATTGGGTCACGGGTCTGGCCGGACCTGCTAGGTCGCAGGTGTAGCCCAGTCCGCCTGAAGGTAGACTACCTCTCCATCTAGCCTCACAGAGGCAGTTCCGTTTCATTTGGCAGGTGGGGTGCTACCCCACTGCATGCGACGGTCGGCCCAGTGGTCGAATGGTATCTTGATGAAGCGGCGCATCATCACCACACTTACCACGGCCCACTGGATGTGGCTACAGCCACCGACAGTGCCTGCGGGTGCCACCCTTCTATCATGTGGCAGGCATGGGCCGACTTCCTCTGGCCATCGGGGAACGTGACGGTATGCTGCCTTCCGACCACCTACAGCTGGTTGCCACAGGTCTCCCCTAGCCACCGCTGGTCGTCGCTGCCATGGCGCGCTGGTGGTTCTTCCCTCAGGCTTCCGGATGTGCTTCAATGGTCCATTCATTGTGTAGTATATGAATACGAGTCTCCCAGACTTCTTCCATCATAGTGTGACCCACTATCTTGTGTTTCAATCAAAATTGTGGAAATTCATCCCAGGAGAACGCAACATGAACAAAACAGTAGAGGGTCCGAGCCTTGTTCATCGGCTCATGCCCTCTAAATTACCATGATTACTGGAGGGAGAATATTTTTCTGGCATTAAATATTAAATAATATCATTTCAATAACATTAAACAAAATCCAAACATAAACCCCTACCTCTAGATCTATTGGAGGTGTCGCGGTTGTGGCGGGAGGAGTGTCCACGTTAGATATGGTTGTCTGCATTCATCGATCACATATCATTGCTTCCCGAGCTTTTTTCCTCCATCGGTAAATGTTTCCACAGAACTCTGAAATATTTTCCTCACTTGAAGATTTCAAGCCAAAACTCCACCCCAAGATCAATTTAAATATGAGGGGGAAAGTTGAGTAACACGTTGAATAATTAATGAGGTTCATTAAATTATTTAATGAAGCTATTTTAATTTACAACGGTGGAGTTACGCAGTTGATGAGTGAAGCCATTAAATGGAATGAAAAGTCAACAGTCATGACCCTGCCGCTCATTCATTGTAGAAAAAGGAAATTAAATTTTAATTATAAGTTGTTATATTATTTTTTTAAAAGTCCAAAAACTATCTTTTTCTCCCAACCAACTATGGTCAAAGTGAAGCTTCCATTAAGTGAATCTCGGCGCTGCAGATTTAACAGTGCCATCATATTTTTAATTCGATCACTAGTTCAAAAGATAGAAAATTCCTCCCCTGATTTTACTAAACATAACTTAAGAAAATGTTCATAAATTCATTCTGTACACATCAGGCCTCAGAATCATGCGCCATCAATTTTTACATACTCGTAATAATCCAAAATTATTTAAAAACAATTACATAGAATTTTCAGGTCGTAACAGTCTCCCCACCTTGGGGGTTTATATCCTCAAATACCAAACAAGTCAACACAAACAATAAGGGGTATTGGGCACGCATATGAGCCTCTCACTCCAATGATCTCTCCTGGAGATTCCCATGCTGCCCCTGAATGTGCACCAGATGTATTGAACACCAGTGAAAGATCCACTCTTGTTGATCCTCTATCTCAATTGGGTACTCCAAAAAAGTTTCCCCATCATCGTCCACCAGCTTTCCATGGTCAATGACATGAGATAGATCATTCATGTATCTCCTCAGCTTTGATATGTAAAAGACATCATGAACCATATCCAACTACGGTGGCACTGCCAACTAGTACACCACCATGACAATCCTCCGTAGTATCTGGAATGGTATGATAAACCCTGGTGAGAGTTTTCCACCTCAGCCAAATCTTGATTGTCCCTGTTGAGGGAAGACTCGCATGAAAACGTGGTCCCCCTCCTGGAACTCTAGTGGTATCCTTCGCCTATCAAGATAGGACTTCTATTGGATCGGTGCAGTTTTCATCTGCTTTCAAATTACTTACACCTTCTTAGTGGTAGCATGTACCATCTCTAGGCCCACTCGTGTTTCTGTCCAGCCCAATGGTGATCTGCACGGTCATCCAAACAATGCCTCAAAAGTGTCCATACCAATGGTGGAGTGATAAATTCTTTGGTATGCAAAATCCACAAAGGGTATTAGGTCCTCCAAAATGTGACCAAAATCTAGGACACCTACACGAAGCATGTCCTCCATGGTCTGGATGGTCCGCTCTGTCTGACCATCTTTCTATGTGTGAAAAGAAGTGCACAAGCGAAGTTGAGTCCCAAAATCATCTGAAAATCCATTCCACAACTGGTATGTGAATTGTGCGTCATGGTATAAGACAATTGTTAAAGGAACCCCGTGAAGTCACATGATCTCCTAAATGTGGAGATGTCTCATGCTCTCCACCATACCCATCTCTCGAATAGAAAATAAGTGGGCCAACATGGTGACTAATTCAACAATCACCTTGATGGTATTGTGCCCTATGGATGTATGTGGTTTCCCCATTAGAAAGTCCATAGATATTTATTCCCACTTCCACTTTGATATCTCAGGGGGTTGTTTCAAGCCTGCTGGTACCTAGTGCTCGACCTTCATTTTCGGACAAGTGAGGCATCTAGAAACAAACTCTGCAACAACATTCTTCATCATTGTCCACAAGTAATAATTTTGGAGGTCTGATACATCTTCATCATTCCTGGATATAATTCCAAGGGGGGTGCATGGAACTCCATCAGCCCCTCCTCTCATAGCGCTGCTGGTATAACTGTACGTCCTCTGAAAAGGATAGCGTGCTCTCCACCTTCATAATAACTATCAAGTTCATGGCCTGAGGATATATATACACATGTAGTCTCTCAATTTCTAGCTTTGAGTTGTGCCTCCCTGACTCTTAGAAGGGGTTTAGGGGAAACTACAATCGATTGGAGGTAGAATGTCTCATCTCTATCCACATTGGATATCTGATGTGAGGATAACCTCTCTGAAGCCTTGTTATGTAGCTGCGAAATCGATCACTAGCTAAGTTCATATTCCACAACATTACCATTATCAAGTGTAAAGACTATATAAAAGTCATATTCCTGGAGGTACTATAGCCAATGTCGCTATCTCAGATTAAGATATTTCAACATGAAGATATATCTAAGACTCTTGTGGTATGAGTAAACAATAAACCACTGGACCATCAAATATTGTCTCCACATCATCAATGTGTAGACTAATGCAGCCAACTCCATTACATGAGTCGCATAATTATTTGCATGAGGAATCATCTATCATGATCCATAAGCAATCACTACATCCTCCTGCATCAAGATGCAACCAAGTCTGGTCCCAAATGCATCACAGTAAACCACGTAGTCAGTGCCCTCCTCCGGAAATATCAGGATGGGAGTATTAGTCAAGCTCTGCCTCAACTGTTGAATGCTCTGCTAGCTAGTATCTAACCATAAGAAGGGTTTCCCCTTCTTTGTCAAAAAATTCATAGGTGTTTCTACTCTAGATAAATCATGTACGAACCTTCGATAGTATCCCACTAATCCAAGGAAGCTCCTCACCTCAGTAACACTCCTGTGTGGCTCCAATGAAAGTGTTGCCTCAATCTTCACTGGAACCACTTCAACTCTATTCTCTGAGATAACGTTTCCTAAGAAGTGGAACTTCCATATCAAGAACTCACACTTCATGAGATTCCCATATAACTAGTTCTCCTAAAGAGTGTCCAGAACTATCCTCCAGTGTACAATGTACTCTTCCTTGGACGCCGAGTACACAAAGATGTTTTCGATGAAGACCAAAACAAATCGGTCGAGATATGGCGGAATTTTCTTGTTCATGATCCCCATAAATTCTTCATGAGTATTCATCACACCGAAAGGCATCACCAAGAAATCGTAATGGCCATACCGACCTCTAATGTTTGTCTTCGGTACATCCTCGCATCATACTCTAAGATGAGGATAGCCTAATATGAGTCCTATCTTCAAGAACCCCTTCACTTCATTCAACAAATCAAACAGATCATTAATACATTCCAACAGATACTTGTTCTTCGCAATCACCTAGTTTATGACACGGAAGTCCACACATAGCAACAAACATTTGTCTTCCTTCTTTGAAAACCACACTGTGGATTTCCATGGAGAAACACTGGGCCTTACAAATGCCTTCATCTCTAAGTCCACCAAATGTACCCTCATCTCCCAGAGCTCCGAAGGGGCCAACTGAAATGGTAGTGTAGATAATGGTGTGTTTCCTCACTACAAGTCAATGTGGATGTCTACCTCTCTATGAGGAGGTAGTCATGGAACATATTCTAGAAAGATATCCTCATACTCATTCACCACCACTACAAATTGTGGACTCGTTTCATCCACTGTGTCGAAGGTCATGCAAGCCAATTGATATGTAATCAGCTGCAACCACCTGAGCACAAGTCCATCTTGTGCTGCTTTATTTTCCATCTCACCAACAAAAAAATGACCTCCATCTCTGCACGTACATCGCGCTATACGTCTCAAGCAATCAATTTTTGCATGAACAGCTGATATCCAGTACATGCCTAGAATGATGGCGTAGGGATTCAATGCCTCTACTAGAAGATCCCATATGGAACTATATCCTCCTAGAGTAAGATCACATGGTTGGTTCCAGTTTGTCATCACATAATCTCCTCCCGTAGGAGTGTCCAAACTCAATGGTTGAGCTAAAAGCTCAGTTGGACTCTGAATGTACTGAATTAAGTTTGTGGTAAAGAAAGAATGGCTAGAACATGTGTCAATAAGCACTATTTTTGAAGTAGAGAAGATACATATCTTACCTCGTATCATCTCAGGGACATCATGATTGTGAGCCTCTACTTCCTATAACTGGGTCTGTCTCCATTCACCTACTCCCTGAGCTCATGGTAGACCACCTGGGGGTCGTGGTGGTAGTACCTTGTGACACCGACCACCTCCTTTTACATAACCTGCTCCCCTGTCTCATCCAACGTCTGGCTAACACGCATTCTCTTGCTACTACTGGTGCCCCGATGGACCCTCCACCTTCTGCCGATCATCCATACAGGGAGTCGGATAGTCACAAAATTTTTGACCCTTTACCCAACAAGAAAAACCGATCATTCCTCCCAGGTGTCTCCCTAGAACTCTTAATCCTCGCACCTCTAACCCTGCATCATGGGTTCGTCCTCCGAAAGTTCTATACCACATGGGCTTCTAAGTCATCTTTCTACTACTAGCTATAGATAACTTTACTACCTATCATCTAGTAGGGGATCATAGTGTCATTTCCTGGTCGAAAAGGATGATCTCTATCTACAAATCTCACTCTAGCACCCCATCCTATGTTGGGATATAGAGAGAAACTATCTCAGCTCAGATATCTCATTGGAACCCATACTCAAAGGTATTTTCCATAATTTAAGGGTCTCATATCATGTCGGTGGAGTACCAGGAGTGTTCAGTAAATCTCCCCGAGTATAGAGCCACTGTCAGACTACCCTGCTGTAGATGGAGTAGCACCAAAATACGCACAAACCGTAGTGTCGCTGGCATGAAATCTTCCCTGAAAATGATTTAAAATTCAAGACAAGTGAGGGTTGTCTCCTAATGCACCTAGTGCATCAACCACCAATATCATCCTATCCGAAACTGAAGAAGGCTAGTAGCCAATACCACCATCTGCTCGGCGGGTGTCTCTCCTAAGAGAAACACCTGAAAAACTGACTCAAGCTAGTCCAATACTACCTGGGGGTCTGTCTCACCTCAAAAACATAGAGGCCACTATATATGGAACTCATTCAATGTGCTCAACCGACATTCCTAAACCACTGGTAGCATTTTATGGTCAATGGGTGGTGGTGCTGCTGTTACACCACCCGAAAGTTCCATCATAGTGATTGGTCCTTACACTGATCCATCATCACTCAGTAGGCCACTTTCATGATTTCTAACAGGAATCCTAGCTAGCTATCTTCAAGGAGGAATCCAGTAAGAAACAGATGTTCCACATTCAATAAGTTATACAGGCTGAGCTGACTCATGAAATAACATTAAGAATTTTCCAACAACTAGCAACCAGTGTTTTGATGTACCATGTCAGAAAACAAAAATCAGGGTCTTGGTGTATGGATGCGTGGGCCGCCGCACTACCACTAGACTACTTGTACTGAAAACCGAAATCAAAAATGTTTACACCAATGCCTCATTAAAAGTAGACTCTTAGTTCTTCTGGTAGAAATGATCTCCCTCTGATACCACTTTGTCATGACCCATCCCACGGGGCCCAGATGTGGCTACCTCAAGCCCAGCTTCCATAGGCTAGGGGTTGGTGACTAGCACCTGAAGGATTTTCTAGAATAGGGAAGGCATTGCCTTAGAGATCTGTACAAACCAAAAAAGGAAGCTAAAGTAAACAACCAACCAAAGTAAGGTATAACCACAAGAGTAAAGTAAAACCACTAGTACAACTATAAACAAAAAAACATGTGATGGAATCCAATCCCTAGAAACTCAAAATAATGTAAACAGTTATCGCATCTGCCATGGAACTCTAGCTAGAGGGTAATAGCTATAAGCCTAAAGTTGCAGAAGAGGATATCGACTACTCCCATCGCACCAAGCTCCACCAAGCCCCAAACCTCCAATTTTTTCCTCAGAGATTCAATAGTCTACACCAGAAACACACGTGCGGGCAGCTCCAATGTAGGGGTGAGTATAACAACTTAGTAGGGTACCCTAAGACCCATGATGGACTCTCAGTAATCCACAAAGGAAAAATCACAAGAAATACCACAAAGGTAATATCACAATCATGATCTAAATCATAAAGAATTAATCAAAATAGACATCTCACTCTAACAGTAAAACATTAAAGGTACTAGGATAGGGATGAATACTCATAAAGATAGATCATATTATATGTAGTAACTCCAAAGGTGACCCTTATAGTTCATTGTATGCCGACCCATTTTGGTTGCTAGATGTTGACCCGTATTGGTCACTGGTGCTAAACAATATTGGTAACTGGTGCTAACCTGTATTGGTCACTGATGCTGAACCATAGTGGTCGCTGTAGTTAACCCATATTGGGTGCTTGTATGGTGGTAGGGATGATTAGTCATACAGCTAGATCATCCTACTCTGGATTTTCTGATGCTGAACCATATTGGTTTCTCTTCTTCTTCATGTCACATCCAGCCACTGGATTCACACACAAAGTATTCCTGATCTCTATAAGACTCTTTTCCTCAAGCCATATGTCATATTTCAACCAGTACGAAGTCCTAAGAAAAGTATATCCAAGGGACCACCCCGTCATTAGGTTCCCAACGAGACAGACGACCCATCGAACAAACATCTGTTCTGTAATATATAGGAACATTTGTAAAAATGGACTAGTTGGATTCAGGTTTGATCCACCCCATGTTGCATTTAAAACATTTCTAAAACTCACAAAGAGTATCTCTAAAGGAAAACCTATTCACAAGGGTCCTTATACCACAGACGGCCCATCGATCAGATGCCCAATCTATTAGTTACACCCCTTTCCGTGAAATGGAGGTGATCAAACCCCGGTTTGGCCCTCCAGAATATGCCAAAAGTTATTCTTCACAAATGGGGTCCTAATTCCACTAACGACTTGTCAAAAAAATACCAGGTTCATCAATTACGAGCATTACATTATTTGGGGGCCGATTGGGTTTGGGCCTGGTCCGACATGGTCTGGCCGACCCGACACAATGGGTCCCTGGGTCTACCGATCCCCGCCCTAGTCTATCCCGTTAAGGGTTTTCCTGCTTCATTGGGTCGAGCCCGTAGGGATTGGCCATGCTGGTTCACAAGCCCAGACGGCGGTTGGCCCAGCATGTTGGGTGGGGCTCAGCCCAACTACAATGGCCTCCTGGGCCGCAGGTCCGACCCGACCCGTTAAGACGGCTCGGTCCTCCTGATGGAATACCGCCTCTACAGCTAGTCCCATAGACACAAGGCCATTTCATCTGGTCGGTGGGGTGCCCCCCACCACATACAATGGTCAGCCCAGTGGCTGATCGGTCTCCAGTCGATGGGCCACTCCAAACCACCATGCTGCCCCTGCTATAGTGACCCTATGGTCATGGTTGCTGTCATATGTGGCACCTGCAGGCACCACCCTTCTCCTATATTTCAGGATCAGGCCAATAGCCTCTGTCCACCATGGCGCGTGATGTTTCTTCTCCTTCCAACTGCCCGTAGTTGGTTTCCGCGGGCCTCAACTAGCCAACACCGGCATGGCGCGCCTGTGGTTCATTCCATGGGCCACCAGACATGCTTTGGTGGTACGTTATTGGTGTCGTCTGTGACTACGAGTCTCCCAAACATACACCATCACAACATGAATCACTATCTCATGTTGTCATAAAAACTTGGGAAATCCATCCCCCAAGAACACAACATGAACAAAGCGGTGGATGGTCCTGGCCTTGTTCGTCGGCCCACACCCTCTACATTAACACAATAACAAACAAGATAATATTTATCTAACATTAAATATTAAACAAACTATTATCAATAATGTTAAACCAAAACCAAAAATAAACACCCTACCTCGAGATCTGTTGGAGGTATCGTTGTTGCAGTTGGAGGAGCGTCCACGTTGGATGGTGTTATTGGCATTGGTCGATCCTGGATCTTTTCCACCTGATATTTTTTCCTATTTAAGTGGATGTTTCCACATAAATCCACTAGATTTTCCTCACTTGAAGAAGCCATTCCAAAAGCCCACCCTGAGCTCGATTTGAATAAGAAGGGGAAAGGTGAGTAACGCGTTGAATAATGGTTCACTGGATGAATTAATGAACCTATTTTAATTTATAGTAGTGGAGTTACACATTTGATGATTCAAGACATTAAATATCCTGACATGTCACCGGTCCCACCACCTCCAGTCATCTATTGGGGAAAGTAGAAATAATATAAAAATTACTTTTTATTTTATTATTCTTAAAAAAATCCAAAACTATCTTTTTCCCCTGACCATCTACGGTCGAAGTAAGGCTTCCCTTAAGCGAATCCTAGTGCTGCAGATTCAACCATGCCTTCATATTTATAATCTGATCACCTGCTCAAAATATAGAAAACACCGCCCGCGAGTTCATTGAACATAACTTAAAAAAGGTTCAGAAATTCATTCCAGGAATATTGGGCCTTGGAATCACGTGATGCCAATATTCACAGACTCAAAATAATCCCAAATAATTTTAAAATAAATTAAATGGAATTTTTGGGTCTTTACAGGAAATTAGAATGTGAAGAATGCTTTAATGAGTTAAATTAAAGATAATTAAATGCTCTAATCTGGACTGTACGGTCTAAAAATGAAGGGTTTTTCATATATAGTGATGCAACAAATAAGATGCTTGGTTGTATCCTATTGAAAAATGAAAATGTTATTGCTTATGCCTCAAGGAAATTGAAGGCTCATGAATAGAACTATCCAACCCATGATCTTGAGTTAGATTTTGTAATCCTCACTTTGAATATATGGAGAAATTATCTCTATGGTGAAAGAAGTGAGACATACAGGGATCGTAAGAGCCTAAAATACAGATTCTCATAGAATTAGATCATTATGAGACAATTTTTATGGCTTAGGACAATAAAAGATCGGGATTTCTTAACATTCTACCACCCAAAGAAATAGAATTAGGTAGTGAAATATTTGAGAAGGAAGGATCATGGAGTTCTACCCTAAATATTGATTGGGAAGGATCATATGTTCATGGATCTAGAAAATATGGATATTGAAATTTTGTTGGAAGGAGGGACATAAATCATTTTTCAAATGATTGAAATTAAATCTTTTATAGAAAGGATAAAGAATTCGCAACCTAATGATGATGGATTCTAGAACAAAATTAATGATGTGAAAAAAGGTAAATTTGAAATATTTTTTTGTGAAGATGGTGTTATAAAATTTTGAAATAGGTGTTCCATATATACCTAAGATAAAAATATATTAGATGGATGATGATCATAAATCAAATTTCTCTATAAATCATAGCAGAACAAAGATGTAGAGGTACTTAAAGTAACATTTTTTTTTGATAAAATGAAGCCGGAATTTTTGATTTATGTGTCGAGATGTTTCGTTTTCCAAAAATTGAAATCTATGAGGCAGAATCCTAAAGGATTCTAGAAACCTCATCTAATTCCTTTTTGGAAATCAGATGAAATTACTATGGAATTTTTACGGGACTACTAAAGACTCCTCTGGAGAATGATGCAATACGGGTTATCAATGATTAACTAAACAAATATTCACATTTCCTTTCGATAAGACAAGACCTACCAGTTTAGTTCATCAAATGTATATATAATAATGAAGATTTAAGAATTCATGGAACACCTCTATTACCTTTTTTAATTGAGATTCCTACTTTATAATGAAATTTAGGAAAAATTTCAAAATGCTCTTCACACCGAGCATCATTTGAGAACTACCTACCATCCTCAAACTGATGGAAAGTACAAAAGTACTATTCAAATAATGGAAGAAATGTTGAGGTAATTATAAAAATACCTTCACGTTATGTGGGATTAGTACTTTCATTTTGTATAGTTTTCCTATAATAATAATTTTCATTCATGTATTCAAATATAGCCGTATGAAGCATTATATGAAAAGATATTTCATACCCCAACATTTTTAGACGAAGTTAGTGTAACAAAACTCATTGGCCTAGAAATTTTTGAAGAGATAATGAAAAATATAAGTTTATTCGTTCCCTTATTCAATCATCTCAATAGAATAAATATATTTATTCCAATAATCATAGGAAAGATTTAATGTTCCTCGTTTGAGATCTTGTTCTCTTGAAAGTATCTCAATGGAAGGGTGATAAAATGTTCGGTATGAAAGGGAAACTGTATCACCCCCAATTATGGGTATGTAAACATTTAATTATTATATTTTGTATATAATGTTTATGGGTGAGGTTTGGAAGAGTTGGAAGATCATTAAATGCTTTTTATTGCTAAAGGGAAGGTTCATAGGCTGCAAATGGTTTGTCAAAACAATGTGATAGTATTGGATAATCAGTGTTCATTGAATATGGATTTTTTCATTTGAGGCAGTGGATTTAGCAATGTGGTAATATGGTTATGGATATCATTTGAGTAGACCATACAAAGAGTCATCCTTAAGGTAGTGGATAATGCTCGATTATCTCACAATAAGCCTAACCGTGTGACTAAACCATACACATGGTCAATTTTAGTTCTTAAAAAAGAGGATCTTATGAATTTTTTCCTTTAAATATCTTTTTTCCCTCCTATGCGTCATTGAATTGGAATTTTTATTCCCCAATGGTCAAGGATGGTTCTCCTATTTCTATAGGGGTGATTTTCATGCTTCACATGGTGATTATAAGCCTATTCATCATGACATGTTTTCCGTCATTATCATTTTTATTTTGTTTATTAGATCAAATCCTCCCACTCTCTTAGTTTCATATATATACACCTATTTTGGGTATATGTGTGGTTTTCGATTCCAAATATTTTTATTTTTTTCTTGAATCATGAAAGGGGAATATATCTATGTCATGTTCAGGATGTTTTAGCCTAGTTTTGTTGGTGTCGATCATCCATTTATTGTTTTCACCAAAACTCTCGAGGTAGGTGGCTTCACTCCTAACTCCTCTTTCTAGAATTGATTGGTTTAGTTTCAAATTGGTTTATTTTTTTAGTATTGGATGTTAACCCTTGGTGTGATGCATTTTATAAATATACTTAGTGATTATTTATTGTTCTATATGTAATTGTGGAATTGTGGAGATTAAATTTGAAAAGTGAATTAGTTTTCATGATTTCAAAATTGATGTTCTAAAATATGGTTGTTATGGATTTTTTAAATGAATTGTTTGAAATAGGTTTTTCAATAAAAAGGGTTTTTTATTGAAATGGTTTTGCATGATATTATTGACATGGTTTTGGGAATACTTGGTCTTTGTGTTCTTTTTTCATTTATGAAGAATGGTTGAAATATGAATTTATGTTAGTGCCAAAGGTATATTGTTACATGAGATATAATTACCTTCAGATGACTTGGTATATCGATGAGTGAAAATCATAAGTATGGAACATTCATAATGAGGCCTGCATAGTTGGTATTGTGGTGGTGTGGAAAAAATGGTTATGCCAAACAGAGTTTGTGGAATGGTTATAACAGTATGGTTTGGTTTCCTTTATGAACAATGTATTTTGTTTGGAAATTGGTTATTATGGTACTCATTTATTTTTAGTTATAAAATGTTCTAGAAATTTTTTATATTTATTTATAATATATTTATGAAATTGTTTAGTATAAAATATTTTATATAAATGTTGTAATATCTTCAATCGTATTTGTGGGATAACAAGATTCATTAGGGGAAAAACCAACTATGTTTTAGTACTAACCCCTGCTTTGGCACTTTATTGCTTTTATAGATGTCATCTACATGGAAATGGGAAAGAAAAATTATCACACATCTTTAGCAATACATCATAAGACTTGGGCTATTTGGTGATGTTAGAGTATAGATATTTTATATCATGGAGTCTTGTGGTCTTCTTGGAGTTCTATTAATCCTCTTACACTGTTTACTTTAATGCTATTTTTTATTCATTTTTTGTAAATTTTTATGTGTTTTGATATAAAATAATTGGTTCAGTTTTCATTATTATCATGCATCATATATTGTTCTATTTTATTTTGGTTTTATTTGATTAGTTATTTTATTCATAAAGTTTAAATCATCACTCACGTGTATTGAAACCCATCAGAATTTATTTACTTCTTTTGGAATATTGGGGATCTCACTTAAGGGCAAGTAGAATACTCTCACCTTCTTATTCCAATGAGGAGAAGGAAGGATGTTACAAATGGTATCATTTTTATTCATTCCAAAAGAATTCTTTTGTTAAATGATATCTTATTTGGTCAGTCCAAATCCATTTTGAGACATGCGGTATTAGATTAGTCCTTCGTTATGGAATATTTTTTAATCAGTTTTCTTATTCCTAGAATTAAATTCATTATTTTATATTCTTTATGTTGTGATATTATAAATGTGTTAGAATTTAGGGACATGAAATGTAGAGAATAAAATATATAAATAACCTTTTTTTCTGAACATCGTGTTACTATGAAGTTGTGTACATAAGTGTTTTGCAGACAGTTATAGGATATTGGAATCTATTTGTCTTCAGTTTAGCCAATGAGTCAAGTATGAAAGGCATTATAGGAATGAATTCCCACTAGGATTGTATATTTCATTTTGATTAATGATATATAATTTGATAAACCTTGTTTATGTTTGTAAAATGTTACATTTATTTCAAATGGAATACCTTGAAAAGAGAATAGTTGATGTATTTTGAAAATGGCTAGATTTTCAAAAGTGAGTGGATATTTTTTCAAAGATTGTTGAAAAGGAAAATGTTGATTTTTTAAAAACATGTTCTAATAGATGACTTGAAAGAATTTGATATGCTAGGCCTCTTGTTCCAAGATAGTTTTACTTATGAGTTTTTTGGTTTGTTTAGAAAATGGCACCTATTAGGCATCATCAAAACTAGTCAGAAGAAGCTGTAAAGAATGTGGTTGCACCTGATCTGTAGGTGGACCAACAGATGGATCAGAGTATCATCCAAGCATTTCAAGATGTGTACATAGGGAATAAAT
Source organism: Viscum album (assembly GCA_963277665.1). Lineage (NCBI taxonomy): Eukaryota > Viridiplantae > Streptophyta > Magnoliopsida > Santalales > Viscaceae > Viscum > Viscum album. Next base: position 599,197,320 of record OY728121.1, read on the forward strand.
AGATTTATCCATGATAAGTTAATCATATCAACTAGTTCTAGAACAAGAATTCACAAATCTTCTAGCGTGATTCTGAACTAGAAATGGAAGACATATGATTGAATAAGATGAATCGTATCTTTGATTTAATCAATACACCATAATAGATAATATTGAAAATAACAATTTATATTCTTGATGATCTCACATGATAATGGTGGGAAATATAATTACATGCTAAATTTGATCAAGGCCACGGTTGGGAGGATTTTAAATATTTTTTCAATAAACAATTCTATCCCCAATTGTTTATGATTTATAGGATGAGAGAATTTTCTAGTTTGAAACATGAAAATATCTATACCATATATTATGCTGCTATATTCATGGATATATTGCACTTTTAACAAGATTATTCTGATACTGTATCCTAGAAGGCATGAATCTTTGAATCTTGCCTAAGGTAATACATTCGATTGAATTTTTGTGTGCTCTGTATTACAAACTATACAATGATGGTCAATATAGGGAGGATGTATGAATGATATATATCATGATTCATGGGAGGATGAAGTTTGTTGTTAGCCATGTGAAATATTGGGAACTCTAATTCTAGAAGAAAATGGAAGAGGGTCACCTACATCCAAGGGGTGAGAGGGAATTAGAATCAGACAGTTGGATCAGTGAATCATCCTCCAAGACCCATGAAAAAATGAGATAACTCCAATCTGATTCCTTCTATAAAATGAATTGAGACTGTAGAACACCACCAAGAGTATTCCATATTTTCTAAAACATAGGATACCTGAAGTGTTATTATTTCAGTGCTCTAAGGTCAGGTGCTCATGAAACTTTCCAGGTGTCGCAAGCGTCATGTGCTTTAATGAGGTGAGTACAGAAGAATCAGTCTCATCAGCAAGGTAGAGCTATCCATGGTGATTGTAGGCATACCATGACTCCTCAACAAGGGTAATAATAGAAAGGAAATAAATAGAAGAGTTAAATAGTGACGAAATGATATGTATATGAGTTGGTGATTGGGGATGATTAGGCTAGACCATCTATGGTGAGAGGTACAATTAATTTGATTTCAACCCATATGAATGTACTGTTTGATATTGGCGAATCTCATTCCATTATCTCTTCTGTAACACCCTGTGATTTTATGATGTATTATTTTAAATTTATTTTATGAATTGTGTGGAATTCAACACCAAGATTAGATTTCTCTATACACAACACAGTATTATCTTGTGGTATATTCATCACTATTCGTGGATTGTATTATACATAATTTTATGTTCTTTTGATACAATTAATTTCATAGAACACTGAGTATAGATTTTGTTCAATGTATAAATGAAATAAGTTTGGATTATGTTATACACAACACTAAAGGAGGCTTGCACTACACACAACACTGACCCGGCTTGCGTTATAAGCATGAGAAACCTTCCTCGATAGCTTGCATTGTAAGCGATACCTAGTTTAACTAAACAACGATATATTATTAAAATATTATTATTTAATGGGCTATAAACTAGTCATTATGAATTTTATTAATGAAATTTTTTATTTTGTATAACATTAGAATTTAACTTACACATTTTCTAGAACATGATATTTGAACAAATTTTTTTTTATAGAAGATGTTTTTTTCAAAAAAATCATGTTCTACCACCTTTTGATGGAGAAGCCATTTTAAATATATTTTTAAAACTTTTATAAGTTAAATTTGAAATGATAAACTTATTATTTGGAAAAGGGACATAAAAATTTACTTTTGTTGAATTTTTTGTTTTTTACCTAAAAAATTAAAATATTAATGAATAGTGAAAAATACTGTATTTTAATTCAAAACTACATTATTATCTATATAATTTATATATTTAGATTAGATTTTTAATTGTTTTTAAAGTGTAACTATATTATATTTTTATCATTTAATCCAATTTTAGTCATTATATGTATTTTTACTTTCAAATTGGACATAAACACATGTCAATATTTTGATGGTAATTACTTCTAAAAAGAACGTTTATTGGTGTTGGCAACATGAATTAATTTTAAATTAATTACTGAAACTTATGTATTTTGAATTTGTAAAAATGGATTCCAAATTTAGAACTAGAAGTTTTAAATTTTTTAAAATGGTACCTTTTATTTTTTGACATTATGAATAGTAACTTCAGTAATTATTTTATTTACCATGGTTAAAGGGTAAATCTGGTAAATAAGGGTAACAAATAATATTATAATAAAGATAAACTACCATCACACGTGTCATAATAATATTGGATGAGGTATTTATGACCATGGGAAACCATGGGTTGATTTTGAGACCCAATGGATTCACTTGGATGTGAAAATGCCATTTTATAATAACTAATTTAATGTAATGATAATTATGACATAAAAATATATCGTTTATGAAAAAAATTTAATATATAGTAATATAACATATATCTACATATATAAATTCTAATTATAAATATAAATATATTTCCTACATCATTGTATTTTATTTATAATTTTTAGACACCAAATAAATAAAATTATTTATGACACAATGATAATGTAGTGATTACCTTATTAATGAATGATTTAAATAAATGACATTATAAATATTAAAATAAATTTAGTGTGAACCTTTTTTTCCATAGACATTTTTTAGGGATGATTATGACATTTTATATTTGAAGTAATGAGGATTTTTTAAAGGAATCAATATTTTATGGATTTTTAAAAAGTCAGGATATAAATAGTATAAAAATTGAAATAAATGGAATTTAAAACAAATACTATTTTATTACATGACATAATATTCCTAAAAATAACATTCATCCAAATAAATTAGATAACTTTTAAAATATCATTAATGAGCCACTTGATATTCGATTTAAATTTTATAGTAACTATATTACCCATATAGTATGAAAATACAAGAAGATATTGTAAGAGTTAAATTAGTTAGTTATGGGTTAAAACTACATGATAAGGTTATATTGGTGACATAAACATTTATAAAACATATTTGATGAAAAGATTTAGAAAAATAATCATCATATATTTCAATTAAATTAGTTCTACGCCTTTTTAATCATAAAATAATTTTATAATAAATTAAAATTTTGAGAGTTTCCTAAATTGGCCCTCTCCTCTCTTATAATTAGGAACCTCCTCCCTATCCTATTCACTCATTTTTGATCCTTCATGCTTGTCAAAACCCTAAAAATTTCATTTCAAACTTCCCCAGTTACATTCTAGAGGTGTTGGTCTTCTCAAAAGTCGAACTGTAGTTCCCTAAGAGGAAATTTAGATGAGGCACATCGAGGAAGAGGTAATATTTTCTACCGATTATCTCAAATTTCATTCTTATTCTACATAATATTATTTATTTTCTAAATTATAAAGTAATAAACATAATAAAAAATCATGTAATGATATGTAATTATAAATATGAAATGACCATATTTCACCTTCTATCCATCCTATAAAAAATGAAATCATCACGTGTATGTATGTACGAATTACCGTCTTCACACCGTGGTGTAATCTGTTTTTCATCACCACCTTAAATGGATGGGAATAATGGTGGAAATAATAACTAAATATGATTATTATAACATTATACTAATTCTCATATATTATAAATCATCCACTTCAATACCATTCAGCAAATATGCGCACAATATCGTCGTGCGTGTGTACGTACGGCTTATCGTCTCCACTGCAAGATGAGATTCATTCTCCACATTAACCATTAAAGAATGATAATAATGTATTTAACATAATAATTCTACTGGATATATATATAGATATATATATATCACATACATACTTCCATTCAATTCAATTAGGAAATGAAAACAACGTTCATGTGCATGCACAACCTACCGTCTCCATGAATATTGTATTCCGTTTCATTTATCAATATATTATATTTATATACTGAATATATATGATATATAAATCATGTTTTACATTCTAAAAGTAATTAAATAATGATATATGTAATAATATCAAGAATAAAATTCAAAACATGTATGATAAATAAAACGATTATTACCCAAAATGTTTCTCCATTTCTCCCTTACAAAGCATTTGAGATCACAATTTAATATGTTTATTTTTCCCTAGGATAAAAAGAACATTTTTAGGTAGAAAAAAACGGGATGATATTTATGGGAGATATTGAAGATATTTCACCATGATTAGAATATTATGTTCAGAAATTACAAAGACACTAAACTAATATGGTCTTTAGGAATCTGTTTGTGTCATGTATTAAGTATTATGAAAAAGAAATGTAATTTCCAAAAAATTCAAGTGTTGGTATTTAGAGTTGGTATTAGTGTGATGGTTTAGTCAACCATTGGAAACTAGGATGAGAAAACATTAGTGATATCCCTAGAGATATTTCTCAGGTAAGTCAATGGATATCCCGAAGGGTATGTATAACTATGGATAACAACCGTAGAATTATGGTAATGATCCTAAATAACCTAGTATTAAACATAATATTTTAGATATTGGATGTAATCCCCTATGATAATGTTGTATTCCTACTATGATTTTTGCCTTTCACACTGTTCTTTTTGGGTTTTATACAACGGATGGAACTCGATTGAACAGTGATAATGATCAATGCACTAGTCAATACAATGATTGGCCTTATGAACAACCAAATGATATCAGAGATGGAATTAGAAATCATATTGGTATAATTAAAAAATCTTTGAATAATTTAGGACTTACAAATGAGAAGATGAGGGAACAACATTCTATTGAGTCCTTCATGAGGCAATGTCCACCTTCTTTCAATGGGTATTCTGATCCAGTTATTTCTAAACAATAGATCAGTACCATTGAAAAGATACTTTCCATCCTTCACTCTTCGGAACATGAAAAGGTAATTTTATATTTATATCATTTAAAAGAATAAACATACCAGTAGTGGAATCTAATTAAAAATACAAGGCAGCAAGATAAAATTGAATTAATGGAATGAGACATGTTTATGAACTTGTTTTTCAATAATCAGTTCCCTTGTATTCTTTGAACAAAGATGTAAATGGAGTTCATTGATATTTATAAAAAGTATGATGAATCTATTGGTACATATGGGGATAATTTGACATGGATTGAAAGTTATTATTCTGGCTTTATCATCCAACCTTAATGTAATGTTGATCAATTTTTCAGTGGCTTAAAACCTAGTCTTCAAAGGGAATTAGCTATATGAGACTTCATTAGCTATGAAGAGATTGTGCATTTTGAAATAAAGGTATAAGTGGATTCTCATGTTACAAATCAATATCATGGTATTAACATGAAATGAAATATGGTTATCAAGGTTAAATCTCAAAATAATAGTTAAAATAAAATTAATGATTCCTTAGGCTAAAAGTGTAGAAAGAAGCGTGGTGGTGATTTTCTTAAAAGGAGTAGAAATGATTGAAGTGTGAAAAATAAGTTCATCAAGCAGTTTTGTGAAGATGTAATGGAAAAAAGGTTGATAATGATGTGAATAGAGAAAAGACTATAGAGAATGCACCACTAACAGTTCAATGCTTCAAGTACAAGAAAACGGGGCAATATGTTAACCCATGCCCTAATTGAAAGGTTAATTATGATCGATGTATGCAACATCATAAAGAAATAGGGAATGGAAAATCACTTGTGACCACTATTTTTGATGAAGAGTAAGAGAACAAAGTGGTGTAATGATTATGTTTTTATGTAATGGGATCCCAAAATAGTGTTATGGAATTTCATTTATTGTATTATAGGATATTGGAATATCTATGTATTGGTTTATTGTTGTTTTCATTAATTACAAGGTACCTGTAACTATGAAAAGTGATTGAAATATTTTTGGAAAGCACTTGATATGGACATAATGAATGGATAAATAGATAATGATATGTTTTATAGTATTAATGAGCTCAGGACTGATATAAGGGAAATGTGATATGGTTGTTTGATTATATAATTTTTTTTTGTTTTTTTGTGTGTGGAAAGAGTTTATTTTTATAGAATACGTGTTTCCATAATGGTTCTTTGGTAATTAATTTTGTTATCATGTTTCAAGACAATACATGATTAAGGTGTTCAGATGATTGGAATGTGACAACCAAGAATGTACGAATGAGATATGTGGGACAAGTGTTAAGTCAATATAGTTCACTTCTTTCTAATGTTTTATATTTTTATTTTTTTGATGAATTTTAATGTTATTCATTTATGGATTGAATAGGATATTTTACATTTTAAGTTTTTTAGATTAATAAATTATCTCCCTATAGGTGGAATTATGCATATTTGATTACCTGTGGAAACATTTTTGTTGAGACAAATGGAATGAAATATCATTCTGTTGCATGATATTCCAACACTTCAAGAATGAAAAGATCAACTTAATTTCATTAAATTAGATATTAATTGGAAATTTTACAAGGCATGAACAATAGTGATATTGTACCAAAATCAAGTAATTATTAATTCTCATGAAAAAAGCATCAACTTTAGGAAAAGGATCTTGAAAACCAAAATTGTTATTCTAGTACTTTCTTATCTGATGAATCAGATGATCCCTTAAACCATCGAAGAATTAGGGAATTCTTGTAGTCAATATTCTCCAAACACTATTCTCTATTCTTATCCATCAGAACATGGAAGTTAGATTTATCATTAGTATCCATGTTTTCACTAATTACCTATGTTTCTTATGTGTAAACCCAATGATGAGTTACTTTGGGTAACTGTTATATTTCTAAATATACATTTTAAAATAATGTTTTACTATCACTTTTATGATGTGGGTTTCCATGACTAAAACATTCAAGTGGAAAACCATTTGTAACCCCCAATGAATTTCGAGGGTGAAATTCATATTAATGGGTAGGAATATAACACTCCAAGATTTTATGAGATAGATTTTCTTAATTTATTTGATGACTTATGTTGAATTCTACACCAAGATTATCTTGCACTATATGAAAACCCGTATTAGCTTACAATATATTCAACACTATTCTTGGCTTCTGTCATACACAATTACAAGTTCATATTATAGAATGAATTTCACAAAACACTACATATAGGTTTTGTTCAATGAATAAATGAACGTGGTTGGGAATATGATATACGCAACACCAAATTATGTTTTTAATACACCCAACACTATCTTGGCTTTTGTTATACACAAGAGCAACCATCCTCGATAGTTTGCATTATATGCGATACAGAGCTTCACTAAACAATGATGTATTATTAAAATATTATTATTTGATGGGACATAAACAAGTATTCTGGAATATTATCAACCACATTTATAATTTTATATAAAATTAACATTCATATAAAACATTTGTTAGAACATGATATGATAATAAAATCAATTTTTTTGGATAGAAGAATTAATTTTCTAAAAAATGTAGTTTTACCGCCTTTTGACGGCACACCCATTTTAAATATAATTTTTGGAAAATTTTATAAGTTAAATTTGACAAAATAATATTCCTCTATTTAAGAGGGAGAGAAAAATTTACATTAATTTATTTTTTCCTATACTTATAATAAAATTAAAATTTTAACGAATAGTGAAAAATAATGCATTTTAATTCGAAACTGCCTTTTTTACTATTTTATTTATATAATAAGATTATATTTTTAATTGTTTTTAAAGGGTAATTGGATTATATTTATTTTAATTTAATATAATTTTGTCCGTTTGAGGTAATTTTAATTTTAAATTGGACATAAACACATTACAATATTTTGATAGTTATTTTTTTTAAAAACTGCATTTTGATTTTGACAATGGGAATTAATATTAAATTAATTACTATAAATTCTATGTTTTTAATTTGAAAAAATGGATTCCATATTTGGAATCAAAATTTTGAAATTTTATAAATTGTTAAGTTTTATTTTTGGACATTATGAATAGTAAATTCAATAATTATTTTATTTATCATGGTTAATGGGTAAATCTGGTAATCAAGGGTAAAAAATAATATTATAATAACATTAAACTACCATAAAACATGTATTAATCCTATTTAATGAGATATTTCAGACCATGGGTATCCTTTTGTCTATTTTGAAACCCCATGGATCACTTGGATGTCAAAATGACATTTTATAATAATTAATTTAATGTAAAGATAATTATAACCTAAACATATATCTTTTACTACATATATTTTAATATAGGTTTATATAACTGATATATATGTCTATAAATAGTCATTAGAAATATAAAAATATTCCCTACATCATGGTATTTTATTTATAATTTTTAGAAACCATATAAATAAAATTATTTGTGACACAACGATGATGTAGTGATTACATTATTAATGAATGATTTAATAAATGAGATTATAAATATTAAATTAAATTTACATTGAAACTTTTTATGCCATTAACGAATTTTATGGACGAGTATGACTTGTTTTATTTTAATTAATCATGTTTTTTTAAAGGAATCAAGTTTTTATTGATTTTTAAAAAGTCATGATATGAAAAGTATAAAAAATGACATAAATAGGTTTTTAAAAAAAATAAAATTTTATTAAATGATATAATAGTCCTAAGAGTATAAGACTTGGCCAAATGACACTGATAATATTTAAAATTATTATTAATTAAACACTTTAGGTTCTTTAGGCATTTTATTGAAACTGTATTAACAATATAATATGAATATACAAGAGGACATGGTAAGAGTTAAATTAGTTAAGCAAGTGTTATAGCAAAAGGATAAGGTTAAATTTGACACCTAAACTAGTATAAAACAAATAGGTTGAGATTATATCGAATAAGAAAAATATTATATTCTAATTAAATATGTTTTATACCTTTTGAAACCGAAAATCATTTTATAAAAAATTATAATTTTTAGAGTTTCCTAAAGTTCCCCTCTTCTATCTTATAAAAGGGTACCTCCCCATATCACCTTTACTCCATTTTGAGCTGTAAATATCAGCCAAAACCTGCCCATTTATCTTATTAACTTTCAAATTTACATTCTAGTGATTCTGGTCTTCTCAAAATACCATCTCTAGTGCCCTAATAAGATATTTAATAGAGGTGCATCGAGGAAGAGGCAATCTCTTCTAGGAATTCTTTCAAATCTATTTCTTCTTCTAATTCCTCTTCTTTAGTTATCTCATTATAAAGTAATAACATAATTATCACTCATATAGTAATATGTAATTATAAATATTAAACAACCCTATTTAACATTCTATTCATCCTACATAAAATGAAATCACCGCAGGTGCGTACGTACGGCTTACCGTCTCCACGCCGTAGTGTAATATTTTTTTCACCACCGCCTTAATATGATGAGCATATTATAGGAAATAATAACTGTATATGATTATTATAACATTATAATAATTATGAGATATTATACTATATCCACTTCAATACTATTCAACAATTATGGGAACAATATCGTCGTTCGTGTTTATGTACGACTTGTTATCTCCACGACGTGATGAGATTCATTATCCACATCAACCATTCAAGAATTATAATAATGTATATGACATAATAATTATGCTGTATATATAAATTTCATTTACTTACTTCCAATCAATTCAATAAGGAAACAAAAACAACTTTCATGCTCACGTATGGCCTACCATCTCCATGAACGATGTATTTCATTTCATTTATCTGTCTATTATATTTACATACTGAATATATATGATATATAATTTTTTTTTACATTCAGGAAGTAATTAAATAACTATATAAGTAATAATATCAAGATTAAAAATTCCAAACACATACGATAAATAAAATGATTATTAACCAAAACGTTTTTTAACACAGAATTGAAATATGAATGGGTAATATAAAGTCATAATTGAATCATATATGATATAATAAATATTATTATGGTTATGTTACATGTTAATAATATGTTTTAACCCACTATACATTAGTTTTGTACAGATATGGAAGAAATTAGACTTAAGGTAAGGGATAACTTTTCCAATATAGTTTTTATTTAAGATTGTTTACTCATAAGTGATTACTGAGGATATATTTATCATCCATGTCTATGTTTTCTAAAATTAATATCTTAAAAAGTTCGATATTATTCTATTATATTTAAAGTCATTTTTACCCCTTTTTTACTTTTATTACGTGGTATGGAGGTAATCTTTCTTTTACCATACGAGGTAGTTGTTGACTTTTCTGTTACAAGTATGATTGGAATGTTTTTTAAAATAAATGACATGAATGGAATTTTATGGTTTCATGACACCATATTTCCATGAATAATCCTATAAAATATTTAAATATTATTTTCAAATTAACTATTTTCTTTTAAAATTGGGCAGAATTTTGATAAAAGAAAAACTTTTTGGATGAGGAAATGATATTTTCCACAAGAAATATGTTCATGTGTTTTATCATAATTATTTTCATTCTATGATAACACTATTAAATAGGGTTACATTTCAATCCATATTATAACTATTATTTGACTACATTAACGATGGAATGATCCTTTTTATGGATTATGTTATGATGGAATGATATTTAAGAAACCCATTTTATTTTGTGGGTTTTGATATGATGAATGATTTATATTTTGTGGAACACGTAAGAATGATTTCATTACAATATGGGTGATAATTATATCCCCCTCCAATGTATTGGCTAATGATTTATACCTCCTGATATAGACATGATTGAAATGTTATGTAAATCTAGTTCATTAATACATGGCTGGAATGGCAAGTAAACCTGGTTCAATAATGGAATTTGTCCACTATGATGGTCTGTGAAGCAATTATTTGGCTACTTTGGAAATTATATTAAGTACTCATTAGTTTTCCCCAATTACAAATGGAATTATATCATTGTTATTGTTCCTTTATGATCCATCTGTTTCATACTGTCATGATTTTTTTCATGACTCAAGATTTTGATGTTTAAACATTATGTTCATGTTCTTAGGTTCAAATGTTTATGGTTTGTTTTATGTTCCCCATGTTTATCCTTACTGAGAATTTGAGCTCACCCTTTTATATGTTTCATTTCCCTTGGATATAAAGAATGGTTTTAGGTAGGAAAAAAATCTGAATATCTTTACGGAATATGTTGAAGATATTTAACCATGATTAGAAGATTATGTTCCGAGATTCCAAAGACACTAAAATTATACAGTATTGGGGATTTTGTTTATGTGATATATTAAGTATTCTTGAAAAGAAATGTAATGTATACGTATGTCAATCTTGGGTATCTATATAATTTCATTCTAATAATTTTATAGGTTTAAAACTTGAGATAATGATTTCTATGATAAAACATTAAACACATCTAGGTCAATGAGAATGTCAATCCTTTGTTTGTAGATCATGCCCTATAAATACTGACATAGTTGAGTTAAATAGATTTCTCTATACCAGAGATGGGTGTTTATGTAATAATCATGGGCATTTATTGGTTGACAATGATTAAGGATCACACTGAATGCTAAAGAAGAATTTTTTATTTCATTATGGAGGATAGAACCAAGATTCTCATCATATGGGATAAAGGTTTGTAACGATAGCTTCCATAGGCATACTAAAACTAGTAGTGGGAATGATCACTTACTATTTGGTGGTGTTGACATTGGGATCGATAGAAGATATCAATTATTACAAATTTCCATTAGTCATGGATCAATTTAAAAATGTTTTTTCCAAATAACATCTCAATGTTACCACTAATAAAGGAAGTGGATTTTACTATTGGTCTTCTTCTGGAGAACAACCCAATTTCCCTTCCAGCTTATAAGATGGAACCAATAAAACTAAGGGAGTTGAATGTGTAATTGTAATTTTGGGAAAGCATGGATTTCATTTAGTTTAGAACATATATATAGGATGCACCAGTATTGTTACTGAAGAAAGAAGATGGAACTCTAAGGCAGTGTTTGGGTAATTGTAAGCTTAACTAAGTCAGAATCAAGAATCAATATCCCTTTCCATACATCAATGACCAGTTTGATCAATTTATGGCATCTAAATGGTTCATTAAATTTGAATTTCAATTAGGGTATCACCAATTTCATGTTTAAAGGGAGGATATTCCAAAAAAAGAATTCGGAAGTAGATATGGTCATTATGAATATGTGGTAATGTCTTTTGGTCTAACAAATGAACCGTTAGTATTAATGGCATTGAGAAATTAGATATTTCATGGGTATATAGATTCTTTTATTGTGGTGTACGTTGATAAGTTATTTTTGTATTCCATGACAAGGTTTTAAATTGAGTAACACATGTAGACATCGTTAGAAATATTGGGAGACCATCATTTCTATTCTAAATTATCAAAGTTTGATTTTTGGATATAGTTGGTACAGTTTATTGTCCATGAAATTTCTTTAAATGATTTTTATCTAGATCCATAGAAGATAAAATATGTTATCTTTTGGAAACCACTAATTATTTTCATTGAGATATGATGTTTTCTTAGTATAACACTTTATTACCGATGCTTTTGTTGTGACATATCATGGCTATCCACTCCAATGAAATCTTTTAAAATGAAGAAAGATCCATTAAAATGGATGGATGAATTACAAAAATCATTTAATGATATAAACATTTTCCTTTCATCAAACCAATCTTGATACTACTATAATTAGGATAAGGGTACGTGGTGTCCTATAATGCATTGGGATCTGGGTTGGGGTGTGTTCTCGTGCATGGAGATCATGTTGTGTCTTGTGGATAAAGGTATTTTAGGTTTCATGAGAAGAATCACCCATCACATGATATAGAGTTAGCTCTGGTTTTCCATTCCATAAAGACTTGGTGTCATAATTAATTTGGTCAAACATTTATTATTCTCACAAATCTAAATATTTTGAAACATATTTTCCCACAATGTTATTTTAATATGTGGAAAAAAGGATGGATTGTGTATCTTTATATGTTCGACATTTACTCAAGGTATACACCTGGTAAAGGCAATGTGGTGGTAGATGCATTATGTTTAATTTAATATTCTTAGTTGGTACAAGATTATTAAGATGAGTGGTAGTTTATGTTGACCTTATTGATATGCATGGTGAATGTGATTGATAAGGTGATGTTGTTGATTTCATCTCATTTTTAGTAGTTATTTATTTATTAATGATTGTGAAAGAAGCTCATACATCTGATGAGTAATGTGTGGCAGTGAGTTGAAAACTCAATCGTTGGGATACCATTGAGGACTGAAGGCTATATGGAATTTAAGTTCTATTCTTTAGGAATTTTATGGTTGTACCGATGTATTTTCAGGAACAAATTATCCATGCATACCACCATTTGAGATGGGATGTTCATCTTGGAATATAAAAGATGTATAAGGAAATGAATGTATAGTTCTGGTGGAACTGTATGAAATGGTTGGTGGCTGAGTTAATTTGGATATTCTTATATTTTATGTAAATAAAGGATGAAAATCAGTGAACAATATGTATGTTTTGGTCTTTACCTATCCCAGTCTATAAATGGGATAAAATAGCAACATATTTTCTTACAGGTCCCCCAAGAATAGTTTGGAAACATGTTTCTATATGGGTAATAGTGGATAAACTCACCAAGTAAGATTATTTTGGCCCTATTTTTGAAACTCATAAGCTTTAGGATATATCAAAAATATATATCCTATAAGTGGTAAAGAGATATGGAAAATTAGTTCCGACTATCTCAGACAAAGATCTGGGGTTCACGTCTTGTATCAAGAAATCTTTATAGAAATCCCTAAGAACTCAATTGACTATGAGTATGGAGTATCATCTGTAGATGGATGGGAAACTAGAAAGGATGATAAAAACATTGGAAAACATGATTTGGGAATGTTTGATAGATTTTGGTTTCTCATTGTAAGATCATTTGCCATCGATCGAGTTTTTGTATAATAACAACTAACTAACATCGATACATATTGATCCTTTTGGAGAATTGTATGGGAATAATTATCATTCTCCATTGTATTGGGTGTAAATAGGTGTGACTCCCCATGTTGGGTTAAGCCTTCTTCAAGAAACAATGAAGTAGATTCAGTTGATCATAAAGATAATGGATTTGGATCAAAGTTGTCAGAAATCATTTGCAGATCATCGTTGATAGCCATTGTCTTTTGAAGTAGGGAAATTTATCTCCTTAATTCATAGGCCCTTCTGAGATACATGAATGGGTTTGAGAGGTGACATATTGGTTGGCATTACCACCATGGTTTAGTGTAGTGTATAATGTCTTCCATGAATCATAGTGGAAAAGGTATCAACCAGATCATGAGCATGAGATTAGATGATATCCTTTTGACCTAGATCTAGATGTTTCATTTATAAATATTCCAGTGCCGATTATAGAGTGTCAAGAGAAATTCTTACATGGGGAAAGTAATAGACATGTGTGTGTTTTTGGAAACATGGTTAGATTCAGGAAGGGATATGAGAACATGAGAAAGAAATGAAAGTGTAATGGTCTGAACTAATTCATGAAACTAATGGTTTTTTACTTTTTAGGGATGTAAAGACCAATAGTGGAAGAATGTAACACCCCCAATTTCTATTATGTAATTATTTCCATAAAATTATACATATATAATGTTTATGGGTGAGGTTTAATGATTTGGGAGAAATTTAAATGTGTTTTTGTGGCTAAAGGGAAGGTGAATAAGTTGCACATGATTTTAAAACTATATGATATCCTAAGAGAAAACGTGCACATTTAATATAGATCAAGTCTTTTGAGAAAATAGCTTTGGAATGGTTAGTGCATAGTTATGGAGACCGTGAGAGAATACCATGGGAATGGTAAACCTTATGGTTGTGGATAATGAATGGTTATCGCACAGTTTACCTAACTGTGTGACTGAACCATGCGTAGGGTCAATGTTAGATCCTAAAAAAGTGGATATAACATGTTTTTTACATTAAGTGTCTCATTTCCATCCTATATGGCTCTAACATGGGATACTTCTTCCCCAATGGTAATGGAAGGTTATCTTGTTGATCCGGAGGTGATATGAAGGCTTTACTTGGTGATTAAAATCCAATTCTTCATATTATATGTTTGTTCTTCCTCATTCTTGTTGAATTAATTATATCTAAACCTCATCTCCTCTCGGTTTCCAATATCAATTCCCATTGTAGGTAGATATAATTTTGTAGATGCCAAATACTTTTGTCTTTGTTATGGTTTGGGATAGGGGAAGATATCTAAGGTGAGTTCATGATGTTTTAAACCATTTTTGTTAGCATTCATTGCTCGTTAATCATTTTCTCCAAACATATCAAGGTATGAGGACTCACTCTCGATTAATCTTACTGTAATAGAGAGTATTATTTTAAAATTGGTATATTTGATTGAAATTGGTTGTGAAATATTGGTGAAATCATTTTTTAGATCTTATTTTGTGTCGATTTAGGGTTTTCTATGAAATTAAAGGATTGTGGTGATTTAATGTCCAATGTGATTTTGTTTTTATGATTTTAAAATAGATGTTTTAAAATATGATTTTGTGATATTTATGGAATGGATTGTTAGACAATGGGGTTTCAATAAAAAGTGTGTTTTATTGAAATAGTTTTGGCATGATGGTATTAACATGGTTTTGGGCACTCATGGTGTGTGTGTTCATATTTCATTTATGAGGCCTGGTTGAAATATTACCTTATTCTCAATGAAAAAATTGTAATGGAAAATGAGATAAAATTTCATTATTGTGACTTGGAAGATCGACGAGAGGTTGCTCATGATTACAAGACTGTCATAATGAAGCATGCATAGTTGGTATTATGGTGATGTGGAACAAAATTGTTATGCCAAATGGAGTATGTTGAATTGTTTTAATAGTATTGTTTAGATTTATTTTTGAACAATGAATTTCATTTGAATATTGGTTATTTTGTTACTAAATTATATTTAGTTATAAAATATTAATGTTTTTAAAAATTTAGTTGTAATCTATTTTGGAATTTTTTTTATCTGAACTATTTTATATAAATGTTTCTGACTCTTATATCATAGTGGTGTGAGTTGGAAAGGTGTTTGGGAAAACCTACTATGTTTTAGTAGTCACCCATAGTTTGGCACATTGGTTATTTTCATATTTCATCTACGGAGACATGGGGAAATGTAAATTATCACACATCCTTCACACAACATCATGATACTTTTTATGTTTAGTGATGTTGGGGCATGGAGATTTTGGATTATGGAGTCTTGCAGTCATCTTGTGGTTTTATTAGTCATGTTCTGTTGTTTACATTAATTTTAGTTTGGATTCCATTGTAGGAATTTTTGGTGGGTATTGATATAAAATAATTTTTTGAGTTGTCTCTTTTTTCTATCATTCATTATATAGTGCGTTTTCGGTTTGGTTTTATTATATTATTTGTCTTATCCATAAAGGAGAAATCATCCACTATATGTATTGAAAACATTCAGAATTTATTTTCACCCTTTGGAATATTGTGTATGTTTCGTAATGACAAGTATCATCCTATAAATTTCTCAAGATAATTAGGAGGAGTTATGTTACAAAAATTGATTCCTTGGAACATCAGAACCTTTTAGATTCTTGAAATGGTTGTATTTATTTATTATCACTTGTAAATGCCGCAAAATGTCTCAAACGTACACACTTTTTTTCATATATCTATTCTATTGAAGTAAATGGTTGACCTAACGCTTATGTTAAACTCAAATAAAATTAATCTGTAATATGAAATTTCATATTATGATAAACCCGTTGAAATAATTGATGCCTTAGGGAATGTATTGAGGAATCAAATAACTGTTCTCGTAAAGGTACTTTTGAGAAATAAAAAAATGTAGGAAGGAACATGGGAACCAAAGGATTCTATGAAAGAGAAAAATCCACATGTTTTTGAAGGTAATACCAATGAAATTTAAAAGATGAATTTTTTTAGATGGAAGAATTTATCACGCCATGAATTTACCATATTTTTTCCTTTTAGAATAAATTTTAATTTTGTTATAGCTTACAATGCATGAAACACCAAGTTTAAACAAAACACTATTTAGTCTTGTTTTCCATAGTCGATTAATTTATAACACATATTGAGAGTTTATCATGTGAATTTATATGTTATATTTCTAATTAAATATTTTCATATTCATCAAATATATTTTATCGGCTTAACATGAGAGAAAACCCAATATAACACATAAAGACCTATATTTTAATAAAAGCTTTTTTACCACCTTTTAATGGATAACCTATATTAAATCCAATTTTTTACACCCTTATATATTCTTTTTGAAATAATTAAATTTTTTAATGTGTAATATAAATTTTTTCTTTTTTGCGAAATTTTGTTTTTCTTATAAGAATCATTTTTTGATGAATAGTAATAAAATATTATATTGAAATTGAAAACAAATTATTTATATAAATAATTGATATTAAAAAATTATATTTTTTATTGGTTTAAAAGTATAATTAGATCATGTTTTTATCACAAAATATAATTAAGATCCTTAAAATCAATTTCACATTGAATTTAGATATGAAAACATTTTACTCTTTTGAACGTTTTACTTTTAGAAACCATTTTTTATTCAGTCAATGGGGGTAGTTTTAAATTAATTTCTTCAAAATTATGTTTTTTAAATTTTGAAAAATTTAATCCATATTTATAATTATATGGTAAAAATTATATAAATATTTCCCTTTTATTCTTGGAAAATATGAATACCAACGTTAGAAATATTTTTTATTACCACAGTTATGGGTAAATCCGGTGATTAAAGATAAAAATTATATTATAAATATTATAAAAATTAACTAACACTTATCTTAATTTAATTTTATGAGTTATTTTCAACCAAAACTATCCTTGTTCCTAGTTTATTTCCACTTGAATCCACTAGTATTATATTATGTATTTTATAATATTTTATTCAAAGTGAAGTCCAATATGTCACACTCATATTTTAATAATTATTAAAGTTATTTTAATATAGTTATATAGAGGATATATTGAACTATAAATTTTAATTTTAAATATATATTATTTATCTTTATTATGGTAATTTGTTTACAATTTTTAGGAAACAAATTACTAAATTAAATGGTGACATAATAATGATACAATAATTACTAAATAAATGAAACAATCAATTAAATAATATTATAATTATTAAAATAAAAAAAATTATATTTATTATGGTGGCCTATGAATTTTATTTTTTAATATTACATGTTATCTATATTTTTAGTGATTTTTTTGGATGTCATCTTTCATTATGTATATTTTTTTAAATTCAACAATATCAATAGTGTCAAAATTAACACATATGACATTTTATGAAAATATTGTTTTACTAAATTATTTAAAAGTAATTAAAATATTAAATAAAGAAAAATGGGATTTTATATAGTCCAAAATATCATAAATTTTTATTTTAGGGTACAACTGAAACATTATAAGTAAAAATTACATCCTATTAGAATAGAAACATATCATTCCATTATTTAAATTAAAATGGGTTAATTAATTGTTAATCAAAATGATAAAGATTAAACTAACACAAAACATGTATAAAATTTATTATTTGATAATATTACAAACATATCCCAGATTAGCATAAAATAAATAAATTTTATTAGGTGTTTGAATTGATATTGAATTTATGATAAATTATTCATTTAATAAATTCCAAAAGGACCCCTAACCATCAGTATAAATAAAAACACCTCCTCCCTCACTTCCACACACAACCTTGATCCCTCAATATTGACCAAACCCAGCCCAAATATTATCCTAACTATTGTAACTTCATAATGATATCCATTCTTTGTATATTATGAAAAATATTAACATCATGTTGTATAAACCAAATGGAGTTAACCAAATTAAAAGGAAACGTTCTTCAATGATCTCTTTTGTTTTATTTCGTTCCCCACTCTTTAATTTCTTATTTTTTTTAATATTTATATAATAACCTCAGAATCTTCAATATATTTATATTTTTTTATATTATGTGATCAAAATAAAAAACACACAATTCCGTCAAATGGGTAACAAACATATTGTTTATGTGTATGGAGAACTACGGTTTCACAATACTATGATTGTTTGTTTTTATTTTACCGCCATTCATGGTGGGAATCATGATTGACACACTATTTATATTTGGTATATATGATATTTATTTTTTATTTATACTTATTTCATTATTTTATGTCATATTCCATTATTCTTCCAATTTTTATAAATATGATAGCATCGTTTGTGGAAATGGTGACTACCACCAACTCAAAGTGATGTGATTCGTTTATGCTATACATGAAACGTATAAGGAATGAATTTATGAAAACTAAGAGAAATATATTAAATTCATATGATAATAGAATTATAATATACATTTATATCATTTACCCTTTATTCTTTTAATAAGATAATGAAATGAAAGTATCGTTCAGGTATACATACGGCCTACCGTCTCCATGAATGGTGCATTTCATTTCTTATCTCTAAATAATTTCAATTATTCTAAATACATATATAATAGATATATATAATTTATGTATCATTTTATAAATTCTGTATATTATGAAACCACCATCTAATTAATAGAAAAACAAATAACAAGTTAAAACATACATCAAAAACTAGGCAATTAACAATTTAAATAGTGAAAATAAAGAAATATTACTAATAAATAGGATATAAGGTATTATAATAGGATCATAGATGATGTCATAAATTTTAATATGGTCATGGGATATGCTTTTAACATTACTGAAATCATTATTCTTGATATTAAAGGATGTTCTACCAAAAGGAAATACAATGTAAGGGATTTTTGTCTCTATTTTATTTCATTGAGGAATGTTGTAATTTTTTCACATAGTTTGTTTTATATGGTGTACATAATTACCTATTGATATGTTATATCATTAATGTCTTTATTTTAATGAAAAAATAATTTTCATTTAATTTAATTCCTTCATGGTAATTATGAATCAAATGTTTCAAAGTGGTATGAGATACTTTGGAATGTTCAAAGATTATTTTCATGAGAATCATTTCATTGATCTTTTAGAAGAATTTATATCAAAAAAATGTGGTTAATTATCATACACTAGGGAATTATTGATAAATTATTTAATATTTACTCAATACATTTGTTTGATAAGGAATATGAATTATTAATTAAATTGATTACTCGATATGAGGAATGATGTGGACTAATAGTGATGGGTGGGGAGTATAATTTATATTTCCCTATAATGTATTGATAGGTTATCATGATACCAATTAGTTTTGAAAATTAAATGGGTTTTTACACATATTTTTAAACCATATTCTCAATGTTATTTATGGTTTGGGTTTTCATGTTCCCCGACATGACGTCCAATAATTAATCATTTACCTTCATAGATAATTCAGTTACTATAATTATTATCCATGATATTTTCATATGATAAAATCCATGGATGCATTTAATTTTTAGTTGGTTTATTAACTGTCACATTTTTCCATTATTTATCTTTCTATATCGATTATTACTTATCCAATTATATGAATGGAATGTGTTGTCAGTTATTTAGCTTTGAATATTGATTATGCCTTATCTAGCTGTTTAAATGGAAAGTGATTTTAGTTATTTACCTTCCATATTAATTTTTTTATTATTTCTTCCAATGTAATCACCCTTACCGAGAATTTTAAATCACCCTTATTATGTTTCCATTCAAAAGGTTGGGAAGAATAAATATTTGAATAATATTTCATGTATACAGTTTATTTCATTTTATTATATATCATGTTTTGTTTTATTTTCCCAATGTAATATGGGTATCATGTATATTATATGGTTTTCAAAGACTAGTAAACTGCTCTGTACTTTGGTTTTCGATTTCTTATAATTCATTCCAATTTAATTATATAGTGCACATGCACCGTGATTTTGGGTTTGGGGTGTTGCATAATTCATAATGATGGGAGGTAGAAATATTTTTCCTTTTTTAGATTTTAGGATCCCTAGAAATTGATTCTACTGCATTAGGTATGAAAAATTATTTTGAATACTAACATTTTTTAGAAAATATTAGAATATAATTCTACTTATCAAGGAATTATATTTCATTTTTTCTTATTCTAGGTATTAATAGAATCCCATAACTATAGGTGAAATATTTTTTTAAATATGTTTTGTTCATTTTGTTTTCTAAATGAGAAATCAACTTCCTTTTAACGCATTAATGATTTACGGTTTTGTGATGGATAACATTTTAATGACCATGTTCTATTTCACTAAAAATCATGTGATGATATTTAAAATTCACTTACCTATCCAAATTTTTACTTTCCACTTATGTTATAATTAGAATCCTACTTTGTTGTGACTATTTCCTTTTATATTCCCTCTTTTAAGATGATGTTTTATAGAACTTTTTATTGAATTAGGATTAAAACAACGATATTTTGAAAAGTCAAACATTTGGGATTCATGCATGAGGTCAAATGGTGATGATATAATTTATTAAATGGGATAGAATTTGACACCATTATATGTTAACAAGAATAACTATGTTCAATAGTAGACAAGATACACAACACTGATCCTAAAACAACAACATAATATAATTATTTAAATGAGACCACTATAACCTAGCCATTAATTTTCATGAAATTAAAAATATTAATTTAATTATTGAATATATTATTTTCATACACATTGATAATTTATTAAATAATTATTTGTAAAAAATCACTATAAATTTTTGTCAGGTCATTTTATTCTTCAGAAATAATTTTTCATCAAAAAATTGTGTTTCATGTATTTTATGAGTGAATATTATAAATAATTTTTGGAAATTTTAGAAAATGAATTTTAGAAACTAATTATCATTTTTTAAATCATAAAACTGTTTTTATTTTGGGTAATATTTTGGTATTTTTCTGAAAATATAATGTTTTAGTGAATAGTGATAAATAATATTTTTTCCAAAGATATCATATCTCTTTGTTAAATTTAACAATTTAAAAATACTCATTATGTTTTGAATTTGATTTAAAGTAACCTATTTAATTTTTAGTTATATTTATTCTAATTATATTATTTATAATAAGCTGCATATTATATTTTTGAATAATTTTATTTTTGTGTTTAATAATGTGATTTCTTGAAAAAAAATTTAAAATACATAATGTTTATCCATTTTAATAAATTTAAAAAATTTAGAATGGGGAAGGTTTGAAATAAAATTTAAATATTATATATCATTAAATATTTCATTAATATCAATCAATGATTTGTATTTCTCATAGTGTCGATATAAAATGATCTTTTTCTGGAAAAATACACTTCTTGAAATCCTGCTTTTTCATCGTGTCTATGGATTATGTTTAAAACATTATTTTTCCAAATCAAAGAATTAAATTATTTAAAATTGATTCCATATTTATATTTATATTGTCCAATTAGGTAGTATCATTATTTTCATTTTTACATAAAAATATAACTTGGTAAAAAAATATTTACCACTTTATATGTAAAATATTGAAACGAGTTAATTTTAAAATTTAAAAAACATAAAAAACCCAAATAATTAAAACCTAAATTTGAGTTTTATTTAATTATTTAAATTAACCATCCTTCATTAAATTATTTATCAATCTAATTTATGGGTTTTAATTTCAACCTAATGTTATTGGATTTAGATATAAAATTATCATTATTTAATAAATATCATAATCCATGAATGACTTAAAATTTGTTAATTTTTTTCTATAATTTTTTATTTATATTTTAAAATAAATAATTTAAATATAAAAAGTTGAATTTTTAAAACCCGTGTTTAACATTTTGGAATGTTTACTACATTTTACTATCATAACTATTTTAATTTTCTTATATTAAAATTATGTCTCATAACATATAGATATATATATTAAATATTTAAAATATATTTCCTATTTTCTATCAAAATATTCAATTTATTATAATAAAATAACCTTAATTTTTAAGCATTATAGTATGATTACAGTGAATAAAGTTAACGGACATTATAATTTTGACACAGTTATTTTGATAGAATTATTTTGGAATGTCATATAATTTTTATGTAATAAATTTAATTCCAATGTTTTACATAAAGAATATAATATCATATCTACATAGGTATAATAATATATTCTAACTCATTTAAATTTTAATTAATTTTATATATCATTAAGTCCACTTAAATGTTAAATATATCTTTTTTCTACAAAAATGTTTTCCTATATATTAAATATATTAATTTATATGTTAGATTTCGCTTATTTAAGAATTTAATTATATTATATGGATCTAAAATTTTGTTTCATTAAATAAAAATTAGTTAATATAATATGACTTATATTTAAAATAATATATAAATTACTTCTTTAAAAATAAGTTACCATTGTGAAATCCAAAATGGTAATGTGTAAAAATTTTGTTTTAAAAGACGTGAAACATGTTTAAAACCCTTGTAAAAATGAATGATGGAACCTTTATCATCCTCATATCACCAAAAATTTCATTATTTACCACTAATTAATCCATCAACCCCTGAATAAAGGTATACCATAATTGAAAAATTAATGGTAATTTTTTAAATTGTCATTTTATTCAATAATCAAAGAGGATCAATTCCAGCACATTTCATCACCAATTAGAATGATTTATATTTACCAAGACACATAATGTGTATCTAATAATCCCAATACCTAAATCCTAGTATTATTTTTTCATAGAAACCATTTATATGTACACTTAGTTATTACATCATATTAAATAAATATTCTTTTCATAACACAAATATACATGCCTTAAAACGATAAAGGTCTAGTGTAATTGAAATCATGAATACATTAATGACTAGTACATAATATATATTCATAATCCCAAAATTATTTCTTCAAAAAAATCAACCTTACAAGACATATAACACATAAATATATCCTATGGATAAATAAATGTAATAATGGTAGGGATCATATGTTTAATAAGGGTAAGAATATGAGATATCAAACAAGGATCACATGAATGAATAAGATAAAAAAAATTCTAATATAAAATGATAATGCATGAGTATAATAATACCAAATAAATCGATTATAATTAGTCATCAATCATGTTATTTGGTTTTATAAATCCAAATACACAAGTATTGGGAGTTCAAAATCATCAATATTCATTAAAGATCTATGATAATGTATCATAAGAATAATAAATAATCTTTTTAAGTACATGTATGTATGAAAAATATTTTCTTTATTCATGGATGTATAACTAGGATATCATAGTTAATTTGGTTCAACCACTATTCCATTATATTCTTAGTCAAGGTTTTCTCCATTGACTATCATGGTGGGAACAATCCCTTTCTACTCTAGGTTCACTCACCATTCCAGTTCATAATATCTCATGAGATATCTATAGTTACCAAATCATTTTGAGGACTATATAATTTTAGGACCAAAAATAAAATAATTAATATAATTAATATGTTTTCCACATTATCATGAAAAAATCTTCATATCATCATATGATTACCTCTGGAAAGGAAATATGTTTCATAAAAATTTCATCATGTAATCATAGAAAACTACAAGGAAGATAAATGATTTTAATAAAAATATCATCATAAATATAATAAACAATATAATGAATTAATAAGTATGGGATAGTTGTATCATATACCCCTTAAATCATAATTACTATTTAATGATGTTATCTTAAACAAATAATTCCTTTAAAAATAATTGGAACATTTCATGGGGAAAACACTCTATTCTTTACCAAATTTAAAATTTAAAATAAATTTATGTCAAAAATATTATTTGAAAATTTTACATTGAAAATTGAAATTGAAAATTAAAAATTAATCATCAAATCATTGATTATTCATGATGGAGGGATATTTTTCAAATATTCAAATCCTAAAAACAAAAATTCTTTTTTCGCCTTTGGTGAAAAGTACATTATTTAGAAAAAGAAAATAAAAATTTATTAAATTTTTTTGAAGGCTAAAAAATCTATTAAAGTGACCTTAAATGATCATAAAATATTATCTAAAACGTTTATTTAAAAAAATATAAAATAGGATATGGGAGAAAATGGGATTCAACCCAAACAGGATAAATAAGGCTGAAATTTCATAAAAATAGTTCTTGAACAATTTTGATAAAAAAGAGATTAAAATGGTTATAAAACATAAATATTCACAAAATAAACATATTATTAGAAAAATTAACGTATTTTATTAGATAAATATCTTATAATTTCATTAATGGATATTCATGCATAAAACAATATTGATAAAAATGGAAGGTAAACATAGTTACCTTATAACATTAGTAACTTTTTAATCATAATACCAACAAAAGAACGAGTTTAAATGAAATTATAAATATCATAAAAATAATTATATTCATGATATAAAATTTTCATAGTGACTTTATATAGACCTCATTATAGAATATGGGTGTATAACATGAAAAATGTTATAAAGAATAAAAGTTGAGATGATAAACACATACCAATTAGGCAAAATATCCATCACAATACCTTTTATGAAATAATATTAATAGTAATATTCAAAAAAATAATTAATATGGATCAATGATATATCATTTCAGTGGGTTATTATATATATCTAATTAACATGAATATGTGTATAACATTAAACATGTCTCAATGAAACAATATTAAGATGATGAACTCTTACCTCATGACTCATCTAGAATCATATTTGTTCAAATATGTGGTTTGATAAATATAGATTTATTATACATATAGTTAATTACTATATTCATTATTATCCTAACATAAAATATTTACTTACAATATCATATCACTCATTTTCAAGAATTTGTTACTACTAGATCTATTCTAGGAGGTAACTACTTCACTTTTCATATATGGAATCTGCGCTTAGATCATGGTTTCGTCATCTATAAAAAAATTATCATATTTATTAATCATATATTGTTTCATAATTTTTCATAAAAATTTTGGATAAAAATTTAATTACATCATTCAGTAGAGATGTTATTTAGTATATACACAGAAGTGATGTTTCATCTTTACATTGGTTAGAATGAAGGAATGTTAAACAATATGTCCACATTTAATAAATTTTTTTATATAATTTATAATTTATATATTCATTTAATATATACTAATTTCTATCCATGTAACTAGAATATTAATATCAATTCACATGACTTTAGGGGATTGGTATCCACAACTATACATGAGCGATGTTTTAATTTATCAATGGATGGAATAATAAGAAGGAAGATTAGAAATTATAAATCATGAATAATAAATATGTAATAAAAAATATTAACTTTAAATCCATTATACTACCCATCAATGAATTATTATGATGAAGAATAAATCAAATTACTCCATAGAGGTGATATTCCACTTGAATGTAGTTATGATGCTTCCTATATGATAGAATGGATGTGGAAAACGATTTATCCATAATAATAATATCAACTATATATATATAATATAATTTTAAAATATTTTAGAGTTAATTACATATATTTAGAGTATATTGAATTAAAAATAATTTGATAGAGTTCAAATAAGTTGAACTTCACGTCTTCATTAAAACTCATACAGATCACTTCTTAAGGACCATTGGAATGATATTTTACAAAGAAAAGAAACTATAAATCATGGTAAAGGATGTCTTGAATATAATTTGTAGGTTTTTCTCAATCTATGTAGCTCCAAATTGTGTAAAGAAGATATTGGAGGGTTCCTTTTAATAAGGGATAGAAAGGGAAGACCAGAAATTTTCTTAAAACTAAAATATATTAAACTAACATTCATATCCATGTGATTCCAAATTGGAATAATTTAAAATTAAATATGATACATGATCAAAATATAAAAATCCAATGTTATATATACATGTATTTAGTAAATTTTAAACCTTATCTATTTATTTTAAACCCTGATTAACCCTTTTTATCATTAACAAATGTGACCCAATTTTTGGTCAATAAGGGTTATAAATTTATTTATACTGTAAGAATTTGTACTCTAGTTTTTAAGAGATTACAATATATACCATTTACCATCCCCATTGAATAAATTATATATATTTTTGATTGGATAGTAATTAGATAAAGTATTATATATCATTAAATATCATTAACATTGTTTTTGGGGATATTAATTTAATTTGAATTTAATGTTATGAACAAAATAATATATTTAGAATATAAAAAATAATCACAATAACATATAGGTTATAATTAACTATTTTGTTTAACAGATGACAAGAAAATATTGTGGGGTGTTTAGAAACCAATCTGTTTTCCACTAGCGATATATAATTAGACGTAATGAAAAATTTTCTCTCTAGAGTAGTGTTTTAATCTAGTTTCATGCCTGATAATGTAAATAAAAGGAAAATATTTGAAATAATATAAATAAATTAAAATTATAGTTTGTTATATTCATATGGGAATGAATTAATTTGGTTGGGTTTAGGTGATTTCCTTTAGTAATGATTTCAAGGGTTTTTAATAAAAAATATTCATTTAAAATTTATTAAAAGAATTAAGTGAAGCGAGTAACAATCATTTATCTTTATATTTATTTTATTTAAATTTATCAATATCTGAGTTTCACAAGGTGAATTATTTAAATTATTTGAGAAATTAAAATATATTATTGTGATTCCCTAAATATAGAAATCAATACAACTTTATTTTCTCATAATTTTATAATAACTAAATCACTCATTTACTTGATTTTTATTTTTAATAAATTGATACAATCCAAAATAAAGAAAAAGGAAAATATATTCTTAAATTAAAGAAATTTTAAATTTTATAATTAAATAAGATGAAATATTATTTTAGTTATCTGGAGAGTTTATAAAACTAAAAACTATTCAATTAAAATGAAAATAATTTTGAAAATTTGAATACAGTCAGAAATCAAGCATCACAAAGGGTCTGCATCCCCTAAAAATACATCCAGAGATTCAAACCATTCATGAAAGTGAGGTTTATTAAAGAAAAATTAGAATAAAATATGGTAGAGATGGATGAAAAATAAAATAAAACATAATAATTAAAACAATTAGGTGGTAGACCAAGACACTTGTTATCATAGTGTGTGTAATTCCTCTTCATGGAAGTAGGAACTCTTTTTATAGGCACAAGAATGGAACTATATTCCTCATTGGTTTGGGGTATCTAAATATAATTAATGATCAAAAATTAAAAAAATACCATAATATCAACTTAATTAGATCATGGAAAAAACTGATTCATTCAAGTCTTTAAATATTTGCGTGTGTAAAATCTACTTATGAAAGAATGGATTGATAATTTGTTCATGTTAAGTTTAGTGTGGATGGTGACATGTGGGTTTCAATGGTAAATTAAGGGAATCGCGAGCCTGGTGTCATTGTGGAGATCTCCTCAAACCCTCATACTCCTCTATCCTTCAATGAAGAAAGAGGATCCTTCAAAATATGTTGCATGCAGGTGGATTGAGGGTCCTAAGAGCATCCATAGTGGTGGAAGGGTTTGAGATCGAGCTCAAGAGGTGGTGGAAATAAGATCAATTGAGGTGGCGGTCTCATCAATATCATTGTACCTTCACTAGGTTAGATGAATACTCAATATTTTCCTATGGGGATTGTGTGGGTTTAAGAGGTGGTCATGAATGATCTTAGTCCTTTCTAGAGGACGTTGGATAAAGGTGGATATTGAGGAGTGGTCAGATATGGAAATATTTTGTTCTATTGTGTATGATGTCAACATGATATGGAAGTGTCGTGAAAGTTATTTTAATGGATGGTGCAAGAATAATTTTATTAGTGATGCATGTGATATTTTAAAATGGGATGTGAACTATCAGTAAAAATCTATCCCACATTGAATTTCGTTGTTGGGAGGAATTCTTTTATATGGCTGATCATAGATTCCACATTGTAATGATGTAATGTGGGTGCTAGAGGACTCCCACCCACCACCACAGACCACCCAGTCCAGGCGACACCTTCCTCTCAGTTTTACACAAATATTACCCATTCAAGGCTAGTCGGTTTTTGAGGTAGATTTGAATAATCTATAGTTTGATCCCCACAATCCATATTCACATGTCTAATTCCCTTGTAACCTTCTATAGAATGGGAGGATCTCCTAGGTAGCTCAGGTAGCTAGCCCATTGGGAATTTCTATGTGGGAATCTCTCTCATTGTATACTTGATAACTTGTTGGAATTTTTTTTGAAAACACTTACACAATAGATTCAAATTCATAAGCTCATATTCCATATATAACAAGATCAAATTCAAAAATCAAAAAAACCCTTCCACTACTAGAAATATGACTTTTCCCAACGCTTATATACCAATGGTCTGTAAAAACCGTTGGTATAGGTTCCCTTTCCCACCGGTTTGGCCAAACCATTGGGAAAGCCCACATTGAGGCCACTTTTCCCAATGGATTGGCCAAACCTTTGGGAAAAGTCCCCTTTGTGGCCACCTTCCCCAAGGGTTTGGCCAAACCATTGGGATATTTATACCCTTTCCCAATGGTTTGGCCAAACAGTTGGGAAAGGGTATACCTATCCCAACGATTTGGCCAAACCGTTGGGAAAGGTCCCCCATAGATCAACCTCCACCCAGAATCAAAATCTAGGCTCAAAATCTATTCCAACGGTTGTAAAAAACGTTGGTATAGGTCTATTCCAACGGTTTTGACAAACATTGGAATAGATCCTTTGACTTTTTATCAGTTCTTCTTACCGATATCATTATATAAATAAAAATTTAAAATAATTATTAGAATACATATATATATATATTTATGTAATTATGTTCACAAAAGTCATGTTAGGTTAGTGGTTAAGTCGTTCAATGATAAACTAGGGGTCTTGGGATCAAATCCCAGCGAATGTTTTTTTTTTGAAAAACATATACAAAGGGTTCCATAACCATTGGTATATATTTTCATATTACTTATACCAACAGTTTCTAAATCTGTTGGTATATACCTATCCCAACGGCTTACTTGGCAATGGTTCTTCAAAATGTTTGTATAGGCTATAGCAACGGTTTGGAAGCCTATACCAACGGTTCCAAACCATTGGTATAGGTTAGTTTTCTAGTAGTGTTCATTAATTCAATTACAAACACTTCCATTATACATTTCAAATTACCCTATATTTATTATAATTTTAAAATTTATGCACTAATTCATATAGAAAAAATTAGAATCACAGAAAATAAAATAAAATTATTCCTTAAATTTTTAATTTTCAAATACCCCCACATATTAAACAAGATTTTACTCAAGTATAAAATATAAAATTTAATATTCAAGGGAACCAGTGATACCAATATTTAAATTTCAACAAAATGATATAAAAAATCATCCAATATTAATTAAAAATTTGAAATTTAACAACAAATAAAATTTCTCAATCTTCAAAGAAAAGACCTACTCAATTGTTTTACTTTTTACTATTAGAAAATATTGTTACTATTCTTCTCATTAATTCATGATTTCTAATTAATTATTATTAAGCATTCCAAATCTTGATGGACCGTGCTTCAACATTTTATCACATCTCCCATGATTTAGATTTATTTAAGTTTTGATCAAATCATGAGAACATAATTATTAGACATAATAAGGTAAAGGAATTATATTTACCATATTTTTAATAAAAATGAAACATAATATCATGAGGCTATAATTAAATGTTAAAATGACTATGAGGATTATGGTTGATAGGAATTAATAATTAATTCTAAAGGATAAGGATAATCTGTAATGTAATATGCATAATATTAAAATTAAATCCTCAATAAAATTACCCCCTTTAAATTTTAATAACCGCAACATCCCCAAACACAATATAAGGTCATTATCAAAGTAAATCACAATGAAATATTTTTGTATACTTTTGAATTTTTCTCAATATTAATGCTATTTTTTCCTATGTCAAAGTACTTTTTGATTTTTCATTTTTCAAAATTTATGTTTATGATAAACCTCATACCCACATAATGAGCTCATATATTAAAAATCATTAGTAAAATAATGGTGATTTTTGGTTTTCCAAAATCATAGCCCATTATTTTCATTTTTTGTCAGGAGGGAAAAAATAAGGAGTACAATGTATGAATAAAAAAACTTTCACAATTCCAACTGTCAAAGCCCCAAAACATTTTTCTTACAGTGTATTTCATCCAATTTTTCATGAATCCCTTTACGGAAAAATTAAACATAATATTATCATGAAAATACTAAGAGAATGAAAGGAATGATTAAAAAATGATTGAAACATAGTGCAATCCTTAGAGTTTAATTAATATTTTCTAGGGGTTAATCCTGATTTTATGTAGAGGTGGTATTTAGTGATAAGTATTTTTCAAAAGATTCATCAATCATTTAAAATATGTTTTTCACAGTCAAATATTTGGGAAGAACAAATTCATGTTCTGTTCAGTGAAATTTCCATGATCACACAAGAAATATGATCAATAATAAATAGGAAGTCTGTGGTCTAGAAATAATTAGGGAATGTAGCATATGATTTTGAATGATCACTCAAGTTATCATTAATAATAATAAATAAATTTACAAGAATATTAGAAACTCAATGCATGATCAATATTTTAGAAATTTTGTTTACATGAATCAATTAATTGTATTAAATCCATAGTCTTTATTATAATACCATTGATTCAATTTAGTTATCCAATTTTCTGTTTTACACATTCAATCTCATTAACATTGAAATCTAAAACATCAACTCATAGCATTAGTAAGAAAATCATTTCTCAATGGTAAGTTAATTAAATCATAATTTCAAATGTGGGATTGCAATATTAAAGTTTAAATCTCAAGAAATTTTTTTATAAAAAATATGTGGGGATTTGAAAAGAAACATAACAAAATTAAACTCCATTTTAAAATTAAACATTGTTTCTCTTCCTCTACTACTTGGGCCTACTATGTGGTTTCCATCCCTAATAGTCTAGTAAAAGAACTCATACTATTGTAAGAACCATTCCATTAAATCTCAAAGGGATGAAGTAATGGGTAACTAAATCTTAAACCCTAATAAATTAGTAAAACTCACTTTACATCATGAATGCACCTCTGGAAAATGTTGTTAGCCTAAACTAACATCATGACAAGAAATTACTAGATGGGTTGGAGTAGTTTGAGATACTCCTATGGTTCTTGCAATAAACATCTATGGATATTTTTCAATAATTTTCTATTTATAGTGAATGGGTTTCATTACACTTGTTTCTAATTCTAAATTGAACCAAAGGATTGAAATTATTAATAAGAAAAGACCCAACCAACCTAAAATGAATCTTACATCGAATTAACTTTAGTCTGGAAATGTAGAGTAGAACATTGTATCGAGGTTAAAAGGTAATTTTTTTAATTAGTTTATCATGTTCCACTCTGGTTCTTTCTTTTTAAACACTAGAATTTTCAAAGGCTTCATTTCTGATTTCATCCATCTCTTATAACAGCTACTTTCTCTCTTTTATATCACTCTCCAAATCGAAATTCACTTTTTTAACAGCCAAATATTATTCATACTCCATTTCCACCCACAGATGATAACATTTTCCATAAATAAACTAGTTTTGGATATTACCTATATCTATTTGGTATGATTTATTATTTTACTCTAACATTTCTTCCTATATTTGGTTCCAATCCATTCAGTTTGGATTTATTATTTTATCTAAAATACCTTCAATCTCATAATTGGAATCCTCATGTTGGTCATTTGTTTGGAAATATTAATGTGTATACATCTTGTGGATCACCCTATAAATTTTATCCATATATTACATTATTTTATTTTGAAAATATTTACCTTGGTCACTGACGATGGATCTTGTCATTCCATATCTACAAAAGATGTTAGCCCTAAAAAAATTTAATAAAACTTTGGAATCATCATTATAACAACCCTTCTAATTATTACACATTAATTAATGATTTATTACATATTATTACACACAATAAAACCCAAAATATTGATAATTCAATTTTATTTTGAAAAAAGGTAAAATACATAATAATTTAAATTGGAAAAAAACCTTCTTTGTTGAAAACATCCTTAACATGATCAAACATAAAACTGCATGGGATAACCTAAGGAAATACATAGTAAATGGGTAATACATAATGAACAATAAGGTAATAAACATCTAATAATGTTATATATGTTATAAAATAGTAAAATTAATAGAGAATAAAAACAAAACGAATCATTAACATAAACAATGAGACATGATATAATATGATAATCAAAAAAACGAGAAGTGTAGAAACAAATTAAACCACTATAAGGTCAAGGATAATTTCCAATTCATAATAATAGATAAAGTCTCATAAAGGAATCAGGTTAACTCCCTATCTCAATATGATGTCTCATTAGAAAAAACATTACCCAAGGCATTGGAGTGCTATATAATTTCAGGTGTATCTGCCACTTTCATTTCATTCTAATGCTTAAGTGTGCCACATAGATCATATTACAATATTTCATTCATCAACATAATTTATTACATGAAAAATGAGTGTTGAATTCATACATATAATTATAAATTCAATGATTTATATTTTTTTATAGCTGAATAACCTTGATAATAAATGGGCATGGTTTTTAGTACATAATTATTTTAGAATGGAAAATCATGGACAAATTTCAGCATCATAATGATATCACATAACGATTAAAAAAATAGGGTAATGAAAGGGAAATGATTCTCTAATAAAGTTTAATTTTTTTTGAATATAATAGTGATATGTACTAATAAATTACATCATAAAATAAATGAATATAAATGACAAAAGGAAGAGAGGATACTTGAATAAAGAGGATAAAAGAAAATGTGTGTAAATAAAAGGCTTGGGAGGGGATTCTTAAGAGTTTATGAGTTCCTTTGGAGGACTCAAGATATCGGTTGGAAGAGTATAAACAATATCCATTGAGGTTTAGTGAACAAAAATGGGATCCTATGTGGGATTATATAGGAAACGATGTGGATTTCTTCATTATTTAGGTTACAGACTCTATATATTATAAAATAACCAAAACAAAAAACCATAACATGGTTTTTGACATGTTTTCAGAAAAATGGGAGATATTATCATTTTTTATAAGGAAAATGTATGGAAATAATTGAATAATCCCCTTTCTTATGTAGTGGTGATTCATTCTCTTAATGAAATTATGTTAAAACCATAAAATATATTA
Organism: Viscum album; assembly: GCA_963277665.1. Classification (NCBI taxonomy): domain Eukaryota; kingdom Viridiplantae; phylum Streptophyta; class Magnoliopsida; order Santalales; family Viscaceae; genus Viscum; species Viscum album. The sequence continues at coordinate 599,231,615 of OY728121.1, forward strand.
ATGGTTTTTGAGGATTCAAAATGGATTTACAAAACTAAACCAATAAATAAAAACACATTTTTATTGTTAAATCATACATTTGGTCATTTATACCATTTATAGTATTTATTACATCACTTTTGGGTCATTATTATGTCATAATACCCAAAATATATTTACATTATATTAAATTTTTACCTGAAAATTCAACTATCTCAAAAACATAATGAAAAATTCACCATTTGATAATTTTTATGTTATGATTCAAAAAATAATATTAATTTTATCCCAATAATTTTCTAAATATGTTCTTTGTAAATTCTAATATAGTAATCATAATTTATTGAGAAAAGTTGGGTTTTATTTCACAATAACAGTTTTTGATCCCTTATAAAAACTATATTTGGATTCATCAAAATTAAATTATCTTATATATTTAATGAAAAATATTTTATAATATTATTATATTAAAATATTATATATTTCAAAAAAATCCTTAATTCATCAAAATAATTTCCTCAATTAAATATGAATATGACCTAAAAATACTATTTGTGTTTTAGTATATCTAAAAAATCATTTATAAAGTAACCATAATAAGATGCAAATATATTCATTGTTATATAGAAAATAATGTACATGATAATAATTCTAGGGTCTTTATACATATCTCATTAATACACATAAAAATTTCTTAATAGTAAGGTTCATAACAATGAGACTTTCAAGGGGTGATTCAGAATACATTATTTGTTTCATGATCTAGATGAGCTTGAACTTCTCATGTAAACGGTCCAAATCATGAGTAAGTTACCGGAGCATAACATGATATTGGTCAAAAAAAATCCTAGTGATGATGTATCCCTTAAGGCTCTGATAAATGGTCTTCATAGGGCATGTTCCTACAAATTGAGGCCATCAATTTATTTGTCTATGTCAATTAGATTAGTTAAACTCGTCTAATTATCTTAATTAGGTTATCACGATTCAAATTCTATATTATCAATGGAAATGATAATTAATTGTATTTTAATTATAATTGGATATAATAAAAAATAAGATCAAATGTTTTATATAACCATATTAAATAATTACAGGTTGAATTTAATAAAATCACAAAATTATTTTTATATGTTTCGTTTATTACAAGATTACCCATTAAGAAATTTTTACACACTAAAATGGATGAAGGTAACTCTATTTCTTCACTTCCTCTAGTTTCTCCATAACAATTTTATGTGGCTCATTATCTTATTTCATAGAACGTGGTCTCTACGATCTAATATTGTCATGAAATTCTCCTCATTGGAATGGTCATTATCTAACAACACCACCTTTAAATTGAATACTTGTTGGGGGTATGGTATTTACATCCTCAAGATAGATTGATGGAATATATAATGTACTTTACATTAGTAATGTGGGAGTTCTAGTCAGTATGCCACAACTCTGATATGATCAATGATCTCAAAGAGGCTGATGTATCTTAGAAAAATATTTCGCTTTATCCACAATATCATCACTTTCTTCCATGGAGATCTGTAGGTGTATGACATTAATCCATCATAAAACTATTTGTATCATTGATGACTATCAGTATAACTCTTCTATCAACTATGAGAAGTTTTGATGTGTTGATAAGTGGAATTAACCTTTTCTATATTTTCCTCAAATATTTTAGGACCAAGTAGTTTTTTTCCCTAACAACATCCAAGCATGCAGTTTTTCTAGACCTCTTCCCATATATGGATTTATAAGGAGTACCATTTGGATGATCATTTGGAAACTAGTATTTTGAGAGAACTGGACTATAAAAATATGTTTATCCCATCCACAATTGAAGTCAATTGAGAATGATCTCAACATGTCATCAAGATTCTGGATTGTTCAATCATATTTTCCATCGGTTTGGGGGTGACAGGCCATTCTGACATTCAAATTAGTATTCAAAAAAAGTTAGGGAAACTTCTAGACCTTATAGGTGAATCATGAATCACGATTAAACAAATAAATAGTGGTACTCTATGAAAACATAACTCTTATTTGATGTATATCTCTTAATGTTTATCCAATAAAAAATATTCTTGATTTAAAATGAAGTGTGTAGTCTCTATAAGATGATCCACCCCAAACTATATATCTTTATTTCCTATGGATTTCATTGAATGTACCGAGACAAATTCAATGGTGACATTCTCTTATTTCAATGTGGGTATGGATAATGGTTTCATCATCCCCTTATATTTTTTACTTTCAGCCTTTAATTGATTACATATCAAGAAATTTAATATATATTCAATGATCCCCCTCTTCATATTGTCCCACCAATATGTCTCTCAGAGATCCTGATGCATCCTTGTTATCCATTGGGGAATAGAAAAGGTTGATCTATGTACATAATCTAATAGTTCATTTTTAAATCGGGATTTTATGGAACACATAGTCTCGAACAAAATCTCACAATTATTTTTTCATTAACATTGACTCTATGTATTTCCCATTTTTTACAGTTTCCACATTTTTCAGAATTCACAAATCACATATTTTAATATCTATTATCATCTCCAGAGGATACAGTTGAGAAATCATTTTTGAAAGGATTGATGATGTTCCTTCTTTTATGATTAACATTTCTATCCTTTCTAAATATGATAATACCAGATCATTATTAATTCTCATCAATGAGTGAATTTCTGGATCATTTCCAAGTAGATCGTCTAACACTATATTCTATTTACACAGATAATAGTAAATTGAGGTATCATATTCGATGATTAGCTTCACCACTATCATTGGCGCATGTTCAGATCATTTATTGTAAATATATACATCATGATTCTTTTATACTTATATATTTAAAAATTGTCCCCCAATATATAATGCCACCATATATAAAATCAAATATTAATACAGAAAACTCTAGATCATGTGTTGGGTAGTTCTATTCATGAACTTTTTGATTAATTGATTCATATGCTCTGACTTTGTCGTTTTTAATTAATACACAACCCAATCCCTTCTTTGAAGCATATCATAATACAATGAAAATCTATCCACCTGTGGGTGTTATGAGCAGAGGTGTAGTAATAATCCTACTTCTCAACTCCCTAAATCTCTCTTTATGTCCATCATTGCAGGAAAACATGAATCCATTCTAATTTATCTTGCTAAGATGGTTTTAAAATCAGATGAAATTTCTCACAAATCAGTGATAATAACTAGTTAGCCTATGTTTGATAAGAATATTAGTCATAGATATTGGCCCCAACCATCCTTCAATTTCTTCAATCATTGAAGGATCCAAAAATATCCCACTTCTTTTGATGATATGACCCATGAATTATACATCCTTCATCCAGAAATCTCATTTTTTGTACTTGGAATAATGATTATCCTTTCATAAGTCCTTTAACATAGTGTTCCAATTCTCCTCATGCTCCTCCATGGTACTAGAATAAATTAAAATATCCTCTATAAAGACTGCCACAAATTTGTTGAGGTAATATATAAAAGCTTTATTAATCTTCAAAATGAAATATTTTGGATCATTAGCGAGTTTGAGTATAATTACTATAAACTCATAGTTCTCCTACATTTTATTAATGGAATCCTTTGGAATTACAACATTACTCACCCTACTCTGGTAATATCCCAATCGTAGATCAACCTTGGATAATTACTATGCTCCATTAAGCTAATTGAACAAGTTATCAATATAATATAGTGGATACTTGTTATTTATCGTGATCTTTTCTATCTAACGATAATCAATGAAAATGAGCATTGACCCAGCCTTATTCCCGATGATGAAGAATGGTGAACCCCACAGTGAATCACTTGCATATATTAACCCTTTATCTTTATTATACTATATTTGTTTCTTCAACTCCTCAAGTTCCACAACAAAAATTATATATAGATTCTTCGATAATGGTATCGCCCTAGGTATATGTTCTATTGAAAAATCAATCTCTCTACAAGGTGGAAGACCCAGAAATTCCTTGATAAACACATCAGGGTATTCCTTTGTGATAATAATTTCATAGATGAGGATTATTTACGTAGACTCAATCATTTGATATAGATACACTTTCTCATGTGGTAATAATTTCCATGTGTGTGATTTGGGTGCTAAATATGAATCTTTCTCCTCCTTTCACTTGTATAGAATTAGGGATTGATTCATTCTATGAAGAGTGATTTCATTATAGTGGATATTTATGTTCATTTTATATGGGGAATAGTAATCCAAAACTAGAATTGAATCAAATTCAACAAAATGGAGTATAAAAAGGTTACATGGAATGTTCAACCAGTGAATTGTGACTTGGGGGGAGTTATATACTCAAGATGAAATAATTTAACCATTTTCCATTTTCACTGATAACTCTGCTTCGATGATTTTGGGGGTTGTTTGAATAGTTCGACTAAGCTTTCATGATATGAAGGAATGCATATGTAACGACCCAAAATTTCATTACTGAAAATTCCTCTTGATCTAATTAAAAGTACTATTATGTAAATTGGAAATATAAAACATAATTACCGCTAGGGTTTTATGATTTTGGATTTTAAAATACTATTAAGAATTTTTACCATTTCTAATATAGCCATTGAACAGTGATCACATGATTAGCATAAATATAGGTCTTTACCAAATCCAATTAAGCAAGACAAAGGAAGCGATGACCTCACCTTGTAGAATTGATCCTTATGAAACCCATTTTTCAAAGCTCCGAATGGAGCTAGCTTCACTGGGGTTCACTCTTAACCAAGCCAAAGGTGTGGTTTAACATGTTAAGCTTGAACAGAACCACATATAGGAGAAGTGGAAGTTGATACAAATTACCACCTGAGCAATGTTATATGAGCCACCTCAGGAGTCTGTCACCATCGCACATGTCACCCTTAGGTCTTATGTGGGTTTTATAAGGGGTTATGTAACAATACCATAGAACAATGATTATATTCATTATTTAATGTTTAGAATAATGAATATTCATTTATTTTATTATTTTTACTTAGTAAATAGTTTTTAAAGCACAAATAGTATTTTTAGTTAATATTCAATTAAGAAATACATTTTTATGAATTAATAGATTTTTGAATTAAATAATATTTTAATAAAATATTATTATTAAATTGGTTTTTATTAAATAAATGATTGTATAATTTTTTATTAATATAATTGTTATTTTTATTAAGGTTTGAAAGCTGATTTTTTTCAAAACTCATGAATTTTAGATAAATGCTCGTTTTTTATTTTTAATTGAAAAAATCACATATTTATAAAATTATTTCGATTTGGTAAATATTAGTTTTAGAATCGGGAAGTCAAAAATATCCAACAGTGATCTTTTCATAATTTTCCGAGACAGTTGAATTTTTGGTTAAAAAATACCATTTAATTATATAATGTTTTTTATAACATCATAATGACCCAATAGTGATGTAATAAAATAATATAAATTTTTTTTATGCCAATATATGATTGAACTTTAAAATAATGTGATTTTATATTTGTTTGAATAATTTTATTGTGCCTTAGTGGACCCTATAAGACATATACATCATTTTAACGTTTAAAATGATTTCATTGAGAATGTGACTCACCTCCACACAAGAAAGCCTATTTTTTGAATCTTTTTTTCTATTGTACTTGTTAAACAATTTTTTACACTCCCCTTTAGGAAAAACAAGGGTTGGTTTTTGGTTATGATTAGTTTAATCTGTGGTGTCCAAAACCTAAATAATAAATATTTTCCTCTCTTCTTCTATATAAAACCTTCCATGTTTCCACTTCCTCTTCACTCAAATACTTTGGTGCTCAAATAAACTCTTACATCATCTCTCTATAATCCTCTCAAGGCGCCCCAAGATCCCAAGAAGCCTCTCTCAAGCCTCTCCCAAGCCTTTGTTATCACACATCTATGTACGAGATTTCTTCCTTTCTCATTTTTTTCCAAATTTCATTATGTTGTTATACCATTTTGTTTTTAATTAAAAATGTTGGGGGATGATTTTTAACCTCCCCTATACATCCCTAATTATGTTTTAATGCTGATATACCACTTAATCTCTCATTAATTTCTCCCATGTACACCAGTTACTATTTCAAAATTCCATAAGGGATTTCTTCCATTCTCATTTTTTCCATGTTTCTTTATTTTGTTATACCCTTTTATTTTTAATAAAAAATGATGGGGTATGATTTCTAACCTTATATATACTTAAATTCTTATGTTTTAATGATTATATACCCCTTTATATTTAATTAATTCCTCCCATTTATACCGATTACCCTGCTGAAATTTTGTAAGGAATTTATCACTTCTGATTTACATTCAAGAAATTCTTTTATATTATGCATATATATATTCCATTACATATGTTGGGATATTTATCTATAAGACACCTGTAAAGTCTGTTTCATGATCATATAATGAGACACCACTTTATCACTAATCCATAATTTTATGGGTCCCGATGTCATGTTGTTATGCTGCTGAAATTAAACAGCGATTTTCCAATCCAATTTCATTGTGTATTGAATACCATGTGCATTTCTCTATCATGGGTATTCACATTTATGAACATTTACTTTTTTATTATAATGTATCATGTATGAATTCAAAATTCCTTCATCCATGAATAAATGATTATAATTTATGAATCCTCATTATATGATTTATGTGGCACACTTATGCATGAAATGAAATAATTAAGAAGGGTGAACCCTGATAGCACTCCAATGTAATGGGTAAGGATTAGTATCATGATATGTCAAGTGAAATGAGGTTTAAATCATGATAATTCATGTGAAATTAGGGTTTAATCATCCTCCTTGTGCAATAATCCTTGGATCATTCTAATATCATGTTAAATGTTGATGCCACATTTCCATGTTATGATACTCATGCTATATCATGACTTTATTTTCATGTATCTATTATGATACATTGATGTTCCTATTTCATAATATGTACTTTATTATTCATGTTATTCCTTGTTTACTCCCTTATTGGGCTTTATATATCACCCGTTTCTTATGCATGTCCTCTAGTTAACCCATGCATTGCTAACTACAAAGAAATGTGTGTGGTCAGGTAAAAGATGATTTCAATAAAGATGTGTATTTTAGGTTTTAAGTTGTTATGTATTGTTCATAAGAACCAAATAGACTAGACCTCTCTATATAATATGTTGTACTAAGTGAAGGTTTTATGTAATAAATTTAGTTTATGTGTCGAATAATGATCAGGGTTGTTATAGTTGGTATCAGAGGATACGTTTAGTTATATTTGGTATTATGATTAGAAACCCCTTATGAAAGCCTTTGGGATAAGACTAAGTATAATAAAAACATTCCTCAATTTTGGTGGGTGTTTATTTAGTTGTTTATCAAGAAAATACATCCCTATCTGAAAACGAGCATGTAGATGTAGGTTTGGCATAGATGTATCTAGAGGTAAAACTCGAAAACATTGATTTGAGATGGACTCGAATGAGAACTAGAGAACGACACAAAACCGTGATGCACTCTTGGTTATGAATCTCCTGAGAGATATTATTTTGTAAATTTATAGACTTAGTACAAACCATTATTAAGGGAATGAAAAAATTCCCCTAAGAATATATGATAGGATGTAGATCATGGATAACATAGATTGAAGCCTATAAATCCATATGTTAAAGAAATAAATGTAATTCATAAGTGGTACATTTTTGTCTTGGGATAATCCTTTATGTGTTACCCCTAAAATTCCATTTATTCCAGCCAATGGTAGGTAATAGGAGGACTCAGGCTCTCAACCATTGAGAATATCAATGTGATGACTATTCTAATACGATGCCCAACATGATGGGAGAGGGAATCACAAACTTTGTCATAATACTCTCACAGTTAACTCAAGTTCGGAATGTGAACATGGGTCAAGAGAAACATTCACCCCCCAACCAAAAGAAGAAGTTGCAATTGAGATCTTCATTAGATAAAGGCCTCTATCTTTTAATGGATAATCTAATCCCTCAATTGCCGAACAGTGGACCAACTCCATTGAAATGATCTTCACCATCCATTAATGTTATGAACAAGTGAAGGTTCTTATGGATGCTTATCATATGGAGGTTAAATCTGCTCAATTTTGGACTTTGATAAAAAAAATGAAGCCAGAAGAGAAGATTGAGGGGTTGGAATGAAAGGATTTCCAGAAAATGTTTTTTGATAAATATTTTCCTCGCACCCTCTTACATAAGATGGAAACGAATTCCTTTCCCTCAAGAAAAAATAAGATGAATCCATTAGAGTGTATGAGGAAAACTTCACAAGGTCGCATGATATGCCTCGGACAATGTTTTTACCCCTGAATGCAAGGTTGAACGCTTATTTAGTGGGATAAAACCTAGCCTATGGAAAGTCCTAGCGATCCGTGACTTCAAGATCTATAAGGAAATTGTATGATGTTCCCTCATGGTCGAAATGGATGTCATCAAATCTCAGGGGTATCATGAGGATAAGAATCATATGGTTGAATTTAATTCAGGAGTTCCTATGGATAAATCTAATGGTGCTAAGGAATTCCAAGACCCCACTTCCCAATTCTGTGGAAAGAAGCTCCCCAGAAATTGAATGAAGGGGCGCAGAAATGCATTAGGTGTTAAAGGGAAGGGAACCTAGCCATTAACTTCTGATAAGAAAAACCCAAAGGTGGAACAGAGGAGAGGAACACTCCATTCTTCCATCAATTCATTGTTAATTTCTTCAACTTCAAAGAACCAGGGAACTATTAAAACCAATTCCCTAAGCCTAGGCTTTTCTAAGGAAACCAACAGCCTCCAAGTCACCAAGGGAAATATTTTTCAATCACTACCTCAGATGTGAACCCCGACAATAATGTGGAGATAGGTAAACTAGTTATTCATTAAAGAATAGTGAATATACCTTTTGATTCGAGGTGTATGCATTCTTTTATATAATATATGTTGACTAGAACAATCCCAGCACCACCACAAGTCATGGAACTAAAGATGTTGGGGAAAAGGGAAAATTGGGAAATCATTACAACTGACGAATATAACTGCTCCCCAATTATAATAGGGGGATTTAACTTCTCAGTGAACCTATTCATACTCCCTCTTGGGGAATTTAATGCAATTATTATCATGGATTGGATTTATCTATATAAAGACAACATAAATTTCCGTGTGAGGGAAATCACTCTCAATATATAGAATCGACCCCCGATTCTGTACAAGTTCATGGAGAGGGATCAATCTTCATTAGAACAATCATCTCAAATGTGGATATAACTTCCCAATGAGCATGATTATCTTACTTAGATGATTGAGTCTAAGGAAGAAAACATCCAACAACACATTCCAATTGTGAGGGAATTCAATGAAGTTTTTCCCAAGTAATTGTGTTGTATTACTCCAAGAAGAGATGTTGAATTATCAATTGATATTATACCCATGGAAATGTCAATATCCAAGACTATGTATAGATTGGTTGTTTTGGAGATTGAGGAGCTGAAGAAATAAATAAAACAGAATCTGGATAAAGGGTTTATATGCCCAAGTTCTTCACCCCGGGGTGCACCTGTCCTCTTCGTCGAGAAGAAGGATGGGTCAATGAGCCTATGCATTGATTATCATGAGATCAACATAATCACGATAAAGAAAAATTATCCTCTTCCATTAATTGATGACTTTTTTGATCATCTGGTAGGATCAAAATACTTCTCCACGGTAGATTGGTGGTAGGGATATTACCATGTAATGGTGAAGAAGGAGGATATCCCCAATATTGCTTTTCGTACAGGGTACAGGCACTATGAATTCATTGTAATTCCTTTATGACTCAATAATGATCTATAAATATTCATAAACATGATGATTAGAGTCTTTATATATTACCTCAAAATTTTTTTGGTAGTCTTTATAAACGATATTTTAATATAATCCAAACTGAGGAGGAGCATGAGGAGAATTTAATCAGTGTACTAAAGACCTTGCGAAAGGAGAAGCTATATGCAAAGTATATCAAGTGTGTGTTCTGGATGAAGGATATCTCATTCTTGTGTTATATACTCACAAGAAATGTGATATCTATAAATTAGTCTAAGATCGATACAATATAGGGATGGTCGATGGAAATATCAGTAATAGATATCCGTAGTTTCTTGGTGTTAGATAGAAATTCTTGCGTATTTGTGAGAAAATCAAAACAATTGTACAACCTCATTACTAATCTATATCATAAGGTATTAATGTTTTCGTGGAGTGATGAATGCAAATAGAGCTTTAAAGAGTTGAAAAGGAGGCTTATCACTATGCCTGCACTCACATTTCCCACAAATGGAGAAATTTTGTTGTATTTAGTGAAGCTTTGAAGAATGGTCTATTCTATGTGTTTATGAAAAATGAAAAATTAATTTCCTATGATTCAAGGAAATTGAATGTTCATGAGAAAAACTATCCAACAGATGATCTGGAGTTGGCTGCAATGATCTTCACATTGAAAATTGGGTGGCATTACATCTTTGTGAACAAGTGTGAAATATTTAAGAATCACAAAAGCCTCAAGTATGTATTCACATTGAAATAGTTTAACATGAACTAATGAATATGGTTAGATCTGATCAAAGACTATGAATTCTTAATCCACTACCTCACTGGGAAAGCAAAAAAAGTGGTGGATGCTCTAAGTAGAAAGGACCCAAAATTTCACTCATCGATGAGAATTGAAAATGATCCAATCTTATTAGATTTGATGAAGATGGACATTGGAATCATAAAGAAGGTCCTATCATCAATCCTTTAACAAATTATTTCTCAACTATCTATTTTGGAATGGTATAATAAAAGACCAAACGGATAATGTGGTAATTCCGGAGAATGTGGAAAATATCATAAAAGGGAAATCCTTGGAGTTAAATTTTAATGAATAAATAATTGTGAGATTTGGGACATGAATATGTGTTCAATAATTTCCAAAGATAAATAATGAACTTTTGGATGATAGACAAAGTTTGAATTTCCTTATTCACCTCGGAAACAAAAAAGATGTATCGTGATCTCTAAGAGCATTATTCGTGGGATATCCTGAAGAAGGATATCATTGAGTATGCATCAAAGTGCCTGGTATATCATCAAGTGAAGGATGAGAGGCAGAAGTCTAAGGGTATAATGCAACCATTACCCATACCAACATGGAAATGGGAGAAAATCAATATGAACATTGTCACCAGACATCCGAAGACATCAAAATGAAAAAATTATATATAGGTTATTGTGGATTCTCTTACATGGATGGCACACTTCATTTAAATTCTACTGGATTTCTTATTTGATCAACTAGAATAGAAATATGTCAATGAAGTGGTAAGGTTTCATGGAGTACCACAATCTATTGTATTTGATCGAGATCCAAGATTCACCTCTCTATTCTAGAAGAATCCCAAACATGCTATGAATATTGATCTAAAAATCAGTAAGGTTTATCATCCTCAAACATATATATTCCTTAGATTTTTATTTATAATAATATTTTATGAAAAACTAAAAACACCATTCATGTAGATAGTTGGTTGTACGTATGCAAGCATGATATTTTCGGTTTTCCAGTCATATTGAGAATGGGAAATTAAATGAAATGTATATAAATATGTATAAATATATAATATAATTATAGAAGAATTAATAATTAATTTATATAATATATTCTCTATAAAACAATATTTTATATAGTCAATGTGATGTGTGAATTAATCACATCATTTTGAAGAGGTGGTTGTACACACATCCCTAATCGAAGTTATCGTAGGAAAATAATATGGAAAGAATGAAGTTATGTTTATTATAACATTTCCATAATATAAAATATGTTATAATATACAAATTTAAATATTATTTAACCTGAAAATAGTTTTAATTCCATCCTTGAATACGGTAATGGAAAAAGAATAATATTATTCACAGAGGCGATTAACTGGCATAACGTGGACAACAATTTCATTTCATTGAATAAGAGAAGGTGTGAAAAGAAATGGATATGATATATTTTATTAGAAATGTAAAATTATAGTATTTTAATTATTCTGGAGTTATCATACATTTATGGGTCAAGGTTTTGAGGATAATATTGAAAGGGAAATGAAATTAAGAGATACACTTTGAGAAAATTACCTCTTTAACATCCCCTCTTTAAAATACCATTTAGAACCATAGATATTGTCATTTAGTGAATCCATAAGTACTTGGATGTGGTGATAGTTAGTAATATAGGTTTTTCTAGAGATTTTATGAGCAACAATTCTTTTTGGTCAAAATAGGGTGGTGGAGTGATGGTATTTATACTTGAGGAGATGTGGGTTCAAGTGATTAATCTATTCTGTATTTTATTTTCAAATCTAACCATATATAGAAAGATTTAAATTACATGAATGTAGATAGTAATTAATGTTAAATAGGCTATTTAGTGTCGTTTCACCCCTCAAAAAACCATCAATGTTTTTTATTTTTTATGTATGCTAAGCTTTTAACTTCTAATTTTAACACTTGTCGAAAGATTACTTTTACTATGGTAAATAATTGTTTTACCATGGTAAATTTTTTAAATCCTAAAAATAAATTCAGATAAAAAACTAATTTAATTATTATTATTGAAAATAGGGAATCTATTTTACCAAATTCAATTCCCATAATAAGGAAAATTAGATTTAAAATTAATTTTGCAGATGAAACTAAAAATCCGAATTTTAAAGTGAAATGTTCAAAAGATTGAAATGTTTTTATGCATAATTTCAATTTGAAAATGATTATAATGACCAAAATTATATTAAATGATAAAAAAATAATCTTTAAAATATATTAAAAGGGAAATATCAAAATTTCAAAAAAATAGATGAAAACATTGTTTTGAATTAAAATACAATTTTTTTCAAAATTTATTAAAATATGAAATATATCAGAAAAAAACTAAAAATTTATCCAAAATATATTTTTATATCCCACATTCAAAGAAGTTGTTTATTTTTTAAAATATAACGTATAATAGTGTCAAAAATAATTTTTTAAACAGGTTCTCTATTGAATGGTGATAAAACTACCTTTTAAAAATATTAAATATTTTATACCTAAAAATGGATATATTATTATTTTAAGTCCTTAGAATTTATTTAATGATTCTAGAAAATATTAATATACATGTGAAAACATAAGGTATATATTTTTTCTTTCATTACAATACTATATCTAGGGGATAACAACCAATTAAAATAATAATAATAATAATGTCTTAGTTTCCAGTATAACTTAGTATTGTGTGAAACATAAGCTTTTAGAGATACCCATTGCTCCATTTCCGTCATGTTATCAGACCTAGAGTCCACTTTAATTTAAAATTAATATTTAATTGAAAAATATTAATAGATATGAAAATTCCTTATTTTATAATTGCATGGGATGTTACACTCGGGGCATGTGATACTTTAGTGGGATCAGTTATATAATTTTTTATTCACCAGTGTTGGGTTTCCTACTGAGGTGATCTACCACTTGTTATTTAATATTATTTTTGGTCTTCGAAATCCATATTTAACTCTATCAATAGTAGAATCTATATTTATAACATTTGTTTGGAATAATCCTTCGTTATCATGTATATAAGTGATGCATGATCTGAAAATACAACAACTCTAGTTCCATATAAGTATGACCTGCATTTATATAATGAAAATAAAACCTTAAGAATCTCCGTTTTAAGGGTTTTTTATTTGATCTCAGTTGAATCCAATGTTATTTAGTAATAGGACATGACTTGGGGATTTCTTTCAATTGTTTGTGAAGGAAATACTCGCACATCTTGGATGGATTCATCATAATGAAAATAGAATATATGTTCCAAATTTATTGGTAGCCTTATTGGTAGGGTAAAAAAATTCTATTTCTTCTCATCAAATGACTCAATAAAATTATCATGAAAAACAATGTTAGATTATTTTAGATAAATCCTAATAGTTGATGATAAATATTACTATAATCCTTGATGAATCATTTATAAAACAAATCAAGCCCCAATAATTATCTAATGTTTCCTACACTTCTTGGGTTTGTAAAATAATTAATAATAAAATTTTAGATTTATCCTTCAAAATAAATTTTTATTGAAATAAAATTTCCTAGAACAAATCCTTCATCATCCATAGAGGTTCACTTCTCATTATTGAAAATAATATTTTTTCTATTAATTATTTCAAAACAATATCTAGATTAAAAATGAGATGATCAAAGAAGTTTTAAAAAATAGTGAATTCATTGAGAAATATCTCTAGGTAGTCCACAATGTGATATGAGATAATACATTCCATATATCTCTAAAATATACCTGGTGGATTCAATAATACAAAAGGAATCCACTTGAATAAAGAGGTCCAGAATGCACAGGTGATGGTTTTATTATCTAGGCCTTAGGGGGAAATTAGTACATAAAAATGACCCAAACCACATAAAAAATGTAGTAATGTGTCCTGATTAATATCCTTGTACCATTTGATCAATGAATTTTATTATGAAGTGTCATTTTTAGGGCCATGGTTCAGTTTCCTATAATTAATGCGTACCCTCCAAATATTTTTGACTCACATTGGAATTAATTAATTATTTTCATTTTCCACAATGGTCAGACCTACATTAATAGGAAAACCATGGATGGGACATACCCATTGGGTTTAATAAATTAAGATAATGATGTTGGCCTCCTATAATTTTTCGGTTTATTTTTTTAGAACCTCAATGATGGTAGGATTGTGTCTTCTCTTAGGGTGCCCAATAGTTCAATAATCCTATTCTAAAAGTATTTTTTGGGAGCAGAACCTTGGTTCTATTTGGGGGTATATATACTATATTATATCTTATGGCTTGGTTATTTCTTTCTACATGGTTAATCAATATTGTATCTTAAGTATCACCTAGATTGTTGTCAATGATCACAAGGATTTTTCCCCCTCCAAAAGATACACTTATTTTGAGTCACATGGGAGGGTTTTTAATTCAAAATTTTTGGGGTGTTCTATAGATGAAAATGAAATAACATTTCCCACATAAAATGAATGATTTTACATAGCAAAAATTATCACATTGGTTTCTTCAAGAAAAATATATTTTAATTTAGATGTAATTTGTTTTTGAGTTTTAACTGTATAATTTTAAGATGTCTGAGTACTATCTCCTTAGATAGTTTTTTAATAAAAAGTTAATCTCATAGGGTTATAAAGTCATGAATCATACCAGATTCATTAATGGTACAATACTTTCATAGAAAAAAATTCGTGAGGGAATGATTATTTTAGGGGCTCTTTTTCCATTCAATAACATAAAACATAACCTTGTTGTCTCCCAATTCAAGGGTGAGGGATCCTTTATGAATATTGATGATTTTTTTGTTTGTTCATAGGAATTTTCATTCAAAAATAATGTGTGAATTACCTTGAAGGTTGTATTCCTCCATGGTTTGGGCATAAAATTTTTGTGGAAAAATTATTCCTTCAACTCCTACAAGAACATCCTCCACAACTCGAGCTAGAAAAAAGTTCATTGGTTTAGTAGTTGGAAAATCCCTATTTTGGGAATCAGTTCAACTATTTTCAATGATGGAAAGATATAGTTAGATATGAAATTAATGGAAGAACCAAGATCACAAAAAGATTTAAAAAATTTCAATGACACCATAGTGGAGGTAATTGAAAATTTCCCTAGATCATTACATTTTTTTTATAATAGTGGTGTTATCATGTTTGAGACCCTCAATCTAATGTTGATTATTTAATCCCCATCAATACTCATTAGTTCAGTGCATATTTCATTAATAATATTCATATATTTTTTGATAATTAGGACTAACTCTAGACATATAATGTAGATTTTAACTTTCCAAAAGGTTTCTTTGATCTATATCTAATTTTTCTTTGGTTCAACCATTGTTGATCGAGTTAATATGGAATGAAATAATGACTTATTGTCTTTTTTTTCTCCCTTTCTTTCCATTGTAATGGTGTTTTAGGCCTCTATTTTTGGTTTTTGGGTTGATCTTTACGATTTTTTTGGAATCATATATCTTACTTGTTCTTGGATGTCGAATCACTTTTTGGCTTCGGGTCATCATTAAATTGACATAATATTTGGGATTTGGGAATGGATGGGTAAATGTTTTCCTGGATTCATGGGTAGAATATCTAAAATTGATTCTAACTAGTTCAAGAAATCATTGAAATGATATATTATCCCGTCAACATCGAACTATATTTTTAGTTTTTCAGCTGATGGCACACAGATTGATGGATAATAAAAATATATTGATTAGAATCATGGTAGTGGAAAGGCTTGTTATTGTATGAATTAAGATTATTGGAATGGTAATATGATTTTATAATTCTATTAGAAAGGACCCTAATTAGAAAATAGTGGTATCCATTGATTTTGTTCTTATCTAAATATATTTTTAGGTTTCCCTTCTATCTATTGTTGATTTTATAGAAATATCCATCACTAGAATATTTATACAAAACTCTCCATACAGTATATCTCATCACATTAACCTGAGTAATGCTTTGGTGATGAATATAATAAACATATATGTGGTGGAGATGGTTTGTCACTCACATTCTTTATACCCATTTTTCTCACTAGGATTTTCAATTGTTCAATTTTACATTCATGAAAATGTGATGAACCATAATTTTTTAACCCAAGAGAACCTATCATACTAGTGCCTATTATTTTTAATTGTTTTGAATTCATAGATTTAATATTTATGACATTCGATGCTTATATTACTGATTTTTCAATCAAATATCTCCTAAATGATGAATCTAAAAGGTTCATATCATTGTATAACAATACATGGAAGAATAATTCTAGAAAGTGATGAACTTACACAATTTGATGTGGGAAAATTCCATAAATCATATAGAAATGTTCCCAATTTTCATATAGATTATCACTAATAGAATTCAAAATAGTGTATATGTATTTTCTAGTTCATTTAATCTAGTGTTTAGGAAGAACCTCTAGAGGAGTCTATGATGGAGATTATACAATTCATGGATCTTTCTAGGTTATAAGATATAAGACCATTGCATAGATACTCCCTCAAGTGAAAACCAAAATTCCCTCCACTTAACTTTATCCTCACCCACTCTTCGGGTATTGAAATGTGAAAAAATTGAAATTATTAAATATTATGTTCTGGGTTTTAAAAATTAAGGCCTTATAATTTAGGGATCATCAGAATAAGGTTGAAAAATAACTCAAATTTTTTTTTGTGAAGGCATGGTTAACTGATTTTGTTGGTCAAAAAATTTTGGGGAACAGAGGCCCCTTAAGGTCAATTGTGGATGGATTTCCATGATTGGTGGTTCAAAATGACCACTTTATTATTCCATAATAATTTCTTAAAATTGTTTTCAGGACTATGAACTCTGAGACTAGTTAACATAGTACTTCTTATTTCAGGGTAAAAAACTAATAGTTTAACATTAAAGGTCTTAATTATGAAATTTTTTAGTGTTAGATTAACATTTTATATTGGGAAAAGTCTTCTATTCTCATACCCACCTATTATGGGGTGTGAAAATAAAAACTTATTTTACCTTTGGGTTATATTATTAGTAGTAACCCAATATAATCTATAGGTAGTAGTGTTTTAATGTATTTTTCATATATTAAAATTAGATAAAATAAATAGATCCAAACATTATAAAATAATGGAACTTGGAGTTTGTATCATTCAGATGACAGAAAATATGTTGGATGTGGGTAATTTTCCACTTTTATAATGCTATAATAATTTTTATGTATAAAAATGAATCGTTTTTAACTAATATGATTAAGTGAATCGAGTAATAACTATTTCTAACCATTATTTTATTATTTATATTTATCAATTTGTGGAATACTCAACTATAATTGTTCAATTTATTTTCCAAATACCAACTATAGAATTTAAATTCAAAAAATATTTGAATTAGTTTATCATTATTTCCTCATGTATTTAACAATAACTAAATCACTCATCTACATGATTTTTTAATAACCAATATGTATGATCCAAAATAAAACAGGGTGTGAAAAAATTATTAAATCAATGAAATTAAAAAATTTAGAATTAAATAATACAAAATTTATTTTATTTAATATCAGTTTTTTTTGAATTTAAAACCATTTAATAAAATAGAAAATAATTTCTTAATTTGATTACATTTAAAACTCAAGCATAAAAAGGGCCCCCATTCTCTATACCCACAAAAAGGGATTATACCACTCTATATATTGGGGGTGGTGGGGAGTTCATTGAATAATAATAGAAAAAATATATGATATAGATATATGAAATATAAAGTAAAACCAATTAAGGAAGAAAAAAAGTGAGGTTGAAGTCTGGGCCTCTTCTTATTGCATTCAATGAGTTGCCTATTCATGGCATCATTCTCTCTTTTTATAGTCATCAAGAGACCTTAGTAGTTCTCTTCAATTAAATGGATCACCCTATATTCAGTGATATATAATTTAAAAATACCTCAAGATATACTATATTTAATCACTAAGACACTATTTATTCATGTGTTTAATTCTTTCGATGATTCCCAGCAGCAACTGTTGGAAATGGGTAATCCACTTTATGGACGAATTGCGAATGGTCCATGCCGACATAGAAGTTCCATGGGGGAGAATAGAGGAAATATTGGGGTATCAGGATCATGGGTGTGTGGAGGAATGCTCATAAAAATCTCCTCCTCCAGCCTTTTCAATGGAAGGAATTGTACTAAATATTTTTGTGGGGTCAACAAATGGTCCAAAAAGAATCCATGGTCGTGGAAATGTTTTTAGGAGGTGATGAAAATGGAAAAATTAGAGTTGGTAGTCGCATCTGAATCATCATACCTTCACATGGTCAGATGAAGGCTCTTGATGGGCCCATGGGGATCATACGGTGTTCAAGAGGTGATCTTAAGTGTTCTCGGTCCTTGGAAATGGACATTGGCTTGAGGTAAAGCTTGAATACTGTTCAGAGATGGAGATATCTAGTGATGTATTGGTGGTCGTAAATGTAATGTGGTAGAGACACACCATGGTCAGAAAATTGGGGTGCATGAATCATTTGAGCAGGAATGGATGCAAAATTTTCAAATGGGACAAATAGTAGCTAAAAAAACTGCCCACATCAAATCAGTAGGGTTGTAGGTGTTCATTTATATTCATGAGTGTGCATCCCACACCATAATGATATCATGTGGGATACAGAGGACTCCCCCTCACCTCTATTGACTTCCCTATCCTAATGATTCAGTCTTTATGATTCCATAAAATGTTCCCCAAGTGATGTTGATCAGTTTTTGGGGTAGCTATTCATGCTCTCATATTTGAGCACTATAGTCCTCGTGCATGGGCTTGATGTTCCCTCTCACTTCTGCGACATGGATAACTCTCTAATGTGTCTTGGTTATCTAGACTATTAGGAGTTCTTTTAGGGAGATATTCAATGTTAAGGGATGGATAACTTTTTTAAATTATTTTTATAATCACCTACAAAAGGGTTTCAAACTCAAAACCTCACATTCAACATATCACATGATGAAATTCCAAAATTTAAAAGACCCCTCTTTTACTCATTTAAAACCACATTCATTCCATATTTCGAATAACCCATTATTTGTTAAAACAGTGAAAACATTGCATTTATTTATTGAAAAAAACATAAAACCATTTAAAATTTAATAATAGTATTAACTAAATTTTTGTCTTCCCAAACCACAATTACACCCACTGATATTTATTTTAGTGATTTAAAATTATTTTTTTTATTCTCTTACTAATTTTTCATGAACTTTTTCAAAATTTCATAAGAATATAAAGTAAATATAAAATAACAAAAATAATTAAAAATAAATAAAAATAAAAATAATAAATAATTAATATTTAGCAATCATTTATAACATACCATAACAACTTTTTGTCCTTGTGATAAAATATTATATTTAAAAAAAGGCTAAATGTTTTAAATTTTTTTACAAAATATATTATATGTCATTATAAATGAAAATTTGGAAACAATTTACATGACATTGAAAATTATAAGGTTTTATTGAACCTAATTAATGAAATATATTAATGTAATGTTTTACGGTTGTTTAAAATTATTATCCGATTAGTTTAACCATATTTTCCGCATTTCCACTTATCGATACGACCTATATATCTCATAGTTGATATTTCTAATGGAGAAAATAAAATGGGAATATTTATTAAATTTTATCCACATGATTCAAAATATACTATATATATTTTCATGATTTAATTTCTAGAATAAGAATATATTTTAATATAAATTTATGAAAACTAAAAAAAATTGTTTCAAAAAAAATGTTTTCAAAGCTAAATATTATCTTATATCAAAATCTTAAATGTTATTTTTTAAAATATAATTAATTATATTATTATAAAACATTTTGATAATATTTAACTTAATAAAAAAATATATTATATAATTTTATATTAAAATTACATTATTTAGTGAAATAAAATGACAATTATTTGAAAATAGACTTTTATCAATTCACTAAAAAATAAGTCATTTCGGAAAAATTCAAAATTTCAAACCTCATTAATTTTTATAATATTATTTTAATAATGAATTATATTTTTTGAAATTATATTCATAAATGGTTTAAAATTTTATTATAATATTCATACACAAAAAAGTAATGGAAACCATTTTTTAAGGAAATTGTTTTTTGAAGCATAAAATAATTTTATCAAGAATTTATAGGAGATTAATCAATAAATTTATATTTAGTAAGACCATTATAAAGATATATTATATTATTATTACTCACATTAATACCGATAAATAAAAAATATTGTTTATAATAATCAACTTTAGATAATAATAATTTAATAGAGTATCATGGGTCATTCAAACTCAATGTTGGGTGATAAGAAATCCATCAAAACATATAATTTATTTACATAAAAAATATATATTCTAAAATCATTAGGTGTAATATAATAATCAATATAAAAAAGAACTTTTATATAATTTTATTTTTAATCAATTATTCAAAATTTTAAAATACAATTTTCAATACCAAGAACAAAAAAAGATTATAAAACATTATTCAAAGGGGGATGTGAGGGAAATAAATTTTACTAGAAATAACAAATTACAGAGTCCCCAAATAATAAGTACATTAGTGGTAAGTAGAAATATAGAAATGGAAGATAAAATTTTTGTCCGACGACTAATAGAGAGTGGTAGAGAATATGATAACATGAAAATATATTTATGGGATTATTTTATTATCAAAATTGATAACATGAAAATATATTATTACTTGATTTATTTCCATTTTATATTCACAATATCATCATAGGCTTCTATGTTGATTAATATCTTCTTCATCTCTTTGTCCATGAAATAAATATTCAAGATTAATTATTCATAATTAAAGCACTATAATTAACATTTACCAGATCTTAAGGTCCATAAAGGAATAAAAGGTAATTACTTATATATATGTATTTATTTAATTAAACCAAATTAGTTGGAATAAGTTCTTTAATTTTAAAAATATTCATATACAAAAAAAAATAAATTGATCTCTCAATCCTCAATAGTAATACCCAATGTTCAATATAAAAAATATATATAAATAGTTAACCATAAGAATCCTATAAAATGTTTATAACTAAAATCAATACCCAAATATAAAATATATTTCTTAACATATTTTTTCCATATAAACATTAACATTAATCCACAAATAGTATTAAATAACTCAAATTATAACCTACTAAAAACATGAATACCATGATCATGTTATCTAAAAATATGAAAATCTTATCCCAAAATAACTGGAATCTTCATAAAACCACAATAAATTCATATATTATCCCTTAAATAAACTCTATAATTATTCTTCAATTTATTTTTTCCATAATCATATAATTTTTTAAAAATATAATAACTCTTGTATCCAAATAAACCATAATTACCTCAAAAACAACGATTATATTAACCTTACATGTTATCAATAACATTAAATATATTTCCAAAAAAATATAAAATAATTATTATAGAATTAAAATTTTCTCTAAAACACATACTGAACATGACGGTTTTATTCTTATAAATGTGACCAAATTTTTTTTTAATTATCTTAAACTTCAATAAAATAATATTCTAATAGGATTAAGATTACATTAAATGAAAGTTTAATCATATAATTACAAACCCATAACACGTCAGATTTATCTAATTTCCCTATGAAATATAATATGATTCCATTGATTTTATCATCCCATTGATCAAATCACTCATTAATGGAAATTATAATTAACCCAAAAATATACCCTTGTTGTGTCAAACCACATATTAAGTAAGGCCACATTAAATATTCACTAGAATATCTGATAAGATATCATTGACCAATACATTCGTGGATTATTAACACATGATGCATCTTTTCTAAATCTAGGTTCACTTGTAGTATCTAGTCTTAGATTAATTTTCTAATAATACCTCATAATGTCTACTTTTACATTGATTCATAATGTTATCATATTCCTAGAGTTTTCGATAAAGTTCCCAGAATATTTTTCATAGTCTAATCACTAAAAATTATATAATACATGCTCTAAATCAATCTACGGTGACTGATAGAGATAATATTTTCATCAGTTTTCATTTATTTTTAATGATTTACTACCTTATAATAAACAAATGTTATCTTATTTTCATCATTTGTTTTTATATTTTTTGTTATGGGATAAAATGTAAAAAAAATTAAAATTTTAGAATGTCAGTTGATATTTATGTCTTTGGTATTTATATAATGAACACTACAATATTTATCCAATTGAAGTGATTGTTTTTATATTCCTTATTTTGATAGATTAAAATTATTATTCTGGAGACAAAAAAATTTAAAGAATACATAGGTCGCAGAAAAATTAATAATTTTTTTTAATATTTTCCAACAGAAGTGGACCACACCAAAGTTGAATAATAATTATAAAATCATCAACCAAACAAATATAGACTAACTAATTATTTCATAACATCATTTACATGCATTAAAATCATTGAAATTTTGAGGTTCAATAGAGAACTAAATATATCAGAACATATAATGTGGTCCCATTGAGAGTTTTGGATATATGGTTTGATAAACATGATTCGGATTTTAGAGGGATGATTCAGGACGAGAAGTTTCATCACCCATTTCATTTTTTATTTTAATTTTTATGTTTTTATAATAATTTAGTAATTTATATAAATTTATTTTATTTATATTAATTCATGCATGTTTTTATTTCAATGTGTCTTCTTAATCCATTGGTTTTTTCATCTTTTTCTAATTATTCATATTTTAATTTATTAAATTAAATTAAATTAAATTTATTTTATTTTATTTCTCTCTCTATCTCTCACTATTTTATTTAATTTTTTTTATATCATGTTTTTTCATCTTCTTAGTAATTCATCCATTTTCATTTTAATGTATTTCTATATTATTATATTCATTCATTCCCTAGTGAACTATTACCATAAAAAATGGGTAGTTAATCTTAGGATTGGTCTTGGGGGGTAATTGGTGTTTACATTTCATTTCCAAGTTATTAATATTTTGTTTTAATTATATGTTCTGTGACCAAGAGTAAAGTTCATGAGTGCGGTGATTTTCCACTACAACACTAAACTCAAACTATTTTTTATTATTATTTTTAAATATTTCCCTATCCATTCTACTAGAAAAAATAAATTGATTTGATGGAGGTGAGAGACCCACTAGATGAAATGGAATATGAAGGATCCAAGTCCTAGAATATGTTAGAGTATCAATTTAGGTGTTCCGTCAACATTAATTACATGAAGAGTTGGAATTTGGATTGCTTAAGGAATTCAATATTTGACACAACTAAATAAAAGAGTAGAAATTCAGGAATGAGATCTCATAATTGAATAATAAAACTAATTTTACAACCCAAAAAATAGAATAATGGAACCCATAAACAAATCGATAATGTACATGTTCTTTCCTAATAATCAAATTTTTTCATTGATTGTCAGTAAAAATTTAGTATTTCATTTATCTTCTAAATTCAAATTTCTTTATAAAATTATAAAAACTACCAAAAAGAAGAATTTTATGTTAATTAGATTTTTTAAGTGAACAACTAAGAAATATCATCAAGCGAGACAACCATGGTCAGCCTCTATACTACATTAGGAAAACGAATTTTTCTTTTCCATACTCTAAAATAAGTGTGTTTCAAAATGGTCGCTATTTCTGGGGATCCAAACATTTTAGGCCAAGAATGATGTTCTACTAGTATTCACTGATTTCAGTGAAGTAATCATAGTAGCTTAGGACCAATTAATTGAATATCAATATCCAAACAATTTTATGACAAATATTGAAGAGAAATATGAATATAAAGGGAGTTAACATGAAGAATCCTATGATGATTGAAAAAAGACAAAAGATTCGGATCAATTTTAGAGTAAGTGGGTACAAGGTATAATGAAATGAGATCTTACCATCTATAATATTAATGAATAATCACCTAGATAATAATTTATAGACATTTAAGGGGAATACACTAAACATGTGGTGTAATTTGAATAAATTATGGAGTACCTGAGTAACTAATTCCATCTAATGAGACTCAATTTCAAGAGGCATTAATCCTTGAAAAGTGATTGATCCAAAACTAACTCTATGATATGATCCTTTATTAATCTCTTTATTTTTTGATATTATAAAAAATGATATTAGAACTAATATATGTGATTTTTAATTTTCATATTCTTTAATAATTTATTTTCCATATAGGTAGATGAAGAAAAAGAACACTAACCTATTGACGAACACATGGAGATCCTTGAGGATGTCAAAGTTTCTAAGGCTGAGGATATCATGATAAATAATTTTATTTCTAAAATGGATAAATTATTTATTAATAATTAAAATACCAATTTTCTTAAAATAAAACTATATGCTAACATTACCTTTACATATTTAATTCATCTAACCTATATTGAGCTATCATTACTAAATAAATACAATATCACACTTATACAAACCATGAAGAAGGATGATCCATACATAATCCCACCCTTTCTTGAAATATATACTTAATTGCGAAGGGGTATGATCTTGTATAATCTATAAATGGAACATTAATCACCAATAGGGCAGGGATGGTATTTGGGAAAAGCAACATGTAGGGGTTCAAATCCAAAAATATCCATCAACCATCAAATTATGGATAAATATTGGTACTTCCCTCTAGAGGTAGTAAAAATTCATTCCCTTCATAAAATATTATACTAAGAATTATCTTTACATTCCTTATTGGAATTTATATTTCACATTCATTAATATGAATTAGAAAATAATGTATCCCCACTCCCTCTAATATTTTTGGGCTCAAATGACATGAAACTTGTACTTAATTTATTAATTCTCAGTTATTGGTTCATGAGGGAAGAATTATGTCCCAAATAGTTATTTAGTAATAATCAAACTTCTTCATGAGAAAGGGGTTTTAGTTTTAGTTTTTATCTTTTAATTTCTGTACATTTTTTTCCATTAACATTTTAGAGTATTGAAATGGAAATTTCATGCCCATACTTGGATTTACGATTTAATTAAATTATCACGGGGACATGAATTTCTTAGTAATAATATGATTCCATGTATTTTGTTTTAATTAAAATTAAATTTAATGAGTAAAATGAATAATTTGGTGATTAATGTGAGTAATAGATATATAAATGAAAAATAATGAATTTATGTACTTAGTTGATTTTAGTAAATGAAATATCCCTATTTTTTCCCACATTTAATTTTAAAAATTAATTCAAATTGACTTTTTATTATTATTATCCATGCCTTAATTGATTTTTCAACTTAATATGATCCATTCATGAGTTTATTTCTTGACCATGAACTTCCTATTTTTTTCATGAGCCTATTTCATTAGTAATATTTGGAAATCACACCTGTTAGAAATTTAATTTGAACTTTAAAAAGTTATGACTATGAAAAAACACATTTATTATGATTGATGAATCCTTAAAAAAATATACTGAAAATCCAATCTTACAATAATCCTTGTTTAGACCATAGAAACAATGAATGACTTTAACAAAAATGATCCATGATTCAAGCCATTTTTATCAACTCTAACCATCCTTTTTGTATTTTTAAAATATTTTAATGTTGATGTGTGATTTATAGAGTCATAAAAAATCAATGATTTTAATTTTAAGAAAAAAAATTTAGGGTGATACATTTAGTAATAATAATGTTATTTGATTCATAAATTTTAATTTCAAATTTTCCATTCATGAATAAAGTGAAAAAATACGAATGAGTTATGACTTAGAAGAATAGAAGATAACCATCATATGAAAAAAGATGTTTTTTTTCATTTGTGGTTTGGGGCGGATGTGAGTTTTTTGACCTTTACATTAAGTATTGGTAAAGTAAGAGTTTTTATTTTTAATGGGGAGAATTTCATAACACTTGTATTTATAATATAATGGTTTTTATTTTAATAGAAAAACCTACTCATCAAGACTTAATTTTTAAAATACCCAATTCTTATAAACCTTAATCCTCATAGTCTTTTGAACCTTTAATTAAATTCATCCTAATTCCATGTGTATTTTTTATTTACATATGGTAGAAAGTATTTCTTTTACCAAACTAAGGATAAGAAGTATGATCATATGAAATGATAATAATTATACATGAACTGTATCATGAGTGATGATAATAATGAATCCATTTTTTGCTGGATCATGATTTTTCACTTATTATAATAATGAATTTAGGAACCTAAATGAATGAAAGGATAAGTCTTATCATTTTTGAAATGGGAAACATAAAATTCTTGGAGTAATTTTTTCTTTGAAAAATGTGATATTAAAATTAAATTTTATGCAGATTTTTTAAAATTTGATTTTTAATTGAAAACTGTTTATTTTTAATTCTTCTTAATTTGAATACTAGTAACATTGGTTTCGTCTAAATTTATTTTTGAGAATTTATGTTTGATGACCACAATCATTTCTATTTGGTTTAATTTAAAGTGATACTATTTTTTTCATTATTCATATGTATTTTAATGATTCAATACATACATATAAAAAGAATTGAGATGATTTTTCCCATTTTTTTTATTTTTGGAGTGTTTTGGACTAAAATGTGAATATTTACTAATTCTTTAAATTTAATTGTATTTTACTTTTTTATTATATGAATAAATTTTACAATATTAATTCAATTAGTGTGATTTTTTATAATTTGGATTCCTTAATTTATGAGCTTCATCTTCTTCTTTTGGGGCTAGAGTAAATTCAGAATTCCGTAGCCCCCAAAAAATCAATCAAGTTAAAAAATAACTATGTCCTATAGAATGGTTCCCAATATAGTTAATGATGCATAAAGTGGGATAAAAACATCCAACTAAGTGATTATATGTGGATTTGAAATAGTAAACTATTCCACATTTTACCATATATGTTTATGTACATATTTACTAAATAACGATGGAAATGAATGCACCATAGTGGAGAAACATTTAAGGATTTATAGTTCAACAAATGTGTATCACATTAGTTATATGATAACATCATTTATATGTATACAAAGGCTTTGAAATTAGCAGGGTTGATAGAAAACTAATTTTTTCACAATGTATAATGACACATTGATAGTATAGATCATATAGTGGGCATAAAATGTGAAATGAAAATAGGATAGATTCTTGGGGATAACTAGTTCAAAAATTTCTTTTCTTCATTTATATTTTTATTTTTAATGTTTTTCAAGTTTTATTCCTTTTGTAATTTAATTAAATTTATTTTATATAAATCAATTAATCCATGTTATTTATTTCAATGTGTCTTCCATGTCAATTTTTATTATCTTTATTATTCTTTTACTACTTCTTCTCATTCTATCCATTTATATTTTTTAAATTTATTTTCTTTAGTTTTATATAATTGTTATCTCTCTATTAATTGTTTTTATTTTTTTGATTACATTTTTGATTTTTCTTCTTATTCCATCATCCCTTTTATCATTATTTTATTTCTTTCTTATTATTTTCTTTCTTTCACTGTGAACTCTTACCCTAAAACATAAGTGGATAACATGAGTCATGACCCAGTAGAGGTAAGTGGGGTGTCCATTTGATTATCGATGCAAAAATATTTTGTTTTATTTGTGTATTTTGTGAATAATATTTAAGTGCATTAGTGTGATTATTTTCAACTATGGACCTGAACACAAAAACATTTGTATTCATTGTCTAAATATTTCCCTCCCTTATAATAGATACATTCTCTTTATATAATGGAGTTAATCCATCTGTTTTATGAAATTTAATATAATGTAGCTAGGTCCACGAATATGTAACACTATCAATTGTGGTGTGCCACCAACCATGATTACAAAATGGGGTGTAACACATATTTCTAAAGACATTCATTATTTCACACCACTATAAAAGAATATTAATTATTGAATGAAATTTTAGAATTTAATTTTCAAGCTAAATTTAAACACAATTAAGGATAATGATGGAACCCATGAACTTATACATGAAGTAGATGTTCAATATTTATAAAAACATTTTGTCATTTCATGTTAGTATAAGAATTTATTTTTTCATTTATCATCTCAATTCCATTATTTTAATAAAATTATAAAAATAACAAAAAATAATTAGTTTAGGTGAATTAGATTAATTATGTGGTCAACTAATAAAGGACGTCAATTAAGATGACCTTGGTCATCCACTGTACTTTAAAGGAAAATAAATTTTCTTTTTCCCCACCATATGATAGTAGTGCATTAGTAAGAATGCTTTTCATAAATATATATTACATCATAAAATTGGAATATTTAATAAAGAAAACAGTTATACAATCCCCAAAAAATAATGGTTTATATTCATTGGAATCATGGATATATAATAATATTTTCTTTAAAATATCTCTGTAATATAGAAATAATTTATTCACAACATCAAACTTTCTTTGACATATAATACATATATTTGTATCATATTATGGGGAAATTTAAACATAATAAAGGGTGGCCTCAAATTATCAGTATGTGTAAACACATGGGATATCAATGAATGATCATATTCACGAATATGATATTTAAAAAGGTATGGGAACATGATCATAATGTATAATAATCATTCCAAATCAGTCTAATACCATTAATCACAAATCATGGTATATGTTTTTTATAAAACAAAATTCATAAGGCATAAGAGTGTGGAATCAAAAATAATCAATCATGATCCATGAAAATATATCATAAAAATAAGACATCATCATGTGTAATAAACTTAACTATATAGAATAACTTCATTAGTAAATGAAAAATTTGAATACTATAAAAATTGATTGGATTGACTCCCCATTCTATCATATCCATAATCATAGTTAAGTCCTAAGATAATCATAGTGGAAAGCATACATTACTAATCTAGGTCCACTCCCCATTCCAGTTCTTATTGTCACATGAAATATACATATTTACCTAATGAATTGGAAGAATATATATTTATGGGCCCACTAATCACATAATGAGAAACATACATATGTGTCCCATAATATAATGAAACATTTATTATACCATCATATCCAAACCCCTGGGAGGGAAATATGTTTTATAATATTTTCATCATATTTTCATTGCATAACCCATGTAGAATAATTGGTTTTTAAAAACATATATTATCATAATAGTAAACCATATAGAGAAAAAATGTGGATCATATCATTTGATAATATTCCCATTAATGAATATTT
Organism: Viscum album; assembly: GCA_963277665.1. Taxonomy (NCBI): domain Eukaryota; kingdom Viridiplantae; phylum Streptophyta; class Magnoliopsida; order Santalales; family Viscaceae; genus Viscum; species Viscum album. Next base: position 599,261,496 of record OY728121.1, read on the forward strand.
ATCAACACATGATTTTATTATAGAATAAAAATTCCATTAAAAATTTCTAGAATACTTCTTTAGGGAAAACATTTCTTCAATTATATATAACATATTTAAAATAAAAAATCAAAATATTATGGACATTTTTTCATTGAACATAACCATGGAATATGGTAATCTGAGCCTTAAAACATTGAGAAGTCATGATGCTGAAAATTTTCATTCATTTGGACACCATAAAATAATGGTTTTTTATAAGAATATTATTGTAATATATTAATACATATAACAACATATATTGTTTACTTTTAATTTCCTATCAACTAATTGTTATCAATTCATTGTTAAAATCACTATTCTAGTAGATAAATGCTTCATTTTTAATGTAGGTTTCAGTTTGATGGTTATGGTAAATTTACATTTTTCATGGATTCACCATCTCTATTATATTAATCATAAACTATTTATGAAATTAATTCATTAGAATCACTTTTAAAATTATTCATATAATGATGTGTTGTAAATATAATTACATCACTTCCTTGAGACAATAGTCATTATGTAAACTGAGTGATGTTTCAAATATTTAAGAGTTAGAATATTAGAGAGGAAAAAATAGTGCTCATTTAAAGAATAATTAGGAAATCAATAATATATAATATATTAATTCAATCTGTCCTTATTATTATTCATGCAATGTGGAAATGAAAACTCAATCACGTCACTTTGGGGGAGTGGTAGTCCACACATACACACGAGTTACATTATCATTTTCTACAGATGGAAATGTTAGAAGGTAAGAAATATATTATAATTATAGAAATATTAAAAGTTCATAAATTTAATATATAAACATTTAACCCATTATAATAGCCATCAATGAATTATGGTGATGAAGAATGAATTATATCCCCATGTCAGTATAGTACACCATACATATCCACATTCAATAATTTTCTTGTCTCATTTTATGGAATGTATATATAAAATGGAGGTTCCATCATCATATTAATAATTCAATATATTGGATATATAAAATTAATGATTTTATATTTTATACTATTGATTTAGAGGAGGTAGAAGAAGACATAATTTGTAAGAGGATGTGAATGATTATTAATTCTTATTCAGTAGTCCTCATATAGATTCCATCATAAAAACCCTATGAATTGAATTTTAATAATAAAATAACAATGAAATAATTGATTTGGATGTTTATAATATGATTGGGAATGTTTTGGTAGAACTCAGCTTCTCAATGTGGTTTAAAGAATAGAAAAAAAGTTTTCCTTTTTATAAAAGAGGGAAGCGGCACTCCTGTAATCCTTCAAAACATTAAAATATTATAAAGTCACATTCATAGAAAATTCATTCCAATGTGTATTAATTTTGAATTAATGACAATATATTATTGAAATAAACCCATAAAATATGATTTAGACATGTTTTATTTCATTTTATCTATTTTCTATTTAGATTAACCCCATGTTAACCATTTTTATCATTAACCATGATAACATCTTTTTCAATCATTTAGGGTTATAAATTTAATTCGATATTAGAAAATTGAAAATTTCCTAGGGTTTAAAATTTAAACAATATCCCATATATTTTCCTTATTTAATGATATTGATTAATTTTAAAACAATTAATAAAATATTATATAAAATAAAATATTTTAAATAGAATTTTGGGACTACTCAATAAATTTATTTTTAATGTTTACATGAATTCAATTTTTAGAATATAAACACCTTAAAAATATCTAATACATTACAATTACCAATAAAAAGTGTGGCACACCATAATTCATTCTATACTGATTTATAATATTGTTCGAAAAATTATTTAGTAAATTTCATATTGTCTTCACAAGCAATGTGTTAGAGTTTCATAATCATTTAAGGAAATAATACCATTATTAAAAAATAAAAATAACAATATAATACCAAATTAATTTATTATTATACTAAAAAATATATTTATAGATTATGATTTCCTATTTTAATCAGTTTGAAAAAAATATTAATGTTTTTAATATATTTTTTTGCATTTTGTATATTTCATTACAAAAAATAATATATAAGTACTTACCAAAAAAATGGAAAAAAATTGAATAACAAAAAATATTGGATGATTATTATGTAACCCCACACATACAATTTATTAAATTCATGATCTAGGGTAATTTAAAATTCATAGCCAATAGTTGTAATCCATTTTTACTCATTTTACACTTATTGGGTTGAAAAATATTTTCAATGGTTGTTTTTCATGGTGCCCAAAATGAATAGGGTAATATGAAAAAATGTAAATATCATGATCCAAAATATGAATTTCATTTTTCATGATGCAAATTCTATATCTGGAATAATTAATTTTAATAAAAAAGCATAAAATTTAAATAAAAACAACTTTTAGGAAAAATGTATTTTTAAAACATGAAATGATATTATATGAAAATCATGAATTTTTGGGACATAAATAGAATTATTTTTTTTATTCCAAATCTTGTAAAAATTTATCATTTTTAATAAATAAATAATATAAAAAGTCTCTAAAATTATTTTATTTAATGAATATTACTTATAGAATTTGAAAAAAACCATATTTTTTAGTGTTCATGATACAAATAATTTTAAAATCTAAATTATAATCCTAATATAATTTTGAAATTATTATTTCAAAATTATGAAGATTTTTTTAAAAAAAATTCCTAAAAAATTTCTAAATTTATTATTGTTGGAAAATAATTCTCTTCCAAAATATCTCTATTGTATATATATTTTTATTTTCCACACTATCCATGTTTATCTATTAACATGATTATCTTATGTGTTTTAGAAATTTATTTATATATTTTTTAAAGGATATAATCTATTTGATATATAACATCAAAATGAATATATCGAACATGAGTGTGATGATATTCATTTTTGGATGCACGATTTTATATGTCTCTCAACGAAATTTATCTTACACTGAATGATATTCTTACACATAGCATAATCACCATTCGATGGTAATTATGTACAAATTCTAGAATATTAACTCTACGCTAAAGCATTTAATCTTATAGAATAGTATCATAAAAATTATCATACTATTTTAGTGAATTATTTTATGTCAGAAAAAATTTATCTTTTGGAAAAGTCAGAATCAAAAGGAAAAGTAATAATGGTTTTTTGTAATGTATTTTTTCTTATAGAAACCAAATTCGTAAAGAAATTAACATATAAAAATCAAAGGAATCCATCTAAGTCACTTATATTACATACGTATATATTAACTTGAAAAATGAATTTATACTATGAAAAATTAGAAATCCATATTATTTATCTGATATAAGAAAAAAAATCAAAATTCAATATAATTTTATATTATGATGATTGTTGGAAAATTATATTAAAATAATAGTGATGTCAAGTGGTTATCAAACAATGATCATGTTATATTTTATATTTTCATGATTATACTCTTACTACTTTCATGACCACTCAAGGAGTCAACACATACATTTATATAAATCAGAGAAGAGATTTTATAAATTAGGAAAGATCAATTTGGACAGAGCGTGTCATAGTAAATAATAGAATGATATGATAAATAATATTTCTACAATATCATACATAGAAATATTTTGGATATTTGGAATAGAATATACCATAAAAGTAGGAACTTGTCTCATTAATTTTTTTGAAGATTTATCATGTTCACCATTGTGATAAGATATTATTTTCATTTTCTTGTTTATAAAAGAGATATAGATAGAGCAGTTTGTTCCTACATGAAAAAATAATTTCACATAATAAAATATATGTTCTTCTAAAAAATATACAAAATTATATAATTTTTATTGATCTATAGTTCGTTTGGTTACTAGATCATCTTTTTTCATTGGATAACATACATAGTTACACATAGAATATTCATATCCTCTCTTGAAACTTCTTCATCTTTTATCTGTTTCAGACTCAAACTGTGTGATGAACCAAATTTGTAATTTCATCTCTTCATCTCTATTTCAATATGTACTATTGTTAATCAATTGTGATAATGTTATTTATATTTTCATAAAGGGATACTCTTATTAAAAGCTATTGGAACTTTTATAACTTGTAGTAGCTTATTTCACTTAGTTGAGAATCCCATGGACAATGGGATGGAAAAGTAAAAATCACAAAAATAATGGAGTAGAGTTCAAGTATAGTAGACATGGTATATATATTTTTGGAACTAATATATATACATTGTTCTCAAACAATTTCTATTTTTAATTTTCAATTTTATTTTTTATTCTACAATGATAATAACCTTCTTAACTTGAATAGTGTGGTTTATATGTAATAAAAATTTTAATGAACTCAATTCACCCCCTATCTGGATTTTTTGTGTAATAATTTTACAAAAAAAATTATTATTATATGAATATTACTTTTTAGATATTGACTCTAACGAGTTGATATGTATGGAAAATTTTAAAAAATCTATACTATGACTCAAAAATTGAGGCATATATATGGTCTGAGCACCTACAATGGCCCAAAGACCTTCATTTTTGATAATCCACCATTCAAGGGGTGAGGTCGAACCCTTACAAGGCCCATAGGTTTAAGTATTTCATGGACCATATTCCTTAAGGAATTCATTGCCTGTAGGCTTCTAGTATTACATACAACCCTGACTAACTATTTGGAACTACTCCTCCCTAGAATATTCATCATAAATGAGTTCTCCACCTTCACATGGCAGTTCGACTAGGCTTTCCCTTGCATGCACAGGCTGGTCACGATGGTAGGTGCAATACCCTCTCATTCTTGCAATCATTTTAGATTCTTCTATGGTTAAAGATCCTTACTTCGCCTTCTTCTGGAGCTTATTTCTTGTAGGTTGTATGGTTTTCATCTACACTAATGGTGGCCCGAAGGGATTCCTGACGGACTTGAGGTGGCCTGAAGGCATAACTGACCTAAATTCCTAGGTGGAATGAAGTCCATAAAGGACTCAAGGACCAAATGGATTGTCCGAAGGACCAAAAAAGGGAATAGTCCCAACTACTACAATGCCAAAGAGTACTTACTACAATTACCACTACAGTACCTAATATAGTTCCCACTAGAGTACATATTACAACACTATTATAGTACCTGCTACAGTATTTCTACAGTACCAAAAATATGCCTCCACATAGATTTGATCCCATGTCACCTTTATACACTTTAGGAGTCCTCACTAACCAGGATGAGGCTCATGTACCAGAGCACCTTATTTTAATTTAGTAAATTATGAATGCTTTAAGGGACATATTATAATCTATTTTAAGAACCTAGGATTGATGTATTATTTATATAGCCTAATAAGACATGAAATTGACAACACATGACATTTGTAATGGGATATTAATACTAACGATTGAAATTATTTATAATATAAATCAACAAACACTATCATTATAGGATTAGGTTTTAATTAGTTCAATTGAGAATCACAATGTCAAACAACTCCTAAAAGGTGGAATACTATATCTATATATTATGAATGAACAAAAAATATGTGATATATTAATTATAATAATTAAAATAAATTTTCAATACGTTTGAAATGGCAGAGGTATAAAAAATCAATCAGTCAAATTGAAGATTTACTGATATTTAAAATAATTTTTCTTCACTGGGAGAAGTAATTACAAGTCTAGATAAATACTTAAATGTTGTATTAATTTTACCACTAAGATGGTGTGGAATCTTGAATGAAATTAGAGAGACAAAAGATTTAAATAGTTTAAAAATATAAGATCTCATTTGAACATTTATGATGTGTGATGCTGGAATGGAAGTTGTTACTAGATATCAGGAGTTTTTTGATAATGAAAAAGTTACATTGAATGTTTATAATTCTATTTATTAGAAATAGACCCAGAGGATTATTTTTTTAATCATCATGGAATGAAAATAACTCATGAAATTCTTGGATGAAATGATGAATATACATAGTTTGTTAAATATATTTCAAAATGATCAATTTTAAGTGAAGTGGATTCAATAAAAATTTCAGTAAGTGCAAGAAAAAAGAAAACAATTCTAAAGAAGTTATATTCTATGAGTTTAAGAAGCATGGACACACGAAGAAAAAATTTCATCAAATATAACTAAATAAGTGGTCTAAGAAAAATTATTTCAATATGGTTGGCTATATGATGAAATAAAATAAAGTAGTAAAATTCATAAGTAGTGGTCCTGATGTATCTATAATACCACTTTTGAATCAAAAGTTTAAATATCTAATCAAAAAAAGAATATGGGCCTTATAGATCATTAAAATGAGGTAAATCTTTAGTTCACTTCTGATAATGATTCAGAAATAGAGAATTTAAGATAATCTTATGAATAATGAAATGAATATTTCACCATGACATAAAACAATTTGAGGTCCTAAAGAAGTAAAAAATCACTAAAAAATTAATACACTGATATTGTAAATGATGAGGATGACATAATAAAATTTTGTTTTAAAAAAATGATTGAAAATTTTATTATATTGTGTATTGAATAGTGTGACAAAATTGAAGGTATCTAAAATGCATTTAAACATCATAATGATTATACATGATATTTTAAAAAGTTAGAGGATTACATAAATAAAATTCATTTTAAATTCCAACAAAAAATTGAGAAATACATCATAGAAATAAATTATTAAAAACCAATAAATTATAAAATATAAATTAAAAAATGTTCAAAAAAATATATCTAGTAGTACTTATTTTCTTCTGTGGGATAAAAGGTCATTTTGAAAATAATTTCTATCTAATAAAGCAAAAAATATATGGAATAAGGAATGTTGATATTATTGTAAATCTAAATAATCCCAGTTTTGACACTACTAATGGAAAACATATTTTGGGTCTTAAACTATTTGTAAATTATATTCATAGACCCATGAGTGTTTGGGTATCAACATATCATGTTGTTTTATTTTACATAATATGGAACATTAAACCTAAAAAATATGAAAAATTTAATGGAAAGTGCTTGATCAAGTCATATGGGTGGAGATTTATCCAAATTCAAAACATTACCTATGATTGATTGAAACTATGCAATTTTTTTTTGATATTTTAAAAGGAATGAAAGTTAACTTTAGATCTTCTTTTTTCATCAGTTAATCCTCATTAAAATATCTTTTTATATGGATATTTTAAACCAAAATCTTATAAGTAGTTTTTAATTTTGGGAGGATGGATTTTCTACAGATTTATCTAATAATGACTACCTAGTTTTTAAAAAAAAATCTATTATGCTTAAGAAACTATGGAAATAAAATTTATATATTATAGAAATAAACTCTTACTATAGATATAATGTGAACCATTTGAATGATAAACTAAAATAATGAAAGATTTTACATATAATACTATAACATTTTTTTCATTCATTCCATGATAATGTTACCTAATAAAAAGATTTATTTTTTTATTTTTCTAATCAAATATAGGATAAAATGAGACGGTGTTATGAATTTGAAGTGGTATACCCACAAAAGTCATAATTTAAACCCATCATAGAGGTTTCCACTTATATGTACTTGGAGAATATCCATAAAGATCATTTTGTAACTTCTAGGAAAACATTTTTTTCTATAAAATATTTTTTAATTACTTACTAGATGATTAATCAAGATTTACATGGGTTTATTTCATGATATTTAAATGTGAAAAATTTTATTTATTATCAATTATTATATGATTGTGCATAATGTGGAAGATTCTATAATATTGACTTTAATAATTAACCATGGATTGAAGTTTTAGAATAAATAATTTAATTGATATCTATAAATGAATGGTATTGAACATACTCTTTCTTCTCTAAAGAAAATAGAAAAAACAGTGTTGCTGAATGAAGGTATAGGAAAATGATAGAAATTTTTACTGAAATGTTATGTGAATATAAATTTCCCTCTCACTTTTGGAAATAAGTTATTAATAAATATTTTTATGTTTATATCAGAGTTCTAATATGGCCTATATTAAATAAATCACCCTATGTGTTATTTAACAATATAATACCAATAGTTTGATACTTTAATGTGTCTGGATAAGATTTCTAGATTCATAAAACCAAGTATAATCATTTTAAATTCAATCCAAAGGATTATTGAGGAATTTTCCTAGGTTATTTTACAACCTCCAAGGATTACTGGTATTTTAATAGGAGTACAATGATTTTTGAATAACCATCTTCTGTTGAAATTTATGAATGTGATCCTTTTAATCATAAAATTACTCATTTAGATGAGTGGAGTTATTCTCATTAAGACATGATACCTAAAACTATTATTAACAATGATATTTATGATGATATGGAACATTGTGTTGTTGAAAAAAATTCCAAATGGATTGATACTAGTAAACTAAGATGTTTGTTCATCATACAACCATGAAATAATAAGGATCATCCTTGAAAAATAATTATATGAATCTTATATAAAGGAGTTAAGAAAAAATGAAATTGAGGAATCCTTCTAGACAATTATACCTTCTTATCATATAATGAACATAATATAATATATGAATCCTTATTTTATTAGAGTAGAGTGTTAGCAATGGAAGAAAAATTAAAACATTTGAAGATGAACATGGTTTAGGAATTAGACATACACCCTCAATATATCCTATTATCTGAACATAATGAGTATTTAAAAATTCATAGGAGGCTCATAGTGTGATAATTAATAATAAGGTTAGACTGTTTGCTAAATGGTATAATCAGGATGAAAGAATAGATTATGCATATAAGTTTTCCTGAAATATATATTTAAAGAAATTAGTATCTTTATGGAATATATATCTCATATGAATTTAAAAATATATCATTTGGATCTTAAATAATAATTTTTAGATTTATTTTTATTTGAGGAAGTATATATTGGACAACATCCATGTTTTGAAGATTCGTATTCTCAAAATTATATTTTTAATCTTTCCAATGTTATTTAGGACATTAAACAATAACCTATAGATGGGTATGTAAAATTAAGTTCATGTCATTAATCAAATGGTTTTAATGTGGGACATGAATACCAAACAATTTTTCATTAAAACATCCCCAAAATGTTATTTTTTTGTGAAAATATATTTTGATGAAATTATTTTCATATCAACAAAAAAATGTGTAATGACTTTTCAAATATCCGGATTTTTTTTCGGATGAGAATTATGGTTAAGTTAAACTATTTTGATGGTTTTAAAATTTATCAAGATGAAATTGAATTTTTTATACCATATCCATTACATATTTGATTTACATAAAATTCATTCACTACAAAATTGTTAGACCCATTCCACTCCTGTAATATTTTACATATAACATGAATTTGATGAGTCTAGAAAACTACTTTACAACATGTTATATAGTGGTGTAATTGGGAGATTTCATTACCATACTGCATGTAGGCCATATGTTGTGGTTTCTATATTCTATTATGAAATATTTCAATGCAATCCAAATTAATATTCATTGAACTAATTAAAAAACCATTTTAAGGTATTTAATAGGAACTATATATCAGTATTCACTATTTAAAAATAATACTTCTATTAATTTTAAATTATACTCAAATTTGTATTTTATGGGTGTAGACTAGTTTGGAAAATTACCTCATTAAACTATGATTTTTTTTGGGAATTTACTTAATATCATGCTCTCATAGTAAAAAAATACTCTCTCATTTTTGAATTTTAGAAAGATGATTGTATGGTAGGTAGATGTTTTTGTGCTCTAGTTTTTTTGGATGAAATACTTCCTGATGGATTTTGGATTCAATTTTATTGTATTTCTAATAAAATGTGATAGAAAAGTAAAACCAAAATTTCAAAAGTAATTGTAATGTCCCAGATTTTCCCATGTATTATTTTAATATGATATGGGAATTATTTCGAGACTAGGCTCTGAGACGACATGCAGTTCCGAGGCCCCGTGAGCCTGGAACACATGTTTTAATTTAATTTAATAATTAAATTACGCGCGCGTGCGTTTTTTCTGAAAAAGTGGATAACTCCCGAATGGGTGCTCAGATTAGAAATTTGATGGCATCGCTGCGTTCAGAACAACGATTTTACCTTGGACGAGGCCTAAGTTTGGCCGGGACAGGTCGGTAGTGAAATCTCGTTTTTGGGATGTAACCGTAACAAAATATATAATTAATGCTTGTTATGTCAAATATCTCTTATCTTTTAAATAGAGATTTCGTAGGGGAATCAGGGTTACAATACCCATAACCCTGAAATTCTCTGGAGGCTCTGGGAAAGCTATGGAGGAAACCCCCAACACGACGGCGACTTTATTGACATATTTCGACAGCGACAACAACGCGGCGAGCGGATCTTCACCGGCAAACGCAACAAATCCAAATAAGATGTTGATTTTGATTTTCCATTCCTCGTTTTTGATTTCCACGACGAACGTGGAATAATCCAAGAACAAATTAGCCAGTGGATCGATCATTCTTGTAGGATGGGATTTTTCGGGGATTTGTGGGGAATTGATTCTTGAATTTTGTTTGGTTTCATTCAACCTTCTAATGGTGACGAACCAAGATCGACAGAACATTGATCGAGGTTCGTCCCTCTCGTTTTGTTGTGTGTTCTCCCCAAAATTCTTCACGTTCTCCGTGAGCGTTCATCACATTCTTTGTGGGGTGATGAACAACGGATCATTGCACATCTGTTCTGCGATTCAACGATCCCAAATTGAAGGATCAACACCGCGGCGGTCTTGCGGAGGTGCGATGACGGTTTTGGCGGACGGATTGAAGTGGATCGGAAGAAATCGTTCTTTTTATGATTTCTGCTCGGATGGTTGGAATCGGATTTTGGAGCTGATTGAAGACCTGAAACCCTCAGATTCAGCTTCACGGAGATGCGGCCACCCAGTATCTGGTGTTTCACGGCGAACAGACGACAGAATTGAGATCCGGAAGATCTGCCGAGGTGCGCAGAGGAAAACGCGGTTCTGGAATGTTTCCCGACTACACGCCATGTAGTATGGGCTACACAGTGTGTGTTTGTTGGTAGGGTTACATGTATTGTACTCTGGTAGTACACGGACACGGGCAGGGCACACGGCCATAGACACGCCATGTATACCCCTCCCCGGCCAGACCCAGCTAGATACATGGGGTACCCCGTGTACTGGTACACGGGATGGCAACACCGACATGGGAAGAGACCGGGTATGGGCACATGTCCAGCGTACACGGAGTGATCCAACGTGCTCGAGCATAGCGTGTGTTTTCTTCTACACGCCGTGTAGTTTCTTTCGACAAGCCGAGTGACACGGGCCGGTTACACAGGCAGCACATGGGGTCAAGGAACACGGCATGTACCTTTTCTACACATCGTGTAGTTTGGTTTGGCACGGCTTGAACAAAGGACACGGACCGTTCACACGGGTATTACCCGGGGTCAAGGAACACGGCGTGTAACCATAATACACACCATGTAACATTTTCTTCATGGCTTGATCCACTTGCCTTCTGTGTCTTGGACTAGTTATTAGGGTTTATTCCCTTGGAAATCCCCTGATGGTTCTAGCATCAACTCTTTTATACTAGGGTATGATCCCTTCAGTAGACCTCCCCGAATAAAGTTGTGGGAATCCCCTCTGTGATACTTAGAGTCAGATCCTCTATTCATTCCTAGAACCCTCGGTATAGTTCTTGGTATCGATGTGACCAACTTTACTCAGGCACCGATCCTCTGCTTAGCAGATTAGCTCAGATTGAGTTGTTGGAATCACCCCATGACTTGGCTGTGATCCTCATCTAAACCTCTTATTCCCAAGGTACTTGTGGAGTGTGTTCTCCCAGAATGATCACTTCGTGTCTCTCTCTTCGGACCTAAGAGTGTGTTCTCCCGATGATATGCTTAGTGGAATCTTTGAGCTGGATCCTAGTGGCGGTATTGCGATGGTCGTTTTTTGTATGAGTATATCTGGATATTCTTGTTATATGTTCCGTAGACATATACTGTGTAGAGCTGATTGTACCTTCCTTTTTGGTATTTTCCTTTGTTGTATTTCCTTTGTGGTTTTCGGGGTGTTGTATTGGGTATTGTTATACTCACCCCTGCACGGGTTTTGCCCGCACGTGTCGTTTCTTGTGCAGACGAGCGAGCCTTTGACAGGATTCTAGGCAGACCAGGACCGGACGGTGCTCAGTGAGATCAGACAGGCCAAGGTGCGTTCCTTCGGTGACGGGTTGCAGTCCAAGTACCTTTATCTACAGGTTGGACTTGTTGCATACGTTCTTTTGGTGGGCTTGTACTTTTGGCCTAGGGTTTTACTTTACTATACTTTACTTCCTGTCATACTCTGTTTGTTGGGTTTTAGTGTATGCATGCATCTTTTCTTTTTGTTAGATTATTAATTTTCAGCTTTGTGGGCTTGGAGATGTGTGTGTGTGTGTGTAAAGGTTTATAGTCTATGCCTCCCATGTTAGTAGCATGCCTACTTGGTTCTAGTCACCAGCCCCTGGCCTATTGGAGGCAGGCTAGGGGAGTTGCGGCTTAGGCCCCACTAGGACGGGTCGTGACAGTAATTGATAAACAATTCTATATAAAAAAAATTGATCTAAAGAATAATTTCCTATGTGTTAAAGAATAGTATGGTGATAGTTATTTTTAATATCAATTTTTAGAAAATTAGGTATCAATTATTTTTAGAAGATCACCTCCTGATAACAGATATTATTTTATCCAATATTAATTCGGTTTTTTTAATTTTAGTTAATTATATTTTATATGTTTTGGTTTTTAGCTAGTGTTAGTGTATATTTAGTATGTTTTTATTTATATAATTCCTTTAGAGAATTATTGTTTCCAATTTTATTATTATTCATATCCTAATATGAAACATAGCTTCTATTTTTCAAGATGGTCATTCTCATAAATCATGAAGACCCTTCGATTATATCAAAATAATAAAATGCATGTCATTCCGTTGTGATAATTATTTGAAATCCTCATATCCATCATCTCCTTTTTTAACCACAATTTCCATTATCATTTATAACTTCATTATATAATCACTATTTGAGAAAATGAAGTGGTAAAATTATGCTACTGCTGGCAGCTCCCAGGGTTCATGATAGAAAATTAATGTACTGAGGAGAAAATCCATTTGCTTCAACTATTTAAATAAGACTTATATTCTTATTAAGAACTTTATTCACAAATAAGTACGGGATTATGATTATGGGTATAGAATAATGTATTTTATATTTTAGGATGATATTCATGAATTTTATAAAACCATTGTGTTTCATATTAGATATTCTGGGAATTCTATTTCAATGGATATAAATTTAATGGATTTTTCATTGTCCTCAGCATCAATGGATGAAGAGTATAATTTTCATAATGAAGGTCATTAAGATTTCAACACATCTCCAGCTACCATAGATGATATTACCCCTACTAAAATAATGGAATCTCTTTTCGGAACACTAGATATAAAAAATAAACAAGTAAAATAAGTTATTTTATAAATATGGTTCTTATAAAGTCTATCCAATATGAAATTTCCCAATATAACAGGGAATTTGAAAAAATATATTATTTCAATTTGTTAGTCTATTGAACCTATTTTGGATATATAATCATGTGAACCTAGTACACTATATAATGAAGTACATTTTCAACATTAAAAATAAATAGTTCAGTTTCAATCTACATGGATGAATTCTTGCTATAATTTTTTCTATATTATATGTCAACATAAATGATAATATAGATACAAGTTGTTACTAGTTTTAAAATATTATTAATGGGTTTTAAAAAATTATTAGATCCTTTTGGTGTTATTTACATATTATGTTAATGTTAGCCAGTATAGATGATGAGATGGAAGTAGAGAATGCTGTTCACAGGTGGATGTATCTAGCATTGATTGTCGTTGAAGAACCTATACAAGTTTCTATAAGTGTGGACACTTCCTTGAACAAATCTAACACAAGAATGAATGTTTAAATATGTGTAAACATTAACACACTTTTTGAATGATTCTACAATTTTCATGTTGTTTTATCGGATGTTATTTAAATTGTGGAGGATATGGTTCCAAAAGTTCTTTTGGAACTATATCAAGTAGTTGTAGACACACCTTATCTTGTTTCGGTTCAGATTTCTATTGAACTATATTAAACCAAATTGGAATTCATGGATTCATCAATTATAATTTTTTTCCATTCTGGTCATGTAATTACTATCTGTACTTCTTTTGGAGCCAATACCCTCTTTTATATATCTACTCCTGCCAATTATAAACAAAATTATAGGAGAAAATATATTTTTCTTATTATTGATATTTTTTGGAAATAATGAATAATATTTAGAATAAGAGGATAGGGTTACATTTCTGTATCTAGGAGAAAAAATATTCTAGATTCCAGTTAACCATCCTAAATGGATGAACTTCTAGAAGTTGATGAAAATCATATATTAAATAAATTTCAATCTGTATAAGTACACTTAGAAATATCTTTATTGATTCATTCACATAAATATAGATTAAGTAGATTGATGATTGAGATCATGTAGGGTACTATGAGTTGATGGATGTGGTTAAAATTTTATAAAATGTGTTGATTATGAATAAAACATTAGTCAATAATATTTGTGATCATTCCATTTCTAACAAAGAACTAGATTTTCTAATGAATATATTGTTCAGTCAATTCAAATACATCGACTAGATATGGACTAGTCAATTAGATTTTATCTTGAAAAATAATGTTCATTAATTTAATGACATGACTATATCAGTTATTGAGAATGTCTGGAAGTAATCTTCTAAATAATCATCATACCAAGGATCACTAGACCATGCAGTTATATAATGGAAACTATACGGGGTTTATAATTATATAGTTAGAAAACTACAATTATTAAATTTATGAAATGTGTGATTCTTTAACAATATTTTTCTAAAGACCTTTGGTTAAACAAAATTTTGATTTTATTAGTATTCTGATCACTCCTATAGGAATAATAACAAGTATTAACCAATCTCAAAATGGGATTTTTTTTCTTTTCTTAAGGTGATTATTCGAGTAATCCATGATATCCCAATACAAGCACCAAAAGACCACAATTATTTTATCATCAGGGTATTAACATTGGTTGGATCAATGAAAGATAACATATTAGAGTCGGAAGATATTTTTATCCATATTTTATGGTTTTTATAGGAATCATAAAATTATACTACTTTTGTGATAAAGAAGATTATTCTTTCAAGAAAAAGGAATATTTATCAACTAAAAATGGTATTTAAGTAGCTCATTCTTATATTCCTCAAGTAACACCTTTTATTTATACTACTATCACAGGTTCAATAATTTTTTATCAAAATCAAATTGAATTATTGATGAATATGAATCTAATATATTTAAATAAGGGATAAATACAAGATTAATTTAGTATATTTTTTCCAAAAAAAATGGAATGTGTTCACAACCCAATTAGACCACTAAAAATATTACATGGTCTATTGGATTGAAATGTGTGAGGATTTCATGTTTCTCTTATTTGAGGGACATTCCCTGGAACATTACATTTATGATATTCACGCCACCACATTCCAATGGTTTAAGGAGATCTTTGATCTTACCAAGATTTACTTGTGTGAAAATATTGTGTTTTCTAAAGAAGTATTAGTTCCTTCCTATATGATATCAATTAAGGTAAATTTAGCTTCTAACGATCACCTTATCATGGTTTGATAACTACGCCCTTATATCAATATCCAATCTAGTGTAGTGAGGATCACTCCTAGTGATGGAACTGGATGTATTAGATCTTTTTCATGTTTGAAGATGTTACTATAGAAAGTTATGATGCTCTAATTCCTACCTATTTCATACCTACTAGGATTACCAAATCATATAAGATACCACCACGAAGACATAATTTATTTCCATAAGAATTATTTTTATCATCATAATTTTTTTAACTCATGGTTTGTGTCATATATCTAGCATTTTAATGGTTACTTATTTTTTCTTTTGAGTGTTTATAAATTATTAAAAATCATATTCCATTATTATTTACCCTTTATTTGTATTCATATTTGTTTTTATTTTTCGAGCATATTTCATTTATTAATTTTTCTTCTTGACAATGTCCATTCATTACATGTCCATTACAGATCTTATTAATCTTCATATTAAAATTATTTAAACATGTTCATGTGCTATAATTTTTTTTTCTATATATCATTTTTTTAGATTTCACAAATATCAGGGTAAAAAATTCTACACTATTTGGAGAAAATGAACATAACATTTTACAATGTTAAAATTTTCAACAATTTCCATGTAAAATATTTTGTTTCATGATTATTTATTAATGGGTATTGTGATCATAAAAAAGGGAGAGAATGTTGTAATGAATTGGATTGTTACAAAATATATTAGTTGTTTATATTTATTTTCTGATTAAAATATCCTTGTAAATATAATATTAGATTTTAAAATTATTAAAGAATTTATCAAATATTAGTGTAAGGATATTAATTTAATGGATACTATATTTTATTTCTATTTCAATTAAATTAATATTTCATTTAACATAATCATCATATGATGAAAATTGTGCACTTAAATTGCAATACTGATACTAGGATAAATTATTTTATATTTTGAAATCCTAGCATAAAAAAATTATCTTACGCAGTAATTAAATTTTCTTATAATGTAGAAAATTTAAAATACAATAATGTCAAGATCTAAAGGAAAAGTGAAATGGTGTTTTGGTAATGGTTTTTATATTAAGAAAAGGATTTATTAAAAAAGTAACTTATAAATAAAAATGGATTTCATAGAAGTTTCCTATCTTATCAAGGTAATATATTGTCATTTGAAATACATTTATCCAATGAAACTAATAAATTCATATTATTAAACTTACTCTGTAAAAAATACAAAAATATAATGAATTTTTTCAAACGAAGTTACTATGAAAATTATCATTTAAGAATAGTAATTTTATTTTATTATCTTATGAAGATATATTTATCTCTAATATTTTCATGATTATATACTTACTGTTATATTGAACTCTCGATAAGTCAGATCAAGTTTTATGTTTATCATAAAATGATTTTCCTAGATATCGAAAGATAAATTTTGATAGAGGGTATGTTTCTTATGAATATTAATATCCAAAAATGAAGATTTATTCCATATATTCCATATATGTTTAATCTATATTAAGAAAATAATGACACACATCATTAAGAACATATGTCTTTATCTTTTTAAAAAATTTCCCAGTCAAACCTTATGATAACTGAGTATGCTCTTGTTCATGTTCAAAATAGGAGATATAAATAGAATAGTGTGTGACTTCATGTCATGACTCGACCTAATGGGGCCCATGATATGACTCCCCACAGCCACTTCCAATAGTCCAGGGTTTGGTGAATTGTGTTGAGTAGGAATATTACTAACATTGGATTCCATATCCTAAAGTACCTATACACAAACACACACACACACACACACACATCTACAAGCCCATACAATGGTGAAATATAAGGCAACTAATAAACCATGTTTGGAAACAGGTAAATCCCATAACTACAATGTGAAAAATGAACTCGAATGAAATAAAAAATATAACCACATAGAATCTGAAACAATCCCAACATAAATTTATAGAAGGGGAATACTGTCACTATTAACCACAAGAATACACCTCAGTTGTCTTGCCTCATTATGATCTTCCTAGTCATTCTCCCTCAAGGAAACCATCAAAAGGTTGACAATCTATATAATTAATGACATGTGTAGGGAAATTATATGAAGTGGTGAGTATGAGAATACTAAGGGGAACCCAAAAACTACTAAGCATATATCATCATTACTAATAGCCATCTCTACAAAGGTATATATCTAGAACACGCATAATAGCAATATCCAGATATACTCTAAAAATACGCAATATTTTATGGTAATGTCACAACCGTAATGGTTGTCCAGGTATCCTACATTATGGTTTCCTGAAACAATCATTTAGGGGAACACACTCCTTATGTCGTATATCACTGATTGGACATTTCTAAGATGTACTACTCATTAGATCTCACTATAAGAGGTTTATAATAGATGTTCGAAGTGACTGATACAATGATGAAGATCACATCCAACACCATGGGGTATACCAAAAATATAATCTAGAATAACCTATAAAAGGGAGGATCATCACCCATGAATTATTTTTTATTAATATTCCATGAAAACCACTTAGGGATACATGATGATAGAAGATCTCACTTCAATCCTCATTGAAGGATTTTAAAAAATCTATCCAAAAAGTGATAATTAATGGGTCACCATCCTATGTGTAGGGTGGGATTCTATAATAACCCCTTGTGAATAGATCATGGAAATTACCCTAATGAAACACGTATATGATGCAGAGGATAATGGATCCATTCACTATTTGAAGGAGAACGTAGTGTGTACTAATTGTACACAACATGTCCCTTTGGCACTAGGTCCTTCTTATGTATCACAAATTATGCTCATGTCTATGTCCATGTTAGAGTAAATGGAATGTTTGATATCATATAATCCTTACAATTTCCATGTTTAAGGCTCTACCTTTGACAACATGGCCTGGGTGTTTTCATGTCATAGTACATGACACATCTATGATTGTGTACACCTACCCATTTTTGTGTACCCTCTAAGGTACATGCTGGGATTTTAAGTTGATTAATACTCCATTTCATAGGTTTCTAACAATATATGATATTTATCTTCACTTTGGAGACCCAAGTGCCTCTCCAGCGGTCCCACCCAACATTTCTTCCAAGATTACATGATGTGTGTATCAAGATTTTTCATAATACCCAATTTGGGCATGTATCTTTGGCTGATCCACTGGCCCTCAATCCTACAACGAATATCACTATAAAAATAATGAAACATGACATGATATTTCATGTTATCATTGATCACCTAGTTCGGGAAATTTTATTCGATTAGAGAATCTTCTACATGATTCATCCATCATCCCATGTCAAAAAAATGAAAAAAGGGAATCTACCAATCCACATGATTTCCTATAGCATCTAATATAGATCAATATTGTCATCGATCCAATCTTGGATCAGTGATATTAAACATTTGTGCCATGAAATGAATGCACAATGTTTTATTTTCCTTATTTTGGTTAATCCTCTAGTCATAATTAATACTAGACATGAATTCCCAAGAACTATAGATGGAATACTATAAACATGAAACGAGGAACAAACCACAACCATGTTTGGTTGGCCACCATTATTTTTCATTATAAATGTGAATGAAGAACCAAAAAAACATTTATCCCAATAAAACATCATTGATAAACCCATCCCAAAATATGACTGATCTAAAAATTAATTTATTCATCCATTGATCCTCATTCTTCATAGAAATAAACAATAGGTAATTAATCCAAATAAATCCACATAGAACCCAAATAATGATTTATAGTTGAAAAACAATAAATTTGATTCATTTTTAATGAAAATATCATTGAATTCTATTACACAATGGTTTTTGATCATCGATCCAGTTTCTGGAAACCATCAGACATTCCTCCAATTACACCTCTATATATCCAAGGTTATGCAGCTAAACATAATATTTTTCATTGCCATATATTTATAGAGGAATTAATCTAGTATATTGATTCATCTAATAAAATGAATAATTATTTTACTATTTTTCATTAATCCAATCATGAATAAATTTTCCAAAACAACCCATACTGACAATGGTTATATCACCCATAAGGTAAAATACATGCTCTAACCCAATAATGGCATTATATTTTCAATATTAGGCTCTAATGAAATGTTATTATTATTATTTTTTTAAATATGCATATTTATAAATAATATATTTAATATATTTTAATAATTAATTTTATGAACATCAAACCATGGAATCATGCACCATCTCAGTGCTTAGTCTTGAAAATATTTCTAGATATACTCCATGAAATTACACAGAAAAATAGGGATGTTAATTTTTCCCCACTCTAGGGATTTACATACATAAATTTCAAAAATAATTGCACTGGGAGATGTGGGTTGTAATAAAACCTTTGGTTATCCATATCCCATGTATTATTCAAAAGAATCTCACGATTCTATTAAATGTATAAAATTGGAATTGATTTCCAATTAAGGATCCCCAACTATTGATCATTGATCACTATAAGGTCCTTAGCAATGGTTGCTCCATATTTGATGTTCATATCACCCCAGTTTATAACATATGATGAATAATGCACATACCTCCTCAATAGTGAATGTGTAAGACATCATGTACCAAGACTAGCTATGGTTGTAGGAAAAGGGGCATGCCACAACACTAACTCTATAATGTATTTGGAAAGGGACAATGAATATTAGATATATCTTACCAACCCATCAATATCTATGCATTTGATGTTTTATTATAACATATATGAACACATGGTTTTCCTCCTCGAAATCCAATTGCCTCCATAGATGGTCAACATAAAACATCTGATGACTCTGTGTAGTCATCATGAAATTGTAGATTATTTTCACCTCCTCTATAGTTTCTAGAACCAATTCAAGGCCCATAATTTTTGACTCTCCTCGGTGAGTCTAACATAGCGGTGACCTGCATGGTCCTTCATTAAATTCCTAGAATTTTTCTATACTAATGGTTTAATGGTATATATTTTTGTAGACAAATTTCAGTAGTGGTAGTTGATCCTCCTAGCATCGACCAAGGTCGAACATGATGTCTCCCTACATGTCCTCAAAAACCAGAATGGTCTGTATAGTGTGTTCGTCAGTTTGGGGGTGAAAATAATTTCTCAAACACAACTAAATCCTAGAATATTCCTCTAATTCTTTCCATGTCCATGATGTGAATCAGGAATAAAATTTTAAATGATCATCACCTTATCTCTATGGAGTTATTATGTCTCTCATATGTTCTAGAATATGAGGCTCTCTATTGAACTCTACTATTAGATAACAATGATGTCAGCTGAATTGTTGAGTTTTTCTATGATCCGCTAGATGGCATAATATCCCATGGATAAATGTGGTAACCCCATCACTAATCCTTATATATTCTATCCCAGATCCACTTTGGAAACTAAATGAGTTGAGCTAAACCCACTGAAACTTGGTGCCCATCGTCCACATGCTACGAAGTAAGAAATCGATTGAAAAACTCGTCAACTCCTATTATCATCCCAGGACACCAAAACTAACATTAGAGGCCCTGATATATCTTTTATACCCCTAGATATACCATTGATGGAGATTTATAAATATTTCAATGAACCACCACCTGTAATTTCACAAGTACAATAATGTGTCCTTTGAAAAGAATAAAATCCTCCTCACCAATAGAAAATCCATTATGAGCATGTCTAGTAGATATCTGAATATATTGGGTATCATAGTCAGTATCCCAATGTTGTGCCTCCCTAAATCATTATTAAAGTAGATGGGCAAAAACCTCTGAATAGAGGAAATATTCTCCATGCCCATCCCCTATGGATAATTGTAACGAGTCTAACATCCATGAATCCTTGCTCAATAACATTATATATGCTTTCATGCTGATAGAATCTACCACCACGTTCCCCTTCATAGTATTATAGACAGTCTCAATGTCATAATATTAGAATAACAATAAGAATAAACTCTATCTAATGTTCTGATCTTTATGATATAAGATATAATTTAGAATATTATGGGGATACAAGATACCAAACAACATAACAATTAGGTATATTCTCTACACCTTAAGTTTGATGAATACAACCTGAAAATCTATATCATGGGTCACAAAGTTCTACTCATGTGGTATCAAATGACATAAACCATTGGAAATCAATTACTACCTATACATCAGATAAAAAACAAGCGTAGTGCATAATGTATCACAAAACACTACATACTCAACAACCTCCTATGGAAATCTAACGATTAGTGACCTTGTCAATCTCTACTCAAACTCCTAGAAAGCATGCTAGAACCTCTCCATGACATGAAAGGCTTCCCCATATGAGTTAAATATTTCACGGAAGATCATATCCTCATGAAATAAGGTATAAATCTCCAATATTATCCAACCATCCCAAAGATGCTTCGTACCTCCATCATAATCATCAGTGGTTATTGAGATAACATATCCTCAGCCTTCGTTAGGCCCACTGAAACACCATCTATTAAGATATCATGTCTTAAAAAGTGAACCTCATGAACCATAATTCAGACATTGACATATTGACAAAATATCAATGATCTCATTTTATGTCTATAACCATCCTTAATTGTATCATGTTCTTCTCCTCGAAAGACGAGTACACTAGGATGTCATCGATGAAGTATAATATTTACTAGTCTAAGAAATGAAAAAGGATCTAGTTCATGAGTCCCTTGAATGCTTTGGGCGAATTATTCATGACAAAGGGAATCATCAAGTAATCATAGTGACTGTAGAACCATGTATATATTTTCTTCAATATATATTCATATCGTACTCAAAAATAGTTATATCCTAATCTCATATCAAATGGTTTAGGTGAAGGTAGTCCACTCATAACCTCAATATCTCTTCTGCCTTCTTGGTTAACAATAATGTGGCTTCTCAGGGTGAAACACCAATCTAAAAAATATATTACTTTGTAATTCCTCTAACTACATATGTGGATTGTGGATCTCTAATTTATCCATCCTATATTATAGAATAGATATCAAGATCGTCTATGGGAATAAATCAATTTAAAATTCTATCTCTTAGTGGGGAGGTAAGCCTACCAATTTCTCAGGAAAGACATACTCATACTCAACCACCACTATAGGGAACTGTAAACTCATATAATCCCCCAAAAATTATGATCATACTATCCAAATGATGAGTAATCAATCAAAATCCCCTAGGCATGTCTATGCCTTACATTATATGGTTTTAAATTTCAACCATAATGGAAAACATAGTCCTATCATTGTAGACGCACTACATCCCCCGCCTGGAATAGACTATTGAGAAAAATATTTCAAAAAAACAATTTATACATAATATGATGTCATAAGTCCTCATCACTACTATAGAATGTTTCTAATAGAAAATCTCACCTACTGGATTTAGGTTACACAGCCAACATAAGTGTGTGATCAATGATTCGTCTCCATCCAGAGGTTGTATACATAGGGTTGAAGCCAGGGGATCCACTAGAATCTCTATGTAATGAACTAGATAAATGGAAATAATGATATTGATAAAAACTATATCTATTTTAATATTATCTAAGGTATGAATGATAGATATCGTACCTTGAATCATCCATGAAGCCCCTAGGTCATCAACCTACACCAATTGTAGCTACCCCCACCCATGTCCTCTAGTTTTTGAATCTAGGAATGGACTACATGGGCATGGTGGTGGTAAAAAATAATAGATTCTACCAAATCTAGATGCCCTACCAACACCTCTTCCATACCCACCACCATCTGGAACTGTATTCTCCGGACATCATCTTTTCCTAGGCAACCCATTAATTGTCTTTCTATCGGCTATAAGGAGGGTTATAAAATCACCCATGAGATGTCCCATGCCATCACATGAGTATAACCATGTCACAATGCGCTGACTAGAATTGTATTGTAAGACCTAGACTACAAACCCTTGGTATTGGGATTGCCTCCTAAAATGTCTCTCATGTACAGGTACCTAAGACTGATGTCGACTCCCTGTTGTTGATGTCTCTACTCTTATGTTCCCACAACCTTCAACAATTATCTGTCTATGCTCATCCAAGAGTCTTTAGACCACAAAATATCAATATAACACCCTATTATATGTAGGATTTAATTAATCTATAATGCCATATTGAAATTATATAAATATTCCCCACTAAAACTCAAGATCCCGAAATAACCGATCATGAACCGTATCCATTGAGTACCAGAAGAGCATGATGAACCTAGATGAATACTCAACTACCATCATACATACATTATGAAACTATTAAATCTCCTAGATTGATATAACCCAAAACATAGTTGGAGAAAACTCTTATATATAAGAATGCATGATCTTTTACCATGATAGAATCACCCCAACATATGAATAAGTCATGAAACCCCACCATCATTCTGTAGTTCTATGGATAAGGCTCTCTGCTGGGAAGACCATATGCTCTTCTAATTCCATGAAAATATAGAAAACTCACATCAACTCAAGATTGTACTCTACTACCTATGGATTGGGATCACCTTAGAACCTGAGGGTTCATTGGCACTGAAACTATTGATGCACTCTCAAATTACATACCTTATTTCCTAACACTAAAAATTCCATCTACTTCTCAAGAATTGATTTTATAACTAGTGAACATCCAAGAGATAAATCCTATGGAATAAGACCCTATATCAATGAATTTTCACTGATTGGATCATCCTTATGATCCTATGGATGAATCCTAGACGGACTACATTATTTAGGCATCTTGAAATATAAATTATTTATTTTGATAAATTTGTATAACTAGAGAGAAGACATATGAAGGAAATGGAAATCACAACTCATTCCTATATGATGCATGTAGCATTATTTATCCATACAACTAGTTTCCTCATTTACAGAGTCTAATAGAAGGTGATTAGTGTCTAGTTGTATGGATACATTTTCCTCCACACCAACACTGGAGTCCCTAGCATGATATCCTAACTTGAAACATGTAACACTGTTTCCCCAAACCAATCTCACAAACTATGGTCCTAAAATAGGACTGACTATTCAGATACCACCCTATCATGATCCAACTATATGGCGAACATACTTTGATTCCTCTATTTAGCCTCCAATAGTCCATGGGTTGGAGACTAGAGACTAGTAGGAATATCAAAATCATATGAGGCCTTATCCTAATAAAGATGTACATACATATATCTCTAATCCAATACAATGCTGAAATATTAAATAAAATGATAAAAAATTCATTCACACATCTACATACCACAACTAGAGTATGAAAAAAAGTACCAGAATGTAAACAAGGCCAAATACAAGCCCACCAAAAAGAATATGAAATACACCCAACCTAAAATAAAAGAAGGTGACTGCTATCAATGGTATATATCAGTATGCACCTATATCAATTTGGATCACTGACCTCCCCTTGGTCTTGGTCTCTCTAGAACTCTATAAAATGATTGATCGTCTATATAAGACATGACACGTGAATGTAAATCCCATGAAGGGTTAATTATAACCGTAAAAATTAGGATATTCCAAAACCAAAAATCATATATCAATAGGAATAACAAATATTTATCTATAAGTATATTTATATAGAAGATATAAAAAAATAATAAATATATATTCCACAAAGACCAGCATTATTCTAGTAAAGTTAGAAACAAAGTTCTGGTATATGGATCCTTGTTGAAGGTTCCAAAAAACACTCATCCATGTGAACACACTCTAAGACTCAGATAACACTGATGTAATCTATTAGAGAATTATTTCACATCTACCCTCTCTATAAAAATTATATGTTGGATTTTTACAGTGAAATATACTCATATGAAAATGAAACATATGGAAATTGGATACAACAACAACTAAATCTAGAATAACCCTCAATGTAGATGCTTAATGGAGACATAGTATTCATAATGATGATACCATTAAATCCACTATGGTCATGATGATGATAGAGGATCGTACACTGAGCCCCATAAAATGATTCAAAATAATATAACCAAGAAGTACCACTGGAGGGATCCCCATCCTATGTGTAGGATATGATTCCATACTAATCCTCATTGAATGGATCAAATGAGATATCCCTAACAAAACTTTTCCATGATAAATAGAACAATAGATATAATCCCACTATGAAGAATTAAACTATGCGTATTAGTAGTACATGACATTTTCCTTTAGTAATGAGTCTTTCACAAGTATCACAAACCGTTCATGTGTCTCTGTTAATTTTAGAGTACATACTATGTCCAATCTCATGTACTCCGAACCATGTCGATGTACATGACTTGTACTATGTACTCTTGGCATGGACATTTCCATCACAAAGTGCATAATTAGTCTGTGATCGTGTAGTCCTAGTCATGTTTGTGTACCCTCCATGTTATCGAAAATGTATCCAAGTAGATTGACACATTGTGTGATAGATGTAACATGTTGTGTGAGATTTATCATCACCGGAGAAACCCTAGTGATGCACCAGGGGTCCCACATGATGTATTTTCTCGGATTATACATTCTATGTATCATTATTTTCTAGAATCCTAGATCTATATATTATTACATTAGCCTCTCCAAAAACTGTCAATTTGAAAATCCATCTCAATATAAAAATCAGGAAACAAACCTAGATGAATCATTTCTTCATTGATCACCAAGATTCATCCATTCAATTCTGTTTGGTAATTTTCTACACATGTTATCCATCATTACACAACATATAACATATAGATAATGTATATCTAAATTATTATGATATGCTACCTCTTCCATCATAGCTCTATCCCATCATCGATCCAATCCTGAGTATATAATATTGATCCTTTTAACTATGAAATGTGTGAAAATTGGTTTTTTTCTCAGTATTTTGGATAAAACACCGATCAAAATGAATATTGTAGATGAACACATAGGGAATATGGGAGAAATTTAAGAAAAGTTAAAATAGTAATTAACTTATCCCATGTTTGGTTGGCCTTGATTTATTTCCATTAGAATGATGAAATAAGTATAAAATAAAAATAAATAATTCTCCTAATAAAACCCCTCAAATAAACCCATCCCACAATACAACAAATTTTCATATCAATTTGTTCTTCAATTGATTCAAATTAATCATTGAAATAGATAATAAAGAAATAATACAAAAAAATAAACATCATACCTCAATATGGATCAATGGGTAATGGTGATAGAATCCACATCATTGTAATTTGTGAGATCCTTGAAATCTATTGCATGCTGGTTTAGGATCTTCGATCTGGTTTTCATTATGTAACAAATGCCCATCCAAAGGATTATCTATAATTATATGGTAATGAGGAAAAAATTTAGTTTTTCTCATCGATTTCTATTTATATAAGAATTAAACAAGGTCATTTTATCAAATAGTAAAATAAAAAAATAACTTATTTTTTTAATTAATTCACCAGTCATGTATTTCCCCAAGCTACCCATGAGGAAAATAGATATGTATAAAAAGGCTAAAAACCACGTTTTGAGCTCTATAGTGGCTTAGTATTTTTAATTTGAGCCTCTGTTTGTTTGTTATTCTATATATTCAGAAAAAAAATATGCACATGAATTTATTATATTTATTATGTTTCAAATAATATTTGCGTGAACAACATGATTTGGAATCATGCTCCATATGAGTGTAGGGTCTTGAAAATATCTTTGGATATATTAAAATACTTTACATAGCTAAAAAAGGGTTGTTACACTGCATGATACAATACTTGTACATAATAAAATATAAATGCATAATACATATTTTGAAAAAAAACATGATGATTCCCTATAGTCTCTATACTTAAAAGAGAATATTTTATAATAAATGATATTTTTATGGATTCCCTTATACATTTCCGGTCCTCTCTAGATGTTTTTCCATATTATATCACTTTCGACTTACAACTGTATACTTTATAATTTTTGAAATTTCGTCAATTCATCACTGTTTTAATCTTCACTATTTATATTAATTTTTTAAGGCCATGGATAGGTATTATAAAGAGAGATAATGATTTAAAGATCTTAAAACATTGTATTAACTGACAACTTCAAACAGTAAATTGGTCATCCCCTTGAAAATGGGATGGTGTAGTGAAAATCACTAAACTCGTGGAGTAGAGTGTTTGTGGACTATACTAGCTGATATTCTTTCCCTCAACACTATAAATCATCTTCTATTGATTTTTTATATTTTTCATTTATTTATACATATTTTTTTCATTAAAATTTTTTCAAAAACACCCTACCATGATAATTTTTATTTAAATTTGATTACCATTTTAATAAAGTCCGACCACCTCCCTCTTGATATTTGATGTAGCCGTTACCCAAACAACTACTATAATAGTAACTCAAAAAATGAAAAACATTGAGGAAAAATTAATATTTTAATTTTAAAATAACTTTATGAAAACATTAAAGCTAAGAAATGAATAAATTATTATTATGTGTTGTGAATATGTATATATATATATATAAATTAGATTACTCAAATTAATACATGTAAATTGAACAGTCTGGTTATACCTATCACATATAAATAGTCAAAAGTAAATAGTACATCATTGTTCTTCCAAAATAAGTCTCGTGGGTCATGAAATATATCAATAGAATTGAATTTATTGAAATAAAAAATATTGTAAAATATTAGCGTGTTATATTATTTATTACAAAATACAATGTTATGGATCCTTTAAGTCATTACTAGTGGATATCATCCAAATGGAGTAGTAATGTTCTCACCCTAGAACTCTTAATTCTTATCTCCCTCTACCCTATAAACTATATTATATAAATGAAATTATGAAGAATATTAAAATTAGTTATATTATTAAATGTTGTTATAAAAATTTAATATTAATTTTTAACAATTCTATTAAATCCTTTGAAAATGATGAAATAGAAAATTTGTGTAGGTACTTCTACATCCTTGAATGGCGTGTTTTATTTTTCCGTTACCACCTAAAATGGATGGAATTAAAAATATATATAGTCTAAAAAATGATGTTTTATAAAATATTTATATTATATAATGATAATATGAGATATTATATTAGTTAAATTAATAATTTACAATCCAATAAAACCTAACTAGATAAAATTGATATATCAAGACACCACTCTTAATTCAATCCCATTTTGGGAAAATTTATGGAACTGTATAAATTATTTTCTATTTTAATAATTAATAATAAAAACCTTTAATAATATTATATTATGAATCCCTTTTAAAAAAACATTTAACCATGATTAATTTATCGAGGAATGTTTAGGGAAATTTTCTCGAACGACCTCAAGTAACCACAATAATAAAAATTATTTCATTAGTATATAACATATAACAATAAATATAACTTACTGAATAAAATATAGATATATAATTTCTTATTAATGTTTTTAATAAGAATAATTTTATAACTCAGGGTGTTGTGATCCCACAAAAAATTATTTTTTATGTGTTGGCATAAATAGTAGTACAACATATGATAATTGTTGAAGGGAGACTATTGTGTTTAGTTTATCAATAAATTTTTTAAATATTTTAAAAATATTTTCCCTATGTAACTAGTAATAAATTACACTACTCCTTACATTCATGTAATTATGTGTTTATTGTCAGATTAAATTTTTAACTTAAAAATACTTTGCAAAAAATATATTTAATCTCACATTCTATGAAAGGTAGGGTTTTAAAAAGGGATTTTTAGTACCAAATCCAAGTGTGCGGGTTTGGGGATCCTTAATGATCTGATGAGAATGAGGTAAAGTGTGATGTTACAAACCAACACTCTTGAGATTAGTGTCATAAGAAAATACATTATAAATTAGAACTGATACCATCTACACATTCCCAAACATAAATATTCCAAAATTTCATAGCATAAAACCAATATTTGAATATATAAAATAACAATACCTTTTTTATTTAGTGATTTATATTATTAGGAAATAACACAATCCAATGAAACCCTTGTATTCCTTAACTAATGGATATTTATTATCAACTATATAATAAAATACTAAATATAAAAGATGTTTTTTAATATCTCATACAAATTACCCAAAAACAATTCTTTTGAAATATCATTTTTATACAATCTAAAATAAATAGGTAAATTTAAACATAAGCAAGGGTGAGCTTAAATTATCAATGTGATAATCATACAACTTAATATCTCAATAAAAATTAATTATATGCATAATATTTTAGGAATCAATAATATAGATAATGGATTAATCAATTGAAATTGAGCGAATAGAATAAAAATGACTTTATATAAAGACATGGATATCAATAATACAAATCATATACTATTGTAATATATAATGAAGAACATTAAAACTTGTTTTCATGACTTTTTTCAAGGACATTATACTATTATGGAGATTGATATACACAAATACCCATTATATTTTGACCCATGATACCTATGTATGTATCTAAGGGATATATAAAATTTGAAACCATCCAAAACATAATTAAATATAATAAATTCACCGTATGAGTCAATAAAACATATTTATTTCATTACCTATATAATCATTAGTTTAATAAACACACGAATATACATATAATGAAGAACATATAATTTCATTAAATATTTTTCATGTATAAGTAGTCAATAATCATCAAGAATGAATATAATTTTCCATATGTTAATTAGATGGATAATTTGATCAATACCCATCTATAGGAAGAAGGTTTATGATTAAATAATACATGGTGAAATTTTTCATAATCACCCATACCGAAATAACAACACATAGAATGTAAATAATTTTGACCACATTTTTAAATTGGATAAAATGATGATAATTAATCTGGAAAACATGTTGAATGGTTTCAAAAGTAAATAATTCCATTGTAGAAAATTAAACATATAAATATTTTTTCATAGATTAAAAACATCATCATAAAATAATTCTTGAATTATATAACTCATGAAGGGATTTGTATTTGGATTGGTTTGTACCATGTGATCATTTCTATAAAATATAAATATATTATTATCTTTAAATATAACAATATTTAATATATTTGGATAAGTTATTTTTAAAATAAAAATTTAAATATAAGTTTAAACATATAAAACATTTTAGAAAAAAATTAATAATAATGAAAAAGATGATGTTAGAGGTCACGTCCGAAGTTATTCTTTAAAATGTGTAGTGAATGATCTTGGAAAACATTAATATTGAGTTGAATCATCAGAAATTTTCCCCATAACAGATATAAGGGTTATCTTTTATAAATATGAAGAGGAATAAAAAATATATGAATTTGAAAGTAATGCCACTTTTAATATCAACAACATTAAAACAGTAAAAAAGAGTAAAAATTGGAATGCCACCTTGTTGAAAACATACATTATAAAAAGAGTATTAATTAATAAATTTAAATAAAAATAGATTTTTAAAAAAGTAGAAGTGAAATTACATTAGAATAAATATTTGGGTTCAAGAAACCAATCATTTATGAATTATGTTTTTATCAAAATATTAAAACTCAAAGAAATGAGAATTTAATTATTAATATTCCCTACGATTAACATACTCCTTGGAGGAAGAAATATATAAAAAGATTAATATTATTGTAAAAATGTAAATTCAAATAAAAAAATATAATGATAAAAAACATGTACAATTTTTATAATGCACCCAATTTTTATGACCATAGGAAAGATAATAACTAAATTAATGAAATTTTTTTTCCAATATCATTACATCATTGGTAACAATTGTGTGAAATTTATTTCATGGAAAAAATGATTTGGATTTTTATTTAAAATGTGTGAAGAAAATATTTGATAATGATACATCCATGGGTGGTGAATTTAATGGACAATAATGTAAATGACATAAAAGTTTCTCAAGGAATTAACGATTTAGACAAATAACCATTTAATGTTTGAACAAAATTATAATATAAAACCCTTTTAAATAGTGGTCTTTTAGGTCAATATTAAATAACCTGACTAAAATATATTTCAATATATTTTATCTAAAATTAATTTTAAATACACAATATAAATGAACCTATGTTCATAATAAAAAACATATATAAAAAACAGTAATCTGATAGGAAGACTCTTACCTCAGTTTAGATCCATTCTGAACTCACATGAAATGTCTCAAATAATTATATTATGTTAATTAAATTCTTTCAATGTAACCATTTTCTTAACTATAACTATTCATATGACATATTTATAATCATTCTATAAATATATATATATGTGTATTATTAAATTTTTTACATCTTTCAAAACTAAGAGTATGTAATCATTCTCACATTGAACTTGTCTTGTAAAAATGGTTTTAGTACTCATTAATGTTAAAAATGTAGTAATTTAATGATATTTATAGGTACATTAATAGATATTATATTATATTTATAAAGGTATAATTTCATTCCATTTTATTTTTCGTTAAAACCCATGAAGATGTAATTGGGTTTGATCATGTTTTTATGATTCTTGATGAATGAAATGTGATTTCTTTGCTAATAAGATAAATGTTTATACATACATAAAAAACCTGAAAAATTAAATTATTAAAATATTTATATCATTTTATACCAGAAAATTAGTTCCCAAATTCATCCATTATATAATCGAATATTATTCTTCATGTATTTTGTTAAACTAAACCAAACATGAACATAACTAGATTAGTGTACAGTTAAATTGGGGCTTAGTTATAATATCAGTTTAGGAAAATTGTAATGATTTCATTATTTTTTAATTATTGTTTTATATAATATATATATATATATATATAAATATAAGTATAATTAATGTATTTTAAAATATTATAATATAAAGAAAAATATTTTCCTCTTTATACAATTGTGCTAAATGAATTAATTAATGATTTTAATTTGTTGATCATATAACTGATTGGTTCCTTGATTTAAAAAAACATAATGATGTAATATTTATCTTTTAAACCCAATATTTTGAATATCCATAAAATGAGGTAATTAAAATTAATAAGGAAAATTATCATTACGAAGAGCCAATAGTCCACAATTGTGCATGGATAATGATATCATATTCCATTGAATTAGAGAAATATATAATATTTTTTATTAATTTTTTAATATAAAATATGTTATAAATAAAATTAATATTTATTAAAATAAATTTTAGTACCATATTTTTTATTATTTCAAGGGAAATGAAACATGTTGCATCATAAAACCAAAAATTCACATATACCTTTTTCATAATGAAAAAGGAGAAGCCTATTGAATATTGTACCATCACTATAATATATTAAATGTAAAATAATTATACTTGAATTACCATTTAGATAATGTTTTATGAAATTTTAGTAGGAAACAATTCATTTTACGAAATGGAAAAATAAATTAAAGGTTTTAAATAAATATTTTTTTACTTTTAATTCCCATTTTGCAAATTTTTAATGAAATTTTAGTATGAAACAATTCTCATTTTTAAATCTGTGAGATACATTAAATATGTACTAATAATTTATATATTTGATGTATATACATTACATGAATTTATTTTATGATTATTATTAAGAAATTTTATGTTTATTTACATATCCATTTTATGACATCTTTTCACGAGGTTTACGTTTCAAAACGTACATAATTGGTAATAGAATTTTGCCTCAATTTTCCTTCATTTAGACACATGTTTTGATTTTTACATATATTAGTTTACGAGGTGTATATAATTCTTCTTGAAATATTGTATAATTATTTTACTTATTTTCATGATATTATATATTTCATTTAATATTTTTCTTTCTTCTTTCAAAAACCTGTGTTTTATCTAAACGATGTTTTATAAAAAGAATTAAAATGTTTCACATGATCATTTATTTATTTTCAAAGAAAAATGATTTCAAATATAATTAAAATGGGTTTCAATGAATATTTTATAACATTTCAAGGATAATTTAAATTATAAATATTTTATTAATGTTAAATTATTTAAACATAGTTCTACATAATGCATGGGATATTTTTATCAATAATTATTTGAAGTAATCATTAAAAACCATTTTCATTATAATAAAATATTTTTTTACCTATTGAAAAAATAAACATGATACATAATCTAAAATTTCATATTTTTTATTACCCCAAAAAATATTCCTTCAAATCCCAATACATTTTGATTCTGTCAACGTGTAATGTGAAATTTGAGCTATGATATTCATTTAATAATTCTATTTTTAAATTAATCAACAGTGGAACAAATATCATTTTTCAAATTTCAATAAAACATATTCACAATTAATGTCTTCCAAAAATCCATCATTCATGTATATGATTTCATTTTGAATATCATTATCATCATGTTAGTAACATGTAAAAAACATACCCTTGGATGAGTTACTTTTTATTTTAATTTTAATGAATCATATTTGAAATGGTTTATATAATTTTTCCATGGATTGGGGAATGTCTTTTCTACTTCTTGGGGGTTCATGACATGTAAATAGGGGAAAATATTTCCTAATGCATGACATGTGGTTAGCACAACGTTAGTGTTAATGGGGGAATGTGATAGTAAAAATGGTTTTCTAGAAGAGATAAATTTACAATATATTTAATATGTGTTTTGGAAACCATGTAAGGATAGATAGATTCATTTTCATGGATTATTCATTATTTATCAAATCCTATATGTGTATAGAAAAAAGTGTGAATAATTTTTTAAATATTCAACGGGAACTATATAGTTAGAAGTAGCTTATTAAAATATGTGGATAAACAATAAAACTCTTAATTTTTTGGTAATTTTACACTTTTACCTCTCGATCATTATATATTTTCACATGATTTTCATCCACATTTCTCTTCTAGTAGCTTTGGGTGGGATCCCTAAGTTTCCAACTCTCTCATGGATAGTTCTATATTGATTATAGGATGTATGACATGTCATTTATGAATTTTAAATTACCAATTATGTATATAAATAATTTTCACTCTATTTTCTGTATGAAAATCATTTGGATTTTTCTCAAATTCAGAATCTCATGAGACCTGATTATAGGGAGTTCATCACTTTGTGATTTCATCATTTTATTTGAATCTAGGGTGTATGTTGAATTATTGGTTATCTATGAGAATAAGGTATTTGGTATACTAGGTCATTACCATAGTATTATTGTTTTTCATCTATATGTGGTGCATGATATTGTTCTAACAGACTTACCAATTGTTTCCTTACTGAGAAAAATAATATGAGATATTAAATGGGGTATGTGACGGTTAAAGGATCCATTTACATCCTTCTAAGAGTATGATAACGGGATTATAGCCACTAATGGTGTGTGTCAATCCCTTTAAAATGATAGAATGCGTTAAAAATGTTGAAATATAGGGATTATGAGTTTAACCAGTTATAATTGTTTCATGACTTGTTTTAATGAAAAAATTGGCTATTTTGATTAAACTGGGGATTTAAAATGTTTTGATGAGATAATTTGGAGAAGCGGTAAATTTTAATAAGGTTAATGTACACATGTTTAAATGGTTTTAATGAAACTAAATCATCATTTTATATGAATAAATGGTTGAATTATTTCATTATAAACAATAGAAAAATCAATTAAATATAATACCTATTGGGAATAATGATAAATAAAAGAGATACTCCATTGATTTTTTAGTATGGAAAACGGTTATATATGAGGGGATATGACATGTTATTAATGATGAAATGGTTAAAGGTGTTATTAATAACATTTAAAATCCTTAGTTTAGGATTTTGGACATGAAATTCCTCAACAATGATTTGGACCAATGGGAATGGAATTTTATATTCCTTATATTAGGATTTTCGGAAGTGTGTTGCACATCATTAATTAGGATTGTTAGACATAGGGATAACTATACCATATTTGGAGACCTAGAATGATAATACTTGTCTTAAATATTTGATCCCAATGGAATAATATTTAGATGACTGGCGTGGTCTGAAGAAGGTTTGTTTAGATCGGTTGTCACTCCAAACTCAAGGGACAATAAGGGTAATTAAATATTGTTTAATTTTAAAACTTATTTTCATTAGTACACTATTTATTATTCCTTTGTACTTACTTTTAAACTATTATTAGATAGTATATTTCTTTATAATCTATAGGTTTTGGCCTATATAGTTTTACTGATACCCTACTAGGGCCTCTATTGGTACCTAAATAGACTTCATGGTCACATGAAAGTGTAAGGGAAAAGGCCCAATGTCGAATGGATAAGTTGGGTTTTGAAATAGAGAATGGATGATGGAACCAAACTATATGTCTAGAAACAACTTGGGGATTTTCATGCAGTCATTATTCTACACCTCTATTTAAATATGATGGTATTATGACATTGAATATTTTATGATTTTATAGTACATTACCTGGTTTTGGAATTTTTTGGTATGATATTTTTTTATTTATTAGTATTGTTTGACATTGATTTTATATTGATTGTTATGATTTATTTATTTTGATTACTCAAAAAAATATGGTATTATATTCCCACATACCTTATTAGACCACTGATATTACTCCATATACTCTGGGGTGCTAGGTGGACTACATAAGTTTATGTGGAGAACCAACCCAGGGAACTGGTTTAGTGGATTCTAGGATGGGAGGTTACAACATTGTACGAGTGGGTTTCTTTTGTGATGATTTAGTATTTTTTTAAAAGGTATAGACGAGGCTAATATTTTTCATACCACAATAATGTGCTCAAGCATGGGATTATGTGGCAAATGTGTGGTGGAAAACCAAAGTTCCCATTGTAGGATTGTTTTTCTTGATATTCAAATGATACATTTTGATATTTTTTTACCTACGGTGAATCTCATTTCAAGTAATGTTATCATTTAATGAGATTTTAATAATTGGTCTATATGGAATGATATTTTTTTTAATTAATAATATTATTCCTATATCGAAATACATGTTATGAAAAATATTATGCACACACTAACAAACATGATGTGGTCCATTTCTTTAAAATAAGAAAATTGGGATGTTTGTAATAAAATGCTTTTATATATATTTATTTTTTGATGAAAATATTCTAGTAAAGTTATTACAAAAAATTTTACTTAAAATATTTTAAATTATAATGGTTAAAATTATATCATATTAAAATCAAGATATGGAGAAGTGTGATTGAAACATGTTATCTATGGCCTATGATAGGGGTGGTTAAGTGTTGTGATGGTGATATTATTATGACCGTTGGGATAGTATATTTCAAGTATCTTTTTATGGATAGAAAGTCCCCTCATTTTCATAATGGGTTATTCATATGTTTGGTTTCATGATATATTTATTTGTTAATGTAGAGGGATTCCTCCACGATAATATTTACCAATATTGATATAGGAATAAGTTGATAGGAATTCCCATATGGAAGAGGAATAAGAACCTCCTTCTTTTATAGGTGATATGGAGGAAGTGAAATTCAATGAGTGTATTTATGAATTTAAGAATTATATTGAAATAGACCTTGGTATTCATGCTCTGAGTATGCAAGAATTGTCTAAAGTGTTATAACTATAGAATCCTTCAATGTTTATAACATACGGTTGACCTGTGTAAGATGAGTTTATGATTTAGTCTATCTATTCAATTCTAGTCGTGCTTAAATATCCTTATTTTGAAGAAGATTTCTAAGGTAGTTAATTTGGCATGAATTTATTAGTTAATCCTGAAGGACATCTCTTGTGTTTAATAGATAGTTTAATATGGGAAATTAGATAGTAATTCCTCAGATATTAGAATGAAAATATATGAATGATTTTTCCAAGATTGTGGTGGGAAGAGTATCAAAGGAAGAGGATTGGAGTCTTAAGAAGGTAACTCGGTCATCTAATATTAGTGTAGTAGTTGTGGTCATATGATATGTCACTCCCTTTAACCACTAGTGGAGTTAGGATATTGTAGATATATGAGACACACATTAGTTATTTATGAACCCTAAGTAAATGGGAAATAATGGAGGACCAATGTTGATAGAGAGAACTAAAATCGGATCTTGTACCCCATATGAGTTCAGTTGTTAGAGTTCTAGTTTATTTATCATTCAGGGTGGATAGAGTGGTAAACTAGGAAAATAAAGTATATTCTATAAGATTATTTCCACACATGGGATATATAAATGAGATCATGGTTTAGGTATTGGTTACCTATATTAATTATAACCAGTTCTAGATGGTAGAAAGGATGAACCACTGACGTTCTAGGAAATTATTATTACATATTATACAATTTCATTTTCTTTTTTGACATAATAGAGTCACAATTTTTTTTAATTTTCCCAGACTAAGAATAGTTTGAGTCTAGTGGTTTATTTAAATATGGGGTTTTTCGATCAAAAAACTATTACGGCTAAAAAAATGAGCTTATCCTATGTTGTTATTAGTGTTCCCTTAAGATTTTTTGGCACCATATCTTATGATTTTTTCATGTTCAATATTTCTTATTTTGACCAATTAGGTGGATGGACTTATAGGTCTTACATCAACTTCAAATTGATTTTTATAGTAAGAGAGTGAGTTTCATGTCTCCAGAGTGAGACATTTATGTTCATGGAAGAGAGAAATACATCCACATAGTCCATGTATGGATAATTATTTAGATGTTATGTGAGATCATAGCCCGTCTCGTGAGTCTCATGCATGATAAATATAGATTGAAGTAAAAAATAATCCCTCTATAGTGTATCAATTTCTAAATACTATTCAAAGAGTTTTTTAGGGTTTTCCTCTGAAGAGGGTGGTGGAGTTCCTGATTGAGCTAATTCAAGTAGATGATCTAATTCCAATTATACATTATATAATTTTAGCAGTGGAGGTTCTTGAATTAATGATCATCTTGAGGATTTAAAGGATAAATGATATATTTGACTGAGTACATCACGTTGGGGATCTCCAGTTTAATTTTCTTAGAAGGATAAAATAATTTTTCACTTATGTGTAAATTATTAGATGTTGAACTATGTGAAAATTATGAAATGGTATCCTATTTTACATAATGATGATATTTCTAACTAGATGATGGATTTCATTGTATTCTCTAAGGTTGATTTGAGATCATGGTATCATTAGTTGAGTGTGAGACAATTTGATATACAACAAAACTCTTTCAAAAGTACGTATAGTTTATATGAATTCACTATGATTTCATTTGATATAATTTATTCTCTTACTATGTTTATAGAATTGATGAACCAAATCATTAACCTATATGGGAATATATTTGTAGTTTTTTTATAAAATCATAGTGTACTAAATGACTCATGGAGACCATGAAAAATATCTTTAGATAATCAAGAGTTTGATGATAGAGGATTTTATATATTACAAGCTATCTAAGATTCTTTTAATGATGGAAAATTTATATTTTTGATGTCACATATTATTAGAGTTAGGTGTGTTAGTTGATCCTAAAAGGGATCAAGAGGTTTTTTTCTACAAGAACCCAATGAATTTTTTTGAAATCCAATTTGTTTTGGATTCAGGTGGATACTATTAAATATTTATCAAATAATTTTCCCATATAGAAGTGATTTATTTAGGATTTACTAAGTGGAGTAAAAATTTTGAGTTGTATGAGGAATTTAATAATTCCATTAAATAATTATAGAGACATTTCACCACTACACCAATTATATTCATACTGTAATTCAGGTAGGAATATACTATATATTTTGATGCATATAGGATCAAACATGGGGTACTATTGGTGTACGGATATCATGTAATAACATATAGATCACAATATTTGATGCCACATTAGTGGTACTATCCTACACATGATCTTGAGTTAGCCTCACTTTTTTATGCCTTAAATTATTGGTGGAATGATCATCGTGGTGAATAATTCACATTTTATAATGATCATAAGATTCTAAAAAACTAATTTTCCCAATTTCATTTAAATCTAGAGCAGGGATGATTAGTTGAGTAAAATAATCATTTGATTTTGAGTAGGATTATAAACTTATAAAATGGAATAGTTTTGATGATTCTCTGAGTATAAAGGCACATACTAATGTAGTACAAGGGTTTAGTTCTGAGTTGATGATGATTTCTTTATTTTATAAGATGATTATAGGTGATTGGGAGGATATGGGGAAGTTGAAACTCATTTATTTATCTATTGATCTCATATTTTAATGTCTTAAAAAGAGAAGGAAGTATTATTATCATGATTTTGTGGAATGGATGAATATTTTATATGATGGGGAGCCTCCCACTATCTCGACCATCAATGGCAATGTGATTATCCATCTTGATGGATATGTTATTATGCCTAATGTTATTTGATAGTTTTTAATGCTTAAGTTTCATGATCAAATTTTGGTGGTGAACCTTGTTTTTTTAAAAATGTATTGTTTGCTTCGTATACAATATTAGTGGTTAGGAATGAAGAAAGTGGTGCAACACCTATTAATAGGTGAAGGCAGAGCATCATTAGAAAGCTGTCCTATTACATCTATTACTAATTAATGAATTAAAGTGTAATGATATTACCATGGATATTTTAGTGGATCTACTAAGAACTTATGTATAACCCCATTATTTAACCATATTTTCCTTTTAGAATAAATTTAATTCTTTTGATAGATTACAATGCACATGAGATAGATTAAAAAAACACAATTTTGTCTTATTTTGAAAAGTCAATGAAATTTTAACACATTTAAATAATTTATAAAGCTTATTTATATTTTATATATCTAATTAAAATGGTTTTATAGTAATTTAATATATTTTATAGTCATAAGGTAAGAATAAACCCATTGTTATACATAAAACCCTATATTTTTATAAACGCAATTTTACTGCCTTTGAATGGTGCACTAATTTGAAAGATAAATCTTGATTTCATTATTAGATTTATATTAAAAAATAAATTTAATTTTTGAAATATTAATATCAAAATTATCTTAGTGTAT
This sequence comes from Viscum album, assembly GCA_963277665.1. Taxonomy (NCBI): domain Eukaryota; kingdom Viridiplantae; phylum Streptophyta; class Magnoliopsida; order Santalales; family Viscaceae; genus Viscum; species Viscum album. The sequence continues at coordinate 599,302,261 of OY728121.1, forward strand.
TTTTTTGTATTTTTCAGAGAAGTTTCATTTTTTGATGAACACTAAAAATATTGAATTTTAATTAAAAATTACTTTTTTGACTAATTTCTTTATATAGATAAAATATATATTAATTTATTAAAATATTATAAATAATTAAATAAAAATTAGGTCATTTTAATGAATTTCACATTGAAATTGGATACAAAAACATTTCTATATTTTGAACTTTTCACTTTAAAACCCTACTTTTTAATTATGTCTGTGGGATTAATTTAAAATATAATGTTTAAAATTATTAGAATTTAATTTGGTAAATTGGATTCCGTATTTATAATTGTAAATTCCAAATTAGTTTTTCTTTTCATTTTAATTTTTTTTAAATGACACAATGGTAAAAAACTATTTATAGTAGTATATGAATAATAGTTTGAATGGTAAAATTAAAATGGTAAAAGCATAACATACCTAAATATTATAATATTTAATGGTTCTTTGAGGTCTGTATAGACCCTATTCATCTTAAAAAATATTTTTATCCAGCCAAATTCATGTAATTTAATGTCACCTCAATGTTTTTTGGAATTAAATAAAAAATATTCATTATTTTAATCACTCAAACCCATGTCAACTCATGTAAAAATACCACCCCTCTCCATCCAATTTCGACCCAAAAGACATGTAGCTCCTAAAATATATGAAAAAACCACTCATACTCACTCTAATATTATCCAAATATTTTTTTCTCAATAAATTATTAAATCATAGTTCCTCAAGGGTCTCTCAATGAGGTGATATTCAAGAGGTAATATTACCAAAACACCTACCTTATTTTCATTTCATCTTATAATTTCCCCTCACCTCATCCATCCATCATGGAATTATAATTCCAGAAACGTATATATACTGTAATATTATTTTTTATAAAGAAATATATGATGTACACTGATTTTATTACCAACTTATATTCAATGAAATGAAATTATTTTTCATCGTATGTCGGTTAATCACCACAAAGAATAATGACATTGTTCATTTTCTATTACCAGCTTCATGGAAGGTTATAAAACTTTTATTATAGTTAAATAATATTTTAATAAGTATATAATATCTTATTCAATGTTATAGAACTAATATATACTCATAATATAAAAAAATGAAACCAGTTTGTGGTGTTCAAAAAAACCAACAAAATAAATTAAACGTCTATCATTAACATTTTATCAAATGAATCAACCTCATATAAGAAATAAAAATGATATATGGGACAACATATAAATTTTTAATTAAATTTATAATATTTAATTCTAATTATGGAGTTTTCGTCTCATTTTATAGGAACATAAATAATTTTACACAAATTAACCGATCATGAATCTATAAAACCAATACACCCAAAACTATGAAAATATTGAAATATTATTAATTAATGGGTCAAAATATGTTATAAAATAATCCCATAAGTCACTATAAACGTGAATATATTTCTATAATGAGTTAATAATATTATTTAAAAAATAATACATGATTCAAAATAATGCACCAATAAAGGGAGGAGTGAGGTAAGGAAATTCTCATGACACTTTTACATCTAGGAGATATATGATTTTTTCACCAATTATTCATTCTGTGTGGTGTATTCATACTTCCATTTGATATTTAATATCATGGATCTCATTATATTCATGGTATTCATATTTAAATTTGAAATTAATACCTTTATGGGGCATGCGATTCAACTAATTACAAGTGGTAAGGGGTTCTATCTCAATTTACATTCTCCTGAGACATAATTTTTATTATACACCATTCACTTCTATGTGGTGTATATATTGTATCTTTGATATGACATGTCACGACTAATTCATTAATCAATTTATTTTTTTTAAATTTCTTTTTTTCATGGGTCTTATAATTCAAATGTATCAAAGTGGTACGAGACACATTGATTTAATAATGAAATTTTAAATTTATTTTTTGATATATAAGGAATTATTTGGATGGTAAATGATGGGTGGGGAGTAGAATTTTTATAGCTTCTCGATGCATTGTCATTTTATTATCTTAAAAATATAATGAAAGAATTAAATGTGTTTCTACCCATATTTTTAAATAGACCTGAAATTTCTTTACGGTGTAGGTTTTCATGTGGAAAAGACATGACATTAAATAATTAATCATTTCTTTATATTTATTTCTGTTATCAGTTCAATTATCCATTAGTTTTTCATGTGATAAAAAATACATATGCATTTTATTCCTAGTTTATTAGTTAAATTGATTCTTTTATAAATTATTTACATTGACATATTAGGTTATTCTAAATAATTAATTATTGCTTCAATTGTAATTACCCATTATGATAATTTTTTGTCACCCTTATTATTTTTTCATTCACTCATTTATAATGAATATAAAATTGAATGAGTACAAGGATGAAAATTACATTCCATTTTTAGGTTTTCTTTTAAATTTCCAATATAATAAGGGTACTCTATATGTATCTAGATCTTCAGGAATACTAAACTATTTGATTCTTTGGGATTTGATTATTTTATCTATGATAATGAAATAAATAAACGCATTGTATTTTTGATTCTCAGGTAAGGTTTGGTTATAATTCTTATTAGATAATGTTTATTTGAAAACATGGGGACATTATGATGGAAAACATAGAATAGTGAGAAAACCATATGACATAAATTGGATTTACTCCCGATGAAATTAAACCCATGACTTGTAGATAATTATACTTATATATTTTCAATTTACGATAGGATGTTTTGAGATTATACATTATTTTTTACAATGTTATGAGCAGATCTAGCATATTCCATTATTTGGGGATAGATCCTAGAAATATTAATGGTATCAATACTCATGGAAAATTTAGAGATTTCCCCATTGCGGAATCCAATAAATCTACTATTAGAATGGAGAAAATTATGGCTATAAAAGGGAATCTTAATATGATTATGAAAAATAACCTTTTTCAAATAGAGGAACCTAATTCACATAGAGAATTTCCGATTCTGGATAACTTAATGGGACACAATCCCCCATTGATTAGTTGTACTACAAATACAATTGTAGCTGATAAATAGATAATGTCTCTGGAGTAGTTATTTTCAAACTTGGGGTGTAATGAAAGAGAAAAAATGAAACTTTCATTCATTTTTTTCATAGATTATATTGATTAATGGTGGTCCCTAATCAAGAATAATTGGGATGAAGAAAAAATAAAACTCATGGAATATTTAGTTTTGAGGATAATTTATTTGATAAATACTTCCATCATGATAAAAAAATGAGTTGAAGATGAATTTATTTTGCTTAACATAAATGGAATAAGAGTGTACACCATTTTATGAATCTATATTTAAAAGGTTATCTAGTTATGATATAGATTATATACGCAATATAGAGTGCAAGATTGATCACTTGTCTAATTTTCTTAAACCAAATCACCAAAGGGTACTAGTTTCATAGATAGTTTCATCATATAATTAAATAGTTTTATGTTACATCAGGAATGAGAAGGAACATTCAAGAATAAATATATTCAAGGGGAACTAGGAAAGGAAGAGGCCATATGACTACCATGAATAAGGGATTTAATGAAATGAGAAGAATAAGTTTGACCAATTTACATCATTTGAAAACTTTAAAAAAAGTCCCCCAATGGAATTTTTGAAGGGACTAAGAGTTTATTTATATGTGAGGGGATAGGGGTCACCAAGGTCATGAATGCAATAGAATAAACAAAACAATGATGTCTAGTTATTCAATTATAAATATATTTTACTCTATAAAAATTAATTCCCAAAGAGTTAATTGAATATACAAACAGAAGAGGCCGATGGGAGATGCCAAGATTATGAAATTAAAATTGTGATGAAGAAGAGCCCAGTGATGTGGTGGTAGGAACATTAATCTGATCATCAAATTTAAATAATTCATTATTTGTTTTTTTATCATGGAAAAAACTTATATCTAACTAGTTATCCCGGAAAATTAGACATTTCCCTTCTGATTTTAAAAGGGATTTTTCTATCAAAACTCCTAAGGGATGTATCATTACAATAATGATGTATCAATCAGTCCACATTATGACCCATAAATGTGATCTACTTTCAATCCTTGTTACTATTTATATGGTTTACTTTGATATTATCCTCATTATGAAATGAATATCAAAATATGATGTAGAAATTGATTATAAGGGGAAGGAAATTAAAATATGTGAAGATTATGTATAATTCCGTATCTTAAAAGTATAATCTTTCCCACCTGATTTTTATCTAGATTCACCGCTAGTATCTCTGATAACTGATCTTATTGGGGGAGAAGAGAAAAAACATTTGTTAATGTAGATGGTAATCTTCAAATTTATTATGTAATTATTATGTATTAATACATTGGTGTATTTCATAAGGAATTACTCATACATCCCCAAAAGTGTAAAGTTTAATTTTCCATTGATCTAATCCCAAATTGGAAGAGAATTCCATGGAATCTCTATAGAATGGACACTATGGAATTAGTTGGGTTGAAGAAAAAACTAGAGGAATTGGATAATAAGGGATTTATTCTTCTTATTATTTCTCCCTAGGGATCCTATATTCTATTCTTTAAGAATATATATGGATCTATGATCTTGTTCATTGATTATAGGGAAATTAATGGGATTAAAATAAATACTAGTATCGACTACCTCACATAGATGACATTTTTTTGAACTTCACAGTGACAAAAATATGTCAAAGATCAATCTTCATTCTGTGTACCAATAATTGTAATTAGATAAAGAATAAATTTAGAAGAAAATTTTTCGAATGATGTGTAGAAGTTACGAGTTTACAATAATTCCCTTTTTATTGACTAATACACCCTATGTTTATATATACCAAATGAAAAGAGTATTATAATAATTTATTAATGAATTTGTTCTGATAGTGATAGATGATATTCAATTGTATTATAAAATCTATTAAGATCATGAGAATCACATTTATATCATTATTAAGAATCTCAGTAGGGAATATCTATGTGGAAAATATAGTAGGTTAGATTTATGGATTCAAGAAGTTACTTTACCTGAATATATTTTCTCCATAGATGGAATATTAGTTGATCCCCCAAAGAAAATAGCAGTCAGAGAATGGCCTACATCAAAAAAAACTGAGGTAGGTAGATTCATTGGCCTATTAGGTTACCATAAGTGATTTGTTCATAATTTATCTGGGTTGGATAACATATTAACCAAAATTACACATAACGGGGTTAAATTTATTTGGACAATGGAATGTGAATAATGTTTTGATGAATTAATGATATTATTATCCAATACTCTTATTTGGAATCTAACATATAGAATTTATGGGTTTTTTATATATAGTGATTCATTGAATAAGGGAAACAGTTGTCTAATAATGGAAAATGATAAATTTATTGCATATGCATAAAGGAAAATGAAGACTCACGAACAAAACTATCCAACCCTTAAACATGAGCTAGAAACTATAATCTCTACTTTGAAAATATGGATAAATTACCTCTATGGTTAAATATGTGAGATATAAATAGATTAAAAAAATCCTAAAATACATCCTCTCACAAAAAAATCACAACATGATCCCTAGAAAATAGCTCAAGATACTCAATGATTACAATTTCCAAATACAATACCACCTAGGGAAAGTAAATAAGGTATAGGATGAATTGAGTAGGTAAGATCATGGAGTTATAAATGAAATGAGGATTTATAAGGATCATTTTTTTAGATATAGTACATGTGGATAAGAAAATTTCAATGGAATGGGATACATAAATCAATTTTCAATTGATTGAAACCCCATATTTATTATAGATGATAAATAATTATCAATCCAATGATGAAAACATTCGAAAGAATAATAATGGTGTATTAATGGGAAATTAGTAGAAAATTTTTATGAAGACCATGATCTAAATTTTAGAATTCTGTTATGTGTTCCATATATACCTGAGTTAAGAGGGGAATTATTGGAAAATTATCATAGCTCAAATTTCTATATACACCTGATTAGAAAAAATAAGTATAGGGACATGAAGGAACATTTTTTATGGGATAACATAAAGGGGGAAATTTCTAACTATGTAATTCGATGTTTGGTTTTTCAATAAGAGAAATATGTGAGGCAGAATCCTAAAGGATTCCTTCAACATATTCCAATTTATGTTTGGAAATGGGATGAAATTATCAAGGACATCGTCATGGGACTAAAAACAATCCTAGAAAGAATGATTCAAAATGGTTTATCATTTATTGCCTAACCTAAATATTTATTTTATATAACATAATATATTCCTATTGTGTGACTCAAAAGTATCTATATTGATGAATTCAGAAGACATCATGGCAAACTTATATCAATTGTATTGGATCGAGATCCCATATTTACCTCATAATTCTGGAGGAGTATTCCTGTAAGACCTTGGCCTTTCATGGAGCAATATCAGACATGTTTTCTGGTACTTTTGGTTTTTATTATGTACATTTGGATTGGGGTATGACCGGGGGTGTGTCTGAATGATGTTTTTAGGGAACTTGGGAAGACAGGGTGTTGTGCACAGTTTATGCATGGTTTGGCCAAACCGTGGGAAATATATCAATGAGGATAGTGGAGATAGACACAATTCACACATGACTTTTCTAACCATACACCATCCATCCATGTGGGAAGTATGAGATCACACAGTTGGCGCACATTTTGGGCTAACCGTGCAGCCTCCCATATAAAACTGTATATGTGGATTAGTTTAAATAGAATGTTTGTTTTAAATCCCCCAAACCCCTGAGACTCCCAAAATTCGACCTAGGATCGGGCTAGACAAATTATTGGTTATCTCAAAGCCTTCTTAAGGTATTCAAAGGCAATCAAAATTTCTTTCATTGAGATCAAAATCCTGAATTGAAGATCCATTATTGTTCTGGTATGTAGATTTCATCCTATTTCTTATATCGTACATTCCTCTATCTTTCCTTCATGGTTCCATGGATATATTCAATGTTTTAATGGATCCAATCCTTTTATTTGAGATCTATATTGGAGATTTTTGATCGACATCTATATTATGATGATATTTATTCCTTTGATCTTAATTTTGGATTATGGATTTAGATATAAAGCCTAATAAAGAACATTGTGCCGCTTAGATTTTGGGGATTTCGTTTGGGCTAACATCCGTCAATAAACCAAGAATGGTGGTATAAATAGAATTCATGAAGTCATGGTTTTTATTTTTTTTATGTGAGTTTATGATTATTTAGATTCCCTTGATCACTTATTTCCTCAATTGGAGTGATTAGTAAAGATGAATTGAATTGATTTTCCCAGTGTAATTAATTTATAAATGGTTCATTGAATAAATTATGGGGGGTTTTCGAAATAGATATTTTGGAGATTTTTCATGGGTTTATATATTTTATTTGAGATATTTAATTGATTGTGATAATATAATTAATTGTGTGTAATTAATTATGAAATGATTTTTGGCTATGTAATTTAATTAATTGTGAGAATTAATTATGTGACATGATGCTGACCATAGATAATCAATTGTGAGAATTAATTATCTTCTATGAAATTGACCAAAGATAATTAATTGTTAGAATTAATCATGTTCCATGATGTTGATCAATGGAAATTAATTGTTATAATTAATTATGAAAATTTCAGATTTGATATGGATAAATAAATATGAAGATTTAGTTATGTAATGAGAATTGTGTTGAATGATTAATTAATTGATGAATTAATTAATGGTTAATGTGGCCAGTTAATTGTTGTGTTAACTATTGGAATTTGAAATGTTTAACTAATCATTGAATTAATAACAGATTTATGTGGAAATATCATGTGAATTAATTAATGATTAAATTGAAGTGATTTTTGTGGTACACGATATGGTGTTCTAGAGAAATTAGAATATGGGACATGTACGTGGAGTTCATCCTCAATAGGTATCCATGATTGAGATTTTGGGGTTCTAGGAATGATGACAAAAAAAAATCGGAAAAGAGGTTATAGACATGATTACTTATAGTTGATGATATTATAGGGTGCTAGGCATGACGACATGCACTAAATGAATGAGAATAAAGAATGATGATTCAAAGAATATTTGGGGTGTTAGGCAGGAAAACCTACACCAAATTATTAATGATAATGAATTATGATTCAAATGGGAACCGAGAATTAAAATTATCTTAATGTGATGATTAATGATTAAATGACAATCTGACAACTATTTAAATTATGAATTTTATTTATTACTTTATAAAACTGCATTCACTATCTTTTGGCTGAACTTGTTTTAGACACCATTGGTGGTTGCCTGCTAATTCATACTCATACCCTATTCGGGACGCCTAATCAGAATTCGAGAAGACTTTGTTGTTGTAGGGTCGGAAAAGGTCAAGGCTCTAGGATATGATTCTATTTGGGATTGGATCATAAGAGAGGGAATTAAATGTGTTACAAGACCCTCTTTGGAGTCATTTTGTCATTCCTTTTAGTTTCATTATATATACTTGACACTTGCATTGTCATAGAATGTTTTACCATTTAGTTGAGTAATTTATATTCTGGATTCATTTATTGTATGACAAGTTAATATTCAGGTAAATTATACTCTTCCTAACATGGTTATTATTATATTCATCTCTTGGTGTTTTATTATGATTAAATAGGTTATAGTCTCCCAAAGACTGAATTTCCAGACCCTTACTGCTTGTCGAAACCCTCTGGCATATTTGGAGGCCCAGTTTAGGGCACCTGGCCAACCACCTCATGGCACCGTTTAGTTTCACCCAGGTTGGTACATCATAAAGTGGCATCAAATGAGTTTTATTTTTCTTTGTTCTTATTTTGTATTACTATTTTGAGAAATGTTGATAGGAGACTAGGAATAGTCGATGCTTGGTAATGAGCTCTTGCATGGGAGTTCCAAACCCATTTACGGGGGAAATTCCAAGTACTCACTGGGGGATTTTTGTGATTGTTATTTGTAGCTACAGTTGGATATTATTTTACCTTGGGTGTTGAACTTGTAGTGTGATGTGATATTTGTTTTGAAAATTGCTTAATATGTATTCACGACCTAAAGAGGTATGATTATTGAGCCTGCATACATCATTCTAGGAACACAGTGTTGTTCTGACATGCATCATTCTAGGAACTCATGGGAAAATGGGTTATGTGAATTTTGTTGAACATGATCTGTTTTTCCTTGATGTGCGACTGAAATAATGATGCAATATGAGAAGAAATGGGTGTGTAATGAAAACCTTGATTGATGAAATGAGTATGATTAATTAATTAATTATTGAATTAATTAATTTGAGATGATGTGATTAATTAATGGTTGGATTAATTAATGAGAATGAGCATACCCTTTTTGTCCAAGACCTAAGAATTGGATGGTTAAGGGTTGCGATAAAGCCTTGGTGTTGACCATGTGGCCTGAAAAGGGAGAAAGGACATGTTGAAAAAACTTGTTGTGTTGGTTTCGTACCTAATGTGATGTTTATAAGTATGCAATATGAGACCTTAGATGGTGCTTGGATTTTTAGTGATATTCCTCCGCAACAATTTTTGTGGGAGAGACCGAGGGGTATGTCCCTGAAAGAACTTCAAGATTGAGAGTTTGTGGGACCATTGGTGCCAGCTCATGAGGAATGGGAGAAGTTCTGAGAGAACATTTCTTGATTCATGATGTTTATGGAGAGGCACCTAGGGTGGGTATAAAAAATCAAGGTAGAGTTAACAAGGGATTTTTAGCTATAGAACCATCCTACTTTTACTGGAGATGGTGGACTCGAGGGAGACGAATTCATGATTGAATCCATAGGGAAGATACTTGACAATTTGGAGACTCTGGATGAAAGGGGGTCAAGTGGGATACTTTTATGTACGTATTTCATCAAAGCATTGGCGGGACATTCAAGTTAGATTTGGATCGACTGATGATATGTTAAGGAAGGTCTTTTGGGAAATGTTCTTGGAGCATTTCTATAAAGAGACACTGAAAAAAGAGAAGACATTATAGTTTAGGCATCAGACCCAATGAAGCATGTCCCCAATGGAATACACTAGATGTTTCATATAATTAGAGTTTTTATCACCAACTTTGGCTGCAGATGAGGCATCCTCAGAAAAAAATCATAATCCAATTAGGTGTGAAATTAAGTCCCATGTGAATATCATTAGGCTGAAGAAATTATCATAAGTGCTTAATCAGGCTCTCATTTCAGAGGGGAACCTGAAAGATGATTCCAATAATAGATAGGTAGTGGTTAGTGAATGGACAAGGAGTGTGCCTCCTGAGAGAAGGAAGTACCATTATGAGAATCTTAGTAAGGACAATGGAATGTAAGCTGGACAGTCATGAGGGATAGTTTCACAAGATTATACTCATTTGCTTTTCCACCAGTGTAGTTGACAGTGACACAATCATACAAATTATCCTCGAACACCAGTGCAGTGATATTTTTTTTGGAAAGATGGAACACCTAAAGAAGTAATGCAGGATGAAGCAATAGGTTGGTGCTAAGGGAGCATCTTCTCAGAGTCATAGTGTGGTAAGGGGGCCTTCTACACCATATAGGTTTGGTAGCTGGAGTTCTACTGACAAAGGTTGTATAAGTATTTTATATGGTACTTCATGTTATGAGTACCCATATCATCATAGCTGTGCTACTCAGGAGATTCAAATTACACCAGAGGGAATAGAGGAAAGATAACTATATGCAGTGCATCCCACACATGTGGAGAGTGAGGTCGTTCCATCCATAGTGAAAGGTACTATTCTAGTTGTTTCTAAATTAGTTACTATATTTTTTGATATTGGCTCCTATCATTCCTTTATATATTAAAATCTATTTAATGGCTTGAGCCTAGAGGTGGAGTCTATAAGCGTGGGGATGAATATCGATACACCGTTGGGAATACTGTCTAGGGATATCTGTTGATGCAAGGAATGTTCTATAGAAATCAGAGAGTATCGTTTTCTTTGGGATATTTATGTCCTTGTTATAATGGGCTTTGACTCGATTATGGGTATGGATAGGCTAGTCACACACTGATCCCCCATAGATTGTTACCATAAGAGAGTGAAATTGGTATCTAATAACGGTGGCCAGTATGTTCATCATGGGGAATGTGATGCCCATGCAGGCCTATCTAGACAATTACTCAATAACTAGAAAAGATCAGAGCCCAAGGTGTTATTCATCTGCTAGATGATGGGAGTGGTAGGAATGATATACTTCCACTATTAGTAGAACTATTTCAGGATTTCGTTCCTGATGACATTTAAAGGATTCCACTAGAGAGAGATGTGTAATTCACTTTTGATATCATTCTTGGGCCTGAGCCGGTATCTATTCCACCTTACAAAATGGTACTAACTGTGTTTCATGATCTCAAAACTTAGTTGGAGGAGTTGGAAGATAGAGGGTTTATCCATCCAATTACATCGCCTTGGGGAACACCTGTTTTGCTTTCAAAGATGGATAACAGGAGTTTATGCTTGTGTGTTGATTACCGAAAGTTGGATAAAATGACTGTGATGAACTGATATCCAATTTTGTGTATCGATGATTTATTTGAATAGATGAAGGGGTCTTGTGTGTTCTCAAAGATATATCATAGATTTGGGTACCCTCAAGTCTGATTTTGGACCTCTGATATTCCAAGAACTACTTTCAAAATTAGGTATGGCCTTTTGAGATTTTCTTAATGCTATTTGGGTTGAAAAAATCTCTAGTAGTATTTATGGACTTAATGAATAGATTCATTCATCTGTACATTGATCATTTTGTGGTGGTGTTCATGGATGAAATCTTGGTGTACTCTATCACTCATAACATTCATGACCAACAACTTGACATCATCCTCGGTACACTGAGAGTGAATCATATAAATTCCAAGCTATCTATATGTTATTTTTGCAATAATAGCATACAATATTTGGGGGAAATCATCTCAGATGAAGTTGTAGTAGTGGTTCCAGAAAATGTTTAGGTAGTGGTTTATTATGAGTAGCCGAAGAATTTTTTTTGATATTAGAATCATTTTGGTATTGGCAGGTTATTACAATAGATTCATCCAGGACTTTTCCCGATTGGAATAACCAATTTCTGGTTAGAAAATGAAAGGGATAAAGTTTGATTGGACATAAGTATGCGATAATTTTTTATAGGAGTTGAAGAAGTACTTGAAATCAACAACAATTTTGATCTTACGTGAGTCGGGCGATGAGTACACGTTGTATTGTGATGCTTTTGGTATTAGACTTGGAGTTGTATTGATGCAAGGGGATTAAGTCGTTTTTTATGGGTATTGGTAGTTGATGCCACATAAACAGAATTACCCTATGCCAGACTTTGAGTAAGCAGTAGAGGTTTATGATTTTAAGTGTTGGATACAATATCTTTTAGGTGGAAAGTTTACAGTGTTTACATATCACAAAATCTTGAAGTATATCATATCAATGTGTGACTTGAATCTTTTTAAGTGAATATTTTTTGAGTATATGTATTCCTTTGATTTTGAACTGGAATATACTCTCGGAAATGGAAATAGTGTGGATGATGCCTTGAATAGGAAAACTCAGACTTAGTTAGTACATGTGTTGAGTATACAGAGGAAGATGATGACTTTGCTGGAGGAAATGCATGTGGTAGTTCAGGAGAGTCATGAGAAGATGACTCTAGTTTCTGTAGTAGTTGATTCGAAACTATTTAGTTAGATTAGGGACAATAAGAATGAGGATCCGGAGTGTTTATCCCTAAGGGAAAAACATGATATTGGGGAGACACGTTCATACTAGATTGTTGATGAGGATTAGATCACTTATGTAAAAAATCGGTTTGTAGTGCCTACGAATATGCTAGATGAACTCATGAGAGTATTTCATGCTTCAAAGTGGCCGGTAAATTCTAGGTTGAAAAAAAATTATCGAGATCTATGATTATCGTTTTGGGGGACATGCATGAAAAAGGATATATCAGGGTTCATAACAAGATGTTTAACCTACCAGCTAGTGAAGGTAGAGCATCAATGACCTGGAGGTCTATTGCAACATTTACCTATTTTGAAATGGAAGTGGGTTGATGTGACTGTGGATTTCTTGGTTGGACATCCAATGATGCATAAGAAAAATGTTTCTATTTGGTTGGTTGTAGATGGAAAAAAAGTGTCACACTTCATACCTATCAGAGAAACATTTAAAGTAGAAGAGTTGGAGGAACTATATGTACTAGAGATTGTTCATTTTCATGGGGTTCCACAGACTATAGTATCAAATCATGATTCTCGATTTACATCATGCTTCTAAAAGGTCTTAAAAAAGGTTCTTTGTAAACATATTATGTTATATAAGGCCTTCAACCAACAAAATGATTGGTAGTTGGAGTGTACGATACATGTGTTAGAAGATACGTTGTGATCTTGTGTTCATGAATTTGTGGGTTCTTGAGAGAATCTATTGAATTTAATGGAGTTTTACAAAAAAAATATTTATCAGGAATCTATTTATATGGAACCATATGATAAAAATTATGGTAGACCTTGTAGATCCCCACTTTATTGGTTAGAGGCTGTTGAGTTAGAGCTATTGGGAACGAGTCTCATTTAGGAGACATCAGAGTAGGTGTAGTTGATTCAGAAACGTATTGATACTGCTCAGAGTAGGCATAAATCATAAATTGTTATATGGAGACAACCCCTATAGTTTACAAAGGGTGATCGTGAAATCCTTTAGGTGTCACATAGATTGGATCACGGAATAATATGAAGGCTGGGAAAGTTATCACCCAGTCTTGTAGGACCGTTTGAAGTGTTGGAGAGAATCGTGCTAGTGGGGAACCAATTATAACTTCTACAAAAATTCAGCACTATGGATGATGTTTTCCATGTGTCACAACTACAGAGGTATCACCCCGACCCATCTCATGCGATTGATGTGGAAGACATTGATATCAAGAAAGATGCATCCTTTGAGGAGCATCTAATTCATGTTCTGGGTTACAGTGAGAAACTGTTATAGGGAAAGATCATTCTATTAGATCATGTGTTATGTAAAAATAGATATTTTCAAGAGTAAACATGGTAAAATGATTCATACATAAATACTAAATGGAATAATCTTTTTTGGTTCAGAATCTTAGTGAAGGTCAGGAGTGCAAATTGAGGATGATCTATTATGAGGTGGGGAGATTATAAGATCCAGACCTTTTCTATAGTAATATCAGGCATGTTTTTAGGTAATTTTTGAGGATATTAAGTACCTTTGGGTTGGGGTATGACATGGGGTATGTTTTGGTGACGTTTTTAAATAACATGGGTAGACAGGGGCTGTGCACGGTTTGCGTATAATTTGGACAAATCGTGTGCAATCTTACTGTGAAGACAGTGGATATTATCCCAGTTGGTGCATGGTTTTCCTAATGGTGTGCCATCGAGATGCACATGTAGTGGAATATTTCCTAGTTGGCACACAATTTTTCCAAACTGTGTGGCCTCCCATGTGATACTATGCATGCAAAGTAGTATAATCATAAAATTGTTTTTAAAATCCCCTGAAAAAATAAGACTCCTCTAATTCGACCTAGGCTTAGGATAGATAATTTCTGGGTGATATCAGAGCCTTTTGGAGGTATTCCAAGGCAATCTAATGGTCGTTATTCAAGATCAAAATCCCTGATTGAATATTTGTTCTTATGCCAATATGTAGATTTCATCTCATTGCTTCTCCAGTTCATTCCTCTATCATTCCTAGATCTTTTCATGGGAGATCATCATTGTTTCCATGGATTTATACCTATGAGTTGAGATCTATATTGGGAGTCTTGGATCTAGATCTATATTTTCATGATCTTGATGCCTTTGATCCGGATTTTGGATTAGGTGTTTAGATTCGAAGCCTGATCAATGATGTTGTGCTGCTTGAATTTTGGGAATTTCTGTTGGGCTAACTACAATCAATAAACTGAGGTAGGTGGACCAAATCTAACTCCAATATTTGTGATATTGATATGTGTATGTGATTTTATGATTTTCATTATTTCTTTGATAATTTTTTTTCCAAATGGAGTGATTAGGAAAGTGGAATTCAATTGATTTCTCCTCATTGATTCAGTTATAATTGGTTCACGAAACAAACAATGTGGGGATTCCCAATTATATTTTTTGGAGATTTTTTTATGGGTTGAGATATTTTAATTGAGATATTTAATTTATTATGATAAGATAATTAATTTGGGGAATTAATTATGAAATGATGTTTGGCTATGTAATATAATTAATTTTGAGAATTTATTATGTCCAATGATGTTGACTAATGATTGTTAATTGTGAGAATTATGTATGCACCATTATGTTGACCAAATATAATTAATTGTTAAAATTAATCATTTTCCATGATGTTGATCAAAGATAAATAATTGTGAGAATCAATTATGAAAATTTGAGATTTTATATGGATAATTAATTTTGAATAATTTATTATTAAATGAGAATTGTGTTGATTGATTAATTAATTGATGAATTAATTAATGGGATATGTGCTTAGTTAGTTTTTAAGTTTACTAAAGGCCATTGAAATGTTAAACTAATCATTGGATTAATAATGGATTGATGTGGAAAAATCATGTGAATTAATGAATGATTTAATGGGTGAGATTATTTTTGTGCTAGACATGGCATTCTAGACTGATTATAAGTTGAGACATGGTCATGGAGTTCCTCCCCAATAGTTATCCAAGATTGATATGATGGGGTGCTATGCATGAAGACCTACACTGAACGAGAAAATGGGTTCTAGGAATGATTACCTACACTCAATGAGATTATAGGGTTCTGGGCATAACAACCTACAACAAATGAATGATAATAATGAATGATGATTCTATTGAGATTTAGGGTGTTAGGAAGGATGACCTACACCAAATTATTAATGATAATGATTGATGATTAAAATGGGAACCCTGAATTGAAATTGGCATAATGCGATGATTAAATATTAAATGACGATGAGATAATTGTTTAAATTATGGATCATATTTATTGCTTCATAAAACTGCATAAACTATCTTTTGACAGGACTTGTTTTGACACCTTTGGTGGTGGACTACTGAACCATACTCACACCCAATTTGGGTCGACTAATCAGCACCCAAGAAGACATTGTTGTTTCGGGAAAAGATAAGGGAAAGTCCCTGGGACATGATTCTATTTGGGATTGGAGCATGGGAGAGGGAAACAGATGTGGTTTGGGAATCACTCGGGAGTCATTGCGTCTTTCCAGTCATTTGAATTGTAGACACTAGACACATTTATTATCATAGAATGGTTTACCTTTATATTGAGAATTGTGTTTTATGGTTTTGTTTATAATTTTACATTGTATTATTCTAGTAATTTATCTACTTCCACACTTGGTTATTGTTGTTTTCTTCTGTTGGTGTTTTATTCTGATAAAAGAGGGTATTGTCTCCCCAAGATTGACTTACCTAAACCTTGATCCTAGTAGGCACCCTCTGGTATATGGGGAGGCTCTTTTGAAGGAATTTTTCCAACCAGATCGGGGCACCGTGTAGTGGTACCTATGTTGGGATGTCACACTTCTGAAGGATTTTGATATTGAGATTCATTTGATCACTTTCTACCATTATTAAAATAATGGATAGTCTAAAAGAAAAATTCAAACAATGGAAGACATTTTGATTTCATTATCACTCAACATTAAAAGTGTGTGGGATTGGTATTAACATTTGGTTTAGTTTTCCAATAATAAAAGTTTCAATTAAAGTATTCAAATGGTACCTTATGAAGCATTATATGGAAAAAGGTTTCCTACTCCAACATGTTTGGATGAAGTTGGTGAAAGGAAATTCAACAACCCAAAAAATTTTGAAGAGACAAAAAAGAAAGGTAATGTCTACTCAAGCTCTTGTTAAAATAGATCAAATTACAAAAAATAATTACACTGATAATCAAAGGGATAAAATAGTGTCCTAAGTGGGGGATCATGTTTTTTTGATAGTATATTTACAGATGGGTGTTATATGGTTCGCTAAAAAGGGTAACTCAGTCCTAGGTATATAATACCATTTTGAAATATCGAAAGGGATGGATTTGAGGATTATCATTGGGAAATGCCTCCAAATCATTCAAAAGAACATGATATGTTTCATATTCTCTACTAAAGAAGTAAATGGATAATCCCAAACTTTTTCTCAACTTTGATGAATTAGAGTTATAACCTGACCTTTCATACTAGAAATATATAATCATGATTATTGACACCAGATAGAAAGTACTCACGAATTAGACAACTCATTCATTTAAGTTACTCTAGGGAAACATAAAATTGAAAAAGAAACATGGGAAGCGGATAATTATATAAAGTAGAACTTCCCTCATATTTTTTAAAAGGTAACACCCATAAAAGTTCAAGGATAAAATTATTTGTATGAGGAAGATATGTATCACCCAAAGACATTATATTATATTCCATTAAGAATAAATTTTATTCTACTGATATCTGACAATGCATGCTACACGAGGTTTACATAAAACACTATTTATTTACATTTTTCATAGTTAATTAAATTATATCACTTTTATATAAAATATTTAGTCAATAGAAACATTACCTCATTAATAAAATGAGAATTAAATACATGTTCATATAGTTTTTAAAATTAAATCGTATAGAAGAATTATGTTAAAGAATAATATTGTAATATTAAAAAAATCGAAATAATTTTCAGAAAATATGAACATTGAATAAAAATACCACCGAATAAAGAGGGAAATCAGGTTGGTTTTCCTTAAAAATATTATTTAAATATTTTATGTCCTTAAATAAATGAAACATAAAGGAAAACATGTAATTTTCTTAAATTATAAGAGTATAATAAAAAAATAAATTTTTAAGGATATAATGATAAAATAATTCCTCCAATGGAGACTTAAACCTAATCAATCCCAAATAATGATAAGATCATGAAATAAACCCTTACCTCAAGTCTGACGTCCTTTGTAAATGGTTACACCTCATGTACAATAATCATAGATTTATTGTATATATTTTTCATAATCATAATAATATAATTCATTCTTTTTATGATTTACTAACAATCATTTATCACCCATTTATTAACAATTCATTGTTAAAATCATTTTTTTGGGTGAAAGTAGATTTTTTTTAATATAACTATTTTCAGTAGTTTCATTCATTATACATCAATCATTAATACATGATTGATGGAATGATAATAACAGTAACAATAAAATATATGTTAATAATTTAACTTCTTATATAATTCCATAATACCAATATATAGAAAATTAAAATACCCCTTTAATGGAGTTGGTGGGTCATACATATAAATGAACATTATTTTCATATTTTGATAGATGTAATGAACGAACGAAAAATAATAACTCACCTTTCCAAATTAATTATTATGTCATATAAGTAATTTATATTAATTTATACTATCATTATTACCATACATGTAAATCATACGTGGTAAAACAATCACCTTTCTTTGTTGAGGTGGTGGACAACACATATGCACAAACAAAATTCTTATTTTACAATAGATGGGAAGGTAAGAAAGAATATGTGATATTATAATTATAAAAAAATAATTATGTTACAGATATCATATATAAACATTAAACTAATCATAACAGCCATTCATGAATGATGGTTATGGAAAATAAATTGGATATCATTATGGAGATGGTAAGTTATACATAGGCATGGATAATACATTCAGTTCCCATTTGATGGGACATAGGTTAAATAATTTTGTTTACATATTCATCAAAAATATAATATATTTATAGAAATAAATTTATTATATTATTTTTAATACCATATATTTTGTTAGGGTAAAATAAGAATTAGAATTAAAGTGACGGATTATGGTTATTTCCTCTTCTTTGACGGAATGACTTTTGATCTCCTCTTAAATTACTGAGCATTTGTCTTTTGGGAAGACAGAATGACATATAATGTTTATAAGGATGTTTTTAAGAGAAATTTAGAGTTATTGGTACATCTAGGTTGATAAATTTCATGTAAATTAAAGTTTGTAGGGGTTTCCATTTGTTAGGGAAAGAAAGGGGACACACGGAATAAATAATATATATATAATATAATTAATAAATTCTCAATTGAAATGTTTCCAAAATTTAATATATTGGAATAAATAGAGGATAAAGTTGAAATTTATTCCTCTAATTAAATTTTAAATTTTTTATTTTTTAAATCCTTATCTTTTTTAAACCCTTTGTTAACAATTTTTAACCATAACAGTGACAAAAAAAATTTAGTCATAAATGACTATATATATATATATATATAATGTATAAAATGGATCACAAACAAAAAAGGAATAAAATTATAAACCATATATTATTCTCCCAATCCTATATCAAATTTTTCTTTAAATAATATAATAAAATACTTTTTTCATATAATATTATTATTGTCCATTTTGAAACTATTCACTTAAATTTACATTAATGAAATCAAGATAAGGATGAAATTAATATATAATCCTTTAAAAATAATTTAATATGATATAATCATGCAAAAAATTCATGGAACATAATCCTTCTTCTATATTGTTTTACATTTAATTTTTTAAAACTAATTTATTTTATTTTTCTATTAACTGAATAAATACTATGTCAGCATTGTCTAAGTATTTAAGGTAATTATTTTCCCAATAAATATAAGAAATAAATTTCAATGATAAAAAATTAATTTATCTTTAAAATAATTATACATAACCATACGTGTCCTCTCATTATACTTATGTCAAAAATTTATAGATATATAAATGAAAATTACATTGGTATTTTCCATACATAACTAAAAATAAAGGTCAAAGTCAATAATAAAATGAATGAAAGGTTAAATTTCAATTTTTTTTGATGATTATAGAATAAATTGAGGCATATAACATTCTAGAGGAATGGTTTATGGAAATTTTTATAGTCCTTGTCAAAAGATGTTTGACCTAAATTAACATATTTAACCTTACCTAACTAACAATTATTTACCAAGGTTACTATTCATAATGACCAAAAATAAGAGAGACTAATTTATGAAATTGGGTCCTTAAAATTCCAATTATTTATTTTTTTCAGGATTTAATTTATTTAAGTGGAAATTTTTTATTTTAAAATAGGTATGCCAAATACAATGAAAATTTCTATTTAGAAAAATACATTTATTAAGCATAAAATTAATATTATTATTAACTCATTCCTATAAAAAATATTTGATCAATGTTAAAACAAATGAAATATATTAATTTCAATTAAATAATTCAGTTAATAGTGATCAACTAAAAATATTAATATAAAAACATATTGCGTGCAAAAAAATATTTTTTAGAGAGCCAACTCTGTTACTTTCAAATGATTTTATTTATATTTTTTATCAATTGGTAGACAATAAATTTATTCCATACATGGGAAAACCATAATATTTAAATTTTTTGATTATATTATTCACATTACCCAATTTTATTGGGTAGGTCATAATGGTCATGTTTAAAGAATGTCATTTTAATAGTGTATCATGGTTCATATATTTTTTCTGTTGCATATAATACAAGATATCAAATAACTGAATTTATTTGAAGAGATATATTTCACTTAAAATTTTGACCTGTAACCATTAGTCATCGATCATAGCACCCAATACCATATATTTTCCAACATCATCACTACTTGTTGATATTATTCAATTTCTTCAATAAAGGGATTCAAAAGGTTCTTTTTCAATGATCAATTGAATGATCTCATTGTATAATAAATCGAATAGATGAATTTATTGATCCAAAACACCTTTGAAGTCAATTGATTGTGATATATATATATATATATATATCTTATAGGGGATTCGTGGTCCTATCATACTAAATATCTCCTTAAGGATGATATAAAATGCTAACATTCAAATTATTATTCAATCCATTATTCAATGTTCTGTATAATTTAGATATATTCCTCATATCATAATCATAAATAAAAATTGGTACTCCATTAAACTTTATCACTTCCTTTATGTATATTCAATAAATTTTATCAACGTTGAAATCAACTCTAATAGAAATGAAATTCACTTACTTATTACAATACCGACTACAACTCATGTGGCCAAGCTTTTCACTCTTTTGACACACACTGTTTATATTTTTATTGGCTTTTTAATTTAAAAATGTAAGATTTTATTATATAATTGATAATTGTTTGGATTTTGTACCTTGTAGTGTAAAATAATATTTTTTTTATTTTAAATCATATATTTTAATTTTCATTATTATCATTTTATATAATTGTTAAATTAAATTGGTTTTATGAATTTGACTCGTATTTTTTTTCATTTATTTTTTTTGAAATTTTTCATTTCTGTGTTTTTATTAATTCACTAATTTAATTAATTAATTGTTTATTGATAATTTTTTAAAAATTAACACATTTTGTTTTTTAAATCACTGAATAATCTAATTTGTTTTAAAATCTAATATTCATTCAATTAATAATTTTACTCATTAATTTAATGTGTTATTTAATTTATTAATTGTTAATTAATTTATGTAAGAGACTTTAATTATTTTAATTTGTTTTAAATTAAGATGTTTATAGTTTTTAATCCAAATAAACTATTCTTTTTCTTTAATACATAAATAATTTTTTTCCATAACATTGTTTTATTTATTTTTATTTAGTTTTTAAATTGTTTTTGTTAATTCAAATTATTTATTAAATTTGTTTTTTTGATTTAGTAAATTATTTTATATTTTGATTTTGGGTGTTTTTTTTGGATGAGAACTTTGGGACCGTTACCACCCTTTATGGTGCTACCATTTCACATGTCTTTATGCCTTCATTTTCTCATCACATTGTCTCACGCTGCCTGACACGGTGGCACTACTTTCACCTATCTTCATAGTGCCACCATATTCCCGCCATCGTTTTTCCACCAAATGGTGGAACCATTACCTTTCAACCATTCTCCATCCTCCCTAGGTCAGCAAAATACCCCCAGCCACCATTTGACTATCTCACCACTCCTACCTGACCTCACCATTCATGCCTCTCGTCCACTCTACTCTCACACCATCATCACACCAGAAGCACCACAGCCACAAATCCTAACATCAAATCAATCGCTGCGAAATCCACAACCAGCAGCAGCAAAAAAATTAAAATAGAGGGAAACCTGTAAATCAAACACACGACAACAAGAATCCCAAAATCAAATTTTCTCAAAATCAAATTGAAACCTAATTTTTTTTCCCGATATGAAACCCTGATGCCATAGGAAGAACAACAAACCACCCACCCCTTCCTCTGAATTGAACCTCAATACTAGACACTAATACCCTAACCCTCCTCAACTGCCGCTTCTCCCTTCCACCTCACTACATGAGCAGAACCCGAATCCACACACTCTTCTCCCCTGTTCAGCATTGATACTTGACCAACCCCATTATTGGAAATGGGCTCCATAGTAGACCATTGTTATTAAACTGAATAACTCCTCTGAACCACCTCTCTTCCACTGTCCATCCACCACAAACCCTTGCTGCCGACCTCACGCCACCTCTACCCCTGCCCTCTTCCCCACCACATGCGCCACCAGATCCCGACCCCCCATTTCATCTTTTCTTTTTTAGTTTTTATTTTATTATAACATATAATATATATATATATATACATATATTATATAATATATATCATATAATATACATTATTAATAATAGGTAATTAATAATAGTATGTATGATTTTATATATCGTAATAGTATATGTATTAAATTAATAAAATAGTTATTAAATATATATAAATATTAATATTACGTATTATAATATATATATATATTATAATTTTAAGTAGTGATATTAATATATAGTATATATATTTATTAATATATAATGGTTTCTTTTCAAGGATTCACGTGGAGTTTTTTTGGTGTTCCATGCAGGGGGAGTTGTTCATACAGGGGGAGTAGATAGTGGTCTAAGGGAAAAATTGTTCGTAGGGAAAGAGTGAGAATATTTTTAAGGTAGTTGAAGGGGGATTGGGTACACTCACTGAGATTTCACTTAAAATATGGAGACATTCTCAGAAAAGCACGCCATGTGGATCTGTTGTCTGTTAAGTCGTCAATTGAATTTTTATTATTTTTATCTATGAATAAGATGAATTGTGACACCTCTCGCACTAGGGGGAATCATTCCATGATTGAGGAGGATAACCTAACCACACTCCATCCATATCTCACAAACTAGGGACATTCTTAGACTTGGACATGACACCCTGCTCCTAATGTCTCCACCCATTATCCTTGCTCTGTGTTTCCAACATTAAATTGTGTCTGTATATAATTGTGTAGAATATTTTGTAATAAGAATTGTGATTTTTTTTCCATTGTGACATGTTGTTCATTTTTATTCTATTTGTTTTGTGTTAGCGATCTCATATCTTCAGAAATGGAAATCTAATTTGTGAGGATTTATCCATGTTAGGAAACCCTATGTAATATGGAGATATGAGAAACAATGTTGTAGGATCGAAATAACAATGTAGATGATCAATATACAAGGGGGGGGGGGTGAATTTTACACTTTAAAAAATCATTTTCAACCATTAATGTTAGTTACAGATAACTTTGTTTTCCTTAGAGAAGGAAAATTCTAAGTTTAACAAAGTTAAACTGAGAAAATTCACAACACCTCTAATGACCAACTGGAATATTGGAACCATGGTTTACAATATAAGATTCTACCTTAAAGCGTATATAATTTTAAACTAATCAGAGTACAAGTGTAATGAAATACAACAAGGTTATACTTTCCTTACAGTACAATACGCAGTGGAAACAAACAAGTAGAAAAACTAAAAGTAACAAGATATAAGACTTTTAACCAAAAAAGAAGGGTATACAACAACCTTGGATAAAGGTCCCTTGATTTATACATTCAAGAAAGTCTGTATTACCCACACCAAGGTAAGCCCTCGATACAAAGATCAGAATCTTTGTCTTGCTATCCCAACAAGCCCTCAACTTCAAGGTAGTTGGAACCTCTGTCTTCCTCAGCAAAGAATCCCTTGAACTTCAAGGTAGTCGGAACCTCTGTCTTCCTATCTCCGGAAGTCCTAGAATGTAATCACCAACATCCGGAGTCGCACAAAGCAATCTGAACGAGCGGTTCAGTACGCATAAGGCATGAAATGCTTCTCTCTCTAGAAATCACCTTAACAGCGTGTGTTCTCTAGATCGATCAACTTGTTTATTTCATCTACTAATCTCCTTCAAATGGGCTCCTATTTATAGGAAAATATCCAATGGCCGGATCCCTCTTCCAACGGTCATATTTTCCTTGAAATTCGGAGGGACCTGTACATGTGTAACTCAACCAATGGTTAATTAGAAACATAATAGACGAAATCATTTTATAACAAAACATGTATAACTGAATTCATGACATTTTTTTGAAACAAATCATATGTAAGTAAAAGCTAATCAATAGTTCGGAGTGTAAGAAAATTAAAAGTTTGGAGTCTAAATAGAATTTTGGAGTCTATGTTAAGAAATATTCAGATTCTGATTTATAGTAATTTGAAGTCTGGTTTCACCAGAGATCGGATTCTGAACTTGCAGAGTTCAGAGTCAAACCACTTAAGGAGTTTGGAGTCGAACTGCTTAAGAGTTCGTAGTCTGACTACTTGAGAGTTCAGAGTCGTACTTCTTCAGAGTTCGGAGTCCAACTACTTGAGAATTCGGAGTCGAACCACATAAGGAGTTCGGAGTCGAACTGCTTAAGTGTTTGGAGTCAAACTACTTGAGAGTCCGGAGTCGAACTTCATCAGAGACCGGAGTCGAACTACTTGAGAGTTCGGAGTCAAACTTCTTCAGATTTCAGAGTCGAACTACATGAGAGTTCAGAGTCCAGAATTCGGATTAAAACTCCATTATAGATTACATCCATAATTAGGATCCTAAAAACATAATGCTCCAAATATTGGCATTATATGGCTTCTGAAATTTGGTTATGAATCCGGTTTTTGAATTTAAGAATAATATTTCTATGTATAAGAAAATCTAGGTTAAGGTAAATTTCCTTAAAGAAGTAAATTTTCCTTATGGGGGTAAAAATAATATTTGCTTAAGTATAAGGTGTCTGTGATTTTCAAAACAAGAAGGAATGGAAAAGTCATAAGGAAAACCTTATTGACTCAACAAATGTGATCACTATTTTATTCTTAGCCTTAGTAAACCGTGAATGTGAATTGGGGTGTGCACAAGTACATCCTTCTCCTGGATCAGATTGATACTCTATCATCCCACATCTTCCCCCCTTCCTGTCACGATTTTTCAATCTGAGAATCAAGATTGGTTGTGTAATTTGACGGTCTAAATAGGATTATTCCGCCTAGTCATGATAACTAGCTGCGATGACTCTATTGATAGAATCACTAGCTGTTCAAAGGAATGATTAAGAATGGATGAAATTAAATACTTCAGTGTCAAATTTCTAGGTGGGATTGGTGTATGATGTGAGTCATCAGTCTTGCACTAAGAAAAGATGAGAGTTTTTGATTTAATTTTATGTATATATAGGATGTAGAGTAGAGGGTTGATTAATTTGGTTCTTGGGCTCATTCTCCATGACTATTATCCTCTGTGTCTTGGTGTCATTTTCGGTGTTCTCTATCCTAATGTTCATTGTGTTGTGTCTATTTAATTTTCGTATCCTTTGTAATTTTTATGTGTTTTTCTTGTTTTCTCAAAACTTGATCAGTAGCTCTCCACTGTGTTTTTTACAATTGATTACAGTTTTCTTCTGAATGGTGTTTTATTTCTCTTCCGTTTTCAAAATATTTAAAAATACAAAATGATTTTTGGAACATACCACTTAGGCTCTCGATGCTGCTTCATTTAGAGAGACCCCGAGGTTATCCACTATGATTTATCTTGGGTCTATAAACGTAATCTTGACCGTCCTTTATACAAATATGCATGCCAAATTTTGGTGTTACTGCTGGTAAAGAAACAAGTTTCTGAGTGGAGTGCCCAATTTTTATTTTATTTTGTTAAAAAAAATCAATAAAAGAAAACACACACACACAAACACAATAGTGATGAACTCTAACAAACCTAATACAATGTCATTTTTTGATCTGGTTCCAAATCATTAAGAGGCTATTTCCAAATTTTGAATTTGGACACATAAAAGAAAGCATCAAGACCTTACTGATGATTAGAATATTTATTCTCATTAGATTATACATTTGTTGCAAAAAAGACAAGGATATGTTCACTGGCTACCAAGAAGACATTGCAGTACAACCACCTCCCACTAAAGCCCAATATTCGGGAAAGCCATTGCAAAGGAAAGAGATAATAAAAAGAAGAAAGAATATGTTCCAAACAGTGATATGAATTTACCCATGGAGTCATGGCTAGAAATTCTAGAACCAATTTCTAAGGATGTTTTCAATGTACTAAAGGAGATGGAACATTCAGAGATACCAAATGATGGGAATTTCATTGATGTTCATTTTCTCCATCATTTCCATTCTAATGATTTTTCTTGTAATAACTATTTTAATGGTTTTTCAATACTTCAATAGGTGGAGCAAGCACATGGTATTATAACACTCTCCTTAGAAGATTCAGAAAGGGAGGTGGTGTTTCTTGAAGAGAAGTTGGAGGAGGTTAACAATCTTTCTCTTTCCCTGGACCCTCTCCTAGGTTCACTATTCCTCCACGAGGAAGGAAAAATAGCAATAATAAACGGAGTTGACAATTGTATGGGATAATCTCTATTTTTATTCAACTTGGATTACATCAAAGTTGATTTTAATTATGTTTCTCCTAGGGAAGGTACTGAAGATGTATCTCAATTTTTTGATTTCCTAGAGAGTGAGGAAGTTGTGGCTGATTCTGCTAAATAAATCATGGAACTTCCAATTCTGGATGTCACTTCTAGTTATTGAGTTATTATTGAAGAGGAATTATTGGATATGTGCACTATAATCGAAGTGGATGATGAAACAATTATTTTTTTCCAAGAGGAATTTCATTATTGGATTCAACTATAAGACAAGTAGCATCCATGTTTTCCAACATTAATACTTGTGCACCCTCATCATCAATATGTAGAAGAGGGGAAGTACCCCAACATTCTATTCTTTCCTCCACCATTTCATAAGAGACACTTAATTGAAAAGGAGGTGAATTTTTCTGAATATGCACATGTGGTACAACAAATATGGAAATGAATTGACATTGGAAAGAAATTCATATGGTGGTCTTTGGAATGAAGCTCAACCCAACATCATACTAGGGTTGATTCAAGGATTTTCCAGCTGTGGAATGTCTAACTAGAGCACCCCCTGGGGGTTATTCGAGGATTATCCCTTTTCTTTTTCTACTTTACTTTCTTTTTTCTTGTTGTTTCTAATTTGTGTGTTTTTTTCTAAGGACGATAAACATTAAGTAGATTCCATGTGGATATTATTCAAGTCTCAGAGGCCATCTCACTCGATTAATGGAAAAAAATACCTAACTCATAATTTGTAGTTGCTTTTTATTTAGGCTTTAAATCTTGAAGACTAATGTAAAATTGTTTCATTATATATGTACGAAAATTAAACAAACAGATTTCATGCACAATTAATTTAGGGGGAGAAATTTGTAAATATGAGAAGGTGATCATTCAAGGGAGTGCTTATTTTAATTCGTTCATATGAAGTCATTCAGTTTTCAGGCTACTGTGAATTAAGTTTGGGGGACATCCCAATGATTTTTCATTCATACAAACAATGTTTCCTACTTGGGTGTTAGCTTAAAAATATCTACATATTTGAAAATATATTTTGAGTTTAATTTTGAAACATTATTTCACCCATTGCTCTCAATTTATTTTGCGTACTGTTGCACACTATTATTAATCATGAAACTATTTGAATTATATTGATAAAATCTTTTATCTTCTTTTTAAAAATTCAAATCATTAATTTTTCAATATAATTGTTCTTTTTACTAGTGATGGTTAGTGAGGTTGGGTTCTTATTTTTTTTGTTCGTGTTTTCCTTTTCCTTTTCTTATTTTTTATGCGGCAAGGCAATTTTATCAACCTCATAACTACTCCTCCATATCCCTTTTAAGCTGAAATGTCCATTTGTTTTGAACATAATCTATCTCCTACCTTCACATTCAACATTAGGGATAATATTGGGTTTTAATTTTGGGGGAGATGGTTCATTTTAATGTAATTTCAAATTCCCACTTCTTGAACCTGAAGTTTGTGTTTGTTTAAAAAATATGGTCAAATGATTTTCAAAAAAATGGTTCAAA
The DNA here is from genome assembly GCA_963277665.1 of Viscum album. NCBI lineage: Eukaryota > Viridiplantae > Streptophyta > Magnoliopsida > Santalales > Viscaceae > Viscum > Viscum album. The sequence continues at coordinate 599,330,689 of OY728121.1, forward strand.
ATCAGTTAAAATTTTCAAATTCGTTCATTGGATGGTGGTAATTGGAGGTTCAATGTTCTTTCAATTATATCATGTTAGTGGATAACTGCGTGACAGACATTAAGAGTGGCACTTCGTTAGAATTTTTTTTTGAGTGATTGCTTAGTGGAAATTTTCGCTTTCTATATGGATCTTCCTATTTAGGAACTGTATATGAGAGTCTAATAGGATACGTTTTGTGGAATAAGGATCTTGACATAGGTAAAATAGATGTTTTCACTGGAACCTGGGGGACTCACACTTTTTGAAAAAAAAATATTCAATCACTTTAGGAAGATAACTCAAATGAATATTAGTAATGTCATTTGTAAGTAGAGTCAAATGGGAAAACGGGATCCCATAGTGTGTATATGAGGCAATGTGCATTGGGTAAGTTTCTGCGAATAAATAAAGTCAATTTCTATAGTAATAAGTGTTACGCATAGTGCAAAACACACGGAATATGGCTTGGAAAAATTAAAATAAAGTGCCCTTTGAAAAAATGAACTCAATAAGGTGAGGGGAAATTTAAACCCAGATGAAGAAGAGAGCTATTGACTTGGTAAAAATTCATTTGAGTTGAATCAATAAAGTGATCAAATTAATAGACTTTAATTTTTGAACCCTAGGAGATGGTGAATGGAAGGTGCCTTTGGATTGGTTTTTATTTCCACTTCATCTAACCTGTCAACACTCCTTGAATCAGAACATGAACTGCAAAATGAAGTAAGACAGTTAATGAGTACACATATCAGGGATGACACACCTTTCAGTGTATGAATGTGTGAGGCTTTTGACTTTTTTGTGAGTATTTGAAGCTTGACATGACATCATTTTTGAACACCCTTGAAAGGCCTGACCCATTGTTCGGTCCGGATCCTCTAGGTATTAAGGTCTAACAATGAACTTTTTGGACTGAAACTAACAAATCATCTTTCTATTTTAATGTCAAAGGCCGGAATTTTTTTGTGGACAAACAACGTTTAATGTGTGGGGAAGCTTTAGGTGGAGGTCTTTTCACTTTCTTTCCACACATATTTTTTATTTTTTATTGACTTTTTAATTTTAAAATGTTGTTTTCTGTTAAATAAATGAAAATTTCTTTGTTTTTGTTCCTTGTAATGTAAAATAATCTTTTTTATTTTACATAATATTTTTTAATATTAATTATGTTCATTTTAAATAATTCTTAAATTTCAATCAGTTATTATGAATTTGACTCCAATGTTTTATTCTTTTAATTTTTTACATTTTTTCATTCATGTTATTTTATTAATTCATTAATTTAATTTTGTAATTCATTATTGGTAGTTTGAAAATAAATAACTCATTTTAGTTTATAATTCTTTTAATTAGTTAATTTGTTTTAAAATTTTAATTTTATTCAATTAATAATTTTATTTTTAATTTAATGACTTGTTTAATTTACTAATTGTTTAATTAATTGGTTAATTTATTTAATAAAGTGACTTTAATTATTTTAATTTGTTTTAAATTAAGTTGTTTATAGTTTTTAATCAAAATAAACTCTTCCTTTTGTTTAATTCATAATATATATTATTTTGTTCTTATTTTTTTTATTTATTTTTATTTAGTTTTTAAATTATTTTTATTAATTAAAATGATAGATTACTTTATTAATTTTTGTTTTAGTAAATTATTTTATTTTTTGGTGTTTTGTGTTTTTTTGCATGAGAATAGTGGCATCGTTACCACCCTTCATGGTGCCACTGTTTCATATGTCGTTGTGCCATTGTTTACTCATCACACTATCTCACCCATCCAAACAGTGGCACCGCTTCCACCTATCATCGTAGTGCCACCGTATTCCTACCACTGTTTCTCCACCATACGGCTGCATTGTTCCCTCTCCACCCTAGCACCACAACATACCCCCACCCACTGTTTGACTATCTCACCACTCTTCTCACACCTCACTATTGCTACCTCTGTTCCCGGCTCTCGACAAACCATCATCACACCAAAAGCACCAAAACCACAAAGTGCAACAGAAAATCAATCACTGCCGTATCAACCAACAACAATATCAAAATTAAAGCAGTTGAAAACTAGTAAATCAAACACACAACAATAAGAATCCCAAAATCAAATTTTCTCAAAATCAAATTGATACCTGATTTTGTTTCCAGATCTAAAACCCTACTGCCAAAGGTAGACATCGTACCACCCACCATAGATCTTCCATACCGTAGTGACCCTCGCTGGTGCACTACCTTTTCAAACCGAGCCCCCTTCCACCAAACCGAACCGCAATTCTGGCTGCCGCTACCCTAACACACCTTGACCGCCGCTTCTCCATTCCACCTCGCCACACGAGCATAAACTAAATCCGCACACTCCTCTCCCTAGTTCAGCACCAGTACTCTACCGCCCCTTAGAGGTGACTGGCTCCATAGTATACTGATGCCATTAAACCGAAGCCCTTCGATGAATCGCCTCGCTTCCACCGTCTGTCCACCAGAAACCCTTGCTGCCTGACTTGCACTACCTCTACCCCTTCCCTCTTCCCGACAAACTGTGCCTCTGTAACCCGACTAGTAATGCGAAACGGGCGGGCCGAGGCGGGGCGGGCCAAGCCCGCACGGGATTGTGCCCACACGGGTTTGTCCGCAAAAGCCCGCATATAATGCGAACAAAAAATTTCAAGCCCGCCCTGCCCCGCATAAACCCGTGGGTTGCCCGTGGGTTTCCCGCGGGCTTACCCACCATTACAAAAAAAACAATTTATAATCATTTATATACTCTATTTTTTATCATTCTTAATGGTATTTGTGGGGAGAAGTGTGAATTAACAATAACTAGAGCTTTAAAGAATGTGATGGAACATTTTTTTGTTTGTTAATGGTGTCATGCGGTAAGACCGATGTGGTGGTGAACTATTGTGATAGAAAGTAGGTGAATGATCGGTGATGGACAATGAATGATGCTGTTGGTTGTGTGGTTATTTGAACAACTAAACCAGTGAATGAATGAAGTTTCTCCAGGTAACGATTAGTTTCAGAGGAAGCTATTAGTGTTTTCACGAGGTTCTATCCAATTTTCTTAATAAAAAAATTAAATTATATAATAAAAAAAATTAAATCAACCAAAAAAGTATTATGATTATAATAACTCTTATAGAATTTAAACCATGCACATGGGCGATGAGTTCCATTTTTTGAGAGAAGATTTGACACACCATGTAAATATGATTAATAAATACTATATCAATAACATAATATCATATTAAAACAATAAATATATGCCTATTTAAAATTCACATATGAATAAATGGTGAATTAATATGACCATTACGGTGAGAAATCATATGTCACTGTTTAACCATTATTTTTTTATTAAAAAAACTAAAATGTTAAAGAAACATATATTGTAAAAATAATATATATTTTTTAAAATCAGGCTCGCGGGCAAGCCCACACCCGTGCGGGCTCAACCCGCATTAGCCCGCACCCGCGCGGGCTCAACCCGCATTGGCCTGCACTCTAAACGGTCAAAATTTTCAGGCCTGCCCCGCCCCATACCCGCAAAACCCGCCGGCCGTGAGCCCGCTTTGCATCGCTAAACCCGACCCCCATTTCATCTTTTGTTTAATTTTTATTTTATTTTAATATAATCTAAAATATAATATATATTATGTAATATATATCAAATATTATACAATATTAATAATAGGTAATTAATAATAGTATATATTCTTTTATATATCATTATAATATATGTACTAATTTAATAAAATATTTATTAAATATATATAAATAATAATATTAGGTATTATATATATATATATATTAATAAGTTTTTTTAAATTTATGTAGTGATATTAATATATAGTATATATATTTATTAATATATAATTATTTCTTTTTAATGACTCACATGCATTTTTTTGTGCTCCAAGCAGGGGTAGTTTTTCAAACAAGTGGAGTCAATTTAGGTCTAAGGAAAAATTGTTTGTGGGGAAAGCGTGAGAATATTCTTGAGATTGTTTCAAGGGGGTGGGTACACTCATTGAGAGTTCACATAAAATCTAGAGATGTTCTCATGAAAGAGATCCATGTGGATCTGTTTTTTGTTAGGTCGTCAATTGCATTTTTTTTATTTTCATCTCTGAATAAAAGAAACCACGACTCCTCTTGAAAGGGGGGGGGGGGGTCATTCCAAGGAGGGGAACTTAAACAAAATTCATCCACATCGCATGGACAGGAGATCGTCTTCTTCATGGAGACGTGACCCTGCTCATCCAATCACTGCCTCTTCTCAATACTCTATTTTTTCGTCATTAAATTGTGTTAGAAAACACTTGTGTTGCTTGTTTTGTAATAATAATTGTGATGTTTTTTTCATTTGTGACAAGTTTTACATTTTTCTTCTCTTTGTTTTTTGTCTGTGATATCATATCAAAAAAATGGAAATCTAATTTTCGGTGCTAGATCCAGGTTAAGAATCCCGATTTAATCTGGAGATCCAAGCATCAATGTGATCACTATTTTATTCTTAGGCTTTGTAAACCATGAATTTGAATTAGGGTGCGTGCAAGAACATCATTCTGCTGGATCAGATTTCTACTCTCTTGTCTCATTTCTTCTCCCCTTTCTGCCTCGCTTTCTCAAAATTGAGAAACAAGATTGGTTGTGTAATTTGACGATCTCCTCATGATCATTCAACATAGTAACAATACCTAGATGTTATGGGTTTTTTGTGTGAATAACTTGCAGTTCATAGGAATGCTTAAGAAAGGAAGAAATTCTATGCTTAAATGTTCAATTTTTAGGTGAGAGTGGAGTTTGATCCAAGTCATCGGTTATGCACTAAGTGATGTTGATAGTTGTTGGTTTAATTTTATGTAGATCTGGGATGGGGAGTAGGGGGTGGATTAATCTGGGTCTTGGCCTTGTTCTCACTAACTATTGTCTTTGGTGTCTAGGTGTCATTTTCATTTTTCTATGTCTTTATAATCATTGTATTATTTCTATTTTCTTTTCTTGTTAATTGTAGTTTTGTTTTGTATTTTTTTTTCTCTACTCTTCAGTCAATCTCCACTTTGTTTATCAGCAATGATTAGATTTTTCATAAGAATTGAGTTTTATTGTTCTTATAAATTCAAAATATTTAAAAACAAAAAAAAATATTTTTGAAACAGACCACTTAAGCTATTGACACTGCTTCCTTAAGAGTGACCCTGAGGTTATCCACTGTTCTATACCTAGGCTCATTATAATTGCAAACTTGACCATCCTCAGGAAAAGGACACACATAAAAACCCAAAAAAACTTATATAATATATATATATATGTGTGTGTGTTAATCATATAAAGATATCCAGGATGTTGGTTTCAAATTTAAATATTTGTATCGTTAATGGTTTTATCATCGCTATATATTTTAGAAATTCATCCTCAACTTGAATACATTCAGGCATCAATATATGTACATGAGAATATCCATCATCAGGTTTTCACATAATATATCACATTGATATCCTTAAAGGTCAATGAACTTCTTGGATTTATAGATAATAACGAGTTATATGATTTACCCAATAGATCAATAATTTATGTTATTATGAAGTCACAAATATCATTCCAAAATCTTTTCATTCCATCATCATCGATGTTAAACTCTAGAATATTCCATCACACCTTTATAATATTAACATCCTTATTCTCTCCCACATTAATCATCGGATGGATGGATGAATTGACATTAATTTGATCAATATAGGATGTATCCCCTTACCACATGATTTAATGGTTAATCCCTTATAAATCCATATGTATTGCATCTTGTTATTCTTCATACTGAACATGCTGACATGATCCTTCTAAATCCAAGAATCAACCACCTTGTTTTCAATCCTATATTAGTACTGAATTGAGCAGTCATAATCATAAAACAACTATAACAATCTCATATTCAGTGTATTCAAATCCTTATATATGAATATATAATTATTGAGCTATTGGGTAAATGAAAGAAATTATGTACATTTCAGGAATTCAAAGAATGACATATCTAGCATAAAGGTTGATAGTAAAAATTATGTATCATACATAATGAGATATCAATATAATTCCTGAAACGTACACTGAATTGAGCTGTCATAATCATAAAACAGCTATAACTATCTCCTTTTCAGTGTATTTAAATCCTTATATATGAATATATATCTTTCTTGAAATTCTTGAAATATTATTCAAATCCCTTATATATCACTATTTTCACTATTAATATATCACCTCTATATTTTCATGCCAAAAATTACAACTTTTAGCTCCAAATATTGTGTTATGTGAATTTTCACATGAATCATCAATCAAATGGAGGCATATTCTACCAAAATGTAATTATTCATAAGACCACATCATAATCCATTATTTAATTGGTCACTGTATATTTTAAACACTTCTCCACTCTAGACTTTCATAATAATAGTTTCACTGATCATTATTATCTTTATTTCCCTATAAATTTCCTCACATTCATACACATAAATTAACATTGAAAACATTAATGGTATATCAGTTAGTGGATTTTATTTCTATTTTCAGAAATAATTTATAGTATTCATTAAATAAATGAAAAATATAGATCTCAACCACATTGTTTGGTCTGGTCCCTTATGTGTTTCCCTCGTTCTAGAGAGGTGTGTGGTATATCTTTTGGTGTAATGGAATTCTAGTGAAATTCAATATTCCGGTTTGGATGATAAAGAACAATGTGCTTCATATTGATGTGGTGGTTATAGGAAATGTGGTTCACAAAGCATCTAGATGCTCCTATTGATTGGCTCACAAGGAGAAGAAAATTGTGCAGCTCTTCAGTTATAATGAGTGGGTGAGAATGATGTGGGGTGTGCTATGTGAATTTACATGATTTTATGTTGTTGAAATGGTTCTAATTGTGGACTTAATCTTATGATGGTTCAATGGTTCTAACTAGAATAAATAAGAGGAGAGGGATTGGTTTCTTCTTTTATATGGTGGATGTTGGTACATTTAGAAGGATGGGAGCCAGTATCAAAGTAAAAATCTGGTCTTCCTTGTCAGGATTTATTTGTGAAGAAAAAATTCATCATCATGGATCTCATCCATATGTATCATTGAGAGTAGGTTCACTCTATTAGGTGCTATATTACTATAATACAACCATCTATCTCACTTAGTTACAGACCCATGGGACACTGGGTGAAATAAATTACCCCCTCATGGGTCCTCAAACTTAATATTAATGTCTCTTTTTGGTAGGGATGCATGTGGGGAATGTATTTTTTTGTAGTCCCACACAATCAGTTATATTTTCATCCAGTCCCTTCTATGGTCTAGATAACACTCTCATCGTCGACGAAAATTCCATGCACCATGGAATTGAATTATTCCATGAAAATAGCATCCCAATTACATTAGTGGAAACTGATTCAAACAAAATATTTAACACCCTCAAAGGAATCTTACATACCCCTTAGCATTTGATTTATTGGACAATAATTATAAGGAATTCACGCCCAATGAAATGATCTCTCTGACATGTGGCATGAAGGAAATTTTGGGCTATAATTCTTGTATTCTATGTCATCCCAAGTTTTTTCTTTCACAGAGTTCTCTACTATTGGATCTCTCTAATCCAACGGTGGTGAAATTGTTATTTGATATTCTCTAGGTCCCAATTTTTTCAAACCCCCTTTAGTGTTTGCTCAAAAACTCTCTATTTATTTTAATAAAAAGAATATTTTATTGTTCATATAAAATAAGTCATCAATAAATGGTAGAATATATATTTTCATTATAATGATCTTATTAGGTTCCTATAAATCAATGAAAATACACACTATCCAATCTTTCTTCGGAAAACAAACAGGTTACCCATGGTGATGTACTTGGGTGTATGAATCATTTTTCTATATTATCATTAATTTACCAATTAAATTTCTACAACTCATTTGGAGAAATTGTATAAGGATCATTTGAAATAGCTATAAAAACATACAAGAGTTCGATTGCGAGGTCATCTTCACAATTTAGGGGGATACTATGAAACTCATTGGGAAATACATTGGAATGTTCCTGAAAAATAGGTACATGTTTAATGTTCAATTTCTCCACAACCATTTTTTTCTAGATACACATCAGCAGTTTGTACACATATAATTGATGTAATTTCATTATAATTTCTTGGTCAACTAAATAGTGAGAGTTGGTCATAGGTTCATTTTGTATCAAAATGTGAAATCTCTTATTCGATAAGAGATATTGGATATATATAGAGAAGGATAATCCATTCAAAAAATCACATCCAATAAGACTAGAAGGGGAATAAAAAGATTTACACGAATCACTTTCCCAAAAACACATATTGTAGAGTTGTTATATACTTGAGTTGTAATCGCCATACCATTCGGAGTTCCCACTGATAGTTCAATATCTAACTATTTGGATGGTGATGTGTTAACCTCTCATATTATATTCTATTTTAATCTATTTTTTACATTGATATTTACTATTAATATTTATAACCAAAATATATTCAAATTTCTCCTATTTTTTTATAATGCAATTGTCAATTAGTCAAATAATATCCCACGATAGTGTCAAATTCTACCAGAATACCAAAACATGTGTATTATTAGAACTATATTTCTTGTCCCATGTGTACATAAAGTTAATACTCATCCAAACTATTTAAATATTATTACATTAGGAACATCTATTCTAGATCTCGCTTATATCTATTTGTTTCCAGGCATGTGTGACATTAATAAAAAGTCATACACATTATAGATTACTATAAAATGAGGATATTTATAATGTTTAATGTTATCCAAATGGTTCTTAAAGTGGTTTTCTAACATTAATACTTACAAATAACTAAAACATTCTCTTTTACAAACATAGGATTACCAAGCATACATAATATACTATGCCACTAAATTAAATTATTTTTTCATTATATATACCAATATTACACTCCCCATAACCATACATATTTTTCATATTTATCATCTAAATATACAATAAAGTAATTTATTAATGATCATTAACACCATCCATATGGTTTTCTCACATTTTAACATTTTTAAACATATCATACAATACACTTTCCTTTACAATCTAGTGAAATGGAAAGATAAAGAAAGGTTGAGCTAATATAAACATTAATGTTAATCATTATTGATATAAATCAATGATCATAATTGATCATAAGATAAAAATAAGGGAATGATAAAATTATCATATAATAAAAAATCTTAACCAATAAGTCATAAATCATAAATCATGTATCAAGAATAATGGATTTTTTATAAAATTCAACATGAGTCATAAAAGTATATAATCATAATATATAAATCATAAGAAATGATAGCACATAAAAATAAAATGAAATATGTCATTTGAATACACATAAGCATGGATAATCATTTCCTAAGTCAATGATAACTACCAAAACTATTACGAAATAGTGGATAGAGTCCCATAGCCATTCCTCTAAAAAAATTGGAAAGAGTATCATAGTTCAATGGGTACACTCCCACTTCCCATTAATATTATCTCTTGATAAAAATATATTTACCAAACTCATTGGGGGTATGTATATTATTTTTGTATCATACCACACAGGGTTCCTCATAATGGATCCTTAAGATTGTGGGCCATTATACCTTAATCATGTCTCCCCATACTCTAGAGGTTGATGAATAGAATCGAGGGACTAAGGTGTGTCCATTGGGAGACTGTAAACACATATATTAGAGTGGAGAATAATGGAATATAGGAATTCAAAAATAGAAGAAAAAAACACAATAATAAAAGGACCAGTAATCTACCCAGAAAAAGTTGTTAGAAGAAGTATACTATAACAAAATGATAAAAATATACCTATCAAGACAATAAATATATGAATGCTATATCATAAATAGAAAAAAATGATGATGATACAGATCATGTTACTATAAAAAATGAGTAAATAGTGATACAAGGGATGTGGTAATATATCATATACTATAAAAATATAAAAAAGTACAAAAATATCTACCACTTGCATCACCAGAATAAGATCTGTCCCCCTATCTTTCACTACATCCCACTAATGTCAATCTAGAATCAGAATCTACTAACTTCTCTTTATCCAAAGATGCAATCATGAAGTCTACTTAGGTACCAAGGGATGCCCAATAAGGGTGTGGAATATACTCAGTAGGCCAAAACCAAATCTATAAGATTAATTGAGTTCCATAAATATAAAATGAGAAGTTTCTCAGTAAGTTTAAATGCATGGAAATTAATAAATAAAAAAATATTATCCAGGTTACCCTTGGAAACTCGACCACCACTATATGCTTCATCCTATGTTGGTTTTTTGATCCAAAGTATCCTTCATAAGAGTGAATAGGTGTCTACATGGGTTAGTGGAATTATGCATCAAATTTTGAATTACCACAAGCTTGTGATTTTTCTTGGTAGACATGTCTATATGACATAATCAACCATTACCACAATTTAGTTAAAGGGAATCACATATAATTCATGAAATGGGAACATTCAAATCTAGTGAGGCATCCCAAGCATGTACATGGAAATTAACAAAGGAATCTCAAGTTTCACTATTGGATATTCTAAAATATCTAATACCACAGAGCCTGACCAATTAAACCCATAAAAGGCATCCCTCGTATCACCCTCATCACGGTGTAACCACAAACCATTGAGCCTGTATTGGGAAACTCATATACGGGGCCATGTATCACATGAGGCATGGTACAGTCATCTTACAAATGAGCCCATCCATGGTTCTACTGTAACGCCCCGACCCTAGTTGCCTAGAGTCGGTGCATTATTACATAACATTGGCATGATCACAAGAAAGATCAAATCTCGAAAGAACGATTGGTTTAGTAGCCTTGGAAACACTAGATATATTCATAAGTTTTACATTACATCATAAAATGAAAAACTACTACAACAACATAATGTTTCCACAATCCACACTATTAACCCCTCATAAAATCCCTGCAGGTCATTCATAACTTACTTCTTCACATCCTGGGAAAAATAAAACATAGAAAAGGGGTGAGCTCAAATGCCCAGTAAGGATACCAATATAGCGGAAACTATCATAAATAAGAATAAACATTTAAGGCAATGTATAACTAAAACAAAAGCCTTTTAAATATGAACTTTCAACATGGTATGTCATAAATAAAATGAAATAATGCCATTTACTTATTCACATGGATATTCTACTAATCGAATAATCACATGCAAAAATCAATAACCACTTTCATAATGTTGGAATGCATAATGCTAAACTTTAATTACTTTTCAAGGCCTCGTCCCAAGACCTTGGGGATAACTGTAACCGGAACCCAACCCGGAGTGCCTCTAATAACCGGACACCAACCCGGAGTGCCTCTAATAACCGGACACCAACCCGGAGTGCCTCTAATAACCGGACACCAACCCGGAGGGCTTACTTTTACCAGTCCCTAACCTGGAGGGCTTACTTTTACCAGTCCCTAACCTGGAGGGCTTACTTTTACCAGTCCCCAACCTGGAGGGCTTACTTTAACCAGTCCCCAACCTGGAACATACCTGTCCAACACATTCATATGAAATAAAGATTGAAATATAACATAAACATTCTTATTGGAACTAGCATACGAAATGTCAATACTTTCACCATAAACTATGAATGGTATAAAAATAGCACATCCACAGTCAAACATATCACAAAACCTTCAAAACAATATAGAAGTTTTGTATCATAATAAATCAACTTCAAATAATCTTAAAACCCATCAAAGGATGTTGACATAGATGAAATCAAAATTCTTTTTAAAGAAATGTCTCCTTTTATTTTGAAATCTTTTAATATCCATATAAAATCAAACATTTTCTTTGAAAATAATCTTATAAGCTTTTAAGGGAAGATTTGACGATTTTATAACGGGGGAAAATAACTGCACCCGCCGTATAAGTTAAAAAAACATTCTTACCTTAATTCTGTCGAAAAGGTTAAAAAGGACCTTGTTTTGAAAACGACGGAATGATTCCTTTATAAACCTCTTATAAAAAGTCAAACAAGGGTATAAATGACTTTAACCCATATTCTTGTAAATAATAAAAATGTTTTGAAATACATTTTTAAGAAACATGGATGTGGATGATAACGAGATCCCAGTAGATTATTACGTATAAACAACCTCGGATAATGAAGAGATTGTGAAATAACCCTTACCAGTTTGGTAACTTATGAAACATACAACCCATGAAAGAGGTATCATACAATGAATATGTAAGTACACATAAATTAGAGTGTATTACACAAAGAATATAATTATGGGCAGTACATACACCACACAAAAGGTAATGGTGGCAATATGGCATGAATCTCATGAGAATAAGGAGTGAGATGAAAACCCCTTACCACGTTAATCAACTGAGTCGTATGGCCAAAAGTTAATAACCACCAAATGATTTACGGAATAACATGAATATAAATAGAATCATGATAATATATATCAAATGGCAGTACACAATACTCCACTTTCAATAATTTAGTGGCGAACAATGGAAATCTCACAGAATTGAAAGTGAGATAAGAAAATCCCTTACCTTGTACTTTTACTTGGTTGGGGTAGGTTAACCTCCTTTAATTTAGGTAACTCACTTTGGTTGGAACCAAAGGACTTCTTGAAATGATTTCTGCCTAAGGAGAAGCTTCAAGGAGGAGGAGAGGGATGTGGGGAGCTTAGTTGGGCAGAGTTTGGACGAGCCAAGTGGCTTGAGAGGTGTGAGGAATGAGTAGAAGTGGTCTCCTTTTATAAGGGAGAGGAGGGTCTCTTTAGGAAAGAGTGAAAGTATTACTTTATAATATAATTATATTCGGTTTATAATGGTCCAAAAATCATTGAGGTCGAAGATAAGATGACTCATATTCTAAATAACATCAACCAATAAGAATTGGACAGGTTTTAGATAATCTTTTAATCATTATAATCTTATTTATTTAAATGATTTATTAATGAGGTAAACATTGCATCACTATTGTGTCATTAATAATTTAACTTATTTGATGTCTAAAAATTATAAATAAAATATCATTATGTAGGAAATCTTTTTAGATTTCTAATGAATATTTATAATGGAAAATCCAACATGTATAACCCTATGTAAAAATTGTTCTTCTAAAAGATGTAAGCTTATGCCATTTTTATTTTTATTTTAACTTTATTAATATAAAGTGTCCCTACCACATACAAGTGGCTCCAAGGGGTCCCCAAATTGACCCAAGGATGCTCATGGTCGGGTATGTGTCCACCAATAAGGTTAGGACACGTTTTAGGGTAATTTTGTATTATTATAATATTATTTTTTAACCCTTATTTACCGGATTTACCCTTAACCATGGTAAATAAAATATTTACCACAGTAATTATTCAAAATGCCTAAAAATAAAAGTTATCTATTTACACAATTTGTACATCCTGATTCGAAATATGGAATCCATTTTTTTAAATTCAAAACACAGAAGTGGCAGAAATTAATTTAAAATTAATTCCCGCTGTCAAAACAAAAAGCGTGTTTTTAAGAGATAATAACTATCAAAAGATTGACACTTGTTTATGTTCGGTTTAATTGTAAAATTATGTCCAATGACCAAAATTATATTAAATGGTAAAAATATATTCTAAATATACTTTAAAACTACTAAAATTCATAATTTATCACTATTAATTATTTTGATTAAAAAAGTTGTTTTTAATTAAAATTTAGTAATTTTCACTATTCATCAAAATATGAAAGTTATCCGAAATGTACCAAAATTTCACCTTAGGCTAAATTCGATATTCCGAATCCAAAGATGAAGTCCATTTTAAAATATCAAATATATATAATTTTAAAAAGTAGGTATTACTATTCATAACGGCTAGTTTGATGTGGTGTGTGTTAAAACTCAAGGTTGCGTACAACACACGCTACTGTATTATTCAAAGAAAGTGTACTGTGGAAGCTTGAGATGTTTCATTTTAAATTTTTGATGTCCCCATTTAGTAAAAAAGTTTAAAATATTGTATTTAAAAAGGGTTCACTATTAAAAGTTGATAAAAGTGCAATACTGAAAATGAATTTGTTCTTGCATTATATCTAAGAAACTCATAATATGGATTCTAAAATTATAAGGATTATATAAAGTTTAAAATTTAGATAATACTATTCATAACCTCATTTGAATGGCTTTTTTTTTGTAAGTCATGGTGTGATTGAACTCAGTGTTGCGTGTAGTGCAAGTTATTGAATTATTTTGAAGAAATAACACACTATGAAATCTTGGGGTGTTACATCTACCCCTAGGGAACCAGTGTAACCCATGGGTTTAAACAATCCAACCTGAAATCCTATCTAATAAATGCCGAGTTTGTTTCGTAGTGAATCCATCAGATACAAATACAAGAACAATGAGTCCATCCACACCATACTTATGTTGGTACCCATGTTCTCTCCCGAAATGTAAAAATATAAGGCATATAAACCAATATTGCATATCATCAATAATTAATTTCATGTATATCCTGATGGAAAATCCCTCCAAATTCAATTTATTCATGCCAATATCGATTGAATAAGTCATAAAGAACATGGTATGAGGAACAATAAATATGAATAGAGAACATGGTATTTGAATATGAATAAAATAGTAATAAATAATTCATAAATGTTCTAATCCATTATCTACCATTCATCCAAACATAATTTATTTATTTTATGAATTTATCAAAAGTAACACACACTACAATAGATATGTAAAAAATTGGTTTTAAAAATGGAAGTAACCCTATAAGGGAAAGGCACACACATTAGGGTGTATTAGGAGAATTCAATTTCCCAAATGGGTGACTTACCACTGAATATAGTCATAAAAAACTAGGAAAATCATTCAATTTTATTTATTTAACAAATCAGAGGCATTGCTGAAACTTTCTATCACATTGCACAATGACGCTTGATATAAATGTAATGAAACATTAATGGAAGAAATAGACCACCTACCTTCATAAAATAAAACTCCTATACTGTAATCCCTTGAATAGATCTTGAATGAGATTTATTGGAGAAATGGGTAGATGACTAGAATATAAGGAATATGAGCTCCCACCTAAATAGCACAACATAGTAGAAGAGGAACTACAAGAGGAATGAAGAGGATTTTAGAGCTTATAGAGAGGATTGTAACTCATATGGAGGTGTTGTATTTATAGAGAATATGGGGGAGGTAGAGAAATCTATAATGGGGAGAGAATAAGGCTTCATAGATGTGTGTTTCTATAGAAAAAATAACAATTAAGGTTTTTGTTATTATAAATTTTTTGTGGAAAAAGTGTCAATTAACTTTTAATTACTAAGCCTCATCATTGGAAAAATAAATTTCCAACCATGAACCACTCAATGCTTAAGGGAACCCATCACATAGTCTAGGAACACATTTTGGATCACCATTTGATAAATCTGAAAATTCCACTATACAAGTCACCTTTCAATTCTGCACAAACATGCAGCCCTCCAAGTACAATATCAAAAAAATTGTGCATCTTCCCCTGTGCATTAAGTAACCTGCATGGTTGTGTCTCATTGTTAACACTAACTATGTGCTAACCATGTGGCTTAGTCTTTCTTCCCATTGTTCAGAACTATGACCTTAGAACAAGTTGTAGACTATCATGATGCACTCCTTAGCCATTAAAATACATAAAAAACATGAAACTATAGATTTCAATATTTACCAAAATGGATATATACCTCTCTATAAAGTTAGGCTATTATAAACTACATTCATTTAAACAACTATTCATTGATATTCCATAATGAGGGTGGTAAAAATCATGTGAGAAATGTTATGGACACTACGCATGTAAACCAGTTTCTCGCTCCAAATTCTCATCCTGGACATGTTCATAATTCCATAGCATTTGGACCATTGTAACATTCCATCATTAGAGAGGATTTGGTATCCAATAAATGATAGATATCAGATGACCCCCAAAGGGAACATCCTCCTATGGCTCCATATCATTGAGGTCAAAAAAATGAGACAGGTCCACATGATACCATCAAATATGTGATACATATAAGATGTCGTGTATGTCATGGTACTTGCGAGGTATCTAAAACTGACAGGATCCCACAATGAATATCTCCATTATCTCAAAAGGCACAAAATATTGAGGTTGTACCTTTCCTATCTTCAAATTTATCTATGACCCACCCATGTTGATACAATCATGGAGACCTGATGTCCCACCTCAAACTCTAGAGAACTACATTAAAGATCCATATAAGACTTCTCCCTATATCGAGTTGTGGCCATAAATTTTTGAATCATTTTTATCATTATTTAATGTATCCTATATAAAATTGGGACTCAATAGTGTTGTCTCAAATACCTAAGAAGCAAAGAGGTGAACATAACAGTCTATTTTATAGGGCTTCATCAAAAATCATATGAATGATTTATAGAAAACTATTTTTATATGAAAAATACCAAATATGTATATAATATTCCCATGAACATCAAAAATCAAGGTTACATTCTTGAGACATGTCCTCTAACACCAGTATCATCCACTAGGACTTCCTATCAGTCTGAGGGTGATAAGTTGTACTCAAGATGACCTGTGAACCCAATGCCTTCTAGTGCCCCATCCATAATTGCATTGTAAACTTTACATATTAGTCTAATACGATAGAATGGGAAACACCATGAATAAATAAAATATCCTATATATAAATCCTACTAGTCTCATCAACTGATATGGTCTCCCAAATCAGTAACAAATGTGCAACCTTGTTCTACCTTTCAACGATCACCCGTACATCCTCACTACCTTGGGGGGGGGGTCTCTAAAATCCATTAAAAAATCCATAGTTATGTAGTTACATTTAAAAATAGGAATGGATAAAGGAAATAAGATCCTAGAAGGTCACTGATGGTCAGCCTTCACATGATAGAGGGTGGAGAACCAAGCGATAAAACATTCTATATGGCTCTTCATACTTGTCCACCAATACAATCAGTTTACATATAAGTTCATCATGGTACGACTGGGGTGACCTTATCTAATAGTAGAATGAGATGAATGCATCAATTATTCTCTTATATTTTAAGGTACCCATACATAAATATGGTAGATTAGGATTTCATTACCATCAACAATCCAACCAGGAGGTTGGTTCTCAAATGGGATGCTCTACACTAGGATGATGCCCTCAGATTCTGAGATCTATATCATATGAAGCCACTCCATAAAAGAGAATTTCACTATTAGAGATGCCAAAAAAGGTTTAATGTGCTATTCCAAAACCTCCAATTACATCTGATAAAATAGGTTCATTAACTTCCACTCAGCACTGACCTCCTATATAGCCTAGGTCTAATTCATCTAACTCAAGGTTTCTTCCATGACATTAACCGTACCATGTGTATAGTCAAGTTCAAATTCAAATGAATGGATGAATTCTACCCGCTTGTGATGCATGAGACTCAAAAATTTCTTTTTGGAGATATATTTGAGGCTTTTATCATCTATGTAGATGATGAACTTTTCACCCAAAGTATAATTCCCCCCAAAACATAATCCATGTTCCCTGACATCCAGCCCCAGGAAACTGCATATATCTAATACATTATTAGGTTGTTCTTAGGAAACATTTTCACTCACTTTATTTGGATCAATATATACACTTACATTTTACATGATATGAACAAATAATTAGACCTTTTTGAAATTAAAGTGGAATTTTTTAGGCTTCACATAATGCAGATTCCCCTCACTATATTCAACACAATCTTAAGGTGATTGGAGTTGTCATGTCTGTTGTGAGAATACACTAAGATTTAGTCTATTAAGACTAATAAAAATGAATCTATGAAAACTTGGAAAACATGATTCATCTAACCTCTAAATACTATTAGCACATTTGTATGGCCAAACGACATAACTATATACCTATACAAGATTTACCTACTTTAGAATGTTGTACATGGTAGGTTTGATGGCCTCACTCGAACATTATGATATACCAAGCTAAAATGGATCTTATAAAAACTATATATCCTTGGATCATGTAAAATAGGGAATATATATGCGGTAGTTGATATCAGTTCTTCAACACAGGCTACATCGATCGATGATAATTCACAGAAAAACAGAGGGTACCATCCACCTCGATGTTGAAAAGGACATGTGAACCCCATGGTATGGTGATGGGTCATATAATACACTTTTTCTATATATATTAATGATTCTAATTTATTTCCTGGAGCTATTAATGTGTCATCCAACGGGTAGGAATGGGAAAAAGAGTCACACAGAGAACTAGCTCGATGACTCCACCTCTTTCATAGGAGGTAATCAATAGGAATCATTAGGTATGATGTTGATAAAATGATCCATAATAATAAGGAACTCAAATAGATGCATTACATATTAAATCATAAAGAGACTCCCCATATTTTCATTCAATTTTCTTATCCCCTAATGCTTAATTCCAACTCATCTATCCTTGATATAACATTTACCCTAATTAATAAATGTATTTCCCTCGGGTGATAAAAATGACACCTATCTGTATTAGAAATCATCAGGGGTGTCGTGAGACACATGTTAGTCTATACCAAGAATGAAATTGAAGCTATTAATCTACATGATAAAGAAATTACATAATAAATACTACCCACCTATCTTAAAGGTCCACTCCTTCACTATAATATATTCTATGATCCAACCCCAAGCAGTGTTTCATGATTCATCATGCAACTATCGTATTCTATCACTATGAGATAACTCTCCATAATCATAGAATATATAAAGGGGAGTGATTAACCTATAACAAATAGGGAAGAATCTAATGTATAGGAAATACAAATATCACCTCTTATTGTAGAAGGCCCTAGACTTTTCACCTCATGTGTGACCTATACTGCATAGATATAGCCTGAATCGTGACACTGAGATGTAGCTTGACTAGCAAGTGTAGGTCCGCACTGATGGAGACGAACTTCTAAAGACCAAATACCTTTTACACGGCCACCCCCTCATCATGATCATATTATATAAGAACAAATCATATATTGACATGGAGTCAATGATAATGTACCTAATGACATTGTCAGCACCCATCCCATCTCACTACAAACAAGAGGGAAAGATCGAAAGGAGCATTGAAGATTACCCAATATGCCGCAATCTCAGTACGTGATGCCGTTCTTTTTGCATAGTAGATTATTATGGTCTATAATTCCACAATAGTGAATCACCATATAACTATTGGTGTGTGTCACCTGGCTAGTGCTAGTCCCTTGTCCACCTTTGAGATGGTGCATCCTACTACCAAACAAATCTTCACCCTTCCTTGTAACTGAACTCCCAGAGCTAACAATTCCAACTTCTCTCACATTTTCTTCTATAATAATGTCCATGTTCACTATTTAATAATTAGTTTCCAATTGGAAAATATTCAACTGTGATAGTATTACATAATCTCATCCTCAAATCTTCTCGTAGTTGTAAACTAATCACTAATCAGAATTTGATAAAAATCAAGAGCTCAGTGAAGTAATATGAAAACTCTATCATAGACATAACACCCTAATTAAGATGAATAAATTACTTAACATGGACCAATATTAGTATCTATGAAAAGAAGTCATCATAGAAGGTTATTTGGAAGTCATCCAAGACCATCATGTTTTGATGATCATTCCGAGAGATTAAATTATACCAATTCTTAAAGGATTCATTTATCTTGTAGGAAGTGATACTGAACCTCTTCTCTAAAGGAATATCCAGATGGTCATAGATCAATAGAAATGAATTCATCCATGACTCAGAAATCAAAGGTCCTCCTTCCCGTTAAAATTTTGGAGGATGCAGTTGCTAAAACACATAATTCATTTCATCCATAGTAGGGGAAGTTCATGGATCACCTTGTATATACTGCATAATGTGGAAGAAGATAACATGGAATTGAGCATCGTTGCCTAATGGGAGATCAACAGGAAGTACATGAGGTGGAACACCATGTCTTATTACTAGTGGCTCTGTTCTCACAACCTCTAGTGAATGATAATCACTACATTCATATTGTATAATGTGAGGACATCGTAGTGGAATGACCCTAAAATTTTCAAGGTGCACTAATTAGATATAATTTAAAGTTAGATAGGGAAAGAGGGAACAAGAAAGGATATGAAAATAAAATTTTATAATGATTCAAAACTCTCTATATAATCGTAAAGATAGATCTAGGTTGTAAGAAAGAGTCATAGAAGGATCACCGGAGACGCATTCATCTACCCACTACATGGTTGGGTAAGGGTCAAGGCCTCATCAAATAACATGATTAGTTATGATATATTGAATTTAAATTTCACTTAATAGAAGAAAACATCCATTACATAACCATTTTCAATCCATTTAGCGGTGATAATTTAATTTTAATATTTTTATTCATTGAAGTTTATTCTTATTTATTTGGATATATATTTCTTAAACTAGTTAATTATGTCACCAATTCCAAATTTATAAAGGCTTATACTCTATATAAATTGCAATTGAAACATCAGGTAACTATGATACAACTTTTACTTCTAGTATCAGGATGTAACAGGTCATCTATAGTGATTTTATTTAGTGAACTATCATTCCAAATTAATAGCATGTATTTCCTCTTAAATTGTTATTATAATTCACCATACAATCAACAAATATTTGATTCCACATAAATGATGGATCATGAATCATCATGGAATAATCGGCTATATACTATTTCATCATCAATATATGGGGAAACACTATTTATATTGATGTTGCGACTTTAATTTATTTAATGTGTTATTCTGACATGAAATGGTTTTTCACTATAATAGATTACATGTAATTAACACACCAAATTCCAATGAAATTTAAGTAGTGCATGTTGAAAAGTAGATATAGCATGGAATAATTCATGAAAAATAAGTCATATGGTGCCTTTTATCATGCATGAATTTTGTACACACTCTTATCATTATCCAAGGTAAAAAAGCCCCACAATAGTAATATCAAAAATAGAAAGAGATTGAATCAAGTGTATCACCTGATGGTGAAATATGTGAAACTGTAAATTATGAATCTAATAAATGAACTAACCCATCCTAGGTAATCAAGGATTTCTATGTATGTGGGATAACAAATCCATAGAATAGGCACATTTCCAAATTCTATTTTTTTTTTCTATTTTCTTGTCTAAAGAAAAATATTAAGAAAAAGGAAGAATATAATCTCATACAACATTGTAGCATCCCTCCATAGGTTACACTAGAAAGTTTCCAAAGTTGGTGGAATATAAGACCTCAAGCACACCTCCCTATACACCAGTGAATTTGACCAAACATTGAGGGACTATGTGTGTCTCAGGGAAGTATTTTCCCTAAAAGATCAAATATATAAAAACTAGTATATAAGAAATATTAAACAGTAGAAACCTACACCATAACAATAGGACTGTTAATCTATGATATCAGAAGTAGTGATAAAAATAAGATAGTAGAAGAATGATAATAATTAACCATTAAAGATAATAAATAAGAAGTACCTATATCATAAATAGATACAATATTATTATGATGATAATAATTTAACTATACAAAAAGAGTAAATGGGGAGACATGAGATACATCCATATACCACGTGCTAAAAAATTCATAGTGGCAAAAAACATCTAAAACTAAAAGAAAGAGAATAGGCTCAGTCCATTTCTCCCACACTCGATCCTTATAATGTTAATCATGAATTATAACGTGGATGCTTCTATTTATCCATAACTGAAATCTTGAAGTCTTATTGGGTACCAAAGGTGGACAAAGTAGGGTGTAAGATATAATTAATAGGCCACCACCAATGGTGTCTATATCTATCCAGTTCCTTAAATTTAAAATTAATAGTTTTATGGTAATAGTAAATTTACAGAAATAAATAAATAAGACATGATTTTCCAGGTTCCCCTAGAAACCCAACCACAACTACCTACTTTGGCCTAAGCTGGATTTCATAAACAAACAATCTAATACAAATGTTATAAGGTAATTACATGGGTAAAAAAGTAACCATCAACAATGGATTGACCACATGATTTTGATTTTTATTGGTGTATACACCTGTATGATATCAATCATGATTTCCCATAATTTATAAAAAGGGAATTACATATAATCCCTAGAAATTCAAATTTCAAATCTAGTGAGGCATTATGATCCTGTACATGGAGATCTATAATGGAATCCTAATATTTACTATAGGAGAATATAAAATATCAAATTCCCATGATCTTGTCCAATAAAACACATAAAAGCTTTCCTATATATCACTCTTGACATAGTGTAAGCCTAAACCTTGGAGCGCGTACTTGGTATCTCACATAGGGGACCATGTATCACCTGAGGTATGGTATAATCATCTTTACAAGGAGCCTTCCTATGGTTCCTCCCCAAGGTAACCATTTTCACTCATGTGTATAAATAATTGTTTCTGACGCTTTTGTGATGGCGTGCACTTCTGTCTGTTCAGGGACGCCCAACTATTTGTTTCCCCTCATTCCTTCTTTCCAATGTTCGGCGATATCATTTCTTTATTCAGGGATGTTTTCTCCTTGATCGAAATGGAATGATAGGATGTCGTTTATTACTTCCTTGGATTCCTCCTTGGAACTCGTCACCTAGTCTGGATTTTCCTTATAGATTTAAGACATTGATCGTGAAACTCTTCCTAGTGCCATATATTCATGGACACTAGTTAATTACAATGCATCTATTGGGACATTCCAAAAGGTCCGATCAGGGAAACAACCTTCGATCAAGGGAGTACTCATGTTGGACATCACTGGCATGTCTGGATGCTGGGACACTGGTGCATTTG
Source organism: Viscum album (assembly GCA_963277665.1). NCBI lineage: Eukaryota > Viridiplantae > Streptophyta > Magnoliopsida > Santalales > Viscaceae > Viscum > Viscum album. Next base: position 599,353,670 of record OY728121.1, read on the forward strand.
GGTTTCTTCCCCTTATTATAGGGCTTCTCGTGGGTGTGGAAGCCCGAGGAATCCCGCATCGAATACGAGAAATCATATGCCCTAGGCGTGTCTCTGATGATTTCCTTAGCTTCCCATGTTTAACACAGGGTATTCCACAAGTTTAACGTCCAGAAGAGACAGATCGGACTGATCAGAAAACTGATTAGAGTGGATCAAATTGGTGAAACCCCTGGAGGGAATACCGATATAGGGGGTGAATTGTCATGAACTCACTGGGATGTGGTGGCCCGGGTAAGAATCAAGATGGATGATGGAGTGTTTTTATGAAGTGGATGGTGAATGGGATGGAACCGCCATGTGGACTACGATAATGTTGGGATTGATTCTTGAGGAGACTTATTACGTATCCTAGTGGCAAGGAATCAAAGTCCTCATAGTTCGATATGGCTAAGGGATTCTTAATGAGGTGGACCATCCGGATGGATGCATGTTTTGGACCTAGAGGAAGTGGAACCTCTGGGATGGGGCATGACCTTCACAAAACACATAGGCTTGAAGGGAAGATCATGAAATAGACTTGAATTGGGGTGTACACATAGGACGACAACACGATGATTTGTATGGGGCTCATGCATGGTTAACAACCCAAGTTGGTCTGATGCCAATAGGACAGAAAAAATATGAGGGTACTAGAAAAGAGGATTACAATGGAATGCCACTGAATAGGGGACGCAATAGCTTACTGCTGATTGTGGTCACAATGGCTTACCACTGGATAGGGTCACAAACGCTTACCACTGGATGGGGTCACAATGACTTACTGCAGATTGAGGTCACAATGGCTTACCACTGGATGGGTTCACAATGGCTTACAACATCTTGAGGTCAAAATGGATTACAGCTGGATGGGGTTGACCCTTATCGAAGATTCCTATGTACCCTGCCTAGGAGATAAAGATCAAACCCCCATAGTTCATATGGGATGGGGGTTGGTGGACCGACGTGAATGAGGAAATGGGGTCCAGATGGACGGTGGGATTGAACCTCATAGAGGCTTCCACCATACCATGCCTTGGTAGGGATAAAATTTCATGTAGTTCAGGTGGAGTGGGTGAACCCACGTGAAGGAGTTCGGAACGACTGGGGATTGGGCTTGAAACTCAGGGGGGATTCTCACGTACCTTGCCTTGGAACGGATCAAAGTCCATGTAGTTCAGGTGGCGGGAACCAACATGAAGGTCGTCGGAACCAATTGGTGGTGAGGTTGATCCTCAGGGAGGCTTCTTACATACCTTTCTTTGTCATTGATCAAAGTCCACATAGTTCAGGTGGAGTGGGCGAACCGACATGAAGATGGTCGGGACCAATTGGTGGTGGGATTGACCATCAGTGAGGCTTCCTACGTACATTGCCCTAGCAAGGATCAAAGTCCATGTAGTTCATGGTTGGGAGCCGATGTGAAGGGGGGTCAGATCCAATGGTTGTTGTGATGGAACCTCATGGAGGATTCCTACGTGCCTTGTCTTGGAGACAAGGATCAAAGAACTCGTAGATCGGGATTGGGAGTCGATGTGAAGGGGGGGTCAGAACCAATGGGCGGTGGTCTTGAACCTCAAAGAGGCTTCCTACGTACCTCGACTTGGAAAAGATCAACGAACTCGTAGTTCAGGTTGGTTGTGGGGTTTACACTCGAGGATTTCGGGAGAGGATTTCATGGTTGATGCTTGCTCTAATCCCATGTGAGTCATCCTCGGTGTGATAAAAAAGGGACAACACAGAACTGATGATCACATCACGGAAGGTCTATCTATGGGAAGTAGAATGGGTCTATGCATAGTTGGTATACCAAAGAGGAAATAGGGGCTTACACGTGGTTAGTATCCCAAGTGATGGAGATTGGGACATACTCTTGGGTGGAGGTACAGATGGTGACAAAGCACAAGAGGAGAGAGATTTGGCACCTAGGAAGAGAGGAGGAGTAGGGGTGCAGCCTCCGGTAAGGAAACCTAGGGGCTTACAACAAGGTGGTTTTCCATTCCCTACGGATAGACGCCGCTCCAATAAAGAAGATGGAATTCAATGTGAGGAATGATTTCACTCTTGTGGAGACTAGTGGGCATAGATAATTCCTGAGATAGGGCACCCCACATGGAAGGAATCGGGAGAGGTCACAATTTAACGTCATGTGTGGAGGACGATGGCGCTTAATAGTTTAACATCCTGCAGCTTGGACGAGGTGGATTCACTCCACACCCCTAGGACTTACATAACTAGCACTCTATAGACCTTGGTGAAGTGAAGGGAATGGAAAAGTTGTGACTAGGGGGTGTCATGAGGTGATCCCATTGGTGGGTACACATTAGTGTGTCTATGCGAAGAATCAATAGCTGTTAGCATTCCTGGTTAGGGATTGTGTGTGGTTTACGCATGGTAGCAACCCATGTACCACTATGGAGCGGCAATTGTGGATGGGGCTAACACATAAAAGGTTCCTGTGATGTATTCCTCATGTCTGGCCATGAGGGAATCCTAACTTCGCTAGTGGGTTGAGGCATATGATTGAGGCCTACAACTATGTAGTAGTGCACAATCAGTATATCGCCAAGGGGTGTTGGAATCAGAGCTAACAAAGGGTGATGAAAAGTGTGAATCACATGCCCGATATTCAGAACGCAATGAGGGTGGCATGGAGATGGATGATAACTGTTGACCATGTTCGAAACACAACATCCATATCTCGTTAGCCGGGAATGGGGACAAAAAAATAAAGGTCGACTTCTGACCATGTTCAAAACACTGAACCTGACTCTAAGTGTCATCCAATGTCTTATGATGCATTGGCCCAAGACAGTGGGTGAGCCTATGTGGCATGGGACTAGGATGTTAGGTGGTCCCTTGAGACATGAAAGAGGATGAATATCCTAATGAAGGACACACAAAGCATAAGGTGGTGTGATGGAATGTCTGAATAGATTCCAACGCTCTTGAAGCTATGACACTGTGATCATGGCATAATGCATCTTATGATTGGCATATAAGAAATCTCTTATTTGGAACAAGAGGAATACTTTTATTTAATGATAGGGAATGCTAATGTTTAAAGTCATGTAGAGAGGACTCTTGGGAGATTATGATTGGTGCATAAGGAATCTCTTGTTTGGAGCAATAAGAATCCTATGTTTGCAACATAAGGTGTACTACAGTTTAAAGTCATATAGATAGGACTGTTGGCATCTTATGCTCAGAGCATAAGGCATCTCTTGTTTGGGGAAAAAGTCATCCTATTTTTGTCACATTGGGTGTAATATAGTTTATTGTCATGTAGAGAGGAATATTATGCATCTTATGCTTGGAGAATAAGGCACCTCTAATTTGGATCAAGAGTCATCCTATGTTTGGAACATAGGGTACACTATAGTTTAAAGCTATCTAGATAAGACTGTTAGGCATCTTATGATTGGAGCATAAGGAATATCTAGTATAGGGAAAGAGGCATCCTATGTTTGGAACATAGGGTGAACTACAGTTTATAGTCATGTAGAGAGGACTGTTAGGCATAAGGCGCCTAGAAATGGATGGTGTTGGGACATACACAAGGGTGGCCCTTTCTGGTTCAACCTGGAATAGGAGTTAGGTGGTGGGGTTTGGATGAGTTGGATGAGGAATGGTTCGACTCAAGGTACTCAGGGGGATTGATGAAGAGAATATCAACTCACGACATGGGAAACAGAACAAGAGAAATATAATTAATCAAGGTGTTTCATGGTGTGTGGAGGAATATCTCAAATCATGGAATCTTGTAGGTGGAAGAAAGTTGCGCCTAAGGGCGCATGGGAAAATGCTGACATCCCAGCCCGGAGGGCCATGACTGCAGCCTGACACTGACGCCGAGTGGGGATGGGGTGGGGGGTTTCACCCCCATGGTATGGACCAGAAGGTGCATTCCTATGTACTATTGCGCTTATAATGCGCTACATGCAGGATATGATGCACACAATATTGCTCTATGCGGTACAGGTGCATGAAAGATTGGGAATCGTGGCACTGTTGTGCATAATAGGGAAGGTTGGCACACAATAGGGACAATGTGCATGTAATATTGGTGATGTGCATGCAATAGGGGGATGTGCGCACAATAGGGAAGGAATTGTGCACAATAGGGGGGTGTGCGCACAATATGGGAGATGTGCGCAAAATAGGCGACCATGCGCGCAATAGGGAAGGAATTGTGCACAATATGGGAGGAATTTTGCGCAATATAGGTGGTGTCTGTGTAATTGGATAGGTGCAACATTGGTGCATGAAAAATTGGTCACCGTGGCACCGTTTCACGTAAAAAAATGCTTTGTGTGCAAAATTGGGCATGTTTCCCCCTTTACGTGCAAAAGTGATGTTTTGCGCATAAGATGGAGGGTTTTATGAGAAAGTATAGAAAATGAAGTCTTATGATCATTAGAGCAGAAGCCAACCTCCAAGGCCCCCTGGGAAGAAGAGGGTGCACATGTATTTATAGGTGAAGCCCAAAATGTTTGTGCGAATAAAATTCAATTCCAATTTTCCATGCAAATCCATCTTACGCTCAAGATTACCTTTTTTAGGCACAATATTACATTTTTACGCGCAAGATTCCCTTTTTATGCACAATCCCATTATTAAAAACAGAATTCCATTTTTACGCACAAATCCATTTTTATGCGCAGGAATCCCTTTTTACGTGAAAATCCATACTTGGTCCCCAAACCGTCCTAGAAGGCCATTTCTAGTAGCCTGAATTCAAACAACCATAACTTATGATCCTTAACTCCCTTTGGGCTCCACAACTTGTCAAATAGAAGCTTGTGGAACGAGCTATGCTCTTGGATCATATATGGAAGCATTCAGAAAATTACATGGACATGTTTTTTGGTTCCAACAATAATATACCTAGAGAGACAGTCCAATGAAATCCAACGGTCACTACCAGTGATTCTATCAGATCCAAATACATTCTTGTTGAGTCTATCCATGACATAATTAGGTTAGGACCCTTGTTCTCTCTTAGCTCATAAACTAGTAAGGCATAGTTACCAAGATCAAATATCATCAATAAGGCACTACATTTACAAAAGGCATCCAATCTAGAAAATTTCATTTTATTCAATCCATTAAATTTTGAATAATTCCGAAGGAACACATCATGAGAAATAAGAAATAAGTATAATGAACATTGAATTTTCTTAAGCATGATGTAATAATAAATAATTCATAATGGGTCTAACCCATATTCTACCATTCATCTTAACTGAATTTTTTAATTAATGAAATTTATCAAATGTGGAACACACATTTATAGTTGTTGAAAAAATTTGATATAAAATGGTAACAAAGCCTATAATAGAAAGTGTAACGCCCCGACCCCAGCTACCCAGAGTCGGTGCATTACTTCGTAACATTGGCATGATCACAAAGGATCAAGTCTCGAAAGACCGATTAGTTTAGTAGCCTTGGAAACACTAGATACATTCATAAGTCTTTCATTACATCAAAAAGTGAAAAACTACAATAACAAAGTCTCCATAGTCCACACTCATATCTTCTTCTGACAATCCCTGCAGGTCATTCATAAAATACTTCTTCACATCCTGGAAAATATTAAAACATTGAAAGGGGTGAGCTCAGATGCTCAGTAAGGATAACAATGATGCGGAAGCTTTCATAAATAAACATAAACATTTAAGGCAATGTATAACTAAAACAAAAGCCTTTTAAACTTGAACATCAACATAATATGGCAAAAGTAGAATGAGATAATGCCATATACTTCTTCACATGGATATTCTACTGGTCGAATAATCACATGCAATATCAATAACCACTTTCATAATGATGGAATGCATAATGCCAGACTATCATAACCACGTAGTCAAGGCCTCGTGCCAAGACCACAAATAAGATTTTGTCAAGGCCTCGTGCCAAGACACTAGTTTGTCTCATGAGACCTGCCGATGCATCGAGGAGCTATAGCGGGCTCCACCCGTCACTTATTAAGTCCAATGCATTCCTCATATGAATAGGTTTAAACATATCATAAACCATAACATAATCGTATCTCATAAAACAGGCATAAAGGAAACATAACATTTCCACATTTCAATCACAAGATATAAATACAACACATTGATATAATAAAAATGCTTTCAAAACCATTTTCAATACCAAAATAAAAGAGAGTTAAAACTTTGTATTTATTTTTCATTAAAAAAAATGATGGCTTGAAGAGGAAGCCGGATCTCAAATAATGGTCACGGCGGCGGAGAAGTCGTTGTCGCCGCATAAGTACGGAAAGAAAAACATTCCCTTTTGTCGTTTAGTAAAACGCTTCATATAAAAAAGATTCCTTTTGAATAAATGCAAAAGTCAAAGGGTTTTATACACCGTATAAAAGGAAAGTTGTGTATAAAGCCAAAATATGCCTCAATGAAAGGGGATAGAGACGAAGTCCTTAAAAAGATCATTTTTAAAAATAAAATAGATCTATTATGTGTATTCACTATAGGTACACATAAAGAAAGTAAAAATAAAAAAATAGGATATAATATCATGACATAATTTGAAAGTAGGAGATTAACCCAAAGAATGGAAGTTGGGTTAAGAAGTTCCCTTACCTTGTGTCCGACTTGACTCAACCGTTCTTTAACCTCCTGAATAATAAACTAGAGTTAATATCTACCTTATTAAGAACCATTTTCAATTTCATTATCCTTTTTATATCACTTATTACAATGTTATGAACATTATGTAATTATTTAAGTTAATAACGGTCGTTTTGTCGATCTTTGGTACATGAGTCAACAATAAACTTCTTATAATTATAAGTTGTTCATGTGGTGAAATATCCATTATATCCAGAATTATATTAATGATGTAGATATCATATATATCATATATATACAGTATATACATTCATTTATAATATTACGTAACATTTAGAGGTAAGAAATGAAATGCACCGTTCATGGAGACGGTAAGCCGTACGTACGCATGAACGCTACTTTCATTTCAATTTCATATTTAATGGAATGAAATCATAATGATATAAATGTATAATATAATTCCAGTATAATATAGTGTATAATACCATTTACTCCATCCTTTATACATCCCACACATGGCATTAACGATTCAAATCACTTTGAGGGGGCGGTAGTCCGCACTTCCTAAAATGAAATTATCGCGTTTTACCCATAATGGAAATCATAAAGTATGCCATAAATGAGAAATACAGAAGCATAAGTAAAACAAAAACATATTATATATCATATATAAAAATAGTGACATCTTAATGGCCACCTTTGGAGGTGTTATATGAGTGTTGAACAATCATCGTTTCGTGAGGCAGAAATTCGCCATCCACAGAAACCGTATGTTCTTTAACCATTAGATGTAGGTGTGTGTAAGTGTAGCTCGAATCCTTCTTATAACAACATCCTAGTATATTGAGGATACTGGTTTTGTTACAAAATAAATGAATAAAAAGAGTTTAGGGGGTTGGAGAAGAAAAATAAAACAAAACAACATTAGAAAAGACATTACCTCAAAATCGGGTAACTCTTTTTGATTTGAGCTAAAGGCTTCCTTGGGAAGAGTTCTGCCCAAAGTGAGGTTTCTAGGAGTAAGGAAGGAATGTTGGGAGAGTATTTGGGCAGAGGTTGGCCGAGACAAATGGCTTGATGGTGTGAATAAGGTGGGAGAGGTGGGGGCCTTTTATAAGTGGAGAGGAGGGGCACTTTTGGAAAGTAATGAAATGTTACATTATTTCAAAATGCTTTTCGGATTCTAAAGGTCCCACATCTATATAATTCGAGGCTAAGGTGATAAGGTTTCGAAATATCTTCATCCAATAGGCTTTGGACAAGTGTAAGCCTCGGATTTTGCATTATCTTCTCATTTTATTTAAATCGTCAAATAATGATGTCATCGCTGCATCATTATTATGTCATAAATACTTTAATTTATTTAATGTCTAAAAATTATAAAACAAATACTATGATGTAGGAAATCTTTTTAGCTTTCCAATTACTATTTATAATCAAAATTTGGACTTGTATAACCCCAATTAAAAATTGTTTTAGTAGAACAATTTATGTTAGTGTCATTTTCACTTTAACATTAAATAAAAAGTAATTTATGTTATTTCCCAACAAAAGTGGATCCATGGGGTCCCCAAGTTAGGCCATGGCTTGTCTTGGTCGGCCATGACTCAACCAATGAGGTTGGGACATGTGTCTAGGTCATTTCATATTATTAATGTATTATTTATACCTTAAACTACACTAATTACCACTAATCGCGATTAAGAACTTAAAAGTTACTATTCACCAAAAAATTATTTTGATCTCATTGAACCACATTTTACTTCTTAATGACAACCATGTATGTCGGATTTTTGAAAATCAAATCACAGAAGTTGTAATATTTCATTTAAACGAAAAATCAGTTATTTAACTACCACTTAGTGGTTTCACTATTCATCAAAAATTGAAGTTTTTCAGAATAAGGCCAAAATTTCACCCTAAGCTATAATTGATATTCCGAATTCAAAAATGATGTCTATTTTACAAAATTACAAACATATAAGTTGTATTAATTAATTTCATAATTAATTCCCGCTGTTACAACAAATAGCGTGTTTTTAAGAAACAATTTATATCAAAAGTTTGGCAATTGTTTATGTCCAATTTCAATGTTAAATTAATTCTAATGACCACCATTGGATAAAATGGTAAAAATATTTTCTAATTATACCTTAAAACCACTAAATAGTATAATTTATCTGTATAAATTATTTTGATTAAAAAAGTTGTTTTTATGTATTTTTCACTATTCATAAAAAATTAGAAGTTCTCAGAAAAATACCAAAAATTCAACATAGGCTAATTTCGATATTACGAATACAAAAATGAAGTCCATTTTGAAATATAAAATTTCTATAATTTTAAAAAAGTGGTTATTACTATTCATAACGGCTATTTTGATTAGTTGCGGTGTGTTAGAACTCGAACTTGCGTACAATGCAAGCTATTGCATTATTGAATGAGAAGCGTATCGTGGAAGCTCGGGGTGTTACATTCTCCCCTCCTTCAATAAATTGCGTCCTCGCAATTTGAAATTTTTCTTTGATAATAAAAGGCTGAAAATAGAAAATACCTTTGTGGAAAACCCACATCGGAAATAAGGTTAATAAATATATAACATTAAAAGAAAGCAGGATAAGTACAAAGGTCACCCGATATAGCCCATTCTAGGATTCTATGAAAATATGGATATGGAGGAGAAACAAACCATCAAGGTCTGATGGAGAGTTATAGAAAACAGGATTAGGAGAAAGTTTAACCATAAGAAAATCACAAACTTGTGATTGGTTAAACGGTCATTGAATCCCCAGTTGGAAAAGTTAACCGACAACATTTTTGTTTTAAGTTACCTTTTATTATGTTGAGGAATTTATTTATGAGATTTACTAAGAACGTAGGGGAATATACATACTTGTTATGTATACTTTCATTCGTTAATAAATTTTTACCACAAACCCAACTTTTACTCCAAATGGTAACGGAACTCAAAAATATTCTATTTATCCTAATTGTATAAGGTTCCAAATGTTAACACATACCATTTAGATTAGTAAAACGATTTTGTAATAACCAGGGACTTCCTGTAGGCTAGTGGTAGGAAATAAAGGCTTGTCGCACTATGGTTGTGGGTTCGATTCCTGCAGCTGTGTCCGACGCGACGGGTTATTCCCCACCCTGCAGGTTGTCCTTTTTCTAAAAATATAGTATTATAGTATTCCAGAAATAATCTTCAGAAAAGTTTTAACCTTAAACAATACTATTCAAAGTTCAACTTAATCCATCCCAACATTTATAGTTATCCAAAATACCTCTGTCCAAACTTTCTCTAAAAGGTCTCTTAATTCCAAAATCAATTGTAACATCAGATTCCCCAAACAAAGAAAAGTTTCTCTTATTGTCACATACTAAAAATATGATTACCTTATTCATATTAAAACCTTACTGAAACCAACAAGTACTGCAGTACAATCCTTATATAGATCACATTATTCTAATAACCAGAATATAATCCATGAGTCCGAAAGCATCAATACATTAGTTATTCTGCTTCAACTGTAGTAATAGCATAAGATTGTCCTTGATCCCTTGGCCTTTTCTGAGGTAAGATTCCTTGACGCTTAGGACATTCATTTGCGTAATGACCCATTTCTCTACAATTGTAGCATTCAACATTGACAGCCTCTTTCTTTCCCTTGCAATCACGTGCCTGGTGACCTTTTTCTCCACATTTATAACAGACTCCCATTCCTTTTAGGCAAGTACCAGGGTGATTCTTCCCACAATTATCACATAATGGAAAATCCTTCTTTCCCTTTTTCCCTTTATCTGTCTCTTGTTCCACCGTTCTCTTCTTCTCTTGCTTTACTTTGTTGTCATAAGACTTAGAGAATTCCTTTTCTGTCTTGATAGCACATGAGACTATATCTTCGTATGATGAGAAGGATTGTGATACTAAAGCTCGTCGGAGAAATGGTTTTAACCCATCAAAGAAACGATCAATCTTACTCCTTGGGTTACGTATATAATCGGCAGCATGCCTCGCTAACCTTGTAAAGTTAGCCTCATACTTTGCGACATTCTCATCCTCCTTCTGCCTCAGACTCAGAAATTGCCTTTCCATATCTGCTCGATGGTCACGAGGAAAGTATTTTTCTAAGAAAAGCTCTTTGAACTCCCTCCATTCCATATTCGATACGTCATCATCTTCCTTTGTGTTTTGAATCAGTGACCACCACTGATCGGCATCTCCAGTGAGGCGGTAAACTGCCATGACAACCTTCTCCCTTTCACTACTCCCCAAGGCATGGAATATTTTCTCTAAGGAATTTATCCATTGCTCAGCTACTGTAGGATTTGTACTCCCATTGAAGGTTGGCGGTTGTTGCCTCATGAAACGGTCTAGCATTGATCCTCCACGTTGCGAATCAGGGTGCTCCATACGAGTAAGGTTGTTATTCATAACCTGCGTGAGTTGTCCCAGTATGGTAATAAGTTGATCAGCACCAGTTGTATCTCCAGGTCCACAATAATTATCTTGAGCAGGAGGGCAATCCCTACACGGAGTTCGTGCATTGATACAGTTTCCATTCCTTCTACTAGGCGCCATTTCTAAACAATGGCATAATCCAGATTAGTTTATGAATCAAAATACATAATTCCATACTTGTATAATACTTAACATAAATTGAACTATTTATGGATATAATCCATAATCATAAAAAGAAATGTTTCCTTTGAGGAAGTATGTACTCATAAACCTTACATAATGGTTTGTAAAGAAAATGAGAATTATCCTAAGCATATCCCCCGGGAGTGTCATAACCAAGAGTGCAGCAAGGCCCGTTGTCGTGCACCAGTTCCCGTTTGAGTCTAGCTCAAAGCGGTGTTTTCGGGTTTTACCCCTAGGTACATCTGTGCCAGAGCCGCCTCTACCTGCTCGTATCCAGACAGGGATGTATTGCTCGGAAAACTCATAACATCTCTATAATACCAAAATTCTAGGAAGTTCTTCCATACTAATCCTCAAAGTCTATCTTTGGGCTATGTGCTCTAATCAGAGTTTATCTAAATCTAGCTTCCAAGGTTAGTACTAAACTGCCTCTGATACCAACTGTAACGCCCCGACCCCAGCTACCCAGAGTCGGTGCATTACTTCGTAACATTGGCATGATCACAAAGGATCAAGTCTCGAAAGACCGATTAGTTTAGTAGCCTTGGAAACACTAGATACATTCATAAGTCTTTCATTACATCAAAAAGTGAAAAACTACAATAACAAAGTCTCCATAGTCCACACTCATATCTTCTTCTGACAATCCCTGCAGGTCATTCATAAAATACTTCTTCACATCCTGGAAAATATTAAAACATTGAAAGGGGTGAGCTCAGATGCTCAGTAAGGATAACAATGATGCGGAAGCTTTCATAAATAAACATAAACATTTAAGGCAATGTATAACTAAAACAAAAGCCTTTTAAACTTGAACATCAACATAATATGGCAAAATTAGAATGAGATAATGCCATATACTTCTTCACATGGATATTCTACTGGTCGAATAATCACATGCAATATCAATAACCACTTTCATAATGATGGAATGCATAATGCCAGACTATCATAACCACGTAGTCAAGGCCTCGTGCCAAGACCACAAATAAGATTTTGTCAAGGCCTCGTGCCAAGACACTAGTTTGTCTCATGAGACCTGCCGATGCATCGAGGAGCTATAGCGGGCTCCACCCGTCACTTATTAAGTCCAATGCATTCCTCATATGAATAGGTTTAAACATATCATAAACCATAACATAATCGTATCTCATAAAACAGGCATAAAGGAAACATAACATTTCCACATTTCAATCACAAGATATAAATACAACACATTGATATAATAAAAATGCTTTCAAAACCATTTTCAATACCAAAATAAAAGAGAGTTAAAACTTTGTATTTATTTTTCATTAAAAAAAATGATGGCTTGAAGAGGAAGCCGGATCTCAAATAATGGTCACGGCGGCGGAGAAGTCGTTGTCGCCGCATAAGTACGGAAAGAAAAACATTCCCTTTTGTCGTTTAGTAAAACGCTTCGTATAAAAAAGATTCCTTTTGAATAAATGCAAAAGTCAAAGGGTTTTATACACCGTATAAAAGGAAAGTTGTGTATAAAGCCAAAATATGCCTCAATGAAAGGGGATAGAGACGAAGTCCTTAAAAAGATCATTTTTAAAAATAAAATAGATCTATTATGTGTATTCACTATAGGTACACATAAAGAAAGTAAAAATAAAAAAATAGGATATAATATCATGACATAATTTGAAAGTAGGAGATTAACCCAAAGAATGGAAGTTGGGTTAAGAAGTTCCCTTACCTTGTGTCCGACTTGACTCAACCGTTCTTTAACCTCCTGAATAATAAACTAGAGTTAATATCTACCTTATTAAGAACCATTTTCAATTTCATTATCCTTTTTATATCACTTATTACAATGTTATGAACATTATGTAATTATTTAAGTTAATAACGGTCGTTTTGTCGATCTTTGGTACATGAGTCAACAATAAACTTCTTATAATTATAAGTTGTTCATGTGGTGAAATATCCATTATATCCAGAATTATATTAATGATGTAGATATCATATATATCATATATATACAGTATATACATTCATTTATAATATTACGTAACATTTAGAGGTAAGAAATGAAATGCACCGTTCATGGAGACGGTAAGCCGTACGTACGCATGAACGCTACTTTCATTTCAATTTCATATTTAATGGAATGAAATCATAATGATATAAATGTATAATATAATTCCAGTATAATATAGTGTATAATACCATTTACTCCATCCTTTATACATCCCACACATGGCATTAACGATTCAAATCACTTTGAGGGGGCGGTAGTCCGCACTTCCTAAAATGAAATTATCGCGTTTTACCCATAATGGAAATCATAAAGTATGCCATAAATGAGAAATACAGAAGCATAAGTAAAACAAAAACATATTATATATCATATATAAAAATAGTGACATCTTAATGGCCACCTTTGGAGGTGTTATATGAGTGTTGAACAATCATCGTTTCGTGAGGCAGAAATTCGCCATCCACAGAAACCGTATGTTCTTTAACCATTAGATGTAGGTGTGTGTAAGTGTAGCTCGAATCCTTCTTATAACAACATCCTAGTATATTGAGGATACTGGTGTTGTTACAAAAGAAATGAATAAAAAGAGTTTAGGGGGTTGGAGAAGAAAAATAAAACAAAACAACATTAGAAAAGACATTACCTCAAAATCGGGTAACTCTTTTTGATTTGAGCTAAATGCTTCCTTGGGAAGAGTTATGCCCAAAGTGAGGTTTCTAGGAGTAAGGAAGGAATGTTGGGAGAGTATTTGGGCAGAGGTTGGCCGAGCCAAATGGCTTGATGGTGTGAATAAGGTGGGAGAGGTGGGGGCCTTTTATAAGTGGAGAGGAGGGGCACTTTTGGAAAGTAATGAAATGTTACATTATTTCAAAATGCTTTTCGGATTCTAAAGGTCCCACATCTATATAATTCGAGGCTAAGGTGATAAGGTTTCGAAATATCTTCATCCAATAGGCTTTGGACAAGTGTAAGCCTCGGATTTTGCATTATCTTCTCATTTTATTTAAATCGTCAAATAATGATGTCATCGCTGCATCATTATTATGTCATAAATACTTTAATTTATTTAATGTCTAAAAATTATAAAACAAATACTATGATGTAGGAAATCTTTTTAGCTTTCCAATGACTATTTATAATCAAAATTTGGACTTGTATAACCCCAATTAAAAATTGTTTTAGTAGAACAATTTATGTTAGTGTCATTTTCACTTTAACATTAAATAAAAAGTAATTTATGTTATTTCCCAACAAAAGTGGATCCATGGGGTCCCCAAGTTAGGCCATGGCTTGTCTTGGTCGGCCATGACTCAACCAATGAGGTTGGGACATGTGTCTAGGTCATTTCATATTATTAATGTATTATTTATACCTTAAACTACACTAATTACCACTAATCGCGATTAAGAACTTAAAAGTTACTATTCACCAAAAAATTATTTTGATCTCATTGAACCACATTTTACTTCTTAATGACAACCATGTATGTCGGATTTTTGAAAATCAAATCACAGAAGTTGTAATATTTCATTTAAACGAAAAATCAGTTATTTAACTACCACTTAGTGGTTTCACTATTCATCAAAAATTGAAGTTTTTCAGAATAAGGCCAAAATTTCACCCTAAGCTATAATTGATATTCCGAATTCAAAAATGATGTCTATTTTACAAAATTACAAACATATAAGTTGTATTAATTAATTTCATAATTAATTCCCGCTGTTACAACAAATAGCGTGTTTTTAAGAAACAATTTATATCAAAAGTTTGGCAATTGTTTATGTCCAATTTCAATGTTAAATTAATTCTAATGACCACCATTGGATAAAATGGTAAAAATATTTTCTAATTATACCTTAAAACCACTAAATAGTATAATTTATCTGTATAAATTATTTTGATTAAAAAAGTTGTTTTTATGTATTTTTCACTATTCATAAAAAATTAGAAGTTCTCAGAAAAATACCAAAAATTCAACATAGGCTAATTTCGATATTACGAATACAAAAATGAAGTCCATTTTGAAATATAAAATTTCTATAATTTTAAAAAAGTGGTTATTACTATTCATAACGGCTATTTTGATTAGTTGCGGTGTGTTAGAACTCGAACTTGCGTACAATGCAAGCTATTGCATTATTGAATGAGAAGCGTATCGTGGAAGCTCGGGGTGTTACATTCTCCCCTCCTTCAATAAATTGCGTCCTCGCAATTTGAAATTTTTCTTTGATAATAAAAGGCTGAAAATAGAAAATACCTTTGTGGAAAACCCACATCGGAAATAAGGTTAATAAATATATAACATTAAAAGAAAGCAGGATAAGTACAAAGGTCACCCGATATAGCCCATTCTAGGATTCTATGAAAATATGGATATGGAGGAGAAACAAACCATCAAGGTCTGATGGAGAGTTATAGAAAACAGGATTAGGAGAAAGTTTAACCATAAGAAAATCACAAACTTGTGATTGGTTAAACGGTCATTGAATCCCCAGTTGGAAAAGTTAACCGACAACATTTTTGTTTTAAGTTACCTTTTATTATGTTGAGGAATTTATTTATGAGATTTACTAAGAACGTAGGGGAATATACATACTTGTTATGTATACTTTCATTCGTTAATAAATTTTTACCACAAACCCAACTTTTACTCCAAATGGTAACGGAACTCAAAAATATTCTATTTATCCTAATTGTATAAGGTTCCAAATGTTAACACATACCATTTAGATTAGTAAAACGATTTTGTAATAACCAGGGACTTCCTGTAGGCTAGTGGTAGGAAATAAAGGCTTGTCGCACTATGGTTGTGGGTTCGATTCCTGCAGCTGTGTCCGACGCGACGGGTTATTCCCCACCCTGCAGGTTGTCCTTTTTCTAAAAATATAGTATTATAGTATTCCAGAAATAATCTTCAGAAAAGTTTTAACCTTAAACAATACTATTCAAAGTTCAACTTAATCCATCCCAACATTTATAGTTATCCAAAATACCTCTGTCCAAACTTTCTCTAAAAGGTCTCTTAATTCCAAAATCAATTGTAACATCAGATTCCCCAAACAAAGAAAAGTTTCTCTTATTGTCACATACTAAAAATATGATTACCTTATTCATATTAAAACCTTACTGAAACCAACAAGTACTGCAGTACAATCCTTATATAGATCACATTATTCTAATAACCAGAATATAATCCATGAGTCCGAAAGCATCAATACATTAGTTATTCTGCTTCAACTGTAGTAATAGCATAAGATTGTCCTTGATCCCTTGGCCTTTTCTGAGGTAAGATTCCTTGACGCTTAGGACATTCATTTGCGTAATGACCCATTTCTCTACAATTGTAGCATTCAACTTTGACAGCCTCTTTCTTTCCCTTGCAATCACGTGCCTGGTGACCTTTTTCTCCACATTTATAACAGACTCCCATTCCTTTTAGGCAAGTACCAGGGTGATTCTTCCCACAATTATCACATAATGGAAAATCCTTCTTTCCCTTTTTCCCTTTATCTGTCTCTTGTTCCACCGTTCTCTTCTTCTCTTGCTTTACTTTGTTGTCATAAGACTTAGAGAATTCCTTTTCTGTCTTGATAGCACATGAGACTATATCTTCGTATGATGAGAAGGATTGTGATACTAAAGCTCGTCGGAGAAATGGTTTTAACCCATCAAAGAAACGATCAATCTTACTCCTTGGGTTACGTATATAATCGGCAGCATGCCTCGCTAACCTTGTAAAGTTAGCCTCATACTTTGCGACATTCTCATCCTCCTTCTGCCTCAGACTCAGAAATTGCCTTTCCATATCTGCTCGATGGTCACGAGGAAAGTATTTTTCTAAGAAAAGCTCTTTGAACTCCCTCCATTCCATATTCGATACGTCATCATCTTCCTTTGTGTTTTGAATCAGTGACCACCACTGATCGGCATCTCCAGTGAGGCGGTAAACTGCCATGACAACCTTCTCCCTTTCACTACTCCCCAAGGCATGGAATATTTTCTCTAAGGAATTTATCCATTGCTCAGCTACTGTAGGATTTGTACTCCCATTGAAGGTTGGCGGTTGTTGCCTCATGAAACGGTCTAGCATTGATCCTCCACGTTGCGAATCAGGGTGCTCCATACGAGTAAGGTTGTTATTCATAACCTGCGTGAGTTGTCCCAGTATGGTAATAAGTTGATCAGCACCAGTTGTATCTCCAGGTCCACAATAATTATCTTGAGCAGGAGGGCAATCCCTACACGGAGTTCGTGCATTGATACAGTTTCCATTCCTTCTACTAGGCGCCATTTCTAAACAATGGCATAATCCAGATTAGTTTATGAATCAAAATACATAATTCCATACTTGTATAATACTTAACATAAATTGAACTATTTATGGATATAATCCATAATCATAAAAAGAAATGTTTCCTTTGAGGAAGTATGTACTCATAAACCTTACATAATGGTTTGTAAAGAAAATGAGAATTATCCTAAGCATATCCCCCGGGAGTGTCATAACCAAGAGTGCAGCAAGGCCCGTTGTCGTGCACCAGTTCCCGTTTGAGTCTAGCTCAAAGTGGTGTTTTCGGGTTTTACCCCTAGGTACATCTGTGCCAGAGCCGCCTCTACCTGCTCGTATCCAGACAGGGATGTATTGCTCGGAAAACTCATAACATCTCTATAATACCAAAATTCTAGGAAGTTCTTCCATACTAATCCTCAAAGTCTATCTTTGGGCTATGTGCTCTAATCAGAGTTTATCTAAATCTAGCTTCCAAGGTTAGTACTAAACTGCCTCTGATACCAACTGTAACGCCCCGACCCCAGCTACCCAGAGTCGGTGCATTACTTCGTAACATTGGCATGATCACAAAGGATCAAGTCTCGAAAGACCGATTAGTTTAGTAGCCTTGGAAACACTAGATACATTCATAAGTCTTTCATTACATCAAAAAGTGAAAAACTACAATAACAAAGTCTCCATAGTCCACACTCATATCTTCTTCTGACAATCCCTGCAGGTCATTCATAAAATACTTCTTCACATCCTGGAAAATATTAAAACATTGAAAGGGGTGAGCTCAGATGCTCAGTAAGGATAACAATGATGCGGAAGCTTTCATAAATAAACATAAACATTTAAGGCAATGTATAACTAAAACAAAAGCCTTTTAAACTTGAACATCAACATAATATGGCAAAATTAGAATGAGATAATGCCATATACTTCTTCACATGGATATTCTACTGGTCGAATAATCACATGCAATATCAATAACCACTTTCATAATGATGGAATGCATAATGCCAGACTATCATAACCACGTAGTCAAGGCCTCGTGCCAAGACCACAAATAAGATTTTGTCAAGGCCTCGTGCCAAGACACTAGTTTGTCTCATGAGACCTGCCGATGCATCGAGGAGCTATAGCGGGCTCCACCCGTCACTTATTAAGTCCAATGCATTCCTCATATGAATAGGTTTAAACATATCATAAACCATAACATAATCGTATCTCATAAAACAGGCATAAAGGAAACATAACATTTCCACATTTCAATCACAAGATATAAATACAACACATTGATATAATAAAAATGCTTTCAAAACCATTTTCAATACCAAAATAAAAGAGAGTTAAAACTTTGTATTTATTTTTCATTAAAAAAAATGATGGCTTGAAGAGGAAGCCGGATCTCAAATAATGGTCACGGCGGCGGAGAAGTCGTTGTCGCCGCATAAGTACGGAAAGAAAAACATTCCCTTTTGTCGTTTAGTAAAACGCTTCGTATAAAAAAGATTCCTTTTGAATAAATGCAAAAGTCAAAGGGTTTTATACACCGTATAAAAGGAAAGTTGTGTATAAAGCCAAAATATCCCTCAATGAAAGGGGATAGAGACGAAGTCCTTAAAAAGATCATTTTTAAAAATAAAATAGATCTATTATGTGTATTCACTATAGGTACACATAAAGAAAGTAAAAATAAAAAAATAGGATATAATATCATGACATAATTTGAAAGTAGGAGATTAACCCAAAGAATGGAAGTTGGGTTAAGAAGTTCCCTTACCTTGTGTCCGACTTGACTCAACCGTTCTTTAACCTCCTGAATAATAAACTAGAGTTAATATCTACCTTATTAAGAACCATTTTCAATTTCATTATCCTTTTTATATCACTTATTACAATGTTATGAACATTATGTAATTATTTAAGTTAATAACGGTCGTTTTGTCGATCTTTGGTACATGAGTCAACAATAAACTTCTTATAATTATAAGTTGTTCATGTGGTGAAATATCCATTATATCCAGAATTATATTAATGATGTAGATATCGTATATATCATATATATACAGTATATACATTCATTTATAATATTACGTAACATTTAGAGGTAAGAAATGAAATGCACCGTTCATGGAGACGGTAAGCCGTACGTACGCATGAACGCTACTTTCATTTCAATTTCATATTTAATGGAATGAAATCATAATGATATAAATGTATAATATAATTCCAGTATAATATAGTGTATAATACCATTTACTCCATCCTTTATACATCCCACACATGGCATTAACGATTCAAATCACTTTGAGGGGGCGGTAGTCCGCACTTCCTAAAATGAAATTATCGCGTTTTACCCATAATGGAAATCATAAAGTATGCCATAAATGAGAAATACAGAAGCATAAGTAAAACAAAAACATATTATATATCATATATAAAAATAGTGACATCTTAATGGCCACCTTTGGAGGTGTTATATGAGTGTTGAACAATCATCGTTTCGTGAGGCAGAAATTCGCCATCCACAGAAACCGTATGTTCTTTAACCATTAGATGTAGGTGTGTGTAAGTGTAGCTCGAATCCTTCTTATAACAAAATCCTAGTATATTGAGGATACTGGTGTTGTTACAAAAGAAATGAATAAAAAGAGTTTAGGGGGTTGGAGAAGAAAAATAAAACAAAACAACATTAGAAAAGACATTACCTCAAAATCGGGTAACTCTTTTTGATTTGAGCTAAAGGCTTCCTTGGGAAGAGTTCTGCCCAAAGTGAGGTTTCTAGGAGTAAGGAAGGAATGTTGGGAGAGTATTTGGGCAGAGGTTGGCCGAGCCAAATGGCTTGATGGTGTGAATAAGGTGGGAGAGGTGGGGGCCTTTTATAAGTGGAGAGGAGGGGCACTTTTGGAAAGTAATGAAATGTTACATTATTTCAAAATGCTTTTCGGATTCTAAAGGTCCCAAATCTATATAATTCGAGGCTAAGGTGATAAGGTTTCGAAATATCTTCATCCAATAGGCTTTGGACAAGTGTAAGCCTCGGATTTTGCATTATCTTCTCATTTTATTTAAATCGTCAAATAATGATGTCATCGCTGCATCATTATTATGTCATAAATACTTTAATTTATTTAATGTCTAAAAATTATAAAACAAATACTATGATGTAGGAAATATTTTTAGCTTTCCAATGACTATTTATAATCAAAATTTGGACTTGTATAACCCCAATTAAAAATTGTTTTAGTAGAACAATTTATGTTAGTGTCATTTTCACTTTAACATTAAATAAAAAGTAATTTATGTTATTTCCCAACAAAAGTGGATCCATGGGGTCCCCAAGTTAGGCCATGGCTTGTCTTGGTCGGCCATGACTCAACCAATGAGGTTGGGACATGTGTCTAGGTCATTTCATATTATTAATGTATTATTTATACCTTAAACTACACTAATTACCACTAATCGCGATTAAGAACTTAAAAGTTACTATTCACCAAAAAATTATTTTGATCTCATTGAACCACATTTTACTTCTTAATGACAACCATGTATGTCGGATTTTTGAAAATCAAATCACAGAAGTTGTAATATTTCATTTAAACGAAAAATCAGTTATTTAACTACCACTTAGTGGTTTCACTATTCATCAAAAATTGAAGTTTTTCAGAATAAGGCCAAAATTTCACCCTAAGCTATAATTGATATTCCGAATTCAAAAATGATGTCTATTTTACAAAATTCCAAACATATAAGTTGTATTAATTAATTTCATAATTAATTCCCGCTGTTACAACAAATAGCGTGTTTTTAAGAAACAATTTATATCAAAAGTTTGGCAATTGTTTATGTCCAATTTCAATGTTAAATTAATTCTAATGACCACCATTGGATAAAATGGTAAAAATATTTTCTAATTATACCTTAAAACCACTAAATAGTATAATTTATCTGTATAAATTATTTTGATTAAAAAAGTTGTTTTTATGTATTTTTCACTATTCATAAAAAATTAGAAGTTCTCAGAAAAATACCAAAAATTCAACATAGGCTAATTTCGATATTACGAATACAAAAATGAAGTCCATTTTGAAATATAAAATTTCTATAATTTTAAAAAAGTGGTTATTACTATTCATAACGGCTATTTTGATTAGTTGCGGTGTGTTAGAACTCGAACTTGCGTACAATGCAAGCTATTGCATTATTGAATGAGAAGCGTATCGTGGAAGCTCGGGGTGTTACAGAAAGGAACACCCATTGGGGTGGATTAGGATAAGGAAATAAACCAAATTGTCATTCCCCACTCACTATATTTGTAATAGACATGGAAAGACATTGAATATTTTTTATATAACTAATTAGAGGTACATCCAGATGGGTATGACATGAAACATAATGATTCAAGCTATGAATGTAATGAAATGAGATGGATTGAACTATAAAAACTATCTTCAGTTCATAGAACCCCCTCGTCATTGTCATCAATTTAATCAATGAAAAATGAGAGTTATTGGAGAAATGGATAAACTACATAGAAATATGGAAAGTGAGGTTGCACATAAATAGTGAAATAGAGGTGAAACTCTAATAGAATAATAAGAAATATGATTGTAGAGCATACTAAGAGGAGTCTAATGCATCCTCTAACAATGGATTTTGAGATCGTATAATGGAGGTAAAAAATATATAATGGGGGAGAGGAGAAGGCTTCCTAGGTGTGAGATATGCTAGAAAAATAGAAGAATGAATATTTTGGGTAATCAAAAATTCGAGCAGACAAAAGTTAATAACCTTTTAATTAGAAGGCCGCACAGTTTGGTCACAAAGATAGACAAATCATGTGGCAACCATGAAACCCTCACTACTTAAGGGAATCCATCACATGGGCTAGCTGTGTATTTTGGCTAACAATGTGATATCTATGTAAATTACACTATCTATGTGGTCCTACAATTCTTCATAGTAATTCAGGACTCCATGAATGGTTTTATAGAAACCATACAACATCCCCTCTACACTAGAGGACCTTTATGGTTCAAACATATTGTTAGTGCTAACCATGAACTAATAATTTTTCTCTGTATGCATTCCCATTTTATAGATCTCTGGGATCTGAATGAGCCTCAGACTCTACCAAACCACCCCTTACCCACTAGAGCCCGTAAAAAACATGAAATAAGATGTTTTAAATACTAAAAAATAGGATTTGTAACTATATCAAAATCTAGTATGTTACATCCTCCCCCTTTAAAACAAGTCATCTTCAAGTTTCCCTTATAGGGGTGGTAAAACATAGTCTATGAAAAAATTTGGCCACTGTACACATACATCAGCTTCCAACTACCAGTTATCATCTAGTACAAGACTGTGATGTCATAGCACTCAGACCAGCAGAACTGACCTAACACAAAGATCCTTATTACTCTGATAAACAATATGTATCAGATTCTACTCAAAAAAACATTCATCCAACTCTTTATCCTTGGGGTAGATTGATGAAATAGTTCATCATGATACTATCAAATATATGATATATGGAATTCATTGTTAATGGAATGGTATCTCTGAGGTAATGGAAAAATATATGCTACCAGGAGGACTCTCTCCACTATTTCAAAAGTTCAAACATATCTAGTAAATAACATCTACTATCTCTAAATTTTCCAATGAATGAAACTAGTGGATACACGTAGAAGGACCTAATATCCCACCATTAAATCCATTGTTTTTAGTGAAAATTGGTAAAATTATTCTTCCTAGATTGAGCTATATCAATACAATTCAAAACTAGCTATAAATTCTATGAAGTCTCTTAAACAAGATGAGTACCTAATATTGTGGTCTCACCTAGATCAAATCTTCATAGAGGTGAACCACATAGCTTATTGTATGGGGCCTCAAATTGATCCATCTAAAAATTTCATGAAAAATATTATTATAGGAAAACTCTACAAGAGGTGTGTCTTTTTCTCATGATCCTCCAAAATCAAGAATATATGACCATAACCTATTTTATAGATCATGTATCATACAATAAAAAATCCTTTGTACCTATGGGTGATGAGATATACTCAATAGAAATTTTATACCCAGTGACATATAGAACCCCTTCTAGAATTACGATGTAAGCGGGAAATATCGATATGATACAATAGTATGGGAAAAACCTAGAAGATTCACAATATCCTAGATATAAATCCCCTCATGATCATAAACTAAGAATGTTTTCCTAATCAAGTGTAAATGTGTGACCTTGGTTAACCGGTCGATGATCACCCATAATACATCACTACCTCAAGTCGATCTAGGAAAGCCCCTCATGAAATCCATAGGGATGCCATTCCATTTCTAAAATGTATTAGATGAAGGATGTAAGATCCAAGTAGGCTGTTGATTCTCATCCTTCACCTATTGGAAGGTGGAGCAATATGTGATAATCCTTGATATAAGCCTCTTAAGACTTGGATACAAATACCATCAGCATACATCATGGTGCATCTTGGAAGGACTGTGGTGAACTTCTCGAATAGTGGCATGAGATTCCCACATCAACTCATCGAGTGTTTCATAAGGTAGTGATAAATGGACACAATATAATAGGATCTCATTCTAACTAACATCTTTTGAAGGTGGTGTGTTTTCCCCGAATATGATCTCCCTCAAGAAGAGGACCTCAGTGTCTAAGTAGTGCCACAAAATAACCTGATCTAGAAGAGAGGATGTCATTTATAATGCTTTTAAAACATGATTACTAATCTATTCCAGAACATCTAGGTAAATAAAAAAATAGAGTCATCAACTACCACACAACACTTCCCTCCCGGTGGGCCTATGTCTATGTCTTCCAAATCATGGAATCGGCCACTAAATTACACTTACCAGGTGTGTTATCTTGCTCAATTTCATATTAATTTATGTATTTTACCAGTCATCACTTAATAAGATTCAAATAAAAATATGTGGAAATATATTTGATACTTTTATGGTCTTTGTAGATGATGAATCGTTTACCCAAAAGATAATGCATCCAACATTGGTATGCATGTACCATGCTACCCATGACCAATAAAATACATATATTGAATACATTAATGGGTTTATCCTAGGAAAACACATCAATAACCTTATATAGTTCATTTTATATCCATGAATTTGAAATTTTATGACCCAAGGAGTGAACTTACTAATCCAAAAGATCCATTTTCTATGCATCACGTATGGCGTTTGTTGTATCACTGTATTCTAGAAAATCTCAAGAAGATCAGAATTGGTGTGTCTAGTGAAATAATAAACTAAAATTTCATCTTTTAAGAACATAAAAAATGAATATTGGTATGGGTGGAAAATATTATTCATTAGATATATAATGAATTTAGTCACATTCTTAAGGCTGAATGGAATAACTGTATTCTCAAACAAGGGGTACATACTATTGAATGTTGTACGCGGTAAGTCTGATGGCCTGACTTGAACATGATGGAAGCCTGACCTGAAATCAATAATAGGGAAAACAATCTCTCCTTGGATTTGGTTTAAGATTGTATCTATATAAGGAAGTGGAAATTGGTTATACACTATATGTTAATTCAATCTATAGTGATTCATGCACAAAGGATGTGTACCACCTTTATTTTTGGAAAAAATGATTACTGAACCATGTGGTGAAGTGTTGGTTCTTATAAAACCATTTCCCTCTAAATCATAAAACAAATTCAAGAGTTGAGGGATATGTTTTGGATTCATTCTATGGGGAGGAATGGACATTGTTTCCACACCTATCACTAGCTCGATGGCTAACTCCAGATAACATAAAGGATTTAATCTAGAGAAATCCTCATGGTAGACTTACCTACAACAATCTTCAGTTGGAGGGAGATCTGCAATCATAATTCCTTATTCAATCATAAAGAGACTAAGCATCAGGGTTATCAATCTACCAAGTACTAGATGCTTGAGTCGAGATCAACTATCCTAGATATCTCATTTTCCCTAATGAACATTTGTACTGCACTCTAGAGATTCATACAACAACCATCGACGATAGAAATAAACATGGGTCTGATGTGGAACAAGATAGTACATAATGAGAATGACGTTTAATCCAATAATCTTATGTATAATGAGATTACATAAATAATGGTTCCCATCTATCTCATGGGGGAACACCTTACACTAGCATAAATTCATTTATCTGATCCCTAGCAGTGTATCAAGAGTTATCACACTACAAGATTATTATATTAATTTTACCAAACACTCCCTAATCATAATAGATATAAAGCACTATGATGCATATATATACAACATAGGGTTGAAAAGAAAGTAAGGGTCACCAGAATAGTACCTCATATAGTAGAAGGAAATGGACTCTATCCATAAGGTGTGGGTTGAACTGCATAGATATGGCTTGCACCACAACCCTAAGATGTAGCCAGACTACCCTATGCAGGTATACTCTGCAGGATAAGAGCATATGAATCCTAAAATAACCAGCCTTGACCACCCCATTAGCTGATAAGTTGGTAGAATACCAATTCCCATCCTGAAGTGGAGTTACTGATCTTATACCAGAAAATGGTGTCGATACGGATCCCCTATCACTATATATTGAAGAAAAATTTTAGTAGAAGCATAGAAGGTTATCCATTCTACCAAAATATCCAAACTCGGATAGGTTACCCATAGACAAGATATTTTTATGGTCTAGTTATACACCCTAGGGTCACACCACATATCTTTCAATGCATACTGTATGGATGGCGATGTGTCCATGTGCACCCTCAAGACAGTGATTCCTACTGCCATATGAACTATTTCCCTACCATGGAACTGAACTTCCATGGATCACACTACCATCTTATCTATGGTTATATAATTTAATAATGTCATGGTTCACTATTATTAAAAGGGTATCCAACCAGAAAATGTTCACCTTTGATTGGATATCATAGGACATCTCATACTCAAATATCCATATAGTCAAAAAATCATCAATAATCAGAGTTAGGGAAACATATTGAAGCTCCGTGAAGTGATAAAAATAATATAGTATGGAAATAACACCATACTAAGGATGTATAAATTCCCAATCGTAGTTCTCTATTAGAATCAATGGTAAGAAGTGACTATAGAATGTTGTTTGAAGTCTTCCCAGACCATACCCCAATGATGATCATCCCGAGAGATGAAATTCCAATAACACATAGAGGATTCATGTAGAATAGAGGTATAAAGATTGAATCTCAACAATGGAGGAATATCAAGAAGGTAAATGATCGACATCACTTCTTCTAACCTTGACTCATAATCTTATTATCTTCGGTCCCCAGAAAATGTTGGAGGATTCTACAACAGAATATTTTGGATCAGTTTTTCCATAGCAGGGGAGGGTTAGGGAGCACCTTGTACATACTTCATAAAGAGGAAGAAGCTATCATGGAACTATGCATAAGTTTTTCAATGTGAGATCAATATGATGTGCATCAGGAGGCCTTTTAGGAGGTATCATGGTTTGTTTAGGGCACACCACCTCCAGATCATGCTCATCACAACTTTCTTGGAGTACAATGTGAGGATGTCATGGTGTAATAACTGTATTATATTCTAAGTCCTCTCCTCAAATAATATTTAGACATGGAAGGGAAATGATATGAAAAAATCACAAGCACATAACCATTATTTAACAAGTCACACCTCTTTAAATGCTCATAAATCACGACCTATGTTATATGAAAGAGTCACAGAAGGATATCAGGAGACACAACATACTTCCCACTACCTACTTGGTTCAAATTCAAGGTCTCTTTAACACATAGAAGATGTTCCGGTATATGGAATTTCATGTTCATGGTATAGAAGAGAACACCATTAATGTTTCTATTGGAATTCCATTTAACATTAAACATTTTATTTTCAAAAATTAATTTTTTGTAGTTTATTCTTAATTATTTAGATATAGATTTTATAATCTAGTTAATCACATCACAAATTACAAATATATAAAGGGTCATAATCATTATAAATTTCAATTGGCACATCAGGTACATGTGATCTTACATTTTTATCCAACATTATGATGTCACAGATCATTTATGGTGATTTGAGTGAATGAAATATCATTACCAATTTAATGTAGTACTTTCCTCTTTAATTTTCATTGGAATTCATCAGTCAATCAACTAATATATAAGTCCATAAAACCGATGTCTCCTTACTCATAATATAATAATCGGTTAATTAATGTTTCATTATCAATTGATGAAGTAAAAAACCATTTAGATTGATTTTGGAAATTCAATTAATATGATTATGTCATTATGATGAGAAAAAATACAACACTACAATTCTTAACAAATAAGGCACAAACAATAGGGTCATGATATATAGGCAACTCACCCAGAAAGGTAAATATGGCATGGAATAATGCATGAAAATTATTTCCGATAGTTCCGAATGTGAAGCATGAATTTTTTAATCCCTCTTATCATCATCCAAGGTAAAATAACCTATAATATTAATATAATCAAAATAAACAGAAAAAAACAAGTTCATCATCCAATGGATAAATCCATGAAACTGTAATAGAACAACCAATAAAATCACTAACCCATTCCAAATATTTTGGGTTTCCCCTATATGTTGGTCATCCACTCCTAGTCATAGGTTCATTTACAAATTCCATTTATTCCTAGTCTCCTCTATAAACCCAAATAGTAAGATAAAAGGTAAAAATATCCTTTTATACAAATTTGTATCATCCCACCCCAGGTTCAATTTTATAGTTCCGTGATATAGTGTCCATATGACTTCATGTTTACCTCTATGTATGCCAATGGTTTATGATAAGAATATAGGGCCTAGGGTGTGTTAGTGGGAAGACTTTCTACCCATATATATGAGCAAATCACAACAGTATAAAATAAATAAGAAATAGTGGAAGGATACACTATTAAAATAGTACATGTAATCTTCTATTGAGGAAGTAGTGGTAATAATAAAGAAATTGTGGAATGATAATAATAAACTAGGAATGATAATAAATATGTGGAATCTATATCAAACATGAACTCAAGAAAATTCATTATATTCATCTGTAATTTAACATCATCCTTCTATTTCATTGTAATACATTCCTTGATGGTTGATTAAAAATTCATCTTTGAAATATAACATCATTCCCCTTTATTGATGACACTAACAATCATATTATGCAAATACATAAATATTAGATCTCCATCTATCCTTGTCATCAAAAAACTAGCACTGCCTTTCTAAAAAAATGCCTCGAATTCATTATTCCCCTTTATATGGTGGTAATGTACTGAGATTTCATAATCTTCAACCATCCAATATAGAACATATTAAAATATTTTTGTGTAAAATATACAACATGATTTTATTATTTGTATGTATATCACTCCTTTCACCATGTAGATAATACCTACAGATCATCAAAGAATCAATTACCATTTACAACTCCAAATCATGGGGTATGTAATTATTCTTACGAATTATTAAGTGGAGAGAGGAAAATTTTTCACAATGTAATTGTATAAGAGGGCACATCCCATCCCCTTATTTGAATCATTACTATAGATAAAAAACATTATCCACTATAAGGCTATTTAAGAATAACCATAATTACCAACCATCACTTCAAATATTTTAAATTTTTTCCACAATCATATTTTCATAAGAGTATAAATTCATTATGATTAAACATCATGATTGTATTAGTTAGTCATGATAAATATCTTTTTAATAATCAGTATTATCTATAGAAACCAAAACAATACAAATAATGGTTACATTGGTTGCTCTAGAACATTTACCTATAACATTATCCGTTGAAGGATCCACT
The DNA here is from genome assembly GCA_963277665.1 of Viscum album. Classification (NCBI taxonomy): domain Eukaryota; kingdom Viridiplantae; phylum Streptophyta; class Magnoliopsida; order Santalales; family Viscaceae; genus Viscum; species Viscum album. The sequence continues at coordinate 599,383,064 of OY728121.1, forward strand.
AATATATCCTTAGATGAGATTTTATGACCGAATGGTTCCAAATATAAAATTCACATTCTTTAAATTAATACTATAACTTATCCTTACCTAGAGTGTTCAGCACAATTATAAAATGTAATTCATGAACATTCTTTAAATTTGATTATAAAATAATATATTCTATAAATACTACCACAAACTAACCAAGGTAATCTCTAAATTATCTATTCATTAGATCCTTGATGATAAAAAAAGAATTCCTAAGCCCAAATGGAATTACAATAAGTTATTAAAATCCATACCTTGTACGGAAGGATGAATTGTGTATAACCTACTTTATGGTCCTTAGCGGATGATATCTAAATCAAATATCAATCTTTGAGAAATATATATTTCTTGATTAATTTAAAAATAGATCATCTATATGGGGTAGAGGATGTTTTTCTTTAATGGTGATCCTGCTAATTTACTAATAAACATTTAAAATAAGTATTGACTCATATTTATTATAGTAAATAAGAATATGTAATCCCAATATACTAGAACATGAAAATATAAATCACTTATCGTGATTCTCCTGGAGTTACTATTTCAATTCATATAACTCAATCATGAAAATTCAGTATAGAGTCATTGAAATAGTAATAGAACTAGGTATGAGTTCTATTAAAAACCCAAGTTTACAATTTTTTGTAATACTTTGTATGTACAATTGAAATGTATCTGAATATTTCTATTTTTTTCCAATGTTTAGATTTTCCCCAACTAATAGGAAAAAATACACCTCATGAATGGGTAAAAATGACCATATGATGGAAGTAATTTCCATTCGGTTTCCTATTTCATCCTTACATAGATAGATAATTGATGGATGATTAATAATATCAAATAGAACATCCCTTATAGAATAATAGATGTTGTATCTATAATGAGATAGTTAATCCATATCCAATATTACATTAAATTCAACCAGAGTAAGGATATTAAGAAAAATAGGGAGAATATTACAAAAACCATATATTAGAGAGGAGCTATATACTTGATATACAATCATCATACCATTAGAATTTTCCCCAAAAACTCAACATATAATCATTGAAGTGGTTATGTGAGAACCTTATAAAAATCCTCAGATATAAAATATTGGTTAGAACTCGAATCAAATAATATTTTTTCTACCCTTGAGTGGATGATATATGTACCCTTCACCACTTTTATAGGAACATCCACATTGTCTCTATTGATTTACTAAGCATGGACTTCTCCCATTGAATACTCTTTTGATAATTTACCTTTATGTTTTTGGAATTGATTGAAATAATTCCATATATCCTTTCATTAAATCCATTATACATTGATTGTTTCTCCCATACCGGTACAATGATGATCTTGATATCCTTTTTCTCTATATTTCTATTATACTCCATTTCCATTTAGAATTGTACCATGGTGTTTCCATTTACAAGTACCCCATGTTGGAAAATGTTTCTTTCTCTTTATCCTCTTATCAATCTATTTTTCCTCCCATCCTATTCTTCTCTTTGATTCATTTGAACCCTTAAGTCTTAGATAATTACTTCTCTATATATATAGAACATTATTATATATTGTCATTGGATGAGAATTTGTGGGAATCTAGTTTCATTTTAAGGATTGAAATAAGACTATAAATGAAATGGTTATTCCTAATATATGGATTACATCTATAATCCAATACATTTCTTCTAAAATATTAATTGTTAACTTCAAACATAGAATCATTTTCCTCCTCATTTTATCATACAATCAATAATCATTTCTATATATCTAATTTTTTAAATTAGGAAAATATTTTTCCATTAAAGGATCCTTAAAATACTTCCATCATATACTTATAATTTCTTCTAATCCTTAGTGTATTGAATGAATTAACACCATTGATTTGCATCTCCTATGATATGATAAATATACATTAAAAAATTATCCTCTTCACAACTCCCTAAATAAATAAAAATAATTTCTATAGATCTTATTCATTTATCAGATACAAATAGATTTGCTGTTCTATTGAATGATGGAGGCTGCTTCAAATGGAATAATATAACATTATTACACCCCATTATGAATTATAAGGATATTCTATAAATGTGATGTTAGAGTTCATAACCAGTTCTCGCTACCACAATATAATTTTAATTCATTCAGTTCTAGATTTTGGCTCTAGAATCATTATTTATTATAAGAGGGGAATATATATATATATATATATATATATATATATATAAATTTCATCTCTTGTATGGTTTCCATTACTTATAGTAGGTTACATTTCAAAACAATGGTATACAATATATTATATCACAACATAATGAATCATAATGTATAATTTCATAACATGTGAAACTCTTAACATCTATTTAAATTTTATTGAAGAGTTAGTCTCTAAATCGTCATCATTCTTTGATTGTGAATATTCCCAAATAATAAAATTATTTTCAAATATTTCATAATGGAGTGTAAATAAAATATTAATTAACTCTATCATATCCCAAAGAGTGTAAAACTAGGTTCATAGTAATGGAATACTCATTCGGCAATAGAATTATAGTTGAGATATTCTTGACCAACAGTTTTCAATTTCTTTACTTGTATAAACTTCTCTTTAGAAACCATGACCATTTATAGTGTCTAGACAGGTATGTGTATTTAAGAAGACCCAAAATATCTATCTTACCAAATCCTCTATATTTTACGCTATAATTAGTCTTATCCTCAATGCGAGTCATTGGTTTATGTTCCATAATCATTATTTAAATAAATATTTTTCCCATGAATTCTTCTAACCTTCCTCTTATAAGAACTATAAAGACACTGAATTTAGTATCCCTTTTATAGAGGAAACATTATTAAATTGGAACTAGATACAATAGATCACGAACTAAAGGGTAAAATACTAAAATAATTTAGGTAAACTATATACATACTTGAATCTCATAGAAAATTTTAAAATTAAAAAAAAAACACAACATTTTATTTTCTTTAGGAGAAACATTATTAGTTTTAGAATATCCATGCATATAAATCTTAATAAAATTATTGGAATCCTAGGGAAATGAAATATATGGATTGAACTCGCATTATTTTTTCAGGTTATTTATACAAATAATGATAAATAAGGAATGAATAATATTGAAAGATTAAATAATATTAAATAATTCCATATAAAAAATCATAAGATCTTGAAAATTATACATGGATGAAATAAATTTTGAAATGATCTAGTGGATATCAATAATTAATTTCATAATTATGTAATGTGTAATTTCATATATCTTAAACTTATCATTGATTAAAAATTTCAATACATTTATAAAAACAATCATGGACTCATACCATGGAATCTACATAAATTGTTAGGGCCTCTATCAAATACCCAATCTCTTTTGTCTCTAGATACCTACCGATATATCATGAAAAATATAAATATGGGGCCCATTATTATTATAATATATCAAAATTATTGATCATATGTATAAATATTACAATTACATAATCATGTAATAATAATAATAATTATCTATATTGAAAGAACTAGAAAGGAAGGTTAATACTGTCCCAATTCCAAGTGATCATAAACCATCCATATAAATATGGAGGATAGTTTCTTTGGATTATATCAATATAAAAATAAAATTTTCAAAAAATTATATGGAAATAGGTTTATATACATTAAAACTACCATCAAAATATTTCATTAGGGACATAGAATTTTAAATTTTAAATTACTTATTTAAATTAGAAAAAAACACCAAATATTATGTAAAAAAATTACTAAAATAACCATAGAGAAATATAATGTACACCTAAAATATTTTGTATATCATGATGGTGGTAAATTACATTCATGTAGTGTATATTAAAAGAAATATTCATTAAAAAGTTTTGGAAAAAATTCAAAAGTACATCATTCTGAAAGCGATTAAAAGATACATATTGGGACATTTTTTTAAAAACTAAAAAATAGTGAAAAAATACATTAATTTTTTTATATTTAAAAAAAAATTTCAGAAATTTTTTTGAAGATATAAATATTTTTAAAATATATGTTTGTAAAAGGTGGGAAAAAAGTAATTTTTTCTTAAAAATATTCCTTCAATAACATAAATACTTAAATATAGTAATATCAAAGGATAACATGTAATATAAAAAATTAAAAGAGTGGAAGAAATAAATTATTTTTAGGATATAATTATAAAATAATTCCCCAAATCGATACTTAAACATAATCAACATTAAATAATGAGAATATTTGGAAATAAACCCTTACCTCAAGTCTAAATTACATTATACTTGTTTGAACCAGACGTAGAATAATAAAAGACTAATTATAATTATTTTGGATAATAATATTCCTAAATTTTATTCCATATATGGTTTAATTGAAATATTTTATTACCCATTCATTAACAATTAATTGTTAAAATAACTTTTTTGGGTGTTAACTGATTCAATTTTAATGTAAGTTTTTGTTCGATAGTTTAGTCTTTGTACAGATATCATCACCACATGATCCCTAAGATGTTAATGATGATAAAAATTATATATTCATTACGTATTTAATAATATTAGTATATAATAGTTATATCTGAAAAAAATTAATTACACCATTTGTGGAGATGGTATGTAGTATGTATGCATGAATTTTGTTTTCACATTTCAAAATATGGAATGAAAGAAAGGTAAATGATAATTTATATTTATCAAAAAAATATTATATCATATATATCATATATATTAATTCATTCTATCATTATTACTATCCATGTAAATTATATGAGAAAAAAATCACATTACTTTTTTATGGTGATAACCCAAACGTATGCATGAGCGATGTTATAGATTTATAGTAGATTGGAACATAAGATGGAATATGAGATATTATCATTTATAAGAATAATTATTATATAAATATCATATATAAGCATTAAACCATTCAACATAATAATTCATATATGATGGTTATGGAAAATGTATTATATCACATTGTGGAAATGATAAGTTTAATATAGGCATGAGAAAAACATTAACTTCCACTTTGATAGGATATAGGATAAATAATGGTGGTTTAGTAATCATAATAATATTTCAGCATATAAAGAATAATTAATTAATTATATTATTTTTAATAACATATATTTAGTAAAGTTAAAATAATAATTATAAATTAAGTGATTCATTAAAGTGATTACCTCTTCTTTGAAGGAACGTCATTGGAAATCTTTTTAAATTACCTTTATATGATTTTTTTGGAGGAAAAAACCTATAAAAGTTTATAATAATGTTGATAAGTGAAAGTTATAATTATTTTTAAAACTAGTTTTTCTAAAATTTATGTATATATAATATTAAAGAGGTGTCATTTTATAACGGCAGTAAAGAGATCAAGTGCAATTACAAAAATGAATAAATTATAATCAATTAATTATGAATAGAAAATTTTCCAATGAGAACGATATTGGAATAAAAATAGGATAAGGTTTTAATACATTCATTTAATTATATTTATATTTTTTTAAATTTTTAATCCTTTTAATTTTTTACACACATCATTATCAAATTTTTACCTTAATGTCAATAATTATTTTTTATTGATAAATGATTATAATTATATTTATAATGAAAAAAAAATTTAAAAATGAGAAAGGGAAAAACATTTAAACTGTATACTATTGCCCAATACAATTTTGTTATTTTTTTGTTTCTTAAATAATTTAATATAATATTTTTTTCATAAAATATCATTATTATCAATTGGGATAATATTCATTTAATTTTACATTAAGGGAATCATGAAAAGGGTGGAATTAAAAAATAATACGTTCAAAATTCCCTAAAATGATATAATCATCTATAAAATTCAGGGAGCACAATAATGCCTCTATATTATATCACATTATCCATTTTTAAAATCATTTATTTTATTTTTGTATTTATTGAATAAATACTATGTCGTCATATAGTATGTGTTTAGGGTATTTAATTTTACACTATAAAAAATAATAATATTCCATAATAAAAAATAATTTATCTTCAATATAATTATTTATAACCAAACATATCCTTTGTTTATCCCTATGTAAAAAATTTAGACATTATTAAACAAAAGAATGGTCTTAAACATTTCCTTAAATATAAAAAATAATGGTAAAAATCAACAATAAATGGAAACAATAGATTACATTTCAATTTTTAGGATTATTATAGATGAAATAGACCCATCCCATAATCTAAAGAAATGTGTTATGGAAATTGTTTTAGCCCTAGAAATATAATTTTTAACCTTACATTCCCTAATTACTCTTACCTAACCAACAATTATTTACTATTTTTACTATTCATAATGACTAAAAATAAAAGGGAACTATTTACTATATTTTACCCTCCAAATTCCAAATTTTAATTAATTTTTCATGAACCAGATTTTGTATGTAGAATATATATACACACATATATATAGGTTTAAATAAGTTTGCAAAACATGATGAAAATTTCTATTTAGAAAAATAAATTTTTAAGCATAAAATTGGATTTATTTTTATCTCATTCCTGGAATTTGTTTTTGATGAAAGTTGAAAACTATTATATATATAAAAAATTGATTTAAATAATTTAATTAATAGTGACCAATTTAAATTATTAATATAGAATCACATTTTGTGCATAAAAACAATTTTTTAAGAACAAATTATTTTACATTCAAATGATATTATTTTTATTTCATATCAATTTGTATCTAATGAATTTATTCTATAAATGGGTAAACCATAAAATTTTCAAATTTTATTAAGTAATATTCATGTCCCACAAATTAAATGTCTACTTCATAATGATCATGTTTAAATAATAATATTTTAATAGTGTATCATGGTTAATATAAACAATTCTTAGAATGTAATGCAAGTTATATAAGAAATTAAAATTATTATAATACAAATATATCTCATACAATATTGAGGAGTTACCATTAATTGTTTATCATAACTCTCAATACCACACATTTTACCACTTCATCGCTACATGATTATTATTCGTCACCTCTTTCCATAATGGGATTCAAAAGTATCCTTTTGATTGATCAATTGAAAGAAATTAACGTATAAAATTTTTTCTATAGTAACTTATTAATCAAAAATAACATTTGAATCAATAGATTATGATCTCGATATATCATATTGGGTTTAATGGTCCAATAAGACTAACCGTATTTCTACGGTTGATATAAAATTATAATTTTCAAATCATTATTAAATGAAATTTGTATAATTATACATAATTTTTTTTGTAAAACACATATATATATCAGATAAAATATCAGGTTTTACGCCATTAAATTATTCCAATTCCTTAATTTATATACTATAAACATTTTCAAGTGAAAAATCATCTCTGTTAAAAATGAAATTCGATGAATTTTTATAGAGATCTAGTATAACCCAAATGTCCTTATAGAATTTAGATATATTCTAGAGTCCTAAAAATATATAGGTAGAGGTGGTTTCTAATTAATGTATATGTATTTGTAATGGTTTCATCATACCAATATAAATGGTAGATTTAACCTCTACTTGCTAACATAATAGGCATCAAGATACACACTCTAGAATATACCAGTTTGTGTTGTCTCAGTATAAATGCATGTTGAGACCCCTATACATATAATAATATCAAGAATGAATAGAGGATAATGAGATATATGGTTTATCTAATATCACATTCAGTTATGAAATTATATGGACACAAATATCATTCATGAATATTTTAATTCTATAGTATTCAATGTTAAACTATACAATATCCCACTCAGACTTTTGATGTATCACATCCTCCTCTCCTACATTAATAATTTGATTGATAGATGGTTGAAAGTCATATAATTAATATAAGACTTACCCCCTTCCCACAATATTTCAAGGATAATCCTCTATAAATCCAAATGTATTGGATCATGTTCAATACTTATAATGGATAGGCTAACATGATCCTTAAGACTCAAAGAATTGACCACCTTGTTTTCTATCTCATAGTGGAATTACAATAACATGTCATAATCATAAAAAAACTATGACCATCTCCTTTAGACTATATTCAAATCCTTATCTATGAATATATATATTTTTTAATATTTATATAAGTCATACATTCCACAATAACGATAATACATCTATATTTTCAAGGAATAAATTACCACATCTAGCTCCAAGTCTTGTTTCAAGTAACTTTTCACACGAATCATCAATTACCACAAGTTAAACGCAACTACCAGGTCATTTTTTATAAGAACACATCTCAATCCATTATTTATCAGATAATTTTATATCAAAACCCTTTCCCAACACCAAGGTAGAATAATCCTAATTTTACAATCCAACATTCTCTTCAGTTCCAAATAATTTATGTCACATTCATATTTATAAGGAAACTTCAATCCCTTCAATGGTATAATAGTTAGTTTATTTTATTTTAATATGAATTTTCATAGAAATAGTTGATAGTACCCATTAAATCTATGAAAAACTATAGATATTAGACAAATTGGTTGGTCTAGTCTATTATAAAATAAATTTATTCATTGAACGATACACTGATATTCCCACTCCGATATATACATAACTTAATAATAAAAATGTTTATAAAAAATTTTAAAATTTTCTAAACTCTAAATATCGTTTCTCCATATTAATGTTCATTAAAACATACTTATATGATCATTATAGTCTTACATTCTCTTGGAATATATGAGAATATTATCAATATATACTATAAAAAATTGATCGTAGTAATCTATAAATATCCCATTTATTATATATGTTAATATAGTTAAAGAATGTGTAAGTAATAATGGAATTACTATAAATTCATAGTGTCCATACAATGTACATACGTCTTCTATGAGAATATACTTCTTTTTAACCCTTTATTGATAAAATATAAATTGATGGTCAATCCTTAAAATGTATTGATATTAGTGAATTTAATATAATAAGTCATCCATATAGGGTAGAGGATATATTTTCATCATAATCATCTTGTAAGTTCCTAATAATCAATGAAAATATTCACTTTACCATCTTTCTTCACAAAAATAATATGTGCACCCAAGGTGATGCACTAGGGGATATGTATAATTTTTCTATATTCTCTTGGATTTACCTCATAAATTCCTACAATTGTATTATAAATATTGAATAAGGATACATTCTAATTGGTTTAGAACTATTTATGAGTTTGATTGAACGAGAAACATCACAGTTCGTGGGAATACAAGGAAAATCTTTAGGAAATACATTAGAATGTTCCTGAAAAATATGTGTATCATGAGTGTTCTGTTTCTCCACAATCTTTTTTTATATACCCCTCATGAGTTGGTACACATATAATGGATTTAATTTTATTGGTATTTATTATTAATCTACATAATGATAGGAAATCATTGGGTCATTAGGATAATAATGCAACTTCTCTTATTATTTATGTGATATGGGATATATATATATATATTAATAATAAAATCCTAATATAATATCCATTATGAATTTAAGGAAAATAAAATATTTATTGGAATTAAATTCCGAATAACTTATATTTTAGAGTTTTTATATACTTAAGTTGTAATCATTAAACCTCGAGGAGTTCACCCGAATTTTTTAATATCATACCATTTAGACAGTATTGTGTTTCTATTATATATTAACATCCAATTTTCATCTATCCTTTCCATATTTATTTAATATACGGATTTATAACTAAAATTAATTCAATTTACACATATCTTTCATAATGTTAATTTCAATTAACCAAAACATATCTCATAGAAGTGTTAAGTACCTCATGACTGTCAATCAATGAGTATTTTTAGAAATATTGTTTTTTCAACATGTGAAAATTGATATAATACTCATCCAAACAATTTTAGGATTATTATGTTGAAACATATCTTTTACAGTATAAGTATATTTATTTATTTTTATACATGGATTATATTACTTGAAATCATTCACTTTATAATTTACTGAAATTTTAGGATATTTCCAACATTTAGACTTTCTCCCAATGGTTGTAAAAATGGTTTTATAATCATAAGACTCAATTATAACTATAATAATCTCAAAAAATGACCAATACCAGCCATTATACAAACCAAGGAGACTCAAGTATATCAAACATTAATATACCACTATTTTAGATAAATATTCTTTTTATATATCAATAATTCACACCCCATAACCATAAATAATTTTCATATTTTTAGACTATATATGTAATAAATTAATTTAAGAATGATCTTTAACATCATCCACATGGTTTTGTCAAATTATTCTATTCTTATACTGATCATAAAAAATAAATTCCTTTATAATCTTGGGAAATTGAAATATAAGAAAGGGTTAACTATTATATATATAAATGCTAATAATGTGACATATAAATAAATGATCAAAATTTTACATATGATAATAATATAGAAATGGGAACATAATAATAACATAAAAAACATACCCAATAATTCATAGACCATAAATCATGTTTCACGAAATATGATTTTTTTTAAAAAAATGGAATGATTAATAATAGTGTAGAATCATCTAAAATCATTCATAAGAATGGAGAGCATATCAAAATAAAAATAAATATGTTCTTGGATTAAACATAGTCAATTATAATCATTTTTAGTCAATGATAATTTCCATTATTATTATTACATTATGGATAGAGTTCCATAGTGATTGGGTTCACTCCCCATTTCCACTAAAATTAGTTGATATAGTCCCATGGATGATTGGTTAAACTCATATTTACCATTAATATTATATCTATAAAATTAAATATTTACCCAAATCATTATATGGATATATATTGTGGTTACCACCCATCATATAATGAAAAAATCATAGATTTGATTCAAAAGATCATAAAAAATATCTATCACATCATCGTAGCTTAGTTTTACCATGAGAAAGAAATAGAATTAATGAAAACAACCTAAAAATATCATCATCCTAAGACAATTAATGAAATAATATTAATTGTGTTATATGATCATATCCATATAAAATTATAACATTCTAAATATTTTATTAACATATTTGAAATAAACATTTATAAAATGCATAAAAAATATGATTTGGAAAACTAGAAGAAATATCATATTTTTTACAACCTTTTGAAATTAAAAATTCCGAAAATAATTGAAATTTTATTTTATTTTGAAAAAGTTATGTAAATATGAAAATATATTTAATAATTAATAAATGTCTTGATTGTTGTGAGAATGGTTCATGTTTTATATGTTAAAACCATTCTTTTCATAGTTTTTTATGGAAAATGAAAAGTGAGTCAAAAAATTATATATGAAAATATATCATTTAATAATTTTTATATAAAGTAATAGGTATTATAAAAATATTTATTATATATAAAAACAACTATAAAAAATTTAATAACATTGAAGTTGTAGAAAAACATTCTTTACAGTAACATGAGAAATAAGGTCTATTTTTCATATAATCAGTATTTTATTTGATTATTGAACCTATGGTTGGCGGACATGTTAATGAGACATGAAAAAACCATAAATAAGACAACGTGAATAATATATATTGGGATTAAGAGATAAATAGAATAAAAACCTCTTAATATAAATTTAAATATAAACAATTATGATGAAAGGTGATATTGTAACATAAACCTTTTCCTAAATCCCTGAATAGCTTCAAATACATTCTATAATCATTTATAGTAAATTTATATATTTTTTATAAATCTCTAGTAGAACCATGTTAATAAATTAAATAATATATATCATTCCCTTAAAAATTCAAATTACCTATCTATTAACAATTATTCTTTAAAATCAATATTTGGGTGTTAAGTGAATCATTTTCCATGAATTTATTGGACTGATGTATCAAGTCCTTGAACCATGTTCATTGTTATAAAAAATTAATCATGTCATATATATCATACTTGTTTATTTAAAAAACTTTAGGATCCATCTATATATTCCAGTGATAAAAAAATGGAATACATCGCTTTATAGAGACAGTCGTTTGCATCTAAACCAAGGTGATGTTTTAATTTAAAAATATTTTAAAGGAATAAAATGTAAATAATAATGAATATATATTTAATGAATATAATATATATTCATTAATGTAATCCAGATAACCATACATGATATATAGTGATGAAAAATTAAAAATATATCACATCTTAGTTGTGATAGCGTACACATACTCTTAGGAAACATGTTATTTTTCTTAATGGTTGGGGGGATGGTAGAATATGTTTATTAAATCAAAATAATAATATAGATGTATTATAATAAAAAATATTTTACTATTTAATCATGGATATAATTAATTTTTTGGAGGTAAAATAATAAAAAATATTATAGAAATTATAAAAGAGTGATTGGGAATTTTTACCACAATCCTTCAAAAAATCCTTTTGAATATTGATTAAGACAATAATGAATGGCTCAATAATGAGATAAGTACCTCTAGGATGTGTTAAATGGTGTTTTTTAGATATTTTGTAATATTTTTTTTCTATGAGTGACTTACGGTATAGGGAAAAGTGGGTCTAATAAGGGAAAATTTACAAATGAGTCGGTGAAACTATTTTATGTATTCATAACATTATATTAAGTTCATGTTACATTCAATATAAAGTGGTTCAAAAAGTTAAAAAAATTAAGAGAGGATAACATGTGGTCAATAAATCTCTCATCGAGACATATAATTGTTAAGACATGAAATATTTTTTTATCATTCACCTTACATTACATTTTTCCCATAGTTTATTTTTACCATGATAATAAAAGTTTTAAACATAGAAACTTATTTTTTGATTAAAAAAAATAATATATATATATATATATATTATATTATATTTATTCCAAATATGAAAACAAATTCAATATTAAATTTATACAATTAATGAATATTTATAATAAATTTATAAACAATAAATAAGTTTTATAAAAATTATAACTTATGTTACAAAATGTTAAACATGGGATTTTAATTTAAACATAGTATTATTAAATGTATAATTGTCAATATAAAACAAAAAAATCATTACAAGGATTTATAAAATTTTAGATCATTTTCATATCCTAATAAATTCATAAAAGAAATGATATTTGATAAGACATTTTTATGTATTATTCACCTAAAAATCCTTGTTTTCATAAAAAAACCCAAAATATCATTGTAATATTTTTCAACCATGATGAATCTGAAAATAAATTTGTTGTTATCTATATAAATCTATAATGTTGTGAAATTTATTTTCGAAAATAAAACATATATAATATAAAATAAATATATTTTTAAAGCAAAAAAATTTCCAACATAAATAATTCATTAAATTAGAAGTCCATATTATTAAGTAGTTGTTTTAAAATTTTAGAATATAATAGAACTTATAATTATATAAATATAGTTTTTATATCATAAAAATAATATTTTACTTATTATAATACATGTTTTTATAATAAATAAATTTAATATAATATTTTTTTACTAATGTGTTTTATTTTTATTTTAAATTTCATTAATGATGTTTTACAATGTATTCTCATAAATTTGTTATGGTTAACTTGAATTTTATAAAATTTATAATTTGATTCATATTAGTTTAGTGTTTTATGATATAAAATATATCAATAAAAATGAATTTATTAGTGGAAAATGTCTTCTAAAATCATGGGGGGTTACATGAACCATTACATGTTTTATACCAAACCTAAGATCATATGGAGAAGTAATGTCCAACATTTATTACTAGGAATTAGTTCTATAGAAGTGTTGAACATAGACTCTATGCCTAACCAAGTTTCATATATTTGGTGACACTTTGAAATATGTATTACTGTGGTCTCACCACCCATAATGAATATTAGTCACCTAATTTCACTAAAATGATGACAACGATTTATAATCAGATGAAGTATGGGTTCCCCCACTACAATTCATGTTGAAGTACTCTATATCAATCTTACTATGGTAGGTGGAGCTCTGACTAGCCTTGATACTAATTGGACAAGATCGAGAGCCTTTATTCAAACTATATTAGTTTATTCTATAATATCCTTATCAACAAATTCTTCATAGGTCAAAATAAAAAAATACTAAGCCTCAAACTAATCATAGGTGTTATCCCCATTTCAATTCATTGATCAATGATATGGTTAATTGTGATTATATCATGATAAATTTGATCCAACTAGGAGAAGAAAGTGGCATACTCAATTATTGAATGACTCTATTTCTATATGGAAATAAACTCACAACCTTCCCAAATATTCCATGTTTTTTTCAAAAAAATAGGATGAAAATATCGATTAATTTATCCCATGTGATATCCTTATGAAATATTTCTAAAACTGTGGACTCCCACCACTTATGTCTTGGTCCTTCTAATATCTATGTGACGAATTCAACATTATTGGTATATAGGGTCTTCATGAAAGGGAATTAAAACTCAAATTTTTAATCATTATTTAGTCTCTTAGGGATGTTTATCACCATAAAAGTTCAGATTATTCTTCTTAGTAATTTTTTATCAGGGTACACCAAACAATCTTTTTTCATCCTCTCTATTGGACTAAATATTGAGTATTTTAAAATAGAGATTCAATGAAGGTTAGGTCTACACCATGGTTACCCCATAGCAAATCCCCCAAAACATCCATTCATTATTTTCTAGGAATCGTTATAGTAACATTAATCTATAAAACAAAATACATAAAATCAATGAATTTAAAATTCCAATTCAAAATTCACCAATTAATTAATAAAACACTTTCAAGAACCCATAAATAATTAGTAACATCATTCATGGAAATTTCAAATACCACACCTATGAATAAATTAATAATATAATAATTTCTATTATTATAACCATCATTTTCACATGGTGTCCACTTATCATGTGAAATAGAATTCACAGGGTGATATGATTGGTCCTGCGAGTTCTATAGATTTTTTTAAAAATCATGTTACAAAACCATAAACCAATATGTACTTCTCCTATTTTACACTGAAAAATAAAATTACCCAATAAATACACAATCTTTCTATTTGAGACTAACATAAATAAATTAAAAAAAGATTATATAAAAAAACTCCTTTATAATTTTAAATCAAAGAGAAAAATTAATGAATCCAATGATAAGTCAAGGTTTAATATCAAAAAGAGTTTTCTATGTACTCTCCCATACAAACCTCTCAATACATAGTGGTTTTATATCTGCACTACATTTCTCACCCAATGAAAATATAGATTTGATAAATGTTTTAATGAATTAGTTTGTGAGGACATGACATGTCACCCAACCCCACTAATAAAATAACCTGAAACAAAATCCTAATTATCTATTACTAGGGAAAACAATCTGGGAATCCAATGAAACTTATTAGTGATGGTTTTACCCTCATAATCAAAATAATAAATTCAATAATCCTACCTATATTTTTGGCATGAGTAGTCCAGAGATTTAAAATCCATGCCAACAAATATTTATTCCCAAAATATATGGAAAATCAAACAATGTATAGGCCTAGAAAATAATAATGGTAAATAATAAACACCATAATTTATGAATAACTAACAGTAAGAATCATCAATTATTAAAATACATAAATTTTTTGTCATGGTTATTGAGTAATGTAAAGAATGACCCAAAACAACCAAGGATCCCAAAATAATCTATATAAGGCCAACACTCCTCAAAAATCATGTTCACCACCATCATTATAAAAAAGGACGAACAACCTCCTGAACGTCAACAAATGTTCATGAAACCCTTTAAATTTATTTTTCTGAAAAATCCATCTTTTAAAAAAATCTAAAGTTTTATATAGCGTGTGAGAATAAAATTCTCATTAGATAACCTAATGAATCTATATAGGTAAATTAACTTATAAATTTGTTTCCCTAGATCAAAATAAATATTTGAAAACTAAATTTTTAATTAATAATGTTTCTTAAAATATTTGAGTCCTTGAAATATAATCCATACTATAAAAAAATTAATAATTAAATGGATTATAAATAAATGCAGCAAAATATATGAGATATCCTAATCATAGACATGAAACAGGTGATAATGAACACGACACAAACAACATGGGATTGAACTATTTACAAATGTAAATATGGACCCTCCATAGAAACATTAGTTTAAATAGAATAACATATTCATCCACCCTAATGAGGTCAATTTTCTTATTGGTGTACTAATATTTCCAATCAGAACACCTAGTTTGACTTGGACACTAACCCTAGTAAATGAACAATATATACTTATTATTGTATCTGTTTGAGTTGAATACTCACCCAATTACTCCCATGTTATTCCAAAAATAATATATATATTATCCATAAAATAATCTTATAAATTAAATATCTGATGTTAAATAATTTTTGATTCCCCGTTAAATGTTGAATGGTAACGATTTCATTATTTAAATAATTTCATTTAAAATGTTCTAGGTGTTTATCAAATTGTTAATGAAATTCATCTAAAAGTTCATTTAACCTCTAAAAACTAATTAATAAAAACAATAAATCAAAAAATAGACCTCAATGTATCATATTAATCAGTATTTATCAATTCAAACCACTATAAGACAATTAAATATGAGCATTCATAGAAAATTCAATCTAGATAGAGACAAATAGAAAAATGTAATGTAAATGCAATTCCTTTTCTTGAAGTCTCTAGATATGATATGGGATGATCTTAAAAATCATAGAATAATATGTAATTTCATTAAACATTGATCTTGAACCATTTTTTTCCATGATGAAATATCATTCAATACTCCCATTAAATTGATGAATGTGGGGATAATTGGAAAGGTGAGGAGAAATATAAATTAAATAAAGCCCTATATTGATTAAATTAAATAAGAAATAGGTGAGAATATAGTGGTGGTAAGAGAGAAGATACTCTTCTAGGCAAAAGGTCTGGTGAGAACTAATGGGAAGAGATATATGGGTAGAGATGTTGAAATTCAAAATGGTAATTATGTGAATTTCACTTTAGTATTAAATCTATTTCACCAAATGTTTTGGTAATATAATCTTCCAATACATGAACTGGCGATACAGATCACATCTTATTTACAATATGGGATTCAAGATCATCATGCATAGTATACTGAGTTCACCAAATAGAAATTTATCTTCGAATATCTAGCTATAACCACACCCCTACAACCACAATAGGTAAAATCATTACTATTGGTCAGCCTAAAAGAATAGTCAACTAAAAGATATAGTTTTAGGACACTAACCACCATTTTCAAACCTGAATGTTGTCCTTGGATTGTCCTATGTATTCCCAACAGGATAGACCATGTCATTTATTATGATAGGCTTGGACTACAACCATAGTTCATTTTATCCATGCAAGTAGGTGTGCACTTAAACCCAAATAAATTCTTGGAAGGAGAGGGAACATGATGGGAATATGGTATTTTGACACAACTACAAACACACAAAGATATATATATATATATATATATATATAAAGATTTATATAAAGTGTTTTAGATGAATGGTAATGTGTTAGTATAGTAAAATGAATGTCGTAAGATCAAAATAATGTTGGGATATTTCTTTTTAGTCATAAGCATATGGTGGGTTCCTATAGTCATTGGTCCCGACCATAACCCACTATTACTAACTATGGTGGTAGATAAATATATCCATGACCTGATCCTGACTATAGAAATATTTTATAGAAACACCATTAGTAGAAAAATTATTATTGACCATAATTATAGACTATATCCAGGGCTAACAGGGGTATTAGAATGATTTTTTTCATGGAAATATACTTATTCTTTTTTAGTTGAAGTAACCAATTAAAACATCTATTGAATCCCTCATCCTTTTTTGAATTTATTAGAGAACAATTTATTCTGATTATGAGATAAATGGTGTATAAATTACTATTTTACAAAATAATTGATTCCCATATCTTAGAAACTCAAATGATAAATAAATTGAAAAAATGAAATATATTTACATATTATTGTCACCCTTGATTTTAAAACATTATAAAATTAATATACCTTATTAATCATTCAATTTTAATTTAATTTCCCAATATTCTAATGAAATTAATATAGTATGTAAAATATACATACATGAGTTCATTACACAAATCAATAATAAATCCATTGAAATAAATCAAATAACACCACTAACACCCTCTAAAAAATACGCATTTTTATTGATCAATAATCATTAAAACACAATCAATCATCCTCAAATATAATGTATCAAGTTAAAAAAACATAATGGCATGGAGATAAAAAACTATAATATCTCATTATTTTGAATAATTCATTTATAATGTTCCAAACATGTTACCTAAAACCCGCATGGGATGCTTGTGAATTTTAAATGATTTTATGCCTTCCATTAAAAAATTATTTTAACAAATCCATGAAAACCTGAAATGAAATTGATTTCAAAATCAGTTTATTATCATCTAAAACAATTTAAAATTACCATAATACAATCATGTATTCAAAAAAATACAAATATCCAAAGAAAACCCCATTCTAAAAGACGTTCTAATTCATCCATCATATCATTAAAAAGAAACTGATTTCAAAAACCACATTAAAACAATTCATTTTATAAAATAAATCACCTTTAATTTTTTTAAAAACACCAGGTATCAAATTAATTCATTAAAAAAACTATTTAAATCCATTGAAAACACTCAAGTTCCATATTGAAACCCCATTAGTAAACAATTTAAAATGCCTCATCGGTAACACATATATGTATACTCAAGAAAGAGAATAATTTCTAAAACATACAATAATCTCATGGAATATAATTTAAATGAATTACATAGAACACCAACCTCATTTAGGTAGAAATACAACAAAATCTATCACCTTGGATATAGAGAGCCTAACCAACAAATAAGACACATTTCAATACCCATAAACATATATACGATAATTAGTAAACCCATTACACAACCTAAACCCAAACCACGTAGTTTTTAGGGTTTAATTTAGAAATAAAATCAAGGGGAAATGATTAATATGGGAAAAAAGGTATAGAAAATTGGAATATGGAAGGAGATTAAATTATAAAATATCTTTAAATTAAATAAATACATCTTGAAAATGATGCATATGGGAGGGGAGAAAATTCTAATTCATTCCCAATGCCATCCAAATTAGAGGTGAATAGGGATACCAAAAAAATTACATTAGAGGAGGAGAAAACAAAAAATATAATTTTTTGTGAATTTGGATTGGACTCATTGTTAAACTGAATGGTTAGAAAACATTGAGAGCAAATAATGTAGGCTTCATTGGATAGAACTACCATAACATGAATTCTTTTGGAGAAAATATACTATCTAAAAATTCATTAAATATTAGGGTCACCCCACACCTAATACCGATTTGAACATTCTTCTGGAAACCTGATATGGTTTGCTAAACCATGAACCAACTGTGAAAAATAAACAATTTAATGTTTCATCACAATGCATGGTTTTCCTACATAGTTCTCAAAACATTCTGACAACTATGAGAAGGGGAAATCATTGTATTTTAAAATTTGATGCCTAATAATTCAAAAAAAAACATTACGTAACCCAAATAAACATGAAAAAATACAATAGTGACACATGGGTGTCATAAAGACTACCCATGTAAACAAGCTAAAACTTATAACACATAGAAAAACAAACATGAGAGGCATAAGTATAATTGTAGGTGAAAGGATTTAATATAATGGAGGATTAGTTGGGTGAGTATTTTGGGAGGAAAATAAAGAATTATAATAAGTGTGTCACATGTGAAAATATATAACTTCTCATAAAAAACTAGTAGAATATCTATTGTGTACCAGATCAAATTGTACTAGGTGCCTAGTGATCCAACAACAACCCATCACACCCCCAATGGTAGAATGTTGGGGATCCTAGACCTATATGGATTATTCATAGGTAATTATGTATATGGTCCACTAATAACATGAACCTGGCACCCTCTAGCATTAAATATAGTATGGGTTCCCTAGTACCCCTTCGTGAAATACTCTCAATCATCGGAAACATTCGGGAAAATCCTAATTATCCAAGAATAAATATTTTTATAAATAATACCTAAATTCATAAATAAAAATTTAATTCTTATTGTATAAAATAAAAATATATATTGGAATTAATGTTCTGTTCATGAAGAAGTTTATTCCTTTGAAAATAATTATCTGAGATGCATAAGAGGTTCTTAAATATATGAAAATGATTAATAAATAATGTGTCGCTATCAATATAACCTCATAAGGATACAAAGGTAAGATTCTAATAATATATATATTACCTAATGAATAATATCGACTAAAATTTTGATGGATTAATTCATAGTCCCTACAGGGTCCAGGTGTTTTAGACATACTCATATTATATGTAAACTTATAAATCCTACAAGGGTTCTTATAATCTCTTAATCAATGAAACTATACTAAATTACAACATAGACTATGTCTAAAATGGTTATCCTGGATGTTTAAGCATGAATAATATGACCACTGCATAAATCAATACATGTTATTAAGAAAATAATATATATATGTTTGAACTAAATTGAAAAATTAATTATGCTAACTATTATGAAAAATATGAAACATTGACCTAAAAAAATGACGTATGATTTATATTGTGTCTTTAGAATTAAAATAATTATTTTTAGGCCTCTAAGTGATATGATAAAAAATATTGTTCTCATAGAATAAAGTTTTTATAATATTTTATTTTAAATATGTTCAGTATACTCCTTCATTTCTTATAACACTACAAGGAAAAGTGAAAATTTTTAGGGGATCCTAAAAAAGTTTCAATTAGGATAAATATGGGGATATAAATGATACTAGAGTATATATATGATCTAATATTATTTTAAAAGCTAACTTTTAACATATTAACATATAAATAATACCAATGATGAATGGTGATGTAAATTTTTTAGTTGACTAGATCGCATAATAGAAAAACTATATCAATTATACTAAAGATTATTTCATTTTTCCTCTATGATTTTACAATTATTTTCTTATAAGGAAAAACTATTCAAACTATAAACATATAGATAATGACATTTTTTAAATATCGGTAATTTTTTTATTATTAAATATGTGATAGATAATGAATTCATAAAAATAATGGCTTAAAATAGATTATGTACCCACTATATTGAAATATGTTAGCACATTTTCTATAAAGTTACCATAATCTCCATGAAATAAGAAATATGATATATCTATTGATATAAAACAATATTTTATCCCAATATCTAGTATACCATACTAAATGACTAATTTTGAGATAGTGAAAAGAGGATCAGATATTGTTGGAATATTTTTTATTTTAATCCACTATATCTATCAGGAGTAGATTTTGAAGGTAAATGGTGGTGGTGAAGTTGTGTTGTTGATTAAATTTCATGTGGTAAAATATTAATTCTCTTAATTTATATCATTTTACTATGGTTTATTCCAACTTAAAGATATGGGAGAATTGTTCCTATTATGCATTTCCAATTGATTATTATACTATTATTGGGGAAATTGTGTAATAATAGTATATAATATAGTGTAATATCTTGGACGCTAATATTTTCATATTTCTTCTAGGTATGATGGGATATATATTATTATTTGTATTTAGATCATGAATTATATTATTGGGTTTTTACTAGTATTAGTGTATATTGGGATTCAAAGAATAGATGGTTATGGAAAATAAAGAGATTCAAGTATTTTGTTACGAATTCCAAGGTCTCATTCATTACATAAAAATGAGATTCATTAAAATAGAATGTAATTTTTATACAAATTTAATTGTTTTTTAATTTAATGTTGTGTGGGATATAAGAATATTCACTTTTTTCAATGGTCTAGATTATCGTCCACTTTCGCACTATAATGTAAGGGAATAACATCCTGAATTTTATTTATTTATTGTTATTTGTAACTTCAAGGGTATTTTATTATTCAATATTGTTTGTGTTTCTTCATCATGACTAATTTAGGACCTAGTGGTTTTCCTAATGACCTAGTATACACTACTAATATTGTTTTATTATTCCATCTATAAGAGGTCATCATCATGTTAATAATCGTAATTCTTCTTTGACTCTTATTCATATTATTTTTATTCTTAAACCCATCTGAAATCCAATTTGGTGTTTGGCTCACATTTTATGTATTTTAGGGATGATAAATTAATATTATATATATATTTTTGGACATCTAAGTGTGTTTATAATAATTTAATCTTCCTTCTCTTCATATAATTTTGATTCATTGATCATTAAATTTTGGAATTGAATTTCAATTACATATATTTATTTAATATTATTATTTTAAATTGTGACGTTTTAGTTTTTATTAAGTGAATATTTTGTATTATCCAAATTAAAAATAATGAATTAAACATAAGTAGAAAATATAAGGGTATCAATTGTGTTTTCTTGGATTTCATTTTCACTTATAAGGATATTTTTATTATTGAGTTAATAGTATTAATGTGACTACAAGATTAATTATTATTAAATCATTATTTGCATGGATAAATAAACAGGATGATGTTAATGAATTACAAAGGGAAAATCAATAAATTGTATTCATTTTCAATATATTTAATGATAATGATGTATGATAATTTTATTAGATGTGATAAATAAATGGGTGGATTATATAAAATTTATATTAGTTAAATTATTTTTCCCTATTAATGTTTTTTCTCGTTGTTATGGTTTTCATTCTTGTTGATGTGGTATAAAATATAATTATCATTGTCCTTTATCTGTAATTACTATAATTCTATGTTTAGGTTGATAAGGTTCTATGTGTTATGGTTTCCTGTTAATATGTACTATACTAAATTAAATGAATGAATTAAATAAAGATAAATTCAAATGGGGTTTGATGAGTTAATAAGAAACTATAATTACTAAATAAATATTAATGAAATTAAATATGTATAAAGTTAAATAAAATATGTAATGTGGAAGTGTTTAATTAAGATTGAAATTAATGGAAATAAATACGAACCATGAATTTAATATAGTTTCTAATTGATTAAAGTATGAATTTTTATTGAAATATGAAATATGATGAAGATGTTTTATTGTGAGGTAGCGTAGTTAATTTATTTACCTATCTTTAACTATTTTATGGATAGGGGTGGATGTGTTTTTTGACGTTGTTGTGGAATTAATGGTGGGGAGAAAGGTTACGGTTATCAAGGTTTTATGGTATAATAAAATAACTTGGTTGGACATTCCTATTTAATTTTTTTAATTACTATGTTTTTATATTTTGTATTCATTATAACACATTTTAGGGAATGTAACTGATAAGGATATAAGGTCCTGGGTTCTGGGTAAACACTTAATATATAGGATGTTGGTGATACATATGTCGTACTACTCTCACTCGCTGTTCTACACATTATATTGGTATATAAATGTGGTTTTGGTTATTAATATGTGATTTTGGTTATATAGTTATGTATATGTGGATATGGTTATTCAGATATTACAGTGGTTATTTAGTTATCTTTTTAATGGTTATATGGAAACAAAAGGGTACAAAATATTTTATTGGGATTTGATCCTGAAATGATTAGTATGGAAGCAAGTTTGGTGTCCAATTCATTATATTTATTTTCTCGTCTACAAGGTTTCTTCCTTGTATGATAATTTAGCGAGTGACCTTTTATGAGATTATGATTATAGTTGACTGGGGATAGGTAATGAGATTATTTTTCTATTTATTTACCAAGGTTTTCGTATTAGTTTTCGACCTATTCGAGAGTGGTTCTATGGAGGAACTTCATAAGTTAATTTTTATGCATACCCATACATATCAATTGTATTATTTATTGATTATAGGGTATAATTATTTATTTATATTTAAATATATATCTTGCTCCATAGGTTTTAGTTGAATTCCATAAATTTATGGTTGTCTCTTTTGGTTTGGTTTATTTTATAGTTGATGAATTTTACTATCTTTTAACATTAAATGCATTACATTTGGGATTTTAGATTCTTTTATTTTATATATAGATGGTGTTAATCAGAGATTTATTTATCATTACTATGATTGTGAGGGTAATTCATCTAATATTTAATGATTATTCCCTTACCACTAGTACATATCCCATGGAAACTTTGAGTCAAGAATATTGGTTCACTTTTAAATTTTATTCTTATTCCGAAGGTGTTTTAGTTTGTAAAAGTCCCGATAGAGAGGTATCAAAAAATTAGTTCAGTGATATGATGGAGTTTAAGGTTAATAACTAATCAAGATTGTATTTTGTTTGGTTTGTCAATAGTATCATTCAATCATATAATGTAATGTAGTAAAGGGTTAATTATTGGGATATATATGGGGCCCTTATGATCTTATTCTAGGACCCTATGTTTAATTAATATATAAATGTGATTATATTGATTTTGTGGTAGAAAAAGGGTTTATATATATGTTTTTTAATTCTTTCCACCAATGTTTAAATTGGGAATATATCTATGGAATTAATGTACTGTTATTTAGAAAAAGTTTATATGAAATATAAATCACATGATTTGGATATTTTTATATTGTAAATATAAATGATCGAATGAATCTCTATATAGATCTAGTTGGTTAGGTAAAATAGGATGTTCTAGAAGATCATAAGAGGATTGATCCCAAACAGATTGATTCATTACGAAAGTATATTTAAGATTTCTAGAGTTATATTCAATAAAATAATGAGAATATTATCTCTGATTACGAGATAAATAGGTGGTTAGAGGTTCTTGAGATTGATTTTAGTCTCATTCGTGTGATGATGATGCATTGAATACCATTAGTTCATAATGTATTGAGATGTGTAGATACAAAATATTGTATTTACAAAATGGGTTATTGTATAAAGTTGGAGGTGATTTCTGTTCATTTCAAAAAAATATGAGTTGTGTTGTTATCATTAATATTTAGTATAGTTTGTCGAAAGGATTTTATCACCATTAGAGAATGGAAATTATGATTGATAGAATTTTTATTATAATTTATGAACCTTCTCTCATACTATTTTCATATTATTCATGATGGTGAGGGAAAGTAATGTAATTTTGATGATTATTTATATCTTGATGTTTGCCAACATGTAAATACATTTATACAGTCTTAATATATTAAGGGGTTAAATATGGATGAGATTGTTGGGAAGATTCTGATATGGGTAGGATCTTCCAATGTTGGAATTCCTCAAAACCACTTGTGGAGCATATCAGTGTAGTGGTTCCCTCAGTTATATGGGCACCAATGGTTTTAAATAACAAAAGTTTTTCCAATAATTAATCTCAAATTTTTATAGAGTTTGTGTTTCTCATAATTATATTGGGATATTTGGTATAGTTTTATTTGTATTTGGATGACAATTCTATTAAAAAAATCACAGTGTATAACCATTCATAGTGGCCAACATGGGGTTGGGATCATTTTAGATATAATATTTTTAAAATTTTCTTTTGAGGAATTATCAAAAGAAATGGGGTGCTTAGAAAATTGGACAACATATGGGTGATGAAAAAAATAGATAAAATCAAAAAATATTCACCATCCATTGGGATATAATATAGATCATGGATGAGGTGGTGCATATAATCAAGGATTGTGGGGTATAGGAGAAGGTTGTGGTTAGTTCCAAGTGTTAGAGCTTCTAGTGCCATGGTGAACTATGATCATTTGAGGAATCACTTATCATTATAGTATAATTATATATAATTTAATCTATTTCAGATCTTTTCATACCTTTACATCACCAACCATTTTCTTAGAATTGGTATGTAAGGTGGTTAGAAATACAATAACCTTGGTTTGGAAAATTCATGTTAGATGAAAATTTATATTTTAAATGATGTGATAGGGTTGTAAATGATTGGTAGGGTAGAAACATTCCATAGGGAGTTCATTTTTATTATATATACACCCATACAATGTTATTATCAACATTGGTTAGTAGTAATATTGGTGATTTATTACAAATTAGTTCAAAATATGAGTGGTTTTATCTGATGTAGAGAGTACGTGTATCATGTTCATAAGGGTGTTATATCATTGGATGGGTCCCAGATACTTGAATACTCTGCTTTCACAATTGGATACATAGATATTTGGTTTAATATAAGTTTTAGTGATGGAATTTCATAGAATTATAATTTATTCAAATATTTTTCTTAATGATGTTATAGAACTACCACCTTAATGTGAAATATATTGTTGCATAAATATAATCCCATCATCTCTATAATTTCTATTCAACCTTGTTGAACAATACCATTTTAATTGTGAGATTTGTGGACTCTTTTGAGGATATTTTATAGGAATTCTTCATCTAGCCTTAGTTTTTAACTTGAACATCACAATAAAATGAAATAAGATGATATTTTGTTCTATGAAAAAGATAATATTGTTTAAAAAAACTAAAAATGAAGAATTTATATCCCCACAGAAGGATTTTTTCCAAATTTTGTTAGTGTAATTGATCTAGTTGGTTCTAAAAGATTTATTTATTTTAGATAACATCAGATGAGGGTGAAAAAAGAAGATAAGTAAATGACTAATTTCAGGTTAAACTATTGATGACTGGAGTTTGTAGTGTTACAATTTGGATTCATCAACAACTATACTATATTAATGATCTTAATAAACATAATTTTACATGGGTTACTAGATCAGCTGATGGTTACATTTCTTGATGATATCATACTTTATTGGAGATCATAGTTGAATAAAAAAAGGAAATATGGTTTTTTAGAGATAAAAAGAATAAATTAGTTATATAGAATGTTATGAAAGTGCATGGTTTTCATATGTGAAATGAATTTCAATAGGTATATAATGTATGGGTATGGTGTCATTTCTATTCCCTAAAAAATATAGGTAATTAATTCTTATTTATAACCCAATAAAAGTGTTCATGTATGTGGTTTCCTTAGTCTCCTTGGACATTATAAGAGTTTTGTGAATAACATATCTTAGAATTTGTCCGCCCATGGTAGCATTCCAAAGGATAGACCATTCTGTTGTATTGATTGATTGGGGTTGATGTGGTGTTTCAGTACATGAATAAGAAGTTGATCAGTGATCTTAATCTTCATTTTTCTAAAGAAGGTGTTATGCTTGTGGTATTTTCAAAATATTACTATTTCTGTTGAGTTCTTTTAGTATAAACTATTTGTAATATATTATGTGTTTTGGATGTCCCATCCACTTAAATTTAATTATGAAACACATGATCTTAATATTTTGATTACCGAGTTTTTGTAAATCTATTGAAGAATTATTTTATTGGGGAGTTTTGTAGTATTCAATTATTATAGGACCCAATGATATATGTTATCATGAATGGAATGGAATTTATATCTATATAAATGTTTGCATTTAAACAATGATTTTAATTTAAAGATCTAATAGTCTATAGGAAAAGGAAATATTGTAGATGATGTGCTATATAAGATGATTTATAGTGATGTGTCTCAAGAGTTTGGGGATGCATACATGATAATAGATGAGCATTCATCATTTCATTTCGATTTGGGGAAAGTCAATGATGATGATATACAATATTAAATGATAGTGGATCAATCATTATTATAATATGTGTAGGAATATAATTTGGGAGAACCTACAAACTATTATGGAGAGATTATTTGGTTTATAAAGTCATCTCTGGCAGATAATTAGAGGATTATCAACATCAAGAGTTTTTTAGGACAAAATTTTCATTTTATTGGAAATTTTAGAGGAAGCTAAACATAAGTTTCATAGAAAAATATAGGGTTTATATTATGTTATATCCAATAGGTACATTTCTTTTAATGATTGCTTATTGTGATATTGTACAACAAGGTTAGTGGATGCGATTGTTTTTTGATGTTTAGATCTTCAGTTGGGGAAACATAATCAGAAAGATCTAGTAGGTCTATTAAAACCCTTGGATGCCCCTCTATGAAAATAGAAGTAACTTTTAGTGAATTTAATGACTATTTTGACACAATATTTATGTGGTTAGGAATCCATTTTGGAGATTAAAGAGAATATTATTTTAGAATCATTAAGGACAATATAAGTGGATTTGGTTGAAATGCTTCATGGTATTAAATATTGATTATATATGATTGAGATAATTATTTTACCATAATAACTTAAAACTATTTTTAGGGATATTTAATCTCATAATTATTCATTATCACAATTTTTTATCGTTAGACATGTCATTAGAAGAAGTAGATTATCAAAAAATTGATGGATATCTTTCATTCCAATATTTTTTATTCTGGTGGTTAAATGGTAAATAACATTACCTTATTAGAGTTTTTATATAATAATATATATTACTCAACCATTTACAATTATTATTTCACGTTTTCTTATGAGAGGGCTTACTGATCTATTTTATGTTAGAAAAAGTTTAATGATTCAATAATTCTTGAAAGTATTTTTTGTATAATTCAATATAAAATTTTTATGTGATTCATAAATTAATGATGTAATATAATGATCACTAGAATTCATAGGATTACCATAAGAGGATACTTTTATGTTTTTTATTTAGTGTTGATTTTTTTTCTAAATAACACTCTAATTCTTAATCATTATTGATTTAATATATTATATAAGTTTTATCTTTGGTTTGTCAGAACTTTTTATATTTTGAAGTGAGTTGGTGAAGTGTCATATTGATTTTCTATTCCTCCTTTTATGTATCATATTCACATATTCTGTAATGTTTCATATATTTGATGGTAAATTATATATTATTACCCTTTAATCAATTATGAAGAGTTAGATATTGAGGAAGATGTTACATTTATTAATCATATCTTATAGAATCTAGAACACTATGAGAAGGATTTGTGAGGATGTTCATCTACATTTACTCATGTATTGTGAAGGAATGGGTTTTAAGATGAATGTGTTTTTGAGTTAGAACCATTTTATTTATCTTATCATTAAGGTATTATTTTATTTTTGGTTTCATTTAGTCATGTTCACATTTGTATTGTACGGACATAAATGATGTGGGTTGTTAATTCTTTCATATTGTTTTTATTTTTTAATGAATCCTAATTTTTGAGAATATAAAGGAGTGTGTTTATTTTTGGATATTTTTCCCTCCAAATTATTTACTAGAATAAATTGTATTTTAATCAATTGAGAGGTATTATATATATATTTCCAGATTTTCACAATCCTCTATTTCGTGTTTTTAATGTTTTGGTTTTTCTTTTGTGGTGAATGGTGGAGGAGGAGTTTAGGGTAAGAAGAAATTTATTCTTGAAAAAAAATTCAATATAGGAAATCATTACACCAAGGTTTATGGCTTATTAGTGATAGAGGATTGTGTTTCCTATTGTGTTTGTCTCCTGATTGTTACGTTATAGTTCTTATAATTGAGGAATAATGGGATGAGTCACATCATAACCCCTTACACAAATTTATTTTCTTGTCCCTTCACGATTTTGTGGATTATACATTGAATAATTGTTTTAGGCTATGAAATAAATGGAATATTCCATTTATACTTGGTTTATATCATTATAATATGTCATTTTTTTGTGGATATTATGTTTAAGGGGTTATTTGGATTTGGAAACAAAAGAAAGGTTAGGTTTTTTCAATGAAAGTTGACAGATTATTAATTAAAATATAACAATAATAATTAAACCATAATTTTATTTATTTTAATCAAAATTAAATGGTTATTTATTTAAACCTATATGTTATAGATATGGATGTTAACACTGAGGTTTTTGAAGAAAAACCTAACTGATCTTTATTTCTCTTTAATGAAATATCATTATGAAATAATTTTTCGATCTAATTTAAATTTATAAATTCTATTAGATTAAGAGTTAATTTTTTTTTGAACTTCTTCCTCATATTATTGGAGATCCATGGGGTTTTCATGACTCCCTTGTATTACCACATATTGTTGTTTGATTATTTTATTATAAATCCACAAGATTCGTCTAAATCAAGGTAATTATTAAATGATTATTTTTCATATTTTCTTATGTAATATTATATATTTAAGAAATTATTTAGGTTTTATTGTGATGATGTATTGATATTTCATAGGTTTAATGCGATATAATTATGAATTTTTAAGATTTTGATCATGGTTTCCATACATTATATGCATTGTGATAAATCGATCTTCAATACGATGTACGTGATCTGGATTCTCTCTCTATATTTAATTTTTGGAAGGGAATTTGTATTGATTTAGTATTCATTGGGTTAATTTATTTAATTAAACAAATTAATGGGTGTTCAATGTGTTTTATCTAATATTTTTCTTATTTTCGATGATATTTCTAATTGATATGTTAAAAATGTATTTGTTATTAAGATATTGGTATTGTATCAAATCATAATTTCAATGGGATTAATAAATTTGATTATTGTAATAAATTAATGTATATGAAATTTAAAAATTATTGTTGATTGATATTTCTTGAAGGCTTTTTTTATATTTTAAAAAAATAGAATAACTGGAGATAAATAAATAGGATAGTATTTTATATTATGATGTGGATTAATTTTTTATTGAATTTACATTTTTATTAAGTTTTTACATTTAGTTTTTTCATTTGTAGTAGTATATATATTCATGATGGGTCTCAATAGGTGGTTGGTGTAGTGGAATATTAAGTTTGTGGTGTTTTATTTAGTATTTTTCTAATAATACCGAATATGATGAATTAAATGAATGGATTAAATAAATCTATGATTGGTTCTTTTATGTATGTAACTCTCTCTCTCTCTGTGTGTGTGTTTATAATTATTACTATTTTTTTATTTACTTTGGGACACCATTAGAGTTGCGAATAGAAAAAAAATCCCATATGCGTACTTAGGTTCTATGTGTATCACTAATATTAATGACATGGGTATACAGATATATGGTTAACACCCCTCTCCTATTATCTATTATATAAATAATAAATTTATAAGGATGTGGTTTTTATTATGTGGATGTGTCTATGGTTATGTGCTTTTGAGTATGCCGATATGATTATATGGATATGATAGTGGTTATTAGATTATATGGTTGTATTATGCTGATATGGATAGAGTGAGAATTCATGGATAAATATTATTATCACACGAGGGAGACTAGATTAGTAGGGAATAGGGTTTAAAGTAAATTTAATCATATATATTTTCAAAAAAAAATTCAAACTTTTATATATATTTTGAAAGAAATACTTGGTCATTTTCAGATATAATTTTACCGTGAATGTATAATATGTTAGTTTAATAATATATTCATCAATATTTTAGTATTTTTCTTAAAAATGTTTTATAGAATCAATGGAGGAACTGACAAATTGTTAATTTACAATCTCCCCTAGTTCCATATAATATATTTATTATTTTTCAAGGTGTATTTCGTGGTAATTGTTTACATTACTATAATGTGGACATGATTTTGGTTAAATTTGTTGCCTTAAGATTTATCTATTTATGTATTGTTTCTTCTATAGGTGATACTTTTTTATGTAATTAAATCTATTATGTTTTATTAATATAGTTTGTCAGAATTAGATTGTGTGTGTTCTAATTAGTTATTTTTTATAATTCTAGGGATTATTTGGGTAATGAATACTATAATGTTTGATTATACCATCTATTCTAGTTGTTAACTAGTGTTCATTTAATAGATAGACTTTGGTGGTCACTCTTCTCTTCATAACTATCCATGGAGGTTTTCTAATGGGGGATCTTCTAATATTATATCATTCAAGAATAAATTGAAATAATTATGTGATATTGTTTTTATTTATATGATTATATCACCATAAGAATCACTAGTTTTATTTTCCATAATGAAAATAGGTTAATGAGGCTTTTAGATGATTATAATGAGATGAATAACATTTATAGAAATAAACAAATACACATTTACTTATATTTTTTATTTGCACGATCATACTCAAGAACATGTAAAACTTTCAACTATTTAACATCATAAAAACTTAAATAATTTAAGGGTGTAGGAAATGCATATTCAATATAGAATATTCCATAAAGGTTATAGTATTTTTGTGTTTATAAATATTTAATGAAATAATAAACAATAAATATTAAATGATTAAAACGTATAATTTTCATAGATTATTAATGTTAGTTTTTGATATTTTTTGTTTAATATTTCAATATATAATCTAAAATTAACATAGTGTTTGGAACCCATTTGAGTATTTATTTTGATTTCCCATGTGAAAATGGTTTGAGTATAATGTTTTTGAAGAATAAATTATAGTTGTAGAATTTCATTTTCATTAACCAAATTATAACCAATGATGATATATTTGCAGAACCATCAATGATCAATGGGGTTAATGGAAATAAATATAAATGATATATGTTGTTTTCATCTTCTATAATGTTACTATATATTGTTTTAAAAAAATAATTTTTTTAAAATATAGTGATGAAACTAATAAGTACGGTTTCCATGGTAACATGGTCAAAATAATATTAATATATTTTTCAATAGTTGATGAAGTAGATAATAAATTAACATTTATTAAACATGAAAACAAATAAATATGTGTATCTTATCTATAATTTTAATGTTTCTATATTAGTTGATATATAATTTAGAGTTGAATAATTTAAATTTTTTTAGTTAAAAATCCATATATAAAATTATATAAATCATGAATTTCAGTGATTAAAAATTTTAATTTCATAAAATGTAGTAACCTGGTCCCAGTATCCCGTATCCCATTCCCTACATTATTATGTTGGCATGATTATAAAGAATCAAATAACAATATACCCAAAAGGATTATTTTTATTGGAAACCAAATACATAAATTAAATCCACATTACATTGAAAATACTAAAAAAATAATACATAACAAACATAAAATATCAAAATCCTTGAAAACTCATTCCAAGATCCCTTCATCATATCCTGGGGAAAGTAAAAGAAATAACAGTGAGATAAAAAGCTATGTATGGGATATGTAAAATAGAATAAAAAATTAATCAATGAGAATAATTAACATGGAATGTCAGTTAACTAAAAAAACATTAATTTTAAATAAATCTTTATGTAAAAATTACTATAGAATGGTAAATAACTAAGAAAACATACCCTTTAATCAATAAAATGAGAGTGAAATGAATCCATATATTCTTATCATTTTAAAAATACTCTGGATAATAACAAATTACTTACGAATACACAAAATTATTAATTATTTGATGTCATGTATTGGGTACATGAACCACTACAATTGTGACGTTTCACAATACGGTTCTATCTATAAGTAAAAACTTGTTTAATGCTAGCTTAATTGATTTATCGTATAAGAATAGTTATTTTCATAGGGAATATATATAACTATAATCCACCCACATCTTACAATAAAAAATATTCAACAGATGTTGAATAACATATTTAATTCATAAAAAATGCGACTTATCATCAAATATTTGTATTGAATAAAAAAATACAAATTTATCAATATTTCCAAAAACAATCAAGAAAAATTCAAAATAAAAACCATATGTAAAACTAGGATATGGTTCAGGATATAATAACATCAATCATACATGAATATGAATATTTAATAAAAATTTATTTTCCAATTTAAAATTATTATAATATTGTAATTTTTTCAATATAATGTTAAAAATCACAAAGTAAATTGATATTGTAAAATTACTTTTATCTCATGGAAAAATTCATTTCAAGTCACATAATATTAAATAATAAATTTTTGGATCTTAAATTACAATTATAAATTATTAAATCATTATATTATATTTTAATGGGATATTATATTCCCCACATAGAAGTGATTTGGTTCATGATAAAAAATATGTCTCAATAGAATGTAAATTGAGATGGAATCCATTAACTTACACTTAATTTTAGTTGAATGCTATTAAACCTCTTTTTTAATGGTTATATGCATGTTATTAAATTATATCAAATCTATAATAACATTTATTATATCATATATTATATATATATATAATATCTTATTACCTATTTGTTAATAATATTTCATTATTTTCATAGTTTCGTGTGTAAATTTCATAATTTTTTGAGTACGTTTTGACTTGTTTATTTTTTTCTCATATTGATCATAATTTTATAATCTCCATAATTTAAACCAAGATTTATGTATCATATATATTCAGTATATATGAATTATAGAAATCCTTAATATATACTGATAAGAGATGAAACACACCGTTCATGGAGACGGGAGGCCATACATACACATGAATACTGATTCCATTTTCCAATCATATTAAAAGAGTGAAAATTAAATGAAATATATATTTTTATTATAGTTTAATTAAATATTTTCTATCATATATATCACATATTTTTATTAAAGCATCATTAATACATTCCATGTAAATACTAAAAAAATGACATCACTTTGAGGAGGCGGTAGTCCACACAACTGCAAATGAATTTTTTGTATTCCCATGAAATGAAATGAATAATGGTATGTGTTATATAATAATTAATGAATCATAAAGATATTATAATTTTCATATATATATATATATATATATCATATGTAAACTATAAATTTATAATTAATTCAAACCTTCAATGGTGCTAGTGGAAGAACGAACAACATCGGTTTGTGAGGTGGTTGTTTTCCATACACAGGAACATTGAATATTTGTCCCATTTGTTAGAAGTGTGTGAAGTTTTTTGTAGTAAACATATAACAACAAATTATTATTATTTTTAATATACATATATTATTATATAATCATACTATAATATTAAATGAATGAGTTTCAAAAATAAATAAAATGAAAATTTTATTATAAGTACAAAAATTATTTTTTTGGGTATCCTCATTAGGTCAAAATTAAAACCTTGAATTTATTTATTTCATAAAACAAAATTGACTCTATGATTAGGGTATTGATTTTTTGGAGTAAATTTTGTATTATTTTGTTAAATCATATGGCGTGATATGTGTGAAGAGAGGGGGATAAGTGGTGGTCTTTTATAAGGGGTGAGCAGAAAACATGTAAATACCAAAAGGTAAAATAGAATTGGGAGGTATCAATTGAATAATATTCCTCTAGTAATAAACCCTTTTATATTAAACAAGTTATATGGGAGATATATGACCATCCAATGGGTTCTTTACCAATTTATAGGCCATTTTTTCCTTATGATTAATGTTTAACCACATAGTAAACTCATTTTTAAATTAATCAATGAAATTTATTTTAATTTAATTCAATAAAATTTTGGGGAAAATATCTGTTGAAAATAATAAAAATTATAAATTATTTTGATTCAGAATAATGAACACATTTCTTCTAATTATTATTATATAAGTGGAAGAAATTAATTTAAAATTAATCCCACAGATAGGATGATACATCAGGTTTTTAAAGTGAAAGTGTTCAAATGGATGCTTTGTTTTTATTTGAAAAATCATTATTAAATTTATTTAATTGACCTAAATTTTATCAATATATGTATAACTGAACTACTTATATTTTAAATCAATGAATTTTTATTTTCGGTTAACCAGTTTAAT
The DNA here is from genome assembly GCA_963277665.1 of Viscum album. Classification (NCBI taxonomy): domain Eukaryota; kingdom Viridiplantae; phylum Streptophyta; class Magnoliopsida; order Santalales; family Viscaceae; genus Viscum; species Viscum album. The sequence continues at coordinate 599,418,742 of OY728121.1, forward strand.
TAATCTATGATTCTGATTCTTATTATTTTTTATCTTCAACCTCTCTCCAATACTCTTAGGTATTTAGGAAATGGTGGATATATTTCTAGTGATGAGTGATTTATATTATATAATTATTGGGGGAGATCCTAGTGAGTTTATATTCATTTAATATATCCTCTCTCCTCTTCATATCATATGATTCTTTAGGCTTTAATTTTAGTATTCTATTTTAATTATCTACATTTATTTAAATTTATTATTTTAAATTTTGATGTTTTAGTTATTATTAATTGAAGATATGGTATTATCCAAATTAAAAATTATAAATTTAATTTAATAAAAAATTTATTTGTATAATTTTTTTATTGGTTTCTATTTTCATTTCCAATTATATTCCTTACTAATAAATAATAGTGTTATCATGTTTAAGTTCTTGATTTAGTATTAAACAATTATTTAAATGGGATAAAAAATTTGAGGATGGGAAATAAATAAATAATGGAAAATCTCAAAAATATATTTTATTGGATTTATTTTTCATCATTTTTTGTTAATTTTATTATAATTGATAATGAAATGGGATAATTATATTTAAATTTATAATTATCAAATAATTTATATCTGATGATGTTTTTGTAGGTTGTTATGGTGTGGAGTCATGTTGTTTTAGTATAAATGATAATTATACTAGTTTTTTGTCTGTAATTGTTATGATTCTATTTTGAGTGTGATGTGGTTCTGTGTTGTGGTTTAACTCGAATATGTACTGTAATAAATTATATGAATGAAATTAGATGGGTTTTGATATGTTAATAAGAAACTAAAATTGACAAATTAATTTAAATTAAATAAAATTTTTAACAATTGAAATATAAATTTAAAAGTGAAAATGATTAATTAATATTTATATAGATGGAAGTAAATATTGATAATTCATTTAATATACTTGAAAATTGATTAAATTAGTAATTATTGAAGAAATATGAAATGGATTTTAGTTGATTAATTATTAGGTGTTGTTTTTATTTTAATTTATTTGCATTTCATTGTTCTTTGGATATTGATGTAACTATTTTTTAATGTTTTTCTGACACCATGGTGTGGTAATAAGTCATTGTTATCGATGATTAATAGTATAATGTGAACCCTTAGTAGGAATTATCTGTGTTTCTATTTGATTCTAATTATTATAATTTTTTATCTCATATGAATTATAACCCTTTTAAGATAATGAAATCAACAAACATATGATGTCTTGGGATCTATGTAAAACCAAAATATATAGGGTGTGGGTGATGTATATTTCATACTACTGTCACCCACTCTAATACACATAATATTGTTATATGAATGTGGTAGTGGATATAAAGATGTGATTTTGGTTATATGGTTATATATATGTGGATATGGTAATTCATAAATAACATCAGTTCTATAGTTATGTTAATTTTCATTATATGGACCTAGAAGATACAGAGTACTAGAAAATATATTATTGGTATGTGATGGTGATGATATTAGTGGGGAAGTAGGTTTACTATCCCGTTAATTATATTAATTTTTATTTATAACATGTTTCTTCCTTGTATGGAAATATATAAAGAAACCGTTTATGATATTAGGATGAATGTTGATTTTGGATCAGTAATGAGTTTATTTTTTTATGTGTTCACTATGGTTTTAGTATTCTTGTTCAACATATTGTATATTGGGTCTAAGAAAGAACTTATTGACTATATATTCAACTCAAACATACATCTATATTGTATTTTTTATTTATTATAGGGTGGAATAATTTATTTCATTGACATTTATATCAAAAAGAATAGATTTTAGTTCTATTACATACATTTGGAGTAGCTTCTTTGGATATTTTTTATTTTTTAGGTCACATAGTTTTATATTTTGTAATATTACTTGCATTATGTTTGGTATTTCAGGTTTATCTAATTTTATATATATTCAATTTTATTGTGTGATTCATTTATCATTCCTATGATTACGAGGGTAATGCATCCAATATTTCATGATTAATACCTTAGTGATATTATTTATCTCATGTTTAATTGGATTCAAGATTATAAGTTCAATTTTTCCTTTTCTACTTGTTTAGAAGGGGTTTTAGTTGGTACAAGTCATCAAAGGTCGGTATGCAAATTTTAGTTCAATGTTAATATTGAGTATAGAGTATATATCTATTTAAAATTAGATTTGTTTTGGTTTTCAAAAAGTATCATTCAATCATAGAATTTAATTTAGTTAGGGGTGAATAATTATGATATGTATAGGTTTATTAGGATCTTATTCTAGGACCATAATATTAATTTAATTATTATAGTGTGATTATATTGATTTTTGGTTTTGGGACTGGGTTTCATATAGGAATTATACTTATTTTCCCCGATTTTTCAATTATGAGAGACATATAAAGAAATAATATACTATTATTTAAAAATAATTAAATGAAATATTTACCCTGTGATTTTAGTATTTTATTATATTGTAAAGATGGTTGGCTGAAGGAATTTCTATATAGTTCAAGTTTCCCAGGTAAAAAATGATGTTCTAATTGATCATTAGTATGTTGATCCAAAAGAGGTTAACCCATTAAAGAAGGACTTTTATGAGTTCTTTATTTAGATTCAACAAAATTATGAGGGTATTATCTCCAATTAGTAAATCGAGAAATAGTTAGAGGTCAATGAATGTGATTTTAGTCTGATTCATGTGATGATGTATAATTGGATTCCATTAGTTCTCAGTTTATTCATAGGTTTATATAGCCATCATTGGATTCTTTATTTGGGTTATTGATAGAAATTTGAGGTGATTTGATACATTTTAAAAAATAATGAATCTAGTTTTTTATCTATGATTTTAAATATAGTGCGATGAAATTTTTTTCTCAACCTTTAGTAATGGAGATTCAGAGTGAGGGAATTTGGAGTACAATTTATGAACATCCATTATTATTCTTCTGACATTCTTCTTCATGATGAGGAGAAGTGAATAAAATATGGATGTTTTTTCAAATCTTGATATTCTCTAAGATGATATAAATTTTATACTATCATTATTTATTAAGGGTGTAAATAAAGATTAGATTATTGTTAATATTCTAATATATAATGGATATCACAAAATTTTAATTCATCAAAAATTATCAAGGTGTATATAAGTGATATGTTTTATCATTTATATGGGAATATTTGGTTTTATTTTAAAGGTGTTAGTCAAAATCACTCATGTATCTTTTCTAGAGAGTTAGTGTTTCTCGTAGCTATATTCATTGATTTAGTGTATTTTTATATGTTAGTGATTGATAATGCCATAAAAATTACAACGTATAAGAATTCATAGTATTTATCATGGTGTTCGACTCATTTTAGATAAAACATTGAAAGATTTTACATTGAGTCATTATCAGTAAAAATGTGGTTCTCAAATATTTAGACCATATATGTGTGGTAAAAAAATAGATAAAATCCAAAAATATTCATCTTCCTTGGAGAGCTTGTGCTGATCAAGGATGTGGTGGTGGATATCATCAATTAAGGTGTGGAAGAGGAGAATTATGTAGTTAGTTTCTTTAGAAGGATTTTCTCATACCATAGTTGACGAGGGTCATTTTAGGAATCATTTATCATTATTGTTCTATGATCTTAAATTTAATTTATTTGATGACTTTTTATACCTTTACATCACCCACCATAGTCAATGAATTTTTATATAAGCTGGTTATACATACAATACTATCATTATCGAAAATGCATATTAGATGACAGTTTATCTTTTATTAGATGTTTAAGTGGTGGGAGAAATCAGTAGAGTATAAAAAATCCTTGGGGGAGTTCATTTAATTATATATAAACCAATAAAATGTTATTACCTACATATATTAGTAGTAATATTTATGAGTTATTACTGATTACATTGAAATATGAGTGGAGTTTTCTACTTTGTAGACCATGTGTCTGGTGTTCAATAGCGTGTAATATCATTGGATGGGTTATAGATACATGGAGACTCTTTATTAATTATAGGATATTTGGATACTATGTTGAATAGATTTTATTCTAATGTAATTCCTTTAAATTATATTATTTTTTGAATTTTTTTCTTGATGATGTCATAGAACTAACCCCTCAATGTGAAAAAATTGGGATAAATTTAATCCCAAAGTCTCTCTAATTTTTTTCCATCTTATAGAATAGTTCCATTGGAACTATAATAGTAGTCAATTCTTGTTGAAGATCTAATATAAAAAAAATTTATATATAATTTATTTTTCAATTGATGACATTAAAAGAAATTAAAAAAATAAGATGGTAATTTTCCTATATGAAAAAAATAATTATTGAACTGACTAAAAATTAGGAAATACTATTCCCACTCAAGGAATGCTTGCATCTTTAGATATTGGATGGATCTAGTTGGTTCTAAAGGATTTATTTTTCATTTAGATAAAATCAGATTAGAGAGATAGAATATGATATTTAAATGACTAAATTATGGTTTTACTGTAGATTATTTGAGTTCATGGTGATACCCCTTGGATACCTCAACACCTTAATTATATTCATAGTAATGTGGAATATAGTGTTTTGTGGGTTTTCTGATTAGTTCATGGTAGAAATTATCAAATATATCATACTCTATTTGAGATCATAAATGAACAAGTGTAAGGATATATGGTTTTTATAGCTACAAATATAGAATTAGTTTTTTAGAATGTTATGAAAATGTATTTTATTTATTTGTGATGTAAATTTCCTTAGGCATGTCATCTATTGTTAGTGTGTGGTTTCTTGTCCATTAAAATTTTTTGTAATTATTTCATAAGTATAACCCATGAAAATTTGATTAGGTATGTTTTTTACATTGTCTCTCAGGTTATTATATTATTTTTGTGTCCAATTTATCTCAAATCCCCCCCCCCCCGTGATAGCCTTTAAAAGATTATGGACCATGACTTTATATCATTTGATTGGTGGTAAAGTGGTGTTTGAGTACCAGATGAAAAATTAGAATAGTGCACTTATTCTTCATTATCATAAAGAAGGTGTTATATTTGATGTATTTTATATAGATTCTTCTTTTTTGTTATCTTTTTTTATTATAAAATATTTTCAATATATTCGGTGTCTTGGTTTTTTCAACCTTGTTAATATAATTAAGAATACCATGATATTAATATTTGGATCCTAATGTTTACTCTAAATCTATTTAAGAATTATTTTAATCATGAGTGTTGTAGTAATAAAAAATTATTTGAACCCATGATATATCTTCTTTTAAAGGGAAATATAATTTATATCAATAAAGATGATTGTATATCATTTAAGATTATAATTTAATGATATATAAGGCCATAGAAAAAGAAAATATGGTTACATTTTTTATATATTTTATTCTTTATAGTGATGTTTATCAAGTGACTATATTTTTATATATGATAATAGTGGGGCATTCATCATCAAATTTGGATGTGTATAAAATAATGGGTGAGGATTTCTTATATTAGCTGATATTGTGTTCTTCATTACACTAGTAGGTGTAGTAATATCAATTTGGATTACTTAAGTAGGATGTATGGAAATATAATTTTATTATAAAGACACCCCATAGGGATAGTATTTGGAATATTAACATAGGGAGTTGTTTTAGTAGAAATTTTTTATTTTATTGGAATTATGAGTGGAAGTTCTAAAAAATTTTCTAAGCTTATCATTGGATATTTATTATATTATATCCAATATTTGTCTTTCATGGAATGATAAATTTTGGTGGATGTGTTTCACAAGGTTATTGGATGATATATTTTTTAAGTGTAGTCTATTATTTGGTGAAAATATATCATAGAGTACTAGTACGTCTATTCCAACCAATGGACATCTATTGGTGAAAATGTAAGGATATTTCACTAGATTTCATCAGTAGTTTTCTTCAATATTTAGGTTGTTTGGGAAAAATTTTGGTTTATAATGGACAAATTAATAAAATCAACTATTTTTTTTTGTTATTTAGGATACAATTATAGTATAAGAATTATCAAGCCTATATGCGGATTAGGTGGTATTGCATCATGAGGTTAAAAAAAGATAATATAATACTGAGATATTTATTTTACCTTTATTTTTATATGATTCTTTAGGGTAATTTTAGTTTTCAGTTATTGCTTATAAACAGAATTTTATCCTCAGACATATCATCATTGGAAGCTTTTGATGAAAACTAGAAGGACATATTTAATTACTATTTTTTTAATTTTGCTGGTTCTTGGGTGAATCCCTATCCATTAGTAGTTTTTTATGTCAATATATCTATCACAAAACTTTTACATATATTAGTTAATGTTTTCTATATGGAGGACTTACTGATATTGATTGTTGTAGACAATGATTAATCATTATGAAATTCAGATTTGTATTTACTATAGATTACAATTGAAAATTTTAATGTGATTCATGAATTAATGGAGGAACATAAGGATCACAAAAATTCACATAATGATATTAGGGGGATACAACTAGATTTTTCAGTTAATGTTAATTTATTTCTAAATAATTATCCCTATCATGGCCAATGGAGGTTTAACATAGGCATTATGTATTATCTTTGGTTTTTCATAACTTATTTGTTTTTGCGGTGAGATTGTGATGTTCCATGCTTATTTTTTATACCTCCATTTATGGATCAAATTCACATATTCTTTTATTTTCTAAATATTTGACAAAAACTTCTATATGAATCTTTTTTAATTAACTAGGCAAGTGAGCTATTGAGGAAGATGTGACATTTAGAGAGTATCTCATGGAAAATATGGAAGATTATGAAAATGTTTTATGAGTGTGTTCCATTCAATTACATCATTTATTTTGATGGTATAGTTCTTAAGAGGAATGTGTTTGGCATTGTGACCCATAGTTTTGTTCTTTTTATTGAGATATAGATTTATGTTTTTTTTCAAGTATCCATGGTCATATTTTTTTGTATTGACATGAATGATGTGGGTTGTTTCACCCTTCATATTGTTTTTGGTATTATAATGAAATGCATCCAATTTAATGAGTGTCAAAATGAGTTTATTTTTTTGTGTATGTCTTTATCCAATTTACGATTTGGATTCATTAGGATGGTAATATTTTTATGGGTATATAATATCATGTTTTGGATTTTTCTGAATCATCAAATTTTTGTTTTTAATAAGCTAAAGTAGATTTTTTAGTCGATGGTAGAAAAATAATGGAAGACAAGAAATTTTTTTATCATCCAATAAAATCATGTCACTATAATATATTATTTAAACACAATTTATATCATAGTGGAGATATAGTATTCATGATTCCTAATTGTGTTATATATTAATTATTTCATCATATTTTTTATAATTGGAACATTATGGGATGTATCGTACCATAATCTCTTACACTAATATGTATTTACATTGATTCTATATTTTATGTGTAATCTATTGAAGAAGAATTTTGGTATCTGAAATCAGTGAACTCATCCTTTTAAATACGATATATATCATTTTACTATGATGTTTTTGCAATAAATTTGGTTTAGTGGTTGATTTAGTTAATGAAACTCCTGAACTATGTGGTTTTTACAATTAATCATAAAGGGTTAGTAATAAAAAATTTACAATAGTAAATATAACATATAATTATTTAGTTTCATCAATGTTAAATGGATATTTACTTACTGTTATATAAGATATATAAGGAGATTCACATGATGTTTTTCCAAAAAACCGGTCACCTGATCTTTATTTCACTATAATGAAATTTCATTATGACATAATTTCAGTATATCCTATTAATTTATATATTCAATTAGACTAAGTGATCCAATCGGTTTTACTTTCTTTATCTCTTTTATTGGAGACCCATATGGTTTTTATGATTCCCTTGTATTCCTTTATATTGTTTTTTGATTCCTTCGTTACAAAGACTCTGGAATCATATCAATCAAGGTAATTATTCAATGATTAATTTTATTATTTTATCATACCCTTTTACATTTTTAATTTTTTATATAAGTTTTATAGTGAATGTTGACTGATATTTCATTAGGGTAATGGGACATACATATTAATTTTATATAGGTTGATCACAGTTTCTATATCATATAAAAAATTGTGATCGATTGAGTTCTGATTTGACATTGGTGATTTACATTCTCTAATTATATTTACCATATGGATGAGGAATTCTATTTATATAGTTCTAATTGGGTGAATAATTTTAATTGACCTAATTAATGGGAAGAAAATTTGTTTTATATGATTTTACTATTATTTACAATTATATTTCTAACTATTATGTTATGAATGTTATTTTCATATAGTGTTTGATATTATGTCAAAACAAGATATAATTGGGTTAAATAATTTTGAATATGGTAATGATATAAAATATATGAAATTTAGAAAATATTCTTGATTTATATTTATTGATGATATTATTTTAATTCATAAAATAATTAATAAGACTATATGAAGAAAAGGGTGAGCTGTTTCAATTATTTGGATGATAATTTGTTTTTTCATTTATATTTTTATATAGAGGTTATAGTTAGTTTTTTTGATAGTAGTATTTGACATATTAATGATGGTTGTTGGTGGGTTTTTGGTGTAGTGGAATGTTGAGGTTGATGTGGTTTTCTATTTGAAAATTTCCTAGGAAAATATAACATGATTAATGAAATGAATGAAATGAATAAATTGAAAGAGATTATCTTATAGAGAATTAATATAGAAACATAATTTATGAAATATTGTGGCTAAAAAATTTGATTATTTAAATGTAAATGATTATTTAGTTTTTCTATAATATGGTTGGGGCTACAAATTAATTTGGTAAGGTCTCATAATATGATTGGTTATTAATAAAATAAAACATTTATACAGAAATATGAAATAGTATGACAGTTTACTATAGAGATTTAGTAGTGTGGTAATTTTAATAAGCTCTTTAATTATTTTTTCGATATATGTTGTGATGGATGTTAATATCATTAAATGATATAGTAAAAAGGGGTTATGGATGTGGAGGTGTTGCAATAGAAGGTGAACCTAATATTAGGATTTCTCTTATATCTGCATATATTTGTGTGTGTGTGTGTTTATGACTATTAGAATTATTTTTTCTTAGGGAAAACCACTTGAGTTGGGTAAATAAAAATAATTCCCAAATGAAATATTTGGTTCTAGGTTTACCACAAACATCAATGATGTTAGTATATAAATATACGACTACTCCCCCTCTCTTTATTTCTATTTTATAAATAATAAATTTATATGGATTTAGTTATGTTTATGTGGATCTTTCTATGGTTATTATTTTCTGTGGATATGTATATGGTTATATGGACATGACATTGGTTATCTGGTTATATGGTTGTGGTTATGTAGATATGGAAGGAATGTGATTTCTAGGATGCATATTTTTGATACATGGGGGGTGAACAGATCTATTTGGAAGACGTTTTGGATTGCATTTCCTCTTATATATTTTCAAAACAAAAGTTTACCTTTTATATAAATTTGGAAACAAATAGTTGGTTATTTTCAGATGATATTTTAGCTTTGATGGGTAATGAGTTTGTTTAATAGTTTAGTCACTAATATTTTAGTATCTTTCCTAATTGTTTGATCGAGTGATTAATTGGAGGAAACTATTGATTAAACATGTATACAATCCTCTAATTATATATAATATTTTTAAGGTGGACTTACTAGTTATGTTAGAGATTATATGAATGTTCCATGTATTTTTGTTGGAGTTATTCCCTTAGGAATTGACAATTTAAGTATTTTTTCCATTATGGATGCTACATTTTTTCTATAACATTACATATTTTGTATTTATTATTATTTCTGTGTTAAATTATTTAGTGTGTGTGCTGAATATTTATTATATTTATAATTATAGGTATTATAAAGGTAATGACTCCCATATGTTTTTATTATAACATCGATGCGAGTTGTTAACTAGATTCCTTTTGGTGGCTATATTTGGGTGGTCACTCCAATATTCACAACTAGCACATGAGATGTTGTAGTCGGTTAAGAGATGATATACTGTTATTTAAGAAGAACATGAAAAAATTGATAATTTTTTTCTATATGATTGTATCACCCTATGAAACATGTGTTTTATTTGTTATTAAGAAACATGGGTTAATGAGGATCTTAGATGATTTTAATGAGACAAATAACATTAATATTAAAAAAATACACATTTACTCATATTTTTTATTCATATGATCTTATTCAAGGGTCTTATAACTTTTCAAATATTGATCTTCAATTAAAATGTCATCATTTAAATGTTTAAGAAACATATATTCAATTTAAATTTTTCTATAAAACTTATAGTTGTTTTGTGTCTACATATTATGAATTAACTAATGAACCATATATCTCAAAATATTTAAAATTTTTTAATTTTCATAGATTATTGAACTAAATTTTGGAAATTTTATGTTAAATATATCATTATATAATATAAAAGTAACATAGAGTATGTAACTCATTGATGATTTCTTTGGGTTTACCATTGGAAGCTTGTCTGTGTAAAAATAATTCCGCCTGAGTTTGGGATGTAGATGGGTTTTTTATTTAATCACATTATAACCAATGATGATATATTTGAGAAATCATAAAAGATCAATGTGGTTAATGAATGTTCATTGATTGTAAATATAAATGATATAGCTAGTTTTCAAGTGATATAAAGTCAATATATATGGTTTTTAATCAGATTCATGTTTATCAAACATATTGATGAATATAATAATGTAGGATTCCAAGGTTATATCATCAAAATAATCTAATGATTGTTTTTTTATAGTTGATGAAGAGGATAGTAAATTCACATGTATTGACCTTGAAAATGAGATGGATTTTTTTATTATATATAATGTTACATTAATAAAATGTATTATTTGTATCTTGATATATATTTAGAGAGTTTAAATATATAAACTATTTTAGTTTAAAATACATAAATTTAATTACAAAAATCATGAATTAGATTCAACAACATTATTTGTTTTCATAAAATGTAGTGTCTATGACACTGATGCCCAGAGCTAGTGCCCTACATTATTACATAGGGCTGATTAGAAGGAATCAAATCATGAAGGACTGAAAAGTTTAGCAGTTTTGGAAACTAGATATAAAAATGAACCCCATATTACATTTGTAATGGGTAATAATTAATAATAAATAAATAAAAGTAAATTCTCAGAACCCTTAGAAACACATTCAATGATATCTTATTCAAAAATTGAGGAAATAAAATAAAATAAGGGTGATAAAAATACATAGTTAGGGTTAAATGGATAAGAATAAATAATGAATAAATCAGCATGATTAGTATAGAAAGGGAATCAACTGATCACAAATTCCATTTATATTATTGGATATGGAAAATCAATATAAAAAGATAAATAATTTAGAACACATAAAATTTCATCAATAAACTATGAATGAAATGTATCCATATATCCGTTCATATTGAAAATGATATTGATAAAAATTAATAAATTATTAATGAAATAAATTTTTAATTATTGGATGTCATGTATTTGGAACATGAACCACTACATTTAAGATATTTTACAAAACGGTCTAATCTACACATAAAACCGTATTTAATGAATCCCTATATTTTTGAGACTACCAATGAATCAAGAAGATTATCTATAACTGGTCCCTAACCATATCTAGCAGTCCAAAGGATTCGATATATATGAAAAATTGATTTAATTAATAATTTCTTCCCAATTATCAAATAACCTTATTGAATAAAAGATTCATATTTATTTATATTTCATAAAATAATCAAATAAAATTCAGTGTAAAAAAAGTATGTAATAAATTAATAAGGTTTAGGAAATAATCATTGTCATCATAAAATAAAATATATTTCAATAGAAAATCAATTTCTAATGATAAATGCTTAAAATAAAGTGATTATTTCAAGAGAAATGTGATGACTACAATAGAATTTCATATTGTAAATTTACATTTACCACCTTTTAATTTTCAATCCAAGTCCCTTCGGAATAAATAATTAATATTTAATCATAAAATACCTTGAGTAATGAATAAATAATGATATTACATGTCTTAGTGTGTCATTTCATGTGAATGTTTTTATGGCTGTTTGGTGGGTGTGAACCTTGTTTTAAGGGAACTTATGGAGCAGATGATTTTGGAAAGTGTTTTTGAAGGAAAGTGAAATATTTGATATTTGAAAATGATTTGTATTTTTTATTAATATCAATTGTAGATGGTTTTGAGGGGTGAAAGCCATGTTTTCAAAATCAAATTGGTTTATGTAAGGTTTTACAATGGGGCCGAGACCAAGGCTTTTGTTGATTACTTCCACCAATTTTTATTGTTTCAATTTTTATTTAGAGATTTTGGTATTGTTCGATTCTCTTCAGGGTTAATTAGATTGTTCTCTGTCTCCTCTAAGGGTCACAAAAACATACATCGGTTCGTATACCAGTATATATATATATATATCCTCCTTGCACATATTCCTTCATGGAGTGGGGAACATGTGTATTGGATTAAGGGGTATATATATAAGAGTGTAAATGTTCGCAATTGTGGGGTGGTCTTCATCAAAGGCCTCGGGTGTCAAGTTGTTCATCTTGGTCTGCTCCCTTTCTGAGGTAGGTTTTCCTATGCATTTTTCCTTTAAATCAAAGAATAATTTTTTTTCTTGCATTTTCACCTTTATTTAATGTTAGTTATAAATTTATGGTTTTTAGAATAATTTATTTTTTTGTAATAAAGTAATACCCTCTATTTGTTTTAATTACAAGAAATTGTTTTATTAAATGTGCTTATTAGTGTTCTAGAAATGCCCATTTGGCCCTTATAAATGTGTTACAGATTTAAAGTGGTGAATTGGGTTTCTTAAATGGGCTTCCAAGTGCGTTCCTGGTTTCCAAAATGGGGTGTGTGTGATTCTTTAAGAAATGGTTTGGCATGAGGAAAAAATCATGTCAGGCAAGGATAACACCTTTTTTAATGTTATTTATCTCTATAAAACTCTCCTTGGATGCGGTCCCCTCTTATTACTTGAGTTGAATATTATGGGCGTCCACTTTGTAGGACTCCACTGTGATCAACGGTAGAAAGGAAAGGGACATATTCCTTGGGGTGACTCGGGGTGTTTCCTGTTGTGATTTATTATTCTATATACTATGATTGGATGCTTGGTAGACATCAGTAGGAGGACCCCTTTCGAAATACCCCAGACATAGGAACCTGGCATATTGAGATAATATTCTGAGAATGATTGTCGGAGTGGTAGGTTATGGTACTGACCGGTGGCCCATAGTTGGCAGATATGTTTAGGTTCATCACTTGGGGTTTTTCCTCAGCCTACCTGAGAAAGGATGGCTGAGAATTTTGAGCATTTTTATTTCATCGTGTGTGGCATGTCATTGAGTATGAGGTCTCATATTTTTGTGTCCCATTGATTATTCTCGATCTCCTGGGTTCACCTATTTCTACACGTTCTTAGTTCTTGAGTGTGAGTGTGTTACTTGTATGTATAAATTCATTCCATTTCCCTTATTGTGAAACAAATGTAGAATTTTCAAGTGTAATGTTTTATTACTTGAATGTGACATGTAGTTTTAATTTGTCTAATGATTTTATTTTCAATGAACATTTTTTTATTCTCTTTGTGAAAATTGAAAATGTAAACATCACTTTCTCTTTTAAAATGCTAATGTGCGACTAAAAGATTGATTTGGGTTTTGAGAAATGAATAAGGGAAATGTCTCGTACATTGCTTTTGAGTAATAGGTATAAATCCTTACTTTTATATATTTTTGTTCAAATATGAAATTTATGATTCTTTTATTTAACAAAAATGAATTTGGCAACAGATTGCTTGGGAAAACCTTCCGAGTTTTAATACTCACACCAATACTTCATTCTTGTTTTTAGTCTTAGGTGCAAGTTTTAGTTTGATCTCGATCATCATTGGTGATGTTGTCTCCTGGGATCTTAGAGTGACCAATAGAATCATGTGGAGTTTAGTGGTCATCATGCCCTGTTAGTTTTTTTTTTCAGTTCATGCTTAGTTGTTCTGTTCAGATTATTTATTTTTGGGATTCTTTTTTATTTTTTTCTACTGTTTCTATTTAATTATATTGGGAAAATTGTGCCCATAGTCACTTTTTTGATTCCCTCGGAACTTGTTTCCTTCTTGAGAGGATTGGGAATTCCTTTCAGGCCCTATCATGGGCCGACTTGGGTGACCGGTTCAGGGTCAACTCGGGTTTGTTCGTGGAAAAATGGTATTAGAGCCATAGGTTCTTTATAGGACCTAGCTTTCAGAGCGCCCTTTGTTATTTGGGTTTTTATGGTAGATGGATTAGAACTATCAGATCATGGGGTGTAGGTTCTGTGGAGTGGTTGGCCAACACTTTCTGGGCCAAACATTGAGTTACCTTGGGAATTTGGGTTTTCTTGGTTTATTTGGTTCTTGTGGGTTACTTGGTGTTCGGGGAAATGAAATGATAGTAGGGATAGTTGTCTCAGTGAGTTCGTAGGGCCTACCAACCCAGGTGGATCTATAGACGTGGTCCCAAAAAACTATCCACAATGGTGGATTGATTGGAATATGGCCACCAACCATATTTCCAAGTCACCCATTGACACTAGTTTACCCTTGTATATTGTTTTGGATCCATTTGTGATTTTGTGATTTTTGACCTATTAGATGGTAGGTTTCTTTCAATTGAACATTATGTTGGCTTGGATTGTTTTGGGCTGTCTTTTTCAGATCATAAAATTATTGGTTTTACAAAATGATTATTGGTTTTGCAAAATGATTATTAGATGGTTAAAAATGGGATTTCCAAAACCAAAACATTGAATCTTTTGAAAGTTAAATGGGCTGTTTGAAAATGGGGGTTATTTTCGAAATTGTTTGGGAGGTTTTTGAAAGTTTTTGTGAAATGTGAAATTGGAAAATGAATATGGGATTTAAAAATGATTTTCTTTGTTGATTATGTGTGGTATTAAAATAGGTTTAGGTATTTTTAAAGTGTTTTTGAATGTGATAATGTTTCTTTTATCCCAATCTTGGTATTCCTAGGAGTGCTCACATCTTTAAATATGGATGTATGTATGTGGTGAGTGGATGGTTATTTTTTTGTTTGGGTAATAGCTTGAGCTAGCACAAGAATGAATATATGTTATCCAAAAGGGAAGGCCAATAGCGGGTGATTGGTTCGTAAGGCTTGTAATGTTATTGGAAAATGTTCTTAAAAAGGGGGATTTATATGTTTTAAAAGGCGTGAATGTGTGTTGTTGTAATTTGTTTGTGGTTGGTGCTTTCCTTTTTGGACTTTAAATTTGATGTGTTGGAATTGTGATTGGAATCATGTTTTGATTTTGTATTGTTGATTTAAAAATGAAATGTGTAATTTTGATTTATGATATGTTTTGATTTGGTTTCATGCTCCATGTTTTCAAGATTCATCCCCATTGAGTTCTAAGGGATTTTGAGAAGCATCTATCGGTATTTATTTTACCACATGCCTTTCAGTTGATTAAGCCATGTTTTAGGCTATTTATTTGTCCATTTCAGATATGGAGCTTAGTGGTTCTCAATATCAGGAGTTCGTCTAGAGGTTCTGCGAGTAAGACCCTCCCCATTTTCTTGGGCAGCCAGAAACAAGTAAAGCTGTGGAATGGATGAAAAAAATAGAGGAGATCATAGTTCGGCTTGAATCTCCTGAGCCTCTCAACTTGGAGCTTTCCACCTTCACGTTGGAAGGCCTAAGTCAGAAATAGTGGAAATTCGTTCTTCTGGACGATCCAAAACACTAACTACTCATGGGAATGCGTTAAAGCCTTGTTCATCCAGCATTATTTCGTTGATGATGTGAAGATATAGATGGATTCTTGGTTTTATGGTCTCGAGATATGCAATTCAATGGTGATGGAGTATGCTAAGAGCTTTTCGAATTCAGTGTAGTGTCTCCCAAACCTTGTCAGGGATTAATTTTCGAATGCCCAATTCATTGAGAGGGGTCACCGATCAGAATTCCTCCCTATTGTACCTTCATTCCTGGAAGATTATGATAAAGTATTGAGGTGGGATGTTCAAGTAGAATACAATTTAGTAGTGTCTGTCCAGTTGATAAGAGGCATAAAAAGGATGTTGTTTTCGGCCTCACCAGATTCATCTGAGAGGATGTACTTATTGGGTTTTCAGTTTGGGAAGCTGAGGCATAAGAAGTTTTCATGTTATGAAGTGCCTATGATCCGTAATACCATTGGAAGTTTAAATCATTTTCAATGGTCTTTCGAAGGCAGTGCTAGGAAATGACATGTGGCCATATCCACTCCCTTGGAGAATCATCGAGCACAGTTGAATGAACATAGTCCTCTCTCAAGATCAATCAGGAGCTTATTTTGTTTTGAATGCTTTTGTTGCTGTAACTAATGTAATTTGCGATGTTGTCCACTTTTTGAGTGTGAAGAATAATGTTTTACGTCTTTTTGATTTTTTGAATAATAATGTAATTGTAGTGTTTTTAATGTTGCTGATGTTGAAAGTTGGTTCTTGTTGCCCCATTTTTTGTTTCTTTTGGTTTCTCTAGATTTAGTTAGGATTCGAGATTTATTCTAGTTTTTGAAGCAAATGATTAACTAGAATCTTAATATGGTGTGGAGGCCACCATGGGATGAACTCATGATGAACCCAAATTCATGGTGTTATTTACAAAGCACTTTCTTGTTTTCTCTCTACCTAACCCTAATTATAGTTTGTCGACCTGAATAGTTTGTCATGAAATTGATGCTTGTGGATATCCTGATCATTTCACGACTGGTTTCATCGAATTTTTTTGTGTTAGGGGCTGGGTATTCCTTGTTGGATTTTTTAGAAAAGAGTGAGTCTCTTCTTTGTAATCTCATCATTATTTTTTTCGAGCTCTTTGGTCTTATGTGATGTCTTCCTTGGATGTGTGGCTTCTTTTGAGGGTAGCCTCATAGTTACCTTTTGGGAATCTGTAGTTCTAAGCTCTGAATAAAAGTGAGTGTTGGTTCATTGATCTTTGAGTTTTCATGTTTTTCATGGGTTTTAAATCAACCTTGATTTGGTTTTGATCTACGGAATATCTTGGGAATTTATGAGGGCATCAAGTGGCATGGTGGGGAGAATTGTCACATCCCGACTTGACAATCATGATTATTTTATTTATTCTTGTGTTTTAATTAAATTTTATTCAGATTAGATTATTATTTTTTTGAATAAATCAATTGTATTAAAATTAAAATAGATTTAATTGAAAAAAATAAAACCCTAACTTAACCCTTCCCCTCCACCCTTACCTAGCTGTGAACTCCCTCCTTTCCCCATCCGTCGCGACACCGAGCCCCCACCCCCTTTCTAGGCTCGATGCCCCCCTCTTTGGGCAGATGTTCTCCGGCGCACCATCTGCTGACTGTTCCTCCCCCATCGAGGCCCCCTCTTCCTCTTGCCACCTGACGCAACATCCCCCACATAACTCTCGTATGCATGCACTCTTCCCTACTGGAGAGCCTCCCTTCTCCACGGTTCCCACTTGGTTTTTTAGGGTTTTTAGTTCGGGTCAAATAGGTGTGGTTATATCTCCCTTCTTCTTATATTTTCTAGTGTTTTCCCCTCTTCCCAGGGCCCCTATTGTCTTGGTCGAACTCTAGGTCATGGTATGATCAGGTTTTGAAAATTTTCATCAATTTATAGCATGTGTGGAATGTCTTGTGGGTCTTAATGGTGTGAATTTCAGTGTCTGCAGCTGATGGAAAAGCATTTCAGTTCCTTCTGGTTCATCTACCATCATTTGAGGTTGATTTATTTCACCCCTTAATTATTTAGTTAATATTAATGCGTTTTAAATGTTATTTGGGTAGTGAAAAATGTGAATTGGTTGTTTTTTAACATAATTATGGGTTGGAGATGAGTTTTTTCAAAAATCAATGACTATGTGTTGTGATATTGTATTGTAATGTTTCATGAAATGTGTTTTATGCCTTATTTATATTTTAAATGGAACTTGAGGTGCATATTGTTTCGAAATGTGTTTTTATTGAAGAATGGAGTAGTATTGGAATGTTCTCCTTGACGGGTGTTTTTACATATGAATTTTAGATTTCTTTAATTATTAAAATGGGATTTCAGGGGAATTGGATGGGTTAGTGTGAGTACTTTAGGTGTAAAATCATGTTTTTCATCTTGAATGGTTTTTTATAAAATTTTTAAATGGTTAGTTATATTGTTTGAATGATGGGAAATACATTTTTGAATGGTCTGACATGTTCGTTTATTGTGTTTGGATTTTGTATCGAAAATTGGTTATGTTTTGTGTGAGTGTCTTGGTGTGGTGTTTGAGGAGAATGTTTTTAGGGTTTTTTTTATGGGCGTGAACCTTTTTTAAGGGAAATTAGGGAATGGATGATTTTGGAAAGTGTTGTTGAAGGAAATTTAAATATTTAATATGTGAACATGATTTATATTTTTCTTTAATATCAATTGCGGATGGTTTTGATTGGTGAATGTCATGTTTTCAAAATTATCTTGGATTATGTAAGGTTTTACAAAGGGGCTAGGCCCATGGCTTTGGTTGATTACATCCACCCATTTTTTTGTATCAATTTTTATTTTGATTTTTTGGTAATATTCGATTCTCTTTTGGGTTAATTAGATTGTTCGATGTCTCCTCTAAGGGTCCCACACACATACATAGGTACGTATACCTATATATCTATCATCCTTGCAAATATTCCCTCATAGAACATGGAATATGTGTGTTTGATTAAGGGTATATATATAGGAGTGTATGTGTGAAAAATTGTGGGGCGGTCTTCGTGAAAGGCGTCAGGTGTCGAGTTGTTCGTCTTGGTATGCTCCCTTTTTGAGGTAAGTTTCCCTATTCATTTTTCCATTAAATTACAGAATAATTTTTTTCCTTCATTCTGCACCTTTATTTAATGTTAGTTAGAAATTTATGTTTTTTAGAATAGTTACATATTGTGAAATAAAGTAATACCCTCTGTATATTTGAATTTCAAGAAACTGTTTTATTAAATGTGCTTATTAGTGTTATAGAAATGCCCCTTTGGCTCTTATAAATGTTTTTTAGATTTGAAGTGATGAATTGGGTTTCATAAATGGGTTTCCAAGTGCATTCACTGTTGCCAAAATTATGTTCATGCAATTCCTTATGAAATGGTTTTTCATGATGAAAAAAATCATGTGAGGCCTGGTTGTCACATTTGTAAAGTTATTTATCTCTATAAAACACTCCTTAGATGTGGTCCCCTCTCTTTTGTCGAGTTGTATATTATGGGGGTCCACTTTGTTGGACTCCCCAGTGATCAATGGTAGAAAGGAAGTGGACATATTCCTTTGGGTGACTGTGGGTGTTTCCTGTTGTGCTTTATTATTATATATACTGTGATTGGATGCTTGGATGACATCGGTAGGACCACCCCCTTTTTATATAGATCAGACATAGGATACTGGAATATTTAGAGAATATTCTGAGAATGAATGCTGCACTGGTAGGTTATGGTACTTCCCACTGGCCCATAATAGGCGGATATGTTTGGGTTCGTTGCAATGGGATTTTCCATCGGCCATCCTGAGAATGGATGACCGAGTAATCTGAGTATTTTGATTTCATTATGTGTGAAATTTTAATGAGGATGAGGTCTCATTTATTGGTATCTTCTAGATTATTCCCAATCTCTTGATTTCACCTATGTCTACTCATTCTTAGTGCATGAGTGTGAGTGTGTTACTTGTTTATATAAATTATTTTCATTTCCCTTATAGTGAAACTATTGTAGAGTATTCATGTGTAGTGTTTTCTTACTGGAATGTAATGTGTAGTTTTAATGTGTCTTATAAAAAAAATTTCATAGAAAAGTGTTTTATTCTCTTTGTGAAAATTGAAAATGTAAACATAACTTTACCTTTGAAATTGATAATGTCTCACTAAAAGATTGAATTGAATTTTGAGAAATGAATTAGGGAAATGACTAATACTTTTCTTTTGAGATATAGGTATAACTTCTTACTTTTATATATTATAGTTAAAACTTGAAATTGATGATAATTTTTTTTAAAGGAAATGTATTTGGGAATATATTTCTTGAGAACACCTACTGTGTTTTAATACTCGCACATATAGGCCATTCTTGTTTTTAGTCATAGGTGCATGTTTCAGTTCGATCTTGATCTTCGTAGGATATTTTGTATATTGGGATCAGAGAGTGACCCATGGGGTCACATGGAGTTTAGTGGTCATCAGGTCCAGTTAGTTTTGTTTTTCAGTTCTTACTTAGGTGTTATGTGTAGTTTATTTATTTTTGGGCTATTTTATTATTTTTTCCGGTGCTTCTATTTATTTATATTTGGCTAAATTGTTTACATCATCACTCTTTTTTTTCCCTTGGTGCTTTTCGCCAGCCTGGGAGGATCGAGAACTCCCCTTTGGCCTTGTCATGGGCCAACTTGGGTGAACGGTTCATGGTCGACCCAGGTTGGTTCGTGACAAAATGGTAATAGAGACATAGGTTCTTTATAGGACCGAGCTTTCAGAGCAGCCTTTGTTATTTGGGTTGTCAAGGTAGATTAGGTAGGACTATCGGAGCTTGGGATG
Organism: Viscum album; assembly: GCA_963277665.1. Lineage (NCBI taxonomy): Eukaryota > Viridiplantae > Streptophyta > Magnoliopsida > Santalales > Viscaceae > Viscum > Viscum album. The sequence continues at coordinate 599,439,430 of OY728121.1, forward strand.
TAGGTTTTGGGTAGTGTCTAGCCAACACATTTTGGGCCTATCCTTGAGTTACCATGGGAAGTCTGGTTTTCATGGATTATTTGGTTCTTGTAGTTTTCTTGGTGTTTGGGGGAAATGAAATGATAATCGGGCTAGTTGTCTTAGTGAGCTTGCAGGGCCTAGAAATCCATGTGGAGTCGGGGAAGTGGTCCTGAAAGACTCTCTGTGGTAGTGGTTTGATTGGAATATGGCCACCAACCAAAATGTCAAGTCACCCATCGACACTAGTTTCCCTAGGTATATTGTATTGGATCATAATATGATTTTGATATTTTTGACCAGTTGAATGGTAGGTTTCATTCGATTGTATATAATGTTGGCTGGGATGGTTTTGCGGTGGATTTTTAGATCTAAAAATGATGTTTGGTTTGACAAAATGATGATTAGATAGTCAGAAATGGGATTTCCAAAACCAAAACATTGAATCTTTTGAGAGTGAAATGGGTTGATTGAAAATGGGGGTTATTTTGAAAATTTAATGGTGGTTTTTGAATGTTTTTGTGGAATCTAAAATTGGAAAATGAATATAGGATTTTCAAATGTTTTTATTCGATGATGATGTGGGGTATTAAAATTAGTTGAGGTATTTTTAAAGTGGTTTTAAAAGTGATAAATTTTCTTTTATCCGACTCATGGAATTCCTACAAGTGCTCACATATAAGTATACGGATGTATGTATGTGGTGAGTGGATGGTTATTGGTATGTATGGATGAGAGAATGAGCTAGCACATGACTGTATATAGGTGATCTTAAATGGAATGCCAATAGCAGGTGTTTGGTTTGTAAGGCTTGTTATGTTTTTTGAAAATGTTCTTCAAAAAGGGGGATTTCAATGTTCTAAACGCTGTGTGTGTATGATGTTGCCTTTTTTTTTGTGTGTTTAGTTTTTTCCTTTTTGGACATTGGATTTGGGGTGTTGGAGGTGTGATTGGAATCATGTTTTGAGTTTGTATTGTTGATTTAAAAATGAGATGTGGAATTTTGTTTGTTAAATGTATTTTTATTTGGTTTCATACTCCCTATTTTCAGGTTTCATCCCCACTGAGTGATAAGGGATTTTGAGAAACATCTTTTTGTAGTTCATTCACTGCTTTCCTTTCAGTTGATCATGTCGTGTTTTAGACTTTTGGATTGTCCATTTCGGATATGGAGCCCGGTGGTTCCCAATATCAAGAGTTCGTCCAAATGTTATGAGGGTCGAACCCTCCTCATTTTCTATGGCAGATAAAACTAAGGAAAGCTAAAGAGTGGCTGAGAAACATCATGGAGTTTTTTTTCAGCAATAATCTCCCAAACCTCTCAAGTTGGAGCTTTCCACCTTCACATTGGAAGGCCTAAGTTAAGAATGGTGGAAATCTATCCTTCAGGATGAACTGTAGAAAAATTACTCTTGGGAATGCTTTAAAGCCTTGTTCGCGCAACAATATTTCCCCAATGATGTGAAGATACTGATGGGTTCTAGGTTTTATAGTCTCGAAATGGGAAATTCAACAGTGTTGGAGTATGATAAGAGATTTTCAGAGCCGGTTTCGTATCTCCCAAACCTTGTCAGGGATGAAATTGTGAATGCCTGATTTATTAAGAGGGGTCTCTGATCAGAATTCCTCCCAGATATGCCTTCATTCCCTGATGATTATGAAGATGTCTTGAGGCGGGCTATTCAAGTCGAAGATGATTTTGCAGTGTCTAGACAATTGAGAAGAGGCACAAAAGGCTGTTGTTTTCAACCTCACCAGATTCATCTAAGAGGATGTACTGGTTGTGTTTTGAGTGTGGGAATCCACGACATAAAATATTTTCATGTCACGAAGAGCCAAAAATCTGTAATACCTATGACTGTTTAGGCCATTAGCAATGGTTTTTCTAGGGCAGCACTAGTTAGTGACATGGGGTCAGATCCACTCCCTTGGAGAACTATCCAACTCAGTTGAATGAATGTAGCACTAGAGAAAGCTCAATATGGAGCTTCTTCTATTGTGAATGTTTTTTTTGTTTTAATTATTATAATATGTGGTGTTGTCTCTTTTTTGGGTGTGAAGATTGATGTTGTATGTCCTTTTGATACTTTATTTTAATGATAATGTCTTTTTTTTGCTTTGATAATGATGCTGGTGTAGAATGGTGGTGCTTGTTTCCCCATGTTTCTTTCTTTCGATTTCTCTAGCATTCATTATGATTTGAGATTTATTCCAATTTGTGAAACCAATGTTTTTCTGGAATCAGAATATGGTGGGGAGTTCAACATGGGATGAACTCATGATGAATCCAAATTATTGGTTTTATTAACAGAGAAATTTCTTGTTTCCGCTCAACCTGACCCCGATTATAGTAGGTCGACTTGAATAGTGGGTCATGAAATGGATGCTTGTGGATATCCCGATCATTGCACGACTGGTTTCATCGATGTTTTTTTTGTGTAAGGGTTGTTTTTTCCTTGTTGTATTTTGTTTAGAAAAGAGTGAGTTTATTAATTTTAATGTCTTCGTTGTTTTTTCAAGCTCTATGGTCTTATGTGATGTCTTCCTTGTATTTTTGGCTTCTTTTGAGGGTGTCCTGATAGTTTCCTTTTGGGAATATGTAGTTCCAAGATCTGAATGAAAGTGAGTGTTGGTTATCTGATCTTTGATTTTTCAGGTTTTTCCTTAGTTGTAAATCATCCTTGCATTGGTTTTGATCAACTGAATCTCTTAGTACTTTTTGAAGGTATAAAGTGTCATAGGGGGGATTATTGTCACATCCCCATTTGAAATTAAGTATTATTTTCTTTATTCTTGAGTTCAAATTAAATTTTATTCACTTTTTAGTTTTATTTTTTTATTAAATAAATTTAATAAAAATTAAAATTGAATTAACTTAAAAGAAATGAATCCCTAAACTAACCCTCCCCCTCTTACCTCGCAGTGAACTCCCCTCATTTCCCCCTCCCTCACGACGCCAAGCCCTCACCCCCTTTCCATGCTCGATGACCCCCCGTATTGTGTATGAGCTCTCTGGTGCCCCCTCCACCGACCATTCCTCCCACATCGATGCCCCCTCCTTCCTCTTGTCACGCGACTCAACCTTTCCCCACCCATAACTCTCAGTCGTGCGCACTCCACATTACTGGTGAGCCTCCCTTCTTCACAGTTTTCACTCAGTTTCATAGTATTTTCGGTTTGGCTCTCCTAGGTAATGTCACAACTCCCTTCTTCTTATGTTTTCTAGAATTTTTCCCTCTTATTATGGCCCCTCTTGTGTTGGCCAAACCCTAGGTCATGGTTTGATTGGGTTTTGATAATTTTCTTCCATTTATAGAGTGTGCAACAGGTCTTGAGGGTCTTCCTCATGTGGATTTCGGCATCCTCCGCCGATACTGAAGCATCTCAATTCATTCTGGTTCATCTTCCATCATTTGAGGTCAATTTCTTTTAGCCCATAATTTGTTAGTTAATATTAATGAGTTCTAAGTGTAATTTGGGTAGTGAAAAATGTGAATTGTTAGTGTTTTAACAATTTTATGGTTTAAAAATGTGTTTTTTCAAAATAAATGACAGTGTGTTGTGATATTGTACTGTAGTGTTTCTGGAATAGTGTTTTATGCCTTATTTTTAATGTGAAAATTATATTTTCAATGGAACATGAAGAACTTTTTGGTTCAAAATGAGTTTTTATTGAAGAAGGGAGTAGTTTGGGTATGTTCCCATTGTCGTGTGTTTTTACATATGAATTTTAGATTTGTTTAATTAATAAAACGAGCTTTCTGAGGAATTGGTTGGGAAATTGTGTGTACTTTAGGTGTGAAATCATGTTTTTCTTCTTGAAAGGGTTTTTATAAATTGTGTAAATGGCATATTATATTGTTTGAGTGATGCAAAATATGTTTCTAAAGGGTTTGACATGTTCGTGTATTGGGTTCCAATTTTGTATAAAAAATTGGTTATGTTTTGTGTGAGTGTCATGGTGCAGCGTTTCATGAGAATGTTTTTGGGGGTTATTTGGTTGGCGTGAACGTTTTTTTAAGGGAATATAAGGTGATGATTATTTTGTAATGTTTTTTTGACCGAAAGTGAAATATTTAATTTGTGAACATGATTTGTATTTTTCATTAATATCAATTATAGATGGATTTGAGTGGTGAAAGTCATGATTTCAAAATTATCTCGGTTAATGTAACGGTTTTCAAAGGGGCTTGGTCTGTGGGTTTGGTTTATTTCATCCACCCATTTTTAAAGTTTCAATTTCTATTTATAGTTTTTGGTATTATTTGATTCTCTTTTGGGTTAATTTGATTGTTTTGTGCCTCCTCAAAGGGACACACACACAAACATAGGTACGCATACCTATATATATATATTAATACTCCTTAAAAATATTCTATCATGGTGTAGGGAATGTGTGTATTGGATTAAGGGGTATATATATATCAGTGTATGTGGGTACAATTGCGGGGCGGTCTTGGTCAAAGGCGTTAGGTGTCGAGTTGTTCATCTGGGTCTACTCCCTTTTTAAGGTAGGTTTCCCTATGAATTTTTACTTTAAATTAAAGAATATTTTTTTTCTTACATTCTCCACCTTTATTTAATGTTAGTTAAAAATTTATGTTTTTTAGAATAATTACTTATTTTGAAATAATGTAATACCCTTTGTGTACTAGAATTTCATCAAACTGTTTTATTAAATGTGCTTATTAGTGTTCCTGAAATTCCCCTTTGGACCATATAAATGTGTTTCCAATTTAAATTGGTGAATATGGTTTCTTAAATGGGATTCCAAGTGCCATCCTGGTTTCCGAAATTTGTGCGTGGAATAATTTATAAAACGGTTTGGCATGAAGAATATAAAAACCATTTGTGGTCGGTTGGTAATTTGGTAAAGTTAGTTATATCTATTAAACTCTCCTTGGATGTGGTCCCCTCTATTTAGTTGATTTTTATATTTTGGGAGTCTATTGTGTAGGACTCCCCAATGATCTATGGTAGAAAGGCGAGGGACATATTTCTTGGGGTGACTCAAGGTGTGGAATATTTTTCTTTATTATTATATATACTGTGATTGGATGCTCGGCTGACATCGGTCGGCCCACCGCCTTTTTATATACATCAGACATAGGAACCTGGAATATTGAAAAAACATTCTGAGAATGATTTCCAAACTGGTAGGTTATGGTACTAACCAATGGCCCATAGTATGTGGATATTTTTGGGTTTATTTCTATGGGATATTCCCTCGGAATGACTCATAAAGGATGTCCACACATTTTGAGCATCTTGATTTCATCGTGTGTGACATTTCAATGATGGTGATGTCTCATGTATTGGTGTATTATGGATTATTCTTGATCTTCGGGGTTCACCTATGTCTACTCGTTCTTAGTGCATGAGTGTGAGTGTGTTACTTGTATGTATAAATTCATTCAATTCCCCTTGTAGTCAAACAAATGTAGCATTTTCATGTGTAATTTTTTCTTACTGCAAAGGGATGTGTAGTTTTAATGTGGCTTATGAAAACTTATTTTTTTCAAATAATAGTGTTGTATTCTCTTTGTGTGAACTGAAAATATAAACATCACTTTCACATTTATAATTGTAATGTCTCACTAAAAGATTGATTTGGGCTTTGACAAATGAATACGGGAAATGAATCGTACTTTGCTTTTGAGTAACTGGCAGAGAGCCATACTTTTTTATATTGTAATTAAAACATGAAATTGATGATTTTTTTAAAAATAAATTCATTTGGAATATATTTCTTTGGAACACCAACTGAGTTTTAATACTCACACCTATACTTCATTCTAGTTTTTAGTCCCAGGTGTGGGTTTTAATTTGATCTCAATATTTGTGGGCGATGTTGAGTCTTAATATTGGAGAGTGACATGTGGGGTCACATAGGGATTAGTGGTCATCAGGTATGGTTTGTTTTTTATTTCTATTCTTGATTAGTTGTTCTGTTCATTTTTTTATTTTTTGCCTTCTTTATTATTATTATATTTCGCTGCTTCGGTATATTTATATTGGGAAAAAATCATTCTCATCATTACATTGTTGATTCCATTGTCACTTGTCGCCAACCCATGAGGATCAAGAATGCCTCTCAGGCCTCGTCTCATGCCGAATAGGGTGATCGGTTTAGGGTCGAACCGGGTTAGTTCGTGTCTAGTACATACACCACATATATGTGAGTAGGTGCATAATAAAAAATAAGTCTCAATGGAATGTAAATTGAGATGAAATTCATTAGAATACAATTCATTTTTGTTGAATACTATTTAAAGTCATGTATAATGGTTTTATGATTATTATATGAATATAATAAAACCATAATCAATTTTATATTATCATATATGATCATATTATATATTCTTATTACCCATTTTTATAAATCCTTCATTATTTTCAATCTTTCTGGTGTTGGTTTCCTAGTTTATTTAACATGTTTGGAATTATTATTTTTTATTCCTCTGATGTAGATCATGATTGCATAATTTACATAATTTAAACCATGATTTAAATATAATATATATTCAGTATATATATATTTATAGTAATCCATAATATTTTTTTATTAGAGATGAAATCCAACCATTATGGAGATGGTTTGTCATACATACACATGAACGTAGATTAAATTTTCATGTCATTATAAAAGAGATATATTGAAATGATATATATTTATATATATATATTAATAATATAATTATAGTATGAATATAATTTTATATGTATCAAATATTAATTTTAAACCAATCATTAAAACATTCCATGTAAAGCGTGAACGAATCACATCGCTTTGAAGAGGTGGTAGTCCACATGTCCAAATATGATGTAATCATATTCCCATGAAATGTAAATAAAGAATTTATATGTTATATAAAAATAAATAATTATAAATAAAATATAAAAATCATATATATCATATATAAACTATAAATATATCATTTTACAAACCATGAATGGTTGTAATGTAAGAAGAAACAACATCAGTTCACGAGGCGGTTGTTCATTGTACACATGAATGGTGACTGTGTATCCCCTTTTGTGGATGTGTGATAATTTATAGGTATTAATATTAACATAAAATAAAATAAATATGTTTATGATATTGAGTTTATTATATTATCATTATATAAAAATAAATTGAGGAGTTTTAGATTGAAATAAATTTATATCACTATTAGAAGAATATTAACTTATTTTTTGTTATCCTTATTAGTTTGGAACTAAAATTGTGAAGTGTTTCATTTAATCCAAAGATAAGGACTATAGGATTAGAGGAGGGTTGTGTGGGAGTGATTTAAATAGATTTTGGATGAGCCAAAGGGAAATATATTTGTAAAGATAGGGGATAGGTGGTGGCCTTTAATAAAGGAAGCGAGTAGAGAACGTGTAAATACCAAAAAGGGAAACACTATTAGGAGGTATCCCTTATAAAAGTTTTCACCAATATTGAACAATGTTTTATAAAATAGTGTTTATGGTAGAAATATGGTCATAAAATATTTTTTGGACAAATTTATAGGTCTTTTTTCCCTTATGATTAATCTTTATCCACGAAGTAAATTAATTTTTACCTTAATTATTGTAATTAATTTTAATGGATTTCACTGTTTTTTTCCAAAAATTAAATTATACTAACTAGTAATTATGAATTATTGTTATTAAATATATTTATACAGTTTTTTAAATTATAATCATATATGTATAATAAATAAATTTAAAATTAGTCTTGGAGAGAGGATGACACATGTTGTTTTTAATGTTAGAATGTTCAAATGTTTTCTAAGTTTTTATACAATTTTTTAATATGAATTTTATTTAAGTGAAATATATTTGACTAATTTAATTATAATTTAAAAAATTACACTTTAAAATAAATTCAATATAATTTATCATTATAGTTTATTTATATGAAAAGGAAATTTTCAATAAAAATGGATTTTTTTCACTATTCACGAAAAAATGAAAATTCTCAAAAACATTTGAATGAATAACTCTAAGAAAATTTTATACATAAATCATTAGAAAATTATTTTTAGTTTTTAAAATAATTTTTATAAAACATTAAAAATTTACTTTTAAAACATGTTCTCTATTAAAAGATTAAAAACTCTCTTTTGAACAAATTCAACTTTTTATGCATTAAATTATATTTGACCTTATCTATAGCCTATAAAATCCATTGGGTGAATTTAAAAACATTTAATTGAATATATAATATATTAATTTTATTAATATAATACACCAATTGAAATTAATTTTATTAATTATGATTATTTCATGTTATGCATAAAAATAGTTTTTTTATAAATATATTTATTTTAAAATTGGTTTCTATATTCATTTCTAATTAATTAGTAACAAAAGAATTATATAAAAATATTTAAAAAATATTTTCCAAATTTATTTAATCATTTTCATACATGTTACTAAAATTTATTATATATTAATATCATAATAAATAATAATATAATTGTATATTGATGTTTTGTAAAACATTATCTTGCATATAACACAAGCAATCGAAGAAACATAGTATTGTGTGTAACACAAAAAAAACATATTATTACATGTACTAAAATTTAATCTTAATGTTGTTTGTACCATAATATTAACTTTTTGTTGTGTATAAATAAAGTTGCAAAAAATAATATTTATTTTAAAAGATAAATATTTTAAAGTCTTGGGGTGTGAAATTCTCCCATCCTTAAATAACAGATGTTCCCATAATTAAAACTTCACCACATCAATTAAGGGATTGATATTGTAAAATACAATTTTATAAAAACCCACATCGTAAATATGGTTAATAAAACATCTTATTTATAAGATGGGATTGTAAATTTTATGGTCACCTCAAAACTAGGATTTCAAATACGATACAATAGTGAACGCATGGATAAGGAAGTGAAATATTACTATCATGTTTTGATGGGGAGTGATAGATATCATTGATATATGTAATTACGGGTTTCTAGGGAAGGTTAATGACTATAAATAAATAGACCATATATGTGTAAAAATGATAGTTATATTATCAAAAATGATGATAATAGATCAAAATTTCAGTTTCAAGGCCCTTTTTATCAATTTACGGAATTATTTCACTCTCTATGAATATATAAAAATATACATTTTTATTTCATAAAAACAATATTCTCTTGTGTTTCTTCATTGTACTATTTATAATTCATTTTTATCACATGATACATCATATGGTGAACTAATAGATTTGTCACTCGAACCTTATACAAAAAGAAACAAAAACAATTTCATAAACGGTTAACTCATCAAATAATTATGATCCCACACTTTAGAATATAGGTCACTAAATTAACAAAATCAACTTTAAATTATTTCTTAATAAATATTAATTATCTCTTTCATCATCACATAACAAACATATGAATGTCTTCATAATGAATTCTTTTGAAAAAAAAGTAATAATAAAAATTAACAAAAAATAAATTTAAAACATACATGATTCCTTATTAATTAAATAGAAATTATATTATTGTATATATTACAAAAATCCCTAAATGATGTAAAATTAATCAATGATTGAATTATCCATATTCTCAACTAGTCATTTATCAGTTATAAGGTAGTCCTAAAAATACCATATACTTAATCCATATCAATATTCTCTATATGAAAAAATAATTATCTCAACATTAGGAACATATTAAGGTATGTATTTCCCCCAATAATATCTTTTATATTAGAATTAAATAATCACTAAACCATTTTTCTTGGTCATCAATACCGTTCATCATATTCCTTCAAATACTTAATGAAAAAGTATCGCAATATTATCCTTATACATTCATTAATATTTATAACAAAGATACCATCAATAAAACACATTTAAAACATTAATCATGGATTCAACTTTTGGATAAAATTAATCATTCCACATTTTCTATATCAACTGCATAAGATTTACCATCATTCCATAGCTTCTTCTGAGGTATATTCTCTTGGAATTTGGGGAATTCATCTCCATTGTTCACTATATCCTTATAGATGTAACAATGAATAACATCCTTTTTATCATTCCATTTTCATTCTTTTTCTAGGTGATCTTTATCTCCACAGTAATGAAAAACTCTTTAACCCTTGCAGAATATGCCATATTTATTATTTCCAAAATTATTACATATAGGAAAATACTTCTTTCCATTCTTCCAATAATCCATATTTTTCTCTATCACCCTCTTCTTCTATTAATTCTATTAAAGGCCATATAAATTGGTAAATTATTTCTATATCTTAATAGCACATAAAACTATTTCATTTTATGTGGAAAATTATAATGAGGATATCTCCATTTAGATACATGGATTAATCCCTTTAAATAAAATGTTAATATTTCTCTTTGTGTAGTGTATGCAATCTATATCATACCTATATGAACTTGTAAATGTATCTCCATACGTTTAACCATTTTTCTCCTATTATATTTAAGATAAGTAACATTATCTTGATTTCAATTTGCTCCTAATGATGTATATATTTTTTATGAATTTATCCATAAAATCATTATAGTCCATGAGATACATATCTTCTTTCTCCCTAGTTTTATGTATAAATGACCACTATTAGTCAACATCATCTTTGAGGTAATATACTATAAGTGTGACTTTTTCATTTTAACATATCCAAATTTTGCAAATATCGTCACAAAAAATGATCAACTAATTAGTTGAATTTGGATTATTATTCCCATAATAAGATGTAGATTATATCAAATAAATCGATCCAACATAGGAGAATCACACCATTTATTAGGTTTCTCCATCAAAGTAAGGTTATTTTTTATAACCTGGCCTAGCCTCCCTAATATTTCCAAAACCATTCCCATTACCATAGAATCACTATTAGTTTTCTCTATAGGTAATCCTCTATATTATCCCTGAGTATTTATAAACTTCTTTCATTGATGTTACATTTCTGAAAAATAGAAAACGTGAAATTAAATGATATCATTATGAATAATCATTTATAATCTCAAAACAAGTGAAATACCTAAAATAAATTGAAAAAATTATGCTTTTCAAATCTTATAATCATAAGCATGGTATCCTAAGGATTTCATACTATGATTATCCTCAAATTATATAACAGTGTTATGTTCCGTATTAAACATTTTCCAAAATCTAGTTCCCATGATTTCTATGAAACATCCTTTAATACAAACATTTGTGGCCCGAACCCAGAAGCCTAGAGCCATTGCCATTAAATATTAAATTATAATGATTACAAGGAATCAAATCCCAAAATGATGAAAATTATTATACCATTAGAAACCAGATATATAAATGAAACCCACTTTAAATTTGGAATAGGACATAAATTGTAATACATAACAAATTTAAATGATAAGAATGATCTTAAATGCCTAGTACATGTTATTTATAGTGAAAGAAATAATGAATCAATAAGAAAAATTAACATGGAAAGGTAATAAACAAATAAAACACACTATCATTATAATATGATGAGGAAATGAATATATATAATGGTAAATAACTGATCACACATTCCGTTTAATCAATAAACATTGAATTAAATGCATCTGTAGTTTAATTCATAGTAAAAAACATCTCAAAAATAATTATTGAATTCTGAATGCAATAAATCATTAATTATTTGATGTTCTTTATCCAGCATATGAACCCCTAATATCAAGGACACTCACAAGACAATTTAATCTATTGCTAAAACACGATTAATACAAGCTTTATTAATTCCTCCCGTGAGACTATAAATGAATTGATGGGATATGAAAAACCAAGAACCACCCATTTCATCTGGTTGATATAATTACTCATATATCAAATATTCTATTTAAATAAAAAATTAATATTCCTAATAATCATATATCTGTATTAAAAAAAGATACATATTTATCACTATCTCCAAAATTAATCAAATCACTTTAAATGTAAAAACCCTATTTAAAAATGGAATATGGTTTTGGATATATTAATATCGATTATACAAGAATATGGAAATTTAAGAAAAATTTAATGAACAATGATAATTATTAAAATCAATAAATTATTTTAAGAGAATGTTAACAGTCGAGAATGAATGAGATATTGTATAATAACTTCAATCACATGGAAATTTTCAATTCAAGTCCCCATAGATGAAATAACTAATATTGAAACATAAAATACCCTGAGGAATGAATAAATCATGATATTACATGTCTATGGGAAATTATATACACCACATAGAAGTTACGTGGTTCCTAACAGCAAATAATTCTCAATGGAAATTCAATTGAGATAGAATCACTTTCACTGCACATTTGTTTGGTTGAAAATATTTAACATAGAAGAAAATGGTTTTAATCATCATATTAAATTATTTCACAAAGAATATTGTATTTATAATATCATATATTATCTTCTTATTATATATTATTATCCATTTGATAAAAACAATTCCTTATTTTAACTATTTTGGGTGTTAATTGCATAGTTTTTTTAGAATGTTTTTACTTGTTAATTTTTTATCAGACATAGATCATGATAAAAAAATATAGAGAATTTAATCCATGATATAAATATCATATATATTCAGTATATATTTATTTAAAGTAATTCAAACTATTTAATGATAGGATATAGAATGTACTGTTCATGGAGATGGTAGGTTGTACATATGCAGGAAGACTACTTCCATTTTATTGTCATATTAATTGATAATAAAGTTAGTGATATATAAAAATATATTATATTCCTACTCAAAATTTTATGTCTTATATATCACATAATATTATTGGACGCATCCTTAATACATTCCATGTAAAAATTGAATGAATCACATCTCTTTGAGGAGGCAGTAGTCCACACATCCATAGACGATGTAACTGCATTCCCAAAAAAAGTGAACGCCGAAAGAACATGTTATATAAGAATAATTTAAGCATAAATAAATAATAAATATCATCTATATCATATATTAACTATAAATAAAAACTTATTCCCAACTGTCACGACTCCCTCCCACCAAAGATGCCCCTCCTGAGCTGGAAATGGCGAAAGGGAGATAATGACCCCCGAGTCCCGCCTCCAGTAGGCCCCGGGGTGGCGAATAGCACCAAGGGTATGAGTTTTTCACAAATATGGGAGGCATTACCCTTTTTATTTTTTTTAAGATCGGGAAATAGGACATGTTCACCACCAAAAAAGAAAAGAGAAAGTGTATAGTAATAAACTCAAAACAATCCCACATGCATGTTTAAACAAATTTATAACAAGGTAAAAGTACAAGAAAGCTCAAAGAATAATACCAAAAAGGAAACAAGTACAAAAAACAGCAGCAACTCCAATTGTCCGACTAGTAGGGTCCCACACGGCCCTGGTAGTCCTCCTGGAAACCTGAAAGTAAATGCAGGGTGAGCATACAAGTATACTCCGTAGGGAAACCTAAATCTCTCGTACACAAGTGAGGATACATCCTAATGTCTAGTGAGAACAACAGAAGAAACCTAGAAAGGAATTATATCCACCCAACCTCATGAGACACACTCACCAAAAGACAATCACAACAGGTAGTAGTAGTATAAGAACAAGAGTATTGGGTACCCCACACCATTTACCTTTAGTTAGCTGCTCTTCCTAACGATGAACGTCCTAATGCTTCCACACTCTCCCCGCCCGCACACAACTGGGCCTCACAACCATGTATCCCTCCAGCACACACCTTGGCCTCACAACCACGTACCCCGCCCGCACACACCTGGGCCTCACAACCACGTATCCCTCCCTCACACACCTGGGCCTCATCCCGATGATTCTTGGGAAACAGTAGAACCTGCCCGAAGAGTCTTGGGCTAAAGACACCCCAATAAAAACCTACCTGAAGAGTCTTAGGTGTAAGGTCACCTCAAGCCATCACAACCTAGGAGAGAAGGTGCAGGAAGGATCTAGTAACTAAAGGAAAAACACCCTCTCCCATGAAATGGGAGTGCTCATCACTAAGTTCTCAACATGGGTGGGGTGTGATAAAACACAAAATATAAAGTTATATATATATATATACCAAACACACATCCCAAACTATGGCTTCTAAACAAAAAACTGAGCACATTCCTTGGCACTTCTACCACGAAGTATGCATACAACAAACAAACCCAACCCCATTTAGGTTTTCACGTTTCAGCAGAATTAGTTTATTTAGTTCCTTAACTACTTCGAAACTATCCACAACCAACCAAATCAATCATTTGTAAACATATCCATGCCATCCACAATTCAAGTTAGGGAAAAGAAAACAAGCAACACAACAAAGTCCTTCTTATCAACCAACCAACCCAATTTATTATTATTCATGTTTCAATACCACGCCCCACCATTCATTAACTCTTCCAATTTTATTTAATATTCACAACCCATAGCCCGTTCACATTTAAACCCAGCACTGTAGCGCCGCTGCAAATAACCATAACCACAACCGTACCATACATCATTATCCCTTTAATACCATTGATTGTAGCCCCGCTGCCCGTTACCAACACAACATTCACACCAACCCACAACCAAGTCACCTGCAGCCCCACTGATCACCAAATCTACAACAACCCACAAAAACACCCCCATCACATGCCACATAACCAAGACAACACCCACATATTCATTATACCATTTTGTTTAACCGGGGTGATCACACAAGGGTTCTAGATTTTAAAACAGCCAACTTTACTTGATTAACCAATTTCTACATTCCACAAGGTTTACAACCATAAGAAAAATCCTGAAGGAGAGGTCAAAATTTAATTGCATAAATAAATTCCCCAATGACCGTGATTTTCAGTAGGTAGAAGCTCATTCAATTCACAACATAATATCATAGGATATAAAGTAACAACAATCACAACTACCCATCCCTGTTATATAAGCCAGTTATTATCTTTAATAAACTGGTTCAAAAGTGTTGCACATAAACAATATAACACCCACCCCACATGATACACAAATTAGAGAGATGAAGGTAAGATCCCTACCTCAATAGGTTCTGCTCGCAACGCTCCCCCTGATCAACCTTAAGAGACGTCCGTCGGTGTCTGTCACTTCTGTCGGGTCCCGGAAAAACCTCCTTGGGTGGAAGTCGGAAAGGAAATGCCGAAGGAAAGACAACAGATCCAATTTACGAATCTCCACCTCATCGTTACGATCCCGCGGCCACTGACGGATCATGAATCAGATCTCGGAAGAAGAAGTTATGGAAGAAAGAGCCTTAGATTCTCTTGGGAGAGCTCTTCTAAGAGGAGAGGGGAGGAGAGGGGTGAGTTGAATGTCGGAGGAGACCCCTCCTTTTATAGGCAAGAAAAGGAAAAGTACACGGAGTGTACTTTATGTTACATGGCATGTACTCGGTTATTTCACATGGTCTCCATGAGGCTTCCAACATGCCTCTGCGGCCATTGACTTGTCAACACACTGTTTTAGGGAAACACATAAGCGAGGAGGGACTACACGGCGTGTAGTTTAGACACACGACGTGTACTCATTTATTGCACATTGCAAGGACATGGCTCCAACATGGTACATGACCATTGACTGGTAACGTGTACGCGGGGAAGGACTACAGGACGTGTATAACTGGTCACATGGCGTGCACCCATTTATTGCACACAGTAAGGACACGGCTCCAACACGGGGTATACTCGGAAAGGGAGTACACGACGTGTACTCAAACTACATGGCGTGTAGTTTCAAAATTATGGAACGTGTGAGAAAAGTCCATTTTACCCTCCAGAACACTTATTGACCTTCATTTTGACAAAGGAATGGGACCGAGAAGATCGGGCCATTACATCAGATACCTCTTAAAACATTCTCGTCCCCGGTAATTCAAAACTAACCCAGAGGAAATCCAACAAGATACCACTTAGGGTTCTCGTTATAATAGGAACCCAACCAACAACCCTAATCATATGTGTTAGGAATTCCATCTCCTATGTCGAGATATTATCCGCTTTAGGAAGCACTGACTCGCCTACACGGGTTTATTCACATCCTCATTAATGCGTCTCGATTATGAATTGGGTCTTATCACTTTCATACATTAGGATTTTCTTTACTTGAACTACCCCCAACACCACACAACCAACACGCTGCCCGAACCTGTGGTTTTTGGGAAAATCCTTCTCTTATGTCGAGATATTATCCGCTTTAGACGGCACTGACTTGCCCGCATGGGTTAAATCGCATCCGCATTAATGCATCTCGATTAAGGGTTTGGTTTTCCCCCTTTGCACACATCCGGACATGTTACACATTACCAGGGAACAAGGAAACAAAAGGTCTCACAACTGACAAGCTATGAAATCTATATATCAAAGGTACAGAGTACAACATCAACACAAAGCTAAGAAAAATAAAGGAAAACAGAAGTCAAAACAACTCCGGGTACTGAGCATGCATCTGGGTCTCCTGCCCCCAAGTGCTCCCCTCGAGGCCTCCATGCCACCACAACACACGAACCAATGAAATGGTTTATTTACAAAGCACCTTCTCTTTACGATCCTCGATTCTGACTGGTCATTCCTCGAAGGTCGCATCATCTCCCATATCTAACTCTCCCCAGTCGATAACGTGGGATTCTTCATGTAAGTACTGACAAAGCTGGGAGACGTGGAAGACGTCATGAACCTTCTCCATCTAAGGTGGCAGGGCCACCTGATATGCCACCTCGCTGACTCACCTCAGCACCTCAAAAGGTCCGATGAACCAAGGTGACAGATTGCTCCCTTTCCCAAACCTCCGCTTCCCCCGTCAAGGGGAAACATTCTAGAACGCATGATCCCCCACATCGAACTCCGAGGGACTCCTTCGACAATTAGCATAAGACTTCAGTCGGTCCTGATCCACTTTTATCCTCTCACATACAAGCTGGACTTTCTCTATGGTGCTCTGCACTACCTCTGGCCCAAGAGAACCTGTCTCACCAACCTCTTCCCAAAAAATTGTTGAACGACATGGCCTTCCATACAAATCCTCAAACGGTGCCATGATAATAGTAGAGTGGAAGCTGTGGTTGTAGGAAAACTCTACTAAAGTCAAGTGTCGTACCCATGATCCTCCGAAATCCAGAACGCATGCTCGCAGCATGTCCTCCAACGTCTGGATAGTCCGCTCCGTCTGCCCATCGTTCTGGGGGTGGAAGGTAGTGCTAAGGAGTATCTGGGTGCCAAAAGAATGTTGTAACCCCATCTAGACTCGTGAGGTAAACCGAGTATCCCGATATGAGATTATAGTCCTCGAAACTCCATGAAAACTCACCACCTCGTCTATGTACCTCTATGATAAGGTATTCACCGGGCCCGACTCCTTGATTTCTAAGATGTGATCTGATTTCATCAGACGATCCACCACCACCCAGATAGCATCATAACCTCCTTGAGCACTGGGTAGTCCTGTGAAGAATTCCATTGATACATCATCCCACTTCCACTCGGGGAAATTTAACGGATGCAACAAACCACCGAGAACACTGTGTTTAGCCTTCACTTGCTGACACAATAGGCATTTAGCCACGAACTCCGCCACTGCCCATTTCACCCTGGCCCACCAAAACTGTTCCCTTAGGCCTCAGTACTTTTTTGAAACTCCTGGATATGCCGCCAAGGTTGAGCTATGTAACTCATGGAGAACTCCCTCGGGCATTGCCTCCGGAACAAACAAACTTCCATGGAAAAGCATCTGATGTCGGCTGTCCTCTGACCATCCTTCTTGAGCATTCACCTGATCGACACGATCCCGCGTCACTTATGCCTCGGAGTCCCCCCACTGAGACTCTTCCATCTGCTGCAATAAGGAGGACTGCACCGTCATCTGAAACAAACAGCCTCTATCACCTACTTCCCTTGCATCCAAGTGCAAGGCAACCAACTCTCCCATCGCTTTTCAAGCATCAGAGGATTCCCAAACTAATTCCTAATGTGAATTCCTACTCAGGGCATCAGCCACAACGTTGACCTTAAATTTAGTGTAAGAGATCTCAAAAGTTATAGTCTTGGAGAAACATGACACATCTCCGCTACCGTAGGTTTAGGTCACGCTAGGAGAAGATATAAGGCAGGCTTTTGTGATCTGAGAAGACCACAATGAGCTCCCCAAAGAGGTAATGTCAACACAAAATTAATGCGAACACTACTTCTGCAAGCTCCAGGTCATGGGTGGCATAGTTATGCTCGTGGGGGCACAACTGCCTAGACCCATAACATATCACTACCTTCTTCTGCATCAGCACGCACCACAGAACAAGGACAGAAGCATCACAAAACACCTCATACAACAACCCTTCCTCTGGAAACCTGAGTACGGGAGCACTGAAAAACTTCTCATTCAAGTAGTAAAAAGCTTTCTGGCACTGATCGCTCCATAGGAAGACATGGTTATTCCTAGTCAAAGATGTCAAAGGAGCAGCAACTCGAGAGAATTCTGAAATGAACCTCCAATAGTAACCTGCTAACCCTAGGAAACTACGAACTTCTACCACGCTCTTGGGTGCTTCCCATGAAACAGCTGCCTCCACCTTCGACGGGTCCACTGACACTCCATGCTGAGACACCACGTGCCCAAGGAAGTGTACTTCTTGTGTCAAGAACTTACACTTCGTAAATTTCCCATAAAGATGGTGGTGTCGAAGGACTTCCAAGAATTCCCTGAGATGCTCAACGTGCTCCTCCCTTGATGTTGAGTAGATCAGGATGTCATCGATAAACACAACGACGAACCGGTCTAGAAACTCTCAGAAGAAAAAGTTCATAAGTCCCATGAACACAGCTGGTGCATTCATAACTCCAAACGGTATCACTACAAACCCGAAATTCCCATACCTACACCTGAAAGCCGCCTTCGAGATGTCACTGTCCATTACCCTCAGCTGATGATATCCTAATCGTAGATCAATCTTATAGAACCAACCTACTCCCCTCAGTTGGTCGAAGAGATCATTTATCCTTGGAAGGGGGTATCGGTTCTTGACCGTTACCTGGTTCAACCTTCGTTAGTCTATGCATAGCCTCAGACCACCATCTTCCTTTTTCATGAACAAAAATAGAGCACCCCATGGCGACACACTGGGTCGAAAAAAACCCTTCCCCATCAGATCGTCAATCTGAATTCGCAACTCCCGCAACTCCGAATGTGCCATCCGATAAGGGGCCATCGAAATCGGATGGGAACCAGGCTGTAAGTCTATCCCGAACTCAATGTCACGTCGGGGGGGGGGGGGGGGTAGAGTTACTAACTCCTCAGGAAAAATATCTAGGAACTCCCAAACAATCTCCGAGACATCCATCATATCTGTATCAGTAGGAACTAATGATAGCTTGCATAATAAGGAAAGGAGAGGCTTCACATGCCAGCTTCCCACCTGATAGCTCCTCTCACCAACAAAAGATACGCGCTACCAATCTACGTCGGAGAACATGACTCTCCTCAAGAAGCATTCGATAATGGAACTAATAGAAAACAACTAGTAGATTCCTATGATTACATCGTATGGATGCATCTGTAACAGATGAAGGTCCCCACTAGATCGATGTGGTCCCAACATCAGCCCACATCCTTGGCAAACACAAGATACGCTGGTCTGACCTCCAACTGGTGTACTTAGTACCAGTGGTATGGAAAGTCTCTCTACGTCTATTCCCAAATCATGGGATAGACCAGGTGCAACAAAGGGGTGTGAATCTCCCAAATCGAACAAAGCAGAAACAAAAGTGTTGAACAAACAAATCGTACCTCACACCACCTCTGGTCCTGCCAGAGCCACCAACTCTGTTGTGTGCAACTATCCACGCCAAGATCCTCTGCCTATCTGATGTCATCCACCTCCCCGACCACGCCCTGGTCGAGGTCCTTGAGGAGCACCCTAAGGTCAGCCTCCTCCCGCAAGGTCTACCCTCGGAGGAGCATGGTCCTACTGCTGCTGGATGGGCCTCGCTGGCAACTGGTGCTGCTGAGGTGGGCGCCGAACCCGTCCACCTCCACCGTACTGAGATTTGGTCAGGCACCGACTCTGAACGTGCCCGAAACCTCCACAAGAAAAACACCTCGGGCCTGGGCTTGTGAAAAATGGGTGAGGACCCGAAGATCTAAACTGGAACTGCTGGGTCCTGCTCCCCACTGGCCTGAACCTAGAAGGTCCCATCACAGGAGACCTGCTACTGACTGCCTTCCACTTCGATGAGCCTGGCCGGTTCCTCTCTCGGGGTGCACCTCCCAATGAGTGAATCCTCTCTACAACCTCTTCCTTCTTCTGCACCGCCAAGTACGTCGGAAGGGTGAAGGGGGTGACATCATACTGGAGCGAAGGACGAAGCACCTCCCCCAAACGTCTCGTCCGAGACTCCTCATCCAGAATGAGATCCAGAGCAAAGCGCAGGAGATCCTTGAACATGATCCCCAGCTCTCGTACCGACATACTCCCCTACTGAAGGGTGAGTTACTATTGCCGCTTCTCCTACTTGATCATAGAAGAAAGGAATTCCTCTCGGAATTCCTTCTCAAAGTCATCCCATAGAACCTCTGCCTCTATCCTCTCTCCGAGGTAGAGCGTCCACCATTTTCATGCCGCATCTCTCAGGTGACTGACTGCCAGGGGAACCCAGTACTCCCTTGGGTCACAGATTAAGGTAAAAGCGATCCCTATCTCCTCAAGCCACCCCTATGTCTCCGTATCCGAAGTACTACCCTCGTACTTCTTGAGGGTTTGCTGATAGAAAGAACGGAGAGTCTTCTGCGACTGGCTATCATCCTCCTCTCGGTCAATCCTCAGCTGATCGACCGCTTGAATCTGCTGGGCCTCTGCTGTCTGAGCCACCCAAGGATGAATTCCAGGTGCCATAGCTGTACGGTAATTAATGATCTCCTAAGCCCAAGTAGTAAAGAAAAACTCAAGGTTTGGTTTTATCATTTTATTTCAATTTCTTTCCCATAACACCCAAATCAAGTAAAACAAAATCATGATTATGCATGTACATTCCCTAGGGTCTCTACCCTACAATCAATGTAGTCTCACTTGGTCGTTCAGTAGGCTTAGAATCCATACATCGGATCATGGGGGGCCCCTAAAATCCCGTTTCCTAGCCGGTCTTCCCTGGTCTATGTCACGCACCAAAATTATCTAACACTGTTTCCCTACCATCCCATGCAATCCTCATAGTGCCTAACTCCGGACTCTATCCTATCTCTCAACCATCACCTCTGATACCATTCTATCACGACCCCCTCCAACCAAAGATGCCCCTCCTGAGCTGGAAATGGCGAAAGAGAGATAATGACCCCCGAGTCCCGCCTCCAGTAGGCCTCGGGGTGGCGACTAACACCAAGGGTATGAGTTTTTCACAAATATGAGAGGCATTAATCTTTTTAGTTTTTTTAAGATCGGGAAATAGGAGAAGTCAACCACTAAAAAGGAAAAGAGAAAGTGTATAGAAATAAACCCAAACCGACCCCACATGCATGTTTAAACAAATTTATAACAAGGTACAAGTACAAGAAAGCTCAAAGTACAATATCAAAAAGGAAACAAGTACAAAAAACTGTAGCAACTCCAACTGTTCGACTAGTAGGGTCCCACACGGCCCTGGTAGTCCTCCAGGAATCCTGAAAGTAAAAACAGGGTGAGAATACAAGTATACTCAGTAGGGAAACCTAATGCTCTCGTGCACAAGTGGGGAGACATCCCAATGTCCCATGAGAACAATAGAAGAAACCTAGCAAGGAATTCTATCCACCCAACCTCACCTGCCACACTCACCAAAACACAATCACAACAGGTAGTAGTAGTATAAGAACAAGAGTATTGGGTACCCCGCAACATTTCCCTTTAGTTAGCTGCTCTTCCTAATGACGAATGTCCTGATGCTGCCACACTCTCCCCGCCCGCACACACCCGGGCCTCACAACCACGTATCACGACCGCACAAACCTGGGCCTCACAACCACGTATCCCCCCCGCACACACCTGGGCCTCACAACCACATATCCCACCCGCACACACCAGGGCCTTATCCCAAAGATTCTTGGGAAACAGTAGAACCTGCCCGAAGAGTCTTGGGATAAATCCACCCCAATTGAAACCTACCCGAAGAGTCTTAGGTGTAAGGTTGCCTCATGCCATCACAGCCTAGGGGGGAAGGAGCAGGAAAAAGCTAGTAACTAAGGGAAAAACACCCTCTCCCATGAAATGGGTGTGTTCGACACTAAGTGATCAACATTGGTGGGGTGCGATAAAACACAAAAGATATATATATATATATACCAAACACACAACCCAACCTATGGCTTATAAATAGAAAACTGAGCATGTGCCTGACACTCTTACAACGAAGTACACATACAACAAACAACCCTAACACCATTTAGGTTTTCACGTTTCAGCAGAATTAGTTTATTTAGTTCCTCAACTACTGGGAAGCTATCCACAACCAACCACATCAATCATTCGTAAACATATCCCTGCCATCCAAAAATCAAGTTAGGGAAAATAAAACATGCAGCACAACAAAGTCCTTCCTATCAACCAACCAACCCCATTGATTATTATTTCCATTTCATTACCACTCCTCACCATTAATTAACTCTTCCACTTTTATTCAATATTCACAACCCATATCCCGTTCACATTTAAACCCATCCCTGCAGCCCTACTGCCAACCACTATAACCACAACCGTACCGTACATCATTATCCCTTTAATACCATTTATGGCAGCCCCGCTGCCTGTTACAAACACAGCATTCACACCAACCCACAACCAAGTCAACCACAGCCCCGCTACTCACCCAATCCACAACAACCCACAAAAACACCCCCATCACATGCCATGTAACCAAGTCAACACCCACATGTTCATTATTCCATTTTGTTTAACTGGGTGATCACACAAGGGTTACAGATTTTAAAACTGCCTACTTTATGTGATTAACCAATTTCCACATTCCACAAGGTTTCCACCCATAAGAAAAATCTAGAAGGAGAGGGAGATATTTAATTGCATAAGAAAAGGCCCCAAAAGACCGTGATTTTTAGTAGGCAGATGCTCATTCAATTCACAACATAATATCACATGATATAAAGTAACAACAATCACAAATTTACATCCCCGTTATATAAGCCAGTTATTATCTTTATTAAATCGGTTCAAAACTGTTTTACGTAAACAATAGAACACCCATCCCTCATGATGCACAAATTAGAGATGCAAAGGTAAGACCCCTACCTCAACAGGTTCCGATCGCAATGCTCCCCCAGATCAACCTTAGAAGACGTCTGTCGGCGTTTGTCACTTATGTCGGGTCCCGGAAAAATCTCCTTGGGAGGAAGTCGGAATGGAAAGGCCGAAGGAAAGACAACAGATCCAAGATCAGAATCTCCTCCACGTCATTACGATCCCGTGGCTGCTGACAAATCGTGAATCAGAGCTCGGACGAAGAAGTTATAAGAGCCTTCGAGTCTCTTGGGAGAGCTCTGCTCAGAGGAGAGGGGAGGAGAGGGGTGAGTTGAAAGGAGGAGGGGTGCCCTCCTTTTATAGGCGATAAAAGGAAATGTACATGGTGTGTACTTTATGGTACACGGAGTGTACTCAGTTATTTCACACGGTCTCCACGCGGCTTCCAACACGGCTCTGTGGCCGTTGACTGGTCAACACACAGTTTTAGGGTAACACATATGTGGGGAGGGACTAAACGACTTGTAGTTTAGACACACGGCGTGTACTCATTTATTGCACATGGCAATGACACGGCTCCAACACAGTACACGACCGTTGACTGGTAACGCCTACTCGGGGAAGGACTGCACGGCGTGTAGAACTGGTCACACGACGTGCACCCATTTATTGTACAGGACAAGTACATGACTTCAACATGGGGTATACCTAGAAAGGGAGTACATGCCGTGCACTCAAACTACACGGCGTGTAGTTTCAAAATTCAGGAAAGTGTGTGAAAAGTCCATTTTACCCTCCGGAACACTTCTTGACCTTCTTTTTGACAAAGGAATGGGCCAGAGTGGTCCGGGCCATTACACCAACCCTGAAATTGGTTAATTGAAGAATGAACAACATCAGTTCATGAGAAGGTAATTTAATGTACACACAAATGATGCTTGTGTTACCAATTTGATGTAAGTCTGTAAATTTTTAGGTATCATCATTAAACTGACAAAATATCACTATATTTAATAATATAATGATAAATTATAATAATTTAATTCTAATAAGTTATGGTTTTCAGGATGGATATAAAAAAATTCTTTTAGAAAAACATTACATTTTTTCTTTTTTTCCTCCATAGGTTAGCTCTGAAACAATGAAATGATTTCTTTCATCCCAAAATAATGATTCTAGGATGATGGGATGTACATTTTTGAGTAAATTTTTATTATTCTGTATGATCCAAAGGGCTTGAGTGATTTGAATATAGGGGGATATATGGTGGCCTTTTATAAAGGAGCTGAGTGGAAAACTATAAAATACCAAAATGTTAATCAATTTTGAGAGGTATTTCACAAATAATTTTAATAATATAATGATACATATTAGATAAAATTGGTATATAGTGTAAATATGGTCACAAAATTGGGATTTGAAAGTTTTAATTTTAATTTTTTCCCTTGTGATTAATGTTTATCCACTAAGTATCCTAATTTTTACCCAAATTACTGTAATTAATTTTAATTAATTTCACTAATAATTTTGGTAAAAAACCATGTGGAAAATTATATAAATAACTACTAATAAAAATTAAATATATTTAAATCATTTTTAAAATTTCTTATCATAGGAGTGGGAGAAATTAATTAAAAATTTATCCATTATATGTGATAAGAAACAAGTTTTTAATGTGAACATCTTCAAAATATCACAGTGTTTTATATCATATTTAAAATTTTATTTTATTAAAATAATATAAAATTAATTAATATATATAGTTTAAATATATATTCTTCAAAACTATTTTAAAATATAATTTTACATAAATAATTATTTAGATGAAAATTCAGTTTTCAATTAAAATCCAGTATTTCTCACTATTCATAAAAAATGAATGTTATCATAAAATGAAAAAAATATCCCTAAGATGATTTGGACAATAATCCTTAAAAAAATAAGTTTTTTGGAAATAAATCTTATTAATGTTTCAATTTTTTTAATTACCTTCATCATTAAAAGGCGGAAAAACTATAATTAGTAGAAATACAACATTTTATGCATAAAATTAGATTACTTATAATGTTATTATTATCAAGTCTATTGGATGAATGAAAAAACATTTTAATTAACTATTATACATATATATTTCATTAATATCACAGATTAATAGTATCTACCATTATTTATCAAGACAAAATTACTTTTAGGAATAAAAATAGTTTTTTTTGTAAAAAACCATTCCTTTATAATTTCATTCACTATTTAGTTCAAATTAATTGATCAATAATCATTTATACAAACCTTGAAAAAAATATTTTACAAATTTTTATAATAATTTTTATTCATTTCATAACAATGGGTATTTGATAATTATCATATTAAATTATAGTATTAATAATATGTTGTCTTTTAGTAAAACATGGTGTTGAATGTAACATAATTTTTTAAAGGAACATGGTATGGTGTGTAACATAATACATATTAGTTTTTTGTGTAATGAAAGATAATATCAATGTTTATTGTAGTGTATTGTTAATATGGTGTTGTTTATAAATAAATATATAGAGAAAATTAAATTTATCGTAAAGAGAAAAAGTTATATATTCATGGGGTGTTACATAAAATATTTAATTTATAGGTATTAATTGGGATGAAATGTGTAAAAAATAATAAAAAATACCCATTAAAACCTATTTTATAGAGTATGAAATCATTCATTTGAACATAATATAACATAATTGTAAATCTTTATAACATTTCTTGATTTGAATTCATACTGGAATATTATTTTTTTTACTAAGAGGGATGTTTTTGGCATTGGGATTGAAATATTAATTTTTAGTGTCTTGATATCATCTAATGATCCATTTGGATGATTATTAAGACCAATTTTATTGTATGGGTTCATAGTGGACAATCATTGAAGGTCTAAGTGGCATGAGTGTTGAGTTTTTAACACCTGCTACCACCCATTTCGTTATTATGACTAAATGAGAATTTTCTAAGATATACCTTGAGAGGGAAGTGGTTATTTTGGATATGGATCATAATCCACATTTTATCTCTTTTACTTCTTCTAACCATTCACTAGTGGATCTTGAAATCATAAATATAACGGTAACTATTATTTCTCATTAGTTTTTGTTAATCCAATTATGTTTCTTGGATTTTTTCGAATGTAAATTATGATTAACAAAAAGTTATTCTTAGAAGGGGAATAAAGAGAACATAAACATGTGTAATTTTTCATGGTTTCCCACTATGGGATTTTCCAAGGGGAATTGAACCAATAATTTGTTAGTGGACTCTAAATATTAATCTTATAGTTATTGGTTTTAGGATATGGCACCCTAACCTAAGATGAAATCCCAAAAAATGATTTGGGGTAGAATAAATACCTCATAGGGGTCACTTCTATCACACAATACACTTACACATACTTGTTTAAGTGTAAAAAAGTGTCATACAAAATATCTAAAAATATTGTTGACCATTGTGAATTACATTGATTTTATCCTTGTTAATATTGATATACATATTTTATTTCATAGTCTGTATATTAATTTTAAATTAATCATCTCTTAGAAATTAATGGTGAGGGAAATCCTTTTTCCAATTGAATAATATTTAAGGTATTTTATGTCTTCCTATTTTCTGAATAATTATATTATTTCATTATCAGTCTAGTTTAACCCAATAATATCTTCAATTTATTATATGTATAAAATCCACCCTTTTCCAAGTATCTTTTATGTGGAGGATGATAAATACCTTACATAGAATTTATAAAATCATCCTTCAAAATGTATAGTATATAATCATATTTCATGATCAAATAACAAATTCAGCTAATTAAGCATATATATAAAAGGGTTCTATTCCTTTGATATGTGGAATAATATTTTATTATAAAAATGTATCATGCCTCTCAGACACTTATATTGTTCTTATAGGATCTCTGAAAATCCACATGAACACAATCCATGTTTTGAAATATGGAACTCCCTTAAATATCAAAACCCGATAATTTCATTAAGATATGAGTCAAGTGTTATTTATTTCCTAATAATTCATGGTTTAATTCTACTTAGGAAAATCACTACATGTTATTATTTTCATATTGAGAAATTTGAAACCCCAATAAAAAAGAACTATTAAATCCCTGAAATTACATTTCGAATAATATTAATATTTTAAAATAATAATTCTCAATAATATGGAATTATGATTTAAAAATTACTATTTATAAGAACTAATGAATATTACTATAATATCCTTTATTAAATTATATATTTTTTTTCAAAATTTGAATTAAATTAATTTTCAATGTTCCCATCTAGTTTTTAAGATACTAACGTTAACATCCATTTACCCTTATACAGTTCTCATAAAAGAAAATTATGCCATCATTAATATAAATTTATATAGTTTTTCAATGAAATTTACTTGACTTATTTCATGATGCTTATGTACCTTAACATCTTTGGAAAAATTCCATTACATAGTGAAACAACCACTAGATCGATCATGGATACATGAACACATTATCGACTATGGATCCACGGTCACTAGATCAATCATTATTTAGAAATCTCATGTTAGATCAACCATGAAAAATATTAACGATGATGTGAATGATGGAGTTTTTTTCTTCCAACATGTGTTTCTTTAAAAATGAATAGTACCCATTAGTGGAAGTCATCCCATATTAGAATTACACCAATACGCTTGAACTACATTTTAACCAAGTCACACCCAAATCCGATATTAAAATATGTTTAGAAAAAATAAAAACCAAAATCCTCCCATTCCACCCCCCACACATTAGTGATAAATTGACAATTTATGATATGCACATACTCATGAGCCTACCTACCATCACACACGTACACACCCAAAATGGTTATCAGCTATACTCCTACACTTGTATCAATGTATAAGTTGTTTCATTGAAATCAGCCACTATCTTTTCTAGTGAGGTTGGTTGGGGGATTAACCTGAGAGGGTTTGAAATCTCTTAATGAAATTTATATTCATTCGCCAAATATATTACCTATATCTAGGAAAAAAAATCAACACATCCAACCTGATATATATTTATGTATCTTCTTAATAAAGTAAACTTCAACAATCTTCTTAAATTAATATGAATTTAATATATTCATTCTTGTCTTCAACATCAACATCTCTATAATAATTACATATTATCAATAAATAAAAAATACAAATCATAAATAGTCAGTAATCCCAACATTATATACTTCCAAAAATTCCAATTCAAAATAATTTTTTTAGCAAATATCCCACATTGTGTTTTTTTGAAAATATTGAAACACCCCAAGCTTCCACAGTATGTTTCCCTTTGAATAATGAAATAGTTTTCATTGAACGCAACGTCGAGATTCTAACACACCGTGACCAACCAAACTAGTCGTTATGAATAGTAATACCCACTTTTTGAAATTTTATAAATTTTATTTTTCAAAATTTACTTCATTTTTTTATTTGGAATATCTAAATTAGCTTAGGGTGAATTTTGGGTATTTTTCTGAAAACTTTCAAATTTTGATGAATAGTGAAAAACACTACATTATTTGTGAAAACCGAATTTTTTATCCAAATAATTATTTATTTTATTTAAATTTATTTTATCTTAAAATAGATATATAATACCTATATATTTTTATTGTAATTCATTGGAGTTGTTTTATAATAAGTTTTGATATATAAAAAATTTATTGAAATTTTTACTGTCTTTTACCCACCTATTAAGAGCATTTTCAAATTATCATAAAAATTTATTTTACCGCTTCTATTCGTGGAATATAAAAACTCTGAGATACAAGGTTGATATCAGTAAGAAAATTATGTTCAATAAGATTAAAATAATTTTTGGTGAATAGTAACTTCTTACATTTATTTACCTCGGTAAAAAGTAAATTGGGTAATTAAGGGTAAAAATGATATTATTATTAGCCTAAGAAAGAACCCAATTCTATTGGATATGTGTAATTAGACCAATATAATCCTTAGGAATATAATATGATCATTTAGGTTGACATGGATAAGATTAGGACATTTATTATTATTTTATTTAAGGAAGAGTTAAAAGAGTTAAATTCAAAGTTGAAAAACTAAACCATTTTTAATATAGGGTTTTACAAAAGGAAAATTCTACTATAAATATTCATTATAATGTTAAAAATATTTAATACATAATTATATTTTATTTAGAAATTTTAGACATTAAATAATTAAATTTATTTATGACTCAATGATGATGTAGTAATTACCTTATTAATGAATAATTAAAATAATTGATTTTATAAATATCCAAATAAATCTTATTTGATACTTTTAATGAATTGAACTAATTTTATTGGTTAATATTACATTTTAGGGTTGATTAAAATAATTTTTTTTTCAAATTAATAGTGCTGTTATTAATTTAACAAAAACAAAATACCAAATAGTGTCAAAATTGACAAAAATAAGTTTTTAAAACAAATATTATATTATTAATTTGCATTGTAACATCCCAAGGTTTTCTAAAAATAAATTGAAAATGCTTGAAATTTTGTTTAAGGTATATATTTATAAGTATCCTTTAAACATAATTTTATTTCTTTTATGATATGAATTTCAAGAAACTGTCATCTACAATTGTGTTCAGTATGTTATTTAGAGTCTGATGAAAGAAACTTGTTTTTTTGGTGAATAGTAACATGCCCTTATGAATAGTAATATGAATAGTAATATGACCTCATGAATAGTAAATAATATTATTATTTTATTTTCCCATGGCAATAGGATAATTGGATCATAATTAATTTTCCAATGTCACATGAAACTAGTTGCACTTAAATATTGTTATTTTTCGAATTAACTGTGAACTTATTTAAAAATTAAATTAATAATATTTAGAAAATTATTTTTGAAAAATGGAGTTCATTTTTGAATTATACACATCGAAAAATGGTTGGGGTAAATTTTTGGTATGTTTTTGAAACTCTTGAATTTTCGGTGAATAGTGAAATACGATTAAATACTGTATAATCAATTTATCAGCAAAAATACACTATTTATGACATCATAAGTGATAAAAGGCCACTTTCCTCGAACTCACTTGATATTTTCACTAATTAAGGCCAATTTATTTGAGATTATTCATAGCCTTGATAAAAATATTATAATAATAATTAAAATAATCTAAAATACCTCCCCTCCTCCACTATAAATATCACCCTCACTCCCCTCTTCCTCCCACACCTCTCAAGCCTTGAGAATTGTCTAATTTCTGCCAAATTACCTCCCCAATCTTCTTCCCCATGTCCTAGAGCTGCTGGTCTCACCAAAAGACCAAAATCAAAGCCCTTAAGAAGGATCTCAAGGACAAGAGATCAAGAGGTAAACATCCTCTTTCATTTTCATTCTTTCCTTCCATTTTATGTTATTCTCTTCATTTTCCTTTTTCTTTTGTTGGGATATTTCATTAAATATTTCCCCTTACTGTCCAAAGTTTATATTATGATGAGATATTCCATTCCTCTCATCAATCATGTTTTATGAAATTTTAAGAGACGCCGTTAGGCTGCCGAATTTCCGTAAGAAATTTCTCATGTTTTCTTTATTTCATGATTCCTTTTCTTCTTCCTTCACCCCCTCTTATCCAAGAGGCATGAAATTTTCAGAATCATGTATATTCTATATGTTTTCATGTTTATGGAAAATTAAAAATCATTATACCTCTCCTCTCTCACTTATTTAAGGAATAAGAACGTTGTCCGTGATGTGTCGAATTACCGACATCGTGGACGATGTACTTTCACTTTCCATTAATTCTTTCATGTTTGGTCATGAAACCATTTATATGGTTGAACCAGGTTATAATATATGTTTTACAACTCATATATGGTTCTGCAATTCTTTTGTACCCATGGTTTAAATTTATAAGACTAAATGAGGTTGTAATTATCAAAGAACCACTTAAATTATCTAAACAAACATAATTAATGTTTTAACTTATAAATCATCATCATATAAAGAATCAAAGTGATAAATGGTAAAATTTATGGTACTGGAAATATGTAAATACTACTCCTTTCTAATTATGGAGTTTCAATTCCAATCAACAAAGAATGACTCATCATGAACCGATCGTGAAAATCACAAAAGAACTCACCCAAAATAATGCAAGGATCAAAATACTAACAAATAAAGGGTGAAATGAGGTTATGAAATAACCATATAAGAAGTTATAAACATGAAAATGTTTCTGTAAAATAATAATAACAGTCTTTTAACTATTATACAGGAGGATTTAACAAGTTTGAAGTAAGACAAGATTAAGGTAAGGGTTTCTTCATCTCACTTCCATTTTTGTGAGATATTCCGTAATCACTACTATTACATTGTATGGTGTATATATACTACCCATTATTGTCTCATATCATGAATATATTTATTTTTATGATATTCAATTTATCATTTTGACAATCATTAATTTTGGGTCATACAAATCAATTGATTACAATGTTGTAAGGGGTTCCTCGTCTCACTTTCATTTTTGTGAGATTTTAGTCGTTCGCTGCTTATTTCTTGTATGTGGAATATATGTTCTGCCATTTGTTATATATAATAACATGATTTTCTTTATATTCATGTTATTCAACGATCCAATTGATATTTATTATGTTCTGGTCATATGATTCGACCGATAACATTGTTGTAAGGGAATTCTTAACCTGATTTCCATTCTTTGGGTTAACCTTCTACTTTTTAATTTATGTGCTATTTAAATTGATTGTGTGATGGGTTCTGTTTATATTATGTTTAATTATGTGTATTTACAGATTATATACATATTCCATCCACTCTATTAAGTCTCACTTCTAGTATATGATGTTTATAAGGGACTTTTCTTCTAAAATCCTCTTTTAAAATTCTATTTTATAAGATTCAAAAGCAATGTTTTATGCTATTGTTTATGTTGTATGATTATGTTTTGGTTATTGGGCATTGTTTATGATATATTCTGGGACCTATATTTCCCTCCAATGCATTGGGTATGAGTATGTTGGAGGTCGGCCATATGGTTACTCCAAGTGTAACTTTGATGGTTACACAAAGTAAGGTAGCCGTGAGGGTTACAAATTTTAAGGTAGCCAAGATGGTTACAAGATTATGTAAGTAATGCCCCAATATACCTCTATGACTATAATTATGTTTGTGTGGATCTTGTGTAAATATCATGTTATGAAAAGTTAGATTTTATGGGTGTAAAGCATGTATTTTGAAAATGTTTTCATACGTCATGCGTATTCATGGACTAATGTGGGTTTTACTTCTTTTTCATACCTTACAGGGCCTTTGTGCTCATCCCAAGTTTTTAAATGATTTTTCACAGGTTAATGGATGAGTAATACAAGGAATGAAGATGTGTTAATTGTTAAAGAATTGTCAAGGAGACTTGTTTTATGTTTTAATGTTTTATATTCTGAGGAAAATGGAAACTGATTTTATGGTATCCACTACGTAACAATGTGTAATGTTATGAAGTTTTTGTCTTAATTCTCTAAAGCTCTAAACTTGAAAAGATCCTCAATGTAAACTGAAGTGTTTTCTTGAATAAATTCAAGATTATGTATGAAATAAGTGCGGGTCTTTACATTTGGTATCAGAGGTCGGTTTAGACAGCTTTAGGGATTAGGAGTTCTTGTGAGACACGTGATTAGTCCCTATATCTATTATTTCAGTTAAATCCTTGTTTTATATTTTTTTTCAGATCAAGTAAAGTCGGTTACGAATTGAAGGAGAAGGATCTCAAACGACATTCCTATCTCTTCCTGATGACATGATTGCAATAATTATTGCAAAGTCATCTTCAGATGATTGTGAAACTTTTTCTAGCATACAACTCACTTGCAAGCAGTTTTTTGAGATATCAAACACCTCCTCTATACCTTGTTATCATCGTGGATCATGGGTTGTTTTTAGACAAATACTATTTTCACAATATTCACATAATTTCAAGAAAGGTAAATATTATCAAGGTATTTTCAAATATTTTACCTTATCACAAGAATTTGAAGCATATTATGATTTTAAAAATGGTGTTGAGGAAGGAGACCCGTGTGGAACCTATTTATATTTTATTTTAAAATATTGTCTCACATCACATACTTATGGTATTTTAAAAGGACCAATAATAGAAAGTTTTAACTCAATTTCGGTTCGACTATTTTATAGAAATCATGTTTTATCAGATGTTTTTGAATTATATGTCATACATGATTATTTTCCAAAACTGTTTTTCTGTGAACACCCATATGACCCATGTTGTACGAGGTGTATTTGGATGGAGGAAGCAAATGATTTTGAAGGATCTATAAATAATTGTTGTAATGCATGGGACTTCTACCTACGTGAACAAGATGACGATGAAACTAAGTGGACACCTTGATCAAGGTACCCTCACTTGTTTAATAAGTAAATAAAATTGCGAGGACGCAATTTCAAGAAGGTGGGGATAATGTAACATCCCATGGTTTTCTAAAAATAATTTGAAAATGCTTGAAATTTTGTTTAAGGTATATATCTATAAGTATCCTTTAAACATAATTTTATTTCTTCTATGATTTGAATTTCAAGAAACTGTCATCTACAATTGTGTTCAGTATGTTATTCAGAGTCTGATGAAACAAACTTGTTTTTTTGGTGAATAGTAACATGCCCTTATGAATAGTAATATGAATACTAATATGACCTCATGAATAGTAAATAATAATATTATTTTATTTTCCCATGGCAATAGGATAATGGGATCATAATTAATTTTCCAATGTCACATGAAACTAGTTGCACTTAAATATTGTTATTTTTCGAAATAACTGTGACCTTATTTAAAAATTAAATTAATAATATTTAGAAAATTATTTTTGAAAAATGGAGTTCATTTTTGAATTCTACACATCGAAAAATGGTTGGGGTAAATTTTTGGTATTTTTCTGAAACTCTTTTAATTTTGGTGAATAGTGAAATACGATAAAATACCGTATAATCAATTTATCAGTAAAAATGACCAATTTATGACATCATAAGTGATGAAAGGCCACTTTCATCGAACTCACTTGATATTTTCACTAATTAAGGCCACTTTATTTGAGATTATTCATAGTCTTGATAAAAATATTTCAATAATAATTAAAATAATCTAAAATACCTTCCCTCCTCAAATATAAATATCACCCTCACTCCCCTCTTCCTCCCACACCTTTCAAGCCTTGAGAATTGTCTAATTTCTGCCAAATTCCCTCCCAAATCTTCTTCCCCACGTCCTAGAGCTTCTGGTCTCACCAAGAGACCAAAATCAAAGCCCTTAAGAAGGATCTCAAGGAGAAGAGATCAAGAGGTAAACATCCTCTTTCATTTTCATTCTTTCCTTCCATTTTATGTTATTCTCTTCCTTTTCCTTTGTCTTTTGTTGGGTTATTTCATTAAATATTTCCCCTTACTGTCCAAAGTTTTTATGATGATGAGATATTCCATTCCTCTCATCAATCTTGTTTTATGAAATTTTAAGAGACGCCGTTAGGCTGCCGAATTTCCGCAATAAATTTCTCATGTTTTCTTTATTTCATGATTCCTTTTCATCTTCTTCACCCCCTCTTATCCAAGAGGCATGAAATGTCCAGAATCATGTATATTCTAGATGTTTTCATGTTTATGGAAAATTAAAAATCATTATTCCTCTCCTCTCTCACTTATTTTGGGAAAAAGAACGTTGTCCGTGATGTGTCGAATTACCGACATCGTGGATGATGTAATTTCTCTTTCCATTAATTCTTTCAAGTCTGGTCATGAAACCATTTATATGGTTGAAACAGGTTGTAATATATGTTTTACAACTCATATATGGTTCTGAAATTCTGTTTTACCCATGGTTCAAATTTATAAGACTAAATGAGGTTGTAATTATCAAAGAACCACTTAAATTATCTAAACAAACATAATTAATGTTTTAACTTATAAATCATCATCATATAAAGAATCAAAGTGATAAATGGTAAAATTTATGGTGCTAGAAATATGTAAATACTACTCCTTTCCAATTCAGGAGTTTCACTTCCAATCAACAAGAATGATTCATCCTGAACCGATCGTGAAAATCACAAAAGAACTCACCCAAAATAATGCAAGGAACAAAATACTAACAAATAAAGGGTGAAATGAGGTTATGAAATGACCATATAAGATGTTATAAACATGAACATGTTTCTGTAAAATACTAATAACAGTCTTTTAACCATTATACAGGAGGATTTAACAAGTTTGAAGTAAGACAAGATTAAGGCAAGGGTTTCTTCATCTCACTTCCATTTTTGTGAGATATTCCGTAATCACTACTATTACATTGTATGGTGTATGTATACTGCCCATTATTGTCTCATATCATGATTATATTTATTTTTATGATATTCAATTTATCATTTTGACAATCATTAATTTTGGGTCATACAAATCAATTGATTACAATGTTGTAATGGGTTCCTCGTCTCACTTTCATTTTTGTGAGATTTTAGTCATTCGCTGCTTATTTCTTGTATGTGGAATTTGTGTACTGTCATTTGATATATATAATAACATTATTCTATTTATATTCATGTTATTCAATGATCCAATTGATATTTATTATGTTCTGGTCATATGATTCGACCGATCACATTGTTGTAAGGGAATTCTTAACCCGATTTCCATTCTTTGTGTTAACCTTCTACTTTTTAATTTATGTGCTATTTAAATTGATTGTGTGATGGGTTCTGTTTATATTATGTTTCATTATGTGTATTTACAGAGTATATACATATTCCATCCACTCTATTAAGTCTCACGTCAAGTATATGATGTTTATAAGGGACTTTTCTTCTAAAATCCTCTTTTAAAATTCTGTTTTATAAGATTCAAAAGCAATGTTTTATGCTATTGTTTATGTAGTATGATTATGTTTTGGTTATTGGGAATTGTTTATGATAAAGGGTGGGACCTATATTTCCCTCCAATGCATTGGGTATGAGTATGTTGGAGGTCGGTCGTATGGTTACTCCAAGTGTAACTGTGATGGTTACACAAAGTGAGGTAGCCGTGAGGGTTACAAATTTTAAGGTAGCCAAGATGGTTACAAGATTATGTATGTAATTCTCCAATATACCTCTATGATTATAATTATGTTTGTGTGGATCTTGTGTAAATATCATGTTACGCAAAGTAAGATTTTATGGGTGTAAAGCATGTATTTTGAAAATGGTTGCATACGTCATGCATATTCATGGACTAATGTGGTTTTTCCTTCTTTTTCATACCTTACGGGGCCTTTGTGCTCATCCCAAGTTTTTAAATGATTTTTCACAGGTTAATGGATGAGTAATACAAGGAAGGAAGATGTGTTAAATGATGAAGAATTGTCAAGGAGTCTTGTTTTATGTTTTAATGTTTTATATTCTGATGAAAATGGAAACTGATTTTATGGTATCCACTATGTAACAATGTGTAATGTTATGAATGTTTTGTCTTAATTATCTAATGCTCTAAACATGAAAAGATCCTCAATGTAAACTGAAGTGTTTTCTTGAATAAATTCAAGATTATGTATGAAATAAGTGCGGGTCTTTACATGTATTCCATTTCTAAAGATCTAACATTCGTAAAAAGAGATTAAATAATATTATATATGTCATTAATGAACCAATTGATGGTCTCTTTTATGTTTATAGTATGTTTATTAAACATATAATATAAAATTACAAAGAGACATCGTAAATGTAAAACTATTTAACTAAGATTTAAATATAAAATATAGGTTAATATGATGACCTAAACCTATATAAAATTATTTGGTTGAGTGTTTTTTGACCCATCCCCACATTATAATTTAAATAATTCATTTTGGATCCATTAGAAACCGAATGTGATTTTATTATAAAATAATATTTCAAGCTTTTCCTAATGTGACCCTCACCACTCTTATAAAAGGGAACTCCCCCATCTCCCAAATTCACTCCATCAAAGCCATTTGTCTTGGCCAAAACCTGCCCAAATATTCTCTCAACTCTACTCCCTTAATCCTAGAGGCCTCACTTTAGTCATAAATCCAACCTATGGAGCTTTTTTGCTCAAATCACAAGGCAGAACCCGCAGAAGAGGTAAATATTCCATCACATCTTTCAAGTCATTTTATTCATCCACTCCCCCTATCTTTGTTGTTTGCAATACAAAATAATAAATATTGTATATTATATATACTATGATGATATTATAAAAATTATACAACCATATTAATTATTCTATCTATAATATGAATGAAAAAGTCACCATAGGGGCGTACGTACTACTTACCTTCTCTACATCGTGGTGTAGTTTGTTATTTAAACACTACATTATTTGGATGGGTATAATAATGATGTATAATTTATGTAAATAATTAATATAAATTGTTAATGATTCTTTATATATGATATAACATTCAATAATATACCATTTCACCTTCAATTGATTGATATTGTCTCTTGTGCCTACGTACGGATTACTGTCTCCATGAACACGATGAGATTCATTCCCCATCAAAATCAATCAAAAATAATTTTTATTTTAGGATTAAAAATAATGTTTAAGAACTTAATATAATTCTGGATATTAATTAAATACATCATATCAATAATAAACACGGCTTACGTAAGAAAACATATAAAGGAAAACGAATCTGTTAACACCTGAAACGACAGTAATACTAAAATATTATTAACAAATTAATATTATGAAATCTTATATGATATAATATTAATTTATATGGTTCTTGTATAATTTAATTACAATTATTTCACCATTATACAAGAGTTTAACCGACCCTAGACCAAGGAAATGTATAAGGTAAGGGTTAATTTCATAATCTCTTTATTATCTGAGGTTGTTTTTACGTATCTATCAGGACCTCCTTATAATCCACATCCGTGTTTTCTTTACAAATGCATTTCAAAACATTTTTACAATTTAATAAACAATGGGTTAAAGTCATTTGTACCCTTATTTCACCTTACATGTTTTTAAAGGAATATTTCTATCATTTTCCGAACACAGTACTTTATGAACTTTTTGACAAAATTAAGGTAAGAATGTTTTCTTATTTAACTTATATGGTGAGTGTGGCTATTTTCCACCTTTATAACATCTTAGAAGATTACCATAAAATATTATATGAATATTTTCAAAATTATTATTCTCTTTTATAATTATATGACTTCTAAATGATTTCAAAATAATAAGAGATACTTCTCTAAAATGTTTTGATTTCATATTTGTCTACATCCTTTGATGTATTTTAAGCTTGATTGAGGTTGATTTATTATGATAAAAAAAATCCATATTTTAGGGATGTGTATGTGATATGTTTGACTATGGATGTGTAATTTTTACACCATTCATGGTTTAAGGATAATGTATTGACATTTCATTTACTAGTTTTAGTTCAAATGTATATGTTATGGTTAAACAATTTCATATATGGAATTAATTGGACTTAGTAAGTGATGGGTGGAGCCCTCTATAGCTCCTCAATGAATCGGTAGGTCTTAGGAGACAAATTAGTGTCTTGGCACAAGGCCTTGACAAAATCTTATTTGTAGTCTTGGCACGAGGCCTTGATTATGTGGTTATGAAGTCTGGCATTATTCATTCCAACATCATGAAGGTGGCAATTGATATTACAAGTGATTATTCGAATATTAGGATATCTAAAAGAATAATTAACTTGAATATTTTGATTTTAACTTTTCCATATTATAATTATTATTATGTTTAAAAATATTTTATTTTAGTTTTATACATTCCCTTAAATGTTTATTCTTATTTATTAATGTTTTTGCTATATCGTTATCCTTACTGAGAAACTAAGATCACCCCTTTATATGTTTTATTATTCCTAGGATGTGAAGAAGTATTTTATGGTTGACCTATAGGGATAGTCTAAGGATATAAGTGTGTTCAGAAGGGGAAAAATTTTTGTTGATGTTTTTATTTCGTGATGTAATGTAAAACTTATGAATGTATCTAGTACTTCTAAGGCTACTAAACTGATCGGCCTTTTGGGAAATGATTC
This sequence comes from Viscum album, assembly GCA_963277665.1. Taxonomy (NCBI): domain Eukaryota; kingdom Viridiplantae; phylum Streptophyta; class Magnoliopsida; order Santalales; family Viscaceae; genus Viscum; species Viscum album. The sequence continues at coordinate 599,478,779 of OY728121.1, forward strand.
TTTGTATCCTGCCAATGTTATGAAATAATGCACCAACTCTGGGTAACTATGGTTGGTGGGTTTATAGTTGGTATCAGAGTATGTTAAGTGCAATCCTTGGTAGCTAGATTTAGAAAAACTCTGATTAGAGAACCTTACACTAAGATAGAATTTGAGGATTAGTATCGATGAATTTCCTAGAATTTTTCTATTGTAGATATTTTGTGAGTTTTCCAAGAAATAAATCCCTATCTGGATATGAGCAAGTAGAGGTGGCTCTGGCATAGATGTACCTAGGGGTAAAACCCGAAAACACCACTTTGTGCTAGACTCAAACAAGAACTGGTGCACGACAACGGACCTAGCTGCACTCTTGGTTACGAAACTCCCGAGGGATATGCAGAGGATAATTCTCATATTCTTTATATACCATTATGAACGGTTTATGAGTATATACTTTCTCAAAGAAAACAAATTTATGATTATGGATTATATTCATAAATAGTTCAATATATGTTAAGTGTTTTAGAAGATAGAAATTATGTATTGCGATTCATAAACTAATCTAGTGTATGCAATTGTTTAGAAATGGTGCCTAGTGGATGGAATGGAAACTGTATCAATGAAAATAATCCATATAGGTATTTCCCTCATACTCAAGATAATTATAGTAGAGCTGGTGAAACAACTGGTGCTGATCAGTATATCACCATACTATGACAACTCACTCAAGATATGAATAATAACCTTACCCATATGGAGCACTCTGATCCACAATGTGGAGGATCAATGTTATATCTCTTCATAAGGAAACAACCACTAACATTCAATGGGAGTACAAATCCATTAGTAGCTGAGCAATGGATATATTTCATAGAGAAAAAATTTCATTCTTTGGGGAGTAGCAAAAGGAAAAAAGTTGTTATGACAATTTATTTCCTCCTGAGAGATGCTGAAAAATTGTGGTCATTAATCCAAACCACAAAAGAAGATAAATAAGTATCTATCATGGAATGAATGGATTTTAAATTTACTTTCTTGAAAAATAAATTTCCTCATTACCATCGAGCAGATATAGAATGACAATTTCTGAGTCTGAGGAAAAAAGAGGATGGGAATGTCGCAAAATATGAGGCTAACTTTCCAAGGATAGCAAGGCATGAAACAAATTCTATACGTAACCTAATAAGTAATATTGATCGATTATTTTATAAGTTAAAACCATTTCTTTGTCAAGAATTATTCACACAATCCTTCTAATCATATGAAGATATTGTCTTATGTGCTATCAAGATAGAAAAATAATACTCTAAGTCTTACAATATTAAAGAAAAGAAAGAGAATAAGAGATTTACTGAACACTCCGGAAATATAAATAAGGGGAAGAAAATAAAATTTGAATATCCATCCAGTATTAAATGTGGGATGAAACACCCCAGTATATTCCTGAAAGGAATCTGAGTCTGTTATATGTGTGGCGAAAAATTCCACCAAACTCATGATTGCAAGGGGATGAAAGAGGTTGTAAATGTTCTATGAAAAAATTGTAGGGATATGGGACATTATGAAAATGAATTTCCTAATCACTATGGGAACTTACCTCAGAAAAGGCCAAGGGATCCATACCAAGCTTATGTGATCACTAATGATGAGTTTGAAACTCTGAAAGAGGTGGTGGCAGGTAATTGAATGGTTTCCTCAAGTTTAGCGAATGATTTATTTGATTCTGGATCATTACATTGTTTCATATCTTCTCAGTTTCTATGGAAATTATATATTTTCAATTTGACTTAAAAAGGGAGTTGTTATTAAAAACACCCATGGGAAGTATCATCGCAACAATGTTTTCTGAATCAGTTCCCATTAGGGCATATAAATGTTCTTTATCTTCTGATCTCATCATCATACCCCTGATTAAATTTGATATAATCCTCAGTATGGATTGGATTTCATACCATGATGTGAAAATTTATTATAAGAAGAAGGAGGTACAATTTTCGATGATGATAAGTAGTACCTTATCTTTAGAGCAGAAACGTCACCACATGATTCTTATCTAGATCCACCCCCAATAGCTCTACTAAATTCAAATATTGTGGAGGATGAGAATGAAAAATTTATGGGAGAGGAAAAGAAGGTTCTAATAGTGGAAATACCTATTGATAAAGAATATGTTGATATGTTTCTGGAAGATTTACCTAGACATCCTATAGAATGCAAAATTGAGTTTTCCATTGATTTAATTCCTAGTTCATGGCCCATATAATAGAACCCTTATAGAATGGCCACAATGAAATTAGTGGAACTAAAGAAACAACTAGTGGAATTGAGTAATAAGGGATTTATTCACCATAGTTTTTGTCCATGGGGAGCCCCTATCCTTTTTGTTAAGTAGAAAGACATATCTATGAGGTTGTGCATTGACTATAGGGAGATCAATGCTATAAAAATAAATATTAAGTATCCCCTGCCTTGCATAGATTATTTATTCGAAAAATTCATGGAGCTCAATATTTTTCAATGATTAACCTTCGATATGGAATATCTGGGTTGTGTGTGAAGAAGGAAGACATTCCAAAAACATCATATCGAACTCGGGATGGGCATTACGAGTTTACATTAATGCCCTTTGGGATGACTAATGCACCCTCTGATTTCATGGATCTAGTAATCAATGTTTTGAAGGAATATCTTGATGACTTTGTAGTGGTATTTATTGGTGATATCTGGGTATACTCCACAATCAATGAAGATCATGAAAATCAATTTCGTACCATTCTAAAAACCCTCAGAAGAAATGAATTATATAATATGTTTAGAAAGACTGAATTCTAGCTTCAAGAGATTTATTTTCTTGGCCATATTGTCTCTATGGTTGGAATATCCATTGATCTATCAAATACCAAGGTAATCCAAGAATGTATAGCACCGACGAGTATAACTGAGGTATGTAGTTTTATTGGATTATCAGGTTATTATCAGCATTTTGTGTAGAATTTTTCCCGATTGTCTAACTTAGCATTATTTGATACCACTAATATCTGATAACTAATATCTCACCTTATAAGTAGAATTCATTGATACCACTAACATATCACCTTATAATTAATGAAGGGGGTTCTCACAATGGTTTCCCACCTAATAAATCCAATCTCAAATGAAAGATACTCATCAGCCACCTTATTCTACAAAAATAACTCTCCTTCAAAAGTAGTTGATAATATAACACATTGAAAACAACCAATCGATGCCAAGGATGACATTGTACTACTTTATCTATAGAATAATGAGGTCCCCACTAGACTGATGCAGCCCCAATATCAATCAACATCCTTAGAAAACATCAATCAAACTAGGCTGGCCTCCAACTTTAATACTCTACAATAGGTGTGTGGAAATTATATCGATGTCTAGTACCAAGGCATTAACCATACTGGGTTAATCAAAGGAGTGTGAATATCTTGAATAAAAAAATCACAAGTAAGAGTACTTAAGAGATTGATCATACCTTAAATGATCTCATGTCCTACCAGAACTACTACCTACGGTTCATGAAACATTCAATTCCTATATCCCCTTCCCCTAATATGATCTTCACCTCCCCGTCCATGCTTTTTTCAGGGCCCTTATGGATCACCCTGAGGTTGGCCCCCACCCACACCATATTTCCCCAGTGGAGAAGTATCCGTCTATCCCTATTATTCGAGCGATATAGCTGGATGCTACTGCTAAAGAGTGGGCATAACTTTCCCACCTACAATGTACTAATACTGAACTATTAACTAAATCTAAAGGTTATAATGGCCTCCACAAGAATATTACCTCATCCCCAATCCCATTGTAAAAGTGTGAGTACCAGGAGGTCGGAACTTAAACTACTATGGTCGACTCCCTACTAGCCAAAACCAAGATGGCCCTATTGATGGATACCTACTACTGATATCCATCCCTTTTCAAGAACTCGGTTGGATACCCTCTTGTGGTATGAATCCTCATGAGTATATCCTTTCTATTACTTCATCATTCTTCTGGACCTCTATGTATGACAGTATGGTGGAGTACCCGCATACTCAAGGAAGGGATGGAGTGCCTCCTCTAAGAATCAATCCAAATACAACTCAACTAGGAAGAGGTCCAGAGGAAAGTGAAGTCTATCCTTAAACATTGTACCATGATCCCCCACCCAGCATACTCACCTGCAGGAGGGAGAGTAACTCCTACCACTTCTTGGCCTTCATCATTGAAGAATGGAATTTTTCTTGGAACTCCTTCTCAAAATCGATCCAATAAACAACATCATCTTTTATCTCCCCCATGTATAGTTTACACTAATAATGCACATATCCCCTCTATAACTAACCGCCAACGGAACCCAATACTCTATTAGTGCCTGGATCAAAATGAAAGTGATCACCGACTCCTCAATACAACTTTCTATCTCTATATATGAACTGATTCTTGTTTACTTTCTAAGATTCTATCACTGGAAGGAAAAAATAATATTTTTCCACTGATTTTCTTCTTCCATTAGAACAACCCTCCACTGATCAGCCATATTTTTTTATGGGCCTCCAATGCCTAATCCACTCATAGACAATGACTGACTACCTTAGTTGAAAGGTAATCATATGACTCCTATGACTGGGTAGTATGAAATTTATTTAGGATTTATTATAAGTCATTGTTTAATTATGTTTTTCCAAAAACTCAAAAAATAAACAAGAACACAACTCATCATGATGCATGCGCATTTCCTAGTGTGTATACCTCAAAAATAGTGTAGCCTCACTTGGTCATTTGGTAAGCTCAATGTCATTGTTTAAGATCACGAGGGGCCCTAAAATATCTTGTCATATCTGGTTTTCTCTATCATACTTCATGCACTAAGAACACACCACATTGTTTCCCCACCATCCCATGAAATCCACAATTTTCATAACTCCAAACTCTGTCCTTTCTCTCATCTGTCATCCTCAGATACCATTCTCTCATGACCGGCCTTTGTCAAGATGATGGAATGAATAGAATAATGCAAAGAACATAATTTCTAAAGATGAAAGAGAGATATGACCCCCTAATCCTCATCTCCAGAAAGACCGAGGGTGGAAACTAGCACCAATTATAGGTAATCATTCACACAATATAGGAATAATTACCCTTTTTAAGGAGAAAATGATCATGGGATAAGATGGTAAATCAAAAATAACTCCAATAAACATTATTGGTAATTAAACTGAAAAATTAACCCATGCATGTTTTAATGAAAGATTCTATGAATTACAATGAATCCCATGTATAAAAAAATAAATATGGATAAAAAAACACATCTACTATCTCAATGCCTAATCTAGTAAAGTCCTGCGTGGTCCTCAATGTCCCCCTCAAAATTGAAATATTGATTTATTTACCTACGATGGTCATACAATTATACTCAGTGAGAAAGACTATGTCACTATTTCACAAGTGGGGAAAATGTACTAACACTCCTATGAGAAAATAATAATACCTCAAAAGTACCTAACAAAGAATACTAACCACCCAACCTCACCCAGGAACACTCAAAAAATAACACAAGTCAAGTAAATTAATAGTATAAGCACATGGAAGGTAGGGTACCACACACCACTTCCCACTAGTTAACTACTAATCCATAACTATGAAAATCTTAGCACTACCACTATTCCACACGACCCACTATCACAGCCTTCCAACACACACCCGGGACACAACCACATCATATACTTCCCAAAAACACATGGGCCACATCCACCACACATCTCACCCAAAAACTCCTAAGCCTCATCCTGAAGAAACCTTGGGAAAAAAACCTCTCAGATAACCATTATAATAAATCAGGTAATAATCTTCATGCGATTATAGCCTACCTGAAGGGTCATCGATAATAAATTCCTAGAAGAGGGAGCAGGGGAGCTGATAACTAGCCATCCATCCTCCCACTAGGATGTTTAGAATTAAACTTTCCCCCTAAACATGGGGGTATTTAGAAAATAGTTCTCTAATTGGGTGGGGTGCATAAAGAAATCCCAAGGAAATAAAATTTATTCATATAGGTAAAAACCACTCTTCCCAACCTATTATTTTCTAAAAAAACAACTAGCCCAAAAAAATAGCCCTTGCTGCTGCCCCTATATACCAAGAGACACAAATAGTCATAGAGAAAACATAAAACACCCCTTTCATTTAAAAAATTTTCATTCTTTATTAATAATTTCACTTATTTTCATTCCTAATATACCTAGTAAACTGAAAAACACAGCTATACCTGACACATTCATCAGCAAAACTAGATTGCAGACCCACTACACAACATTATTCATTAACCATGACATAACCCAAATGTAATCCCATGACTCTATAAGTTCATACATTCCAAAATAAATCAATCTCTCAACCTGATATCCACTAAAAAATCTTACACCACCTCATACACAAATCCCACAAAACCAATACCAACACCACAACCTCGCTGCACACACATACCACACCCTAGTCACAGAGCCAACCCCACTGTCCACCCCTACAACCACAAGAATTCTACAAACAACAACACCATACAATCCACACATGGAAAGAAACCCAAAGAAACCCACACAACACATAACCACTCCAATAAGGAAGTAATAATATGATTTATCAATGAAAGGTTATTTAATTCCACTTTGATAAGAAGGGGTCATCAGAAAACTAATTTTATCCTGGGAAAACATTTTCATTTAACTATGAATTTGTTATTAATCATATTGATATGTACAACAATTATTCTTGAGCTACTGAGGGTACACAAACATGGACCACCAATAACAATGTTTTTCATAAGGAATACTGACAGAACAAACCAAATCAGGAAGTCAAGGATGACACATAAAATAAGTGATTGACATCATCATATTCCCTACCCCCATATATGAATAAGGTAACAGGAGGATTATATCATTACACCCTTAAAATTGGTTTCAACTAGAATCCAGAGGCGACATTAGTATACTTACCCCGATGATACACAAATAAATGAGAGATGATGTAAATCCCATCCTGGAAAAATAGGAAAACAAATTCTTCCGTACACTAAAACATATGGTCACATGAGTAGTAGGAAGGAATCCATGGGAAAACTGAATGAGCTTCTATAGAATTAGTGCATGAATCCTTTGGGAAGAAAGGTTGTAGGAACACTAGAAAGGAATTGAAGGTTTCAAGGATGTGATGTTACCAACTAAGGAAAATGCCAGATCCAAATATTAGGGAGATTATTTCAATGTAATTAGATATTAGATCATTGTTTTTCCCACATGGATTGGTTGTTTCTAATGATACTTAAGATATAATCAATGTCCTTGAAGACAGTGTAAATGGATTGAAAATGGTCAAACATTGATTGGTTCCTCATTTAATGTTAACTAGAACATAATACGGATGAAACTAGACGAAAAATCTAGAGGTGAGACTTTCTAGTGGTGACTCGCAGAATAGTTACTTGCTGAAGGGTAACCCACCTTCAGTGAGTAACCATTCGAAGAGCTATTGTTTGAAAAGTCTCCATTTAGTGAGCCACCGTTCAGTCACCTACTATTAGATTATCTATAATTGTAAAACTACATTTTTTTTTAAAACTCCTAAAACATTCCACCACGACCCCTAGAATTACTTCCAATACTATATTTTCAAAAATAAGTGGACCGAAGTGGTCCAAGAGATTACAATATATAATAGAAACAAATTGTAGTAATGTTCAGAAAAAAACTTGAATAACCATATCATATATTTTTTACTATCATTATATTCTATATATACCTCATTAATATACTATTGAATAATTATCAATAAAAATATATCATTAACACAATGTAACTTTTTGATGATTTCTATACCAATGAAAATATGTTTTCACTTCTTTTAGAAAACCAAATATAATAAGATTAAAATTAATCTTCAGATAATTCTACTCATGGGGTTTCAATTGGGGTTTTTTCATATACAATAACTCAATCATACTTTTCAATTCCCAACCAATGCCTTTTAAGGATAAAATAGGTTTAATTACTGATCATATTTTTATACCCTCCAAATATTCTACACACTCCATTATCAATAATGAATTTAATTAACATAGATTTGACATAGTTAGTATGTAAGATAGTACTAAAAAGTTTCCAAAAAACCATCAGTAATAACCTACTATTAAAAGAAAACTCTAAATCATAGTGAAATTAGTAAGTCATGGAAACTATTCTATCACTTCAGTTCTATAAAGATCAAATTATATTCCAATTTTAGTTATAATATTCCCATTTAATAAAATATGTTATAACCAAAATTAACATATATTTAATTTTTCATATCACTCTGTTTCCATAAAGGATAGTAGATAAGTACATAGAGTTTTCTCAAAACCATCATAACTCAAATTCCATTACATAATAATTCATGAAACCCTATATGTAGATACATCAATTAGTTATCTTTCTATAAACACCATTAGCTATGGTTTGGTCTCTTGATCCTTAATTATTGTTTCCTAAAATCAGATATATACATATTTTCCTAAGATTTATCAACAGAAATCCAATCTTGTTTTTTATTTTTATCATAATAAAAAATACCATGAAAACAAATAATTCCTTTTATAAGTTAATTGTTACTTCCTCACATTCAGTTATAATTTAATATAAATTTTTAGAAAATTATTCATATTATCATGAGTATAACCTTCTCAGGATTTCCTCCAATGCAATATACTATAAATTTTCTGTGCTTCCTTATATTAAATATTCAATTGTTAGTGATTCATTAAGAATAACTTTATTCCACTCCATTACTTTGAATGAAATATTCATTTTTTAAAAAATAGTTTTTTACTCTATATACTCTTTATCTATTTGGGAAACATATTTGTATAAACTTTGTTCTTCCTTTGAGGTTAGAGTCGTATTTTTCCTTTTCATTTTATGTTGTTTTTGAGGAAACGGAGGAAGAAGTGGGTAGTTCATGAAACATATGAGTTACACACTGTGTAGTCCCAAGAACACAGCATGTGTATGTTAAGGATGTACTGACAACAAGTTGAATAAGTACATGATGTGAGGAGACCATGTAACAACAATCTACAACATGGAATGTAGCATTACATAACACTCTGTGTATTTTATTTCTTGCATACTAGCAGAGTCCTAGCCACGTGTTGACCCATGTGATGCATCTAAGCTGTGTAATCACCAAAAAACATGCATTAGTCAGAGTACAGACACGATACTACATGAAGTGTAGTTCTTAATTCACTCAATGTACATTTTTTCATTTAAATGGGAGATTGTTGCGTCTCATTTCCAAAAACATCTTCTTTTTCCCAATTTTCAGACTGTGATCCTCCAAGAGGCCAAAAACGTTTATTCTCATATATTCTTCATTTAAAGTCTTTTCTTAAATCCTTCGATGGATGTTGTATCTCATTATTAGGTCTAAAACTATGCATCCTATTCCATTCTTATTCTTTTTCCTAACACACCTCAATTTCCATCTGATTAGAATTGTCAAGATTTGACAGAATCATAGATCTACGATGATCAACATTGAATTAGAGCTCAATATCGGACGTGCATACATCAACAAGTATATGGTAGGTGGTGCATACCCTATTTGGTGTATTCATGGTCATTTTGGGGTTTCTTATTTTTAAAGCAACGTCGAGTATTGTCTAAGACCCATGATTCTTTATATTGAATTGAACCTATGCCTTAAGGGATGTTGTTGGGTATTCCCTTACCTTGTTATGCTTGAGAGATATCGGGTTAGAGGTCATTGCTCATTTGGGTAATTTTGGTCGGGGATTCCAAAATGGTTATAAATGAATTATTTTGATTAAACTTCTGAGTTTAAATAATTTAAGAATTATTAAATTTATTACAGTCATTCAAGACCTCAGTGCTGATATGGGATAACACATGGCTAGTGAAAATCAATGGTTTAAGATGTTTTTCCTGTTTAAAGTGCTTATTTTGATTATATATATACATGTGTGATTCTTGATGTTGAATATGATGGAACCCTTGGGGTTGTATTGGGCATGGACCAGATGTTCTTGAATGATTTCATCATAGTTTGGGGTGGTCCAGGATTACTTGAGTGGTTTGACTATAATATTAGGCGTCATGGATGTCAGTGTGAGGCAGTGTAACCATCAGGTTTGGCATGAAATGAGATACTTGGATGGAAATTCCATCAGACGTGAGAACCATGGTCTTTGGGACACGAGGTTTTAAAGATGTTTTGGATTCGTTTCTTTATTTGGTGATTACTATTCACCTTTGGTTTGAGTCTTCTAAACATAGGTTGACTCTATGATGAGTGGTTTTTAGAAATCATGTGGGTAGATTCCCCCAATAATTGTGGTTTAGGTAATATTAGTTTAGGGGAGCTTGCTGTTGGAATCCTTGGGGCAAGATGAAGAGACTTCGGTTGGTAGTGATGAGGCAAACATGTTTTGAGTTAGGGGGAAGATATCACCATTTCCTCTAGTTGATTGTTTGCAAGAACCTGGTTCTTCCTTTCAGGTACGAGTCTTCTTTTTTCATTTTTATTAACATTTTTTTTGAGAAAAGGGGGAAATAGTCTAGTATTGTATATTTATAGGTTACACACCATGTACTCTAGAGTACATAATGTTTGTATGTTAGGAATGTTTTAACTCCATGATGACTAAGTACATGTCTTTTCGTGACAATGTAAAAATAATATACTATAGAGCCTGTAGTGTTACTTAACACATTGTGTTTTTTCATCCCTTATACAGGCCGAGTCCTAGCTGTGTGTTGACCAATGTGATGCGTCTAAGCTGCGTGATATCCTAGAAACCCATGTAATTCAATGTAGAGACAATATACTACAAGGCATGTAGTCTTTTATACATGTTGTGTTATTTTATTTTTATTTCATTAACTGGGAGAGTGTCATGTCTCTTTTTTAAAAACATCTTCTTCTTCCCTGTCTTTGGACTGTGACTCTCCAGGAGGCCGTGATTATTTCTTCTCCTAGATTCTTCATCTAACAACCTTTATTCAATCATTTGGTGGATTTGGGATCAAATTATCATAGATAAACAGACTCACCCAATTCGGTTCTTTTCTTTTTGCCTCACACACAGTAGTTTCTATCTGAGTAGAATTTCCATGATTTGAAAGAATTGTGTATCTGTGATGATTTGCTTCGAATTAGAGGTCGATATTAGATGTTCTTACATCTATGAGTCTAAGTTAGGTGGTGCATAACCTGTATTGTGTTTTGGTGGTCATTTTGGGGTATCATCGTTTTAGTGTAATGTGGGGTATTGAGCAAGTCCCATGTTTCTTTATATTGAAATGATTGTATACCTTATGGGATATCTTTTAGCATTCCATTACCATGTAATTATTGAGAGATGCCGGGTAAGAGGCCCTTTACCATTTGGGGAATTTTGGCCAGGGATTCCAAAATGCTTATAATTGAATTGTTTTTATTAAACTGCTAATTTTAAACTATTTAAGCGTGATTATTTTTATTAGCGGTATTGGAGACCTCAATGCTCGTATGAGACAACACATATCTAGTCAAAATAAACTATTTAAATTGATTTATCTCTTTAAATTGATTATTTGTATTATATTTATATAAATGTGATGATTGATATGTCATATGATGGAACCATTAGGGTTGTGTCGGGCAACGACCAGTTATTCTTGAGTGATTTTGATCATAGGTTGGGCTTAGCCAGGATTACATGAGTTTTTTGACCATAAGATTGGGCATCTTGGACGTCGATTTGAGGCGGTGTAACTTTCAAGCTAGGAATACACCAGGATATGAGGATCATGAGGCCATCAGACATGAGCAAAATGGTCACAGGGAAATGAGGTGTTAGAGATGTTGTGGCTTGTGTTCTTTATTAGGTGATTACCACTCACCTCTTATTTTAGTTATGTGCACACAGTTTTACTCCATGATGAGGTGGTTTTTAAAATTTGTTTGGATAGATCCCCCTGATATTTGTGGTCTTGGTACTATTGGTTTTGGGTGTTTTCTATAGGAATCCATGTAGAAGGTTAGGAGACTTTGGTTGGTCGCAATGAGGCTACCAGGTTATGTGAATGGGGGTGGATATGGATGTTTCCTCTAGTTGTTTATTTGAGGATAGAAATCATTGTTTCTCCAATTATTATTTGAGGATAAGAATTTTTTTTCCTCCATTTTTTGTTCCATGAGAAGTTGTTAGCATATGAGCATAGGTTACTATTGTTTGGGTGTTCCATCAGGATGTTGGTACTTAGAACACGAGGTGTCTGGAGGCATGTGGTGCCATGTTATATGACTGATATTTTAGTATTGGCTGAAGCAGGTGACACTCCAAGGTGGCTGCTGACCACCAGTGGATGTTGTGTTTACATTATTCATCATATAATATACATTCAATATAGATTCATGTATGCTTGAACACCTATAATAGGTATGTTCCATTGGGAGTTATCCGACTAAGAATCATCTCACACCATATGATGGCCCTCTGAGATGCGTGAATACTTTATGGGTTTACGTGCATGAAGGAGATTAGCTTCAGGAGTTTCATCATATTAGTTGTTGCATCATGATTTGATGGACCATGAGGTTGTGCCCAGGTAGAGATTACGTTGTTTTTATTTCTTTCATTTATTTACATTAATATTTTATTTTGTAGAAACTCTTGTTTACCCATGGGCACCATTGTTTTTTTATGTATGGCTTAATTTGGATGCATGTTTTTTGTTTCTGTAGTTGTTATAAGTGGTGTCCATTATACAATTCTGTTTACATTTCTCTGCACTTGTTTATATATTTCTTATGCCATTTTTTCTTCTTTTGGATATGCTACTGAATGAGGGTCTGGTTTGAGTCTGCTGAGTCTTTTTTAAAACTGCATATATTATTATTATGATCAAAACAATTCCTAATCTTCTTCTTAGAGGGCATATCCTCCACACTATAGAAATTTACACCCTCACTACTAGTCGGTAGCCTTTGGTGTTTGGGGAGGTGCACCTATGGTGGTAACACCCAACCTGTTTAACATTATTTTGGTTGTTTTTCAGGTCTGGGATGTTACAATATTTTTAATCAATTTATGCATTTAACAACATGCTTCTTCCATTATTAAGGACTCAAAAGATGTTGAATTTGTTTCACCACAATGGTATTTTTCAACTGAAATTTTAATAGACTCCATTTTTATATAATTTTATATGTTAGGAAAATTATATATCTTTATATTGTTAACAATAAAGATAAATCATTGGTTATGTTTGACCATGTGATTCTTCACTCAAACTTATTCCTGGTTTGGTTTCTTGTTGTAACAATCACTGCATTGTCCTTCACCCAAATTTTTATATTTTTTCATCAACGGAACATCCATTTACTAAAACAAAAATGGTTGGTTTGAGTATATCAAAATAATAATAATAAACCATATTATTAATATAATAAACACTAATTTATCTTTCACTTTGTTGAATTATATTCAACTATTTTGATTCAGCCAAAATATATCCATAATTATTCTTACCATACATACATTTATGTGATATATGTATTCAACATATTATCCCAACCCATAATTTTGAAACCTATAATTAACTAAATATTTTAACTTTTGGTAATTTAATTAAATCTTAAACTTTATTGTTTTCTAATAATTTTCTAATATATCAACTGTAAATACATAGTCAAAAATACTTGGATCCATTTCTTGAAACATATTAATTACATATTTTCATTGAAATAAACTATAATAATTCTTATATAATAATCCCATAATGGAGATTTATAATCAAGGATATTATAAATTACTATATTCACATGAACTATTGTAATTTATGATTTTGATAATAAGGAAAAGTGTTACATAATATGGTTGAAAAATTAATTCAATATGAATTTTTTATAAAAATATAGTCTCTTAAATTTCTAGTTATTTTTAATTAATGACTTATTTTCTCTTCATTAAAGATAATAAACCATAACTAAAAAATTAACATCATTAATGTACCATCTCATCCCTAAAACCTATGAAATGATTTAGAAAATGTGGGATGAGTTAAAAAATAATATTAAGGGGTATTAAATGAAAGGAAACACATTAATCATTTTAAAACCATGAATACATATAAGAACATTTTCCATTATAAAAATTAAACAATGATATCATAATAAAATATTATGACTTATGAAAACAATTTTTTTTCAATAAAAACATTGAAACTAAAAAAAATCATTAAAAAGTGATGAAGGTATCTTTGAACATTATATTCATCTCTAGTGATCACTCATAAAACCTATGCAATAGAATATAATCTAGTAAGTTAATATATAGAATCATTTTACTATATATTAAATAATTAACAAATTCTTTTGATCAATTTTTCTACAACAACCAATGGATTTATATATTTACCTTTAAAAACATTAGGTATTTGATAGCTTTCCTTACACGCATCCTTGAGTCTATGTGACCCAATATATAGTTAACTCTTATAAATAAGGAATTAAATTGTACTTATGAATAGTATTATAAAATATTATTATTTTTAAAAATGTTAAAAATAGTTTCAATTTACTTATTTAATATAATAAATATTTTCTCAAGTTTCACTAAAGTTATTTTTTCATCAAAAATATATTTTCTACAAAAATGTTTTTTATATATTTTTTTCCATGTTAATAATATAATTATTTTATACCATTAATATTAATAAAATTTGAAGAAATTAATTTAGTTTTTCTATTTATAATTTCAATATTATATTAGGGTGGATTTCTTGGAATTTTCTAAAAATATTTATTAATGAGTGGTTAGTGAAAAATACAAAAAATTTTAAAAACCGTCATTTATTTTCAAGTCAAAGTTACATTATCTTTTGAATATAATATTAAAGTAACAGATGAAACCAATAATTATAAATAATTAAATTAATTATATTAAAATTAAAGTTATTTTTTTTTGGAATAAGTTCAATTTTTCTATTTAAAACACATTTTCCTAAAAACTATTTTTATACGAGAAATTTGTTTTTATCTTAATAAGTTAAATTAATAAAAATTAATTAAAAAATTTTATTAAAATTTTATTTCCTATAATAAATCATTTATTTTAACATTTACTTTATGGGTTTTACATAGAATGGGATGGAGGTATATAATTTGGTATCCTTAAAAATTCATTTTCCAAAATCGGGGTTTCATTGCGGGTTCTATGATTGTTAAAAATTAAAAATTTCCACTTATAGAAGACAAAACATGTATAATGGAATCATTATTTTAAATCACCACAATTATTATAATTTAATACCTTATTGGGATTTTTTTATATTATGAATTTTTAAAACAATAAAATATTTTTACCAGGTTTGCGGTTTAAATGGGTTTATGAGGTGGTTAAAGAAGAAAAAAGGGTATGATTGACATGAAAAGATATATAATTATTATTTAAAGTTTATATTTAAACATAATCACATATTTAATTCCGAATATTTTTCATTTTGGGTACTTTTCCATGTAAGTGACCATATATTTTTTAAATTGTTTAAGAAATTCCATGGATTCCCCCCTTACTTATAAAAGAGAAACTCTCCTAATCCCTTATTCACATAAATTTTTCAATATAGATTTCAATATACCGACTTAAAAAACATTATATAATCAAACCATTAATCATAGATATTATATTCTTCACCTAATACCAATCCTTCAATTCATATGGTGTGTGACAAAGGAAATGTCTCAAAGAAGAGGTATAGATCTTAACCTTGATCTTCCAATTCTATTTAATCATATAATTCTAATAAATTTATTTTATCCCAAAAAACCGGAGGAAGAAATGATCATAAATACACTAATATGTTTTTATTTTGATATGTTAACAATTTACCACATATTCATAATCAAATGGGATATGAAATTGTTTCCCATTCTTTCGTGCATAGTACTTCCTCTACATAGCTGTAAAATTCATTATCCTCCACTATAATTCATTAATGGTAATTCTGATTGATTTATTTTTTATTTTAAATAATTAAATTATAATAATGATTCATTAATTTTGAATGAATTTTATACTTTCCTTCATTAAATCTATCAATAAATGGAAACACCACTTGTCCATACCTAAGATCTACTATGTCCCCATATTGAAGTAATTCATTTTTCAAAACTTGTTTACATGAATAGTTATAAAAATATTTATGATGAAAATATATTGTATTTATATCATGATTTAAATTATATAACATAATAAATAATTATTTATGTTCTTGAACCACAAAAATAAACCAAATCATACATGAAAAATTGAAGCAATTAACACCCATCATTTGATGATAATGAATGCTTTTTACTAAATTTTGATATGATATTATTCATAAACCATGTGTTGTATTACACGTATTATTATGAATCAATTATATATGTATAATAAATTCTAATTTATTATTTATTATTTTATATAAATTAGTTTGAATGTTGATCTAAAGGTAACGATTTGACATTAAGATCCCATTTTTAATCAATGTTTCTAATGATTAAACTTCTAATTAAAACATTATATGATATATATATGAAAAAAATTAAAAAATTTATTATAATATCAACATTTATAGAGGCTACGTGATTCATTATAATTTTATTCTCTTTAATTATGGAAGGGGCTAATTGATATTTTTTTTGAAAACCCCACATGTTTATCTATTCAATGGAGAATATTTTCTTCTTTATGAATATTTTGTTTAATTTTTTTCCAGAATATTCTTAATTTTCTACAATGAATATTTAAATACAATTTTATCTTAATTTTTTACTTCATTATAAAGCTGGAATGTAAAAATTATTATCATTTTCTATTAATGCTACATTGAAAATTTTCCAGAAAATATGGATGAAATATTAATTTTAATTCACACTAAATGAAAAAAATTCCCCACAACCATGAATACTATATTTGTAAGACCTTGATTTTTTTAAATGCTAAAATTAATTTTGATAGTTTATATGTCACAGAAAAACAATATTAAAAGATAATTTATCATCCTTATACTTTATGATATATTTCCTTTTTAATTAATTGAATATCATTTATATCTTGGGATGAACGCAACACCAGCTCTAAATGAAACATGGTACACTCTTAAAATGTAATTATTTAAACATTAACATTTTATCCTAGCCATTATTAGTATAGTTTTAATTATAAAAGCTAAATTTTGAAAATATTATAGTTTTTAGATGTATAAAATAAATTCAATGGTTATATATTTTATAGAAATAAAATAAGCATCATTTAAAATAAATAAATTCATTCAGAAAAAATATATTTATTAAATGGTTTTCTAGTTGAGATTTTAAGAATTAATTTATAATTATTATTTTTTCCAATTTACAAATATTTAGTTGAAATAAAATACTTAATTTTTTAAATCACTGTATAAAAATTATCGTAGGATGAATTTCTGTGAATTTTCTAAAATGATTCATTTTTTGTTTAATGGTGAAAATATCGATTTTTACTAAAAATTTCCTTTTAATTTAACTTATATACAAAGTTAAATTATGTTAAAAATTATATTCAAATTAAAATTTATTCAATATTATTAAATTTAAGCTAATTTAGGTCATTTTAATTATTTTAAATTGGGAATATGGATATTTAAAAATTTTATAATTATAAGAATTTTCTCTTTCAGAACATGATTTTTCCTCACAACTGTGGGTATAATTTTAAATTTAATTTTACTACTTATGTGGTTTAATTATGTTCAAATTATGATAAATCATTTAATCATCATAAATTTTATTATATAATTATGTAAAATTAATTTTTTTTAAAAGCTAATAGTGATTACATTAAAAAAAATTATTACAGTTAATGTTAATATAGATTTACATTGCAGCTAGACTAAGATAAAAAGTATTAAAATTGATTAAAAATATTTAATAATATTATTTGGTATTGGTACTTTCAACTTATTATATCTAATAATATAAATGATGTTTATCTAAATGATTTTTTATGTGAATGACTTTATCATTTTAGATTGTTTTGAGAAATTTCAAAGTAATTTCCAAGAGGTTTCCCTTTCGCCAATTTTAAAAAGAATCATCATCCCCTAACATGTTCACAACCATAAGGAAAAATAGATTGACCAAACCTACCAATATATCTCTCTAAAATATATATACATATTAAATATCTTCTATCCCACCCAAAATACAACCACTACGATCCATAAGTTGATTTCCAATGGTTTTCTTCTTTATAGAAGGTCATTATCTTAACAAAGCCCTTTCATTTTTGTTCTCCATTTTCCACCATAAATTATTTTTTATAATAATTAAAAATTATTAAAACCATTATATCACCCATAATTATTTTATATTATGTTTATTTAATAATATTTATTTACTTCTACTTCCATCAAATGGGAAATGAATAATCGACTGTGTGTACGATGGACTACCGCCTCTCGAACCGATGTAGTTCATTTTCAATTATAAACATTATGATATGGATATAAATATTTATTTACAACATGTATATTATAATTATGATATTAATACAATTTATTAATTTTAATATCACATATACCATTTTACCTTTCATCTAATATCAATTAGATGACATTGCTAATGTGTATAGTGGACTACTACCTCATGAAATGATTTGATCTGTTTTTCAAATATTATATAAATGGAATTCAAAAAGGGTAAAATTATTTAATATATATTTTATATTTTATATAATATTCATTATTTAAAATTAATATAGAAACCATTACCTTAGCCTTTCCCTTGTTAAGGGAATGATATTGTTTCTCGTGCGTATGTATAACCAACCCTCTCCATGATGCAATGTGATTCGTCTTCCATGCCAAAACATCATATATTGTTCAAAAAACATTATCTAATATGTAAATATTATATTGAAAACAATATTACATTTATGAATAAAAAATATATATCCAATAAACATGAATAGTAACATTCATGACAATATGCGCCTGAGAAAACTAGGAATGAAACACTGAAAACAATGAACGTAATGAAATATTATTAGAAAACATGTTGTAAATTAAACAAGAGGATCATATATGATATTATAACATTGAGTATGATTCTATTATAAATTAGTAACATTCTTAAAACCATTATACACGAGGTATGGACATGTATGAATGAAATCAGTCATGCGATATGGGTTTCTCGTCTCACTTTTTCTTCCGTGCGACGTATTTCATATTCCCCTTGAATTTCCTTTTTTTGTTTATATGGTTCACATTTATAATGTTAAATCATGAATATATTTATCGTCATGGTACTTAATGTTTCATTTTATGTCATTACATTTATGGGGATTATAATCCAAAGGTCACCAAATTGGAAACAGTTTATTTCATCGTCTTATCATTATATCAGATTATTTACATTTAGATTTACATATCCTTTAGGGGAATTATATGTTATATAATTCAGAAAAATATAAAATTGTATTCACTATTAGTTATGTTGGATTTTTTACTATAATAGTAAAATTCTTCCACTCTTTGGTACTTCAAATGAATGATAAGTGTCTTTATAAAAATATGACATTATTTCTCTCTTCAGTCAGATATCAATTTTCATCAAACCCCATGGATTTTAAGAATGTTTCAAAATATATTTTTAACAAATTAAAAATGATTCATTATTGATATTTTTAAGCATTTTAGTTTTATTTTCTTTTATAAAGTAATCTTCTTGTCATTCTCAAAACAAATATCATTTAGATTTAATTTAAAAGGTGAAAATAAAGTTTGTTTTAGCATGTACATCATGAATGGAATTTCCCACCATTATAACCATTCAATATTTTAATGATTATTTTACATTTTTTAAAATTTAATTTTAAATAAAATTTACTATCAAAATCTTTTTAAATTTTTTTAATTGGTATTTGAAAAATAAAAATTCTGTTTTAAAAAAATAACCTTTTCACCATATTTCAATTCATAAAATATATAAATGAAATATTTTATTTATGATACACGATTAATATTTGGTATTTTTACCATCCTTATTTCTTATCTGGATAGATTTATTATTTTGGTTGGAGTTGTTCAATTTTATTATCATTCACCAATTTACTCTTGACGGTTTATGATTATGTTTATTGATTGGGGTATGTATTAAAATTTTGTATGTTTTATTTCAAATACGACTGTATATATTGATTATATTTTCTCACCATATATTTTAAGAATGAATTAGACATAGTAAGTTATATGGGGGCCTACTATAACCCCTACATGCCTTGGTGGGTCTAATGAGACAAACTATATGTGATTTTTCTAGGCTTTGCACATTTATTTTGATGTCTTAGCACTAGGCATTGACAATATGTTTTAGATGTCCTCCATTATGTGTTTAATCATAATGTATATACTAATTGTTATTCCATGTGATTATATGATTATTTATAATATATGTGGTTTTTTTCAACCTCATGTGATTATTTATAAGAAAATATCTCATCATCATTTATTCATACCATATTACACTCAAGTTATTCATTAAATGGAATGTGATTCATTTAATTATCTATCCATATTTTTTATTCCTTATTTATTCATAAGTTCCTCCATACTCATACTCATACTAAGAATACGGGCACAACACATTACTAGATTTTATATTCTCCAGGATAAAATAATGTTTTTATTTATATATTGTGATACTCTATAAGCAATATTTTTATTCTTGAGGAAAATACTTTTTGTATTTTAGGTTTTCAATTGTAATTAATATTTTAGTTATGTATCTAGTTTATCAATACTAAAAACCATTTTACCATTTAGGATTAAATTATATGTATCTTATAAAATTGTAACAATATAGACATCAACTCTAAGCTAATGAGGATAAGGTTATTATAGTTGGTATCAAATAATATTTTGAAAAATCCTTGGGAAATAGATTTATGAAAATATAGATTAGGGAACTAAACTATATGATATAATTATAGGATATGTATAATAAATAATAATGCTATAAAAATAGATTATGTGTTATATAAAGACCATACATCCCTGTATAGATACTTTTACTTGACATGGTTTTGGAATTGATGTAACTAGGGGTAACAACTACTTAAAAAGGTATTAGGCAAAACCAAATTATCACCTTGTGAATGGGAACATGACTTACTAAACACCCATTTCAAACTCCAAAGTGTCATTATTATGAAAACTAAAATTTTCATAAAAACCACTAATATGGAGTTCAAAAAAAAAAATTATTAAATGATACCATGATTATTATTATGAGATTATATATGGATAAAATTTTCACTTTATGTTATGTGTTTCACTATTTTTGGGGTTCCACATTATGTTTGACAACATTATGATATAATCTTGTGTATTAAACTTTCTATAAATGATTCTTAATGGAGATAATAGGAATTATATCAATACTTGTTGTACAAAGAGTTAGAATGATCATTTGTTTGACCAGATTAAGATAATCTCACAATGGGAACTTGAAACACCATGATATTTTTTTGAAATATTTCTTTAATATTAATTTAGTATTTTTAATAATTTATGTTACACACAATAGTGATTTTTTATTTTTTTATACAATACCCTATGTTTGTATTGTATTATATGAAACACCGAGAATAGTTTTACTTACATGAAACTGTGAGTTTAAATGAAATGTGCCATATTATTAAAATATTATTATTTAATGTGACACGTATCAACAAGCCATTATAATGATGGTTATGAATCGAATTAACTTAATTAGGAAAATATATGGTTTACATATCATTATAAAATAAACTCATTAGTGACCAATTAATTTAAAATGATAATAAAAACTATATGAAAATAAATGTAATAAATTATTTAAAATTTAATTTTATGCTAACAAACTCGTTTTACCTCAATAAATTAATAAAACCATTTTTATAGAAATATTTTATTGAAATTATATTACTATATATATTAAATAAAATATTTAGAATTAATTTTATCTGTATTCTCAACTAGTGATATGATTAAATCCAATTATATACCTTAATACGTTATATAAAAAAGTTGTTTTGTCAAATTTTTGTGAAAATATTCTAAAACTATTTTTTCAGATTTATAAAATTTATTTTAAAAATTAAACATTATTTTCGAAATCATAATATAAGTATTATATTACAGTAATTTTTTTATAATTTTATAAAAATAATAATTTTTTGAATAATACTGAAAAATAATGATCGTTAAATGAAAACTGTATTTTGATTTAACTTTTTGGGGAAGATAAATTATATTAAAAATTATTTTTATAGTTATATAAATTAAATTATATATCAATTAATAAATTTATTTCATTTTAATCAAATTTAGATTTAAATTAGATATAAAAAATTGAAACTTTTAAAATATTTCTCTTTGAAAACCCAATTTCTTGTCACATATACAAGATTAATTATAAATTAAAAATTTCCAATTAATTTAGTTTAATTGTAAAAAATATATTCAATATTTTGAATCAGAATTTTTTATATAGTCTAATAATTTTGACATAAAATTTAATCCAAAATAATATTGAAAATAGTAAAAATTAATTGTTATTGTTAAGGTAAAATGGTTGTATTTGGTGTTAAAGTAAATATAAAAGGGTTAAAGGAACAAAAAAATGTACAAAACCTATTTTATAGAAATATTTATACCATATAATGTATAATATATTATATACATTATGTTTACACTATTTGCATGATAAAATTATGGGTACACCTTTTTCTTTTCCAAAATTACTTGTGTGCACTCACTTCACTAATAAAAATCCACCCCTATCCTATTTTATTAACCCCATAAAACCCATTTTTTAACAATAAATATCCCAATAACTTCCCAATTTACCTCCCTTAATCATATAAGACATAAGTTTTACATGAATCCAAAATATAATAGATTTTCATCGAAAACTAAATCAGTTTCTCGAAGTAGAAAAAATTTTATTCAATGACAATTTTTAATTTATTTCTTCACCACCTCCTTAAATTATTATTAATGAACTATGATTCAATAAAATAATTCTATTTCACATAAATAGACGTTTTTATGTTAAGTTAGTTACATAAAAAATCTATAATTCCATCAGATGGGTTATGAAATCATTATTCATGTGTATGAATGCCTACCGTCTCGTGAGCTAATTTCATTCATTATTCCATTACCAAATCCAATTGATGGTTATTATTGTTGCTATAAAGTATATATATGATATTTCTAACATAATTATACCCTTTTAATCATTATATCATATATATCCTCTTAAATTCCTTTTCTTTGGGGATATGATAATGTCGCTCATGTCTATGGCGGACTACCACCTCCCTGACTGCAGTGATTCAATTTCACCAATGCTACAAATGGAACATAATAAGGATAAATGTAATGAATATATGTGATTAAAATAAATTAATTATGAAATTCATGTAATATTTATTATTCTGAAAATATAATTTATCATTTTCTTTCTTACCTTTTTCACTCACTGAGTGATGAAAATGTCATTCATGTATGTGTGTATTTCCACCTATATGAAGAGATGTGAATATATTTTATCACATACCACATTAATGATATGAATAAGTTAATTTAAATAAATAATATTGTATTTATTATATTATGATATTTCTGGAATGATATTATATAACTTTCCACCATTCCATAATGATCATTGGAAAATGGAAATGTTTTGTCTAACAATTTATTACTATTTACAGGCACTCTTCAACTATCTTTTTAATCACACTATGCATGGGTCACATTTTTCGGTATTTCTAGCGAATATTTTATTTTTGGAGGGTTCTTTGTTTTTTCATGGTCGTATCATCTACCAACCTAGATAAAACCATTAAAATCCAAATAGTGGGGGTTTGCATGGTTGGCGTATGATTTGAAAAAATATGTGCCCATAAACTAGAAACCCTACACCCTATTAAAGGGGACAGCAATTAAGGAAAATGGTTTGAAAAATTGTGCATCCATGACCAGTTTACTATGAATGTGTATTATCCTATATCCATAATTAATTTATAATTTTTACAACCCCCATATGAACCCCCTCTTGACCCTAACTCAGGATTAGACGAATTCCTAGGTCTTTAGAGATCCTAAGAACCATTTCCCCCCTTCAAAACTATTACTAGGCATATCATACCTTGTAATTTTTTTTACTCTTCGGTAAGAGATCCTCTCCTGTTCATTATCTCATTCTCTTTATATATTTCCTCCATAGGGGTTTATAGATCATATTGTTCTAGATGGATCTAAAATATTTTGTTTTGGATCATTAATATTGGGTTGATCCTTGATCTCTGTTGACATAATTATTCATTGGAAATTACCATTTAGGGAATTATGTTTCATGAAATTTAAGAAATGTATCTGGTTCTGCTGTAATAGCCCTGAAGAACTCAAATTTTAATGGATTAATGTTACTACCAATGTCAACATGTTGCACCATTATTTTATAGGGCCAACATGATTATAACTCCACCAGTGAGATATCCTGTACTAAATTAGTGATTTGTATTTTTGACCTTATGGTATTCTTTCTAGGGAATTTGTGAAAGATGGAAAAGTACACTGAAAGAACATGTGTTGGCCTATACGGATTGTCCTTAGTCTGATAACTGACCCTGGTGGTTAATAACATGTGGTGTGTAGGGAAGGAAACCTATGAATTACAAGATACTTATGGGGTTGAATGACTATATTTGGAGAATGGGGAAGTGGTGGTCATGAAAAATGGTATCATATCATATAAAAACCATATGTGAAGAGAAACTTCATGGTTTTCAGGTTTGGGGTCCACATCGAGAGATTTTTCATTTAAAGTGATAGAGACTGTAACACCATAGGAAAAGTGACACTTAAAATGATAAATATTTCTATCCATGTTAATAAGGTGAAACATTATTTAAAAAATACTACATGATTAAAACTGAATATTTATTTTTACATATAAGGTAGTTGCGATTAGGATGGGGACATTTGGGAAAGATTCTAAAGGTGTGTGTAGTTAGGAAAAAAACACACTGAAAGAACATGTAGTAGCCTGTGGGGGTAGTAATTTATCGGAAAACTGCCCGTATGGATAAAATCATATACTGTGATAGGAATGAAAAATGGTATTAAAGGAGACCCGTGGGGTTGGATAACTTAGTTCTCGACCCAAGGAAGGCAGGGTCATTACATTACTCATGCACGTGTACTACATACCATATCTACCAATGTAGCGTACTTATTTTCTCAAAACCAAATCTAATGATTGGTATAAAAAGTTAAATTTATGTTTAAATATTATAATAATTTCATTTTTATTATTATATAGATGAAGAAACCTTGATCAGTGTTGGAGGAACTAAAATAAAAAATCCATAAAATATATGAAAAACGAAGCGGTTATTACACAAAACATGACCTTAACAAGAACAATTTAATAAACGGTTAACAAATGGTCATAAATAAGTCATATATGATATGATATAAATGTGTATGTTTCTATATTAAGTTTATAGTAAGCATATATTTATTATATATGAGGTTATAATGAGTACTAAGGAATTTGAGATTTATGGTAAATGATTTCTATTCCCTCTTTTATTTTAAGGAAACATGTGAATATTCAAACCTTTTTTCCATTATGTGATGCATGAACATCCCCATTGAGATTTTAAATTATTAATATACTCATTTCAATTTTATCCAATGTTTCATTTTATGTTATTATTTATTTTTCCTTATAGTTTAAAATATTAATAATGTTGTAAGTGATTTTTGTCCCACTTTTATTGTTCTGTGAGACACATGCCATATTTATAAAAAAATTTAATGATGTTTGGTATATAATTTACTTGAATGTATTTTATGAATATTAAACCTAAAATTATTATAATTTATTTATCAATATTAGGATATCTTTTTCATTATGTCTATGATTTATATATTACCAAATACGCATGATATTTTTGTCCCATTTTTTCTTATTTTAGACATATGATTATGTGATGTGTCTATGTTATTTTAATATGTGTATATACAACCCCTATTACATTTAATATCAATAATGTTTAAAAAAAGATATTTTATGTTTTTTAATGATAATCCTTCTTGGAAATATGTTTTAATGTTAACAAAGTGGTAAATATTTTCTTTTATAATCTCATAGTTTACTAGGATCATTTTTTATTTTTTAGATTATGATTTATTTTGTTTCATCTAAAAATAAACATTATAATTGTAATATACTATTGTAATTAATGATATATTAAATTGGTGGTACCATTTTCCAGGCATAGAAACATAATATAATTGAGAACATGTTTTTAAGAAAAATAGTATTTATATCACTATTTTTACAGAAAACCTTATACTCCCATAACCTTGTTTTCAATAAAAATTAAAATATTCATTTTAACATTTTTATAAAATTATTTACTAAATATTTTTTTACACATGTTTTCCATTTTATTGAAAAAATTAAAAGTAATTATCATTTCATTTCCCAAAATAGAACAAGTTTCGTTTTTTCTGAAAATGCGAAATGAATCCTTGCTTATGGAATTAAGAAAATTACTAAGGCATGAAAAATATTTTATATTCATCTATCTTTATAAATTTTTATATTTATCATCCATGAAATGTATTTTGAAATTTTTTTATGTTTTTAAAATTATTTTCATTTTATTTTTATTTTTAAAAATAAATGTTCCATGTGATCTTTGAAAATCCTACTCCATATAAGATGATATCTTTTGATATAACTTATTCTTTTAGAGAGTGATACTTAATGGATACCATAATTATTGTTTTAATTATTTTTTACCTAGAATAGATGTTTATGACCCTCACTTATCTTCCATATGTTATACCATAATACAATTTTCATTAAAGATGCTTCTTTATTCATAGGTTATGCTATGATAAAATGATAAAATGAGTATGAAATATGTATATTTTCCATATGTTATGATATGATAAAATTTTTATAAAAACTACATCATTTATTGGGTTATGATATGATCAATTTTTTATGACCTTATTACACACACATGTATGATTTTAATCATGAGATCAGTGGTACCAATATATGTCTCCAATGCATTGGGTATTGATTAATGTTATATGATCTCCAAGGGTAAATGAGAGTACTTCCAATTTCTGATAGAGGGTATATATGAGGTTATACGAAGCCAACAATTGGTTATATTAGGGGTCATACCATGCTAAAAAGAGGGTGCATTAGAGTTCATCCCAAGCATGACATTGGGTAAACGAGTGGTTATCTGATGCCTGATGAAAACCTAAACTATTATAAATATATTGGTGAATATCCAACATATAATTTTATCTACTATTATTTATATGAAATAAGTCTACGTATAATGAAAATTTTATTATATCATGGATCATATTCATTTATTCCCTATGTATTAATGTCTTATAAACTACTAAAACTATTTTATTGACTCAATATTATGATCTCAAATATATAGGGTATGGATTAAAAATGTTATAGTCATGCTATCATACCCTTATTATTATCTTAAGATTATATATCTCCCTTGTTCACCCTTACTGAGAATATTATCTCACCCTTTATTATATTTTTCATCCCCATGATTAGATGAATGATTTTATGTATGAGAACAAAAGGGGATGATCTTTCTGGGAAACATCAATGATCATTCATGAATTAAGAATATTGTTTTCCACATTTCCAAATGAACTAAACTATTATGGTACATAAGAGTATTTTTATTTAATAGAATTTTTATTCATCTAAAAATATAAAATATATATGTATAATAATCTCTGGTCACTATAGTTTTTATCAATGGAATCTTTCAGTTGACCATTGGAAAATAATAAGAGAAAAGATTATTTAAATACATATATATATTTCTAATGATATGTCCATAGATATCTCTAATGATAAGTCTATTTATGTGTCAAATTATAATAAAATCTTTTATCATTTTTCAAAATAATAGAGAGAGTGGTGTCCATGAAATTTCATACATTTATGGATGCTAAAAGTGTATATGGGTCCATAATATATGTACTTAGGGGTAATAACTTCCGAAAGGGGACATCGTATCAGACACAATCATTACCTGGTTCACGAAAACGGTCCTTGATGCACACATAGTTGAACAGTCCTTGGGGATATGATTTTGAAATTAAAAAACTCTTTAAAAACCATCATGAATTATTAAAATGGATAATGACCATGAATAAAAAATATTAAACCTAAGTTGTCATATAATGAAATGAAGGTATCATGATTTAGAAAACTTATAAGTGATTTATCCTAATTATACGGTTTTTTTACAATAATTATTGTTGATCACTAATGATTTTGGTTTTATAAAATGGAAGGAACCATAAGGATATGGGTTAACATTGAATGTGATGAATAATTATCTGATGAGGATCCAAATGTTATAATGACTGAAGTGAAGGATCGCGTCATTGTCTCTAATTAGTCCAAACAAAACATGATTATCAATGTGCAACTCAACTGACTCTTGGACTCCACAAAGAAGATAATGAGAGAGTTCACTAACATTTCATGTAATGGATACCATGGTGGAAAGAAGATTCAATTTCATATATATTTATAATTTATAAATAATCACCCAATTTAATTATTCAGTGGAATTTGAAGATATCTATATTTTCAAAATAATGAATCAATGAAAATAATTACAAAAGAAAAAACAAATGGTTCAGTTAATGTAATGAATGTAAATATTTTTATCCATATGATATCATTTGTAGTTAAATGTTTCATATATATAATGTATGGGTATTTTGTAAATCATTATCCAAAGGGGAAGTCTTTTGAAAAGAATCAGTAAGGTTATATAATTAATAGTTTTTCTATTCAAAATGAAGAGACTAAAAATCATATAAGAATTATTTGAGGTATTAAGGAATAATATGATAAATCATAGTTTTTGTTTTTTATAATTGTATGGTATTATTGATTCATTTATTTGTTGTAATTCAATAATTTTGAAATATATATATATATTTAGTATTAGTTTTCATTAAGGGTATGAAATAGTATTTTAAATGATGTTAATGTCCTAGAAAAGTGAATTAATTGAAAGGTTATATTTTATGAAAAAATTAAACATGGAACTATAACCCATAATATGTTACATATGTTGGTAGAATGATATTGTCATAAATTTATGATTGATATGGATAATGTAAATTAGGTAGAATTAATTATTTTAGAACTGATTGAGGTTTTTTTACAAATTGGTTTATTATATCATTACTAGAGATTAGATAACATTTTGATTTAAAGGAATATATCCAAAAATATATTTTTTATGTGAATAATAATGAATCATGTTTTATTTAAATAAGGTTTTATGGTAATTCATGTTATTAACACGTTTTAAGAAAACTCATGAAGAAGGTATTTAATTGATTTTATATGATAGTTTTCATATATTTATTGTTGTTTAGTGGATCAATGATAAGTTAGTTTTATATATTTAGTTTAAATAATTATAAAATTTTGGGTTTTAAAACTTTGTAATGTTCATAATGATAACTATTTATGGAAATAGTTAATAAAGTGATTATTACATTAAATGTTACTTTAACATGGAACTATTAATAAACAGGTAATAACTAAAAATAAATAAATAATATATTGTATGATATATAAATGACTCATTTCCTATAATAGATATTTAATGAACTTATATTTATTATATATGATGTTTGAACATGTACTATAGAACTCATGACTTAAGGTAAGGGATTTATAGTCTCTCTTCAATTTTTGGGAGACATATGAAAAATCAGCATTAGTTTATTTTATTTAGTATAGATACATAAAATTTTATTTGTTATATCATTAATATCTTTGCATTATTGATATTAAATTTTTTTAATGTTATTTTTTATTTTTCCTTATAGTTAAAAATATTACTAAGTAAATAAGATATTCTGTTTTCACTTTTTTTGTGAGACACATGCCATATTCTCCACATGTTTCATTGATGTCAAATATGTAATTCTACTAAATTTATATTATCACCCTTCTACTTAAAATTATATTTTATTTATGTATCCTTTTAAGTATATCTCTTTCATTTCATTTATGTTTCAAATGTTACAAAATTGGTAGGGGATTTTTGTCTCAATTTTCCATATTTGAGAAATATGATTATGTTATGAACCTATATTTTAGTATGAGGTCGATAAAAATAAAATTTGTAATTTAATACCCGGAATTTATATATCATAATTATATTTCATGTTTAATTTAATAATATTCATTTATTGGATTTACATTTTAAAGTTACCAAAGTGGAAATGATTTTACATTACAAACTCAACGTTTATCCTGATTATTTTTATTATACTTTCGATGATAAGATATTTTTATACATCTCTAAAAAAACTCATGAATTACCTTATCATATTTTTATTCATGATATTTTATTATAGTAGTACAATTAATCAACTCTTATGTACTTATACTTATTGAGATGTTTTTTAAGAAAGATTAAATTTATTTCATTCTTCAGTCGAAAAAAGATTTTTTTTTCAAAAACAATGTATTCAAAAAAAAATGTACATTATTTTTTATATTTTCATTGAATTGCGTATTTAATACATTTTTACACATGTTATAATTTTTTAATTTTTCAAAATTTAATCATTTTCTCATTTTCGAAAATAATGATCATTTTATTTTTACTGAAAATTTGAAAGGAATAATTGTGTACAACATGAAACAAATTTCCCCACAATAGAAAAATTACTTTATTTGAATATAAGTATATTTGTTTCATGGTTTCCATCCAGGAAATGAATTTGGATAATGTTTTATCTTTAAAAAAATATTTTTTAATAAAGGTATTTTTTCTTAAGAAACTTTGAAATTGATATTTCAAAGTCCTTCTCTATCTGAGATGATATCCATTGATGGAACATTATATTTTATTGAGATAAAAATGAATTATTTCACAATTATACCCTCTATAAAATTTTTTCTAAGAATTATTTTTTATTATAATCAATTATCTTCCATGCGTTATACAATGAAAAAATGTTTTTGAATCCCATTTCATTTTTCCATGGATTATGCTATGATAAAATAGAGAAATGATTATAAAACCCATATATTTTCAATAAGTTATGATATGATTTAATTATTATGAAACCCATTACATTTATTGGGATATGATAGGATCAATGTTTTATAATCCAATGACACACATATTTATTAAATTCATTTTGATATGGGTGGGACCTATATCTTCCCCCATATCATTGGGTAATGATTAAAGTTATGTGATCTTAAAGGAACACATGATGACATAAAATTTACGACATATTGAAGACATGATGTCACACTAAGCCTAGAATAGGTTACACAAGAGCTCACCCCAAGATCAAAAGATCGTACATAAGAGGTTATCCCAAGCCTAAAAGAGGGAACATGAGAGGTCATCTGATTCCAAACAAAATCCTAAAGTATTATGAATATCATGGTGTGTATACTGGAGATAAGATTTTATTAGAATGTGACACAAATCAATGTAAAATTCTAACATTATGTTCTTTGGGATCATTTTCTTTGATTCCCTTATTAGTCAAGCGTTATGAAAAACCAAACATTATTCATGACTTAATATTATGTAATTTGATTTGTAGGGCATGGATTTTAAATGTTATTCACCTGTTCTCATTCCTTTATATTTATGTTATGATTATATATCTCCCTTTTTAACATTTCTATGAATCTAAGCTCACCCTTTATTATGTTTCATTTTTCCTTGTTACATATAATAGTTTTAAGTAGTAGTAATAAAGGGGAATATATTTATGGTAGAAATTAAAGATTTATCATAAATTAAGAAGATTAGGTTATATGTTTCAAAATTTACTAAACTATTATGGTCCTTATGATATTATTAATGAGAGTTAATGAATATTCATCTAAAAATTTACAATATCTATATATGATAGGCTTGGGTATCTATAGTTTCTATCAGAGAAAATGACTAGTTAACCTTTAAAAACCAGGATGAGAAACATTTTGTGAGATCCCTATAGATATTTATAAGGATATTTCTATGGATATATCTAAGGATAAGTCTAATGTTGTTTCAATGTATAGAAATGTTTTTTTTATTATTTTTGGAAAAGTATAGAGTGAGTGGTTTATAAGGAATTAAATTCATATATAGATAATAAAAGTCTATGTGGATGTATAATAGATGTGGCTAGTCATAATAAATTCAAAAGGGAACGTTAATTTTCACTCAATAACCACCTATTTGAAAAAATAGGCCTTATTACACACCATGTTTGATATTCCAAGGGGTTATGATTTTGAAATTAAAAAATTATATAAAAATAATCATAAAGGATTTAAATTTTTAATCACCATGAATTAAATATATTAAACAAAATGCGTCATAGGTGGGAATGGATTTTTATTAATTTAGACACCCTATAAGTGATTTCTATTGATTACGTGATTCCCCACTATAATAAATGTTTCTCATTCAATGAATGGAAACATAAAAAGCTGGGATCACATTGAATGTGATGAACAATTAAATAATGAGTATCAAAATGGGATTATTACTTGAGTGATTGATATTTATTTTTTCCCTATTCAGTTATCAAAAAACATGATTATCAATTTACACCTCAACCAACTCTCAAACTCACCAATGAATATAATTATAGATTTCACTAATATTTTTTTGTAATAGAGACCACAAAGGAATCAATATTATGTTTCATATATGTTGAAAATTTGGTATGAATCACACCATTTAATGTCTCAATGAAACGAGAAGATGTTTTTTTGTGTGGAAAATAAGGAATCAAAGAATGTAATTTTTGTTTAAAAAAGTAAGAGTTAGTTAATGAAATAGATATAAATAATGGTATACCTAAGATATCAATTATGGTTGGATGTCTAAAATATGGAATGTATAACTATTATAAAAATAATTGTGCTAAGGGGAAAAATCATGAAGATAACTATTAAGGTTATATGAGTAATTTATTTTTATTAACATGACGACACTACCAAAGAAATATAAATAGAAAGTGGTATTAAGGAATAAGATGATAAATCACAATCAATGGTTTGACAAGGAAGTAGGGTGAATAATGCTTTTATGTATTTAAATTCAATGATTATGAAATATATAATAATTATAAATTATATGTTTACATTATGGATTTCAAATAATTTTCTGAATGGTGCTGGTGACCAAGAAAAAAGATATAATTTAAATGTTATATTTTTTCGAAAACATATTATAATGGGAAAACTAACACTAAATATGTACTTAATGTTAAGAAAATGGTCTTGTAATAAATATATGTTTCATATGGATAATGTAAATTTTCTAGTACTAATTACATTATAACTAATTAATTTTTATCAACAAATTGGTTTATGATATCATTAATTGTGTATATATAATTTTTTTTATTTAAATAATATATCTAACAGTTTGTGTTTTTTTCATGAATGAAGAAGCATGTATGTTTTATATTTTTTATGGTAATTCATGTAATTAACATGATTCAATAGAATACATAATTATGTTATTTACATGTTTTTATGTGATAATTAAGAGATACTTCATGTTTTTTGGGGGATTAATGATAATTTAATTTTTAAAATTTCATGAAATTCATTCTAAAATTTTGTATTTTAATCTTTGGAAAGGGTCAAAATGATAACGATTTCTGAAAAGAAGTTAAAAATCAGTTATTACCCGAAATATGACATTAACAATGAATTGTAAATATATGGTTTATAAAACGACATAAAAATTCATATATGGTATGATATATATGAGTATGTTTTTATAATATTTGTATCATAAACCAATATTTATTATATAGGAGGTTAGAAAATTTACTAAGGAAGTGGAGACATATTGTAATGGATATCTAGTATCACTTTAATTTTTGGGAGAAATAAAACAATTCACCACTAGTTTCTCTTTTTGGTGTATAAAAATACAATTTTATATTATTTATAATTAATATACTTGTTTTCATGATATTAAAAGTTTTATTTTATTTTAGTCAATATTTTTCCTTACAGTTCTAAATATAATTGTAGTTGTAAGGTATTTTTTTCTATCTATGATTTTTCAACGAGACACAATCTATATTCACCAAATTTTATATTCTTGTGATGTATATACATCACATGAATTTATTTCTTTACACTAAAACATAAAATTATTTCTATATAAATATCCATTTGGGGATATATCTTTCATTATATATATTGTTTAAATGTTTCCAAGTCAGTAATGGATTATTGTATCAATTTGTCTTAATTGAGACATATGAATATGTTATGCACCTATATTATTGTATGAGGTGCATATACATCCCCTTGTGACATGTAATATCAAGAATTTAACTATCCTATTATTATTGTATGTTTCCTTTAACGATATTCCATCAAGGGAATTATGTTTTAATGTTACCAAAGTGCTAAATATTTTATGCTACAATAAACTCATTTATTAGGATTCTTTCTGATTATGTTTTCAATGGAAACCTATCTTGTTCCGTATATCAATAAACTCAAATTTTTTTTATAATTTATTTATTAATGATATTTTAAAATAGTAGTACCATGAATCAGCAATCAGGTACTTAAAATAGTATATAATTTTTTTTATTAAATACTGCCTTTGTTCATAGCTTCGGTCGGAAAAACATTTTCTTTGAAAAAAATGTTTTCTACCAAAGTTCAATTTTTTTACATTTTTTTCAAATGATTTATTGAATAAATATTAAACCATGTTTTAATTTTTACAAAAAAAGTAATGTAATCTTAATGTTTTTTCCAAAGCAATGCCCATTTGTTTTTTTATTGAAAATGTGAATAAAACCTTTATGTATGACATGGAAAAAATTTCCCCACATCAAAAAAATTATTTTATTTGAATGTACTTATATATGTTTTCATGGTTGTCTACAAAGATTAATATTTTAATTTTTTTATTTATTTTAAAAAAATATTTTCATTAAAAGGTTATTTTCCTTAAGAAATATTCTAAGTGATCTCTCAAAATCCTCTCCATCTAATATGGTATCCATTAATGTTATTTATTTATGAATGGGTATATTAATAAACGATAGTAAAATTATTCATTCCACATGTTTTTGACTCGGAATAGATGAATATGACACCCACATCCCTTCCACACATTATAACCTAATTTTTTTTTAAGATACCGGCTTATTTTTTCATAGGTTATGCTTTGTTAAAGTATGAAAATGGTTATGAAAAATGTCTCTTTTACACAAGTTCTGATATGATGAAATTCTTATCAAACCCATTTTATTTATTTGTTTTTGACATTATCAATTATTTGTGGTCTTCTTACAAATATATGTATGAATTTCATTATGAGATGGGTGGGACCCATGGGTACCTCTAATTTAGTTCATAATGATTAATGTTAAATGATATTAATGGGTACATAAGAGGTCTTACAAATCCTGAAATAGTTTATATAAGAGTTCATCTTAATCCAGTAACATAGTACAGAAGAGGTCATTATAATCATGAAGTATGATTAATGGGAGGTCAGCCCAAGACGAAAAGATAGTACATGAGAGGTAATCTAAATCCTAATGAAGGACTAAAATATTGCGAATATCTTACACGTTATCCACGATGTAATAATTTATATGATTATTTATTGGGGAAAATATTTGTATAATTCCAATGATATTCCCTCATAGATCATGTTATCTGGTTCACTAATGATTCATGTGTTATGAGCTACCCAAATTTATTCCATGACTTAAGATTATGATATTTGATATATATGGTATAGATTTTAAATTTTATACTCATGTTATTATACATTTTTCTTATTTGAAGATTACATATTAAAATTTTACCCATACTAAGCATTTAAGGTAACCCATTCTTATGTATTGTTTCCACATTTAATGAAGAAAGTTATTATGTATTAGTACTAAAATGGAATATCTTATTTGGATACATTGAATAATATTATTGAATTAAGAATATTGTGTTTTAGGTTTCCAATACGAATAAACAATTATTGTCCTAAATTTATGTAATGGGATGAATATTCATTTAAGAAAATTAATATCTATGTAAGGGAATCTTGGTTCACTATACATGGAAATAGAGGAAATCTATAGTTATCCTTTGTAAATTAGGATGATAAAACCTTATTGAAATCTATATTTATACTTATAAGGATTTGTCTAGGGATATCTCTAAGGATAATTATAAGGACGACTTAAATAATATTAATTTTTTTTATTTGGAAATGAATAGAGAGATTCATTTCAATGAAAATACATCTTTGTATAAATGCTACATGATTTTTTGGATCTGTAATAGATTTACATAGGGGTAATAAATTCAAAAAGGTCGTGTTGAGATGGAATCAATCATCACTAGGTTCATGAAAATGGGACTCTCTACCCACCTAGTTTGATTGTCCCAAGGGATATGATTTGGAAATTCAAAAACATTTTATAAACCATCATGAAGAAATTAATTAGATAAAGAAAATGAATATTCAATATTATTAATAAGGTGGAATATATTGGAATGAAGTTTTCATGATTTTAATAGTATATAATTTATTTATCTTGATTATGTGGTTCGTTACTATAATTTGTGTTTCTCACACTATGATTTTGGTTTTAGTACATGGAAGTAATTACATGGAGTTAGGTTATCATTTAATGTGATGAATTGTTTTCTATTGAGTACCTAAATTTGATGATGACTGGAGTAAAGGATATTAGGATTATTCCAAACCAATTATCAAAAACATGATAATTAATATACACTATAACCAACTCTATGAATCACTGAATAATAGAATTATAGAGTTAATTGAGATCATAGGTAATGGTGACCTAGGGGGAAAAATATTCAATTTCATCAATGTTGAGAATTGGGATGAATCACCCAATTTATTTTATGAGTAGAACAGAAATACGTTTAAGTGTGGAAATTAATGAAACAACGAAAAAAATTACTATGGTAAAAAAGAAAAGGTCCAATTAATGAAATGTATGGAAATATTGATGTCCCAATGATATCATCAATGACTAAAAATATAAAATGTGGATAGTATAGGTATTTTGAATATCATTATCCTAAGGGAAAATATCATGAATAAAATCAATATGGTTATAAGAGTGATGGTTATTTGTGGGAAATTAAGACACTAAAATGGCATATAAAATGAAGGAGGTGTTATGGAATAATATGATAAATCCTTGTTAATGGATTGAGAAGGAAGTGGGGGGATTAATGTGTTTATGTAATTAAATTAAATATTTATAAAATATATAATAATTAAAAGTATTTGTTTGTATTAATGATTTGATATAATATGTTCAATTATTTTGATGACCAATATAATTGATTTAATGGAAATGTCATATATTTTGGGAAACACAAGATAAAGGGAAATACAACCATTTATATATCCCTAATAGTTCAGAAATAATATTCTGAAAAATAGTTCATTGATTTAGATAATGTAAATCAGAGAGTAATAATTACCTTAAAACATATTGAAATTTTTCTATGAATTAGGTTAATTCTATAAATAATGGAGTTCCAATTTTTTTTTTATTTGAGTAATATATTCAAAAATATATGTTTTATGTGAATAATGAATAATGAATTATGTTTTCAATAGTTCTTTATGGTAATTTAGGTTATTGATATGCTTCAAGAGAATAAATTATGAATATATTTACATGTTTTATATGTAACCATTATGTTATCCTTCACGTTGTTTGGTGTATTACATATATGTTCACTTTGAAAATTTAGTGTCCTTTATTTTATTTTCTTATTGTTTCTAAAGGGCCATAATGATGAAAATTTGTGAAATGTTTTATCTTGCACATTGGAAAAAGAATTAGAGATTAATTTTTTACTTCCCTATATGACGATTTGTTAGTTTTATAAATCATTTCTAATCATTTTTCATTAATGATAAATAAAGAAAAATGAAATAACTTATCATTTTATTTATAGAACTTATGATCTATTAGTGATATAGGAATAGAAAATTCACCTTCATTTCTTAGATTAAGAGATGAAGTGGAAATTGAACAAGTATCATCCAAAGGATGAAATTATACTTATGAAATAGAATGAAATAAAAAATGTTTATGTTTCCATGATTATTCATCAAAATTATGAAAATGATATTTAAATATAATATTATAATTTGGTCACAATTTTTTTTGATATCAATGAAATTTTTCACACCTCAATCGATTATGGTTATTTATTCATTAACCTACCCAAAATAACCCAATTTGAAAAGATTAATGATCTCTATCTCTATTAGTAATTTTTTATTATTTTCTTCTATGTGTAAATTTCAACCTCCCATATATACTCTCTTAGGCGGAAACCTAGTTATGAGTTACATTAGGTATCCATTATGTATCCTATATAAAATTGTAAGGGATTTTTTATCATTAATGTCTATGATGGGGGTTTCAATGAAGTAATTTTAATATTATAAATCTTCGATGATTGAGATGAATTTCATGGGTGAAATTCATTTTATGTGTTGTTAAAGGTAACACCCCATGATTTTATGAAATATTTTCCTCAAATTAATTTAATCACTTCAATATTTTACATTAAACACAATACTAAGTTTATCTTTTGTTACATGGAACACAAGTATTGGCTTGTTTGACACTCAACACCTAGTTTAGCTTTCATTACACACAACAAAGATTTTAAAAGAAACATGTCAAATAAGTATAATATTATATTTTAATATGATAGTTTTTACATATAAATTGGAATGGAGGTTATGAAAGATATTAACTAAATTATGAAAATATAATTTGTATACATGTATATAAATTTATTTATTTCATAAAAAATTAATTCAAAATTAAAATAAAATCTATTTGGAAATTAAGGAAATATCTTTTCAAATAAAATTATTAATCTTCCTAAAAATTGTTCTGCCATAATAAATTAATAAAAATGTTTTGGATATTGATATAAATTAAATTAATATATTATATATTAATTAAAATGTTTAAAATTAACCACTGGTGTTTTCTTGACAAGATATGTAAATAAATCCAAATTTATTCTTAGAAATAATATATTTTCAAGAAGAAACTCTGTAGTATTCTTTCCCACTTATTTTGAAACTAATTTTTAACTCTATCAGAAAATTTATTTTTCAAAATAAATATCCTATTATTAATAATAATAATAAATTTATCTTAGGGTGAATTATTTATAATTTTCTGAAAATATTAAATTTTTGATGAATACTGAAAATAGTTAAATTTATTAGAAAATTTCCTTTTAGATTAAATAATTTATAAATTGAAATAATATTTTAAATTTTATAACCATAAATAGTTAAATTAAATATATATTAGAAAAATATAGGTCACATTAATTAGTACAATATTTAAATTGTTTATAAAAACATTGTAATTATTTAATCATTTACACTTTGAAATGCCTACATTCTTATCGCGTTAGCGAGATTAATGAATAATGAATATTTTAAAATTCTAGGTCTAAAATGTGGAAAAAAATTATTTCATAGTTGTAATCAGAGTAATTTATATTATCTATGATGTTAAACATGATTTTGGAACAACTGAATAGTTAAATTAGTAAAATTTAATTATACTAGTTAACGTAAAAAATGGGTCTAATGGGGCTTAAACTAAAATGATAAGGGTTTAAATGACCAAAATTTGTTTTTCTTGAAACCGGATTTCTAGAAATATTTCATTTTTATCATGTATTATTCTCCTAAAAAATACATTGTTGACCCCTGTGACATGTGGAAATCATGGGTTAGCCTTTTTCAATCAATAATTAAAAGTGTTCCACTCACCGCACTTATAAATGGAAACCCCTCTCCTCACTTTATCACAAAAAATTACATTTTGAAAATATAATAACATCAAAAACCACATTAAATATTCCCTCCTCTAATTAGAGACTCATTATTTTTGGAATAATTCCAACCGTAGAAGTTATTTGGGGAAAACCAATATAGGTTACTTGAAGAAGATGTAGCATTATTCAACGAGAATTTTTATTTTATTTCGTGATTCACCTCATTATAATTTTATTAAAAAATGATGATATAATAATATAAGTACCATCCATATATAAATATGTTTACATTTTGTGGTAGTGACCTATAAAAATCAGTACTTCTATCGAATGGCTTATGAAATCATCGTTCATGTGTATATTGGA
Organism: Viscum album; assembly: GCA_963277665.1. Lineage (NCBI taxonomy): Eukaryota > Viridiplantae > Streptophyta > Magnoliopsida > Santalales > Viscaceae > Viscum > Viscum album. The sequence continues at coordinate 599,519,189 of OY728121.1, forward strand.
TAACAACTTCAGAAGTTTATGTCATTAATTTTTCCATTACCACCTATAACGGTCAGGTATGATGATTTATATAGAGTGTATATATAATATTTATAAAATTTTAATATTCATATATTCATTATATAATATATAGATATTTAAATATAATTCAATTTGTGATAAGATAACATCGCTCATGTGTAAGGATGACTACCACCCCGCGTACTGACGTGTTTCACTTTCACTAAAGTTTTACATGGAAGATAATTAATATAAATTTATTGAATATATGTGATGTTAATTTCATAAATATTATATCTATTTCATATTTATTATTTTTAAAAAATAATATATAATTTTATTTCTTACATTTTCCTTTACTGAATGATAAAAACATTGATCATGTATGTGTGGTTTACCACTTACACAAAGTGATGTCACTCTATTTACATTACTAAACCACATTGATTACATAAATAAGCATATATAAATAAATAATATACCAAACACAATATTATGATCATTACTTAAGTATATTATATTACATACCTCCCTTACAAAATTATCATTGAAAAACAGAACCATTACTAATGCGTACATATAGACTACTGATTCTATGATCGAAACATAGTTTATTTATCAAAACCATATTTCAATATTAGTATGATAAGTAAAATAGATGAATATATATTATAATTATTTACTAATTGTTTTTTTGGAGGTTATAAAACCATTATCATTGTAAAAGGATTGAAAATAACAAATCAACACATATTTTGAAAACATATTCAATATTACCTGCAACGTGACATTAATAAGGAATTTTTAATAAAATGTTAACAATAGAAATTAATTAAACATTATATTTTATTTAATATATTTTTATGTTTATATTATATGTTAAAACTAAACTTTTATTTTTTATATATTCTATTAAAATTTGTACAGCGGACGTCGAAAGTTAACGTATTGGATTTCAAGTCTCTCTTTATATCATGGAGTCATATTCTAATTCAACACTTGTTTATTTTTTATGGTGTAAATATTTACACATTGAAATTTTATATCAAAAATATCATAATTTTAATGATAATAAATATTTCAATTTATTTTATTCTTTATCTGGGCTTGTGATTTGAAATATTACAATAGTATAAAGGTATTTCCATCTCACAATTATTTTTCAATGATACATTTTCCTTATTCACCCTGTGTTTATTTTATGTAATATATACACTTACAATGAATTTATTTTAGGATTATTTTACATAAAATTATTTTTATTTACATATCCATTTGAGTATTTGTCTTTCAATTGGACCACAGTTCAAATGTTTCTAAATCAGTAAGGGGTTTTTGTCAAAATTTTCCTTTCATTGAGGCATAATATTACCTTATGAATCCATATTTTTGTATTAGGTGTATATACATAATCAATTCCATGTAATATCAAGAATTTATTTTTCCTTATGTAATTTCAAGTTTCTTTTTATCAAATCACTTCATGGTTATTTTGATTAAATGTTAATGAAGTGGTAAATATTATATGTTTCAATCACATCATTTATCATTATTTTTTATGATTATGTTTTTGATGATAAAGTATTATGATAAATTTCCCAAAAACTCATGAAATTTATTTTCTTCTAGTTATTAATAATATTTTATATAATTATTAACAATTTTACACTGTGTAATTATTAAAATAATTGGGAATTTATCTTTAAGGTTATTTATCTTTATATCTCTCTAGAGTTGAAAATTATTTTTCATTCAAAGTTATTGTTTCTATAAATATTATCTAAAAAAATAATCTTAAAAATTATCATTATTTATTTTAAAAAATATTTTTCCTGATTTAATTTAAAAAAATGAATCTTCACATTATTTTAAAAAATAATGCAGTTTTGGATTTTACTAAAAATTATAAAGGAATCTTTGTGTATCGTACGAATGGATTTTCCCCACATCATGACCATTATTTTCCTTAAACATTAATTTATAATTTTTCATGTTTATATTCAAATAAAAGTATTTTTAAAATGTTTTATGTTGTAAACAATCCAATTTTAAAAAATGACTATTTTCATTAATAAAAGTTCCATGTGATATTTAAAAATCATTCTCCATGAAATATTATATCCTTTAATATAACTTGTTCTTTAATGGATATGTGGACCAAGAAAAATACTATTATTATTTATTTGAAAGGTTTATAGTAACAACATAATTATGAAATCAACTTACATGTTGTGAGTCATACCATGGTAAAATTATTATGAAACCCAATTCTTTTTTCACTAGTTATCCGATGATAAAATGATAAAATGATATTCATACATGTCACTTTTCCATAGGTTATGGTATAATGGAATGTTTATGAAACCCATTTAATTTCACATATTATAATATGATTAATGTTTTTTTATCTTATGACACTCATAGGTATGATTTTCATTAAGATATGGGTGGGACGTATATCTCCCAACAATGAATTTCATAATGATTTATTTTATATGATCTCAAAATCTACACAATAAGTGATCCCAATATCTAAATAGGGTACACATGTGATTATAAAAATCCCAAAAGAGGGAACATATGATGTCCTCCCAAGCCTAAAATTGGGTACAAAGGATATCATTTGAATCCCAAAAGTGGTTACATGGGAGGTCATACAAAACCTAAAATAGTTACATGGGTGGTATGTTGAAACCTAACAAGTTATATTTTTTTTGTGTATAGAAATGATATAATTTTTTCTATGATAATGTGTGTAAAAAAAATCTATTACATATTAAAAATTTATGGTACAAAATTCCATGTTATTTGATTCCCTTACGATTCATATTCTATGAAAAACTAATATTTATGCCATAAATAGAAATTATGTTGTGTGAAATACAAGTTATCTTTTTCAAATGTTATTCCATTTTATAATACATTTATTCTCTTGTTATGATTTGGTATCTCCATTATTTACCATTACTAAGAATCTAAGCTCACCCTTTCTTTTATTTCCTTTATCTATGATATGAATAATGGTTTTATTTTAGATTATTATTTGGGATACTCTTTATAAGTAACATTGAAATATTTTCAGGAATTAAGAAAACTATAATTCACGTTTCCAAATGCACAATATTGTTATGACCCTAAATAATGTGTTTGTGTAATGTAATAAATATTCCTCTAAAAATATAGAATATCCTTTAATAAGAATAATATGTAGATATAGTTAGTATCATAGGAATGATTTAGTTAACCGTTCAAACTTGGTTGAGAAAATTTTGTGAATTCCCTAGGGATATTTTGAAGGATATTTCTTGGTATGAATCTAATTATCAGTCTATGGAAGTGTCAATGTATGGTAAAATTATTGTTAATTTTTTTAAAGTATAGAGATAATAGTATCTAAGAAATTAAATATCTTCCTAGATAATTCACGTGGGTGTGACTTTTTTATAGAGTTTCATAGTGGTAAGGAATTTGAAAACGGCCATTTGAGCTTGACTCAATCATTACCTGGTACTTGAAAATGATCCTTTCTACACAATTATATTGAAACACAGAGGGGATATGCTTTGGAAATTAACATAATATTTATGAACCTTCAAGAAAGACATAAATAGATGATGATAATGAATGATATAGATTAAGCCTAATGTGTCAATGATTTGAAAGATGTTGTCATGATTTAGATACCCAATAAATTATTTTTAATGATTATGTGGCTCCCCACTGCGATTAGTGATGCTGAAACTATGATTTTGGTTTTAGTCAATAGTGGGTACCAAAAGAAACTGGGTTAATATTAAATTTTATTTATAATTATGTGATGAGAATCTAAATTGGATGGTGAGTGGAGTAAATGATATTTTTATTATGCCTAACCATTAACTAAATAACATGACTAATAATGTGAACCATGAATAACCCTCAGAATCAACAAATAAGAGAACGATATATTTTTCTGATTGTTTGGGTAAGGGAGACCATAATGGAATGAATATTTAGTATCATATATTTTTAGAATATGGGATAAACCACCCAAGAAAATGACTCAGAGGAATGAAAATAAGTTTTTAGTGTGGAAAATATAGACAGAATTCATATAACAACTACGAAAAAAAGATATCTTCAGTTTACACAATTGATTAGAATATTACTCTCACTAAGATATCCTTGATGATTAAAATTTTAAAATGTGGAAATTATTGTCATTATGCTAATATATTCCAAAATGGGAAATCATAGGAAGAGACTCAACAACGTTTATGAGTAATATGTTTTTTTTGGATGATGAAGAGGCTAAAAATGATATATAAAAAAGGGGGTATTAAGGGATAAAATGATGAATATTAGATAAGGGGATTGGAAGGAAGTGGAATGATTGAATTATTTATGTATTTAAAATAATTAATTTAGAAATATATAATGATTTCTTAGTATAAATTTTCTTTTAAGGATTTTAAAGAATATGTGGAAAGATATTGATAACCTTGAAAATTGATTTATTCTCAAGGTTATATTTTATATAAAATTCATGATTAAAAGAATGATTTCTATAATATGTTCCTTAAATTGGGTTAATGAAATTGGAATAATGAAATTATTGATATGGATAAACAAAATTAGATAATACAAATTAACTAGGAACTGATTAATATTTTTTTTACATAATGGTTTATGATATCATTGATGGAGTTCATATTTTTTTTGATTTAATTAATATATCCTATAGTATATGGTTTATGATATGGCTGATGAAGAATATATGTTCTCAATATGTATTTATGTTAATTCTGGTTATTACCTTGTTTCAAGAGAATTCGTGATGAAGTTATTCACGTTTTTGGTTTGCAGTAATTAATAGTTACTTAAAGTTGTTTGAAGGATTAATGAAAAGTTCATTTTTGTATATCTAGTGGAATTCTTTCTAATGATATTATTTTAAATTTTTTGAAAGGATCTTATAGTTGATCATTTATAGAAAAATTTATGTTGAAAATTGGAAAAGTATTTAGATATTAATGTATTACATCACCTACTTATATTTATGTGTATTTTATATATTTTGGAAACAATTATTTTGTTCTGATAACTAAAGATATAGAAAACGAATTTTGAATTTATTTATGGATCGTATAATCTATTAGGGATTCACATATGAAAAATTAACCTTAATTTATTTGAGTGATAGAATAAGTATAAATTAATTAATTCATAACCAAAGGGTGGGAATCATCTTAAGAAATGTAATTAAATCAGGTAATTATATATTCACATGAAAATTATAAAAACTTATGAAAAGGATCATGAAATAAAATGATTTCTTATAAAAACCATATTTTATGAAATCAATCCATATTTTCATGCCACGTTGCACCATTGTTTTATGGTTATTATTTATCTCTAAATATCCCACTTTCTTGATATCAATGTTCTATATTACATTCTATTATTATTTATACTTTTCTTGTATATCAAAATCTCCACCTACCACCTATTTTCTCATATATGGATTAATAATTATAAATAACATTAAGAAACCACTATGTTTCCAATATCAACATTTTCAGAATAGATTTATCATTCATTTTGTACAATCTGTGTGTAAGTGAAGTAATTTTAAAATGACGAACCATCGATGAATGAGATGAATTTTGATGCTGAAATTTATTTTAAGAGCGGTAAAATGTTACTCTCTAAGATTTTATAAAATATTTTTTAGAAATTAAATTCAATATTATAATATTTTTTCTTATATGTAATTTTCTTATCTTCTTATTCCTGAAACAATGAGTTTGGATATTGTTACATGAATCACTAAGCCTAATTTTCCTTATATGTGACAATGAATATAAATGAAACATGTAATATTGCTAGTATATTATTATTTAATATAATATTTATCACATAGAACTACTAAAAATATGTATTAAACTGTGATAAATATATTATTCTTCCACATATAAAATGAAATGTTAGTTTATGAGATATTAAAATCCCTTGACCTTTATCAGTGCTTTATAAAGCATTGATAAGGGCCCTTTCAGCTTCTACACAGATACTGTCATACAACAACGATATATTAGCCCTATAAAATTAAGCCTAATAGGAATACAAAATAGAAATATATTTCATACTATATTTGAAACCATATAATAAATTTCACTATCAGTCCAATTAAAAAATTCAATATAGTATATAATCATTGTTTACAAATTTACAATTAACCAAAAAATTACAAACCAAATGAAATATAAAAATTAGAACTCTCGTCCCAATGATAAAACTATATAAAAAAATCCCTTTAATAAAAACAATATTTATTTTAATAAAGTTTAATAAAAATATAATAAATCATAATTTTAATGTTATATAATCCACATATGATAAATTATTTTGTTAATTATTGTAAATATTAATGATATTTTCAGTTATTCGTTTGTTGGATTAAATTGAGGATGATTTATTCACATCAGAAATATGTTATTGATAATTTTCAAAAAGAATTAAAATAATCATACCCTTTTTGCTCAATATTGTCTATGTTAGAAACTTTTTTATCTGAAATGACACTTAATTTAAAAACATGCACTTCGAGTCATTTCCACAAAATAGCCTATCAGATTGAGATTATGTCAATACATAAATATAAAAATTTAATTATGGATTATATTTATATTGTTGGGAAATAATTAGAGATTATTTTCTTGGTTTTTGATATTGATGTGTGATTTATACAAAAATGACCCATTTTCTTTGAAAACTAGTGCATTTTGTTCTACTAACCATGCCATGTGTCACCTTGATGTGATGTCAATTCAAAAAATATGGAAATTTATTATGGATTTTTTTCCTATTGATTAAAAATAATATGATCTAATATATAATTTTTTTCTCTTGGAGTCACATGTTAAACTAAAATGACACTTATATATAAACTAATCTCATAGGGTCATACAAACCTCATCATGTGTTGGATAAAAATTTGATTGATTCCTATGCATCGTAAATATATTATAGATAATTAATCTTATATTTTATGTAAAATACATGATTGTTTTCTTTGTTTTGACTATAGGATACTCATTTTAAACAAAAAATAGACTTCTATATTGAAGTCACAAACATTGAGTCAAACTAACCTTGTCGTATTTCATATTGATGTCAGGTTGATTCCTACACATTCTAAATACATTTTCGGATCACTATCTTGTAATTTGAAAATAATTTTCACTAATTTTTTGTATTTTTTATGTGATACATGTTTTAAACTAAAATGAAACTTTATATTAAAAAACATATTGAGGGATACTAAACCCATCGCGTGTCGAATTTACATCTGATTGATTAATACATGTCAAAAATATATTATGGATCATTGTTCTTATGTTTGAAAACAATACTATTTTATATTTCCCAATTTTGAATATTTGATTTTTTTTAAACTAAATGACATGTTTTTATGGAAACACATACATTTGAGTCATTTTTACCACATTGGGTTCCATATTGTTGTGGATTTAATTTGTACACATGAACAATTAATTATGGATTGTTTTCATAACGCGTAAAAAAATATTTGATTTTATGATTTGTTTTGTCTATTTGAGGTGTGTTTTAATATAAAATTTCACTTACATTGAAAACATGAACAATGACTCATATCAACCACATCGTGTGTGGGATTGAAATTTGGTAAATTCTTATGTATTAGAAATATATTATGGACCATTTTTTTAATGTTTTGAAACAATATAATAATTTTTTTCTCAATTTTTTCTCTATGAGACTTTTTAAATATAAAATTACACTTCTATATGGAAAACAAATAATTATAGTCATATTGTCCACATCATGTTAAAAATTAACATGTTGTTAATTCCAACAAGTCATACTGATTTTTTTCATCATTTTACCAAAATATGAAAATAAATCCAAGCTTGTATGATAGGGTTTTTCATTGTGGTGCTTGTTTTAAACAATAGTTATGGGTTAATATTGAAAACAAGATCATTGAGTATTACCAACCACATCATCCTTTAGATTGAAATTTGGTCAATTCCTACATGTAAAAATTATATTATAGATAATTATTCTACTATGTGAATTCAAATTGAGCTCGTCTGTTTTTTATTGACTATTTTGATTTTTTAAAATAAAATGAATTGTTTTTATTAAAGACATGTGATTTGAGTCATAGAGACCCCAATAATTTTCGGATTCATATGTGTTCAATTATTACACCTGAAAATTGAATTATGTGTTGTTCCCTTAAGTATGGAAATAATCTAAGCTCATTTCCACGGTTTTGACAATTTGTTGCGTGTTTTAAACTAAAATGACACTTCTGTATTGAAAAGAAATAATTTGTGTCCTATCAACCACATAGAGTGTCAAATTAATGTGTGGTTGGTTTCTACATGTGAAAAATGAATTCTTTACCATTTTCATAAATTTTGAAAACCATCAGAGCTTTTATTCTCAATTTTTCAGATATAAGACATTATTTAAACCAAAATGAAACTTTTATTGAAAGCTTTCACTTCATGTCATACCATCCACATAGTGTTTTGGATTGAATTTTTTTCCATTCCTACAGTTCAGAAATATATTATGGATCATTTTACAATAGTTTTAGAACAATATGAGACTGTTTTCATGGTTTTGGATATTTGATATGCGGTGTAATCTAAAATCAAACTTATATTGAAAACACAAACATCAAGTCATACAAACTACATCATGTGTTAGATTGATTTGTGATCGATTACTAAATGTAAAAAATGAATTGTGGATCATATTTATAAATTTTACAAATAATCTATGTTTTTTCTCTATTTTGGCTATGCGATTTGTGGTTTAAACTAAAATGACTCCTTTATAATGAAAACGTGTACTTTGAGTCATATCGACCAAATCATGGATCCAATTGTTGTATGGAAAATTATTAGACATGAAAAATGAATTTTGGATTCTTTTACTAATTTTTGATCTCAATATATGCTTATTTTCTTGGGGTTTTCTATATTATGTGACTTTTAAACTAAAATGTCACTTTTCTATTTGGAAAACATTTTTGAGTTATACTGACCACATCATGTGTCAGATTGACATGTGGTTAATTCCTACATATCATAAATATATTATTTATTGTTTTCCTAAAGGTTGATATCTATCCATTCTTGTTTGATAATTTTTTTCTATTTAATGTTTTTCTAAACTAAAATGACATTTTTGTATAGAAAATACATACTTTATGTTATACCAACTACATTTCCTCTTAGATTGATATGTGGTTATTCTTATACAATAGAAATATATTAAGGATCTTTTTTCTAATTTTTTAAAATAATTCATGATTTGTTTCATTGTTTTAGTTGTGTGATATTAGTTTTATACTAAAATGGATCTTCTATATTGGAAACAAATATATCGAGTCATACTAGACATATCAGGTGTTAGATCATAGTTATATAAATTCATACACATGAAATATGTATTATATGTTGTTATCCTATAGTATAAGAATAATATAATCTTATTTTATGCTTTTGGTTATGTGATGTGTGATTTCAACTAAAATGATAGTTTTATATTATAATTACAATCTTAGGCTAATATGGACAACATCATGTGTCTGATTTACATTTGATCAATTCATAATTACAAAAAATGAATTATGGATAATTTTTCTAATGTGTGAAGACAATATTAGATCATTATTTTTGTTGTGACTATATGAAAAATATATCAAATTAAAATATCACTTTTCTATTAAAAACCTGCACTTCTAGACATACCGACCACATATTGTTTCCGAATGATATGTATTCAATTCCAACTCATAAAAAATTACCAATGGATCACTACCCTAATGTATCAACATACTATGTATTTTTTTTATTGGTGTTAATCCTGTGACATATGATTTAAACTAAGGTGAAATTTGGAAAAAAATATCATTTAAAAATTTTATGGAAAGTAACTAAATAAGTTAAATAAAATAAGAAAAATTTTATCTGAATAATTATTACGAAGTCGACTCTTCATAATTTCTGTATACATTCTATTACCATTTATTATATACATTCATTTCTAAAAATCTAATTTCCTCCATTATAATTCTCCTTGAGAAATAGATTAAAAATAATATATAATTATTATTATACCATTGTGTCACACCCAAAAAATATTTCTACAGTCGTAGCCCATTCAACATCACAAACATAGTGGGTAATTACGTAATTTTTTTGTCATTTTTTTTGACACCATGTACACTTCCCACTGGCCTCTAAAAAAATTACATATTCTTTTGAGTTTGTAGATTTTCTATATTCATGGTAGTAATGATATAATAATGAAAAAAATACTATATGTAAATAAATTTAATAAAATTTTAATTACCTTTTGAAATTACTTATTTGGGGATACTAATATTTTTATGGTTCATGATATCATTCATAAAGTTTCTAACAAAATATCCACAATCATTTCTATTATCATGTTTCAAATAATAAAAAAACATTGAACAAAATAATTAAATTTTTTAAATTTTTTTGATAGTTTAATATTATTATATATACATTAAGGTATTTCCATTTAAATTAACCCATAGGCTTCATATATCTTGTCAATAAATTCATACCATGATTTATACTATATTTATAGATACCCTTATCTAAAAATAATCTACAAAAAAAGACTGAACAATATAATTTGAATTATAACAATGAAATATTGATTATAGTATACTAAAATATTATATTACACATCATGTGTGGTTTTTTTGATGGATATGGTTATGTTGTATCCAAAATAAATATTTGCAGTATCCAAATTGATTTCAATTAGCATTTGGTGTTTGAAAAAACTAAATAAGAAATGAATAATGGAATAAATAGTTTATATGATTAGATTGTAGAGTTTTACCCATGCATTATATGTATCAAAAAGAGTATGTCATTTATTATATTCTTCTAAAATTCCTTATTTATGTCATCTTTTTTCTTATCAATATTATTTGACCCTAATGTAATTTCTTCTTTATAGCTGATATAGGGATAAATGAATCTAAATCATTACTCATGAGGTTTTCCATTTATATAGTAGAAATGTAAAAGATTTTATAAATTATGAATAGTTTAATGAACATATTAGATCATTTTTAGGATAGATGTATTTTGAAAATATACCAAATGCATGTATTCACAACTAAGACTCATAGCTAGTCGACTATTATAATTCCATTTATACTCATGAGACTAACTATGTTTGTAATGATAGTTCCAAATTTTTATTCTTAATATGAAGTGTTGGAAACATCTCCATATTTAATTGTGGTTTCAACATGAATATTTAATGTTAATATTTGTTCAAGTAGAACTAGAGGGTAGAAGGAACTCATAGAATGTCTTTTTGTTTTCTTGTTCAAATAACTATATTTTCATGATTCAACATTTGGATGTTTTATTCATTTCTAATTCCACACCTCACATCATACCTTTTTCCATCAACTATTAGAGGCCTTTAATTTTAAATTTTTTTAAGGACATGCCTCATTTTTGATTAAATTATTCCACAATAAATCAATGAATGTTCTAACAGAATCATATAATATGGTAGTAATTGGATATTAATGTCGAATTGGAAACACAGTTCTCAAGTGGTTAACTAACTCAATCCCTACTATCCTGTGATATTTTGGGAGATATTTGTTTTTAATCGTGTCACACTGGTTATTATAAACCGTACCCTTGGAAACAATGCAATTTTTTGGTGTGGATAGATATAAATCACTTCCCACATTACACTAGAAAAATATAGTAATAAAAATATATTGGAATTTTATTGTTCACATTTATGATAAAGATAAATGATAACATTGATTTCCTCTGGTAAGGGATGTACTTTAGGGGAATGACTAGCCTTAGGGCCAGTGTGTTCATTTGGTTTCTAAAGAGTTGGTCTTTATTCCACCATCAGTGATATTTGATCCTTTCAAATATATTGGCCTGTCAAATCTTATCTGAAAATAATATCATTCAAAGAATTTTTTTCTTCCAAATATCCAATCATTATATGATATGTGTCTTCTAGAAATTTTTTATTTAAAATATTTATATTGATATAGTCTTAATTATACACCTCTAATGTGACCATATTTTTCTAGTTGCTTCATAGATAATGAAAGAAACTTTTATTTTACTACAGTCACTATTGATTCTTGTTTCTAAAAATATGAAAAATATATATAAATAAATTGATATTTTTATATAATACTATTATGAATCATATGGAATTAATATTATTTAATACATACACTTGTTTCCTATATATATATATATATATCATCTACTAGTTTACCCAGATTTTTTCAGAGGCCCTCCTTCCATATCACATGACATGGGATGGAATTGGATGTGGATTTTCATTCATCCATATGAATATAAACAATGTAACACATTTTGTTTCATATTAAATAATTTTTTTATAATGAATTACATTTTCATCTCTATTAATGTGTACCCCATCCTTGATTTTGGATAGGGGTACATTGGTTTTGATACTAATTATTTTTTTACTACTTTGATGTTTCATAAATTAATAATTTTGAATCGAATTATAAAAAATATACAATAAAAACTAATATATTATATACTACAATGCACCTTAAATTATTTATTAATGCTAAGAATAATGAATTAATTCCATGTTTCATTATTTATAATGTATTGCTAAGTTACTAGTGGTTGGTATTTTAAATTCCATTCAACATCCCAATGATAAAACATTGAATGAAGAGTCTAAAATAATATATTGGACTTTTCAGCGAACAAAAATATATATTTTGTAGAAATCATCCAAAATAAAATAAACCTATAAGGAATAATATATATTAAATAAACGTTTCATTATATTATTTTTCAATACAATAGAGAATGTATATCATAAAATTACCTTTATATATATTCAAATATTTTACTTCATTTCTGGTTGTATATGGAATAATGGATCTTTATCAATCAACTGATTCATCCTCATTGTGAACCCAACACCACTAATGAACATTGACTCTGTTGGGACAATATTTTGGTCATGATGATTCCAACCAACCTCAAATTTTATGACCATACATCTTGCCTTAAAAATTTTTGTCAACATTGTGATGTGGTTTCATTCAGTTTTTTAGAAACATGGTGTTCATTCCATAATAATTCTATAGTTTCATCATCAACCATATGTTCTTCCAACATATTGGTAACATCATCTTGTCCAGAAGTCATTGTATGCATGATTAGTAAAATAGTTAATTTATATTCCATAATTATATTAGAGAACACATAAATTATGGGTAAAGGAATATAGTATTAAAAATATTTTATCTTAGTCATTGAATTTTATTTCTATTCCTTAATGGATAAAGGTATTTTTATCCTCTATCAATAATCAAAGTCCTCTTCTTATAGTCCCATATAATATTGAAAAAATTATCTTCATTAGGATTTCTATGAAATGATAGGTAAATCCTTAATTGAATTTTATTCTAACCCTATAGTTGTTTTACTCACCAGAAGGACAATTGAACAATTACAGTTTACTAGATCTAAGACTTAAAATTCATACACTACTTGTGATGCCATTATGAACAAATAATCATTTCCCATTCCAAACAAAAATAATCATTTCTGAGGTCTAATAAATCAACTTTCACTACACTCCTCTTATAAACCTATTTGTAATAGAAAATAGTCATTTGAAATATTTTACAATCCATTTCATATATCTTCTTGATTATTTTTAAATATGAAATGTTTACATAATTTGTATTTTTATTCTTAGAAACAAATATGTGAATTAATTATACTATAAGTCTTACTCCACTATTTTTTATCATACTATGGTCATCATCATCTTTTTTATAAAACATATAACCATTAATTAAAAAACTAGTGTATTACATAACATTCTCTTTTGGTCCTCTATTTTTCCATCAAAATTGATATGCAATTTAATATGGTTTTTTAGAAAACTCATTATAAATATGATCTCACAACCATCATGTAAACTATTGATTATGTGTATTTTAGATCCATCTACTAGCATGTGATGAATTATAATGTCTCTGAATTTCTTTGTGGTATTAAACATATAGAGTAACATATTTACTATTACATAAAATGTAAATGTGATCTTTCTCCCACTTCGTGTCGGTAATTATAACAACATATCTTTTATAAATTCCTTTGACCAAAAAAGGCCACTATGATGAGACATTAAGAGACTGATGCTATAGACATATGATAGGTAATCAATATAGAATCCAATAGAATATTCAATTATATAAAATTCTAAAATACAACCTTATATTCAACTTTGATTCACGACATAACCATTCAAAATTTTCCGAAACCATTCAATGGGATGAAACCATCTATAATGGATAGGAACACATTGTTCAACATATATAACCACGTAAACCATAATTTTGAATTATATATCAAAGAATTATGGTGAGTAGATCATCTATAATTCACTTAATTTGACTAAAACCTTTTAATTCTTGATTTGAATATTCATCGGGGTAATACCTTTATAGCATATAGCTTTTAAAAGTAATCAATTTCAAGGTAATGATTGTCAAAACAATTTAGGAAGAATGATATATAAAGTTACATGCATCAAATAATTCATCAAAATAATGTATTCATGTCATTTTAGTCCTTGTAACTCCAAATTATTGTTTGTTAAAATATTCTTGATAATTTACGAATATCCCCATAAATATTTACAGGACTATGAAAATTGAAAAATTGAAATTTTTTCTAGGATAGAGGATAATATTTTAGAAAAAGACTTGTATAACTTTTACCCTTCATCAATGTCAATTGTTTTTATACCCCAAAGATAATCATGTCTATTCTTTCCTTTCTTTCAAATTTCTTAGGAATAACTAGTAACATTCCAATAAAATAATAAAATAAAAATTTTCAACAATCATGACATCAAAAAAATTTATGATGTACAAAAAATTAATGCATAGTAATTTAAATATAATTGATCTATTTTTCAAATCAGACTTCATATTTTCTTTAAAATTGTTTAATAAAAACAGAGGCAATATATTTTACCTTTTCATGAATTTGATCACCCATTAGTAGAGCTGGTGTTGTACCTTGTCTGATATTTAAATTTAACATGGTTTCCAGTGATTTTTATTTATGTTATCGATGGAAGAAATTATAATGTCCAAAAAAAATTCATTGAGTAATGTTTCAACCAAACTAAGCATGTTAATTATTCATAAATGGGACACCCCAATATTCCTTTAATACAATATCCTTTGAAATATCTATAGGAATTAAATTCATTTATCATCCCATAAAACATATCCATCAATGTGAATTTTTATGTTATATGTGAATCAAACATTTTCAGCCCTGTATCCCAGATGAATTCTATATCCTTGATTAATATATCCAAAGTTTAGTAATTATAATTACCAGGTTGTTTTGGTCCTAATATAAGTATACACAACATAATTTATTTATTCTTCAAGCATTACCACGACGATAACTTTTAATTTCAAAACATAATTTTCTATATACTATTATTAATAATTTGTACAACAAAATTATTTATTATATTTATAGAAAATGCAAGATAATTTTTTATTATCTCATTTCCAAAATCAGGATACTCATAATCAATTTTCTCCCAAAAAGGAGAGTCTATTTGATGACGTGGTCATCGATATTTTATTATTTTATCTACTTTCCACGTTAATTGTGTCACATTTTCATGTCACGCAAATAGTCTTATAAACTATAGAATTATATGAAAGTATCTTACAACCATTATTGGACTTAGTTCAACTTCCATGTATTGATTCATTTCACACTTAATGTATAAAATGAGTGAATCATGTTCCTTACAAAACAATATGCAACCATTTGAATGTAGAATTGGTTTATAGTCTTATCTTAAAAAAAGATCATTTTTGGTAGAATATCCTATATGAGACAATGATGTTTAGTAAATTTGGGGTTTCTCCATCTTCTAATACATTTCATATTATATAACTTTTATATAGTTTATAATTTTTTTGTTTTGTACAACCGGTATACAATGGTCTGTTCGCATAGCAATTGTACTTCTGAATCTAATTTCAATGAGAATGAAGGTCATCTTCAATTTCTGTGGTAATTTATTATATGTGATCTACATAATCATTTAAATAGGAATTTATATAAAATGATCCAAAAATATCATTCTCTTCCCAATCGGTTTTTATATTTTGTTTTCCACCATGTTTTGTCGAACATTTAATGCTCTACTCTATTCCAAGTAAAATAAAATGTTCATTAAACTCTTCTGAATAAATATTTCTTGAATAAAAATAATGTAAACATGGAAAATGATATTAGATTGGTTGTATGCATTATATATTGAAAACCTGATGAAATATTTGACTCTATCGTCAACCTCATTAGTCATACAATTATCTTGTATCTATTTTAGATTCATATTCATCCTATTTCGTTCATAAAATTTTCATTTTTTACAAAAATAAACAAATACACATAATATATTCCTAATCAAAGGATAAACTTATATATAATACTAATTTGGGGAACCAAATATTATAATGTTGTCGGTTTAGATTCATGTCAATTAATCTTTTTATAGAAGAATGACATTAAAGGAATCAACATGGGTTAGAACTATGGTGTAGAGGCCCAAAGATCGACGTACATGGACATTACATTACATTTTTAGAATACTTAATACATAACAAAACAGACACCAAAGGACAGTACTAGTTTAGTGTCTTTGGAAACTCGGAACATAATCTTCTAATCTTGGTGAAAGATCTTCAACATCTCACATAGATATCTTCTCTTTTTTTTACCTAAAACCTTTCTTTATAACCTGGGGAAGAGAAATCATATAAAGGGTGATCTTAAATGCTCATTAAGGGTAATCGTGGAGAAAATACAAAAAACCATATACATTTGAACTTCAAAATATGAATAAAATATTTAAACATCTAAATCTTGAGCAATGACATGAAACAAGGAAGTACGTAGGGCATATATCATAATATAATTTGAATAGAACATTTAATTGTGTAAAACCATTAATCACATGATATGATTTCTATAGTAGACAAGGCATTTCTGCCAAGACCATCTTATTGGACAAAGTCCCTTTCTGAATCGAGTTCACTCCTCCTTCTAGTCCTGTATCACTGAACCAGATTAACATACCATTCCATCCATGTCTATCTCCTGAGATATAAATCATTACCCAATGCATTGGATGGAGATATATGTCCCACCCATCTCATAATGAAATCATTCTTACGTGTGCCACAACATAAACATAAATCATTCAGCATAACCCAAAGAATAAAATGGGTTTCATAAACATCATACCATCATAACATAATCCATATAAAAAAAAGGTTATAATTTCATCATAAGAGAATTTAAACCATATAAATTATAGAGAAATTATACTTGAAACATATACATATGAAATAATTTCATCTTAGATGAAAAATGGTTTTGATAAAACACTTGAAATGAATTGTTAAGGAAAATATCCTCTACAATTCAAAATCATTTTATTTTCAAAAAATTCCATTAAATATTAAAAGAAAAGTATTTTTTTAAAATAGTCATGAAATATTGTAGAGTAATCTTCTTGAAAATATGGTTTTTTGAAACTGTAAAAATCTGTTCATGCCGTATAAGTTAAAAAAACATTCTCTTCGTACTTTTTTCAGAAAAGTAAATAAGTTCCTCGTATGGTAAAAAAAAGAAATATTCCTTTCATAACATGTGGTAAAAGTCAAAAATGGGTAAAAAAGACTTTAAACATACATAAAAACACTTTTATAAAAAATGGGCATGGATGATTACAATAACCCCTATAAATACTTTCGACTAAACAATGTCAGATAAGAACGAGATTGGAATTATTATCCCTTACAATGATCTTTTTGTAAATAAAAAAGATAACTTATGTGTATTCAATATATGATGACATAAAGAAATTATAAAACATGATAAGATATAAAATTTCATTTCTCACATAATCAAAGAACGATATAAAAAAGAAAGAGAAGATCAACCCAAAGAACGGAAATTGGGTTAAGATGTCCCCTTACCTTGAGTCTAACTTGACTCGTTCATTCTTTAATCTCCTGAATAATAAACCAAAGTTAATTTCTACTTGATTAATAATATTTTACTTGTTTATTAATCCTTTTATACCACTTATTACCGTGTTATAAACATTATTAAACCATTTTAGTTAATTACGTTCATTTTGTCGATATTTGGTACTTGAGTCAAAAATGGACTTCTTATAATTACATGTTATTCATGTGGTCAAAGGTTCATTATATCCAGAATGATATTAATGATTTATATATCATATATATCTAGCATATTCTTGTATTTATAATAGTACATAACATATGGAGGTAAGAAAAGAAATGCACCGTTCATGGAGACGGTAAGCCGTAGGTACGCATGAATGCTACTTTCATTTCTATTTATTATTTTAATGGAACTAAAAAATAATTATAAATAGGTATATTATAATTCCAGTATAATATAAGATATAATATCTTTAACTGTATCGTTTATACATCCCACATAAGGCATTAATGAATCACATCACTTTGAGGGGGCGGTAGTCCGCACTTCCTCAAATGAGATTATCATATTTACCAACTATGGAAACCATAAAGGCATGATATACATGGGAATTAAAGAAGAATAAGGAAATAATAAACATAATATATATCATATATAAATACAATTACTTCATAATTACCACCATGAGAGGCGGTATGAGAAAATCGAACAATCATCGTTTGGTGAAGTGTCAGTTTTCCATACAGAGAAACATTATGTTCTTCATCCATTTGATGGAGGTGTGTGTAAGTGCAGTTCGAATACTTCTCATAAAAACATCCTAGTATATTGAGGATACTGGTGTTGTTACAAAATAAAGGATTAAAATTATTTAGGGGTTGGAGAAGTAGAATAAAAGAAAATAATTTAAGAGAAACAATTATCTTTAATTTGGGTAACATCCTTTGGTTTGAACCAAAAACATCCTCTTGAAGTACATTTTTCCTTTGGTAAGCATTTTATGAGGAGTATAGGGATGTTTGGAGATTATTTAGTCAGAATTTGGATGAGCCAAAAGTCTTGAGATGTGTGGGTAATTGCATAGAAGTGGTCTCCTTTTATAAGGGAAAGAGGGGCTCTTTAGGAAAGTGTGAAAACATTATTTTATTATAAACTTATATTCGGTTTTAAGTGGTCCAAAACACATTACCATCTATTATAAGACGACTAATATTATAAATAAAACATCCAATAAGAATTTTACAGGTTTTTTATAATATTTTAATCATTATAATCTTATTTATTTAAATAATTTATTAATGAGGTAAATACTGCATCATTATTGTGTCATAAATAATTTGATTTATTTGATGTCTAAAAATTATAAAAAAATTACATGATGTAAGAAATATTTCTATCTTTCAAATTAATATTTATAGTCTAAAATATAATTTATATAACCCCTTCTAAAAATTACTTTACTAAAAGATATTTTCTTTTTATCATTTTTGCCTTTACTTTAAGTTAATTAATCTAAATTGTCATTTTCACTCCCAAATGGCTTAATGGGGACCCAAAATCGAGCCAAATATTTCCATGGTCGTTAGTGACTCAACCAATAAGGTTTGGACAAGTGTTAAGGTAATTTAAAATTATTATAATATTATTTTTACCTTTAATTACCCTATTTACCATTAAACGCGGTAAATAAAATTCAAAAGTTACTATCCAACAAAAATTATTTTCATCTTAATGAACCAAATTTCACATCTTGATAAAAACCATGTATGTCGGATTTTTGAAATTCAATTCACAGAAGTGGTAAAATATCATTTAAATTAAAAAGTTAGTTTTTTAACTACCACTAAGTGGTTTCACTATTCATAAAAAATTGATGTTTTTCAAAAAAATACCAAAAATCCAGCCTAAGCTATATTTGTTATTCCAAATTCAAAAATGATTTCTATTTTTACAAATAAAAAACATAGAAGTGGAATTAATTAATTTTTAAAAAACTTCTCGTTATCAAAAAAATAGCGTGTTCTTAAGAAACAATAACTATCAAAAGATCGACAATTGTTTATGTCCAATTTCAAAGTGAAATTAATTCCAATTACCAACATTGGATTAAACGGTAAAACTAAATTCTAATTAAACTCTAAAACCAATTAAAAAGATAATATAACCATATAAATTATTGTGATGAAAAAATATTTTTTAATTAAAATATACCGTGTTTTTACTATTCATTAAAATATTAGAGTTATCAGAATAATATGAAAAATTTATCCAAAGTAAATTCTTATATCCTGATTCCAAAGAAAAATTTTATTTTGTCAAATTGAACTTATATACATGTCAAAAACAAGATATAATGTGGGTGCACCATCAAAAAGAAGGAAAACTGCAATTTTTTAAAAATAAATATTTTACACGAAAAATTTATTTTGTTCTCATAACAAATTCTAGAAAATGTGTAAAATGAATAATAATGTTATAAAATTCATAATGTAGTTAATAATATTCATAACAGCTTGTCCATAATAATATTATAACAATATATTGTTGTTTAGTGAAACCCTGTATTGCATACTACGCACGCTATCGAGGAAGGTCGTGATTGCATGTAATGAAAACCAAGTCAGGGTTACGTGTTTTGAAAGACTCCTTCATTGTTTTGTATAACAGAATCCAACCATATTTCATTTATACATTGAATATATATATATATACACTCAATGTTTTGTAGAATGACTACTATCAAACGAACTTGAAATTGTGTGTAACACAATCCAAGAATAGTGTTTTGTATACTGCAAGATAATACAGTGTTGCGTATAGTGAAAGATAATATTGGTGTAGCGTACAACACAAGACATCAATGAAATTAAAAAGAATAATCCTCATAAAATCTCAGGTTGTTACATTCTACCCCCTTAAAATTAATTTCTCCCTCAAAATTTGTCGGGGTTATAAATGGTGTATTACTTGAAAGTTTATTTCATAGAAACCCAGATCGTAAAAAGGAATACTAAAACATCATTTTAAAAAGGTATGTTAGAATCATAACGGTCACCCAATGTAACTCAGAATTGGGTTTCCACATAGGACAACATAGGTGAAAATATGTATATAGAAGAGAAATATAACCATCATGTTCTGATGGAGAGTGGTAGAGAACATGGTTATGAAAAATCCATCAATAAAAAAGCCATAAATTTGTGATGATTTAAGGTACCATCTAATTTATCGCATATGAGGAAATTTGGACAACATTTTTGTTTTTCAAGATCATTCCCCTAATGTTGAAGAATAATTAAAAGAAATACTTACTTGATTTTGGTACAATATCACTGTTGTTTGTGCCTTAAACAATTTCCACATCATCTCTTAAAGAAGCGAAGTTGAATTTGTCTTCCAAGAAGTGTTAGAATATCATGCTATAAAATGATGGTTCATTCCATCTATCTTAAACAAAAGGTTAGCAAAAGTTATCAAATATACATAAGTCCATATATGGTGAGGGTAAACGTATATGATTACAAAAATGTACATATAATTCATCTATCATACCGCTTAATATAATAAAACTAGTTTCTAATAACCAGGGACTTCCTGTTGTCCAGTGGTAGGCGATAAAGGCATGTCACACTTTGGTTGTGGGTCAGATTCCCACAGCCTTGTCCGACACTACAGGTTGTCGCCCGTTCTGTAGGTTGTCCTTTTTCTAAAAATATAATATTATAACATCCCATTGATAATATCGAAAAGAGTTCTATCCTTAAACAATACTAACTTATGTCCAACATAATCCATTCCAATCATTAGGTTTATCTAAAATACTTCTATCCAATCTCATAATATAAAGAAAACGATTACTTGAAATGTCACATAACAAGCATGTGAATGCCATCATTTATCCCCCATATATTATAAGATATATCTTGTTGGTCACATTCCAAACATGTTAATACCATAATCATGTATTCTATTGAAACATTAAATACCATAGAACCTTAGTGAAAACATGAGTGCTCGAAAAAGATAACTCTTTCCACATACCAAAATCCCAAAAATAATGTATACTCAAACCATTATATCACTTAGTCCTTATATCAATAATGAGCTCATAAATACTATTAAACAATTTATTTTCTCCTTATCCCTTCATTATTCACATATCATCCAATTTCCAATAATATTTCAATCACTTTTCATGGTTATCGGTACCATATTCTTATGGAAAACCACAATAGACCAATATATAGGTATTCCAATATACCATAAAAGTACCTCAAAAACATTATTCTTGAATACCAATACATAAACACTTCAAACCATCCTCTTCAATGATTGTCATGGAATAAGTCATTCCTTGATTTATAAGTAACCTCTTATGTTAGGGCATTGAGTTGGGTAATGCCCATGTTCTCGATAGATAAGACATTGAACATCATAACAGTCTGTCACTCTATGAACCTTCTCTCCATTCAAATAACATATTACCCTCCATTTGATGTATTCATAAAGGTTATTCTTTCCTTTTTAGAAATCTTAATCTTCCTTTCTCTACGCTCCTCAACATTCGAACATGCATAAAAGTCCATCTTCCTCTTATTTGATGAATTGAGAATACCACTAAAGTTCACATTGTTAATCATATATCGCAATAAATGAATCATAAAAATAACAAAATCTTTCTTTATATGCATTACACTATTTCTTTTCTCATAGTCACCAATTTGTCCATTGGATTCAATGTTTACCGAATTTTTTCTGGTTCCCTCCATTGACTAGAACCAAATACCATGGTTTAAGAAACAATTAAAATAATGAGGAACCACGTATTCATAAAAAGTTACTTATGAGATGTCTAACGTATCACAAATTATTTAATCTATGACACCATAGGTTCACCCAAGGTTATTCATGATCATCAACATAATTCTATGAGTGTAACATATAGTTATACTAAACCTTAGTGACATCCCTAGACATTCCTTAGAAATATCTCTAGTGATATCACTAAAGTTATCACATCCTAGTTTCCAACGGTTGACTAAAACTTTCCTCTCATACCAACTGTAGATGCCCAAAGCTTAACGTACATGGACTTTACATTTCTTTTGCAGAATACTAAATACATAACAAAAACAGACACCAAAGGACCATAATAGTTTAGTGTCTTTGGAAACATAGAACATAATCTTCTAATCATGGTGAAATATCTTCAACATCTCCCATAGAGATCTTCCCTTTTTTTACCTAAAACCTTTCATTATAACCTGGGGAAATGAAATCATATAATGGGTGAGCTCAAATTCTCAGTAAGGGTAAGCATGGAGAAAATAAAACAAACCATATACATTTGAATTTCAAGACATGAACAAAATATTTAAACATCTTAATCTTGAGCAATGACATGAAACATGACAGTACATAGGGAATATATCATAATATCATCAGAATAAAACATGTAATTGTGGAAAACCATTAATCACATGATATGATTTCCATAGTAGCCAAGGAAATGCTGCCAAGACCATCTTAGTCGACAAAGTCCTTTTCTGAATCAAGTTCACTCCTCGTTCCAGTCCTGTAACACTGAACCAGATTAACTTTCCATTCTAGGAATGTCTATATTATGAGATATAAATCTTCACCCAATTCATTAGAGAGAGATATAGGTCCCACCCATCTAATAATGAAATCATTCTTACGTGTTCCACAACATAAACATAAATCATTCATCATAACCCAAAGAATAAAATGAATTTTATAAACATCATCCAATCATAACATAATACATATAAAATAAATGGATATAATTTCAACATAAGAGAATTTAAACCATGTAAATCATAGATACATTATTCTTGAAACATACACGTATGAAATAATGTCATCTTAGATGAAAAATAGTTTTGATAAAGCACTTGAAATTAATTCTTGAGGAAAATATCCTTTCTTCGTCAAAATCATTTTATTTTCACAAAATGACATGAAATTTTAAAAGAAAAGTATTTTGTTGAAATTATTCATGAAATCATGTAGAGTAATATTCTTGAAAATAAGGTGTTTTGAAACTGTAAAAATATGTTCATGCTGTATAAGTTAAAAAAACATTCTCCTTGTACTTTTTTCGGAAAATTCAAAAAGTTCCTCGTATGGTAAAAAAAAGAAAAATTCTTTTCATAACATGTGGTAAAAGAAAAAATGGGTAAAAATTACTTAAACATATATAAAAACACTTTTAGAAAACATGGACTTTTATGATAACAATATACACAGTAAATACTTACGAATAAAAAATCCTGGATGAGAACGAGATTGGAATAATTATCCCTTACAAAGATCTTTTTGTAAATAAAATAGATAACCTATGTGTATTCAATATAAGCTCACATTAAGAAAGTATAAATACATGATAATATATAAAAATTCATTTCTCACATAATCAAAGAATGGCACAAACAAGAAAGAGAAGATCAACCCAAAGAACAGAAATTGGGTTAAGATATTCCTTTACCTTGTGTCCGACTTGACTCGATCGTTCTTTAATCTCCTGAATAATAAACCAAAGTTAATTTATACATGCTTAAGAAACCTAATCAAGTTTATTATTCCTTTTATATCACTTATTACCCAGTTATAAAAATTATGTAACCATTTTAGTTAATAACATTTGTTTTGTCGATATTTGCTACTTGAGTCATAAATGGACTTCTTATAATTACATGTTGTTAATGTGGTCAAAGTTTCATTATATCTAGAATGATATTCATGATCTATATATCATATATATAATATATATCTATCATATACTTGTATTTATAATATTACACAACATATGGAGGTAATAAATGAAATGCACCGTTCATGGAGACGGTAAGCCGTACGTACGCATGAATGCTACTTTAATTTATACTTCTTATTTTAATGGAATTATAACATAACTATACATAGGTATATTATAATTATTGTATAATATCATATATGATATCATTAACTCTATCCTTTATACAACCCACATAAGGCATTAACAAATCTTATCACTTTGAGGGGGCGGTAGTCCACACTTTCTCAAATGAGATTATCGTATTTATCCACTATGGAAACCATAAAGACTTTATAAAATTGGGAAGTAAAGAATAATAAGGAAATCATAAAAACAATATATATCATATATAAATACAGTTCCATCATAATGTACTCCATGAGAGGCGGTAGGAGAATATCGAACAATCATCGTTTCGTGAGGCGTTAGTTTTCCATCAACAGAAACAATATGTTCTTAATCCATTAGATGGAGGTGTGTGTAAGTGTAGTATTAATAATTCTCAGAAAAACATCCTAGTATATTGAGAATACTTTTTTTGTTAAAAAATAAAGGATTAAAAAGAGTTTAGGGGTTGGATAAGTATAATAAAAGAAAACAATTTAAGAGATATAGTTACCTTTAATTTGGTTAACATCGTTTGGTTTGAACCAAAAGGACTTATTAAAGTGCCTTATTCCTATGGTAAGGATTTTAGGAGGAGGAGGGGGATATATGGATCTTATTTAGTCTTAGTTTTGACGTGCCAAAAAGCTTTAGAGGTGTGAGAAATTTCATATAAGTGGTCTCGTTTTATAAGGGAGAGGAGTGGCTCTTTAGGAAAGTGTGAAAACATTATTTTGTTATAAACTTATCTTCGGTTTCAATAGGTCCAAAACACATAATTGTCAAAGATAAGATGAATAATATTATAAATAAAATCTTCCAATAGGAATTGGACAGGTTATGGATAATATTTTAATCATTATAATCCTATTTATTTATATCATTTATTAATGACGTAAATACTGCATCATTATTGTGTCATAAATAATTTAATTTATTTGATGTCTAAAAATTATAAAAAATACCATGATGTATCGAATATTTTTATCTTCCAAATTAATATTTATATTAAAAAATATAATTTATATAATCCCTTCTAAAAATTAATTTACTAAAATATATATGCTTTTTGTCATTTTTACCTTTACTTTAAGTTAATAAATCTAAATTATCATTTTGACTACCAAGTTGCTCAATGGGGTCCCAAAATAGACCCAATGAAGCCCATGGTCTTTAATAACTCAAAAAATAAGGTTTGGACAAGTTTTAAGGTTATTTTTAATTATTATAATATTCTTTTTACCTTGAATTACCCTATTTACCATTAATCGCGGTAAATAAAATTCAAAAGTTACTATTCACCAAAAATTATTTTCATCTTAATGAACCACATTTTACTTCTTGATAATAACCATGTATGTTGGATTTTTTAAATTAAATTCACAGTAGTGGTGAAATTTCATTTAAATGAAAAAGTCAGTTTTTTAACTACCAGTAAGTGGTTTCACTATTCATCAAAATTGATGTTTTCATAAAAATACCAAAAATTCACCATAATATATATTTGATATTCTGAAATAAAAAATGATTTCTATTTTTTCAAATTCAAAACATAGAAGTGGAATTAATTAATTTTAAAAATAATTCCCGTTATCAAAACAAATAGCGTGTTTTTAAGAAACATTAACTATCAAAAGATCGACACTTGTTTATATCCAATATCAAAGTGAAATTAATTCAAATGACCAACATTGTATTAAATGGTAAAAATATATTATAATTACACTTTAAAACCAATTAAAAAGATAATATAACCATATAAATTATTACGATGAAAAAAGTTGTTTTTAATCAAAATATAGTATGTTTTTTACTATTCATTAAAATATGAAAGTTATCAGAATAATATGAAACATTTATCCGAAGTAAATTTTTATATCCTGATTGCAAAGAAGAATTTTATTTTGTCAAATTGAACTTATATACATGTGAAAAACAATATTTGAAGTGGGTGCACCATCAAAAGGTGGGAAAACTGCAATTTTTTAAAAATACATATTTTACACGAAAAATTTATTTTGTTCTCATACCATATTCTAGAAAATGTGTAAGATGAATAATAATGTTATAAAATTCAAAATGTAGTTAATAATATTCAGAACGGCTAGTATATAATAATTTTATAACAATATACCGTTTTATAGTGAAACCCAGTATTGCGTACTACACACGCTGTCGAGGAAGGTCACCATTGCGTGTAATGCAAGCTATGTCAGGGTTGCGTGTTGTGAAGGACTCATTCGTTGTTTTTTATAATATAATCCAACCATATTTCATTTATACATTGAATATATATAAATATATACACTCAATGTTGCGTATAATGAATACTATCAAATGAACATGAAATTGTGTGTAACACAATCCAAGAATAGTGTTGCGTATACTGCAAGCTAATACAATGTTGCGTTTAGTGCAAGATAATCTTTGTGTAGCGCACAACAAAAGGCAACAATGAAAATAAATAGAATAATCCTCATAAAATCTTGGGTTGTTACATGTGGATGCTGGTCCAGGTTCTCTATTTGATGTGGTTTGGGATAAACAAGTGGTAATATATATTATGATAGAAAAATTTAATAATTATTTAATCGAATAAATCCTATGGAAATTATTATTTATTTATTTTGTTCAATTTCATCTAAGATTTATGAATTTGTGTAAAAATATCCATCCTCACAACATACTTGGTCATGTAATCACCAAATTTTGACACCGGGACAAGAAAATTGTAATCTTATTAAATGAATTGATGAAACTATTAATTATTATATAAGTTAATTTGGATTTCAGGTTACACTATTTTTAGTTTTTTATTCTAGACCATGTATTTTTTGAAACCAAACAAATATATTTATACTATAATCCAATGATGAACCCATATATCATAGTTAGTTTTACTAAAAAGATTTGGTATATTTTATATATACTATAATATCTAAATCATATATCAAATTTTAATAAATCAAAACTAATAAATTCCACTAATAGACATTCCAATAAATTCATTTATCATGGATTTCACAAATTTCAGATAAAAAACATTTTGATTCAACCCTTAACAATGAAACAGATCACTATAAACTACCTCCCACATATCGTAGTCCAAACCTCCATAGTTATATCCAAATGATAATTCTCATTCTTAAAGAATTCAATTTCACATATATGGTAAGGGGAGATTATAATAAAAATTATATAATTATTTCATTATCTTATAATCCTATATATGTCAGAGATAGGTTTCCATTAAATTTATAATTTTTTTATGAAATTCAAACTAACACTAATAATACAAAATAATCAAAATAAAAATAATACTGTGTACATTTCCACAATATTAAAAATAATTATATTTTTTTCAGTTAAAATTAGAGGAACATAAATTCAAAATATATAATTCAATAAATAAAATAATTCACAGTAAATTGATATAAAAATAACTAATGTAATATTTATAATGACATTAAAAAAACAATAAAATCAGTAAAAAAATAATAATACCTCTATTTTAATGATTATTGAATTAAAATTTCCTTAAATATCAAAGGGAAATTGAATCCATGATGAAACCATATTTCAATATATTTTCTTTTTCTAAAATGAAAACAACATAGAAAAATGTTTTTCTAATGGTCACAGAAAATAAAATTAAATGTTAATGAAATGTTTTATAAATTAATATTGGTTTAATCTATGGATTAATGTGGAATTATTAGAAGAAAATTTGAGGAATTTTTTGATTTTAATACCTTGTAGTAGGATGGATATGTGAAACATTGAATTGATTAACAACAATGTATGAAAACACACTTCTTACTTATAATTTATTATCCGCACCTTTCAGGATAGGTGGGGAGTATATTATTTGCGCAAAGCTTAGACATACATGTAATATTATTGATAAATAAAGGTGAATGATTTAAAATTAATGAAAAGATATGGGAGAGGGTGAACCAAAAATGGATCCCAAAATATGAGATTGGGATGTAACTAGGAACAGGATGGACACCTAGAACATGGATCCACACACAATATGGTCACCACAAAAACTATTCACTTTTATCATTTTCTGTCAAGTCATTACATGATAAGCGGTAAAGGTTTTCTAGTGCACAACGGGGAGCTCCGAACATTTGGTGTGAGAAATAATGATGTATGACGAAAAAATAATGTGTTGTAAAGGGATATGGTTAACCAATAATGAATCAAGGAAATATCGATAAGTTGGAGAGTGATAGAGGCACATTAAGGGAAAATAATATCTCTTGTTCATGTACTGTTTAAACCATTATCGAATATTAAAAACCAATAAAGTTGTTCTATTGGGAGAAATAGATCACATGTGATCATATTCCCTCATTTTAATATATCATTGTGATTTTAAAATAAAAAATTAGATAATATTTAAACTATGGAAAATATAATGATATTCATTTTTTTGATAAAAAGTTCTAAAATAATTAAAAAATACATTTTAAACAAGAAAATAATTTTTTTTTAAAATGTAAGATCCAAAATTATCGTATGAGGTATGAGTATTTTTAGTTTTATTATAAATTATTTTTTAAGGCCAAATGTGAATACTCATTATGTTCGTGGAGGTATCATGGGATTCATGTTCTTGGTTAGATCTTAATTCCCAATTTTATTGAAAATCAATATAGGCCAAACTCTTAGTATAAATCATGTGTGTGAGTCCACATGGTTACTTCTAACCATGAATGACCTGGGATGAGGGAAAGAAGAGGCTAAAAAGTTTGTAAAACTATGTGGGTGGAGGCCTATACTAGTGTGACGATATCTATATCTTTTTAAAGAGATATTATACATGGTTTTTTCATATTTAGACAAACTATGTGCACTATGTGATGTGCTTAACCAAATATTGATGGTTGTACGGTAGGCACATGGTTCGGCCAACCATGTAGCCAAACCATGCGGCCTAGGAAATTTTGGGGATATTAATAGTTTTATTTAATATGTTATTTTATTCTAGCCTTTTTTATAATCCTATTCATTGGACAACAGCACCAATGTATCCCCATTGAATGTTAAATGATAGGAGTTTCCATTAATTCTCTGTCTGATATCTTAATCGAGGAGCGTCGGTCCCATTGGATCTCTTCCTGTGAGTACAAATTTTTTTTTAGGAAGTTCTTAATTTCTTTTAGTATTGAGAGAGTTATTTAGGTACTAACTAATATGGATTCTATCTATGTTCCTCATCTGATCATTATTTTTAACTCCATCAATGTCAAATCAGAAGCCGATACTAGATGATAACTATACTAAAGACCTAAGGTAGGTTGTGCACATTTAATTAGAGTTTTGATTTTTTATAGACTGGCGTCCATTAATCTACAAAACAAAATTTATTGGGTGTCCCCAGAAATGATTTGAATAATTAAATTGAACATAATTGAACATATTAGGTATTACATTTAGTTTCTTTGAGATGTGTTGTTTTTTTTTTCACAAACCAATTCCATCCATGGGGTGTTCCATTTGAATCTGGTTTTAATTTTCTATTGAAAACCACCCATGGAGTGATTTAGTTCATTCCTATTTAGAGGATACCTATTATAAAATTATTGGAACTGAATTGGTTGAATATAATATGGTTTTCCTCCCAATCCATATGTTATCATGATGTTGTTTGATGGAATTGAATGATTGTATTTTTTGGAATTTTTTGAAATTGTTGGGTATACTCATGAAATGTGATTGATTAAGAATTTTAATATGTGTGGGTAATGTGATGGTATTAAATTGTAATTGAATCGAATGATTAATTGTTTCAATGGACTCTATAGGTGTGCTACACCATTTTTCATGGAGAACGTAGTGTATACATTGGACCTATAATTTTACACGGATCTTGATTAGGTGGGATGACTTTGGAATTGAAAAAACATGTATATGACTTGTTTGGGCATATAGTGGACATGGTCCATTGAAATGCTTATCGGACCCCAATTCATGTTTAACCTTGTTCACTTCTCTATTTTCTAGGGACTTTATGGGTATTTCATTGTTTTCTACACCTTGAATCTGGACTTGAGGGGTCTAACATTAATGATTATTTGACATGTACCTATTATTGGTGACATTTTAGATTATAAATCTCATCTATGGTAAATGTGACACTTATAGTTATATGGTGTGAATTTTTATGTTTTAAAATAAATAGTATATGACAATGATATGGGTGATATGATATGTGGTGTATAAAGCAAGGTCGTGGTGTTTCCATTATTTTTATTACTTCTATTTTTTTATCAGTGATTGAAACTTCTTTTCCAAGGATCATTTTTTGGATTGATAGTATCACATTTCATCCTTACTTTTTGAATGGCAATTGCACATGTAATATAGTCATATTTTTTATATACCTTTCACTCTGTATTAGTTTATATTACCAAGCGAGGACTTGTTATTGATACCTTGGGTAGTGACCAACTATTATGGTATCTCGCATCATGTTTGGGCTACCGTTAGATACCCAAACAGACTATTCATATATGGTTAGGGATAATGGAAAGACCTTAATGTTTGAGGTCTGAAATTGTTCCATGTATAACATAAAGAGATCACATGACTGATTTGAGACTCGTAATTCTATTTGGAGATGATTATTTTTTGTCTTTATTGTATTTTGATACATCTATTGTAATGATTTAAATCATAACCATTTATGATTCTTTGTATAGATGTGCCATGATCATCATTATATATGAGATTAATTTTTCCTATTGTTCTATACATATTTCATCTATATATTTACAGTGTGTATGCTTGATTTACTACTTACACATTTTTTCATATGTTTTATATATTTTCTGAGACTCCCATAAGAGATATTATTGTCCCCACAAACACACCTTAGGCCCTCGCTTCTAATTAGCAACCTCCAGAATTAGGAAAGATGTGCTTGAGTCCAGGTTACTAACCAAGATCAGGGCACCGTTCAGTGGCATCCAGGTCTGGGACATTACAAAGTGTAATTACCATACTTTTTCATGATATATTATTTGAGACATTACAATGGGGTTTAAGAATAATTTGAATTTTGAAATGAGATGTGGCTAGGAGTATCTCACCCACGTATTGTGAAAATCCAAATTGACTCGAATGGAAATATATATATTTTTTGGATTTTCACTATTATAATTAGTTAGTTTTTACCATTGGGTGATATACATGAATTTTGAAATGATTTTTTTTATGGATAAGGGTTATACATTGTTCAAACCAGATTAGATGTGTGTATACTGGCTCATGAAACATTTAGGTTGGTGGTAGGTAGTGTATCTAGTGACTTTTATTAATGTTTCATTATACCGTTCATGATTTTAGGAGAAGGTCGTGTGGTGATAACTATTCATAAGAAGGTTTGGACGAATGTGATACTTTATGCTAAAATGTTTTGATATTTAATATTTTTATGCCTTTTGTTTGGCATTGTAGAGAGATACCTCTATGATGACATCCATTCATATTCCATGAGGGTGATGAGGACCACGCTTTGGATGTGGTGGTCCATGGGATACCAGTGGATCCTCCTATAGTTCCAACTGTAGATACAGTGGTTTTAAATGACTTTGGTTTTGACTAATAGTTTCACAAGGGCTTTAGGATAATTTTGTAGACTTTTTAGGGATAACTAAAACCTTCCTTGACTATGGCTATGTTGATGACTGTGTTTGAGAAACAGAATCCTACCCCACTTTTAGGGTATGAAATTCAAGATGTTTCTATGTTATGTCTTGATACTACTATATTTATCATAGCTTATATAGAGACACCTCTAGGTAAGAGAGTGAAGCTTGTGACTTATATTCTTTGAGGAGCAGTAAAGCATTGATGGGATTTTCTGAAACATGATGACTGGTTGTGATATTTGGTTTGTGTAGATATTCAAAATTGGTTAAATGACTAATTTTATGATAAGACATTGACGGTAGAGAGGGATAGTGAGTTCATGCATCTGGAGAAGGGTCCAATCATATTTATAGAGTATTCAAAATTATTTACAATGCTTCACCATTTTGTGCCAGAATACATCGGGGTGAGTAATCAAGGATGATTCTCTTTAGAGAAGTTCAATGACATTATATTTCATCTCATGACAACATGTTCTTTTAAACTATGATTAATGAATCTATGATACATGTGCTAATTATAGAGTAGTTCTTGAGGGTAATGAGGGAACATAGTAGAGTAGTATAATATCTCAAACTTATTGTTTGACTTCTAGTGGAATGATGTGATTTATAGAGGCTTCCCATGACATGACATCCAGCCAGGTTACTAGTTCTATAAGTGATGTTTTCAATCTCCATTGCCGAATATGTGAACACATGATTAATCAGTGTGATCATGACTCATTTGAGTGCTGATATGGCAGCAAGATGGGCCACATGCAACATTTCTATAGGACCTCCATCCAACAGTTAGTGACAGGGGTTCACCTCCATCACAATCTTTAGAGGAATGTTTCCCCACTTCAGATTAGGCTAAGTGATGTTGAAGTACATGTTGATTAGGCTGGGGTGGCGGTGGTCATGGATGAGGTTGCCCAGAATGAGTTCTTTTGAGACAACGAAGTGGGTCTAATCTGAGTAGTTAGGTTGTGTCAAATGAATTTGATTCATGCCATATATATTTTGTACAACATATGCCTCGGGTAGTGTGTCAGGCCAGCTACAGTAACATGTATGTTCATAGTAACATATACTCTAGTATATGCTATTTTTGACATAGGCTCATTATGTAGTTCTGTATTTTCACCTTTTGTGAAGATCCTTGGGCACATTATTCAGTTTTATTTGGGTATTATGATACTAGAAACTCTATTGGGGATTAGAAAAGAGTAGTACATTAGTGAAGGAATTTCCTCCTTGAGGTGTGTGGGTATCGCTTTTCCTAGAATATTTTTTCTTCGACCTGACTGGTTTTGACATAATTATTTAGATGGACTAGCTAGTTGATTATCGAGACTACGTTGGCTACTATCACTAGATGATGACTTTCAGAATAACACAAAGTTGTATTTATACTCACAAGGGTGAATGGGAATTCCATATAAGTTGAGCAGAACCACAGAATCATTGGTAGGGTGGAATGAAAACCAAGATTTCTAGTTCATATCTGATGAATAGGGTGGCCATCAATCGGAATTTCCTCTATTGATTGATCATTTTTTGTTGTTTTTTGGAATAACATATCTTGTTTATCTAATTTTATTTAGAAAGAGAGAAATAGTTCTTTTGGACTCCATTGATCTAGTTCTAGGAGATGCTTCAACATCTATTCCACCTTGTAGGATGGCTATGACATAGATACATGAGCTTAAGAGGGATCTAGAGGATTTGGAGAAAAATGTGTTTATATGAACCATTTCTTATCTTTTCAGGTTCTCCAAAAAATTTCGAAATAAAGGTGGATGGTTCCCATTGGATATATGATTTTAATAAAAGATTGAACCAGTTGATGGTTAAAGCATGTATACTTTTCCAAATATTTATGATCTTTTGGACTATCTTAGAAGAGCATAGGTATTCCAAAAAATTGATTAGAGAACTAGATACCATCAGGTTCCTGTTAACCCTACAGAAATAGAATATATAGATTTTTATAGTAGTTATGTTCTATATGGGTATCTAGTTATATTATTATATTTTATGAGTGTGCCCGTAGTTTTCATGGTGATGATGAAATGATTTTTCCTCCCATATTAGGATTTATTTATCCTGCTTTTATTTGATGGTATCTTGGTGAATTTGAACAAACATAATGACCATTCCAAAAAAATTTATATCATTATAGATATAATGATAGATCATCAGTTATATGATATGATCACAATTTTCCACTTATGGATGCATATGATTAACATTATAGGTCATATTATCTCATATACATGAGTATCAGTTTCCCTTGAGTAGGAGAGAGAATTAGTTTCCATGGATCATCCCAATAAAGTCTATGACATATGAATTTTCTTACGACTATCTAGATATTAAACGAATTTCACACATAACATATCACACGTAGAAATTCTTATTACAATCATGACTATGAAGGGTGTGATGTATGTATGGATAAAGACATGTGAGGAAGCCTTTCAAAAGTTAAAAGTGGGGATTGAATTCATCACTGGTCTTGATTATACAAAAGTAAGTAAAGAGACATTATTTGTATTGTAACACATCAATTATCGGGCATGGAGTAGTCATGATGTAGGGAGAAATATTCCTGATTTTTGGGTATTGGAAGCTAAGGCCACATGAGAGGAACTACCTGACAAAAAATCTTGGGATAGTTTTATTTTTTTATTCTTTGCACAGTTGCAGAAACTACTTAATTAGAGAGTATTTAGTGGTGTATATAGACCATAAAATCCACATGTATATATTTACCATGTGTGACATGAAATTGAGGTACTGATGTCTGGTGGATTACCAACAAAATTTTGACTTAGAGTTTGCCTATATATATGGAAAGTAAATGTAGTGGTTGATGAAATAATTAAGAGGAATTGGATATATGTATTTCCTGAAGCTAGTAGTGAGTGGAAGATTATGGATTTTTTCATTGAGTCTCACTTGGTGGTGTAGGATTGTTGGGGGATGGATTTTCTTTCAACCATAGATGTAACTTGTGCCCTACTGGATAGAGTTAGGGTGAGGAAGAAATCAGATTGTGAGGGACTAATCCAATGGTAGTGTATGGAAATTGAAGACCCACCTCATATTTGGACCATTTCCAATGATGAGATCATAAATATCTGTGGCCGTATATGGGTTCTGGTGGATATAAAAAGGAATCCGATGAAATATTTTCATACCGGAGTTTTGGTAGTGCATCCCAACATCACTAAGTTGTATCACAACTTAAGCAGTCAATATTGGTGGATAGGTATGAAATGTGAGGTCACTCCTTTTTAATGTGGTTCCCCACCAATCAACAATTATAGGTAGAATATTATTTAATAGAATGATATTTACAGTAGTTATCTATTATAAGGTGGGAAAGATATGATATCGCTATGGATTTCATAACTGATTTTCTGAGGCCACCTCAAGGTATCGATGCAATTAGGGCTATTACTGATAGGATCATGAATGATTCACATTTCCAACCGATCAAGGAGACATTCAATATAGAGGATTTTGATATTTT
The DNA here is from genome assembly GCA_963277665.1 of Viscum album. Lineage (NCBI taxonomy): Eukaryota > Viridiplantae > Streptophyta > Magnoliopsida > Santalales > Viscaceae > Viscum > Viscum album. Next base: position 599,555,456 of record OY728121.1, read on the forward strand.
TTATATCTATGATATTGTATGGCTTCATGGTGTCCCCCACACTGCAATTTTATATTGGGATTCTAGGATTCTGTATCATTTCGTGATGTGTTTTCATAGGACTCCTGGTCCACATGTTTTTATTAGAACATAATTACACCCTCAAGCTCATGGCATGTCAGAGTGTATGATTTAATTGATTGTGGACGTTTTAAAAGCATGCATCCTGGGTTTTGGGAGATCTTGGGAGAGCCATATAACACTGTTCAATTTTTTGAACAATAATAGCTATCAAGGGACTATACAAATGGAACATAATGAGTCTTTGTATATTAGGAAATGGTGATTGACCTTGTTCCAGTTATAGGCAGATAAGATAAATTTATTTGATCTGCATCTCAAGAAGGATACTTTTGAGAAAATCCAGTTGATCTGGAAATGGATGGATACTACACTGTCTCACCAAAAATCATTCATCAATCACCACAAAAGAAATATGGAGTTCTTAGTCAGGGATAAGATCTTTAAACATATCTCATCGAGGCATAGACACTAATATATAATGAGACATGATAATATTTCACAACAATATGTTAGATTCATTAGGATTCTAGAGACAGTTGGGATGGTAGCTTATCGGATACAGTTTGCTCATAGGTACCATGCCATGCATGAATTCTTCCAGTTATCTCAGCTATTCCATTATTATTTCAACATTTATAACATTTTACATACTGATGAGGTGGAGTTACAGATATATACATCTCTTTAGGAGCATCTAATTCATATCCTATAGGGGAATGAAGGTTATCTTCTTCCAGTTAGTTCATCTAGTAAAAGTGCAGTGGAAGCATGGACATTTATTCATTAACACATGGTAGTGAATGGTCGACGTACATGCTTAGTTGACAATGTTGTTCTCTAATGATTCTTGACCTCCCATGAGAGGGAATTTAGGGGATGAATATCATTAATGGGATGATTGTAAAATCTTGAGTTTTCATATATGGTATAGGTCTTCCTATTTTTATTTTAAATTCATGTTTACATCCTATTGTGAATACGATTATTGTTCGTGGGAGTTTTCAGGGCGTCTAGTGATTGTTTAGAACTCAAAACCCTAATTTTCAGAAAATCTGAATAGGAATAATGGTTAGTAGAAACCCTGTGTGTGAGGATATGTGGTTATTACTAACAATGTGAGACCTGGGAAGAGGTAAAGTAGACCCTACATTGTTTTTCAAACTATTTTGGTGGACACACATTCCTGTTCGATTGCCTCTACATGATTTCATAGTGGTTTGAGACACTTTTTTCATGTGTTCTGAATAAACTCTCCATACTAACCGTGATATGGGCCCCTGATTTTAGTGTAGGGGGAATGGTTATCACATTATTTGGCTATCCATTTGGCCACACGGTGCATCACATGAAATTTCTGGGAAATTACTATTTTCCGCTTCAAAATATAATCAACCGAATTTTTTTATTTCCTCCTTAATTTGACACCATCACAATTGGAGCTCTTCAAAGGAGAATGGGTTGGATTTTCCATTGATTCTCCATTAGATCAAAAAATCACTAGTTTTCTGTATCATTAGATGTGTTCTGGTTAGAACTCAATTCCTTTTATGCCATTCTTCATTTTTACTTGGTATTGAATGATTGATTTAGGTGAAATAATATATTTAATATTTCTATATTCTTCATTATTTATTCAAATTTCACTTGATCTGAGTCAACTCAAAATAACATACTAGAAGAGAACACTACTAGAGACCTATGATAGGTGTTCTATAGTTCTTCATTATTGGTTTCATGTTTTATAGAGCTAGTTTTAATTGTACCTCACTTCATAATTTTCTAAATGGCCATTAAAAAAATTGAATAAATGAATTGAACATAATGGAACATCTTATTGATTCCCTATAGTTAGTTTAAGATGTGTTTATAGTTTTTTTCCATCCTATAATACTCATAGGGTTGACATTTCAAATGAATTTACCTTTTTCTTTTTTAAACAACACCTAGGATGATTTAGGACTTTCATATTTAGAGGAAACCTATTAATAAATGAAGTCAACTGATTTCGATGAAAAGGATATAGTTTTACTCCCTTTTAATGTGTTAACATTATGTTTTTTGATTAAATTGTTGAAACAAATTATTTATCAATTGTGGAAAAGGTTTTGTAAAATCATAAAAAGTTAGTGATTGTGAATTTTTATATGAGTGTGTATACTCATCATATGAAATAGTAATTGAATTCAAGAATAAATTATTTAAAAATATTCCATTGTTGTACTACACCATGGGTCATGGAAATGGTAGTGGATTCTTTGGACAATAAATGGTATTTGGATATTGATTTTGTGGGATGAATTGGACTTGATTCCACTAGGATTCAACTTGTTTGGGCTCACAGTGAACATGTTTTGTTGAAGGGATCCATTGACCTACATTATGTCTAAATAAGCTTTCGTAAATTTGTTTCATGAACCTAATAATGATTCTTTGGTTCTCCACAACTTTGATCTGGCCCCATGGGGTCTAAAATTTCTGATTATACGACACAACCACAATAAAGATAATATTTCTAATTATATGGCTCAACGAAGGTAATTGTGACACTTCCCATTATACATTATAGTCATGTCTGATTTGATATACAGATTATATAGCAAGGCCATGAGTGATATGTTATGATGTGTATATGGAATGACAATGGTGTTCATTTCCCATTCATTACAGTTGACATGTGATAAGAGATTAACACTGTTTTTTTATGGAGGTATGTTTATCTTGACATTATCAATTTACATCTTTAATTATTCCATAAAAATTTCACATATTTTGCTGTCATTTTTGTTATATATGTTGAACTCTAATTTAGAATATATTGATCAACAAAGAATTGTTATGGAATCCTTTTATGGTGACCTAATGGGGTTGTATCTTAACTCCTTTTTGGGAAGGCATTGGGTACCAGAACATACTACTTGGTGTAGTTAGGTATTTGGGAAATCTCTCATAGTTTGATTCATGACATTGTACCATGCTTATGAGGAGCAGATAATAGGGCCAAGATGAGTCTCATAATGCTATCTAGAGATATGTATTTTTTTCCTTTATGTTATTTTTATACATGTAATTTATTGATTCTATCTATAACTATATTTGATTCTTTGTAGACACATTACATGATAATCATTTTATATGAGATTACTTTTGGAATTTGTTGCATATATTTGTCATCTGGGTATTTATCTATAATATAATTGATGTATTTCTTATATTGTTGTACGTGAAGCCCACTAAACATAGAATATATAAAATATACACTAAAATTGAGTCATCTTATCTATAAATTATTAAAAAAATAAAATGAAATGATTACAGGATATATTTCTCCCTATTACACATAAAATGATATCATTTAAATATCTTGAACACAATTTGGAAGTCAGATTATCTTTAAATTTAACCACCCCTAAATGACAGTTTGTAAATTTAGAATGATAATTTTGAAAAAAAACTCCCTTACATTAAAAAAACAATTTTAAAATATATAAATATATATATAATTTATATTTTGAAATAAGAATCTAATAAATTGTAAATCAAATGATTATTGAACATTATTTTCATGACTTTTTCTAAAATAAAAAAATATGATGATCATCAAATCATACCATCATTCAAAATGAATGTTGAATTAAAGGGAAACTTTTATTTATACAAACATCATGACATCTAAAAAATACTCATTTTTGGTAACTTCTAGTTTTTATCAATGTCTGAAATTTCTATAATGATTGGGAACATTATTTTGATTCTATTAATATCCTTCAGTATCATTAACATATATTGTAGAGACCCAATGCTTGAAGTACGTGGAAATTACATTAATTTTAGTGGAATACATAATACATAACAAAAAAAGACACAAAAGGACCGTAATAGTTTAGTGTCTTCGGAAACTCAGAACATAATCTTCTAATCATGGTGAAAGATCTTCAACATATCCCATAAATATCTTCCAATTTTGGTTTTCTTACCTAAAAACTTTCTTTATATCCTGGGGAAAATAAAACATAAAAAGGGTAATCTCAAATTTTCATTAAGGGTAAACATAGAAAACATAAAACAATCCATTAATATTTGAATGCAAAAACTTGAACCTAAAATCTAAACATCAAAATCTTGAGAAAAGACATAAATATTTGAATTACGTATGGAATATATCATAAAGGAACACCAATCATGATACAATATCATGGGAATAAAACATGTGATTGTGGAAACCATTACACATATGAAATGTTTTCCATAGTAGCCAATGCATTGTTCCCAAGACTATCTTAGCAAACAAAGTCCCTTTTTGAATCGAGTTGAATCCTCGTTCCAGTCCTGTATTACTGAACCAGATTAACTTAACGTTACAGCCATGTCTATCTCATGATATATAAATAATTACCCAAATCATTAGAGGGAGATATAGGTCACACCCATCTCATAATGAACTCAGTCTTTTGTGTTCCACAAAATCATAAATCACACATCATAAACCATGTAATAGAATGGGATTCTCAAACATCATGCCATCATATCATAATCCATATAAAAAAATGGTTATCATTTCATCCTATAAATAATAAAACCATGTAAATAATGGAGACATTATAATTGAAACATAATCATATTAAATAATGTCATTTTAGATGGAAAATAGTTTTGATAAAACACTTTAAAACAATTATTGAGGAGAATATCCTTATTTCTTGTAAATCATTTTCTTTTCACAAAATGCCATGAAATTTTAAAAGAAAAGGGGTTTGTTGAAAATAATCATGAAATAGTGTATAGGAAGCTTCGTGACAATGAGGATCTATGAAACCGTAAAAATCCGTTCAAGCCGTATAAGTTAATAATAACATTCTCCCCATACTTATGTCGGAAATGTTAAAAAGTTCCTCGTGTGGTAAACAAAAGTAATATTCCTTTCATAACATGTGGTAAAATTATAAAATGGGTAAAAATTACATTAATCATATAGGAAATGTTTTTAGAAAATATGTACATGGATGATAAAAATAACCCCCAGTAAATACTTATGAATAAACAAACTTGGTTAAGAACGAGATTGGAATAGTTATCCCTTACCTAATGTCTGATATGATTCGTATGTATCCTAACCTCCTGTATAATGATTTAAATAATGTCATTGACTTATTATATAATCAAATTCATAGTTATGATATCATATATGGTTTACTTGTTTCATTATATTACCCGTCCTTTTGTAAAATCGATGTAAAAGCAGTGATTTGGGTAATATCGTTTCATTTATTGTACATGTTTCGACTTGTTGTTATTGATATTATTAATTATATCCGGATTTACTTAATTCAATAATGTGAAACATTTTTTATATATAATATATATTCAGAATATACATATATATATGATAGATCGATAAGTGGAATGAAATACACCGTTCATTGAAACGGTAGGTCGTACGTACGCATGAACACTATTTTCATTTCCATATTGAATTGAACGGAATTAAGTAGATGACATAAATATATATACATAAATCCAGTATCATTATTATGTCATATATTTCATTATTATTCATTATGTATACTATATAATCATTCATCAATGGTTAACATGGAGAATGAATTTCATCACGTCGTGGAGACTTTATTCCGTACGTACACACGCGCGGTGATTTCTTTTTCCATAGGATGAATAGAAGGTGAAATAGAGTTTTTTCATACATATAATAGCATATCAGTATATAATTAATACTGAGGTAATTACTTTATAATGAGACATCTAAAGAAGAATAAGTAGAAGAAGAATGAAACTTGAGAGAATCGGACGAAGAGATAACCTCTTCGTCGACACACCTCCTTTAAGCTTCCTCTTAAGGAAGTAGAGTTGGTATTTTGAGAAGTCCAGAACCTCCAAAATCTTTCTAGGAAAGTTTAGAAGATAAATGGGTAGGGTTTGGCCGAGATTCAAGGCTCAAAAGTGTGTGAAGAGAAGAGAGAAGGGGCCCCCTTTTTATAAGGGAGGATAGGGGCACCTTTGGAAAAACATAAAATATTATTTTATAATAAAGTAATATTCGGTATATAATAGCTCCAAATATATTTATTTATAAGCTAAAGTGGGTATGGGTCTAAATCCTCTCAAAAAATATGTTTTAGATAAGTTTAGGTTACTATTTTAACCTTATCGTTTAGATTTAACTCTAAGTTAAATAATTTAACTTTTACCGTGTCTTCTTGTTTTCTTACACTATATGGTTAATAAACTTACTATAACCAGCAAAAATTACCCCAAGTGGTTCATTACTAATATTTATAACCTTATCTAAGTCATTTGGTCTAACCTTATATTTTTAGGAATATAATAATAATTAATAATATAATATTTGTTTTTAAAACTGTTTTAGGTCAATTTTGACACTATTTGGTAATTGATTTTTATGAAAATAATTAAAGAATTATTAGTTCAAAAAAAGATAATTAAATCAATACTAACATGTCATTTTAACCTATAAAATTAGTGTAATTCATAAAAAGTCTCAAATTACATTTATTTGGGTATTTATAATATCAATTATTTTAATATTTCATTATTTAGGTAATTAATCGATCACAATTGTGTCATAAATAAATTAAATTATTTAATGTCTAAAAATTATAAATAAAATACCATTATATAGGAAATATTTTTATCTTTATAATTAATATTTATAGTCAAATTTATCTTATGTATAACCATATATTAAAAATGTTTTAGTTATTAAACTTTGATTTTAACTATTTTAACTCTTCATTAAATAAAATAATAATAAATGTCCAAAACTAATCCAAGTGGACCTAAAGGGTAATATTTAATTCCTAAGGTTGTTTTTGGTCGAATTAAACTTATCCAATAGAATTCAAGCATGTTTTAGTGTAATAATAATATCATTTTTACCCTTAATTACCCAATTTACTTTTAACCATGTTAAATAAAATTAAAAAGTTACTATTCTCCAAAAAAAGTAATCTTATTGAACAACATTTTACACATTGATATTAACCGTGTCTAAAATTTTCGAAATTCCACTCACAAAAGTGGGAAAATTATGTTTTTTGTAGATTTTCAAATTCTTTTAGGAGGTGGGTAAAAGACGGTGAAAAATTCAATAAAATTTTTATATATGTAAAATTATTATAAAATGACTCAAATAAATTACATTGAACTTATATAGGTATTATGTATCAATTTTGAACTAAAATAAATTTAAATAAAATACACAATTTTTTAAATAAAAATTCGGTTTTCAAATAGTAACCCATTGTTTTTACAATTCATAAAAAATTGAAAGTTTTTAGAAAAATACAAAAAAAATTCACCGTAGGATAATTTGGATATTATAAATACAAAAATGAAGTCCATTTTGAAAGATAAAATTTATAAAATTTCAAAAAGTGGGTATTACTATTCATAACAACTATTTTATAATAATATTATAATAATATCTCGTTTAGTGAAACTCTGTATTGCGTACTACACACGCTATCGTGGAATGTCTTGATTGTGTGTAATGCATGGAATGTAAAGGGTGCATGTAGTGAAAGCTCTGTTTGGTGTTGCGTATAACATAATCAAAACTTATTTCATTTAAAAATTAAACAGAATCTATACATAATGTTATGTAAAATAATTTCCACAAAACAAACTTGAAATTGTGTGTAACACGAGCCAAGAATAGTGTTGCGTATACTGCAAGCTAATACGGTGTTGCGTATAGAACAAGCTAATAATGGTGTAGTGTATAATAGAAAATATCAATGAAATTAAAAATAATATATCTCATAAAATCTCAGGGTGCTGCATATATCATATTAATTTTTCATTTAGTAATATCAATGATATTTTCTTTTTCAATTACCCATATCATTTCTAGGAAGATAAAATTTTATATTTCATTCACACATTAAACAACCATTATATAAATTTATAATGTTGAGGTAATGACTATGATCTATTTTAGGATTCCTATGTTGTGGAGAAGAGAATGCGAACTAATACAAGGTTGGGAGATAGAGCGCTTGGAATTGAGTGACATTAGTAGTAGGGGAAAACAATGGTAATGAAGTGGGATGGAATCATAGATAGAAAAAAAAACTAGACTGTGAATTGAGCATGACCTATGAAATCCATAGTAGGGTAAAATCAAGATTGGAAAGTCCCAAAACAAGGAACCATTGGGGGATGATAAAAAATGATCGGGACCTCATCAATAGATCTCAAAAAATGAGGACTCTTGAGACCAGTGAGAGAAAAATAATGTTGTATTATCACACAATAGTGAACCAAAATAATAAAGATCCAATACAAGAGGATGAAAAATGAAATACCATAGAAAAATGAATGATTAATATAATATAAGATCACAGAGAGATAAGGAAACACTACACTTAGAAAAATTCAGAAGCACCAACACAAACATTGATTTTTTTCAGGTATATTAAAAATTATCAAGGAGGGTTTCATTAGGGCTTCTACAAATTCACTGATAAGAAGTTGTTTTGTACATATTAAAATGAAAAATAATTTATCAATCCCCTCTTTATAAAAGAGAAATAATAACATATAAAAGTCATCTTTATCAGTAATAGTTTTTTCATAGATGAAGAAATATTTTACTAGCTCTTTTTTAGCACTGATAATGATATATCTTTATGAGCACTGGTTTAACAATATTAATGATTTATAATTATATCATAAATAATTATATATGTAAAAAATATTTAAATTAATATATATATATATATATATAATATACTCTTTATTTAAATATATGTACATGTATTAATTTTTTTTATTATTTATTTAAAATTATAAAACTATTTTTCCAAAAAAAAAATTACTGAAATTTATCTATAATAATTAATAAAAAATTGATGTATATATAAAAATATATATTTATAAATAAAATTTTTAATTGATATATTTGTAAATATATTAATAAATATTTAAATATTTAATAACCATTTACGCCCTCATCCACTGAAACTTCATTGTGTTTGAAGACTTCTTATCTTATGATTAGCTAGGATAATGACCAGGGATAGGTTCAAAGTTCCCCAACATTAGAAATTATTTAGTTGGTGGATCTGGATAAGGAATTTGATGTTTCCAGAACTGATTTAATAGAAAGAGATATTTCTCTAATCGAACTGAAATAGATTGTTCAGATTGGTGAGGAGATGTCCTTGGAGGTATTGCATACTGTGAGTATGTAGGTAGCCGTAATAGTTCTTGGTTAGGTCCCTACAGTAGGTAATGATTATTGGTAGAGTAATAAAGTTGTTTATAAGGAGTCTTTATTGTGAAAGACTACTATTATGGAATTTCCTCTCCAAAACCTTATTAAATTTTGGGTTATTTTCCTCTAGATGAGGTAACTCCCAATGAGGATATAATGGTGAATTTTCAAGCAGACACCTGGCAGTCTCCAAGGAGGAGGATGAGGGGTAGGCACTCTATAGCCTAGGGTGGCCCCATGAAAGGGGTAGCTGATAGATGACTTTAAATGAGACAGAAAATGTGGAATTATCTTACACATAATATTTTTTTTGATCTTATGGGAATCATGTATGACACTTCTCAAATGTCCTCCATTATAGAATTTGAAGTTGCAATGGATTAAAATGACACAACTCCTCTGGAGGAATATAGGGATGAAAGATGCCCCCACGGCATTATCGAAGATATTTTTAAGTGGTTTGATATGTAGATTGAATCCTTATTTAAGAGAATGGAATTAGAAGTTTTTTGGTATGTGGATAAACTCATGATACATAAAATTCTATCAATAAATCTAGAGGATGGCCACAGATCTAATTCAATGCTAGAATATTAGGATCTATCTTGGAAATACAAGAGAATTATTATTCTAGAGTTATACTTAGACCCATTAGATGATATATTTTAATCACCCCAAATGAACAAATCATGGTAGGGAGGTCGGCATACAAAGGGCAGACATCCATGGAATTTGGGTTCTAGTTGGAGATATAGGATGTGATCTATTATTCAACTATTGTGATTATTTTTTAATTTCTTGGTGTCCATCTACATTGTTGGATTTTTCATTACCTTTTTCTGATAATATTTTTGAATGTGGGATGGCTCTCTGTCCTACGCTCGAACCTTTTCGAGTATATCTTTAATAACGAAATACAAATATAATAAATATATTTAATATATTCATATTTTAAATATATTTATTAATTGATTATAATTATTTAATTAAACAAATATTTATTCATAAATATACAAATCTATTCTTTAAAAAATTATATTTACTTATTTATTATTATAAATATATAAATTTTATAAATACAAAAAATACACATTTATAAATATTTTTTATTTATAAATATTTTTTTCCAAATATATTTTCATCATTATTAATTAATATATAAAATTTAATGCATGAATTCAAAAAATAATGGATATTTGATAATTAAAAAATAGTATACATAATAAATATTGAAAGAATTGATAAGTTTTATTAATTATACATATAATTTAAAAATAAAATATGTATATATAATGATATTTGAATGAATAAATATTGAAAATATTAAAACATAGTAAATAAATAAAAATTATTAAATACTTGAAAATTATTAATTTTTTAAAATAAAAACTATTAAAATGAAGAAACAATACTAACTATAATAATATAAAAAATATATAAATAAATTTTTCAGATTATAGATATAACATATTAAATATATTATGTTACTAAATAGAATTACAAAACAAATATTTAAATTTGATTAACTTACATAAATACTTGGCTTTAGTGATTCTGTATAAGATTTCATTAATTATATAAATACTTCTCTGTAAAAGTAATGTGTGTATATATATACAGTATTGATATGTGTTAAATTGAACAATAACATTATATAATATATAGCATATTTTAATGAAATAAGTAATAAAAATATTTATAAATTTAAAAAATGGAGAAATGTTATTAATTATATTGACATTTAAAAAAATTAAAAATGAATATTTATATAAGATAAAAAGGAAATGAATACATCTTAATTATATAAATTTAAACCATATTAACAAAATTATATTTAAATAATAAGAATTTATAAATAGACATTTGAATTAAATAAAAATAAAAACAAATTTAATAAATATAATTTGAAAATGAATAAATTAGTAAAATATTATAAAGATTAGATTATTAATGAATAAATAATATTAAAAATGAAAAGGATCAAAAAAATATTTTGAGAATAAAAAATCGTATATATTGAATCAAAATATAAGAAATGATAAAATTTACTCTTTGAAAATTAATATATATTAAATAGATTAATTTAATAAATTTAATTAAAAAATGAATATTAAAAATTGAATAAATTACGTAAACATGATGTGTGTGTGAGTTGTATATTAAAATACCTTAATTATTTATATGTATGTTTGAAATTAATGTAGCACATGTGCGATAAGTGTTAAATTGAAAAAAATAATGACAATCAAATAAATTTCCATTACATGATATGTTTAGTCAATATATTCAATTAATATTAAATTTTAATGATAAACAATTTTTCAATAAATATATGAATTATTAAATGAATTAATAAATATTTTGAAGTATATAAATACTATTTAATGAAATAATATATATATTTTAATAGATTTCATCATATTTTTATATTAATAATTTTAAATCTATTGATGAAAAATTATGTATTAAAAACAATAAAAATGAATAAGACGTTAATATGTTTTTTATTATTATATTTTTCTCATTTTTTTAATTATGCATAATATATATTATTTACTAATATTTATAATTAATATATTTTTTCCATTTATTCATTATTATTATTAATAGTTTCATTAATAAATATTCAATAATTTTAAACCTTATTCTCTTTTATATTTTTGTTTAATTATTATAATTCAATATATATATATATATATATATATATTTTATATGTACTACTTATTAATATTCATAATTTATATACATGTATATTAAATTTATGCATTTTTATTAATAATTATTTAACACATAATATTTTTGTTAATTTATTTAATTATCTCACATTGAATTTTTATTTTGTTAATTATTTCAGTTTATTCATTAAATATATATATATATAATACATAATATTTAATAATATTTATATTATATATATTAGAAATATTAGTAACTATATAATGGATGTTTTTTAATATTTTAAAAAATTATTCAGTTTTATTTCTAATATTTTTTTATTTATTTGAAAATTTTATATATTTTAAACATGTAATTTATTTTTGGATTATATAAAAATGTGGTAGTATATTTCATGTGAAGGTTTTTTATAGGCCTACATTGGTGGGGTAGGTGGGTCTACATATGTATGACATGACTCATTTATATAAGAGTGTGAAAAATCCCATGAAATCATAGGTTGGGGCAAATTCAAGGTGGGCCCAATGAACAATATAGGTGTTTTCAGAGTTTTTGTAGTATCTCATCCCCATAAAGGGTTTTTGAAGTTGGGATGTGGTGACATAGTTTATAAACAAGGGGATAAACAATCATTTTTTATGAGGGATGTGTACCGCTATCAGGGCCTTTTATTAGCATTTGAAAACGTGCTGGTAAAGTATATGAATTATTAGTGCTAAAAATAATTCAATGATTAATTTTTCCATTATCATCTATAAATAAAATTATTCAATATAACAACCCATTCTTAACAAATATTGATATTACATCCTCTTAGATGAATATTTAGTACAATAAAAAAATACATGTTAGAGGACAGTAAAAGTTTTGTGTCTCTGAAGTGATGGAAAAAATCATATTTTCTTGTGAAAGATCTTCAAAAAATCCCATAATGATATAAAAATTTATTAATTCTACCTAAAACTATTCTTTATTACCTATAGAAAGGTAATATATTAAAGGTGTGAACTCATTTTCTCAGTAAAGGTAATCAAGGGAGACATGTAAGCATAAACCTGAACATAGTAGTATGATAACATGATCGTAACATTATGAGATCATACACAGCATATCAAAGGTTATAAACATGCGTTATGGGATAAATCATGGTAGTTCATAAGACATGAATCATAAAGAAATAAATATCATGATCCATGAAATCAGAACTATGTAATAATACCTAGGATTTGTGGCATACATATATGAAACGAAACATTTATGTCAGGGAAACCTACTGAGACCTTTAAAACACGATAGTATTGGGCTATGACCAATATACCTACTTTGGGATTGGGATAGTATCCTGGCTGCCCACTTTGTTTTAGGATTGGGCTACATCCCATTTACCTTCCTGTTTTTGGGCTAGGGCTACAACATGTGTACCCTCATTCTTTGAGCGTTGGGCTACTACCAGTGTACCCTCCTTCATTTAGGCTTTGGCTAAAACTCGTACACCCTATTTTTTAGTCTTAGGCTACAACCCAAACACTCTATTTAATTTTTATCTTGGGAGATAACCCATACACCCTCTTTCTTTTTAGGCTTCGGCTACGACCCATACACCCTCTTTCTTTTCGGTCTTGGGCTACAACCTTACACCCTCTTTCTTTTGGGTCTTGGGCTATAACCCATATACCCACAGATAACATATAAAACATATAATTACCCATTTCATTATATGTATATATTGGTCCCAAACATATAATAGTAAAATAATTCATACATGTTCCAGAAGATAATAAAATAATCATCATATTTTGACCCATAAAAAGATATGGGTATTATAATCATCAAATCATAACCCATAAAATAAAATTTTTCTCTGAAAAATTTAATCACCTCATAACCTATATAAAAAGTAAAGGTTTAATAACCATTTCATCTAAGTATAACCTTTTAATTTGAAACAGATTTCATAAAAATATATCCCATTAACGAGATACAGGTTTCATGAAGACCATGACATTAAGCGTAACCCATTCATAGAAATGATGTTAATGGAAACATTAGATAATTTCCAAAAAGGTAATGAGTAAAAAAAATTAATGTAATATTATATGGAATTTTTTTTTAAAATATCTTTCAAAAATAATTCTTGAGAAAAATATCCATTCATTTTTGAAAAATGCTTGTTAATACATAAACCCATTAAAATATCATTTCTCTGAAAATAACATAAAAATATATAAAGAAGACTTGAAACCATTTGGGAAACATTATTTCCTTGATATTACTATTAAATCAATTTATTAAATATTATACATTTAAAAATGACAATTAATCATCAATGGAATTATGGTAGGTAAATCTGTAAATGTTGTACGAAGTAAAAAAAAAGAACATTCCTTTTACATGGGAAAAAATGATAGAAGGAATGAATTGTTCAAAAAGGGGGAAAAATATTCCATAGAAGAGATTGGTAAAAGAAAAAAAAGGGTAAAAATTTATTTAAAATATTATTGGATAATGGTAAAATATTCTTGTAAACCCCTTTTATAAATACATAGATTTCCGACCCATGGGACGGTAATGTTGGGATTTCTACAAAATACATTATTAACTATATTTTGGGAAAAAAGTATAAAATTGGTACTAGTACATGAGTATATCATAGATAACTATAAGGGAAGAAAATTCATGAATTTACTTGGGAGATGGATCAAAATATTTCACCAAATGAAACAAAAACATAAAAAATCATCAAAAGCAATGACATTATACTGATATACTCTTATAACTTTGTAACATGAGATCAGACTCTCCATGTAAGAAAATAAATTAAATGAATAATAAAACATAATTTAATATTTATATTCATAATATAACTTTTAAAACAATTTTATATACACATTTAATAAATTTTTTAGTTGAATAACAAAACATGAGACCCAAAGATGGAAAATGGAGACAAACTATTTTACCGATTTTGTTACTCATGAATTATAAAACCCAAGAAAGAAGTATCATAAAATGGAAATTTTTATACCCATTAAAATTATAAGATACATATAATACAATATTTGAAGGTATATACACCACAAAAAAGTAAATAGTGGTGGACAAAACATACAACTCCCAGAAATTAAAAGTGAGATGAAATCTCCTAACATTGTGTCTTGACTCTCTCTGTACTCGTACATGAATAATATATAATAAATATAAGTTTTTATAAATATATTAAATAATAATATTCTTTTATCTATTACCATATATGTTTTTATTGTAACTTTTTATTACCCACATGCTATCTATCCTATGTTAAGATTTCGCTTCGGGGAATATACACTTTTCTTTTCAAATGTGTTATAATTTGTTATATCATTGTTTCTTATACATGTATCATAGTTGAAGAATTTAAATTATGATATAAATATAATTTATATCCATTTTATTTGTTTTATAATTACTTATATCATATAGAAGTACAAAATAGAATACATCATTTATGGAGATGGTAAGTCGCACGTACACATGACCGTTGTTTCCATTTTTTTAATCATATAGAAATTAATTTTGTAAATGATATATATATACATATTTATATATATAATTATTACAGTATCATCAGTATATTTGTGTATTTTATTATTTCATCAAATTAATCCTTAATACATTTAATTGGTGTGTGAACAAATCACATCGCTTTGAGGGGGCAGTAGTCCACACTTGGTCAAACATTATTATCGAATTAACACCAAAGAAATGTATAAATATGTGTGTTGTAAAAGGAAAAAAAGAAACCCAAATACTTAGTAAATATAATATATGAAATATTTAACCATATTTTCTATCATAATGACAACCATTATTTGGGGTATAGGAGAAATGAACAATCATCGTTTCGGTAGACAATAGTTTGTCGTACATGAAAACAGTTTGATCAACATCCATTTGATGGTGGTTTGTGTAATTTTAGGTCATAATATTTCCTAAAAATGATAGTATATTTAGAATATATCTTTTCACCCACTATAGTAATAGAGGTAGTGGAAGAGGTTAATTTTGGAAATAAAGGAAAGGGGCTTGAGAGAAGATGTTAACTCTTTGTCGAGTAACTCCTGTTGGTTTGTAAAAAAGGCTTCCATGAGAAGCTTTATTACCAAAGAGATGATTCAATGTAGAAGGTAGGAATGTTATGTAGATTAATTTTAATATATTTCACTAATATTAAAAGTTTTATATGTGTGAAGAATGGGTAGAGGTGGTGACCTTTTATAGGGAAGGAAAATGACTCACTTGGATTTTTTAGAAAGAAGTTAGGTTTGCACATGTTTTAAACTAATAGAGTTTTAACAACTAACCAAACTAAATTATAGAAGGATTATTGACTATATATGGACATAAAATGGGTTTTGGAGAAATCTCTATGTCATTTGGCCCTTAAATTTAATGTTTAGTCTCAAATTAAGTTTAATTTTCCCTTAACTTGTGTGATTTATTTCAATCACTTTTCTAATCATTTTGGTAAAATATTCTTATGGTATATTAAAAATATAAATTTTAGACATAATATAATGTTGTAAATTGGATTTGGGAAATTCAAATCATAGATGTGGTAATATTAAGATTACTGTTAATCACACATGTGGGATGAAATAATAGGGGTTTAAAGTTGGAAAAAATTCAAATATTTATAAAGATATTATATTTAGTTTCCAAGTTAAATTGATTTGGATGAGTTAAATTTTATTAATGTAGGTAATATATATATATTTTGACCTTAATAAAATAATTATAATATAATTTATCATTAATAAATAATTATAATAATGGTATTTATTTACTAAATGGTATTATTTTTTTACTATTCATAACAAAATAATGTTTCCCAAAAAAATACCAAAAATTTAACCTTCACTAATTTTGATGTTCTCAATTAAAAAATGACGTTTATATTATAAAATATAATTTATAATTGTTTCTAAAATTACATTCAATATTATATTTTTTTAATTAAGATAACGATTTTTTTAAACATTGATTGACTTTACCAAAAATCATGTATTTCATTTTAAATGTGTTTTATTTATATAAAACTATTATAAAAAGTATTTAGAAATTTGTTATTCAAATTACTATAACTATGTTTAAAGTATTGGTTATAATAATCTCATTTTATTAATTATATATATATGTGTGTGTGTGTGTTTGTGTGTGTGTGTTTCATAGAAGATCAGTATTGTGTGCATCATACACAAAGTCGGTGTTGTGTGTTACACAAGCCAAGTAGGTATTATGTGTAGGGTATGACAATAAATATTTCCTGTGTAAGGAATGCTTGACTTATATTATATATATATATATATATATAATTATCTATTTCTAGTGTCATGTGAAGTGAAAAAATATCAAAAATATAAACTAATTCGAGAAAACTAATTGACAAAATCTCAAGGTGTTACATTCTACCCCCTTTATATTCAGTTTCACCCTATAATTTTTTATGGTTTATCACAGGTTACATACTTTAAAGTATCATTCATAGAGACCTATTTTTATAAAAATGGATACTAAAACATCCCTCAAAAAGGTAAATATGGAACCATACCCGTTAACCAATGTAATATATAACTAGGTTTACACATGGGTGAACATTGGTGGAAAGAGAAAACATGGATATGGGACAAAAATCCAACCATCATGTTCTGGTAGAGGGTGGTAGGCGAAAATTTCAGGATAAAATTATCAATATGAAATCCATAAATTTTTTGGGACTTAAGGGACCATTTAATTCATAGGAAAATATGGTACGAGAACAATTTTTTTGTCTTAAAGATCCTTTTTCTTAATGATAAATAATTTTTCTGAAAGGACTTACTTGATTGATTTTCGGACATTGTCACTCTTTTTTGTTGATTTGATCCACTTCACATCTTTCTCAAAAAGCAAAGGTGGAATTTTTTTCATTCTTGATGTACTAACAGATCATGAGATCCATGATATTCCATCCCATTTTTCATAAGTTACCTTCAACACATGGTAGTTTGAACATGCTGCCCAACCTGAATAAATCATTATAGAGAAGATACAAAAATCTTACCGACTTAATCTGATGTTTAACATAAACATTCAATAAATTGTTATATTTTACCCTTAATTCCTCTTATATTCACTTGTCTTTTACCAAAATCATTTACATTAGAAACATAAGTTTATACTTATACTTATAGAATATGAAATGGGAATATATTATTTCATAATCCATGTTGAGAAAGATAATAACCTGAAATCGCACTAAAGGATGAACAGTATGACTTCAATAGTTATTATTTATATTAAATCAAACATAATATTCCCATATAAGGAATTATTTGTAATTCTTAGTTATATGGGTTCACTTAGTCCAATATTATTGTATATGATTTCTATTGTTCCTTTGTCTTTATATGTTGTGGGTTCTAATCATCGTTATTAACCCTTAGATATGGGATGTTTCTAGTGAGATTACCAAACTCACTAAAATTAAATCATGTAAGTATATAAGGTTTATCTCTAGGAGTAACCTCGTTAGTTTCATCATTATATAACATTTTCTAATTAGTTCACCATTAACCGGATTGATGTCATTCCCTTCCACAATTAAAACATTTACTATTCCCATTATGAAAATTAGCACCATTCTTCTTTCCACATGTAATATACAGTGGAATTATCTTCTTCTTCCCTACATGGTTTGTTGATTTTCCATTGAAATCCATCCTACTCTTCATGTTAAGAACCTGATATTGATACATGACTCCAAATCCATTTCAACTCTTATTTCACAATGCATAATCAATTCATATCTATCAAATTATTTTATGGAAAACTCCCTTTTGAGACTTATCAATAATCCACTGAAGAACCTATCAACCTTACATTTTTGTAGGAGGATAATTTTAGAAGAATATCTCAAAATTCATTTGAAATTATCCCCATATGTACTGACATATTCATCATCATTTTCTTCGACTCAATGAACATCTTTTCTAACTTTTTATGAAGGACATGATGAAAGTAGTTATTTAAGAATAAGTTCATGAACTCATCTCAATCCATGGATTTAATTTTATCTTTCTTCCTTGTATTCTAGTTTAGAGTCCACAACTAGTCTAATTATCCTTCTAACTGATAAATATATTGAATGAATTTCTCGTGATCCAAATGCATGATAATATAAACAATCTTTTCACTTGAATTGATCTAGTGTTCTGTAACAAGTGGATTAGGTGAACCTCTGAAAGAAGGCGTATGATTCCTCATGATGGACTCAATATAATGTTTCTAAATACTTTACAAATTGGGATAATCAGCATGATTTCCTAGATTCTTAAATATATCAGTGTTGGTAAATGAGGTGTTGTATTTAATCCCCATAGCCTTCGGGCCCCCAGGAGAGCATTCATGACACTGTTCTTTGAAATTACTACCAATGATCTTTCTTCAGGTTCCAACCATTTACTAAAACCAAAATCATAGATTAATAAACAGTTACCATAAAGAGGAACAACATAAACATGAAATTTCACTTATAAGAAGTCTAAAATATGAATCCTTTATTAATATATGACACCTTAGGTTTATCCTATGTAATGCACATCCAACTTCTATTTAAACCATTCATGATGGCTCATGAAGAGTTTGTGAATTACCAAACTATATCCCCATGGAGTGAAAAAATAGATGTGCAACAATGCACGTTGTCATGGACCGTATTACCCCGATACAAGCCTAAAACATCTTAGTATAGTTTTTACCTTTAGTTACATCTTTACTAGAGCAACATCCACTTATAGAATCCCAATAGGGATGTATTTTTAGGAAGCCACATACTTTGTCCTTCACCAAAATTCCATGAAATTTTCCTAAACATTAACTCATGCATATAATTATACTTAGAGACATCCCTAGAAATAACATTATAAATAAACCTACGTATCCCACTTAGGTTTTCTCATTGTAGTTTCCAAAGGTTAAATAATGAATTCCCATAATACCAACTATAAAAAATCGGGCTTAACATACATGGATATTACATATTTTAAATTAATATTTAGTACAAAACAGAAATACTTGTCAAAGGATCATAATATCTTTTTCTATTTGGAAACATGGAAACAAAATATCCTATCTTAGTGAGAGATCAATAACATCTCCCACGAGATCTCCAAATTTTGTACTTATACCTAAAACCTTTTTCATAACCTAGATAATTGAATCATAAGAAAGGGGTGATCTTAGATTCTTAGTAAGGGTTAAGAAGGTATAAATGTATGCATAAACGTGGATACAGTAGTATGGTAACATGATCGTAACATTTGAAAATCATACCCAACATATCAAAGGACATAAACATGAGTTATGGGATAAATATTCATAGTTCATAAAACATGAATCATAAGTAAATAAGCATCACGAGCCATGAAATAATTACTAAGGAATAAGAAATAGGATTTTTGGCATACATATATGATTGGAAACTTTTATATTAGGGATACCTACCATGACAATTATAACATGATAGGCTTGGGCTATGACTTGTGTACCTACTTTGAACTAGGGCTAGAAACATGTGTACCCACATTATTTTCATCTTGGGCTAAAACCCATACACCTTCATGTTTTCAAGAATATGATACAAACTTTGTACCCTAATTCCTTTAGTATTGGGATACAATACATGTACCTCTTGTTTTCAGTCATGGTTAACTACATGTACACCGTCTTTTATTTAGGGTTGGGCAATAAGCCACACACCCTATTTATTTTCCAGATTGGTCTATAACCCATGCACCATATTTCATTTCGGGCTTGGGCTAAAACCCATACACCCTCTTTCATTTCATTCATGGACTATTAAAAATACACCCTCTTTCTTGTTAGGCTTGGGATACATCACATACACCCTCTTACTTTTTGAGCTTCGACTACAACCCATGTACCCATTGAGCTCATATAAAACATAACATTACACAATGCATTAGAGGGAGATATAGTTCCCACCCATATCATAGTAAAATCATTCACTCTTATGCCATAAGATAATAAAACATCCATCATATCATGTCCCATAAAAAGATAGAGGTCTTATAAACATCAAATCATACACCATAAAATGAATTGGGTTTCATTAATATTTCATCACATCATTGCCTATGGAAAAGAGAGAGGTTTCAAAATCATTTCATTAAAGGAAAACCTGTGAAATATAAATGGATATCATAAATATATAACCCATGAAATTGAGATGGGTTTCATAAAGACCATGACATTAACCATTACCAATTCATAAAAAATATATATAGGGAACATTTAGAGAAATTCTAGAAAGTTCATGAGTAACATCAAAAGATGTCACTAATATGAAAAATAGTTTTGAAATATCATTAAAAAAAATTTCTAGAGGAAAATATCCTTTCTCCTTTGAGAATTTCTTATTAATAGAAAACTCCATTTGAAAATAATTTTCTCAAAAATTAACTTGAAAACATATAATGAATACTTGAATCAATTTGAAAAACCATTTTCCTTGATAACTACTTTTAAAAAAATTTCTTTAAAATTAGAATATAAAAATGAAATATAATATTTAATGTAATAATGGTGGGTAAATTCATAAATTTTGTGTGATGTAAAAAATAAAATTCCTTTTCATGGTAAAAAAGGATAGAAGGAATGCCTTATTCCGAAATAGTATGCTCAATATCCATTATATGAAGCTGTGCGTAATTATAGGTCTGAAACATTGAATAAAAACATACTAGTACAAATAGGATAAAGTTGTTGTTACCCAAAAATGAAATAATGATAGTGGAAGGGGTGAATAAGGGATATAAATGAAATGAGATTGAGAGAAGTGGTTACATCATTTTTTGATAACTCCTTTTAGTATGTTCCAAAAGGATTCCATGAAAAGCATTCATCTAAAATGGCGGAATCAAGGTAAAAGGGAAATTTTATTTGAGGCTACATTGTCAAATCCTAGAATTACATAAAAGGTTTTATAGGTGTGAGGAATGGGTAGTTGTGGGGGCCTTTTATATATAAGGAAAAGGACTCAAATGAAATTTCTAGGAACATGTTAGGTGTGCACAAGTTTTTACCTAAAAATGTCATACCAAACCAACAAAACATCAGAATTTAAGGTTTATAGATGAAATATAGATAGAAAACGGGTGTTGGAAAAATTTCTAGGTCAATTGGACCTTAATTATAAGGTTTAGTCCCTAATTAATATTAATTTTACATTAAATGATGTGATCAATTTTAATCACTTTTACATATCATTTTGGAAAGAATTAACATGGTCTTATCAGATTCAAAACATTAGACTTAATAAAATGTTTCATGTTGGATTTTTGAAATTCAAATAACATAAGCTTAAAATTAATATTACTCCTACTCACTTAGATCGGACGAAATAATTAGGTTTTATAGTAGGAAAAAGTTCAATTGTTTGTTAACATTTTTTATTTAGTTTCAATATGAAATTAGTTATAGAGAATTAAATTTTATTAATAGATTTAATATTTATCTAATGATACCATAAAAAATATTTATAATATCATTTTTCATCAATAATTTATTGGAAAAAATCTTGTTTTTAACTAAAAATCAGTATTTCTCACTATTCATAAAAAAATAGGTTTCTTAGGAAAATCCCAAAATATTACCCAAGGTTAATTATGACATTATAAACTCAAAAATGAAGTTTATTTTGTAAAATTTAATTTATAAATGTTTCTAAAATTTCTTTTATTATTTTAATTGGTTCATCTGATAAAACAATTTCTTTAACTATAGAAGGACTTTACCAAAAATCATGTATTTCATTATCAATATGTTTTATTTATATAAAACAACTCTATAAAATATTTGTAAAGAAGTTATTACTGATTCTAACAAGATGTCGAATGGTTAGGTTATAATTATCTCATTTAAATAATTAAATAAACATAAATATGTTTCATATACTCTCAGTGGTGTGTGCATCATACTCGAAGTTGGTGTTGCGTGTAGCGCGAGACAAGCTGGTATTGCTTGTAACACAATCCTAGTCTGTATTATGTATCGAAGTAATGATTGGATTAATGTTTTAATATATATATATATATATATAAAGGATTATCTTCAAGTTTCACATGAAATGAAAAAATAATGAAAATATAAATTAATTTGAATAAAATAATTAACAAAATCTTAGGTTGTTACATTAAAGGTACCTTTTAACAGTGACTTTTTCTAGTGCTAATAAAGACATCCTTTATTTGTTCTTTTCACTAGATCTGATAATGTATAATGATGTATATTTTGTGTTTTATAGTAGTTTAGTCATTGGAATTGAGTGTATAAATATGAATAATTAAATTATGAAATTATATTATTTATGAATCCATATAAAATGAATTTTTAGTTGACTACTTAATTGAAAAAGAAAATAAAAACATCTTCCAAATAAAATAAATCTTTTTGTATAAAACTATTTTTAGGAAAAATATTTCGTTTACTTCAATAAATTATTCAATCCCTTTTTTGTTAATTATTTTAATTAAATATATATATTATATATTCAATCAAATTTTTAATGATAAATTTATGTGTTTTTAGATATGAGATAAGAATAAAATAATTACTGTTAAAAGGTATTTTTGTAAAATAAGCATTGTATCCTTTTTGGACACTTATTTAAAAATTATTATTTTTAACAAATTATAAAATTTATTTTAACAAATGGGATTAATTTTTTAAATTGTAGTACCAAATTATCTTTGTGTTGATTTTTGATAATTTTCTAAAAAGATAAGTTTTTTATGAATTGAGAAATATAATAATTTTTAGTTGAAATCCACCTGTTCGTTTAAATTTTTTAGAAAGATAAATTATATTTTAAATTATCTTTAAAGAAATATCATTTATATTATATATTTATAATCTAATTTATTTCATTTTACTAAATTCAATATTGAAATTATGCTTAAAAAAATTGTAAACATTTGGACATTTTCTCTATGAAAACATGCATTCTTGTAGAATCGTTGGGATTAATTTTAAAATAAAATTCTACATGTTTTGGAATTGAGCATGTAAAATTGAATTCCATATTTAAAATAAGTATTATTTATATTAATTTTAATTTCAAAATAATTTTTGAACAAAATGGGTAGTGAAAATGTAAAAAATAATTTCCATGAATTTGGTAAAAATTCGTTTAATTGGGATTGAAGTAAATATATAAGAGTTAAAATGACCTAAAAACATGTCTAATGCTTATTTCATGGACATATTTTGACATTATCACGTTAAAGGATCAATAATAATCCATTTTAGTCCATTTTAGAGAGTAAAAAACTAGGTACTTTCTTGAATGTGATCAGGGTACCATCTATCCTGACACCCAAACTAGTCCACGACATGGCCTGATGACCATTTTCGAAGCCCATAGGCTGGAAACTAGTGTCGAACATCAAAATAATCTAATGGGAACAATTTATCCCAAGAATAAAATAATATCCAAATTCCAAAATTGGGCATGAAATAATAGAAAATAACTGAACATAAATAAATATTCAAAGTGATCCAAATACAAAAACTAGTGAACATAATAAAAACTAAATAAAAAAGGAGAAAAAAAGCAAACTAGAATGATCTCCATGTGACCTCTAAGTAACAACCAACTATAAGACCAACCTCCTCTAAAGGATAGTCAATCCAGAAACATGAACCAAAAAAATAGATCAGGTCTACTAACATAAAATTGTACATATAGGGTGTGTGATTTAGTAGATTACTAGAAAACCACCACGTAATCCATAAATTCATTTCCCAATAATAGTTTATAGACACTAGATTTAAATACATGTATATAATTGGATTTTTATCATTTTCAATAAACAACCATAGATTTACCTTTTTCAAAAAAAAAAGATGAAGCATTCCAAATTTAAAAACAAATTTATCATTTAGAAAACAAATTCCACACATGGATCTCGAACAAATGATACTGGGCTATACTAAAAATAAAAAATAATGATTCCAAAAAATAATCCCTACGAAAAAAATAAACTATAAAATATTTATAGTAACCCTGAGAATTTCCTAAAAATCCCTAGATTGATCCATGGAAACACTCAGATCAAACTCACCTACTGGTGTATAGTGAAAATCCATAGTCAATAACCACTAATGCCGATAATTGCACATCCCACTAATCCCGATAATGTATTGGTGGTACTAACCCATTAAATTTGTATTAAAAAGAAAACAAAAATTGACCCCCTAAAAGATACCTAGGAAACCCATGGTAATAATACATGGTGAAAGGTGAGTCCCTCACAAATGTAGCTCAACTGACCATCCACTACTTCACCTGTCTAACTCAATCACCACCACCACCTTTGTGATAACCCACCCATGGGGAATCCTTTGTTGTGGTACCCATCTTGAAAAAATTAAATCTCAAGTCCCAACTGGGCCGTCACATCACATAATATTTCAAATCAGTTATCAAATTATACTAGGGTTACAATAAGAAATTTAAATCTCCATACACACTATTCATTTCCAAAAAATTATAAAATTCTAACTATGAAAATAACATTATCAATTCCAAGGCATTACTAAAACATTTCCTAACCGTTTCCAAAGAAATATAAAACAAAATATTTATGTTCACAATGGTAATCAGGGCCATATATTTCAAATGTTATTCCATTTAAAATGCCACTTCCATCCTTTCTTAAGACACACCACACACATAAATATTCCCAAAGGGCCTTCATATCATTTAGAAACCAACAATATTTTCTATTTAACTAATCTAGCCATATTTTCAAACATAAAATTTAAAACTATATTCAATACACTATGAGATCATGAACCATTTATAAAATATATAGTCTTAAAAGAAATTAATAAAGTGTGGAAGAGAAAAGGTTGTGATTTTTGAATACCGGGAATTTATGTTAAACAAGACCATTATCATTTGTTGGAACATCCATACAAGTACCCCGTGAACACGTAGATGTGCCTATATTAAGTGTCACTAACATAAAATCCCAAGAGAGCGACCAAAACCATTTCAAAGAACCACATTTTTCAAAAAAAGGTTCATATCACTAAGAAACTAAATTATGAAAATGTAACAATCGCCAACCATACTCTTACACCACTCAATTTCCCATGAAATGACCAAGAATCATTTTATCAAACATATTCCACACGTGAATAGATATGAATTCCTGAGAAAACCACTTAAAAACCAATTATCACCGATTTTCCATCATAAAATGCCTAATTAATTAATACTAACACATCAAAATAAATATTATAATACTTCGAAATCAACTAAGAAAGTTCAAGAATTAAATGGAATGTTTTAGAATGGAAAATAATAGAGGCACCTACATCAGTAGTGTGAGAATGCAACCAAACATAACAAGGAAGAATAATATGCCCTGAAATATGATCCACACAACCTAGCAACAAATAAATAGACCAAAAAAATCCAACACTAAACTAAGGGTATTTCTGAGAGGGGTCCATGGGAAAAGATAACAATTAAACTATATAGGGAAATGTTGAGAAGGGGAATGGGAAATATTTGATGAATAAATCATGAAGAATCAGTTCCATTCGGTGAGAAATCACCCAAAAATTGTCTAAAGATAATGTAAAATGACCGGGAGCCTCATAGTCGATAACCAATTGATAGCTCTTCAAATTAGTGGTGGAATAACATAAAATTTGGATTTAAAATAAAGTTTATTTAGGTTTTAATTGTCTTTGTGTTTTTGGGAGAATTTTTTAAACATGCACATATAAGATACCTGATTTGAGAGACCCGTTCAAAAAATGTGTGACAAGAAAAATTGTCAAAACTGCTCATATAACACCCCAAACACTGGGAGAGTCAACTCAAAGATACATGAATGATTTAAACACAATTCCATTAAACCATGTGTTTCAAAAATTCCCCACTATGCCACTTTCATACAATACCATTCCAATAACCATGAAAAAGGATAGAAACAAACCGAAACCACTAGAATAGAAGGACTATTGTTAAACACTCAACCCAACCCACAAACATAAGATATAACATCGAGAAATAATTAAAAATAAAATAAAACCATGGCCGAGGAGTGATAATTATCCCCTCACAAATACTTTTTCCCATAGAAATCCACCCATACGAATGGTAAAAAATCTCATTCGATAACTTGAAAGAATCCAAATGAAACCATGAACCTTGGGGTGACATTTCACTTCACAAATCACACGTGAACAATACTTAGAGAATCTACACTATTTTAAATAATGGGATAACATGAGATGGTTCTCCTCGCTATAATAACCTGACTATCATAATGAAACTACATCATATTGTCCACACATAGAAACTCCCAACACGAACAAAAAACCACTAACATAAATAAAAATTCAAAATATTCATAACAATCAGATTGGAAAAGATAATATTTTCATTTTTAATAATTTTTCAATGTATTATTCATTGTAATTAGTATTTTGACAAACTGCGCACACCCTAATAGAGAAGAGGGAAACCCCGAATGGTCTGGCCTTTATGGTTTCCCAAATAGTTTTCCATATATGCAATATTCCACTACATAATTCCAATAATAATATTCATGATTTCAGAGAAATTTTCCTAAAAGTGATCAATGACCGAGACCCCAAACCATGAGAAAGATGGTTACCTAGGTGAGTCCACACAGTTTCCCTAAATGTGTGCTAACTGTGTGCCACCTGCTACAAATCTTCAAAGCATCCACATTTCATTAAAAAATCAAAATTTTAAATGGGGAACTTTCAATAATTACACCATTGATAAAATAATATTGTTACTAACAACTGAAACAAAAAATATCCCATTCTATGTTGAAAACCACAAAAGATATGAAAAAAATATTAAACAAACTACAATTCATCATTTCCACAAGAATGAAAATATATAAAACGAACACGGATGAAAACAATAAACTGATACATGAAGGCTATCCATTTAAAGATTCACATCCAAGACACCTATTGTGATTAAAAAATAACAGGACCATTTATCCTCGTAAGAAGATATTATAAACTCAAAAAAAGCAAGGTACACTAGCTAGAACATAAACCATCTCCAGTTATATACTGTAGAAAAAAACAAGGCCATGTTTCCCAAGGTAATTCCATTTGGTTTGTGCCAAAAGGCTTCCTTGAGAAGCTTTTTATCCAAAGGGATGATTCAAGGTTAAAGGGATGATCGTTGGGAGGCTACTATGGAAAATCATGGAAATACATAATTGTTTTGATGGGTTGATGAATGGGTAGAGTTGGTGGCCTTTTATATGGAAGGAAAAGGACTCACATGGAATTTCTAGAAAGAAGTTAGGTGTCCACTTGTTTTAATCTAACAAAATTATTACCAAACAAAAAGAAATAAATAATTTAAGGTTTTTGGACTAAATAATGATATAAAATGGTTCTTGTAAAAGTTTCTATGTCATTTGGTACCTTAATGGTATGGTTTAGTCCCTAATTAAGCATCATTTAGCCTTAACTAATGAGATTTATTTTCATCACTTTTACAGATCATTTTGGTAAAAAAATGGAATGGTGTTATTAGAATCTAAATATTATAATTAATAATATAGTGTATGTTTAATTTTTTCAATTCAAATCACATACTCATAAAAATTAATATTAGTGTTAATCCCATTGATGCGATGAAATAACGGGTTTTTAAAGTAGTAAAAAGTTCAATTTTTTTAAAGATTTTATATTTAGTTTCAAAGTGAAATTGATTCTAATAAATTACATTGTGTTAATTGATGTAATAAATACCTAATATGACCATAAACATATTTATAATATCATTATCATGAATAATTATTTAGAAACAATATAGTTTTTTAATAAAAAAGCTGTATTGTCACTATTCGTTACAAAAAATGTTTCACATAAAAATCCCAAAAATTCACCGCACGATAATTTCATCATTCTGAATTGAAAAATGAATTTTATTTTATAAAAATATATTTATAAATGTATCAAAAATTAAATCCATTATTAAATGTGGTTCATTCGAGAAATTTTTTTTTAGACATACGACTTTACCAAAAATCATGACATTCATTATCAATATGATTTATTTATATAAAACCATAATAAAGAATATTGGGAAAATAGTTATTACTATTCCTAAAACTGTATTTAATTTTTAGGTTATAAATAAAAAAATTATATATATATATATATATATATATATTATTATTATTTCATAGAAACTCAGTGTTGTGTGCATCATACGCCAAGTCGGTATTGCATGATTCGCAAGACTAGTTGGTATTGTGTGTAGCACAAGCCAAGAAAGTATTATGTATGGAATTAATGTTTTATGTGGAGTTTTAATATATATATATTAATATAAGTCACTATTTCTAATATCATGTTAAATGAAAAAAATATCGAAAAGATAAATTAATTTGAAAAAATAATTCACAAAATCTCACAATCCTACATTAAGGTTACCTTAAATCGGTTCTTTTTTCTAGAGCTAGTAAAGCCATCCATTATCTATGCTTTTCACTAGTGCTTATAATGTATAATGATATACATTGTGAATTTAATAGTAGTTTCATAATTGGAATGGTGTGTATAAAAATGATTAAATAAATTATGAAATTTTATTATATATGAATATATATAAAATTAATTCTTTATAGATCAATTGATTAAAAACTAGAATATAATATACATAAAAATAAAATAAATCATTTTATGATAAATAAATTTTTTTTGGAAAAAATAACTTTTACCCCGATGAATTAATCAAACCAATTTTACTAAGTGATTTTAATGAAATATATATTATATATATTGAATAAAATGTTTAACATTCAAGTTATGTGTTTTCTAGATACGAGACAAGAATATTTAAAATTTTACACATAAACTCCAGTTATTTTAAGAGAAGCTTTGTCTTCTTTTTGAACACATATTTATATTTTTTATAACCATTATGAAATTTACCATAAAAAAGGGATTAATTTTCTAATTTGGAATATCAAATTATCATTGTTTGGATTTTTATTAATTTTTAAAAAGATTATTTTTTAATGAATTGGAAACAATATTGAATTTTAGTTGAACAATATTTGTTGATTAGATTATTTAAAAAGATAATTTATATTTTAAATTATCTTTAATGTAATATATGTTAAATTAAATATTTTTTAATTTAATTTAATTCCATATAATGAATTTCATATTCAAATTTGGCACAAATCCATTGTAAACTTTTGACCATTTTCTCTTTGAAAACTAGTATTATTATCGTGTATGTAGGATTAATTTTAAATAAAAATTTTACACATTATGGAATTGATTTTGTAAAAATGTATTCCATATTTAGAATAATTATAATTTATATTATTTATTAAGTTAAAAAAATAATTTTTGACCAAAAATTACTATTGAAAAAATTAAAAATTAATTACCATGACTATGGTAAAAATGGGTTTAATATGTGTTGAACTAAATATATAAGGGTTAAAATGACCTAAAAACTTGTCTAATACTTATTTTATGGCTATTTGTTGACACCATCATGTTAAAAGATCAAGAATACTCCTTTTTGGTCCATTTGGGAAAGTGAAAGGGTGGGTACTGTCATGAATGGGGCTAGGATGCCAATCAAATGGCACCCAACCCAATAAAAGACATGGCCCGAATGCAATTCCAGATCCCCACAGGCTAAAAACTAGTGTCATACATAATAATAATCCAAATTTAACAATTTATCCAAATAATACAGTAGCATCGAAATACCAAAACATAACACATATCAATGGAAGACAACTTAATATCAATAAGTATAAAATGTGATCCAAATACATCAACTACCGATTATAATAAAACCTAAATACAAAATGATAATAAAACCACACTAGCATGGTATTTATGTGGCCTCTTGGTAAACAAAAACCACCAGACCAACCGTCTCCCAAGAAAACTCAAACTATAAACTTGAACCAGAAAAATATCTCTTGTCTACTAACCTCGAATGGTAAATGTAGGGTGTGAGCTTCAACATCTTAGTAGAAAACAACCATAGAATCCATACAGTTTCATTCCCAGAAGCATTACCCAAACACAAGTCTAAAATACAAGTAAAGAAATATATTTTTATCATTATCAATAAACAATAATTTTTTTCCCCTTTTCAAAACAACACATGCAACATTCCCATTTTAATTTTTTTACCAATTTAGATGCCAAATTCCACAGATGGATCCAAAACAAGTAATAGGGGCTATAAAAAAACAAAAAAAAATAATAAACAATAAACCCTATGAAATAGAAAAATAAATAATAAAATCTAGATAGTAACTATGGGAATTTCTTAAACATCCATAGAGTGATCTATGTACGTACTCATATTAGACACATATGCTGGTGTATGGTGTGGATCTATAGTCATTATCCAACTGGTCTCCCTAAACTACGTTATCCGGTTGAACGTCCCACAAATCCCTATAATGTAATGGGGGTACCAACCCATCTTATTAGGGTTGAAAAGAAACCAACAAATTATACTCTAAAAGACACCCATTAAACCCATGGTAATAGTACATAGTTAAATGGGAGGCCATCACACATGTAGATCACCTGACCTAACACTAATGCACTTTCCTACCATAAACACTAACACCACCTATTTGATAAACCACCCATGGGGAATCCTATATAGTGGTTCCCATCTTGTAATAATTCCTTCACAAGTCCTAACATGGCCTACACATCACATATTATTTCTAAACATTTCACAAAAATAATAAAGGGTAACAACTATAAATTTACACCTCTAGACCCACTATTCAATTCACAACAATATAAAATTCTAACAAGTAATTCAACATTATCAATTCCAATACATTAATAAAATGATTTCTGACCATTTCCAAAATTTCCAAAGACACCACTTTTATGTTCCCGATTAAAACGTTCCCTTATACATCAAATATGGTTCCATTTACAACACCACTCTAATAAAAAATTAAAATAAACAGAACACATAAATATTCATAAAGGTATTTTCTGTCATTTTTAATCCAAGGATATTTTCCTTGGAAAAAAAACTGGCTATAATTTTCATGTCAACATTTAAAACTATATTAAATAATCTATGAGACCATGATCCTTTTTTAAAATATATAGTCTTAAATTAAATTGAGAATGTGGGGAGGAGGAAAGGGTGATCCTTTCGAAAACCAGTTCTTTATGTTAAAAAAGTCTATTATCATTTGTTGGTAAATCCATATATGAACCTCTTGCACAAATGGATGTGTCTACATCCATTGGCACACCCACGAAATCCTAAGAGAGAATTCAAAACCATTTCAAAGAACAACATCTTGCACACTAGGTTCTTGTCACCATCAAACTGAACTATGAAAATATAACCATGGATAACCGTACTCGTAAACAACTGAATTTCCAAAAAAGGTTCCAAGAAAAATTTTATCAAACACATTCCACACATTAATACATAATCATATTTATGAAAACCATTTAGAAACCAATTATCACAAATTTTCCATAAAAAAGAAATAAATTTTTATTAACATGTCACCAGTAGGATCATATTACTTTGGAAGCAACTAAGAAATATAGATCATTCAATAGAATGTTTCAGAAGGGAAAATAATTATGAAACCTAAATCAACATCATGTGAATTAAAAGAACAATAGGAGGAAGAAGAATGTGCCCCAAAAGATGATCCACACACCCTATCATCGAATTAACTTCCCAAAAATCCTCCGACACATACCCTAGTGTTCAAACAAGAGGGGTCAAAATCAAAAGAGATCCATGAAATGAGATTGGGGATGTGGTTAAGGGTAGTGAAGAATAATTAATGAATAAATCTGGGTGAATCAGGGAAATTTGGTGAGAAATTACCCAAACACTATCCCAAGATAAAAAAAATGAATGTGGTTCACCTTGGTCGATACCTATCTAATAGGTCATCAAATTGGTAGTAGAGTCACATAAAACATGTTTTTAAAATAAAATATATATAGGTTTTAATTGTCTTTATGGTTTTGCTGCACATTCTGGTAAACCTTAAGAAAACAGTAAGACTACTATTTGAACCATTTTTTAAATGCAGTGATTTAAGATACATGATTTGGGAAACATGTGATCAAATTCTGTTAGTAGAAAATTTTTCCAAACCCCCTCATGTGACCCCCGAAACACTAGGAGAGTCCACCTAAAGATTCATTAATGATTGACACACAATTTTGTTACATAGTGGCTATAAAAAACTCACCACCATGAAACTTTATCCCAAAACCATTCAAATAACCATTCATAAGGCTAGAAACAAACATAATGCCCAATAACAGATAGACTACATTCAGACACTAAACCCAAACCTCAACCAAATGATCTTACATTGATAAATAAATAAATATAAAATAAAACCATGGTTGGGGTATGGCACATCTCCCCTCAAAAACACATTTCCCCCAGAAAGTTACCTAGGTGAACGGTATACAGAACTCATACATGAAAATGAAAGAATCTAATTATAACCATGAACCTAGAGTTGAACATTCACTTCACTAATCACACCATGAAAACATTAAGAGATTACACTACATGTTGAAAAATGGGAGAACATAATAGGGTTATCTTCACCATAAGAACCTGGCTAACATCCTAACACTACTTAATACCAGAAGAACAAAGAATCTCCCGACACGAACCAATACCACAAAAACAGTTACAAATGTTAATTACGGTTAATACCTCAGATGGGAAAAGATAAATTTTCATTTTTAATTATTTAGGAATGTCGCACAGTTGGGTATCACAGTTTGAAAAACCATTCACACCCTACTAGAGAAGTGGGGAATACCACATGGTCTAGTCATATAGTTTTTCAAATAGTATTCCAATTGTGAAATATTATACTACCTGATTCTGGGAACCATCTAGATGCTTTTAGAAAAGATTCCCAAACTATGTTCCATGCCCCAGACCCCATACTTTGTGTTGCATGTTTACCTGGGTGATGGAGTATAATATCCCTAAACATGCTCTAATTGTGTGCCACCTATTTCTAATCCCAAAAACATCCAAATTTCAATAAAAACACAAAAATTTAAATGGGGACATTTCAAAAATTTCACCATGGGTCTACTATCATAGGAAAATCCTACAAAAACTCAAAAAAATCCCATACTAAGGGAAAAAACCACAGAAGATATCAAAAATAAATATCTAACAAAACTATAATCCATTATTTCCATAAGAATAAAAATATTTCGAACGAGCATGGATGAATACAAGAATATGATAAACGAAGGTTGGCCATTTAAATATTCACATCCAAGTAACATAACGTGATTACAAGAAAACAAGATCACCGAGCCTCTTACAAAGATAAGAGAAACATACAAAAAACAAGGAACTCTAATTATAGATAAAACTATTTACAATCTTACACTGGAGACATAAACTAGGCCAAGATTCCCCATACCCTAGGAAATATCTTGACTATGTGCGAGAATCAATATGAGGCATGTAGCTGGAGCCTTGACGAATGAGGCATGCACTTCTTCAAAGACATGTTTTTATATTCTCTGATCAATATATCTTCATCAAGAGATGCTTCCTATAAAACATCTACAAATGACCCAAATGACAATAATAGGGGTATAACATCAGAGGAATGTAGAAATATGACTTCTAATGGATACACCAGGCACAATAAAAGAACATGAGTGATACTTTTTATTAATGAGTGGTCGACACCAATGAAGGACACTTCAAATGGATAGGTCCCACGACCATGCACTTCTCCCCAGATGCTTAACCACCGTGAGAAACAGTAGAAATCCTATTGGAAAAAAGCGCTCTAGAAACCAAATATGTTAGGAACACTTCATCCACAAACTTCCCAAAACAATGATACTTAGAGGAGAAGTCACATTCCTTTATACCTGGATGAAGGGACATAATGAAATAAATTTATTTCCATAGATCATGTGACACTATTCATGAAGAGAAACAATCCATCTCTTTGAAGTGTACAACATTGTCCTTCACCATCTACCTGACGTGATGAATACTCTTAATATCTTCCAATTACTTTTCCTTCACCACCTTAGGTATCAATAATTAGATGAAATTGGCCTTAAAACCCTTATAATTAATACCATATTTAAATGATAATGGGGAAATTACCTTCCATGAATCCAAATTTAATCATTTAATCAACCCCAAGACAACTCAAACCCTCACCACATCATGAGTTCCCAATGATCTAACGACAATATAATCTTCCTAAAGACATTACATTTCCTATGATAGACCATGTTCACCATAAAAGACATGAAATAATATAGAAGTACCAAAAAATAGATAAAACCAACATCAATTCATAGGGACCATTCTGGGAAGCATATTCTGAACATCATCAAAACCAAAAAAACCCAAATCCATATAAATAATGGACAACCAAGATGAAAAAATCTTTCAAAATAACTTTCCCTTAATCCAAACATCATAAAAAAAACCAAAATACTCCTTTATAAACCACTAATCTCATTTCAATTTCAAAACCACATTTTTCCAAGGATACTTCCCAACTATCGAAACCCATTTTTTCTATCCAATTCTAACATCGAATTCTTCCTTTATGAAAAATATCAAACTAAAAAATCATTTCCCATTTGAAACACTTTTTATCTCAATATTATTTCCCATTAAAAACTAAACCACATGGATCACAATCAAACCAAATCACAACTCACAGAAATATACTAGGATGAGGAACTAGTGGACATGCATAACATAGTGACATGGTTAGTTGGCCTTCCTTATGTAATATTAAACAGCTATGAGGACCTTGAACTATGCTCTAAAAATCCACATGGTTCAATACTACACATGAGATCACAAAATGACACCATCTCGCCTCTATTGTCATTCCTCAATCCACAAAAAAAAAGACTCAAATCTCAGACTACCCCTGGAAACTCGATGATCAGAACAAGAAAGGGATCTTAAAGTCTTACATGTACCAACCTCTCGAGTCCTGAATGTCCTAGTCTCCAATAAACCTACAAGACCAAATAGAAAAGGGCATCCACTAAAACCATTTATTAAGGTAGGGATTACATCCAACCAGACACCTGAACTAGTCCAATACATACCCCGAAGGGCATTCCTTATCTCCACGGGATGGAAACTAGTGTTTAGAATCAAAATAATATGACGAGATAGATTTATCCAATGAATAAAACTAGATCTAAAAACCAATACTAAATTGGTTGAAAATGTCAACAACTAAACATCATGAAATATAAAAAGATATCCAAATACAATAACTAATTAACGTAATAAAAATTGAATACAAAAATAGGACAAAACCATAACCGCATGTTCTCTACGTGACTTCTTTGTCACCACTAACCACTATAACAACCTACTATAAATGAAGCTCAAACCAGAAAATAGAATCTACAAAATTGATCGGGTCTACTGGAACTGAATAGTACAAGTAGGGGTGATATTTAACACCTCAGTAGGCAATGACCATAGAATCCATACATTTCCATTCCCCATAATAGTCCAAAAACACTAGTTTGAAATTAATATAATGAAATAGAATTTATTAATTTATAATAACCAGCCACAACATACAGTTTTTAGAAACAAAACACACCACATTCACATTTTCAAAATAAATTTTCCATTTTAGAAACAAGATTCAACACACGGATCTATAACAAGTGATAAAAGACTATAATGAAAATAAAATAATGTGATACCAAACAAGAAACCATGATCAATAAAAAAATTAACAATCATATACAGATAGTAACCTTGGATGTGTCCTAAACATCCCTAACGAAATCCCTAGACATACTCAGGCCAGACTCAAGAACCAGTGTATGGTGAATCTCCGTAGTCAATAACCAACTCGCTTCTCTAAAATTTCCAATCCAGTGGAGCATCCCACCATAACGTATAATATAAAGAGGGTACCAACCAATATAATTAGGGTTGGCACGAATCATTCCCTCAACCCTTTTAAAGATGACCATGAAACACATGGCAATGTTACATAGTGAAAGGGGAGGCCCTCACATGCGTAGCAAACCTAACCTACTACTACTACACATAACTACCCAAAACAGTGACACCACATATGTGATAACCCTACCTTGAAGAATCGTCCATAGGTGATCCCAGCTTGCAATAATCCCTTTTCAAGTTCTAACTAGGCCATCATATTGAATAATCATTCAAAACATTCCTCAAAATATGCTAAGGTTCCAATTTGGAATTTACACCTCCAAAACCACTATTCAATACCAAAAACTTATAAAATTCTAATCGGGCCTTCAACATTGTCAATTCCAATACATTATTCAAATTTTCCCTAACCATTTCCAAAACAACATAAAACACCACTTTTATGTTCATAGTTCTAAAAGGTCCTTTATATTTCAAATCCAATTCCATTTCCATCACCACATCAATCCATAGTGAAAACAAACAACATACTGAAATATGAAAAATAATATCAATTAAAAACCAAATATCTTTTACAAGGAACCAAATGGGACATGATTTCAAACATAACATTTAAACCAACATTCTATCCACTTTGAGACCATGGACCATTTTTATAAAATGTTGGATTAGAGGAAATTGGGAAAGAGGGGAGGATGAAAGATTAATTGTTTTGAAAACCAAGTATTTAAGCTAAAAAGTCCATTATCATTTGTTGGAACATCTATATATTCACCTCATATACACAAGGATGTGCCTCCATAAAATGTCACATCCATGAACTCCCAAGAGAGCATGCAAGATTTTTTTCAAAGAACCCCATCTTGCATGAATGGTTCTTATTCCATCAAAATAAACTATAATAATGTTACCAAGTCTATCCATACACTAAAACCACTCAATTTATTAAAAAATAAGCAAGAGACATTTTATCAAATACCTTGCACACATGAAAAAATATGAATATTTAAGGAAACCCATTAAAAACCAATTCGCACCAATTTTACATCACAAATGCACCATATAAATTTATAATAGCAAGTCATGAGAAAGATAATATTAATTTGGAAGAAACTAGGAATGCTCAAGCATTCACTAAAATGTGTCAGAAAAGAAAATAATGGAGACACCTACCTCAGTGACATATAAATTCAAGAAAAATACATCAAGAGGTGGATGAATATGCTCCAAAAGACGATCAACACACCCTATAATCAAATAAATAAACTAAAATCATGCAACCATAACCGTAGTGTTCGTCCAAGAGGGTTCTAATTCAAAATAGAAACTTGAAATGAGATATGGGGAAGAGGAGAAGAGAAATGTTGAAGATTTGGTGAATAAATCATGAACATTCACTCTAATTTTGTGATAAATCTTCTAAAAAGTGGTTGAAGATGATAGAAAATGATGGGGAAACCCACTAGACAATTCCCAACTCATAAGGCGTGAAATGGGTGGTGGAATCACAACAACTGGGTTTTTATAATAAAATTTATTTAGGTTTTTATTATTTGTATGGTTTTTCTACATAGTTTGGTAAACTGTGTGACTACTAATAGAATTTTTTTTAAACATGCAAGTTTATGTTTCCCGGTTAGGGATAATTGTTCTCAAAACATGTGACCTGATTTTTTTGAAAAAAAACTATCAA
This sequence comes from Viscum album, assembly GCA_963277665.1. NCBI lineage: Eukaryota > Viridiplantae > Streptophyta > Magnoliopsida > Santalales > Viscaceae > Viscum > Viscum album. The sequence continues at coordinate 599,594,216 of OY728121.1, forward strand.
ATGACACCTAAAACACTAGGATAGTCCCCCCAAATATCCTTGAATGATTAAAACACAATTCTATGACATATTGGGTGTCTAAAACTCCCCACCAGGCCACTTTCTCCCAATACAATTCACAATAACCATGCCTAGTGATAGAAAAAAAGTGAAATGACCAAAACCCAAGTACTATTGTTGGACAATCCACCCAAACATCCACCAAATGATCTAACATAGAGAAATAAATAAAGAAAAATAAAAATGTGGTAAGGGTGTTAAAATTCACTCCTCCACAAACACTTTCTACCACTATAATGTAACAATGATGAATGGTAAACAAAACTCCTACCTGAAATTGAATGATTTCATGTCAAACCATTAACCTCTAGGTGACCATTCACTTCAAAAGTTACATCCAATAAACTCTATGATAATAAAAAACAAGATGAACACTAGGAAAACATATGAGGTTTCACCCAAAAATAATAATCTTAATAACCCCATGGCACTACTTCAGACCAGCCCAATATAGAAACTCCCAACAAAAAAACCCATCCATATAAATGGAAATCCAAATTAGGGATAAAAAATTGTAGGCAAAAAGATAAATTCCCATTTTTATGGATTTTGGAATGTTATGTAGTTAGGACACAATATTTAAAAAATTGTTCACAAACCTTACCCTGTTGGATAAGAGTGGCACCTCGCATGGGATAAACAGATGGTTTCAAAAACCATTCTCCATCCATGTAATATACAAATAATTGATTCAAGAACAATATCACACGCTTGAAGCATAGTTTCCATAACCATGTACCATTCCCCAAACCTGAAAACCATAAGCTGCACAATTACCTAATTGAAGAGACATGGTTTTCCAAACCATGTGATAACCATGAACACCATTTTTCAAATCAAAAAACATACATTTTTAAATAAAAAACTAAAAAATTTAAATTGGGTACATTTAAATATTCCACCATGGGTAAACTATCATAGGAAATTACAAGTTGAACTAAAAATCTCCCAAGAAGAGGGAAAAATCTAAGGAATATATCATAAATATACAGCAATCAAAAATACAAGAATGCTATTACATGAAAACGATCATGGATGAAAACAAGAATCAAATTAATGAAGGATCAATATTTAATTTTCACATCTAAGGAACAGAATAGAGTTACAAGAAAAATGGATTGTTGAGACTCTAATAAAGATACGATAAACTCATAGTAACAGGGAACCATAATTGGAACTTAAACCATCTCAACTCTAAAAATAGAGACATAAACTAGGCCAACGTTCCCCACACCCTTGATGATCTCAAGACTCATTGCGAACTTCACTCTAAGGCCTATTGTTAGAGCAATAATGACTGAAGCATCAACTGCCTCAATGTCAGGTGATAACATCCTCTAATAAAGGATTCTTCCTCGAGTTATGATTTTTACAAAACATCGTCATATGACCCAAATGACATAAACAATGGAATTCCCTAAAAGGATTGTGAAAAGAAGACTTTGAATTCCTAAATTGGAGACACTGAAAACATACGAGTGAACAATCCAATGAACCATTTGTAGGAACCAATAAATAAGACTCCTCAATAATATATATGTATAGCTTGAACTCCACACCAGATGTGGAACCTGTAGAAGAAACAAGAGACTCCAGATTACCATCATTCACTTCAGAAACCAACATAACTTGGAACGCTCCAACCACTACCATCTCGAAATAAAGATACATGGAGGAGATGGATCTCTCCTAGATCTCTGGATGAAGGAACGTGATGAAAAGATAAAATTTAACCATTGCTGGGACCTAATTGGATTATGAAGTAAGTTAGAATATTTTTCTTTTGCAAAGTGCTTTCTCTTGTTATCCAAGAGGATACATCAACTGACACTATGAAGGTATTTTTAAACTAGATAATTATTTAATGATTCTTATTTCCAAAATTTCATATGTTTGGAGAACATGTTTTGAAATCCTTATGACGGAATGGGGGATAAAATTTGAGGGTGATAATATTCAGTTTTGATGGGAAATAATGATGTTGCTGGGAGACATGGAATAGTTTATAATGAAATAATTTTTTTTATCGAATAAGGTAGATGAAAATGAATCATAATTGGTGTTTTTTATGAACATCAAAATATTGAAAAGGAAAGGCTCATACGAAAGATTGGGTTTTTCATGCATGATTTATGGATGATTGGAATGTTGTACTTCATGCGTGATTCATGGTAAAAACAATGAAAAATGGAAAAGGAATGAAGTGAGGGAATGATTCAAGAAGTGAACGAAATATTAGGTTGGATTGAAAGATATTTATGGACCCAGTGCGATGCCCAATGGGGATTTATGTGGAGCATTAAAATCTCAGGTGATGCATTGATGTTTTTTCTCGCTGGTATAGTCAATTCCTATACATAATAGGTGAACCCCCCTCATTTGATAAGCTCTAAAATTAGTCAAATCCCTAAATCTGAAGCATGGAAGAATTTTATGTACAGGAAGTTGTGTGAAAGAGATAGAGTTTCACGTAAGAAGGAGAAGTTAAGTGCAATAATATAGTTGTGAGTAATATTGATGTTTCATGCAAGAGGTGTTTCTAGAAAAAAGTAAAATCTTGTGTGAGTGGCCTGAAAGTTTTGCATAAGACACCTAAAAGAGTTCACAGAAGATTAGAGTTCAGCATATTGAAAAATTTGAGTGCAAGGTAGTTAGTAGTGGCTTCTGGGTAAGAAAAAGAACAATTGTTTTGAAAGAAGAAACTGTGAAAGCAGATTAGAACTGAAAAGATTTTACACTGTTTGTACTAAGAGGGTGAAAAAAAACAAGGATATTATTTTCCAAGTGCTACATGAGTGTAAGTTTATATCCTACCCATTGTATTTGACATCAACAGATTGTTTTATAGTTCATTGGGTGGTATTGGTTTGTTTCCATACCACACAAAAGACGTAGCTACTCTTGTTGAGTTTTGAACCTTGTAAATTACGGTGGTCATTTGGATGGGAGTTTGGATTGTGTTCATAAGGGAAAAAACTATTTAACATGAGGAAAATATTGTTTCCAAAAGAAGGAAATATAAAAGAGAAAGATATCACTTATTCACCCCATCTCCCTTTATATGATACATGGATCCTGACTAGGAAGAATCTAACAGATCCTACGATGCTATTTCTGAAGAGAAAGAAAAGTGATCATTGAAAAGTTCAACGTTGTCCTTCACTATCTACTGGACATGCTGAATACTCTTGAGATCTTCCACTTTCATTGCCTTCACTGCCTCAGGTCTGAGTCATTGCATGAAAGTGGTCATAAAAACATCCCAATTCATCCCATATTGTGATGTTTCTAGGATGATCACGTTCCACGAATCCAAATACGAATATTCAAACAACCCCAAGATAACTCGTACCATAACCACTATTGGAGTTACAAATCATCCAAGGACACTCTCAACATCCTCAAGACATTCCACTACCTCTAATGGACCACAATCACCACAAACCAGACAAAAATAGAGAAGAAAAAATAACTAAATACGACCCACTAGAATCCATAGGGACCATTCTAGGATGCATATTATGAAGAACATCAAAAAGAAAAACCAAAATCAATATCAATACAAAATCATATCAAAGAGGAACAACTCTTTCAAAACAACAATCCCTTAATCCAAACATTGAAAACAAAAACTACAGTCCTCTTTTCAAAACCACTAATCACATTTCATTTTCAAAACCACCATATTCCACGTCCACTTCCCAACAATAAAAACCAAATTTTCCAATCCAATTAAAACCTAAAATTATTATATTTCAAAATATTTCATGCTTAGAAATCATTTTAGGTTTGAAACCACTTTTTATAAAAATCATTCTTCACTTCAAAACAGACCAACAATGAACAAAATAAAACCAAATCAGATGTAACACCAAACTATGAGGATAAAAAACTATTTTCCATGCATCACATAGTGACATGGTTAGTAGGTCATGTCCCACGTTAGCATCAACAATTAAGAGGACCTCGATCCTTGCACTCAGACTCCACATGGGTCACTACTCCGTGTGAGATCACAACATGACATTGGCTCGCCACTATTGACATTCCTCAATCAAAAAAAGGAAAAAGACTCAAATCCCAAACCACCCTAAGAAACTCAAGGATCAAAATAATAAGGGATCCATGACACCCTTCATGTACCTACCACTCGACTCTTGACCATCCTAGTATGAAATCTACCTATCAATAACAATAAAAAAGGGCCTCCTATGATACAATTTTTTCATGAATGAAGCCAAGATTCCATTTTACCCGATACCTGTCCCAGCCCAAGGCATGGCTCGAATGGTGTTCCTGATCCTCTCTGGTTGGAAACTAATGTACAAGATCAAATTATTTTAATAGTAATGATTTATCCCATGTATATAATAGGATCAAAATACCAAAACTAATCAGGAAGAAAAGGCTATGAACTGAATATCAATAAATAGAGAAAGTGATCAAAATACAATAACTATTAAACCTTAAAGAATAGATGAAAATCTAAAAAAACCCCTCCCACATGATCTACCGATGACCTCTTTGCCACCACTACCCACAAGACCAACAAGGTCCAAAGGAAACTTAAACCATAAACTAGAACCTAAAAAAGAGACCGCATCTACTCACACCAAATGGTAAAAGTAAGGTGTGAGATTTAATATATCAGTAGGAAACCACCATAGAATCTATATATTCCATTTCCATGAAATAATGCACAAGACCATGTTTGAAATACATGAAAAGAAAGGTGTAATTACCATTTTAAATAAACAAACAAAACATAATCTTTTTCAAAAAAAAACACACACCACATTCCATTTTTCTTAAAAAAATTACCATTTTAGAATCAAAATTTCACACATGAATCTATAACAATTGATCCCAGGCTATACAGAAAATACAATAAAGTGATACCAAATAGTAAATTATGTGAAATATAATGATAAACATACACTTACATAAAGACACCATGTTCATTTACTAATCATCCCTAATGAGATCCCTAGATGTACTCAGATCGGAATCACCTGCTGGCATATGGTGTCACTCCATTTTAATAACAAAATAGCTGAACTAAACTAGCCAATCTAGTGGAACATCCCACAAATAACTATAATTTCATCATTGGTACCAACCCTTCTAATCATGGATGAAAAGAAACCATCACTCGACCCTCTAAAAGTCCACTAATAAACTCATGGTAAAATTATATAGTGAATGGGGTGGCCGTCACATGCATATCTCACCCAACCTACTGCTACCACACTTGCGTACCCCAAACACTAACATCACCTATACGATAACCCACCCTTATGAAATCCAACCATAGGGGCGCCCATATCACAATAATTCTATAGCAAGTGCCAATTATGCCATCAAATCACATAATACTTCAAAACATTTCTCAAAATATGCTAGCATTCCAACCAGGAATTTCCACATCCATAATCACTATAAAATTACATAACATTATAAAATGTCAACCATGAAATCATAATTATCAACTAAAATACATTACCAAAACAATTCCTAACCTCTTAAAAAACAACATACAACACCACCTTTATGTTCATAATTCCAAATGGGACCTTATTTTTCAAATCAAATTCCATTTACAACATCACTACAAGTCAATGTAAAAAAGGAACATATAGAAAGATGAAAAATGGGCTTTTATATCATTTAGAATCCAACCATAATTTACAATGAACCAAATGGGATTTCATATCATTTGAATCCAAACATAATTTATAAGGAACCGAATGGTCTTTAATTTAAAAATTAACCCATATTGGCTCCTCTTTGTGACTATGAACCATTTATAATTCATGAAAGATTAAAGTAAATTAAAAAAGGTGGAGGAGGAATGGATGAGTGTTTTAAAAACTAGGTATTTATGATAAAAAAGGCCATAATCATTAGTTAGAACACACATAAAATCCCAAGAGAGCATCCAAAACCATTCCAAAGAACCACAACCTACACATAAGGTTCATATCACCATCAAAATAAGCTATCACAATATAAAAAAGGCCAACCATACTCTTTAACAACCCAATTTAATAAAAACTACAAAGTGAATTTATATCAAACAACTTGTACACATGAACACATGATCATATTTATGAAAACACTTTAAAATAAAACTATCAAGAATTTTCCATCAATAAAAACACCAAATCAATTTAGAATAACATGTAAAAATAAAAACTATATTACTTCATAAGAAACTAAAAAATATTATGGATTCAATATAATGTTCTAGAAAAGAAAATGATGGAGATTCCTTCCTCAATGATGTGTGAATGCAACAAAAATTTGGGAGGAGGAAGAATATACCCCCAAACGAAGATCCACACACTAACATCAATGAAATCGACCAAAATAAGAAAACTCTAACAATATGGTTCATTAAAGAGGGGACCAAGTCAAAAGAAAACAAATAATGAGATAAGGGAAGAGGAGAAGAGGAATGGGGAAAATATGATGAATAACTCATAAAGAACCACAAACCATTCATGAGAAATTACCCAAAAGTGACCCAATATGAATAAAAATGAGATGGAACTGATCAATACCCAATTGATAAGGCTTAAAATGGGATGTGGAATCACATGTAATAGGTTTTAAAATAAATCTTATTTTGGTTTTAATGGAAAACATGATTTATAAAACCATTCACAGACCGTGTAACTGCTACTGGATACATTTTTTAAACTTGATGATTTAAGTTGCATAATTTGGGAAACCCATTATTAAACCTTTTGACCTAATATTTTATTTCAAAAACCCCAAAATGACACCCCAAACCCTGAGATATTCCACCCAAATACACTTTAATTATTTAAACATAATTTTATGACACCTTTTGTGTCACGAACTTCCCACATAGCCACTTTCTCTAAATACCATTGACAATAATCATGCATAGGCTAGAAAAAAAGTGAAACCACCAGAACCCAAGCACTAGTTTCAGAAAATCCACCTAACTTTTAACCAAATAACATAACATCAAGAAATAAATAAAAATAAAATAAACCATGGTTGGGATGTGATAGGTAAACCTTTTTCTTTTAAAATATTACAAGTGTGCCACCCACATAACATATAAAAGGACATCAACTCTCCCCTCTTTTTCACAACTTGAAACCCTTTTTTGGATAATACCTACCATAGTAAATTTGAAAAAACTATAATATATTCATGTAAGAATTTGGTTTAAAATAAATCCATCATAGGAGGGATTTTTGTGTATCCTTTTGAAGGTTATCAGAAGAATATGTAACATTATTCAACAAGAATTTTTTTTATTTTTCCTCAAACTCCAATTTTTTTTATTAAACCATAATAATATAATAAATTTAGAATATTACATATAAAAATACGTTTTTAATATAATTTAATGACCTACTACCATGAAAAAATCCATTAAATGGCTTAATAAATCATCATATTTGTTTTGAGAGGACTACAACATCACACATCGATGTCCATAATTTTGTAATTACAGCCTCTCAAGGTTGGGTATGATGAGGGTTTATATATATATACATATGATATTTATAACATTATTATAATTTTGTATTAATTTTATCATATATATATATACACTATCCATTCCATTTGGGATACCATAATGTCTCTTGTGTGTACAACGGACTACAACATTACGAATTGATGTGATTCATTTTCACTAATGCATTACATGGAAGAATGGTTTAAAATGTACAACTGATGTATGAATATATTAATTATTTCATTATTATTAATATGTAAATGAAAAAATCATGATCAATGTAAGAGGACCAAAAATGAAAAAACATACACAAAAAACAATACGGTTATTACAAGAAATGTGACTTTAAAATAGAATTGTTAATAAACAGTAATAAAATAAAATTAGTAAATTAAATATAGTGTGATTTATATGAGTATGTTTATAAAATAAGTGTATAATATAATTTAATTAATTATAAAGGATGTTTGAATGTGTACAAAGGATGTTGAGACTTGTGGTAATGGATTTCTAGTCTCTATTTTATTTCTGGGAGACATATGCAAATTCAACTCTTGTTTCTTTTTTGTGGTGTATATAGTTCCCCTTTGAAATGATAAATAATGAATCTCATTGTTTATTAGTATTTTTTGTGATTATGTTTCCAATGAATAAATATTATGGTGCATATCTCAATAAAGTCATAAATTGTATTATCTAATGGATATTCATGATATTATCTTGTAGTAAGACCATTTTTTCACTCTTTGGAATTGAAAATAATTAATTATTTTTTTGAGAATGTTTTTATTAATTTCCCTCTTTGGTTGAAAACAATTTCTCTTTCCAACCAATTATTTCTTAAATAAATTACAAAAAATTCATTTTTTTATAATGATTTATTAAATATATATTTTTACCATGGTTGACTTTTTTACAATATAAATTAAAAGAAATCACTATATCATTTTAAAAACAATTCCCCATTAGATTTAACCAAAAATTTGAAATGAATATTTGTATATGACATGCACTAAATGTACCCAAATCATTACCATTATTTTATTTCAATATTCCATTATATGTTTTACAAGTATATCTTAAAATAAGTTGATTTTAAAAATGATTTATATTTTAAAAAGTGATTTTCAAATAAATGTTATTTTCTATGAGAAATTATTCAAGTGATATTTAAAAATCCATCTACATATTAGATGATGTCCTTGGATCTAACAGATGCTTTTTTTGGGATAAAACCATGTATTCAGCCCTTTTGCATTCTCATAATTTTTTTCTTATGATAATATACTTATAAAACCCTCTTCTCTTCCATAGGTTATACCAGGATTATGTTATTATGAAACCATCTTCTTAATCAATATATTATTCTATGTTGAAATGATAAAATTATTATTAAAGCATTCTATTTTCTATAGGTTCTGATATGATTAAATGTATAAGTATCCCATTTCATTTCATGGGTTATTATATAATTAGTGTTTTATTATTTTTTGACACACATATGTATGATATTCACTGTGAGATAGGTTGGGAATAAATATCTCAAAAATAAATTGGGTAATGATTAATTTTACATGAGCTCAAATTGTATATGGGACGTTATCCTAGTACTGAATGAGGGTACACAGAAGGTTATCCCAATCCTGAAATAGGGTACACTAGAGGTTATCCCAATAACAAAAGAGGGTACACCATAGGTCACCCCAATCCTAAAAGATGGTACACAAATGGTCATCCCAATCCCAAAAGTGGGTACATGGGAGGTATTTTAAATCCCAATGTAGGAACATGGGTGGTTATCCTAAGACTAAAATGTTATTAATGACTTAGTATATAGACGTTACATTAGATTTTATATTCATATATTTATTACACAAGTATACGTCTTATGAAAATATTATTCTCTTATAGATCATGTTCTTTGATTCCCTTATGATTAATTTATTATAAACACAAATAATTATTCCATGACTCAATATTGTAATCATTTATAGGAATACTATGGATTTCAAATTTTATTATCATGTTATCATACCCTTATCCTCATGTTATGGTTAGGTGTCTTCCTTGATTACCCATACTATCCATCTGAACTAACCATTTCTTTTGTTCCCTTTACCTAGGTAATGATGAATGTTTTTAGTAGCGTTACTAAATGGGAAGATCATTATGGGATACATTGAAGATGATTCATGAATTAAAAAGATTTTGTTCCATGTTTACAATGTCAGAAAACTATTATGTTCCTCATGTGACTATTAATGTAGTAAAATGAATATTCATCTAAAAAGATGTAATATCCACGTACGAGAGGAATGGGTCACTATAGAACCATTCCCCAAAAAAATATCATCACATGATGACACATTATCATTTGTTATAAAGACAAATAAGATATAATCTATGTATTATGGCTTCTAAAGGAAGAAATAGAAGAAGATGAAAGTGGAAAAAAATGTATTAGGGGAAGAAGGGAAAGAAGGGATAATCAAAATGTGATAATTATGGAATGAAATGACATACTACTTTCATGAAGGGAGGGGAGTTTTTGAAAAGTGTGGAGAGAAAATAAAAAAAACTATTGATTTAAAGGGAATTAAAAAATTTGAAAATGTTCAATGCTCCATCTGTAAGGAGATGGTGCACAATTAAATTAATTCCCCAAGCTTCAGGTAATATAAATCTAATGAATCTAAGAGATCATGGTAGTTATTATTGTATTAATAATTAAAATTATGAATGATTAATGTGCTTGTGTTTTAGATTCAATTATTTTTTATAAGATTATTTAAACAAATATTTTCTAGATATATGAATTTTGAAATGTTTAAGGATTTATCTAAAAAAATATTTCATAATGGATTTTAAAGTATTTGTTGAATAGTACTAATTACCAAGAAATGAGACTGTGTGAAAAGTTAAAACTCTTGTAAAACAAATTATTGAGGGAGGATAACCCTTAATATATTCCTAATGACAGGAAAACAATGATATATTTATGGGATAGTGTGGTTGAATATGAAATTGGTTAGAGGTTGGATAGTTTATGTTATCTTTTTTATGGTTTACTACAAGAATTTATTTATGGAATATATTTGACAATGTGTTATTTTTTATTTTTAAGAAATAATTTTTTCATTATGGTTATATTGTGATCATGGTCTTTAAATATTTTAGATGTGACATTAAGATCTACATTTCATCATATGGGAAATATAATGTTGTTATATTGACCTTCATACAATGTTTCTGGACATTGAATTTGGACAAAAAAATGGTGAGTCATCATGATTTCAAATTATTGAATGGATTTATTTGAACTTTGGGGGTTAATGGACATATTTTTCAAACCATTTTATTCTTAGAAAAATATATATATACAGAAGGTAAAACATTTCATTCTATTATTGATCTAATGAAATATTAGTCGTTAAGTTTAGTACTTTATACCTAAAATTACCAATTGGGTATTTATTATATAATGCATGATATGATGTAGGAATTTATTAAAAAACATAAAAAAGATGCAATGGATCCTATAAAAATATTTCAAGTCCATATATTTTGTAATGTTCTTAGTCTAGATGGTATTGTAATTCCTCGACTTCAATAAAATAATCTTGGAACAAAATTTTCATCTTAATTCCATTATTCCAACGGAATAAAATAGTCCCTTATCTCATCACAATTTTTTGGGTTATTGACATTGTCTATAAAAATCTATTTCATGTGGTCAATTATCTCAATCACTCTATATTAATATTTTGGAGATAATATTCTCTTACATGTCTTGGTTTTAATTTCCCATCAATGTTATCTTAAATAGAAACCTAGTAATGTTTTATTCTGGATGACCTCCAAACATCACATTATATTAAATTATGAGAATTTTTTATTTACCATTTTTGGATGTGGTTATTCAGTGAATGTATTTTCAAATTTAGAACCCTTTCTTATCGAGATCAAGATTAAATTTTTAGGACAGAATTTATTTCATGGGGGAGAATATAACACCCCATGATTTTTTAATTAGTAAAATCATGTTTGATTGAATGTATAAATCATAACAATGAGTTTATAATAAAATATAACATCCTGATACCTTAAGATACATTTATTATAAATTAAATTGAATCTCTTTGATATCATTAAAGGCAGGAACCACTCGGTTAAAAAGAATCATGACAATATATTACAATATTATTACTTACACATAACCGTTACATAATTGTCGTTAAGTTGGATGGTAAGAATAGGACTAACTAAATTATTAAAATTTGATTTTTTAAAAATTTATTAAATTATTTAAATGGTTATATATTTATTTGAAATAATATAAGAATAATTTCAATGGAAAAGATATATTATCTAAAAACTGTATTTTTCTAAAATTGGGTTTAGTCTCTATTTATGAACATAATTTATAATTGATTTTTAATATTTTAAAAATTAGTTTTAAAAATAATATTTATTTTTAAATCATTAAATCAATTTTATCTCAGGGATATGTTTTATTAAATTTTTGAAATGATTCATTTTTCAATTAATAATGAAAAATATATGTTCTTAATAAAAACTGTCTTCTCTCTAAGACAATTTAAGAAGTTAAATTTTATAATAAATTGCACATAAATTAAAATCAGTTAATCAAAATTAATATTAAATAACTTAGTTCATCAGAATAAATGTTAGATTAAATTTTGATATTGAAACCTTCTATATTTATGAGGATTTTATATTTAGAACTCCTCTTTCTCACAATGTCTGCATTTATAATTTTAAATTGAAATTATCTACTTATGTGAATGAAATTTTTAAAATTTTATTAGATATTTGGAACAAAAAAATTATATTATCTAATATTATAAAATTATTATTTTACCCAAAAATATAATGAAAAGTGTACAAATCAATTACTGTAGTTAAGGTAAAAATGGGTTTGTCATGAGGTTAAACAAAAATGATACAGGAAAAAATGACCTGATAATAAGTAAACAATATTATTTCGTAGCCATTTATCAATCGTATCCTATCTTAAATTAGATAATAAGGTTATTTATTTAATATGAATTAATTTATTAATTTGGGTTCTTTTGGGAAATTTCAATGTAATTTCATAGAGAATTTCTTTTCCCCACATATAAAACGGAACTTCATTCCCTAACATATTCACACACTTCAATCCCATTTTCTCAAAAACCCCTCCAAAATATCTCCAAAAAATAATTATTCATATTCTATAACTGATGGTCTACATATGTGATGACCCAGACCTGGATTCCAAATAATGGGTGCCCCAAGCCCGGTGGGTCACATGGCCTCAAGCACATCTTCCCAAACGCCAAAGGATGCTGACTAGAAGCGAGGGGCTAGGGTGTCTCTATGGGGATAATATTCCCTCATTAGCATAGTTTTTCACAATAGAAGTAACATGATGATTAGTATACAATGAAAGTAATATAAATAAATATTGGAAGCAAACTGATGCAATACATAATCTAGAATAACAGCAACTGTATCAAGAAGAGCAGTGATAATTTATTGTCATGTCACTAGAAAAATGGATTTAAAGGATATAAGGCAATAGGTATAACATGTTCCACAAGGTAAAATAAAACAATGTCTACTCCAAGATTTCTAAGATAATACTCCATCATCAGCTATCAAGCTCTATCCTATCTGCAGAAAATCAAGTATCGGAAGCTCCATTCCTTCCTTTGTTAATATATGCATCCTTGTAATATACTACGAGTACCAAACAACACCCATAGAGGGTGTGACATAATTATCAATGGGCCACCAACAATAGTGTATATAGTATCTTTCCAGTTTAATGGAATATAGCAGTGTGCAGGCATGCATATATAATGTAAGGAAAGAGGTATAATGTAACTAAATATCCAAGTACCTGTTTCATCCCCCGGATGGTGTCTGAACATGTAACCAGATAATTTTATTAATCTATAACCATTTAATTAAAATAGGTCATGTGAGGAATAACAAAAAATGATATCACCTCGTGATAGAATAAGTAGTGAAGGTCCCATGATGTAACCAGGAAACTAGGCAATGATATCCTGTGAGGGATTTCTAGGGTAAAACCCTAGGTAACATAAACTCATAGAAAGATAAATAATTAGTATCTGTGACTATCTAACGGTTAAGAGGGTAATCCATGGATCTTAATCCATTTAATTCCATATTGAGGTTTCTACTGAGTGAAATGGTATAAACCAAGGTAAAACAGGGCTATGCAAAGACTAGGCCCTATGGGCATTAACCCTGGCACCTACATGTCAGTGCTGGATCCAAGGAGTGTATCTGAGGTATGCAGTAATAAGGAAAGGGACCCAATGGTAGTATACCAGGCATCCAAGGAAAATAAATGAACTGAGGTCTAGGTGGGTATCATCCTAAGTAAATAGTATCCTTGAATCAGAATGGGGTTCCCAATACCAAGGGTATTTTCCTATCAGAATCCAATAGAGTTTGAGTCATTTCATTCCAATTTGATATTGTAATCATGTAATAATTCATTTGGATAAAATATTGCTTTCCATTAGTGTGGATAGTTCAAGTTGAGCTGAAACCATTTATTTATTTGTAGAATCCTTGTTTTCAATTAGTGTGGATATGCCATGTAGCGTTGCAGATATTTAATCAAGTCTAAGTCTGATATTAAATCTTATTCGATAAATGATGTTCATTACACTACCATACACCAAAATGGAAAGGGGTTCGATTGTAATGTAACCTATATTAAATATATTTTGAAAAGGGAATGTTATATACATAGTATAATTTTTTTTACATTTCATATTTCACATTTAGTAAACATTTGAAAGCGCTTACTTTAGGTGGGTCAAGTGGTGATCATACATGGTACATTACATTATTCAATTATCATTATGAACATCAAATTTATTATAAGGAGTCTTCCCTTTAGATAGGTCATGCAAAGGCACACCCAAACGATGGTTCAAATGTGTCCAAAAACAAAAATACAATTGTGTCATAACCTTCAACATAAGGTGGATTGAGTTATTGGTTAAAACACTAAAAACTAATCACATATATGGAAAGACCATAGAAAAAAATTCTAACAAGTTTACTCAAGGAATGTAACTTTAGGAAATGGTTTCCAACGAAACTGGTGGGCCCCACATGAACATTCCAAAAACAATGGACTTTAGGGATGAGTTATAGACCCCCCACATTATGGTTGTAAAAACCTTCTCCTATGTTATGAACCCTTAATTTTCCTCAAATCAGATTAGATTAATGAAAAGGTGAAAAACGTTCACTTGGTGATATCTAGGTTGTGAGTGGAAGAGAAGAATAATAGCTGAAGAGGACTCGAGTACATACCATTGAGCATCCAACGTGATGAACAGAGGCTCAATCTGATGTCAGACGAAAGAGATCTCTTGATCCAAAGAAAGGATCTTCAAAATCCTACAAAAGGGAAAAAAGAGGAAAATCACCCAGGTTATTAGATTAGTTGGAAGGGGAAGGATTAAGAAATCATTAAGAGTATTTTGGTCATTTTATATTGGTTTTTAGCCAGCGCATGGTTTTTCCTCATGGTTTTTCAAACTGTGAGAAAACCATGCAAGATAGTTCTTCCCAAACCTGGGAAAAGGGCTGTTCGAACAGTTTGGTTTCATGGTCATGCACCAAGCGTATGAGGTGACACTGTCCGAAAAAACACAATCTGTATGGTTCGACAAACTGTGCACAAACTGTGCGACTTGAACTATTTTCCCAAAAAGTGGTGTTCTGAGATCCAAATAATCCTCATATACCCTAAGAACATTTTCTAACTCAAAAGGCATCTATATAAGGTCCAAATTAAAGATATAGAATAGTATTAAGGGATACATACCTGAGTGAAAAAAAGGTTTTTACAGTCATCCCTCTTTAAAAGAACTCCCCCCATGTTCTCTTTCATCCATGATTATGGAAACACTGCGTGAGAAAATCTCTTTCCATTGGGCATGTACATCATCCTCCCTCTCCGAAGTCTGGTCATGTACTCTTCCATGATGCCATAACACCCGTGCGAGAGGGATAAACCTGCTTCAGAGAGCCATAGTTCTTCGGTCAACGATACGTATTGGATTTTCATTAATAGTATCATCGGCATCTAACTAAAATACCACAGGATCAAAGGTATGAGATGAGTCAGCATGATATTGGTGAATATGGGGGACATGAAAGATGTATTGCATGGAATGGTACCTCTGATGTAGGAGAAACTGATAATCTACCGGCCTGAATCTCTCGAGAATCACGAATGACCTGACATAAAAGGGTGACAACTTTCCTTGATTTCATAACCATATATGCCCATGCTTGGGAAATACCTAAAGAAAAACACAATCCCCAACCTCGAACTCAGGAGGTCGTCGAAGGAGATCAACCTATTATTTATATCTAGATTGAGCAGTAGTCATATGCTTCCAAATCATCTGGACCTATTCTGAAGATTCATGAACATGTTGAGGACCTAGTAGGGCTTCCCCACCTACCTCTATTGAGCACAAGGGTGAGCAGCATGGCCTGCCATATAATTCCTCAAAATAAACCATTTGAATTGTCTCTTTGAAACTGTTGTTATAGGAAAACTCAATGAAAAGGATTTTTTTCTCCCAAGAACCATCGAAATCAAGGAATCATGCTCAAAGCATATTCTCCAAAACATGTATTGTCCATTTTGATTGTCCATCGGTCTGAGGGTGAATATATGTGTTTAAAAGCACATAACTTCTTATAATATTCTTCAAATCCTTCTAGAATTGTGATGTGAAACTATCATCCCTATCTGAAATGATAGTATGTGGAACTCTCTATAGTTGTATGATCTTACAGACATATAGTCTCCCTATCCCATAAACTGAGAAAGTCTCCCAAATAGGAATGAAGTGGGATCATTTTTTTAGTCGATCAATGAATAACTAGATAGCATCACTACCCCTCAGCGATATAGGTACGCTAACAACAAAACCATAGATACATATTCCCAATTCCATTTTGGGGCTGGAAGTGTCTATAACAAGCCTGCAGGTCTCTGGTACCCCGCCTTCACCTACTTATAGTTGGAACACCAAGTGCTGAATCCTGCAATATGAAATTTCATTCTAGGACACCAATGCTAGTGTCGTATATCTAAATACATCTAAGAGATGCCTAGTTGAACTACCCATAGGGAAGCGTGTGACCCTTTCATCAACACCTCTCTCACATCCTCACGAACCGAGATATGTCCACATAGACACAAGACATCATCTCCATTCATAGACAAATCTAGAGGTGGGTTATCTCCTGATAAACTCTAACAGAGAACCAAACCTCCAAGATATGAAAACTACATATTCATTACCTTCTCAAGGAAATAAGAGGTTATTGTTAAGGCTAAGAGGTAAGACTGCTCGTGACTATCATGAAACTCTTGGATAATTTCAAAAAAGATGGAAATTAACTTCCATTCATCACTGGCTTCTTGTACGACATGTGTTTGAGTTTTCCGACTCAGTGTATATGCAACCACATTTCCTTTTCCAAGTATAAAGGCATGCTCAAAAATCAATGTATTTTAGATATCCATACAATATTCATTGTCAGAGGTTCATGTAATGATGATAAATGATATACTTGAGTGTTTTTGATCTATGAAGACCCCAAAATGCTCACCCAACAAATAGTGTCTCCATTAACATAAGGCATGGACAAGTACTTCTAGCTTTAGGTCACACATAAGGAAATTTCTCTCATGATGCCTCAACTACTGAGAATCTGTATACTTTGACTTTGTCTTCATTTATTGACATTGCTCCAAGAACAATTCCTGATGCATTAAAGAAGATGAAATAACATTTTCCTGGTTCTGGAAGAATTAAAATCTATACTGAGACAAGCCTCCATTTCTGCTCCTGAAAGGATTTCTCACATTCTTATAACCATGTGAACTTGACACCATTCTTGGTAAGGCCAGTAAGAGCTGCGGAAAGATAAGAAAAGTCTTGTATGAAATGCCTATAAAATATATCCATCCCCATGAAACTCCTGATATCAAACATATTCTTAGCATGATCCCAGGAAACTACATCACATACCTTTTCAGGGTTTACGAATACTCCAGATTTTGAAATAATATGACCTAATAAGTATAATTTTTTTAATCCAGAAGTCACATTTAGAGAGATTGGAATAAATCATATTCTCATTCATTGTACTCAAAATGATATTAAGATGTTTTTCATGGTTATTACGATTGTGAGAATACAAAAAGATGTTGTCCATAATGACCATGACAAAAGATTCTAAATAGGGGTGGGAACCCTTATTAATCAAATCCAAGAAAAATAGAGGTGCATTCATTAGAATGAATTGTATTACAAGATACTCATACAGATCATACCTGCTATGGAAAGTTATAAGATTTATGTATGAGGGTATGACTCCAACCTAATGATAACCTGATCTTATGTCGATCTTAGATAACACCTTTTCTCATCAGAGCTAGTCATAGTGATCATATATTTGTGGAACTGGATACCAATTATTGATCGTAAGGTAGTTCAACCTTCTGTAATCCACACATAGACATAATGTTCCATCCTCCTTCATGGTGAAAATCATGGGTGAACCCCAATAAGATGTACTAAGCCATATAAATCCTTTGGACTCTATGTAATATATCTACTACCTAAGATCCTGAAGCACTGTAGGTTGCAACCTGTATGGAGGAATGGACACTAGAGCTGCTCCTAGATCAATCTCAATTGTAAACTCTACCTCTCTCTTAGTTGGTAAGCTAGAAAAGTCATCAAAAAAGACATCCATGGAATGATAAAATACTTGAGGAAAATCAGTTAGATGTAAAATTGGATCCTACATGAAAATATTTTCAATCTTGGCAGTCAATCCACCTATCCTATGACATGTCTGTCCTGCTCTCCTAGCCCAAACATCACACTCACCTTTGAAAAGATTGATGTTTCCATCTAGTGATGTAAAAGAATCCCTACAACGATAACAGTCTACAATGGAGTGATAGTGGACTAACTAATCCATCCATTGGATGACATCGAATCTCGTTCTCTGAAGAAAAAAAATATTCCACATAACAGGGTAACTACCTACCTCAAAGGGATAGTCCCTACACGGGAATATGCCCCCATTCTATATTCGCAATGGTGTATTGAGGGTCATTACACCGTAGTGATATTGTATCTCTAGTCCATGACATTCCTAGATAGATACAGTAATAAAATAGTTTGAAGAGCCTATATCAAAAAATGTAGAGGCAATAGTAGAGGATACTAGAATAGTACCTCGTACTGTATATAGTCCTGAATCCTGATCCTCAGGTATCATCTGTATGTATTGTAGCTGGCCAGATCCATAGCCTTGTGAAACAAATGGACTACCATGATCTTGGATGCTCTGCTTGTTATCATGGATTGGATTACCATGACCAATACCTCCTCCACAGCCAGACCTGCTGGTGCTACTCCAACATCTTGCCTGACACGGCTCAAATGGACTTTCTCCAAATGGTGGAGCTGAAGCTGATCCCTTTCCACTAGAAGCTGGTGGACAGGTTCTATAAATGCATTGCAGATGACCCTTATGGCCACAAGCCCAACACTCCATAGTGTCTCTATCACAATTAGGATTCTTAGGCCTTGGTTTTCCACACTAATGAAACACTATAATGTTTTCAAACTAGATACTCTGGATGCCACATCCCTAACGAAAAACCTCAAGGGAAAATTTCTTGCCACTGGAAGAACCACTGGCCTGACACGACACTGATCCTTTAAACCCATTACTCACTCTATCCACCAGGTTACGCTCAGTGATAAGTTTGTAATAAAATATTTTAGGGAAGGTACTAAGGTGATAGACATTCACCTGAGTTTATATGGAATACTGGATCCCATATTCCAAATTTCTAGCATGCGAAATCTCATCACTGGCTAAAAGTGGGGAAGAGAACTATAAATCAGTGAACCGTGATGAATATTCCATAATTGTGATAAAAACCTACTTGATATTCCTGAACTCTATAGCTCTGTCAGCTATCAATGACTATGGATATAAATGATCCTAGAAGATAGTATAGAAGTTAACCTATAACATGTACTAATGATGTCCGGCCTGGGTAGTGACATCCCAGCAACGATTAGCCGAATCAATAAGCATGTATGTTGAAATATTGAATCTACTCTTTGGAGGCATTTCCATATGCTCAAAGATAGATATCATAGACTCTAGATAAGACTCAGTAGCATGAGAACCATTATCCCCTAAAACATTTGGAGGATACTACTTCTAGAACTAATGGGTCAGATCATCCATCGTAGGTGTAACCCGTGGAGCCCCAATCATGTAATGCATCATACATAGGAATATATCAAGAACATGGGTATTAGTTTCTAAATTAGGTACAACAGTCGGTGACTGAAGTGGCACTCCTAGAATGTAAGACTGGAAGCTCGGGGCCCACCATATCTGGATCATGGTCGTCACCACCTTCTTAGATAATGATACAAGGATGTAGTGTTGACATTGGTCTACAAATGTCAATCACATATATTAAAGAATATTATAAGCAAGGAGATAGAATCACTAGAAGAAAAATATTGTTTGAAAACTCACAACCCAAGGAATACATCCGAGACTAACTACTTAGAAAGATAGGTATAGGTAAGTTCTCAAGTATTAGTTTTATTTCATTTTTTTCAATTCTTAGGTTAAGTCCTTTACCTTTTATAAAAATGATTGGCGGGTAAAGAATGTGCAACCAATTCATTTTTTTGATTTCAAGATTCAATTTATAATGGATAGTCCTTTCTGATAAATCATGGTTCATACACATATCCCCAAAAATGACACCCATTTATTTATAGTAAAATGGATTGACTTGGTAAATTACTCATTACTAGACATGAGGGCCCATACACCTCATCAATTGAGACTTGAAATCACTTAATTAGTGATAAATTAATACATGTACCAAAAACTATCACAATAAAATTCAACAATCACAGTCATATCAAACCATGAAAAGTAGTGAAATGCCCCTATATGGTATGCAAATATTCTTGACATGTGAATCCTAGTTGCTGATAATGATTTATGTAGAAATACTCCTTTCCCTCATATCATCGGGCCAAGGATGAAATTAATTCCCGAAGAGTAATAATCAACAACAACACACAGCATGTGAGTCACTGAATAGTTAAATAATATCAACTATAATAGGAAAAATAGAACAACAATTGCATTATGGTTAACTTGGATTTTACCCTTAACATGGTTTTGCGACGCCCAAGCACAACTTATTACGATGTCCCAAGTGTTCCTATTTTCCAATCTATCATCTCCAAATAATCATGAAATCAATTAAACATGCTTAGATACCATATTATGATGACCAGGCCTGGATTCAACATAACAGGTGCCCCGAGCCTAGTAAACCACATGGCAGCAAGCGCATCTTCCCAAATGCCAGAGGCTACCCACTAATAACGAGTGCCTTGGGTATGTCTGTGGGAAAAGTATTACCTCCTTATAACAGTTTAGTATAGCTGATGGAACATGATGATTTGTTAACAATGGATGTAATATAAATAAATAGCAGAAACAAACTGATGAAATAGATTAGAATGAACAATAATAACAATGTCAACTGGAGCAGTGATGATTTAATGTCATGTCACTTTAAAACTAGAAAGAATTGATACATGAAAATAGGTATAACATGTTCCACAAGGTAAAAGAAAAAAATTCTTCTCTAATAATTCCGATATCCTACTCGGTCATCTGCTATCATGCTCTATCCTGTAAGCACACAATCAAGTATTTGAAGTCGCATGCTTCCCTTTATCAACACCAGCAATCAAGTAATTTACTATTGGTAAAAAAGTCACCCAAATAGGGTGTGAGATAAATCTCTATGGGCCACCACCAACTGTGTCTATATCATCCAGCCCATGTAATGGAATATAGCAGTGTGCATGCATGCATATATAATGCAAGGCAAGAAGTACAGTATAATTAAATAACCATGTACCTGCTTCATCCCCTGGCTGGTGTTTAAACATGTAAATAGTTCATTTTATTAATAAATTACCGTTTAATGTTAATTGGTAATGTGATACATATCCAACACTAACATCATATCGTGATAGTATAAGTATTGAACGTCCGATGTCATGAAAAGGAAACTAGAAAATGATATCGAGGGAGGGAGTTCAGGGGTAAAAACCAAGCAAACACAAACTCATTAAAAGATAAATCAATAGTATCTGGGTCTAGAAAATGGTTAATAGTGTAATCCAATGACTGTAATCTAAGGTAGTCCACAATAATTCACCTACATAGTCCAAGGTGATCAAACAAGGTAAAACGGGGCTAAGCAAAGACAACGCACTATGGGCTTTAACCTTGAAACAAACTAGTCAGCAGTGGATCCAAGGAGTGTATCCAAGGATTCCTATAATGTGGAATGATACCCAACGATACTACACCAGGAATCTATGGAATAGATAAGAACTAGAGTCTAGGTGGGTATCAACCTAAGAATACTGTATCCCTGAATCAGAATGGGCCTCCCAAGACCCTAGGTATTATCCTCTAAAATCCAAGGCGATCTCGAGTCAGTCCATTCCAATTTGATATTGTAATCATGTAATAATTCATTTGGTTCATGTCCTTCCTTCCATTACTGTAGATAAGTCATGTATATTTGAATCCATTTATTTATTGGTCTAATCCTTTTCTTCCATTAGTTCGGATAGGATAAGAAGCATTGCAAATATTTAATCAAGTATTATTTATCTATTAAAGCTTATTAAATTACTGTGTTTCACTCGGCTACCTTCTATGTACATAGAAAGGGGTGCTATGGGCATGTAACCTTTATTCAATCTCATTTGATAAGGAAAAATTATATACTTAGTATACTTTTCATTTTTCATTTAATATTTCATATTTAATAAATATTTGCATGCATTTACTGTAGGTAGGTCTAGGGGTGAGCATACATGGTACATGCCGTTATGAAATTATCATTATTAACATTTAATTTATTATAAGAATTCTCACCTTTAGAAAGGTTAAGCAAAGGAACACATGAATACTGGATAAAATTTTTCAAAACATTAAAACTCAATTATGGCATAACCTTCAACATGAGGTGGATTGAGTAGTGGGTGAAAACACAAACAAATAATAACATATTTGGAAGAAACATTAACATTTTATTATAACCAATATAATCATGGAATATTAATTTAAAAAATAGTTTCCTATGAAATTGGTTGGCCTAACAAAAACATTCCCAAAACAATGAACTTTAGGGATGAGTTTTAGACTCCCCACATTATGATTGTATGAGCCTTGTCCTCTGGTATCAACCATTAATTTTCCTCAGATTGAAGAAGAACTAATAAAATGGAAAAATTATCATATGGAGATATCTAGGTCGAGAGTGGAAGAGAATAATAATGACTAATGTGGACTTGAGTACTTATTGTTTCACATCTAATGTGATGAACGAAAGCTCAATATGATGCCGAACGAAAGAAATTTTTTGACCCAACGATTGGATCATCAAAATTATCTAAAATGATGGAAAATGTGTAAAATCCTGTAGGTTCTCAGATTATGAGTAATGGGAGGTATTAATAGATCATTAAGGTCATTTTGGTCATTTTACACAGGGTTTTAGCCTATACACCATTTTTCTGTAGGGTTTGTCTGCACAGTTTGTCAAACTATGCCCAAATCGTGCGAGATGGTTCTCCCAGAACCTGGGAAAAAGGGGCATTCACATGGTTTGATTGCACGGCTGTGTGAAAACCGTGTGAGGTCCCACTATCCGAAAAAAAACTATCTGAATGGCTAGGCAAATTGTGTGCTAACCCTACACTAACCATGTGACATGTCCAGTTTTCCCAAAAGGAGGTGTTCTGACCTCTAGACAAGCCCCATACACCCTTAGAACCATTAATAACTCAAAAAGAATCTATATGAGGTTCAAAGTAATGATTATGCCCAAAAATTTAAGGATCCATGCCTGTGTGAAAAATTAGTTTCTTACACCCTAAATGAATAATTTTTCCATAAGATGATATATAAAGAAGGTTTCTCTTAGAGAGGGTAATTTTCATAACAATTATCATTCATTTTATTTGTTATTTTCCCACATTAAATAAATTATTAAAACATAACTTATAATTAAATTAATATATCATAAATAATGATATGTTACTATCCGTATGTCATAATATTTTTTCATCCTTATGTCCATAAAATGGGAAACCGAATCATCGATCGTGTGTACATAAGACAACCACATCCCAAACTGATGTAGTCTATTTTCCATTACCACCTTTCAAGGTAAGATATAATGATGAATTTACAACATTTATATGATATTTTTTATATTGTTATATAGCTTTCAAATTTAATATAACATATCCTTTTTTACATTCTATTCAATTATAAATATGATGACAACTCTAATTTTTTTGGTAGAATACATCCTTAGAAAGTTATATGATGTGTTTTTCAATTACGCATTATGTTTAATGTAATATGGATAAAATTAATGAGTATATGAGATATATATGGTATTATATTTACTTAATATAAATTAATATACCAACCTATGCCTTTCCCTTTCCCTTGGTAAGGGAACAATATCATCGCTCATGCATATATACGACCAAATGTGTCAATGAATATATGTAATTTGTTTTACATAACTAACTTTCCTAAATGGTTAAATAATGTATATACTGAGAAAATAATATATTTATAACATTATTATCACTCTGGATATGATATATATATATATATATATCTACTGAATAAGAATCAGATCATTCATGATGGAATGCACATGATAAAACAAGTAAAATAACACACGAAATAATGAAATATTATTATCAAACAGGTGGTAAAAGTTTATAATAATATTTATATTTGATATTATAAATATGATTATTCTTGTTAAAAAAGTAATGAACTTCCTAAAAACCATTAAATAGGTGGAATAGACTCATATTAATGAAATTAAAATGGGAGGTAAGATTATAAATCCTATTGGATGAATTTAAAAAATTCATATAAAAAAAATATTAAATTAATATCATTCTCTAATATTGATTAATTCAATCTATTAAAGTAAAATTTCATTGGCACCTAAAAATAGTTTTTCATTAAAACATTCACATTATTTTCAATTGGTTTTTATTTTAATTTAACACTAATTGGTAACTAATGAATTTTTTAATAAACATGTGTAAACTATATTATCATAATTATTCTAATCAAATTCATATCCACCAATTTAAGGGTTAGTTAATAATTGTTATTTTAAAATAATAATATTTAATAGTATTGTAGTTTATTTAATATTGGTGTTGTGTGTGATATATTCTATCAAAAAAATGATTTTATTTAAGAGGATACATTCGATAAAATATTTGGCTGTCAAATTATCCAGAAATTAAATAAAATTTATCCGTGAATTTGAAATTTTATTTTCAAAATATAATGATGATACTTGAAAATAACTTTTTGGGAAACCAACATTGTAAATTGGTTTAATAAAACATCCCCTTAATAAGGGGGAAAAGAATTATATGGTCACTATGAAATTAGTATTTTTAATAAAAAATATCACAGTGAAAGGAAAGTTAGTAGATGGAAGAGTAAATCAAACTATCATGTTTTGATGGAGAGTGATAGAGAACATTGTCATCATAATGTCTACGATCAGAAAACTATAAATATATGATGGGTTAAAAAGGCTATTAAATTATCATTAAGAAAATTATGCAAATAATTATTTCATTCCAAAATATCATTCCTAAATTTTATGAATAAATTTAATTTCAAAATTTATAAAATAAGGAAATATACTTAATTGGAATGTATAGTTTCGTCTATAAAACAATATCTAACAAAAATCTCATTTTTTCTCCAAAAGAAAATTCAATGATTATTCCTCAATAAAATTCCAAAATATTATCTTTATCGTAATCATATAGGGCATCCAAAATGATATTATATATCGTACATCATACCGTTTGAATAAATAAACTATGTTATACTAACTATGACATCATGTTGGCTATTTGAAGATGATATAACATTGTCACCCTTTAGTTTTGGTTTCAATACCTGCGGTCCATCCAGATGTGACAGGTTATCACATTTCCTTAGTGTTTCACTTTTCTCAAAATATATTAATATAATCCTTATAAAATTATAGGGATTTCATAAAATCCATAAAATAATAGTCTTAATATATTCATCATTAAATTAATATTTTTACCTCAATGATTATCTCATGCATTTCAATTTTCATTCCAAAAAAAATGATATCCCATAATTACCTTTAAATCAAAGATCTTATAAACCCTAAAGGTTATTCAAACCATTAAACATATATCCACAAAAACAGAATACATTTTTTGTAAAATATACTTTTTTACATTATAATCGTACGAGTTACATGTACCTCAAATATTTATCAAAACCTGATAAATGTCTCCTAAAAATTGTCAATGATTTTATACAACACATTTCAATGCTATTAATTCCTTACTTCAAATGTTTCTAATTAAAAAATTCAACTATTTAATATCCATTCAGCGATTCTTGATTTATAATATTTTTAGGCTATATTTGAATATCTGTGATAAAAAAAACTTTTAAACTACATACCACCTATTTTATAAACTCTGATTTTTTTACATCTACATAAATATATATATCATTCAGATTAATCAATAACATCAACAAATAATGTCTCATAGTTTTATGAAAGTAATTATTCTATTAAATCCAGACATCAATATATTCCCTTATTAAATTAATATACTCATTATCCTCTATAATAAAGTGTATATCTACATAAGAGAAAGAGTCATGACTATGGTAGTATTCCCCTTTTTATAAGATAGATTAATTTATATTTTAATATCAAATAAAAGGAAATCCTTGATACTTTGAATTTTTTTAGAAATGAAAATGTATTAGATATATAAAATAGATTTTTCATGTGATTTGGATGTTTAAGAAAATCTCAAAATCATTTGAACAATATTTTTAAGTGATGGTGATAATTAAATCTTCTTGTTTGGAGAATAAGGTTGTGTGAATTAATTTCCCCTTTATCTTAATGACTAAACATTAATCTATATGAGGAACATCATAAAACAATAAATAAATTTTTACATGTTATAATGAAAATAGTTTGTAACCCTTAGAAACATTATAATATAATATCCATTTAATCCTTTGAACCTAAATCAATTACCCACCTAAATCCAATATCCAAACCTATCATTAATCTCCTCACAATAAATCAAATAAAAAATAAAATGGTGCTAAAATAGTTAAATTTTTCTTCCAAAATTTACTAATAAACCAATGATGGTGTCTATAACTGTTATGTTAATTAAATACATTCCTTAGACATTATATTATTCCCCAAAAGAAAATATGATTTTAGAAATACTAATTCAAAACATTTTCTATTCATATAGTTTCTTCTAGTTCCCACCATTTTCTATGACCAAAATTAAATTTGTAAGCAACAAAATAAAATAATTAGAGTGATATGTCAAATAATCCTTAAATATTATTCATATTATTTCTTAATCATGACACATTCTTATAAAAATATGTATAATTTGGTTTATCCAAGGTTTTCAACAGTCATTTTCAAAATTTAAAGGGTATTATTCAATAATTATACTTATCCTCAAAGTTAATCATAGGTTTATGTTATCAAATCACCAATTTTACTATATCTAGTTCCCAAGGACTCTATAAAACTTCTACTCGTACCAACTATAATGACCAAGACTCTAGTATCATGAATTTTATACCATACATTATTACATTGACATAAGATACCAGTTATTGCATCTATAATGACTGAATTTTTTAGTATTCTTGGTAATATAGATACATACATGATACCTATTTTACATTGGGAAAATAAAAAAACAAAATACATAACAAAATATAATAAAATACATCTCTGAAAACTTATTCAAATGTCACTTATTTATAAATTTGGACACAGAATGAAAATATGGTATAGCTAAAATTATCACTAAGGGTAATGTATAATAGAATCAGATTGAAATTAATGGACATAATCAACATGGATTGGTAGATAAATAAAAAATGATAAATTTAAACAGTAAAATGAGAATAAAATAAATCCATATATTTTTTCATATTAAAATTTCTCATGATAATAATAACTAAATTATGAATGATGGTGTTACTAAATTATTGGACGTCATGTATCTAGCACATGATCAACTGCCATCAAGACCTATCACAACATAGTTTAATCCTAATGGGTGAAAACTCTATTAATTCGGCCACATTATACACCTCGTGATATTATTGATACGTCAAGGAGATTTTCAATATACAGTCCCCACCCGTTCATTTATGTTCGAAGCATTCTTCGTATATCAAATAAACGATTTTAAATTATGTTTTTATTAAAATCAATGTGTCCCATACCCCTTTGAAACATTTTAATACAATGAAGACATTGAGATTCATGAGTTGATATATAAAAGGGGTTTTATATACTCCAAATAAAATATAGTGGGTGTAAAATATTAAATTATGCCACCATGAGTAGAGATTGAGTTAAATACCCATAAAAATTAATAAATATTGTGTATTCATTGAAAATCCAAGTAAAACAAGTGTAAGTAAAATATGAGATAATCAAAATACATTTTACCCATAAACTTTTTATTATATAACCAATGAAATGAAATATTAACCCAACAAATGATAATTTTGTAATGAAATAACTTACCACTAGTAATCAGCCAAATAATATTCCCAATTAATGTAATAATTATCATATGAAATAATTAATTGAATCAACAATATGAAATTTATGGTATGATATATCAATGGAAGGTATATATACACCACAGATAAGAAATAGTGGTGAATCTTACAAATATCTCCCTTAATTAAACAAGTGGGATGATAAATCCTTACCCCACAATTCCATTTAGTGTCACATACCTTAACCTCCCCTTGGATATCACCTCCTTAGAGAAAACATTGAGAGCCTTGGATTGGATATTTTGGTGAGATAAAAAATAATTGGATGTGGTGAGTGTGAGGGGGAGAGTTTTTGAAAGATATTTCAGGGCATTAATGGAATTTGAGGCTAAATTGGGTGGTAAGGAGTAGTATTTATACATGAATATAGGTCTATTTAAGAGATTAAAATAATGATTATTTTAAATTTATAGCTGACCTAATTGAGATGGCATTAATTTCAAAAAAAAATTCTGATAATTAATATTTTAGTGTCTTGTTAGGGTACATAAAAACCTCAAACAAGTTTTTAATTTTTTATTTTAAAGTCAATTTATGCCTTTAACCATTTAACATTAACCTGTTTCATTTTTTACCTTCATGGTGGTAAAAAAAATTTTAGCCAAGTATCTTTTTCATGCCTAAAAATGAAAAAGGCCATAATACCAAAATTTTAAATTATGATTAAAAATTTTTAACCCATTTTATAAAGAATAATTAATATATTTTTGAAATTTTAATTTAAAATCATTTTTATAAAAACAACGAAAAACATGGTATTAAAATTGAAATGTTCATAACATTTAAATTTTTTAATATCAAATTTCAATGCGATATTTGATAAAATTGCCTAAATTGGATTTATTTACACATAATTTAACTAATTATACTTTATAAATAATAGAATATAAAATAACATTACAAAATACTTATATGAAAAGTCAGTTTTCAGTTAAAATGCAGCATTTTCTTCTATTCGTCAAAAATGAAAATTCTTTAAAAATTACCCAAAATTAACCATAAAATATTTTTGATATTAAAATTTTAAAAAATAAAATTTATTTTTTCAAATAATATTTATAAAATATTAGAAATTTAGTTTTAAAAGAGGTGTTCCATTAAAAGGTATCAAAATTTTCTCTTATAAAAATATATCCTTTGTGATATAAATTGGATTAATTTATGATCTTAATCCTATAAAAAGTATTGGATGGATTTATAACATATTTATTAGATATAAAACAAGAATGTTTAATTATGATATTTCAATAACATTGATTACATTAATTATTCTGATAAAATTCCATAGGATCATAAAAGTAGTTTTTAATAAATTTATTCACTTTATATTCAATTGGGGTTTTTAATTAAAATTAACTAGTAACTAATGAATTGAATTTATAATAATTTGTAAACTATATTTTCATAATTTAGTTAATCCTATTTAGAATCACCAATTTACCTACTTGTTTATAATTTTTAGGTTTAAATAAAAATATTTAATAGTATAGCATAGTTCGGTTAAGCTTGGTGTTGCGTGCAATATATACTATAGATGAAATTTAATTTACTTAACATTGTACATCTAGTAAAATATTGGGATTTTACACAAGTCCTAAAAGATATGTTTTATATGATTGATATTATGAATTCACTCATTATGATTTTTGTTTTTAATATTTTATGTGATTATTCTATTAGATAGAAAATCCCTGAATAATTTTTCAAGAAAACGTTATTATTTATATAGAAGAATTTGATCACCATTTCTTCCAAGATAATTATAATGAAGTTATTATTTAAATGTAATGTTTTTTGTTATTTAACTTACCATATTGATTGTTTCGTATTTATTAATAGCTTCTATTTTATTCTTACCTTTATTGAGAATCTGAGCTCACCCCTTTATAATGTTTTATTTTCACTAGTATACAAGGAAGTGTTTAATGAATGATATGTAGGGATACACAATGGGGAATAATGGAACTCTGAAAAAAATACCTTTTTTAATTTTAAAAATATTTTAATGTCAATATATTATTTATAAATACTATTTACTATTTAGTCTTTATGAATTCAGTTCCTTGTATCTTATAACAATATAATAATGTAAAATTTGTCTCTACACTTATAGGGTTAGGTTATCTATAATTTTATTTGATTATTACTTCATAAGTTAACCTTTATCTTATATAAAATTTCTTCTTTAATATTTTTAAAGAATATATTTTAAATTTGTAATTTTAGAATGATATGGATATTCTCTATAGGAAATATTCTGTTCAAAATTTTATCGTATTTTCACCTATAATATCAGTTTTTTATTTTATTATTCACTAATAGTGATATGATCCCTATATACCATCCAAATGCATTCTCAATACGTTTTATGACTACGATGAAGAAATTTTTATGAAACACATATCCTTTCCCTAGGATTTAAAATGGTGATATGATGAATGTTTTTTGATCTTTTGGTACACATATATTTGGTTTTCATTAGCTTTTGATTATGACCAAAATTATATATCCCCAAAATAAATTTAGAGTATAATGGTATATAATTTGATCATAATGAATATAATGGGTTGGTAACCTAGTTTAGTAATGTAAGTTTTCCAATAAAATAGTCTTGGGAGTGAACCATTACTAAGGAAATGAAGGAATAGTCAGTGAAACTAATACACTATAATAGTCATAGATGTGATCCTTTAGTTATGAAATGAATTTATATTATTATGGATGTGCATAAACCTTATTTATTATGATTATGATATGTTTTCATGGAATATGAATGATTATTGATGATTTCACACTCTTATATATTCTATCTTTTGATTAAGAATACATTTTCCATGATTTATGATTAAAAATACATCACTAATTTGTTATGATTATTTTATGTTTTGATCATGTTATCTAACCCTTATTATTATCTTATTCTAATTTAGAATCATTGATTGATATCTTATATGATTACCCATTTTATGAACCCAAGATTTCTATTTCTTCTATTTCCCTTTCCTAGTTTATAGAGAATGTTTGTAATTGTAATATGTATAAGAAAGGTCAAATATATCAATAAATTTGTATGAAATGATAGATATTATCCCTGAGCAATATTTTTATGTATATATGTTTCCAATGATTCTAAAAATTTAAAATTTCGGACTGAATAAAATTTTTAGTAATGTATATTCATCTAATTTGATGTAATATTTATGTGAAAAATTAAATGGGCTCCTATAGTTAGTATCAAATAAAGTTATAGTAACTTTTGGAAACTATAATGAGAAACCATTAGTGAGAAACCTCATGATAATAATATGTATATTATAACATCATTTTGTGTTTATATAGTAGTTACTAAGTGGTTCTCCTAGAAATACTTGTTATCTAGATAATACAAGTATGTATTGTTTGGAAATAGATGTATCTAGTGGTGATTACCCAAAAATTGTTGGTGAAATATATATCAAGAATCATTATGTTTAATGGTGAATGGTACCTTGCAGTCCACCTAGTTTGATACTCTTAGGGGATATTCTTAGGTCAGTTCACATTTTTCCTATGAACCATTATAAAGGATTTGAATAGATTATAACCGAGTATAATCTAGGTTAAACCAAGGGTGTCTTAGATTGAAAATAAGGATTCATAATTTAGACATCCCATGAAATATTTTTATAATTATACGATTCTAAATTATGATTTTTTTCTCATATTATGCTTTTTAGTTTAATTCAATGGATTGAAAGATAAGGAACAATTTTAATACATAATGTGATTGATAATAGAATGATTTTCTTCTTGAGAAACCAAATGTTATTAGAGTTATAATGAAAATATTTTTTCTTTGCCTGCGTAACTTTCTAAATCCATGAATATTATTAATACTTTGAATTAGAAAATGAGGTAAAAACATATTATCATGTCCTTCAAGTGGTAACATCCTGATTTTTTAGTGTGTATAATGATTCAGTTGTTACTATGAAATGGGTTAGTACTAATGAAAAGATACTTTCTATACACAAAAGATAAAAACATAAATTGGTTATCTTATCAATTTATCATTTGGGAGGGGTGGCAGATCAATGGTACAATGTTGTCATAAATATGATGAAATCAGAATAAATTAACTCTATGGAGTGGGGTATGTTTCGGATCATATTTTTCAATAATTACTTTCCCCACATTCATCATTTAAAAATAAATAAGGAATTAATTGAGAAAAATATGATTTATAATAAATAAATTAGTACCTAAAAGGAAAATATAAAAATTAAAGTTATTAATGATTCAAGTAGTATCATTGAATCAGAATATAATATTTTTTGGTACATCAATATATTAAAATTGAGTCTCTAACAAGAATTTTATATATGATAATTCAATAGCTATGATGAAAAGTTTTGATTTGCTATCATGGTGAAAATATAAAACGAATTCACCTATCATTTTTAGGGTTTTATTAAGAAAATAATGTTCAAATTTAAATTAATTTTTAATAATAAAAATTTAGAGGGATGTTGATGGGATTTTCTTTTTATCAGAAGAGTGGAAAGAAACATAGAGAAATTTTTCTTAAGGGGCTTGTTTAATTATTTATGTTAAGAAAATAATTTCACAATCAAATGGATTCTTGATGTAATGTGGATAA
This sequence comes from Viscum album, assembly GCA_963277665.1. Lineage (NCBI taxonomy): Eukaryota > Viridiplantae > Streptophyta > Magnoliopsida > Santalales > Viscaceae > Viscum > Viscum album. The sequence goes on from OY728121.1 coordinate 599,627,335, forward strand.
GTTCTCTAATTATTATAATTGATAGAAATATTTTTAGAATGAAGCACCCACACTCCCATATAATAAATAAAAGGATTATGGATATTAATATATCTAGTGCTTGAATCTAATGGTCATTGGTAATGATCAATGCCAGAATCCACTAATCTGAAATACAAAGGAAAATTTCATGTTTTCTCAATTTCCTGTGTTGGGTTTCATAAAATAGTTATTAAAGGTATAGTTAACATCTACTCTATAATTGTAAATGTATTAATTTATTTATGTTCAACACAATATTTTATATAACATGAATTTGAAAAGTGATTCACATTACAAACTCCATTATTATATGTTGAAATAGATGAAAACATTCTATTGATACTATGATCTCATGTCATTTATATGACTCAAGACTATTTTTTTGGGAATATGCTCCTTCAAAATCATTTTATTCTCACTTTAGTTGAATTTAATGTTAATTTGGGAATTTATTAGACTTATTTATATAATGTATATTTTAATTTTCAAGGAAGAGAAGTCACATTTTTTATTCTAATCCAACCTATAATTATAAATTATTTTAATGATAAATATAAACTTCTAATGGATAGATCATCAATTGAGTGGGTCTTGATTCATATTCATAGGGATTATGTCTCAAATGGTTAGTGAGAAACTTAACATCAAATCTATGAAGATTGTATAAGATTTTTTTGATGTCATTGTGGAAGAGTCTGATAGTATTCCTCTAAAACATTATATCGATTTCTCAATATAACTCATCTCATTTTTTACAAAATATCAATGTTTCTATATATAATTGCCCTAATTCAGTTAGAGGAATTGAATAATCCACTCAAAGGTAATCATGATAAGGTATTTATTCATATAATTTTGCTTATGTGAAGTGTACATATAATTTTAAATAATAATAAAAATGGATCAATGTGATAATGAAATTATTATAAGGAGTATAACATGATCAAAACCAAGAATAAATATTCCATGACAATTATTAATGATTTATTTGATCAATAATGAGATGCTAAATATTCATCCAAGATTGATCTTCTATCTATTTACTATTTATTCATGTTCAAAAGTTACTTCATACCAAATACAGTTTTCTATTAGAGGTATGGAATGTATAAATTTGTACTTTTCCCATTTAGTCTAACTAATCCCCCTGTTACATTCGTGGTTTTAATTAATATAGTATTAATAGATTACATTGATTAGTTTTTGGAATTATTTATAAAATATATTATTATTTATTCCAAGATAAATAAAAATCATGAAGATCAATTCAGTATTGTATTGAGGCGGCTATAGATAGTTAATTTATTTGAAAATTTTAATAAGTATGAATTTTTTCTATAGGGATATTCAATTTTGTGTCATTGAATATCATGTGACGGTATATTGGTGGATCCATAAAAAATAGACATTATATATCATTGGATCTAACCAACCACTATGAATTATATTCATAGTTTTCATAGAATGGATGAAAATTGCCAACACATTGTGAAGGATTTGTTATATAAATTTAATCCACTAACCAAGATAACTCAAAAGGGATTTTTGTTCCTCTAGAGTGACGAAAGTTAAGAAAATTTAAACCAAATAAAGTGAATAATGGTCAGTGGGCATGTACTCACACTACCTTAATGTTGAAAGGGTTTTTTAATTTATGGAGGCCCATTAATAATGGAATCAAGGATTGTAATTTGGAAGATTAATATGGTGATAAATTATTCATAATTATAATTTAGGGGTTGTTAGGAAAGTTACCTAACTAATGATACTGATATCTCAATAGTAATCATTTAATTAAAGATATAGAGGTGTAATCTTTATGGACAAACTTTTTTCAAATATACATGTAATAAATGTTAAAGGTGTATATTCGCCTAAAAATATTTTAATATGAACCATTGATGATCATTGTTGGTTATTACAGATTATGAATACTTAATAAAATAACACATAAAAAAGTGAAAACGGTTGATGATGTTATGATTCAAAAGAGTAATTCCATATTTTATATTTTGAGAATCTCAAAATAATCAATTTTTATGGTTTTGAAATGGATTGACATTGAAATATTTGTGGATTGGGTTAAATTTTATCTTTATAAAATGAGTTTTCAACTAACTATCCATTTAATTATTAAAGAGGAATAGAAGGGTGATGTAGATCTGCACAAAAAAATTAGAAATGTTCTTGAGTTTAACTATGACTATGATGGTATAATATAGCCTAGGAAGTGATTATGTTTCATTTCAAAACTAAACAAAAATAAAGAACTATTTTAAGAAGATCGCTACTTATCATTATCTTTTAATCATGGAATTACAAATACCTATTAATATCTAAACGTTGATTTCCTTTCATAAAACACGATGATATATATTACTATGTATGAATTTATATTCATGGAATTTCAGTAACAATAATTTGACAAAAAAATATAATGGTATTTTATAACAAATTCCCATACCAAAATGTAAATGGGAAATCATTACCAGGGATTTAATAATGGTGTCCTTATAAAACACTAAAAGGAATAAATATATTTTGGTGATAATCACCACCAAAAAAATAAAACATACTAAATTTATTTCAAATAATATTTTCCCTTGATTTTATTTCTAGGATATACACTATGAAAGTGGTATAGTTTCATGTAGTATCATATTCTATCATATCTAATCGAGATAAAAGGATTACCTTAATGTTATAGAATTGCCTTATGCAATTTTGAGATATGGGGATGTGTTTTAGTATTTCCTATCATCCACAAATAGATGGTGAGTTTGAATAAACCACTCCAACCATAAATGATATGTTGATATCCTATTATCTAGATTTTAAATGAGGTTGAGATAAACACTTTTTTCGGTCATGTTTTCTTACAAGAATAGATTTTACTCAAGAATTCAAATCTTCTTCTTAATACCTATATGTAAAAAACTATAAAACCCTAAAATAATGTGATGAAATTGGAAAATTGAAGATATTTTTCCCTCAGTTAGCTAATGAAATTGCTGATAATATTAGATTCATTCAGTAACATTTCAGGTTATCACATAGGAGAAAAAATAGTTATGTTGTTAATAATCAGTGAGATTTGGGAATGGTTAAGAGATTTGGAAGAAAGAGAATGAAGTTAAAAGAATGAGAATGAATGTAAATATGGTCCCCATTCATATTTTCCCATCAAAATTATTTATCATTTTGTTACTGTATCATATCAATAAATTCTTCCACTAAACCTCTCTCATGTTTATGATGTGTTCTATGTATCACTAATGAAGAAGTACATGACTGATCAATCAAATGTACTAAAATCAAAGGTTGTACTTCTATAGAATTATATTTCTTATGGAACCCAATTGGTATAAATCAAGGACTATAGAGATAATTTTCTTTAGAACATGAATAATCATATGGTTAAAGTCCATTAGAAAAATTAAAATATTGAATAAGGTACATCGTATCCCAGGGATGGGATGAAGTAGAGACACCACGATTTCTTCTTCTATCTGAGTGAAATAATTTTAGGTATGAAAGTATTTTTATGGTGGTTATAATTATACACCCCATGATTTTATATATTTCCATCAAAATAAACAGGAGGTATTGGATAGTTTTCCAACATGCAACCCTATGTTTATATAAACCACGATATAGTAAACATTTGTAACCTAACCATTAAATTGGTTGGTATGAATAGTCATAAAAAACATTTTAAAAATCATTTATAACTATTTTATATATTTAAATTTAATTTATTAATGCATAATAAATAAGTACAAAACATTCAGTAATGTCACTTTTTTCTTCATAAATGGTTTTAATAAAAAAAATTCATAATAACATTATATTTGATTTATAAAATTTTCATAAATTTTATATAAGGGAATGAATATAACCTTTTAAATCATTATTTAAATATTTTTTTGGGTAAATTAATATGATTATTTTAAAAATATTTACTTTTTCAGTGAATAGTGAAAACATTGATTTTTTTAAAAACTAACATTTACATTCAATTGAAAGTCCCATTATGTTATGAAATTGATTATAATATACTCTAATATAATTAATTACATAATAATAATAATATTTATACTCGATTTTGGAATATGATCATTTTTGGGCCTGATACACATTTTCTTAAAAGATGTCTTTATGTGTGCAAGATGTTTTTTTCATAATGAATTACATAAATATCAACATATTAATTTTTTATTAAATTTAAATATTATATATTCATTAATATATTTTAAAATATATATTTTTTATAAGGAGAGAAGTTAATGTAAATTATATTTTATACTTTAAGATTAATTTTCCTAAAACAAGTTTTTGGGGAAGATTACGTGCATATTTAAAATTTCATTATTAAGAAAATAGATATATAATTTGGTAAAAAGGATTAAAAATTTTGAATCACCATAATAAATATATTTTAATATGTTTAAAATAATTTTCAGTTTTATTGAATAGTGAAAATAGTAAATCACTGTTTCCACTGTTATGGTTAAAATGTGTTTACTAAGGGATTAAATGAATATATAATGATTTGATTTAAAAAAAATGAATATAATATTTATTGGATAAATATATTTAAACCACATATCTTCCTACCTTATAATTCATGCCCATTTTGATTCAAATTCCCATGAAAGTGACCATATATTATTTAATATCTTAAGAAATTCCATGTGTGTCCCTCCCATCACATATTAAAGAGTAGTAATACTACCCCATTATTTACAATATTTGATAATTCTAGATCCAAAAATCCCTAAAAACCCTCCCAGAATAGTTCCCTTTATTCACAGGCATTTGGGTCTTCTAAGTCTTATCTTTCAAGGGATTATTTGTAAGCCAAAGGAGGCCTATCTAAGAAGAGGTATAGATATTAACCAGGTTCTTTTAATTTTATTGCATCTTATACTTCCAATAAACAAGTTATTATCCATAAAAAATTATAAATCTAGTATAATAAATATGACAAGTTGTTATTATAATGATTTAACAACCATGTTCCATAAGTTATAAACCAAATTTGAGATGAAAGTATCACTTGTGCATATGTGTGGACTATCGAATCCATATTCTGATATGATTCATTATAAACACCATCATTCATGGTAGATTATTTTGATATATTTATTTATTATATATTATATTTATTTTATAATAATTATCCATTAATAGTGATTTAATATTTTCCATTCTTTCATTAAATTCAATGTATAATGGAAATGTGACTCAATCATATATATGAATTGTTATCTCCATATAGTGATGTAATTAATTTTTCATCATTGGTTATTGATAATGGTTATTAAGATGTATATAATGAATATATATGGAAATTATATAATTACTAAAATTATATATGTGAATAAATCATGATCAACATGTATGGACCATAGTTGTCAAACCAAAACATACATGAAAAATTGAACAAATTAACACTCAAAATGATGATGATAATGATTTTTTTTAATAAATGGGTGATAAGATGTTATAATTAAAAAATAAAGGTATTATAGGAATTCATATAGTTAAAAAATTTATTTTGAATAAATTTCAATTTTTCATATATGTGGCTATATTTCTTATGAACCAAGACATACTTAAGGGAAGGGTTTATGTTATAATCTCATATTTTTTTACCTTGATTATTTCTGTGTAAAATTTTTATGACGAAATTATATGATCTATCTCTCCAATTTGATGTGTATTTTCTTATTATTTATTTAATTATTGATATTAATATTTTTCTTTTAATTTTTCTCTGTTTATGTACAAAAGTGATTGATATAATTTTTGAAAGAAAATTTGACCTTGGATTTCCCTTCAATGATGACTTTTTTCTTCCATGCCATTTTATATTTATAGTGTTTTCAAGAATATTTTATATATTCCAAAGAAGTTATTTAAATTCAAATTAACTAAATTATACTTTTATTATTGGGGATTAATATTAATCTTATTATCATTTTCAAAACATTGTATTTGTAAACTTTTTCCAAAAAATGGGATCATAATTTTAATTTTTATGTACATCAAATGAAATGTTTTCCGATGAAACCTAAATACTATTATATTGAGTATTAATTTATAATTTAATTTTTTTTTTAAATTAAATATCTTCTTTTATTTTATAGAAATTTTTATATTTTAAATATTTGATTTCAAAATTAAAAACAGTTGTTTCCTTGGGAAATATTGAACTTGTATTTTAATGGTTATTTAATATGTAACTATATTCTTATATGTTAAATATGATTCACTATGGGGATTATCCAATTTTATCATCCTTGTTATTTCTTTATACAATTTATTATTATTATTATGAAATATTAATGAAATCGGTATCCCCTCCTTGTGTTATGATATAATGATATGATGAATTGTTTATGATCTTTTTGTACACATATGTATGCTTTTCATTATGTGATGTGATGGAAAATATTATATATCAGTCTAAATAAATTGGTAAATAACGAAATATAATGATATATGTATTACTAGTATGGGGAGTGAAACAATTTTATTAAGGTAATTTTTTAATAAGATATATTTGGGTGTGAACCTTTCCTGTTAAAATGATTTAATTAGGAGTGAACACAATCAACTATGGTAGTCATATAAGTAATAATTTATTTAAAAAATGATTTTATAGGTTTATGGGTAACATAAAAATTATATTTATTATTATTATTAAATTTTTCTACATGATTTATTTTTGACGATGTTGTTCTCTTGTTTTCTATGCGTTTTTATTGAAAATACCATAATCCATGATTCTTGATTAAAGATATTTGACTGAATATGAATGATTATTCGAGATTTTAATCATGTTATTATACCCTAATTCTTATATTATGACCACTTATGATAATTGATGATATATCTTATGTTTACCCATATGATGAATTTGGATCACCTTGTCTTATGCTTCCCTTCCCAAAATTATGGGAAAAGTTTAAAAGTGTGAAAACTCTAAGAAAAATGATAGTTTTGAACTAATTAATTGGAAATTATGTTAATAATTGATAAACCATTTTTATGTATCCGTGTTTTTAAATAAACTAATAAATTATCAAATTTAGCATGTAATATATTATTATGTAATGGATATTCATTTAAAAAGGAGTAATAATTACGTGTAATAATTATTGGTAGATATATTATTTTGGTCCTAACCATCATAATGTATAATGTATAAAAAACATTCCAATACCATAATATATAAAATTATTCTATTTTCATCAAAATAATCTTTTGTACCCCTATTCAAAATTATGTTCAAACATCAAATAAAAAATAAGATGAAATAGCCTTTTCTTTTGAAAACACTTTAAAAAAAACAATTCCCAAAAAATATTGGTATTGAATATACTTTCTAAACCCATCATCAAGTGAAAATGATTATTCAAAATTAATAATGGTTACTATGGTTGGAAAAGTATTTCTTGTATTAAGAAATTAAAAATATATATTCATTTTCACTTATTTTAATGAATGTATAAAATGACACAAAAATAAAGAATTAAAAATATTAATTATTAAACCATAATAATGAAATTAAATGATAATTTAAAATGGACATAAACTATCAATTCAGAATAGATATTGAACATTATTGAGACCACATAACAAATAGTGATATAGAATAGTATAATATGATTGTAATATATTCAAATAAATTTTCAAATAAAAATACCTTATCTCGAGTTTTGAATCATTATAAACGTCATTTAATTTACTAAAAAAATAATTTTATTAATTATCTACATTATTATTATTATTCATATTTAATCCTTTATTATTACTACCTTTATTTAAGTTATTATTTTTTTAATTTTCTTATTTCATTTTATCTTATATCATCAGGTATTTTGGGGTTGTTTGGTTCATAATCCACAAGATGGTGTTTGTAAGATTACTATGATAAAATTGATAATGGTTACCCAATCCTCATAATACTAATAATTTCCTAATAATTATTCTCATACATCTAATATAATTTATATCCATCCATGTATGGAATCCAAGAAAAATAAAATACCCTATTTCATAGAGCAGGGGGTTTGCATGTACACATGAGTGAAATTTCAATTTTCAAAATGATTGGAGAGGAGAAAAAATAGGGAGGGATTTGGATAGTTATTTTTCGTGTTAATATGTTCAAATTGTGTAGACATGTAAGGGATTAAGGGTTCATTTTATAATTTTAGTTTTTTCATTTCTGTATATATTCATAAATAAAAATAAACCCATTTTAAGGGAAATTGGTACTCAAATTTGATGATGAGATAATTTGGGTTGAAATACACACATAAAATAATATGATTGATAAGGTTTAGTGATAATTTTTTCCTTATATCTTGGTTTTAAACTTTTTACTATGTTAACCATTACTATGATGATAAATGTTTTACCTAGGTAATTTAATTCATATGACCAAAAATAAAAGTCACCTTGTTACCTAATTGTAAAATTGTTGTAAAAAATATTAAATCTGTTTTAAAAGATTAAATTACTATATATGTTAAAACATAATTGTATTATATGTTTACCAAATGCAATGAAATATTTTTTTTAGAAATATGACTTTTTATACCATAATTAATTTCCATCAAAAGTCATATATAGAGTATATCCCCATGAAATTAATTGGTCTATGAATCAATAAAAGAGTTTAATGTGATTTTAATAATAATTCAAAAACAAATTTAACCTTTTATATATCTTACTACTGAAAAAAGTGACAAAATTTATTTCATTTGACAAAATCATTTTGTAGGTTTCAAAATGCCAAGCATATTTTAAAAAATTCCCCAAAATATTATTAAGTTATTGTTTTTAAATCATAAATATACATTTTGTTTAGAAATTTTTTTCATGAAAATTAAATCCATTCTTATATCAATATAATGTTATAAATTTTATGGTATTTGAAAAATCATTTTTTTTCACATTCACCCAAAAATATCAAATTTCAGAAAAATCCATGAAATCCATTCAAAGATAATTTTTCATTCAAAATTTCAATAATTAATTCATTTGTGGAAATTAAAATTAATAAATATATATTTTTAAGTGAATAAATATAAAAAAAACTATTTTGATAAAAATATATCATTTGAACATTAAGTGTTCTTAATCATATTTTGTATCAATTTCTAATAAAATTAATGTTAATATATGTGTTCAAATATTGAAATCATGTATATTAGAATAATAATATTTTATAATTTTTTGATTTATTAAAATAAAATATTTAATAGTTATCTTTTAAAAGAAAATATTTTAGGTTGAATAATATTAATTATTTATCCTCTATATGTAAGAAATTTTAATTGATTGATAAAATTTTCATTACTATAGTTTTTATTATTATAATTTTCAGATTAATTTGTTTCTAATATTTCATGAATCATTCATGTTTCATGTTTTTTGTTATATAATCTTTCAATCATTTTATTATTTAATTTGAATAACATATTTAAATCCCATTGTTCTTCAGTAATGGGTTGGGGAGCATGAGGTTTGGTGTTTCAAAGTGATTTTTTTTCAAGAGACGAGATATGTCAAGGTTGTTATTGAAAAATTTCATAGTCATCATGTCCATAATATAATGGATGATCTCTCTCCAAGAAGATTTTTGGGTCTAGTCAGGAATTGTGTTTTTCCCCAGTAATTTTCATATCTTGTTTAAATTATTAAATTAGAAGAAGTGAAATGATGTAAGAGGATTTGACCTGAACCCTATTAGAAGACATTACACATCAATGGACCATAATAGTTATTAGTGTATTAGTGAAATATATTTCTATATACAAAGATAATAATTACAGTAATGAAATAACATAGAAGAGAATAATAATATTTTCAAATCATTTTTAGAGAAGATAAAAATAGAGTTTACTGAGATATATGAAAAAAGTAACACAATGCACAATTGAAATGTCTATTTAAACTATTATTAGAAGAAGGGGTTCCAGATGAGGGTAAATAAAATATAGTACATTACAATATATATATATATATATTTGAGTGAGGAAGTATATGATGGGATACTAGATTTGTGTAATAAGTAAATGAAGAAGAAGAAAAAGAATGCATTATCGTTTTATTACAATGAAGAGTAAATCCAGAGGAGTGGATAAAAACTATTAGAGTACAAGAAGAAAAAATTATAATGTCATTAATATCTTTCCAATAGATAAGAAAGATTTTACATGAGTTTTTAAGGAAATATAATGATATTTTTATTGGTTATGTTCATATAAAACTTATGTAGAAGTATGAAGTGGATATCATGGAAACTTATCTATATCTAGTGAATCAACATCAATTTTGATGTTGTTCAGACTTGGTGGTTGATTCCAAAGTAGTTATACATTATAATGATGTTGTAAAAGCATAGGAGTTAAGAGAGTAACCATTTCATGGAATTTATCAATCCTAAAACTTTTATAGTGAGTGACCATGGGCATAATATTAAACTAGCATAAATTAACAAAAAATTAGTTCATTTAATTAATATTAGTGCATCAAAATTATTATATCATATGATATATTAATTATCATAGTATATCTAATCAAATAAATATTTCATTTCAATTTTTGTAATATTTATTTATATTTTTAAATATGTGGTATGTGATTATGGGATAAATACCCTGGTTAAATCTGATAAAGGTATAGAAAAGTGAGATAACTATCTGATCTCAATTAAAGGACGAAATCAAGTGGGAACCTATTAGTAATGAGGCCAATATCATATATGGAAGAAAAAATTGTGTAAAATGTATTATTTTTAAAAAAATACAATCATTGATTACTCCTCCCCCCACCATGGGTATCTTCCACTAATGTCCCCAGTGGGTTCAGGCAATTGTTATTGGAGAATGCGTTCCTTTTATTTATTCTTTTATATTATTGATTAGTCTGATTAGTAATTTGATATGAGTTTCATTCTTGACTTATATTCTAACTAGTGATATTTAAACGTATATTAATATATTGAATAATAACTCCAAGGGTACTAATTATACTATATAATTTTTAAAAACATTATTTCAAATGGAATAATAATGCAGTACTTTATTGTATAGAAGGAATCCATATGATGGTCAATCAATTAATTAACTCAAGTTTCATGTTTACTTTTCTTAATATCTTTAATTCCATCATATATTTGAATATTATAATAATGTGAATAATCAGAAGAACATAAAATGGAAGCAATCCATATATTAGATTAGATATGATATAGGGTATTAAAAGATAATGTGAGGTTAAGATAAGAGAATATGTAACCATCCATTCTGGTGAAATTTCTAGAAATTGAATTTGGTAAATTAAATAAATAATAAAATACCAATTAAAGTATTTATAGATGTAATGTAAAAGATTGATTCTCAATATATGGAATTATAGAAGATGTATTACAAAGTCAATGAGTACATAAATGGTTTTGAAGGGAAGGAAAATGACTCAAACATGTTTCAAAACTTGAAATAGAAGAAGGATGATCTTGTTTCACATATAGAAGAATTGGTTGAGAAAAATCGAAGACTAATTCATGTGGAGATATACATGAAGAAATATATAAAGTAATTGTATGAAAAAATGAATATTCAAAGGGATTTATCAATGGACTTGTATATGATATAGAAAACCATATGCTTATTGAGATTTTTCTAAAATCTAGAATTATCCCTCTTAAAACACAACTTGAAGAGAGGATAAATTATAGAATGGATTTTGGATCAAATTTGAGATACATGAGTTGAAAATTGTTGGATAAGTACGAGAAGATAAATATTTTCACAGTGAGTCTGAAAACATTTAATAATAGGACTAATATTCCTTCCTTGTTAGTATGAATAAATGGAGTCCATGATTGTGTAAATATATAATTCTGAGATAATAAAAATATTGTTACTAAATCTCAAAGATATGGATCCTCAAGAAAGGTATTTAACAAATGTTACTTTTTTGGCAGATTGGTACACTCAATGAGTGTTTGTGTAGAATTTTAAGGGATCAATGTAGAAAAAACGACATTGCAAACATATATAAATTATGGATTTGATATAAAGGGTATTAATTTAATGTGATAATTTCTATTAGTTCTTTCCAAGATCATATGGATAGAAATTTAAGGAATTGGTGTGTTAAAAGATTCATAATTAAATCTTTCATTCTAAGGAAAATAATTAAGGGATTATACAATAAGATAAATTTTTTTATTCTACTAAAAAAGTTAAATAAATTTTAATAAAAAAATTATTGACATCAATTAACTGTCTATCAACCACAAAAATACATTCAATCCTTGTATCCCACATGGAATATATGAAAAATAAATCATAGGGGAAAATAAGGACATTTCATTATCCATAAGAAAGGTGAAATAACATGTAATGAAAGTCCTACTAATGATGGAAAATATTGAGGTGGAAAACCGTGCGGCCTACCCAGGTAAACCGTGCAACCCTCTTCCTCCAGACAGTAGCATGCGCAAGGTTCACGTACAGTTTGTCAAACCGTGCGGCCAAACCGTGCAACCTCTTAATGTTGGGAAAAATTACGAAATTGCCACCCCTGGATTTTAAGAACCCACTCAGGATTTCCTCTCCATTCCTCCCTCTTCACCCTAGGAATGAACCTAATCTCCCTAGAGCTCTTATAGGTTGATCTCCCTCATTTATAAGGAATTTTTGGTGTCGTTGGATGCAGATCAAAGCTCCAGCTAAGGCTAATCCCATCATTTATTCTCTATTTGGTTTAGGGTTTATATCTTCTCACCCTCTTGTACCGAAGCTCTAGAACCCTATCTTTTGTGTGAGCCATAGGATGAAGCTCCAAATGCTAGAGGGACTGATGTCAAAGGACTCGATTGAGTGTGTGTTCAACCACGGTTTCGAGGTAGGTGGTCTACAAAAGTTATCTCGTAGTTTTATGGTGTATTTATGCAAGTGTGGCTTTTCTCATGGTTTCTTTTTTATGATATTTGATCAACCTGGATGTCGTTAGTATAAATGGTGCTAAAAAACGGTAAATGGGATCCATCACGATCTCTAGGGGATGCGTTGAGAATGACTTGACCTAATTGGGGCCATCCATGGGATGTGTCGGCTTTTCTCGGGCTTAGGGATTGCTATTAAACAAGTGACCTTGTAGTAATAAATTGTAGAGCCCTGGATGAATATATTTCATGATTGGTTGAACTTGGAATAGAACTTAGGTGATAAACCTAGACTTGGAAATAACCTAAGGGTTATTTGGAATGGGCTGAATGGTTGATTAGTGGAAATGATGAATGGGTTAAATGGGTTATTGTGTAAACTGATTAAAGACCATAACATGATAAGTTAAGGGTTTAGTGTTTAATTCATAGTGAGATAAGCATAACACATGGGAATTGGGTAAATGGTTAAATGATGTAAAATGGTCATGTGTTAATGGGTTAATGTAGAGACCCGAAACCTGATGTATAAGGTCATTACATTACTTTTATGGAATCCTTAATACATAACAAAAACAGACACACAAGGACCGTAACCGTGTAGTGTCTTTGTAAAATTGGAACTTAATCTTCTAATCATGGTGAATGATCTTCAACATCTCCCATAAAGATCTTCCACTATTTGTTTCCTTACTTAAAACATTATTTTGATCCTGGGGGAAAGAAAACATATAAAGGGTGAGCTCTAATGCTCAATAAGGGTAAGCATGGATAAAATAAAACAAATAATATACATTTGAACTTAAAAACATCAACATAATGTTTAAACATCAAAATTTTGAGCAACGACATAAAACATGGAAGTACACAAGGCATATATCATAATGGAACATAAACCATGCTAAAATAGTATGGGAAATAAAACATGTAATTGTGGAATCCATTAAGCACATGTAATGATTTTCGTAGTAGCCAAGGCATTGCTGCCAAGACCATCTTAGTGGACAATGTCACATTCTGAATTGAGTTCACTCCTCGTTTCAGTCCTGTAACACTGAACCAGATTAACTTACCATTCCAGCCATGTCTATCTCATGAGATAAAAAATCTTTACCCAATGAATTGGAGGGAGATATAGGTCCCACCTATCTCATAATGAAATCATTATTACTTGTGCCACAAAATAAACATACATCATTCATAATAACCCAACAAATAAAATGGGTTTCCAAAACATCATCCCATTATCACATAATCCACATAAAAGTATTGGATATCATTTCATAATAATAAAAGTGAAACCATTAAAATAATAGAGGCATGATACTTGAAACATGCACATATGAAATAATGTCATCTTAGAAGAAAAATGGTTTTGATAAAACACTTGAAATGAATTCTTGAGGAAAATATCCTTTCTTTTTCGAAATCATTCTCTTTTCACAAAATGTCATGAAATTTTAAAAGAAATGGATTTTGTTAAAAATAGTCATGAAATATTTTGGAGGAAGCATCATGAAAATATGGCTTTATAAAACCGTAAAAATCCTTTCATTCCGTATAAGATAATAAAAACATTCTCCTCGTACTTTTTTTGGAAAATTCAAAAAGTACCACCTATGGTAAAAAAAAGAAAGATTCCTTCCATAACACAAATTAAAAGTCAAAGTGGGGTAAGCATGCCATTAAAAATACATGTAATAATATCAAAAACTTTATGAAAAACATTTTATGATCATGGATGAAAAATATAACCCCATTAAATACTTATGTATAAACAATCTCGGATAAGAATGAGATTGGAATAATTGTCCCTTACATTTAGTCCTATTTGCTTCCTAAGTGTCTGAACCTCCTGTATAATGATTTAAATAATTTCATTGAATAATTAAATAATCATACTCATTGTTATGATATCATATATAGTTCACTTATGACTTTATGTTACCCGTTCTTTTGTAAATTCCATGTTAAAGAGTGTTTTGGGTAAAATCGTTTCATTTGACATCCGTGTTTTGACGTGTAATTATTCATATGATCACTGAGATCATAATTACTTAATTCCGGAATATAAAACATGATTTATATATAATTTATTTTCAGAATATACATATATATAATAGATCATTAAAGGGAATGAAATACACCGTTCATGGAGACGGTAGGCCGTACGTACGCATGAACGCTGTTTTCGTTTTCTTATTGAGTTGAATGGAATTAAGTAGATTACATACATATATATAAATATTAATCCAGTATAATTATTATGTCATATATTTCATGATTACTTATTATATATATTTTATAAACATTCATGAATGGTTAACGTGGAGAAAGAATCTCATCACGTCGTGGAGACGGTAGTCTGTACGTACGCACAAGCGATGATATCGTTCTCATGATCATGGAGTTGTATTGGAGTGTATGTATAATATTTTATAATCTATATCACTTTACAATAATCATATATAGTTATTATGTACACCATTATACCCATTCAAGTAAGGTGGTGGAAAATAGACTACACCACGGTGTAGAGACGATATTCCATACGTACGCACGCGCGGTGATTTCGTTTTCCGTAGGATGGATAGATGGTGAAATAGGGTTGTTTCATACTTATAATAATAAATCCGTATATGAGTGATACTGATGTTATTACTTCATAATGAAAAAACCTAAGAAGAAGAAGTGGAAGAAGAAATAAAGTTGAAAGAATTGGTAACAGACATTACCTCTTCTTTGAAGCGCCTCTTTGAGATCTCCTTTTAGGGCACCAAAATTGGTCTTTGAGGATGAAAAAAACATCTAGGATGTTTCTAGGGAAGTGGAGTAGAGAATTTGGTAGGGGTTGGCCATGCTTGAAGGCTCAAAGTGGTGCGAGGAAGAGAGGGAGGAGGTGCCCTTTTATAAGGGAGGAGAGGGGCACCTTTGGAAAAACAAAATATATTATTTTATTATAAAGTCATATTCGGATTTAAATAGCTCCAAATTGATTTATTTCGATTCTAAGGTGGGTATTGGTCGAGAAAAGCTCATCAAATAGAATTTAGACATGTTTAAGTTCCTATTTTAACCTTATCATTTATATTTACCTTTAAGTTAGATAATTTTAGGTTTACCGTGTCTTCTTGTGTTCTTATAGTATAAGGTTAATAAACATTCTATAATCAGCCAAACAGACCCCAAGTTGTATATTATTAATATATATAACCTTATATATGTCATGTGGCCGAAAATTAGATTTTTTAGAATAAAATAACAACTAATAATATAATATTTGTTTTAAAAACTATTTTCTGTCAATTTTGACACTATTTAGTAATTGTTTTTTTGAAAATCATAAGAAAATGATTTGTTCAAAAAAAGTTAATTAAATCAATACTAACATGTAATATTAACCAATAAAATCAGTGGAATTCATAAAAAGTCTAATATAACATTTATTTGGGTATTTATAACATCAATTATGTCAATATTTTATTAATAAGATAATTACTACATCATCTTTGTGTCAGAAATAAATTAACTTATTTAAAGTCTAAAAATTACAAATAAAATATCATTATGTAGGAAATATTTTTATCTTTATAATTAATATATATAGTCGAATTTATCTTATGTATAACCCTATATGAAAAATGATATACTTATTAAACATTGATTTTAAATATTTTAACCCTTCTTTAAATAAATTAATAATAAATATCCTAATCTAATCCAAGTGGGGCTAAATGGTCATATTTTATTCCTAAGGTTTTTTTTGGTCGAATTAAACTAATCCAAATGAATTAGAACATGTTTTAGGGTAATAATAATATCATATTTACCCTTAATTACCCTATATACTTTTAACCGTGGTAAATAAAGTAAAAAGTTACTATTCACCAAAAATTATTTTCATCTCATTGAACCACATATTACATACTGACATCTACCGTGTCTCTCAGATTTTTGAAATTCCACTCATAGAAGCGGTAAAATTATGTTTTATGAAAAATTCATTTTTTTACTACCACTTAGTGGTTTCACTATTCATCAAAAAATGAAAGTTTCAAGAAAAATACCAAAAATAAGGCCTAAGTTATATTTGATATTATGAACTCAAAAATGATGAATATTTTACCAAATTCAAAAAATATATGTTTCATTAATTAATTTAAAAATTAATTCCCGTCGTCAAAACAAATAGTGTGTTCTTAAGAGATAATAACTATCAAAAGATTGACACTTGTTTATGTCTGGTTTAAATGTGAAATTACATTCAATGACCAAAATTGTATTAAATTGTAAAAATATATTCTAAATATAATTTAAAACCACTCAAATTAATAATATATCACTATTAATTATTTCGATTAAAAAGGTTGTTTTTAATTAAAATTAATAATTTTCAATATTCATCAGAAAATGAAAGTTATCCGAAAAGTACCAAAATTTTACCCTAAGCTAATTTTGATATTCCGAATCCAAAAATGAAGTCCATTTTGAAAAATAAAATTTTAAAAATTTCAAAAAGTGGTTATTACTATTCATAAAAGCTAGTTTTAATAATATATTAATAGCATATCGTTGTTTAGTGAAACTCGGTATTGCATACTACACACGCTATCGAGGAAGGTCATGATTGCGTGTAATGCAAGGCAAGTCAAGGATGCATGTTGTGCAAGATCCTTTTATTGTAGCGTACAACATAAGACATTAATGAAATTAAAAAGAATATTTTTCATAAAATCTCGGGGTGTTACATTCTACCCCCCTTAAAATGAATTTCTCCCCCGAAATTCATCGGGGTTATAAATGGTTTACTACTCAAAAGTTTCTTTAATAGAAACCCACATAGTAAAAGGAATACCAAAACAAATCTTTAAAAACAAAAGTATGGAATGTAACGGTTACCCAAATAAACTAATCACTGGGTTTCAACATAGGTGAAAATATGGATATGGATGAGAAATCTAACCATTATGTTCTGATAGAGAGTGGTTGAGAACATGGCTATGAAAAAAACAACAGTCACAATGCCAGAAATTTGTGAGGATCTAGGGTACCATCTAATTCATCGGATATAAGGGCACTAGGAAAACATTTTTGGTTTTCAAGATCATTTCCTTAACATTGATGAAATTGGAATTAGTTGAAATACTTTCGTGAGTTTGGTATAGTCTCACCATTGGTCGTTATTTGGATAATTTACACTTCATATCTTAATGAAATAAAGTTGAATTTGTCATTCGTGATGTGTTAGTAGATCATGTGATAGAATGATGGGTCATTCCATCTGTCTCAATCAAAAGGTTAGAAAAGTTATCAACAATAACATAAGTCCATCTATAGTGAGATTAATCATATATGGTTCCTAAAATGGACTTATACTTCATATATCATACTTCTTAATATAAAAAAAATAGTTTTTACTAAACAAGGGCTTCTTGTAGGCCAGTGTTAGGCGATTAAGGCTAGTCGCACTTTGGTTGTGGGTTCGATTCCCACAGCCTTGTCCGATGCGATGGGCTGTCGCATGTCCTGTATGTTGTCCTTTTTCTAAACTACATTACTATAAAATCCCATTAATAATATCGAAAAAAGTTCTATCCTTAAACAATACTAACATATGTCCAACATAATCCATACCAATCTTTAGGTTTATCTAAAATACTTTTGTCCAAGCTCATAGTATAAAGAAAATGATTACTTGAAATGTCATCAACCAAGCATGTGAATACCATCATTTATCCCCCATATATCGTGTGGGTCACATTCCAATCATGTGAATACCTTAATCATGTATTCTCTTAAAAAATGAATACCCATTTAATCTTAGTGAAAACATGAATGCTGTCAAAAGTTAACTCTTTTCCACATACCAGAATCCCAAAAATTCTATATACTCAAACCATGATACAAATTAGTCCATATATTAATCATGATCTCATGAATACTATCAAACATATTATATTCTCTTTATCCCTTCATGATGTGCATATCTTCTGCTTTCCAAAAATATTTCAATCACTTTTCATTGTTACTGATGCTATATTTTTATAGAAAACCACAATGGACCAATACATAGATATTCCAATATACGATTAAAGTACCTCAATCACATTATTCTTGAATACCAATACATAAACACTTAAAACCATCATCTTCAATGATTATCCAGGAATAAGTCCTTCATTAATTTAGAAGTAACCTTTTTTAGGTCAGGTCATTGGGTTGGGTAATGCCCATGTTCTCCACAAATAAGACATTGAACTCCATAACAGTCTCTCACTCTATGTCCCTTTTGTCCACATAGATAACATCTATCCCACCATTTGAGGTATTCCTCAAGGTTCTTCTTCCCTTCTTTATAAATATCAATCTTCCTTTCTTTATGATCCTCAACATGTTAACATGCATAAAAGACTATCTTCCTCTTATTTGATGAATTTCATACCAATAAATTTCACCTTGTTAATCATATATCGTGATGACTGATTTGTAATAATCACAATATCTTTCTCTCTAGGAATTACTCAGTTTTGTTTCTCATAGTCACCAATTTGTCCATTGGATTCAATGCTAACTGAATTCTTTCGGGTTCCCTCCATTGACTAAAACACAAAAAGAATTCTGTGAGAAGCAAAAATCATACAAGGAAAATAACATAATCTAGGGGAGTACCTTCAACATCTAACATCCTAGGTTTAATTCTAATATCGTTAATTTAATTATATGACTATAAACTATACTTATACTTATCCTTAGGGAAATCCCTAGACAAACCTTAGAAATATCTCTAGGGATCTCATTAAAGTTCTCGCATCCTAGTTTCCAATGGTTGACTAAACCTTTTCTTTGATACCAACTGTAGAGACCCGAAGCCTGACGTACAAGGAAATTACATTACTTTTGAGGAATACATAATACATAACAAAAACAGACACACAAGGACCGTAACAGTTTAGTGCCTTTGGAAACTTGGAACGTAATCTTCTAATCATGGTGAAAGATCTTCAACATCTCCCATACAGATCTTCCACTTTTTGATTCCTTACCTAAAACCTTTCTTTTGATCCTGGGGGAAAGAAAACATATAAAGGGTGAGCTCAAATGATCAATAAGGGTAAACATGGATAAAATAAAACAAACCATATACATTTGAACTTAAAAACATGATCATAATGTTTAAACATCAACATTTTGAGCAACGACATAAAACATGGAAGTAGATAAGGCATAGATCATAATGGAACATAAACCATGATAAAATAGAATGGGAATAAAACATGTAATTGTGGAATCCATTAATCACATGTAATGATTTCCATAGTATCCAAGGCATTGCTTCCAAGACCATCTTATTGGATAAAGTCCCATTCTGAATTGAGTTCACTCCTCGTTTTAGTCCTGTAACACTGAACCGGATTAACTTAACGTTCCAGCCATGTCTATCTCATGAGATATAAAATATTTACCCAATTCATTAGTGGGAGATATAGGTCCCACCCATCTCATAATTAATTCATTCTTACTTGTTCCACAAAATAAACATACATCATTCATAATAACCCAACGAATAAAATGGGTTTCATAAACACCATCCCACCATCACATAATCCATATAAAAGTAATGGATATCATTTCATAATAAAAAAAGTGAAATGATGTAAATCATAGAGACATGATACATGAAACATACAAATATGAAATAATGTCATCTTAGATGAAAAATGGTTTTGATAAAACACTTCAAATGAATTTTTGAGGAAAATATCCGTTCTTTTTCAAAATCATTCTCTTTCCACAAAATGTCATGAAATTTTAAAAGAAATGGATTATGTTAAAAATAGTCATGAAATGTTTTGGAGTAAGCATCAGTAAAATAAGGCTTTATAAAACTGAAAAAATCCTTTCATTCTGTATAAGTTAAAAAGAACATTCTCCTCGTACTTTTGTCGGAAAAGTCAAAAAGTACCACGTATGGTAAACAAAAGAAAGATTCCTTCCATAACACAAAGTAAAAGTAAAAGAGGGGTAAACATTACATTAAACATACATGGAAGAATATTAATAACTTTATGAAAAACATTTTATGATCATGGATGAAAAATATAACCCCAGTAAATACTTACGTATAAACAATCTCGGGTAAGAATGAGATTGGAATAATTATCCCTTACCTTTGGTCCGATTTTCTTCATATGTGTTCAAACCTCCTGTATATTGATTTAAGTAATGTCATTGACTTATTCCAGAATCATACTCATTGTTATGATATCATATATAGTTCACTTATGACTTTATTTTACCTGTTCTTTTGTAAATTCCATGTTAAAGAGCATTTTGGGTAAAATCGTTTCATTTGTCATCCGTGTTTTGACTTGTAATTATTCGTATGATCACTTAGATCATGATTACTTAATTATAGAATATAAAAAATGATTTATATATAATATATATTAAAAATATACATATATATAATAGATTAGTAAATGGAAATAAATACACCGTTCTTGGATACGGTAGGTCGTACGTACGCATGAACGCTGTTTTTGTTTCCTTATTGAGTTGAATGGAATTAAGTAGATGACATACATATATATACACATAAATCCAGTATCATTATTATTTCATATATTTCATGATTACTTATTATATATATTTTATAATCATTCATGAATGGTTAACGTGGAAAATGAATCTCATCACGTCATGGAGACAGTTGTCCGTACGTACGCACGAGCGATGATATCGTTTCATGATCGTGGAATTTTATTGGAGCGTATGTATACTATTTCAGAATAAATATCACTTTACAATAACCATATATAGTTATTATGTACACCATTATACCCATCCAGGAAAGGTGGTGGTGGAAAGTAGATTACACCACGGCGTGGAGACGGTATTCCGTACGTACGCACGCGCGGTGATTTCTTTTTCCGTAGGATGGATAGATGGTGAAATATGGTTGTTTCATACTTATAATAACATATCAGTATATGAGTGATACTTATGTTATTACTTCATAATGAAACAACCTAAGAAGAAGAAGTTGAAGAAGAAATAAAGTTGAAAGAATCGGTAAGAGACATTACCTCTTCTTTGAAGCGCCTCTTTGAGATCTCCTTTTAGGGAACTAAAATTGTTCATTGAGGAAGACCAAAACCTCTAGGATGTTTCTAGGGAAGTGGAGAAGAGAATTTGTCAGGGTTTGGTCGATCTTGAAGGCTCAATGTGGTGTGAGGAAGAGAGGGAGAAGGTGCCCTTTTATAACGGAGGAGAGGGGCACCTTTGGAAAAACTAAAAATATTATTTTATTATAAAGTCATATTCGGTTTTAAAAAGATTAAAATTGATTTATTTGGATTATAAGGTCGGTAAGGGTCGAAAGACTCTCATCCAATAGAATTTAGTCAATTTTAGGTTCCTATTCTAACCTTATCATTTATATTACACTTTAAGTTAGATAATTTTACTTTTACCGTGTCTTCTTCTGTTCTTATACTATAAGTTAAATAAACATACTATAATCAGCCAAACGATCCCCAAGTTGTTTATTATTAATATATATAACCTTATATAAGTTATTGGGACAAACATTAGAATTTTAGGAATAAAATAACAATTAATAATATAATATTTGATTTAAAAACTATTTTATGTCAATTTCTAAACAATTTAGTAATTGATTTTTGTGAAAATCATAACAGAATGATTAGTTCAAAAAAAGTTAATTAAATCAATACTAACATGTCATATTAACCTATAAAATTAGTGGAATTCATAAAAAGTCTCAAATTATATTTATTTGGGTATTTATAACATAAATTATGTCAATATATTATTAATAAGATAATTACTGCATCATCTTTGTGTCATAAATAAATTAACTTATTTAAAGTCTAAAAATTACAAATAAAATATCATTATGTAGGAAATATTTTTATATTTCTAATTAATATTTATTGTCGAATTTATCTTATGTATAACCCTATATTAAAAATGATATACTTATTAAACTTTGATTTTAACTATTTTAACCCTACATTAAATAAATTAATAATAAATGTCCTAATCTAATCCAAGTGAGCCTAAATGGTCATATTTTATTCCTAAGGTTGTTTTTGGTCGAATTAAACATAGACAATAGAATTAGGACATGTGTTAGGGTAATAATAATATCATTTGTACCCTTAATTACCTTATTTACTTTTAACCGTGGTAAAAAAAGTAAAAAGTTACTATTCATCCAAAATTATTTTCATCTCATTGAACCACATTTTACTTACTGATATCAACCTTTTCTCTCGGATTTTGGAAATTACACTCACAGAAGCGGTAAAATTATGTTTTATGAACAATTCATTTTTTACTACAACATAGTGGTTTCACTATTCATCAAAAAATGAATGTTTCCAGAAAAATACCAAAAATTAGGACAAAGCTATATCTGATATTATGAACTCAAAAATGATTTCTATTTTACCAAATTCAAAACTTATCAGTTTAATTAATTAATTTAAAAATTATTTTCCATCGTCAAAACAAATACCGTGTTTTTAAGATATAATAACTATCAAAAGATTGACAGTTTTTTATGTCTAGTTTAAATGTGAAATTACATCCATTTAACAACATTGTATTAAATTGTAAAAATATATTCTAAATATACTTTGAAACCACTAAAATTAATAATTTATCACTATTAATTATTTCGATTAAAAATGTTGTTTTTATTTAAAATTTAGTACTTGTCACTATTCATCAGAAAATGAAAGTTATCTGAAAAGTACCAAAATTTCACCCTAAGCTAATTTCAATATTCTGAATCCAAAAATGAAGTCCATTTTGAAAAATAACACTTACAAAATTTCAAAAAGTGGTTATTACTATTCATTATAGCTATTTTTAATAATATTTTAATATGATATCGTTGTTTAGTGAAACTCGGTATTGTGTACTACACACGCTATCGAGGAAGGTCGTGATTGTGTGTAATGAAAGTAAAGTCAAAGATGCGTGTTGTGAAAGCTCCATTTAGTGTAGCGTAGAAAAAAGGAATTAATGGAATTAAAAATAATATTTTTCATAAAATCTCTGGGTGTTACAGTTAAGGCATAATGTGAATTCCCATGTGGTTTGTTGTGAATGGTGTTTGTCAAAGGACAATGGTATGGTGGTTTGATGATCACTTATATATATAACCATGTGCACATATCTTGTTAGAGTGGGGTATGAATTGAAGATCTACGCCCATGGGTCGACTGAAGATAGAAGCTCTGAAATCCACCCTAAATACACGGGGTAGGAATGGGGACTGATGATCTATTCTCCTAACGGTTTCATCCACCCGGACTGAGGTTTCGAGGTGAGGATAAGGTTACTATGAGAGGGTTAGTCCAAGTGATATAGGATAAAGATGTTTTTACCCTCTTGCATGTGATTTTTGGCCTTCGACCCATGTAATATAATGTATGTGATTAAACCATCGAAATATGATGAAATGGTAAGTGATGATAATTGGTGTGAAATGAATGGTAATGGAATTGGTAATGCCTTTGGATATGAACTAGTTAATGGATCCTTAAATAATTACTTGGAAATTATCATTCATATTCCCTTTGCATTAACTGCCTATTCTTATAGGATATTTTGTAGACACTATTGGTGGCAGCCTACTGAGTTGTACTCACACCCTGCTCGGGCCACCATTGAGTACCCAAGAAGGATTCATGATTTCTGGTCAAGAGAAGGGAAAGGGTTCTTTCTAGATAGTTGAGTGGACATGGGTAACACTTTATGGAGGATCCAGACATGGATTTGGGGCCATTTTGGGGGATTTTGGCCACTACCTTTATCTTGGGCTTTTGTTCACTTTTTCGCTTGTTGTAGGACATGTCATATTTATTGTTGGAAATGGTTGTTATACATGTTACTTGTTTATTGATTATTGTTTCCTCTATTGGTTTATTTATATTATGTCTTACTTTGATAAAAATGGGGTATAGTCTCCCCACTTGACCATAAAGACCCCTGCTGTGAGTCGGAAGCCTTTGGCATACGAGGAGGCGCGCTTAATGTTATATAACTACCTAGATAGGAGCACTGGTTTAGTGGCTTCCAGGTCAGGGACAATACAATGTTGTATCAGAGGAGGTCTTTCTTCTCTTTCTTTGAGGACTTATTATTTGGGATAGGTTGCCAAGGGTTAAGATGCGTCGGGCCTTGGTAAATGAGCTTGTGCTTGGGAGTAGCTAACCCATGTATGAGGGAAAACCCAAGTCACCCTGGGTGGGAACTGTTGTTCTTGGTTGTGTGTTGTTACAGTTGATGATATTTCACCGTTTGGTGATGCACATGTGGTTTTATGTGACTGTTTTATGATATTTTCCTCGTGGACTTAACTATATGAGGATTTTCATTCATGCATCATTGTAGGCACCTAGGGGGATATGTGACATGCACAGTGTTATGCACATGCACGAGGTGGGTGTGTGAGGTAAGAAAGTAGGGTGCATCATGAATTTCATGAAACCCAGAAATAATGAGATGAATGAAATAATTCAAGTGGGTAAAATGATGTTTAATGAAATATAAGGGTTTGAAATAAAGTGTAAAATGTTTTTGTAAAATGCTGTGTGAGTTTGGTGGTAGTGGATGGTTGTTTACCCCATGTAGACCATGGCCCGCAGTAGAGATGGTTGGGGCAGTGAATTTGAGGTTCTAATGTCATTGAATGAGTATATGAAAATGGGTTTTTGTAGCTAGTAAAGGGAATTTAATGAAGTTGTGAATGTTTTATGGTATTCCTAATAAACCTCATGCATGGAAATGTAGAGAGATTCCACCACGACATCAGTTACTAGTTGGGAAATGAGAGGATGTCGTTGAGAAAACTCCTCTGGTAGAATTGCATGAAAATGTTGTGATAAATGAAGGTAGAGATGGCCTGTTTCGGGAGAACCTGGATCGCCTTATGTAGATGATGGATCGAGACCCAGGGCGGGTTGCACCGAGTATGTTTGAGATGACCTGGGAATTCCAGTTGTAGCACCCTCTAACCGTCCCCATATAGGGTGGGCCAGAGGCAGTAGAGTTCTCGTTAGAGTCCATCTAGATGATACTGGATAATTTGGAGACCCCTGTGGAAAAGTGAGTAATGATGGCTGTTTATATGTTGCGGGTCCAGGCAAGGCATTGGTGGGACATTCAGGCTCAGATCGAGTAGGATGAGGGGATGTCGTGGGAGGTTTTCCAGGAGATGTTTCTGGAGGATTTCTACCCAGAGACTTTGAGGCCAGAGCGGGCTACAGAGTTTATGAGCCTAACTCAGGGATCGCTATCGTTGATGGACTATGCTAGTCGCTTCACTGATTTGCGATGCTTTGTCCATGATTTTGCAGGGGAAGAGGTAGTGGTAGAAAATCATTTCAAGGACGGGTTGAGAGATGAGTTAGGTCCCATGTAAATATCTTCTGCTTGAAGAGGTTTGAAGAGGTGATGTATTCGGCACTCGTCCATGATGCGAACATGAAGAGATCTTCGGGTGGTGGGATTTTCATTCCAACTGGGTGGACAATTGGTTCATTTTACGAAGGTTAGAAGCGCAGTTTGGATAGTTTCTAGCATGGTGGTCAGAATAGAGGGTTATCCTCTCTTGGTGGGAACCAGGTGTTCTGTTATCAGTGCGGTAGTCCAGGGAACATGCATTGTCAGTGTCCTCGACTTCCAGTTGAGTTTCGTTCATGCGGTAGGATGGGGAATGTGCAGAGTTTTTGCAGGAACCCTCGACAGATGGGTGAGTATGATGATGAAAAATAGGTACCAGGTATGGGAAGGGGATCAATTTCCCCGTATCAGGCAGGCAGTTGGAGCTCCACGGGCCATACTGGCAGGGGCAGAGGATGTGGAACTCTAGGGAAAGATTGCTCATGCCAACAGGGCAGTGCGGCGCAGGGTGCTCAGGTTGGAGCCTAGGGTAGAGGGGCAGACCAGCTTCATGCAATTCAGTTTGCGCCTGGTGATGGCGAGGTCGGACTGTCAAATGTTCGAGGTACGATCCTTGTAGCTTCTATGTTTTATAGTGCATTGTTTGACACAATTTCCACACATTATTTTGTTTCTACTCAACTTGTGGTAGTACTGGGTTTACCTATGGAGGAGGTGTGTGGAGCCATGTCAATTGACACTCCATTGGGGGTGCGAGTTGAGGATATCAAGCAGTGCAATGGATGTGCCTTAGATGTTGATGGGTGTCATTTTTTGTGGGAATTATTTGTTTTCGAGATGTCAATGTTTGACCTAGTCTTGGGAATAGATTTTTTGGTGTTTTATTGGGCGCACATAGACTTTAATCGTTATAGAGTATCGTTCAGGTCCCTTGAGGGTGACATTTATATTCACCGTGGAAAATGGGATGTTCGAGCAGGGCGTGCAGGCCTGTTCTGTCAATAGATGAGTGGACTCATAGCTCAAGTGGCATGTCTCATGCTTGATGATGATGAGGGAGGGGAACAATATAATTTTCCTCCCATGGTGGATCGATTCAGGATGGGTTTCTTGAGGGTTTCTCTAGGTTACAACCCGAGAGGGATATCATGCTCCCGATCGAGTTGCTCCCAGGAGAGAAGCCAGTTTCTATTCCACCATACTGAATGGCACCACCAGAACACCAGGAACTGAAGGATCATCTTGAGGAGTTGGAGCGTATGGGGTTTATCCATCCTAGTACGCCTCTTTGGAAATCTCCTCTACTTTTTCTTAAGAAGGCCGATGGGTCGTTGAGGCTATGTGTTGACTATCAAATGTTGAATTAGAAGATAGTGAAAAATTGGTACCCTCTTCCTAGAATTGACGACCTGTTTGATCAGTTGAGGGGTGAATCAGTGTTTTCTAAGATTGATCTAAGGTTAGGTTAACAACAGATGAGGGTGAGGTCCTCGACGTACAAAAAACAGCTTTCCAGAGTCGGTACAGGTTTTTTTTTGTGTTTGTGGTAATTCCTTTAGGCTTGCCTAATGCACTGGCGGTGTTTATAGCATTGATGAACTGAAAATTTCATCCCTATCTAGATCAGTTGTTGATTGTCTTTATTGATGATATCTTAGTGTACTCAAAAACCCAGGATGATCATGCCCAATATCTTGACATCGTCTTGGGTACACTAAGAGAGCATCGGCTATACGCCAAGCTATCAAATTGTCAATTATGGATAGGTGAGGTACATTTTCTGGGTCACAACATCTCATAGGAAGGTGTATCAGTGGATATATAGAAATTTCAAATTGTTGTATCTTTGGAGCAACCTAAGAGTGTTTCTGTTGTTTTGAGTTTTCTTGGCTTGGCCTAGTATTACCTATGGTTCATTCAGGATTTCTCTCACTTGGCAGCACCACTCTCGAGCTTGACCAAGAAAGGAATCATTTTCGAGTGGTATGAGGCTTATGAGAACACCTTCCAAGAATTGAAGAAGCGATTGATGACCACACCTATCGTGATCTTACTTGAGTCGGGTTAGAATTACATCGTGTTTTGTGATGCGTCTGGAGTCGGACTTGGGGCTGTGTTTATGCAGGATGAGTAGGTTATGGCTTATGGGTCATGACAGTTGAGACCCCATGAGTGGAACTGTCCCACTCATGACCTTGAGTTGGATGTGGTGGAGTTTTCCTAGAAGTGATGGAGGCACTATCTATTTGGAGAAAGGTTTAATGTGTTTACCGACCATAAGAGTTTAATGTACATCTTCTCACAACCGGTGATGAACCTTTGGCAGAGAATATGGGTTGAATATCTCCAGTATTTGGACATTGAGTTGGTGTACATTCCGGGAAAGGGAAACAGTGTTGCTGATGCTTTGATCAGGAATGTTCAGAATCATATGGTTTAGAAGTCCAGTATTGAGTGGAAGGTGATGGATTTGTTTGTAGAGATGCACCTGGAGGTGCAGGAGGAGAGTGGTCAGGTCACTCTTGCTTCCTTAACGATGGAGTCGATGCTTTTGAGTCATGTTAAGGATGGTCATATTGATGATTCTGACTGTTTGATCATGAAGTAAAATCATAAATGTGGGGATCTACCTTTTGGTTGTGCCGTCAGTGTGGAAGGTGTTCTTCGTGTTCGTGATCGTTTGGTTGTGCCAAAGTGTGTGCGGGAAGAGTTGATTCTTGAGTTCCATGAATCCAAGTGGTAAGTGCATCCAGGTTTGAAAAAGATGTACCGTCATCTCCAATGGTAGTTTTGGTGGCCTGGAAAGAAGAAGGAAGCTGCAGGATTTGTGGCATGGTGCCTTACCTGTCAGTAGGTGAAGGCCGAGCGTCAATGCCCCAGTGGTTTGTTGCATCTATTTCCGATTCCGGAATGGAAGTGGGATGATTTAACAATGGAATTTGTCATGGGACTTATGAGGATGCCATAGAATAATGATGTAATATGGGTGGTTGTGGATTGGTTAATGAAAGTGGCTCATTTATTATAGATTCAGGAGACCTTTATAGTAGACCAATTGGGTGAACAGTATGTTTGGGAAATAGTGTGGTTTCATGGTGTTCCATGAACCTTATATGTGGACCGAGATCCGTGTTTCACTTCACTTTTCTGGCAAGGGTTGCAGAAGGAACTTGGTACACATGTGTTTTTGAGTACAGCTATCCACCTACAGATGGATGGGCAGTCGGAGCGTATGATCCATGTGTTGGAAGACATGTTAAGAGATTATGTCTTGGACATTGGTGGTTCTTGGGAGAGGCAGTGATCATTAGTTGAGTTTTCCTACAACAACATTTTTCAGGCTACGATTTTGATGGCACCGTTTGAGGCACTCTAAGGGAGGCCATGTAGATCTTCGGTGTGTTGTCTAGAGGCTGGTGAATCTGAGTTTTTGGTGCCAAGTCACATGTAGGAGACTTCAAAGAGAGTTATGTTGATTAGGAAGTGGTTGGATATGGCTCAATGTAGGTAGAAGTAATATGAATATCAGAGGTGTAGACCTCTTGAGTTTGTGATGGGTGATAAATTGTTCCTTCGCGTGTCGCCAAGGTTGGGTCACCATCAAATTCAAAAGCAGGGTAAGTTAGTTCCTAGGTATGTGGGATCTTTTGAGAATGTGGAGAGGATCAGACCCGTGGCTTACTAATTGGCTCTTCTATAGCAGTATGGTGGGATGCATTATGTGTTTCATGTGTCACAGCTTCGACGATATCACCATGACCATTCTCACGTGGTTGATGTGGAGGATGTGGAGTATGATGTAGATGCGTCCTTTGAGGAGCATCCGGTTTGTGTGTTGGATCGAAGTGAAAAGGTCTTGAGAGGAAAGGTCATGCGATTAGAGTGAGTATTATGGAAGCATGGGAATGTTCGAGAAGAAACATGGGAGTAGGAATCGGATATGCGGGCTTAGTGGCCCGAACTCTTCTCTTCGGTGGATCAATGAGGCTTGAAAACTCTGATGTAGGACAATCCATTATATGGTGGGGAGGTTGTAAGATCCTAGTTTTTGGAAGGGTGTGTTTTCATTATGTTTTGGTTGAATCACTTATTTCGGGCTTCAAGGGAAGTCTTCTGAATGTATGAGAGGTCATGGGGTTGTTTCAGCAGCTCGGGGCACGAAATAAATGAAAGTTGGGCAAGGCAAGCCTGGGCGGATGACCTGCACATGGCCAGGGCAAACCATGTAACCTATCCAGGTACACCATGCAACCCTCTTCATCCAGACAGTAGCATGCACATGGTTTTCTCATGGTTTTTTCAAACCATGTGACCAAATCATGCGGCCTCTTAATGTTGGGAAAATATTCAAAATTTCCACCCCGGGATTTCAAGAACCCACTTGGGATTTCCTCTCCATTCCTCCCTCTTCACCATAGGAATGATCCAAATCACCCATGAGCTCCAAGGGATCGATCTCCCTAATTTCTAAGGCATTTTTGGTGCCGTTGGATGCCGATCAAAGCTCCGGGTAAGGATAATCGCAACCATGATTCTATTTTAGGTTTAGGGTTTGTATCTTCTCTCCATATTGTTCCGAAGCTCTAAAACCCTATATTTTGGGTGAGCTCTAGGTTGAATCTCCAATGGCTGGACATATTGAGGTCTAAGGACTCAATTGAGTGTTCCATAAACCATGGTTTTGAGTTAGGTGGTCTAAAAACGTTATCCCATAGTGTAATGGTGGATTTATGCATGTGTGTCTTTGCTCATTGTTTCCTTTTGACGAGATTTGATCAACCAGGATGTGGTTTATATAAAGGGTGATTTAAAATGGTAAATGGGAACCCTCACGATCCCCATGGGATGCGTTGAGAATGACTTGACCTAATTGGGGCCATCCATGGGATGTTCCGGCTTTTCTCTGGCTTAGGGATTGTTATTAAACAAGTGACCATGTTGTAATAAATGATAGATCTCTAGAGGAATATGTTGGAATGATTGTGTGAACATGGAATAGAAGTTAGGTGATCCACCTATACTTGGCGGTAATCTAAGGGTTATTTGGAATGGGTAGAATGGTTGATTCATAGAAATTATGAATGGGTTAAATGGGTTAATGTGTAAACTAATTAAATACCATAACAGGATAGGTTATGGGTTTAGAGCTGAATGGTTATTGAGATATGCATAACACATGGGAATTGTGTTAATAGATAAATGATGTGAAATTGTAATGTGTTAATGGGTTAAGGAATAATGTGAATTCTGGTGTGGTTTCTTGGGAATGGTGTTTTTCAAAGGACAATGGTATGGTGGGTTGATGATCACTTATATATATAAGAATTTTCACAAGGATTGGAAGAGTGGGGTATGACTTGAGGATCTACTCACATTGGTCGATTGAATGCTAATTCTCTCAACTCCACCCTAAATGCATGTGTTCAGAATGGGGACTGGTGATCTATTCTCCTAACGATTGCATCCACCCGGACTGAGGCTCCGAGTTGAGGATATGGTTTCTATGGGAGGGTTAGTCCGAGTGAGATAGGATAATGATGTTTTTACCCTCTTTCATGTGATTTTTATCCTTAGACACATGTAACATAATGTATGTGATTAAACCATGTAAATGTGATGAAATGGTAAGTGATGATAATTGGTGTGAAATGAATGGTAATGGAAGTGCCAATGGCGTTGGCTTTGAATTGGTTAATGGAACCATAAATAATTACTTTGAAATTATCATTCATATTCCCTTTTCATTCACTAACGTTTCATACTAGATATTTTTTAGACACTGTTGGTGGTGGCCTACTGAGTTGTACTCACACCCTTCTCGGGCCGCCATTGAGTACCCGAGCAGACTTCATGTTTGTAGGTTAGGAGAAGGGCAAGGGTCCTTGCTAGATAGTTGAGTGGACATGGTTCACACTTTGTGGAGGATCCAGACATGGAGTCGGGGCCATTTTGGGGGATTTTGGCCGCTGTATTTATCTTGGGTTTTTGTTCACATTTTCACTTATATTAGGACATGGAATATTTATTGTTGGAAATGGTTGTTATACGTGTTCCTTGTTTATTGATTATTGTGTCCGCTATTGGTTTATTTATGTTGCGGCTTACTCTGATAAAAGGGGTTATAGTCTCCCCACATGTCCACAAAAAACCCTACTGCTAGTCGGCAAACTTTGTTGTACGGGGAGGCATGCTTAAGGTTATGTAACTACCCAACTCAGAGCACCGGTTTAGTGGCATCCAGGTCGGGGATGTTACAATCGAACTGATGATGACTGGTGTGAGAGACCTACTATTCTGAAACAATCATGATGAAGGACATTTTAATAATGCATAAAAAGGGAAAACATTAAAATTATGGAATATTATCACAAAAAAGGTGAATAACATGTCAAGAGTGGAGAAATATAAAGGATACATTTGATGTTATGTTTGTCCATTTGTTATATAACTCCATTTATAACCACTTGTGATGCCAAGAAGAATGTGATAAAAAAGGGCTTGGTCGATCAACACTAAAGAAATTCCACGACTTGATAAAAATTGAAGTTCCCCACAATATAAATTTTTGAATTATATTAATTTTTAATTTAATGTTTGGGTTTTTAGAACGATTTGTTCTATTCATGATTACATCAAACATTATCAAAATTTAGATCCCTTTCTCAAAATAAATTAACCCAGTTTTTATGTAAATCATTGTAAAATAACACATTTTTAATACATTTTTATAACTACAATTAATTTATTAAAAAATCATATTTTTATTTTTAGTGTTTTATACAATATTTTGGATTACATAAAAATATGAAAATTGTTATCTTTGTAATGTATTTAAACTATTTTAATGTGTTTCAATTATAATTTTCCTTGTTTTAAATAAACACTTAGTTATCTAGAAATATACTTTCCTAATAATGCTATTTTTATGGGATTTATAATTCTATGAAAACATGGGTATTTCGATGATAGTTTTTTATTATTTGTTTTGACACTAAAAATGAAAATTTGGGGAAATTTTATTAAGATGTATGGTGAATCCCATAAGACATTGATGAATATTATATGTGTTCTAAGCGGTTGTGTAAGACATTAGTGAACACATAAAACTATTCCATGTTCTATAGGAATTTTATTCTACACGTAGTATTACTTAACATAGAAATTTTAATATTTTAATACTTTTTAAATAATTATAATTTATCAAATGAAATGATAGTTAGAGATTCCCTAATAATAATAGGAGTCTTTATAGATTTTTGAAGAATTCAAATTGTGTGTATACATCATTAGTTTGTTTTGTATGAATTTTCATTTCGTAAATTAAAACCTTGTATGAATTCCTAGGTAGTTCATAATACATGTTATGCAATTATTAGTAATTTCCATATGAATAAAACTTTAGGAACATCCATTTTATGACCACAAGGAGTTTAATATATGATATTCGTACTAAATTATTATCACTTAAAATAATTCATCACTCTATTGGTGTGTAAAAATTGGGGAATACATGTCGTAATGTTCCACATGGAAAAAATTAGAACTCAAACAGAGGTTATGATCATGAGAATGAATTATGGTTCATGAAATAGATTCCAAAGATTACTAAGTAAATAATACTCAATTATCAACCTGTATATATAGAAACAATGAAGAATAAGGTAGAGCTCACTATTATCTACATTTAAAAATATGAAGATAAAGAATAATAACTCATTAAATATAAAATTTTCCACATAAATTTATCTAAATATAAATAGTATATTTGAATCATTTTATGTTGGACTTAGCATGTTTTTAAAAGAATTTTTTATTTTTTTTAATTTTAAATTAATTATGTTCCATTATTTATCTTTGTTATCATGTGTTTCTTTTATCTACTGTTTTATTTCATTATTTTCCAATCCCTGTGTGGTACCCAAAATATCTTTCTTCATGATTATGAAAAATTAACCCATTTTGGGTTGTTTAGGGAAATCACTGTCGGTATTCTTGAATTTAATTATTTTATTTCTCATATATACCACACTAAATCAGTGTGATAGTGAAGGTGAGGATCAGTTAGGATATTTCTACTCCATTATCCGTCATTATTGCTATATTATTCCAATAATTTGGACTTTAAATCACCCCTTCATTAAAATATTTTTTTATACTAACGGTGGTGTGTGTTTTCAGAGGATGAATAATGTACAATTACATCAATGTTTTTGAGTATGTTTATTCACTTTGTTGAGGATTTTGTTTCTACTCAACAAGAAGAAAAAATGGATTCCAAATCTATTAACGGTTTTATGGGATTATTGGTATTCTCACATATAAGAAAACAATGGTGGAATGTAGATAAATAGTATTTGGTATGATTATTAAACTATGTGATTTAGAAAATTCACAAATTATTAGGGATTTAACACATTAGTATTTTAATAGAACTCTATGTTTGATTGAACATAATATATATAGCATTGAGGTTAAAATAATGATGGAATTTTTTATTAAAATTTTGTATTCATTACATATCCCTTAAATTTTCAGTTATTTATAAAATTTATCAAATTACAATATATATATTTATATAATTGTTTTAGTAAATAAAAAAATTAATTGTTATGTCTTAGAAAATAAGCACACAATTTTTAATAAGGTCATTTAATGCTTCAAAAATAATTTTTCACCAAATATTATTTTTATTTGGTTGTGTATTTTCATATTATAAATAGTTTCTAGAAAACATTGGAATTTTATTTGATAAAGATTAAATCATTTTATAATTTTACATAAAACTTTTTTTGGAATACCATTCTACATTTTTATGAAAACATTGATTTTCCTATGAATAGTGAAAATACTGATTTTAATTGAAAATTATATTTTATATTCAAGTATTCAAAATGTAATATTATATTTTAGACTAGTTTAAAATTATCATTACATTCTTCTGATTAAAAATAATTCAATTATGGAATTTGGAAATAATTTTATACGTTAAATTAAAATAAATTTTATTTTTACATAAAATTTCATTTTTTAACAAAATCACCTTTCATTATGTTTTGAATATTTTATTTTTAGTTTATTTATGGAAAATCATTGAATAGAAAATGATAAAAATGGAATACATATTTTCAATTCGAATTTCTCAATTGGTTAAATAAGTAACATATATATTTTCATTATATAGAGTAAATGTAGCTTATATTTACAACCTTAGTAAGGGTAAATTGAGTAATTAATGTTAAATGTAATTTGGTAAGTACTAAAAAATAACCCTAACCATGATGTAAATTTTATTAGATGATTCTATATGGTCTTTTATCATCTAAACATTTAATATATGACATTTGTTTTAATTGTATATGATTTGACAATTATATTAATTTACGAAAGTTAAATTTAGAAAACCATTCACTTAGTTTTAGTAAATAAATATATTTTAAAAAGGGATAATCAAAGTATATGTTCAGTTATAAAATTATATTTGAAATATATATTTTTTTTTTATTTTAATTTATTTATAATTTTTTTGATGAAATAATTACCTTAAATTATTATGCGACACCAGAAAAATATTCATTCAATTAATAGAAAACTAAAACAAATGATTTTAAATATTTACAAGTATCATAATATGAATGAATTATTATGATCCTTTTATTTATAAGACAAAAATAATAGATTATAGAGGTTTCAAAAAATTATATATTAATTTTATTATTTTCATGTTATTTTCAAAATCAAATTAAATGAAAATTTTAAAAAATGACAGAAATTATATTCTATAATATATAATATTTAATTGAATTATTTAAAATTGTTAAAAATGAAATATTTATCCATGTGATTGGTATATGTTTTAAAATATCATATATGGTACGTTTATGTGTCGATTTTTTCATTATAGTTACTATATATACCCCATTTTATAAAAACATTGTTATGGTGTTAATTAAAGAAATTGATATTTTCTGGATAAAATAAAGGGATAAGGGAAAAACCTAATCTAAAATTTTTCATATTTTATTTCCGGATTTTTTATTAACTCATACCCAACCTATTTTCAAATTTTAACATTTTGGATCCTTTTTCAATGAAATATAATTTATATTAGATTAATAATTTAGGATTTTCAACGACTTCCCTTCATTCAGTTATAAATGGAGAACTCCGATATTCTTTACATAAAAAATAAATAGCCATTTAGTTTGGAAAATCCTTAAACAAATACCTTCGTAATATCCCAAACCAATTGTTAGTGGTACTATATAGGGAGAACTATATTCCATAGAAGGTTCAGGGTTTAATCCAAAGGATTTCTTCAAAATAAGACGTATAACCTTTAACTGAATGTTTTAGATTTATTTATTCTTATTTATACTCCAAATATTACTCAACCAAGATAAAATAATAAAAATATTATATAAAATATTGGCATTATTTCTTATTTTAATTTAATAACCTATATTTTTCTCTACTTCCTTCAAATGGGAAGTCAACCCATCATTCGTGTGTATGATTGACTAATGCCCCACGATCCATTATTGTTCATTTTAAATTACCTCCTCTCACTGCTAGTTGTAATTATGGATTTAATTAATATATATGTTATTTATTACATTACTGCATTTACATTTTTTTTTAATTTTTATATATGTGTAACACCCCAATCTTCCATACTATACTTTCTTTGAATAATACAGTAGCGTGTGTTGTACTCAACTTCGTGTTCTAACACACCACAACCAATCAAACTAGATGTTTTGAATAGTAATACCCTCTTTTGAAATTTTATAAATTTTATTTTCTAAAATTTACTTCATTTTTAGATTCAAAATATCAAAATTAGCTTAGGGTCAATTTTAGGTATTTTTGTGAAAACATTCAATTTTTGATGTATAGTGAAAAACACTGAGTTATAGTATAAAATCAAATTTTTATTTAAATAATTATTAATTTTATTTAAATTTATTTTAGGTCAAAATAGATACAAAATAACTATATAAGTTCAATTTAATTCATTGGAGTTAGTTTATAATAATTTTAGATATATAAAAATTTTATTGAACTTTCCCCGTCATTTACCTATCTCCTAGGAGAATTACAAAATTCACAAAAAACATAATTTTACCACTTCTATGAGTGGAATTTTGAAAATTTGAGATACACAGTTAATATAAATGAGTAAAATGTGGTTTAATAAGATAAAAATAATTTTAGGTGAATAGTAACTTTTCACGTTTATTTACCACGGCTAAAAGCAAATAGGGTAATTAAGGGTAAAAATGATGTTATTATTACCATAAAACATGTACTAATTCTATTGGCTCAATATAATTCGACCAAAAAAACCTTAGGAAAAAAATATGAACTTCTTTGGTTCACATGGATTAGATTTGTACATTTATTATTATTTAATTCAAAGAAGAGTTAAAAGAGATAAAATCAAAGTTAAATAACTAATAAATTTTTAATATAGGGTTATACATGAGATAAATTAGATTATAAATATTAATTAGAAATATAATAATATTTTATACATAATGATATTTTATTTATAATTTTTATACATTAAATAATTTATTTTATTTATGACACAATGGTGATGCAGTAATTACCTAATTATTCGAATATTAAGATAATTGATATTATAAATATCCAAATAAATGTAATTTGAGACTTTTTATGAATTACACTAATTTTATAGGTTACTATGACTTATTATGGTTTGTTAGATGAATTTTTTTCGATGTAATAATGCTGTTATGAATTTAGCAAAAAAAACCCAAATAGTGTCAAAATTGACAAAAATAGTTTTTAAAACAATTATTATATTATTAATTGATATTATATTCCAAAAAATATAAGGATACTCCAAAGTACATATATAATGATTGGTGTATCATTAATGATCAACTTTGGGTTCAATTGGAAGTATATTGTAAGTTTATTAACCATATAATATAAAAATACAAAGAGACATGGTAAATGTTTGACTATTTAACTACGACTTAAATATAACTTATAAGGTTAATATAGTGACACAAACCTATCTAAACCCTATTGGTTGTGTGTTTTTAGACCTATCCATACCTTAACCTTTAAATAATACATTTTGGAGCCATTAGAAACCGAATATGAATTTATTATAAAATAATATTTCTAGCTTTTCCTAAGATGCCCCTAACCCATCTTATAGAATGGCACTCCCCCTTCTCTCACATTCATACATTCAATGCCTTTTGGATCAGCCAACCCCTACCTAAATATTATATCAACTTCCCTCAATTCAACCTAGAGGCATTATTTTGATCAGAAAGCCATCCTATGGGGCCATTTGATCAAATCAGAATAAAGAACCTAAAGAAGAGGTAATGTTTTCACATCACTCTTTCAAGTTCCATTCTTCTTCAACCTCTTATTTATTTGTTATTTCCATTATAAAAAAATTACTCTAGTATCTTCTATATACTATGATGTTATTATAAATATTGTACAACCATATTCAGTATTTTATCCGTCCTTTGAATGACATGTCACCATACGTGCGTACGTTCGGCTTACCGTCTCCACGTCGTGGTGTAATTGTTATTCAATACATTAATATTTTATGGGTATGATAATGATGTGTAATTGAAGTAAATAATAAATATAAAATTATAATAATTATTTATATATGATATACCATCCAATTATATACTATTTTAACTTCAAAAGATTGATATTATCACTCGTGTGTACGTACGGTCTACCGTCTCCACAAACGCGAAGAGATTCATTTCCCCATCATATCAATTCAAGACTAATTCTTATTTTATGATTAAAAATAATGTTTAAGGACTTGATATCATTCTTGATATAAATTATATACAACCTATCAATAACAATCATGGCTTATGTGACAAAACATATAAACGAAAACAAGTAAGTTAACACCCAAAATGATGATAATATTAAGATATTATTAAAAAAGAAATTCTAAAAGATCATATATTATATCATATTAATGTATATGATTTTTGTATAATTTAAAAAAAAATATTTAACCTTTATACATGATGTTAAACTAGCCTCTACCAAGGAAAAGTACAAGGTAAGTGTTAATTCTATAATCTCTTCATTATCCGAGATTGTTTACACGTAATTATCTACTGGGACCTCTTTATCATCCATATACATGTTTCATAAAAATGTATTTCAAATAATTCTTACTATTTCATAGATTTTGGGTTAATGTCATTTATACCCTTGTTTGAGTTTTTATAAGATGTTTATAAATTAATCCTCCCATCATTTTCCAAACAAGGCCCTTTTTAATCATTTCGAAAAAATTAGGGTAAGAATGTCTTTCTCAACTTATACGGCGGGTGCAGCTATTTTCCACCATTATAAAATCTTCGAATCATCCATTATAATCCTATAATAATATTTTCAATGTAAATGTTTTATTTTATAATTATGTGACTTTTAAGTGATTTAAAAAAAAGAGATATTTCTCTCAAATAGTTTTGATTTCATCTATGTCATCATCCGTTGATGGATTTTAAGCTTATTTGATGATTTTTTTATTATGATACAAAACATCCATATAGTATTGATGTTTTTGGGATATTTTTGACAGTGGATGTGTTATTTTTATACCATTCATGGTTTATGGATAATGTATTCACATTTTGTATGCTAGTTATAAAATGAATGTTTATGTTATGTTTAAACCTGTTCATATGAGTAATGAATTGGACTTAATAAGTGACAGGTGGAGCCCGATATAGCTCCTCGATGCATCGATAAGTCTCATGAGACAAACAAGTGTCTTGGAACAAGTCCATGACAAAATATTATTTGTAGTCTTGGCACAAGGCCTTGACTATGTGGTTTTGATAGTCTGGAATTATGCATTCCATCATTATGAAAGTGGTTATTGATATTGCATGTGATTATTCGGCTAGTAGAATATCCATTTTAATAAGTAAATGGAATTATTTAATTTTATTTCTACCATATTACGCTGTATTTCAAGTTTAATAGGATTTTATTAGTTATACATTGCCTTAAATGTTTATGCTTATTTATGAATGTTTCCGCTATATTATTATCCTTACTGGGCATATGAGCTCACCCCTTTCTATGTTTTATTTTTCCCAGGATTTGAAGAAGAATTTTATGAATGACCTGCAGGGATAGTATGAGGGGATATGAGTGTGGTCTATGGAGACATGTTGTTTTTGTAGTTTTTCACTTTATTATGTAATGTAAACTTGATGAATGTATCTAGTGATTCCAAGGCTACTAATCTAATCGATATTTCAAGACTTGATATTTTTTGATCATGCCAATGTTATGTAATAATGCACCGACTCAGGGAACTAGGGTCGGGGAATTACAGTTGGTATCAGAGGAATTTTATTACAAACCTTGGAAGCTAGATTTAGATAAACTCTGATTAGAGCACGTAGACCAAAGGTAGACTTTGACGATTCATATAGAAGAACATCCTAGAATTTTGGTAATGTAGAGATTTTTTGATTTTTCCAAGAAATACATCCATGTCTAGATACAAGCAGGTAGAGGTGTCTCTCACACAAATGTACCTAGGGTTAACACCTTAAAACACCGCTTTGAGCTAGACTCGAATGGGAACTGGTTTACGACAACGGGCCTTGCTGCACTTTTGGTTACGACACTCCAGGGAGATATGCTTATGATAATTATCACTTTCTTTAAAAACCATTATGAAGGGTTTATGAGTATGTAATTATTCAAAGAAAACATTTTTATGATTATGGATTATATCCATAAATTGTTCAATTTATGTTAAGTGTTTTACAAGTTTGGAGTTATGTATTTTGATTCATAAACTGATCAAGTTTATGCCATTATTTAGAAATGGCACCTAGTAGAAGGAATGGAAACCATACCAATGCATGCACTCCATGTAGGGATTTCCCTCATGCTCAAGATAATTATAGTGGAGATGGTGATACAAATGGTGTTGATTTGCTTATCACTATACTGGGACAACTCATAGAGGTTATGAATAATAACCTTACTCGTATAGAGCACCCTGATCCAAAACATGGAGGATTAGTGATAGATTTCTTCTTGAGGAAAAAACCACCAACATTAAATGGGAGTAAAAATCTATCAGTAGCTGAGCAATGGAAAAATTATTTAGAGAAAATATTCTACGCCTTGGGGAGTAGTGAAAGTGTAAAAGGTATCCTGGAAGTTTACCGCCTCACTGGAGATGCTAACCAATGGTGGTCATTGAATCAAAACACAAAGGAGGATGATTAAGTATCAAATATGTAATAGAGGGAGTTCAAAGTGCTTTTCTTAGAAAAATACATTCCTCATGAGCAACGAGCAGATATGGAAAGGCAATTTCTGAGTCTGAGACAAAAGGAGGATGATAATGTTGCAATGTATGAGGCTAACATTACAAGGTTAGCGAGGAATGCATTAGATTATATACATAAACCAATGAGTAAGATTGATCATTTCTTTGATGGGTTAAAACCATTTCTCCATAGAGCATTAGTCTCACAATCCTTCTCGCCATAAGAAGATATTGTCTCGTGTGTTATCAAGACAGAAAAGGAATTCTCTAATTCTTATTACTATAAAGCAAAGAAAGAGAAGAAGAGATCTGCTGATCACTTTGGGAATGGAAATAAGGGGAATAAGGGAAAAGTGGAATATCTATCCTGTAGTAATTGTGGGATGAAATAACCCGGTACTTTCCTGAAGGGAATGGGATTCTGCTACATGTATGGTGAAAAGGCCACCAAGAACGTGATTGTAAGGGGAAGAAAGAAGCTACCAATGGTCAATGAAAAAATTACAGGGAGATGGGACATTATGAAAATGAATTTCCTAAGCTTCAGGGGAACATACCTCATAAAAGGCCAAGGGATCAAGGATATTCTTATGCTATCACTAATACTGAGGTAGAAGCTCCGAAATACATGGTGGTAGTTAATTTAATGGTTTCCTCAAGTTTAGAAACTGCTTTATTTTATTCTGGATCATCTCATTGTTTCATTTCTTCCCAGTTTTCTAATAAAATTAGATATTTCCAATTTGATTTAACAAGGGAGTTGTCAGTCAAATCTCCCAAGGGAAGTATCATTACAACACAGTTTTGTGAATCAGTCCTCGTTAGAGCACATAAATGTTCTTTATCTGCTGATCTCATCATCATAACCATGATTTAATTTGATATAATCCTCAGTATGTATTTCCTTTCAGACCGTGATGTGAATATTTATTGTAAGAAGAAGAAGGTTTATATTTTGGATGATGATGATAAGGAACACCTTATCTTTTGAGCAGAATCGTCACCATCTAATTCTTATCTAGATCCACCCTGAGTAACTCAAATAAATTCAATTATTGGGGAGGAAGAGAATGAAATAACTGTGGGTGTGGAAAGGAATGTTCAAATACAGGATGTACTTATTGTTAACGAATATGTAGATGTTTTTCTAGAAGATTTACCTGGACATCCTACTGAATGAGAAATTGAGTTTTCCATTGATTTAATTCATGGTTCAAGTCCCATATCGAAGACCCCATATAGAAAGGTCATTGTCGAATTAGTTGAACTAAAGAAACAAATATAGGAATTGAGTAATAAGGTATTTATTCGCCCATATATTTCTCTATGGGGAGCCCCTATCCTTTTTGTTAAGAGTAATGATGGATCTATGAGGTTATTTACTGAATATATGGAAATCAATGCTATAACAATAAAGAACATGTATCCCCTACCTCTCATTGATGATTTATTTTAAAAACTTCATGGATCTCATTAATTTTCGAAGATTGACCTTCAATTTGGATACCAACAGTTGTGCGGGAAGAATGATGTCACTCCAAAGGCAACATTTCGAACCAGGTTCGGGCATTACGAGTTTACAGTAATGCCTTTTGGGATGACTAATGCACCCTCTATTTTCATGGATCTAATGAACATGGTTTTCATGAAATTTCATGATTACTTTTTAGTGGTATTTATTGATGATATCTTGGTATACTCCAAAATATATAAGATCATGAAAATCACTTGCGCATTATCATGAAGACTCTTAGAAGTCATGAATTATATGGGATGTTTAGCAAGTGTGATTTCTGGCTTCATCAGATCTCTTTTCTTGTCTATATTTTCTTTAAGGATGGAATCTTTTTTGATCCTTATAAGACCAAATTAATCCATGAATGGCCAAGACCAATGAGTATAACTTATGTACGCAGTTTTATTGGTTTAGAAGGTTATTATTGATGTTTCGTCCAGAATTTTTCCCGATTGGCTAAACCTTTATCGAAGATCACACTTAAAGGGGTTAAATTTGTTTGGAAGAAAGTGTGTGAAGAATGTTTTGATTAACTAAAGATAATATTAGTCAATGCATCTATACTGACTCTACCATTGGGGAATGATGGGTTCGTTATTTATAGCAACGCTTCAAAGAAAGGACTTGGTTGTGTTCTTATTCAAAATGATGGAGTTATTGCTTATACATCACGATAGCTAAAAATTCATGAGAAATAAAATCATACTCATGATCTTGATTTAGCTTCTATAATATTTACGTTGAATATATAGAGACATTATCTCTATGGTGAAAAATGTGAGATATATACTGATCCCAAGATTTTG
This sequence comes from Viscum album, assembly GCA_963277665.1. Lineage (NCBI taxonomy): Eukaryota > Viridiplantae > Streptophyta > Magnoliopsida > Santalales > Viscaceae > Viscum > Viscum album. The sequence goes on from OY728121.1 coordinate 599,671,425, forward strand.
AAGTATATTTTATCACAGAAAGAACTCACCATGAGGCAAAGGAGATGGCTTGAACTACTTAAGGATTATAATTGCATGATACACTACCACCTGGAGAAGGAAAATAAAGTGGCAGATGCTTTGAGCACAACAGATCATGGATTTTTGAACAAGATGAGAGTTGAAAAGGATCCTATATACACGGATCTAGTAAAGATGGATATGTGAATCACCATTGAAGGTGAAAAATAAATACTTTTTCAAATGGTTGTCAAACAATATTTAATAAGAAGGATATAGAGATCTCAGACCGATGATTATGTGTTTAAAAAGAAGTTTAAAGCTTTGAAAAATGGGAGATTGAGTGACTTTGTGTATTAAGATTGATATTTGAAATTTGGGAAGATACTTTGTGCTCCCGATATACCTGATCTAAAAAGAGATTTTTTGGATGATGCACATGGTTCCAATTTCTCTATACACCCTGGGAGCACCAAAATGTATAGATATTTGAAGGATCATTTTTGGTGGGACAACATGAAAATGTAGATTGCTAATTTTGTTTCAAGATGTATTGTTTGTCAGAAAGTGAAAGATGGAAGGCAACATCCTGGAGGAGTCATGCAACCTCTTCCCATACCTGAGTGGAAATGGGATAATATTACGATGAACTTTGTCATTGGGATACCAAAGACCCTAGAAGGAATGACACAATATGGGACATTATTGTTCATCTTACCATGTCTACACATTTTCTTACTATAATAGAGGATTTAACAATTGAATGTCTAGAAATACTATATATTAATGAAGTAGTGAGACTTCATGGAGCACTTATATCGATTGTTTCTAATCGTGATCCATGTTTTACATCAAGATTTTGGAAAAGTCTTCAGAAAGCCCCGGATACTGAACTTCATTTGTGCACTGCCTACCACCCCCAAACTGATAGACAATCAGAACAGACTATTCAAACCTTAGAAGACATGTTGATATCATGGTCACTTGAATTTCAAGGTATTTGGGATCAATATTTACCTCTGGTAGAATTTTTTTATAACAATAGCTTCCATTCCAGTATTCGGATGGCACCATATAAAGCGTTATATGGAAAGAGATGTCATACACCAACCTATAGGGATGATGTTGGTGAAAGAAAACGCATAGGCCCAGAACTAGTGGAGGAAACTATGTAAAATTTGAAGGTAATCCAAACCCACATAAAAGCATCTAAAAGTAGGCAGAAGAGCAATGGTGATAAATGAAGGAAGGATTTGGATGTTTGGGTAGGAGATCATGTTTTATTGAAGGTATCTCAATGGAAGGGTGTTATACATTTTAGTAAGAAGGGTAAATTGAGTCCCAGGTACATAAGACCTTTCGAAATTAAATAACGAATTGGGGCTATATCTTACCATTTGGAAATGGCCCCAAGTCTCCCCAAAGTTCACGATGTGTTCCACATATCACTATTGAGAAAATACATTCCTGACCCAACACATATACTAACCTATGAGGAAGTAGAACTGGAACTCGATATTTCTTATTGTGAAGAGCCCATCAAGATTCTTCATACCGAAGAACAAGTGTTGAGAAACCAGAAGACTCGTCTGGTAAAAGTTTTATGGAGAAACCATAAGATGGAAGATGAAATGTGGGAACCTAAGGAACTTATGATGAAGATCCAGCTGATCCTTTTCATGCGGTAGTATTCTATAAATTTCAAGGATGAAATTATTTGAAGGTGGGGAGAATGTAACACCCTTAGCATCCACTGTACACTTCTCTTTGAATAACACAATAGCGTGTGTTGTACGCAACATCGAGTGCTAACACACCAAAACCAATCAAACTAGCCGTTATGAATAGTAATACCCAATTTTGATATTTTATAAATTTTAACTTTCAAAATGGACTTCATTTTTGGATTCATACTATCAAAATTAGCTTAGGGTGAATTTTTGGTATTTTTCTGATATTTTTCAAATTTTGATGAATAGTTAAAAACACTAAGTTATAGTTTAAAACCGAATTTTAATTTAAATAATTATTAATTTAATTTAAATTTATTTTAGGTCCAAATATATACATAATAAATATATAAGTTCAATATAATTCATTAGAGTCAGTTTATAATAATTATAGATACATAAAATTTTATTAAACTTTCATTGTCTTTTACCCATCTCCGAGGAGAATTTGCAAATTCACATAAAAATTTATTTTACCACTTCTGTTAGTGGAATTATCAAAATCCAAGGGACTTAGTTAATATCAACAATTAAAATTTGGTTCAAAAAGATAAAAATAATTTTTTTATGAATAGTAACTTTTTACGTTTATTTACCACGGTTAAAAGTAAATATGGTAATTAAGGGTAAAAAAGATATTATTATTACCATAACATATGTCCTAATTCTATTTTCTAAGTATAATTACACCAAAAACAGCCTTAGGAATAAAATATTAACCTCTTTGGTCCACTTGGATTAGATTAGGACATTTATTATTATTTAATTCAAAGAAGAGTTAAAAGAGATAAAATCAATGATAAATAACTAAAACATTTTTAATATAGGGTTATACATAATATACATCCTATTATAAATATTTATTAGAAATATAAAAATATTTCCTACATAATTATATCTTATTTATAATTTTTAGACATTAAATAATTTAATTTATTTATGACACAATGGTGCTATAGTAGTTACCTAATTAATGAAATATTAAAATAATAGATATTATAAATATCTAAATAAATATTATTTCAGACTTTTTATGAATTAAAATAATTTTCTAGGTTAATATGACATATTAGGGTTGGTTAGATTTATTTTTTTTAATAATAATTCTTATATTAATTTCAAAAAAAACAAAATACCAAATATTGTAAAAATTGACATAAAATAGTTTTTAAAAAAATATTCAATTATTAATTGATATTCTATTCCTAAAAATCTATGGTTCTGCCAAAGGACTTATATAATGATATATTTATCATTAATAAACCACTTGGGGTTCTCTTGGAAGTATATAGTATGTTTATTAACCATATAATATAAAAATACAAAGAGGCTCGGTAAATGTTAAACTGTTTAAATAGGAGTTAAATATAAATGACAAGGTTAATATAGTGACCCAAACCTGTCTAAAACCTATTTATTGAGAGGGTTTCGACCTATTCCTTCCTTAAACTTTAAATTACCCACTTTGGAGCCATTAAAAATCGAATCTGAATTTATTATAAAATAATATTTCTAGCTTTTCCTAAGGTGACCCTCACCCCTCTTATAAAAGGGCACTTTCCATTCTCTCACATTAATACATTCAAATCCTTTTGACTCAGCCAAACCCTACCCAAATATTCTATCAACTTCCCTCAATTCAAACTAAAGGCCTTATATTGATCAGAAATCCAACCTATGGATCCCTTTTGATCAAATCAAACGGATGAACCCGAAGAAGAGATAATGTTTTCACCACCCTCTTTCAAGTTCCTTTCTTCTTCAACTTATTCATTCTTTGTTATTTACATTATAAAATAATAACTCCAGTAACTTCTATATAATATTATGTTTTTATAAATATGGTACAACCATATTCAGTACTCTACCCATCCATTGAATGACATGTCACCATACGTGCATACGTATGGCTTACAGTCTCCACGTCGTGGTGTAATAGTTATTCAATATATCATTATTTGTATGGGTTTGATAATGATGTGTAATTGAAGTAAATAATAAATATAACACTATAATGATTTTTTATATATTATATACCATCTAATTATATACTATTTTAATATCAAAATAATGATATTGTCGCTCATGCGTACGTACGAACTACCGTCTCCACGAACGCGATGAGATTCATTCCCCATCTTATCCATTCAAGACTAATTCTCATTTGAAGATTAAAAATAATGTTTAAGGACTTGATATAAATATTTATATGAATAAGATACAACCTATCTATAACAAACATGGCTTATGTAAGAAATCATATAAAATAAAATGAGTAAGTTAACACCCGAAACGACGACAATAGTAAGATACTATTAACAATGAAATGTTAAAAGATCATATATGATATCATATTAATGTATATGATTCTTGAATAATTTCACAAAAATTATTTCACCATTATACAGGAGGTTAACCTACCCTCGATGAAGGAAAAGTACAAGGTAAGGGTTAATTCTACAATCTCTTCATTATCTGAGATTGTTTACACATAATTATCTACTGGGACCTCTTTATCATCCACATCCATGTTTCTTAAAAATGTATTTCAAATCATTTTTACTATTTTATAGACTATGGTATAACGTCATTTATACCCTTTTTTGACATTTTATAAGATGTTTATAAAGGAATCGTTCCTTCATTTTCCAAACAATGTCCTTTTTAATCTTTTCGACATAATTAAGGTAAGAATGTCTTTTTTATCTTATATTGCGGGTGCGGCTATTTTCTGCCGTTATAAAATCATTGAATCTTCCCTTGAAAGCTTATAATAATCTTTTCAAAGTAATTGTTTTATTTTATAATTATGTGACTTCTATATGATTTCAAAAAAAGTGATATTTCTCTCAAATAGATTTGATTTCATCTATGTCAACATCCTTTGATGAATTTAAGCTTATTTGGAGTTGATTTATTATGATACACAACATACATATAGTATGGATGGTTTTGTGATACGTTTGATTGTGGATGGGTTATTTTTATACCATTCAGGGTTTATGGATAATGTATTGACATTTCATATTCAAGTTTTAATATGAATGTGTATCCTATGTTTAAACCTATTTATAAGTGGAATGAATTGGACTTAATAAGTGACGGGTGGAGCCCGCTATAGCTCTTTGATGCATTAGTAGGTATCATGAGACAAAATAGTGTCTTGGGACAAGGCCATGAAAAAATATTATTTGTAGTCTTGGCACAAGGCCTTGACTATGTGGTTATGATATTCTGGCATTATGCATTCCATCATTATGAAAGTGGTTATTCATATTGCATGTGACTATTCGACTAGTAGAATATAAATCTGAATAAGTAAATGGAATTATTTCATTTTATTTCATCCATATTATTCTCAAGTTCAAGATTAAAATGATTTTTTTAGTTATAAACGGCCTTAAATGTTTATACTTATTTATGAAAGTTTCCACTATATTGTTATCCTTTTTGGGCATCTGAGCTCACCCCTTTCTATTTTTTATTTTCCCCAGGACGTGAAGAATTATTTTATAAATAACCTATAGGGATATTATGATGGGATATTAGTGTGGTCTATGGATACAAGATGTTGTTGTAGTTTTTCACTTTATGTTGTAATGTAAACTTTATGAATGTATCTAGTGATTCCAAGGCTACTAAACTAATTGGTCTTTCGGGACATGATATTTTGTGATCATGCAAATGTTATGTAATAAGGCACTAACTCTGGGTACTGGGGTCGGGGCATTACAATATGTCTATTTTTTCCATCCTTTAAATAATCACTAGACTTAAGATATCAAATCTATCTTAAACACACATTTTCTTTTGGTTACGAGTATTCTATCTTTAACATAATTTTCAATCTCCATATATTATTATAAATTATTCTATAATTATTTATATATGCCTATTAAGGATATAAATATGATATTTTAACATATTTTAAGGGTTAATATATTATTTAATGTTTCCCTTTATGAGGAAATATTATTCAACCCATTTCTATCCATGGATAATTTCTATGATTATACCTTATGATTGATTTCCTTTTGTGGAACACATAATCATGTATATTATTTGACATAATCAACAAGATAATTCTCCAATTAATTTGGTATTTTTTTAATTATACATTATATATGGGATTATGGAGTAATCCTAATTCATGATGACACAATGTCCTACACGTGAAGTGGCCTTGGCAGTTAGCATTGACTTGTGATTTATTTCATATTTTATGTAGCTTCCTATTTATTATGATGTCATTTAGTCATGATTAAATATTCATTATTTTGTTATTCCAAAATATTATTCATGTTATATTCCATTAATTATATCATGTTACACCATATAACTTATATAACTTTATTATTTTCTATGTTAATTCCCCTACTAGGTGTTTTAGCTCACCCCTTTGTTTGATTTATTCCTGAGGTTATACCAGGTAGTTTTATGATATAAAATGTAATTAGTATATTATTATAGATATTAAAATTAAGAAATTTTATGTTCATATTTATTTTGTATGAACATATTATTCCTAATACACTAGGCCATTTGATCATTGGTTGTATGTATTGGATATTAATGTCAAAAATCATGTAGTAATGAATATAAATGGACTGGATCACCATATTTATTATAAAATGATGCTTTAGTTGTATTTAGTAATTATAAATACAATAAAATAGTTATAAAGATACTTATAGGTCTATCGATATGTTTATTTATTGGAGGATATCCACAAATTTTGTGATGTATAGAGTAGGTTGTTTTCAAACATCTACATCCTTGTCTAGATACTACATGGGGATTGGGATCTAGAATAGTTATACCCTGGGGAAAACCCCATAAAAGGGTTCATTATGAATTGAACTGATCATATCATACTATATGAATAATATAATTTTGTTCACATCGGTTTTGAGATTTATGGGGTGTATTTTGAGGAAAACTGACAAATGCATTACAAAATTTTTTGTAGAACTTGAAGAAATTATTATGTTAAAAAATTGAAGAGTAAAATTAAAATGGATAACCTAGATTTTATCCTAGAGACTCTTAATTTATTATATAGTTTCATTTATATGTTATTACTTTGGTTTTCATGTTTTTCATTTGACATTATTAGTAGTTAAATAGTATAATTCCAAAAAATATCTTCTTTTTTCATAGTTAATGGTGAAAATTTATAGAACTCGTTCCTATAACCAATGTGATGATTCCTATAATGAGATTCTAAACCTAATGGGATCATGAGATGACTAGACCTTTTTTTGAATTAAAACATGAGTCATATAGTATATATACCTTCTACAAAGAAAGTACAAGTAGTGGTTCAATCAATTTTTCATCAAAGGAAACTTAATATTAGTGGATCTTAAATTCCCATCATCATGAAAAAAATGTATTAACTCCAATAATAATATATTCTCTATCATCCAATTTCATAATTATGGAAATATTTTTTATTTGTGATTTTTTTTCTGTATAGTTTGATCTGTGTTGGACATTGATTAAGAACATTATGTCTATATAGGAAATTGATTCAATGTAATGTGAAGAACTCAACAAAATAATTTTTTTATAAATATTTTTCCATAACTCCCCATCTCAAAATGAAAAGGGACTTCCTTAGACTAAATAAAAAGGAAGATGTGTCTTTTAGAGTGTTTTATTAAAATTTAAACTGACTTTTGCATTATTCCTATAGATTTATCATAAACACTAAATGTAATGTTGAAAATTTATTTAGCAGATTAATGTCAAGTCTATGAAATGATTTGGAAATTTGAGACTTCTCAAGTGATGAAGAGATTTATTTATTTAAGTTATATATGATGATTTTTTAATCTTATGGGTCTTATGAATCTATAGATAGAAATAATGAAATGTAATTATCTCTTGGATGATCCTTCGAGAAATCTGTTGAATGAATAAAAACCCACCTTCCTTTGTGTCAATTGTATGGGAAGAATTATCCCAAAAACAATATGAAGGAATCTATGGAATTCATAGTGTGGAAAATAATTTCACCAAGATAATAAATGTTAAAAGTATAAAAAATAGTTATTTTTAAAATAATATTATTAGATATATTGTTTAATATATATAACACTGATTCAAAAATAAATAATTAAATAGAATTACATAAATATTTATATTATAACCAAGCTAATACATATGGGAATATGAATAGAATTAAATAATTTATGAAATTTATAAAAATATCATACACAATAAAAATGTGTTTGTAACCTCTTTTCAAATAATCATTCGTTTTTTATCACAGTAATATTATACTTAAAATTGATATTTTTGATAAAAATTTTATTATTTTCTGTGATAAAATTTTATATTTAAATTTTTCAAAATTTGAAAAAATTTATTTCAAACAATAAACCATATTTTTTGAATCATATTATCAAAATTTTCATATGTTGAATTTCTTATATTCTTCTTAAATGATTTATTTTTCAGTGAATAATAAAAAAATGATTTTCTTGAAAACTATATTCTGTTTCAAGAATGTAAAAAAGATAATTTTTTTAAAATGTATTAAAAGTAAAATTCTTTAATTTATTTTTTATGTAATCCAATTAATATTATTTGAATCAATTTTATGTTTGAAATTATTCTAAAACATTTTTACATGTAAAATCAAATTTTATAGATAATTTATTCTTATACATTCAATGAAATTTTATCATAATAAATTAAATTAGTCACTATTTTTCAATTATTTAAACTAAATTCATAGATTATATATTAAATTTAATATTTCAACTGTAATTTAATATTTTTCTAAACATGGGATAACAATAAACCTATTTTCATGCATAAGGAATTATTTCTATAAAAGTTGTTTTCATTGTATTATCCAGCATAATTTAAAATTAATTTCATCAAATAATATAAATTGAATCTAGATAATTTTATTTCAAATTATTATTCAATTTGTTACCATTTTATAAATTATTTTCTATTATTTTTGTTCAATACGAATTTTAATTTTGGTAAAAAGTATTACCACTATAAATGGTAAATCAGTGAATCTAAGTTAACACTATATAATAATGAAAAATTCATATTAATTCATATTTTGTGAATTTAATTATTATCTAGTCGACTTAGTGTGAAAATATATTTTTTAATATCTATTTTCAATGAATATGTCCAATATAATATGTAATGAGAAAAACTGACAAAATGTTACTTACCAAGTTTTAAATATCGGTTATGGGTCTACATAGGAACAAAATAAAGTTATGAATCAATATAAATATATATTTAGATTATTGTAATTATTTTATTCATTGAAATTTATTTCTAATTTTCATAAATTACATAATTACCATAAATTCTTATGTAATGTCAATGCGGTATTTATTTGATGTCTAGGAAAATAGAAATTAATAAATGTAAGGAAATAAAAAGTGTTATATTTTTAGTGGTTTAATATGTTTCATGAATTTTTTAGATTATTATAAAATATTAGTGTAATTTTTAATAATTATATTATAATTATGACATTTTATTTATGTATTTTAAGTCAAATAAAATGAATAGTTTCTAGAATTGAGTAAATGATATTTTATAAAGGTAATATTTAATTAAATTACATAAAGATTATTAAAAATATCAAATGTATAAATTGGGTATAATATATGATTTCATATTTCAACAATTTTATATTTATAGTCTATTTGGAACCATTTTTACTAAAAATGACTTTAATATATTTTAAACTTTTATAAAATTCCAAGAATTCCCCACCCCACAATTATAAAAGGTAACACCTCATTTCTCTTAATCACACAACTTTTTTCCTTCTATATCGACCAAATAATACTATATTATCTTCCCAAATTCTCATTCCATGTTCTAGATATTTTGGTATTCCCAAAATTCCAACCCTAAGATCCTCAACTGGAAATCCGAATGATTTTTTCAAAGACTATACAATCATCTTAACCGATCACTATTAAAAATTATTATTTTACCTCTATTAAATATATTATATTCTCCATTAAATAATAAATTACATATAATAAATGTTTTAAAATATTTATATTATTAAAAAACAAGATTCATTTTATATATTTCCATCAAATGTGAAGCACATGTATAGCTTGTGCGTATGTATGACCTACCTTCTCCACATACTGAAAATATATAATATCCATCACCAACATTAAAAGGTAGATAATATTATAGTAATAATGTTTATATATTAATATAATTATATTGTCATTCTTCTCAAGGGATAATATCATATCTACTTTATTACCTTCCAAACCATCATAAAACAGTAACCTCGCTCATTTGTATGCGTAGGCTACCACCTCTATGAAAAATATAAATCATTTTTCATTTCAATTTTATAAAACTGGTAATAAGGATAAATTTACTTAATATATATGACATATATAATATAATAATGATATTATTATGTTTTTTTTTCATTATTTGAATACGTCAAAAAAACTTGTGTGTGTGGAAATAAGGCATATTGTCTACATGAATGGTTTAATTCATTTTCTATATATACCATCATGAATAAGCATAAAAATGTATATAATTATTATGTGTGATATTTATATAATTATTTAAATTCTTCATATGATTTAATCATGACCTAATTAAAAGAACTAACTCTATTTAACCAAAATATAAATTAAAACGTAGGGAATGTCCAATGGAATAGTGATTTCAATACTGAATTCTGAATAAAAGGTTGATTAAGTGTAAAAAATATATAATATTTGGTATAATATATATTATTATGTTCATTTAATATATATATATATATAATCAATATACATTATATAGTAGGTCGGAACACGTACCAAGGAAGTTGGACTTCAGGTGAGGGACATTCGTCTCACTTTTATTTCTATGGGACTCAACCATATTCACCTATGGATTATTTTATGTGGTGTATATAAATACCATGAAATTATTTTATATTTATAGATAATAAATTTATGGGGATTAAAAATCCATCATATTTTATTTCTTTATGGGGATTATGAATCAAATTTTACAAAAGAGGTAAAATGATTAATGTTATAATATCATTATTTATCTGGATTGATTAGGATTATGTTTCCAATGATGAAATATTATGATATGAATCTAATTGAAATAATTATGTTTTTTAATGTATAATTATTTATGGATATTTGTTTATTTCATTTTCATCTAGTTATGTACTAGAGAGAATGAAAGTAGGTTTTAATTAAACTAAACTATATTTATCAATTAAATTAGGAAGAAAAATTCCCCATGTAAATGCTTCCAAAAATTTATTAAGTATGGATTTATATATTATCCTATAATATTATTCATTAATTTTTACAAATTTATATATTATTTGAAAATATTTTTGAAAGAATATTTGTTTAGTTTCTTGAATGAGGTACCTTTTAAATTTTATTAATAATTTGAAAGGAATATTTTCTTTTAACAATCATGGAATTTAAGGAATTCACATCTAGCATTAACACTGATGGTTTTGAAGCTTTCATTATAGGTTTCCTATTTTCATTTAAAAGGATCACATAATATTTTATGAGTATTTTTATTTTAAATGCTATCTTCAATGTGGGAAGGTTATTTTCCTCAAAAAATATATTTGGGAAACTTTTATGATATTTTTATAAATCATAATATCCTTTGATGTTAATTAATATTTATTGGGAATATGATATACTAATACCATTTTTTACTCTTTCTATGGATTGTTAATTTTTATAATAATGAGATATTTAAGAAACCTATTTATTTTTCATGCATTACGAAATGGTGAAATGAATAACTATTTATAAAACACAATTTGTTTACACAGGTTATGATGTGATGATATGATAAATTATTTATGATCATGTGGTGATAATAAGAATTGTTTTAATAATGTTATGGGTGGTTAATTTTTAAATCAATGATGGTTTTTTGAATGAAACCAATGACAATGGTTACTTTATAACATGAGATTGTGGTTGTGTTATAATCGATGATAGGATGATGTTGTATTATATAGCCCACCAATGAATTTGGTAATGATTTACAACTCAAGAGATAAATAGACTAAAATGAGAAATAAATTCATTTTGGTAAGGTACTTTTTCCACTATGATAGTAATTGGAGGGAACCATTCATACTTTGATGGAATGGGGGTCGAACCCAATCTACTATGAATGTCTTCGTAATGGCCATTGACTAATAAATAAAAGTTTTTCTATTATTATGATACAAAATCTTGTCATATGATAATTTCATTTTCTTATGTGCATGTACTCTAATTACATCATGATTCATGTATTAGGAACAACAATACATTATTCCATAACTCATTATTATGATCTTTGACATTCATTTTATGGTTTTAATGATGATGTTCCAATATCCGAATTCTAATTTAATTCTCATGTGATCCTTGATATCTCCATTTTTACCCAAACTAAGTATCTAAGTTCCCCCATTCTTATATTTCCACTCCCCATGTTAGGATGAACAACATTATCTATTATGTGTCTAATAATGGTGATATATAATGTAATCTGAGTCTAAAATAAAATATATTTTTATGAGACTTTTTTAGGTGTTCATGGTTCTAAATACACAAAACAATTATAATCCTAATTAATATTTCTTTATAATTACATGAATATTATCAATCAAGATCTAATATCTAGTTTTGAATATTTTGTGCCACCATAGTATGGATCATAGTATACTATTATTAATTCATTTTAAAACAGGGTGAAAAACATTAGTGAGAACCCAGAGGATAAGTCTAAGTATATGACAACATCTTAATGTTTTGGTAATGATTATTAATGACCTAGGGTAAACCTATGGTGTAATATATTAAAAATAAGTTATTATTATTTATAAATCAAATTAATTATTTTTCATGATTCCATACTATGATGATTTTTTATCAAACTATTATATTTTGTTTTAGTCAATGTCTAGTGCGAGCAGGATTTGTGTTTACACTAATAAAAAATTAAATGACTATCCTCATGAGATAAAAAATCAAATTTGAGATGGAATCAATTTTTTTTGTTATTCCTAATTAGTTACCACATTATATAATTAAAAACCTCTAATTAAGTGAGTTTCTAGAAACATATTACAGTATGAAGATTTTTTTTTATGAATACCATAGTGGAAGGAAGATTTAGCTTCCAATTTTTCAAGAATGGGCGAACAAGTAATCAAGTTACTATCTCTGTGGAATGGTAATTGTTTATATATATTCAAATTTAGGACATATTTAAATTAATTTCTTAGGATAAATGAAGAGTGAGATGAATAAAAATGAATTCTATCTTAAGGAAAAATGTATAGTCTAATGGATCATGTTTGGGGAATAAGAGAATTATCTAAGCCAATTTCCTAATAATAGGGTTAACTCCTAATCCAATGAAGGCCATATGTTATTCCAATCATTTAATTAAATGACATAATGTGATTATGTATTGGGATTCAAGAATTATATCATTGAAATTTTTGATATAAGAATCATGAATTATATAAGTATTATTACTCAATATTTTTCTTCAAAAATTTCAAAACATGTGTTTAATGATACCAATAACCAAGAAAATGGATAATGATTGGTTGGGATAAAGTTATTATTAACATGGATATAATAGTATTGGTGACCATAAAATTGGTTGGTTATTTAATTATAAATTCAATTAAGGTCATATTTTATAAAGGTTATTTCATTTTTGAATTTATATAATATATTAAATAATCTATGATCTTATTTGAGGAATATGATTATGATAATTTTTGGAAGAATTTATGTCTTTTTGTATGAATAACTTAATTCTTTTGGATATCATCATCGTTTTATGAATTATTCAATTATCATTAGTTCAAACTCATTTAAAACCCTTTTGAAATTTTATGTGGAAGGATTTTAATATAACAAATAGCATTTTTTGAGATGTTTTTCCCGGTTAATGGGTATAAACATCTTAAGATCAACATAAAGTATTACTTGAGGAAGAATTTTCTATTCACAATTTTAAATGTATTCATAACCTTTATCCTTGTTATGAGCAATGATAAAAAATGTTATTTCATGGAATGTTCAACATATTTCTGAGGATTTTATATGAAATGTAATAATGTAGTTTTAGTAAAGAAATATAACATATCTCTTTAGGCACGCTGTAATGTTCAGGACATCTCTGGTATATTTCATATCCAAAATCCAATGTTTGAGGTGTTTTAGGAGGTCAACATGATATATCCCCAAAACTTTTCCAAATTTCTCATTTCAGTGAACAGTTCCAACTGTAGACCATTGTGAATAATGCATCGGTATCCTTCTATGAACATTTTTATGAGTGAACTTTTGTGAACAGTGTCATTAGTGAGCTTATCTAAACATTTCATCAGGGAACTTCTATGAATAGTGTCATCTGTGACCTTATGTGAATAGTGTCATCGGTAACCTTATGTGAATAGTGCAATGGTGACCTTGTGTAAACAGTGAATCCGTGATGTTCTGTGAACAGTGTCATTGGTGACCTTATGTGAACAGTGACCATGGTAACCTTATGTGAATAGTGTAACAGTGACCTTGTGTAAACAATGCATTGGTGACCTTCTATGAATAATATCATCAGTGACCTTATGTGAATAGTGTCATCGGTAACCTTTTGTGAACACTAAAATGCTGACCGTGTGTAAACAGTGACATCAGTGACTTTTGTGAATAGTGTCATTGGTGACCTTCTGTGAACAGTGTCATCAGTAACCTTATGTGAGCAGTGCATCAGTGACCTTCTGTGAATAGTGTCATCGTCGACCTTATGTGAACAATATCATCGGTATCTTTATGTAAACAGTGCAACACTGACCTTGTGTGAATAGTGATATCATTGACCTTATGTGAACAATGTCATCGATGAACTTCTGTGAACAGTGAAACTGTAACCTTATATGAACAGTGTCATCGGTAACCTTATGTAAACAATCCACAAGTGAGGTTCCAACGGTGACCTTTTCTTTCCTTTTCCAAATTTTGAGTTCTGTGAACAGTGTTTCTAGAATGGTAGGTGTAAATTGTTTCTATAATGGTAGGTGTATAGTGTTTCCAAAACAGTAGGTGTATAGTGTATCCAGAATGGTAGGTGAACAGTGTTTCAAGAATGATATGTGTACAGTGTCTCTAGAATGGTAGGTGTACAGTGTTTCCAGAACGGTAGGGTGTACAATGTTTCCAACATCCTATAGTTTCACCCCATTAGCATTTCCTTTGATGTAAAATGCAATTAAATATTTTTATTAAAAACACTAAGGATGATAAAGGCCACTATCCAATATTAATTATTTCTATGGCTTGGGAAATTTTCACTTGGTTAAATAACATGGTTTAATACGATTTGATTTTATTGGGAAATCAAGTGTATCTTAAACTGTCGCTTCATTAAATCTACAAAACGGACAAGATATCTTCCTCCCTTGTTCTTCTTCCTTTTTATCTGGTGTGAGATTCTAGAATCATTCCTTCATTCCCATAGGAATAATGAGATCAATATTTTCCAAATGGATTGGTTTCCCTCAATGTCATTCTTGTTGTAAGTGCACCCCTTATTTCTGTGCAATCGAGAAGTATCCATCATTCATTGATATATTGTTTGTTTGATCATTGTTCTTTTTGGGTTCATCTTCTCATGTTTCTCCTTTCCATATTATTGCATGTGATCGCAATGCTTCAAACGAGGTTTTCTTGGGTTTTGGTTGATGTGGTCATACCGTGGCTTCCTTGGGTGCTTGCAGTTGTCATGAGAGGATGTGATCGTGATCTGTTGTGTGGACTGTTCTCATATAATAAATGTAATTAACCATTTGAGTTAGGGGATTCAATTCTTCTCTCTTAATTTACGTGCAAATTTATCATTATCATGTTTTATCCCACTGAATGAAAATGGAATTAACTTAATAAATATTGGAACTGGATAAATAAATCGATATGGATCGTATGTTTTTGCATATTGTTTTGCTAGATAGTGGGATATCTATTATTTCTTTTCTTACCTATACATTCTTTATGTAAATCAGTAAAGAATTTAAACAAGGATTAATTGATAATTGTTTGGATAATGATAAAGAATCTTGTAAACGAATATAGTTCTTATTGTAAATTGATGTTAATAAAATTGGCACAGTAAGCATGTTTAATTATTTGTGATAACTTAGTGATTAGGTTTCCTGAATTTGGAACCTATGAATAAAAATGGTTTAACCCAAGATGGATTAATGAACTCGTTGTTTGATAAAAAATAATTCCTTGTAGAGTTCTGAGTTACCCCCTTGATTGTTAAAGGGCCAAGAGCCAAATTGTTAAGATGTTTATCTTCCTGCTACTTGTGTTGTGATGTGATCCCAGATGGATGTAGTGTTATATGGGGGCATGGAGTCCATTTTGGTTGTGGTAGAAAATGACACCAATGGTGGCGAGATGCATCAGTTTATGCATGTGGGTGTCAGGGAGGACAATAGGGATGATGGAACGAGATGGATATTATTGTTGGATTCTTGCTGTTTCTTTTTGGTTGATTATCTGTTTTAGTTTTCCCCACTGCATAAGGTAGCTGATATTGCTTACCCTTCATATGAAAGATGCAAAGATGCGCGGGGTATGCCATGTGCTTTCAGTGTTTATCTTCTCAAGGGAGGATGGGTCTACACACTTAATATAGGTGGAAAAGACTCGATGGGTAGTATATCTACTCACCATGTGGATACCCCTTGATTTATGTAGCATAGAATGTTTTTATAGAATACATGGGATTATGGGAAAGTAATTTTGTAATGAATAATTGAATAAATGGTGTTAAACCATGGGGTTCGAGTTTGCTGGAACATAATGATGAGGTTCTAATTTTAACGGGGTAGTGGAATTTGGGTGTGATGCTAATGAAATTTAGTGAGGAATTTTAAATGGTTAGTTAATGTTTAAATAATTAATTAACATAAAGTGAATAGATAAAAAGGGAATTAATAAGGAAATAAATATTTTTAAATGGTTGTGTGCTTATAAGATACCTATTCTTAGAAGTGGAAGCTGAGAGTCCGAGAGAGGTTAGATGAAGATGAGTCTATGACTAGGTTATGACCATAGTTTTTGTTGTGAGATATATTATATTCAGTACATTTTTTGTTTTAATACGATACTCCACCACATTAGTAAGGGAACTGATGAAACTCAATGGAGGTCTCTCTCCGCGCCTGTGACAATGACCTAGCTCGACGATGCCTGAGGATCCATCCCCCTCCTCCCCTGCTGGGGGAGGGGGGAATTTTTCCCTAGTGGATCGTCCTTTCATCCCCTTCACCATCTTGGCTTTCCTTCCCCCCTTTCTAGTGATTTCTCTTAGCCCTAAGGTTCCCAACCTCCATGAAGGATCTCATCAGCTTGTGATTTCTCTTAAGGAGTTAAACGCTACCTCGGATCTGCACAGATCAACGCTGGTGGATCGTTTCAGAGGTCATCGTCCCCCGATCGATGCCTTTGACCGTTTCGTCTTCAGAACATGGGGTCTTCAAAATCGGGTGGTGGTGGGTTTGCTCGACCGGTGTCATTTGATGATTTGCTTCGCAGCAGAGGAGGATTTGGTCGTCTCCTGGTCCAGCGCTCCACAGGTGTTTCATGGGTGCGGTTTTTTCCTCCTACGATGGTCGTTCGATTTCAACAAGATTCGTGATACGCCTTCACCTGCGGTTTGGGTTAGTTTTCCTCATTTTCCTCTTCCTTTCCAGAATCCCTCTATCATATGTATGCTTGGGAATTTGATTGGATGGTATATATGTTTGGATTATCACACCTCTGCGGTCTATCAAACAATTTTTCCCCGCACTTGTATTGAGGTTGATTTTTTAAAACCCCCAACTGAGTGGCTGTTGATTTCGGTTGGAGAAGAACTGCGATGGAAGAATTGGGTGTTGTTTGATTCTTGGCCCGAATTTTGTATGGTATGCATCACGCTCGGCCATGTGGCTTCAGGATGTTGCCCCGTGAATTGTGACAGTTCTTCAAAGGTGCTGGTGCTTCTTGTGGTGGATGATCAGTCGTGCGCTAGTGTGGATTTGAGTGAGCATGAGGTGGCGCGCGAGGAGGTTCTAGGAGCGATGACGCTAGTTGGGATCCATAATTCTCCTGTTGCGGAGGCCAGTTCCCGGGTGGAGAAGAAGAAGTGGCCTCCCCTAAGTTCTGTGAGGGTTGTGAAGTCTTGGAAACATAAAGAGGCATGCCCGAGGGTTGCTGATGTTTTTGGTAGGATTCTGTATGATTTGGGTGTTAAGGGAGATGGTGTGGATAAGTCCTTAGTAGTGGCTCCGGGGAATCCTCTAGTCTCACCCATCCTGGCCGAGGAAGGTGAGGATAATGAGTATCATGGTCTTGGTGGTTCTTCTAGGAGAGGCTGGGTGGACATGAATAATCAACTGCAATTCATGGGTCGTGGATATGAATAATCCATGAGATCAAACTTGGTTTAGGGGAAATCATTCTTGTCTGCAGAAACATCTTCCAGCGGAGAAGAGAAGTTGGCCAATGTGAATATATTGAGGCCCTTAGATCCTGACACCCTCAGGGATACACATCTGAAGGCTGGGTCAGGGGGGAAGGAAAATTTCATGAACAAGAAGGAAGATCAAGAGCATCCACATTGTAAGCTGAAGCTTCACAATGAAGGCATGCTGTTAAAGCTGGCGAATTACTTTGATGGCTTGGAAGTTCATGGACCTATTTTGTCTCCAGAGGATGATTCATCAGGTGATGATAGCTATAGAATCCCTTCAATGGATAGCATGGACCAATGTAAAGGAAAAGTCCCTCATATCCCTCGGTGGAAGATGGGGAAAAAATTCACTAGTGATTTGGGGAAATGTATTGTGGTCCCGGGGGAAAAGACCAAGGGTTGTAAAGATTATTCTTAGCTGCCAAAACCAATGGAGACTAGGTCAGTCATGAAGGTAAAGAACAAAGTAATCACAACCCTTCAGGAAGGGGAAATAGAATAACCAAATAGGCATACAAGTGACAAAGAATAAGAGAATGGAGAGTGTGTGAAACTTATCTTGCACTCCAAGGAAGAAATGATTGAGAAAGACATATGTCCCAATATTTCAGAAGAGGATCTCAACCAAATTTATGAACGAATGATGCATGTTGATGCCACAGAGGAGAAAGAAGTGTGGTTAGATAAACAGGATAGAATTCTTGGTCTGAGGGTTCAATCAGGATAAAATCAATTCATAGGAATTTATTCAGACTATGGAGAGGATGATTACCCACCTTGAAGAGCTTATCAGAGAGAATCCTGATGTCCATGATGGTATGCTGCACTGGGAGCTCTACATAGCTGCTGAGTCAAGAAATATTAGCCTTGTGTTTAACCTTTTTGTAAGCTCTTTCAGCACGTAGTGTTAGTTGTGCACTCTAGTTTTTCCATTTCCCTTAAAATGGCATAATAATAAAAAAATTAATTTGGAGGTAGTACGGGAAATGACACCCTGGGGATTCTGAGCACTGGGGGTGTTTTCCCCAATATTCTGGTGGGAGGATGGATGACTGACTACCCCCTTTGGCCCCACTCTCTTCTGTTGATAGTTAATTTTTCTGGTAGTAATAATGGTTAGTTTTTCCCATATATGTGTATATATTGTAATGACCGATACTTTACATACATTGTTATTACTTCAGAATTGAAGCACACTTATTACAACATATAACAAAACCAATAAATGTCCGTATAGGTATTGTGTCTTTAGTAACTGGGAAACTCAAACAACTGGTTCATAAAGCATCTACATTGCCTCCCATTTATTTCATCATATATAGAGTCCCTTTTTGGCATATTCTACTTAATAACCTTCTTCCTGACTTGGGGAAATAAAACATACAAAAGGGTGAGCTCAAATTCTCAGTAAAGGTAAACAAAAGAAATATCAATCACATTATTTTCATAAGAACATAGCATTTTGGAAATCTTAACCTGCAAAAGAGAGCATAATTTCATAACATGGGATAAATCAATGTAGTGAAATTAAATCCCAATAATCATAACGTAAAACATGAAACTTTGTGGCATACACACATAATCATAGATAATCATTTATTATTAGTCAAGACTCATTGCCAAGACAATCTTAGTGGACAAAGTCCATTTCTTGACCTAGTCACCCTCTTTTCAGTCCTGTTTCACTGAACCGGTATAACCTACCAATCCAGCCATGTCTATCTCATGAGATATAAAATCTTAACCCAATGCATTGGAGGGAGATATAGGTCCCACCTATCTCATAATGATACCATTTTTATGTGTGCCTCAAAATCATAAATCATACATCATTGCATAACCCATGTAATAAAAATGGGAATCTTAAACATCATGACATCATAAAACAATTCATATAAGATAAAGGAATTCATAAAAAATAATTCCATCACAACATAATCAAATAAATGTAATAATAGAAATGAAAACAGAACCCTTTATTATCTTAGATGGAAAATAATTTTGATAAAACACTTGAACTCCATTCTTGAGGGAAATATCCTTTCAACTTCAAAAACATTTTTCCTTTCCTAAAAAGTCATTAAATTTTAAACAAAAAAAAGTTGATTAAAAATAAACATGAAAACTTGTAAAGGAAGATTCTTGGAAATTCTGTTTAAAAAATCCATTCATGCCGTATAAGCTAAAAAAACATTCTTCTCGTACTTTTGTCGGAAAATTCAAAAAGTACCTCGTACGAAAAACGAAAAAAGATTCCTTTCATATCATTTACTAAAAACTCACCAAAGGGTAAAATTGGATGTAAAAATTGTAGGTTGATGGAAATAATATTACATATTGAGGAAACATGGATGTGGATGATATAATACACCCCAGAAAATACCAAAGTATATACAATATCGGATAAAAATGAGATTGTGATGTTTCACTTACCACAGGTCCAACTTGCTTTGTAAGTGTCCGAACCTCCTGTATAATGATTTAAATAATGTTATTGACTTATTCTAGAATCATAACTTTTTTTATGATATCATATATGGTCATATTCATAGATTCTTAGTAGTAATATTTCATTGCTACTTGTTATTCAGGTGTTTATAACTTTTTTTTCTTATGCATGTTTTGTCGAATAAATTCTTATTATTATCTTTAGGTTATAGATACCTCATTTCCCCAATGGTATTATTGTAATATATATCATATTCATTCATTAAATTCATTTATATAATCATTATCAAAAGAAGATCATGTAGAACGAGTCGCATCACATCGTGGAGACGGTATTCCGTACGTACGCACGAGTGATGATAACGTTCCTATGATCGTGGAATTGTATTGAAGTGTATGTATACTATTTCAGAATCAATATCACTTTATAATAGTCATATATTGTCATTATTTACACCATTATACCCATCCAAGTAAGGTGGTGGTGGAATATAGATTACACCATTGCGTGGAGACGATATTCCGTACGTATGCACGCGCGGTGATTTCATTTTCCGTAGGATGGATAGATGGTTAAATAGGGTTGTTTCATACTTATAATAAAATATCCGTATATGAGTGATACTGATGTTATTACTTCATAATGAAACAACTAAAGAAGAAGAAGTTTATGAAGAATGAAATTGGAAAGGATCGGTAATGGATATTACCTCTTCTTTGAAGTGCTTCTTTGAGACCTCCTTTTAGGGCACTAAAATTGGTCTTTTAAGAAGACCAGGACCTCTATGATGTCTCTAGGGAAGTGGAGAGGAGAAAAATGTAGGGTTTTTCCGAGCGTGAAGGCTCAAAGTGGTGTGAGGAAGAGAGGGAGGAGGTGCCCTTTTATAATGGAGGAGAGGGGCACCTTTGGAATAACTAAAAATATTATTTTATTATAAAGTCATGTTCGGTTTTAAATAGCTCCAAATTTATTTATTTCGAGGCTAAGGTGGGGATGGGTCGAAATCCTCTCATCCAATAGAATTTAGACAAGTTTAAGTTCCTATTTTAACCTTATCATTTAGATTTAACATTATGTTAAATAATTTTACTTTTACCATGTATTCTAGTGTTCTTATACTATAAGGTTAATAAACTTACTATATCAAGCCAAACAAACACCAAGTTTTTTATTATTAATATATTTAACCTTATCTAAGTCATTTGGTCGAAACTTAGATTTTTAGTAATAAAATAACAATTAATAATATAATATTTGTTTTAAAAACTATTTTGTTTCAATTTTTAAACTATTTAGTAATTGATTTTTGTGAAAATCATAACAGAATGATAAGTTCTAACAAAGTTAATTAAATCAATACTATCATGTCATATGAACATAAAAAATTTGTGTAATTCATAAAAAGTCTCAAATTATATTTAGTTGGGTATTTATAACATCAATTATGTCAATATTTCATTAATAAGATAATTACTGCATCATCGTTGTGTCATAAATAAATTAAATTATTTAAAGTCTAAAATTTAAAAATAAAATACCATTATTTAGGAAATATTTTTAGCTTTCTAATGAATAATTATAGTCGAATTTATCTTATGTATAACCACATATTTAAAATGATTATTTATTAAACTTTTATTTTAACTATTTTAACCCTTCTTTAAATAAATTAATAATAAATATCCTAATCTAATCCAAGTGGGCCTAAATGGTCATATTTTATTACTAAGGTTGTTTTTGGTCGAATTGAACTTGTCCAATAGAATTAAGACATGTGTTAGGGTAATAATAATATCATTTTTACCCTTAATTACCCTATTTACTTTTAACCGTGGTAAAAAAAGTAAAAAGTTACTATTTACCAAAAAATTATTTTCATCTCATTGAACCACATTTTACTTACTGAAATCAACCGTGGCTCTCGGATTTTTAAAATTCCACTCACAGAAGCGGTAAAATTATGTTTTATGAAAAATTCAGTTTTTTTTACGACCACTTAGTAATTTCACTATTCAACAAAAATTGAAAGTTTTCAGAAAAATACCAAAAAATATATCTAAGCTATATTTGATATTATGAATTCAAAAATTATGTCTATTTTATCAAATTCAAAACATATCAGTTGCATTAATTAATTTAAAAATAAATTCTCGTCGTCAAAACAAATAGCGTGTTCTTAAGAGAAAATAACTATCAAAAGATTGACACTTGTTTATGACTGGTTTAAATGTGAAATTACATCCAATGACCAACATTTTATTAAATTGTAAAAATATATTCTAAATATACTTTAAAACCACTCAAATTAATAATTTATCACTATTAATTATTTCGATTAAAAAAGTTGTTTTTAATTATAATTTAGTAATTTTCACTATTCATCATAATATGAAAGTTATTCGAAAAGTACCAAAATTTCACCTTAGGCTAAATTCAACACTCCGAATCCAAAAATTAAGTCTATTTTGAGAGCTAAAATTTCTAAAATTTTAAAATGTGGTTATTAATATTCATAACGGTTAGTTTTAATAATATTTTAATATCATATCGTTGTTTAGTGAAACTCGATATTGCGTACTACACACGCTATCGAGGAAGGTCGCGATTGCGTGTAATGCAAGGAAAGTAAAGGATGCGTGTTATGAAAGCTCCTTTTGGTGTAGTGTACAACACAAGACATTAAAAAGAATATTTTTCATAAAATCACGGGCTGTTACATTCTACCCCCCTTAAAATGAATTTCACCCTCGAAATTCGTCGGGGTTATAAATGGTTTACTATTCGAAAGTTTCTTTAATAGAAACCCACATTGTAAAAAGGAATACCAAAAGAAATCTTTAAAAACAAAAGTATGAAACATAACGGTTACCCAAATAAACTAATCACTGGGTTTCCACATAGGTGAAAATATGGATATGGAAGACAAATCAAACCATCATGTTCTGACGGAGAGTGGTAGAGAACATGGATATGGAAAAGCCAGTAATCACAAAGCCATAAATTTGTGATTATCTAAGGTACCATCTGATTCATCAGATATAAGAGCACTAGGACAAAATTGTTGGTTTTCAGGACCATTTCCCTAAAGTTGATGAAATTGGAATTAGAAGAAATACATTCGTGATTTTGGTATAGTCTCACCGTTTGTAGTTCTTTGGACAATTTCCACTTCAAATTTTAAAGAAATGAAGTTGAATTTGTCATTCGTGATGTGTTAGAAGATCATGGGATAGAATGATGGGTCATTCCATCTATCTCAAACAAAAAGTTATAAAAGTTATCAAAAAATACATAAGTCCATATATAGTGAGATTAATCATATATGGTTCCTAAAATGGATTTATACATCATATATCATACTGCTTAATATAATAAAACTAGTTTCTACTAAACAGGGACTTCCTGTAGGCTAGTGGTAGGTAATAAAGGCCAGTCGCACTTCGGTTGTGGGTTCGATTCCCACAGCCTTTTCCGACGCGATGGGTTGTCGCCCGTCCTGCAGGTTGTCCTTTTTTCTAAAACTACATTACTATAACATCACATAAATAATATCAAAAAAAGTTCTATCCTTAAACAATACTAAATTATGGTTAACATAATCCATTCCAATCATTAGGCTTATCTAAAATACTTCGGTCCAAGCTCATAGTATAATGAAAACGATAACTTGAAATGTCGTCAACCAAGCATGTGAATACCATCATTTATCCCAATATATCTTTTTGGTCACATTCCAATCATGTGAACACCTTAATGATGTATTCTCTTGAAAAATGAATACCCATTAAACCTTAGTGAAAACATGAATGCTGTCAAAAGTTAACTCTTTCCACATACCAAAATCCAAAAATTCTATATACTCAAACCATGATACAACCTTTTCCTTATATCAGTCATGAGCTCATGAATACCACAAAAGACCAAAACATAAATATTCCAATATTCTACGATACTATATACAACATTATTATGGAATCCCATTATATAAACACTTAATCATTCCACCACATCATTGTCATATTCAACATCGCCAATGGTGATCGCATGTGACTTATCTTTGTCATTTTCCTTAAGTGGTTGCTCATGTCGATCATCACTAACCCTTGGATTAGGGCATTTATTGGAATAATGTCCCATCTCCTTTAACTTGAAACATTGAAGTGTAGTAGGTTCATTATGTGTATCTCTTCCTTTGTTTGCATCATTAGACATCTTCTTCCCATCATTGCGGCATTCAAATGCCCGATGACCTTCCTTTCCACATTTTAAGCATTTACTTATCCCTTTAAGACAATCCCCACCATGCTTATTTCCACACATTGAGCATAAGGAAACATTCATCTTCTTTTCACCATTATTCTGAGATCTCTCCTTGAACTCCATCTTTCGTTTCTTGTCAAAACTACTAGATGGATAAGTAACACCAACTTCCATTTCTACCTTGATAGCACAACGCACAATTTTTTCATAGCTACTGAAGTCTCTTATAGCTAATTCCCTTCAAAGATTTTGTTTTAAGCCACTGAATAATCGATCAAATTTACTTTCAGGTTGGATGATAAAGCCATATGCATTCCTTGCAAGCCTTTTAAAATTCGCTTCGTATACACCAACAGATTCATCATCCTTTTGCTTTAGTTCAAGAAACTCCTTCTCCATCTTTGTTCGAAGAATACGGGGTATGTACTTATTGAAAAATATGTTCTTGAACTCATCCCATTCCATGGACTCAATTTCATCTCTTGGCCTCGTATTTTTGATAAGATTCCACCATTGATCAGCTTCACCTTCCAAACGATATACTGCTAAGATGACTTTATCATGTTCAGAAAATTGACGAACTGAAAATATCTTTTCAGTAGTACTGATCCATTTTTCAACAAAAAGTGGATCAGAAGACCCACTGAAAGAAGGTGGACGTTGCCTCATGAAGGACTCAATAGAATATTTTTCCCTTCTCTGCTCATTTGGAAGTCCAGAATGATTCATATCTTGTGTAAGTATAGCAATAAGATTTTGCACTCCATCTCCCATAACATTTGTTTGTTCAGGAGGACAATCATTGCATTGTCCATTGCATTGATCAACACGGTTCCTTCGGGTTCCAGCCATCGTCTAAAACCCAAAAAGAATAGTGTGAGAGGCAAAAATCATGCTATAATAAAGGGGGAGTATCCTCAATATCTAACATATTAGGTTAAATTCTATGATCGTTACCGTAGTTCTAGGACTGTATCCTATACGTATACTTATCCTTAGGGACATCCCTAGACATACCTTAGAAATATCTTTAGGGATATCACTAACGTTTTCGCATCCTAGTTTCGAAAGGTTGACTAAAAATTTCCTCTGATACCAACTGTAACGACCCATACTTCACAGACATTGTTATTACTTCAGAATTGAAGCAAACTTATTACAACATATAACAAAACCATGAAAGGACCGTATAGGTATAGTGTCTTTAGAAACTGGGAATCATAAACAACTGGTTCATAAAGCATCTACTTTGCCTCCCATTTATTTCATCATATCTAGAGTCTCTTTTTGGAATATTCTACTTAATAACCTTCTTTCTGACCTGGGGAAATAAAACATACAAAAGGGTGAGCTCAAATTCTCAGTAAGGGTAAAAAAAAAGAAATATCAATCACATCATTTTCATAATAACATAACATTTTGGAAATCATAACCTGCAAAAGAGAGAATAATTTCATAACATGGGATAAATCATAGTAGTGAAATGAAATCCCAATAATCATAACTTAAAACATGAAACTTTGTGGCATACACACATAATCATAGGGAATCATTTCTTATTATGCAAGACTCATTTCCAAGACTATCATAGTGGACAAAGTCCATTTCTGAACCGAGTCACCCTCGTTTCAGTCCTGTTTCACTGAACCAGTATAACCTACCATTCCCTCCATGTCTATCTCATGAGATATAAAATCGTTACCCAATGCATTAGTGGGAGATATAGGTCCCACCTATCTCATAATGATACTATTTTTATGTGTTCCACAAAATCATAAATCATACATCATTGCATAACCCATGTAATAAAAATGGGAATCATAAACACCATGACATCATAAAACAATTCATATAAGATAAAGAAATTCATAAAAAATTATTCCATCACAACATATTCAAAAAAATGTAATAATAGGGATGAAAACATAACCCTTTATTATCTTAGATGGAAAATAATTTTGATAAAACACTTGAACTCCATTCTTGAGGGAAATATCCTTTCAACTTCAAAAACATTTTTCCTTTATTAACATGTCATTAAATTTTAAACTAAAATAATTTGATTAAAAATAAACTTGAAAACTTGTAAAGGAAGATTCTTTGAAATTTTGTTTTAAAAATCCATTCATGCCGTATATGTTAAAAAAACATTCTTCTCGTACTTTTGTCGGAAAAGTCAAAAATGTACCTCGTACAAAAAACGAAAAAAGATTCCTTTAATATCTTTTACTAAAAACTCACCGAAGGGTAAAATTGGATTTAAAAAATTTTAGGTGGATGGAAATAATATTACATATTGGGGAAACATGGATGTGGATGATAAAATACACCCCAGTAAATACTAAAGTAAAGACAATCTCGGATAAAAATGAGATTGTGATATTTCTCTTACCATAAGTCCAACTTGCTTTGTAAGTGTCCAAAAATCCTGTATAATGATTTAAATAATGTTATTGACTTATTCCAGAATCAGACTTATTTTTATGATATCATATATGGTAATATTGTGAGCTTCATAGTAGTAATATTTCATTGCTACTTGTTATTCAGGTGTTTATAACTTTTTGTTCTTATGCGTGTTTTGTCGAATAAATTCTTATTCTTCTCTTTAGGTTATAGATACCTAATTTCCAGAATGGAATTAGTGTAATATATATCATATTCATTCATTCAATTCATTTATATAATCATTATGAAATTAAGATCATGTAGAACGAGTCGAATCACATCGTGGAGACGGTATTCCGTACGTACGCACGAGTGATGATATCGTTCCCATGATCATGGAATTGTATTGGAGTGTATGTTTACTATTTCATATTCAATATCACTTTATAATAGTCATATATAGTCATTATTGACACCATTATACCCATCCAAGTAAGGTGGTGGTGGAAACTAGATTACACCACGGCGTGGAGACGGTATTCCGTACGTACGCACGCGCGATGCTTTCATTTTCAGTAGGATGGATAGATTGTTAAATAGGGTTGTTTCATACATATAATAACATATCAGTATATGAGTGATACTGATGTTATTACATCATAATTAGACAACTAAAGAATAATAAGTTGAAGAAGAAATAATTTGGAAAGGATCGGTAATGGATATTACCTCTTCTTTGAAGTGCTTCTTTGAGACCTCCTATTAGGGCACAAAAATTTGTCATTGAAGAAGACTAGGACCTCTATGATGTCTCTAGGGAAGTGGATAGGAGAAAATAGCAGGGTTTGGCCGAGAATGAAAGCTCAATGAGGTGTGAGGAAGAGAGGGAGGTGGTGCCCTTTTATAAGGGAGGAGAGGGGCAACTTTGGAATAAAAAAACATATTATTTTATTATAAAGTCAAGATTGGTTTTAAATAGCTCCAAAATAATTTTTTTAGAGGCTAAGGTGGGGATGGGTCGAAATCCTTTCATCCAATATAATTTATAGAAGTTTAGGTTCCTATTTTAACCTTATCATTTAGATTTACCATTAAGTTGAATAATTTTACTTTTAGCGTGTCTTCTTGTGTTGTTATACTATAAGGTTAACAAACTTATTATATCAAGCCAAACGAACCCCAAGTTGTTTATAATTAATATTTATAACTGTATCTAAGTCATTTGTCTGAACCATATATTTTTAGGAATAAAATAACAATTAATAATATAATATTTGTTTTAAAAACTATTTTATGTCAATTTTGACACTATTTAGTAATTGATTTTTGTGAAACTTATAACAGAATTATAAGTTCGAAAAAAGTTAATTAAATCAATACTAACATGTCATATTAACCTATAAAATTAGTGGAATTTATAAAAAGTCTCAAATTATATTTATTTCGGTATTTATAACATCAATTATGTCAATATTTCATTAATAAGATGACTACTGCATCATCGTTGTGTCGTAAATAAATTAAATTAGTTAATGTCTTAAAATTAAAACTAAAATACCATTATGTAGGAAATAGTTTTAGCTTTCTAATGAATACTTATAGTCGAATTTATCTTATGTATAACCCCATATTTATAATGACTTAGTTATTAAACTTTGATTTTAACTATTTTAACCCTTTTAAATAAATTAATAATAAATGTCCTAATCTAATCCATGTGGGCCTAAATGGCCATATTTTATTCCTAAGGTTGTTTTTGGTCAAATTGAACTTGTCCAATAGAATTAGGACATGTGTTAGCAAAATAATAATATCATTTTTACCCTTAATTACCCTATTTACTTTTAACCATGGTTAAAAAAAGTAAAAAGATACTATTCACCAAAAAATTATTTTCATCTCATTGAACCACATTTTAATTACTGACATCAACCGTGTCTCTTGGATTTTTTTAAATTCCACTCACAAAAGTGGTAAAATTATGTTTTATGAAAAATTCAGTTTTTTAACGACCACTTAGTAGTTTCACTATTCATCAAAAATTGAAAGTTTTCAGAAAAATATCAAAAATTAGATCTAAGCTATATTTGATATTATGAATTCAAAAATGATTTCTATTTTATCAAATTAAAAACAAATCAGTTGAAATAATTAATTTAAAAATTGATTCCTGTCGTCAAAACTAATAGCGTGTTCCTAAGAGATAATAACTATCAAAAGATTGACACTTGTTTATGACTGTTTTAAATGTAAAATTACATCCAATGACCAACATTGTATTAAATTGTAAAAATATATTATAAATATAATTTCAAACCACTCAAATTAATAATTTATCACTTTTAATTATTTTGATTAAAACAGTTGTTTTTAATTATAATATAGTAATTTTCACTATTCATCAGAATATGAAAGTTATCCGAAAAGTACGAAAATTTCACCTTAGGCTAAATTTGACACTCCAAATCCAAAAATGAAGTCTATTTTGAGAGCTAAAATTTCTAAAATTTTAAAAGGTGGTTATTACTATTCATAACGGCTAGTTTTAATAATATTTTAATAGCATATCGTTGTTTAGTGAAACTCGGTACTGCGTACTACACACGCTATCGAGGAAGGTCGTGATTGCGTGTAATGAAAGTCAAGTCAAGGATGCGTGTTGTGAAAGCTCCTTTTGGTGTAGCGTACAACAGAAGACATTAAAAAGAATATTTTTCATAAAATCTCGGGCTGTTACATAGATGGCTGTAATGGCTTGTGGTTATTCACACACATATATTCTGGATATAGTATCTTATGTACTACTATAGGTGTAACGTGTATATGCTATGATGGCTTGAGGATCTTTACTCGGTGTATGGGCTGTAATGGTTTGAGTTATAATACCGGATGTATGATACACGTTATGCGGGCTATGGTGGCTCTTGGAAAGTACCTAGTTACTTTCCTGCATGGATGTGATGGTTTAGTTTCCCGAGGTAAAAATTGTGGTTCTTCGCCTAGGTGTCTGCATGAAATCCATTTTGGAGAGAAATTCTTTGGACGTATGATATTTGGGAAAATCAGAAAACCAGTGGGGAAGTAGTATTAGGGTACCCTTGATACTATTTATTATATTATATACTCTTTTACGTGTTACATGGTGAGGTTGCGAATTGAGTATAACTGTTTAGGTGATGAGTTAGTTTCACTTGTTGTTCACTATGATTTAGCATGATTTCATTACATTTTCTAGAGAGGTTTCGGGGAGGATCCTACAGAGTATACTGTTATACTCACCCTATGTATTTATAAACTATTTTCAGGTCACTCGAAGCAGTTTGGAGATCAAGCTAGTTTCTACTAGCTTGGTGTTGAAAGATCTGTTTGGTCTTGTAGTTGTGGCAGTTTTTACTTTCTTTGGGGTACTTACAATTATCCCTTTCTAGTTGGAGTACTTTTTCCTGATATTACATATGTGCACTTGGATTTTCTTTTATATATTAGATCTCAGTTAGAGTTGGTTGGTGTCTATCTTATCTCTCTCTTCAACATGTGTTCTATTAGAGGGTAATGCAACCCATTTGTGTGTTTATTATACCCTCGGTGCTAGTCGCCAAACAAGGTCATACTGGAGGTGGGTCTTGGGGGTCATTATCTCCCTTCTCACATTGCCATCCCAGGAGGGGTACACTTTTTGGGGAGGGGGTTGTGACACATGGTCATGGGACTTCAACCCACAACCAAAGGGTAAAATGTGTGCAATTCCTACCAATGTACTACAAGATGTCTTAGTTATTATAATATCTATTTTCATTAATTAAGTCATAGATAATCGTGATGATGATTTTTAGAACATCCATTTTTTCATAGGGATAACAATGTGAATGAAATATTAAATGGTGATTAATATTATTTTGGATGATGTTTACTAATTCAGATACATGAATGATTTATTCAATTATGGGATTTTATTTTGATAAAAATGAATCAATTATATTTCCTATTAATATATTCTTTAAATATAGATTTATAGTTGATTAGCTTATTTATAAACATAATTATCATATCATAAAAACTATATGATTAGGTAAACAACATTTCCGGTATTAAGAGAAATTAATGTTAATTGGATACAAATATTAAATTTATCATAGAAGAATATTTGATCAAATCCTTATAATCCATGGGTTTCAATAATAGCCTAAAATATTTTTAATTATTTTATGGTTAGTTATTTACCAAATGATCTATGTTAAATGATGGGTGTTATTGTTGTAGGTTTGATGTTTATTTTGTATTTCTTAATATGATGGTTTATTCATTTATATAATTATATTATGCAGACAATTTATTTTGTTAATTGATAATTATAGGAGGAATTTTTAGATATTGTTTTTTAATCTACTAGAATTGGATTTTAGTGTTACAGACATGAAAAATTTATCTCAAATATTCATTATTAAAAGCAGCAAATAACATTGGGGTGGTAATATATTAAATGATGATGGTATACTATTAATGAATGTAATTGATGAAATTATACTTTTCATGTATGCATAATTATATATAGTGAATCGATGTCTCAAATCTATAAAAATGATCATAAGAAAAAAATAATTATCATGAACTTCAATACTAATGAATAAATACTCTTTTAACCCCTTGTGGATTCACAGTTATGTGGTTGTTAACATTCTCCATACCATGTTATCTATAAATATCTATTAGTCCTTTGGAATTATTTTTCTATTCCATGTACATCCTTTTACATCTCACTAATTTTCTTATATTAGGGAACCTAATTATATTTTATTTCACATGATCTTTGCATTATCCCTTCCCTCTTTGCAAAAGAAAGCTCAATTAACTGTGTTTACAATGCGGGTTCTCAATAATGGAATTTCTAATTATGAATCCCTTGATAACATAATAGATGTTAGAAAAATTAGGATGTAATTTATTAAATGGGTGATAATTTAACACCCTACGATTTTAGAAAAATAGCATTATGTTTGATAGTATACACGATATATAGCACTAAGCCAAGAGAAAATAAGAAAAAATAATTATTAAAATATGTTCATTATAACCTAGCATTTGAATTACTGGATATATTTAGGATTTACTAATTATTTAAATTTATAAAAATATACTAATCAATATATATGTATTTATTAACTATTAGAAAATAAACATTCAATATTTAATAATGATATTTTATAAATAAAAATTTATTTTCTTCAATTAATGTCTAAATTTTTTAGTAAGATATTATATTTAATTATTTAAACATTTCAAAAATGTATTTCAAAATTTTAATTATTTTTTGAAATAATCATATGAAAATTATATTATGTTGAATTTTGGTGAGTTTATTGAAAAGATCAATTATAAAGTAATTAGTAAAAATGCTAATTTTTCATGAAAATTATATTTTGTTTCAGGAATGTATAAACATACATTTTGTATTTAAATTGTTTAAAAGTGTAATTGGTTCTATAATATTTAAAATAATCCAATTAAGGTCATTGGTCTTCAATTTATTGTAATTTGGAGTAAAAACAAATTTATACGTACAAAGGGAATTTTTCTAATAAAATATTTTTATGAATTAATAGTATTTTTATTTTCAGAAATTAAATTAATAAAAAATGGGATTATTTTAGTAAAATATATATATTATATGTTAAATAAATTTTGTTAACATTAATTTAATATTTTTATATTCACTGGATAAGAATAAACCATGTTTTATTATTAAAATGTATTTTTAAAAAAAATTGGATTTCACGACATTTTCCAAGCTTATTTTAAAATTAATATCTTCCAATCATAGAGATTGAATATAGAAAAATAACTTTAAAATTTAGAATCAGGTGGTAAATTTTTTTAAACCATACATATTTTTTATTAATTTGAATAATAACTCTGAAAAAAATACTCACCTCTGTAAATAGTAACGGGTTAATCTATGAAAAAAATAATTGGTAATTCTATAATATTTCATCACAATTCAAACAAGATTAAGGTATGTTGACCCTTATCACCTTCTTCGTGAAATTTATTTTTTAATAGAATATTCTCTATGAAAATGTCCTATAAAATATTTAAATAAAAAAAGTTCAAAAATAACACCCTCTTAGAACTAAATATCTTTTAAGTATCTATGTAGAAAAAATTTGGATGTTACGAATGAATATAAATTTCTATTTTGAGATTAATTAATTTTTTAATCAATTGAATATTTTTTGAAATGTTTTTCAATTTTAGAAATTCTTTAATTATTATGTAACACAGATATAATATTTATTAAATGATTAACAAAATAAAATAAATGATTTTAAAAATATTAATAATAAAATAATCTATATGGTTTGTTGTATTTCAAGAATTTGTAGTTTAGTATGAAATACTAGTGTTTTGTGGAAGAATTATTTTCGAATTTAATTGTTGAATTTATGTCTTTAAATTCATATTAATGGAATAATGCCAAAATTGGAAATAATGACATTTTATTAATTTACATAATATTCATAAAAATATAAAAATAATAAAATTGGGATAATATATCGATTAAAATTTTATTTTATTCCCATATCATGTTAATTTGGAATCAATTTTCATGATAATGATGTTAATATATTTTAATATACTAAGAAATTTTAACTGTTCTCATCCCCTCAAATTTTAAATGGCACCACTCCATTATCTTCTTCACTCCACTCTAAGCCTTATAGGTCAATTAATATTGGGAATATTCTCATCCCCACTTCACTATAAATATTTTATAGATTCTTGTTTTCCCAAAATACCATCCTTAGGATCCTCAATAGGAGTTCAAATAGAGTTGTCTCAAAGACAAGGTAATCGCTTTAACCAGTCACTTCCATTTTAATTATTATTTTACCTCTTAAAAATATATTATAATCTCCATAATGTATTATATTTAGTGTCCTTAATATAATATAATATTATTATGTTTATTATACCACCTTTATCCACAATCTTTCAATCAAATAGGAAGTGAATGCATCGCTTATGCATACGTACAACTTACCACCTCCTTGTAGAGAAACGATTTATTTATCTTTACCATGTTTCAAAAAAAAATTAATTTGATGGTTTTAATGTTTATATATAATATTTATTAAATAATTATTCTTCTATTATGATCATATCGCATCATTGTTATTACCGTCCAAACCATCAGAAATGATAATGTCGCTTATGGGTACTTGTGGACTACCACCCACTAAAAGTGTTGAAACTCATTTTTAGTTTTTTAATTCGATAGTAATAAGGATGAATTTATTGAATATAAATGATATATATTATATAATAAATATTATAGTTTTTATTTATTATTTAACTTTCTTTTATTCCATCCACCACAAAATGAAAATAGAGATTATGGATATATAAAACCTACCATCTCCATTAAATTTGTAATTATTTTTTAAAAAATACATTTATTAATGACTCTAAATATGTATTTAGTGAATAAATATGATATTTTATCATGATTCACATTCTTTATATGATATAAACATGATGAAATTACAAATAAGAAAACTAACAAACTAAATCATGCATGAAAAACGAAGTAAACATCATCTGTAACAATGATTATAAATACTAATTCTTAATCAATATTGATTAAAGGTTATAAGAAAATAATATATGGAATTATATATATGATTAATTATCTTTAATAAAATTACTGTCTATATTTATTATAAAATTCGATAAAACATGTACGAAGGAAGTCAAATATGAGGTAACAGACAATCATCTCTTTTTTATTACCTTAGCAATCATGCCATATTCCACACATATTTCCATTGTGTGGTGTTTATACATCTTATGAATTGATTTTATGATTCTTACTATTAATTTTATTTTAATTTACATATCTATCTGGAGTTTGTTCTTCCATGGGCTAACAATTCAAATTTTACCAAAGTAGTAAATAGTTTTATTATACAATCTAATTGATTATAAAGATTATTTATGATTATATCTATGATGATGAGTAATTATGATCTACCCTACAAGAAACTCCTTTATTTTATTCTCCTATAGTTATTTATTGTGAATAAATTTTTCCCTTTCATTTTCATTATCATAGGTATTTAATATTCTGAAGAAAAAATCAATGAAAATGGACTTTTTTTTCATTCTTTAGTCAAAATACCTTTTTTAATCCATATACATGTTTGAAAAAAATGTTATTTACATGATTTGTAAATTTTTTTTTATTTTTATAGCCATATTTATCCATGTATAAATTTATACAATTTTGTTTAAAAGAAATCTCCTTCTCACTTTTTTGAACAATGTACTTTTTGAATTTTTACGAGAAATATGAAAGGAATGTTTTAATTTAACTTATAAGGAATGAACAGAATTTCAAATCATAATAAATTATCAATGTTTTGAAGATTACTTTTAGAGTGTCCAAGGATATTTTAAAATAAAATTATTTTTATAATTCTTTGGAAATATATTAATTTTAAAATTTGTTTTAAAAGTGTAAAGGTTAATTTTCTCATGAAATATATTATTGATATTTTAACGGAACTTGTATATATGGTACCATATATTGATGATAATTATGATTAAAAAGGTATACGATCCATTCAAACAATTATTACTCTATAACTATATGGATAATATTTATTTTTATGATATCCTTATGAAATCCATTTATTTTCCATGTGTTATGATATGAATAATATATTTAATGTCTATGTAATTTAATTTCATTGAATAGATTATGGTGTGATGATATAGGGATTGTTTATTTATCATTTGGAACCCTTATGTATGGTAATAATTATGAGATTATTGTTTATGTTATATACCACATATGATGGTAATATTATGACCAAGGATGATTTTTATGCTATATCCACAAATGGTGCCATGTAAAAATTGAGGACTGGTGTGACCCTAATTATATAGACCCCTAATTCATGTGGTAATGATTGATATCTCATGAGATAAATTGGATTGGAATAGAGAGTGAGCCCAGTTTAGTAGGGAAATTTTCCCACTATGATAGTCTTTGGAGTGAACCATTAATACATTGATAGAATATCATGTAAACCCAATCAATTATGACAGTTCTAATAATAATCATTGACTATTAAAAAATTATTTTATATTCTTATGCCACAAACTCAAATCTTATGTCATTTATATGCTATAATCACTCATGATATTTAATTTTATTATGATTTATGTCTTATAAACTGCTAATATTTATTACATAACTCAATATTAAGATCATTGACAAGAAGAGTATTATTTTAAAATGTTATGATCTATTATTATATAATTATGCCCATTTTATAATCATGTGATAATTTATATCTCCTTTTTTACACTTAATGATCATCTGAGAAAACACTATATTATTTTCCTCGTCCTTATGTGATAATTAATAGATTTAATTTTGATGTGTTTAGTTAGGGTTGTAGTTACATAGAATTAATTTGGATATGATTTCGATATTTTATGAACTGGATATTTATGCTTCCATGTTTCCATACACAATAAAACATTGTGGACTCCATGCATGTTTCTATGAAATTAAAAGAATATTTCTCTATTAAGATGTAATATCTATTTATGAAAAGACTCAGTCACTCTTTTATGTGTCAAAAGATATGTTTATTTACTCTTTAGAAACTAGGATGATAAAATTTTATTGAGGACAGTAAGGAAATGTATAATTATAGTATCACATTCTAATGGTTTTGTAATGATCCAATATTTACATGGATAAACCTCATGTGTCATATATTAAAAAGAATTTATCTTAATTTATATATATAATAAATTATTTTGATGATTCATCATTAGGAAAATGGTTTATAACACTATGATTTTTTATGTTAATGGATACAACCAAGATGATTTGTTTTAACAATGTTAGAAAATGGAATGAATGTCCTCATGAGAAACCAAATAAAATGGTGGTCGGAAAGGAAAATATTTTAATCATTCATAATAGGATATCCCATTATAAAATTAAAACCTCAAAATAATTGAGATACTTTAAACATCTAATAATATTAAAATTTAATTTTATAATGATTGTAGGGGAAAGAAGAATCATCTTCCTACATATCTTGATTGTGGTAAGATCTCAAAGGAAAATATCAATGGAATTTGAAGGAGATTTCTATGTTCAAATGAAGGACATAGAGAATGAAATTCCCCAGTAAAATGATGAGTTATATGAATTAATATTATTTCATTTATATGGTACCATTTATGGTTCACTGTATATTGTGTTTTGAATAGGGGCATTATCCAAGAAAATTCCCTAATCATAGGGATAAATCTTAATCCAAGGAAGGAACAATCATGTGAATGTATTTTAAGTGAATCTGTTTAACTATTTTTTGGAATCAACAACTATATCATTGATATTTTACATATAAGAATCATCAAAAAACTATGGATTATTCCCCAATAATTTTCTATAAGGATTTTAAAACATATTTTGAATGGTAACAATAACCATGAAAATTGATTATGTTTTGTGTCACAACCCCCTCCTTCTAATGATAACCCTCATAGGTTCACAATTAAGAAATGGAGATAATGACCACTAGAGTTTCACCCCATGTAGGACTTGAGATGGCTATTGGCACCATGGGTATACAAATCCCAAAAAATAGGAGGAATTTCCCTTTTATGAAAAACAAGATCGGGAAATAAGATGTATCAACCTCAAAAATTCTCTCATACATAAATAAAACCAATACAAATTCCATCCCACATTCATTTTTCAAATAATACTATTATAATAAAATAAATATCCAAATTATATTAAAAAATAAAGACAAATAGTTGCATAAAAACTATCCAAGAGTTTGAGCTAATAGGGTCCATCATAGTCCACATAATCCTCCAAGAAACCTAAATGAAATTTTAGATGTGTAGGTTGAGTATACAATTATAATTAATAGGAAAAACCAATGTCTAACATTCACATGTGAGGGAAGCATACTAATTCTCTCATGAGAAAAAAAAGTTCTTAAAAGAACCTATAAGGTATTCTAAGCATCCCAACTTCAGAAAGCCACCTCACCAAGTAATACAATTTATGTAAAGTAATATAATAATAACATCAATGATAGGGTACATTGCACTACTTTATCATTGATTAGCCACTCTCACACCATAAAAGAAAATATATTGGTTCTCCCACATCTTCCAAACATAACAAATCATAATCCACACACACACAACAAAGCCTCATAATCACATCCCCCACATATACATCAAGGCCACATACCACATATCTTCCCACCCACTAACATTGGGGCCACATACCACATCAGATCCTGATACCACCTGGTAAATCCCAACACACCTCATACCAAAGACACATGGGAAAACAGAACTCACCTGAGCCCAAAGACACCAGAGAAAACATAAATCTCCCTCACATACCTATGGCCCATGAACCAAAACCTATCAAAATAATCTTCGGCTATCACCACCTAAAAGGGGAGCAAGGAAGAGAGGGTGGTCATTATCCATCCTCCCACCAGGATGTTTGGGAAGGACAACATCCCCCCATGGCGATAAAGGTATTTGTCACAAATTTCTCAACTAGGGTGCGTGTATATAGAAATCAAAATAAAATATAAGTATATACATATAGATACCAAATAATCAACCCAAACTATGGGTTCTCAAATAAATATCTGTGCCATAACTTTTCTATCCTTACTGCTACCTCTAAATTCACTACCACATAACAAGCCACAAACTCAATTTAGTCCCCCTGCCAATTAATTATCCATTTTTTATTCATTTATAATACATTTAGTAGTTCATTATAGCTCTACCCAAGAATATACTAAAAAGAGTCCACAATATGGAACACAACCAAAATTATATCAAAAGGATAAGATTCAATAAAATAAAGTCTCTTCACATTCCTCTATGTTTAAAACCTATGACAACCCCTACCATCAACATTTTTTATATTCAATCCTCCCTAACCATACTCTAAATATAATAACTCCAAAATCATAGCCTCACCAACAAAAAAAAACCACACAACCCGATCATAGCCATGTTTGACAACACATCACCTGAATTCCACAATCAATATATCTTTCAACCTAAGATTCCATTACACCACCTGATCCAGCCCTCATAACACAGCCAAGCCCACAACC
This sequence comes from Viscum album, assembly GCA_963277665.1. Classification (NCBI taxonomy): domain Eukaryota; kingdom Viridiplantae; phylum Streptophyta; class Magnoliopsida; order Santalales; family Viscaceae; genus Viscum; species Viscum album. The sequence continues at coordinate 599,710,979 of OY728121.1, forward strand.
CTACTACAGCACATGTCTAGACAAACCCATACACAAAACACCATTTCAGGAACCGAGGAAAGTCATATTAAGGATTAAAAAGGCGTTCCGGAATCAATTTCCACTTGTTAATAAATGGGTTTTCATAGAAACACTTTGATCATGGGGCATCCATTTATTAGCAGACTGTATGTAATTTACAAATTTTAATTTATAGTGATACCTTAAAAATCCAAAAATCATACAAAACAAGTCCTTCACAGCACATGTCAAACATTGAAAACAAATAAAACAATGAACATAATTTTTAGTAAGCATATAACCCATACAATTGAAAAAATGATAAAAAATCAATAATATAATTCAATCATAAGTCACATTCACCAGACTCCATAGATTGATCTTACCTAGTTTATTTATTTCATTAATCTGAATTCAACTATGTTTTTAGGAAACATTGATACACCTAGCCCACATGTTTCATAGATAAAAGAGATATTATGAAAAACCTACATCGAATAAGAGATGGTATGCACTTCTTGGTTTCACCAAAGCAGGGGTCTGCATGCAACATGAAATTCCAAGGAAAACACAAACCAAATAGTTAGCACAATGGAATTAATCCTTATAGATTAATAGTTCTTGGACCCTTCAGACAATAAAAAGGAGGAGTGAATAAAGGGATGGCCCCTAATATAGAATGATTAAATCTAAGATTCAAAGTAAATGAAACGGTTTTCAATTTCCTTTAAATATTGATCTCAAAAAAACAAAATGATTTTAAAAATTATAATACTACAAGATTTATATTGAAATAAAGATATAATTTATATCCCTTGGAATGACTTCAAAACTTGTTTAATATGGTAATAAACCCCTTTCAGATTAGAAAATCTCGTCAAATGGTCAACATAAAAAAACTAGAAAACCAAAAACTTTTGTAAATGACTCACCATTATTTGAGTCACTACTATGAGTCACCAATGACAGTCCCAAATGTGATTCTACATTCGGTGATCTACTAGTGCGAGTCACCTTCACGGTCTACTATTTAAACTCACCAGTAAGACTCACCATTTTGAATCCCCAGTCCAAACTCACTAATCTTGACTCACTATAATGACCTACCGGGGGATGTAAACCTCACAAGCTAACATTTCAACTAAAATGTGTGACTCAACATTCAAACTCACTAGTCCCTATTCACCGATCCTGACTTACCATCATAGCCTACCAGCGGAGTAACTATTTCCAGCTATCATTACGTCTCAACATCAGGACTCACTATCGTGACCTACCATTAGTGGCCTATCATTGGATAACTGGAATTTTGTAAAACTCTTGAAATTAGTCCCAATTACCTCCCATAACACTTTACCCACTGTATTTTTACAATGTAATGGACTAAATAGGTCTGGAACATTACATTAGATACCTATAAAACTATTCATTCCCTCAATAATTCAAAACTGAGCACAGAATAAAGAGGGATCCAAAGAACCACCATGCTGTATACCTCTCCCGGATCCATCTACACATGAAACACTTGTAACAACCTACAACATCTAATTTCATTGATAAACCACCATGCATTGTTAAAAAACTAGAGTGTAAACCTCCTCATCCAAGGACATATCTTCTAACATCCACTAACCAAACCAAAAATCTGGAACACCACACCAGCATGACAACCAAAAATTTCAAAAATTCATACTAGGGATTTCCATCCTCCATGTCATTATACTGTCTAATGTAGGTGGAATTGACTCACCTGAATGGGTTTAATCGCATCACAATTAATGTGGCTCAATTAAGAATTGGGTCCTCCTCTCTTCACGTGTCAGGACTTTATAAAATATTACAGAGCAAGGAAATGAATAATCTCATAAGAATCAAGGTTCGAAAATTACATCTCAAGGAAAATAGAATATTTAAAATTCTCAAAACAACTATTGGTACTGGTCATGCATTTGTACTTCTTGCTCCTATGTACTCTCTTCAAGTCGACCATGTCTCCTCATCAGATGAACCAAAAGAATGTTCCATCCATGCAGCAGCTTATCATGATGATCCCAGATCTCTATCGACATTCCCATGTATGTCACATTTTCTGAGATATCCAACTCTCCCCATTCAAGGATATGGGAGTCATCATGAAGATACTGAATAAGTTGAGAGATGAGGAAGACATCATGGAGCCTCTTGAACTATGGTTGAAACACCAACTTGTATGTCACTTATTCCACTCAACCCAACTCCGAAAATAGTCTAATTAACCATTGATAAATCTTACTCCCTCATACAAACCTCCACATCCCACATCATGGAGAAACCATCCATAACACATGGCCCCTTACCTCAAAATCTAAGGGCCTCCTCCTAAGAATAGCATACGACTTTTTCTTGTCCTGAAAAACATTTTTCCTCTCACTAATGAGATGAACCTTCACAGTCCTGCTCTACACAACCTCGCGACCATGACCAACTATATCCTGGACTTATATCCTGCATAAGGGTGAATGAAACAATATTCCATAAAAAAATCAAATGGATACATTCCAATGGAAGGGTGATAGTTTTAATTATAAAAAAACTCGACCATGGGCCTGTTTCACGCCCATGGTCTGAAAAATCCAAGATGCATGCTCGCAGCTTATCCTCCTATATTTGAATAGTCGATTAATTATTCCAATTTATCTATGGGTGAGATGAAGTACTGAGGTATAACTAAGTGCTAAAAGATTAAATATATCACCTCCAAAGTCATGATATAAAATGTGTATCCCTATTTGAGATAATGGATATCCTATCTCCAAGAAACTGCACCACTTCTTCCACAAGCCTCTTTGCCAAGCCATATGCTGCGCCTGACTCCTTGATTGCTATGATGTGAGATAATTTCATCCTCTAGTCCAATAATACCTAGATTTCATCATAGAATCCCAGAGATATTTGTATCCCTATGATGAAATCCACCGATATGTCATCCCACATAAAATTAGGGACTTCTATGGGCTCTAACAAATCACTAAGAACACAATGATCCGCTTTGATAATTGGGATGCTATGCATTTCTCCACAGACTCCACCACTACCTGTTTCAACCCAGTCCACTAAAACGGTATCCTCATGACATGGTAAATCATAGAAACATCATGGTGTACCTCTAAGGGTGAGCTATGAAACTCGTGGAGGACATCCCTATGTCTCACCACATGAAAAAAATAACTTCTAGGGAATAAAATATCATTCTATTCATCATCTAGCCATCCCTCTGAAACATCACCATAGAAAGCACAATCTCACATAACCTCTACCTCTATGTCTTCCCACTGAGACTTCTCCACTATCTGCATTAGAGAATATTTCACCATTATCTGAAACAAATATCCTCAATCATTGTCTATCCTTGAATCCAAGTGAAAGGCTTACAATTCATCCCTTGCATTCAACGAATCCATAGAATCCCAATCAATATCCTTTTGTGACTTCCTGCTCAAATCACTAGCCATTAAATTACCCTTTTCTAAGGTGTAAGAGATATCAATATCATAGTCCTACAGAAACACAATCTACCTCTGATGTATCATGTTTAGATCTCACTGGTAAAATATATTCCTCACACTCTTGTGATATGTGAAGACCAAAAAGTGCTCCCCATTGAGGTAATTCTATCACAACATTAGCAGAAACATGACTACTACTATCTTCAGATCATGGGTGGCATTGTTATATTCATATAGATGTAAATGCATTGACCCATAATATATAACATCGCATTATTTCCTCAAGATACATCCTATGACCATATGTGAAGCATCAAAAAACACATCGAACATCACCCCTTCCTCTAGAAAACGGAGCAATAGAGAACTGACCAACATCCACTTCAGATAGCGGAATGATGCCTATAACTTATCACTCCACACAAAACCACGATCATTCCTGGTTAGAGCTCCCAATGGAGTTGTAACTCAAGATAAATTGGGTACAAACCATTAGTAATATCCTGTGAGACCCAGAAAACTGAAAACCACTTCCACAATCTTGGGTGTATCCCATGAAACGAACGATTCAAACTTAGAAGGGTCCCATAATACAACCTATTGTGAAACCACATGTTGGAGGAAATGCACCTCTCATTTATAAAAATTACACTTTCACAACTTCTGGTAGAGATAGTGGTGTCGAAGGTCTTGAAAGATAGTCCTGAGATGCTCGGTATTCTCCTCCTTTGAGTTCACATAGATCAAAATGTCATAAATGAATTAGAAAGCGAACTGGTCAAAGAACTCATGAAAGAAAAATTTCATAATCCCCATGAACAAGTCTAGTTAATTCTTAAAACCAAATGGGATGAATATTATTTCAATGTTCCCATACCAATATCTAAAATTATTCATTAATATAGCGCACCACTTCATTCTCAACTAGTGATATCTAGACCACATATAAATCATTGAAAACCAACTTTCACATCTTAGCTTGTGAAAGCGATTATCCCTCATCGAGTGAGGATAATAGTTCTTGACAGTAACCTAGATCAACCTTTGGTAATCCACACACAACCTCATAACCCCATACATCATTTTGGAGAACAACACCAGAGCACCCAACGATGACAAACTGGGAGATATAAAAACCTTCTTTATCATATAACCTCTCTGGATTCTCATCTTTTTCAACTCGTATGGCTTCATCTGATAAGGATCCATCCAAATCGAAGAGGAATAGAGATGTAGGTATATCTCTAAAAAACATCACATCGAGACGATAGAGTCACAATATACCTGGGGAAAAATAATTGAACTCCCCAAAAAATATGGTAACCTCAACCATCCGAATGTCTACTGATTCCACAGATGAGTCAGACAAAAAAATGAAGATGATCATAGCATGAAATACAGACTAGATAGATCCTATCAAAATTGAGAACCACACACAAAAAATACAAGTCTTAAAATAGAACTCTTCTATATATGAATTGAATAATAGATTTAGAGAAATACAAACATTCGATATTGAGAATGACATCATATGGAAACATCTGTAGAAAAAAAAAGATCCCCAAAAGGCTAATGTGGCCCCATCATTATCCTATATCCCCATAAAACATCATACTGGTTGGTATGATCTCCATCTCGGGTACCCAACATCAGGGGTATGGAATGAATTTCTATCTATATTCCTTGTGAATGCGCTAGAGTGGGTTTAACAAAGTTGTGTTAATCTCTTAAGTCAAACAAATCCCAAGCAAGGGTACTATAAAATCTAATCGTACCTCTAATGATATTTCCTCTTTCCAGACCTTCTACCTATGCGGTGCTCAACTGAACATGCCAAGCTCTATTTCCCCTCTAATGACAACTTCCACCATGAACAAACCTTGGTCATGGTCTCTAAGGAACAACAAGAGGTTTTCCTCGACCTTCTCCATCTCCCTATAGTGGAGCATTAGCCTATTATCCGTGCTACTAAAACGGCCAAGATGGAAACTGTTATTGAGACTATCACTAAACATTTCCTCCTACAAGAACTATGTCTGAATATCTAGTATACACTGATTCTAGAGATGTCTATAAACCCCATAGAAGTGACACCTCATCCCCAAGCCCATAGGAATGGATGTAGGACTATCAACACTAGAAGATCTGAAAGGATTTTTCTGAGGTTGCTTCTCTATTAATGCAAACATCAAAGGTACCATCACCAGATATCTACCACTGATGGTCCTGACTCTCAAAGAACTCTTTTAGATCACCTCTCTTTGTACACCTCCTTGTGAGTTCATTTTCTCAATCATTTCCACCTTCTTCTAAAAAACCAATTACATCAGAAACATAAAGGGAGTAATAGCATATTGGATATAAGGATGAAGTGCCTACTGTAGCTATCTTTCAAGAGACTCAACATCCGAAAAGTGATCTGGGGAGAAGTGAAGAAGGTCCCAAAACGTGATCACATGTTCTTGAACTGACATACTCCCATGTTGAAGGGAGATTAACTCTAGAACCTTCTCATCATTCATGGTTGATAAAGGGAATTTTTCCTATATTTCATTCTAAAAATAAACCCATAGAACATAATCCTCTTTCATCTACCTCAAGTAATGTGTCCACTACTGACACCCACGTCCCCATATCTAGATCACTACAAAAGGAACCTACTACTACATGAAATCCAAAATCAAAATAAAGGCCTTATCACGCTTCTAAAGACTAATATGTGTCTCCACATTCGACACATGTCCCTCGTAATTCCCCAAGGCTTTATGTTAAAAAAAACACGCAACATTATATTCCACTTGGAGTCCTCCTCCACTATATCAACCATTCACTAATCTACCAGATCATATTGTTGAGCCCCAACTGCCGGTGCCACACACGAATGATGAAAGGGTTCCATTGTTGAAAAATGTAAATAAGGAATTCCTAATCTAGAATAGTATCGACTTTGGTTTATGATTCATTTTAACTCATTTAACATATTTTGTTATCCATTTCAATTCCACAAAAACACCCCAATTTAGACTAGAAAACATGTCATTATGATGCATGTACCATTACTAGGTTCTCTACCCTACAAACGGTATATCCTATCTTGGTCATTCGGTAGGCTTAGAGTCATTTCATTGAATCATGGGGCCCCATAAAATCTCATGGACTATCCCATCTTCTCTACCGTATGTCACATACCAAGATCGCCTCATACTGTTTCCCTAACCACCCATGAAATCCTTGATATACCAAACTCCAAACACCATCCTATCTCTCAACCATAGCCTCTCATACAATTCAGCCATAACCCCGTCTCTCTAATGATATCCCACCTGGGTTGGAAATAAATAAATGGAGATAATGACCACCATGTCCCGAATCTAATAGGCTTAGAAGTGGCCACAAGAACCAATGATATAAAAATTTCACAAAAAGGATGGTATTTCACTTTTTAGACAAACAGGACTAGGAGATAATATATATCATCTTCTAAAAAACTCCAAGAAATATATAAAATGAATCCAAAATCCATCCCACGTGCATGATTAAAATAAAACTGTTATAATGAAATAAAAAACTAATTTAAATTCAAAATAAATCTAAGAATAAATGGGGAAACTATCCCAAATCCCAAGCTTGTAAGTTTTAGTATGGCCCATGTAATACTCCTAATAACCTGTAATTAATCTAATATTTGTAGGGTAAGAATAAAAGTATACTTAGTAGTAAAAACAAACTCCTCTCATTCATAAGTGGGATAATCAATGCTCCTGTTAAAAAAAATAATCTGAACGACACCTAACAAGGTATACTGGCCTTCCCAACCTCACCAAGGAACACTCAATAGTAATGAATGTCAACTAATGTAATATAATAATCATATTGATCATAAGGTACCCTACACCTCTTTCCTACTGATTAGCCTCTCTCACACCATAACGGAAATTTCATGGTGCTCCCACCTCATCCTAACACACCGCATCACAACCTGCCTGCACACACCTGGGCCTCAACACCACATCCATCATGAAAATGATTGATCCATATACAACATTTCATCCTAGTTAGAAAAACCAACTCCACATACTACATCACATACAAAAAACACATGGGAAATCACCACACATATCATCATGAAGACACTTGGGAAAGCAGAACTCATCATATATAGAAAGCACATGATTAAACACTACTTTATCATACACACCTAGGCCCAAAAACTGAAACCTTATAAGAATCAATGGCTATCACACCTTGGAAGAGCTTGTCATGAAGTGAGGGTGGCCATAAATCCATCCTCCCACATGGATTTTTGTGAATGAATCCCTCCCCCATAATGATGGGGGTGTTCGGCACATAGTTCTCAACTATGGTGGTGTGCATATAAAAAAATAATAGTATATACTTATAGATACCAAACACTTAGCCCAAACAATGGGTCCTCAAAGAAACATCAAGCACATAACACCGCCACCCTTTTTTATAACTCTAAATGAATAAGCACACAACAAGACACGAACTCAATTCATACCCCTAGCCAATTCATTAACCATTTTTCATTCTTATTAAATAATTCAATTTAGTATTCTATATTTACCCGAGAATCTACTAAACATAACCCATAACAGAGACCATAACCAAAGTCATCTCAGAAGGCTACGATCTAATAAACTAATGCATCTTCACTTTAATCTCTGTTTAACACCCATACCATCCAATTCAATCCCCATTCATCAACTTCACTCCACCAAAACCATCATTTCAACAGAACAACCACCAAATCATAGCAACACCCAGCATCACATAACCACACAACCTGATCACTTCCCTTCTATAAAACACTTCACATCCATTCCACAATAAATCAATCTCTCAACCCAGGATTCCATTACAGCACCCAAACCACCCCACATCACACATCCATGCCAACAACACTACTACAACATATGTCAGAAAAATCCCAAACATATCACACCACATCATGAACCACAGAAGGGAATAGTCAGATTTAACTAGGAATTCCTCACTCAATTTACACTTGTTAATTTAGTAGTTATCAATAAAATAGTTTGATCTAGGGGAATACGTTTATTATAAAAGTCTACATAATTAAACAATTTCCATTTATATTGATACCACCAAAATCAGAAAAAAATAGGGGGTCCACAACTCATTTCAAGTAGCACAATGTCACCAATGAATAAAAGTTTCAGTAGGTACATATCTTATACAATTTACATCATTGGTAAAAAATTTCAAAAATATATTATAATCATACATAAAATTCCCCATTCCCTGTGGATTTATCTTACTCGGTTTAATTATTTTAATTTATCAGAATTCAACAGTGTTCCCAGAATCATTGATACACCAAACCACATTATGAATAGTTAAAAGGGAGAATAGGTAATCCCTACATGGAAGATGATATGATCGGAATGTCTAGGTTGCACCAATTTAGGGGTTCACATATAGTAGGAAATTATATGGAAAACATGAACCAAATGGTGTAGTACAAAGGCATGAATTCTCTGGGAAGAAAGGTTGTGAGAACCTCGTACCAAGAGAAAGAAGAAATTTTAAATGAAGTGAAATTACTTAACTTATAAGGATTAGTTCGGAGAATCATAGAAAAACCATTTTTAATTACCATTAAAGCCTGATCTCTACAAAACCATACGGTTTAACTGATGAAAAGGCTCATGGAATTTTAGATAAATAATGATATGATTTATGGCCTTTGAAATAGATTCAAAACTAATTTAATATAGTAATAAACTCATTTGATGTCAAAAAAGGACATTAGAATGTAAAAACTAGATACGATATAGAAATGTAAAAATATTGGAAATGACTCACTATTAGGTGTGTCACCTGTTTGAGTCAGCATTTCATGAAATTGGTGAGAGCCACCATTTAGCAAGATACCGCTGTTAATCACCATTATGAGTAACCATCCCAATCCACCTTTCTGAATCACTAGAGAGACTCACGGTTTTCACTCACCTATCCTCCCTCATCATCACAACCTGCTAGGGTGATTCACCATAACAAGTTACCATTGTGACTAACCATTGAAACCTACCATTAGTGATCTACCATTGGAGAAAATAGAATTTTTTAAAACTCTTGAAATGTGTAACCATGACTCCCAAAACACTTCATCTAATGGATTTTCACATATTAATGGGCCATAGAAGTCTGGTCTATTACATTTATTCGAGATAAATAGATTATTAACATTGATGGGAGAATATTGGTGACCTTGATATTACTTTTTGATTTGCAGAAAAACTATTGAATTTCATATTTAAAAATTTTTGTTGCATTATGGGATTTATAGAATATGATCAATACTCTTTGATGTTATTTTAGGAAAATGGATTTTGGTAATTATTAGAAATATATATGTCTTATTTTAAGATTAATATAATAGTTTTTTATAACATCATGAGTTTCAATATTTAATATTGAAAATAAATTAAAAGTCATAGACCACAGTTTAGATCTTTTAAGTGATGGTATAATGATGTAAATAGTGATATTTTTGGAGATATTTTAATTGTTTAATGTGTATGTATCCCTTAGATTCAACATACTATATTATTTTAGGTAGAATTTATTTTGAAAATTTTAATTAAATCATTAACATTTAATGTTTCTATGATAATTGATGATTATTCTTATTTTTATTATTGTTCAGCATACTTCTAGTGATATTATTAAAATATTAATAATATATATTTATATAAATTTACATCCTATCACATTTTGAAATATTTCAATATTGAACCCATAAAAGAAGATAGTCAAGAGTGATATTCCTTTCACTGGGCTACATGATGTCTTAAAGAGAATTTCATTTAATTTTTTAAATTATGTTACTTTTAAAGATTATGATTATTTTGGTAACATAGGATTTATCTTAGAGGTAAAAGTAATATTGAAAATTGTTTTGGTGATTAATGTTATATTGATATAATTTCAAAATTTTGATAACCTTATTTGTTTATGAACAATATGGATTTCTATTGTTGGAATAATATCTTATTTATAATTGGAAATAATAAATGATTTTTAATATATGGTTATGGTGATTCATTTAATTTATGGAAATGATTATAATATCATATAAATTATATTGTTAGTACATATTCTTTTTTCTATGAAGAGTGATTACTATTATTTGAGAATAAATGTTAAATTTATCTTGGAAGAATATCTGATCAAAAAATTATAATCCATGGGTTTCAATATTGTTCTAGAATATATTGATAATTTTTATGTTTAGTTGTTTATCAAATTATCAATGTGGAACATTGGGTTTCATTGTCAATGTTATGAGTGTTAATATTTTACTTCATCATCTAATGGATTATTCATTTATGAGAATTATTCTATCATAATTATTTGTTTTGGATAATAAAAAATCGTATTAGAAATAGAAGGATACATTTTTTGATATGTTAAAAGTGAATTTTAGTTCATTAGGGGTGAAATAGTAATCTCGAATACTCGTCATGTGTAGAAAAAAGTACATTATGGTGGAAATTTATTGAACAATGAAATTTTATATGTCGAGCAAGTATATTTCACTATGTTATTAGTCTATATTGTAATGGAATTCCTGAACTCAAGGAAAGGTATCTGAATAAAAATTATTCTTTCACTTTCAATTCTGTTTAATTAGGGTTCTTTTCACCCCTTATTAATTCATCATTTAATGGTCATTAAATTTATATATACCATGTTCTATATAATTTTATATTAGTATTTTCGTGTTAGTTTTCTCTTCTGTGTCCATATTTTCTATTCTCACTAATTTTATCCTACATGGGATCCTGGTTATGTGTTATTCCATATGAAATCTTTCACTTCACTCTTTTCAAAATGATTTTTTATTAAACCGTTATATGATGTTTTTTTCTAATATCAAACTGTTGATTATCGAGAATAATTTAAAATTAATAGTAAATAATTTATTACAGCGGTTGAATGTAAAACCTTGATATTTTGAAAAATAACACTATATTTGAGAGCATAAAAGATATAATGCACCAATAACAAAAGAACCATGAATTATTATTATTTAAATTTTGTTATTATAAAAAAGATGTAAAATTGGAGGGTATAAATAGGATTAACTAATTTATGAAATTTATAAAAATAAACTAATTAATATAAATTTATTAATTAATTCCTTTTAAATAAATTCAATTTTTTAAAAATTTATATTATTCATAAAAACTCATTTTCTTCAATAATGTTTTTATTTCTTTTTTAAGAAATATCATATTTAATTTAATGAAAATTTTAAAAAAATTATTTCCTAAAACAAAATAAATTTTTCAAATCCACATACCAGTATTTTTTATGTTATATTTATAGGATTGTTTTAAATTCATTGATTTTTAAGTGAATAGTATAAATAGTATGATTATTTATTAAAATATTATTTTATTTCAAGAATTTAAAATGATACTTTTTTAGAATGGTTTCAAAATAAAATTTTCCCATTATATTTTTAATAATTCAATTAATTTTGATTTGAATCAATTTTTTATTTTATTATTGTATAAAAAATTTTCTATATAAAAAATGTGTTTCTAAAAAATTATTCATTGATAGTAACATATCTTTTTATTAATAAATAAAAATAGTCATTATTAGTGATTTATCCAAAAATAGTATATTCTCATGTTTTAAAAATTTATTTCGAAATTATTTTTTACAATATATAGAAACTTAATATTGAAAATGGATTACATATTTTTAATTAGTATTTTAATATTTTTTAAATATACCTTGTTTTTTTCAATATGAATAGTAACTGTAGGAAATGTTTTCACCTTAGTAAATGGTAAATCAGGTTAAATTTTATTAAAACTAAGTTATAAGGCCATAGTTTCTTATAGTAATTCTTATTATATGAACATAATTAAACACATATCTCATGATTCATTAAATTTATTTTTTAATTGACACTTTTCTATGGAGTCTTCCAATATAATATTAAACCAAATGAAATTGAGAAAATGTCACTCTTTTAGTTATAAATAACTCTTTTGTGTTTTCATAGAAAAAAATAAATGTTTGAAAAAATATACACGTATATTTTTATATTAATGAAATTATCTTCATTATTTAAATTTATTTAATTTTATTGAAATCATATAATTGCCTCATTTTATTATTCAACTTCGACACAATATTTATTAAATTATTCAACAAATAAAATAAATGATTTTTAATATATTTAAAGTAATATAATATGAGCGTGTTAATATATGATACGAATTTTATAGATGATTATTTCATATTATTGTTATATTAAATAATTATGTTTGAATTAAAACTTTTTCTTTGTGTCTTTTATGTAAAATTAATTGAATTGTGTCTAAATTGTAAACAATTGTATTTTATGAAAATAATGTATTATTAAATTACATTAAAATAATAAAAATATTAATGTATTGAAATGGGAATATTATATGTAATTAAATTTAACCACTCTCATATTTTTAGGAAATTTGGAACCGTTTTTATTTATAATTAAATTAATAAATTTTAAATTCATAGAAAATTACAAGAGTCCACTTTCTATATGTTATAAAAGGGCTCCCCTTCTTTCACTTCTTCGTACCATTTGATAGATCTAGATTTCCTAAGATCATCTCAGTTATCTTGCTCACTTACATTGCAACATTATATAGTTTATATCCTTCCTAACATATGAGTCCTAGGATCCTTAAGAGGAGGCATAAAGGAGTTGTTTCAAAGATGAGTTAATACCCTTTACATTATTATTTTACATCATCTAAATATGATTTATATTTCACAAAAAAATAAATTTACTAACCTCTATGTAATAAAATGTTGTTATTATTATTAAACCTCTATTATTCACCCTCTTTACATCAAATGGGAAGTGAATGTATAGCTCCTACGTATGTACGACTTATCATCTCCACATAGGGATACAATTCAATTTTCCTCACAATGTTTCAAGGATGGTTATTGTGATGAAAATAATATTAATATTTAACATTTGTGAAATATTTATTATTTAAAAATGATAATATCATATCTACCTTCTTACATTCAAGACTGTTGGAAAATGATAATGCCACTCATGTGTACGTGTCGACTAGATCCTCCATGAAACAATGAGATTAATTTTTCATTTATGTTTTACATGGTTGGTAATAACAATAGATCAAATTCATATATATGATATATATGATATAAGAATTCATCTATAATGTGTTTTATTATTTACCTTTATCAATTCGATCTATTGATAATTGGAAATAGTTTCATGCATACGTATAGCCTACCCTCTCCATGAAATTGGATAATTCAATTTTCTATCTCTAGTTTTATGAATGGATATAAATATATATATAATGGATATATTTTTCAACCATGATCAATATAAATGTTCAAAAACTGATGAACCAAAACACGCATGAAAAAAGAATCTGATATCACCTAAAATAGTGATTTTAATACATAATTGTTAAAAATAGTGATAAAAGGTAATAAATAAATGATATATTGTATAAAATATTTTATTATGTTTCTAGAAAATATATATAGTTTATTTTTTATACCTAAGGTTAAAATAATTATGAATGTATTCATATTATACGTCCATTGTCAATGTACATGGTCAGAAACTACTAAACCAAAACTCACATGAAAAATTAAACAGATATCACCTAAAATATAGATTTTAATATAGTTTGGTTAATAAATTTGTGATAAAAGGTTATAAATAAATAATATATGGTATGAAATATATGATTATTGTTCTTTAAAAAATATATAATTTATATTTTTGTACTGTATTTTTGAATATGTGTGAAATAAGTCATTTTATGGAATCATGATCAATGTACAAGGTAAAAAACTATGAAACGAAAACACACATGAAAAACAAAGAATAAATCAACTGAGAGAGTGATTTTAGAAAAATAATTGATAATACCATGGTGATAAAATTTTATCACTATATAATTTATGCTAATTAATATATGATTATGGTTCTCAAAAATATTTATAATCTATATTTTTTGAAATTTTGGTTCAAATACGTGTGGAAGATGACAAACCTGATGTAATAGACTTTCGTAATACATTTATTTATGTTGGATTAATTCCATATTAACTAAATTTTTATTTTATGTGGTGTATATAATTCCCATGAATGTATTTAAAAATATTATTTGTATTTGTATGTGGATTTACAAATCCGTCAAAGTTATATTATTCATTGGGCTTATTAATCAAATGTTACCAATAAATTAATGAGTTTTATCATATAATTTCATTATATATAATGATTATTTATGATTTTGTTTATGATTATTAATTTTAATGATATACCCCAAAATAAACCAATTAAATTTCTTCACCTATATATATTTTTTTATAATACATGTTTTACTTCATTTTCCACAACATAAATATTCAAGGGACAGAAAATATGTTTATTACAAAAAATCATCTTTATTTCTCTCTTCTATTGAGAATTTTTTTCTTCAATCTTTATATATTATAAAAATATTTTAATTTTTGTTTTTATTATATTCGATTGATTTTATAAATACATTTTTTCCCAAGAATGAATTTTAGAATTTGGTTTAAAAGGAAATATCCAGCAATTATCCAAACATTGTTTATTATGACGTTTTCCAAAAAAGTGAAAGGAATGTTTTCCTTTATATTAAATAGAATGAATGGAATTTCCCAAAATCATGACCACTAAATATTTTGAAGAGTCTATTAAATTTTTCCTACATTAATTTAAAATATATTTTTTCTATAATATTTTGAACTATTTTTATTTTAAAACATATTTTCCAATTTGAAAGGTCACATTACTAAATAAATATTTTACTGATATTTTAATGAAATTTAAGTATATGATATCTGTAACACCCCCAGATTTTACGAAAAATATTCTTTTTAATTTTATTGATTTCTAGTGTTGTACGCTACAACAAAAGGAACATTCACTACATGCATCCCTGACTTGGCTTACATTACACGCAATCACGACCTTCCACGATAGCATGTGTTGTACGCAATACCGAGTTTCACTAAACAACGATATGTTATATAAACTAGCCGTTATGAATAGTAATACCCATTTTTTAAAATTTTATAAATTTTATATTTCAAAATGGACTTCATTTTTGGATTCCGAATATCGAAATTAGCATAGGGTGGATTTTTGGTATTTTTTTGAAAACTTTCAATTTTTGATGAACAGTGAAAACACTGGGTTACTATTTAAAAACTGAATTTTTATTTAAATAATTATTTATTTTATTTTAGGTAAAAATTGATAAAAAATACCTATATATGTTAAATGTAATTCATTGGAGTAATTTTATTATAAATTTAGATATAAAAAAATTTTATTGAACTTTTCACAGTCTTTTAACAACCTCCTAGAAGAATTTGGAAATTCACATAAAACATAATTTTACCACTTCTATGAGTGGAATTTTGAAAATCCAAGAGACATGGTTAATATGAAGGACTATAATTTGGTTCAATGAGATGAAAATAATTTTTTGTGAATAGTAAATTTTTACTTTTATTTACCACGGTTAAAAGTAAATTGGGTAATTAAGGTTACAAATGATATTATCATTACCCTAACACATGTCCTAATTCTATTGGAAAAGTGTAATTCGACCAAAAACAACCTTAGGAATAAAATATGATTATTTAGGTCCACTTGGATTAGATTAGGACAATTATTATTAATTTATTTAAAGAAGGGTAAAAATAGTTAAAATCAAAGTATATTAACTAATTCATTTTTAATATAGAGTTATGAATAATATAAATTCAACTATAAATATTAATTAAAAGGATAAAAAGATTTCCTACCTCATGGTATTTTATTTATAATATTTTGAAATTAAATAATTCATGTTATTTTTGACACAATAGTGATTCAATAATGACCTAAATAATGAAATATTAAAATAATTGATATTATAAATACCCAAATAAAAGTAATTTGAAACTTTTAATTAATTAAACTAATTTAATATGATAATATGACATTTTATTATTGATTTAATTAACTTTTTTCAAACTAATAATGCTTTTATAATTTTCACAAAAATCTATTATCAAATAGTGTCAAAATTGACATAAAATAGTTTTTTTAACAAATATTATATTATTAAATGTTATTTTATTCCTAAAAATCTATGTTTCTGCCACATGACTTAGATAAGGATATATATATTAATAATAAACCACTTGGGGTTTTTTTGTCTTGTTATAGTATGTTTATTAACCATATATTGTAAAAAACGAAAAGACACGGTAAAAGTTAAATTATTTAAATTATAGTTAAATCTAAATGATAAGGTTAAAATTGTAACCTAAAATTGTCTAAAATATATTTGTAGAGAGGATTTCGACCCATACCCACTTTAAATTTGAAATAAATCAATTTAGAGCTATTATAAACTGAATTTGAATTTATTATAATATAATATTATAAGTTTTTCCGAAGGTGCCCCTCTCCTTCCTTATAAAAAGGGAACCACTTCCCTCTTCTCTTCACACCCTTTTGAGCCTTGATGCTCGTCCAACCCCAACCCATTTCTCTTATCCACTTCCCTAGAAATATTCTGGAGGTTCTGGTCTTCTCCAAAGACCAACTCTACTTACTTAAGAGGAATCTTAAAGGAGGTGCTTCGAAGAAGAGGTAATCTCTTCTTCCAATTCTTTCAAGATTCTTTCTTCTTATACTTCATCTTCTTTAGTTGTCTCATTATAAATTAATAACATCGGTATTAATTATATAATTATATGTTATTATAAATATGAAACAACCCTATTTCACCTTTTATCCATCCTACAGAAAACCAAATCACCACGCGTGCATACGTACGGAATACCGTCTCCATGCCGTGGTGTAATCTGTTTTCGACCACCACCATACTTAGATGTGTATAATGGTGTAAATAAATTACCATATATGAATATTGTAATGTGATATTGACTCTGAAATATTATATATACACTTCAGTACAATTCCACAATCATTGGAATGATATCATCGCTCGTGCGTACGTACGGACTACCTTCTCCACGATGCGAGGAGATTCATTCTCCATGTTAACCATTCAAGAATGATTATAATGTATATATAATGAATAACAATGAAATATATGACATAATGAAGATAATGGATTTATGTATATATATATTTCATCTACTTACCTCCATTCAAGTTAATAAAGAAAGGAAAACAACGTTCAAGGGTATGTACGACCTACCGTCTCCATGAACGGTGTGTTTCATTTCATTTATCAATCTATTATATATATATATAAATATACTGAATATATATGATATATAAATCACTTTTTACATTCTGGAATTAAGTAAATCATGATATAAGTAATAATAATATCAAGAACAACAAGTCCAAACACGTATGATAAATGAAACAATTTTACCCAAAATGCTACTTTAACATGGAATTGAGAAATGAATGGGTAATATAAATACCTAAGTGAACCATATATGATATAATAACAATTAATATGATTCTGTATTAAGTCAATGAAATTATTTAGATCATTACACAGGTGGTTCGTATACATACGAAGCATATCGGACATAAGGTAAGGGATAATTATTCCAATCTCATTCTTATACAAGATTGTTTATTCGTAAGTATTTACTGGGGTTATGTTTGTTATCCATGTCCATATGTTCTCAAAATGATTTCATAAAATATTTACATTTCATAAATGTATGTTTAAAGTCATTCTTACCATTTTTTTACTTTTACCACATCGTATGGAAGGAATCATTCTTTTGTTTACCATTTGAGGTACTTTTTGACATTTCCGACAAAAGTAAGAGAAGAATGTTATTTTTAACTTAAACGGTGTGAACGGATTTTTAAGGTTTCATAACACCTCATTTTTATGAAGCTTACTCTATAAGATTTTATGACTATTTTCAACAAAATACTTTTCATTATAAATTGCATGGAATTTTATGAAAAGAAAATGATTTTGAAGAAGAAAGGATATTTTCCCCAAAAATTCATTTCAAGTGTTTTATCAAAACCATTTTCCATCTAAGATGGAATTATTTCATATGTGTATGTTTCATGTATAATGTCTCTATGATTTACATGGTTTTACTATTCTTGTGATTAAATATCCATTTGTTTTATATGAATTATCTGATAATGGGATGATGTTTATGAAACCCGTTTTATTCTTTGGGTTATGATGAATAATTATGTTTATTTTGTCGCACAAGTAAGAATGATTTCATTATGAGATTGGTGGGACCTATATCTCCCTCCAATGAATTGGGTAAAGACTTATATCTCATGAGATAGACATAGCTTGAATGGTAAGTTAATCTGGTTCTGTGTTACAGGACTGGAACGAGGAGTGAACTCGATTCAGAATGGGACTTTGTCCACTAAGATGGTCTTGGAAGCAATGCCTTGGCTACTATGGAAATCATAACATGTGCTTAATGGATTCCACATTTACATGTTTTATTACCATTCTAGTTTATCATGACTAATCTTGCTTTATGATCTATGATTTGTGTACTTCCAAGATTTATGTCGTTGCTCATGTTTTGATGTTTAGATTTTATGTTAATGTTTTTGCATTCAAATGTTTATGGATTGTTTTATGTTCTCTATTCTTACCATTACTGAGTATTTAACCTCACCCTTTATATGTTTTCTTTTCACCAGGATTTAAAGAAAGTTTTCAGGTAACAAAACAAAAATGGGAAGATCCTTATGGGAGATGTTGAAGATCTTTCACCACAATTAGAAGATTATTTTCTGAGTTTCCAAAGACACTAAACTATTATGGTCCATCTGTGTCTGTTTTTTTATGTATTAAGTATTCCACAGAAGTAAATTAATGTCCATCTACGTCTATCTTTGGGTCTCTACATTTGGTATCATAGGAATGGTTTAGTTAGCCTTTGGAAACTAGGATGTGAATACTTTAGTGAGATCCCTAGAGATATTTCTAAGGTCTATCTAGGGATGTACTTATGGTTAAGTATAAGTATAGGTTATAGTCCTATAATTACGGTAATGATATTATAATTAAACCGAAGATTTTAGATATTTAAGGTACTCCCTCTTTATTATGTTGTTTTCCTAACATGATTTTTGCCTCTCACACTGTTTTTTTTGGGTTTTGGACGATGGCTGGAACCCGAAAGAACCATGTTGATCAATGTAGTGGACAATGCAATGATTGTACACTCGAGAAACCAAATGTGATGGAAGATGGAGTGAAAAATCATATTTCTATACTTACACAAGCTATGAATCATTCTAGAATTCCAAATCGTCCGAGAAGGGAACAATATTATATTGAGTCCTTCATGAGCAAACGTCCACTGTCTTTCAATGGGTCTTCTGATCCACTTGTTGCTGAACAATGGATCAGTACCATTGAAATGATATTTTCCATACTTAGTTGTTCAGAACATGAAAAAGTAATTTTAGCTGTTTAACGTTTAGAAGGTGAAGCGGACTAGTGGTAGACTCTAATTAAGAATACAAGGCCCCAAGATGAAATTGAATCAATGGAATGGGACTAGTTCAAGAACTTGTTTTTCAGTATGTACTTACCTAGTATTCTTCAAACAAAGATGGAAAATGAGTTTCTTGAGCTTAACCAGAAGGATGATGAATCTGTTAGTATATACGAAGTGAATTTTACAAGACTTGCAAGGTATACATCTGGCTTTATCATCCAACCTGAAAGTAAAGTTGATCGATTTTTCAGTGGAATAAAACCAAGTCATCGAAGGGCATTAGCTATAAGAGACATTAGTAGCTATAAAGAAATTGTATGTTGTGCTATCAAGGTAGAACTGGAAGTTAGTGTCACAAATCCATCTTATTGTTTGGACAAGAAACGAAAGATGGTGTTCAAGGAGAAATCTATGAATAATGTTGAAAAGAAGTTGAATGTTTCTTTATGCTCAAAATGATGAAAGATGCATGGTGGATATTGTCTTAAAGGGGATGGAAAATTTTTTAGTGTGAAAAAGAAGGTCATCGAGCAACTGAGTGACGAAGTAATAGAAAAAAGGTTGCTAATGATGTAAATAAAGATAAAACTACAGAGAACACACCACCAACACTTTAATGCTTCATGTGAAAGGAAATGGGGAATTATGCTAATCAATTCCCTAATCCAAGGTTTAATGATGATCCACGTGAGCAACCTGTTATGGCAATGGATAAAGGAAATTCACTTGTGATCACTATTTGTGATGTTGAGTGTGACAATGATGTTGTGTAATGATAAAGTGTTTATGTAATGGGATTTCAAAATATTATCATGGAATCTCATTTATAGTAACATGGAATTTTGAAATATCTTTGTATTGGTCCATTGTGGATTTCTATAAGAATATGGTACCAGTAACCATGAAAAGGGATTCAAATATTTTGGTAAGCATATGATATGCACATAATGAAGGGATAAAGAGAAAATAAATTTTTTGATAGTATGCATGAGCTCAAGTTTGATATAAGGACATAGTGATATCATGGTTTGAGTATATAGAATTTTGGGGATTTTGGTATGTGGAAAGTGTTAGCTTTTAACTGCATTCATGTTTTCACTAAGGTTCAATGGGTATTCATTTTTTAAGAGAATACATGATTAAGGCCTTCGAATGTTTGGAATGTGACTAACAAGATATATCATATGATATATGGGGGATAAATGATTGTATTCACGTACTTGCTATGTGACCTCTCAAGTAATCATTTTATTTACACTATGAGATTGGACATAAGTATTTTCGATAAGCATAAAGGTTGGAATGGAATAAGTTGGACATCAGATAGAATTTTTTAAGGCTAGAATTTTTTTTCTTTGGATATTATTTATGGAATGTTATAATAATGCAATTTTAGAAAAAGGACAACCTGTAGGATGGGCGACAACCCGTCGCGTCAGACAAGGCTGTGGAAATCAAACCCACAACTGAAGTGCGACATGCCTTTATCGCCAACCACTGGCCTACAGGAAGTCCCTGTTTAGTAAAACCTACTTTATTATATTAATCAGTATGATATATAATGTATAAGTCCATTTTAGGAACTATATATGATTAATCTCACTACATATGGACTTATGTATTTTTGATAACTTTTTCTATCCTTTTGTTTGAGGTAGATGGAATGACCCATCAATCTATCACATTTATGCTAACACTTCACAAATGATAAATTCAAATTCATTTCTTAAAGAGATAAAGTGGAAATTTTCCAAGGAATGACCAACGGTGAGACTGTACCAAAATCAAGAAAGTATTTCTTCTAATTCCAATTTCTTTAACTTTAGGGAAATGATCTTGAAAACCAAAAATGTTGTCCTAGTGAACTTCTATTGGATGAATCAGATGGTACCTTAGATCATCACACATCTATGTCTTTTTGATTGTTGATTTTTCATAGCCATGTTCTCTACCACTCTCCATCAGAACATGATGATTAGATTTCTCTTCCATATCCATATTTTCACCTATGTTCTTATATGTGGAAACACAAGTATTTGTTAATTTGGGAAATCGTTAGGTTTCATACATTAGTTTTTAAAGATTGGTTTTGGTATTCCTTTTTACGATGTGGGTTTCTATCAAATAAACTTTCGAGTAGTAAACCATTTATAACCCCGAAAAATTTTGAGGGTGAAATTCATTTTAAGGGGGGTAGAAAGTAACACCACGAGATTTTATGAAAAATATTCTTTTTAATTTTATTGATGTCTAGTGCTGTACACTACACCAAAAGGAGCTTTCACTACACACATCCATGACTTGGCTTACATTACACGCAATCACGACCTTCCACGATAGCGTGTGTTGTACGCAATACCGAGTTTCACTAAACAACGTTATGTTATATAAATTAGCAATTATGAATAGTAATACACAATTTTTAAAATATTACAAATTTTATCTTCCGAAATGGACTTCATTTTTGGATTCGGAATATCGAAATTAGCATACGGTGGATTTTTGGTATTTTTCTTAAAACTTTCAATTTTTGATGAATAGTGAAAACACTGGGTTACAATTTAAAAACTGACTTTTATTTAAATAATTATTTATTTTATTAGGTCCATATTGATACATAATACCTATATAAGTTCAATGTAATTCATTGGAGTTATTTTATAATATGTTTAGATATATAAAAATTTTATTTAACTTTTCACCGTCTTTTACCCACCTCCTAGATGAATTTGGAAATTCACATAAAACATAATTTTACTGCTTCTATGAGTATAATTTTGAAAATCTGAGAGACATGGTTAATATCAAGGAATAAAATTTGGTTCAATGAGATGAAAATAATTTTTGTGAATTGTAAATTTTTAATTTTATTTACCGCAGTTAAATGTATATTGGGTAATTAAGGGTAAAAATGATATTTTTATTACTCTAAAACATGTACTAATTCTATTGTATAAGTGTAATTCGACCCAAAAAAACCTTAGGAATAAAATATGACCATTTAGGTCCACTTGGATTAGATTAGGACATTTATTATTAATTTATTTAAAGAAGCGTTAAAATAGTTAATATCAAAGTTTAATAAATAATTCATTTTTAATATAGGGTTATGCATAAGATATATTCGACTATAAATATTCATTAGAAATATAAAACTATTTTCTACCAAATGGTATTTTAATTATAATTTTTAAACATTAAATAATTCATGTTATTCATGACAAAATGGTGATGCAATAACTACTTAAATAATGAAATATTAAACTAATTGATATTATAAATACGCAAATAAATGTAATTTGAGACTTTTTATGAATTCCAATAATTTTCTAGGTTAATATGACATGTTAGTATTGATTTAATTAACTTTTTTTGAACTAATCATGTTTTTATAATTTTCACAAAAATCAATTACCAAATAGTGAGAAAATTGACATAAAATAGTTTTTAAAACAAATATTATATTATTAATTGTTATTTTATTCCTAAAAATATATGGTTCAGAAAAATTACTTATATAATGAAATATATATATAAATAATAAACCACTTGGGGTTCTTTTTGCTTGTTATAGTATGTTTATTAACCATATAGTGTAAGAAAACAAGAAGACACTGTAAAAGTTAAATTATTTACCTTAGAGTTAAATCTAAATGATATGGTTAAAATTGTAACCTAAACTTGTCTAAAATATATTGGTTGAGAGGATTTAGACCCATCACCACTTTAGCTTCGAAATAAATCAATTTAGAGATATTATAAACCGAATATGACATTATTATAAAATAATATTTTAGGTTTTTCCAAAGGTTCCCCTCTCCTCCTTTATAAAAAGGGAACCCCTTCCCTATTGTATTTACACTCTATTGTGCCTTGAAGCTCCGCCAAACCCTGACCATTTGTCTTCTCCACTTCCCTAAAAACATTCTGGAGGTTCTGGTCTTCTCAAAAGTCCAACTCTACTTCCTTAAGAGGACGTTTAAAGGAGGTGCGTTGGAGAAGAGGTAATCTCTTCTTTCGATTCTTTCAAGTTTCTTTCTTATTCTACTTCTTATTATTTGTTTTTGTTGTTATAAAGTAATAACAACATTATTAATTATATAAATATATGTTATTATAAATATGAAACAACCCGATTTCACCTTCTATCCATCCTACGGAAAACAAAACCACCGCGCGTGCGTACGTACGGAATACCATCTCTACGCCGTGGTGTAATATATTTTCGACCACCACCATACATAGATGGGTATAATGGTGTAAATAAATAACCATATATGATTATTGTAAAGTGATATTGATTCTAAAATATTATAAATACACTTCAATACAATTCCACGATCATGGTAATGACATCATCGCTCGTGCGTATATACGGACTACCGTCTCCACGACGCGATGAGATTCATTCTCCGTGTAAACCATTCACGAATTATTATAAAGTATATATAATGAATAATAATGAAATATATGACATAATGAAAATAATGTATTTATGTATATATATAGATATATGTGTCATCTACTTACTTCCATTCAAGTCAATAAAGAAATGAAAACATCATTCATGAGTACGTACGGCCTACCGTCTCCATGAATGGTGTGTTTCATTTCATTTATCTATCTAATATATATATATAATGAATATATATGATATATAAATCATTTTTTACATTCTGTACGTAAGTAAATCACGATATAAGTAATAATAATATCAAGAACAACAAGTCCAAACACGTATGATAAATGAAACAATTTTACCCAATACATTACTTTAACATGGAATTGACAAATGAACGAGAAATATAAATACCTAAGTGAACCATATATGATATAATAACAAGGAATACGAATCTGTAATAATTCAATGACATTATTTGAATCATTATACAGTAGGTTGAGATATATACAAAGCATATCGGACTTAAGGTAAGGGATAATTATTCCAATCTCATTCTTATCCCAGATTGTTTATTCTTAATTATTTATTGGTGTTATGTTTATTATCCATGTCCATATGTTCGCAAAATATTTTCATAAAATGTTTACTTTTCTTCCATGTATGTTTAAAGTCATTTTACCATTTTTTTTACTTTTACAACATCATATGGATGGAATCACTCTTTTGTTTACCATATGAGGTACTATTTGACTTTTCCGAAAAAAGTACGAGAAGAATGTTATTTTTACCTTATAGAGCGTGAACTGATTTTTACAATTTCATAACACCTCCTTTCCATGAAGCTTACTCTACAATATTTTATGACTATTTTCAACAAAATAATTTTTTTTTAAAATTTCATGGAATTATGTGAAATGAAAATGATTTTGAAGAATATAGGATATTTTACCCAACAATTAATTTCAAGTGTTTTATCAAAACCATTTTCCATATAAGATGAAATTATTTCATATGTGTTTGTTTCATGTATAATGTCTCTATGTTTTACATGGTTTCACTTTTATTATGATGAAATATCCATTTGTTTTATATGAATTATGTGATGATGTTTATGAAACCCATTTTATTATTTTGGTTATGATGAATGTTTTATGATTATTTTGTGGCACAAGTAAGAATGATTTAATTATGATATTGGTGGGACCTATATCTCCCTCCAATTAATTGGGTAATGATTTATATCTCATGATATAGGCATGACTAGAATGGTAAGTTAATCCAATTTTGTGTTACAAGATTGGAATGAGGAGTGAACTCGATTCAGAATGGGACTTTTTCCACTAAGATGGTCTTGGCAGGAATGCCTTGGCTACTATGGAAATCATAACATGTGCTTAATGGATGCCACAATTACATGTTTTATTAACATGCTAGTTTATCATGACTAATGTTACTTTATTATATATGCTTTTTGTACTTCCAGGATTTATGTCGTTGCTCATTATTTTGATGTTTAGATTTTATGTTCAAGTTTTTTCATTCAAATGTTTATGGATTGTTTTATGTTCTCTATCCTTACCCTCACTGATCATTTGAGCTCCCCCTTTATATGATTTCTTTTCAGCAGTAATTTAAGAAAGGTTTTAGGTAAGAAAAAAAGGGGAAGATCATTATGGGAGATATTGAAGATCCTTCACCAGAATTAGACGATTATTTTCTGAGTTTCCAAAAACACTAAACTATTAATTTTCTTGTGTGTCTGTTTTCTTTATGTATTATGTATTCCAAAAAAGTAATGTAATGTCTATGTACTCCAAGATTTGGGTCTCTACAATAACATAAATTGATATTTATTATTATTTAGTGTTTATATGATCTAGTTATACCATTTTTACACTTTTTCTATATCCTTTATTTCTTATTTGATGGTATTTTTTTGAAACCCATATATTTTCCTGTAATTAATTTATAATAAATTGATTTGATTTTTTTGAAACATATTTAATATTCATGGGTTAGGATGTGATAATATGATTAATTTTTTATGATATTTTGGAATGCATATATATGGGTTTCATTGTAATATGGGTGGTTAAATAATAAAAAAATGACAATGGTTATGTTATAACAATGGAAGGTGGTTATGTTATAACTAAGGATGGTGGTTACATTATAACTAACGATAGATGGGCCCAAAATTATGTATCCCTCCATCACATTAGATAATTATTAATAAATTTTGATATAAAAATGATTAGAATGGTGTGTGAACCCATTTTAATAAGTATTATTCCATACATGATAGTCTTGGGAATGATCTTTGACTACAACGATGGAATGGGGAGTGAACAAGATCCACTATTATAGTCTTGGAAATGAGTGTTATCTAATAAAGAAATGATTTTATATTCATATGGCATAAATTCATGTCCTATGAAAAAATTATTTACTCATGACTCAGTTTCATTGATTCCATTATGATTCATGTGTTATAAAATGATATTATCTATACAATAAATATTTATTAGGATCTAAAATATGTAGGATATGGTTTTAAAATGTTGTGTTCATGTTCTTATACCATCATTCTCATGTTAGTCTATCGTGATTTTTGATATCTCTTTTTTTACCGTTACAAATAATTTGATATCACCCTTTCCTAAGTTTCCACTCTCCAAATTATTATGAAAATATTTAATTATTCTATGTCTATGATGGGTTCTATTTACTAATTACTAAGTGGGAGATGATGTAGATATTTTATGAACTCGTTGTTTATGTGTCCTTGTTTCCAAATACACTTAGACTTTTCAAAACTCCTGTTTTTTTGGTGAAGTGAAAATAATATTAAGTTATAACGATTTTATATTTATATGTGCAAATGTAGGGTCCCATGATAAATTATTTAAAGAATCTCACTAATGATACCGAAGAAAAATATGGTTTACATCAACACTTAGCCTTTAGTAGACTGTTCAGTAGCCATGAACTAGGAAATTATGAAATATTATTCCCTAATACAAGGTTTGTTGAAGAGAATCAATGAAAACAAAATACTAGGCCTAGAGATAAAGGAAGTTAATATTCTATCAGTACTACTAGGTTGGATCCAAAAATTTTGTGGTGATAGGTGTGACAGTTATTTATTAAGGAATATTTACTGTACATTTTGATTATATTTATAATAATTGTTTCATATATTAAATTTTTTGTATAACTATCCAAAAAACCACCTCAAAACATTGTTGTTATGTTATCTGTGAGAATAGTAAAAAATGAAATTATTACATCCCAAGTATATAACTCCTCTCTTGTCAATGTTTGTGGACACA
This sequence comes from Viscum album, assembly GCA_963277665.1. Lineage (NCBI taxonomy): Eukaryota > Viridiplantae > Streptophyta > Magnoliopsida > Santalales > Viscaceae > Viscum > Viscum album. Next base: position 599,738,767 of record OY728121.1, read on the forward strand.
TCCTCCTAGAAAAATTTTGGTACTTCATTTCGTGGATTGTAATTCAATATTGGTCCAGCATTAGATAACCTTATATAAGGACAACATCAAATATTCAAAGATAGAGATCACTCTTCACATCCTAAGACATCCAATGATTTTGTACAAGTATATTAATGAAGATTAATCTCCATTGGAACCTAAATCTGGTGTTTTTATACTATTTCCTAATGATGAAACAAATCTCAATCAAAATATTAAGACAAAATATATAATCATTCTTGAATACATGACCATTTGAGGGTATACAACAATGCATTCCCTGAAGTGTTGATTGGTGTTTCTCTCTACCAAGAGGTTGATTTTTCAATTGAACATATTACTAGATATCTTCCCCAACTATGTAATCCTTACTTAATTTCCACTACTGAGTTTGAATAACTGAGTAAGAATTTATAGGATAATCTGGAAAACAATTTTAGATGCCTATGTGCATCATCATGGTGTCAATCAGTCCTCTTAATTAAGAAGAAGGATAGTTCAATGAACTAATGATTTGATTATTGTGAAATCAGATAAATCATGATAAAGAGTTAGTATCTCCTTATAGAAATATATGACTTATTATACCAGTTATATGGGTCCTAGTACTTCTATATGGAGGAACTTCATATAGGAGTGCACTAATTAATGGATAATAATGAAGATTTCCCCATCTTTATTCATCATATAAGGAGTGGACACAAAAAGTTCATAATGATTCCTTGTAGAATAACTAGTGCTCATAAAATTTTCAAGGAAATTATTTCTATTATCTTTAGATAATACATAGACATTTTTCTGGTAGTCTTTATATATAATATAGTGATATACTATAAAAAAATAGGAGCATGAAAATCATTTGAAAATTTTGCTTAAGGAATTTTGAAATGAGAAACTATATAAAATTTAAAGTAAATTTTAGAATTTTATTAATGAATTATCAATATGGGGGAATGTTATCACTAGTAAACATATATATATATATATACCCTTCTAAGATAATTTAAATTGATGAATAACCTAGGAAATCATCTATAATATAGATCCATAGTTTCATAAGATTATTTGGGTATTATTTATTATTTATAAAAAACACACAATGATGGTAATACATTTTAAACAAGAAAAAATAAAGGGAGTGATATATATCTCAACCAATTTATGTAAATAAATTGTCAAAGAGTTGAAAAATAGTATTAACAATACACAAATCCTTGTACTGCCCTCCAGTGTGGACTTTTTCATGGAGTGAGTTGATTATTCAGTAAAGTTCATAGGAACTGTGTTGATGTAAAATGATAAATTTACATACTATTACTCAATTCATAAAAATTTTCAATGGTATAACTTTCTAATAAATGGTTTAGAATTGGTTGTATTGGTCAGTGCATTGAAAATTATATGGAATTATCAATATGGGGAGAACATATATATATATATATATACATATTGTAACATCATCAAGTATTTATTCACATAGAATGAGATTAATATGTGCCAGCAATGGTGATTTGATCTGATTAGTGATTAGGAATCCTCAATCAAATATCATCCTATGAATAGAAATAAAGTGGAAGATTATCAATTTATAATGGATCATATATATGTATTAATGATGATAATTGAGAAGGATACATTATTTTTAGAGTTGGAAATACTAGACATAGGAATTAGAAAAGAAGGAAAATTATAATTATTTCTAAAATTATTTCTCAACAATCCCTTATGAAGAATATACAAGATTATTAAAGAAACAACATAGAAATTATGATGAATGTGGAAGATATATGAAAATGGAAATCCTTTGATTTAAAAATTTATAATGAATGAGTTGTATGATTTAGGTACAACTACATGTACTATAAAATAATGAGAAAACTAATGATTTAATTAATGAAAAAAATAGATTGTCCTTCTCCATCCATGTAGAGTGCATGAATATTAATGAGATCATTAGTTGTACTATTGATGAGATAATATGAAGAAGATGTTGTAGGAATAAAATCAATTTTCCTATTATGTCAACAAATTAATGATGCATGAAAAATAATATGGGATTGATTCTTTCATTACCCATCCTATATGGAAATTGGAAAACATTTCTTTTAACATCATCACTGGTCATCCGAATACATCCAGAAGAAATAATTCTCTTTGATTTTGGTGGATCAAACATAAATGATAGATCATTTTATATATGTTTGACATGACTTATCACCGAATCAACAACAAATGATATATGTTAGAGAAGTGTCGAGGTTTAATAGAACACCCATATCAATTATATGTTATTATAATTTGATATTTACCTCTATGTGATGCAAGAGTCATCAACATGATCTAAACACTAAATTGAGCTTCAGTATGCCCAATAACCCCCAATATTTTGTAAAATATTATTGTTCTATGAAAATATTGGAAGATATGTTGAGATAATTCTCTATGAACTTTAATGTATGATGGGATCATCATCTTCCTCTCATCATGTTTTCATACAATAAGAGTTTCCAATTAATCATACAAATGGTTCCATATGAAGAAATTTATGGGAATAGGTATAAAATACCTATATACTAGGATAATGTTAGTGAACACAAGCTAATGGGATATGACATGATTGATTAAGTGTTAGAAAAGATAAATAATATCTAGTAGAAGATTAGTGAAGAAGAAATTAGAAAGAAGAATTGTGATTGAAATTGTTGAATTGTCCTAGATTTTATTGTTAGTGATAAGATATTCCTCTACATATCATAATTAAATTTTTGGTATATTGATCAGTACTACCACCAAACCTCTATCATGTACATGATTTATTCCATGAATAACTATTGAGGAATTACATATGAGATCCCTTACTAATTATGACTTTAGAGGTGGTATAAGGGAAAAAATACCTCTATTATATGGAAGAGTTGGTGAAGATCCTGGATAATATAGATAAATTACAATGAAATAAAAAAACTAACCTAGTAAAAGTACATTGTAAAAAAATAAATATGAGGATATAACATAAGAAATATATATATCTATGAAGAATAAGTTCCCTGGCCTTTTATCAACATAGTATGTAGTCTGATATTTCAAATGAGAAATTTATTCTCTGGGGAACAATGTAACCCCTGAAGATTTTTAAATAACACTATGTTTGATAAAATATACAACACATAGTACTGAGTTTGAAAAACCATGAAATATTATTATTTATCTATTATATTTATAACATAGTCGTTAAATTCATGATTATGAGTGGTAATAACCGTATTACGTAATATATAGAATGTTTTTACTCAATTTAAATTTAATTTTTAATTATTAGTATGTAATCACCCAATTTATTATAAATTAATTTTATGCATCAATAATACGTTTTTAGTGATTTTTAATTATTTTTGTGAGATAATATTATAATTAATTTCTATAAATTTAAGAAATTTTATTTTATAAAATTAATATCATTTTTTAAATAAAAATGTCTATAATTACATATGATGAATTCTTTTTCTTTTCCTGCTAAAAAATTACTTTTTAAAGTATAGATAATAATATGGATTGTTGATGAAAACTATATTTTACATTCCAATACATACAAATTAAAAATAATTTTTTGATAAATTTTAAATTTTCATTTATTTTATTTGATTAATCATAATAAAATTATACTTTTTAATGAATTTTATACATTAAATGAGTATAAAATCAGATTTTAAAAAAATTACATTTTTCAAGATATTTTTTTTATCATGTTTATGATTTTGATTTGAAATTAAATTATGAAACTACTCTGAATTTAATATTATTAGAGGGATTACATATTTTTAATAAAGTGGTTTAAATTTTGTAAAAAGGCCTCTTTAATTTTTTCTCACTATAAATATTAACTTTAGAAAATATTTATCAACTCGGTGAGGGTATATCGGGTAATTAAAATTAAAAATTATATAATAAGTAAAAAAATAGCCCTAAAACATCCCTAAAAGTAACTAGATTAGTATATTTAATCCATAATCATCCAAAATTATAATATATGATATTTTTTTTAATATTTCAATGTTTTTTACCTTTATATTAGTTTATATATATTATAATAAAAATTTAATTCTCTTCGATTCATTATGTCTAAATTTTCAAATAATGGATAAAATGAAGTTATGTTCAATTTTAAGTGTTTATATTAAGGATAAATTATATATTTTATCATGGTAATTATTTTCTATTTCTAGTTATAAAATAATTACCTTAAATTGTTATATAACACTGAAAAAATATTCATTCAATTAATATAAAATAAAATAAATGTATTCAAAAATATTAAAGTAATATAATTCAATGAATTATTGTGTCCCAAAAATTTTGTAGAAAATATTACATAATAAAGTCGTAATAATATATTTTATTCGATGTTCATTGTTTTTTGTTTTTTAAATTTTAAATTAACTGAATTGATCCAAAAATTACATTAATATTATTGTATAATATATAAACATTTATTAAATGATTTAAAATTTATAAAAATAGTATACTTTTTAAAATGATATTTTTATGTGATAAAATATCAGTTATGGTCAATTTCTAGACCCATTTAACTTTAATAGTAAGTATATTGGCCATTAATGTATGAAAGCAATGTTATCATGGTAATTGTCAAAATTAGTTAATGATGGTCCAAAAAAAGTGAAAACTGTACAAACCCAATATATCCTTATCCAAATTTTCATAGAATATATTATTTAAACCCATACTTATCCTACATTGAAATTATTTTAAATTTTTCCCTTTTTATGAAAAGTAATTTATATTAATCTAACAATTATTCAATTCTAAGAATGTCTCTCCCATCAATTATAAAAGAGAACATCATCTCCTCCTTACTTCACTATTCAAAAGTCTTATAGGATCGATAATACCTAACTAGATAACCTCTTAACATCCCTCCCCACATTTTTAGGTTTATTTCTTGCTATAATACCGTCATTGGAGGGTTTTACGTGTATAGAAAAGGATGTTTTCTGAAGAAGGGTTACAGTCATTGAATGATTATTTTTGTTTTATTTATTATTATAAATAATTCAAACATTCTTAAAATATGTTGACATAAAAAAATTTGTAAATTCAATTTAATAATATGACATGATTTTAATTTAATAACCTATATGCATCTCCACTTCCAGCAAATGGGAAGCAAAATGGTCATTCTTGTGTATGGTGCACTACCACCTCGCGATCCGATCAAATTCATTTCCCATCACCACCTTTATGGAATGGTTATAATGATGGATATAAAAACAGATATTTTGTTAATGATATTATTATTATTCTATAAAGGAGAATTATTATTTACCTTTCTTTTTTTCCACCCATCTAATATGGAAACAACATTCACTTGTACGTTAGGCCTACTACCTCCATGAACGGTGTGATTAATTTCATTTATATTTAATACATATTGATGAAACTATATATATTTATATATATTGATTATCTAGGATATTAATATCATGGTAAATATTACTTATATTACCTACCAATGTTAAATTTAATAAATCTAAAACTTATGAACCAAACAGAATTCATTAAAAATGAAGCAATTATAAACTAAAATTGAGATTTTAATAAAGGGTTGTTAAAAAATAAGGTATAGGATTTCATAGTGAAATCATATATGGTATGATATAAATGATTATGGTTTAATAATTAAATTATAAAATATCCGCATTTATTATATAAAATTTTCTAATATGTATCAATGAAGACAAGACATAAGCTAAGGGATCTCTCCGAACAACCCTTTTTCTTTGGGATTTGACTTTTTTCTCCATAACTCACTTTCTCCTTCACATTAATATGATGAATTATTCTATAATTGTATATATATATATATATATGTATGTCACGTACATATATTCATGTCTTATTCCCCCATTTTTTAATGGGGAAATACAAGATTTAATATTTCTCTTAGTGAGAAAATATTATGAAACTCATTTCATTACATGTGTAATTATAATGTGAATTTACTTTGACAAAATTACTTTTATGGAAATAATAAGAACATACATTGTCACAAACCAAGATGTGTTTCCATCTGATTCGGAACCCAACTCGGTTCGCAACATGGGCCGAAGGGTGTTCCTTATCCCCACGGGTTGGCACAACTGCTTGGGAATCAAAACATACCCATGGAAATGATTTACATGAAGTAGTAAAAATAAAACAACTGAAAAGATAAATAAAATAAAACTGTAAATAGACAACCAAATAGGACCTTAAACTAAAATCAAATATAAAGGTTTGTAATAGGATCCATTATTAAAAAAGTAACAACAAAAAAACTAAAACTCTAATTCAAACCTCCAATAAACAAGAGAGGTGCGACAACCACAAGATACAAACACCAAATTTCATGAGAATACCATCCACAACCTGAACCTCCATCACTAAGGAAGATGTCACAACCTAGAATACATAAGAAAAATGGTCTAGATACACCCAAGGGTGTATGTTGGGTGTGAGACAAAGGCCTTGCAGGATACCTCCAAATGAAATGACTCCATGCCACAACATCCAAGAGATAATTTAAAGATCTTATTCAAAATTATATAGTCGAAACACTTTTAACAAAAACATTTACCCATAAATTCTAAATGAAAACGCTAAAAACCCATTTCACTCAACAGTATTGAAATGAGAAAGAGAGAAAAAATCATTAAGGGCACACACACACACGTGCACACAAGTGATCCTCCATATACCGATGGAAGGAACCATGTCAAGGATGGTAGAGCACTATGGATAAATCCCCTAAGGTTTAATCAGCTCGAGTGAGACGCTATAACCTCGTTTCTTGGTGACACATGGTTTAAAAACATGAACCTCATTAAACGTGGAATAGAAACAATGATCCTTAGTAAATGTGTCTTAGAAACCACAACCCTCAGTAATTTATACATTTAGATGTTGTTGCCATCATCAATCTAGCTAAGTGAAATAGGGATGACAACCCTCTGGATCACTAGCACACTAGTTCCAGTCTTCCCACCATGATACCTAGGGTTTTCCCCTTGTGCTTAATCAATTTTCACATTCACATATTATATTACTCTCCCATATAACAGACCAAACCAGACAGTACACACAAAATCCACTACATGCATACCCAAATAAAATTTCTAAAAGACACACACACCAAAATACCTTTCCAAAAAATATTTGTCGTTACTTATTCATTTCACAAATACCAAATAGGAAACACTCAAAGAAAAACATAAGCAATTCACACAAATTAGAAAACATTATTCAAATAACACAACAATGTCGGACAAAAATAGAAAAACACAATCACAAGTAGGAAAACTATTTCCGAATCACTTGCCTCCATATAGCTATGTCACATTAAATCCAACAAAACATGTTTCCCATTATTCAACAACTTTCAATAAAATTTAAAATGTGCACAACAAAGAAACACACCCAAAGTACTTCATTTTCCTCTGAAAATCTCCATTTAAATATACTCACACCACAAGGGCCTTGAAAACGCAGTTCACATCCACCGAATAATCCAAAAAACCCTTCCAACCATGTTTTTCACTTAAAAAACAACATACAAAACATTTTTATAAAACAACATATCACTTTTACTAACATATAAATTAATTTATTTTAAAGAAAAATTCATTTCTATTAGATTCAGACATTAAATTACAACCAAAACCTCATTTTTCACTCCAAAAATAATTAAGTTAACACCTCCAAGAATTCTCAAATCAAGACTAACATGAAAAACATTACCGTTATAAAAGGAGACCCAAATTCTATCATATGTTCATATCAATAATATTTCCAAAAAACATTTCACACCACCACAAACAATTAATTAAACACTACCAGGCATTTATACAACAACACCGATTTTAATGACATGACTATTTTATTCAAGAAATCTAATTTCATCCTACGAGAACGCAAAAGAAAACATTTTTAAACAAACATTCCACCATGTAAATAAAACATAGAACATATTATAATTAACTAAACACACAAAATAAATTATCTAAAGCATTAAAAGGCATGGAACCTCCTACATTGATGTAGAAACTTACAAACATGGATGTGGGACTCTAGTTACACCTAATACGCACCACACATGAACTGAATTGGACCCTAAATAAGAATTCATAACAAATAAAGATTAAAAAATGACCCCTAACGAACCTCATGCCCACCGGATGGAATAAAACACAAAAGAAGAATATAGAACATAACTGAACGGAGAGTTTCATTTCGGAGAGAAGGTCGGCTATTAGGGGTGCTGCACTGGAGCTTCATTGGAAAAGGGGTGTTTCACCTGAAGGTATGTTGTGGGTATGGAATCAGCCACATTGATAATGATCTTGTAATGATGGGGAGTTGAAGTGGATTCATATAGCGAGGGGGCAGGGGGTGCTTTAGACAAGACCACAGATTGCAGGAGACGCATGCCAGGTAGCTGTGATGGAACCAGTCCACACTGGTAGGGGGACTCGCATCGGCTAGGGGCTCCCTAAAAGTGGGGTCAAGGAGTAGGTTGTTCATGAGGATGTGACGACATGGAGGGGAGGTCAGGAAGGGGGTGACGGTGTGACTAGCTGGATGGGAGGGACCATGGCCATGGGGTGTGGCGATGAAAGATTTCTAGCAGGGAGGGAGGAGAAAAATGGAATTTAGGGTTGGGGGGAATGTCTTGCGCGATATACCTGGGGAGAGGGAGAGAAGGTGGGGGAGAGAAAAAAAATAAACCTAGAAAATCTAAAAACTAATCCAATAATAATAATAATAATAATATTCCGAAATATAATAATATTATTACTATCATTAAAAACAATATTAAATTATTAAAAAATATTTCTCATTTTATTTTTATTTTTATTTATCCACACATTTAATTTTATTTCCTTATTATTGATTCATTTTATTTGGTTAATGGAACAATGGGTGGGTCACACTGCGGCACTGGCAAAGCCACACGGCTTCACAATTATTCTTTTCCCGTGCATTTCATGTTTTCTAGCACCGATAGAATAACTCATTTAACGACAAAAACACCAAATTCAACTAAAACTCAGCCTGATCCTCGATGGAAAATTTTGAAGCCATATAAAATAAAATAAAATATATTAACTCAGTTTAATATTAAAAATAATAATTTTTTTGCAATATTAATAATAATTTAGTTTTTTGTTTTTATATTCTGGACAATAATAACTATAATAATAATCTCAAAAATATTAATATTATTATCATTAAGGAAATTTAATAAATTTAATAAAAAAATTCTTATTTTTATTTTAATTTCATTTCATTATTCATTACACTTTATATATCTTCTTTGAACACCGAGAAGATCATGAGTTTAACCGGGTGAGGTCACGCGGTGACTCGGACGAGGCTGCGTGGCTTTGACCGTCGTGCACTAGATGATGTCAAGGCCAAAAAATGAATTTTTAGATAGGAACTGAAAAATTTTATGTTGGGATTAAACTCGAACTACCCAATTCCCAAAAAATTAATAAAATTATTTATTTAAAGATGAAGGGTGTAACAATTCTCCCTACCATAAAGCTATCCGTCCCCAAAAATCCACAACTAAGGCTTATACCCAAAGTAGGAAACAACACCCCCTTAAGGTTCAAAAGGATACCTTTGAAAACAAGTGGAAGGTGGAAAAAGCCTCGTGCTCAGGGAAGGTGAATGTAATGAAAAACTCAAGAAACTCATAAATATACTTTCAAATATGTTTCACCTACCACAAAGAGCTAAAACACCTCCAGTTGATTTATCAAGGAAAGGAACATAACCAAAAGGCCATCATGGGGATGCCCTAAGGGGATCCCTACCATTAAGAATTTACCAACGCCCAAGGAGATACTGGAAAACCTACACGGGGAGGCCCGAGAAGACTCCCCATAATAACGAAGATGGCCAACACTGATTCATTCCAGAGACATTTGAGAGAGTCCTATCACTAGTATCCCCACAATTAGAGCTGATAGAAGATAAAAAACCTTGAAAATTTCCTAATAATGACCAAGATCACTACCATAAGTTGCGGGGAGGGTTGGGCCAAACTATCAGGCATCAAAACTACTTCTGAATATAGACCAACATATCAACACCCCTAGATGAGCACTATACAAATTTGCGACCGATCTACACAACATACTTCATACGGACTAATAAAAGATATTACATTCAGTGGGATTCTCCCATCCGGACATTTAGGTATGTGGTGACTATGCCTCCTCATAGACATAGGAAACCTCATGCATCCAGATGGGTCATTCGAAATCGAGTAGCTACAAGAAATGATTTATATACCCTTAAACACCAACACCGATGATAGAAATATGTTTGGGGTTCCACACACTCTTGGGGTTCTTGACCATCCGCCAGCTTAACTCTAAGGCCTATGGTTGGAGCCCTGATGTATGAAGCATCTCCTTTCTTGCAGTCAGGCATCGAAGACTCACAAACGGAGCTTCCCCCATTGTTGTCACATGCAACCACACAACCACTGAGACAACATGAAAAAACACAACACACCACAACATAAAACTAATACCCCATGGAACATCCACCAAAACATAGGTTTAGTTGATGCACATGCATCACCTCTTCACCTTAACCATGAATCATAGGTAGGAATGACACAAGGAAAACACTCCTCGAGAGAACACATTCCTATAAAAACAGGGATTCTATATGGATCCTACAAAATCCACCCTTTCCCTTCAATGAGAAATCACACTACAAGACATCACTAAACATGGCCATTGGGGTCGATGAATGCACTACATGACTTTCAAGATATCAGTCAGCACCAATAAATATGAACGTCTTTCAAACTTCCCCAGTGGAATTCATTACATCATTTCCAGGGGGACCTTAAGACACAACGGTGTCAAACATCATACCTGACGACTAAGAAACCTCAAAGAGACCAAATCTCCCTTCAAATCCTCTCGTGAATACCATCCTACAATGAGAGGATCGACATATCCAAAAGTAATAAGATACAAACTTACCACTATCCGCAAAAAGGGAGAGTCCTCACCTTAATCAATTAGATGGTTGGCCAATAGAGAATTACCCATGGACTCCCTTCAATCGCATGTTAATGCTTTATAGGGGCGTGCACTAGTCACGAATGAAATCCATGGACCTAATAAAACGGTCCAATGGCTATGACATACCACAAGAGAACATTGATCGTGCAGGGTCAACCACTACAAGGGCTTCCCGAAGCACTTTACAAAGGAAATCACTAACCACATGTCTACATAGAAACTTATAAATAAAAATTCAAACTGATGCAACAAATCAGTCTAAAAGGATTCTCTGCTCATCCTCACTTCTAACACTTCCAAAACACAAGAACACACCACACAAACACCATTTTTTTAATTAATAATTTTTTGGAAATAAAAAAAGCTTGTGGGTTGCACAAAAAGCAATGATGTCCCATGGGTCGCACTAATGCTTGTTCCCATGCCAAACGGGAAACCACATCATGTCCATCCATGTACTCATCCTCATGTACCATTAACCATTTCTCTCTCCATATATACCCTTGCATGTGGTTGCCCATGAGAGCACCACGGATCAAAACAAGACCATTACATTTTTCGAAACCAAACATTCAACACACACCTCTCAAACATTACACATCATTTTATTTTTAATGATATTCATTTCCAAAAAAAATCAAGATCAAAACATTTTTACTTAAATGACATATTTCCATGATTCTAAAACAAAGGGATAAGGAATAATGCAGGAGGAGACTATTTTCAGTAGGTGACTGAGACATATGGTTGGAGGCCATATGCCAATCACAACACCGCCACCGAGAGAATTCTAGGACAACGTCCCCGTCTCTACATGGCCTACCAGACCCTGCGAGATCACTAGGACCACTAACCCTACTCCATATTCATTTCCACTATACATTATTATCCACAAGGACCAAAGAATCAGAAAAACCTCAACTTATCCACGTAACTCGAGTCCCGTTGTGAGGTGTGTTGGCCAGGAACCTTACTCATAGCTAGAATATTGAGTTCCAACACCCTTAACTATTGTCTACCCTGGCTTTATCCCAAAAGAAAATGAACCAATAAATAAAACCTACTCTAATACCAATTTTTCCTGAACCAGGATAGGTTTCCATCCGACCCGGTGCCCGACCCAGTCCGTGACATGGCCTGAAGGGCATTCCCAGTCCCCATGGACTGGCACAAGTGCCCGAGTATAAAAACTAACACATGTGAATGATTAACCCAATGTAGTAAACACAAAACAAATGAAAATATAAATAAACTATAACTAAAAACAGATAGCCAAATAGGATCTTAATAAAAAATCAAATTTGAAGGTTTACACCCCGATTCAACATCGAAAAAGTAACGACAACAAAATAAATAGAAACTCTAACTCAAACCTCCAATCAAGAAGAGTGCTGCGAAAAACACAACTGGCCGGGCCATTCATTGGAGAGAACTATGGGAAAATCCACTATATTCCAACAGAAGGAACCATGTTATGGATGGTTGAGCACTATGGGTAAATCCCCTAAGGTTCATCTAGATCGAGTGGGACCCTAGAACCTCATGTCTTGGTGAAATGTGGCTTAGAAACCATGCCCCTCAGAAAATGTGGCTTAGAAACCACGAACCTAAGTAATGTATATGTTTAGTTAGTGTAGTAATTTTAAATATAGCTAAGTGAAACATGGATGATACCTCTAATGATCACTAGCTCACTAGTTCTAGTCCCCCCCCAGATACTCGATGTTTTCCCCTTATACTCAATTAAGTTCCACATTCACATATTATATCTCTTTTTCATATCATGTACCAAAACATACATTACACAGAAAATCCACCACTTTCTTACCCAAACAACATTTCAAAAATACATGCACACCAAAATAAAATTCCACAATATATTCGTCCTTACTTACTCATTTCAAAAATCCCAATTTGGCAACACTCATAGAAGAACATAAGCAATTCGAAAAACATAGAAACCAGAATTCAAATAACACAACAACGACCGAAAAAAATAAACACACCAAATCACAAGTAGGAAATCCATTTTCAAATCACATTCCTCCACATAGCAACATCACATAAAACCAAATACACATGGTAACCACATTAAAACACGTTTTACATTATTCGACAATTTTTAATTAAATTTCAAAAGTGCACAAAAACAAAACACACCCAAACTACTTTGTTTTCCACTAAATATCTCCATTTAAATATACACACACCCTAAATACCTTGAAAATTCAATTTTCACCTACTAAATAACCCCAAAAACCTTTCCAACCATGTATCACACCAAAAAACCAAGATATAAAACATTTTTATAAAACAACACACCACTTTTCCAAACACACACAATAAATTATTTAAATGAAAAAATAATTTCTAACAAAGACATAGATGATATTAAAACAAAAACACCCTTCTACACATCAAAAAGAATAATGTCAAAACTTCCAAGAATTCTCAAATCACGACTCACATTAAAAACATTAATTTTCTAAAAGGAGACCCAAATTCCATCATATGTTCATATCAAAAATATTTCTAAAAACCTTTCTCACCACCCTAAAAAACTCATTAAAGACTACCAGACATTTATACAACAACACACATACGAACTACAAGACTATTTTATTCATGAAATCCAATTTCATCTTACGATTACGCAAAAAAACATTTTTAAACATAGTTTATGACATGTAAATAAAACATAGAACATATTATAATTAACTAAACCAAAAAAAATAAATTATCTAAAGATGTAAAGGCATGAAACCACCTATATCAATGTCTAAATTTCCAAACATGGATGCGATACTCCAATCCCACCAAAAATGCACCACAAACGAACTGAATTGGAACCTAAATAAGAATTAAACGAAAATATAGATTAAACAATGATACATAATGAAC